>JALGQZ010000016.1:17095287-19616120 GCA_023105745.1 Austropuccinia psidii
TAATTAATTTTAATTAATTTTAATTAATTTGAATTAATTTTAATTAATTTTAATTAATTTTACCTAATTTTAATTAATTTTAATTAATTTTAATTAATTTTAATTAATTTTAATTAATTTTAATTAATTTTAATTAATTTTAATTAATTTTAATTAATTTTAATTAATTTTAATTAATTTTAATTTATTTTAATTAATTTTAATTAATTTTAATTCATTTTAATTAATTTTAATTCATTTTAATTAATTTTAATTCATTTTAATTAATTTTAATTCATTTTAATTCATTTTAATTAATTTTAATTAATTTTAATTAATTTTAATTAATTTTAATTAATTTTAATTAATTTTAATTAATTTTAATTAATTTTAATTAATTTTAATTAATTTTAATTAATTTTAATTAATTTTAATTAATTTTAATTAATTTTAATTAATTTAATTAATTTTAATTAATTTTAATTAATTTTAATTAATTTTAATTAATTTTAATTAATTTTAATTAATTTTAATTAATTTTAATTAATTTTAATTAATTTTAATTAATTTTAATTAATTTAATTAATTTTAATTAATTTTAATTAATTTTAATTAATTTTAATTAATTTTAATTAATTTTAATTAATTTTAATTAATTTTAATTAATTTTAATTAATTTTAATTAATTTTAATTAATTTTAATTCATTTTAATAGATTTTAATTAATTTTAATTAATTTTAATTAATTTTAATTAATTTTAATTAATTTTAATTAATTTTAATTAATTTTAATTAATTTTAATTAATTTTAATTAATTTTAATTAATTTTAATTAATTTTAATTAATTGAATTAATTTTAATTAATTTTAATTAACTTTAATTAATTTTAATTAATTTTAATTAATTTTAATTAATTTTAATTAATTTTAATTAATTTTAATTAATTGAATTAATTTGAATTAATTTTAATTAATTTTAATTAATTTTAATTAATTTTAATTAATTTTAATTAATTTTAATTAATTTGAATTAATTTTAATTAATTTGAATTAATTTTAATTAATTTTAATTAATTTGAATTAATTTGAATTAATTTTAATTAATTTTAATTAATTTTAATTAATTTTAATTAATTGAATTAATTTTAATTAATTTTAATTAATTTTAATTAATTTTGATTAATTGAATTAATTTGAATTAATTTTAATTAATTTTAATTAATTTTAATTAATTTTAATTAATTTTAATTAATTTTAATTAATTTTAATTAATTTGAATTAATTTTAATTAATTTGAATTAATTTTAATTAATTTTAATTAATTTTAATTAATTTTAATTAATTTTAATTAATTTTAATTAATTTTAATTAATTTTAATTAATTTTAATTAATTTTAATTAATTTTAATAATTTTAATTAATTTTAATTAATTTAATTAATTTTAATTAATTTTAATTAATTTTAATTAATTTTAATTAATTTTAATTAATTTTAATTAATTTTAATTAATTTTAATTAATTTTAATTAATTTTAATTAATTTTAATTAATTTTAATTAATTTTAATTAATTTTAATTAATTTTAATTAATTTTAATTAATTTTAATTAATTTTAATTAATTTTAATTAATTTTAATTAATTTTAATTAATTTTAATTAATTTTAATTAATTTTAATTAATTTTAATTAATTTTAATTAATTTTAATTAATTTTAATTAATTTTAATTAATTTTAATTAATTTTAATTAATTTTAATTAATTTTAATTAATTTTAATTAATTTTAATTAATTTTAATTAATTTTAATTAATTTTAATTAATTTTAATTAATTTTAATTAATTTTAATTAATTTTAATTAATTTTAATTAATTTTAATTAATTTTAATTAATTTTAATTAATTTTAATTAATTTTAATTAATTTTAATTAATTTTAATTAATTTTAATTAATTTTAATTAATTTTAATTAATTTTAATTAATTTTAATTAATTTTAATTAATTTTAATTAATTTTAATTAATTTTAATTAATTTTAATTAATTTTAATTAATTTTAATTAATTTTAATTAATTTTAATTAATTTTAATTAATTTTAATTAATTTTAATTAATTTTAATTAATTTTAATTAATTTTAATTAATTTTAATTAATTTTAATTAATTTTAATTAATTTTAATTAATTTTAATTAATTTTAATTAATTTTAATTAATTTTAATTAATTTTAATTAATTTTAATTAATTTTAATTAATTTTAATTAATTTTAATTAATTTTAATTAATTTTAATTAATTTTAATTAATTTTAATTAATTTTAATTAATTTTAATTAATTTTAATTAATTTTAATTAATTTTAATTAATTTTAATTAATTTTAATTAATTTTAATTAATTTTAATTAATTTTAATTAATTTTAATTAATTTTAATTAATTTTAATTAATTTTAATTAATTTTAATTAATTTTAATTAATTTTAATTAATTTTAATTAATTTTAATTAATTTTAATTAATTTTAATTAATTTTAATTAATTTTAATTAATTTTAATTAATTTTAATTAATTTTAATTAATTTTAATTAATTTTAATTAATTTTAATTAATTTTAATTAATTTTAATTAATTTTAATTAATTTTAATTAATTTTAATTAATTTTAATTAATTTTAATTAATTTTAATTAATTTTAATTAATTTTAATTAATTTTAATTAATTTTAATTAATTTTAATTAATTTAATTATTTTAATTAATTTTAATTAATTTTAATTAATTTTAATTAATTTTAATTAATTTTAATTAATTTTAATTAATTTTAATGAATTTTAATGAATTTTAATTAATTTTAATGAATTTTAATTAATTTTAATTAATTTTAATTAATTTTAATTAATTTTAATTAATTTTAATTAATTTTAATTAATTTTAATTAATTTTAATTAATTTTAATTAATTTTAATTAATTTAATTAATTTAATTATTAATTAATTTTAATTAATTTTAATTAATTTTAATTAATTTTAATTAATTTTAATTAATTTTAATTAATTTTAATTAATTTTAATTAATTTTAATTAATTTTAATTAATTTTAATTAATTTTAATTAATTTTAATTAATTTTAATTAATTTTAATTAATTTTAATTAATTTTAATTAATTTTAATTAATTTTAATTAATTTTAATTAATTTTAATTAATTTTAATTAATTTTAATTAATTTTAATTAATTTTAATTAATTTTAATTAATTTTAATTAATTTTAATTAATTTTAATTAATTTTAATTAATTTTAATTAATTTTAATTAATTTTAATTAATTTTAATTAATTTTAATTAATTTTAATTAATTTTAATTAATTTTAATTAATTTTAATTAATTTTAATTAATTTTAATTAATTTTAATTAATTTTAATTAATTTTAATTAATTTTAATTAATTTTAATTAATTTTAATTAATTTTAATTAATTTTAATTAATTTTAATTAATTTTAATTAATTTTAATTAATTTTAATTAATTTTAATTAATTTTAATTAATTTTAATTAATTTTAATTAATTTTAATTAATTTTAATGAATTTTAATGAATTTTAATTAATTTTAATGAATTTTAATTAATTTTAATTAATTTTAATTAATTTTAATTAATTTTAATTAATTTTAATTAATTTTAATTAATTTTAATTAATTTTAATTATTTTTAATTAATTTTAATTAATTTTAATTAATTTTAATTAATTTTAATTAATTTTAATTAATTTTAATTAATTTTAATTAATTTTAATTAATTTTAATTAATTTTAATTAATTTTAATTAATTTTAATTAATTTTAATTAATTTTAATTAATTTTAATTAATTTTAATTAATTTTAATTAATTTTAATTAATTTTAATTAATTTTAATTAATTTTAATTAATTTTAATTAATTTTAATTAATTTTAATTAATTTTAATTAATTTTAATTAATTTTAATTAATTTTAATGAATTTTAATTAATTTTAATGAATTTTAATTAATTTTAATTAATTTTAATTAATTTTAATTAATTTTAATTAATTTTAATTAATTTTAATTAATTTTATTTAATTTTAATTAATTTTAATTAATTTTAATTAATTTTAATTAATTTTAATTAATTTTAATTAATTTTAATTAATTTTAATTAATTTTAATTAATTTTAATTAATTTTAATTAATTTCAATTAATTTTAATTAATTTTAATTAATTCCAATTCATTTTAATTAATTTTAATTCATTTTAATTAATTTTCATTAATTTCAATTCATTTTCATTAATTTTAATTCATTTTAATTCATTTTAATTCATTTTAATTCATTTTAATTAATTTTAATTAATTTTAACTAATTTTAATTAATTTTAATTCATTTTAATTCATTTTAAGTCATTTTATTTAATTTTAAGTAATTTTAATTCATTTTATTGAATTTGTGTGTTGCAAGGCACTGAGGGCTACTGCCTTCATTATTTATGCAAAATAATGAGTGAAAAGCCATAAAAGACATTTAAACTCAGTTTCAGACAGACTGTTTCCCCAGAAACTCAATATTTTGGGGGAAATTGCCATTTTGGCCATTTTGGGGGGACCCAGCCAGATGTGTGTATTGCAAGGCACTGAGGGCTACTGCCTTCATAATTTATGCATAATAATGAGTGAAAAACCATACAAGACATTTAAAATCAGTGGCAGAAAGACTGTTTTCCCAGAAACTCAATATTTTGGGGGAAATTGCCATTTTGGCCCAAAATATTGGGTTTCTGGGGAAACACTCTTTCTGCCACTGAGTTTAAATGTCTTGGATGGTTTTCCACTCATTATCATGCATAAATAATGAAGGCAGTAGCCCTCAGTGCCTTGCAACACACACATATGGCTGGGTCCCCCCAAAATGGACTAAATGGCAATTTCACCCAAAATATTGGGTTTCTGGGGAAACATTCTGTCTGCCACTGAGTTTAAATGTGTTCTATGGCTTTTCACTCATTATTATGCATAAATAATAAAGGCAGTAGCCCTCAGTGCCTTGCAACACACACATGTGGCTGGGTCCCCCCAAAATGGCCAAAATGGCCATTTCCCCAAAAATATTGAGTTTCTGGGGAAACACACTGTCTGCCACTGAGTTTAAATGTCTTGTATGGTTTTTCACTCATTATTATGCATAAATTATGAAGGCAGTAGCCCTCAGTGCCTTGCAATACACAAATTCATTAAAATTAACTGAAAATAATTAAAATTAATTGAAAATAATTAAAATTAATTGAAATTAATTATATTTAATTAAAATTAATTAAAATTCATGTGCCTTGGTCCCCCCAAAATATTGGGTTTCTGGATATCTGGTATGATTTTTCACTCACTGCCTTAATATTATTAATGTGAAATCAATTAATTTTGGATTCTGCCTATCATTTATTTCTCTCGAAAGACTTCTCAGGAGAATTCAAATATACTAATAATGTGCATATTTAACATCTATGGCTATTTTTTTCTTGTTTGAAATATATAATTAATCAGGTAAGGAATTAATATGAAAAAACTTTAATCATTATTTTGATTCATATGTGAAAGGCTAGTAAATTTGCAGTCACCACATGCAAAGAAATTCCACTGAGTTTCCTTTCCCCAATTCAAAAGACCCCATTAAGAGCCAAACAGAATTCCTGTACTTGCTGACGATGAGCTTGAGTGGGACCCCTATTGTATGAGTTATCATTTTGTAAAATTTGAAGGCCTCGGTCCTCCCAGTGATCACCACGATCAATAAGGATATTATGCAGCACTGCACAGACATAGATCCATTTTTTTATTTGGATCATGTAACTAGCTTGATTGCAAGCTAAGCGCAAATTTTGAAGCGATGCCCAGCGTGCCTTCAGGATTCCTATGCAATATTAAATTCGCACTTGTGACTGGGAAAGATAAAAATTGAACAAGCGGTTGCAACGTGATTTGGCAGCCGCCCCCTTGTAGCACGGGATACAATGGAGGCTGAGAGGGTAAGCTGAATCGGTGAGGAGATATTGCCCTTGCGGCAACAATATTAGCCACCATCCATTTGATACAAGGGAATTGTAGCAAAAAACTCACCAGGACTAAAGAAATTGCATGGTCGCAAATACAATCCCATCCTCTTATATATTGTACTGTCTGCACAAGAGCCTGGCCATCCACTTAGTAAGGCTGTGATCCTTTGAAAATTATCACATACAATTTGAACATTTAATGAATATCTTTCCTTGCGATCGTAATAAACCTCCCCATCCAAACCAGGCTTTTGGAATAACGGTATTGTTGTCCCATCCAGAAACCCAATGCAGCCTGGGAATCCTTCCAATTCCATGCTAGTGGAAATTTCAATTCGTCCTGCTTTGTTTGGCCACTTCACAAGTTGAGGTCCCAATGCAAAAATCACCTCAATTACTCTCCGTGAAGATGAGACCACCACACCTTGACTAATACCATATGACCTTGCTATCCAACCAAGGGAGGCACCATTACCATTGCAGCCTAGTCGCTCTAAAGTTAGAGCCAGTTGGAGACAAACATCAAGTTTTGGACAATTGCTTTGATTTTTGAACAACTGACTATTCTGGATAAGGTTGTAAATGTATAAAAACCCATCTTGAGTTATTCGCACCACCTGCTTAAAGTCATTATCTCGCATGCCCAGAAACGTTGCTAAATTGTATTCTTCAAGTGATGAGTACACCTGACTTCCTGCCAAATACCTAAACATCCAAGTCAGCCACTCAGAAATGATGCAAAGGGTGAAATCTTACCGATTGCTTATTGCTCAGTGGAACATATTATTAAGGTGAAACTCATCACCAAACAGCCATTCAATCACCAGAGCCATTAGATGGCTATCACCTCCCAAAATGGAACCTATTGTTGGAACATTTGGAAACAAAAGAATTTCAAGCCATGTGCCCATTGTTTCCTCACATGCCCTCTTCCACCTCCTATGCAAATAACGAATAAATTGCTGGTGCACTGATTTCTTTGGCATGTCAGAATGGTCGAATCGTTGTTTTTGGGTGATGAGGTGGATGTAAACCAGCTTGCAAGAGATCCAAAAAAAACGTGGACCAAAACGTCAAAAAAAAGTAAGATGGACTTGAAAGTGGAAAAAAGGAACCCAGGCTGGGTTTATGATGCTGAAAAAATCCCACTTGGGTATGACGGGGGTTAGGGTTAGGGTGTATGAGATACCACCAAATACGGCTATCTTGTTTTCAAAATGAGATAATCTCATTTGGTGGTATCTCACGGCCAAATTCGGCAGAGATTGAGTCCCCCTATTGCTAGATAAAGGTATTTGAACATTGCTGGTGGAGAAAGTTGGAGCTTCTCTTGCTCTTGGGAGAAAGTACTGAGCGAGAGACGAGGGGCAGCTGGCTTGGATGCAACAATTTATATAGCTTTGCAAATAATCAGAGGTTCAGTTGCTGCTTCTCATACATGGTATCGAAGAGACTAAGACTACTCCTTCTTGTGACCTACGTGATTGCTCTATTGCCATAAGAGACCACCGAGCTCGGTAGTTGAGGGAACTCTATCGGAGTCTTATCAAATAAGGGTATCTCACAAACTTCTTTAGTTTTCATAGAGATATAGCCAGGTGCAGCAAAGCTTGCTTGCCAGTCAGTTCCTTGTCCGTCACCTCCAATGATTAGAGGTCTAAATGCATTACCTATAGAGATATAGCCAGGTGCAGCGAAGCTCGCTCGCCAGTCAGTTCCTTGTCTGTCACCTCCAATGATTAGAGGTGAGGAAAGGACTTTTGGTAGGTTCGGCGAGCGGCTTATAAAGTACAACTAGACAGCTGCGGCGCATGAGGCGCGCGCAGCGTAGGTATCTATTTACAGGTAATGTTTTTCTACTAACATGATTGGTCGTCGCGTCGTTGCGACGTGTCAATCTTAACACCCCCCCCAAAAACTTTAACTGTTACCCACTCACACATAAGAAAGGCAGGGCTCGCTGAAGCGCTTGTCCTGAGAGTCGCTTAGTGAGCGCGTCCGCTTGCATTTCCTTTGTCGGGACCCAGGTAATCTTGATGCTGTACTTCCTGATGGTGTCGTTCACAAAAAAAAATGCTTGGTCCAGGTATCGCATCCGCTTCCTGGAGTGGTTGTCGATCGAGACCTGGACGGCAGCCTGGTTATCACAGAAAATTCGTTTTTCGAAACTTTCCGCAAGCTGACTGAGTTGATTAATTGCCTGCACAAAATGTTGAGTTGAATCAGACAGAGCTACGTACTCTGCTGCGCAGGTAGACAAAGCAACTACCCCCTGTCGTTTCGATGTCCAGAGAATCGGCGCATCTCCCAGCTTCAGCATGAAACCTGACTGGGAGCGCTCCAGGTCGCCGCCCCATCCTGCATCTCTCCATAAGTTGAGAGAGATATTTTTGGGGCGCAGCATCAAACGGTGGGATCGCGTTCTCAACAGGTACCCCATCACGTGGTCCAGGATGTCCCAGTGATGTGCTGCCGGGGACATGGAATGTCGAGCCAGATAGTTGACCGCAAACGCCAGGTCAGGGCGCGAGCCGCTGACGAGATACGCCAGTGACCCAATGACCGATCGAAATGGTGTTGCATCCACAACTGTATCCCCCGGAGCAGAGTTGCTTTCTGGTAGAGTCGGTAGTGGCGAGTCGGCTTTGACAATCGTCCGCGGATAAGCCTCGATTATGCTGTCCGTGAGTCGTCGTTGGGCGATGGTTACTTCACCTTCACCAACCTCGCATTCTAACCCTACAATTCGAGCGACGGTGTCATGCCACTTGATTTCTACTTCGGCACACAGTCGTTGTCTAAAATCTGATAGTGCCGCCGGTGAGTTTGACGTGATGACGCCATCGTTGACATGGATCCATATCGCAATTGTGATCTCACCGCTACGAAAAATGTAGAGGGACTGGTCGACCTCCATCGCCGTGAAACCCATCCGGGAGAGTATGTCAGATAGGAACAACCACCAGCACCGTCCCGCTTGCTTCATGCCGTACAGTGCCTTCTTAAGTCGTAAGACTTTTCCTTTGAGATGCGGCCAAAAGTGCAGAGGTGGCTCCACGAACACGGTTTCCTCCACCGGGCTATAGAGATAAGCACCACTAACGTCGAAAGATGCCATAGACCAGCCACGATGGACGGCATATGCCAGGAGCAGACGCAGGGACATCAAGGAAGCTGTCGGTGCAGTCAATCCCAGGGCGCTGTCTATCCCCCCTGGCTACCAGACGAGCTTTGAATTTTTTAACCTTCCCGTCGGCATGCTGTTTGATGTCGAAGACCCAACGATGACCGATCGTCTTCATATCCCTGGTTTTGGGGACCTCCTCCCATACATCACGTGCGAGCATTTGATTTAATTCATGCTCGCATGCCACCTGCCAATGGTCACGATACTTCCCGTATAGAGCTTCACCAAGGTGGTCCCGGATGGTGATATCCTTGGTTAATGGGAGGGTGTCAATCGCGGTGTTCTCGTCGCGAAAGTATTGCTCCGTAGGTACATCCCCGAGCGTCGCCCTGTTGACGATATGAGATAGAGACCCCTTAGAAACACCAGTGACCACGCTGGCTGCCGATTGGAATTGAGGAAAAACCACGCTCGCGGACTGAATCATCTTGTTGCTCTTGGGTTCCCACAGTAGCCAACCGCCCGTCATCAACGGTTTGAGCAAACGGCAGGCGATACCTCGTGGTGCTAGCTTGTTGGGCTGTTGCACGGCGGGTACATGTACAATCGCCTCGGCTCCGAAAGGGTAGAGCGTCCCGATTGAGGGAGGACGTCCAAAAAGGCGCTCATGTGGTGATGACTTGGGGCACCGTGAGTTAGGTAGTCGATTGTGTAAGAAACAAGCCGAGGCGTACGCAAAGCGCCAAAAATGATTGGGCATTTGGCTCTCCAAGATCATGGATCGAGCCATGTCTCCCAGTGTCCGATTAAGTCGCTCAGCCTCTCCATTTTCCTGAGGTGAGTATGGGAGGGACGGGCAAAAACACACTCCCAATTTTGCCAAGGCTGTCGTGAAGGAAGAGGAGGTAAATTCCCGGGCGTTGTCTGTTCGGAGTGCTCTCGGTGTCGATTGCAGTCGTACTTGTAACTGCCTGATCGCGTCTAGTATGGCTTCTGGGGCGTCAGAGCGGGCCTTCAGGGGATAGACCACGCTATAAGTCGATGTGTGGTCCCGCACAGTGACAAGGTATCAGAAACCCTGAGGATCCGTAGCAAAAGGACCCATGACGTCGGACACCAGTAGATCAAGCGGATTTTCTTTTGGGATATCTATGCGGGCTTTCGCAAGCCTGTGGGTACTCTTGGCGACGGCACATGTACCACAATAGAAAGGGTGCCACGTCTTGTGATCAAAAGACGGCACGTGCTGTTTAAGGAAAGAAATCACCGTCTTATCACAGGCGTGGCCAAGTCGCACATGCCACTCGCGCGAGTTCAAACTCGCAGAAGATGGGAGAGATATCGGATTCATTTCAACGGTATACAAGCTATTCGGAGGGGTCAGAGCCGCCGACCCTTTGGTCCCTCCCGCAGACAAGACATCCAACCACCAACAGTTGTTGCTGAAGGTGGTGGTTACAGGAAAACCGGAAACAAGAAGTGAAAGCGCTAAGTTATCAAAAACGGGGACTACGCCTGAAGTACATAAACGCGCGACCGACAGAATTGTACCCGCGATCTTGTCGGAATAGGCGACGTCTTGAACGACAACTGTCCCATTCTTGACAGGTAGTTTAAGGGTGATCATCTGTGTGATAAGGATGGATGAGTTGGAATCGGCGAAAAATATGCGGAAGGGAAAGACAGGGCGCATGAGCGACACAAAACACAGTGCTCCAGAGAGGTGAATGGACGCACCCGAGTCAATCAACACCTTGTCGGACTCCCCATGCTCGACAAAATGCACCTGGGAAACTCTTTCCCGCTGATAGTGCGCACCCGAATTCGATTGAGAACGCCGGTCAGGAGTAGCTGGTCTTGTCGAGCGAAAAGGGGCCGGCGAGGGTTTGCCGGGCCCCGTATGACCGGGCAGTCGGCGCGCCAATGTCCGCGACGCCCACAGTGAAAACAAGATGCCCCAAAACGATCAACAAGGTGATCTGGCGGCCGGCGCACCTCAGTCTTCGTAGTTATGGGGTGAGGGCTTGAAGTCGTCGCCAGATTGGAGAAAAACGGTGTCGAGGGTTGCACGTCAGATACCCCGTAGACGAAAGGAGAGGGCACTCGTGATTGGCCATCCTGCCGGTGAGAGGCATTGATGATCACCTGCCCAACAAAAGTCGATGATGGTTTTTCATCGCCCTTCGATAGTATGGCTGCCGTGACCAGTTGATCGAAAGCGCCTTGGTCAAGAGTCGGTGGAGCGTGGCAGGCGACCTGTGCGAGCAAACCTTCGAGTTCGTCGGTGTCGACGTTTAGCTTCTTGAACATAGCAAAAGTGCGTCGGAGTGATAGAACAATGCTGGTGTTGGGTTTGGGGTCACCTGAGGCGTTTGCGACAAGCGTATCGAGAAGATCGCGAGTCACCTTCAGCTTCTGAAAGCGACTGCCCGGGCAGCAGCGCGCCTTAATAGCTTCAAAAAAAGACTTTGCCGAGGTACGAGATGGAATAATTCCGATGCAAAGAGCAAAGTCGGCAGGTATAGATGCATCGATAAAATGTGAAATGGCACGGTCTTCCGGCGGGGAGCGATTGTCAAGTAAAGAAGGAGAGTCGTCGATCGACATCTCGGAGTTGAAAGCGATGCACAGAACGCGATTCAGGCAAGCGACCCATTCAGTGAAGTTACTGCCATCGCTTTGGAGACGGTCGAAGCGGTCGGCCGCCCGGTAGGGCTCTTGCATGAAACGCTTGTAGGCTGAAAAGGTAGAGCGCGGAGCAGATGAAAAGGAAGAAATGGGTGGTGGTGGCGATGATAGCGCCATCCTTAGTGACTGCATTTCGGCAGCATCCGAGTTGCGTGCAGTTTTCAATGACTGCACTTCCGATTTCAAGGAGTTTAAAAGTTGACAGACTTCTTCATTCGAAAGGGGTTTTGCTTCGGCGTCGTCGTCTGCAGTTTTCTTCGACCGGGTAGAAACCGACATCTTGAAGGCGGCCTATCGCTGGAGCTCGGTAGAGGCAGGCTTTTAACCTATAGAGATATAGCCAGGTGCAGCGAAGCTCGCTCGCCAGTCAGTTCCTTGTCCGTCACCTCCAATGATTAGAGGTGAGGAAAGGACTTTTGGTAGGTTCGGCGAGCGGCTTATAAAGTACAACTAGACAGCTGCGGCGCATGAGGCGCGCGCAGCGTAGGTATCTATTTACAGGTAATGTTTTTCTACTAACATGATTGGTCGTCGCGTCGTTGCGACGTGTCAATCTTAACAGTTTTCATTCAATTCAATGGGGGGGCTCAAAACATGCGGTAAATAGCCGCGGGATAATTCCAAATCTGCCTGTCTTATTTCTCAAGTAAGACATGCCGTATTTCCTGGTCTCCCAGAAAAATACAAGCTCACTCCCCCACATCCTGATCCAAGCTAGTGCAGGTTTTTGGCGAAATTGGTCAAATTCGTCAAGGACTGACCCCCCTGATTTGGTGCGTGCCCAAATGAACATCAACGCGGTTGAATCTCTTCTTTTGAAAACGAAAACTCCGACGTTGTCTGTTTTTTTTCTCATTTTACTGTGCATAAATCTTGTAAAAAGAACCTACTTTTCTTTGTTCTTTGTTCCTTCTTTTCTCTTTCTCCTAAACTTTACGCGATGACTTCTGTTCAAAAGACTGAAACCACGACAAGCCACGACCCCCGCGATTTCAAATAACAATCAATGCTCATTTTAAAATTCACTCCGTCAATGCTGTGGAGGGGGGGCTTCCTGACTTCTACCATCACCTCACCACCTTTTTAGCCAAAAAACAATCAAATATGTAAAAACACCCTAAAATAAAAACTATGATCACCAAAAAATCCCCTTCATCACCACCCCTTGTAACTACTACACTATCCTATCTGCATTGCATGAGCCCTAGCCCAGCTCATCTTTACCCAAACAAGCCAGACGAGTCCTGAAAGGCTCTAACAAGCCAGGAGGATCACCTTGAACTCGACCACTGCAAAGAAGTTAATAACACTTTTTCAGAGTTGGTTAACCATCTAGAGAAAATCGCAGAGCAAAAAAGAAACCTAACCAAAAAAACATGGCTTTAAAAAGCATGATCAACAAGATAGTAAACAAAATAGACAACCTCCTAGGAAAACAATCCCTACTGGAACAATGTGTATTAAATAATAACAAAAAAATTGATTTCTTAGTACAACAGATGACCCTTAAAACAAAACAAAGCCAACCACAGGAAGCCAGTCAGGCTGAGTCTATGATGAAACTTATTAATGACTATTTACAAGCTTTAACTATGACTGTGACATGGTGAGAGTAGTATAAAAAAGTGTATTTGTGATAATAAGGGTAAATAAAAGGAGTATTAAGGGCTTTACTATTGTGGGATAGTGGTGGTGAGTGCTGTTGAAAGCCCTGGGTGCAGCTTTACCTGTTGGGTTACAATAATAAAGACTACAATAATTATAATTATAATTATACCTGGTTATTTCCAAGAGTATAAATGTTTTTGACAGTTGTACTACATAGGAATTCAAGGGTGCAATGAGTAAACCTTCTCTCTTCCAATGACTGGCTTGTGGTTTTCACAAAGCCTGTATAACCTGTATTTGGCTCAGATGCAGTCTACAACACCCCAACAAGATTTGATGGATTACCTCGCCTCCAAACCTGGCTCAACAACATATCCACCCAAGACACACCAACATTCATCATGATTGACTCTAACCTCCATCATTGTCTGTGAAACCCACCCCAATACTCACACACTCACCCTGAGGCCTGTCACCTACTGAAGATGTGCAGAAGAAAAGGCTTCTCCCTCATATCCCCCAAGAAAATCCTGAATTTCCTGGGCTCCACAGGATGGCCAACCACAATTGATCTCACCTGGACAAATCATATAGCTCAACAACTTTTCCCTACAGCCTCAACCAGACTTGACAACCACTCCTCCAACCACCAGCGCATCATTACAAAAATATCACCCCCAGACTGCACTCCAAGAAAAGCACCTAAACATCTGTCCAGCATCCTAGGAAAACTTGACCATATAAGCTTTATCACCCTCTTACATGAAAATATAGAAGCCAACATTCCTGACCCCCTAGACCCAAACACATCCACTGTAGATCAATCCATTTAAAGACTCACCAAAGCATTGAGGATAGCCTACAAATTGCAAGGCAGATGGGTAAGAACCAACCCAAACCGCATGAAACCTTGGTGGGACCCTGAGTTACTAACCCCTCTGGTGAAAGAAAGAAATGTGGAAAGGCGTCAAATGCTCAAGATAAGATCCCAGGAGTCAAAACTACTATACTACCACCACCAGCAAATTTTCAAACAGAAGGTTTGGGAACTAAAAACTTCTCACTGGAGAAGATTCCTGGCTGATAAAGGACCAGAGCATGCTTACCAAGCATACAGGTTCACCAGAGAAAAGGCATCAAAAAAAATCAGTGCCCTCAGGAACCTGTAAGGCTACTTAGTCACAGAGATTGTGGAGAAGGCTACTATTCTCTTTGAAGGTACATCCCTCATCCCAACAGTCGCTGACCTAGATGATATTCCCACTTTGCCCCTGCCCTCTACCCAACTACAGTTCCCACAAGTAACAGAACATGAGTTACAGGATGCAATAAACAAGCTACCTAACAAGAAAGCAGCGGGACCAGATAAGACACCAAATGAACTACTGAAGATAGCCAAGGACACCATCACCCCCAGTCTTTTGAAAATCATCAGCGCATGCCTCAAGATTCATCACTTCCCCCCCAATGGAAAGAAGATCTCATGACAATCATCAGGAAAACCTCTAAAGACAACTACACAACCCCAATGCATACCAACCCATAGCGCTACTAAACACTTGAGGCAAACCTTTTGAAAAAATCATTAACAACCAACTAGTCTACTGGGCCAAACAATCTGATACCCTGCATCCAGGAAATGTAGGAGGAAGACCAGGAAGAAGCATAAACAATGCCTTCACCATGATTTCCACCTGGATACATCACAAATGGTGGGAGAAGAAGATAATGGCAGGACTATTTTTAGATGTCAAGTTGGCATACCCTACTGTATAAAACGAGAGACTCATCTACTCCCTAAGAAAGAAAAACTTTCCCACATACCTGTACCTGATCATTGCATCTTTCCTCACCAAAAGAACAATGCGGCTCTGCTTGGATCAATATGTTTTGCAACCGTACTCCATCCCAAATGGCCTACCACAGGGCTCACCTCTCTCAGTAACACTTTGCCTCCTGTACAACTCCAACCTTCTTCTGCCAAATAAAACCTCAATAGACAATGACTCAATATAAATAGAATACATAGACCACATTATCCACCTCATGGCAGAGAAATCACTCAACAAGGGTTGGGAATCCCTGGAAGATTCATTCCAACACTCACATTAATGGAGAGAAAGACACAGCACTATTTTTGACCCTAACAAGACAACAGCAATGGTATTCACCAAAAAGAAGGTTGACAGACCCTTGGTACAACTAGGAGACCAAATGTTACCCTTGGCAAAGAAGGTAAAATGGCTAGGAATAACCCTAACATCAACCGTTATGCCCGGTTAAAGCCTCAAGTACATTAAAAAAAGTTTCAACACCACATTTTCTCAGATCACCACAATCATACCCCTGACGTTTAGAATCAACCAAAAGGAAGCTAGTCAGTTAATCTCAGCAGTCCTACTAACACAGGTACTACATGGCAGCATCATATGGTACATGAAGAGGAGCAACTGCTGCTTCAATAAACTCCTAACCATGTGGCACCACAAAGCTGTTTGCCTGTGCACAGGGATGATGAGATCAACACCCATTGCCTTTCTAAAGCACTACAGTAATGTACCAAATTTCACCACCCAACACATGAAACTGACACACAACTATATCCACCGCAAGCTCACTGGCCTGAACAATGACACCACAAATGAGATGATACAAAGGGAACTCCCTTTGAACCCAACATCTCACCCCTCCCCCCTATACCAAATCCTAGGAAAGGAAGACCTCCTGAAAGGCCACCAAACCAAATGAGAAGCCATCCTCACCTTGCCAGTCCCCCCATGGACACAACTGATTTCCACAATTGAAAAAATATCCCTAACCAAGGATCAGGCCAAAGAAGTACTACCAATCCAAGTCAAGGAAGAACTGAGGAAGGGAACTTTGGTCCTCTTCTCCAATGGCTCCCTCCTACCCCAATTGGGGGGAGGGGCGGAAGCAATTCTTGTGAACACAGGACAAAAAAAATGGCTTACACAGGGAAAGACTCTCTTATATCCAATTTTGAATCTGAGCTGATGGAATTGCTTCTTTGCCAGGAACTGACCCAAGATCATATCGCCGCAAATGGCCACCCTGAGGCAGTAGCCCTTTTTTTGGCCAACCAAGCAGCCCTTATGGGTGCAGCACTCCCTAAAGAAATCTTGGGAGCTCAAAATCTACAATTAAAGCTATACACCACCTTACAAAGATGGGCTGAACACTTTCCCGTATGCCTCTACCGGTGCCCGGGACATGTAGGCATCCCAGAAAGCAAAAGGGTAGACATTAGCAAAACACACTGCAGAATCACAAACCATAAACACCATTAGACTCTCCAAACTAAAGCAACACAATATAAGGAGACTCACCAACAATCCCCTCACACCAGAAGAAGCTACACAAATAGGTTTCAAAGCTTTGCCCAAACTCATCATAAAGGCATTAGATCTACTAGAGAAAGGCCCTGCAGCCACAATCCACCAACTCCAAACAGGCCATGTACCACTCAATAACTACTTACACCGTATCAAAAGAACCAACCCACCACTATGCCAACACTGTAACAAACAAGAAACCCCCATTCACTACTTAGTAAAGTTCCCCAACTTTAAAAACCAACAAAAACAATTCATCAAAGAAGTAACAAGAAACCAACTCAAGCTCAACCCAAAAAGCCTGAAATCAATACTGGATTCCCCCCTTTCCTACCCCCTGCTAGCTCAATACATCACAGAAACAAAAAAATTCCAATAAATACAAAACTATTTACCGACACCCACTCAGGACCCCTAAAAACAGGAACCTTCATATGTACCCCCTCTAATTCTCCCACCCCAAATTATGCTCCCCCACCCTCCTTTTGTTAGACTTTTCTACCATCTTGCTTTCCCCCTTTTTTCCCATTCCTTTTCTGTTCTCATTTTCCCCCTTTGTTTTCCTGCTATTTTTTCTTCCTTCCCTCTTTGTTTACTTTACCACCCATTTGTAGCACACCCTATCACTAAAAACAACAACACGACAAAACACCACTCACAAAAGGCATACTTGAGAGATTGGGACAGCACTTGCTGAAATCTGAAGGCCATCACGGAAAAGTCCTTCCCCATTTCTCCAAAGCAACTGGCCTGACCACCCAGTTGGAGCTTTGACAGTAAAACCAACCCCACGACCCAAACCCTCATCACCACACATTATTGAACTGACCTCCACTAGGATTGATGACCCTAGTAGAGAGAAACTTTCATCCTCTACAACCTCTCCAACACCTAGGCGGGATGACATAAGGAGTGCTGCCAGCCAAACCTCTCAAGTGGGCCTGATGCCAACAACCCACAGAACACCTAAGTATCAAACCCATCTGATACTTATGAGGAAAATTAAGGGACCCAATTGTGCTTTCTTTATTGTATATAGTTTAGAAATATTCTTGTATATAGCTTACAGTGTGGTATGTGAAATCAATAACACTTTTTTTTTAAAAAAAGACCCCCCTTATTTGGTGCATTCCCAAATGAACATCGACACGGTTGAATCTCTTTTCTTTTTGAAACAAAAACTCCGACGTTGTCTGTTTTTTTTCTCATTTTACTGTGCATAAATCTTGTAAAAAGAACCTACTTTTCTTTGTTCTTTGTTCCTTCTTTTCTCTTTCTCCTAAACTTTATGCGATGACTACTGTTCAAAAGACTGAAACCACAACAAGCCACAACCCCCGCAATTTCAAATAACAATAAATTCTCGTTTTAAAATTAACTTTGTCAATGCTGTGGAGGGGGGCTTCCTGACTTCTACCATCACCTCACCACCATTTTAGCCAAAAAACAATCAAATCATTATAAACACCCTAAAATAAAAACTACGATTACCAAAAAATTTCCTTCATCACCACCCCTTGTAACTACTACCCTATCCTATCTGCATTGCATGAGCCTTAGCCCAGCTCATCTTTACCCAAACAGCCCAGACGAGTCCTCCAAGGCTCTAACAAGCCAGGAGGATCACCTTGAACTCGACCACTGCAAAGAAGTTTATAGCACTTTTTCAGAGTTGGTTAACCATCTAGAGGAAATTGCAGAGAAAAAAAGAACCCTAAACAAAAAAATGGCTTTAGAAAGCATGCTCAACAAGATAGTAAACAAAATAGAAAACCTCCTAGGAAAACAATCCCTACTGGAACAATGTGTATTCAATACTAACAAAAAAATTGATTTCTTAGTACAACAGATGACCCTTAAAACAAAAAAAAGACAACCACAGGAAGGCTCGCAACCACCAACAACTACAAAACAGCCAACCTTTGCAGACATGCAAAAATGAACAAGGAAAAACCAACAAAAACAAAGAATCTGAACTTACCCCAAAACCAACCACAATTGTACACCCAACAATAGCAAACAAAGTGAAAAAATTTGGAGTAACAATCAGAACCGAAATTTGGGCAACTGAAACCCTTCCAGAAAAAGAACTCACTCAAAATCATAAAAACAATAAACATTTCTCTGTTGAAAATCAATGCCAAAACAATGGACACACACATCCAAATCAAAGAAGCAACCCAATACCCATTGGGTGATATATGAATATTCACAAGGACAAGAGAAGAAGCAAAATGGTTACTAACCTAAAGAAACCTGTGGGACCACTAAGCTGACCCAGTATTTATCACAACCACAGCCACCTTCCCTATCTTAGCACACTCTTGTCCAACAGATCTATCTGTGGAAGACAAAATCATTGTGGGTGGATTACTCAAACAGAATGACTTAGCAAGAATACAAATAAACCAAATAAAGTGGCTAGGAAACCCCAAAATAGCAGAGAAATCTCACAGAACGCTCCTAGTCTTGGTAATGTACAAAATTCTCTTGAACCTGTTATTAACAGGAGGCTTACTTTACAATGGAAACTATCTACCAATGGCCCCTTTCCAAAAAGGACAACTTTAGTGCATTAAATGTTGTCTGGTAGGACACATTGTGCATTCATGCAAGGAAAGACAAATGTGCCAGGAATGTGGCAAGGAACACCAATCTAGGGTATGTACTGACTAAATGTTTACCACAGCAATTATAAGATGCCACAAATGTATCAACAACTCCCTAAAAACAAATACAAAAGCGGACTTATATGCCAAAGAACTCTGACACTCCTGCATGAACAACAAGTGCTCAATAAAGACTGAGGAAACAAAGTGCTTAATGGACGAATCAAAAAACACCAATGAGTAACATCCCACCACTTAACTACAATGAGGAGATCTATCATGAAGAGACAGATTAAAACTGAACAAATCAAGAATTGTTATTCCAACTCAACTGCCACAATCAAAGAGAAATGAGGCTCAGTGTATTGAATTAGTAACTAAAAAGAACAGCTCTATTCTTACAGGAACCATGCACCTACACTCACGAACACCAGCACCCAAACTGGCACCTACTATCCCTTATGTCAAACACCAACACCAAAGAGAACCAACCGAGAAATTTAATATATGTGAATGAAAAGATACCACTCCGTAAAATCACACATAAATGTACAAATTATCCACTATTGACCACAGAAATACTGAAGATCAACCCAACACAAATACCTCACCTAATCACAATAACATCACTACTCTAGCAGTAGACTCAAACCTTCATGACCAACATTGGAACCCACTGAGATGCAAAGGAGTTAATCATATTATGTGCCACCAAATACTTCAAGCTCACCTCCCTAGGACCAATGGGAATAAAAACCAAAATAGAACTGATGTGGGAAAACAAAGCAGAAAAGAAACTTTGACTAAAAAAATGCAAAAATGAACAATCACTCATCTAACCACCACCCCTTAATCACAACTTATAACACAGACACTGAAAATAAGAAACTTACAAAAATGAAATGGGTAGTTAACCAAAGGAGAATAGATCAAGAGAAACTAAAAACAGACTTAAAAGAAAGATTTGAAAGAAACTTGCCATTTCAAGACCCTCAGCACCCCAATGGAAGCGGTAAAAGAAAAATACAACAATCAAGGCAGATGAATAAAATCAAACAAAAACTTCAGCAAGCCGTGGCTTAACATAACCATTCTTTAACCATTAGTAAAGGAAAGAAACAAAGCAAAGAGGGAAATGCGCAAATGCCAGTCACAAGATAACAAACAGCTACACTACAAAGCTAAAGAATTTTGTTGAGGAAAAGTAGAAGACCTATAGTGCACTCACTGGAGGGAATTCTTAGCAAAAAAAGGTCCAGAACATGCATATCAAGCTTACAGGTTCACCAAGGAGAGGGACTTGGGCACAATAGCACCACTAAAACTTCCAAATGGATAAACAACAACAGATCCCAACAAAATGACAAGGATACTGTTTTAAGGTATTCCTATAACAGAGAACACAAGTGAGACTGATACCATATTTAAATTACCACAAAACCCACACATATTGCCAAAATTCCCAAAGATATAAAGGCAACAGATAAACAAGTCCATAAACAGCCTACCTTACAAGAAGGAAGCAGGAACAGAAAACATCCCAAATGAAAAATTAAGGGCAGAAGAAAATATATTAATTCCCTACTTGGTAGAAGTGTTTGACAAATTCCTTTCTCTAGGAAGATTCCCCCCAGAATTCAGGGAAGGTTTCACAGCTATTCTCAGGAAAGAAGCAAAAGATTATTACTCAGAATATAATTCCTACAGACAAACAGCCCTACTAAACACAAAAGTGAAGCTATTTGAGAAAGTAATCAATGACAGGCTAGTACAATGGGTTGAAATGGGTGGAGTGATAGTGCAAGGGCACATAGGAGGTAGGCAGGAATGCAACATAAAAAAACACTAATATTACTAACATCCTTGATAAGGAAAAAATGGAGAGAGGTTAAAGTAGTAGTGGGGATGTTCCTAGACATGAAATAAGCCTACCCTACAGTGAAAAGGGATAAACTAATTGAAATCCACATAAAGAGGGGGAACCACACTACATAGTAGAGATAATTATCTCCTTCTTATAAGACAGACATATTGGACCGAGGCTGAATGAATTTATCTCCAAATATTTCTCAGTGAGACAGGGCCTACTGGAAGGATCACCCATATTAGTAACACTCTACCTAATCTACGGCTCAGAACCATTACTCCCATTTCCCCTGTCCCTCAAAGAAGAAGGAATATCAATTGCTTACATAGATGATGCAGCTCATCTCATGGCCTCTCACTCCCCAGATACAACAATTGAATCCCTCAGAACCATAATTTACCACTCATTGGAATGGGGAAACCAACACAGAGCAACCTTTAACACAAATAAGACAAACATCATGTGGTTCACCAACAAGAAGATGACATAAAAAGAGGTAGGCCTAGGAAACACCTCATTGAAGTTCGGAAAAGAAACCAAATGGCTGGTAATCAATCACGCTTGACTGAAAAATAACCTTTGTAGAACACATAAAGAAGCTCAAGAACACAAGCGGCATCACAATTGCAAAACTCCAAAGAATAATCCACACAACATATGGAATAAACACAAAGGAAGCAAGGAAATTGGTAATAGGGGTTCTGCTACCCAGGATCTTTGGAGAAATAATGTGGTTCACTAAAAGAAACAGGAAAACAGTGGAAAAATGTCATTAAAAGATACATAACGAGGAAGTAAGACTAATCACAGGGATGATGAGACAAAACCCCATTACCTTACTTAAGAGAGATGGAAGTCCAAAAACCTTCAACAATACGACAAGAAACTAATACACTGGTATCTTCACAATGGGTTAATGGACAGACCTTCACACCCAATCAGAAGCATAATAAAAAAATAATTATATGAGACCACATCATCCTTCGGATCACAAATTCGTAATCTAATAAACAAAGAGTAACTGCAAAAACAACACATCACTTTGACAGACATAAAAAACCCAATTCCCTACCACCATGGGCACAAACACTGTCAGAAGTAGCAACCCTTGAACACACAAAAGAAGAGGAAACTAAACCAATCAGAACCCAAATAGCAGAGGAATAAAAAAACGAGAGAATCATACTGTTCACAGATGGATCACCCACTGAAAATGAGAAAGTGGGGGAAGCAGTGTATTCACCATGAGACTCAGAAGTCATACAGATACATCTAGGTCAAGGAGAAACCATAAAAAATTACAAAACTGAACTAACTGCACTTTAGTTTGCAACAGTCACAGCCTAAGCAAAAAACCCCACCAAGGGAACAATATCCATTTTCTCAGACAGACAAGTGACACCAAGAGTAATAAAACTGCCTAACCACAATAGAAAAGCACAATAAGTATGCACAATAATATACAGAACAATATCCACCCTGAACCAAAATTAAAACCTGAAACTTTACTGGCGCCCAGGCCACAGCAACATCCTTGAAAATGAGATTGTGGAAAATCTAGCAAAACAAGCTGTGGAAAACCACACAGGCTCAACATGAGACAGCATACAACAAAGTCTAAGAAACCTCCACCAATCAAAAAAAGAACAAACCTTAAAACCAAGCCACCCTCCCACAACAACAAAAAGATATCCCTTCAAAATAGATACAACTGCAATGTGGGAAAGAGGAGCGGCAACACTCATTGCCCAACTATGATGCAGACACATTACCCTCAGCTTGTACTTATTAAAGGGAAAAAAAACTTCCACCCCTTATTTCCCACACTGCACACGCACAGAAACTGTAGATCACTTTATGAATTTTTGTCCCCATTGAAGGAACCTGTCACAGGGGCTCTTCTAAGTGAAGAAGGCCTGGAACTCAGTAAACTGGGTCTTACAAGTTACCAACACACCGTTTTTAGTCAAAAATCAGATATTGATGAGATAATAGCTTCATTGATGCATGTTTTACCTCCTGGAAAAATCTCAAACAAATCTGCAAGCATGTTGATAAGAATCATTGGGTTATAGTCAGCCACTAGCTGTAACAATAGCACCAGATGAGCATAACACATAAAAATAGGTCTAAAAAGAGGATTTTATTAATGAAATTGGACATCCCACTTCGTAAGTTAGTATTTGAGAAGACTTGTCAAGGGCTCTTTTCATGGGGCATGCCAGGGCGAAGCCATAAAGAGCTTTTGTTCAAGGGGCACGCCTTTGAGCCAAACTTGTTTGAACGTTATCAAGTCGCAGGAAAATCTAATCCAATATTTGGAATAGCCGTAGACTTCTCCGGTCAGAAGAGGACGGAGCTCAGCCAATTTCTAATGCAGTCTCAGGTTATCATTTTTGAGGTAAATAACCTGCTGCTATTGGGCTCAGTCATTATCATTTTGTAAAAGAGAATCATGCTTATATGATAAGATACGGATAAAAATAGACTTACCGAATGAGGTAATCCATTTCTGGTAGCTGCTTCCCACCCTTGTATCAGGGACGGTAGACTGAAAGGCCAACTCCAATATGCCGGATGGATGACCCCATTTTGACATGCAGTTGGCCCCACATTGCCTTTCAAAATGAAGAGTAAATCAATAAGCACGTAAATCAAAAAAGGTTTTGCCTCAGTGATTTCTCAGCTGTATAATAAAAATGTAGCTTTTATGGAATTTTGAAATGGTTAATTCAGAGTTTGATACCTGTAATGATAAGTCAATGAGATATTTGGACAAAAAACTCCACATTATTCAAAGATTAATGAACAAATATCAGGGAAATGTTGATAGATCTTTTGGAGCATGCTATAGATGCTCTTAAGCATTATTGAACACTTGCTTCCCCATGATTAGGAAAGGCTAATAAATAGTCAATGTCAGCTTGTGACTCAATACCAGAGCACAAGCATGGCAGCCAAATACCATAAACCAATGGTAAGGCCAAGATACCACCAAAACATGGAGCTGAGCCAAATTAACTCAAAAGGGATCAAAAGAAGGAGGAAAATCACCTCTTTCCAAATATTTAAGTCCCATCATCATAGGACAAAGAATAACAAAGTTATTCCTGCTCAAAGCTATTGCTGAGCATAAACCTTAATTTTCACCTCTCATCTGAAATCCAGACGCAGAGGCTTAACCCCATCAAATGGGTATTCAAATTGAAGCTTCAGCTCAGGGCTATCCAATGGTACTAGCCAAACAGAGCTAGCACCAGAATTACAGAAGCTATGACCAAAATAAGGTCAGATAAGGGTGATTAAAACATTCACCTCTCATCTAACTTCTACAGTTTTAGTGTGAGACACCTAAAGTGGGGTCTTTTTGGAAATAGAAAAATCAGGGCTATATAATGGTGCCATTCATTTCCCCATATCTCATCTAGAACAAAAGATATGGAGCAAACAAGTTCCATACAGTTTTTGGAAAAATCATAAATGTGTACAAGAAAACTTGAACATGGAATAACTTTGCCATATTTAATGATAACCATAAAAAAAGAGGTACCATTGTGTAGATCACATCCAGGGCTACACAATGAACCAATTTTGAGCTCAATATCCTGGAAACTGACAAAGCTATAGCAGTTTTAAGGTTAAAATCCCACAGTTTGTCCAATACAGCCTTACAGTGGGATACTATCCCATAAGTATGATTATGAGATGTCAAACAGATGAAGAAGCTTGTTTATGCTTCAATAACTCAAAGTTAAGTAAAATACAGAGGTCCATACAGGTTCTGTACAGCTTCTGACGCGTCAGAAGCACCAGAACACACCTGTAAACTCCATTGGTGAAAATTTGCACCCTGTATAGGGTAAAAATGACTACTTGTGGTTCTAAAACCACATTTCCACCCAATAGCAGTCTGTATTGAGTGTATAGAACCACAAACCAGCCCACAGTAGTGAAAATTTTCACTCTGTGGTCGTGTGCAGAGGTAAACCACCTCCCACTACCCCAGAACAAGATAAAAGGAGGCTTTGCATCACCAGGAAGCAAATCCAGCATCCTGTTCTTAATATTATTACATGGTATAACTTCTTGAAAAGTGGTACCCTTAGAATTCAACAGGCTATAATTATAAGTTTTAATTATTGTAGGGTTTGTTAATGTAAGCCAACAGACAAAAACTGCACCCAGGGCTATCAGCAGCACTCACCATCACTAAATTATTTTAGTATAGTCCTTTTACTCATATTCTCACTTTAATATCATCATTATTTTCGTGTAACACTCAGATTTATAGCTTTTATTCTCATTCTGAAGCTATATCATAGAGTCACCCTGACAGTCAAAGCAAGTATGAATTCTTCACTCATGGCTCATCTACAAGGAGCACTGAGGGAAATCAGGTGATGTATGCATACTTGTAGCTATATGTTTTGGTTGGCCCCTGAGGTTGACACAGAACAGGTTTAAATTTCCATGGACTAGGGTTCTTTTTTGTTAGATTTCCTGAATACTCAACTTCTTTTCAAGATTCTGCGTTTTTATTAATCTTGATCAATCCTGACCAGTTAATTTGTCATATGTTTCCTTTGATTATCTCTCACACATTTCTTTTGCTATTATTTTTTAAAACTTCATTTTATTTCATCTTTTCATCTAATAAAAAAGCTTAATATGGAGCTTTGAACATTCCCAAGCTGTAGGAAGTACACTGTCACTAATGAAAATGGAAAAAAATCATGTGGGACTTTCTGTTGAGCATAGAACACAGATACAGAACTGGGCAAAGGCATCAGCCAAGGAAGATGAAAATTTTATTAATAATCATTTTATGCAGATTTCACTTAATGATCACAACAAACCTTCCAGAACTTATTCCATCACTGACAAAGAGAAACACAGAAACACACAAGAGAGTGAAGCTAATCATAAAAATTATAGAATGTCAAATATTATTAGTGAGCTTCAAATTTTTTACCATCCACCTTTACAAGCTAGCTAATATTTAAATATTTCTTCAGTAATGGTTTTAAATTTTATAATTTGGCTCTATCTTGTTTGTGGACTTAGCAGAGATAATTGTTGAAAATCAAGAGATATTATTCTAAACATCATCCAACTCATTTCTCAAGAAATCAATCAGCACAATAGTATTTTATCTAGAGTTCCATGTAATATTCAGATGATTTCAAAGCAATTGAAGCTAGAATTTCCATTGGAAGAACAAGTCTTCTTCCAAAAATGCTACTCACTTTAAAACAATGAAATTGCACCAGAATAGTATACCTACCAGCCTACCATTTCCAGCAATAAGTGTTATAATTATCTTTTCCATCCTCATAAGATACACCCACTTCCAAAGATCTGTTTTTCCTCAACTCATACCTCAAAGCATTGGCATGTAGAAGTTGGTTAAATTTGATTATCTGGCCAGCCACGTCTTTGTATTCAACAAGAAATATTTATTTCACAATCCATTTATTCATGTATTGATTGGTTTCTTAATATTCCTGGTATTGAAGCAGGAATTGATCAATAGGGATTACAGGTAGCTTCCAACACAAACTTGACTGTTTCTCACATATCACAAGGCAGAATCTGGAAAGACTTATTTTCACAAAGCTCAAATGAAACTCTCGAATTAGAATTTGGAATTTTTGTATACTTGTTCAATCCCCAAGGAAATAGGATTCCCAGTAAGAAAGCTTCAATGGGAATCATAGGGCTCCATTGCTTTAACCTTTAGCCACAAGAGCTATTTGAGCCAAAGTATACCTGTCTGTCTTATTTAATCCCTTCACCAAACCAGCCAGATATGGTCACAATAAGAAATTTCTTGAAGCCCCTGACTGATGGACTTCTTGAATTAAATTGTGGAGTCAAGATCATCAAACCAAAAATATTGGAATGAAAGAAAGGTAGTGGTCAAAACTGTAGGCCTGATTGCAGAAATTATAGAAACTAACAAGGTTGGGGGATTTGTTTTCAATTTGGAAGAATAAAATTGCTCCTTATGTGAGCTTCAAGACCATCAGAGAGTTCACCTGAAGCTTGGAAATCCTTGTCAAAAAAGAACAGTTTTGAGTGCATCTCATCAATGGAATGGGGAAAGGACACCAAGATTATGAGAAAACTTTGCAAAAAGAATGGGATACAATGGTCGGAACTCAATTGCTTGCCATATTGGGCTCCAGTGACCAATATAGCATCAAGCATGCTTCATAACTGGTATGAAAGTGTTTTAAAACACCATGTTCATGCAATGAGTTTTAGTTACAATGTTTAAAATCGCTATTATTACAAAATAATAATGAAAAAACTAGTAATAATAATACTTATAGAAATAAGCAGTATAAATATAATGTAAGTGGTTTAGAGAATAAAGCTCAAAGATTTACTTAATAAAGTAAAACAAAGTCTAAAATAAATATATTATATCTAATTTATATTAAGGAATAATCACTCTTAAAAAGAGAGTAAATTTAGTATCATGAATTTAACAATAGGAAGATATTAATAATATACCTGTAGTCCTACTAGACTCGTAGAGAAAGTGATTAATCAGTAAGAATAAATTAGTATAACAATTATAGATAAAAATAATGTCGACGCTAGAATTGAAAGGGAGAGACTATTTTTTCTATTTCCCTGTTTGATATTTACAAAGTGATCTATTTATAGACTTCAGGATGGTAGGAGTAGCTCATGAGAATGTTTGTACTCTTCAGGAAAAGTGTTCGGATATCCGATATGCTATAATTCTCATTTGTCAAAAGATTCACAGTTAACCTCGATAAGATCACCAATTCACAACAGTTTATTATCAATAAGGCTTTGACTCAGACATATTAAAACATAAATAATCCAAATCAGATGTATCAGGATCAGCATCAGAATCAGAATCCAATTAAGAAATGGTGGATGCATTTATATCAGAAATCAATAAAGGATTTCTTAATCAAAGCTACCTTTCAGAAGAAATAATTAAAAAGATTAGAAAGAGCCTGAGAGAAGTTGTGGTTCCAAAAGGAATCGGAAATCTACAAGTTGGCCTATGTACAGCTCGAAATGTGAAGTTGAAAGCCAATGAATGGTCAGTATTCTTTCAGGTTTACCTACATTTAGTCATATTGGATATTTTCTGGGACCTGCGCCCAAAGAATCAACTTCCTCTTGTCAATATTGGTGCACTTATTCAATGCACCAAAATTGTTGGAGCAAGATCAGTCACCCAACAAGATGCACATTTGTTTATCCAGAAATATAATTTCTATTAAAGCACATCTAATGTGCTGCTTCCACATATTCAAATAACACCCAAAAATCATTATGCAATGCACATCCCTGAACAGCTATTGCAATGGGGGCCACTCAATGGAATATCCAAATATGGTGGTGAAATATTAGTAGGACTCCTCCAAAATTTCAAAACCAACTAATTGAACAGTATTTCATAAATTCTATTTTAGTTTAGTATTGACAAAACTGATCATATAGCTTATTTGAGATTTTAGGTTCTGTTGCAGAAACAATTATGAAGAAATTTGGCCAGCTAAAAAAGCTTCAAAAATTTGAGCCTTACAAAAATAATTTAAAAACAAGTGTGAATCATCAAGTACAAAAAAAATGCCTTAGAAAAATCTTCCTATTTGGAATTATTGACCCACTTGAAAAAAGAGAAACCCCAACTGTTTGATCATTGTGATTTACCACATCCACCTAATTCACAAGTTTTGACAAATTTTGAAATTGAAAGCCTTCATTAATCATGGCGTTTTGGAATGAAGCTTTCAATAAATTCACCAAGTAATTTGATTTTTGTTAAGAAAGGGAAGTCAGATATCCAATTTTCTCAGATTTCTCAGATTATGGATTTGGTAAACAATGATATTCACAAAGGGTCAATTTTAATGGTATTTTGGTTTGAGCCTGTTAAAGATTATGAATTAGGATTTGAAGCTCTGGATGCATTCTTGGTGGCAGGGAAGGTAAAACATCTAAAAACAATACATACACTGGGTTTTTTATTGTTATAAAAGGTTTTGGTCTTTGAGCATATTTAACTATGTCTTCATGGTCTTTGGAATGCAAAGATGTGACCATGTCAGACTACCCAATTAATAGGTTTTTTGGGATTGAACATTTTGATTAGAATTTGGTATTCTATTTTTGTTAAATTTATTTATTTGTGCTCTTTGGATAAATTTTTTATGCTCATTTTCCTTAAAAATTAAATTAATCTCTATTACTAGGAAATATTATCTAGCAAATGTTTTTTCTATGTTTTACAAAAAAAACAGTCTAGAGTTCCAACAGAACAAATCAGAATACTACTAAAAAGCTAACAATTCCAAAAACACAGGAAATTTCTGTTTTTCTCAATTTGACTGAATCCCAATCTTCAAAAAAACAAAGGGGGTTTGAAGTGCAATATTAATCTTGAAGCACATATCAAAATATTGTGTTTCATCTATTCAAATCTAGTCTACAAAGCTCGGCTACAATTTTGAAAATAATCAGGAAACCAAGACCAAAGAATAACCAAGCCCTATTTACAATAGTTAAATATAATGAATAGCCAAAAAAATATCTATATAAATTAATTGAATTAATCACATCTCTCAAAAAATAGCTCATAATTCCAAACAATCAACACCAATAACCATTCATTCCTTTCATTTTAAAGACTGAGAGAACTTTCTCAAAATTGCTGCAGTGTACTGTCATCTTTAGCATATTCCATTTTGGTACCTTGATCTACAAGGTAGTAAATTTCCTCCTCTTTATTATTATTGTTATCATTTCTTACTTCATTCTCATCATCATTTTCTTCAGCCAAGTACTCAAGTTCATCAATTTCTTGAATAAGGGAATAATCTAACTCATTTGCATTAAACATTTTGTGTGAAATATCATATTCTTGAATTTATTTGGCCCAATATTTATCTGTAAATTGTTTGTCACTCAATCTTTCATCTGGATGTGGTTTTCCCATTAGGAATTCTGAGGAATCTGGAATAAAAGGGACTTTGGAAGTATCAGCATTCCTATTTTGGCCAGCTGTGCAATAATTGGAACAATCTGGATCATAGAGATAAATTGGAAGGCCTTTGGGTATGCTTTTAGTTACCATTGCATCTGAGTCTTCTAGTGTGTGGCTCCTTTTCCATAAAGATGTTCTGCCTTTGCAATTTATTAGACAAGCCTCCACATAAATATTGTAGCTTTTTGAGATCAAAATTTGATTTTATTAATCATACACTTTCTACTTATTGGGTCATAATGAACATCACTATGTGCATCAGGTTCAGCCAAATTTTTGAAATATAGCCTTGGAAAACCTTGAGCAACACCAAATTTGTATCAAAGATCTTTGAGCTACACAAGAGGGAAGTAGTCAGTTAGATTTTCATTCAGTTAAATTATTATCCAACTAACCCTTAGTCTTTATTGTAAGATTGCTTTTCTGGCTTTCCCCTTAGCATACTTTCCAGGTTCCTTGATTTCTTACATACCAATGTACATAGTGGTTATAAGCCTTGGTAAGAAATTAAATTTTCTCTATATACTGGAATTTCACATTAATGTATTGATAGGATCCACTAATAGAAATTTGACAGAACCTTTGTATTGTGCTAATTTTTAACGCCTCATTTTATAGGGTATAACTCTTATAATTGAGATCTGGATCCCATTGACAGATACCCAATTTAGAAAGTAAGGCAATAATATACTTGATGGAGAAGTCTCTCGTGTAGGAAATCACATTTATTATTTTTCCCTTTTCCCAGGTCTTGCACCCTTCAGCATGAGGATTTCTTAAAAGGGTACCAGGGAAGTTGCATTGGCATCTCCTGATTGAGCTATAATCTAACTTATAAATGAAAATCAACAATTAAATTCTTTCAATGAGGAGTAATCAGGGGATATGGGTATCAAATTTTGATGGATCATCACCCACATAATGCTTTCTAACATTTAGAAGAAGTTAATCATTCAATAAATATAGAGACCAATCTTAACTAAAAAATACAACTTTACTTTTGTAGGCTTGAATCCCACTGGAATTTTGGTACTTAGGAGCGGATGAGGGCTTGTTTTTGTGGTGGTGTTGGATTTAGTGTAGGTGAGGGTTTTTTAAATGTACGTAAAGGCTTTTTCTTGATATTTGGGGTCTTGAATACTGCTTTGAAAGTTGTATTGCTTTGTTGTGAAGATAGACCAAAGGATTTTCTTGAATGGGCTCAATTAATTTCTTTATGTTTAGATTTTGCAAATGGATAATTTTTAGGATTATGCTGGTCTTGAAGATTAGTTCTTTTAAGTAGATCTTCTAATTATGTCTCCTTCATTGCTAGTCTTTCTTGAAGTAGTCTCATTTGTTGTGTCTTCTGAGTGACAACTTACATCAAACTAGGTTTTCTTTATGATCCAAAATTCTGCGGGAAGTAACTATCATAGTTATTGGAATTAATAGGAAATATTAATAAAGATATAAATTGAGTGTGGATGTGATTGAAATTGGATAATTCAAGTATCTGGCTGTTCAAAAAATAATTGATATAGAAATTCAAAAAAGCAGTAAATGTAATAATAAAATATAGATATATGAGGGCAGAACAACATATTTCAAAAATCTGTAGTAATCTAATGCAAGAACGGAAGGGGATTCAAAGATATTTTAGCAAAAGCAAGGAAAAAATGGGAGGGGAGGAATTATGATTGGAAGAATAAAGTTACTTATTATGATGAATAGAATCAAATGAAGGAGATAAAATGCAAAAAGGAATTGCAAGGTTTACAAAGGGATCAATTGAAATACTTATTGATCAGCAAGGAGCCATAAATCATTTTTCAAGCAGAATGAGCCTGGGAATGGAGCACAAAATGCTTTTGTATATACTAATGAGATTTATTGAACTTACTTGAACCAGGAGATTCTTCTGTTATAAAATATTTTTGTTGTTTACACAATATAAGATACATAAAGTGACCCAAAAAATGTCTTAGAACACCATCTGCATGGATGAAAAGCACGTGATCCATGTGAAATTGTTCTTTTGGGGTTTATGTTTGTTTTTATTTTTTATTGAAGCTTTTTATGTTGTGCTCATGTTCTTTCCGTCAACTTGATCTTTCAAGATGTTTTGTTCTCATCTTCCACTTCAATTTTTTTCTTCCGCTTTGATTCAATAAATCATATTTTTACTTCATTTTTATTTTCTTTGATTGACTTGGTCAATTTTTGTCTTTTAATAGGTGTTTTTTATTTCCTTCTGTTATTGAATTGAAAATTCACTAACTAATTTATTTTATTCCAATTACAGACACTAATGCCCAAAACTCATGAAGTGGAGAAATGAAACCAGATGATAGGCATGTGGAATACTGGTCTATCAATCTGAGCCATTGCATTGCAAATGGTGGTCCCAAAATTGACACTGCATGACACAATCAGAGGATTTTGAGAGAACAGATGCTATGCAAATCAAATGAAAACAGGGAAACCAAGGTTTCTGAATGACACAGACCAAGAAAATCAGGATTTTTTTATTAATCAAAATCAAAGAGAAAATTTAAAAAAGATTTTGCTTTGAATTCCAAGAAATTTCAGGAACCAGACCATCAGCAAGGCAATAATGTATTTCCCCCAAGAATCCCTAACTTTGCCAATTGGATTTAAGAGGAATACTGAGATTTGCTCAGCATTTTGGTCATTGGACTATTCAACATCGGCCTCGGATCATTTGGACCACTTATAACTGATTCAAATTAGGCCAGAAATCTACTCTGGTGCCAGTATGGCAAACAACTCAATAAAAATACATGTTAGAAAAACTTCAAGTTAATCATTGTTTGAGCCAACAGCTGCTCATGGTATGGGGGGCTTTAATTGACAGCAAAAAAGGCCCAATAATTTCTCTAGATGGTACCTAAACAGCTGCAAATTTTTTCCAGAAATTATGAAAGCCACACTTGCAGCTTTTTGACAACCATATGGTCAACACACTGTAACAACCACTAGTCAGGGGTAAGGGTATTCATACTTACACCCACTCAAACACCTCAAACCCAGCAAATCCATGTGTATCAGAATTCAGTTTCAGTAATATTCATTGCTGAAACATGCATACAGTCTGTCAACTTCTGTACAGGTTGGATACACAATCCTGAAGCTGTATGATCACTAAATACAACCACACCTCTTGTACAGATCCTGTACAGCCGTAAAGGACCTGTATTGGCCAGACTCAATTCAATAATCAATCATTCTCATGAGAATTCTCTTTCTGGATCAGGGCTGGTGATTATCACATATACTGTAAGGTTTGTCTATCAAACTCTTGATAATAGTATCAATATCAAGAGTACTATGACTGTCCTCAGTAGAAAAATATAATACAATAAAATATTATAACCACAAATTTAAATATAATTATTAAAAATGATTATATAAAAAAATGAATTTCATTATTATTATATAAAATAATAATAGAAAAATATATTAATTATAATAAATTATAATTATTTCATTATTGTTATAGTCACTGACAATTATAACAATAAGAAGTGTAAAGCTCTTAATGAGACAATTACACATGGAAAATATGAATATTTAGCCACTGATAAACAATATATAAATGTTATTCATAAAAGAATCATAGCACACACTGTGCAGAAAGAATTCTTATAGAAAAATTCTATATAGAAAACTAATAATAGATAAAAAAAGATGTAGAATTCTAGAGGAAACTTACTTATAATATTTATTTAATACAAAAGGTCAAACAGAAACAGCTATTATATTAAATAATAATTACAAGTTGAAAACATGCCAAAAATCAATATTTTTAAAGATAAAAAAAATTTTTATAATAAAAATTATGATTAAAGATTTTTTGAGAAGAATTTGTTGATTTAAAGATATTTTAAAGACAATAATTTCATAAAAAAATGTATTATTGGTGATTACAACAATAATCTAATTTCTATGATTTCAATTCTTTAATTAAAGATTTATAGAGAATAAAATACTTGAGAAATATTTCAATAATAAGATTTCATATATAATAAAACTTTACCTGTGTAAATGTCTAATATGGTTTGATTGATAATTGATGATGGAAAAAAACAGTAATGAAAGGACTCTTTTTATGTCTACAGAGCAGCTCTCATTATTCATAACGGATGCAGAGGGCATGCTCAGATCAAAACTGAAAAATCATGCTTAAAAATATGGTTCTTAACTTAAGGTAGCCTATTTTTAATTCCAATTTAAAGTTACCAGTGTTATTCTTAACTGCGAGTAACTTTAATCCTCATTTAAGTTAATTATTTTAAGTTTTAATATAAAATAAATTTATTTATATTAAACTTCATCACATGAACAACTGAAAATAGAGTTTCAAGCAGAAATTTCTTAAACTCAATTTTTAATTAATTTTTAAATAAATTTTGATTTTATTTAAGAATGATTAACAAAGTAAATTTCCAGGCTCATTACCCAAGAATTCTGCTTATAAAAGATACTTAAAATTGACTTTGTGTATAGATAATATTAAATTGTAAGCTGTGTAAAAGTTTCAAGCAAATCCATTAAGAATTGGATTTTTGATGAATTTCTGAAATTATTACTATTTTTCCATGTAAAATAGCAATACACACCAAAACTTAGCTTTTGATAAGGTTTTAAGCTTATTTAAGCTTTTACAGGTCTCAGAACTTTAATATCAAGCCTGTGTATCGGGACTTACCCTTTGGCAGCTTGAAATTCCTGTCCAAATTGGGTTAAAGCCAGTTTAAACCTTAAGGTTGGATCAAAGTCTAATCTTAAAGTTTAAATAAGGTTGAAAATCCTCCAATATAGGTGGACAACTTTAATTGAATCCTTACAGACCCAAAAGGTGGGTACCCCAGCTCTGTCTGGTCTTTTCCTTTGTCCCACCTTTTTGCGTGGATTTTGCCCTTTTATTTATTTAAAGCCATACTATGGCCTTAAACCCTTTTAGATTTAGCTCATGCAGGATTTACATTCTGTATGGCAAATCCTCAGCCAATTAAGTAAATATACACAACACCTCAATTTTAACTAAAATTTTGGTAAGTTTGCATAAACCTTATGCAACTTTAAATTTACGCTTATTTAAGCTTAAATTCAACAATTTTAAAAAAATGTTGAAAAAGTTGCATTCGTACTGTGAGATTCTGAAATATTCCAATAACATAGGAAATAAGTCTTTTTGGGTATAACACCCTGTGGGTGTTCCCTAGGTTGTTCTTGGTGTTGAATCCAAAAATGAAATACTATTTATAACTCTGTTTATCCAAAACAAAGTAATGCTTATTTCTTATTATTTTTTATTTTAAATTAAATTAAAAAGTCTGTTGAAGACTAAATCAACTGTATATAAAGTCAATTGTGGCCTTATGGGTATGTTATACATACCTCACAGGCTCACATTCCCTACCACCAAAAGAAATTGTACCACAATTTTCTTTTAGTAGTATACTTCCAAGTTAATTGGGGGGTATCATCCACTGTCCAACCTCTCTACTTATACTTTCAAGTATGTAAAGCACACAATTCAGATGTTATATTGAGGAATTGGTCTTCTCTCATGTCTGAATCTTCTGAGAAACTTTTGGGAATCAGGTATCTTTTCTGCTACAATCCATTCATTTTCATGTTGTGGATTTCTGTACCTGACCAAGTATTCTCTTTCATTTCCCCCCTAAGTCTTCTTTCTTTCAAGACTTTTAGTACCTTTTTCTCTTCACTTTGATCAAATGGAGGTACTTCTAAGGGTGTTTCATTTCTCAAAGGGAATAATTCCTTATCACTTGAAGTGTAATGCTTTACTAGGCTAACAGGGAAAGCTGGATGTTTATTCTCTAATTCTCCTGATAGTTCTACATGTACTTCATTTGTCCCATGAAGGAAATAAAATTTATAACTTTGTTTATCCAAAAAAGGTTATACTTATTTTTTATTATTTTTTATTTTAAATTCAATTAAAAAATCTTTTGAAGACTAAATCAGCTGTATATAAATTCATTTGTGGCCTTATGGGCATGTTATACATACCTCACAGCCTCACATTCCCTATCACCAAGAAAAAATTGTACCACAATTTTCTTTTAGTAGTTTACCCCCAAGTTAATTGGGGAGGTATCATCCACTGTCCAACCTCTCTACTTATACTCTCAAGTATGTAAAGCACACAATTAAGATGTTTTATTGAGGAATTGGTCTTCTCTCATGCCTGAAACTTCTGAGAAACCTTTGGGCATCAGGTATATTTTCTGCTACAATCCATTAATCTTCATGTTGTGGATTTCTGTACCTGACCAAGTATTCCCTTTTATTTTTTCCCTTAAGTCTTCTATCTTTCAAGACTTTTAGTACTTTTTTCTCTTCACTCTGATCAAGTGGAGGTACTTCTAAGGGTGTTTCATTTCTCAAAGGAAATAATTCCTTATGACTTGAAGTGTAATGCTTTACCAGACTAACAGGAAAAGCTGGATGTTTGTTTTCCAATTCCCCCAAAAGTTCTACTTGTACTGCATTTGTCCCATGAAAGCCTTTTATAAGAAATGGTCCTGCAAAGGAATCTTTCAATTTCTTTGGGCCTTTAATATTATTAAAGTTCAAGGTTCAAATTAGTATTCAGTCCCCTACTTTGAATTCTGGGGTTTTATGACTTTTATCCCATTTCTGTTTAGCATATTCAAAGGCATCATTCATGCATTTATTTGAATGATGTCTTACCTTATGAAGAAATAACATAAAGCTTGAAGCAGTTGGATTAATCTCAACTAAATATTTCTTCAAATTATCAACTGGAAGTTCAGGGTTCCATCCTTTTTACAACATTGCAGGAGTTCTTCCTGTTGAAGCATGGATAGAGGTCTTGTAGGCCAATTCCAATGCTAGTATAAGAGTACACCAATCATGGGTAAAGCCAACAGAATCTTTAAAATCCAGGCCATAAGCACAAAATATTCTGATAATTTACTCAAGGGTTTGTATCATTCTTTCTTCTAGCCCATCTGTTTGTGAATGGTATGCTGTTGAGAATGATGATTTTGTACCCAAAAGCTTGTGTAAAATTAGTCCCTAAGGCTGATTTAAGTTTTGGGTCTCTATAACTAATAATATTTTTAAAGAGACCAGTATGAGATATGGATATCAGTGCACTGAGTGATCACCAGATCAAGGGTGAGGCTCTGGAGAATCTCCGACAAATCATATCTGATACCATAATTCCCTCATCATGGACAAGAGTACCCTGGAAAATGGGTTCCCCCTCTCATGGTAGTTTTAAAGCCGCTGAATGGGCTCTTGTATACAAGGTCTATCTTCCATTTTTAATGCTCAGTCAACAGATGTCATTAGATGAACACAAGTCCGCCAACACACAAAGAAAAATGGGTCAATCAGAAGAAATTGAAAATGAAATAACCAAGAATACATTCCATTTTATTAGTGCTATCAACATTGCCACAAGTTCGACTGTTTCAATGGATGATGAGACTGCATTTGCTGGAAATTGGAAAACATTCTTCCTTTCCAATCAACAACTGTTCCCAAAACAGAAAATTAAACCAAATCATCATTCTGCTGATCATATTCCCAAACTCTTCCAACGTTGGGGCCCAGCACAAGCCTGAGCCACATGGGGTTATGAGCACTTGATTGGAGTATTTGCAAAGATGCCAACAAATAACAAAATATGTATGTCAATTACTAAGATCAATATATTCACATTGATTAAACACATGAACTGAATAAGACAAACTTCTTGCAACTCTGAATAGATGATTTAGATAAAACCTTACTTCAACATATCTGTTGATGTTCCAACCTTTCTCTTCTGCTGAAATCCCCATCCATCCCATGTGAAATAAAACAACTTTTTGAATCAAAGCCACCTGCCCCGTTCAATCACCAAAAAAATAACAAAACATACCGCCATTACAAACAAAATTATGATTGCCTGGTTGAGTACTTACATAATTTCATTCAACAAGGGAAATAGTTTAATGGATCAGCTTAGACACTACCGTACAATCCACAAGTCATCCCACTTCAAGGATTGTCTCACCTTGGTATTTTCCAGTTTCAAACATTAATATTGGGAACAATATATTCTCCACTGAATCTAAAAATGTCAGAAACAGTTTGATATCTTTTTTGAAGGGAAACTCACAACATTTGGGTGTTATTAATAGTGTTTTTAGGGTCTCTGAGCCATCTTGCATGCTGAACAATAACTTTCTGATCTTGAAATATTTGAAGATGGATCTGAAATTCTTACCAGATTGACATCTCAATATTTATAGAGCTGTTGGTTTTGCTGATAGACACTTGATTATATCTCAAGAAGAAATAGGATGTCACTGGGAATTGTATGATAACAAAGTGATGTCATGTGGGCTTCTTGTAATGATAAAACCATTATTTCATGATATTTAGTCTACAAAAATGCAAATCTCTCAGATTCATTAGCAGTTTTGCTAGTGAAATAACTTCCTCAAGATTTGGTGACAGAGACATTCCATTGTGACAGGAAAAGCCCATTATTTCACATTGCCACAAAGAAATTACTATTTTGACATGGGGTACAGTATGAATAAGCCAATTTCCATGATAAAATGACCTACACACCCACCTATCACAGAATCAAAATTGTCCAACTGCGCCATCATCATGTTGGAAGGGGAATTGGCCCTTATGCGCCACCCCTGCACATGCACATGCTTACACAAATGCCAAAGCAACTGCACTGCACCCGCACACGCCACAAGTGGTTTCATGTGCCACCCGCAAATGATAAATGCCACTTGACAGTAGGCCCTCACATTTCTTGCCTCTGTGTGCATGATGTGTCACACCCATGCACCCACACCCGCTGCATTGTGCAGTGGGATCCAACCATGTCACCCGCTTATGCTGAGCTGATTTATGGCTACACATCATTTTGCCTTGGTGTGCCCATCACACACAAATACACCTGCACCCAAGGTATTGTGCGGCGGGCTCTAACAGTTTCATCTGCAAAATGAAAATCCTGCAGAGGCAGAGTCCTTTCAGGGATGACCTGGTGAAGTCAAACCCCCAACCTCTACATCAAGACTGGCGAAAGGACCTCTTTGATGTGTGTGTGCAAACAGCCAGGTCTTGTGTAATTTTTAACAACCTTCGGACAGTTGTGGACGATCAGGTGGTGCGGAATCTGAGTTGAAGGCACAGGGGAACCAATATTGGTGGTTGTCACAGGATGAGGTGTAAGACAAGAGTGTTACGTGTGCTCAAGTTTTGCTTGATTTTTGCTTGATGTGAGCTTGACTTTTATCCTGCTTGACGTTTGCTTGATGTGAAGTCAATTGCTGACAATTGATGCAAGATTTGCCCTGGTGAATATCATCAATGTAAATTATTAACCATCCTTCTGAAAGCTCCTCAGGGAAGATTTCATTCATAATCATTTAGAAGTGTGAAGGTGCATTTTTTATACCAAAAGGCATTCTAAAATATTCATACACCCCAAAATGAACAATAATTCTCCAGTATTCTCTTGCCCTTGGTTTCACTAAATTTTGATGAAATCCTTTAAGGGAAACAATAGTACTTATGTACACAGCTTGAAATATTTGGGTGAGGGCAATTTGGATCTTTGGTACTGGGTACCTGTCTGGGACAGTGTAAGTGCTCAGAGCTCTAAAGTACCCAAGCATTCTGTATTTTCCATTATGCCATGTTACTATGACTGGTGTAGTTATTTCTAATTCCTCATTTTGGCCAACTTTTCTTCTTGCTTCCAGGTCCAGAAGTTCCTTTATATGGAGCTCCAGTGCTTCTCTTGATTTTGGGCTTGCTGCATATGCACCAGGGCAAATGTTGTGTCAATTGCTGGCAATTGACTTCATGTTGCACCACGGTCATTATAAAATCTTTCTTCAGTTGCGTTAGTGTCACATTATAGTCACTGGATTTAGTGGGTCACATCATGTCTGCGTCAAGACAACGTCAATCATCAAATGTCACTCAAAGCCCAAACCCATTCAACACTATTCGGAAGGTTTGGGTAATTACACCTCATGGTGCAAGGCAGCAGTTTGGCATGCTCATATTTGTGCATGAGAAGAATTCCTATATCTCACCCCTTTACCAAGCCTACTCTCACGCATGAGCTGGATTCTGCACCCCCTCCGACCCTTAGCATGCTTACACACCTGCACCACCATCCAGATGTGACTCCAACACTGCCCCCCATCTCCGCCCTCACCATGCCTTATGCTTACAATCCTTATGCTCCCGCAGCGCTGTGGTATTCCATACCATTAGTACCAGTTTCAAGCTTACCAATAAAACAAAAGAAAAAAATGATAATAAAACAAATTACGCAAAACATATTTACACATTACAAGTACAGATTTCAAACAGAAATTTTAAATATACAGCCTCAAGACCTTATCAAAACAGTATAGTATCAAAGGATTTATCCACCTTATTGCATCATCAATAACAAAGTATGCAATTAAAAGGAGTTAATCTAAATAAAAGTATATGAAGACACACCACAGCATCAGAGCTGTATTTTCCCCACCTTGATTCAATTGAAAGAAGAAATACCTAAAGGCTATGCATAAAATTACAATATATTTTCCAAGAACAAATGCTTCCTTAGTAATAATAACACACACTAAACTTGATAGAAATGATGAAATCTCCAGATGAAATGATACAATACTAAAATAAAACCACGAGAATAATTCTCTCAGAACATATGTAAAAAATAGAAACAAAAATACTTTCCCCACCTTCAAGAAAACATCACCAGCCATATTATATAAATGACCTCACATGACTCTGGAAAAAAGAAAATATCACCAGCCCAATTATCTCAAAGACATGACATGATTTTGATAAGAAACAGAAACATCAGCATACTTTTCTCATATATATCATATGACTAGAAGAAAGCTTAATTGTCAGGAGCTGTATTTTCTCCACTTTCTTGGAAAAAAGAAAATCTCACCAGCCAAATTATCTCAAACACATCACATGATTTCAATAAGAAAAAGTACCACCAGCATAATTCTCTCAGTAAACACATTGCTACACCAAAACTACATGTATCACCAGCTAAAACCTCTCAACTATAATTATTTCTAAGTACCCTGTTTTGAGAAGCTCTATGGAGGCCCAAAAGCTATACATAGAGGTCCTCTATTCCTAATTTTTTCCATAATCATGGAACAAGCTCCCACTTTCCAGGATCACCACCGTCCCTGAACTAGCAGGATATCTAGAGTAGTAGTAGTGTTGTAGTAGTAAAAGCTCAGTAGCCTTGCTCAGTAGCTTATTATTATTAAATAATAGTAGTATTAACATAGTAAAATCTAAGTAGCCTTTCTCAGTAGCTTAGTATTATTAAAGAATAGTAGTATAACCATAGTGAAAAAGCTCAGTAGCCTTTCTCAGAGGCCTAGTATTATTAAAAGAAAAGAAGTAGTGATATAAACTCAACATTAAAAATATCAAAAGAAGAATATCCAGTAGTCCTATTATTAGTATTAATATAACAAACAATTATAATAATCAAAAACCCAAAAAAAAAGAAAAAAATTTTCTTATTAGTTTTATTAAAATAACAGAAAACCAATATATATATATCATCATTACTTTTATTAAAATAACAACAGAAAAAATCTTAGTGTTTATTTAATCAGAAATTTCAGTTTTAAATCAGAGTTTTACTGTAGTGTTATTGATAGGTCTGATTCAGAGACTTCTGATAAGTCTTCTCTATCTGTTAAAGCCACAAATCTTATTTTATGTTGTGATTCTCTGTAGGCTGACTATTCAGTATTATTTAGAGGGGCAGCTAATACACCTTAGCACTGATGGTCATTGGACAATTCTGAAATTCAAAACAGACTTACCATTAATTTCCCTCTCAAGGTATTGCCTTATTTCATCCCACACCAAAAGGAGTTCCCACAGCTCCCTCAAGATATACCTCCAACGCCGCCCTTCACCCTCCTTAGGCCTCTGCCTGCCCCCTGCTTACCATGCTGAAACTCGCATAGTGACCTCCTGAAATGCCTCCGATGCCGCCCTCACACTGGCCTAATCCTCTACAACCCTTAGCATGCTTACGTGCCTGCAGCACGCTCAAGAAGTCAATCCGATGCCTCCCTCACCACTACTTACGCTTCAGTACCCCCTCCACTTACAATCCTTGACCTCCCGTGGCACCCTCAGGATATACCTCCAACACTTCCCTCAACCCTCCTTATGCCTCTTCCCATCTACCTAATGCTCTCCACCACTTACCATGCTTACGCTTGCATAGTGCCCTCCCAACATGCCTCCAACACCACCCTCACTGGCCTAATCCACTCTGACCCTTATAATTCTTAAGCGCCTGCAGAACGCTCAGGAAGACACTCCAACACTTCCCCTCCATCACTGCCCTCACCACCCCAGCCGCTTACAATCCTTACGCTCCCATGGCACCATCAAGATATGCCTCCAACACTGCCCTCAGCCCTCCTTACACCTCCTCCCACCCACCTAATGCTCTCTGCCGCTTCCGTATTAGACCAATAGTGTACTGCCCCTTGTTTCCGTACATGATGAACGCAATCACGGAAAGATGCTGAGTGGCCTTCTCTTCCAACAGGTTCTGGGGGGAAATTGGTGGGGATATTCACAATGTTGTGGTTAGGGTTTAAATCATGAGGCTCACAAGTTAAAGCCAATAAGTGGACTATTTAAAGCCCAAATTGTGTCTTCTGTTTTTGGAACAAAACCATTTTATTTCATATCATTCAAATGGAACAAATTGCTTAGTCCTTACCTCATGCACGTTGAATACTTCAGAAGTAGACTTTATTAGATTTCTTACTAGTCAACTTTATTCAATTTCACACAGGGAAGTGATTTCATTTTAATGCAATGAAATAATTTTGAACACAACACCTGCTTGAATTTCCTGAAAAATTATATTTTGCAAATCCATTACAAGCTCAATAGATATTGATTAAAGGTTCCAAGGTTGTTGATGGGCAGGTTTCTTTTGGTCAGCTTGTGGCTATAAAATTTCTTTTTTCTAGAAAATTCACTAACCATTGATGTCAGGCTGAGTCTATGATAAAAGTATTATAGAGGTATTTACAACTTTTAATTATGACTGTGACATGGTGAAAAGGATTAAAAAAGGTTATTAGAATTAAAAATTGTTTAATTTCAGAAGAAAAGGGCTTTACTATATTAAATAGAGTGGTGGTGATCACTGTTGAAAGCCCTGGGTGCAGCTTTACCTGTTGGGTTACAATAATTAAAATTGTAATTATACCTGTTTATTACCCAAGACTAAAACTGTTTTTGACAGTTTACTACGTAGGGTATTCAAGAGAAGGATGAGAAAAGATATTCTGGCTGTCAAAAGACTCCTTTTTATCCTGAAATGGGGTGGAAGAGCTGCTAGACCTTCCCATGTAGAGGAAGTGAAGATTTTCTCACTCTCTGAGACAGGATTATGGTTTGCAAGGACCTGTATAGCCCGTATTGGGCTCAGATGTGCTTTGAAACCACATCTGGGCAGTTTTCACCAATACAGGGTGAACATTTTCATACGGGGACCACATAGCCTTCTTCTGACGTGAATGACACGTAGAATGCTGTACAGAAGCTGTATGGGACGCCAGTATTTACTTACTAATGAGGTATTGAAGTATAATAATGCTTCTATGTCAGTTTGACACCTCATAATCATGGTTATGGGATTTTATCCCAAGGTAAAGCTGTATTGGTCAGAATGTGGGATTTTGACCTTGAAACAGCTATAGCTTTGTCAGTTCTTGAAATATCAACCTCAAAACTAAACCAGTGTGTAGCCCTGTATGTGTTCTACACAATGCTACCTTATTTGATATGGTTATCATTAAATATGGAAAAGTTATGCCATGTACAAGACTTTTTTACACATGCATGGTTTGGGCAAAAAGCTGTATTGGGCTTGTTTGCCCCATAACTTCTGCTATAGTTGAGATATGAGGAAATGGGTGACATCATCAGATATCCCTGATTGTGCCCATTCCAAGAATACCCCACTTCATGTATCTCACACCAAAACTGTAGAAGTTAGATTAGAGGTAAATGTCTTGTTCACCCTTATTTGGCCTGAATTTGACCATAACTTCTGTAATACTGGTGCTAGCTCAGTTTGGCTGGTACCATTGAATAGCCCTTACTTAGAGATTTATTTTGCATACCCTTTTAATGGGGTTAAGCCTCTTACTCTGTATTTCAGATGAGAGGTGAAAATTAAGGTTTATGCTCAGCAATAACTTTGAGCATGAATAACTTTGTTATTCTTTGTCCTATGATGATGGGACGTGTATATTTGGAAAGGGGTGAGTTTCCTCTTTCTTTTGATACCTTTTGAGCTAATTTTGCCCAGCTCTATGTTTTGGTGGTATCTTGGCTATACAATTGGTTTATGGTATTTTGGCTGTCATGCTTGTGCTCTGGTTTTGAGTCACAGGCTGACATACCCTCTCTCTAAAAAGGCTCATCACTGATGAGACTGTTAATTCCTCCTAGAGGCTCTGAATCTCTTTAAATGAAGGTTCCCATCTGGTATGGCATTTTCTGCCAACCATTTGTCTTTATCAGCTGTTTGGTTCTTGAATCTGACTAAGTATTGTTTTTGATCCTTCCCATTAATTCTGATCTTCCTGGCCCTGATTATTTTTCTCACAGGTCCAAGCGAGTCCTCCACTTCCACTATCTCTGGCGGTGTGGGGTTCTTCCTCCTGGAGGGGAATTTTTCCTCCTCTGTTTGGAAGTATGGCTTGACCAAACTCACTGGAAAGACTGGGTGCTTTCTGGAAAATTCCTCTGTAAGTTTGAGTTCCACTGCATTCTTCCCTATCAATTTAGTGATAGTAAAGGGCCTAACAAATGAGTCTCTCAATTTCTTAGGTCCTTTAAGATTATTAAAGTTCAATGTAGACACTAGCACCTGGTCCCCTTCCTTAAAGTAAGGTTCAATGTGTGTCTTGTCCCACCTCTGCTTATTATATTCTTTTGCCTCAGCTATGCATTTACCAGTTGTGTCACAAGCCCTCTTCCACATATTATGGAAGTCTTTGGCTGTGGGGTGGATGGTCAGAAGATTCTTCCTCAAGTGATCAAAAGGCAGCAGGGGATTCCACCCTTTCTCTACCACTGCAGGTGTTTTTCCTGTGGTAGAGTGCTGACTTGTATTATAAGCCAGTTGGACAGCTGGTAGAAGGGTAACCCAGTCATGGGTGTATCCCTCATGGTCTTTGTATTCCATGACATAGGCACAGAGCTTTTTAAGGATGTCCTCAATTGTATGAACCATGCTCTCAGCTAGGCCATCTGTTTGTGGATGGTAAGCTGTGGAAAATGCAAGCTTGGTGCCCAGCATGTCATGTAAGTTGGTCCAAAATTCAGATGTGAACTTTGGGTCCCTATCACTAATGATTATCTTAGGGACTCCACAGGTGGATATGATGTTATTCCAGAATAACAGAGCTTTATCCATGGCTGTGTCCTCTTTATGGCATGGTACACACCTCATACTCTTGCTGAACCTATCAACTATGATTAGGCAGGAATTGTAGTTTTCTTTGCCCCCTGGGACAAGTCCTGTGACCCAGTCCATATTGATGGTTTCCCATGGGTGTTTGGGTTCCTCTATATGTTGAAGTGACCCATACTTCTTCCCATGTTTCCTGTTTGCCTTTTGGCATCTTTCAAAAGTGTTGATGTATTCACTCAACTCTTGTTCCCACTTGTGCCACCAAGCTGAGCTTGCTACCCTCTCTCTGGTCCTGTCTTCACTCATGTGTCCCATATAAGGGCAGTCATGACATTCCTGTAGGATCAGAGAGATGTGGTCTCTTTCTACCACTGTTAGTGCACTTGTGTTCTTCTCTTTGTGGTAAAGCAGACCATCCACAAGGAAAACCTTGTTATCCTTGTAGGCCCTCAACCAGGGTTCTTGCAGCTGGGATTCAAGTTATGGACTCCTGTACTTTTGTTGAAGGAGTTGTAGTAATATGCCACATTCTTTGTGTTTGGCATAAGACTTAAGTACTGCACTGAAAAATTCATTGTGCAGTTCTGAGGAACTTATTCCCAGTATGGGAGTTTCTGTCACTTCTGAATAAGTGTTCCCACTGTCAAGGGTACCACTTCGTGGTGCCCATTCACATAATCTGAAGTTCCTCCTCCTATCTATTTCCATGAAATGGATGGGGATCTTGGCTGCAACTTCAGGGTCATAAGCTGGATTTCTCTTGACATTATCCAGTGGCCACCTGCGGAGGCCATCTGCATTGGTATGGCTTTTACCTTCTTTGTATATGATGGTCATGTTCCCTCTATACTCTTGGATGGCTATTTGACATGTCAGCATGTGTCTATTTGTAGTCTTCATGTTCAGTAAATACTTCAAGGTTGTGCAGTCTGTGTAAACTTCAAAGACTGCACCCTCCAGATAATAATGGAGTTCTTCCAGAGCCCAGACTAAGCATAGAAATTCAGTCTGGGTGGCGCCATACCTGGATTCTGAATCTTTCAGTTGCCTAGAGATGTAGAATATTACTCCGTCTCTTGGTTCACCATCCACAATTTGCCTTTGCTGAAGGGCTGCTCTGAAGCCTTGGCTACATGCTGCATCTATATATAACTTAAATGGTAGTTCAAAGTCAGGTAAAATGAGCAGAGGTGCATTTGTGAGCTCATGTTTGATCCTCTCATATACATCCCTTCTTTCCTTGGTAATTTCAAAACCTACATCTTTTGAACATAACTTGTATAAACTACTAGTTATGTGGGCAAAATTCTTGATGTGGTTCCTGTAGTAGCTAGCAAACCCAAGGAAAGATTGCATCTCTTTGATGCCCTTTGGTACTGGCTTTTGCAGTACTGCTGCTACTTCATTCTGGTCGATTGCCAGACTAAGACCTGAGACTTTATGTCCCAGAGCTAGTAGCTCTTGTTGGCCAAAATTATCCTTTTTCAGTGAAATCTTCAGATTGATGGGTGTACATTTACTTAGCACTATTTCTATGCATTGTACATGGTCTTCCAATGATTCTGAGTATATAATTATATCATCAATATATACCACCATCCAGCCTTCCAATATTTCTTCTTGAAATATTGTGTCCATCATCCTTTGGAAGTGGGCTGGTGCATTTTTGATGCGAAATGGCATCCTGGTATACTCATATATGCCCATATGGCATATTATTCTGAGTAATTTCATGGAGTTTGGTTCAACTCCATTTTGGTGAAAGCCTTTCATACAATCCAATTTGGTTATGTATTTGGCTTTTGCCAGTTTATCCAGGGAATGAGGTATCCTGGGTATAGGGTACCTGTCTGCTTTTGTGTATTTATTCAGAGCTCTGAAGTCTCCACAAAGTCTAGACTTGCCATCATGCCAGATGATTAGGACAGGGGTGGTGATTTTCACTATTTCATTATGTCCAATATTCCTGATGACATCCATGTCCAGGAGTTCATTGATGTGTTTTTCAATTTCTTTCCTGGTTTCCAGGATTGCTGGATAAGGAGGTCTCCTAAGCATGGGTGGATAAGGTCTTTCCACATCCAGATATAGTTCTATATCATGGCCTTTGATCTTGCCCAATGGTTCTTCACCAATGGCAAATGCTGCCCTGTTCTTCCTCAGCGTCTTCAGTAAACTTAGTTTTTGTTTACAGGTGAGGGTAGTGCTAAACTGTCCCTCCCTGAATTCATTCAGAAGCTCTTCCTGTGGATCTTGAGAAGATATCTGGTATATATCAAGTGAAAATTTCTTTTACTTGTTGGTACTAATGGTAATGTGCCTATTTTTACTATTGTAAATATCTATGCCATACATCCTCTGGTAGTCTTTTCCCAGTAAGAACCCTTGGATGTGGGCATTGACAAGCACTACAAAGTCTGGGTTGAGTCTGTTATTACCTTTCCTGTGGGGTATAATTATCTCTTTGATAATTGTCCCAATGGAAGTCATCTTCCCTGATGCACTTTTGAAGTTCTTTGCCTTGGTGGGCAAGAGCTGTTATTCCCAATTTGCTAAGTGGTTGTCCAGATATTCTCTGGCCACTATGGAGCAGTGTGCTCCACTGTCAATGATCAGTGGATTCTGAGCATTGTAAATACAGACAGTCACTTTTGTGGCTGTTCCATGTATATATGCCATCCCTTTGGTTGGTGTAACCAGGAATGTTTGTGCATCTTGTGTATGTTTGCACAAGTTTTTGTTGGCAGTGTCCTGTGGCATGCCTGCTTCCAACTGTATGTCCTGAATTTCTAGTGGGGCTTCCTCTTGGTATTCCACCAGAAATTCCTCTCTTGGGTCTTGATCATCATCAGATTGTTCTCTGATGGCATCACCCATGGAGTCTGATTCAGAATCCTCTGTTGGGGATTCCTCCTCTGGGACTTTCTCAATGGCATAGACTTTTTTCTTTGCCTTTGGACAGTTTTTGGCAGAGTGGTCTGTTGAACCACAATTGTGACAAGAATTCTTCTTCTTTGTAACTTCTGCCACACTTTCTTTGGGTTTGTCTTTAAACTCTACCCTGAAAGGTTGTTTCTCTTTGAAACTACTGCTCTTATATGGGGTGAATTTCCCCATATTAGTTCTCTTTGTTATGTCTTGTAAGGTATTAGCAATGTCATCTAGAGTCCAATTTTGGTTGCATCTGCATTTTAATGCATGCTCTAGTTCTCCTGGCAGTTGTGTCAGGAGTTTGTGATTCCTCATTTGGATTTTCATCTGAGGATCAATGGCTTGCAGTCTTTTAGACTGTCTAAGACACCACTAATATGGATCTTTGTCCACAAGGTAATTGTCATTTTAAAATGACATGGTCTTTTGCCATATCCAAGTACCATTACTGTACTTTTGGATGATTTGACTCTTCCACCATGGCCAGTTTCTTCTACCATGGATTTATTTCATTTCTGTGTACCATATACTAGCATGAAGTTTAAATGCTGTATTTAGTCTAGCAGTAATCCAGTAATATGGTATGCTTGGTACATCAATTAAGAGTCCATCAATATAATCTATGAGTTCCATATGATCATATTCTCCTGATCCAGAGAATTTGGGCCAGGTTGAGGCCTCAGGAAGCTGTTTCAAGGCTTACTTATCTGAATAAGACATGCCATCTCCATCCTGGTATTGTGATGGAGATCTTGCATTATTCATCAACATGGCATCTAATTTTATGTCATCTGGTTGATATGAATTTTTTATAACTTGGCCTTGTGGTTGGGGCTTCAAGTTATGGTAGACATTAAGCAATTTGTTTATGTCTTGATCCAGACAATCCCTGTCCCTTTTGCTGTGGTGTTGTTCTTGAAAGACTAGATTCAGTCTTTTGTTGGTTTCTTCAGAGGATTTGCTCAATTGAGCATGTCCTTCTTGAAGAGTTTTAACAATTTTATCCATGGAGGCTGTTAATTTCTTCACCCTCTCATGGCTTGCTTCAAGTTCTGAGAACTGCTTTTGAGTTTTCTCAGCATATTGGGACATTTGTAACCACAGTGCATCACTGTTTATGTCACTCTCAGGTGTGACAATGTTATGTTCAATGTGAGTGGGGGTAATGGTTCTATTACTAGGACTACTGATTCAAGAGTGGTTTACAACTACTTCTGGTTCTTGTGCACTTCTTTCACCAAATCCAACAATTTCTGGATCATGGGGTCTGACTCTTTCTGCCTTTGGCTGAAAGAGGTCTTGTCTCTCCCCTTGTATCCTTTTCTTCTCCTGGAAACCTCCGGGAATTGTGAAGAGTGGTGACTCCTGGTCATTGATTTTTTGGTGTCTGAATGAGGTGAAGCCACTGGAGAGCTGATTTGGCCTGCTCCTTGTGAGCCTGAAGGAATCTGAGTAGGCCCTGTCTGGGTTAGCTGTTCTTCTATAGCTTGGATAGTGGCTTGATTCTCCCTTATCTTCTGTGCCCTTGCCTCCAGGAGTCTGAACTTCCTGGTAGGATTCTAACCTTTGGTGATTACCATAAGGTCTTTGAAGTCTATCTCTTTGAGACAGAGCTTCTGGCAACTTGCTCCAAGTTCTGCCCAGTGAGATGCCAGGTTGAACCTCTTGTTGTCCATGCTCCATTGAAACAAATATTTGAGGAGTTGGTGGAGCTGAAGAGCTTGATCCATATCCTTCCAGTCCTCTGGTTTGAGGTTCCTGTTGAATTGGAGTGTGAATGGCAGGGTTGATATTATCTCCCTCATTGTTTTGCCATCCACCACTGTGTCCAAGGTGTCCTCTTCCAGGTCTTCTGGTTCTAGACAAGCCTTCTCTGTCCTCTGGCTGGTTCCTTTGGAAGCCAAGGTCTCTGAGGTATACACGTGACATATCAGTGTTTGCAAGCAGTCAAAAACTTTGTGTTCTTAGGGTATTTACCTTTGACTGTGCCTTGTACAAATTTGTTGTCTGCTGATTTGGGCAATTTACCTTTAAAGTTTACAGCTGGGTTAATTGTAGTAATCTTCCCTGTACAAGTTGTTAAGGTTGGTTTACCTTGTATTGATGAAGAGTTTCTTGGTTTGCTATTTTTCTGGGTGGCTATTGGTGTCCACTTCTGTAAGGTTTGACTATGAAACAATAAGTAAAAATTACTAATTTATTACTTATTGTACTCTGAATGTCCTTATGAATTGAATAAATAAGATTAAAAATATAATAATAATAAATAATTATTATTATTATGGCGTAAAATAATTATATTATTAAATAAATATAATAATATAATTTATATTATGAAAATATAGAAAAATAAATAAATATATTAATATAAAATAATTAATATATTTAAAAAGCTCTTTATTATTGTTACCAAAAAATAATAAAGGCGTAAAAAATTGCTTTTTATTAATGGAAAACAATTAATAACAATAATATTACTAATATTAAAGTTATGAATTAATATAAATACTATTTATATTAATTAAAGAATTATTAAGAGAGTAATAATAGAGAAATTATTATAATAAGAGAAAATAACCTACTTTTAACACTTAATATAATAATTTTGAAATATTTTACTCCAAAAAAATATAAATACAACCTTTTTAAATTGTATTTACAATAAAAATAAAGAAAATTACAAATTATTCTGGATTTTTACGTGGAAATGAGTTTTAGAGAGATTTTTAACAAAAACAATTAAATAAATGATTTAATCACGTCAAAATGGATTACTATAGCAAGGTGGACTTTGGTCTTGAATAATATAATAGTTTTATATATAAAGAATAAAGAAATTACCTTTGATTTAATTGATTTATTGTTTTTGATGCATCTGAGGGGAAAATAGAGTAAAAAGAGCTCTATTTATAGTAAATACCTCCCTCCTGGAGTCCAACAGGCTTCTAGTAGACGTGTGCTGATCATATCCACTGGAATTGATCAATATTTTAAGGTTTGGAGATGATTACATCATTATCAAACCATATTACATCATTATTACACCATTATTTAGAGTTATCACTATAACTCTAAAGTTGATGACATCAGAGGCTTGGCAGAACCCCAAATTTCGTGGATTTTATTAGTTTTAATCATAAACTAATAGTATTCACCAATTTGATCACTCTTAAGACTGTTAAACTTAAATTAAGGTTACTGTGAGTGATCATAACTGCTCAAATTAAGCTCAAAATTTGATTCTCAATAACTTTTAAGATTTACACGCTACAGAAATTCAGAGAGTGAATTCTGATAGCCTGGAATAACCTTATTATGCTTCCAAGAGCTTTTCATTACATCATCAAAACTCTAATTTTGATGATTTTTCTTGTAACTCATCTTTTCTGTCGAAATTCAATATTTTAAACTTCAAACCTTGATTTCAGGGGGTTATACCCTGAATTTAATAATACAAATTACATCATTCTTCACGAATGAACTAGCAGAATCCAACTGTATACGTTTTTTTAAATTGGAACACTTTCACAACAAAGTGGTCAACAGCTCTGTTGATTTTTATCAATATTTCATTATAGCTTTTAACCTTGTTTATAATTTGTAAAATAAAGTTCATATCTGTATTCTTACAGTAATTACGTGGTAACTTTATTTTTGGTTCATCATTCTATCATGTATAGTTTAAGAGATATTAGCTATGATCCTTGAATATATGCGTTGACCAAAAAAGTGCATATATTCAGGATAATTCCTTAAGTATTAACTTTGGAAATTAGCTTATTAATTGTTTTATGTGTGGAGTTTTGTGGGGAATCCACTGGTACAATTTATTTCACATGTTGCTTCATTAGTTTCTGAGATAAATAAGGTTTTATGGTTTTTATAAGGTATTATACCTTATAATTCATTAAGTATTGACTTTACAGATATGCCATAAAAATGGTATATGTGTATTTTACCATGGGGAATCCAATGGTGTAATTTATTTTACATGTTGATTCATTGGTTTTTAAGTTAAACCAATTTCTGTACCAATTTATGGTATTTTTTGTATATTTAAGTAATTATTTTTAATGTATAATTATTCTAAGTACTTTTAATATAATTGTATTAAAGGTATAATTATTCTGAGTCTTTTTTGTGACCTTATTGGGTATGTGGTCATATCTCAAAGGCTCACATTCCCTACCACCAAAAAAGATTGTACCACAATCTGATATGTGTGATTAGGGTATCATCCACTGTCCTACCTCTTCATTAGACTTTATCAGTCTTGAAGCTCAATAATGCTTGATTCTGTTATTCTTTAGGTTTTCTTTCATGTCTAAACCTCCTCAGTAGTTTATCTGCATTTGTTATATCTTTCTCAAGTAGCCATTCATCTTCTTGAGTTGGATTTCTATACCTTACAAGGTATTCTCTTTCTTTTTTGTTTCTTGTCCTTCTTTCTTTAAGGACTTTTACAATTCTTTTTTCTTCTTCTTCTTCCAAAGGGGGAATTTCAAGTGGGGGTTTATTTCTTAGTGGAAATAATTCTTTGTCACTTTAGCTGTAAGGTTTTATAAGACTTACAGGGAAAGCTGGGTGTTTACTCATTAAATCACCTGTGAGTTCCAACTGTACAGCATTGGTTCCATGAAGTGCTTTTACCATAAATTGTCCTGCAAAGGAATCTTTCAATTTCTTTGGTCCTTTTATGTTATTAAAGTTAAGAGTTGATACTAATACCAAATCTCCTATTTTGAAGTCAGGTGGTTGATGACTTTTGTCCCATCTTTCTTTTGCATATTTGAAAGAGTCTTGCATGCATCTGTTTGCATGGTGTCTTGCTTTGTCAAGCATTATCTTAAAACTGCTTGCTGTTGGATGTATGTCCACTAAGTCCTTTTTGAGGGTATCATAAGGAAGTCTTGGATTCCAACCTTTCTCTAGCATTGCTGGTGTTTTGCCAGTAGAAGAATGGATTGATGTCTTATATGCCAGTTCAAGTGCTGGTATTAGTGTACACCAATCATGGGTAAAACCATCAGAATCTTTGAATTCTAGCCCATAAGCACAGAATCTTCTGATCATGTCCTCTAAGGTCTGTATCATTCTTTCTGCTAAACCATCAGTTTGGGGATGGTAAGCTGTTGAGAATGATAGCTTTGTCCCAAATAAGTTATGGAGATTTGTCCATAATGCTGAAGTGAACTTTGGGTCTCTGTCACTTATAATATTTTGGAATAAGCCTGTGTGGCTAATGACTTTATTCCATATCATTATGGCTGTATCCATAGCTGTGTCATCTTTATGACATGGTAAGAACATGGGAGTTTTACTGTACCTGTCAACTAATACTAGACATGCATTATAGCTCCTGTCTCCTCCTGGAGGTAGTGCTGTTACCCAATCCATATGAACTATTTCCCATGGGGATTTTGGTTCTTGGATTTGGATCATCATTCCAAATTTCTTTCCTGTGGCTCTGTTGGCTTTTTGCCATCTGTCACAGGTTTGGCAGTACTCTGCAACATCTTTCTTCCAATTTGGCCACCAAGAGCAGGTTTTCACCCTCTCTAGTGTCCTATCTTCTGAGAGATGTCCAGATGAAAAACTATCATGACACTCATGTAAAATAGTGTTTATTAGTGTTCTATCTGTTAAGGCCATAACACATGTGTGTTTTGTTCTATGGTAAAGGATTCCATCAAGGAGGTGGAATCTTCCTTCATCATATGCCTTTTTCCATATTTCATCTAGTTTTGATGAAAGTGATGGATCTTTGCAGTCTTTCATTAGAAGTTGGCTTAAGATATGGCAATTTTTGTCTGTCTTATAGCTTTCTTTAACTTGGTTAAAGAATTCTGTGCCTATGTCTGTGACACATATTCCTTCTATATGGTGCTCTTCTTGTGGTACCCATGCTGGATTGTCAGGGGTATTTGCTAAAGCCCATCTGCTAAGACCATCTGCATTTTTATGAATATTTCCAGATTTATGTACAATAGTCATATTTCCTCTATATTCTTGGATAGCAATTTGCCATCTCAGCATACCTCTATTTGGAGTCTTCATATTTAATAGTGATGTCACAGCATTACAGTCTGTGATTACATCAAATACTGTGCCATCCAAATAATAATGCAGTTTTTCTAAAGCCCACACTAGGCATAAGAATTCCATTTGGATTGCTCCATATCTTGCTTCTGTTGGCTTTATTTGCCTTGAAATGAAACAAATTGGTCCTTCCACTGGTTTATCATTGATAATTTGTGTTTGGTGAAGTGCAGCACCTAATCCTTCTCCACAAGCATCAATGTATAGTTTGAAAGGTAGTTTCCAATCTGGCATTAGAAGAAATGGGGCATTTGTTAGTGAATTTTTCAATTCTTCATATGCCTTGACCCTTTCTTCAGTCATTTCATAAACTGTTTGTTGGTCACATAATTTATATAAGGATTTGGCAATTTTTGCAAAGTCCTTTATATGCTGTCTATAGTAACCAGCAAATCCTAAAAATGATTGCATTTCTTTTTTGGTTTGAGGCATTGGTTTGAGTAGTACTGCTGCTACTTTATTTTTGTCTATGCCTAGACTAAGTCCAGATACAAAATTTCCTAGTGCTTTTAATTCACTATATGAAAAATGACACTTTTTCAAGGAAATTTTCATATTCACTTGGACTATTTTTTGTAGTACCCTTTCTAGTCTTGTAAGGTGATTTTCCCAAGTTTCTGAGCAAACTATGATATCATCAATATAGATAATTAACCATCCTTCTGATAATTCTTCAGGGAATATGGTATTCATCATTCTTTGATAATGGGAAGGTGCATTTTTTATCCCAAATGGCATTCTTAAGTATTCAAAAATTCCACAATGGACTATTATTCTTAGTAGTTTCTTGGCATTGTCTGTTAAGACATTTTGATGAAAACTCTTAAGAGCATCCATAGCTGTGATGAACTTAGCTTGTGACAATTGGGTCAATGTCTCATGGATTCTAGGTATTGGATATCTGTCTGGAATGGTATAAGTGTTCAGGGCTCTGAAATCTCCTACCATCCTTGATTTTCCATTATGCCAAGTTATAATGACAGGTGTAGTAACTTCTACTTGTTCATTATGTCCAACCTTTCTTAATACTCCAAGGTCCATTAATTCTTTAATGTGCACTTCTAAGGCTTCTCTAGCTCTTGGGCTGGCTGGATAAGCAGGTCTTCTTAATAAAGGTGGGTAAGGCTTTTCTACATTAAGAATTATATCCACTTCATGTCCAATTATGGCACCTAGTGGCTCCTTGTCAGTTGCAAAGGCATTTTTATACTTAAATAAGAGGTCAATCAATTTTTCTTTCATTTTTTCTGTTAATTCTTGATTGAATTCTGCCTCTTTAAGTTGTTCAGATATAAAAAGTTCCTTTTCTGGAATTTTTTCTTCCTTCTTAATAACTGTGATTTGTTTTTTGTTATTTAAGAAGCCAAACTTTTGTCTTTTGTTATCTCCTATGGTAAAATATCTATCTTTTTGGTTGGAGATATCTATACCATAGTTTGATAAGTAGTCATTCCCAAGTATGAAATGATTACTAGTACAGTTGTCCATTACTACAAACTCTACTTTAATTCTGACACATTGTGAGGGATGAGGAAAAATTAGTGTTAAATCAATTATTCCAAGGGGCTTCATGCTCTCACTTGCACTAATAAATTTGACACCTTGTATTGGCATAAGTTTTTCTTGCCAGTTTGGGACAATGGTTTTTAAATAACTTTTGCCAACACAAGTGAAATATGCTCCTGTATCCAAGTTAACTTTTCCTTCTTGGTTATCAACCATAACAATGCTTATACTTGACTTTCCAGCTGTATATCCCATTCCTCTTGCAGGTTTGGTTCTATACATTTTGGCATCTTGTATGTTTGTCAGGTTTGTGTCAGATGTTCCAACTTGTGGTAAGTTTGAATTAACATCCAGTACTTCATAAATTATATCAATATTATTAATTTGTGCATTAATTATATTGATTTCATCACTTTCAGAGCTTTCTGACTCTTCTGTCTCTTTTTCAGAGTCTGATTCCTCTTCTTTGTCATTGTGGTTTTCTGTTTCCACAATTTCATTAATTTTTGCTTTTTTAAGGCAATTATTGGCTAAGTGTCCAATACCTCCACATTTATGGCATTTTCTTTGCTCATTATTGTTGGATGTATTGGGCTTAAAGGATTCTTTTGATTTATCTTTTTTGATAAATGGTTTATTTGGGCTTTTAATGTCCAATTTTTTCCAAGTCCTGCCAATTTTTGTTCTTGTCACTATATCTTCTAGTGCATTTATATACTCTTCTGTGGAGCATGGTTCTATACACCTGCTTCTTAGGGCATGTTCTAGTTCCCCTCCACATTTTTTAAGTATTTTCATGTGCACCATCTTTTGTGACATTTCTGGGTACAGTGCATTAAGCCTTTCAACTTGTTTCAAGAACCAAGTTAAAGGTTTGTCTTTCTCTGGGTCAAAGAAAGAGTTTTCAAATGCATTTTCTATCTTATACCTCCAGGCATCATTTGCCCACTTGGTGATTATTTCTTGTTTCCACCAAGACCAGGTATTTTTACCATTTGTTTGTCTTATGCCATAATACCATCTTTTTGCAGATTTCTCAAACAATGAATGTAATCTTGCAGTGATTAATTCATCTGGTATGGCATAGTCTTCTTGTAACATGTCAATTGTTTTAATAAATGACATGTGGTCATATTCACCTTCTCCTGTGAATGTTGGCCATTCCTTCAATTGAGGTGCTTCCTTCATTAAGACTTGGTTATTATCTTGGTGACTCAAGTCTGTTATGAAAGGATTTGATAATTCCTCTTTTGTTTTAACAGGGCTTCTTATATGTGAAAATAGTGTTGATAACTTTGGCATATTTAAATTAGCCTCATTAATTTTTTCCATTTTTTCAGTAATAAGCCTTATTTCACTCTGAATATCATCTTTCAGATGCATTCTTGCTTCATCACTTTTTTCCACATGGTCCAAAAGTAATTTTTGGTGTGATGAAGTCTTTTCTTCAAATTTTTCTACAGAAATACTTAATTTATTTAATTTTTCTGTAAGATTGTCAATACTCACATCATAATTGATTGTCAAAGTTTTGTCTTTGATATCTTTTATGTATTTATACAATTATTGTTGTCCTTGTATTAATTTTTGAGTATTGTCAATTAAATTCTTTGGTTCATTATTTTCAACAATAAACTTAGTGTTGTCAATTTCTTTCTTGTTTTGCACAACAATTTTTGTTAAAGAAGATAAATTGTTATTTATTTCTTGTAGTGATAATAAACTATCTTTAATTTCTTTTAGAGGTAATATACTATTTTTAATTTCTGTTAAAGTATTCACAATATCTTTGGACAAGGTTATTTCTTTGGGAAATGAGGTTGTCTCATTCTTTGCTCTTCCTTGTCCTTGAATTCCATCAAGGTTCTGGCCATGTTGAAAACATTGTCCATGGCACCCTTTTGAATTCTTGGGATCCTGTAGCTTGGGGAATATGGTTTCCTCCAATGCTTTTTCTTGTTCTTCTTCCCTTCTTGGGGAAGTGGGCTGGCTTGGGGCTTGCTGGTAGAAGCTACTGGGGCTTCTTCCTTGGTTGCCTCCCTCTTTTTGGCGTGGTAATCCTTGATTTTTTTGATTTGAGGTTTGGATGACAGTGGATTCCATCCATTGGAGTATTTCACTATCTCCTCCTCTTTGAGGAACTTTTTCAGGATGTGCCAGGAGTTCATCACTCCTTGGTGTATTTGAGGCAGCATTTCCCAATCTTTGTCCTTGTACACTGTGTAATACTGCTTGTACTGGCTCATGTAGATGTCTATTTGAGCCCTCTGAATGTGATTTTTACCTATTTGAGTTACTCATACTTAGTTCCAATTCAGGCTCAGATATCATGGGCATTTCTGGGACTTGCCTTTGGGATAAGGCCCTTCCTTGTGTGGATTCTGTTCCACTGGGGATATTGCCCTTTCTTTTCCCTTTTGAGGGATCAGTTCTACCTCTGAGTCCAGCTCCATCTGATTGGATGGAGTATTGGGAACCTCTTCTGGTAGTCATAATTTAAGACAATAAGAAATAAAAGTATTTTAGAATAAAAATTCTTTTTATGGCAATTATAAAAGAGGTGCTCACCTTCAGAGTCTTGAATGGTGGGTCCTGGAAAGTCTAATTTCTTGGCTTTCTTTCTTTTGGTGATAACTGGTGTTGGAGAACTTTGAGAAGTTTCTTCCACCAATCTCTCAACAGTAGTTTGGTTGTCTTCTGTTGGGTTATCTTCAAACACTAAAAAAGACAAATAAATATAAGTCTTTTTATAAGAAGTGTTATTTTTTGGCAAGATATGGCAATTTTCCACGTAGAAATTGCTAATATATCTTTAAAAAATTGAAATGAATAAAGAAATAAATAAAAATGAATAAAAATAACTTTTTTATTGGTTTTTAAAATTTTTTAAAATTTTTTAATATTTTTTATATTTTTATTTTTAAAGAATAAAATAAAAATGAATATGATTCTTTTACAAAATTAAATTATAAAAAAAATTATTTTTAATTCATAAATTATCTTTTTTAATCACTAGAGTCACTCAAAGAAAGTTCTTGCAAGTCTAAGGATGTGAAAAACCACGTGTAAGACAGTACAATTGCTTTCCAAATGCCTCAATAGCTTTTAAAATCAATAAAATATAAAATTATTATATAATTTGTTATTGGATAAACCCAATTCGAATCTTTTTAAAGGTCTTTTAAGTAAATATCACGGCCAGGCCCCCAAATGTAAGGTTTGACTATGAAACAATAAGTAAAAATTACTAATTTATTACTTATTGTACTCTGAATGTCCTTATGAATTGAATAGATAAGATTAAAAATATAATAATAATAAATAATAATTATTATTATGGCGTAAAATAATTATATTATTAAATAAATATAATAATATAATTTATATTATGAAAATATAATATAATAAATAAATATATTAATATAAAATAATTAATATATTTAAAAAGCTCTTTATTATTGTTACCAACAGATAATAAAGGCGTAAAAAATTGCTTTTTATTAATAAAAAACAATTAATAACAATAATATTACTAATATTAAAGTTATGAATTAAGATAAATACTATTTATATTAATTAAAGAATTATTAAGAGAGTAATAATAGAGAAATTATTATAATAAGAGAAAATAAACTACTTTCAACACTTAATATAATAATTTTGAAATATTTTACGCCAAAAAATATAAATACAACCTTTTTAAATTGTATTTACAATAAAAATAAAGAAAATTACAAATTATTCTGGATTTTTACGTGGAAATGAGTTTTAGAGAGATTTTTAACAAAAACAATTAAATAAATGATTCAATCAAGTCAAAATGGATTATTATAACAAGGTGGACTTTGGTCTTTAATAATATAATAGTTTTATATATAAAGAATAAAGAAATTACCTTTGATTTAATTGATTTATTGTTTTTGATGCGTCTGAGGGGAAAATAGAGTAAAAAGAGCTCTATTTATAGTAAATACCTCCCTCCCAGAGTCCAACAGGCTTCTAGTAGACGTTTACTGATCATATCCACTGGAATTGATCAATATTTTAAGGTTTGGAGATGATTACATCATTATCAAACCATATTACATCATTATTACACCATTATTTAGAGTTATCACTATAACTCTAAAGTTGATGACATCAGAGGCTTGGCAGAACCCCAAATTTTGTGGATTTTATTAGTTTTAATCATAAACTAATAGTATTCACCAATTTTATCACTCTTAAGACTGTTAAACTTAAATTAAGGTTACTGTGAGTGATCATAACTGCTCAAATTAAGCTCAAACTTTCATCCTCAATAACTTTTAAGATTTACACGCTACAGCAATTCAGAAAGTGAATTCTGATAGCCTGGCATAACCTTATTATTCTGCCAAGAGCTTTTCATTACATCATCAAAACTCTAATTGTGATGATTTTTCTTGTAACTCATCTTTTCTGTCGAAATGCAATATTTTAAACTTCAAACCTTGATTTCAGGGGGTTATACCCTGAATTTAATAATACAAATTACATCATTCTTCACGAATGAACTAGAAGAATCCAAATGTATACGTTTTTTTAAGTTTGGAACACTTTCACAACAAAGTGGTCAAGAGCTCTGTTGATTTTTATCAATATCTCATTATAAGTTTTAACCTTGTTTATAATTTGTAAAATAAAGTTCATATCTGTATTCTTACAGTAATTACGTGGTAACTTTATTTTTAGCTCATCATTCTATCATGTATATTTTAAGAGATATTAGCTATGATCCTTGAATATATGCGTTGACCAAAAAAGTGCATATATTCAGGTTAATTCCTTAAGTATTAACTTTGGAAATTAGCTTATTAATTGTTTTATGTGTGGAGTTTTGTGGGGAATCCACTGGTACAATTTATTTCACATGTTGCTTCATTAGTTTCTGAGATAAATAAGGTTTTATGGTTTTTATAAGGTATTATACCTTATAATTCATTAAGTATTGACTTTACAGATATGCCATAAAAATGGTATATGTGTATTTTACCATGGGGAATCCAATGGTGTAATTTATTTTACATGCTGATTCATTAGTTTTTAAGTTAAACCAATTTTTGTACCAATTTATGGTATTTTTTGTATATTTAAGTAATTATTTTTAATGTATAATTATTCTAAGTACTTTTAATATAATTGTATTAAAGGTATAATTATTCTGAGTCTTTTTTGTGACTTTATTGGGTATGTGGTCATATCTCAAAGGCTCACAACTTCTTTGCTGTAATTAGGCCTTCACTGTGCCTCTTTCCTTTGCCCTTGCTTCCCTCTGGTTCTGAGGGTGTCACTGGTGTGTTGGCCTGTGACTGGGTTTCAAGTGGGATATAATTCTCTTCCATTGAATAAAAGTAGGAAAAAGAGGGCTTATGTCAGTTAAGACTTCTTAAAATTCTGTTTGCACGTCTAAGAATGGCCTCTGGGCTTGTATATTACTACAATATGCCCTGTATAATGACAGTGTAATTGAATCAACAATTCCATGTCAGAATTACAGCTTTTGGTACCCTGTTACACTTTTTGTGTACCAGTATCCCACAGATTCATTTGTGGTTTTCAAGTGTGATCTGTATAAGTGTAATTGAATCAACAATGCACTAAACCACGCCTCAACTGTTGGTTTTACATTCAGAGGTGTCCTTATTTAATCAAAAATACAGGACTTATTGATGGCGTATGTGTTTTTATATGTAAAACACGCCAAAAAGAAAGGTCTTGTGGGTATTAACCACGTGACAGATACTCTTAAAATATGAGTAAAAGGTGGTACATAGACCAATTTGATAAATAAAATATATAAAATATATATTATTTAAGAAAAAAGACGCCTAAAAATATAAAACAGAATGTCAGAAATAAAGAAAATAAGTGAAAAAACTTACTTTTAAGGTCCAAAAAAATGGTTTAAAACACAGCCAGGCCCCCAAAATATCAGGTTGAGTCTATGATAAAAGTATTATAAAGGTATTTACAACTCTTAACTATGACTGTGACACGGTAAAAAGGATTAAAAAAGTTTATGAGAATTAAAAATGGTTTAATTTAAGAATAAAAGGGCTTTACTATATTAAATATAGTGGTGGTGAGCACTATTGAAAGCCCTGGGTGCAGCTTTACCTGTTGGGTTACAATAATAAAGACTACAATGATTAAAGTTATAATTATACCTGTTTATTGCCCAAGAGTAAAACTTTTTTTGACAGTTTACTACATAGGGTATTCAAGAGAAGGATGAGGAAAGCTATTCTGGCTGTCAAAAGCCTCCTTTTTATCCTGAAATGGGGTGGAAGGGCTGTTAGACCTTTCCATGTAGAGGAAGTGAAGATTTTTTCACTCTCTGAGACAGGCTTGTGGTTGGCAAGGACCTGTATAGCCTGTATTGGGCTCAGATGTGGTTTTGAAACCACATCTCGGCAGTTTTCACAAATACAGGGTGAAAACTTTCATATGGGGACCACATAGCCTTCTTCTGATGTGTATGACGCCTAGAATGCTGTACAGAAACTGTATGGGACCCAGTATTTACTTACTAATGAGGTATTGATTGATAGCCCTGTATTAGCTCTACACAATGGTACCAAATTTGGTATGGTTATCATTAAATATGACAAAGTTATCCCATGTACAAGGTTTTTGTACATAGGCGTCATTTGGGAAAAAAGCTGTATTGAGCTTGTTTGCCTCATAACTTATGTTATAGGTGAGATATGAAGAAGTGGATGGCACCATCAAATAGCCCTTATTGTGCTCTTTCTAAAAAGACCACACTTCAAGTATCCCACACTAAAACTGTAGAAGTTAGATGAGAGGTGAATGTTTTCTTCACCCTTATTTGGCCTGAAATTGACCATAACTCCAGTAATATTGGTGCTAGCTCAGTTTGGCTGGTACCATTGAATAGCCCTGACTTAGAGATTCATTTTGCATACCCATTTGATGGGGTTAAGCCTCTTACTCTGCATTTCAGATGAGAGGTGAAAATTAAGGTTTATGCTTAGCAATAACTTTGAGCATGAATAACTTTGTTATTCTTTGTCCTATAATGATGGGACTTGTATATTTTGAAAGGGGTGAGTTTCCTGTTTTGTTTGATGCCTTTTGAGATAATTTGGCTCAGCTCCATGTTTTGGTGGTATCTTCACTATACCATTAGTTTATGGTATTTTGGCTGTCATGCTTGTTCTCTAGGTTTGAGTCACAGGCTGACAATTGAACTGATTTAAATTGATGTTGAGCTTCTTTCAAACTTTGCAAAGTTCTCCAATATTGATATTACCTTAAAAATAATGAATTATCTTAAGCTTATTTTACTTCCACCACTTTCAGAACTCCTGCATTTTTTTGTCAATTTTGATCTTTTTATTCAAAGAATTTCAATCAAGTTATCCATTGACTTGTCACCATCTCTTTACTCAAGAAACTACCTCCGCTATGCCCCAAACCCCAGGAAATTCAACTTAATTCAATGAGCTACAAACTTCAGCCCCAGAGAGTGGAAGTGAAATCTCTGATATGGCTAGTAGTCATTAATTAGGCATTGAAGTAGAGCTCCTGGAGCATGAAATGAATCCAGGTCCACCAGTTGTTCCAGAACGTGAGCTTATATTTATCTTGAATATTTGTAAGCTCTCCAAACCTGATAGTTTTGTCATAGCCTTTCTTTCAGCTCACCCTCCAAGCTCTCAGAAACCAAATTTTAAAAGCTATGAGAAGGAAAAGACTGTTTAACTTTATGCACCAACAGAAGAAGCTGGGAAAGATGACATAATATTCAGTGGCAAGGTTGAAATTATATCCAAGGAACAATTTTTCTCAAACATTGCTCAAACAATCCCAAGGCTGAAAAAAATTCAAAATGATAGTAAAATACCTGATTATGTACATCAAAAGATTTCTGAAGCAATGAGCCGCCTCAAAATGGATTTGAACCATAAGTCCATTACCAATTCAATACAAAAATGTTGAAAATGGCTTCTTACACTATATGAGCAGGTGTGAAGGTGGGAAAATATCTACCTGAAGGATCTCAAGTAGTAATTGGAGTGCCAGGAAAAGGATTATTAAAAATACCAAATATAAATGCCACCAAAAAACACTGTAACTTTGAAACTGCAAAGGATTCCTGGGATCAAGGTGATGACATGATCAATGTTGATGTGGACCATATTGATAATGAACCTCCCCATACTGAAAGCCCCCCATACTCAATGAAGAAATACATGTTGAAAACCCTCCTGCCTCTCCTCAAAATATTCAAACTTTTCAAGAAAGGGAGGAAATTAAAGATGATACAATGGGTCAATAAGATATTACTATTATAATTCCTGACCTGATCCCGAAGTGTCAACCTCTGCTAATTTTCAAGGAATATTTTTATCCCGCATTGAAGAGTTTGGAGACATTTTGAATTATCATTCCAATAGTACTCAAGAATCATGGAAAAGGGGGCTTGACAATATCAATAGTATTTACAAAAATCAATGGGTCAATTTACCCACAAATGATTCTCATACATTCCTGCCCATTGTTATTAAGGTGATCAGTAACTTAGAGCTTAAAATGTTGGCCTGGCTTGAGAAGTTTGAGATTGCAGGTAATTTTTATCTCTGCGAATGATACATTATGATTTGGCCTATGACTCAAGTGATATACATTGCAATATACAGGGTTATATTTTTTAAGGCAATGTCACAATGCTGTCTGCCAGACCTCAGCAAAGGGAACTCTTGCTGAAAAGGCTATTAAACCAGTTGAAAGACTGATTAATACTGGAAAGTTGTAGATCACATTCCACCATGTGACAGGCAACAGAAAACAAAGAATTTTTTAACAATAACATTTGGAATCTCAAATTGATGAAGGAATCAGCAAAACCTGCAGATAATCTCCCAAAATCTGAACACTCCTTCTTCAAAATGGTTCAGAGTCTTCTTTACCCCTCCAATCCAATTAAGCATTTTTGGGCAAATTTTATGTTTGAATCCATTATCTTAGTCTCATATGATGTGATTGCACCCAAACCACATGTTGCACCACCAACAGGTTCAACCGATCCTTGTGGACTTGAATGGGGAGCAGTGGAATACCTAGCCTCCTGCTTGAGGAAATCAAAGCAATGTGCAACACAACTGAGCATTTAAGGTGGCAGGGCTGACAATGAGATATCAACAAAGCCACAAAAGAGCTTAGACGATCTAATGGATACAGTAATCCATTTGATGATTGCATACAACATGGTATGTGCACATACGAAGGTCGAACTGTATGGCATGAAAGGCAAACTCATGAGCTTGAAAAAAAATGAGGCGATCAAAGATCTCTTGGCCTGTCACAAGACTCTCAGGATAAATTGAATTTGCTATGGTATATTAGGGGCATTCTGTGTGGTGGGGGTGCATGCTTTGATGGTATGCTCAGATTACTGGAGAACAAGCTCAGTAAAAGGCAATTTATCACTCATTGACATTTCCAAAAGACTTTCACAGGGTAAAAATCTAGTAGAGCCGGTGTGACTACATACTAATAAGTATATATGTAATTTAATGAATAAGAGTCTCTTCTAATCAGAGTCATTTACCCCACTTTACCTCTTACATTTGAATTTTCACGATGCTTGGTATTAGACTTTGGTGATGCCTGGGTGGAGAAGCGGGGTCTTGGTTCAAGTGATGAGTTCACCTTGACTGTACCCAGGTCAGCTAAACTTACAACCAGGATTGACCTGTTTTAGATTAGATTTGTATCATATAGATTTTAATTTAATTTTGCAAAGTGATTTATGAATTTTATAATTGTGACTATCTATCCTACTACTTCCCGGATGCCTCAGTATGAATACCAATAATAACTAACTTTGTATGGAGGCATGCTTCCATACACCATTGAAAATACTTCTACAAGATGCAAACTGATTCAGGCAGTTGTTCCCGCAGCTAGAACATGCTGGGGAATTATGGGAAGTGGGTTTCATCACTTCCTGTCAGCTAATGATAGGCCAAATGGCACTGGTTATTCTATTGAGGACTAAGATGATTAGGTATCTGCAGCAGAGTGCATATTGCATTAATTTGTGCTTGCAATATTCCACATGGTTCATTTTGAATCTCTTTGAATCCGAATATAAATATATCAACTTGATTAATGCAGTATCCACCACATTTTTCAGGCTCAGGTACTTGAGATCGCTGATTCACAAAAGTCAGATGTAATCTTTCATTTTTGGCTGCAATTAAAAAACATTCATCAACCAAAATCAAATTTAGTTGAAATTGATAATTGGCACAACAGTCAGTAATCATTAGGTTTCATTTCATTTTGCGGTGCAAGCATGCCATTCACAAAAAAGGAAAGGAATGTAAAAGGGAACTTGCCGGAAAGCATTGGTGTGAGGAAAGAAAGTGTGAGTGGCTTGCTTATTCTCAGCATATATATATATGCTTAAGCATTTATGTGGCACCCTCATTTTGGGCCCCATGGAAGAAAATTGGCTTTAGTCAGTTTAGATCAAGCCAATGTCATGTGGGCTCCAACAGGGAAGTAAAAGATGTGTGCCAAATAAAGCTCATTGGGCATTGGGTACCATTCTGGTTTCAAAAGGCCTTAGCTTCAAATGGAAGGAAGCAGTATCTGATATCTTGTCTGCTTTGACTCAAAGTGATCCATCAACCACTCGGGAATAGTGGGTCATCCTAAAAGGAAAATGAGGTCAAAACCACCTAGAAGAATAAGTTTTTTTCCTCCACTCAACCAACAGCACAAATCTCAATTCCAGTATCAGCCTATATGACCCCAAGTGAAATTCCAAGCGTTTTTGATTTCAATCAGATCAAACGCATTCACTTTGGCCACATGGCAATTTTCTCTTCAACCAGATTACTCATTTCCCTGGTCACATTCAGACCAATCACAACAATGAGTAAAGTTGAGGTCAATCAATGGGATGAATTATTACAATTCCTATTTCACAAACAAAAATGAACTGACCTGATTTCAACAAATGGGGCATTACTGGAGGAATTTGTGTTTGCAATTGGGTAGTGAAAATGCAGCACAAAGAATGAAAAATTTGGTCTTTATGGAAGTCTTGGAAAAATTGAAAAACACAAAAGATGAATGGCGGGACCAAGGTGCAAATCTTGCCTCAGTGGGTTGCATTCTAGGTCAATCCTTACAGTATGTTTGGGATAAATTATTTCAAAAGATTCAAACTTGCTACAAGTCATTGGGGGTTCCATCCTTTGATCAAGTCAACTATGAAGCCAATATTTCTGCAAATCAGGGGGACTTTGAGTTTTCTTCTGCACTCACTTTCACCATGAATGGATTCAAAAACCCAACTCATATTGATGAGGATGCATTGTTGTACACTTTGGGATGGTGGTTGCAAGCTGATAAGCGGACTGGATAAAGTCAAAGAGATGCATCAAAGAAGTGTACAGGGGGGAATTGATTTTCCCAAATGAGAATTTTTGGCTTGATCTATTGGAATGTCATGGGCTCATTCAGGTAGTGTGGGGCAGTAGTACATTTTTTCATTATACTGATCCAGCACAGGACAACAAAAGCACAACACTAGTGGGTATGTCTGCGCAATTCTCAAGGAGGTTAGCAAAAACAATGTGGTGGAAAGGCCATGGCTATTATGAGATTGGTGAGGGAGCAGGCCATCACATCAGGGATAGTAGTACAATTTCATCTCAATTAGAAGAATTTGGGAATTTGGAAGCATCTGCGAGTTAAGGTGTGATAATGCACAGGACAGTATACACCTGGTTTTGATGGGGTGGAATTGGGGTTATATGGTGGCTCACATGAAAAAGGGGTGAAATGGCTCATGTACATGAGGCCTGGCTGCTTGCTCTTCTTTGCAAACACATCCTTGGGCTTGCCCAGGAACCCAACACTTCACATGCAAATCCTGACACTGTACATGCAGATCTTCACACTTGTACAGGTTCCCAACAATTCAAAAAACACCTTACGCCGGGGCAGCCCCCCAACAATTCCAACAATTCCTTATGCCAATGCAGGCTCTCAAAAGTTCACATGCAAAACATTAGGCTTGTACAGGCTCCTGACAATTCAAGAAATTCCTTACGCTGGTGCAGGCTTTCAACATTTCACACACAAAACCTTATGCTTGTACAGATTCCCAACAGTTCAGACAGTTACTCATGCCGGGGAAGCCTCCCAATAATTCTAAAAATTCCTTACACAACTAAGATTAACAGCATGTCATCATAGGAAAGGCAATGACTCAAGAAGCTCTGGTGGATTGCACACATGGGGGGAGCCCCCCCATTTTTACAGCTAAGATCTGATATGATTTAGAACCACGGAAGTAGAAAATATAAGAGACTGTAATGGTGACCATTTGCGCATTTTCTGAAAAAGAGGTTCACACAAAGAATACTAACTGAAAAATTTGGTGGGGCACTTACAAAATTTATTTGCACCATTGGCAAAAAAGGAAACCTCACAGGAAACAAAATATAACCAAAATGGAAAAAAATGGGTATTTATTAAAAATAACTTATTTAAAAGATTTTATTACAAAAGGAAATTTTTTTTTTATTTTTTGAGAGAGCTTAAGACTATGCCGGTGATGTGCTCCTTTGGATAAGCCTCCAGTTCCTGGCCAAGGAGGGTGTTTAGTTCCTTCCAAAATTCCCAGTACATCTCATTTTGATGAGTCACATCCACAAAGGGAATCATGTGGAGCAATCAGCGATACTCCAACAAGATTCCGTTGATTGAGCCATGAACAATTTCTTGATTAATCATTAGGGTTGGTTTCAAGTTGCTAAATTCCTGGAAAGCCTCATTGTGGGAATGAGGGAAGAAGGAAGTTGGGAGGGATCTTTGGGGAAGGAGTGGAGGGGAAGGTGGGGGAGCTGGGGAGCTGACGGGCGTATCGTCAATGATTATTACCAAGCGGGGGGCAGTGGGACAAGCTGGAGATGGTCAAAGGAGGGGTGAGGGAAAGTTGGGAACAGGAAAGCAATAAAAAAAAGAAAAGTACTAACCAAAAGATTCCTCCAATTATTGCGTCAGAGCCATTTCAGGTTCAGGCTCACAAGTCGGAACCTGCTCATGTGGTTTAGAGGATTGACTTGGGCCAGGAATAGGTAGCTCGTTGGCGTGGGAAGGTTCTACAAAAGGAGGAAGAGTCAGTTCACTTGAGTCAAAAGTGGAAATTAGCAAAGGGAAAGTTTCCTGCTTACCACGGAATAAGTCCTCCAACCATCGTGTGTCACTTGGGCCTGGAGTTTGCTTGCGAGGCATACAAGGAATGGGAGTGTCTTTTCACAAGGGATTTGGTGGGTTTGGCTCTATGTGTAAAGAAAGATAGTTAGTATGATTTTGTGAAGACAAATGAGTCAAGGAGGAGAAAAAAAACTTACTTTGGCAGTTGAATCCCATGGTGACAATTGGCCCGAGCTCAAATGTCCTCTCTCCGTTTCCATCCCTCATTGGCCAGAAAATCACTTCACTCCAGTCATGGAGTGGGGGTGGAAAAATCAATACTTGAGGCCATGGGGCTAATCTTCCGGAAGCGTTCCCATTGGGGAGTCTATTCCCATTCGGGAATTTTTTCATCATTTTCAGCCACAAAGCAGTCCTCACAACGGCATCTTGGGTGGGAACTCCTCTGGCCACGTGGTTGGAATGGTCGCACAACAAACAAGCTTTTTTTGTGTGCTTGTTGGAAAGCATCACAAGCATTGGTTGTGGTGGAGGATTGGATGCAGGGGATACCCCACTTAGTGCATAAGGTGCACAACATCTAAAAAAAACAATTTAGGTTATTCACTGAATAGAAAGTGAACTATCAAGAAAAAAATGAAGATGTACGATTAATTATAAATTTACAACAGAATCAGAATATGGAAGCTCTAGTTGGAAAGAAAATGAGGATGATGATTTAGTATTAACAGCGGAAAATAACATGGAGAAAAGTGTTAAATGGGAAATATGACAACCAATGTAGGTAGAAGGGGGTTTCTTAAATATAATCAACAAAAAAATACGGCAGAAGGGGAGGGAGGGGAGTGGTTAGTTTAGTTAAATAGCAATGAGAGGAAAGGGTGGAAGACAAAGGGGAATACGCACAAACAAGAATGAGAACGGGTGGGCTGGGACAAAGTGAAGGGCATGTTGGGCAAAGATGGTATTTTATACCAAAGAGAAGCTGAGCCAATTGCAACAGTTTCAGCACCTGCCTAGGTCTCAGCTTCAAGGCCTGTTGGGAAAATGAAAGCTCAGTCACAGCATTGGATGCAACTGAGAAGGGAAATACCCATGTGAGGCAGATGAACAATGGGGTTCTGGCTGACTATTGCAATTGATTGAGTTGTCAGACCCATTCAGATCCCCTTTGTTGCCTGAAATAGCCACCCAACTTCCCAGAAGGGCTTTTGTGAGGGCATTGTTGAATGCGCACCGTGCATGCAATCCACAGATGCCCCATGCAGAAATGACATGGTGGATTTGGTCACAGGTGACCGCAGCGAGCATACCAGAATTATGGCTGGGGGATAGGGTGTGAAAAAAGGGTCGGGAGCCTGTATAACAAGGGAATACAGCCTCAGATTGGGTTGGCCGATTGCGCAGGTGTGTTTCTGGGCATAATTGAAATGCTCTTTGGCTGAACATTTGAATTGCACAGCTGTTGATCTATTGATATAACAATATCAAATGCCCCCCTGCTGAGCAATTGCTATTTCCGCTTTGTAAGCACATATCCTGCACATTTTGCACAACATTGGAAGACATTTTGGCCAGGCTGAGCATTTTATGTGCTTAGGTAAAGTGCACAGAAGTCGGCTTTCAAATGAACTATCATGAAAAGTCCTCCAAACATGGCATTCCAAAAATCTACTGTAGTGAACTTTTGACAATGAAATGCTGAGCTGGCATGTGCAAATGGGGTGAATCCTAATGGTGAGCATTTGGAACATGAGCTACATGTATGCAGACAATTGGAAGGTGGATACCAATTGGTAATATGCATGCAGGCGGAAGAAGTATGACACCATCCTAATTTGTAAATCCAACATTGTATTACTTACACCTTTGTACCTGTATTTTGTGGGAGCAAGGAAAAGCTGTACAAGAATGGAACATTCAATCATGCCAAGCCATAAAGTAAGATTTCTCAAATGCCTCCCTTGGATGCACCTTGTTGGAGAGCTCCACCTAACTACCACACAGAGCCTGGGGTCCACAAAGTTATGCTAGGGCGTGCATATCCTATGACAGGCGCCCCCAATGAGTTTCCCCCCGCAAATTCTTGGGCCGGCACATGCACACTTCATGGGTTGTATGCATGCAATTTTCACACGCTTGGAGCACCTTTGAGTGCCTATGTTCCAGCCCAAAAATTGGGGGGGGGGGCGGGTGGCCCAATTAATCACAGATAATCATGCCTCAGCAAAAAAACTTGAGTTGGGGTGAAATGGGTCATGTATGGTGACATGCTGCCATACATGGTCAATTCTCCCCACCTCAAGTTGATGCTCTTCTCACTTGTGGTCAATAATGAGACCAGTTGGAAATCCCAATAATTGGTAGTGACCAGTAACCCGGTCCCTCATACACAAATCCTTATGCCTGTCCAGGATCCGGACACTTCACACACAAATCCTTATGCTTGTGCAGGGGCCCAGATGTTTAGCATGCAAATCCTTACATTTGTCAAGTATCCCAGAAAATGAGAAAATCCCTTATGCATTTCCAAGCTCCTGATGCATCACACGCAAATCCTTATGCTAGTCCAGGTGCCTGACAATTTCAGCCACTCCTTCCCTCGGGCAGACTGCCAACAATTCCAATAATTCCTTATGCCTTTGCAGCCTCACAATGCTTCAAATAATTCCTTACACATGTAAGATTAATAGCATGTGACCATATGAAAGGCAATTAGTCATTAATCTCCGGTGGATTTCTCACATGCAGGGAACCCCAGGTTTTTTAAAGACAAGTTTTTAAATGGCTTTTAACATATGATGAAGAAAATGTAGAAGGCGTTAATGCTTACTATTTCCAGATTTTCTGAAAAAGAGGATCACAAAAAGAAATACTGACAGAAAACTTTGGTGGGTCACTTACAAAAATCATTTGCACAATTGGCCAAGAAGGAAATCTCACAGGAAGAAAATAACCAAAATGGAAAAAAACGTGTATTTATTACAACTAACTTATTTAAAAGATTGTATTACAAATGGAAATAAGTGAAAAGGAAAAGCTTTTTTTTTATATTTGCCTGGCCAAGGAGGCTGTTTAGTTCCTCCAAAAATTCCCGGTTAATCTCATTTTGATTAGTTGCATCCACAAAGGGAATCATGTGGAGTAATCGGCGGTGCTCCAACAAGATTCAGTAGATTTAGTCATGAACAATTTCTTGAGGAATTATTAGGGTTTGTTGCAAGGTGGTGAATTCCTGGAGAGCCTCATCATGGGAATGAGGGGAGGAGGCAGTTGGGTTCTCGGGGGCAATGCGAGGGATCTCTGGGGAATGAACTGGGGTAAGAGTGGAGGATCTGACAGCCGTATCGTCAATGATGATTATGGAGACGGGTGTAGTGGGAAAAGCTGGAGATGGCCAAAGGAGGGGTGAGGAAAAGTTAGCAAGAGTAAAAAAAATTAAAGTGGGGACTTACTGAATGGTTCCTCCGTGGATTGCGTCAAATCCACCTCAGGTTCAGGCTCACAAGTTAGAACGTCCTCATGTGGTTTGGAGGATTAACTCGGGCCAGTAATAGGTGGCCCGTTGGGGTGGGAGGGCTCTAAAAAAGGAGGAAAAGTCAGTTCACATGCGTCAAAAGTGGAAATTAGCAAAGGGAAAGTTTCCTGCTTACCGCAGAATAAGTCCTCTGACCATTGGGTGCCACTCAGGCTTGGAGTTGGTTGTGACAGAGTTTTCTTGAAAGGAATACAAGGAACGGGAGTGTCTTGTTTTGAGGGATTTGGTGGGTTTGGTTCTATGGGTAAACAAAGAAAGCTAGCATGATTACCTGAAGAAATGTCACAACCATGGCAATTCACCTCCTTGGATCCCCATATGGCATATCAAGCCACAGTTCTTTTATGGCCAATTGGCCATATCCATCACCAGTGGCCAATATGGCCACATCATTATCTTATGTACCATTTATGGCCATTTGTGTTTTGGGGCCTTCATGGCCCTTCACCTCAATCCAGAACCCATAGCGGCAATTTATGCCCAAATGGGTATTTCTGGTCATTTCCCCCAAACCCAGGGCAAATGGCCCGAATGGCTGTTTCTGGCCATTTGGGCTCATAAGGCGCATATTTGCGCATTTTTGCACACTTTGACGCAAAGTGTCTAAAAGACACTTTCCCGCCTTTTGGGCCAGTTTTGGCTCAGAACCCAAAAGTGGCCAAAATCCCCAAAGGGCCCAGAAACACCTTTCCAAGCTCTGAAGCCATCACATCCATCCTTTCCCCCTCGGCCTTTCCATCTCAAGACCTTTGGACGTAATCTTCTTGCCAATGAACCAATATGCCATAAATGATGTTATATATCATTATGCATCATTTTTCAACAGCAATTCAATGGTGGCAATATCAAATGGTCATTTCAACATTCCAGCATCTCATCACGTCATCAAGGCACCCAATCATTCAGAGGAATCATCAAGGCTCAAGAGCAAGTGTTTCAGCGTCAAAGACCAATGACGCCATCAAGCAGTCATTGGTTATTCTCACTCCAAGTATTCCTTCCAAGGGAATACTGTCAATTCATTCTCAAAGTGTATTCAAGAGGCAGTGCCAAAAGAAGTTGTCAAGTGTCAAAGCTCCACTCAATCCATCTTGGCAACCATACTCATTTCAATACAGTCTGGATCCATCAAGAACTGTATTTCATTTTCAATCATGGGAAATTCATTCAACCCAATTCAATTTCAATATTAGCCAGCTGTATCAATTCCCAAAACAATCAATACAGCCTCAAGGATCAATACAGATCAGTTTTCAGCCTGAAGAACTCAAGCTCCCAACTTTTCACATATACTGGCTACCCTTTCCACCCTGGGGGGTTTTTCCCCAGTTAATTAATATACTTTGATTTTATTTTATCTTTATTTTCTTTTCATTTTAGTTCAGCAAATACTGATATTATTAAGTCAGTCATTTAGCACTTTTCTCTTTCTCTTTCTTCGCCTGTCAATGGATATTTGGTGGTGATATCCTCACCAATTCCATTATTCATTTTTGGAAGGTTGAAACAGTGATTAAGGACTTACTTGGTTGGCTCTTTGGCCATTTGGCTTCCCTTTCCTCTTTTGCATCTCATCTTGTACCTGCATATCTTTTAGAGGAATTCATTCTTATTATTTTATTCTTTATTCTTTTGGAGTCTTCCAAGTGAGTTCCCTGATTGCTGAGTGCCAGGCCACTCTTGTATTTCCACTAGAGCCCCTGTGACAAGAAAAATGAGTAAAGGTGGAGAAATAAGAGCTTACTTGCACCTTTGAATCCCATGGTGATGATTGGCCCAAGGTTGAATGTCCTCTCACCATTTCCTTCCTTCATTGGCCGGATAAGCACTTCGCTCTGGTCATGGAGTGAAGTGCCCATTGGATGGTGGCATAGGAGGGGGGGTGGACAAGTCAATACTTGAGGGCACTGGGATAATTGGCCAGAATTGTTCCCATCTGCCAGCTTGGGGATGCTTTCATCATTGTAGACCACAAAGGAGTCCTCACAAGGGCATCTTGGGAAGGAACTCCTCTGGCTGCATGGCTGGAATGGTCACACAACAAACAAGCATTTTTTGTGTGATTGTTGGCAAGCATCACAAGCATCTGTCATGGTGAAGGATTGGATGCAGGGGATACCCCGCTTAGTGCATAAGATGCACGACATCTAAAAACAAAACAATTTAGGTTAGTAACTGAAGAGAAAGTAAACTATGAAGAAAAATATTAAGATGTATTATGAATTATAAATTTACAACGGAATTCAAATATGGAAGCCCTAGTTGGAATTTTCTAAAAGTCAGAAAGAAGATGAGGATGAATATTTAGTATTAAGAGCAGAACATAACATGGAGAAAAGTTTCAAATGGGAAATATGACAAACAATTTAGATAGAAGGGGGTTTCTGAAATTTAATCAACAAAAAAATATGGCAGAAGGGGAGGGAGGGGAGTGGTTAGTTTGGTGCAATAGCAATTAGAGAAAAAGGCGCAGACAAAGGGTAATACACACAAAAAAGAATGGGAGCAGGTGAGCTGGGACAAAGTGAAGCGGGTGAGAAAAAAAGTGAAGGGTGTGTTGGGAAAAGATGGTATTTTATACCAGGGAGAAGCTGAGCCAATTTCAAAAGTCGCAGCACCTGCCAAGGTCTCAGCTTCAAGGCGTGTCAGGAAAATGAAAGCTCAGTTGCAGAATTGGCTGCGACTGAGAAGGGAAATGCCTATGTGAGGCAGAGGAACAAAGGGGTTTGGGCTGAGTATTGCAATTGATTGGATTGTCAGGCTCAGTTAATTCCCCATTTTTGCCTTGAATAGCCACCTGATCTCCCAGGGGGGATTTTGTGAGGGCATTCTTTAATGTGCACCATCTCTGCAATCCACGCATGCCCATGCAGCAAGGGAGGTGGCACATTTGGTCACAGGTGACTGCAGCAAGCATACCAGCATTATGGCTGGGTGAAAGAATTTAAACAAAGGGTTTGGTGGCTGTATGACAAGTGAATAAGGTTTGAGCTTGGGTTGACCCATGGTGCAGGTCTGCTTTGGGGTAATCATTGAAATTATCAGTGGCTGAACATTTGAATTGCACAGCTGTTGAGCTATTGATATAACAATATCAAATGCACCCCGGCTGAGCAATTTCTATTTCCTCTTTCTAAGCACGTATCCTGAGCATTTTGCACAACATTGGAAGACATTTTTGCCAGGTTGAGCATATTGAGCACCTTGGTGAAATGCTCAGAAGTGGGCTTTTGGATGAACTATTGTGAAAAGTCCTCCGATAATGGCATTCAAAAAACTTCAGCACTGAGCTTGCATGTGAAAATCAGGTGAATCACCATGCTGAGCATTTGGCACATGAGCTACATGTATGCAAATAATCAGAAGGTGGATACCAATTGATAATATGCATGCAGTCTCAAGTAGTATTACACCATCCTAATTTATACAGTGGACATTGTATTATGCACACCTTTGTACATATATGTTGTGGGGCCGAGAAAAGCTGTACAAGAATGGAACATGCAATCATGCCAATCCATAAAGTAAAATTTCTCAAAGGCATCCTTTTGATGCACCTCGTTGGAGAGCTCTTCCTAACTAATGCACAGTTGCTGGTGTGTGTGTGGTGATGCTAAGGGGTGCATCTTGGGGTTAGGATGCATTTTTGTCATAGGCAAATGGTCCATTCACTCCGGAGCCAAGGTCATGGCAAAGTATGACTGCTGCCTGCTTATGAATTTCACACCCGCCAATTGCCGGACTGCCACACTCTGTCATATTCACCCCTCTGCCGGTCATATGCTGGACATTTGCATATGCCCCACAGAAGCTTTGGCGCCTGTCTTCCAACCAACAGTCACAAATTCCCACCTGGAATCCCAGTATGTGTCATTACACAAGAATGTCCGCACACACCAAAACTCATGTATGGTGGCACCCCGCCATACATACCTCACCCACCCACACAAGAAGATCTGCACAGTGAAATTTTCCTTTCCACTGCCACCCTTGCCCAGTAGGTCACTGTATGGCAATTAAACTGGGGAAGATACCCTTCATGTTTGCTGTCACACCAGCAAACATGGCTGCATGCCTCCAATATGCCACTGTACAAGAAGCTGTTACAGCCCACCCAAATTTTTGATACATCAATTTGAACCTTGGGTAATACGCAGCAGATTCAGCATTCATATTGGTTGTCCACATTCTTGCCACCTTTCCTTGATACATGCCCCAAATTGGATATGAAATTTATAAGTCCAAAAGGTCCATCCCTTTGAGCCCATTTCTTACTCTCATATAAGTTCCCCACCTGTGCTTATTGTTCTTCATTCCCTTTAGCTAACCCTTCCGGATCATATCATTTCTCACTGTCCCCAAATAATTCATACACGACGGCAAATCTTGCATCAATAGTTGACGATTGACTTCACGTCAAGCAGGATAAAAGTAAAGTGAACGTCAAGTGAAAATCAAGCAAATGTTGAGCACATGTCACAATATGGTCTTACACCAAATCCTGTGACATCCACCAATATTGGTTCCCCTGTGCCTTCAACTGAGATTCCTCACCACCAGATCCTCCCTCAACCATCCAAAAGTTGGTAAAAATTACACAAGACCCTCCTGTTTCCACATGCACACATCATAGAGGTCCTTCAGCCAGTCTTGATATAGACACGGGGGGTTTGACTTCACCAGGTCACCCATTAAAGGACTCTGCCTCCGCTGGATTGTCAGTTTTCAGATGACACTGGTAGAGCCCACTGCAAAATACCACAGGTGTGGGTGTTTGTGTGTGTGTGTGTGCGGGTGGGTTTGCGTGTGCATGTGCGGGTGCGTGTGCCCATGTAAGGGCGGGTGGGTAAGGGCCAATTCCCCTTTCAATGTGATTATGGCGCAGTTGGACATTTTGGATGCTGTGATAGGTGAGTTTGTGGTCATTTTATCATTGAAATTGGCTTATTCACACTGTACCCAATGTCAAAATAGTAATTTCTTTGTGGCAATGTGAAATAATGGGCTTTGCTTGTCACAATGGCATGTCTCTGTCACCAAATTTTGAGGCAGTTATTTCACTAGCAAAATTGCGAATGAATCTGAGAGATTTGCATTTTTGTAGACTAAATATCATGAAATAACGGTTTTATCATTACAAGCAGTCCACATGACATAACTTTGTTATCATACAATCCACAGTTACCTTCCATTTCTTCTTCAGATAGAATCAATTGCCCATCATCAAAACCAACAGATTTATAAGTATTGAAATGGGCCCAATCTGGTAAGAAATTCACATCAATCTTCAAAGTTTTTAATATGAGAAAGTTATTTTTCAGCATGCAAGATGGCTCAGAGACTATAAAAATGCTATTCATAACACCAAAGAGACATGAGTTTCCCCTCAGAAAACATGTCACACTGTTGCTGACATTTTTGGATTCAGTTGAAAATATATTGCTCCCAATATTCATGTTTGAAACTGGAAAATGCCAGGGTCAGACAATCCTTGAAGTGAGATGACTTGTGGATTTTATAGTAGTGTCTAAGCTGATCCATTCAACTATTTCCCTTTTGGAATGAAAATTCTGTAAGTACTCAACTAGGAAATCATAATTTTGTTGGTCATGGCGGGATGGGTTTTTATATTTTTGGTGATTGAATTGGGCAGGCGGCTGTGAGTTGAAAAGTTTTTTATTTCAAATGGGACAGATGGGGATTTCAGGAGAACATAAAGGTTGGAACATCAACAGATATGTTGAAGTAAGGTTTTATCTAAATCATCTATCCAGAGTTGCAAGAAGTTAGTCTTATTCAGTTCATGTGTTTAATCAACGTGAATATATTGATCTTATTAATTGACGTACATATTTTTTTATTTGTTGGCATCTTTGAAAATACTCCAATCAAGTGCTCATAACCCCATGTGGCTGAGGCTTGTGCTGGGCCCCAACGTTGGAAGAGTTTGGGAATATGATCAGCAGAATGATGATTTGGTTTAATTTTCTGTTTTGGGAACAGGTGTTGATTGGAAAGGTGGAATTGTTTCCAATGTTCAGCAAATGCAGTCGCATCATTCATTGAAACAGTCCAACTTGTGGCAATGTTGATAGCACTAATCAAATGGAATGTATTCTTGGTTAGTTCATTTGCAATTTCTTCTGATTGACCCATTTTTTTTTGTGTGTTGGCGGATTGGTTTTCATCTCATGACATCTGTTGACTTGGCATTAAAAATGGAATATAGAACTTGTATAAGAGATCCCATTCAGTGGCATTTAAGCTACCATGAGAGGGGGAACCCATTTTGTGGGGTACTCTTGTCCATGACAACGGAATTATGGTATGAGATATGATTTGTTGGAGATGCTCCAGAGCCTCACACTTGATCTGGTGATCACTCAGTGCAGTGATATCCAATTCAGAGGAGATTTCAGAAGTGGCAATGTATTCTGCATCAAATGAAGGACTCTCCCCAGAACCAATAGATGGATGTTGTGTGTGAGGGGTGGGCATTGGGAGGTAGATTTTGCAGGTGGAAGTAGTGGGGAGTGACTCATTTATTATTTTTGCTGCATCTCTTCTCAGGGAGTGGGCCTCTCTCAATGTGATTTTATCAAGAGAGCTGTTCCAGGTCATGGAATCTGAGTCTGAACTGTTGTTTTCATTGGATTTCCTGCAGGACCTGAAGTAAATTTTTGATTTTCACTCTGGAATCCACAATTTGAAAGCTGCATGATCCTTCAAAATTCAAAGTATTAAATTATGCATTATGTCAAGATTAACCATTCTGGTTGCATCCCAATATGGACGGTCTTCCAAAATTGAATATCACACTCCATACTCAGAGAAAATTGCTTGTTGTTGTTATGCGGTTGCCTGAAGCCATTTGGTGATGGTTGATTTATAATTTTTCTATGAGCATGTGTAGTGAAATTGAAGATCAATTTCTTCAATTTGAGCTTTGTGAATAGTGCAAAAATTACAAAAGTGGTTTCTGAATGAGAAATAAATCCAGTAAGCTTGCGCATGGCAACCACATCCGCAATGGCCGTGAGGATGGCAATATGGATAAAGGATCCGGAAGGACCTGTTGAGGTGGGTGAAAAATGGTAACCTTGCCATGGCTCTTTCAGCTCCTTGAAGAGTGGCATGAATAGGTAATTCAATTGAAGGGCAGTTGGCTCCTTTGGACCAGGGATGATTACTGCAATATAGACATTTTCTGGCTTCAATCTTTCACTTGGGGGGAGATTAAGACAAATGAGCATGATAGGTCCAATGCTGGCCAACCAGGTTGACATTCCATGTACATTGAACCAGTCCACATAAATGGAGAAGGCCAATGCACCAGGAATAGACATGAATGGGGACAGTTATATTTCTAGTTTCAGTGAAGTGTCCCCAAACCAATCCATCGCAGATTTCACATTTGGGGGAACCTTTGGGAGTTTGGGATTGTTGATTTTGATGCAGAATTTCCATAATTCCAGCCCACTGAAGAAATCTGGCAAGCCAATTTTTGAATGGTTGATAAATGAAATGTTTTTTTGGTATAAATTTTGGATTCATGTTGGTTGTGTTTTGGGTGCAGGGTTCAAATGAATAGATGAATTTGCCTAATGATTGTGTGCAAGGGGGACCATGATCATTTGGGTCATTATGGAGTTGACAGTGGGGTTGGTCAGTTGTGACAGATTCAGTAAGGCCATTAAGAAAAAAACATTGAGGACAACATATATAGTTTTGAATAACTGGCTCCAATTGGAGATGTTCAAATATGGTACTGAGATCTTGAGGTATATGGAAGCAGGAGTGGGGGGACCACCTGAGCTTGAGATACTGGACTTGATCAGCAGGTTCAGGGCAGGGTTGAGAATGCGTGAAGCCCTGCGGGGTATATTATAACTTAATGATAGAATGGCAGAAATTATCATTCCAAGGTCTTGTGGGAGAAGGTTTGGTCTGCCGCTGTATGGTTTCTGTGAAGGGGAAGTGAGACCTGGGCCTATGGAGAATGTGCATTGGGTCAATTGAGAATAATCAGCTGGGAAAATTTGATCCAATAGAATTTTCTGCCACTCAGATCCTGATGCAGAAGTAGAGATGTTTGGAATAGATTCAGGTGCAATGGCTGATTTGAGCTTCTTAATGTGCTGTTTATATTGGAAAGGTGTGAAGGCAACTCCCTTCCTATCACCCTCAGGGGAAGAGTGAGTTTTAGTTGAGCAGTGTTGAAACATGCATATACACATTGAGGAATAACGGGGGGTTGACATTTTTGCAGAAATCGTGAATAAGGTTGGTTTGTGTATAAATATCTATGGTTGATGTGAAAATGTTTAGGAGTGTTATTAATTGGGAAAAAATTGAGTGATTATTAATGAAGGGGGAGATGATTTGAGCCAGCTGAGAATTTTATCCCATTTTTAATTGTTGCTGAGCTTCAGGGGATAAAGTGAAACATGTCTCATCTGGATGGCAGAATGGGTTAGGAGTTTAATTGGGTAAAATGCCATGCTGCTCAACGCTAATACATACTCTAATTTATTTACACATGGTGATATTGTGGTTTTGACCCTTTAGGGGAGTTCCCTTAGGGATGTGTAAACATTGAATTGAGGGGATTAACATTAAAACCATTTACGCTGGTATGCCATCGTACATGGCTTAAACCTTATTACAGACATAACAATATAGCTCTATTACATAATCTTTTGTGGTGGAGCTAAAGTATTGTTATTTGGTTTGAGTGCAGCAGCTGTTTAATTGGTTGGAATGTGATTTGGATTGTCTTGCCTTTCTTGAAAAGGTGATGTCTCTTTTGTCAGTAAATCCTTCATGAATATATGCCTTTACAGATGTAGAATGCTGTGGAATCTTGATGCATATATTGGAAGTTTGGATAATTCACAAAATGTGAAAATGGGGAGGGGGAATTTTTTATTGAATACGATTACTTATGGATGATGGGTCCCCTTGGAGATCAAGGAAATATCACATTATATGCTGGTAGGCCGTGCAGGGTGGTTTCTGACAAAAGCGGAGTAGCTCAAGAGGAGGCAGGGAGAATTCTCCTAAAAAGTGTCTTGTTAGATTTCTGTGAGACACTTGGTTCCGACTATTCATACAATTTCTCTATTATAAGTTTGAGAAAATTTCATCTTATATCACTCTATTTTATTATAATACTGAGCTGTTTTATCAATTTAAAAGAATTACTGTACTTTTTTAGCCCTTATGTCATCTTCCAAGGCATGTAAATCCCGTTTAGGTTCTGTTCATGACTCAGATAGTGAATATAGCATAGAATATGTTCAAACACAGTCACCATTTAGTCCCAACATTCCCCTAACAACCCCTATTGCATTCTCAATGAATGTATCAGGTCTTAAAATTGATGTGGGAAATGTGACTTCTCAAAATTCAAGCACTTGGTCCATTCCTAATATTTCTGTCACTCCAATTCCCCCAAATCCCACTAATACATGAATGCATGTGTCTGAGGGGCCAGAAAGCACACCTCAAGTTTCATCAAAGGCTAATCCCCCATGAAAATTTCCATGTGAGTTCCTCCTTAATCCTGGTTAGAATCCAGTTGCATCCCAGGATCCCTTTGGAGAAAGTAAACAGCCAACCATCAATATTCCATCAGGATCTCAGGTTCATGTGGGCAATGAAAAGTGGGTTGATGGCAGGCAACGTAAAAGACCATTGGAAAATGTTACTCGGAGTGGTCTGTCAGACGGAAATCCAGGATTGACGCTCCATCAAAGTAAGTCATTTTGATGTTGAAGTATAAAATTTTTCACAATTTGATATGCTTGTTTCATGGGTTAGATATGGCACCTAAAGGCAAGTCAGCCCTATCTCAGGAGCCAATAGAAGATTGTGAGTATGACCATTCTTTATTAATTTTTGATGTGTTAACTGATGATTTGAATGGCAGGTGATGAACTTCATGCATCTTCACCTCTGGTCAATAAAGAGAAAGTCACTGGATTACATCATCCATATGCCTCCAAACCAAGAACAGCTCATGACAGTTCATCAAGAGAAAAAATTGTGGATGATGAGGATGAGAACATGTCTCCGACTCAAAGTGAAAGAAATGATGAACCAAGGAGGGACAATTCTATGGCACATGAGGAAGGCACTCAGTCAAATAGTGAGTTCACCCATCCTCAAATGCCCATTGCCCAGAGTATGCTTGATCAATCCAAGATGAGACAGAAAAGGAACAAGGCTCGCAAAGCTCACAATTTGGCAAATCATGCAAGCCAGAAGGAGCAACAAAAATGGCTGAAAGCGGAACTTCCATAAAATGTCCATGGGATGAGATCAGCTGTACATGCCCATTGTCTGTTCCTACTCAAAGTAAGGGATAAGGATTTATCCTCACTACCAGCACCACCCAGCACAGAAGAGCATGAAATTGCAATTCAAGTGGCTGGTCATCTGGGATATGTCCCTGAGGATGTTCTCAATGAGCCATCAACACAGGTTCAGTCTCAGGGTTTCCAAAGCTACTGCAAAAATGAGCTCCACAAACTAGGACTAAAGCAATTCACTTGGGACTGGGAGAGCTAATGGCCACATCCATTCAATGTGTTGATGTCTATGGCATTTTACCATACATTCCGTCTTGCACTTGTCAGCACCAGGTATTATCACTACTGTTGGAACAAGGATCATAATAACTACAGGGTCATGGTGGCTTTAATGGAGCAATATTTCACTTATTTGAAAAGAGAATGGAAGTATATTCAAAAGGATGTGGAGTATTTGGTAAAAAAGAAGGAGAATAAAAAGCTTGCAAAGATTTGTCAAAGGGTTATTTACTGTGTCTCTTCTTCATTGTGAAGAAAACCTGATAATAATCTAATTGATGATGTGCAGACCTGTGAGCGCCGTCGTGAATGGTGTGATAAAGCTAAATTTCCAATCCTAGCATCAAAATTAAATGACCCTTGAGTATGCTCAATACTGAGGAGGTAGTGGAGAAAGGCCATCAAGCTTACCGCAAAGTGGGCTTATGCTGGCGCTCAGGCCTATTTAATGAGTTGGTATTGAGAATTTATCAAGACATAGAGTTTTGTAATTGGATTAAAAAAATGGGTAAAAAACTATTGATAGACTGCCAGAAATAGGATCAACAGATGATGGTGATATTCCTGAAGGGCTATCTTTTCAGGTATTTTATCAAGATTGGCTCAAAGGTTGTAGGAAGATGCTGACTATCGCCCTCAAAATACTTGAAATGCCAGTTGTTAGTGCGAATGGCAATGCTCTGCAATAAGTTTGGAAAATAAATGTATAGAACAGTTACAAATTAACATTTTGGGAACTATTTGTGCAGGTGTAATACAATCTGATTATTATTTCTTAAAGATGAAACAACTTGGTAAATATGTCAGAATATAAACAATATGAATTGGAATGTATCACTGTCTCCCTTAGAAATAATACTCTATTGCTCATTTTCATTGATAAAATATTGAAGAAGTTCTATCCAGTTCATGGTGTTCATGATTGTGGATCTGTGATGGGGTGAAAAGGAATCATCAACTTTGTCAAACACGAATTAGAAAATATCAGGAAGGCTCACGCGGTTAATTAGTTTCTCTTTTCTTGGACCTATTGGTGATTTGAATATGCCATTCCCATAAAGAAAGATTTCAGAATAGTAATACAAACAGGCACAAAGATGAGCTTGAAAGGTACCTTCCGCATGTTGACCTCAACTGAATGAGGCGTGATACAGTGAATGGCCTTCACAGGTTGTTGTTGGCCAATACAATGGAGTCAATCAACAGCCTGAGCCTCAATGGCTGGGTTCCAATTGGGCTCCTGGAAATGTGGATGTCAGGTTCCAGAAATCACAGTAGAATTTTGGGGGTCCCCTCACTATTAAATAGACAATATTAGCAAAAGTTATATTGAGGCCAGTTCCAGCTGCGGCAATGGATGCAATGAATACTTCACATTCAGGATTATTGAAGAAATTCTCCAGTGCCTTCTCCTGCGCTTGTGCTGTAAATGTTCCATCAATTTGTGCTGAAAGGATAGAATGATGGGAAAGTGCAATACAAATTCTACCATAAAAAAAGGTCAGATGGATTCAATTGGTAATTGATGCATACTACAATTAACTCACAAAGCAAGAAATTGGGTCCATTGGGTATAAAACACAGATTTGGTTGGACCATATTTTGATTGTTTGTTCTTCAGTAAGCTGTTTAGGAGGTGGGCAGTTTTACTACTCTTCATGCATTTTTCCACATCCACAATAGTTTGTGTGATTATTGAGGAGTTATCCTGAGTTCTCCTGACCTCGTGGTCTTCCAAATCCGCATCCACAATTGTGTTAAGCATGATGTGATGGTTACAATATATTTGCAGCTTATTAATATTTCTGAAAGATTCTCCTTGTCCTTTGATTTTGGATGATAGGAATTCTTTTTATAATCTGGAATATTCTTGCTGCATTGTTGGGTTGAGTTGGAGCAGTTCATAATAATGGCTAATAGTGGGGAGGGATTTGAGATGTGTGGTTTTGGTCCAGTGCAAACTTAAATTTTGCAATGCCAAATGCAAAATATCATTGCTACCTTTGGAAAGACTACTCCTGATGAATAGTGACCAGTTATCTTGATCTGAGCTCTGGGGTTGGGTGATGAATGATATTATGCCCAAAAGGTCATAAATGGTGCTGTGAATAGGTGTGCCCGTTAAGCATATTCAACGGGATGATAGGAGGCTATTAATGGCTTGGTGCGTGGCAGTGTATTGAGAGCAAATATAGCTATCAAATGGGGGAAGGGTTATTGGATATAAAAGGTAATTTGATCCATTTAAAGATCAGACACTCACTGTGCTTAATCCAAAATCATACAATTCCAATAGATTTCAAAAATGAATCATGTAGAGGTATTGGTTTCTTTAAATTCTTGGGTGAGAGTATTGTAAGAAGTGATGATGATATCATATTTTAAGATGTTGGCCTCGGATAATGAGTAACAAGTAGGACCATGGTAGATCTTGGCCTGTAGCGCTCCAGCCTGAGCATGCTTGGATATTTCAGATTGCCAGTTGGTAATTAAGCAAGGTGGGCAGATGATAATGGTGGGTGTGGAACATTGCCCATTTTTAATTAGCTGCTCCTTGGAGGTACCAATTAGAGCAATGGCCTGAATGGTTTTACCTAATCCCATATCATCCACAAGCAGTCCTCCCAGAGGGGTATTGGGCAAAAGGGATTCAACTGAGCTGACAACCTTGTCTGTAATTGTAAGTGGATCCAGGGGGTGAGGTGACCCAGATGTTATGGGCTGATTGTCCATTGGGGATTTTTTGATCCCAACAAAAAGCTAGTCCGGTCTTTTGATGAGGGAGGAGGGCGGTGTGAATAATGGATTGGGCCACTGTCATAATGGGGAGGTGTGATCCACTGGGTAATTGTATCAGTTTTTGCTTGGAAGTCAATGAAAAGAGAGCAGGATATGAGGGTGGCATGGAGTTTGAAGCAGGAAATGTGTGAGTAAAGAGTTGACATTGACTATGACTTTACAGTCATATTTTTTAAGCATTTTAAGCTTTAAGTCTTCGTTTCGAAAACTTTCAATTATGAATGGAAGGTTTGGATACCATGTGAAGAACATCAACGCTAGATTGGGTTTCTCAGCTGAGCAAGGATCATGTGGATCAGTCATAAATACTCCCTCACCAAATAATGTTTGAGTAGGGTTGGATTGGCAATTTTCAATCCATGCCCCACCAGGACCACAGTGCATGAAAGTTTGTGGTGCCCCAAGGAATGGTATCAACGTCTTGGAAAGGGTGCCAGGGAGAGAGCCAATAGTATTCTGGTGATTGGGGAGATATACAAATATGTTGTGTTGATTGTGCCATAGGATGATCCAAGAAGGTAAGTGGGAATTATCAGGATTTAAGGTTATATCAACATTTATTTGAATATGAATATTAATCATCCAAATGCAAAGTGGTTGTGAAGGGGTTGACATGATGGCTATTATGAATTATTTGGGGACAGTTGGAAATTATATGATAAGGAAGCAGTAGCTAAAGGGAGTGAAGACCAATAAGCAAAGGTGGGGAACTTATATGAGAGGCAGCAAAGAGCTCAAAGGGGGATGGCCTGTGGTTACATGCATGGTCATTAGGAAGATGGGCCTCTTGACCTCATAATTTTCATATCCAATTTGGGGCATATATCAAGGTAAGGTGGCAAGAATGTGGGGGCACCAATATTACTGCTGGATCTGCAGCATATTATGCAAAGATTGGTGGACTGAGGTTGACATTAGTATATCCAAAATCGGGTGCGTGGTAGAAACGTATTGTGCAGTGGCATATTAGATGCATGCATCCATGTTCGCTGGTGTGAGAGCCAACCTTAAGCATATCTTCCCCAGGTTAATTGTTGTACAATGACCTACTGGGCAATGGGGGCAGTGGTTAGGAAAATTTCACTGTGGGGATCTTTTGGTGTGGGCGGGTGAGGTATGTTTGGTGGCATACCACCAAACATGAGTTTGCCTTTGCCCAAACATTCTTGTGGACTGACACCTACTGGAATTCCAGCTGAAAATGTGTGGCTTGATCAAAGGGGCACAGGCTGTGAGCCGTGATCCACTTACACATTCACCCCTCTTGCGTTTGAGGCCTTTACTAATCCACCCAGATTGGCATCAGGGTATTTCCCTCACATGTGTGAGAACCTCCAGAGGAATAGGCCACCCGCCCAAGGTATTTTTTGGCTGAAAACCAGGTGCCAAAACTTCCACGGGGCATGTGCAATTGTGCTGCATATGACCTGTGGTGGCCAATCCCCACCCATAAATAACCAGCCTCAGGGATCATAGGCGGGGGTTATGCTAATGCTTATGAGGCTTAAGCAAATCCATACTGATTGGCCTCAGGTTTCTGCACGCAAGCAGGTGAGGGTCTGCAATTATGCAGGACACCTGCGCAAGCAAATAACTCATCAAAAGACAGGCACGTAAAAGGTCCACCAGGCATGTGAAAGTTCCCTACGTATGAAAGCATGTGGGGGCCCAACAATGAGTGGGTGAAAAAAACAAGTGGGGCCAGTCATTGTTTGCCCCAACCTCGGCATCAGAGTTAATCCACCATTTGCGTATGACCCAAATCATTAGTCATCCAATTATGCACCCCTTACATTAACTTCGATTTCACCAGCATGTGTGTGGCAATTAGGTGGAGCTCTCCAAAAAGGTGCATCAAAGGTATGCATTTGAAATATTTTACTGGATGGCTTGGCATGATTGCATGTTACATTCTTGTACAGCTTTTTCTCTTCCCTGAAATTGTAGTATGTACAAAGGTGTACGTATTACAGTGTTGGCTGTACAGATTAGGATGGTGTAATACTACTTCAGCCTGCATTCATATAGCGGATCAGTATCCACCTTCCGATTGTTTTCATATATGAAGCTCATGCGCCCAGTGCTCAGCATTGTGATTCACCCAATTTGCACACACAAGCTGAGCATATCATGATCAAAGGCTCTGTGTGCAAGTTTTTGGTAGAGCCATGGTTGGAACACTTGTTGCAATAGTTCATCGGAAGGCTCAGTTTGGAGCACTTCATCAAAGAGTGTGATATGCTGCGCCTGGCTGAAATGTCATCCAATGATGTTCCAAATTCTCAGATTGTGTGCTTACAAAAATGACCTAGAAATTGCTCAGCATGGTGCACTTGATATTGTTATATAAATAGCTCAATAACTGTGCAATTCAAATGTTCAGCCACTGAGCATTTCAATTATGACCCCAAAGCAGACCTGAGCAATGGGTCGACCCAAGCGCACTCTGGCTTGTCATACAGCAGCCCAACCCTTTGTTCAAGCACTATCACCCGCCCATAAGGCTGATATGCTCGCCGCAGTCACCTGTGACCAAACGCACCATGTAATTTTCTGCATGGGGCATTTGTTGATTGCACTCACCGTGCATATTCAACAATTCCCCCACAAGAGCACTCCTAGCCAATAGGGTGGCTTTTGAAGGCAACAAAGGGGATATGACTGAGTATGACAATTCTATCAATTGCAATACTCAGCCCAAACACTTTGTTTGTCTGCCTCACACGGGCATTTCCCTTCTCAGTTGCAGCCAATGCTGCGACTGAGCTTCAATTTTCCCAAAATGGCTTGAAGCTGAGACGTTGGCAGGTGCTGCGACTTCTGCAATTGGCTCAGCTTCACCATGGTATAAAAGACAATCGTTTCCCAACACACCTTCCACTCCTTTTCTCACCTACTCTTCTCATTCCAGTGTGTCTCAGCTTTGTCTTCCTGCCTTTCCACTCTTTTCTATCACACTCCACTAACCTCACTCCCCTTTCTTTTTGCTGTCTGTTTTTCCTGCTCATACATCCAGAACCCCCCTTCTATCCACCTTGTGCATCTCCTCCATTTAAAACTTTCATCAATATTATGTTCCAATATTAATCCTAAATATTATTCATGACTTTCCTTCAGACTTTTACAAACTTCCGTCTAGCGCGTCTTTATTTTAATTATGTTTTGAATTTATAATTAATCGTATATCTTCCTCTTTTCTGGAACTATTCCTTTCTATTCAGTTACTAACCTTAATTGTTTTGTTTTTAGATGTTGTGCACTTTATGCACTAAGCGTGGTATCCCCTGCATCTGCTCCTTGACAACAACCAAGGCTTGTGATACTTGCTGACAAGCACACAAGAAATGCTCATTCATTGTCTGACCCTTCCAACCACACAGCCACAGGATTTCCTGACCAAGACGCCGTCATGAGGACTCCTTTGTGGTCAAAAATGATGAAAGCATTGCTGAGTGGGAATAGACGCCGGGACCCCAAACAGGAAGACGGGAACAATTCTGGACAATTAGCCCTGTCACCTCAAGTATTGATTTGTCCACCCCCCCTTGTAAACCTGAACCTGAGGTGGCTCTGACACAATCCATGAAGGAACTTCTTGGCAAGTCCTGACTTCACTTTTTTTACTCTTCCCAACATTGCCTAACCTTTCCTTTGACCATCTCCAGCTTGTCCCACTGCACCCCACTCTGTAATCAACAACAATACGCCAGTCAGATCCTCCCTCCCCTTTCTCCTTCGCCTTGTGTTCCCCCTCCCTCCCCAGTGCCCCCGAGAACCCCACCACCTCCTCCTCTCATTCCCACAATGAGCTTGCCAGGAATTTACCAATTTAAAACAAACCTTGATGATTCCTTGAGCCATTGTCCACAAATCAATGAACCAAATCGTGTTGGAGCATCACTGATTGCTCCACATGACTCCCTTCATGGATGTGACTCATCAAAATGGGATGCACCAGGAATTCTGGGATGAACTAAACTCCCTTCTTTCCCAGGAACTGGAGGCTTATCCAAAGGAAGACAACACTGGGATAGTCTCCAAATACTTAGAAAAATAAAATTGAAAAAAAATTGCATTCCTCCCTCTGTTCATCTTTTGTAATAATTTCTTTTAAATAAATTATTTGTATTCAATCATTGTTATGTTCCATTTATATTAAATTAATTGTTGACATGAGATTATATTTTCCTCAATGGTTAAAATATCCTATTGTGTTAGTGTGAGCCTTAGAGGTATTTTTATATACCCAAAAAACCACAAATGATACATTAAAATACAAATATAAATAAAATAAATTTATTTATATTATAAAAATAAAAATTGAAACATAAATAAAAAGCTATATTTAAAAATCAAAATTTAATTATAATTTAACAATAAAATTACAATAAAATTTAAAATTATGAAAGTTCATTTTTACTTGTAAAGATTAAGTCAAAATGAATTTTTAATGAAATTTATGAAATCAAAATATTTTTGGTAAAAACTTATAAAAAGTATATTATAACTTCTTATCCAATAAATAAACATATAAAAATTGTTTCACCATTTGATTCCTCGTAAGAAATGAGGTGGGGTCACCTCTAAGTTAAATTTTTGTAACTCAACTCTAAATAAGCTGAAATCAAGTTTTTAGTATTTTCAATACAAAAATTGAAAATACTCAAAGCTTGAATTGAATTAACACAACATGTGGTGTTAACCATCAATTTTTGTGTTAAAATTGAGGTGTTGTGTTTAGTTTAGAAGTTATGAGGAATTGAAGTATTTTAAATTGAATTCAATTGAAATGTCAAAATGTGCGCATGTATTACATAAGTGAGCTTTACCTTACATATGAGGTATCAATTATTACTGTATTGTACTGTACAATTCAGTTGAATTACATATGTGAATTATAAGTATAATACATGATGAGGAATTAAAGGAAAAAATAAATTGGAAAGATTAAAATTGGGGGGAAAAGGAACTCTAGCTCTAAGGGGGAGCCAGACCCCCAAATTCCTTGCTGACTGGCATGGGATTTCAAAATCCACGCAAAAGTTCATTAATTTTGGCCTGGAATTGACTCACAGGGTCTGTGACTCAATTGATGATGAGGTTTTGATACCAACCAGGGTGGTTTTAACTGCTGCCAACAGGGTAAAACTACCCTTAAGTTAAAAAAATGTTAGTAAAAACAGTTTTAACTGGTTTCTACGCCTCTTACACACATTCTGACGTGTTTTGAAGGCTCTAGACCAGGTATTGCTATAGTAATGCCTGATATAAGGGTCTAAAATGGCTAAAAATGGCTTAAACCAGCCCTTTTTTTGTCTAAACCAGGTTCAATGATGCCATAATTGGCTTTTCTGTTGTCAGACTTTTTTTCACGACTGACAAGAGTAAATTTTACTTTTGGAGTAAGAAAATCAATGGCTATAAAAGAATGTCTTCTTTGCCCCACTTTTCTCTTCATGTTAGAATATTTTCCTTTTGAAATTAGTTTAAACACTGTTAAACCAATCAATAAAAGATGCCAGCCACCTTTTCTTAAATCATTTTAAGCCTCTTAAACACGTGAAAAAATCATTATAATCATTGTTTTTGACTCTTATGATCATTTTTACCCCTGAACCACCCCAAAAGTGAATTAAGGCATCTTTCATCACTGTTAACTTTGTCACTTTGTTTCCAAATTCACTCTGGTCACTTTTGGGCATGTTTTTTTCTTCAATATTCTTTTTAAAGACTCTTTTCTTCACTTAATTGCTAGCAGTCCTTTGCTCAATTAATTCCAATTGAAATTGCTCTTGAAGAAATTTCTTTTTTAGCCTAAAATATCTCTTGTAGAGTGTTTTTGGATAAATTTTTATTGTTGGTAAAACAATAAATCTTTACAATATTATTGTTTTATACTCATAAAGCTACAAGCAATAAAATTGGCGTGTTTTGTCTTAAAAATAATATTTCTTACTATTTTAATTGATTTTTACCTTATACAAATTTTGAGGACAGGAAAAGTACTTGATTTTTAATCAAAGTTTCATATCCACACCTTACGTTTGGGGGCCCAGCTGTGATATTTTACCTGTGACATAATGTTTTACTCCTTTGAAAACTTTTTCTTATATTGAAAAAATTTACAAATATATAAAAAAATACTTATAATCCAAAAAATCTATTTTTTTCATATTATAATTGAGGCTTATATTTTCATTTCTTTTTTGAAATAACCTTTTTTTACTTAATTAATTTGCTTTTTCATTAATCTTAGTGTCTGACAACATGGTAAGACAAGAAAACATTGAAACCGCCTCAACAGTCACCAGCATTATCCCTGCCAGTACTGTTATTGTGACTCAAAATAACCAACCTGAACCAATATCTTTTGAATTGATTAACTTGGATATAAGTAATACCCTTCAAAAAGCTAAGAATTTGGCCAATAGTAAGTTTCTTGACGTAAAAATACTATTTTAAGCCTTTTTAATCATAAAATATGCCTTCAACTAGATCAGGAGCCAGCTATAACCCCTCAAGAAGCTCCCAGAAAGGTAATAGACGTGATTATGGCAGAAGCCAGCCAGGTACAGAAGGAAAAGGGTCAGTTGATTACTTCCAAACAACTAAAATAGGTCATTCTGATGCTGATAATACCATTTTACATTCACAAAGAGCTGACACTGCCACAAGAAGCCTCAGTGGACATATACAAAGCCAGCCACAAAGCATACAACAATTCCATGCAGTACAAGGAGTACCAGATCCTTGCAGATCTGTGGAAAAACTGCATGAATTCTTAATGGACTGTGAGAAAATTCCTGGGCCATCCCAATACTTTCAAATTGCTTAATGGATGGCATCCATTGATGGAGAAGAAAAACATGATGCTCTTGACACTAGAATGGAGGAAAAACAACCCTCCACCACCCAAGCAAGTGCCAAAAACAGCCCCAGTGGCTAGCAGCAGCAATTCCAACGTGAAAAAGCAGCCACAAGCTCCAAACAAGGGCAAAGGAATGGCACCAGCCATCAACCCTTACAGCCAGGGCTACAGGATTCCATGGAAAATGTGTTTCAGATGGCCAGAACAATGATGGTATTACAAAAGAAAGAGGAGGCCAGATCAAAATATCAGAAATAATTTCTGATATTTTTGATTCTATTCCAGAGCTGTATGAAGCTATAACTGACCTAAAAAGTTACTTTCTGATAAAAATACATCAATCTGTGACAATCTTAAAACACATAACTTGAGTCTGAGCCAAATCAATGAAACACTTAAATGTTTTGAAAAAGTTTTAAGAACAATTAAAACTTCCAATAATGATAATTCTCTCAGCAATTAGATAAATGAACAATCTGCCATTATTAAGGAATTGACAGACAAATATTCTAAATTCAATATTGATGACATCATTGAAACAAGAACAAAACAAGCCCTAAATAATATCAAAGAGGATAATAAGAAAGCTCTTGATGATATTTGAAATCATTTACTGAAGTAAAGACACATATAATTGCCTTGAAAAAGTGTTTTGATACCTCAAAACAGGAAATATCAAAATTAACAATAAAGTTAAATGAAGTTATATCTTATAATACTAAACAAACAGAATTATGGAATGAGTTGACATATAAAGAGGATGATCATAAAAAGAATGTGATAGCCTCTATACAAAGCTTACAACATGAATTAGGAAATTCACAAAGGTGTAACAATAGTAAAATGAATGATATTGAACAGCTACTAAACACCTTACCAAGAATGTCTACACCTCTGAATCAAAATGAGGGTACATGGATTCCCAATACACAAGTATTGGATATTGAAAATTCTCAATTGAAAAATTAATTTTCTACTTCTTTTCATAACTTGGAACCAACAATGGGCCAAGCACTCTTGAAAGAAGTTCCAAAACTTAAGGAATGGCCTCACTTCAGTGGTGAAGCAGAATATGACCATATGGAATTCATCAGAGGTATTTACATGATCAAAGAAGACTTTGAATTACCAGACAGATTGGTAACAGCCAGGTGTAAAACCTTATTTACCAAATCAGCCCACAGATGGTATATCAAATTGAGACAAGCACATGGAGACCAAAGTTGGACTTGGTGGAAAACCCAAATAATCAACAAATGGGCCAATGATGCTTGGGAATTTGAAGTGGAAACAGCTTTTGAATCTCCCAAATTTGATGCTGATAAAGACAAAGCTTTACCATGGTTTTGCCAAAAAAATACAGGTTAACGGCATTATACCCTGACATGTCAGAATTTATGATCCATAGAAAGATTCTGAGACATTGTGGGGGTGACTTAGAGCATGCTGTCAAAAGCAGGACTACTGAACAATCTTCAGCAGAGGATATTATCAATATATTAGAAGAAGTAACCACCAGAACCAAAATTGGTTCTAGTAGGGTGAATCTCAAAACAAGGTTTAATACACCTTGGAAAGATTCTTTGGACAAAAACCCCAAAGAAAATTCTAATAATGTTAAGTCTAAATCTGCAGATAAAGTCAGAATGTGCCATATTTGCCAAAGCACCACCCATTTAGCCAATACATGTCCAAAAAGGGGTAAAATGAATGAAATTGATATTGAAAAGGAACCTGATGTTGAAAAAGATGACATAATTGCAGACAATTCAGATGATAAGTCATCCATATTTTCTGAATCTTTAAAAGATATAGAAAATATCAATTCCACTTTTGACATCATGGAATCTTATTCCCACTTGCCACAATTGAGCAATGGTCAACTTGATTTATCAAAAGTTCAAGGTGCACAACTTATGAAAACCAAACCAAACAGAGGGAAAGGTTATACAGCTAGTAACTCCTGTATAACAGAAGTGGTAATTAACAACAAGCCCACCAAACCTTTGCTTGACCCAGGAGCCTTCTGCTCTTGTGTTGGAAAATCTTTTCTTAAGACTTGTGTACCAATTGATGGTATAAAATATAATAGTGCAAGTAATCCAATGAAATTATTAGGAATTTTTGAGACTAATGTAATATTCCCACACATTAATGGGAATTTAAGAATCACAGTTGAATTTGTTGTTATGGAAAACTGCTCTAGTACACATTTTATATTGGGAAATGACTATTTAATCATGTATGGAATAGATTTACATAACAAAAAAGACAGATACTTTACTATTGGAGACAATAAGCATCAGAAATTTGCCTTTTTACGATTAAAAGGCAAATTACAGTGAATAAAGTATCGCCAGTCAACTTACAATTGGAAAAATTCAAATCTGAACAGTTAAATGAGGCTGAAAAAAGCCCCATCTGACTGATAAACAAGAAAATGAACTTTCTTCCCTTTTGTATGACCACAGGGGAGCGTTTGCTTCAGACAAAGAACCTCTAGGATCAATTCTTGGTCATGAGGTTGATATCATTCTTAACATTAAAAGACCCTATCCACCACTCTTGAGAAGACCTGCATACCCAGCAAGTCCCAAGTCAAGAGAATCTCTGGAAACTCATATCAAAGAACTTCTAGACCTTGGTGTAATAAGAAAAGTTGGCTATAATGAAGAAGTAGAAATAACTACACCAGTCATAGTGGCATGGCATAATGGAAAATCAAGAATGGTTGGGGACTTTAGAGCTCTGAACACTTACACTGTTCCAGATAGGTACCCAATACCAAAAATCCAAATTGCCCTTAGTCAAATATCTGAAGCATTTTATATATCCACTATGGATGCCCTTAAAGGACTCCATCAAAATGTGGTGACACCAAGAGCAAGAAAATATTTGAGAATTATTGTTCATTGTGGAGTGTATTAATATTTAAGAATTCCCTTTGGTATCAAAAATGCACCTTCACACTTCCAAAGAATGATGAATGAAATCTTCCCTGAAGAACTTTCAGAGGGATGGTTAAGCATTTACATTAATGACATTATTGTCTGTTACAAGACTTAGGAAGGGCACATGTACATATTGTCCAGAGTTTTGACAAAAATTCAATCAGTAAACATGAAAATCTCCTTGAAGAAATGCCATTTTGGATTTAAAGAACTTAAAGCACTAGGACATGTTGTATCTGGTCTGTCCCTTGGAATTGACAAAAACAAAGTTGCAGCAGTATTGCTAAAACCCATGCCTCAGAACAAGAAGGAAATTCAGTCATTCTTAGGTTTTTCAGGATATTACAGGCAACACATTAAAGATTTTGCATCCATAGCAAGACAACTTTATAAATTGTGTGACAAAGACACAGTATTTGAAATTCCTGTTGACAGAGTCAAAGCTTTTGAGTCTCTAAGAGAAGCCTTGACCACTTCTCCACTATTACTGATGCCAGACTTTAAATTGCCTTTTAAATTTTATATTGATGCATCAGGGGATGGGCTGGGTGCTGCACTTCACCAAGTTCAGATCATAAATGACAAACCTGTAGGAGGACCCATATGTTTTATATCCAGGAAAATCAAACCAACTGAAGCCAGATATGGGGCAAGTCAAATGGAATGTCTATTCCTTGTCTGGGCCTTGGAGAAATTGAACTACTTTCTAGAGGGATGTGTTTTTGAGGTGATAACAGTTTGTTCAGCTGTCGAATCACTTTTAAACATGAAAACACCAAACAGGCATATGCTCAGATGGCAAATCGCCCTACAAGAATACAGAGGCAATATGAATATTGTTCATAAGGATGGGAATATTCATAAGAATGCAGATGGACTGAGAAGATGGCCATTACCAAATAATATTGATAATACTCCCTATGTTCCAGAAGAAGCTTCACCACAGATCCCAATCAAAGAAATAAGTGTTACAGACTTAAACACCACCTTCTTTGAAGAAGTAAGACATGTTTACACTTAAGATACGAATTGTAGCATCTTATGCCAATTACTTAACAAGGACTGTAAAGATAACTCTCTCATACATGGCTTGGATGAAGTATGGAAGAAAGTTTATGATGAAGGAAGATTTCACCTACTGGATGGTTGTCAGGATGAGTCTATGTTGAAGTGGTAAGAAAGCTATTTACAACTAGAACTATGACTGTGAAACGTGGAAAATAGTTTAAAAAGTTTTTATAAGGATTAAGGATGGATTAATTTAATAATAAAAGGGCTTTACTATAATAAATATAGTGGTGGTGAGCACTGTTGAAAGCCCTCGGTGCAGCTTTACCTGTTGGGTTACAATAATAAAGACTACAATACTTTAATTTAAGAGTATACCTGTTTATTACCCAAGCGTAAAACTGTTTTTGACAGTTTACTACATAGGGTATTCAAGAGCAGGATGAGGAGACAATTTTGGCTGTGAAAAGCCTCCTTTTTATCCTGAAATGGGGTGGAAAGGGTGCTAGACCTTTCCACATAGAGGAAGTGACAATTTTTCACTCTCTAGGACTGACTTGTGGTTTACAAACAGTCTGTATGCCCTGTATTGGGCCCAGATTTGGTTTTGAAACCACTTCTGGGCAGTTTTCACCAATACAGGGTGAAAACTTTCATTTTGGGGACCTCACAGCCTGATTCTGACGTGTATGACGCCTAGAATGCTGTACAGAAATTGTATGGGACCCCAGTATTGACTGACTCATGAGGTATTGAATTATTAACATGCTAATTTGTCTATTTGACACCTCATAATCAGAGTACAACTGTATCCTGTCATAATACAGTTGTACTGGCCATACTGTGGGATTATAACCTTCAAATGCCCATACCTCTGTCGGTTTTTGATATATCATGCTCAAAGTTGGTTCATTTGATAGCCCTGTATGGGCTCTACACAATGGTACCCAATTTGGTATGGTTATCATTAAATATGACAAAGTTATCCCATGTACAAGGTTTTTGTACATAGGCATTGTTTGGGAAAAAAGCTGTATTGAGCTTGTTTGCCTCATAACTTCTGTTATAGGTGAGATATGAAGAAGTGAATGGCACCATCAGATAGCCCTGATTGTTCTCTTTCCAAAAAGACCCCACTTCAAGTATCCCACACTAAAACTGTAGAAGTTGGATGAGAGGTGAATGTTTTGTTCACCCTTATTTGGCCTGAATTTGACCATAACTCAAGTAATACTGGTGCTAGCTCAGTTTGGCTGGCACCATTGGATAGCCCTGGCTTAGAGCTTCATTTTGAATACCCATTTGATGGGGTTAAGCATCTCCTTATAGATTTTTGATGAGAGGTGAAAATTAAGGTTTATGCTCAGCAATAACTTTGAGCAGGAATAACTTTGTTATTTCTTGTCCTATGGTGATGAGACTTATGCTTTCAGAAAGAGGTGAGTTTCCTCTTTCTTTTTATACCTTTTGAGCTGATTTGTCTCAGCTCCATGTTTTGGTGGTATCTTGGCTATACCATTGGTTTATGGTATTTTGGCTGTCATGCTTGTGCTCTGGTTTTGAGTCACAGGCTGACAATGGTATAATTTACCACAGAACCAAGCACACATGTGTCATGACAGTTGTGGATAGGTCATTAATCAAACTTGTACTGAAGGAATGCCATGACAGCCCCTTCTCAGGAAATCTGTCTGAAGACAGAACTAGAGAAAAAGTGAAAACCTGTATATGGTGGCCTATGTGGCAGAAAGATGTTGCAGAGTATTTCAAAACCTGTGACAGATGTCAAAAAGCCAATATATGCACTGGAAAGAGACTTGGAAATATGATAAAAATCCAAGAACCAAGCAGACCTTGGGAAATTATCCATATGGATTGGGTAACTGGCCTACCACCAGGAGGTGAAAGGAGTTATAATGCCTGCCTAGTGATTGTGGACAGATTCAGTAAGACTCCAATCTTTTTACCATGCCACAAGGATGATACAGCCATGGATACAGCTCTTCTTATATGGAATAGAGTAGTGTCATGGACTGGGATATTTACAAATATTGTTAGTGATAGGGATCCCAAATTCACTTCAGCACTATGGACAAATCTTCACCAATTATTTGGCACCAAACTGTCTTTCTCTACAGCCTACCACCCACAAACTGATGTCCTGGCTAAAAGGATGATCCAAACCTTAGAGGACATGATAAGAAGATTTTGTGCATATGGCCTTGAATTCAAAGACTGTGATGGATTTACCCATTATTGGTGTACTCTGTTGCCAGAACTGGAATTAGCATATAAAAAATCAATCCATGCCAGTACCAATCAAACTCCTGCTATCCTAGAAAAAGGATGGAACCCCAAATTACCCCAAGATTCCTTGAGGAAAGATTTGATTGCAATACATCACACAGCTGCAAGCCTCAAAGGAATGATAGACAAAGCTAGAAAGCATGCAATAAGGTTCATGAAAGACTCTTTTGCATATGCTAAGGACAAATGGGATAAATCACATGCAACTCCAGATTTCAAAGTGGGGGACTTAATTCTTGTATCCACCACTAACTTCAATAGCATCAAAGGATGTAAAAAGCCAAAAAATCCTTTGCAGGACGGTTTGTTATTAAGGCCCTGCATGGAGAAAATGCTGTTGAAGTAGAGTTATCTGAAGAGCTCAGCAATAAGCATCCTACATTTCCAGTGAGCTTGATAAAGCCATATAAATCTAGTGATGCTGAAAAATTTCCCTTGAGGAATAAAATTCCCCAAGCTATACCTCCTGTTGAGCCATCTGGCAGTAAGAAAATTACCAAAGTTCTCCAAGAAAGAGAGTTAAGAACCAACAAAGTAAGGGAATACCTTGTTAGGTACAGTGACCCAACTTGTGAAGATGAATGGCTGCCAGAAAAAGACATACCTGAAGCTACTAAACTTCTCAGAAGGTTCAGGCACACTAGAAATAACAATATTACAAAGTAATATTCTTTTTTAGGGGGAGGGAATGTGAGCCTTAGAGGTATTTTTATATACCCAAAAGAACACAAATGATAAATTAAAATACAAATATAAATAAAATAAATTTATTTATCTTGTAAAAAGAAAAATTGAAACATAAATACAAATTTATATTTAAAAATCAAAATTGAATTATAATTTAAAAACAAAATTACAATAAAATTTAAAATTATGAAAATTCATTTTTACTGGTAAAAATTAAGTAAAAATGAATTTTTAATAAAATTTATGAAATGAAAATATTTTTGGTAAAAATTTATATAAAATATATTAGAACTTTTTATCCAATAAAGAAAAATATAAAAAATATTTCACCATTTGATTCCTCATAAAGAATTAGGTGGGGTCACCTCTGAGTGAAATGTTTGTAACTCAACTCTAAATAAGCTTAAATTAAGTTTTTAGTATTTTCAATACAAAAATTGAAAATCCTCAAAACTTTAATTTAATTCACACCACATGTGGTGTTAACCATCAAATTTTGCGTTGAAATTGAGGTGTTGTGTTTAGTTTAGAAGTTATGAGGAATTGAAGTATTTTAAATTGAATTCAATTGAAATGTCAAAATGTGCACGTGTATTAAATAAGTGAACTTTGATTTACATACAAGGTATCAATTATTACTGTATTGTACTGTACAATTCAATTGAATTACATATGTGAATTATAAGTATAATACATGATGAGGAATTAAAGGAAAAAATCAATTGGAAAGATTAAAATTGAGGGGAAAAGGAACTCTAGCTCTAAGGGGGACGCAGACCCCCAAACTCCTTTGTGAACCTTTGAGATATGACCACATACCCAAAAAGGTCACAAGAAATATTTTATATAATTATACATTAAAAATAAGTACCTTAAAAACTATAAAAATACCATAAATTGGTACAAAATTTGGTTTAACTTAAAAACCAATGAATAAACATGTGAAATGAATTATACCATTGGATTTCCCATGGTAAAATACACATATACCATTTTTATGGCATATCCGTAAAGTCAATATTTAATAAGTTATAAGTAATGATACCTTATAAAAACCGCAAATCCTTATTTATTTCAAAAGCTAATGAAACAACATGTAGAATAAATGGTATCATTGGATTCTCCATAAACATCCACACATAAAACAATTAATAAGCTAAGGTTCAAAACGAATACTTAAGGAATTAACCTGAATATATGCACTTTTTTGGTCAATGCATATATTCAAGGATTTTAGCTAATATCTCTTGAATTATACATGATAGAGTGATGAACCAAAAAAAAAAGTCATCACGTAATTACTGTAGGAACACAGATATGAAGCTTATTTCACAAGTTATAAACAAGGTTAAAATCTGTAAGGAATTATTGATTAAAATCAACAGAGCTGTTGACCCCTTTGTTGTGAAAGTGGTCCAAACTTAAAAATAAGTAGACAGTTGTATTCTACTAGTTTTTTCGTGAAGAATGATGTATTTTTTATTATAATATTCAAGGTATAACCCCTTGAAATCATAGTTTGAAGTTTAAAATATTCAATTTCGACAGAAAAGATGAGTTACAAGAAAAATCATCCAAATAGAGTTTTGATTATGTAATGAAATGCTCTTGGAAGCATAATGAGGTTATTCCAAGCTATCAGAATTCACTCTCTGAATTGCTGTAGCGTGTAAATCTTAAAAGTTATTAATGATCAAAGCTTGAGCTTAATTTGATCATTTATGATCACACACTGTAAACTTAAATTAAGTTGAACAGTAATATAAGTGTTAAAATTGGTGAATACTATTAGTTTATGATTAAAACTAATAAAATCAACAAAATTTGCGGTTCTGCCAAGCCTTTGGCGTCATCAGACTTCGAGTTATAGTGATAACTCTAAATAATGGCGTAATAGTGATGTAATGAGGTTTGATCATGATGTAATCACCGCCAAACCTTAAAATATTGATCAATTCCAGTGGATATGATCAGTACACATCTACTAGAAGCCTCTTGGACTCTAGGAGGGTGGTATTTACTATAAATAGAGCTTTTTCTGCTCTGTTCTCCCCTCAGACGCATCAAAAACATTAAATAAATACAAACAAAAAGGTGATATCTTTATTTTTTACATATAAAACCTTTATATTATTAAAGACCAAAGTTCATCTTTATTATAATCATCAATTTTGACGTGATTAAATCATTTGTTTAACTGTTTTTGTTAAAAATCTCTCTAAAACTCATTTCCACGTAAAAAATCAAGAATATTTGTAATTTCTCTATTTTTTATTGTAAATACAATTTTTATAAGTTGTATTTACATTCTTTGGCTTAAAATATCTCAAAATTATTATATTAAGTGTTAAAAGTAGGTTATTTTCTCTATATTATTCTTTTAATAATTCTTTAATTAATATAAATAGTATTTATATTAATTTATAGCTTTAATATTGGTAATATTATTGTTATTAATTGTTTTTTATTAATAAAAAACAATTTTTTACGCCTTTATTATTTGTTTGTAACAATAATAAAGTGATGTTAAATATATTAATTATTTCATATTAATATATTTATTTTATTATATCATATTTTATAATATAAATTATATTATTATATTTTTATTAATAATATGATTATTTTTACGCCATAATTATAATAATTATAATTATTTTTATCTTATTTATTTTATTCATAAGGACATTCATAGTACAATAAGTAAAATATTAGTAATTTTTACTTATTGTTTCATAGTCAAACCTTACATCCTTGCTGACTGGCCTGGGATGTCAAAATCCATGCAAAAGTTCATTACTTTTGGCCTGGAATTGAGTCACAGGGTCTGTGACTCAATTGATGATGAGGTTTTGATACCAACAAGGGTGGTTTTAACTGCTTCCAAGAGGGTAAATCTAACCTTAAGCTAAAACAATGTTAGTAAAAACAGTTTAAGCTGGTTTCTACGCCTCTTACACACATTCTGACGTGTTTTGAAGGCTCTAGACCAAGTATTGCTATAGTAATAGCTGATTTAAGGGTCTAAAATGGCTAAAAATGGCTGAAATAGCCCTTTTTTGGTCTAAACCAGGGTTCAATGATTCCATAATTGGCTTTTCTGTTTTCAGAATGTTTTTCACGACTGAAAAGAGTAAATTTTACTTTTGTAGTAAGAAAATGGATGGCTATAAAAGAATGTCTTCTTTACCCCACTTTCCTCTTCTTGTTAGAATCTTTTCCTTTTTAAATTAGTTTAAACACTGTTAAACCAATCAATAAAAGATTACAGCCACCTTTTTTAAATCATTTTAAACCCTTTAAACACGTGAAAAAATTATTATAATCATTGTTTTTAACTCTTATAATCATTTTTACCCCTGAACCACCCCAGAAGTGAATTAAAGCATCTTTCATCACTGTTACCTTTGTCACTTTGTTTCCAAATTCACTCTGGTAGCTTTTGGGCATGTTTTTTTCTTTAATATTCTTTTTAAAGACTCTGTTCTTCAATTAATTGCTAGCAGTCCTTTTCTCAATTAATCCCAATTGAAATTGCTTGTGAAGAAATTTCTTTTGTAGCCTTAAATATCTCTTGTAGAGTATTTTTGGATAAATTTTTAGTGTTGGTAAAACAATAAATCTTTATAATATTATTGTTTTATACTAAGAAAGTTATAAACAATAAAATTGGTGTGTTTTCTCTTAAAAATAATATTTCTTACAATTTTTAATTGATTTTAACCTTATAAAGATTTTGAGGACAGGAAAAGTAGTTGATTTTTAATCAAAGTTTCATATCCACACCTTACAGTTAGAATAGCTTTTGTAAGTGCCCCACCAGATTTTTGAGTTAGTATTGCTTTGTGGGAACCTCTTTTGCAGAAAATGCGCAAATAGTCACCATTACTGCCTCCTTTTTTTCTACTTCCATGGTTCTAAACTGTATCAGATCTTAACTGTAAAAATGTGGGGGTTCCCCGCATGTGAGCAATCCACCAGAGCTTGATGAGTCATGGCTTTTCATATGGTCACATGCTATGAATGTTAGTTGTGCAAGGAATTTTTAGAGTTGTCGGGAGGCTGCCCAGGCGTAAGGAATGGTCTGAAATGTCAGGAACCTGTACAAGCATAATGATGTGCATGTGAAGCATTGGGAACCTGTACAGGCGTGAGGATTTGCGTGTGAGTTGTTGGAAGCCTGCCCTAGCATAAGCAATTTTTTGAATTGTTGGGAACCTGCACAAGCGTAAGGATTTGGGTGTGAAGCGTTGGGTGCCTGCACCCGCATAAGGAAGTGTCGGAGCTGTTGCAAGGCGGCCCTGGCGTAGGCAATTTTTTTAAGTGTCGGGAGCCTGTACAGGTGTAAGGATGTTGCATGTGAAGCTTCAGGAGCCTGGACACGTGTAACGAATTTTTGGCACTGTTGGAAGGCTGCTCCGGGGTAAGATTTTGCGTGTAATGCGTTGGGATCCTGGACAAGACCAAGGAACCAGGACAAGCGTGCTGTGGCATGCCACCATAAATGAACTATTCCACCCCTTTTTCATGTGATCCACAATATAACCCCAATTCCAACCCATCAAAACCAGGTGTATGCTCTACTGCACATTACCACACCCCTATTCTCTAATGACCCTCTAACTCCCAGACACATCCACACTCCCTCATTCTTCTAAATGGGATGAGATTGCATTACCATTCCTCATGTGATAGTCTGCTCCCTTGCCAATCTCATAATAGCTGTGGCTTTTATGCCACATTGTTTGTGCTAACCTCCTTCAGAATTGTGTGGACATACCCACCAGTGTTGTGCTTTCATTGTACTGTGCTGGATCATTATATTGAGAGAATGTACTACTGGCCCAGACTACCTGAATGAGCCCATGACATTCAGATAGATCAATCCAAAAATGCTCATTTGGGAAAATCAATTTTCCCCCTGTACACCACTTTGATGCATCTTTTGAATTCGGCCGGTTGGCTTATCAGCTTGAAAACACCATCCTGAAACATAAAACAATGCATCCTTATCAAGATGAGGTGAGCTTTTGAATACGTTCATGGTGAAAGTGATTGTGGAAGCAAACCTGAATGCACCCTGATTTGCGGAGATATCGGCCTCATAGTTAACTTGATCAAAGGACAGAACCCCCAATGACTTGTAGCAAGTTTGAATCTTTTTAAATAATATATCACCAAAATATCATAAGGATTGACCTGGAATGCAGCCAACCGAGCTAAGATTTACCCCTTGGTTCAGCCATTCATCTTTTGCGTTTTCAATTTTCCCAATACTTCCATCAAGACCAAATTGCTCATTCTTCATGCTGCATTTGCGCCACCCAATTGCAAACATAAATCCCTCCAGTAATGCCCCATTTGTTGCAATTGGGTTGGTGAATCTTCTTTCACGAAATAAGAATTGTGATAATTCATCCCATTGATTGACCTCTACTTCACTCATTGTTGTAAATGGTCTGAATTCAACAAGGGCAATAAGTAATACAGTTGAAGAGAAAATTGCCACACGGCCAAAGTGAATGTGTTTGATCTGATTGACATCCACCACCCTCTGAATTTCACTTGGGGTCATATTCTCTGATACTGGCATTGATATTTGTGCTGTCGGTTGAGTGGAGGAAAAAGACTTATTCTTTTGGGTGGGTTTGGCCTCATTTGTCTTTTGGGAGGTCCCACTATTCCCAAGTGGATGAGGAATCACTTTGCGTTGAAGCAAACAAGATATCAGATACTTCTTCCTCCCATTTAAACCTAAGGCCTTTTGAGTCCAGAATGGTACCCAAATACCAATGAGCTTTATTCGGCACACATCTTTGACTTCCCTGTTGGAGCCCACATGGCATTGGCTTGATCTAAACTGACGAAAGCCAATGTTATTCCATGGGGCCCAATGAGGGTTCCGAATGAATGCCAGCCCATATATATATGTGAACCTTTGAGATATGACCACATACCCAAAAAGGTCCCAAGAAATATTTAAAATAATTATACATTAAAAATAATTACCTTAAAAACTACAAAAATTCCATAAATTGGCATAAAACTTGGTTCAACTTAAACACCAATGAACAAAAATGTGAAATAAATTCTACCATTGGATTTTCCATGGTAAAATACACATATACCATTTTTATGGCATATCTGTAAAGTCAATATTTAATAAGTTATAAGTAATAATACCTTATAAAAAACACAAATCCTTATTTATTTCAAAAACCAATGAAACAAAATTTGAAATAAATGGTACCATTGGATTCTCCATAAAAATCCACATATGAAACAATTAAGAAGCTAAGCTTCAAAGTCAATACTTAAGGAATTAAGCTGAATATATGCACTTTTTTGGTCAATGCATATATTCAAGGATTTTATCTAATAACTTTTGAAATATGCATGATAGAGTGATGAACAAAAAATTAAAGTCATCATGTAAGCACTGAAGGAATACAGAAATGAAGGTTATTTCACAAGTTATGAACAAGGTTAAGACCTGTAAGGGATTATTGACTAAAATCAACAGAGCTGTTGACCACTTTGTTGTGAAAGTGGTTCAAAATTAAAAAAAGTATACAGTTGGATTCTAATAGCTCATTAGTGAAGAATGATGTAATTTATATTATAATATTCAAGGTATAACCCTGTGAAATCGTGGTTTGAAGTTTAAAATATTAAATTTTGACAGAAAAGATGAGTTGTAAGAAAAATCATCAAAATTCTAGTTTTGATGATGTAATGAAAAGCTCTTGGAAGAATACTGAGGTTATGCCAAGCTACTAGAATTAAGTCTCTGAATTGCTGTAGCGTGTAATTCTTAAAGTTTATTAAGGATCAAAGTTTGAGCTTAATTTGATCATTTATGATCACTCACTGTAGCTTTGAATTACGTTTAACAGTCATATGAGTGATACAATTGGTAAATACTGTTAGTTTATGATTAAAACTAATAAAATTCATGAACTTTGGGGTTCTTCCAAGCCTTGATGTCATCAAGCTTAGAGTTATAGTGATAACTCTAAATAATGGCGTAATAATGAGATAATATGGTTGAATCATGATGTAATCATCACCAAACCTTAAAATATTGATCAATTCCAGTGGATATGATCAGTGCACGTCTAATAGAGGCCTTTTGGACTCTAGGAGGAAGGTATTTACTATAAATAGAGCTCTTTTTACTCTGTTTTCCCCTCAGACGCTTACAAAACATTTAATCATTAAATAAAAAGGTAATTTCTCTCTTCTTTATATATAAAGCTTTTATATTATTAAAGACTAAAGATCATATTATAATAATCTTCATCTTTGACATTATTATTACAATTATTTAAATGTTTTGTTTAAATTTCTCTCAAAAACTTCAATTCCACATAAAACCAAGAAAATTTGTAATTTCTCTTAAAATTCATTGTAACTACAATTTAAATAAGTTGTATTTAATTTTCTAGGCCTAAACTTACTCAAAATTATTATATTAAGCATTTAAAGTAGGTTATTTTTCTTATTATAACAATTTTTCTCTATCATTACTTTTTAATAATTCCATAATTGATATAAATAGTATTTATATTAACTTTTAACTTTAATATTGGTAATATTATTGTTATTAATTGTTTTTATTAATAAAAAACAATTTTTACACCTTTATTATTTGTTGGTAACAATAATAAAGTGCTTTTTAATATATTAATAAATTTATTTTTTATAATATAAATTATATTATTATATTTATTTCAAAATATAATTATTTTACGCCATAATTATAAAAATTCTTTATTATTATAATCTTATTCAAAATATTTATACGGACATTCATAGTACAATAAGTGAAATATTAGTAATTTTTACTTATTGTTTCATAGTCAAACCTTACAATATATGTATATATATATGCAGAGAATAAGTGAGCCACTCACACTTTCCTTCACCCTGAAGCTTTCCTGCGAGCTCCCTTTTATGCTCCTTTCCTTTTTTTCATGAATGGCATGCTTGCAGCCGAAAATGAAATGAACCCAAATGATTACTGACTGTTGTGTGAAATATTAATTTCAACTAAATTTGATTTTGGTCAATAATTCTATTTTAATTGCTGCTAAAAATGAAAGATTACATTTGACTTGTGAAAATTGGCGATCTCAATTACCTGAACCTGAAAAATGCAGTGGATACTGAATTATTCAATTTGATATATTCATATTCCCTTTCAATGAGGTTCAAATCCAACCATGTGTGAATGCAATATGCATTCCACTGCGGATCCCTCATCATCCTAGTCCTCTACGAATGAACCAGTGCATTTTGGCCTATTATGAGCTGGCAGGAAGTGATAAAAACCAATTACCTTGATGCCCCTGTGTGTTCTAATCGCAGGCACAACTTCCCGACTCAGTTTGTGTCTTTTTGGAGTATATTCAACGGTGTATGGAGGCATGCCTCCGTACAAAGGCAGTTATATTTGGTATTCATACTGTGGCATCTAAGCAGTAGTAGGATAGGTATTCACTATCAATAAATTCATAAATGATTTTGCAAAATTAAATTACAATCTATCTGGTACAAAGCTAATCTAAAGCCAGTCAACCCTGGCTTTAAGTTTAGCTGACCTAGGTACAGTCAATGTAACCTCATCACTTGAACCAAGACCCCGCTTCTCCACCCAGGCATCACCAAAGTCTAATACCAAGCATCGTGAAAATTCAAATCTAGGAGGTACAGTGGGGTTAAAAGACTCTGATGAGAAAAAACCCTTATTCAGTAGACTACATATATACTTATTAGTACGTAGCCACACCGGCTCTACTAGATTTTTACCCTCTGAGAGTCTTTTAGAAATGTCAATGATTGATAATGTCAGCCTGTGACTCAAAACCAGAGCACAAGCATGACAGCCAAAATACCATAAACCAATGGTATAGCCAAGATACCACCAAAACATGGAGCTGAGCCAAATCAGCTCAAAAGATATTAAAATAAAGAGGAAGCTAACCTCTTTCTGAAAATATAAGTCCCATCACCATAGGACAAGAAATAACTAAGTTATTATTGCTCAAAGTTATTGCTGAGCATAAACCTTAATTTTAACCTCTCATCTAAAATCTAGAAGAAGAAGCTTAACCCCATCGAATGGTGCTCAAAATGAAGCTCTAAGCCAGGGCTATCCAATGGTACCAGCCAAACTGAGCTAGCACCAATATTACTGGAGTTACGGTCAATTTCAGGCCAAAAAACGGTGAACAAAACATTCACCTCTCATCTAACTTCTACAGTTTTAGTGTGGGATACTTGAAGTGGGGTCTTTTTAGAAAGAGCACAATTAGGGCTATTTGATGGTGGCATCCATTTCCCCATAGCTCAACCAGAACAAAAGGTATGGGCCAATAAGCTGAATACAGCTTTTTGCCTATACCACACAAATGTACAAAAATCTTGTACATGGGATACCTTTGCCATATTTAATGATACCCATATAAAATGAGGTGCCATTGTGTAGAGCCCATACAAGGCTATCCAATGAACCACTTTTGAGCATGATATCTCAAAAACTGACAGAGCTATGGCCATTTGAAAGTTATAATCCCACAATATGACCAATACAGCTGTATTATGACAGGATACAGTTGTACTCTGCTTATGAGGTGTCAAACAGACAAAGAAGCATGTTAATACTTCAATACCTCATAATTAAGTCAATACTGGGGTCCCATACAGTTTCTGTACAGCATTCTACGCGTCATACACGTCATAATCAGGCTGTGAGGTCCCCAGATGAAAGTTTTCACCCTGTATTGGTGAAAACTGCCCAGATATGGTTTCAAAACCACATCTGGGCCCAATACAGGCTGTAAAGGCTGCTTGCAAACCACAAGCCAGTCCTAGAGAGGGAAAAATATTCACTTCCCCTACGTGGAAAGGTCTAGCACCCTTTCCACCCCATTTCAGGATAAAAAGGAGGCTTTTCACAGCCAGAATTTTCTCCTCATCCTGCTCTTCAATACCCTACGTAATAAACTGTCAAAAACAGTTTTACTCTTGGGTAATAACCAGGTATACTCTTAATTTAAAGTATTGTAGTCTTTATTATTGTAACCCAACAGGTAAAGCTGCACCCAGGGCTTTCAACAGCACTCACCACCACTATATTCCTTATAGTAAAGCCCTCTTATTATTAAATTAAACCATCTTTAACTCTTATAAAACCCTTTTAAAGCTTTCTTTATTGTGTCACAGTCATAGTTAAGAGTTGTAAATACTTTTCAATACTCTCATCATAGACTCAGCCTGACAGATAAATCCCCTTTCACTGAGCTTGTTCTCCAGTCATCTGAGCATACCATAAAACCACAAACCCCCGCTGCACAGAAAGTCAATAATATACGATATCAAATTCAATTTATTCCAACATTATTGTGACATGTCAAAAGATCTTTGATGGCCTCATTTTTCTTGAGCTCGTGAGTTTGCCTTCAATGCCATTGACTTTGACCTTTGTATGTGCACGTACCATGTTGTATGCAATCATCAAATGGATAACTGTATCCATCAGATCCTCCAGGCTCTTGTGTGGCTTTGTGAATATCTCATTGTCAGCCCGGCCACCTTCCCTGCTAAGGTGTGTTGCATGTTGCTTTGACTTACTCAAGCAGGAGGCAAGGTATTCAACTGCTTCCCATTCCAGTCCAAGAGGATTGGTTGAATTTGATGTTGGTGCGACATATGGTTTGGGCGCAATCACATTGTATGAGAAGAAACTAATGGATTCAAACATAAAATTTTCCCAAAAATGTTTAATTTGATTGGAGGTGTAAATAAGGCTCTGAAACATTTCGAAGAAGGAGTGTTCAGAGTTTGGGAGATTATCTGGAGGTTCAGCTGATTCCTTCATAAATTTGATATTCCAAATGTTGTTATTGCAAAACGCTTCTGTTTCTGTTGCCTTAAAAAAATCTAACCCTGTATATTGCAATTTATATCACAAGTCAACAGGAAATAATCAAGAATCATGCACAAAGATAAAACTCACCTGCAACCTCAAGATCCCCTAGCCAGGCCAACATTTTAAGCTCTTGGTTACTTATCACCTTAATACCAAAGGACAGGAATGTCTCAGCATCATTTGTTGGTAAATTGTCCCATCAATTTTTGTAAATAGTATTGATATTATCAAACCCCCTTTTCCATGATTCTTGAGTAATATTGGAATGATAATTCAAAATTGCTCCAAACTCTTCAATGCGGGATAAAAATATTCCTTGAGCATTAGGGGAGGATGACACTTCGGGCTCAGAACCAGGCATTATATCAGTCCTATCTTGTCCCATTGTATCATGTTAAATTGTCGCCCTTTCTTGAAAAGCTTGAATATTTTGAGGAAAGGCGGGGGTTTTCATCATGGATTGTTTCATAGAGTATGGGGGGGTTTCAGTATTTGGAGTTTAATTATCAATATGGTCCACTTCAACATTGATCATGTCATCACCTTGATCTCGGGCATCTTTTGCGGCTTCAAAGGTATGGCGTTTTCTGTTGGTTTTTTTGTGGAATTTATATTTGGTCTTTTTCCTAATCCTTTGCCTGGAACTTCAATTACCACTTGAGTTCCTTCAGGTAGAGATTTTTCCACCTCCACACCTGCCCATATATTGTAAGCAGCCATTTTAACGTTTCTGCATTGAATTAGTAATGGACATATGGTTCAAATCCATTTTGAGGAGGCTCATTTATTCACCAATCTTTTGACGCACACAATAAGGAATTCAACTATAATTTTGAATTTTTTCAAGCCTTGGGATTGTTTGAGCAATGTTTGAGACAAATTGCTTGTTGGATATAATTTCAACCTCCCCACTGAAAATTACGTCCTCTTGCCCAGCATCTTCTGTCGGCGCACAAGGTTCAACAGTCTTTTCCTTCTCATAGCTTTTAAAATTTGGTTTCTGAGAGCATGGAGGCTGAGCTGAAATAAAGGCTATGACAAAAGTATCAGGTTTGGAGAGACTACAAATATTCAAGATCAATCTATGCTCACATTCCGGAAGAACTGGTGGATCTGGATTACTTTCATCTGCCAGGCTCTCTACTTCAATGCCTAATTCATGACTACTGACCATATCAGAGATTTAACTTCCACTCTCTGGGGCTGAAGTTGTTTTTTCAAGGAATTCAGTTGAATTTCCCAGGGCTTGGGTCATAGCGGGGGTAGTTTATTAAGTGAATTAATGGTGACCAGCTGATTGATAACCTGATTGAAAATTGTAGAATAAAAAGATGAAAATTGAAGGAAAAAGGTGGGAGTTGTGAAAGTGGTGGAAGTAAAATAAGTTCAAGATCACTGATTCTTTGTTAATTAATATCAATATTGGAGAGTTTTGGAAAGTTTGAAAGAAGTTAAATATCAATTTAAATCAGTTCAATAGTTAGTGAATTTTATAGAAAAAAGACATTTTAGAACCACAAGCTGACCAAAAGAAACCTGCCCATCAACGGCCTTGGAACCTTCCATCCATATCTACTGCGCTTGTCATGCATTTGCAAAAGATGATTTGCCGGTAAATTCAAGGAGGTGATGTGTTGCAAATTATTTCATATCATTGAAATGAAATCACTTCCCTGTGAGAAATTGAATAAAGTTTACTAGTGATAAACCTACTAAAGTCAAATTTTGAACTATTCAACGCTCATGAGGTAAGGACTACAAAAAGTGTTCCATTTGAAAGATATGAAATAAAATGGTTTTGTTGGGGAAACACAAGATACAATTTGGGTATTAAATAATCCACTTGTTAGGTTTAAATTTGTGAGCCTCATGATTTAAACCCTAACCACAACATTGTGGATATACCTACCAATTTCCCCCCATAACCTGTTGGTAGAGAAGGCCACTCAGCATATCTCCCTGATTGCGTTAATCATGTACGCCAACAAGCAACCTTACCCTATGGATCTAGTACCTGAGCATAACGATGGTAAGCAGCAGAGAGAGGATTAGGCATAAGGGGGGTTGAGGGTGGTGTCAGAGGCATATATTGAGGGTGCCACGGGAGCATAAGAATTGTAAGAGGTGGGGTGTGGAAGCATAAGGGGTGGTGAGGGCAGAGATGGGGGGCGGCATTGTAGTCTCATCTTGAGGGGGCTGCAGGAGCATAAGGATCATAAGCATCCTTGAGGGTTAGGCCAGTGTGAGGGGGCATCGGAGGCATGTTGGGAGGGCACTGCAAGCGTAAGGATGGTAAGAAGCACCAGAGGCATGTCGGGCGGGCACTATACAAGCATAAGGATGGTAAGAAGAATCAGAGGCATGTCTAGAAGGCACTCCATGAGCATAAGGATGGTAAGCAGTAGATAGGATTAGGGGGGTGAGGGCGGCAATTGAGGCATAACTTGAGGGCCCCACAGGAGCGTAAGGATTGTAAGCCAAGGAGAATATGAGGCGGGGACCCACTAAATCCAGCAACTATAAAGTGACACTAATGCAACTGAAGCAAGATTTTATCCTGACCGCAGAGAAACATGAAGTCAATCGCCAACAATTGATGCAAGATTTGCCCTGGTGATAGTACCCATCATTTCAACCCCTTCACAGCCACTTTTCATTGGGATTATTAATACTCATATTCAAATAAATAGTGATATAACCTCAAAAATTGATAATTCCCACGTAGATTCTTGGATTATCCTATGGCCCATTTAACACAACATATTCATATATCTCCCCAATCACCAGAATACTATTTGCTCTCTCCCTGGAAACCTTTCCAACATGTTGATACCATTCCTTGGGGCGCCACAAACTTTCATGCACTATGGTCCTGGTGGGGCATGGATTAAAAATTGCCAATCCAATCCTACTCAAACATTATTTGTTGAGGGAGTATTTATAACTGATCCAGATGAACCTTCCTCATCTCAGAAACCCAATCTAGCATTGATGTTCTTCACATGGTATCCAAAGATTCTATTCATAATTGAAAGTTTTAGAAAACAAGACTTCAAGCTTCAAATGACTAAAGAATATGACTGGCATTCTAATAGCCAATTTCAACTCTTTACTCCCACAACTCCCACTTCAATCTTGACTACCCCCTCCTATCCAGCTGTCTTTTCTTTGTCTTCCAAGAAAAAACTGATACAATTACCCAGTGGATCAGAACTTCCCATGATGACCCTGCCCCATTCCATAATTAAGACCCCCCTCCTCCCTCATCAAAAAACCGGACTAGCTTTTCTTTGGGATCGAGAAATCCCCAAAGGACAATCCACCTGTAACCTTTGGGACACCTCAACCCCTGGGTCCACTTTTAATGCTAGGCACATCATTACAAACAAGGTCATCAGCTCATTCAAATCCCTTTCAACCAATACCCCTCTTGGAGGACTGATTGTGGAAGATATTGGATCAGGTAAAACCATTCAGGCCATTGCACTAATTGGTACCTCCAAGGAGTGGCTAATTACAAACCCCCACTGCTCCATGCCCACCATCATCATATGCCCACCTTGCTTAATCACCAACTGGCAATCAGAAATATCCAAGCATGCTCAGGCTAGAGCACTGCAAGCCAACAGCTACCATGGCCCCACTCATCACTCATTATCTGAGGCCAACATCTTAAAATGTGATATCATCATCATGTCTTACAAAACTATCACCCAGTAATTAATAAATACCAATACCTCTACATGATTAATTTTTAAAATCAATTTTCTTGGTATAATTTTAGATGAAGCACAGTGAGGGTCTGATCTCTCAATAATTCAAATTTCCTATTATGTCCAATAACACCTCCCCCATCTTATAGCTATATTTGCTCTCAATGCACTGCCACTCACCATGCAATTAATAGCCTTCTGTCATCCCATCAAATATGTTTAATGTGCACACCAATTCACAACACTATTTGTGAGCTTTTGGGCATAATATCATTGATCACCCAACCCCAGAGCTCAGATCAAGATAACTGGTGAGCATTCATCCTGAATAGTCTTTCCAAAAGTAGCAATGATATTTTGCATTTTGCATTGCGCCACTTGAGCTTGCGCCACACCAAAACCTCCCATCTCAAATCTCTTCCCACTATTAGCCATCACTAAAAACTGGTACCAATCAACCCAACGATGCAGAAAGAATATTCTGAATTATACAAGGAATTCCTATCATCCAAAACAAAAGGACCAGGGTTATTTTTCCGATGTATCAATAAGCTGCAGATATGTTGTAACCATCATATAATGCTTAACACAATGATGGATAAAGATTTGGAAGACCATGAGGGCAGGAGCACTCAGGATAACTCCTCAACAATCACCCAAACACTTGTTGATGGGCAAACATACATGATGAGTAGTATAATTGCACACCTCCTTCCAAGCTTACTGAAGAAGAAACAATAAAACTGTGGTCCATGAAAATTGGTTGTTTACTCCCAATGGACCCAATTTCCTGATTTGTGAGTAATTTCAAATATGCATCCTTTCCCAATTAAATTTATCTGACAACATTATTTTTATAGAATTGATATAGTCCTCTCCCATCACTCTATCCTTTCAGCAAGCATTGATGAAGAAATTACAGAAAGTGGTCAGGAGAAGGTCCTGGACAAATTTTTCAATAATCCTGAATGTGAGGTACTCATTTACTCCATTGTCACAGCTGGAACAGGCCTCAACATCACTTGCACTAATATTGTCTACTTAATGGTTAGGGGACCCCCATAAATTTACCCAAATTTTGCAACACTGACATCAACCTTTCAAGAAGCCAAATGGGAACCCAGAAATTGAGGCTCAGTCTGTCAATCATCTCCGTCATATTTGACAACAGCAACCTGTGAAGGTTATTTACTATATCACTCCTCATTCAGTTGAGGTCAACATGCAGAAGGTACCTTTCAAGCTCATCTGTGTCCCTGATCATATTACTATTATGAAATCATTCTTGATGGAAATCCCATATTCCCATCACCAATAGGTCCAAAGAAACAAATGCTCATTAACTGCGTGAGCCTTCCTAATTTTACATCATTTGTGTTTGACAAAGTTGATAAGCATTTTTCACCCCGTCACAGGTCCACAATTACAAACACCATGAGCTGGATCAAAATCCTTCAATATTTCCTGAGTGAAAATGAGCAATATACAAATATTTATCAGGTACACCATAGTACATTACTACATACAAGCTCATATTGTTCATATTCTAATATATTTATCTGTATGTAGCGCGTTTACACAATAATAATCAGATTGTATTACACCTGAACAAATAATTCACAAAACTTTAATGTGTAGCTGTGCTATAAATTTATCTTACTAAGTTATTGCAGAGAATTGCCAGTTGCACTCATAACTGGCATTTCAAGTATTTTGAGGGCAATAGTCTGCATCTTGATACAACCTTTGAGCCAATCTTGATCAAATACCTGAAAAGATAGCCCTTCATCAATATCGCCATAATCTGTTGATCGTATTTCTGGCAGTCTATCAATAGTTTCTTACCCTTTTTTTAATCGTATTACAAAACTCTATGTCTCAATCAATTCTTAATACCAAATCATTAAATAGGCCTGAGTGCCAGCATAAGCCCACCTTGTGGTAAACTTGACATCCATTTACAACCACCTCCTCAGTATCTGAACATACCCAAAGGTAATTGAATTGTGATTCTATAATGGGAAATTTAACCATATCACACCATTCACAATGCTGCTCACAGGTCTGCACACCATCAATTTAATTATCATCAGACATTGTTCACAATGAAGAAGAGATACAGTAACTAAGCATTTGACTAATCTTTGCAAGCTTTTGATTCTGCTTCTTTTTTACCAAATACTCTGCATCCTTTTGAATAGACTTCCATTCTCTTTTAAAATATTGAAATATTTCTCCATTAAAGCTGCCACGACCCCATAGTTATTATGATCCTTGTTCCAACAGTAATGATGATACTCAGTGCTTACAAGTTCAAGACAAAGGTACAGTAAAACACCATAGACATTGTCAGGATGAGTCTATGTTGAAGTGGTAATAAAGCTATTTAAAACTAAAGCTATGACTGTGACACGTGAAAAATAGTTTGAAAATGTTTTATACGGGTTAAAGATGGATTTAATTTAAATAAAAAGGGCTTTACTATAATGGATATAGTGGTGGTGAGCACTGTTGAAAGCCCTGGGTGCAGCTTTACCTGTTGGGTTACAATAATAAAGACTACAATACTTTAATTTAAGAGTATACCTGCTTATTACCCAAGAGTAAAACTGTTTTTGACAGTTTACTACATAGGCTATTCAAGAGAAGGATGAAGAGACAATTCTGGCTGTGAAAAGCCTCCTTTTTATCCTGAAATGGGGTGTAAAGGGTGCTAGACCTTTCCACATGGAGGAAGTGAAGATTTTTCACTCTCTAGGACTGAATTGTGGTTTGCAAACAGTCTGTATGCCCTGTATTGGGCCCAGATGTGGTTTTGAAACCACATCTGGGCAGTTTTCACCAATACAGGGTGAAAACTTTCATCTGAGGACCTCACAGCCTGATTCTGATATGTATGACGCGTAGAATTCTGTACAGAAACTGTATGGGACCCCAGTATTAACTGAATTATGAGGTATTGAAGTATTAACATGCTTCTTTGTCTATCTGACACCTCATAATCAGAGTACAACTGTATCCTGTCATAATACAGTTGTACTGGCCATACTGTGGGATTATAACCTTCAAATGGCCATAACTCTGTCAGTTTTTGAGATATCATGCTCAAAGTTGGTTCATTTACTAGCCCTGTATGGGCTCTACACAATGGTACCAAATTTGGTATGGTTAGCATTAAATATGACAAAGTTATCCCATGTACAAGGTTTTTGTACATAGGCATGGTTTGGGCAAAAAGCTGTATTGAGCTTGTTTGCCTCGTAACCTTTGTTGTAGGTGAGATATGAAGAAGTGGATGGCACCATCAAATAGCCCTGATTGTTCTCTTTCCAAAAAGACCCCACTTCAAGTATCCCACACTAAAACTGTAGAAGTTGGATGAGAGGTGAATGTTTTGTTCACCCGTATTTGGCCTGAATTTGACCATAACTCAAGTAATACTGGTGCTAGCTCAGTTTGGCTGGCACCATTGGATAGCCCTGGCTCAGAGCTTCATTTTGAATACCCATTTGATGGGGTTAGGCCTCTCCTTCTAGATTTTAGATGAGAGGTGAAAATTAAGGTTTACGCTCAGCAATAACTTTGAGCAGGAATAACTTTGTTATTTCTTGTCCTATGGTGATGGGACTTATGTTTTCAAAAAGAGGTGAGTTTCCTCTTTCCTTTGATACCTTTTGAGCTGATTTGGCTCAGGTCCATGTTTTGGTGGTATATTAGCTATACCATTGGTTTATGGGATTTTGGCTGTCATGCTTGTGCTCTGGTTTTGAGTCACAGGCTGACATACCCTCCCTCTAAAAAAGGCTCATCATTGATGAGACTGTTCAGTCCTCCTAGAGGCCCTGAATCTCCTTAGATGAAGGTTCCCATCTGGTATGGCATCTTCTGCTAACCATTTTTCTTTATCAGCTGTCTGGTGTTTGAATCTGACTAAGTATTGTCTCTGATCCTTCCCATTAAGTCTGATATTCCTGGCCCTGATGATTTTACTCCCAGGTCCTGGGGAGTCCTCCACTTCCACTATGTCAGGTGGTGTGGGGTTTTTCTTCCTGGAGGGGAATTTATCCTACTCTGTTTGGAAGTATGGCTTGACCAAACTTACAGGGAAGACTGGGTGCTTCCTGGAAAATTCCTCTGTAAGTTTGAGCTCCACTGCATTTTTTCCTATCAACCTAATGATAGTGAAAGGCCCTACAAATGAGTCCCTCATCTTCTTGGGTCCTTTAAGATTATTAAAGTTCAGTGTAGACACTAGCACCTGGTCTCCTTCCTTAAAGTCAGGTTCCATGTGTGCCTTGTCCCACCTCTGCTTATTAAAATCTTTTGCCTCAGCTATGCATTTGGCAGCTGTGTCACAAGCCCTCTTCCACATATCATGGAAGTCTTTGGCTGTGGGGTGGATGGTTAGAAGATTCTTCTTCAAGTGATCCACAGGCAACAGGGGATTCCACCCTTTCTCTACCACTGCAGGTGTTTTTCCTGTTGTAGAGTGCTGACTTGTATTATAAGCCAGCTGGACAGCTGGTAGAAGGGTAACCCAGTCATGAGTGTATTCTTCATGGTCCTTGTATTTGATGCCATAGGCACAGAATCTTCTAAGGATGTCTTCCATAGTCTGGATCATCCTCTCAGCTAGGCCATCTGTTTGGGGATGGTAAGCTGTGGAAAAAGCAAGCTTGGTGCCAAGCATGTCATACAGGTTGGTCCAAAATTCTGATGTGAATTTTGGGTCCTTATCACTAATGATGATTTTAGGGACTCCAAAGGTAGATATGATGTTATTCCAAACTAACAGGGCAGTATCCATTGCCGTGTCCTCCTTGTGGCATGGTAGAAACCTCATGCTCTTGCTGAACCTATCAACTATGATCAAACAGGCATTGTAGCTTTCTTTGCCTCCTGGGACAAGTCCTGTGACCCAGTCCATGTTGATGGTTTCCCATGGGTTCTTGGGTTCCTCTATGTGTTGAAGTAACCTATACTTCTTCCCATGTTTCCTGTTTGCCTTTTGGCATCTTTCACAAGTGTTGATGTATTCACTCAACTCCTGCTCCCACTTGGGCCACCAAGCTGTGCTTGCTACCCTTTCTTTGGTCCTGTCTTCACTCATGTGTCCCATATAGGGGCAGTCATGGCATTCCTGCAGGATCAATGAAATGTGGTCTCTGTCTACCACTGTGAGTGCACTTGTGTGCTTTTCTCTGTGGTAGAGCAGGGCATCTATAAGGAAAGATTTGTTATCCTTATAGGCCCTCAACCAGGGTTCTTCCAGCTGGACTTCCAGCTCTGGACTCCTGTATTTTTGTTGAAGGAGTTGTAGTAGTATGCCACACTGTTTGTGTTTGGCATAAGACTTCAGTACTGCACTAAAAAATTCATTGTGCCATTCAGAGGAACTTATTCCCAATATTGGAGTTTCTGCCTCTTCTGAATCAGTGTTTCCACTGTCAGGGGTACCACTATCTGGTGCCCATTCAGAAAATCTGAAGTTCTTTTTTGTATCTATTTCCATGAAATGGATAGGAATCTTGGCTGCAACTTCAGGGTCATAAGCTGGATTGCTTTTGACATTGTCCAGTGGCCATCTGCTAAAGCCATCTGCATTGGTATGACTCTTACCTTATTTTTATATGATGGTCATGTTCCCTCTATACTCCTGGATGGCTATTTGCCATCTCAGCATGTGTCTATTTGTAGTCTTCATGTTTAGTAAAGACTTCAAGGCTGTGCAGTCTGTGTAGACTTCAAAGACTGCACTCTCCAGATAATAGTGGAGTTTCTCTAGAGCCCAGACTAGACATAGACATTCAGTATAAGTGGCCCCATACCTGGCTTCTGAATCTTTCAGCTGCCTTGAAATGTAGCAAATTACTCCTTCTCTTGGTTCACCATCCACAATTTGTCTTTGGTGAAGGGCTGCCCCTAGGCCTTGACTGCATGCTGCATCTATATATAAATTGAATGGTAGTTCAAAGTCAGGTAAGATGAGCACAGGTGCATTAGTGAGTTCATATTTGATCCTCTCATATGCATCCCTCCTTTGATTGGTTATTTCAAAAACTACATCTTTTGAACATAACTTGTCTAAACTACTAGTTATGTGTGCAAAGTTTTTGATATGGTTTCTATAGTAGCTAGAAAACCCAAGAAAGGATTGCATCTCTTTGTTTTTTTTTGGTACTGGTTTTTGCAGTACTGCTGCTACTTTATTCTGGTCAATTGCCAGACTAAGACCTGAGACTTTATGTCCTAGAGCCAATAACTCTTGTTGGCCAAAATTGCACTTTTTAAGTGAAATTTTCAGATTTATGGGTGTGCATTTACTTAGCACTCTGTCTATGTATTGCACATGGTCTTCCAATGTCTCTGAGTATATAATGATATCATCAATATATACCACCATCCAGCCTTCCAATATTTCATCTTGAAATATTTTGTCCATCATCCTTTGGAAGTGGGCTGGTGCATTCTTGATGCCAAATGGCATTCTAGTGTACTCATATATGCCCATATGGCATATTATTCTGAGTAATTTCATGGAGTTTGGTTTAACTCCATTCTGGTGGAAACCGTTCATACAATCCATTTTGGTTATGTATTTGGCTTTAGCTAGTTTATCCAAGGCATGAGGTATCCTGGGTATAGGGTACCTGTCTGCTTTTGTGTAGTTATTCAGAGCTCTGAAATCTCCACACACTATAGACTTGCCATCATGCCAGGTGATTAGGACAGGGGTGGTGATTTCAACTATTTCATTATGTCCAATCTTCCTGATGACATCCATATCCAGGAGTTCATTGATATGTTTCTCAATTTCTTTCCTGGTTTCCAGGATTGCTGGATAAGGAGGTCTCCTCAGCATGGGTGGATAAGGTCTTTCCACATCCAGATATAGTTATATATCATGGCCTTTGATCTTGCCTAATGGTTCTTCACCAATGGCAAATGCTGGTCTGTTCTTTCTCAGCATCTTCAGTAAACTTAGTTTTTTGTTTACTGGTGAGGGTAGTGCTAAACTGTCCCTCTCTGAATGCCTTCAGAAGTTGTGAGCCTTGAGGTATATTTTACATACCCAAATAGGCCACAATTATCTTAAAAAGAAATTTTGAATTATGCAAAACTCATAAGTCATGCATATATCCAAAATTCATCATTTCCAATTTCAGAAAAGATGAATAACTTTTTATTGAGTAAGTAAATCCATGGATTTAAGACCAGATTTGGATTCTACACAAAAATTCACCTAGGGTAGCTCCATAGAGTGAATAAGCTCAATTTAAGTATTTGAGGTGGTAAAATGGAAAATACTTCAATACCACATCATTAATACCACATAAAAGATCTGTGAAAATTTTTGTTTTTCTTGATTTTTAGCCAAAATAATGGGAAAGTGAGAAATCCCATGTTACATATACACTAAGAATAGTGTTATGCATGTTTTGAGCACTTAATATCATGGTATTCTTACATGGACTTTTGGTACACCCATAGTGGATATCTCACTTTAAGCTTAAATTACTATTGTGACGTAAAAAATAAGCAAGGGGGACAAAAGACATCAAAGAGAGCCAGGGTACCCAACTTCTGAGGCCTCAGAGGCGTGGATAGCTCCAGAGCATGGATCCATGGCTCATCTTGGCCCAATTGGTAAACTAAAACTTTTTGGGAACTTGGTTACCAAGTTACACTTACTGTAATCACAAGAAAAATAGCAAATAACCTGCTATTTTGACGTGCCAAGGAGGTAATGAGCTACTTAGACTCCTGTAACCACGTCAATTCTTGATGACTTTCCATGACTAGACCCTAAAAGAGTAATTAAAACCCTTTTGGGATCCATATTCATTGATTTACCTCATAGCAACCAGCAAAATACTGCTATTTGCAATTCTACGTAGAAATGAGGTAAAAACTTCAAAAATTCATTAAAAATACAATTCTTAATGAATCTTCCTGAAACTTTCAGGACCAATGAAGAACTGTATTATCTATGGTACAACCAAAAAGAATTATGGTTTTACTAGTAAAATTAAAAGTTTTACTTACAGTCCATTTTTGACCATTCTACGTGAAACACTGAATCTTCAAAAATTCACAGTAATTACTACCTGTGATGAAATTGGCAATAACATTGATAACTTTGAGAAATCAATGATTATTTTAGAATAAAAGAAGATTTACAGATGTTACTCCTTTTATTCTTAACCATATTGGGGTTGGTAGTCACGTAAAAGCATTAATTAAGTAATTATGATAATCTTACGTGACAACAGATGATGCAATCATTAATCCAAAAAGGTTTATTGTTTTCTCACTCACTGGTTTTTCAGTTTGCTCCATGGCACGCCTCTGTGAGCTGTTTTTGACTTAAAAGAAGCCTATTCTTGCTGTTGTTTCCGTATCATCATCTTATTAAATCATTTATATCAATATTAGCAACAAGTAAGTATTAGTTAAAACTTTTCTTAAGTGTTTTATTCTTTCAGAATCAATCAGAAAGACGTGAAATCATAGAAATCAACTATATTTTGTTGTAATACCTTTATAAATTCATTTTGATCCCTTAAATCCACAATTCTACGTCAAATTTCTATACTTATATCTATCAATAAGTTCTTTGGAGTATTAGTGAGTCATTTATCTTTAATTGTTAAAGTTTTTCTCTAGTAATAGTTCTCTTCAAGAATTATCTTTATAATTATTCTTGTAAAAGATAATTATATATTAAAATAATTTTATTATTTTAATAAAAGAAGTTTTTATTATTAAATTCTTCTTGTAATTGATTCTAGTAGACAATTACTGCTCACTGTTATAATCACTAGTAGTGTATAACACGTGAAAGAAATAATTTTATAATTATTTAATTGTGGTTATAATAATTTTTATTATTATATTTCATAAGAACAGACATAGTACTGTTGATTAATAGTAATATTATCATCAGTTTCATAGTCACATCTTACATTTGGGGGCCTGGCCGTGATTTTATCCATAGACTTGGCTTTAATCATATTCTAGACTTCATTTTTTGTGTTCTAAAAAACCACCATACCTACCACATCTTACATTTGGGGGCCTGGCCGTGTTTTTTGAACCTTGTACCCTTAATTAATATATTTTTAAGCTCTAAAATATATTAATTTAATTAATTTTTTTTTTTCAATTTGGAGTTAAAATATTTTTATTTTTGAAATTGTTTTAAAATCTTTTTCATTGAGGAATTTGGTTTAATTTTATATTGTTTTTACACGTGGCTTTTTCACATCCAAAAACTTATAAAATTATTCTTTGAGTTACTCTGAATTAATTTTCATTCAAAATCTTAAATTTTAATTTTTTTTCTTTAAAAAGAATAATTTTTTTAATATTAAAAAATATAAAACTTATAAAAAATCTTTAAAAAAATAATTTTTTCTCTTTTATAATTTCTTTTAGTGTCTTTAATCAAATACTGTGCAGCTGGCAACAGACTCAGTAAAAGATATATCACTAGTCCAGAATCTTCAGAAGCAGAATCTGAAGACAGTATTGAGGTGCAGATTGCTAAAAGAGGCACCTTATTCAACTCAGAAAAAGCTAAATTACCACCAAAAGGTGTGTATTTTATCTTATATTTTCACCTTTTTATCTTTAAAATTGACATGAAAATGGTGCATACCAGGAATGGAAGCAACTATTCAGTCCAACCAGATGGATGTGGACAAGGAAGAGGCAAGACCAAATCCAGAAGTACCAAATCTTCCACAAGAAAGACACATCTGGAGGATGCCAGAGTTGCCCCCCATTCCCCAAGGTCTGTACCAACAGATTTTGACGTGAATTCTGAGCCTGAACTAATTTATGATAATATTTCCAGGGCTGAACCATTTTCAAGTGGCAGCAATAGAAATATATCAGAGCCAGTACAAAAATTGGTTCAGAGCAGCCAAAGAAGAGGAGTGGGAAATCTGCCCAAGCCTTTGGCAGGGGGCGATGAACTCCTACTTACACATCAAGAGCTTTCTGGGTCAGGAGAAGACCATAGAACTCTTAGGAGGTTGGAGCCCCCTGTCTTGAAAAGACAAGGTCAAAAAGATAAAGAATTGGTTGAAGAACCAGAGTCTTTTATCCATAGACCAGAAGAAAGAGTTGGAAATGACTCCAACTTTGGAGACAGAGGCACCAGTGGCATCTACCAGCTCCAAACCAGCTCCAGAAGCATCCAAGGACAAGCCCAAAGGACCTCAAAAGAAACAGAGAGGTCCCAAGAACCATCAAGGCAAGGGCAAAGGCAAAGCCAATTGGCACAGACCTTACCCACAAGGGTACAGGATTCCCAGATTGGAACCTTCAGCCGTGGACAGTGTCTTCAATATGGCCAGAACTCTTATGGAATTCACAGCCAAGGAGCAGGAAAGGATGAACAGGACTTTTCCACGCAAATAAATGATGTACATAGAAGTATTAGTGTAGAAATTGGCAAACTTGAGTCAAAGTTAAAGCAAATTACATTAGACATCAATGATTTAAAGAAAAGTGACAAGCAACATTCTGAATGGCATAAATTGACAACTGTCACCCTTGAGTCAATTAGTAATGCTTGTGACAGAATTGAGAACCAATGTCAAAATAATGACACAGAGGATCTTTCCATTTTTAAAGTAAATGATAGACTTAAAACTCTTGAAGACCATGTCTTACAAATAGTTAAGAACACCAATCAATTTGCTATACATTTAGCAAAAAGTGACAGTGAGAGGCAGAAATTAAAGAATGATATAATTGCAAGTGTGGAGCAAATTCATAAGAATCATGAACCACATATGCCAAGACATTCTACACCTTTGACTGAAGAAAAACTTTCTGTCAAAGAAAGTTTGACTCCATTCTTAGGAGAAAATGCCTACTCTGCAAGAGATATTCCCAAAATAGAAGAATGGCCAACATTCTCTGGTGAAGGAGAATACAACCATATTGAATTCATCAGGACTATTGATATGTTGCAAGAAGACTTCAATATACCTGATGAAATCATAGTGGGGAAATTACACTGTTTGTTTACCAGAACTGCAAAGAAATGGTATTACAAAATGAGGATTGATCATGGTAAACATGACTGGTCTTGGTGGAAATCTGAAGTGATTACCAAATGGGCTAATAATTCTTGGAGGTTTAAAATGGAAAATGCTTTTGAAAGTGCCATTTTTAACTCAGAAAAAGACAAACCACTTACTTGGTTCTTCAAACAAAAAGACAGATTATCTGCTTTACACCCAGATATGTCTGACACTATGATTAATATGAAAATATTAAGAAAGTGTGGAGGAGAACTAGAACATGCTATCAAAAGCAGATGTGTGGAACCCTGTTCAACAGAGGACTACATTAATGCTATGGAAGATATCATTACCAGAACAAGAATTGGTAAAACTTGGGTTAGAAACCCAATAGAGTCCAAAATAGTCCCAAAAATTCCTAGAGAGGAAAGAAGACCAGAGAGACCTGTCTTGAAGTGTCATAAATGTGGAAGTACTTCACATTTAGCCAACACTTGCCCTAAGAAGACAAAGATCAATGAAGTTCAAATCATTGAAGAAATTCAGTGTACTGAAGAGAAAGAAGAGTCTGATCAAGATTCTGCAGTCTCTGAAGATACACCAGTAGAGGACTATCCCATTGAAAACATTTCAGCTTTCTTTGAGGTCACAGAAGTCCATACCCACTTGCCACAGTACAGTGAGGATTGCTGCAACCTGATCAATATCCAAGATGCCAGAATGTGTAAGACAAAACCTGCTAGAGGAAAGGGTTATACTGCTGGAGCATCCTGTATCACATCAGTTCTGATGAGTGATATTGAAGCCAAAGTAAATTTGGATACAGGGGCATTTTGCACTTGTGTTGGCAAAGATTATCTCCAAATTATACTGCCTAAATGGAAAAACCATCTATTACCAATAGAAGGTGTACAATTCAGTAGTGCCAGTAACAATATGTACCCCTTGGGCATATTGGACACTAATATTGTATTCCCACATCCAGCAGGAAGTGTAAGAATGAAAACTGAGATTGTAGTAATGGATAATTGTACATCTCAGCACATCATTCTTGGAAATGATTACTTGAATACTTATGGTATTGATATAAATAACCATAAAGACAGATATTTCACAATTGGAGATAACAAAAGGCAAAAATTTGCTTTCTCCAATATGCCAAAACAGATATCTGTAGTATCTTCTGTCAAAGATACTTACAAAGATGAATTTGTGTCTAGACAACTTGTTGAAGCACAAATTAATCCATCATTGTCACCAAAGATGAGGAATGAACTTATTGATGTATTATATACATACAATAATGCATTTGCATCTGATAATGAACCATTAGGCGCTATAAGGGGACATGAAATTGATATTACTCTTAATATTGATAGACCATATCCTCCAGTACTTAGAAGACCAGCTTATCCAGCCAGTCCTAGAGCTAGAGAAGCCTTGGAAAAACATATCCAAGAGTTGATCCAACTTGGTGTGCTAAGGAAAGTAGGCCATAATGAGGAAGTTGAAGTGACAACACCTGTTATTATTGCATGGCATAATGATAAATCAAGAATGGTTGGAGACTTTAGAGCTTTGAATACCTACACAGTTCCAGATAGGTATCCAATCCCTAGAATCCAAGAAACCTTGACTCAATTGTCTAAAGCCAAGTATATAACATCAATGGATGCATTAAAAGGCTTCCATCAAAATGTTTTGACGCCTAAAGCTAAGAAATTACTTAGAATTATCACCCACTGTAGTATTTATGAGTATCTTAGAATGCCATTTGGCATTAAGAATGCTCCATCTCATTATCAAAGAATGATGAATACCATCTTCCCCACAGAATTGTCTGAAGGATGGCTTATCATTTATATTGATGATATTATTATATGTTCTGACTCATGGTCTTTGCACCTTGAAAGACTTGCAAGAGTACTTCATAAAGTTGCAGAAGTGAACATGAAAATTTCACTTAAGAAATGCAACTTTGGTTTTGAAGAACTCAAAGCATTAGACATGTTGTTTCTGGTTTGAGCTTGGGTATTGACAAGAATAAAGTAGCAGCAGTGTTACTTAAACCAATACCCCAGAATAAAAAAGAAATGATGTCTTTTCTTGGATTTGCTAGTTACTATAGGCAACACTTGAAAGATTTTGCAATTCTAGCAAAGTCACTTTATAGAATCTGTGATCAACATACTGTATTTGAAATGACACAGGAAAGAATTAGAGCTTATGAGAAGATAAAGAAAGCCCTTACAGAAGCACCTTTACTCCTCATGCCTGACTGGAATATTCCTTTTAAATTGTACATTGATGCATGTGGAGATGGATTAGGGGCAGCCCTACACCAAGTCCAAATTATTGATGACAAACCTACAGAAGGACCAGTTTGTTATATCTCAAGACAAATCAAACCAACAGAAGCCAGATATGGTGCAAGCCAAATGGAGTGCTTATGTTTGGTATGGGCACTTGAGAAATTACACTATTACCTTGATGGCAGTGTTTTTGAAGTGATAACTGACTGTAATGCCGTGAAGTCACTTCTTAACATGAAAACTCCCAACAGACATATGTTGAGATGGCAAATAGCCATTCAAGAATATAGAGGAAACATGACTATAGTTCATAAAGCAGGAAACATTCACAAGAATGCTGATGGACTTAGTAGATGGGCTTTAGCCAACACTCCTGATAACCCAGCTTATGTACCTTTGGAAGCTGAACCACAGATTCCAATTGAAGGAATTAACATAACTGATATTGGGACTGAATTCTTTGAAGAGGTCAGAGAGTCTTATAAACAAGACAAGAATTGCCATATCTTGACTTCTTTATTAGATAGAGACTGCAAAGACACATCTTTGGTTAATACACTAGATGAAGTTTGGAGAACTTCCTATTCTGAAGGAAGATTTCACTTGTTTGATGGGATTATTTACCATAGAACAAAACATTCTTGTGTGATGACACTGTGTAGTAGACTGCTTATCAATACCATTCTTCATGAATGCCATGATAGCATTTACTCTGGACACCTATCAGAAGACAGAACACTTGAAAAAGTGAAGAATTGTGCATGGTGGCCATCCTGGAGAAAGGAAACCATTGAGTATTGCCATACCTGTGATAGATGCCAGAAAGCAAACAGGAGTACAGGCAAGAAATTTGGATTGATGATCCACATTCAAGAACCAAAATCCCCTTGGGAAGTTGCTCACATGGATTGGGTCACAGCACTTCCTCCAAGTGGTGACAAAAGTTTTAATGCTTGTTTAGTCATTGTAGACAGATATAGCAAAACTCCCATATTCTTACCATGTCATAAAGATGACACTGCTATGGATACAGCTCTTCTTCTATGGAGTAGAGTTATTTCTCATACAGGATTATTTAAGAATATCATAAGTGACAGAGATCCCAAGTTCACATCTGCACTTTGGACCAATCTTCATAGATTGTTTGGGACTAAGTTATCATTCTCTACAGCATATCACCCTCAAACAGATGGGCTAGCAGAGAGGACGATTCAGACTTTAGAAGACATGATCAGGAGATTCTGTGCTTATGGATTAGAATTCAAAGACTCAGATGGCTTTACCCATGACTGGTGCACTCTGATACCTGCATTAGAATTGGCATACAAGACATCAGTCCATTCTTCCACAGGACAAACTCCTGCTATGTTATAGAAAGGATGGAATCCAAGACTCCCAGCAGACACACTGAGGAAAGACTTGATTGACATTCATCCTACAGCTTCCAGCTTCAAGATAATGCTTGATAAAGTGAAACACCATGCAAAACAAAGTATGGATGATGCTTTTGATTATGCAAAACAGAAGTGGGACAAGAGTCATAAAGTACCAGACTTCAAAGTAGGGGACTTAGTTCTAGTTTCAACCTTGAATTTTAATAATATCAAAGGCCCAAAGAAACTTAAAGATTCTTATGTAGGACCTTTTGTTATTGTTGCCTTACATGGAACCAATGCAGTTCAAGTGGAATTGAGTGGTGAATTGGAAAATAAACACCCCACATTTCCAGTCAGCTTGATAAAACCTTATCAACCAGCTGATAAAGAATTGTTTCCTTTAAGAAACCCAACTCCTTTGACTGTGCCCCCTGTGGAACAGAAAGAAGACAGAAAGATAAAGAAAGTCATTAAAGAAAGGAGACTTAGGGGTAAAAATCAGAGAGAATATCTTGTCAGATATAGGAATCCAGTACATGAAGACGAATGGATGGCAGAATCAGAAATATCTGACTCAGATAAACTCTTAAGAAGATTTAGACATGAAAGAAGGCCACAAGCCTGAATATGTCTATAAATGTGCTTTAAATTACTTGATCTGAGTAATGTGAAGAGGTTGGACAGTGGACATTAACCCCCTTTGGGGCCTTATTCTTTTATCACTAATAAAACTGTAGTACAATTTTATTTTTTGGTGGGAGGGAATGTGAGCCTTGAGGTATATTTTACATACCCAAATAGGCCACAATTATCTTAAAAAGAAATTTTGAATTATGCAAAACTCATAAGTCATGCATATATCCAAAATTCATCATTTCCAATTTCAGAAAAGATGAATAACTTTTTATTGAGTAAGTAAATCCATGGATTTAAGACCAGATTTGGATTCTACACAAAAAATCACCTAGGGTAGCTCCATAGAGTGAATAAGCTCAATTTAAGTATTTGAGGTGGTAAAATGGAAAATACTTCAATACCACATCATTAATACCACATAAAAGATCTGTGAAAATTTTTGTTTTTCTTGATTTTTAGCCAAAATAATGGGAAAGTGAGAAATCCCATGTTACATATACACTAAGAATAGTGTTATGCATGTTTTGAGCACTTAATATCATGGTATTCTTACATGGACTTTTGGTACACCCATAGTGGATATCTCACTTTAAGCTTAAATTACTATTGTGACGTAAAAAATAAGCAAGGGGGACAAAAGACATCAAAGAGAGCCAGGGTACCCAACTTCTGAGGCCTCAGAGGCGTGGATAGCTCCAGAGCATGGATCCATGGCTCATCTTGGCCCAATTGGTAAACTAAAACTTTTTGGGAACTTGGTTACCAAGTTACACTTACTGTAATCACAAGAAAAATAGCAAATAACCTGCTATTTTGACGTGCCAAGGAGGTAATGAGCTACTTAGACTCCTGTAACCACGTCAATTCTTGATGACTTTCCATGACTAGACCCTAAAAGAGTAATTAAAACCCTTTTGGGATCCATATTCATTGATTTACCTCATAGCAACCAGCAAAATACTGCTATTTGCAATTCTACGTAGAAATGAGGTAAAAACTTCAAAAATTCATTAAAAATACAATTCTTAATGAATCTTCCTGAAACTTTCAGGACCAATGAAGAACTGTATTATCTATGGTACAACCAAAAAGAATTATGGTTTTACTAGTAAAATTAAAAGTTTTACTTACAGTCCATTTTTGACCATTCTACGTGAAACACTGAATCTTCAAAAATTCACAGTAATTACTACCTGTGATGAAATTGGCAATAACATTGATAACTTTGAGAAATCAATGATTATTTTAGAATAAAAGAAGATTTACAGATGTTACTCCTTTTATTCTTAACCATATTGGGGTTGGTAGTCACGTAAAAGCATTAATTAAGTAATTATGATAATCTTACGTGACAACAGATGATGCAATCATTAATCCAAAAAGGTTTATTGTTTTCTCACTCACTGGTTTTTCAGTTTGCTCCATGGCACGCCTCTGTGAGCTGTTGTTGACTTAAAAGAAGCCTATTCTTGCTGTTTTTTCCGTATCATCATCTTATTAAATCATTTATATCAATATTAGCAACAAGTAAGTATTAGTTAAAACTTTTCTTAAGTGTTTTATTCTTTCAGAATCAATCAGAAATACGTGAAATCATAGAAATCAACTATATATTCTTGTAATACCTTTATAAATTCATTTTGATCCCTTAAATCCACAATTCTACGTCAAATTTCTCTACTTATATCTATCAATAAGTTCTTTGGAGTATTAGTGAGTCATTTATCTTTAATTCTTAAAGTTTTTCTCTAGTAATAGTTTTCTTCAAGAATTATCTTTATAATTATTCTTGTAAAAGATAATTATATATTAAAATAATTTTATTATTTTAATAAAAGAAGTTTTTATTATTAAATTCTTCTTGTAATTGATTCTAGTAGACAATTACTGCTCACTGTTATAATCACTAGTAGTGTATAACACGTGAAAGAAATAATTTTATAATTATTTAATTGTGGTTATAATAATTTTTATTATTATATTTCATAAGAACAGACATAGTACTGTTGATTAATAGTAATATTATCATCAGTTTCATAGTCACATCTTACAGAAGTTCTTCTAGTGGGTCTTGGGAAGATATCTGGTATATATCAAGTGAAAATTTCTTTTCCTTGTTAGTACCAAAGGTGATGTGCCTATTTTTACTGTTGTAAATGTCTATGCCATACATCCTCTGGTAGTCTGTTCCCAGTAAAAATCCTTGCATGTGGGCATCATTAAGCACTACAAACTCTGGGTTGAGTCTGATATTACCCTTACTGTGGGGTATAATTATCTCTTTGATAATTGTCCCAATGGAAGTCATCTTCCCTGATGCACTTTTAAAGTTCTTGGCCTTAGTGGGCAAGAGCTGTCTATCCCAGTTTGGGAAGGGGGTATCCAGATAGTTTCTGGCCACTATAGAGCAGTGTGCTCCACTATCAATGATAAGTGGGTGCTGTGCATTGTCAATGAAAACAGTCATTTTTGTGGCTGTCCCATGTATATATGCCATTCCTTTGTTGGTGTAACCAGGAATGTTTGTGCATCTTGTGTGTGTTTGCACAAGTTCTTGTTAGCAGTGTCCTGTGGCATGCCTGCTTCCAACTGTATGTCCTGGATTTCCAGTGGGGTTTCCTCTTGGTATTCCACTAGAAATTCCTCTCTTGGGTCTTGATCATCATCCAATGGTTCTCTGATGGCATCGCCCATGGAGTCTGATTCAGAATCCTCTGTTGGAGGTTCTTCCTCAGGGACTTTTTCTATGGAATAGACTTTTTCCTTTGCCTTTGGACAGTTGTTGGCATAGTGGTCTGTTGAACCACAATTGTGACAAGAATTCCTCTTCTTTGCCACTTCTGCCACTCTTTCTTTGGGTTTGTCTTTAAACTCTACCCTGAAAGGTTGTTTCTCTTTGAAACTACTGCTCCTATATGGGGTGAATTTCGCTATATTAGTCCTTTTCCTTATGTCTTGTAAGGTGTTGGCCATGTCATCTAGAGTGAAATTTTGGTTGCATCTGCAGTTTACTGCATGCTTTAGTTCTCCTGGCAATTTTGTCAGAAGTTTGTGATTCCTCATTTGGATGTTCATCTGAGGATCAATGGCTTTAAGTCTTTTAGACTGTCTAAGACACCACTAATATGGATCTTTGTCCACAGAGTATTTGTCATTTTCAAATGACATGGTCTTTTGCCATATCCAGGTTTCATTACTGTACTTCTGGATGATTTGACTCTTCCACCATGGCCAGTTTCTCCTGCCATGGATTTCTTTCATTTCTGTGTACCATATACTGGCATGACCTTCAAATGCAGTATTCAATCTAGCAGTGATCCAGTAGTCTGGTATGCTTGGTACATCAATGAAGGGTCCATCAATATAATCTATGAGTTCCATATGATCATATTCTCTTGTTCCAGAGAATTTGGGCCAGCTTGAGGCCTCAGGAAGCTGTTTCAAGGCTTCCTTCTCTAAATAAGACATTCCATTTCCATCCTGGTATTGTTATGGAGACCTTGCCTTATTCATCAACATGGCATCTGGTTGATATGGATTCTCCATAACTTGGCCTTGTGGTTGGGGCTTCAAGCTATGGTAGGCATTAAACAACTTGTTAATGTCTTGATCCAGACACTCCCTGTCCCTTGCGCTGTGGTGTTGTTCTTCAAAGACTATATTAAGTCTTTTGTTGGTTTCTTCAGAGGCTTTGCTCAGTTGAGCATATCCTTCTTGAAGATTTTTAACTATCTGTTCCAAGGAGGCTTGAGTTTGTCTCATCCTCTCTTGGCCAGCTTTAATTTCTGCAAACTGCTTTTCAGATTGTTCAGAATATTGGGACATTGGTAAACACAGTGTATCACTGTTGATGTTACTCTCAGATGTGACAATTTTATTTTCAGTCTGAGTGGGGGTAATGTTTCTATTACTAGGACTACTGATTCTAGAGTGGTTTACAGCTACTTCTGGCTCTTGTGTACTCCTTTTACCAAATCTAACAGCTTCTGGATGATGGGGTCTGACTCTTTCCTCCTCTGGTTGAAGGAGGCTTTGCTCTTGCCCTTGTTTCCTTGTCTTCTCCTGGAAACTTCCTGGAATTGTGAAGAATGGTGACTCTTGGCCACTGATCTGCTGGTTTCTGAATGGTGTGAAGCCACTGGAGAGCTGATTGGGCCTGCTCCTTGTGAGCCTGAAGGAATCTGAGTAGACCCTGTCTGGGTTAACTGTTCTTCTATAGCTAGGATAGTGGCTTGGTTCTCCCTTATCCTCTGTGCCCTTGCCTCCAGGAGTTTGAACTGCCTGGTAGGATTCCAACCTTTGGTGATTACCATCAGGTCTTTGAAGTCTATCTCTTTGAGACAGATCTTCTGGAAACTTGCTCCAAGTTCTGCCCAGTGACTTGCCAGGTTGAGCCTCTTGATGTCCATGCTCCATTGAAATAAGTCTTTGAGGAGTTGGTGGAGCTGAAGAACTTGATCCATATCCTTCCAGTCCTCTGGTTTGGGGTTCTTGTTGAATTGGAGTGTGAATGGCAAGTTTGATATTATCTCCCTCATTGTTTTGCCATCCACCACTGTGTCCAAAGTGTCTTCTTCCAAGTCTTCTGGTTCTGGACAAGCTTTCTCTGTCCTCTGGTTGGTTCCTTTGGAAGCCAAGGTCTCTGAGGTATGCAGGGGACCTATCAGTGTTTGCAAGCAGTCAAAAACTTTATTTTCTTAGGGTATTTACCTTTGACTGTGCCTTGTACAAATTTGTTATCTGCTGATTTGGGCAGTTTGCCTTTGGAGGTTACAACTGGGTTTTTAATTGTAATTTTTCCTGTACAAGTGCTTCAGGTTGGTTTACCTTGTATTGAAGAAGAGTTTTGTGGTTTTCTACTCCTCTGAGTGGCTATTGGTGTCCACTTTTTGGCTGTAATGAGGCCTTCACTCAGTCTTTTCCATTTGTCCTTGCTGACCTCTGGTTCTGAGGGTGTCACTGGTGTGTTGGCCTGTGCCTGGTCTCAAGTGGTATGAAATTTTCTTCCACTGAATCAAACAGGAAAAGAGGGCTTATGTCAGTTAAGACTTCTTAAAAGGCTGGTTTTGCACGTCTAAGAGTGGCCTCTGGGGTTGTATATTGTTATAATATGCCCTTGTATGATGACAGTGTAATTGAATTAACAATTCCACGTCAAAAATACAGCTTATTGATATGTGGTAGACTGTTTGTATACCAATATCTTACAGAATACTTGTAGTTAGCAAGTATGATCTGTCAAAGATGGTGTATTACAGGGCCATTGAGTTAACAATGTGCCCAAACATGCCTCAACTGTTGGTTTATCAGTATGAGCTGTCTTGATTCAATTAAGAATTAAGACTGTATTAGTGGCTTAAAAGTGTTTTTATATACAAAACACGCCAAAAATACTGGTCTTGTGGCTATCAGCCACGTGACAAATACTCTTTAAAATATGAGTATTTTTAAAAATCAAAAAAAAGATATAAAAATATATATTTTTTAAAAACAATGACGCCTAAAAAGATAAAACAAGTGTCAATAAAATGATAAAAAAGAAAAAACTTACTTGTAACAAGTCCAAAAAAGGTTTAAAACACGGCCAGGCCCCCAAAATGTCAGGAAGAGTCTATGTTGAAGTGGTAATAAAGCTATTTACAACTAAAACTATGACTGTGACACGTGAAAAATAGTTGAAAAATGTTTTATACGGCTTAAAGATGGATTTAGTTTAAATAAAAAGCACTTTACTATAATGGATATAGTGGTGGTGAGCACTGTTGAAAGCCCTGGGTGCAGCTTTACCTGTTGGGTTACAATAATAAAGACTACAATACTTTAATTTAAGAGTATACCTGTTTATTACCCAAGAGTAAAACTGTTTTTGACAGCTTACTACGTAGGGTATTCAAGAGCAGGATGAGGAGACAATTCTGGCTGTGAAAAGCCTCCTTTTTATCCTGAAATGGGGTGGAAAGGGTGCTAGACCTTTCCACATAGAGGAAGTGAAGATTTTTCACTCTCTAGAACTAACTTGTGGTTTGAAAACAGTCTGTATTCCCTGTATTGGGCGCAGATGTGGTTTTGAAACCACATCTGGGCAATTTTCACCAATACAGGATCAAAATTTTCATTTGAGGACCTGACAGCCTGATTCTGATGTGTATGATGCATAGAATGCTGTACAGAAACTGTATGGGACCCCAGTATTGACTGACATATGAGGTATTGAAGTATTAAAATGCTTCTTTGTCTATTTGACACCTCATAATCAGAGTAAAACTGTATCCTGTCATAATACAGTTGTACTGGCCATACTGTGGGATTATAACCTTCAAATGGCCATACCTCTGTCAGCTTTTGAGATATCATGCTCAAAGTTGGTTCATTGAATAGCCCTGTATGAGGTCTACACAATGGTACCCAATTTGGTATGGTTAGCATTAAATATGACAAAGTTATCCCATGTATAAGGTTTTTGTACATAGGCATGGTTTGGGCAAAAAGCTGTATTGAGCTTGTTTGCCTCATAAATTTTGTTGTAGATGAGATATGAAGAAGTGGATGGAACCATCAGATAGCCCTGATTGTGCTCTTTCCAAAAAAGACCCCACTTCAAGTATCCCACACTAAAACTGTAGAAGTTGGATGAGAGGTGAATGTTTTGTTCACCCTTATTTGGCCTGAATTTGACCATAACTCAAGTAATACTGGTGCTAGCTCAGTTTGGCTGGCACCATTGGATAGCCCTGGCTTAGAGCTTCATTTTGAATACCCATTTGATGGGGTTAAGCCTCTCCTTCTAGATTTTAGATGAGAGGTGAAAATTAAGGTTTATGCTCAGCAATAACTTTGAGCAGGAATAACTTTGTTATTTCTTGTCCTATGGTGATGGGACTTATTTTTTCAGGAAGAGGTGAGTTTCTTCTTTCTTTTGATACCTTTTGAGCTGCTTTGTCTCAGCTCCATGTTTTGGTGGTATCTTGGCTATACCATTGGTTTATGGTATTTTGGCTGTCATGCTTGTGCTCTGGTTTTGAGTCACAGGCTGACAGACATCAACTTGTTGAACAGATTTTGCCACGAGCTCTCCCAGTCCCAAGTGAATTGCTTTAGTCCTAGCTTATTGAGCTCATTTTTGCAGTAGCTTTGGAAATCCTGAGGCTGAACCTGTGTTGATGGCTCATTGAAAACATCTTTGGGGAAAAATCCCAGATGACCAGCCACTTTGATTGCAATTTTACGCTTACCTGTGCTGGGTTGGGCTGGTAGTGAGGAAAAATCCTTATCCCTTAATTTGAGTAGGAACAGGCAATGGGCATGTAAAGCTGATCCCATCCCATGGACATTTTCTGGAAGTTCCGCTTTCATCCATCTTTGTTGCTCCTTCTGGCTTGCATGTCTTGCCACATTGTGAACTTTGCAAGCCTGGTTCCTTTGCTGTCTGACCTTGGATTGCTCAACCATACTCTGGGTGAGGGGAAATTGAGGATGGGTGAACTCACTCTTTGACTGATTTCCCTCTTCATGCGCCATGAAATTGTCACTCCTTTGTTCATCATTTTTTTCACTGTAATTGGGAGACATGTTCTCATCCTCATCATCCACAATTTTTTCTCTTTTGATGAACTGGCATGAGCTGTTCTTGGTTTGGAGGAATATGGATGATGATGTCCAGTGACATTTCCTTTATGGACCAGAGGCCAAGATGCATAAAGTTCATCACCTGCCATGAAAATCATCAGTTAACACATCAAAAAATTAATAAAGACTGGGCATACTCACAATCTTCAATTGGCTCCTGAGATTGGAAAGACTTGCCTTTGGGTGCCACATCTAACCAATAAAACAAACATATCAGATTGTGAAAAATGTTATACTCCAACCTCAAAATGACTTACTTTGATTAAGTGTAAATCCTGGATTTCCCTCCAATAGACCACTATGAGTAACATTTTCCAATGGTCTTTTCCATTGCCCCCCACCAACCTGCTTTTCATTGTGCACATGAGCCTGAGATCCTGATGGAATATTGAGGGTTGGCTGTTTACTTCATCCAAAGGGATCCTGGGATGCGACGGGATTCCAACCAGGAATAAGGAGGAACTCACATGGAAATTTTGATTGGGGATTAGCCTTTGATGAAATTTTAGGTGTGCTTTCTGGCCCCTCAGACACATGCATTTGTGTATTAGTGGTATTTGGGGGAATTGGGGTGATGGAAATATTTGGGATTGACCAACTGCTTCAAGCTTGAGCGGTTGGATTTCCCACATCAACGTTGAGACCTGATACATTCATTGACAATGCAATAGGGGTTGTGAGTGGAAGTTTGAGACTTGTTGGTGACTGTGTGGATTGAACATATTCTATGCTAGATTCACTATCTGAGTCATGAACAGAACCTGAACGGGATTGACGTGGCTTGGAAGATGACATAAGGGCGAAACAACCTTGCTAATATTTTCAACTTGATAAAACAGCTCAGTATTATGATAACTAGAGTGATATGAGATGAAAGCTTTTCAATTTTATAATAGAGAAATTATATGTATAGTGGGAACCAAGTACCTCGTGGAAGTCTAATAAGACTATATCTAGGAGAATTCTCCCTCCCTACTCTTGAGCTCCTCTGCTTTTGTCAGAAAACACACTGCACAGAGTACCAGCACATAATGTAATATCTCCTTGATCTCAAAGGGGACCCATCATCCATAAGTAATCAGATTCAATAAGCATTTCCCCCTCCCCATTGTCACATTGTGTGAACTATCCAAATTTCCAATATATTAATCAAAATTCCACAGCATTCTATATCTGTATCAGGGTATATTAATAAAGGATTTAACCAAAAAAGAGTCATCACCTTTTCAAGAAAGGCAAGACAATCCAAATCACATTCCAACCAATTAAAAGCCCTCTGCAATAAAACCAAATACCAAGACTTCAGGTCCACTCCAAATGCTTATTTAATAGAGCTACATCATTATGACTGTAATAAGGTTTAAACCATGTACAATGGAATTCCAGCATACATGGTTTAAATGTTAATCCCCTCAATTCAATGTTGACACATCACTAATGGAACACCCCTCAAGGGTCAAACCCACAGTATCACCATGTGTCAATGAAATAGAATATGTATGAGCATTGAGCAGCATGGCATTTTACCCAACTAACCTCCTGAGCAATTCCCCCATCCAGATGAGACATGTTTCACTTTATTCCCTGCCCCTCAGCCACCATTACAAATGGGATAAAATCCTCAACTGGCTCAAATCATCTTCCCCTTCATAAATAATCACTCAATTTTTTTCCCAATTAATAACACTCCTAAGCACTTGCACATCAACCATAGATATTTCTAAACAAACCAACCTTATTCACGATTTGTGCAAAAATGTCAACCCCCTGCTATTCCTCAATGTGTATTTGCATGTGTCAACACTGCTCAACTAAAGCACACTCTTCCCCTGAGGGTGATAGCCAGGGAGTTGTCTTCACACCTTTCCAATATAAAAAGCACATTAAAAATCTCAAATAAGCCATTGCACCCAAATCTCTTCCAAAAATCTCTACTTATGCATCAGGATCTGAGTGGCTGCGAACTCTATTGGATCAAATTTTCCCAACTGATTATTCTCAATTGACCCAATTCACATTCTCCACACTACTGGAACTCACTTCCCCTGCATAGAAACCATACAGCGGCAGACCAAACCTTCCCCCACAAGATCTTGGCATGATAGTATCTGCAATTCTATCATTAAGGTATAATATTCCCCGCAGGGCTTCATTCATTTGCAACCCTGTGCTGAACCTGCTCATCAAGTCCAGTATCTCATGCTCAGGTGGTCACCCCACCCCTGCATTCTATATACCCCAAGATCTCAGTACCATATTTGAACATCTCCAATTGGAGCCATTGATTCAAAACTATATATGCTGTCCTCAATGTTTCTTTCTTAATGGCCTTACTGAATCTGTCACAACTGAGGAACCCCACTGTCAACGCAATAATGAGCCAAATGATCATCATCCCCTTGGACATGATGATTAGGAAAATTTATCAATTCATGTGAACACCACACCCAAAACACAACCAACATCAAAAAAGGATTTCTCCCAAAAAAATTTCATTTATCAACCATTCAAAAATTGGCTTGCCAAATTTCACCAGCGGGCTGGAATTATGGAAATTCTGCATCAACATCAACAATCCCAAATTCCCAAGGTTTCCCCCAAATGTGACATCTGGGATGGATTGGTCTGGAGACACTTCACTGCAACTAGAAATATAACTGGAGCCATTCATGTCCATTCCTGGTGCATTGGCCTTCTCCATTTATGGGGACTGGTTCAATGTACATGAAAAGTCAACCTGGTTGGCCAGCATTGCAACTATCATGCTTATTTGTCTTAATCTCCCCCCAAGTGAAAGATTGAAGCTAGATATTGTCTATGTTGCAGGAATCATCCCTGGTATGAGGAAGCTAACTGCCCTTCAATTGAATTACCTATCACCAGGGCAAATCTCACGTCAATCGTTGGTGATTGACTTCACGTCACACCGCGGTTAGTATAAAATCTTGCTTCAGTCGCATTAGTGTCACTTTATAGTCACTGGATTTAGTGGGTCACGTCATGTCAGCGTCAAGACAACGTTGTGGTATTCCATACCATTAGTACCAGTTTCAAGCTTACGAATAAAACAAAAGAAAAAAAAATTATAATAAAAAGAATTACGCAAAACAGATTTACACATTACAATTACAAATTTCAAAAAGAAATATACAATACACAGCCTCAAGATCTTAATAAAACAGTATAGTATCAAAGAATTTATCCACCTTATTGCATCATCAATAACAAATTATGTCATTAAAGGCAGTTAATTTAAATAAAGGTATATGAAGATGGACCAAAGCATCAGAAGATGTATTTTCCCCACCTTGATTCAATTTAAAGAAGAAATACCTCAAGGCTATGCATAAAATTACAATATATTTTCCAAGAACAACTGCTTCCTTAGTAATAATAACACGCATCAAACTTGATAGAAATGATGAAATCTCCATATGAAATGATACGATACTAAAATAAAACCACCAGCGTAATTCTCTCAGAACATACGTAAAAATAGAAACAAAAAATACTTTCCCCACCTTCAAGAAAACATTACCAGCCATATTATCTCAATGACCTCACATGACTCTGATAAAAAGAAAATCTCACCAGCCAAATTATCTCAAATACATCACATGATTTTGATAAGAAAAAGAACCACCAGCATAATTCTCTCATATATATCATATGACTAGAAGAAATTTCAATTGTCAGGAGCTGTATTTTCTCCACTTTCTTGGCAAAAAGAAAATCCCACCAGCCAAATTATCTCAAACACATCACATGATTTTGATAAGAAAAAGCACCACCAGCATAATTCTCTCAGAAAATACGTAACAAAGTCACAAAAAATGAAAGTGTCACCAGCAAAATTATCTCAAAGACATCACATGATTTTGAAAAGAAACAGAAACACCAGCATAATTTTCTCATATATATCATATGACTAGAAGAAAGTTCAATTGTCAGGAGCTGTATTTTCTCCACTTTCTTGGCAAAAAGAAAATCCCACCAGCCAAATTATCTCAAACACATCACATGATTCTGATAAGAAAAAGCACCACCAGCATAATTCTCTCAGAAAATATGTAACAAAGTCACCAAAAAAGAAAATCTCACCAGCCAAATTATCTCAAATACATCACATGATCTTGATAAGAAAAAGCACCACCAGCGTAATTCTCTCAGCAAACACGCTGCTACACCAAAACTACACATCTCACTAGCTAAAACCTCTCAGCTATGATTTTTTCTAAGTAACCTATTTTGAGAAGCTCTATAGAGGCCCAAAAGCTATAAAGAGAGGTCCTCTCTCCCTCATTTTTCCCATCATCATGGAACAAGTTCCCACTATCCAGGATAACAACCATCCCTGAACTAGCAGGATATCTAGAATAGTAGTAGTGTTTTAGTAGTGAAAAGCTCAGTAGCCTTTCTCAGTAGCTTAGTACTAGTGAAGAATAGTAGTATAACCATAGTAAAAGCTCAGTAGCCTTTCTCAGTAGCTTAGTATTAGTAAAGAATAAGTAGTATAACCGTAGTTAAAGTTTAGTAGCTGTAAGGTTTGACTATGAAACAATAAGTAAAAATTACTAATTTATTACTTATTGTACTCTGAATGTCCTTATGAATTGAATAAATAAGATTAAAAATATAATAATAATAAATAATTATTATTATTATGGCGTAAAATAATTATATTATTAAATAAATATAATAATATAATTTATATTATGAAAATATAATATAATAGATAAATATATTAATATAAAATAATTAATATATTTAAAAAGCTGTTTATTATTGTTACCAACAAATAATAAAGGCGTAAAAAATTGCTTTTTATTAATAAAAAACAATTAATAACAATAATCTTACTAATATTAAAGTTATGAATTAATATAAATACTATTTATATTAATTAAAGAATTATTAAGAGAGTAATAATAGAGAAATTATTATAATAAGAGAAAATAACCTACTTTTAACACTTAATATAATAATTTTGAAATATTTTACGCCAAAAAATATAAATACAACTTTTTCAAATTGTATTTACAATAAAAATAAAGAAAATTACAAATTATTCTGGATTTTAACGTGGAAATCAGTTTTTAAAGAGATTTTTTAGCAAAAACAATTAAATAAATGATTTAATCATGTCAAAATAGATGATTAAAGCAAGGTGGTCTTTGGTCTTTAATAATATAATAGTTTTATATATAAAGAATAAAGAAATTAACTTTGATTTAATTGATTTAATGTTTTTGATGCGTCTGAGGGGAAAATAGAGTAAAAAGAGCTCTATTTATAGTAAATACCTACCTCCTAGAGTCCAACAGGCTTCTAGTAGACGTGTACTGATCATACCCACTGGAATTGATCAATATTTTAAGGTTTGGAGATGATTACATCATTATCAAACCATATTACATCATTATTACACCATTATTTAGAGTTATCACTATAACTCTAGGTTTGATGACATCAGAGGCTTGGCAAAACCCCAAATTTCGTGGATTTTATTAGTTTTAATCATAAACTAATAGTATTCACCAATTTTATCACTCTTAAGACTGTTAAACTTAAATTAAGGCTACTGTGAGTGATCATAACTGCTCAAATTAAGCTCAAACTTTGATCCTCAATACCTTTTAAGATTTACACGCTACAGCAATTCAGAGAGTGAATTCTGATAGCCTGGCATAACCATATTATGCTGCCAAGAGATTTTCATTAAATCATCAAAACTCTAATTTTGATGATTTTTCTTGTAACTCATCTTTTCTGTCGAAATTCAATATTTTAAACTTCAAACCTTGATTTCAGGGGGTTTTACCCTGAATTTAATAATAAAAATTACATAATTCTTCACGAATGAACTAGTAGAATCCAACTGTATACTTTTTTTTAAGTTTGGAACACTTTCACAACAAAGTGGTCAACAGCTCTGTTGATTTTTATCAATATTTCATCATAGGTTTTAACCTTGTTTATAATTTGTAAAATAAAGTTCATATCTGTGTTCTTAAAGTAGATATGTGGTAACTTTTTTTTTCGTTCATCATTCTATCAGGTATAGTTTAGGAGATATTAGCTATGATCCTTGAATATATGTGTTGACCAAAAAAGTGCATATATTCAGGTTAATTCCTTAAGTATTAACTTTGGGAATTAGATTATTAATTGTTTTATGTGTCGATTTTTGTGGGGAATCCACTGGTACAATTTATTCCACATGTTGTTTCATTGGTTCTTGAGATAAATAAGGTTTTATGGTATTTATAAGGTATTATACCTTATAATTCATTAAATATTGACTTTACAGATATGCCATAAAAATGGTATATGTGTATTTTACCATGGGGAATCCAATGGTATAATTTATTTTACATGTTGATTCATTGGTTCTTAAGTTAAACCAATTTTTGTACCAATTTATGGTATTTTTTGTATATTTAAGTAATTATTTTTAATGTATAATTATTCTAAGTAATTTTAATATAATTATATTAAAGGTATGATTATTCTGAGTCTTTTTTGTCACCTTATTGGGTAAGTGGTCATATCTCAAAGGCTCACATTCCCTACCACCAAAAAAGATTGTACCACAATCTGATATGTGTGATTAGGGTATCATCCACTGTCCTACCTCTTCATTAGACTTTATCAGTCCTGAAGCTCAATAATGCTTGATTTTGTTATTCTTTAGGTTTTCTTTCATGTCTAAACCTCCTCAGTAGTTTATCAGCATTTGTTATATCTTTCTCAAGTAGCCATTCATCTTCTTGAGTTGGATTTCTATACCTTACAAGGTATTCTCTTTCTTTTTTGTTCCTTGTCCTTCTTTCTTTAAGGACTTTTACAATTCTTTTTTCTTCTCCTTCTTCCAAAGGGGGAATTTCAAGTGGGGGTTTATTTCTTAGTGGAAGGAATTCCTTGTCACTTGAGCTGTAAGGTTTTATAAGACTTACAGGGAAAGTTGGGTGTTTATTCATTAAATCACCTGTAAGTTCCAATTGTACAGCATTGGGTCCATGAAGTGCTTTTACCATAAATGGTCCTGCAAAGGAATCTTTCAATTTCTTTGGTCCTTTTATGTTATTAAAGTTAAGAGTTGATACTAATACCAAATCTCCTATTTTGAAGTCAGGTGGTTTATGACTTTTGTCCCATCTTTCTTTTGCATATTTGAAAGAGTCTTGCATGCATCTGTTTGCATGGTGTCTTGCTTTGTCAATCATTATCTTAAAACTTCTTGCTGTTGGATGTATGTCCACTAAGTCCTTTTTGAGGGTATCATAAGGAAGTCTTGGATTCCAACCTTTCTCTAGCATTACTGGTGTTTTGCCAGTAGAAGAATGGATTGATGTCTTATATGCCAGTTCAAGTGCTGGTATTAGTGTACACCAATCATGGGTAAAACCATCAGAATCTTTGAATTCTAGCCCATAAGCACAGAATCTTCTGATCATGTCCTCTAAGGTCTGTATCATTCTTTCTGCTAAACCATCAGTTTGGGGATGGTAAGCTGTTGAGAATGATAGCTTTGTCCCAAATAAGTTATGGAGATTTGTCCATAATGCTGAAGTGAACTTTGGGTCTCTGTCACTTATAATATTTTGGAATAAGCCTGTGTGGCTAATGACTTTATTCCATATCATTATGGCTGTATCCATAGCTGTGTCATCTTTATGACATGGTAAGAACATGGGAGTTTTACTGTACCTGTCAACTAACAATAGACATGCATTATAGCTCCTGTCTCCTCCTGGAGGTAGTGCTGTTACCCAATCCATATGAACTATTTCCCATGGGGATTTTGGTTCTTGGATTTGGATCATCATTCCAAATTTCTTTCCTGTGGCTCTGTTGGCTTTTTGACATCTGTCACAGGTTTGGCAGTACTCTGCAACATCTTTCCTCCAATTTGGCCACCAAGAGAAGGTTTTCACCCTATCTAGTGTCCTATCTTCTGAGAGATGTCCAGATGCAACACTATCATGACACTCATGTAAAATAGTGTTTATTAGTGTTCTATCTGTTAAGGCCATAACACATGTGTGTTTTGTTCTATGGTAAAGGATTCCATCAAGGAGGTGGAATCTTCCTTCATCATATGCCTTTTTCCATATTTCATCTAATTTTGATGAAAGTGATGGATCTTTGCAGTCTTTCATTAGAAGTTGGCTTATGATATGGCAATTTTTGTCTGTCTTATAGCTTTCTTTAACTTGGTTAAAGAATTCTGTGCCTATGTCTGTGACACATATTCCTTCTATATGGTGCTCTTCTAGTGGTACCCATGCTGGATTGTCAGGGGTATTTGCTAAAGCCCATCTGCTAAGACCATCTGCATTTTTATGAATATTTCCAGATTTATGTACAATAGTCATATTTCCTCTATATTCTTGGATAGCAATTTGCTATCTCAGCATATGTCTATTTGGAGTCTTCATATTTAATAGTGATCTCACAGCATTACAGTCTGTGATTACATCAAATACTGTGCCATCCAAATAATAATGCAGTTTTTCTAAAGCCCACACTAGGCATAAGCATTCCATTTGGCTTGCTCCATACCTTGCTTCTGTTGGCTTTATTTGCCTTGAAATGAAACAAATTGGTCCTTCCACTGGTTTATCATTGATAATTTGTGTTTGGTGAAGTGCAGCACCTAATCCTTCTCCACAAGCATCAATGTATAGTTTGAAAGGTAGTTTCCAATCTGGCATCAGAAGAAATGGGGCATTTGTTAGTGAATTTTTCAATTCTTCATATGCCTTGACCCTTTCTTCAGTCATTTCATAAACTGTTTGTTGGTCACATAATTTATATAAGGATTTGGCAATTTTTGCAAAGTCCTTTATATGCTGTCTATAGTAACCAGCAAATCCTAAAAATGATTGCATTTATTTTTTGGTTTGAGGCATTGGTTTGAGTAGTACTGCTGCTACTTTATTTTTGTCTATGCCTAGACTAAGTCCAGATACAACATTTCCTAGTGCTTTTAATTCACTATATGAAAAATGACACTTTTTCAAGGAAATTTTCATATTCACTTGGACTATTTTTTGTAGTACCCTTTCTAGTCTTGTAAGGTGATTTTCCCAAGTTTCTGAGCAAACTATGATATCATCAATATAGATAATTAACCATCCTTCTGATAATTCTTCAGGGAATATGGTATTCATCATTCTTTGATAATGGGAAGGTGCATTTTTTATCCCAAATGGCATTCTTAAGTATTCAAAAATTCCACAATGGACTATTATTCTTAGTAGTTTCTTGGCATTGTCTGTTAAGACATTTTGATGAAAACTCTTAAGAGCATCCATAGCTGTGATGAACTTAGCTTGTGACAATTGGGTCAATGTCTCATGGATTCTAGGTATTGGATATCTGTCTGGAATGGTATAAGTGTTCAGGGCTCTGAAATCTCCTACCATCCTTGATTTTCCATTATGCCAAGTTATAATGACAGGTGTAGTAACTTCTACTTGTTCATTATGTCCAACCTTTCTTAATACTCCAAGGTCCATTAATTCTTTAATGTGCACTTCTAAGGCTTCTGTAGCTCTTGGTCTGGCTGGATAAGCAGGTCTTCTTAATAAAGGTGGGTAAGGCTTTTCTACATTAAGAATTATATCCACTTCATGTCCAATTATGGCACCTAGTGGCTCCTTGTCAGTTGCAAAGGCATTTTTATACTTAAATAAGAGGTCAATCAATTTTTCTTTCATTTTTTCTGTTAATTCTTGATTGAATTCTGCCTCTGTAAGTTGTTCAGATATAAAAAGTTCCTTTTCTGGAATTTTTTCTTCCTTCTTAATAACTGTGATTTGTTTTTTGTTATTTAAGAAGCCAAACTTTCGTCTTTTGTTATCTCCTATGGTAAAATATCTATCTTTTTGGTTGGAGATATCTATACCATAGTTTGATAAGTAGTCATTCCCAAGTATGAAATGATTACTAGTACAGTTGTCCATTACTACAAACTCTACTTTAATTCTGACACATTGTGAGGGATGAGGAAAAATTAGTGTTAAATCAATTATTCCAAGGGGCTTCATGCTCTCACTTGCACTACTAAGTTTGACAACTTGTATTGGCATACGTTTTTCTTGCCAGTTTGGGACAATGGTTTTTAAATAACTTTTGCCAACACAAGTGCAATATGCTCCTGTATCCAAGTTAAATTTTCCTTCTTGGTTATCAACCATAACAATACTTATACTTGATTTTCCAGCTGTATATCCCATTCCTCTTGCAGGTTTGGTTCTATACATTTTGGCATCTTGTATGTTTGTCAGGTTTGAGTGAGATGTTCCAACTTGTGGTAAGCTTGAATTAACATCCAGTACTTCATAAATTATATCAATATAATTAATTTGTGCATTAATTATATTGATTTCATCACTTTCAGAGCTTTCTGACTCTTCTGTCTCTTTTTCAGAGTCAGATTCCTCTTCTTTGTCATTGTGGTTTTCTGTTTCCACAATTTCATTAATGTTTGCTTTTTTAAGGCAATTATTGGCTAAGTGTCCAATACCTCCACATTTATGGCATTTTCTTTGCTCATTATTGTTGGATGTATTGGGCTTAAAGGATTCTTTTGATTTATCTTTTTTGATAAATGGTTTATTTGGGCTTTTAATGTCCAATTTTTTCCAAGTCCTGCCAATTTTTGTTCTTGTCACTATATCTTCTAGTGCATTTATATACTCTTCTGTGGAGCATGGTTCTATACACCTGCTTCTTAGGGCATGTTCTAGTTCCCCTCCACATTTTTTAAGTATTTTCATGTGCACCATCTTTTGTGACATTTCTGGGTACAGTGCATTAAGCCTTTCAACTTGTTTCAAGAACCAAGTTAAAGGTTTGTCTTTCTCTGGGTCAAAGAAAGAGTTTTCAAATGCATTTTCTATCTTATACCTCCAGGCATCATTTGCCCACTTGGTGATTATTTCTTGTTTCCACCAAGACCAGGTATTTTTACCATTTGTTTGTCTTATGCCATAATACCATCTTTTTGCAGATTTCTCAAACAATGAATGTAATCTTGCAGTGATTAATTCATCTGGTATGGCATAGTATTCTTGTAACATGTCAATTGTTTTAATAAATGACATGTGGTCATATTCACCTTCTCCTGTGAATGTTGGCCATTCCTTCAATTGAGGTGCTTCCTTCATTAAGACTTGGTTATTATCTTGGTGACTGAAGTCTGTTATGAAAGGATTTGACAATTCCTCTTTTGTTTTAACAGGGCTTCTTATATGAGAAAATGGTGTTGATAAGTTTGGCATATTTAAATTAGCCTCATTAATTTTATCCATTTTTTCAGTAATGAGCCTTATTTCACTCTGAATATCATCTTTCAGATGCATTCTTGCTTCATCACTTTTTTCCACATGGTCCAAAAGTAATTTTTGGTGTGATGAAGTCTTTTCTTCAAATTTTTCTACAGAAATACTTAATTTATTTAATTTTTCTGTAAGATTGTCAATACTCACATCATAATTGATTGTCAAAGTCTTGTCTTTGATATCTTTTATGTATCTATACAATTCTTGTTGTCCTTGTATTAATTTTTGAGTATTGTCAATTAAATTCTTTGGTTTATTATTTTCAACAATAAACTTAATGTTGTCAATTTCTTTCTTGTTTTGCACAACAATTTTTGTTAAAGAAGATAAATTGTTATTTATTTCTTGTAGTGATAATAAACTATCTTTAATTTCTTTTAGAGGTAATATACTATTTTTAATTTCTGTTAAAGTATTCACAATATCTTTGGACAAGGTTATTTCTTTGGGAAATGAGGTTGTCTCATTCTTTGCTCTTCCTTGTCCTTGAATTCCATCAAGGTTCTGGCCATGTTGAAAACATTGTCCATGGCATCCTTTTGAATTCTTGGGATCCTGTAGCTTGGGGAATATGGTTTCCTCCAATGCTTTTTCTTGTTCTTCTTCCCTTCTTGGGGAAGTGGGCTGGCTTGGGGCTTGCTGGTAGAAGCTACTGGGGCTTCTTCCTTGGTTGCCTCCCTCTTTTTGGCGTGGTAATCCTTGATTTTTTTGATTTGAGGTTTGGATGACAGTGGATTCCATCCATTGGAGTATTTCACTATCTCCTCCTCTTTGAGGAACTTTTTCAGGATGTGCCAGGAGTTCATCACTCCTTGGTGTATTTGAGGCAGCATTTCCCAATCTTTGTCCTTGTACACTGTGAAATACTGCTTGTACTGGCTCATGTAGATGTCTATTTGAGCCCTCTGAATGTGATTTGTACCTATTTGAGTTACTCATACTTAGTTCCAATTCAGTCTCAGATATCATGGGCATTTCTGGGACTTGCCTTTGGGATAAGGCCCTTCCTTGTGTGGATTCTGTTCCACTGGGGATATTGCCCTTTCTTTTCCCTTTTGAGGGATCAGTTCTACCTCTGAGTCCAGCTCCATCTGATTGGATGGAGTATTGGGAACCTCTTCTGGTAGTCATAATTTAAGAAAATAAGAAATAAAAGTATTTTAGAATAAAAATTCTTTTTATGGCAATTATAAAAGAGGTGCTCACCTTCAGAGTCTTGAATGGTGGGTCCTGGAAAGTCTAATTTCTTAGCTTTCTTTCTTTTGGTGATAACTGGTGTTGGAGAACTTTGACAAGTTTCTTCCACCAATCTCTCAACAGTAGTTTGGTTGTCTTCTGTTGGGTTATCTTCAAACACTAAAAAAGACAAATAAATATAAGTCTTTTTATAAGAAGTGTTATTTTTTGGCAAGATATGGCAATTTTCCACGTAGAAATTGCTTATATATCTTTAAAAAATTGAAATGAATAAAGAAATAAATAAAAATGAATAAAAATAACTTTTTTATTGGTTTTTAAAATTTTTTAATATTTTTTATATTTTTATTTTTAAAGAATAAAATAAAAATGAATATGATTCTTTTACAAAATTAAATTATAAAAGAAAATTATTTTTAATTCATAAATTATCTTTTTTAATCACTAGAGTCACTCAAAGAAAGTTCTTGCAAGTCTAAGGATGTGAAAAACCACGTGTAAGACAGTACAATTGCTTTCCAAATGCCTCAATAGCTTTTAAAATCAATAAAATATAAAATTATTATATGATTTGTTATTGGATAAACCCAATTAGAATCTTTTTAAAGGTCTTTTAAGTAAATATCACGGCCAGGCCCCCAAATGTAAGGTTTGACTATGAAACAATAAGTAAAAATTACTAATTTATTACTTTTCGTACTCTGAATGTCCTTATGAATTGAATAAATAAGATTAAAAATATAATAATAATAAATAATTATTATTATTATGGAGTAAAATAATTATATTATTAAATAAATATAATAATATAATTTATATTATGAAAATATAATATAATAAATAAATATATTAATATAAAATAATTAATATATTTCAAAAGCTCTTTATTATTGTTACCAACAAATAATAAAGGCGTAAAAAATTGCTTTTTATTAATAAAAAACAATTAATAACAATAATATTACTAATATTAAAGTTATGAATTAATATAAATACTATTTATATTAATTAAAGAATTATTAAGAGAGTAATAATAGAGAAATTATTATAATAAGAGAAAATAACCTACTTTTAACACTTAATATAATAATTTTGAAATATTTTACGCCAAAAAATATAAATACAACTTTTTCAAATTGTATTTACAATAAAAATAAAGAAAATTACAAATTATTCTGGATTTTAACGTGGAAATGAGTTTTTAAAGAGATTTTTTAGCAAAAACAATTAAATAAATGATTTAATCATGTCAAAATAGATGATTACAACAAGGTGGTCTTTGGTCTTTAATAATATGATAGTTTTATATATAAAGAATAAAGAACATACCTTTGATTTAATTGATTTAATGTTTTTGATGCGTCTGAGGGGGAAATAGAGTAAAAAGAGCTCTATTTATAGTAAATACCTCCCTCCTAGAGTCCAACAGGCTTCTAGTAGACGTGTACTGATCATACCCACTGGAATTGATCAATATTTTAAGGTTTGGAGATGATTACATCATTATCAAACCATATTACATCATTATTACACCATTATTTAGAGTTATCACTATAACTCTAGGTTTGATGACATCAGAGGCTTGGCAAAACCCCAAATTTCGTGGATTTTATTAGTTTTCATCATAAACTAATAGTATTCACCAATTTTATCACTCTTAAGACTGTTAAACTTAAATTAAGGCTACTGTGAGTGATCATAACTGCTCAAATTAAGCTCAAACTTTGATCCTCAATAACTTTTAAGATTTACACGCTACAGCAATTCAGAGAGTGAATTCTGATAGCCTGGCATAACCATATTATGCTGTCAAGAGATTTTCATTAAATCATCAAAACTCTAATTTTGATGATTTTTCTTGTAACTCATCTTTTCTGTTGAAATTCAATATTTTAAACTTCAAACCTTGATTTCAGGGGGTTTTACCCTGAATTTAATAATAAAAATTACATAATTCTTCACGAATGAACTAGTAGAATCCAACTGTATACTTTTTTTTAAGTTTGGAACACTTTCACAACAAAGTGGTCAACAGCTCTGTTGAATTTTATCAATATTTTATCATAGGTTTTAACCTTGTTTATAATTTGTAAAATAAAGTTCATATCTGTGTTCTTACAGTAATTACGTGGTAATTTTTTTTTTCGTTCATCATTCTATCAGGTATAGTTTAGGAGATATTAGCTATGATCCTTGAATACATGCGTTGACCAAAAAAGTGCATATATTCAGGTTAATTCCTTAAGTATTAACTTTGGGAATTAGATTATTAATTGTTTTATGTGTCAAGTTTTGTGGGGAATCCACTGGTACAATTTATTCCACATGTTGATTCATTGGTTCTTGAGATAAATAAGGTTTTATGGTTTTTATAAGGTATTATACCTTATAATTCATTAAATATTGACTTTACAGATATGCCATAAGAATGGTATATGTGTATTTTACCATGGGGAATCCAATGGTATAATTTATTTTACATGTTGATTCATTGGTTCTTAAGTTAAACCAATTTTTGTACCAATTTATGGTATTTTTTGTATATTTAAGTAATTATTTTTAATGTATAATTATTCTAAGTAATTTTAATATAATTATATTACGGGTATAATTATTCTGAGTCTTTTTTGTGACCTAATTGGGTATGTGTTCATATCTCAAAGGCTCACAGTAGCCTTGCTCAAAAGCTTAGTGTTATTAACAAAGAGAAGTAGTAGTCATATAAACTCAGTATTAAAAAAAATCCTAAAAGAATCAAATCCAGTAGTCTTATTATTAGTACTCATATCAAAAAAAAATCATTATAATCAACCTAAAACCATAAAAAATATATATATTCTTATCATTCTTATTAAAAAAAACAAAAAAAAATATTCTTATTAGTTTCATTAACATAACACAAACCCAAAACATATATATATATATATTATCATCACTTTTATTAAAATAAAATAAAAAAAATCTAGTGTTTATTTTATCAGAAATTTTAGATCAGAATTTTTACTGTAGTGTTATTGATAGGTCTGATTTAGAGACTGCTGATAAGTCTACTCTATCTGTTAAAGCCACAAATCTTATTTTATTTTGTGATTCTTTATAGGCTGACTATTCAGTACTATTTAGAGGGGAAGCTAATACACCTTAGCACCCATGGTTATTGGACAATTCTGAAATTCAAAACAGACTTACCAATAATTTCCCCCTCAAGGTACTGCCTTATTTCATCCCACACCAAAAGGAGTTCCCACATCTGGTGTCCCAACAGTGGCCTGAACAACTTCAATCATCAATAAGCCGACAATTATCAAAGAAAAAAAACATTCAAATTTAGTCCATAAAAAGAAAAAGCCTTTTATCAATAAAAAATTTCAAGCACCTATCAAGTCAATCTGGAATCAGAAAAACCACAAAATTCTAAATCATCATCACCATCAAGTTCTTCAACAAAATCATTTCACTATTATTATCCAAAAAGAGGAGAAACACCACCTGGAGAAGAATCACCTATAGATTATAGTATACCAGTTGGTACACCAAGAACTAAGAAGAAAGATCAAAAGATAGTTACAGATTATTTTCAGAAATTACTCAAGGAACTATTTGAAATTAAAAAGAAAAGTGAAAAAGAGAAAATAAATAAAGAATATATCAATATGGATTCAGCATCATCATCAAAGATACCACACAATTCAGATGAATCCAAAGAAGAAATTATAAATGAAGAGACTATGCAAGGACAAGAAGATATTTCTGATGTAGAAAGACTTCATCAAAGAATGTTGGAAATGCAACAAGAATTAATTGAACTCCTTAAAAAAGAAGGGAAAAGGAAAGAGTCAAGTTTTAGCACAGAAAACAGCCGAATGGAAGAAGCTACGAGCATGCCAAGAATCTTTAGACAAGAAGGGTCACCATCACCATTTTCAAGGCCTATGGCCTCATCAACTCCATTCACTTCACAAAGACCAAATACTCTACCAAAGAGGGTTAATATTCATGCACAGGCTTCAAGCCCATTGCAACAAGAAATCCCACGAAACAATACACCCATTGTCAAGATCAGACCAAAGGATTATAATTTATGGTTTGATGGAAAGGAAGTGGAAAGATTTATTAAAAGAGTAGAAAATATAGCAGAAATTGAAGGAGCAAGTGGAAGGGATATAGCAAGACAGATATCCTTTTGGACTAAAGATCAAGAAATTAGCTACCATATTGAAGGAATGCCTGGATATGAAACTGGTGATTGGGAGCAATTAAAATTAGATATGAAGAGGAGATGGGGAACAGTGTCACCTGAAAGAAGATACAAGCTGTCCTCAATTACTCAATTATTTACAAAGATTCAACAACAAGGAGGAATTAGAAATATTACCCAATATAAAAAGCTCATTGGTGAATATGAATCTATCATTAATTATCTCAAAAGGTATCAATATATACAAGGAGATATCAATCACAATCAAGAAAATTTGGCGAGTCTTTCCTCAAGTGTTCAAGAATCTATTTACAAAGAAATGATTAAAGATAAGGCCATGGTGCAAGCTTTGGATGGTGGTTATATCATTCCAAGATTGGAAATCTTAAAGTTCTATATTGAACAAGATCTAGAAGCCAAAGTCTTAATTCAACAGAAGGAATTTTCACAGCCAAAGTCACGAGAGAATAAAGCTAGGTTTGAAGATGAAAGCTGGGAAGAAGTCTTAAAGCAAATGAAAGATCTTACCAAAACAATTAAAAATCCTCAGCCACAAGAAAATCAATCAAAGGATACTGGGAATAAAGCAGTTAAGGAAGTATTGAAACAGCTCAAACACCTCTCTGAAGTAGTTGAATCTCCCAAGAAACCTCAACCAAATAATAATCAAGATCATAGAACTATACAAAACTCACAGCAATTCAGGCCAAGATATCCTTCACCACCCATATCTTCTGGTTATCAACCATATGTTCCAGCTCAAATGGCTCCAAGACAGCCATTGAAGTGTTATTACTGCCTAGAAGAAGGACATTCTGCAATAAGATGTAATCATCTCACAGAAGACTTGGAGAAAAGAATGGTCTTGAAGCGTGGAGGAACATATCTTTTTCCAAATTTTCAAAGAGTACCCACAGAAGGCCCTAAATCTGCAAAAGAATTAGTTAGACATTTTGCCAAAGAGCAGGAGGATTTTACAAAGAAAATGATGGAACAATCAAATTCACCCCAAAAGAAGCAAGAAACAACAGTAATTGAGGAAAGGAAGGGTGAGAAGGCAGCAGCTATAGCTCAAAGAGAAGAATGGGGAAACTGGAAACCTCCTCAAATATCACCAGCAAATGAAAATATTCAAATAAATGTTGGGCTTAGACAGACAAGGCAAAGAGCTGCAAGACAGGAAACTCAAAGTAAAACCCAGCAAGAGGATAAAAATGAAACACACAAACCCTTTAAAAAGAAGATACCAGGTGCCTACCACGAGGAAGATGAGGCAGAAGAAGAAATAAGAGTTCTAATTCCAACAAAATACAAGAAAACACAAGAAGGAAAGGAAGTAGATAATGATACTGAAATCATTTCCAAGGAAAAAAATAAGGAGGTACTTAGACAGGATTCACAAAAGATGGAATTAAAAAACAAGGTAAAATCTACACCCAATAACCCAAAGATAATAATTGAACATGTGATGAAGAGAATACTTGAACAAAAGATAAATCTTACTCTTGAAGAAATATTATCAATGTCACCAACCTTTATTGATAAACTACAAAATTTAACTACCCAGGAAAAAGAAGTAATAAAATCAGTCAATACGTCAAATATTCAAGAAAGACTACTTTCAGTAAAGCTATGGGACTATGATACCCCAAGATTACATTATGCATGCCCACTTGGATTTATGGAGGTATTTATTGGAAGAGAAGAATATCCTACAATGGCATTGGTGGATACTGGAACAGAAATTAATATAATACCAGAGGAAATTGCAATTCGAGCCTCACTTACAAGTAGAAAGCTCAATATGAATCTCAGAGGAATTGGTGGACATACCACATCCTTGGTTGGACTCTCAGAATTTACACCAATTACTATGATAACAGGAGAAGAAAAAGAAATTCATTTATTCATAGCAAAAGGAGCTGTACACACCATACTTGGAAGACCATTTTTAGCAGATAATAATGTTAAATTGGAATTTTCACACAAGCAAGGGGAAATATTTAGTTATCCAGAGCAAGATGGACATCGATTATGCTTACCAATATGTAACCCTCAAGCTATGGGCTGGCAAATTTCTCCACCAAGAGGTATGGAGCTTTGTGCATCTTCAGAGATTGGAAAATGGTCAATACATGGAGCAGAATCATCCAAAAGAAAAGAAACAGAGGAAACAGAAAGTCAATATTCAACAAGATTGAAGACAATATTTCTTGTAATAAACAAAATACCCTTCTCAGCCATTTTTGATGCAAAAAATGACTTGAATGTTATAACTCAGGAAATGGCCCTAAAAGCAGAATTAAAAATCAGCCCTTACACATCAAAATCATCAGATAACTTTTTGAAGCCAATTGGTCAAATTAAAAATCTTGAAGTCACTTTGGAAAGTGAAGAGAAAACCTACCTGGACTTCTTAGTATTTGATAATTTCAACCAGATAATAGATGAAGAAAAGTTAAGCATATTATCTTCATCTAAATAAAGTATTCCACCTCAAACTGAAAGAAAATCTAAAGGGAAGGATCCAGAAGAGGATGAATTAAAGGTAGAAGATAGTGAAGCAATAGAAAAAATAAAAATGGAACTGAAGAAGATGAGAAGAAATTTGGACATGGCCATAGAATATCCAGAGAAATGGCTAGCACTTGAGTTAAGTGGTATGAAAAAAGAAGATCAAGTAGAAAGCCCACAGAAGAAATTCAAAATGGATCTGAAGCCACCTGAAGCAAATTCCTCAAGAATTTCAGAAGACTATTTCAATTCATTTCAAGAGGAAATTGGGTACATTGGTGACACTGAAAAAGATTTACTAAGTGAAGAACCAAAAGATAGCATAATCAAGCCATTGGCAAAAAGAAAATTTGAAGAATTGAAAAAGGATAGTGCCATAATTACTGAAGACAAAATGGATCAAGTTTGGGATAGAAATATTCAAAAGAGGAATGAGAAAAAAATGGAAACAGCAGAATCAGAAGATGACTTGAAGTTATACCAACAAAATAATGGAGATTTGGAAGATAAATATAAGCAAGGAAGAATATTTGAAGATCTAGAAGAAGGAGAGTTATCAGAAAATACACAAGGGCTAGCTGGACTTAGCATTATAGAAGAATTTAATCATGCCTATTATCAAATATTCTTCCTTACAAGCTCAACTAATTTATTTAATCAAAATAAAGGAATTACATCTGAATTACCAAATGACTCCCAGAATCAAAATGGCATACAGGAAGACATACCAGAATATGAAGGACTGGAAGATTACATAATACTTCAAATGATAACATTTGAAGAACTGTATGATTATGAGCTAGATTCACCAATAATTCAAACCAAATATATTTCAGAACTACCTGGATCAAATCTTACAAATGTTGATTTTCTGGAATTACTAACCACTATTGGAATCAAAGGAAATTTAAGGAATCCTTACTGGAAGAAGCCTTATGGATATTATCAAATGACAATAGAAGGACTGTATCACAAAATGTTATGGGCTCAAGAAGATTTGAATCTAGATGGTTTGGAAATTTTGGGGGGAACTCTTTGCTGGTGTGATGTTGGGTACATGTTTATTCATGAAGTCAAAGGTTTTGTTTCAGAATGGAAAGGAAACACACACAAAAAACAACACAACAAGATATTTGGGGAAATATTGAAGGACATATGTCTTTCAGTAATTCACAAAAGAAGGTTGAATATTTCTCAATAATAGCTGAAGTAATCCAATTTCAATCACCAAATAAAAAATAAAAAACCATATAAAAAATAGCAAAATAAAATAAAAAAAACACCTAAAAAAAGAGAATTCTGTATATATCTGTATTAGTATCAAGGGCAGTGACCTCCTGCCTTATCAAAGAGGAATTTCAATTTTTTTTTTTTTTTCAAATCTTTTTTAAACACTCTTATCACTCAAGGGCAGTGACCTCCTGCCTTATCAAAGAGGAATTTCAAATCATTCAAACTAACTTATAAAAAGAAAAGCTTTTTTAAACACTCTTATCACTCAGGGCAGTGACCTCCTGCCTTATCAAAGAGGAATTTCTAATCATTCAAAAAAAAATAATCTTTTTTCAACATTCCCATAATTCAGGGCAGTGACCTCCTGCCTTATCAAAGAGGAATTTCAATTTTTTCAATTTTTTTGTCAAGTATCTTATCACTCAAGGCTATAAATCTTTATTCAAGAAAGGACTTCAAACTCAACATTTTCCAAGAGATTATTTTCAATGTACAAGTATCATGATTTTATTTAAAAAAAACAGGGGTGGCTATCTGTTCTTATGCCACCTCATATAAAAAATGGCACAGGTTTGGGGAAGTGTGGGCCTATATGCCTTTATTAATGTTATTTCTTTTTTTTCAAAAAAAAAACAATGAAAAGATGATGTGAAGAAACAGCAAAAGAAGATATAGATAGCTCACAATATCGAAATTATGACCGCCGGTCATAATTTGGTTCTTTGAGACAGGAAGATATAAAATATGGAAAGCAAAACAAAAAAAAACCAACTAAACAAGCTAGGCCATTCAGATACAGAAAAAGAAGATAGAAGAAGTTCAAAATGTCAAAATTATGACTGCCGGTCATAATTTGGCCTAAAATCAAGAAAATTATCTCAAGACATGGGGGAAAAATCAACCAAACAAGCTAGGCTATTCAGATACAGAAAAGGAAGATCAAAGAATTTAAAATGTCAAATTATGACCGCCGGTCATAAAATGACCACCTCAATACAGAAAATAATTCAACTCACCAAAAGACTACTCTGATTTATACTGGATGACGTTCTTATAGCCCCAAATTAATGAGTTTAGTCAATCTTTGACTAGCACGCATCCTCCCAGCATTTTAAATAAGGAAATTGAAATCAGTACTTCTCAAATCATAATCAAGGTTGAGCACCCTCAATCACAACAAGTTTCCAAAGATCAATTTTTTTTGACAGACTCAAGGAACACAATGATACCAAATTGCATCACTAAGCTTGCTCAAGGCTCAGAATATGCTACCCAGCATGGTTACCCTATTCCGGAAACTGACAGGTCCGGCAGCAGAATTACTGCCAGAGGGGGGAATTGAACCTGTTTCAAACTTGATGAAAGTGGAAAGCAACCCAGAATCACAAACCACTCACTACTGGCACGCACCTGATCGCACAGACTGTGGCGTCGTCCTGACCCTGCCAAGGTTCAACATTACGTAAATGATTGGAAAATATTTGCCCTTTGTGAGTCCTGAAAAACCTCAGCCTTTATAGTTCTCATAAAAAAAATGTCATTAAGTACAATGTACTCTTACAACGTGTACAACCCATTTAAGTTTTTGAAATACCACAAAAGCTTCTTTCAAGAAAACAAACCTCCCAAATAATGTTGGAATAAAGGGTATTCCAATGAGACTCTTTCAATCTGAAAGAGTACCATGCCTCAAATAATGTTCACCCTTGTGTTCATTGATTTTGAAAGAAATGTTGAACATTCAAGTTCTTCCGTTATGGGAACATTCGGAGGAGTAAGGGATTTCTCAGGCTCTACCTATGAGTCATTCCTTTCATAGATGTTAGTTACCTACTTTTCTGCCTCAATATAAAGTCCAGGTGCTTTGAGTGATCATTCTAGCACCCCTTCGATCTTAAATTTTAATTGCTGAAAATTTTTGTTGTAATTAATTTTCAAATAACTGACCTCATTGATACTCTCAATATAGCTACTGGCTTAGCTTTTTGTTATTAAGATTCTTATTTTGCTTGATAAAAGACGTGGACGCAAAACACCATTGTTTTTTATATTCGTTTTATTTTTACCAGTACATCTATTGATACCAAATATTTTAGACTTTCTCTGATTCTCTTACAAGCTTGATTATTTTACATCTTCACTACTAAACCACTTCTTCAAAATGAATTTCCCGAATTTTAATCCCTCTAGACCTGTCGCAGGAAGTTCTTCACGTCCAGACGAGCATTAAGAAATGTGAAAGGCGATTTCCCAATGTGATGAAGTGATTGCAAAATTGATGCAGCAAGAAGAAGATGAGGCTGCGGCTGTAATTATCCCTTCGGTGAACAACAATACCAAGAAAGACAAAGGCAAAGGGCACCTCATGAGCTCTGAAGATCAACTGCGTCAACATACAACTCCAATTAGCAATAGACCACCAGCGTCCCAAAAAAGAATAAACTATACTTTAAACAACAAAGTGTCAGTGAAACGTAACCCAATCCAAATGCTCATGCGAGAGGCTCCACCAGACTTCAAATATACCAAGGTTAGAAAATCATTAGAAGGCTTAGAAATGGGTTTCAGTAGCTAATTCCATTACCTTGTGTTCAGGAAGCATTATATGTACACATTAAGCTCTTGTGGGGAATGCTTACACCAGCAGCAATGCCAACAGCACCCAATAAACAATTATTGAAGGAGTTCTACCAACAATTCTCAAGTGTAGAAGAGGTTCAAAGTGTGGCACAAAACTCAAAAGGTGTGAAGCTGATTAATGAAGCCCAAGTTCAAACCTTGCGTGATGCACGTTCTGGAAAAAGAAAAGTCGGCAAAAACATCATCAACATGCAAGATTTCTATATTACATATGTCCATGCAATGCTTGCTAAGCTCGGTATTCGTATCTGGGCCCCCGATCTGGAAGAAGCACCCGATTCCCTTTATAACGAGGCATGCCGTATTGTTGCATTGATGACTTTTCAACAAATTGCTTGCAGCGGGGCATATCAATATATGCGTGCAAACTTTACTTACTGTAATGACCTTGGTCTGCTTTGTAATGCCTATGATCATTATGTGCACTATGTTTTAGCAGAAAAGTATAGAAGAGAAGGTAGAGAGAAGGGATGGAATGAACGAGATGTGGAGAGGAAAGTAGTACAACGTGCAAGACAACGAGTAAGTTTTTTTTTCCTTCAGAAGATCATTGAAACAGAACCAAACTAACCCATTGGCCCTCTTGCAAAAGTTACGTGATAACCGTTACAAGTTCTTAATTGCACACAATTATCCTAAAAGATATCAAGTAATTGCATCAGATGTTAATGCTCATAGCGATGATGAGTACAATGCAAAAGCAGGCGCTTATGTAACTAAAACTCTTGCATACCGATCAGACAGTGCCACTGCTTTCTTTTGAAGACTGGATTCAAAAATCAAGGACGTTGATCGGATGATGGGTCGCCGATCATACCGACGAATTCGCCGAAGACCAAAAAAACCAATCCTTTCCGAATTTTAAAAAACACCTAAAAACATTCCCATTGACTTTTATAGACCTGAATGGTTTAACGAAAAAAACCACTCACAGAAAATAATGGTGGCTGATCTAGGAGAGGTTGCCTTTGTTCCCGCCAAAAATTTACCTCCTGGCTCAAAAGAACATCCAGATGAACAACTTGGTGATCTTACTTTCAGCAATAAATACTGGGATTCAGTCAGCAAGGATTACCAAACCGAACCTGGCACCCCTGAAAATAGTGATAGTGTCAGTCTTGCAAGTAGTGATGGCGATGAGAGTATTGATTCAGATGCTGCAGCTAATGAACGCGATGTAGACAACAGTTTGGTGGAGGAAGAGCTCATCAAGCATGAGGAAAGCGAGGTGGAATTTGCAGAGGAAGAGAAGGATTCAGTCAGTCAAAACGACGAAGATGTTCTGATGTTTGATGCTTGGGAAAGCAGAAAAAATAACCGCGAAGAGAGGAGGAATAGTTTTGAAGATGAAGGTGTGTGGTAATTCAATTGGTGGCCAACAGTTAGAGGAAATTCAGTGTTTGGTGATTTGAGGTACTCTATTTTAATCTCCACTTAGTTTCTTTCTCTTTATGAGCATCTCCAATTGGTTTTGGTGTGTTTATTTAATTCTATTAAAATCCCTACTCATTACTTTTTAAATTGTCTTGTAAATAAGTTTTAAATAGAAATTTTGTTCTTGCTTAAAGTTTCGAATGTGATTGAATAGTGAATAGGTTTCTGGCTGATCTGATATAAAAAAACGAGGAAGTTTGGGATTGTTATACATTTTGTTGTGCATAGTTAAAGGTGTGATGCGATATAAAGAATTGTAAATAGGCTTCTGGGTTATGTCTTCTAAAAATTGGATTTGGTTTGGAATGATTTATACATGGATTTTGAATAATTGAAATGGTTTGAAAGAGGAGCTACATTGTAAAAAAGTTCCTTAGCTGGTGTTGATTGGAGTGTGATTATGTGGTAGCGAGTTTAAGGGAAATGAATGTGAGCTCTGAAAAGTTGTCAGAGCTACTCATAAGTCAGAGCAAATTATTTATTAAGATAAATTGAGCACAAACCAAGTTTTTCCTCCATCAATGAATTTGAGTGGATAGCTTTTTTATCACTTGTACCAAAATACTGGGATCTTTGCATCCCAGTGTCCATGCTGGGACTTTCCTAAAAGCACAAGTGCCTGACACTAGGGATGAAGGAACTATTTCGACACAACCTGTTTGATTTAGATGAACTACTGATAACCGTTCAAAAACAGTTTTCAGCCATTGTTCCTCACCCCACTCGCTTTTTGCTAGCCTCAAGTGCTTGACCAAAAGAAGCATGTCTTCTGTTTCTTCATTGATCACCTTCAGAATGTGCAACACTTTTCCAAACCGAATCTGATCGTGGTTAATATATTGAATCATATTATTTGGTTCTTCTTTACTAATTAAACACTCTTCTTTGTGAAGGGATGTGACTTCTTTTGCATAGTTTACCAAGACCTCTGCATCTTCTGGGTGAGGTATATGAGAGTGATCCCGAAGATGGGGCTGTCTGATTTGCAAATGTGGTAAGATCATGATGTAAGTCGCACGATCCATCTCAAAAACCACTTCATTCTTTTCTTGATGTTTTCCAGGCCCATCCCAGAGATTCTTCAACATCAGACGTTGGCGTCGACAAAAAGATCTCATGATTGTTGGCCCAAATTTCCCTTGAGAAAAACAATGTGTTAGCGATTCCATCAAATTAAAGTGCTACCTCACTAACCAATTTGACCTGAAGTTTGTATTTGTTGGAGCATCCCATTCAACCTCTCGCCTGCAAATTTGGCCACTCCTATTAAAGGTCCCCACCACCTCAGTTGCATTTCGATATGCAAGGCATAGTGATGATTGGGATTGATCGGATAGCCTTGAAACAACTTTCTTGATGTTTCACAATAATTGCGATATTCTTCACTGAATCGTAAGCAGTTGAAATTGGAGATTGATCGTGCTTCCAAGATGTGTGTACAAACCACCAATGCACAGAAATTGTCTACTAACAGGCATACTTGTGCCACTTCACTTGGCTTGTTTGCGTACTTCTCAATATCCCCAATGAATGTATCAACTGCTGCTAATGGTAAGTATATTGAGAAAAGTGACTTCCATTCACTTGCCTTTAGTTTTCCCTCCTTTGCCTGTCCAAGCAATTTTGGGATGCAAGTGACACCCAATGGAACAATCACATTGGACAATGCTACAACCATATTGTGGCCTTGCTCCCATGACAAGCCAATCTGACCTGATGTATCACCATCTTCCCTTTCACAGTTGTCTTCAGATGAAGTGTAATTGGATTTGGTTTTCTTTTTTTTGTATTTTTCAAAATCCCACGACCATCGATTCCGGAAATGGCTTTGAAGTATTCCTTCAAACCAATTGTGCATGATTCCCAATGGTATCTGTTGCACTGGATCCCAATATGCCAGGCGGTTCAGCTCTGACCACCTAATACCAGTTTTCTTAACCATCCTGGTACGTTCCGCTTCATTCGGCAATTGTTTGAATGCTAGTGAGTGGTCTTTAACATTGTGCTTTTGTCGAAGTCTTCCTATTTTCAGTTGATGAAGATCTGCCTTTGAACAATCACACCAAGGACAAAATCGAGTAGCAGAATGTGAAGCAAAGCCAGCTACTTTGTGGTTAGCTACCAAATCCCCAATCAAGCAACCCAGACGTACCACAACTCTACGACCATTAGGATATTGGGGTGTTTGAATGATTATGCCTGAATCTAGTCGCAAGATCTCATCAACAAAAACTTTGAGGATATTATTGATGGTTACCATATTTGGTTGAGCAGGTTCTGGAACAAGGCCAGAAAGGAATGTGTTTTCAACCTTCCATCGACTGTTTGGGGGAAGGTTAAGGCAGTTTAGAGTGAGAACTCCAAGGGAGACTTGCTTTCCGGCTGCCTTGTTTGAAAGGGGATTAAACCAGTCAGTGAATAAACTAAATGCCAGCTTGAGGGTTGTTGAGTTGTTGCTTTTTTGGTGTGTAGGGTAGAGAGCCTCCCATGCAGGTGATTGTTGATAGTCGTAAATGGCAGCATTGTTTGGGGTAAGTACAGATTTCTTCCAATTTTCAATCGATTCTTCATTTTGTGGAATGAACCATCTTAACCAGTTTGAGAAATCTTGGGTGATGTAGATGGAGAATGGATTTCTATTCCGCGGCTGTTGTTGAGACCTAGAATAATGTGTTGAAATCTTTCCAATGTGGCGCGAATGTCTGGTAAAATGCCATGGACGGAATAGAGATGCACCACATGGAAAAGAGTTTGGAAAGTCTTTGTATTTGCAATCATGGGGGGCTGTTTCAATATCATATGTTGAAAAGCATTGCGGGCAACAAATATATTGGTTGAGCTCTGGAGTAAGGTCAAGTTTCTTCACAACTGTTCGAACATCTTTGGGAATCTGCTTCCAAATCATATCGCCATTATTTATTTGCCTCAATAGGTGAATTAGAGACATCAGATACTCCCTTGCAACTTGACACTTTTCTCGGCTCAGCCCACCAACAACATACAGCCATGCAATGAAGCATAACATAAGATCTATAGTATGGAAAGAGTCAGATATGCAATTGTTAAAAAAGCAGATAAAAGGAACTTACGAATCAATTCCATGAATGTTTTTTCAGTGCAATAATCTACATTTTGGGTTTCTTGACTGTGATCGTTGTTTGAATTATGAGGCTCTGATATTTTAGATTTTGAGAGGATTTTGGATAAGAAGGCTTCGGATTGACAAGACTTTGCCCAATGGCGATTACGAGTCCTCCGAGAAACAAGAACGCCTTGACTTTTCTTGCCATTTTCATCGGTGAAATCGTACTTGACGCATTGAGGGCAATTGCAGACTTCCATTGGTTTTTTGAGGGTTGAATAAAAGTTGATTCAAAAAGAATTTTAAGATAACAACTTTATTGCGGTTGAAAAGAAGTTGACTGGATAAGTTTGTAATTGAAAGAGATTTTGAAACAAAATAAATGTAGAAAAAAGATTAATCTACTTTTGATGAGAAAAACAGAAGTTTGGTCAAACGTAATTTGAGACAATTGCATCATCGCAGGGGGTCAGGATGACGCCGCAGCATATAACGTCAGCTACCTGCCAGTTGTGACTACACCATTTGAAAATATAATAACACTCCTCAAATTGAAACCTCATTCAACATCACTCATCAATTTAATCACTCTTAAAAAAAAATTTCCAATTAAAAAAAAAAAAAAAAAATTTTTTTTCAACAAAAAAAAAATTTTTTTTCAACATGAAAAAAAAAAAAAAAAAAATTCAACAAAAAAAAAAAAAAAAAAATTTTCAACATAAAAAAAATTTTTTTCAACATAAAAAAAAAAATTTTTCAACATAAAAAAAAATAATTTTTTCAACATAAAAAAAAAAAAAATTTTTTTCAACATAAAAAAAAAAAAAAAAAAAAAAAAAACTTTTTCAAGATAAAAACAAAATGAAAAAAAAAATTTTAACATAAAACAAAAAAAAAAAAAAAAAAAAAATTTCAACAGAAAATAATTTTTTTTAAAAAAAAAATCTTTTTTCAACATAAAAAAATTATAATAACAAAAATAAATAAAATAAACTGTCGTGATCAAAATTAAGGATAAACATCAGATAAAATAAAGAAGGCAAAAAATTAGTCCTTGTATGACTTTAAACTACAGGGTAGCAACCTGAAGGCTAAAAATTAGTCCTTGTATGACTTTAAACTACAGGGTAGCAACCTGAAGGCTAAAATTAGTCCTTGTATGACTTTAAACTACAGGGTAGCAACCTGAAGGCTAAAATTAGTCCTTGTATGACTTTAAACTACAGGGTAGCAACCTGAAGGCTAAAATTAGTCCTTGTATGACTTTAAACTACAGGGTAGCAACCTGAAGGTTAAAATTTAGTCCTTGTATGACTTTAAACTACAGGGTAGCAACCTGAAGGCTAAAATTAGTCCTTGTATGACTTTAAACTACAGGGTAGCAACCTGAAGGCTAAAATTAGTCCTTGTATGACTTTAAACTACAGGGTAGCAACCTGAACGCTAAAAATTAGTCTTTGTATGACTCAAACTACAGGGGTAGCACACCAGAGGGCTGAATATGGAAGTAAAATCAAGGAATCAAAAAGAAAAATGAAGAAATCAAAATTTACAACCAAAGTGAATAATAGGAAAATGAAGAACATTCAATGAAATAAAATATCAACAACAGAAGAGCTATTGGAAGCAAGAGCAATACAGATTGCAGCAAAAGAGGAAACAAGATTAACAGCAGCAGAGAAATTAAGAGGTTCAGGACACAAATCAGTTAAATATTTGGACAAAAAGATGGCACATAGACTGAGAAATCCACTTGAACCAGGGGACTTGGTATTAGTTTATAATAAACCACTTGAGTCACAGTGGGGTTTACTCTTCAAGAACCATTGGAATGGGCCTTATAGAGTCATAAATCAAATTAATAATGGACCTTATGAGCTTGAAGAATTGGATGGCATCAAACTTACAAGGAAATTTGTAGCAAGTCAAATCAAGAGGTTTTATCCCAGAGGAAAGAAATTTGAATCAAGTACAGAGTCAGAAAATGACAGCAGTTAAGAAATTGAAGAAGAAGACTTAATATCAGAGGGAGAAGAAATTGATCAAAATGGATATGATTGATATTGGCAAGCTTTTCAACTGGAATGCTGGGGACAGCATTAAATGGAGAGGGGGATGTGGTATTCCATACCATTAATACCAGTTTCAAGCTTACCAATAAAACAAAAGAAAAAAAATGATAATAAAAAGAATTACGCAAAACAGATTTACACATTACAATTACAAATTTCAAAAAGAAATATACAATACACAGCCTCAAGATCTTAATAAAACAGTATAGTATCAAAGAATGTATCCACCTTATTGCATCATCAATAACAAATTACGTCATTAAAGGCAGTTAATTTAAATAAAGGTATATGAAGATGGACCAAAGCATCAGAAGATGTATTTTCCCCACCTTGATTCAATTTAAAGAAGAAATACCTCAAGGCTATGCATAAAATTACAATATATTTTCCAAGAACAACTGCTTCCTTAGTAATAATAACACGCATCAAACTTGATAGAAATGATGAAATCTCCATATGAAATGATACAATACTAAATAAAACCACCAGCGTAATTCTCTCAGAACATACGTAAAAATAGAAACAAAAAATACTTTCCCCACCTTCAAGAAAACATTACCAGCCATATTATCTCAATGACCTCACATGACTCTGATAAAAAGAAAATCTCACCAGCCAAATTATCTCAAATACATCACATGATTTTGATAAGAAAAAGAACCACCAGCATAATTCTCTCATATATATCATATGACTAGAAGAAATTTCAATTGTCAGGAGCTGTATTTTCTCCACTTTCTTGGCAAAAAGAAAATCCCACCAGCCAAATTATCTCAACCACATCACATGATTTTGATAAGAAAAAGCACCACCAGCATAATTCTCTCAGAAAATACGTAACAAAGTCACAAAAAATGAAAGTGTCACCAGCAAAATTATCTCAAAGACATCACATGATTTTGATAAGAAACAGAAACACCAGCATAATTTTCTCATATATATCATATGACTAGAAGAAAGTTCAATTGTCAGGAGCTTTATTTTCTCCACTTTCTTGGCAAAAAGAAAATCCCACCAGCCAAATTATCTCAAACACATCACATGATTCTGATAAGAAAAAGCACCACCAGCATAATTCTCTCAGAAAATACGTAACAAAGTCACCAAAAAAGAAAATCTCACCAGCCAAATTATCTCAAATACATCACATGATCTTGATAAGAAAAAGCACCACCAGCATAATTCTCTCAGCAAACATTCTGCTACACCAAAACTACATGTCTCACTAGCTAAAACCTCTCAACTATGATTTTTTCTAAGTACCCTATTTTTAGAAGCTCTATGGAGGCCCAAAAGCTATAAATAGAGGTCCTCTCTCCCTCATTTTTCCCATCATCATGGAACAAGTTCCCACTATCCAGGATCACAACCATCCCTGAACTAGCAGGATATCTAGAATAGTAGTAGTGTTTTAGTAGTGAAAATCTCAGTAGCCTTGCTCAGTAGCTTAGTACTAGTGAAGAATAGTAGTATAACCGTAGTAAAAGCTCAGTAGCCTTTCTCAGTAGCTTAGTATTAGTAAAGAATAAGTAGTATAACCGTAGTTAAAGCTTAGTAGCCTTGCTCAAAAGCTTAGTGTTATTAACAAAGAGAAGTAGTAGTGATATAAACTCAGTATTAAAAAAAAATCCTAAAAGAATCAAATCCAGTAGTCTTATTATTAGTACTCATATCAAAAAAAATCATTATAATCAACCTAAAACCATAAAAAATATATATATTCTTATCATTCTTATTAAAAAAAACAAAAACAAAAAAATTCTTATTAGTTTCATTAAAATAACAGAAACCCAAAACATATATATATATATATATTATCATCACTTTTATTAAAATAAAATAAAAAAAATCTAGTGTTTATTTTATCAGAAATTTTAGATCAGAATTTTTACTGTAGTGTTATTGATAGGTCTGATTTAGAGACTGCTGATAAGTCTACTCTATCTGTTAAAGCCACAAATCTTATTTTATTTTGTGATTGTTTGTAGGCTGACTATTCAGTATTATTTAGAGGGGCAGCTAATACACCTTAGCACCCATGGTTATTGGACAATTCTGAAATTCAAAACAGACTTACCAATAATTTCCCCCTCAAGGTACTGCTTTATTTCATCCCACACCAAAAGGAGTTCCCACAATGTCAATCGTCACATGTGTCACATGAGAATGTCACTCAAAGCCCAAACCCATTTCAACACTATTTGCAACGTTCCGGTATTTCCACCTCCCCAACGCTTAGCATGCTTACACGCCCGCACTGCCCTCCAGATGAGACTCCGACACTGCCCCCCCATCTCCGTCCTCACCACTCCTTACGATTTCACACCCCCGCCCTTACCATCCTTATGCTTATGTAGTGCCCTCCTGACATGCCTCCAACACAGCTTACCATCCTTACGCTTGTGTAGTGCCCTCCCAACATGCTCCCGACACTGCTTACCATCCTTACGCTCGCGGAGTGCCCTCCAGACATGCTCCCAACACTGCTTACCATCCTTACGCTCATGTAGTGCCCTCCCAACATGCTCCCAACACCACTTATGATCCTTACGCTTGTTTAGTGCCCTCCCGACATGCCTCCGACACAGCTTACCATCCTTACGCTTGCGGAGTGCCCTCCCAACATGCTCCTGACACTGCTTACAATCTTTACACATTGGGAGTGTGCTCCCAACATGCTCACGACACTGCTTGTGTAGTGCCCTCCCAACATGCTCCCAAAACCACTTATCCTTACGCTTCCATATTACATCCATAGTGTACAGTGGCTTGTTGGCATACATGATGAATGCAATTGCCAAAATATGCTGAGTGGCCTTCTCTGCCAACAGGACCTAACGGGAAATTGGTCAGTATATTAACAATGTTGTGGTTAGGGTTTAGATCACGAGACTCACAAATTAAAACCTAATAAGTGGACTATTTAAGACAAGGATGGTGTCTCCTGTTTCCCTGACAAAACCATTTTATTTCATATCATTCAAATGGAACACTTTGCTTAGTCCTTACCTCATGAGCGTTGAATAGTTCAAAAGTTGACTTTAGTAGGTTTCTCACTAGTCAACTTTATTCAATGTCTCACAGGGAAGTGATTTTATTTGAATGAGATGAAATGATTTGCAACACATTGCCTCCTTCAATTTCCCGACAGATTATATTTTGCAAATGCAATACCATTTCAATAGAAGGTTCCAAGTCTGTTGATGCACAGGTTTATTTTTGTCAGCTTGTGGTTCTAAAATGTATTTTTTCTAGAATATTCAATAGCTCTTAAACTGCTTTAAATTGATATTTAACTTCTTTCAAGCTTGCCAAAATTCTCCAATATTACCTCAAAAAGAATCAATTATTTTAAACTTATTTTACTTCCACCTTTTTTCTTCAATTTGGATCTTTTTACTCAAAAATTTTCAAACAAGTTATCAATCAACTCTTCACCAGCTATTTGCTTAATAAACTACCTCCTCTATGGCCCAAACCCCGGGGAAATTCAACTGAATTCAATGAACAACCAACTTCATCCCCAGAGAGTGGAAGTTAAATCTCTGATATGGCCAGTAGTCGTGAATTAGGCATTGAAGTAGAGCGCCAGTCACATGAACATAATCAAGATCCACCAGTTCTTCCAGAATGTGAGTATGCATCCATCTAGAATATTTCAAATCTCTCAAAACCTGATATTGAGTCATAGCCTTTATTTCAGGTCAGCCTCCAAGCTCTCAGAAACCAAATTTTAAAAGCTATGAGAAGGAAAAGACTGTTGAACCTTGTGCACTGACAGAAGATGATGGGCAAGATGATGTAATTTTTAGTGGGGAGGTGGAAATTATATCCAAGGAGAAATTTGTCTCCAACATTGCTCAAACTATTCCAAGGCTTGAAAAAATTCAAAATGATAGTAAAATTCCTGATTATGTGCATCAAAAGATTGCTGAAGCCATGAGCCTCCTCAAAATGGATTTGAACTGTAAGTCCATTACTAATTCAAAACAAAATTGATAAAAATAGCTGCTTACAATATATGGGCAGGTGTGGAGGTGGGAGAATCTCTACCTGAAGGATCTCAAGTCGTAATTGGATTTCCAGGCAAAGGATTAGGAAAAAGACCAAATATACATGCGACCAAAAAAACAAACAAAAAATGCCGTACCTTTGAAGCCGCAAAGGGTCTTGGGATGAAGGTGAGGAAATGATCAATGTTGAAGTGGACCATATTGATAATGAACCTCCGCATACTGAACACCCCCCATACTCAATGAAACAATCCATGATGAAGCTCCACATACTGAAAGCCCCCTGATACACAATGAAACAATACATGATGAAACCCCTCCCACCTCTCCTCAAAATATTCAAGCCTTTCAAGAAAGGGAGACAACTAAACATGATACACTGGGACAAGATATGACTGATAGAATTCCTGACCCTGGGCCCAATGTGTCATCCTCTGCTAATTTTCAAGGAATATTTTTATCCCACATGGAAGAGTTTGTAGGCATTTTGAATTATAATTCCAATATTACTCAACAATCATAGAAAAGGGGGATTGATAATATCAACAGTATTTACAAAAATTGATGGGACAATTTACGAACAAAGGATGCTCATACATTCCTGCCTGTTGGTATTAAGGTGATAATTAACTGAGAGCTTAAAATGTCGGCCTGGCTGGAGGACCTTGAGATAGCAGGTGAGTTTTATCTTTGTGCATGATACATGATTATTGGCTGTTGATTGGTGATATAAATTGCAATATATAGGGTTAGATTTTTTTAAGCCAACAGAAACAGAAGCGTTTTTTGATGACAACATTTGGAATCTCAAATTGATTAAGGAATCAGCTAAACCTCCAGATAATCTCCCAAAATCTGAACAATCCTTCTTCAAAATGGTTCAGAACCTTCTTTACCCCGCCAATCCAGTTAAACATTTTTGGGCAAATGTTATGTTTGAATCAATTAGTTTAGTCTCATACGATGTGATTGCACCCAAATAATATGTTGCACCAACATCAAATTCAACCAATCTTCTGGGAATCAAATGGGGAGCAGTTGAATACCTTGCCTCCTGCTTGAGTAAATCAAAGCAACAGGTAATCCAACTCAGCATTGAAGGTTGCGGGGCTGACAATGACATATCCACAAAGCCGAACAAGAATCTGGAGGATCTAATGGATACAGTTATCCATTTGATGATTGCATACAACATGGTACGTGCACATACAAAGGTCAAAGTTAATGGCATCAAAGGCAAACTCACAAACTCAAAAAAAAATGAGGCCATCAAAGATCTTTTGACGTGTCACAAGAATCTCGGAATGAATTGAATTTGCTATGGTATATTAGTGGCTTTCTGTGCGGCGGGGGTTTGTGGTTTGATGGTATGCTCAGATGACTGGAGAACAAGCTCAGTGAAAGGGGCTTTATCAATCATTGACATTTCCAAAAGACTTTCAGAGGGTAAAAATCTAGTAGAGCCTGTGTGGCTACGTACTAATAAGTATATATGTAACTTGTTGAATAAAGGTTTATTCTCATCAGAGTCTTTTAACCCCACTTTACCTCTTAGATTGGAATTTGCATGATGCTTGGTATTAGACTTTGCTGATGCCTGGGTGGCAAAGCGTGGTCTTGGTTCAAGTGATGAGGTCACAATGACTGTACCCAGGTCTGCTAAACTTACAACCAGGATTGACCTGTTTTAGATTAGCTTTGTACTAGATAGATTGTAATTTAATTTTGAAAAGTCATTTATGAATTTATTAATAGTAAATACCTATCCTATTACTTCCCCGATGCCACAGTATGAATACCAATTGTAATTGTACAGCAGCATGCCTCTGTACACCATTGAAAATACTCCGACAATATGCAAGCTGAGTCAGGCAGTTGTGCCCACGAGTAGCACACGCAGGTGCATTGCGGGAAGTCGCTTTTATCACTTCACGCCAGCCCATAATAGGCCAAATGTTCCTGTGTCTTTCAAGAGGACTAGGATAAGTAGGGATCTGCAGCAGGGTGCATATTGCATTCGCGCATGCTTGCAATATTCCACATGGTTGGATTGGAAAGTGATTGCCTCGGAACATCAATATGTCAAATTGAATAATGCACTATCCACTGCAATTTTCAGGTTCAGGTATTTGAGATTGCAAATTCGCAAAGGTCAGGTGTGATCTTTCTTTTTAGCCGCAATTAAAAAAGATTCATCAACCGCAATCCAATTTAGGTCATATTAATAAATCAGTAATCATTTGGTTTCATTTCATTTTCCGTGGCAAGCATGCCATTCACGAAAAAAGGAAAAGAGTGTAAAAGGGAACTCGCGGGAAAGTGTTGGGCTCAGGAAGGAAATTTTGAGTTGCTTGCTTAATCTCAGTGTATATATATAGAGATATATATATGCTTCCACATTTATGTGGCACCCTCATTGGGCCCCAGGGAAGAACATTGGCTTTAGTCGGCTCAGATTGTGCCAATGTCATGTGGGCTCCAACAGGGAAGTCAAAGGATGTGTGCCGAATAGAGCTCCTTGGGCATTGGGAACCATTCTGCACTCAAAAGTCCTTAGCTTCAAATGGCAGGAAGCATTGTCTGATATCTTGTCTGCTTCAACACAAAGTGATCCCACAACCACTCAGGAATAGTGGGAGATCCCAAAATACAAATGAGCGCAAAATGACCCGAATGAATAGGTTGTTTTCCTCCTCTCGACCAACAGCACAAATATCAATGCCAGTATCAGCAAATATGACGCCAAGTGAAATTTGGAGGGTTGTGGATGTCAATCAGATCAAATCCATTCACTTTGGTCGTGTGGAAATTTTCTCTTCAACCAGATTACTCATTGCCCTTGTTGAATTCAGACCATTCACAACAATGAGTGAAGTGAAGGTCAATCAATGGGATGAAGTATCACAATTCTTATTTCGCGAACAGAGATTCACCCCCCCATTGCAACAAATGGAGAATTACTGGACGTATTTATGTTTGCAATTGGGTGGCACAAATGCAGCACAAAGAATGAACAATTTGGTCTGTATGGAAGTGTTGGGAAAATTGAAAATGCAAAAGATGAATGGCGGAACTGACTTGCCAATCTTACCTTGGTGGGTTGCAATCTAGGTCAATCCTTACAATATGTGTCAGGCTGAGTCTATGTTGAAGTGGTAATTAGGCTATTTCAAACTAGAACTTTGACTGTGACACATAGAAAATGATTTAAGATAAGATTTTTTTGAGTAAAATAAATATTTATAATATAATTAAAGGGTTCTACTATTAAATAATAGTGGTGGTGAGTGCTATTGAGAACCCTGGGTGCAGTCTTACCAGTTGGATTACTATAATAAAAGCTACAATAATTAAAATTATAATTATACCTGATTATTACCCAAGAGTAAAACTGTTTTGGACAGTTTACTACCTAGGGTATTCAAGGGCAGGATGAGGAAACAATTCTGGCTGAGAAAAGCCTCCTTTTTATCCTGAAATGGGGTGGAAAGGGTGGTAGACCTTTCCACGTAGAGAAAGTAAGGATTTTCAACTCTCTGGGACAGGCTTTTGGTTTGAAAAGACCTGTATTATCCTGTATTGGTCTCAGATGTGGTTTTGAAAGCACATCTGGGCAGTTTTCACCAATACAGGGTGAAGATTTTCATAGAATGCTGTACAGAAACTGTATGGGACCCTAGTATTGACTGACATATGAGGTATTGAAGTAAAAACAAGCTTCTTCATCTATTTGACACCTCATATTCATGATTATTGGACATTATCCCATGGGAAGGCTGTATATGACAGCAGGTGGGAATCTGACCTTAAAACAGCCATAAATTTGTCAATTCTTGAGATATCAACCTCAAAATTTGTTCAGTTTATAGCCCTGTCTGTGGTCTATACAATGGTACCTCATTTGATATAGGTATCATTAAATATGGCAAAGTTATCCCATGTACAGCATTTTTGTACATTTGCGAGGTTTAGGCAGAAAGCTGTATTGAGCTTATTTGCCCCATAACTTTTGTTCTAGTTGAGCTATGGGGAAATGAATGACACCATAAGATAGCCCTGATTGTGCCCTTCCGAAAAAGACCCCACTTTAGGTATCTCATGCTAAAACTTCAAACGTTAGATGAGAGGTGAATGTTTTGTTCACCCTTATTTGGCCTGAATTTGGCCATAACTCAAGTAATACTGGTGCTAGCTCAGTTTGGCTAGTACCATTGGATAGCCCTGGCTTAGAGCTTTATTTTGAATAACCATTTGATGGGGTGAAGCCTCTCCTTCTGGATCTTAGATGAGAGGTGAAAATTAAGGTTTATGCTCAGCAATAACTTTGTAATTCTTTGTCATATGGTGATGGGACTTATATTTTTGGAAAAGGGTGAGTGTCCTCTTTTGTTTGACACTTCTTGAGCTGATTTGGCTCAGCTCCATGTTTTGGTGGTATCTTGGGTATACCATTGATTTATGGTAGTTTGGCTGTTATGCTTGTGCTCTGGCTTTGAGTTACAGGCTGACATACCCTCCCTCTAAAAAGGCTCATCATTGATGAGACTGTTCAGTCCTCCAAGAGGCTCTGAATCTCCTTAAATTAAGGTTCCCATCTAGTATGGCATCTTCGCCAACCATTTGTCTTTATCAGCCGTTTGGCTCTTAAATCTGACTAAATATTGTCTTTGATCTTTCCCATTAAGTCTGATCTTCCTGGCCCTGGTGATCTTACTCACAGGTCCTCGGGATTCCTCTACTTCCACTATTTCTGGTTGTTTGAGGTTCTTCTTCCTGGAGGGGAATTTACCCTCTTAAGTTTGGAAGTATGGCTTGACTAAACTCACTGGAAAGACTGGGTGTTTCCTGGAAAACTCCTCTGTGAGCTTGACTTCCACTGCCTTCTTGCCTATCCACTTAATGATATTGAAAGGCCCTAAAAATGAGTTTCTCATCTTCTTGGGTCCTTTAAGATTGTTTAAGTTCAGTGTAGACACTAACACCTGGTCCCCTTCCTTAAAGTCAGGTTCCATGTATGTCTTGTCCCACCTCTGCTTATTATAATCTTTTGCCTCTGCTATGCATTTAGCAGCTGTGTCACAAGCTCACTTCCACATATCATGGAATTCTTTGGCTGTGGGGCAGATGGTCAGAAGATTCTTCTTGAAGTGATCCACAGGCAACCAGGGATTCCACCCTTGCTCTACCAGTGCAGGTGTTTTTCCTGTGGTAGAGTTCTGACTTGTATTATAAGCCAGTTGGACAGCTGGCAGAAGGGTAAACTAGTCATGGGTATATCCCTCATGGTCCTTATATTCCATGACACAGGCACAGAACCTCCTAAGGATGTCCTCCATTATTCTTATCATGCTCTCTGCTAGGCCATCTGTTTGTGGATGGTAAGCTGTGGAAAAAGCAAGCATGGTGCCAAGCATGTCATACAATGTAAGATGTGACTATGAAACTGGTGATAATATTACTATTAATCAACAGTACTATGTCTGTTCTTATGAAATATAATAATAAAATATTATTATAGCCACAATTAAATAATTAAAGAATTATTTCTTTCACGTGTTAAGCACTACTAGTGATTTTAACAGTGAGCAAGTAATTGTCTACAAGAATCAATTACAAGAAGAATTTAATAATAAAAACTTCTTTATTAAAATAATAAAATTATTTTAATATATAATTATCTTTTGCAAGAATAATTATAAAGATAATTCTTGAAGAAAACTATTACTAGAGAAAAACTTTAAGAATTAAGAATAAATGACTCACTAATACTCCAAAGAACTTATTTATAGGTAAGAGTAGAGAAATTTGACGTGGAATTGTGGATTTAAGGGATCAAAAGGATTTATAACAGTATTACAACAAAATATAGTTGGATTCTATGATTTCACGTCTTTCTGGATGATTTTGAAAGATTTAAAACACTTAAGAATAGCTTTAACTAATACTTACTTGTTGGTAATAATGATTTAATAAATTGATAAGATGATTATTGGAAAAAACAGCAAGAAGAGGCTTCTTTTAAGTCAAAAACAGCTCACAGAGGCGTGCCATGGAGCAAACTGAAATACCAGTGAGTGAGAAAACAATAAACTCTTTTGGATTAATGATTGCATCATCTGTTGTCACGTAAGATTATCATAATTACTTAATTGATGCTTTTACGTGACTACCAACCCCAATATGGTTAAGAATAAAAGGAGTAAAATCTGTAAATCTTCTTTTATTCTAAAATAATCATTGATTTCTCAAAGTTATCAATGTTATTGCCAATTTCATCACAGGTTGTAATTACTGTGAATTTTTGAAGATTCAGTGTTTCACGTAGAATGGTCAAAAATGGACTGTAAGTAAAACTTTTAATTTTACTAGTAAAACCATAATTCTTTTTGGTTGTACCATAGATAATACAGTTCTTCATTGGTCCTGAAAGTTTCAGAAAGATTCATTAAGAATTGTATTTTTAATGAATTTTTGAAGTTTTTACCTCATTTCTACGTGGAATTGCAAATAGCAGTATTTTGCTGGTTGCTATGAGGTAAATCAATGAATATGGATCCCAAAAGGGTTTAATTACTCTTTTAGGGTCTAGTAATGGAAAGTCATCAAGAATTGACGTGGTTACAGGAGTCTAAGTAGCTCATTACCTCCTTGGCACGTCAAAATAGCAGGTTATTTGCTATTTTTCTTATGATTACAGTAGGTGTAACTTGGTAACCAAGTTCCCAAAGAGTTTTAGTTTACCAATTGGGCCAAGATGAGCCATGGATCCATGCTCTGGAGCTATCCACGCCTCTGAGGCCTCAGAAGTTGGGTACCCTGGCTCTCTTTGATGTCTTTTGTCCCCCTTGCCTAATTTTTACGTCAAAATAGTAATTTAAGCTTAAAGTGAGATATCCACTATGGGTGTACCAAAAGTCCATGTAAGAATACCATGATATTAAGTGCTCAAAACATGCATAACACTATTCTCAGTGTATATGTAACATGGGATTTCTCACTTTCCCATTATTTTGGCTAAAAATCAAGAAAAACAAAAATTTTCACAGATCTTTTATGTGGTATTAATGATGTGGTATTGAAGTATTTTCCATTTTACCACCTCAAATAATTAAATTGAGCTTATTCACTCTATGGAGCTACCCTAGGTGAATTTTTGTGTAGAATCCAAATCTGGTCTTAAATCCATGGATTTACTTACTCAATAAAAAGTTATTCATCTTTTCTGAAATTGAAAATGATGAATTTTGGATATATGCATGACTTATGAGTTTTGCATAATTCAAAATTTCTTTTTAAGATAATTGTGGCCTATTTGGGTATGTAAAATATACCTCAAGGCTCACATACAAGTTGGTCCAAAATTCAGATGTGAATTTTGGGTCCCTATCACTAATGATGATCCTAGGGACTCCACAGGTAGATATGATGTTATTCCAAAATAACAGAGCAGTATCCATGGCTGTGTCCTCCTTGTGGCATGGTAGACACCTCTTGCTCTTGCTGAACCTATCAACTATTATCAAGCAGGCATTGTAGTTTTCTTTGCCTCATGGGACAAGTCCTGTAACCCAGTCAATGTTGATGGTTTCCCATGGGTGTTTGGATTCTTCTATATGTTGGAGTAACCCATACTGCTTTCCATGTTTCCTATTTGCCTTTGGGCATCTTTCTCAAGTGTTGATGTATTCACCCAACTCTTGTTCCCACTTGGGCCACCAAGCTGTGCTTGCTACCCTCTCCTTGGTCCTTTCTTCACTTATGTGTCCCATATAGGGGCAGTCATGGCATTCCTGCAGGATCAGAGGGATGTGGTCTCTGTCTACCACTGTGAGTGCACTTGTGTGTTTTTCTCTGTGGTAGACCAGGCCATCTATAAGGAAGAACTTGTTATCCTTATAGGCCCTCAACCAGGGTTCTTCCTTCTGGGATTCAAGTTTTTGACTCCTGTACTTTTGTTGAAGGAGTTGTAGTAATATGCCACACTGTTTGTGTTTGGCATAAGACTTCAGTACTGCACTAAAAAATTCATTGTGCTGTTCTGAAGAACTTATTTCAAATATGAGAGTTTCCCCGCACAAGTTGTGGTGGCTGGCTTGCAGCCAAAAAATGCCTTGGGCAGGTGGCCTCTTTTGCCGGAGTTTTGTACACGCGTGAGGCAAAGAACCTGATGCCAATCTCCGTGGATTATTACCCGCCTCAAACGCAATAGGGTTGAATGTATATGTGGCTCATGGCTCATGGCCGGCGCCCCCTTTGATCATGCCACACATCCCCCCCTGGAAGCCCAGTAGGCGTCAGTCAGCAAAAAACTTCATGCAAAATCAAAGACATGTTTGGTGGCATGCCACCAAACATATCTCACCCACCCACACGCAAACATCCCCATAGTGAGATTGCCCTTTGAAACTGCCAACATTGCCCAGTAGGTCCCTGTACAACAATTAAGCTGGGGAAGATACACTCATTGTTTGCTGTCACACCAGCGAACATGGCTGCATGCCTCTAATATGCCCCTCCACAATAAGTTGCTACAACCCACCCAATTTCAGATATGCTAATGTCAACCTTGGTCCACCAAAGGTTGCGTAAATTGCTGCAGATCCAGAAGTCATATTGGTGCACTCAAATTTTTGCCACCTTGCCTCGATATATGCCCCAAATTGGATATGAGAATTATGAGCCCAAGAGGCCCATCTTCCTAAAGACCATGCATGTAACCACAGGCCATCCCCCCTTGAGCCCATTGTTGCCTCTCATATAAGCTCCCCACCTGTGCTTATTTGTCTTCATTACCTTTAGCTAACCCTTCCCAATCATATCATTTCCCACTGTCCCCAAATAATTCATAATAGCCATCATGTCAACCCCTTCACAACCCCTTTGCATTGGGATGATTAATAGTTGTATTCAAATAAATAGTGATATAACCTTAAATCCTGATAATTCCCACTTATCTTCTTGGATTATCCTATGGCACAATCAACATAACATATTTGTATATCTCCCCAATTACCAGCATGCTATTGGCTCTCTCCCTGAAACCCTTTCCAAAACGTTGATACCATTCCTTGGGGCACCACAAACTTTCATGCACTGTGGTCCTGGTGGGGCATGGATTGAAAATTGCCAATACAATCCTACTCAATGATTATTTGTTAAGGGCGTATTTATGACTGCTGCCAATGATCCCTCCTCACCTCAGAAACCCAATCTAGCATTGATGTTATTCACATGGTATCCAAACATTCTATTCATAATGAAAAGCTTTCGAACACAAGATTTAAAGCTTAAAATGCCCAAATAATATGACTGTAATACTCATAGTCAATTTCAACTCTTTAATCCCACATTTCCCACTTCAAACTCGAGGCCAGCTTCATATCCTGCTGTTTCATCATTGACTTCCAAGCAAAAACTGATACAATTACCCAGTGGATCAGACCTCCCCATGATGACCCTGCCCCATTCCATTATTCAAACCCCCCTCCTCCCTCATCAAAAGTCTGGCCTAGCTTTTCTCTGGGATCAAGAAATCCCCAATGGCCAATCAGCCCGTAACCTTTGGGCCACCTCACCCCCAGGATCCACTTTTGATGCCAGGCACATCATTACAAACAAGGTCCTTAGCTCATTTGAATCCCTTTTGACCAATACCCCTCTTGGAGGAGTGCTTGCAGATGATATAGGATTAGGTAAAACCATTCAGGCCATTGCTCCAATTGGTACCTCCAAGGAGCAGTTTATTGCAAACCCCCATCGCTCCACACACAACATGATCATCTGCCCTCCTCCCTTAATTGCCAACTGGCAATCAGAAATATCCAAGCATTCTCAGGCTGGAGCCCTGCATGCCAAAATCTACCATGGTCCCACTCATCACTCATTATCCGAGGCCAACATCTTAAAATATGATATCATAATCACTTCTTACAATACTATCACCCAAGAATTTAAGCAAAGCAATACCTCTACATCATTCATTGTTAAAATCAATTGGCATTGTATAATTTTGGATGAAGCACAGTGAGTGTCTGATCTTTAAATGATCCAACTTACCTTTAATATCCACTAAGCCTTCCCCCATCTTCTGGCTATATTAGCCCTCAATACACTGCCACTCACCATGCCATTAATAGCCTCCTTTAATGCCTTCAAATATGTTTAACGGGCACACCTATTCACAACACCATTTATGACCTTTTAGGCATAATATCATTCATCACCCAACCCCAGAGCTCAGATCAAGATAACTGGTCACCATTCATCCTGAGTAGTCTTTCCAAAGGTAGCAATGATATTTTGCATTTGGCATTGCGGCATTTAAGTTTGCGCCACACCAAAACCACACATCTCAAATCCCTCCCCACTATTAGCCATCATTATGCGCTGCCCCCACTCAGCCTGACCATGCAGCAAGAATATTCCACATTATACAAAGAATTCCTATCATCCAAAAGAAAAGGACCAGGAGAATTTTTCAGAAATATTAATAAGCTGCAAATATGTTGTAGCCATCACATCATGCTTAACACAATTGTGGAGGCGCATTTGGAAGACCACAAGGGCAGGAGCACTCAGGATAACTCCCCAACAATCACACGAACTATTGTGGATGTGGAAACATGCATGATGAGTAGTAAAATTGCACACCTCCTTCAAATCTTAATGAAGAACAAACAATCAAAGTGTGGTCCAATCAAATCGGTGGTTTATACCCAATGGACCCAATTTCTTGATTTGTGAGTTAATTCTAACATGAATTCATTACCAATTGAATCCATCTGACTGTTTTTTATTGTAGAATTGGTATTGAACTTGCCCATCGCTCTATCCTTTCAGCACGAATTGATGGAACAATTACAGCACGAGCGCAGGAGAAGGCACTGGAGAATTTCTTCAATAATCCTGAATGTGAAGTACTGATTGCATCCATTGCCACAGCTGGAACTGGCCTCAATATAAATTTTGCTAATATTTTCTATTTAATAGTGAGGGGACCCCCAAAATTCTACCCTGATTTTTGGACCCTGACATCCACATTTCAAGGAGCCCAATTGGAAACCAGCCATTGAGGCTCAGGATGTTGATCGACTCCATCGTACTGGCCAACAACAACCTGTAAAGGTCATTCAGTTGAGGACAACATTTGGAAGGTACCTTTAAAGCTCATCTTTGACCCTGATTGTATTGCTATTCCAAAATCCTTCCTTATGGGAATCCCATATTCCAATCACCAATAGGTCCAAGAAAAGAAAAAATAATTAACTGAATGAGCCTTACTGATATTATATAATTTGTGTTTGACCAAGTTGATAACTCCTGTTCACCCTGTGACAGGTCCACAATTATGAACACCATGAGCTGGATCAAACTCCTTCAATATTTCCTCAATGAAAATGAGCAATATAGTCTTATTTCTAAGGCAGATGCTGATAATTTACAATTCATATTGTCTATATTCTTACATATTTAGCCAGTTGTTGCATCTTTAAGAAATAATAATCAGATTGTATTACACCTGCACAAATAATTCACAAAATGTTAATTTGTAATGGTGCTATACATTTATCTTACTAAGTTATTGCAGAGCATCACCATTCCGCCTAATAACTGGCATTTAAAGTATTTTGAGGGCACTAGTCTGCATCTTACTACAGCTCTTGAGCCAATCTTGATCAAATACCTGAAATGATAGGCCTTCCGGAATATCACCATCAACTGTCCATTGTAATTCTGGCAATCTATCAATAGTTTTTTTACCCGTTTTGTCAATGAAATTACAAAACTCTATGTCTTGATCCATTCTTAATACCAATTCATCAAATAACTGGGAGGGCCAGCATAATCCCACTTTGCGGTAAACTTGACGACCATTTTCCAGTACCTCCTCAGTATCTGAGCATACTTGAGGGTCATTGAATTACGATGCTAGAATGGGAAATTTAGCCATATCACACCATTCACAACGGTGCTCACACGTCTGCACATAATCAATTAGATCATCATTAGTCTTTGTTCACAATGAAGAGAAACAGTAACTAACCCTTTGACGAATCTTTGCAAGCTTTTGATTCTCCTTCTTTTTTACCAAATACTTGGCATCCTTTTGAATAGACTTCCATTCTCTTTTCAAATAAGTGAAATATTGCCCCATTAAAGCTGCCACGACCCCATAGTTATTATGATCCTTGTTCCAATAGTAATGATAATACTCAGTGCTGAAAAGGGCAAGACGGAAGGTACAGTAAAGCACCATGGACGTCAACTCATTGAACGGATGTTGCCATGAGCTCTCCCAGTCCCAAGTGAATCGCTTTAGTCCTAGCTTGTGGAGCTCATTTTTGCAGTAGCTTTGGAAACCCTGAGACTGAACCTGTGTTTATGGCTCATTGAAAACATCCTTCGAGACATATTCAAGATGACCGGCCACTTGAATTGCCATTTCACGCTCTTCTGTGCTGGGTGCTACTGGTAATGAGGAAAAATCCTTATCCCTAACTTTCAGTAGGAACAGGCAATGGGCATGTACTGCTGATCTCATTCCATGGACATTCTCTGGAAGTTCTGCTTTCAGCCATTTTTGTTTCTCCTTCTGGCTTGCAAATTTTGCCACATTGTGAGCTGTACGAGCCTGGTTCCTTTTCTGTCTGACCTCGGATTGTTCAAGCATACTCTGGGCAAGGCCCATTGGAGGATGGGTGAACTCACTATTTGACTTAGTGCCATACTCATGGAACATGAAATTGGCCCTCCTTGGTTCATCATTCATTCTCATCATCCACAATCTTTTCTCTTGATGAACTGGCATTAGCAGTTCTTGGTTTGGAGGCATGTCAGCCTGTGACTCAAAACCAGAGCACAAGTGTGACAGCCAAAATACCATAAAGCAATGGTATAGCCAAGATACCACCAAAACAGGGACCTGAGCAAAATCAGCTCAAAAGGTATCAAACAAAAGAGTAAACTCACCTCTTTCTGAAAATATAAGTCCCATCCCCATAGGGCAAGAAATAACCAAGCTATTCCTGCTCAAAGTTATTTCTGAGCATAAACCTTAACTTTCACCTCTCATCTAAAATCTAGAAGAAGAGGATTAACCCCATCAAATTGGTACTCAAAATGAAGCTCTAAGCCAGGGCTATCCAATGGGACCAGCAAAACTGAGCTAGCACCAATATTACTGGAGTTATGGTCAATTTCAGGCCAAATAAGGGTGAAGAAAACATTCACCTCTCATCTAACTTCTACAGTTTTAGTGTGGGATACTTGAAGTGGGGTATTTTTAGAAAGAGAACAATAAGGGTTATCTGATGGTGCCATCCACTTCTTCATACCTCAACTATAACAGAAGTTATGAGGCAAACAAGCTCAATACAGCTTTTTGCCCAAACCACGCCTATGTACAAAAAACCTTGTACATGGGATAGCTTTGTCATATTGATTGACAACGATACCAAATTGGGTATCATTGCGTAGAGATCATACAGGGCTATCCAATGAACCAACGTTCAGCATGATATCTCAAAAACCGACAGAGTTATGGCCATTTGAAAGTTATAATCCCACAATATGACCAATACAGCTGTATTATGACGGGATACAGTTGTACTCTGATGATGAGGTGTCAATCAGACAAAAAAGCATGTTAATACTTCAATACCTCATAAGTCAGTCAATACTGGGGTCCCATACAGCTTCTGTACAGCATTCTACGCGTCATACACATCAGAATCAGGCTGTGAGGTCCCCAGATGAAGATTTTCACCCTGTATTGGTGAAGACTGCCCAGATGTGGTTTCAAAACCACATCTGGGCCCAATACAGGCTGTACAGGCTGTTTGCAAACCACAAGCCAGTCCTAGAGAGTGGAAATTTTTCACTTCCTCTATGTGGAAAGGTCTAGCACCCTTTCCACCCCATTTCAGGATAAAAAGGAGGCTTTTCACAGCCAGAATTGTCTCCTCATCCTGCTCTTGAGTACCCTACGTAGTAAACTGTCAAAAACAGTTTTACTCTTGGGTAATAAACAGGTATACTCTTAATTTGAAGTATTGTAGTCTTTATAATTGTAACCCAACAGGTAAAGCTGCCCCCAGGGCTTTCAACAGCGCTCACCACCACTATATTCCTTATAGTAAAGCCCTCTTATTATTAAATTAAACCATCTTTAACTGTTATAAAACCCTTTTAAATCTTTATTTACCGTGTCACAGTCATAGTTAAGAGTTGTAAATACTTTTTAATACTCTCATCATAGACTCAGCCTGACATTTTGGGGGCCTGGCTGTGTTTTAAAAAACTTTTTTTTTTGGACCTTTACAAGTAAGTCTTTTCCCTTTTATCATTTATTGACATTTGTGTTATCTTTTTTAGGTGTCATTTTCTTTAAAAATACATATTTTTATATATTTTTCTTTATTTTTTTAAAAAAATACTCATATTTTAAGGAGTTTCTGTCACATGGCTCCAGTATTTTTGGCGTGTTTTGTATATAAAAACACTTGTAAGGCACTAATGCAGTCTTAACTCTGAATTGAATCAAGACAGCTCATACTGATAAACCAACAGTTGGGCATGTTTGGGCACATTGTTAACTCAATTGTGCTGTAATACACCACCTTTGACAGATTATACTTGCTAAATACAAGTATTCTGTAAGATATTGGTATACAAACAGTCTACCACATATCAATAAGCTGTATTTTTGATGTGGAATTGTTAATTCAATTACACTGTCATCATACAAGGGCATATTGTAACAATATACAACCCCAGAGGCCATTCTTAGACGTGCAAAACCAGCCTTTTAAGAAGTCTTAACTGACATAAGCCCTCTTTTCCTGTTTGATTCAGTGGAAGAAAATTTCATACCACTTGAGAGCAGGCACAGGCCAACACACCAGTGACACCCTCAGAACAAGAGGGCAGCAAGGGATAAGGGAAAAGACTGAGTGAAGGACTCATTACAGCCAAAACGTGGACACCAATAGCCACTCAGAAGAGTAGAAAACCACGAAACTCTGCTTCAATACAAGGTAAACCAACCTTAAGCACTTGTACAGGAAAAATTACTATTAAAAACCCAGTTATAACCTCCAAAGGCAAACTGCCCAAATCAGCAGATAACAAAGTTGTACAAGGCACAGTCAAAGGTAAATACCCTAAGAACATAAAGTTTTTGACTTCTTGCAAACACTGATATGTCCCCTGTATACCTCAGAGACCTTGGCTTCCAAAGGAACCAGCCAGAGGACAGAGAAGTCTACTCCAGAACCAGAAGACCTGGAAGAGGACACCTTGGACACAGTGGTGGATGGCAAAACAATGAGGGAAAAAATATCAACCCTTCCATGCACACTCCAATTCAATAGGAACCTCAAACCAGAGGCCTGGAAGGATATGAATCAAGTTCTTCAGCTCCACCAACTCCTCAAAGATTTATTCCAATGGAGCATGGACAACAAGAGGTTCAACCTGGCAAGTCACTGGGCACAACTTGGAGCAAGTTGACAGAAGATCTGTCTCAAAGAGATAGATTTCAAGGACCTTATGGTAATCACCAAAGGTTGGAATCCTACCAGGCAGTTCAGACTCCTGGAGGCAAGGGCACAGAGGATAAGGGAGAATCAAGCCACTATCCAAGCAATAGAAGAACAATTAACCCAGACAGGGCCTACTCAGATTCCTTCAGGTTCACAAGGAGCAGGCCAAATCAGCTCTCCAGTGGCTTCACACCATTCAGAAACCAGCAGATCAGTGGCCAAGAGTCACCATTCTTCACAATTCCAGGAAGTTTCCAGGAGAAGACAAGGAAACAAGGGCAAGAACAAAGCCTCCTTCAACCAGAGGAGGAAAGAGTCAGACCCCATGATCCAGAAGTTGTTAGATTTGGTGAAAGAAGTACACAAGAACCAGAAGTAGTTGTAAACCACTCTAGAATCAGTAGTCCTAGTAATAGAAACATTACCCCCACTCAGACGGCAAATAACATTGTCACATCTGAGAGTAACATCAACAGTGATACACTGTGGTTACAAATGTCCCAATATGCTGAACAATCTGCAAATAAGTTTGCAGAAATTAAAGCTGGCCAAGAGAGGATGAGAAAAACTCAAGCCTCCTTGGAACAGATAGTTAAGAATCTTCAAGAAGGATATGCTCAACTGAGCAAAGCCTCTGAAGAAACCAAAAAAAGACTGAATATAGTCTTTGAAGAACAACACCATAAAAAAAGGGACAGGTATTGTCTGGACCAACACATAAACAAATTGTTTAATGTCTACCATAACTTGAAGCCCTAACCACAAGGCCAAATTATGGAGAATCCATATCAACCAGATGACATCAAACCAGATGCCATGCTTATGAAATAGGAAAGATCACCATCACAATACCAGGATGGAGATGGAATGTCTTATTCAGAGAAGGAAGCCTTGAAACAGCTTCCTGAGGCCTCAAGCTGGCCCAAATTCGCTGGATCAGGAGAATATGATCATATGGAACTCATAGATTATATTGATGGACTCTTCATTGATGTACCAAGCATACCAGACTCCTGAATCAATGCTAGATTGAATACTGCATTTAAAGGTGATGCCAGTATATGGTACACAGAAAAGAAAGAAATCCATGGCAGAAGAAACTGGCCATGGCGGAAGAGTCAAGCATCCAAAAGTACATTAATGGAACTTGGATATGGAAAAAGACCATGTCATTTGAAAATGACAAATACTCTGTGGACAAGGATCCATATGAGTGGTGTCTCAGATAGTCTAAAACACTTAAAGCCATTGATCCTCAGATGATCATTCAAATGAGGGATCGCAAGCTTCTGACACAACTGCCAGGAGAACTAGAGCATGCAGTAAAATGCAGATGCAACCAAAATTGCACTCTAGATGACATTGCCAACACCTTACAAGAAATAAGGAAAAGGACTAATATAGGGAAATTCACCCCATATAAGAGCATTAGTTTCAAAGAGAAACAACCTTTCAAGGTAGATTTTAAAGACAAACCCAAAGAAAGAGTGGCAGAGGTGGCAAAAGAGAGGAGTTCTTGTCACAATTGTGGTTCTACAGACCACTATGCCAACAACTGTCCAAAGTCAAAGAAAATAGTCTATGCCATTGAGAAAGTCCCAGAGGAGGAATCCCCAACAGAGGATTCTGAATCAGACTCCATGGGTGATGCCATCAGAGAACCATCTAATGATGACAAAGACCCAAGAGAGGAATTTCTAGTGGAATAACAACAGGAACCCCCACTAGAAATTCAGGACATACATTTGGAAGCAGGCATGCCACAAGACACTTCTAATAAAAACTTGTGCAAACACACACAAGATGCACAAACATTCCTGGTTACACCAACCAAAGGAATGGCATATCTACATGGGACAGCCACAAAAATGACAGTTTGCATTGGCAATGCTCAGCATCCACTGATCATTGACAGTGGGGCACACTGCTCCATAGTGGCTAGAAAGTATCTGGATACCCACTTCCCAAGCTGGGAAAAACAACTCTTGCCCACTAAGGCAAAGGAATTTAAAAGTGCATCAGGGAAGATGACTTCCATTGGGACAATTGTCAAAGAGATAATTATACCCCACAGGAAGGGTAATATCAAACTTAACCCAGAGTTTGTACTGCTTAATGATTCCCACATCCAAGGGCTTTTACTGGGAACAGATTACCAGAGGATGTATGGCATAGACATTTACAACAGTAGAAATAGGCAAATCACCATTGGTACTAACAAGGAAAAGAAATTTTCACTTGATATATACCAGATATCTTATCATCATCCACTAGAAGAACTTCTGAAGGAATTCAGGGAGGGACAGTTTAGCACTACCCTCACCAGTAAACAAAACTAAGTTTACTGAAGATACTGAGAAAGAACAGACCAGCATTTACCATTGGTGATGAACCATTAGGTAAGATCAAAGGCCATGATATAGATCTATATCTAGATGCGGAAAGGCCTTATCCACCCATGCTTAGGAGACCTCCTTATCCAGAAAGCCTGGAAACCAGGAAAAAAATTGAGAAACATATCAATAAACTTCTGGATATGGATGTTATCAGGAGGATTGGACATAATGAAATAGTGGAAATCACCACCCCTGTCCTAATCACCTGGCATGATGGCAAGTCTAGATTGTGTGGAGATTTCAAAGCTCTGAATAGCTACACAATAGCAGACAGGTACCCTATACCCAGGATACCTCATGCCTTTGATAAACTGGCAAAAGCCAAATACATAACCAAAATGGATTGTATGAAAGGTTTCCACCAAAATGGAGTTAAACTAAACTCCATGGAATTACTCAGAATAATATGCCATATGGGCATATATGAGTACACCAGAATGCCATTTGGCATCAAGAATGCACCGGCCCACTTCCAAAGGATGATGGACACAATATTTCAAGATGAAAAATTGAAAGGCTGGATGGTAGTATATATTGATGATATCATTATATACTCAGAGACATGGGAGGACCATGTGCAATACATAGACAGAGTACTAAGTAAATGCACACCCATAAATCTCAAAATTTCACTTAAAAAATGCAATTTTGGCCAACAAGAGTTACTGGCTCTAGGACACAAAGTCTCAGGTCTTAGTCTGGCAATTGACCAGAACAAAGTTGCAGCAGTACTGCAAAAGCCAGTACAAAAAAGCATCAAAGAGATGCAATCTTTCCTTGGGTTTGCTAGCTACTATAGAAACCACATCAAAAACTTTGCACACATAACTAGTAGTTTATACAAGTTATGTTCAAAAGATGTAGTTTTTGAAATAACCAAGGAAAGGAGGGATGCATATGAGAGAATCAAATAGGAACTCACTAATGCACCTGTGCTCATCTTGCCTGACTTTGAACTACAATTCAAGTTATATATAGATGAAGCATGCAGTCAAGGCCTAGGAGCAGCCCTTCACCAAAGACAAATTGTGGATGGTGAATTAGGAGAAGGAGTGATTTGCTACATCTCAAGGCAGCTGAAAGATTCAGAAGCCAGGTATGGGGCCACCCAGATTGAGTGTCTATGTCTATTCTGGGCTCTAGAAAAACTCCATTATTATCAGGAGGGTGCAGTCTTTGAGCTCTACACAGACTGCACAGCCTTGAAGTCTTTACTAAACATGAATACTACAAATAGACACATGCTGAGATGGCAAATAGCCATCCAGGAGTATAGAGGGAACATGACCATCATATACCAAGAAGGTAAAAGTCATACCAATGCAGATGGACTTAGCATATGGCCACTGGATAATGTCAAGAGCAATCCAGCTTATGAACCTGAAGTTGCAGCCAAAATCCCTATCCGTTTCATGGAAATAGATAGGAGGAAGAACTTCAGATTTTCTGAATGGGCACCAGAAAGTGGTACCCCTGACAGTGGAAACACTGATTCAGAGGAGACAGAAACTCCCATATTGGGAATAAGTTCCTCTGAACTGCACAATAAATTTTTTAGTGCAGTACTGAAGTCTTATGCCAAACAAAAACAGTGTGGAGTACTACTACAACTCCTTCAACAAAAGTACAGGAGTCCAGAACTTGAAGCCCAACTGGAAGAACCCTGGTTGAGGGCCTATAAGGATAACAAGTTTGTCCTTATAGATGGCCTGCTCTACCACAGAGAAAAGCACTTAAGTGCACTCACAGTGGTAGACAGAGACCACATCTTATTGATCCTGCAGGAATGCCATGACTTCCCGTATATGGGACACATGAGTGAAGACAGGACCAAAGAGAGGGTAGCAAGCACAGCTTGGTGGCCCAAGTGGGAGCAGGAGTTGAGTGAATACATCAACACCTGTGAAAGATGCCAAAAGGAAAACAGGAAACATGGGAAGAAGTATGGGTTACTTCAGCACATAGAGGAACCCAAGCACCCATGGGAAACCATCAACATGGACTGGGTCACAGGACTTGTCCCAGGAGGCAAACAAAACTACAATGCCTGCCTAATCATAGTTGATAGGTTCAGAAAGAGCATGAGGTGTCTCCCAAGCCACAAGGAGGACAAAGCCATGGATACTGCCCTGTTATTTTGGAATAACATCGTATCTACCTGTGGAGTCCCTAAAATCATCATTAGTGATAGGGACCCAAAATTCACATCTGAATTTTGGACCAACTTGTATGACATGCTTGGCACCAAGCTTGCTTTTTCCACAGCTTACCATCCCCAAACAGATGGCCTAGCTGAAAGGATGATCCAAACTATGGAAGACATCCTTAGAAGGTTCTGTGCCTATGGCATGGAATACAAGGACCATGAAGGATACACCCATGACTGGATTACCCTTCTACCAGCTGTCCAACTGGCTTATGATACAAGTCAGCACTCTACCACAGAAAAAACACCTGCAGTGGAAGAGAAAGGGTGGAGTCCCCTGTTGCCTGTGGATCACTTAAAGAAGAATCTTCTGACCCTCCACCCCACAGCCAAAGACTTCCATTATATGTGGAAGAGGGCTGGTGACACAGCTGCCAAATGCATAGCTGAGGCAAAAGAATACAATAAGCAGAGGTGGGACAAGACACACATGGAACCTGACTTTAAGGAAGGAGACCAGGTGCTAGTGTCTACACTGAACTTTAATAATCTTAAAGGACAAAAGAAGATGAGGGACTCATTTGTAGGGCCTTTTACTATCATTAAGTTGATAGGAAAGAATGCAGCGGAAGTCAAACTTACAGAGGAATTTTCCAGGAAGCACCCAGTCTTCCCAGTAAGCTTGGTCAAACCACACTTCCAGACAGAGGAGGATAAATTCCCCTCCAGGAAAAAGAACCCCACACCACCTGATATAGTGGAACTGGAGGACTCCCCAGGACCTGTGAGTAAAATCATCAGGGCCAGAAAGATCAGACTCAATGGAAAGGATCAAAGACAATACCTAGTCAGATTCAAACACCAAACAGCTGATAAAGACAAATGGTTGGCAGAAAATGCCATACCAGATGGGAACCTTCATCTAAGAAGATTCTGGGCCTCTAGGAGGACTGAACAGTCTCATCGCTGATGAGCCTTTTTTAGAGGGAAGGTATGTCAGCCTGTGACTCAAAACCAGAGCACAAGCATGACAGCCAAAATACCATAAACCAATAGTATAGCCAAGATACCACCAAAACATGGATCTGAGCCAAATCAGCTCAAAAGGTATCAAATGAAAGAGGGAACTCACCTCTTTCTGAAAATATAAGTGCCATCACCATAGGACAAGAAATAACTAAGTTATTCCTGCTCAAAGTTATTGCTGAGCATAAACCTTAACTCTCACCTCTCATCTAAAATCTAGAAGAAGAGGCTTAACCCCATCAAATGGGTACTCAAAATGAATCTCTAAGCCAGGGCTATCCAATGGTGCCAGCCATACTGAGCTAGCACCAATATTACTGGAGTTATGGTCAATTTCAGGCCAAATAAGGGTGAACAAAAAATTCAACTCTCATCTAACTTCTACAGTTTTAGTGTGGGATACTTGAAGTGGGGTCTTTTCAGAAAGAGCACAATAAGGGTTATCTGATGGTGCCATCCACTTCTTCATATCTCAACTATAACAGAAGTTATGATGCAAACAAGCTCAATACAGCTTTTTTCCCAAACCATGCCTATGTACAAAAAACCTTGTACATGGGATAGCTTTGTCATATTTAATGATAACCATACCAAATTGGGTATCATTCTGTAGAGCCCATACAGAGCTATCCAAGAACCAACTTTGAGCATGATATCTCAAAAACCGACAGAGGTATGGCCATTTGAAGGTTATAATCCCACAATATGACCAATACAGCTGTATTATGACAGGATACACTTGTACTCTGATTATGAGGTGTCAAACAGACAAAAAAGCATGTTAATACTTCAATACCTCATAAGTCAGTCAATACCCGGGTCCCATACAGTTTCTGTACAGCATTCTACGCGTCATACACGTCAGGATCAGGCTGTGAGGTCCCCAGATGAAGATTTTCACCCTGTATTGGTGAAGACTTCCCAGATGTGGTTTCAAAACCACATCTTGGCCCAATACAAGCTATACAGGCTGTTTGAAAACCACAAGCCAGTCCTAGAGAGTGAAAAATCTTCACTTCCTCTACGTGGAAAGGTCTAGCACCCTTTCCACCCCATTTCAGGATAAAAAGGAGGCTTTTCACAGCCAGAATTGTCTCCTCATCCTGCTCTTGAATACCCTACATGGTAAACTGTCAAAAACAGCTTTAATCTTGGGTAATAACCAGGTATACTCTTAATTTAAAGTATTGTAGTCTTTATTATTGTAACCCAACAGGTAAAGCTGCACCCAGGGCTTTCAACAGTGCTCACCACCACTATATTCCTTATAGTAAAGCCCTCTTATTATTAAAATAAACCATCTTTAACTCTTTTAAAACCCTTTTAAATCTTTATTTACCGTGTCACAGTCATAGTTAAGAGTTGTAAATACTTTTTAATACTCTCATCATAGACTCAGCCTGACAAGGCATATGGATAGTGACGTCCAGTGACTTTCTCTTTATGGACCAGAGGTGGAGATGCATAAAGTTCATCACCTGCCATGCAAATCATCAGTTAATACATCAAAACATCAATAAAGACTGGTCATACCCACAATCTTCAATTGGCTCCTGAGATCGGACTGGCTTGCCTTTAGGTGCCATATCTAACCCATGAAACAAAAATATAAAATTTTGGAAAAGTCTATACTCCAAAATTAAAATGACTTACTTTGATGAAGCGTCAATCCTGGATTTCCCTCTGACAGACCACTCCAAGTTACATTTTCCAATGGTCTTTTTTGTCACCCACCATCAACGCGCCTTTCATTGCCCACATGAACCTGAGATCCTGATGGAATATTGAGGGTGGGCTGTTTACTTTGACCAAAGGGATCCTGGGATGCGACTGGATTCCGACTAGGATTAAGTAGGAACTCACGTGGAAATTTTGATTGGGGATTAGTGTTTGATCAGATTTCAGGTGTGCCTGCTGGCCCCTGAGACACATGCATTTGTGTATTAGTGGGATTTGGGCGAATTGGAGTGACAGAAATATTTGGGATCAACCAAGCACTAGAATTTGGAGCCTTTGGATTTCCCACATCACTGTTAAGACCTGATACATTCATTGAGGATGCAATAGGGGTTGTGGAAGGAATGTTGGGACTCAATGGTGACTGTGTTTGAACATATTCTATGCTAGATTAACTATCTGAGTCATGAAAAAAACCTGAACAGGATTTACGTGGCTTGGAAGATGACATAAGGGCCGAAAAAGTACAGTAATCACCAGGGCAAATCTTGCGTCAATCGTCGGCGATTGACTTCACGTCGCACCGCGGTCAGTATAAAATCTTGCTTCAGTCTCGTTAGTGTCACTTTATAGTCACTGGATTTAGTGGGTCACGTCACGTCAGCGTCAAGACAACGTCAATCGTCACATGTGTCACATGAGAATGTCACTCAAAGCCCAAACCCGTTTCAACACTATTCGCAACGTTCGGGTAATTTCGCCTAATAGCTTCAGCCTCCCCGACGCTTAGCATGCTTACGCGCCCGCACCACCCTCCAGATGAGACTCTGACACTGCCTGCTCCCCCATCTCCGTCCTCACCACTCCTTATGCTTTCACACCCCCACCCTTACCATCCTTACCCTTGTGTAGTGCCCTCCCGACATGCTCCCGACACTGCTCACCATCCTTACGCTCACGGAGTGCCCTCCCGCCATGCTCCCAACACTGCTCACCATCCTTAGGCTCATGAAGTGCCCTCCCGACATGTTCCCGACACTGCTTACAATCCTTACGCTCGCGCAGTGCCCTCCCGACATGCTCCCGACACTGCTCACCATCCTTACGCTCACGGAGTGCCCTCCCGCCATGCTCCCGACACTGCTCACCATCCTTACGCTCATGGAGTGCCCTCCCGACATGCTCCCGACACTTCTTACAATCCTTACGCTCACGGAGTGCCCTCCCGCCATGCTCCCGACACTGCTCACTATCCTTACGCTCATGAAGTGCCCTCCCGACACTGCTTACGATCCTTACGCTTGCCTAGTAAGTACCCTCCCGACATGCCTCCGACACTGCTTACGATCCTTACGCTCGCCTAGTAAGTACCCTCCCGAAATGCCTCCGACGCCGCTTACCATCCTCACGTTTCCGTATTACATCCACAGTGTACGGTGGCTTGTTGGTGTACACAATGGACGCCATCACCGAAATATGCTGAGTGGCCTTCTCTGCCACCAGGACCTCAGGGGAAATTGGTCAGTATATTCACAATGTTGTGGTTAGGGTTTAAATCATGAGACTCAAAAATTAAAACCTAATAAGTGGACTATTCAAGACAAGAATTGTGTCTCCTGTTTCCCCGAGAAAACCATTTTATTTCATATCATTCAAATGGAACACTTTGCTTAGTCCTTACCTCATGAGTGTTGAATAGTTCAAAAGTTGACTTTAGTAGGTTTCTCACTTGTCAACTTTATTCAATGTCTCACAGGGAAGTGATTTCATTTGCATGATATGAAATAATTTGCAAAACATCGCCTCCTTCAATTTCCCGAAAAATCGCATTTTGCAAATGCGATTATTTTACTTCCACCTATTTTCTTCAATTTGGATCTTTTTATTCAAAATTTTCAAACAAGTTATCAATCAACTCGTCACCATCTATTTGCTTACTAAACTACCTCCGCGATGGCCCAAACCCCGGGAAATTCAACGGAATTTAATGAACGACCAACTTCAGCCCCAGAGAGTGGAAGTGAAATATCTGATATGGCCAGTAGTCGTGAATTAGGCATTGAAGCAGAGAGCCAGTCACATGAAGATAATCAAGATCCACCAGTTCTTCCAGAATGTGAGTATACATCCATCTTGAGTATTTCTAATCTCTCAAAACCTGATATTGTGTCATATAGCCTTTATTTCAGGTCAGCCTCCAAGGTCTCAGAAACCAAATTTTAAAAGTTATGAGAAGGAAAAGACTGTTGAACCTTGTGCACTGACAGAAGATGATGGGCAAAATGATGTAATTATCAGTGGGGAGGTGGAAATTATATCCAAGGAACAATTTGTCTCCAACATTGCTCAAACAATCCCAAGGCTCGAAAAAATTCAAAATGATAGTAAAATTCCTGATTATGTGCGTCAAAAGATTGCTGAAGCCATGAGCCTGCTCAAAATGGATTTGAACCGTAAGTCCATTACTAATTCAAAACAAAATTGATAAAAATACCTGCTTACAATATATGGGCAGTGGTGGAGGTGGGAGAATCTCCACCTGAAGGATCTCGAGTCGTAATTGGATTTCCAGGCAAAGGATTAGGAAAAAGACCAAATATACATGCGACCAAAAAAACCAACAAAAAACGCCGTACCTTTGAAGCCGCAAAGGATTCCCGGGATCAAGGTGATGAAATGATCAATGTTGAAGTGGACCATATTGATAATGAACCTCCGCATACTGAACCCCCCCCCCATACTCAATGAAACAATCCATGATGAAACTCCACATACTGAAAGCCCCCTGATACCCAATGAAACAATGCATGATGCAACCCCTCCCACCTCTCCTCGGAATATTCAAGCCTTTCAAGAAAGGGAAACAATTAAACATGATACAATGGGACGAGATATGACTGATATAATTCCCGACGCTGAGCCCGGAGTGTCATCCGCTGCGAATTTTCAAGGAATATTTTTATCCCGCATGGAAGAGTTTGCAGGCATTTTGAATTATCATTCCAATATTTCTCAACAATCATGGAAAAGGGGGCTTGATAATATCAATAGGATTTACAAAAATAGATGGGACAATTTAGCAACAAAGGATGCTCATACATTCCTGCCTATTGGTATTAAGGTGATCAGTAACCAAGAGCTTAAAATGTCGGCTTGGCTGGAGGACCTTGAGATGGCGGGTGAGTTTTTTTTATCTGTGTGCATGATACTTGATTATTGGCTGTTGACTGGTGATATAAATTGCAATATACAGGGTTAGATTTTTTTAAGCCAACAGAAACAGAAGCATTTTTTGATCACAACATTTGGAATCTCAAATTGATGAAGGAATCAGCTAAACCTCCACATAATCTCCCAAAATCTGAACACTCCTTCTTCAAAATGGTTCAGAGCCTTCTTTACCCCGCGAATCCAGTTAAACATTTTTGGGCAAATGTTATGTTTGAATCCATTAGTTTAGTCTCATACGATGTGATTGCACCCAAACCATATGTTGCACCAACATCAAATTCAACCGATCCTCTTGGACTCGAACGCGGAGCAGTTGAATACCTTGCCTCCTGCTTGAGTCAATCGAAGCAACGTGCAACCCAACTCAGCATTGAAGGTGGCGGCGCTGACAATGAGATATCCACAAAGCCGCACAAGAACCTGGAGGATCTAATGGATACAGTTATCCATTTGATGATTGCGTACAACATGGTACGTGCACATACAAAGGTCGAAGTTAATGGCATCAAAGGCAAACTCACGAACTCAAAAAAAATGAGGCCATCAAAGATCTTTTGACGTGTCACAAGAATCTCGGAATAAATCGAATTTGCTATGGTATATTAGCGGCATTCTGTGCGGCGGGGGTTCGTGGTTTGATGGTATGCTCAGATGACTGGAGAACAAGCTCAGTTAAAGGGGCTTTATCACTAATTGACATTTCCGCAAAACTTTCAGAGGGTAAAAATCTAGTGGAGCCAGCGTGGCTACGTACTAATAAGTATATATGTAATTTACTGAATAAAAGTTTCTTCTCATCAGAGTCTTTTAACCCCACTGTACCTCTTAGATTTGAATTTTCATGATGCTTGGTATTAGACTTTGCTTATGCCTGGGTGGCAAAGCGCGGTCTTGGTTCAAGTGATGAGGTCACAATGACTGTACCCAGGTCTGCTAAACTTACAACCAGGATTGACCTGTTTTAGATTAGCTTTGTACTAGATAGATTGTAATTTAATTTTGAAAAGTCATTTATGAATTTAATAATCATGACTTCCTATCCTACTACTGCCCAGATGCCACAGTCTGAATACCAATAGTAATTGTACGGCGGCATGCCTCCATACCTCATTGAAAAGACTCCTACAAGACGCAAGCTGAGTCAGGCAGTTGTGCGCGCAAGTATCACACGCGGGGGCATTGCGGGAGGTCGCGTTTATCACTTCCCGCCAGCCCATAATAGGCCAAATGTTCCTGTATCTTTCAAGAGGACTAGGATAACTAGGGATCCGCAGCAGGATGCATATTGCATTTGCGTGTGCTTGCGATATTCCAGAAGTTTGGATTGGAAAGTGATTGCATGGGAACATCAATGTCAAATTGAATAATGCACTATCCACTGCAATTTTCAGGTTCAGGTATTTGAGATCGCGAATTCGCGAAGGTCAGGTGTGATCTTTCTTTTTAGCCGCAATTAAAAAAGATTCATCGTCCGCAATTCAATTTAGGTGGTATTAATAAATCAGTAATCATTTGGTTTCATTTCATTTTCTGCTGCAAGCATGCCATTCACGAAAAAAGGAAAAGAGCGTAAAAGGGAACTCCCAAGAAAGCGTCGGGCTGAGGAAGGAAAGTGTGAGTTTCTCGCTTAATCTCAGTATATATATATAGATATATATATATGCTTCCACATTTATGTGGCACCCTCATTGAGCCCCACGGAAGAAAATTGGCTTTAGTCGGTTCAGATTGTGCCAATGTCATGTGGGCTCCAACAGGGAAGTCAAAGGATGTGTGCCGAAGAAAGCTCCTTGGGCATTGGGCACCATTCTGGACTCAAAACTGCTTAGCTTCAAATGGTAGGAAGCAGTATCTGATATCTTGTCTGCTTCAACACAAAGTGATCCCTCAACCACTCGGGAATAGTTGGACATCCCAAAAGATAAATGAGGGCAAAACCACCCGAAAGCAGAGGTTTTTTTCCTCCTCTCGACCAACAGCACAAATATCAATGCCAGTATCAGCAAATATGATCCCATAGGAAATTTGGAGCCTTGTGGATGTCAATCAGATCAAATGCATTCACTTTGGCCGTGTGGCAATTTTCTCTTCAACCGGATTACTCATTGCCCTTGTCGAATTCAGACCATTCACAACAATGAGTGAAGTCGAGGTCAATCAATGGGATGAATTATCACAATTCTTATTTCGCGAAAAGAGGTTCACTGACCCTATTGCAACAAATGGAGCATTACTGGAGGGATTTATGTTCGCGATTGGGCTGGCGCAAATGCACCACGAAGAATGAACAATTTGGTCTGTATGGAAGTGCTGGCAAAATTGAAAATGCAAAAGATGAATGGCGGGACCGAGGTGCCAATCTTAGCTCGGTGGGTGGCATTCTAGGTCAATCCTTATGATATGTTGGGGATAATTTATTTCAGAAGATTCAAAATTGCTACAACTCATTGGGGGTTCCGTCTTTTGATCAAGTCAAGTATGAAGGCAATAATCCCCCAAATCAGGGTGCATGTGAGTTTGCTTTGGCACTCACTTTCACCATGAATGGATTCAAAAACTCACCTCATCTTGATAAGGATGCATCGCTGTATGCTTCGGGATGGTGGTTTCAAGCTGATAAGGAGACCGGCCAAATTCAAAGAGATGCATCAAAGCGGTGTACAGGGGGGAAATTGATTTTCCCAAATGAGCATTTTTGAATTGATCTATCCAATTGTCATGGGCTCATTCAGGTAGTGTGGGCCAGCAGTACATTTCTTCATTATACTGATCCAGCACAGGACAACGAAAGCACGACACTAGTGGGTATGTCCACACAATGCTCAAGGAGGTTGGCAAAAACAATGTGCCGAAAAAGCCACGGCTATTATGAGATTGGCGAGGTAGCGGCCTATCAAATAAGGGATGGTAATACAATCTCAGCCCAATTCAAAGAGTGAGGCAGTGGTAATAGCAGCGTGATTGGTAGATAATGGTGGGGTAAGGCAGAGGACAATATACACCAGGATTGGATGATTTCGAGTGCGGGAGATGGGGTGTCTCACATGAAAAAGGGGTGAAGTGGATTATGTACGGAGGCATGCCATCATACATATGCCAGGTTTGTTGCTCTTGTCCAGGATCCCAACGCTTCACACGCGAATCCTTATGCTTGTGCAGGTTCCGACAATGCTAAAAGTTCCTTACGCCTATGCGGGCTGCCGACACTTCACACGCCAATCCTTACGCCTGTGCAGGTTCCCGACAACTCACACGCCCATCCTTACGCCTGTGCAGGTTCCCGACAGCTCACACGCCAATCCTTACGCCTGTGCAGGCTCCCGAAAGCTCACACGCCAATCCTTACGACTGTGCAGACTCCCGACAGCTCACACGCCAATCCTTAGGCTTGTGAAGGTTGCCAACAATGCTGACAATTTCTTACGCCTGTGCAGGCTCCCGAAAGCTCACACGCCAATCCTTACGCCTGTGCAGGCTCCCGACAGCTCACACGCGAATCCTTAGGCTTGTGAAGGTTGCCAACAATGCTGACAATTTCTTACGCCTGTGCAGGCTCCCGACAATTCACACGCCAATCCTTTCGCCTGTGCAGGCTCCCGACAGCTCACACGCCAATCCTTACGCCTGTGCAGGTTCCCGACAGCTCACACGCCAATCCTTACGCCTTTGCAGGCTCCCGACAGCTCACACGCCAATTGTTACGCTTGTGAAGGTTCCCTCCAATTTAAACAATTCAATACATGACTAAGATTAATAGCGTGTGACCATAGGAACGGCAATTTCTCATGAATCTGGAGTGGATTGCTCACATGCCGGAACCTCCCGCTTTTTTACAGTTAAGATTTGATATGGCTCTAAACAATGGAGGAAGAAAATATAGGAGGCAGGAATGGTGACTATTGGCGCATTTTTGGCAAAAGATTTTCTCACATACAAATACTAACTCAAACTTTTGGTGGGGCACTTACGAAAATTATTCTCACACAATAGTAAATATGAATCATTGAGGAATTATAATAAATTAACGTGAACAAAGAACGTAAGAGAAATTGAAAATATCTTTCATTGAATACAAAAAATTTATCTAAAGGAGTGTATTACAAAAGGTAAAAAGAGGAAAGAATACAATTTTTTTTGTGGATTTTATTTTTCTAAGAATTTTGAGACTATCCCGGTGATGTCCTCCATTGGATAAGCCTCCATCGCCTTGCCAAGGAGGGAGTTTAGTTCCTCCCGGAATTCCCGGTGCATCTCATTTCAATGAGTTGAATCCACGAAAGGAATCATGTGGAGCAACCAACGATGCTCCAACAAGATTTGGTTGATTGATTCGTGGACGATGGCTCGAGGAATCATTAGTATTGGGCGCAGGTCGGTGAATTCCTGGCGAGCGTCATCGTAGGAATGAGAGGAGCTTGGCACCGGGGGGGAGGAGGCGGTTGGGTTCTCGGCGGCAATGGGAGGGAGGGGGAACAGGAGGGGAAGGTGGCGGTGGCGGTGAAGAAGAAGGGGGAGGGGGAGGGGGAGGGGGGGATCCAACTGGCTTATTGTCAATGATGATAATCGAGCGGGGAGTGGCGGGACGAGCTGGAGATGGTCGAACGAGGGGTGAGGAAAAGTTGAGTAGAGTTAAAAAAGTGAAATAGGGACTTACCAAAAGGTTCCTCCGTTGATTGCGTAGGAGCCACCTCAGGTTGAGGCTCATGAGTCGCAATGTCCTCAGGTGGTTCGGAGGATGGACTCGCGCCAGGAATAGGTGGCTCATCGTGCTGGGAGGCTTCTACAAAAGGAGGAAGAGTCAGTTAACTTGATGCGAAAGTGAAAATGAGAAAAGAAAAAGTTGGCTTCTTACCGCGGAATAAGTCCCCAGACCATTGGGTGCCACTCAGGCCTGGAGTGGGTTGCCGCGGGGTTTGCTCGCAAGGCAAACTAGGAATGGGAGAGTCTTGTCAGGGGGGATTTGGGGGGTTTTGTTCTATGAGTAATGGAAAAAAGTGAGTATTATTGCGTGAAGATAAATGAGATAAGGAGGAGAAAGAAAACTTACTTTGGCGTTTGAATCCCATCGGTTACAAGACATGGTGACGATCGGCCCAAGCTCGAATGTCCTCTCGCCATCGCCATCCTTCATTGGCTGAATAATCACTTTGCTCCGGTCGAGGAGTGAAGTGACCATCGGATGGTGGCCTAGGAGGGGGAGTGGACAAATCAATACTGGAGGGGACAGGGCTAATCGTCCGGAATCGTTCCCGTCGGCCTGTTTGGGGGCCCGGCGTCCATTCACGCTCGGAAATGGTTTCATCATCGTCGACCACAAAGGAGTCCTCGCAAGGTTGTCTTGGGCGAGAACTCCTCTGGCCGCGTGGTCGGAAGGGTCGGACAACAAACGAGCATTTCTTGTGTGCTTGTCGGCAAGCATCACAAGCGTCGGTTGTTGTCGAAGAGCGGATGCAGGGGATACCCCGCTTGGTGCATAACGTGCAAGACATCTAAAAACAAAAAAATTAGGGTTAGTAACTGAATAGAAAGTAAGCAATCAAGAAAGAAAAGGAAGATGTACGATGAATTATATAAATTTAAAACGGAAACAAATTAAAAACGCTCTAGTTGGAAGTTTTTAAAAGTCTGGAAGGAAGTCGTGAAGAAAGAAAAATATTAATATCGGATAATAACGTGGACAAAACTTTATTTGAATGGAACGCACGAAGTATATAGACGGGGGGTTCTAGAAGTATAAGCGGGAAAAAAACAAAGCAGAAGGATAGGATAGTGGTTAGTGGAGTGCGAAAGAAAAGAGTGGAAAAGCAGGAAGACCTAGGGTAACACGCACAAAAAGGAGAACAGCGGGTGAGGTGGAGCGAAGTGGAGCGGGTGAGAAAGAAAGTGAAGGGCTTGTCGTGTGAAGATGGTCTTTTATACCATGGTGAAGCTGAGACGATTTTAGCAGTCGCAGCAGTTGCAGCACCCGAAAAAAGGCTCAGCTTCAACGTGTGTGGGCAAAATTGAAGCTCAGTCGCAGCAGTTGCAGCACCCAACAAAGGCTCAGCTTCAAGGCGTGTGGGCAAAATTGAAGCTCAGTCACAGCAGTTGCAGCACCCGACAAAGGCTCAGCTTCCAGGCGTGTGGGCAAAATTGAAGCTCAGTCGCAGCAAATGCTGCAACTGAGCTTCAATTTTGGCGTGAGGCAGAAGAACAATGGGGTTCTGGCTGAGTATTGCTATTGATTGAATTGTCAAACTCAGTTGAATCCCCTTTGTTTCCTTACATAGCCACCCGATCACCCAGGAGGGTGGTCATGAGGCCCTCGTTGAATCTGCATGGTGGGTGCAATGCACATGTGTCCCATGCAGAAATGCACGTAGTGCATTTGGTCACAGGTGACTGCGGCAATAAGTTTTATTATTTTTTAATATTAAAAAAATTATTCTTTTTCAAGAAAAAAAATTAAAATTTAAGATTTTGAATGAAAATTAATTCAGAGTAACTCAAAGAATAATTTTATAAGTTTTTGGATGTGAAAAAGCCACGTGTAAAACAGTATAAAATTAAACCAAATTCCTCAATGAAAAAGATTTCCAAAACAATTTCAAAAATAAGAATTATTTTGACTTTAAAATGGAAGAAAAAAATATTTAATTAATATATTTTAGAGCTTAAAAATATATTAATTAAGGGTACAAGGTTCAAAAAACACGGCCAGGCCCCAAATGTAAGATGTGACTATGAAACTGATGATAATATTAATATTAATCAACAGTACTATGTCTGTTCTTATGAAATATAATAATAAAATATTATTATAACCACAATTAAATAATTAAAAATTATTTCTTTCACGTGTTAAGCACTACTAGTGATTTTAACAGTGAGCAAGTAATTGTCTACAAGAATCAATTACAAGAAGAATTTAATAATAAAAACTTCTTTATTAAAATAATAAAATTATTTTAATATATAATTATCTTTTTCAAGAATAATTATAAAGATAATTCTTGAAGAAAACTATTACTAGAGAAAAACTTTAAGAATTAAGAATAAATGACTCACTAATACTCCAAAGAACTTATTGATAGGTAAGAGTAGAGAAATTTGACGTGGAATTGTGGATTTAAGGGATCAAAAGGATTTATAACAGTATTACAACAAAATATAGTTGTATTCTATGATTTCACGTCTTTCTGGATGATTTTGAAAGATTTAAAACACTTAAGAATAGCTTTAACTAATACTTACTTGTTGGTAATAATGATTTAATAAATTGATAAGATGATGATACGGAAAAAACAGCAAGAGGAGGCCTCTTTTAAGTCAACAACAGCTCACAGAGGTGTGCCATGGAGCAAACTGAAAAACCAGTGAGAGATAAAACAATAAACCTTTTTGGATTAATGATTGCATCATCTGTTGTCACGTAAGATTATCATAATTACTTAATTGGTGCTTTTACGTGACTACCAACCCCAATATGGTTAAGAATAAAAGGAGTAACATCTGTAAATCTTCTTTTATTCTAAAATAATCATTTATTTCTCAAAGGTATTAATGTTATTGCCAATTTAATCACAGGTTGTAATTACTGTGAATTTTTGAAGATTCAGTGTTTCACGTAGAATGGTCAAAAATGGACTGTAAGTAAAACTTTTAATTTTACTAGTAAAACCATGATTATTTTTGGTTGTACCATAGATAATACAGTTCTTCATTGGTCCTGAAAGTTTCAGAAAGATTCATCAAGAATTGTATTTTTAATGAATTTTTGAAGTTTTTACCTCATTTCTACGTAGAATTGCAAATAGCAGTATTTTGCAGGTTGCTATGAGGTAAATCAATGAATATGGATCCCAAAAGGGTTTAATTACTCTTTTAGGGTCTAGTCATGGAAATTCATCAAGAATTGACATGGGTACAGGAGTCTAAGTAGCTTATTACCTCCTTGGCACGTCAAAATAGCAGGTTATTTGCTATTTTTCTTATGATTACAGTAAGTGTAACTTGGTAACCAAGTTCCCAAAGAGTTTTAGTTTACCAATTGGGCCAAGATGAGCCATGGATCCATGCTCTGGAGCTATCCACGCCTCTGAGGCCTCAGAAGTTGGGTACCCTGGCTCTCTTTGATGTCTTTTGTCCCCCTTGCTTATTTTTTACGTCAAAATAGTAATTTAAGCTTAAAGTGAGATATCCACTATGGGTGTACCAAAAGTCCATATAAGAATACCATGATATTAAGTGCTCAAAACATGCATAACACTATTCTTAGTGTATATGTAACATGGGATTTCTCACTTTCCCATTATTTTGGCTAAAAATCAAGAAAAACAAAAAATTTCACGGATCTTTTATGTGGTATTAATGATGTGGTATTGAAGTATTTTCCATTTTACCACCTCAAATACTTAAATTGAGCTTATTCACTCTATGGAGCTACCCTAGGTGAATTTTTGTGTAGAATCCAAATCTGGTCTTAAATCCATGGATTTACTTACTCAATAAAAAGTTATTCATCTTTTCTGAAATTGAAAATGATGAATTTTGGATATATGCATGACTTATGAGTTTTGCATAATTCAAAATTTCTTTTTAAGATAATTGTGGCCTATTTGGGTATGTAAAATATACCTCAAGGCTCACAGATAGTGTTTGAACAAAGGGTCGGGCGGCTGTATGACATGTGAATACAGCGTAATCTTGGCTCGACCCATTGCTCAGGTTTGCTTTCGGGTCATAATTGAAATGCTCAGTGGCTGAACATTTTAATTGCACAGTTGTTGAACTATTGATATAACAATATCAAATGCACGATGCTGAGCAATTGCTAGGTCATTTTTGTAAGCACACAATCTGAGCATTTGGCACAGCATCGGATGACATTTCAGCCAGGTGCAGCATTTCACACGCTTTGGTGAAGTGCTCCAAACTGAGCCTTACAATGAACTATTGCAAAAATGGTCCGGACCATGGCTTGACTGAGCACTTCCACACGGTCCTTTTGACCATGACATGCTCAGCTTGCGTGTGCAAATTGGGTGAAACACAATGCTAAGCATGTGGCACATGAGATATGTATATGAAAATGATTGCATTGGCTATATGCATGCAGGCTGAAGTAGTATTACACCTTCCTAATCTGTACAGCCGACACTGTAGTACGCAGCAGGGCTGGATATGCAGTCCCAAATCGGTCTGAAGTACGACTTCATTAAAAAAACATTTGCTCGTACTGGAACGTGCAAGATATGTAATGACTATGTCCTCATTAAGTACCATACCTGATAAGGTCATTGTCAGTTCCAGTCTAACCGGGATTTAATTCAATAAAAATTGTATTCCGTTATTCAAAATATTTTGTTATCATCTCTTTTTCTCACGGCTCAAAACAAAATCTTATCAATTTTAAATTGTGTTTGTTATAATTTCAAATGAACATCATTTATTGTAGTTCGCAAAGGACATGTATTAAGCAAAAATGAATTGTAAGTGGGATTAAGGAAGCTATCAGTCATTGTAGCTATAATTGATGAATTAAATAGTCGTTTAATTGGAATGAGTTTTTGGAAAGATCGTATATTTGTGCTCATTATAAACAAATGAGAATTAAATAAAATGATTAAAAAATTATAAATAAAAATGATAAAACATTTGAGATACGTGAGATGTTGCGCGAAATAATTAGTTGGGATTTATTCAGTGCGTAGTTGCTATTTGATTGGTCAGTTTCAGTTCTGCGCAAAAAAAAAGCGCGTTGGAACTGTTAAGTCTGGTAGAATTAACAACCTAAATCAGTTTAGCCGAACTGCACGGAATAACCAACATGACAGCCTTGGTACGCAGTACACCTTTGTAAATGTATGCTGCAGGGCAGAGCAAAAGCTATTCAGCAATGTAACATGCAATCACGTCAAGCCATCAAGTCATATATCTCAACTGCATCCCTTTGATGCACCTTGTTGGACAGCTCTGCCTAACTCCGGCACAAATGCGTGTGTAATCCAAGTTAATGTAAATGGGTGATATCGGGGCAAACTTTGACTGGCCGCGCGTGCTCATTGGCGGGCAGCCACACACTTTCTCATATGCATCACCCGACGGGTCATACGCAGGCAACTTTCACACGCCTGGAAGACATTTTACTGCCAGTCTTCCGACCGGCTATTTTCTTGGTCGGGTGGTCAGCTGCACTGCAGACGCTCACCCGCTTGCGCATGGAAACCTGACGTCAATCAGTATGGATTCTCTTCAGCCTAATCCGCATTAGAATAATCCCGGCCTATGATTGTGTCGGGATCTCCCACTCCGGGTCATTTTCTGCACGTTCTCAAGCGCCCCACGCAATCAAACTCATGTTCGGTGGCACGCCACCGAACATATCTTACCCGCCCACACACATCTCTACAGTGAGTTTGCCCTTTGAAACCGCCAACATTGCCCAGTAGGTCCCTGTGCGAAAATTAACCTGGGGATGATACGCTCATTGTTCGCTGTCACACCAGCAAACATGGGCGCATGCCTCTAATATGCCCCTCCACAATAAGTTGCTACAACCCACCCAATTTCGGATATGCTAATGTCAACCTTGTTCCACCAAAGGTTTCGTAAATTGCTGCAGATCCAGCAAAATATCAGTGCACCCACATTTTGGCCACCTTGCCTTGATATATGCCCCAAATTGGATATGAAAATTATCAGCCCAGGACGCCCACCCCCATCAAGACCATGCACGTAACCACAGGCCATCCCCCTTTTGGCCTGTTGCTGCCACTCATATAAGTTCCCCACCTGCGCTTATTCCTCTTCATTCCCTTTAGCTAACCCTTCCCAATCATATAATTCCCAACTGTCCCCAAATAATTTAAAATAGCCATCATGTCAACCCCTTCACAACCACTTTGCATTGGGATGATTAATATTCGTATTCAAATAAATAGTGATATAACCTTAAAGCCTGAGAATTCCCACTTAGGTTCTTGGATTATCCTATGGCACAATCAACACAACATATTTGTATATCTCCCCAATCACCAGCATGCTATTGGCTCTGTCCCGGGAACCCTTTCCCAAACGTTGATACCATTCCTTGGGGCACCAAAAACGTTCATGCACTGTGGTCCTGGTGGGGCATGGATTGAAAATTGCCAAACCAATCCTACTCAAATATTATTTGTTGAGGGAGTATTTATGACTGATGCCAATGATCCCTCCTCATCTCAGAAACCCAATCTAGCATTGATGTTCTTCACATGGTATCCAAACATTCTATTCATAATGGAAAGCTTTTGAACACAGGATTTCAAGCTTAAAATGCCCAAAGAATATGACTGTACTACTCATTGTCAATTTCAACTCTTTACTCCGACATTTCCCGCTTCAAACTCGACGCCTGCTTCATATCCTGCTGTTTCATCATTGATTTCCAAGCAAAAACTGATACAATTACCCAGTGGATCAGACCTCCCCATGCCATTATTCAAACCCCCCTCCTCCCTCATCAAAAGACCGGACTAGCTTTTCTCTGGGATCAAGAAATCCCCAATGGCCAATCAGCCCGTAACCTTTGGGCCACCTCACCCCCAGGATCCACTTTTAATGCCAGGCACATCATTACAAACAAGGTCGTTAGCTCATTTGAATCCCTTTCGACCAATACCCCTCTTGGAGGACTGCTTGTGGATGATATGGGATTAGGTAAAACCATTCAGGCCATTGCTCTAATTGGTACCTCCAAGGAACGGATGATTGCAAACCCCCATCGCTCCATGCCCACCATGATCATCTGCCCCCCTCGCTTAATTAACAACTGGCAATCAGAAATATCCAAGCATGCTCAGGCTGGAGCACTGCATGCCAAAATCTACCATGGTCCCACTCGTCACTCATTATCCCAAGCCGACATCTTAAAATATGATATCATCATCACTTCTTACAATACTATCACCCAAGAATTTAAGCAAACCAATCCCTCTACATCATTCATTTTTCAAATCAATTGGCATCATAAAATCTTGGATGAAGCACAGTGAGTGGCTGAGCTTAAATGATTCAAATTACCTTTTATATCCAATAACCCTTGCCCCCTCTTATAGCTATATTTGCTCTCAATACACTGCCACTCACCGTGCCATTAACAGCCTCCTTTCATCCTGTCGAATATGCTTAACGGGCACACCTATTCACAACACCATTTATGACCTTTTGGGCATAATATCATTCATCACTCAACCACAGAGCACCGATCAAGATAACTGGTCACCATTCATCCTGAGTAGTCTTTCAAAAGGTTGCAATGATATTTTGCATTTGGCATTGCGGCATTTAAGTTTGCGCCGCACCAAAACCACACATCTCGAATCCCTCCCCACTATTAGCCATCATTATGAGCTGCTCCCACTCAACCCAACCATGCAGCAAGAATATTCCACATTATATGAAGAATTCCTATCATCCAAAAGCAAAGGACCAGGAGAGTTTTTCAGAAATATTAATAAGCTGCGAATATGTTGTAACCATCACATCATGCTTAACACAATTGCGGAGGCGGAGTTGGAAGACCCCGAGGGCAGGAGCACTCAGGATAACTCCCCAACAATCACACGAACTATTGTGGATGTGGAAACATGCATGATGAGTACTAAAATTGCACACCTCCTACAAAGCTTAATGAAGAACAAACAAACAAGGTGTGGTCCAACCAGATCCGTGGTTTATACCCAATGGACCCAATTTCTAGATTTGTGCGTTAATTCTAATATGCATCCATTACCAATTGACTCCATCTGACTTTTTTATATTGTAGAATTGGTATTGCTCTTGCCCATCACTCTATCCTTTCAGCACGAATTGATGGAACAATTACACCATGAGCCCAGGACAAGGCGCTTGAGAATTTCTTCAATAATCCTGAATGTGAAGTACTCATTGCATCCATTGCCGCGGCTGGAACTGGCCTCAATATAAATTGTGCTAATATAGTCTATTTAATGGTGAGTTTCCCCCCAAAATTCTCCCCTGATTTTCGGACCCTGACATCCACATTTCCAGGAGCCCAATTGGAACCCAGCCATTGAGGCTCAGGCTGTTGATCGTCTACATTGTATTGGCCAAGAACGACCTGTACAGGTCATCCACTATATCACTACTCATTCAGTTGAGGTCAACATGCGGAAGGTACCTTTCAAGATCATCTTTGACCCTAATTGTATTGCTATTCTGAAATCCTTCCTTATGGGAATGCCATATTCCAATCACCAATAGGTCCAAGAAAAGAAAAAATCCTTAACTGCGTGAGCCTTACTGATATTATATAATTTGTGATTGACAAAGTTGATAACCCCTGTTGACCCTAGCACAGGTCCACAATTATGAACACCATGAGCTGGATCGAACTTCTTCAATATTTCCTCAATGAAAATGAGCAATAGAGTATTATTGCTAAGGGAGATGGTGATACATTTCAATTCATATTGTCTATATTCTAACATATTTAGCAAGTTGTTGCATCCTTAAGAGATAATAATCAGATTTTATTACACCTGCACAAATACTTCACAAAATGTTAATTTGTAACGGTGCTATACATTTATATTACTAAGTTATTGCAGAGCATCACCATTCGGCCTAATAACTGGCATGTCAAGTATTTTGAGGGCACTAGTCTGCATCTTACTACAGCCTTTGAGCCAATCTTGATCAAATACCTGAAATGATAAGCCTTCCGGAATATCACCATCATCTGTCGATCGTAATTCTGGCAATCTATCAATAGTGTTTTTGCCCTTTTTTAATACAATTACAAAACTCTATGTCTCAATCCATTTTTAATACCAATTCATTAAATAACTGGGAGCGCCAGCGTAATCCCACTTTGAGGTAAACTTGACGGCCATTTTCCAGTACCTCCTCAGTATCTGAACATACTCGAGGGTCTTTGAATTGTGATGCTAGAATGGGAAAATTAGCCGTATCACACCATTCACGACGGCGCTCACAGGTCTGCACATAATGAAGTAGATCATCGTCAGTCTTTGCTCACAATGAAGAAGAGATACATTAACTAACCCTTTGACGAATCTTCGCGAGCTTTTGATTCTCCTTCTTTTTAACCAAATACTCGGCATCCTTTTGAATAGACTTCCATTCTCTTTTCAAATAAGTGAAATATCGCTCCATTAAAGCCGCCACAACCCCATAGTTATTATGATCCTTGTTCCAACAGTAATGATGATACTCGGTGCTGACCAGTGCAAGACGGAATGTAGGGTAAAACACCATAGACATCAGCTCATTGAACGGATGTTGCCATGAGCTCTCCCAGTCCCAAGTGAATTGCTTTAGTCCTAGCTTGTGGAGCTCATTTTCGCAGTAGCTTTGGAAACCCTGAGACTGAACCTGTGTTGATGGCTCATTGAAAACATCCTCGGGGACATATCTGAGATGACCAGCCACTTGAATTGCAATTTCACGCTCTTCTCTGCTTGGTGGTGCTGGTAGTGAGGAAAAATCCTTATCCCTAACTTTGAGTAGGAACAGGCAATGTGTGTGTACTGCTGATCTCATTCCATGGACATTCTCTGGAAGTTCTGCCTTCAGCCATTTTTGTTGCTCCTTCTGGCTTGCACGTTTTGCCACATTGTGAGCTTTGCGGGCCTGGTTCCTTTGCTGTCTGACCTCGGATTGTTCAAGCATACTCTGGGCAAGGCCCAGCTGAGGATGGGTGAACTCACTATTTGATTGAGTGCCTTGCTCATGCGCCGTGAAATCGTCCCTCCTTGGTTCATCATTTCTTTCACTTTGAGTCGGAGACATGTTCTCATCCTCATCATCCACAATTCTTTCTCTTGATGTACTGGCATGACCCGCTCTTGGTTTGGAGGCATATGGATGATGACGTCCAGTGAATTTCTCTTTATGGACCAGAGGTGAAGACGCATAAAGTTCATCCCCTGCCATGCAAATCATCAGTTAACACATCAAAACATTAATGAAGACTGGTCATCCTCACAATCTTCAATTGGCTCCTGAGATTGGACTGACTTGCCTTTAGGTGCCATATCTAACCCATGAAACAAACATATCAAATTGTGAATAAGTTTCTACTCCAAAATTCAAATGACTTACTTTGATGAAGCATCAATCCTGGATTTCCCTCCGACAGACCGCTCCAAGTTACATTTTCCAAAGGTCTTTTTCGTCGCCCCCCATCAAGCTGCCTTTCATTGCCCACATGAACCTGAGATCCTGATGGAATATTGAGGGTTGCCTGTTTACTTCGTCCAAAGGGATCCTGGGATGTGACTGGATTCCGACCGGGGTTAAGGAGGAACTCACGTGGAAATTTTGATTGGGGATTAGCGTTTGATGAGATTTGAGGTGTGCCTTCCGGCCCCTCAGACACATGCATTTGTGTATTAGTGGGATTCGGGGGAATTGGAGTGACAGAAATATTTGGGATCGCCCAAGTGCTGGAAGTTGGAGCCTTCGGATTTCCCACATCAATGTTAAGACCTGATACATTCATTGAGGATGCGATAGGGGTTGTGAGAGGAATGTTGGGACTCAATGGTGATTGTGTTTCAACATATTCTATGCTAGATTCACTATCTGAGTCATGAACAGAACCTGAACGGGATTGATGGGACTTGGAAGATGACATAAGGGCCGAAAAAGTACAGTAATATTTTTAACTTGATAAAACAGTTCAGTATTGTGATAAAATAGAGGGATATGAGATGAGATTTTTTCAAATTTAGAATAGAGAAATTCTATGAATAGTTGGAACCAAGTGTTGTGTGGAAGTCGGATAAGACTCTTTTGAGGAGAATCCTCCCTGCCTCCTCTTGAGCTCCTCCGCTTTTGTCAGAAACCACCCTGCACGGCCTACCAGCATATAATGTGATATTTCCTTGATCTGAAAGGGGACCCATCATCCATAAGTAATCATATTTGGTAACATTTCCGCCTCCCCATTGTCACATTTTGTGAATTATCCAAACTGCCAATATATGCATTGAAATTCCACAACATTGTACATCTGTAAAGGGGTATATTCATGAAGGATTTACCCACAAATTCCAACTGATTCAAAGCCCGCCGCACTCAAACCAAATACCAAGACTTTAGCTGCACTCCAACCCCTTATGTAATAGAGTTATATAGTTATGTCTGTAATAAGGCTTAAACCATGTACGATGGCGTGCCAGCGTACATGGATTAAATTTTAATCCCCTCAATTCAATGGTAACACTTCACTAATGGAACCCCCTCAATGGTCAAACCCGCACTATCACAATGTGTAAATAAACTAGAATATGTATGAGCATTGAGCAGCATGGCATTTTACCCAATTAAACGCGTAACCAATTCCGCCATCCAGATGAGACATGTTACACTTTATCCACTGCAGCTCATGCACCATTACAAATGGGATAAAATCCTCAGCTGGCTCAAATCATATCCCCCTTCATAAATAATCACTGAATTTTATTTCCAATTAATAACACTCCTAAACACTTTCAAATAAACCATAGATATTTATACACAAACCAACCATACTCCCAATTCCTGCAACAATGACAACCCGGCCCTATTCCTCAATGCGTATATGCATGTGTCAACACTGCTCAACTCAAACACACTCTTCCCCTGAGGGTGATAGGCAAGGAGTTGCCTTCACACCTTTCCAATATAAACAGCACATTAAAAAGCTCAGATCAACCATTGCACCCAAATCTCTTCCAAACATCCCTACTTCTGCATCAGGATCTGGGTGCCCACAAATTCTATTGGATCAAATCTTTCCAGCTGATTATTCACGTTTGACCCAAAGCACTGTCTCTACTCCAGCGGGTCTCAATTCAACTGCACAGAAACCATATAGTGGCAGTCAAACCCTTCCCCCACAAGACCTAGGAATGATAATATCTGCCATTCTATCATTAAGGTATAATTTACCCCGCAGGGCTTCACGCATACTCAACCCCGCCCTGAACCTGCTGATCAAGTCCAGTATCTCAAGCTCAGCTGGTCCCCCTGCTCCTGCATTCCATATACCTCAAGATATGAGTACCATATTTGAACATCTCCAATTGGATCCAGTGATTCAAGACTATATATGTTGTCCTCAATGTTTCTCTCTTAATGGCCTTACTGAATCAGTCACAACTGACCAACCCCACTGTCAACGCCATAATGACCCAAATGATCATGATCCCCCTTGCACACAATCATTAGGCAAATTCATCTATTCATCTGAACCCCACACCCAAAACACAACCAACATGAAGCAAAAATTTATACCAACACGACATTTCATTTATCAACCATTCAAAAATTGGCTTGCCAGATTCCTCCAGCGGGCTGGAATTATGGAAATTCTGCATCAACATCAACAATCCCAAACCCCTGAAGGTACCCCCAAATGTGACGTCTGGGATGGATTGGTCTGGAGACGCTTCACTGGCACTAGAAATATCCATGACCCCCCATTCATGTCCATTCCTGGTGCATTGGCCTTCTCCATATATGTGGACTGGTTTAATGCACATGGAAAGTCAACCCGGTTGGCTAGCATTGGACCTATCATGCTTATTTGTCTTAATCTCCCCCCAAGTGAAAGATTGAAGCCCGAGAATGTCTATGTTTCAGGAATCATCCCTGGTCCGAAGGAGCCAACTGCGGTTCAATTGAATTATCTATTAATGCCACTCATCAACGAGCTCAAAGAGCTATGGCAAGGTTACCATTTTGCACCCACCTCAACAGGTCCATCAGGATCCTTTATCCGTGTTGCCATCCTCACAGCCATTGCGGATGTGGTTGCCATGCGCAAGCTTACTGGATTTATTTCCCATTCAGGAAACCACTTTTGTAATTTTGCACCATTCACAAAGCTCAAATTGAAGAAATTGGTCCTCAATTTCACTACACGCGCTCATACCAAAGTCATAAATCAACCATTGCCAAATGGCTTCGGGCAACCCCACAACAAAGACAAGCCATTTTCTCTGAGTATGGAGTGCGATATTCAATTTTGGAAGACCTTCCGTATTGGGATGCAACCAGAATGGTTAATCTTGACATAATGCATAATTTAATACTTGGAGTTTTGAAGGATCATGCAACTTTCAAATTGTGCATTCCAGAGTCCAAATCAAAAATTTACTTCAGGTCCCGCAGGAAATCCAATGACACCAACAGTTCAGACTCAGATTCCAAGACCTCCAACAGCTCTCTTGATAAAATCACATTGAGAGAGGCCCGCTCCCTGAGAACAGACGCAGCAAAAATAATAAATGAGCCACTCCCCACTACTTACACCCGAAAAAACTACTTCCCAATGCCCACCCCTAACACAGAACATCCATCTAGTGGTTCTGCGGAGATTCCTTCATTTGATGCCGATTACATCCCCACTTCTGAAATACCCTCTGAATTGGATATCACTGCACTGAGTGATCACCAGATCAAGGGTGAGGCTCTGGAGCATCTGCGTCAAATCATATCTGAGACAATAATTCCCTCATCATGGACAAGAGTACCTCACAACATGGGTTCCCCCTCTCATGGTAGCTTAAAAGCCGCTGAATGGGCTCTCTTATATAAGGTCTATATTCCATTTCTAATGCTCAGTCAACAGATGTCATTAGATGCACACCAATCTGCCAACACTCAAAGAAAAATGGGTCAGTCAGAAGAACTTGCAAATGAACTAGCCAAGAATACATTCCATTTGATTAGTGCTATCAACATTGCCACAAGCTGGACTGTTTCAATAGATGATGCGACTGCATTTGCTGAACATTGGAAAAAATTCCGCCTTTCCAATCAACACCTGTTCCCAAAACAGAAAAGTAAACCAAATCATCATTTTGCTGATCATATTCCCGAACTCTTCCAACGTTGGGGCCCAGCAAAAGCCTCAGCCACATGGGGTTATGAGCGCTTGATTGGAGTATTTGCAAAGATGCCAACAAATAACAAGATATGTACGTCAATTAATAAGATCAATATATTCACATTGATTAAACACCTGAACTGAATAAGACTAACTTTTTGCAACTCTGAATAGATGATATAGATAAAACCTTACTTCAACATATCTGTCGATGTTCCAACCTTTCCGTTCTCCTGAAATCCCCATCTGTGCCATGTGAAATAAAACAGCTTTTCGAATCACAGCCACCTGCCGTGTTCAATCACCATAAATATAACAAGCCATCCCGCCATGACCAGCAAAATTATGATTGCCTGGTTGAGTACTTACAGACTTTTCATGCAACAAGGGAAATGGTTGATTGGGTCAGCTTAGACAATAGCGTGCAATCCACAAGTCATCCCACTTCAAGGATTGTCTCACCTTGGTATTTTCCAGTTTCAAACATTAATATGGGGAACAATATATTTTCAACTGAATCCAAAAATGTCAGCAACAGTGTGATATGTTTTCAAAGGGGCAACTCACGACAATTTGGTATTATTGATAGCATTTTCAAAGTCTCTGAGCCATCTACCATACTGAACAATAACTTTCTGATTTTAAAAACTTTGAAGATTGATGTGAATTTCCTACCAGATTGGCCGTATCTCAATATTTATAAAGCTGTTGGTTTTGATGATGGACACTTGATTATATCAGAAGAAGAAATAGAAGTTAACTGTGGATTTTATGATAACAAAGCTCTGTCATGTGGACTGCTTGTAATGATAAAGCCGTTATTTCATGATATTTAGTCTACAAAAATGCAAATCTCTCAGATTCATTAGCAATTTTGCTAGTGAAATAACTGCCTCAAAATTTAGTGACAGAGACATGCCATTGTGACAAGCAAAGCCCATTATTTCACATTGCCACAAAGAACTTACTATTTTGACATTGGGTACAGTGTGAATAAGCCAAGTCCAATGACCAAATGACCCACACACTCACCTTTCACAGCATCCAAAATTTCTAACTGCGCCATCATCATGTTGGAAGCGGAATCGGCTTTTGCGTACCCACACCTGCACGCGCCAATGCACACGCCCACCCACCCGCACACGCCAATGCACACGCCCACCCACCCGCACACGCCAATGCACACGCACACCCACCCGCACACGTAAACGCACCCGCCCCCGCGCATGCACACGCACACTTCATGGATGACCTGGTGAAGTCAAACCCCCCGCCTACATCAAGACTGGCTGAAGGACATCTTTGATGTGTGTGTGTGCAAACACGCGGGTCTGGTGTAATTTTTACCAATCATCGGACGGTTGTGGGATGATCAGGTGGTGAGGAATCTGAGTTGAAGGCACAGGGGAACCAATATTATTGGATGTCACAGGATTTGGTGTAAGACCAGAGTGTGACGTGTACTCGACGTTTGCTTGATTTTCGCTTGACGTGAGCTCAACTTTTATCCTGCTTGACGTTTGCTTGACGTGAAGTCAATCGCCGACGATTGACACGAGATTCGCCCCGGTGAATATTTTTAACTAGATAAAACACCTCAGTATTATGATAAAATAGAGTGATATGAGATGAAATCTTTTCAAATTTAGAATAGAGAAATTTTATAAATATTTGGAACCAAGTGTGGCATGGAAGTCCAATAGGACTCTTTCTAGGAGAATCCTCCCTGCCTCCTCTTGAGCTCCTCTGCTTTTGTCCGAAACCACCCTGCACGGCCTACCACCATATAATGTAATCTTTCATTGATCTCAAAGGGGATCCATCATCCATAAGTAATCATATTCGGTAACATTTTTGCCTCCCCATTGTCACATTTTGTGAATTATCCAAAATGCCAATATATGCATTGAAATTCCACAGCATTGTACATCTGTGTAGGGGTATATTCATGATGGATTTACCCACAAAACAAAAATCACCTCTTCAAGAAAGGTGAGAAAATCCAAATCACATTCCAACCAATTAAAAGCCTGCTGAACTCAAACCAAATACCAAGATTTTAGCTGCACTCCAACCCCTTATGTAATAGAGTTATATCGTTATGTGTCTGCCTGTGACTCAAAACCAGAGGACAAGCATGACAGCCAATGTACCATAAATCAATGGTATAGCCAAGATACCACCAAAACATGGAGCTGAGCCAAATCAGCTCAAAAGGTATCAAAAGAAAGAATAAACTCACCTCTTCCTGAAAATATAAGTCCCATCACCATAGGTCAAGAAATAACAAAGTTATTCCTGCTCAAAGTTATTGCTGAGCATAAACCTTAATTTTCACCTCTCATCTAAAATCTAGAAGGAGAGGCTTAACCCCATCAAATGGGTATTCAAAATGAAGCTCTAAGACAGGGCTATCCAATGGTACCAGCCAAACTAAGCTAGCACCAAGATTACTGGAGTGATGGTCAATTTCAGGCCAAATAAGGGTGAACAAAACATTCACCTCTCATCTAACTTCTACAGTTTTAGTGTGGGATACCTGAAGTGGGGTGTTTTGGAAAGAGCACAATCAGGGCTATCTGATGGTGTCATCCACTTCCCCATATCTCAACTACTGCAGAAGGTATGGGGCAAACAAGCTCAATACAGCTTTTTGCCTAAAACATGCAAATGTACAAAACTCTTGTACATGGTATAACTTTGCCACATTTAATTATACCCATATCAAATGAGGTACCATTGTGTAGAGCACATACAGGGCTACACGCTGAACCAATTTTGAGGTTGATATCTCAAGAATTGACAAAGTTATGGCTGTTTGAAGGTCAGATTCCCACCTGCTGTCATATACAGCCTTACCATGGGATAATATCCCATAATCATGAATATGAGGTGTCAAATAGACAAAGAAGCATGTTTTTACTTCAATACCTCATATTTCAGTCAATACTGGGGTCCCATACAGTTTCTGTACAGCATGCTACACGTCATACACATCAGAATCAGGCTGTGAGGTCCCCAGATGAAAGTTTTCACAATGTATTGGTAAAAACTCCCCAGATGTGGTTTCAAAACCACAACTGAGCCCAATACAGGTTATACAGGCTGTTTGCAAACCACAAGCCAGTACTAGAGAGTGGAAAAATCTTCACTTCCTCTACATGGAAATTTCTAGCACCCTTTCCACCCCATTTCAGGATAAAAAGGATGCTTTTCACAGCCAGAATTGTCTCCTCATCCTGCTCTTGAATATCCTACATATTAAACTGTCCAAAACAGTTTTACTCTTGGGTAATAATCAGGGTATAACTATAGTTTTAATTATTGTAGTTCTTATTATAGTAATCCAACTGGTAAGACTGCATCCTGGCTTCTCAATAGCGCCACCACCACTATTTTTTAATAGTAGAACCCTCTTATTATATTATAAAACCATCATATTATTAAAAACTTTTATTTTAAAACTATTTTCACGTTTCACAGTCAAAGTTTTAGTTGCAAATAGCCTAATTACTGCTTCAACATAGACTCCAGCTGACATTATGTCTGTAATGAGGTTTAAACCATGTACAATGTTGTGCCAGCGTACATGGTTTGAATGTTAATCCCCTCAATTCAATGTTGACACATCCCTATTGGAAGGCCCCTCAAGGGTCAAAAGCGCAGTATCACCATGTGTAAATAAAATAGAATATGTATGAGCATTGAGCAGCATGGCATTTTACCCAATCAAACTCCTAACCAATGCTTCCATCCAGATGAGAAATGTTACAATTTATCTGCTGCAGCTCATGCACCATTACAAGTGGGATAAGATCTTCAGATGGCTCGAATCATTGCCCCCTTCATAAATAATCACTCAATTTGTTTTCCAATTAATAACACTCCTAAAAGCTTTCACATCAGCCATAGATATTTATACACAAACCAGCTGTACTCCCAATTACTGCAACAATGACAACCTGCCGCTATTCCTCAATGTGTAGTTGCATGTGTCAACACTGCTCAACTCAAACACACTCTTCCCCTGAGGGTGATAGGCATGGAGTTGCCTTCACACCTTTCCAATATAAACAGCACATTAAAAAGCTCAAATTAACCATTGCACCCAAATCTCTTCCAAACATCCCTACTTCTGCATCAGGATCTGAGTGCCCACAGCTTCTATTGGATCAAATATTCCTGGGTGTTTATTCATAATTGACCCAAAAAAGCTTATCCACAGCCCCGGGTCTCAATTCAACTGCATAGAAACCATACAGCAAAAGTCAAACCCTTCGCCCACAAGACCTTGCATTGATAATATCTGCCATTCTCCCATTAAGGTATAATATAACCTGCAGGGCTTCACGCATTCTCAACCCTTCCTTCAGCCTGCTGATCAAGTACAGCATCTCAAGCTCTGGTGGTCCCCCAACCCCTGCATTCCTTATACCTCAAGATCTGAGTACCATATTTGAACATATCCAATTGGAAACAGTGATTTAAAGCTATATATGTTGTCCTCAATGTTTCTCTCTTAATGGCCTAACTGAATAAGTCACAACTGACCAACCCCACTGTAAACGCCATAACAACCCAAATGATCATGGTCCCCCTTGCACACAATCATTAGGCAAATTCATCCATTCATTTGAACCCCACACCCAAAACACAATCAACATGAAGCAAACATTTATACCAACAAAACATTTCATTTATCAACCATTCAAAAATTGGCTTTCCAGATTTCTCCAGTGGGCTGGAATTATGGAAATTCTGCATCAACATCAACAATCCCAAACTCCCAAAGGTTCCCCCAAATGTGACATCTGGGATGGATTGGTCTGGAGACGCTTCACTGGCACAAGAAATATCAACGGCTCCCCATTCATGTCCATTCCTGGTGCATTGGCCTTCTCCATTTATGTGGACTGGTTTAATTCACATGGAAAGTCAACCAGGTTGGCAAGAATTGGACCTATCATGCTTATTTGTCTTAATCTCCCCCCGAGTGAAAGATTGAAGCCAGAGAATGTCTATGTTGCAGGAATTACCCCTGGTCCAAAGGAGCAAACTTCCCTTCAATTGAATTACCTATTAATGCCACTCATCAACGAGCTCAAAGAGCTATGGAAAGGTTACTATTTTTAACCCACCTCAACAGGTCCTTCAGGATCCTTTATCCATGTTGCCATCCTCACAGCCATTGCGGATGTGGTTGCCATGCGCAAGCTTACTGGATTTATTTCCCATTCAGGCAGCCACTTTTGTAATTTTTGCACCATTCACAAAGCTCAAATTGAAGAAATTTGTCCTCAATTTCACTACACATGCTCATACCAAAATCATAAATCAACCATTGCCAAATGGCTTTGGGAAACCCCACAACAAAGACAAGCAATTTTCTCTGAGCATGGAGTGTGATATTCAATATTGGAAGAGCTTCCGTATTGGGATGCAACCAGAATGGTTAATCTTGACATAATGCATAATTTGATACTTGGAATTTTTAAAGATCATGCAACTTTCAAATTGTGCATTCCAGAGTCGAAATCAAAAATTTACTTCAGGTCCCGCAGGAAATCCAATGACACCAACAGTTCAGACTCAGATTCCATGACATCCAACAGCTCTCTTGATAAAATCACATTGAGAGAGGCCTCCTCCCTGAGAAGAGACGCAGCAAAAAAATAAATGAGCCACTCCCCACTTCATCCCAATGCCCACCCCTCACACAGAACATCCATCTAGTAGTTCTGCAGAGATTCCTTCATTTGATGCGGATTACATCCCCACTGAATTGGATATAACTGCACTGAGTGATCACCAGATCAAAGGTGAGGCTCTGGAGAATCTCCGAAAAATCATATCTGAGACAATAATTCCCTCATCATGGAAAAGAGTACCTTGCAACATGGGTTCTCCCTCTCATAGTAGCTTAAAAGCCGCTCAATGGGCTCTCTTATATAAGGTCTATATTCCATTTTTCATTCTCAGTCAACAGATGTCATTAGATGCACACCAATCTGCCAACACTCAAAGAAAAATGGGTCAGTCAGAAGAACTTGAAAATGAACTAACCAAGAATACATTCCATTTGATTAGTGCTATCAACATTGCCACAAGCTGGACTGTTTCAATGGATGATGCGACTTCATTTGCTGAACATTGGAAAAAATTCTGCCTTTCCAATCAACACCTGTTCCCAAAACAGAAAAGTAAACCAAATCATCATTTTGCTGATCATATTCCCGAACTCTTCCAATGTTGGGGCCCAGCACAAGCCTCAGCCACATGGGGTTATGAGCGCTTGATTGGAGTATTTGCAAAGGTGCCAACAAATAACAAAATATGTACGTCAATTAATAAGATCAATATACTCACATTGATTAAACACCTGAACTGCATAAGACTAACTTCTTGCAACTCTGAATAGATGATATAGATAAAACCTTACTTCAACATATCTGTCAATGTTCCAAACTTTCTGTTCTCCTGAAATCCCCTTCCGTGCCATGTGAAATAAAACAGCTTTTCAAATCACAGCCACCTGCCCTGTTTAATCACCATAAATATAACAAACCATCCTTCCATGACCAAAAAAATCAATGATTGCCTTGTTGAGTACTTACAGAATTTTCATGCAACAAGGGAAATAGTTGTTTGGATCACCTTAGACACTACCATGCAATCCACAAGTCATCCCACTTCAAGGATTGTCTCACCTTGGTATTTTCCAGTTTCAAAAATTAATATTGGGAACAATATATTTTCAACTGAATCCAAAAATGTCAGCAACAGTGTGATATGTTTTCTGAGGGGAAACTCAAGACAATTTGGTATTATTAATAGCATTTTCAAAGTCTCTGAGCCATCTAGCATACTGAAAAATAACTTTCTGATCTTAAAAACTTTGAAGATTGATGTTGATTTCTTACAAGATTGGGCGCATCTCAATATTTATAAAGCTGTTGGTTTTGATGATGGACAATTGACTATATCTGAATAAATAGAATTTAACTGTGGATTGTATGATAACAAAGTTCTGTCATGTGGAGTGCTTGTAATGATAAAGCCGTTATTTCATGATATTTAGTCTACAAAAATGCAAATCTCTCAGATTAATTAGCAATTTTTCTAGTCAAATAACTGCCTCAAAATTTAGTGACAGAGACATGCCATTGTGACAAGCAAAGCCCATTATTTCACATTTCCACAAAGAACTCACTATTTTGACATTGGGTACAGTGTGAATAAGCCAAGTTCAATGATCAAATGACCCCCAAACTCACCTTTCACAGCATCCAAAATTTCTAACTGCACCATCATCATGTTGGAAGGGGAATTGTCCCTTGCGCACCCGCACAGGCCAATGCACATGCAAGTGCACCTGCACACACCAATGCCATCGCGGCCGCATTCCACCTGACATTAGGCCCTCACATGTATTGCCTTTGTGTTCATGTGTCACCCATGCACCCACTGCATTGTGCAGCGGGCTCTAACCATGTCACCCCCTCCTGCTGTGCTAGCTTATTCATGGCTACACAAAATTAGGACAACACATCATTTGGCCATGGTGTGCCCATCACACACACACACCCGCACCCACGGTATTGTGCAGCAGGCTCTACCAGTGTCATCTGCAGAATGACAATCCCACTCAGGCGGAGTCCTTTCATGGATGACCTGGTGAAGTCAAACCCCCCGCCTACATCAAAACTGGCTGCAGGACCTTTTTGATGTGTGTGTGTGCAAACAGGCGGGTCTTGTGTAACTTTTACCAACCATCAGACAGTTGCGGGATGATCAGGTGGTGAGGAATCTGAGTTGAAGGAACAGGGGAACCAATATTGGTGGATGTCACAGGATTTGGTGGAAGACAACAGTGTGACATGTGGTTGACGTTTGCTTAATTTTTTCTTGACGTGAGCTCTACTTTTATCCTGCTTGACGTTTGCTTGATGTGAAGTTAATCACCGACAATTGACACAAGATTCGCCCTGGTGTGTATGAAACTTGTTTTCTCCCTATCTTTTCTTCTAGATAGGATATGGGGAAATGGATTGCACAATGATAGCCCTGATTGTGCTCTTTCCAAAAAAGATGCCACTTTAAGTATCTCATACTAAAACTGTAGAAGTTAGATGAGAGGTGAATATTTTAATCACCCTTATTTGACCTTATTTTGGTCATAACTTCTGTGATTCTGGTGCTAGCTCAGGTTGGCTAGTACCATTGGATAGGCCTGACTTAGATATTTAATCTGAATACCCATTTGATGGGGTTAAGCCTCTTCCTCTGGATTTCAGATGAGAGGTGAAAATTAAGGTTTATGCTCAGCAATAACTTTGATCAGGAATAACTTTGTTATTCTTTGTCCTATGATTATGGGACTTGTATATTTGGAAAGAGGTGATTTTCCTCTTTCTTTTGATACCTTTTTAGTTAATTTGGCTCAGCTCCATGTTTTTGTGGTATCTTGGCTTTACCATTGGTTTATGGTATTTGGCTGTCATGCTTGTGCTCTGATTTTGAGTCACAGGCTGACATACCCTCCCTCTAAAAAAGGCTCATCATTGATGAGACTCCCCTTTCTTCTTTGAGGTATTATAGGGGTTCATGTGACCTTGAGCCAACACCTTTCTTGTAGTCATACCCTCCCTGTCTGGTGGTTTATGTTTCAGGCCATCCAGGTGTTTGGTCATTGGTTTCCTCCTTTTGGAGTGAACTGAACCAATTTCCTCTGTTCCATAGTTCTTAAATTCCACCAAATATTCCTCATGGGGGTTGGGTTCACTGTATGAATTATTTCTACAGCCATTCCCCACACTATCAGAGTCAGATTCATGACCTTCTTTGTTTTCTCTTGTTTCTTCCTCTCTTGAAAACATCTCTTCCCCGTCTTTGGGAGAATTGTCTGCATAGTGATTGGGTTATTCCAAGTTGTTAAATCCTGTTGTGATTTGAGAATCTGAATCATTAGTTTCTTTGGCTTCCAGGGTTGGATTCTCCCTGTTATCACCAGTACTCTGGTTATTGTATCTACCAATAGATGTTCTAATCCTCACTCCTTGAAAAGTTTTGTATATTTCATCCAAGGTGGATCCTTTGGAGCATCTGCATTTTACTGCATGTTCTAAGTCTCTTGGTAGTTTGGTCAACAGTTTGTGATTTCCCATTTCTGTTGTTATGTGAGGGTCAACGGCTAATAGCCTTTTTGACTGTCTCAGACAGCAATCATATGGATCTTTTTCCACGGTGTATCTATCATTTCCAAATGAAAGGGCTTTCTGCCATATCCATGTATAATTTCTGTACTTTTGGATTGTTTGGCTCCTCCAACATGGCCAGTTTCTTCTGCCATGGATTTCTTTCATTTCTGTGTACCAAATACTAGCATGTCCTTTAAAAGCTGTATTTAATCTGTCAGTAATCCAGTAATCTGGTATACTTGGTACATAAGTGAAGAGTCCATAAATATAATCAATGAGTTCCATAGGATCATATTCTCCTATGCCAGAGAATTTGGGCCAACTTGAATCCTCTGGAAGCTGTTTTAATGCCTCCTTCTCTGAATAAGTCATCTTATATCCATATTGGTATTGTGATTGAGATCTTGGATTCTTCTCCGACAGGCCATCTGGTTTGATGTCTTTCTGGTGGTATGGAGTGTTTCCAGAAATATTCCCTTGTGTTTGGGGTTTCATTTTTTGGCAGTAATTGAGCAATTTGTCAATATCTTGATCCAGGTATTCCCTCTCCCTTTTTCAGTGATTTTGCTCCTCTAACACTTGATTTAGTCTTCTTTTGGTATCTTCTGAAGCTTCATACAATTCAGTATAGTCCTCTTGAAGAGTATGAATAGTTTTTGTTTGTAAGGTATAAACCTCTTGTAACCTTGAAATACTTTCATGGAGTCTTTCAAACTCATTTTGAGTCTGTTCTACAAATTGGAAAAATTGTAACCATAGAGTATGACTACTTATGGTACTCTCAGGTATCACAACATTATGTTTCATCTGAGTGAAGATATCATTCCTTATCATAGGGCTGCTAGCTGCATTAGAAGTATTTACAACTGTTTGTTGTTTCTTTGTACTTCTTGCAACAGGTCCAGCAATTTCTGGATCATAGGATCTGACTCTTTCTGCCTCTGGTTGAAAGAAGTCTTGTTCTTGTCCTATGATCCTCTTCCTCTCCTGGATTCTATCTTGGATTGGAAAGTATGGTGACTCTTGGTCACTGATCTGCTGGTGCCTGAGTGGTTTGAAGCCACTAGGCAGTCTGGTTGGGTTACCAGTCCTCATGAGCCTGAGAGGGTCAGAGTATCTAATCTCTGGTTCCACTTCTCTTCTTTAATAAGTTCTTTGAGGAATATATATTTGAGGGAAATCTTCTGAATAATTTCTACAAGTTCTTTGTAGTGGAAATCTGTTTTTAATTTCCTGTCTGCCATTCTCCATTGGAGAAGTTCTTGGAAGATTTGATGGGTTAGAGAAAACTGTTCTATGCAAGCCATTTCTGAAGGTTTCCTGTTGAAAGCCATCTTGCAAGGTGTAGGATGGTTCATTTTGCCATGTATTATGACTTTGAACAACTTCAACTTCTCTCTTTTCCAGGCCTCTATTAAAACTTATGGTTGTTTCTCTTTGTAAGGAATAATCCCTTGGAAATCCAAAGTCTTTGGAATAAGGTGGTATCATTTCTGATTTGTAAAGAGAGAGTTTCAGCTAGCTAATTAAATCCTTGTTTTGTTAGGAATCTATAAGTCACTTTGGGCAAGTTATTTTTGAAAATATTAATAATTTTTAAATCACCTTTTCCCAATATATACTTTGCATATAGAAAATATCAATAATAACATATGGTTTATATTTTATTATTAAGGATTATTATTGAAATTATCAATAATAATGATACTAATCAATTTATACACCAATTTTGGTGAAAAAATATATTATCAGAGTTTTCCTTTGAGAAAAATTCAACCAATATATACTTTTTATATATTATGAAAAAAAAATATCAATAATAAAATATGATTTTTATTTTATTATGAAGTATCATTACTGAGATTATCAATAATAATGATAATAATCAATTTTTCTCGCCAATTTGGGTGAAAAAATGAATTGTAAGAGTTTTTCTTCAAGAAAAATTCAAACAATATATACTCTGTATATATTACAAAAAAAATCAATAATAAAATATGATTTGTATTTTATTATGCAGTATTATTACTGAAATTATCAATAATAATGATAATAATCAATTTTTCACGCCAATTTGGGTGAAAAAATGAATTTTTAGAGTTTTTCTTTAAGAAAAATTCAAACAATATATACTCTGTATATATTATGAGAAATAAAATCAATAATAAAATATGATTTGTATTTTATTATGAAGTATTATTACTGAAATTATCAATAATAATGATAATAATCAATTTTTCACACCAATTTGGGTGAAAAAATGCAATATTAGAGTTTTTCTTTAAGAAAAATTCAAATAATATATACTTGGTATATATTATGAAAACAGAACAATAATTAAATAACATTTTTATCTTATTATGAAAAGAGAGTATTGTCTAAATATAAATTATATATTTATAACTCTTCAAAAATGATGAAAAATATTATTTTTCAAAAGGAATATGTATACAGTTTTTTTTTACTTTTTTTTTAGTAAAAAAAATCAGAATACAGAAAAACCACTAAATTAATCCCTTTCAGGGCTTCTTGTGGTTAACAGAAAGTGAAAATAAGCAAAAAACAAGTATAATAGCTATAAAATGCATGAAGATAAGCTAAAAATAGTGAAAAAAGCTATAATTTTGTTTAAAATAAGTAAAAAACCAGGCCAGGCCCCCAAAATGTCAGAGTGACTCCATGATATAGCTGTACAATGACAAATAAAAGCTATAACTCTGAGTGTGACACGAAAAGAAAGATGATAATTAAGATAATAGAGGGTAAAACGGGCTATACTAAATGAATTTAGTGATGGTGAGTGCTGCTGATAGCCCTGGGTGCAGTGTTTGCCTGTTGGTTTACAATAAAAAACCCTACAATACTTAAGTTTAAAGTATAACCTGTTAAATTCTAAGGGTAACACCTCTTTTAAGAAGCTATACCATGTAAGAAGACTAAGAACAGGATGCTGGAGTAGCTTCCTGGTGAGGCAAAGCCTCCTTTTATCTTGTTCTGAGGTAGTGAAAGGTCGTTTACCTCTGCACACGACCACAGAGTGGAAATTTCCACTACTATGGGCTGATTTGTGGTTCTACACACTCAATAAACACTAGTATCGGGTGGAAGTGTGGTTTTAGAACCACAGGTAGTCATTTTTACACTATACAGGGTGAACATTTTCACCAATGCAGTTTACAGGTGTGTTCTGGTGCTTCTGATGCGTCAGAAGCTGTACAGAACCTGTATGGACCTCTGTGTTTGACTTAACTGTGAGGTATTGAAGTAGAAACAGGCTTCTTTGTCTGTTTGACACCTCATAATCATACTTATGGGATAGTATCCCACTGTAAGGCTGTATTGGCCAAACTGTGGGATTTTAACCTTAAAACTGCTATACCTTTGTCAGTTTGTAAGATATTGAGCTCAAAATTAGTTCATTGTGTAGCCCTGAATTTGATCTATACAATGGTACCTCATTTGGTATGGTTATCATTAAATATGGCAAAGTTATGCCATGTACAGGTTTTCTTGTGCACATTGATGATTTGTCCAAAAACTGTATGAAACTTGTTTGCTCCATATCTTTTGTTCTAGATAGGATATGGGAAAACGGATGGCACCATTAGATACCCCTGATTGTGCTCTTTCCACAAGGACCCCACTTTAGGTATCTCACACTAAAACTGTAGAAGTTAGATGAGAGGTGAATATTTTAATCACCCTTATTTGACCTTATTTTGGTCATAACCTATGTAATTCTGGTGCTAGCTCAGTTTTGCTAGTACCATTGGATAGCCCTGACTTCTAGCTTCAATTATAATACCCATTTTTTGGGGTTAAGCCTCTTCCTCTGGATTTCAGATCTGAGGTGAAAATTAAGGTTTATGCTCAGCAATAGCTTTGAGTAGGAATAACTTTGTTGTTCTTTGTCCTATTATTATGAGACTTGTATATTTGGAAAGAGGTTATTTTCCTCTTTCTTTCAATACTTTTTGAGTTAATTTGGCTCAGCTCCATCTCTTGGTGGTATCTTGGCTTTAACATTGGTTTATGGTATTTGACTGTCATGCTTGTGATCTGATTTTGAGTCACAGGCTGACACTATTGACTCCTCCTTCCTGTTGAGTTTGATTTAATAGTCTTGTTTATTAATCTTTCCTGTGTCTTCTTTCTGGTTCCACCTTTACCCATTTACTGATCATTTCCTTCTTCAATTTATCCTAATCCTCCATTTCATATCCTGGCATTCCTTCAATTTCATATCTGATATCCTTATCTTCACTCCAGAATGCTATTTGCATGGCCAAATCCCTTTCATTTGCTCCTTCAATTGATGCTATCCTTTCAGCTCTCTTGATAAGATCCTCAACATCACTCCCATCAAAGTTGAGGTTATAATCCTTTGCCTTTATTTTAACAATCTTTCTTGTGGGTATTGTACCTCTTTCAGGTTGCTGAGTTGGTATTGTAATATTTACCCTTTTTGCAAATCTTGCAGCTCTTGGAAATGTTCCTGGTGTAGATGTTTCAAATGTCTTTGGAGTTGGTGATGGTGATGGTTGCTGGGGTCTGAGCATTCTTTCAATAGTTGCATCCCCAGTAGTTTGAGGTGAGAACTGACTTGATTTTGTCTTCTTTCCATGTCTTTTTGCAGCTTTTTCCATAGCCTTCTGTAATTCTAACCTTTTCTTATGAAATTCTTCATCATTTTCTAAATAGGAAACATTCTCTTCTTCACTTTCTTCCTGACCTAATTCTTCAATTATGGACTGCTCTTTTTCCAATTCCTCCCCCAAGGTTAGAGCCCTCTTGGAGGATGATGATTCCTCCATAATAGCTGTGATCTAAAACAATGATTATTTATTTTTTTGTTTTTGATTTATTCTTTTTATTTTTTTTTATTTTTTATTATTTTTTATTATTTTTTATTATTTTTTATGATTTTTAACATTGATAATGTGATCTTATTAATGATACTTGAGATTCAAAAGCCACTGTTGTGATACCAGATGTGGGAACTCCTGTTGTTGTGAGATGAATAATAGGCAGTACCTTGAGGGGGAAATTATTGGTGAGTCTGTTTTGAATTTGAGAATTAGCCAATAACCATTGGTGCTAAGGTGTATTAGCTGCCCCTATAAAAATACTGAAAAAGATACCCTTTTTGAGAAGATCACAAATCAATTATTTAGTTTTGTGTCTTTTCAATGAAACAATTTTCTTCAGCAGTCTCTATCAGTCTGTAAATGAAAGATAACTATGGTAATAATAGTAATAGTTAATATTTGTTTAATAATCAATTTTTTGCTTAACTTCTTGTTATTGATTATAATTATTTTTAATTAATTCTTCTTGGATTCTTACTTTCAATACCTGAGATATTTTGAGAATATTTTTTAGGATCACTATTAGTATTCATAATAATCTTGAGAGCTAATTAATACTTTAAAGGTGATTTAATAATACTATCAATATAGCTATAATAATTGAAGGGCATGATGATTTTATAATGGTGGCTTTGTTTAATCTAAGGGTCAGATAAAAATGATATAATAGTAATATAATACTATTAGGATAAATATAAACATAATCCAATATACCTAAAAGGTTTATGATATAAGGTATAAGGGAAAGATAATATCCCTTCTATGGACAAGGGTTATTGATAAATTAGGTAAGATCACTAATGATGATATCTTCAAACACTACTTCAACACTACTACTACAATGGTAAGACTCTTAAATAATATTAAACTCTTTCATTAATTAATCATAAATAATCTTACAAGATACTGAGCCTTGCTACTGATCTTTTCAATATAATACTAGATTATCCTACTAGAGAAGGGATGGATTGATCCTCAAACATTTTTCTGAATCAGAAGCATGGGGGTTTATACCTTTTGGGCCCTCCATAGAGCCTTCCAAAAACAAGGGACTTAGAAAAAATTACACCTTGAGACATTTTCGCTGGTGGGTAAATTAAAAATGATGTCATTTGATCAAGATATTTCACCATATGTTTGGTTTATTGCACCATTCTGAACCTTATTATTTTCAGTGCACAGCCTTGAGACGTTTTTGCTTCTTGTTAAGTTTGGAATGGTGTCATTTGTTCAGGATATTGCTCCATATGTTTGGTTAATTGCACCATACCTTTTGAATTATACTGATATTTTAACTAAAATTCATTCTTATTATGCACAGCCTTGAGACATTTTTGCTAATGATTAAATTTGAAATGGTGTCATTTGATACAGATATTGGACCATATGTTTGGTTGATTGCACCATTTTTAAAAGCTGTATTCTCATCTCTTCTAAAATTCTTTTTCTTCTTCAGAGCCTTGAGACATTTTTGCTGGTGGTTAAATTTGGAATGGTGTCATTTGATACAGATATTGCACCATATGTTTGGTTGATTGCACCATTTTTTAAAAATGTATTATTATCTCTACTAACCTTATTTTTCTTTTTCAAAGCCTTGATCTGTATTTAGTTTAGTATTTTTCTATGTAAAATTTCATTTGTAAATAATAATTGTAATGTTTGGTTATGGGGGTTTAAGTGGGGATGGAGTAATGTAACACTATGTTAACTTATATGTAAGTGTTTTTTTATGTGAAGAGATGTAACACATCATGTTGTAAGAGTAATAGTATCACTTATGTAATCTTACACATGTTTATTCATATTGAATATTTAAAAAAGCTGCATTACTTTCAAGCATATTCTTGTACCTAGTATAGAGTGTATATTATCATTTCTCTTCTTTGATCCACTATATCGAGAATTAGTGATGTTATGGAGTTGAGGCAATATGTGACTATAGGTAAAATTTGTTGTAGATTCCAGTTGAATAATTATTTTTGCTATTTTAATATAATTCTCTTCCTTTTTCTTGAAATTTTTTACTTTTAACTTTCCCTTTTTATCTGTATTTACTTCTTATATATATATATTATTATTATTATTATTATTGATTAAGGTTTTAGATTCAACATAGTGGATTTGAACCTTGCAAGACCTGGTATGGAATATCACAGGATGAGCTCAATTTAAAAGGGTTTAAGGCCATAGTATGGATTTAAATAAATAAAAGGGCAAAATCCACACAAAAAGGTGGGACAAAGGAAAAAGATCAAACGGAGCTGGGGTACTCAACTTTTTGGATCTGCAAGGATTCAATTAAAGTTTTCCACCTATATTGGAGGATTTTCAATCTTATTTAAGCTTTAAGATTAGACTTTGATCCAACCTTAAGGTTTAAACTGGTTTTAACCCAATTTGGACAGGAATTTCAAGCTGTCAAAGGGTAAATCCCAATATGCAGGCTTGATATTGAGGTTTTGATACCTTTCAAAGCTTAAGTAAGCTTAAAGCCTTGAGGCTAAAAGCATTAAAACCTTATCAAAAGTTAAGGTTTGGTTTTTATTGCTATTTTACGTGTAAAAATAGTAATAACTTCAAAAATTCATCAAAAATCCAATTCTTAATGGATTTGCTTGAAAATTTCACACAGCTTACAGTTTAATATTATCTATACATGAATTGATTTTAAGTATCTTTTATAAACAGAATTCCTGGCTAATTAGCCTGTAAATTTACTTTCTCAATTATTATTAAAGAAAATTAAAATTTCTTTAAAAATTAATTAAGAATTGAGTTTAAGAGATTTCTGCTGGAAACTCTAGTTTTAAGTTGTTCATGTGATGAAATTTAATAGAAATAAACTTTTTTCATATTAAAACATAAATTAATTAACTTAAATGAGGATTAAAGTTACTTGGAGTTAAGAATGACACTGGTAACTTTGAATTCAAATTAAAAATAAGTTACCTTAAGTTAAGAGCCTTATTTTAAAGCATGGTTTTTCAGTTTTGACCTGAGCAAGCCCTCTATATTCATTATGAATGATGAGAGCTGCTCTTTAGACATAAAAAGAGTCTTTTCATCACTGTTTTTGTCCATCATCGACTATCAATCCAATCATATTAGACATTCAAACAGGTAAAGCTTTATTGTATATAAAATCTTCTTATTAAAATACTTCTTAAGTATTTTATTCTTTGTAAATATGAAATTAAAGAATTGAAATTATAGAAATTAGATTATTGTTGTAATCACCAACAATAAATTTTATTTTAGAAAATTATTTTCTTTAAAATATCTTTTAAAATCCACAAATTCTTCTCAAAAACTCTTTAATCATAATTTTTATTTTGAAACATTGTTTTATCTTTGAAAATATTTATTTTGGAGTGTTTTTAACTTATAATTGTTATTTAATATAATAACTGTTGTGCTTTGACTTGTTGTATTAAATAAATATTATAAGTAAGCTTCCTTTAAAAGTCTGTATCTTTTTTTATCTATTATTAGTTTTTTTATAGAGAATTTTTCTATAAGAATTATTTCTGCACAGTTTGTGTTATAATTCTTTTATAAATAATATTCTTATATTTTTTATAAGTGGTTAAATATTCATATTTTCCATGTTTACTTGTCTCATCAAGAGCTTTACACTTCTTATTGTTATAATTATCAGCAACTATAAAAATAATAGAATAATTATAATTTATTATAATTATTATATTTGTTTATTATTAATTTTTATAATAATAATTAAATTCATTTTTCTATATAATTATTTTTAATAATTTTATTTAAAATTGTGGTTATAATATTTTATTATATTATATTTTTCTACTGAGGACAGTCATAGTACTCTTGATATTGATACTATTATCAAGAGTTTCATAGAAAAACCTTACACTTGGGTGTCTGGCCATGATTTTAACCATTTTTTGGGACATAAATCATACTCTAGACCTTATTTTACTATTTTTTGACGTAAAATTGCCATATTTACTTCAATATTGGCTTTTTTGGGACTCATCCCTTATAAATAATCTTTATAATATTAATCAAGTTATTTTTATCTTGAAAATATTGGTTGAAACACTATGCTATTGGGTGACTTGGAATAAATTGCTTTTGTCTAACTAGTGGCTTTTTCACATCACAGACTTGAAATTTATTCTTTGAGCTATTCTAGTATGAAGTGAATAATAATATAATTTTGATTAATAACTTATTGATTGGATAATTATTATTTCTTGAAAGAAAATCAAAAACCAAATAAAAAATTTAAAAATTAAAAATCTTTACTAAAAACATTTTTTTGTTAATCTTAGACATTTTTTTATTTTTGAGATAATTTGCCATAAATTACATTAAAGCAACTTTATCTAATAAGTTGAGTTTATAAGCTATTTTTATTGTTTGATAAAATAACTTATATTGTTTTTCTTCTCTCTAGTGTCATCCACCAGAGAAAGTTTTTCAGACTCTGAAGCCTCAGAGTCTAGTATTTAAATTCAAACTTGCCCAGTTTCACAACCACAAGGAATGACCCTCCTCCATTGGTGTTGCAGCAATTTAGCCTGGAACCAAGTTGGGTCCAATTGGCCACACCATATGTTTTATGGCCAATTGGCCCCCTTTGGCCATAGCACCTCCCCCTGGCCTTTTATGGCCTCAGGCCATATCCTGCCATAATTGGCCTTCCTGGCCAATTCCCATATCTCCAACCCCCAGGCCTCTATCTTTGCTTTTGGGCCTGGGGGGTTCTGGGCCACATAGCCTTAACCACCATTCTTGGGCCACCCCCTTTCGCTAGGGGGTTTAGGGCCTAAATGGCCTTTTTTCCCCTTATGGCTTTTATGGCCCATGGGCCGTAATCATGGTCCAATCGGGCCCCTTTTGCCTTTCTCCAATGAGGCCAAAAGGGGGCAGCCCACTAGCCCTCAAGGCTAGGTGGGTCCTAAACCACAATTGGGACCACCTGAGCCCCATTTCGGCCACAATCACCATGACACCAAAAATGGCCATAGATCACCATAGGACCCAAATTGGCCAAGGATCACCAAGGCTTCTGGTAACCACCGGGTCAGCTTGGCTCAATCCTTCCCCTAAACTTGAGGGGGGAACTCTTTTCATTCCTCCATGCACCCCGTACTCAAGGTTGCAGGAGTGGTGCATGTATGGTATTAAATACCATTATGCACCATTTTTGCTCAGCAATTCAATGGTGGCATTTTCAGGACCAAATTCCATGATTCCAAATCAAGGTCCCAAAATTCAACACCCATTTTGAAGGAGGACTTCTCAGCTCATCAGTCTGGCAATCCATGGCGGCTATCAGAAGATTATTCAAGGACCCCAACCACCTGGCCCTGCCGGAGTTGGGTTGGCAATTCAATTCAGGATTATTCAAAGGGGGCATTCTCAGAGGTATTACATTATTTCAATCAGTTGGCAAGGCAGCAAGTACTTCAGCACCCTTGGGACAATTCAATTGGTCCATACAGGTAATACCCAATTATCCTGTATGGCCTTGGCCCAATTGGGCCAATTCATTCCCACTGTGGCAATTCAGTCCCACATTTCAGCTTTTAAGATGGCCAGAGCTGTATTGGCCCAATTCAGACAATACATCAGGTGACTCACCTTCCAGGATCAGCCTTTCAGCTTTTCACATATACTGGCCACCTTTCAGCACCTGGGGACTTTTCCCCAGTTAATTAATATATTGTATTTATTTTTATCTTTCTTTTCTTTTCATTTATTAAAGTAAATACTGATATTCTTAATTGAGTCATTTTAACCTTTCTTCTTTGCAATTCAGTGGATATTGGTGGTCATAACCTTTACTAATTCCATTTCCTTTTCTGGCAGGTTGAAACAGTGCATTGGGGATTCACGTGGTTGGATTCTTGGCTTTTGGTTTTCTTATTTTCCTGGCCATTGGCTTCACTTACTCTTTCTTATCTTTGACATACTTGTCCTTATTCTTACTCTTATTCTCCTTGAAGAAATTCATTCTATTTTATCTGTTTTGTCCTTTTGGAGCCTTCCAAGTGAGTTCATGATTCCTGAGTGCCATGCCACTCTTGCTTCCATAAGAGCCCCTGTGACACCCAGCACCAAGGGGTTTCAATTACCAAAGAACCCTTTAAAGGTCCTGCAGGTGAAGTAAATTCATTTCTTAGTCCATTCTATCTTCAAATTGAGGTGAAATGACTTCTCCAAGAAGTGGAAGCTTTTACTCCATCCAATCAAATGGATCTGGACCAGGACATTCAAATAATAAATCGAAAGGACAAGAATATCAGTCCAGAGGAGAGGAAGAAATGGAGGATTCCAGGACTTCCACCAGATCCCAAAGGTTAGCCAGCACCTTTGATACTCTTATTGAGAGTCCAGAAGCTGACATAACTGCTATTGCTGTTGTTAGACATGAATCTGTCAGCTGGAGTCTATGTTGAAGCAGTAATTGGGCTATTTACAACTAGAACTATGACTGTCAGACGTGTAAATAATTTTAAAATAAGAGTTTTAATATAATATAGGAGCTTATAATATAATAATAGGGTTCTACTATTGAAAAATAGTGGTGGTGAGCGCTATTGAGAACCCTGGATGCAGTCTTACCAGTTGGATTACTATAATAAGAACTACAATAATTAAAATTATAATTATACCCTGATTATGCCCCAAGAGTAAAACTGCTTTGGACAGTTTACTACGTAGGATATTCAAGAGCAGGATGAGGAGACAATTCTGGCTGTGAAAAGCCTCCTTTTTATCCTGAAATGGGGTGGAAAGGGTACTAGACCTTTCCACATAGAGGAAGTGAAGATTTTTCACTCTCTAGTCCTGTCTTGTGGTTTGCAAACAGCCTGTATAACCTGTATTGGGCTCAGATGTGGTTTTGAAACCACATCTGGGCAGTTTTCACCAATACAGGGTGAAAATTTTCATCTGGGGACCTCACAGCCTGATTCTGACGTGTATGATGCGTAGAATGCTGTACAGAAGCTGTATGGGACCCCAGTATTGACTGACATATGAGGTATTGAAGTAAAAACAAGCTTCTTTGTCTATTTGACACCTCATATCCATGGTTATGGGATATTATCCCATGGTAAGGCTGTATATGACATCAGGTGGGAATCTGACCTTAAAACAGCCATAACTTTGTCAATTCTTGAGATATCAACCTCAAAATTGGATCAGTGTGTAGCCCTGTATGTGCTCTACACAATGGTACCTCATTTTATATGGCTATCATTAAATATGGCAAAGGTATCTCATGTCCAAGATGTTTTTACATTTGCGTGGTATAGGCAAAAAGCTGTATTGAGCTTATTTGCCCCATAACTTTTGTTCTAGTTGAGCTTTGGGAAAATGGATGACACCATCAGATAGCCCTGATTGTGCTCTCTCCAAAAAGACCCCACTTCAAGTATCTCACACTAAAACTGTAGAAGTTAGATGAGAGGTGAATGTTTTGTTCACCCTTATTTGGCCGGAAATTGACCATAACTCCAGTAATATTGGTGCTAGCTCAGTTTGGCTGGTACCATTGGATAGCGGTGGCTTGGAGCTTCATTTTGAGTACCCATTTGATGGGGTTAAGCCTCTCCTTCTAGATTTTAGATGTGAGGTGAAAATTAAGGTTTATGCTCAGCAATAAATTTGAGCAGGAATAACTTTTTGATTTCTTGTCCTATGGTGATGGGACTTATATTTTCAGAAAGAGGTGAGTTTCCTCTTTCATTTGATATCTTTTGAGCTGATTTGGATCAGCTCCATGTTTTGGTGGTATCTTGGCTATACCATTGGTTTATGGTATTTTGGCTGTCATGCTTGTGCTCTGGTTTTGAGTCACAGGCTGACATACCCTCCCTCTAAAAAAGGCTCACCATTGATGAGACTGTTCAGTCCTCCTAGAGGCCCTGAATCTCATTAGATGAAGGTTCCCATCTGGTATGGCATCTTCTGCCCACCATTTGTCTTTATCAGCTGTTTGGTGGTTGAATCTGACTAAGTATTGTCTTTGATCCTTTCCATTAAGTCTGATCTTCCTGACCCTGATTATCTTTCTCACAGGTCCTGGGGAGTCCTCCAGTTCCACTATATCAAGTGGTGTGGGGCCTTCTTCCTGGAGGGGAATTTATCCTCCTCTGTTTGAAAGTATGGTTTGACCAAACTTACTGGGAAGACTGGGTGCTTCCTGGAAACTTCCTCTGTAAGTTTTACTTCCACTGCATTCTTTCCTATCAACCTAATGATAGTGAAAGGCCCTACAAATGAGTCCCTCATCTTCTTGGGTCCTTTAAAATTATTGAAGATCAGTGTAGACACTAGCACCTGGTCTCCTTCCTTAAATTCAGGTTCCATGTGTGTCTTGTACCACCTCTGTTTATTATATTCTTTTGCCTCAGCTATGCATTTGGCAGCTGTGTCACAAGCCCTCTTCCAAATATCATGGAAGGCTTTGGCTGTGAGGTGGATGGTCAGAATGTTCTTCTTCAAGTGATACACAGGCAACAGGGGATTCCACCCTTTCTCTACCACTTCAGGTGCTTTTCCTGTGGTAGAGTGCTGACTTGTATTATAAGCCAGTTGGAAAGCTTGTAGAAGGGTAACCCAGTCATGGGTTTCTCCTTCATGGTCCTTGTATTCCATGACATAGGCACAGAACCTTCTAAGGATGTCTTCCATAGTCTGGATCATCCTCTCAGCTAGGCCATCTGTTTGGAGATGGTAAGATGTGGGAAAAGCAAGCTTGGTGCAAAGCTTGTCATACAAGTTGGTCCAAACTTCAGATGTGAATTTTGGGTCCCTATCACTAATGATGATTTTAGGGACTCCACAGGTAGATATGATGCCATTCCACAATAACAGGGCAGTATCAATGGCTGTGTCCTCTTTGTGGCATGGCAGACACCTCATGCTCTTGCTGGGCCTATCAACTAGGATCAAGCAGGAATTTTAGTTTTCTTTTCCTCCTGGGACAAGTCCTGCAACCCAGTCAATGTTGATGGTTTCCCATGGGTGTTTGGGTTCTTCTATGTGTTGAAGTAACCCATACTGCTTCCCATGTTTCCTATTTCCCTTTTGGCATCTTTCACAAGTGTTGATGTATTCTCCCAACTCTTGTTCCCACTTGGGCCACCAAGCTGTGCTTGCTACCCTCTCCTTGGTCCTGTCTTCACTCATATGTCTCATATAGGGGCAGTCATGGCATTCGTGCAGGATCAAGGAGATGTGGTCTCTGTCTACCACTGTGAGTGCACTTGAGTGTTTCTCTCTGTGGTAGAGCAGGCCATCTATAAGGAAAAACTTGCTATCCTTATAGGCCCTCAACCAGGGTTCTTCCAGCTGGGATTCCAGTTCTGGACTCCTGTACTTTTGCTGAAGGAGTTGTAGTAGTATGCCACACTGTTTGTGTTTGGCATAAGACTTCAGTACTGCACCAAAAAGTTCATTGTGCAGTTCAGAGGAGCTTATTCCCAATATTGGAGTTTCTGTCCCCTCTGAATCAGTGTTTCCACTGTCAGGGGTACCACTTTCTGGTGCCCATTCCAAAAATCTGAAGTTCTTCCTCCTATCTATTTCCATGAAATGGATAGGGATTTTGGCTGCACCTTCAGGGTCATAAGCTGGATTGCTCTTGACATTATCCAGTGGCCATATGCTCAGGCCATCTGCATTGGTATGACTTTTACCTTCTTTTTATATGATGGTCATGTTCCCTCTATACTCCTGGATGGCTATTTGCCATCTCAGCATGTGTCTATTTGTAGTCTTCATGTTCAGTAAAGACTTCAAGGCTGTGCAGTCTGTGTAGACTTCAAAGACTGCACCCTCCAGATAATAATGGAGTTTTTCTAGAGCCCAGAGTAGACATAGACACTCAGTCTGAGTGACCCCATACCTGGCTTCTTAATCTTTCAGCTGCCTTGAGATGTAGCAAATTATTCCTTCTCTTGGTTCACCATCAACAATTTGTCTTTGGTGAAGGGCTGCTCCTAGGCGTTAACTGCATGCTGCATCTATATATAACTTGAATGGTAGTTCAAAGTCAGGTAAGATGAGCACAGGTGCATTTGTGAGTTCATATTTGATCCTCTCATATGCATCCCTCCTTTCCTTGGTTTGTTCAAAAACCAGATCTTTTGAACATAACTTGTATAAACTACTAGTTATGTGTGCAAAGATTTTGATGTGGTTTCTATAGTAGCTAGCAAACCCAAGGAAAGATTGCACTCTTTGATGCTATTTGGTACTGGCTTTTGCAGTACTGCTGCTACTTTATTCCGGTCAATTGCCAGACTAAGACCTGAGACTTTATGTCCTAGAGCCAGTAACTGTTGTTGGCAAAAATTGCACTTTTTAAGTGAAATTTTCAGATTTATGGGTGTGCATTTACTTAGTACTCTGTCTATGTATTGCACATGGTCCTCCCATGTCTTTGAGTATATAATGATATCATCAATATATACCACCATCCAGCCTCCCAGTATTTCTTCTTGGAATATTGTGTCCATCATCCTTTGGAAATGGGATGGTGCATTTTTGATGCCAAATGGCATCCTGGTATAATCATATATGCCCATATGGCATATTATTCTGAGTAATTTCATGGATTTTGGTTTAACTCCATTTTGGTGGAAGCCTTTCATACAATCCATTTTGGTTATGTATTTGGCTTTTGCCAGTTTATCCAACGCATGAGGTATCCTGGGTATAGGTTACCTGTCTGCTTTTGTGTAGTTATTCAGTTCTCTGAAATCTCCACACAGTATAGACTTGCCATCATGCCAAGTGATTAGGACAGGGGTGGTTATTTCCACTATTTCATTATGTCCAATCTTCCTGATGACATCCATATCCAGGAGTTCATTGATATGTTTCTCAATTTCTTTCCTGTTTGCCAGGCTTTCTTGATAAGGAGGTCTCCTAAGCATGGGTGGATAAGGCCTTTCCACATCCAGATATAGTTCTATATCATGGCCTTTGATCTTGCCTAATGGTTCTTCACCAATGGCAAATGCTGGTCTGTTCTTTCTCAGCATCTTCCGTAAGCTTAGTTTTTGTTTACTGGTGAGGGTAGTGCTAAACTGTCCCTCTCTGAATTCCTTCAGAAGTTCTTCTAGTGGATCTGGAAAGGATATCTGGTATAGATCAAGTGAAAACTGCTTTTCCTTGTTAGTACCAATGGTGATGTGCCTATTTGTACTGTTGTAAATTTCTATGCCATACATCCTCTGGTAATCTGTTCCCAGTAAAAGCCATTGGATGTGGGAATCATCAAGTACTACAAACTCTGGGTTGAGTCTGATATTACCCCTCCTGTGGGGTATAATTATCTCTTTGATAATTGTCCCAATGGAAATCATCTTCCCTGATGCACTTTTAAAGTTCTTTGCCTTAGTGGGAAAGAGCTGTTTTTCCCAGTTTTGGAAGTGGGTATCCAGATAGTTTCTGGCCACTATTGTCACAGGGGCTCTTTGAAGTGAAGAGGGCCTGGCACTCAGTAAACTGGGACTCACTTATGGAGGGCTCAAGGATAGGATAAGATGAGATACACTTAAGAGTGTTAAAGATGAATTACTAAGAGAATGAATATAAGAAAAGCAGCAACAAAGAAATAAGAATAAGAAATAGAAGAGCCAACCACAAACAAGTCCAAGTCCACTGTTTCAACCTGTCAGAATGGAAAGAGAAGGGTTAATAAGGATATGGCCACCCAACTCATACTGTACAGGCGAAGAAAGGAATGCAAAGACTAACTTAAAATTAAATAATTATAATACCCAAAATGAGGATAAGAATAATTATGAAATGATAAATAAACTAAATTAATTAACTGGGGAAAAGTCCCCAGGGGGGAGAAAGAGGGGCTGGTATATGTGAGAATCACCAGCCCTGATCCAGAGGAAGAATTTTCATGAGAATATTTGATGATTGAATTGAGTCTGGCCAATACAGGTCCTGTACGGCTGTACAGAACCTGTACAAGAGGTGTGGTGTATTGGAGTGATCATACAGTTTCATACTGGTGTATTGAAACTGTATTGGGTGAATCCAGCCTGTACAGGTATTGACAGGCTGTATTGAGGTACCAAGCTGTATGCATGTTCAGAATGAAGATTGCTGAACTTGAATGCTGATACAAATGCTGGATCTGCTGATTTGGGGTGTTTTGAGTGGGTGTATGACTGAATACCCTTACCCCTGATGAGTGGTTGTTACAGTATCCCCCTCTTGAAACTGGTGGGCTCCTGAACACCATAATAACCTGCCATTGTTGAGTGGCATTTCACTACCCCACACAATTCCTTGGAAGGTTTTTCTTTTGGCAATTATCTTGAATCCATCTCCATCTTATCTCTGTCAATTAAATTATTTCCCCCCTTCTTTTAACTTTGAGTAAATACCCCACTTCGAACTGTTCTTTCTCCTGATTGAAACACTGACGTCCTTGGGGCATGGCCTTGGGTTGTATCCCAAAATTATGGCCACTGAGCTCTTGTGCTCAAAAAATGGCGACAGATGAGTATATGAAGTGTACTCATCTGGCCAACCCAATCAAGGAAATTGATGATGACAAGGATTCAAGGGTCTTGTCCCCAATGGCCTTCAAAACGCCTCAACCAGCCCTTTATGGTGATTTTGGGCTGGTGCCTTCTCTATGGATGGTCTTGAGGATTCCTTGAGTTTATGGCCATTTTGGCCTCTTTTGGATCCTTGGTGTCTTTGGGGTGAAATGTGGTTCATGGCCTTTTTTGGCCTTTTCTTGGGTCCTTGGTGTTTTTGAGGTGATTTTGGGTCATGGCCCTTTTTTGGCCAAATTGTGGTTGCTGGGAATTTTCTGGCCTTTTTGGCCTTTTTGAGTCTTTGGGGTCTTACGGTCCGCGGCCCGTACGCCGCGGTCCGTGGTCCGTGGTTCGCGGTCCGTGGACCGTACGCCGCGGTCCGCGGTCCGTGGGGGTTATTGGAAGCCCCCAGGACCAAAATGGACCCCTTGGGCCCAAATTTGCTGGTGACCCAAGGGGGTCATGGGACCTAAAATGGCCCAAAATCAGCTAATTCACCTTTATGGCCTGGACCCATTGGTGGGGTCCAGGACCACCAAACCCTGGCCTTCCCCCAAAGTTGCAGGGGAGGCCCTGGGTGATGACTCTAGCCCCAAAGGGGCCTTGGACCTTGAGATTGAGAGGTTTTGAGGGGGGCCAGGATTGACTTGTGGCCCAATTCCCTTGAGGTCGAACTTTTGATTTGGGTGGAGTGAAAACCAGTGTCTTGTTCCTGTTTACGGTTGGTTTGACTCCTATCCGTGCTCTTATAACAACTAATAATTGAGTTAAGATAGAATGATTAAAATAATAAAAGAACCTCCCATTACGTGATTTGGGAGGGGATGCTGCTGCTTCCAATGAAATAAAAAGAAATGAAATTATACAAGTAAAGAAAGAAAGAAAATAATAAGAGAAAATGAGAGTAAAGAAAGAAATAAAGAAAAATTCCTGATGGCTGGTCCTTCTTGTGGTGAGTTGCTTGATTCTGGCCAAGAAGTGTCTGAAAAATGAAAGCCAAGCATTTGATGCTCACAGAGTGGCCAAGGTGATGTTTTACAAGAAGTAGAACCCTCAGGGGTGCATACCAGGAGATGGAACTTACTTTCATGACTTCCACTCCCCACCAAGCACCATAAAACTGAAAAGAATTGCCATAAATGACTTCTGAAATGAATTGCCATAAATGGCTTCTGAAAAGATTTGCCGTAAATGACCTGAAGTAATGAATGTCTTGAATTATGATGAATGGCATAAAATGAAATGATAATAAAGAAAGAAAACATCGGGCCATATCTTGATAAGGTCCAACTCGGAGGGTATTGATGTTGTATGCTTCCTGAACCTGTCCAAAGAATTGACAAGTGCTCACAAAGTGGCCAAGGTGATGCTTACAACAACATATGGGTAGAATACCCCCTTAAAGGTGCATGCCAGGAGAGGAACTTACTTTCATAACTTCTTCTCCCCACCAAGCACCATAAAATCAAACTCTTGAGGTATTTGGACCAGGCTTGTCTGGATACAATGAGTGGAAATCCTTGACAAGGTCTGGTGAGTTGGTAAGGTTGGAAGCTGGTTCCCAAGTGGTTCTTTCTGGGTCTTCACTGAATCCTTTCCACTCTACAAGATACCATAAATTACCTCTTTTGAGTTTTGAGTCCAGAACCTGAGCCACTTCCCATTCTTCTTGCTCTTCCACTAAACCTGGTGGTGGCGGCAATTGATGACGATTTGGGATAGTTGAATGCTTGACTGGTTCTAATAAGGACACATGGAATACAGGGTGAACTGTCTTCCATTGCTGAGGCAACTTGAGGTGATATGCATGGCTGCCAATCTTCTTAAGAACTTCAAAGGGTCCCAACCATCTTTCTGATAATTTCTTGGTGGGTCTTGTTGTCTTGATGTTCTTGGAAGCTAGCCATACTTAGTCCCCAGGTTGGAAGTCAGGTGGAATTGCCCTATTTCTATCTGCATACTTCTTGAATCTCCTTATTGCTGACTCTAATTCTTCTTTGACAACTTGCTGTACTGATTGGAGTTTTGTTGATAACTTTCCAGCAGGTGAGTCTTGAGAAATATGGATTGAGTCAAAGCTGGGATTTCTTCCATAAATGGTGAAAAAGGGTGATTGCTTGGTTGATGAATGTTCTGCATTATTATAGGCAAATTCAGCCAGAGGGAGCCAGGTGTACCAGTCATCTTGATGATAGCTGACATACATCCAAAGGTACTGTTCTAGTATCTGATTTACCCTCTCTGTCTGTCCATCTGTTTCAGGGTGAAAGGCAGTTGAAAGATCTCTTGATATCTTGAGCTGCTGACACAATTGAGTCCAAAATGATGAAACAAATAAGGATCCTCTATCGCTAATAATACTGACTGGAAGGCCATGCTTGGAAAATACATGACTAATGAAGATTTGAGCTAAATCCAGAGCAGTGATTGTGCCATAAGTTGGAATGAAGATTGCCATTTTTGAGAATCTGTCCACAACTACTAAAATTGAATCAAAGTTGTTGGACAGTGGCAATTGAGTGATAAAGTCCATTGATAATGAATTCCAAGGACCAGATGGAATTGAAAGAGGCTTGAGTAATCCAAACTTCTTGTGATGGATGTTCTTGTTTCTTGAACATTGCTGACATGAGGACACATAGTCCTTGATAAATTGATTCATGCCAGCCCAATAAAAATCCCTCTTGATGAGCTTGAGGGTCTTCTCCTGGCCAGGATGGCCAGCCAATGGTGAGTCATGACGCTTTTGAAGAATATTGAGTTGAAGTTCTTCATTGCTTGGGATTACCACTCTATCTTTGAATAATAATAATTTGGCTTGAGGTTCAAGAGAATAATCTGGAACTGATTCACCTCGTGCTAGTTGCTTGAGTATTTCTTTATAGTCTTTGTCTTGCCATACTTCTTTTTGAATCTTGTCCACTAAATCTGAGAAAATTTCCACTTTGATTGAGAAGAATCTTGACTCTTGAATTCCATCTTGCTTAAGAACTTGATGAAGATTTTGAGGATTCTTGATGATGAAGTCCACCCCCCTCTCTGGGTACACGTCGTCCCGACGTGACAAGGCATCTGGTAAAGTGGCCAGCCTGCCTGGGCGGTAAGTGATAGTGAAATGAAACTCAGAGAGAAACTCAGCCCAACGGGCCTGACGACAAGTAAGAACTTTGGAAGACATGAAATACTGCAAGGAAGAGTGGTCTGTCAAGACCTCAAAAGAATTGGAAAGAGAAAGAAGAAATGCTCTCCAGCGCTTGAGAGCCCAAACTATGCCAAGGAGTTCCTTGTCATGAATCTCATAGTTGAGCTCAGCTGGTAAGAGCTTGCGACTATCAAATGCAATGGGATGCTTTCCAGAGTCATTCACCTGACTCAGTACGGCACCCAATGCATAATCAGAAGCATCAGTCTCTACTATAGTAGGTAGAGAAGGATTAAAGTGAGATAAGATAGGAGCAGAGGTGAAAGCTTCTTTGAGTGCTTGAAACTGACTAAGAGCTTCCTCATTGAAGATGAAGGGAGAATCTTTTTTGAGAAGGGAAGTGAGAGAAGTGATTTTTTTAGAATAATTTTTAATGAAGCGACGATAAAAATTGGCAAAGCCAAGAAAAGATTGAAGAGCCTTGATGTTTTTGGGCTGAGGCCAATTGAGTATTTGCTGAACTTTTGAAGAGTCCATCTTGAGGCCATCACTTGAAACAACATAGCCCAAGTATTCCACACTTGAGGCATGGAATACACACTTGGAGGCTTTGGCAAACAGATTATTGTCCCTCAGTCTTTGGAGGACAGAGGCCACATGTTTGACATGTTCCTCCTCAGAACTGGAAAAGACCATAATATCATCTAGATAAACCACAACAAACACATCCAAAAAATCTGCAAAGATATCATTTACTAGATTTTGGAAAGAAGCAGGAGCATTGGTCAAACCAAATGGCATGACCAAATACTCATAACTGCCATATTTGGTTCTAAAGGCAGTTAAGTGCTCATCCCCCTCTTTGATTCTCAGAAGGTTATATGCACCACGCAAATCTATCTTGGAGAAGATAGTGGAACCGTTGAATACGGTAAGAAGCTGGTTCATAGGAGGAACAGGGTATCTGTTCTTCCTAGTGACAGCATTGAGTTTGCGGTAGTCAACACACAAACGAAGACCTCCATCCTTTTTCTTAACAAAAAGGACAGGTGCTCCTGTTGAAGAGGAGCTTGGTCTAATGAAACCTTTCTCTACATTCTCTGAAATGTAGGCCCGCAGTGTTTCTGACTCTTGATTTGATAATGAGTAGATAACACCAATTGGAGGTAGAAGACCCTCCAATTCGATATGGTGATCACAGGCGCGGTGTGGAGGAAGTTTCTCTGCTTTCACCTTGGAGAATACATCCAAATATTGGTGATAAGCAGGAGGAACAACCTTCAACACAGTTTCAATTTCTTCTGGCTCTTCCTCCTCATCCCACTGCTCCTCCAGGGATGCATGAAAAGATAAGGGAGGAAGGTCCATACCCCCTTGGAAGAGATGAAGTGAAGATATGGCAACATCTTCTCCAACATCCTTTATCTCTTTGAAGACTTCATCTCTTGATGGAAGTAATGACTGAGAGGGAATTATGGAAGGGATATGGACAGAAGAAGGGATGGAAGGTGTCTTAAGTTCACCAGCCAGAGCAACACTGTTGACAGCAGTGGCTAAGTCATTACTAGTAGAAGGAATAATACCACTAGAATCCTTATGATTAGAATCATAGGTGATCAATCCATTTTTCCAATCAATAATGGGATTGAAATGGTAAAGGAAATCATAGCCCAATATCAGGTCTTCTCCTTTGGGTGAATCTATGATAAAGAAATCCCATTCAAAGCTTGGGAAGGAAGGCAAGTCAACTACCCACTTGGTATAATGGGTGATGAACAAGGCAGGGGATTCATTAGAATCCAAAATGAAAAGAGGAATCTTTTCAGGGAGCTCTGACAGAGTCAATGAGTACTTGAGAACAAAATTCTTTGCAATAAAAGAGTTTGTAGCACCAGAATCAATGAGAATACTATAAAAATATCAGAGATTGAAGAAAAAATAAGAAATTTTAAAGATTTCTTGACACTAGTATTCAGAGTGCACAATTGTGCTCTTGAAGGAAATAAGTGAGAACCATTGAACACATCATGATTCCCACTCAGGCTTTTCCCTGCTTGCTAGGGAAGCCTTCTGATGATCCTTGCCTATTCTCAGGCCTCTTGAAGCATTTTTCAAATGGGTGTTTTCCACCACAATAATTGCACAAGCCTTCTTTAATCCTCCTCTCCTTTTCAGAACCAATTAATTTGTTGTCCTTATTGAGGAGAGCAGCATGAGGCTTGTCTTTGGACATTTGAAAATTCTTCCCCTTCTTATTCTTATTGTGATAAGGCTTCTTGGATGATGAACTTGGAGGAGGCTTGGAGGAATTGGATCCAATGATTGGAGGCTTCTTCTCTTGATGACTGCCCTTTTCCTTTTGCCTCTCATGATATCTTGTGTCTAATTCTAGAGTGACATCCATAAGTTCTTGAAGAGTATCAAAAGTTCCAGGGTGAGAAGCCAACTGATCCAATAATCTTGATGCCAATCCTCTTCTGTAAACATGAATATAAGCTCTTTCCCCCCAATCTCCAATTCTTGACATTAAGCTTCTGAAATCTGCTATGTACAAGGAAACATGACCACTTTCCTTCATCCTCAAATTGTCCAACTCTTGTTCAGCTTTCCTGACTTCATTGGGGTCACCAAACAGAGTGAATAATTGAGATTCAAACAATGGCCAATTATTGAGGAGGTAGGAAGGGTCTTCATTGGAAATATTTGAGAGGTAAGGTTCAATCCATTTGCCAGCTCTACCAGTAAGAAAAGAAGTTGAGTACAAAACCTTCTTCCTGTCAGAGAAGAAGTTTGCTGGATCATTATGGAAAATTAGTTGACAGGATTGGATAAATCCTCTCAACTTATAAGCTTGAGTACCATCAAAAGAATCAGGTGCCTTCATGGATGGAGTCTTGAAAGCAGGGGCTTTGGAATTGTCCCTGGGGGCAACTGCTTGAGTGAGTTGTCCCATGAATTGAGTCATCTGCTCCATCATCTTGAGGAGACTTGGATCAGTTTGAGAGACAAGAGGTTGACTAGAAAGGGCTAGATTAGAACCCTGAGGCACCTCTGGAGCATCTGCCACTTCAGTTTCCCCAGAATCTTCCTCTTCCACAGACTCTTCCCCCTCTTCATCTTCAACTTCCCCTAATCTTGCTCTTGCACCTTCAGACATGCCAGGGTAGCCACCCAAAAGTCCAGAAAAGGATCTTGATCTTCTAGATTTCATTCCACCTCTTCTTGAGGGTGCTGCTCCTTCCATTGGTGGTCCTCTGTCCAAATTTGCACTCAGTTGATGAACTGATGGTGTGCGGTCAAGAGGAGCCCTTGCTGTAGGAGTGAGAACAGCTGGAATTTTCTGGGATCTAGTATTCTTGGCTGGGGGACTATGCTGAACTGGCATTATGAAAAGAATTAAAATAACTTGATGGTATTAAGAAGAATAATCAGATTTGGCCAAATCAATCACAATAAAATCTTGATGAATCTTGAGGAATCAATTCAAATCTTGAGGAATCAAATTCAATCAACAATCAAATCAATTCAATCAATCAACAATCAATTCAAATCAAATATCAATAATCTTGAGGAAATCAATAATCAATCAATTCAATCAATAATCAATCAATAAGTGTCTTCAATATGAAATCAAGTCTTGAGGAATCAATCAATCAGTTCAAAATCTTCAGAAATCAATTCAATATCTTGATGAGTTAAATCAAATCAATAATCAAAATCAATTCTTGAGGATCAATCAATATCTTGAGAGTTCAAAAGTCAATCAATAATCCAAATGAAATCCTGAATCAATAACCCAATCAACCAATGAATCCCAATGAATAATCCAATCAAATAACCAATCAATTACTCCTGAATAAGACCTGAATAAAAACACAGAGAAAATTTGATTTGATAAAAATAAAATGAAGTGATGAAATGGTCAGCAATGATTAAGAAAGGAAAGGAATCAATTTTCATAAGAATGAAAAGAATGAGATGAAAATTGATGAGAGTGGAAATTCATAAAAAATCATAAAAATCATAAAATCATGAAAAGGTCATAATTGATGAATGAGAGGAAATGAATATAAATGAATGAAAAGAAAGAATCAAATAGCAGTTAATTAATTTAATGTCACAGGGGCTCTTCGAAGTGAAGAGGGCCTGGCACTCAGTAAACTGGGACTCACTTATGGAGGGCTCAAGGATAGGATAAGATGAGATACACTTAAGAGTGTTAAAGATGAATTACTAAGACAATGAATATAAGAAAAGCAGCAACAAAGAAATAAGAATAAGAAATAGAAGAGCCAACCACAAACAAGTCCAAGTCCACTGTTTCAACCTGTCAGAATGGAAAGAGAAGGGTTAATAAGGATATGGCCACCCAACTCATACTGTACAGGCGAAGAAAGAAATGCAAAGACTAACTTAAAATTAAATAATTATAATACCCAAAATAAGGATAAGAATAATTATGAAATGATAAATAAACTAAATTAATTAACTGGGGAAAAGTCCCCAGGGGGGAGAAAGAGGGGCTGGTATATGTGAGAATCACCAGCCCTGATCCAGAGGAAGAATTTTCATGAGAATATTTGATGATTGAATTGAGTCTGGCCAATACAGGTCCTGTACGGCTGTACAGAACCTGTACAAGAGGTGTGGTGTATTGGAGTGATCATACAGTTTCATACTGGTGTATTGAAACTGTATTGGGTGAATCCAGCCTGTACAGGTATTGACAGGCTGTATTGAGGTACCAAGCTGTATGCATGTTCAGAATGAAGATTGCTGAACTTGAATGCTGATACAAATGCTGGATCTGCTGATTTGGGGTGTTTTGAGTGGGTGTATGACTGAATACCCTTACCCCTGATGAGTGGTTGTTACAACTATGGAGCAGTGTGCTCCACTATCAATGATCAGTGGATGCTGAGCATTGTCAATGAAAAAAGTCATTTTTGTGGCTGTCCCATGTATGTATGCCATTCCTTTGGTTGGTGTAACCAGGAATGTTTGTGCATCTTGTGTGTGTTTGCACAAGTTCTTGTTAGCAGTGTCCTGTGGCATGCCTGCTTCTGAATATATGTCCTGAATTGCTGGTGGGGTTTCCTGTTGGTATTCCACTAGGAATTCCTCTCTTGGGTCTTGATCATCATCAGATGGTTCTCTGATGGCATCACCCATGGAGTCTGATTCAGAATCCTCTTTTGGAGATTCTTCCTCTGGGACTTTCTCAATGGCATATACTTTGCCCTTTGCCTTTGGACAGTTGTTGGCATAGTGGTCTGTTGAACCACAATTGTGACAAGAATTCCTCTTCTTTTCCACTTCTGCCACTCTTTCTTTGGGTTTGTCTTTAAACTCTACCCTGAAAGGTTGTTTCTCTTTGAAACTAGTGCTCTTATATGGGGTGAATTTCTCTATATTAGTCCTTTTCCTTATGTCTTGTAAGGTGTTGGCAATTTCATCTAGAGTGCAATTTTGGTTGCATCTGCATTTTACTGCATGCTCTAGTTCTCCTGGCAGTTGTGTCAGAAGTTTGTGATTCCTCATTTGGATGGTCATCTGAGGAACAATGGCTTTAAGTCTTTTAGACTGTCTAAGACACCACACATATGGATCTTTGTCCACAGGGTACTTGTCATTTTCACATGACATGGTCTTCTGCCAGATCCGAGTTCCATTACTGTACTTTTGGATGATTTGACTCTTCCACCATGGCCAGTTTCTTCTTCCATGGATTTCTTTCATTTCTGTATAATAGACTAGCATGACCTTTAAATGCAGTATTCAATCTAGCAGTGATCCAGTAGTCTGGTATGCTTGGTACATCAATGAAGAGTCCATAAATATAATCTACGAGTTCCATATGATCATATTCTGCTGATCCAGAGCATTTGGGCCAGCTTGAGGCTTCAGGAAGCTGTTTCAAGGCTTCCTTCTCTGAATAAGACATACCATCTCCATCCTGGTATTGTGATGGAGATCTTGCCTTATTCATCAACATGGCATCTGGTTTGATGTCATCTTGTTGATATGGATTTTCCATAACTTGGCCTTGTGGTTGGGGCTTCAAGTTATGGTAGACATTAAACAATTTGTTTATGTCTTGGTCCAGACAATCCCTGTCCCTTTTGCTGTGTTGTTGTTCTTCAAAGACTAGATTCAGTCTTTTGTTGGTTTCTTCAGAGGCTTTGCTCATTTGAGCATATCCTTCTTGATGATTCTTAACTATCTGTTCCAAGGAGGCTTGTGTTTTTTTCATCCTCTCTTGGCCAGCTTCAATTTCTGCAAACTGCTTTGCAGATTGTTCAGCATATTGGGACATTTGTAGCCACAGTGTATCACTGTTGATGTTACTCTCAGATGTGACAATGTTATGTTCAGTCTGAGTGGGGCTAATGTTTCTATTACTAGGACTACTGATTCTAGAGTGGTTTACAACTACTTCTGGTTCTTGTGCACTTCTTTTACCAAATTCAACCGCTTCTGAATCATAGGGTCTGACTCCTTCCTCCTCTGGTTGAAGGAGGTTTTGTTCTTGCCCTTGTTTCCTTGTCTTCTCCTGAAAACTTCTTGCAATTGTGAAGAATGGTGACTCTGGCCACTGATCTGCTGCTTTCTGAATGGTGTAAAGCCACTGGAGAGCTGATTTGGCCTGCTCCTTGTGAGCCTGAAGGAATCTGAGTAGGCCCTGTCTAGGTTAACTGTTCTTCTATAGCTTGGATAGCGGCTTGTTTCTCCATTATCCTCTGTGCCCTTGCCTGCAGGAGTCTGAACTGGCTGGTAGTATTCCAACCTTTGGTGATTACCATCAGAACTTTGAAGTCTATCTCTCTGAGACAGATCTTCTGGCAACTTGCTCCAAGTTCTGCCCAGTGACTTTCCAGGTTGAACCTCTTTTTGTCCATGCTCCATTGAAATAAGTCCTTGAGGAGTTGGTGGAGCTGATGAACTTGATCCATGTCTTTCCAGTCCTCTGGTTTTAGGTCTTCATTGAACTGGAGTGTGAATGGCAGGGTTTATATTATCTCCCTCATTGTTTTGCCATCCCCTACTGTGTCCAAGGTGTCCTCTTTCAGGTCTTCTGGTTCTGGACAAACCTTCTCTGTCCTCTGGTTGGTTCCTACGGAAGCCAAGATCTCTGAGGTGTACAGGTGACATGTTAGTTTTTGCAAGCAGTCAAAAACTTTATGTTCTTACGGTATTTATGTTTTCCTGTGCCTTGTACAAATTGTTTGTCTGCTGATTTGGGCAATTTACGTTTAGAGGTTACAACTGGTTTAATTCTAGTAATTTTCCCTGTACAAGTTATCAAGGTTGGTTTACCTTGTATTGATGCAGAATTTTGTGGTTTTCTACTCTTCTGTTGGGCAATGGGTGTCCACTTCTTTGCTGTTATCAGGCCTTCACTGTGCCTCTTTCCTTTGCCTTTGCTGCCCTCTGCTTCTGAGGGTGTCACTGGTGTGTTGGCCTGTGACTGGCTTTCAAGTGGTATGAAGTTTTTTTCCACTGAATCAAAACAGGAAAAAGAGGGCCTATGTCAGTTAAGACTTCTCAAAAAATGCTGGTTTTGCACGTCTAAGAATGGCCTCTGGGCTTGTATATTATTACAATGTGCCCTTGTATAATGACAGTGTGATTGAATTAACAATTCCATGTCAAAAATACAGCTTACTGATATTTGGTATACTGTTTGTATACCAATATCTCACAGAAAAACTTGTAATTAGCAAGTGTAAACTGTCAAAAAGTGGTGTGTAACAGGGCAATTGAGTTAACAGTATGTCCAACCACGCCTCAACTGTTGGTTTATCAGTATGAGGTGTCTTATTTTAATTAGAAAATGAGACTGTATTAATGGCTTAAGTGCTTTTATATGTAAAACACCACAAAAATAAGGGTCTTGTTGTTATTAGCCACGTGACAGGTACCCTTAAAATATGAGTATAAAAGTGGTATGTGTACCAAAAAGAGAGATATATACATAATATATATATTTTAAAGAAATATTACACCTAAAAAGAATAAGACAATTGTCAGAAAAGTGAGAAATAAGAGAAAAACTCACTTATGAGGGTCCAAAAAAGGTTTAAAACATGGCTAGGCCCCCAAAATGTCATCTGGAGTATATGTTGAAGCAATAATTAGGCTATTTACAAATAGAACTATCACTTTGACATGTGGAAATAATTTTAAAATAAGAGTTTTAATATAATATAATAGCTTATAACATAATAATAGGGTTCTACTATTGAAAAATAGTGGTGGTGAGCGCTATTGAGAACCTTGGATGCAGTCTTACCAGTTGGATTACTATAATAAGGACTAAAATAATTAAGATTATAATTATACCCTGATTATTACCCAAGAGTAAAACTGTTTTGGACAGTTTACTACATAGGATATTCAAGAGCAGGATGACGAAACAATTCTGGCTGTGAAAAGCCTCCTTTTTATCCTGAAATGGGGTGGAAAGGGTACTAGACCTTTCCACATAGAGGAAGTGAAGATTTTTCACTCTCTAGTACTGGCTTGTGGTTTGAAAAAAGCCTGTATAACCTGTATTGGGCTCAGATGTGGTTTTGAAACCACATCTGGGAAGTTTCCACCAATACAGGCCGAAACCTTTCATCTGGGGACCTCACAGCCTGATTCTGGCGTGTATGACGTGTAGAATGCTGTACAGAAGCTGTATGGGACCCCAGTATTGACTGACATATGAGGCATTGTAGTAAAAACAAGCTTCTTTGTCTATTTGACACCTCATATCCATGGTTATGGGATATTATCCCATGGTAAGGCTGTATATGACAGCAGGTGGGAATCTGACCTTAAAACAGCCATACCTTTGTCAATTCTTGAGATATCAACCTCAAAATTGGTTCGGTGTGCAGCCCTGCATGTGCTCTACACAATGGTACCTCATTTGATATGGGTATCACTAAATATGTCAAAGTTATCCCATGTACAAGACTTTTGTACATTTGCGTGGTATAGGCAAAAAGCTGTATTGAGCTTATTGGCCCCATACCTTTTGTTCTAGTTGAGATATGGGGAAGTGGATGACACCATCTGATAGCCCTGATTGTTCTCTTTCCAAAAAGACCCCACTTTAAGTATCTCACACTAAAACTGTGAAGTTAGATGAGAGGTGAATGTTTTGTTCACCCTTATTTGGCCTGAAATTGACCCTAACTCCAGTAAAATTGGTCCTAGCTCAGTTTGGCTGGTACCATTGGATAGCCCTGGCTTAGAGATTCATTTTGAGTCCCCTTTGATGGGGTTAAGTCTCTCCTTCTAGATTTTAGATGAGAGGTGAAAATTAAGGTTTATGCTCAGCAATAACCTTGTTATTTCTTGTCCTATGGTCATGAGACTTATATTTTCAGAAAGAGGTGAGTTTCCTATTTCATTTGATACCTTTTGAGCTTATTTGGCTCAGCTCCATGTTTTGGTGGTATCTTGGCTATACCATTGGTTTATGGTATTTTGGCTGTGATGCTTGTGCTCTGGTTTTGAGTCACAGGCTGGCAGAATCACTTTCAACAGGCAACAATAGAGATATACCAGTCTCAGTACAAGAACTGGTTTATGGCAGCAAAGCAGCAAGACTGGGAATTTCTCCCAAGTCTTTGGATAGGCACCATGAACTTATATCTTCAAGTGCAGAAGTGCATGGATCCAGAAAAGACAATAGAACTCCTGAAGGGTTGGACACCAATGTATTGCAAAGGATAAGTCCAACAGATAAAATCTTGGTTGAAAAACCAAAGCATCTTATCTGATGATCATAAGAAAAAGTTGGCCCAAGGGAAGGAAAACAGCCCAGTGGAAGCTCCCCAAGCATCCACAAGTGCCAAACAAGCCCAAGCAAACCCCAAGACCCAATCAGAAGGGCAAACAAAAGGCAAAGGGAAGAGTAAAGCCCAAATTGAACAAGCCATACCCACAGAACTACAGGAGTCTCAAGAAAGAGGATATATCCCTGGACAATGTGTTCAATATGGCAAGAACTCTGATGGAACTCAAAAACAAGGAGGAAGAAAGATTGAACCAATCTTCTGCAAAGAAATAGACCTTTTAAAGCTTGTAAACCAAATTGAAACTTGTAATAAAGAAATTATAACAAATCTTAAGACATTTTAGTATATCCAACAGATGTTGGGTAATGAGATACTACAAGTAAAAGAGTCACAAAAGACCATGATTGGCCGTGAAAATATTAATAAAGACAATATTTTGTCTTTGATGCAAATTTGTGCAAGAAATGAATCTAAAGTTACACTACTCAATCAAGCAGATGACAATTATATTTCTTTTATAAATAGACAGTTAAAAGCATTAAAAATACAATTTCAAAACTTGGAAAACTTGACTGGGCCCAATGCAGCTCTTTATCAAGAACAATTGGAAAGTGTGATAAAGCAAGACTTTGATTGAAAAAAGATTTTCAATCAAGTATTAACAATATATCACTGAAAGATGAATTGCCAAGACAGTCTACACCAATCCTTGACAGAAATGTGCTAAACTTGAATAATGACTTACATCACACAATCTTAAGTAATGCAAAGGTGAAAACTGCTTGCAATTTTGAAGACATTACAAGAATAGAGGAATGGCCAACCTTCAGTGGTGAAGGGGAATATAATCATATGGAATTTATGAAGACAATTGATATGTTTAAAGAAGAATTTAGCATACCAGATGAATACATAAGTGCCAGATTACACTCATTGTTTACCAAATCAGAAAACAAATGGTATTACAAAATGAGACAAGACCATTGTAGACATTGTTGGCCTTGGTGGAAAGAAGAAATCATTTCCAAATGGGAAAATGATTCTGGGAGATTTATAATGGAGAATTCTTGTGAAGAAGCCATTTTTAATATTGAGAGGGACAGGCCCATGTCTTGTTTTCTTAAATAAAAGGACATATTAGCTGCCCTTCATCCTGATATGTCTGAAACAATGGTACATAAAAGGATATTAAGAAAGTGTGGTGGTGACCTTGAGCATGCTATCAGAAGCAGATGTATTGAGCCTTGCTCAACAGAAGATTATATCAATGCTATGGAGGACATCACTACTAGACCAAAGATTGGTAGAAATTAGTATAAACCCCCAATGGACAACAAGCCCAATGGGAAACCAATTCCAAAACCCAATAAACCACATGAAAAAGCTCCTTTGAAATGTCATAAGTGTGGAAGTACATCTCATTTGGCTAATACTTGTCCCAAAAAGCAATGAATCAATGAGATAGAAATTGAAAAAGATGACACAAAAGAAACAAAAGATGTCTCTGTACATGAAAGTGATTCTGAGCCTTCTGAAGAAGAGGAATAACCAGATGAACTTAGTATAGAAAATATTAATGTTTCCTTTGAAGTCATAGAAGTGCATACTCACTTACCACAGTACAGTGATGATTGTATGGATCTCATACATGTGCAAGATGCTAAAATGCAGAAACCCAAGCCAGCAAGAGGCAAAGGGTATACAGCTGTATCATCTTGTATCACTAGAATTGTGGTAAACAACAACAATGCAAAGATACATCTTGACTCAGGTGCATTCTGTACTTGTGTTGGAAAGTATTATCTTGAAAAGGTTTATACCAATTGGCAAGAAAGGTTAATGCCAATTGAATGTTTAAAATTCAGCAGTGCCAGCCAAAATATGCACCCCTTGGGTATATTTAAGGCAGAACTCATATTCCCTCATCCTACAGGAAGTGTCAGATTAAAAGTTGAATTTTTTGTTATGAATAATTGTACTTCACAACACTTTATACTTGGGAAGATTATCTCAATATTTATGGTATTGATATTAATAATTATAAAGACAAGTATTTCACTATAGGGGAAAATAAAAGACAAACATTTGCTTTTCCTCCGGAAAAAAGAGAAATAACTGTCATTAGACAAGTAAAAGATGTTAATAAAGAGAAATTTGTGTCAGATAAATTAATTGAAGCACAAATTCATCCTGAATTAAAACCAGAAATGAAGGAAGAACTTATTGAAGTTTTATTTCAATATAGAAAAGTCTTTGATTCTGATAATGAACCACTTCGGGCTATCAAAGGCCATGAAGTGGACATTATTCTTTATGTGGAAAGACCTTACCCTCCACTTTTAAGAAGAGAAGCTTACCCAGCTAGCCCTAGGGCCAGAGAAGCATTAGAAACTCATATTAATGAACTAATGAAACTGGGAGTTCTTAGAAAAGCTGTACACAATGAAGAAGTAGAATTCACAACTCCTGTAATAATTAATTGGAATAATGATAAATCATGTATGGTTGGTGATTTTAGAGCATTGAATACCTACATTATTCCAGATAAGTATCCAATTCCTAGAATCCATGAAGCTTTGACTCAATCATCCAAAGCAAAGTTTATCACATCTATGGATGCTCTTAAAGTTTTCAATCAGAATGTTTTAACACCTCATGCTAGGAAACTATTGAGGATTATTGCTCATTGTGGTATTTATGAATACTTGAGGATGCCTTTTGGTATTAAGGATGCACCCCTCATTACCAAAGAATTATGAATACCATTTTCCCACATGAATTTTCAGAGGGATGGTTAATCATTTACATTGATGACATTATCATTTGTTCAGAAACCTGGCAATTGCATTTAGAGAGACTTTCATTAGTACTTAAGAAAATTCTTCAAGTGAACATGAAAATTGTCAGGTTGAGTCTATGATAAGAGTAATAAAGTGTATTTACAACTTTTAACTATGACTGTGACACGGTATATAAAGGTTAAAAAAGGTTTTATAAGAGTAGAAAATGGTTTTAATTTAATAATAAGAGGGCTTTACTATAGTGGATATAGTGGTGGTGAGCGCTGTTGAAAGCCCTGGGTGCAGCTTTACCTGTTGGGTTACAATAATAAAGACTACAATTATTAAGATTATAATAATACCTGATTATTACCCAAGAGTAAAACTGTTTTTGACAGTTTACTACGTAGGGTATTCAAGAGCAGGATGAGGAAAGGTTTTTGGCTATGAAAAGCCCTCCTTTTATCCTGAAATTGAGGTGGAAAGGCTGCTAGACCTTTCCACGTAGAGGAAGTGAAGATTTTTCACTCTCTATGACAGGCTTGTGGTTTGCAAACAGCCTGTATACCCTGTATTGGGCTCAGATGTGGTTTTGAAACCACATCTGGGCAGTTTTCACCAATACAGGGTGAAAATTTTCATCTGGGGACCTCACAGCCTGATTCTGACGTGTATGACGCGTAGAATGCTGTACAGAAGCTGTATGGGACCCCAGTATTGACTGACATATGAGGTATTGAAGTAAAAACATGCTTCTTCGTCTATTTGACACCTCACATTCATGGTTATGGGGTGTTATCCCATGGTAAGGCTGTATATGACAGCTGGTGGGATTTTGACCTTAAAATGGTCATAACTGTGTCAGTTTTTGAGATATCAAGCTCAAAGTTGGTTCATTGAATAGCTCTATATGAGCTCTACACAATGGTACCCAACTTGACATGGTTATCATTAAATATGACAAAGTTATCCCATGTACAAGTATTTTTGTACCTTGGCGTGGTTTGGGCAAAAAGCTGTATTAAGCTTGTTTGGCCAATAACTTCTGTTGTAGTTGAGTTATGGGGAAATGGATGGCACCATCAGATAGCCCTGATTGTGCTCTTTCCAAAAAGACCCCACTTTAAGTATCTCACACTAAAACTGTAAAAGTTAGATGAGAGGTGAATGTTTTGTTCACCCTTATTTGGTCTGAATTTGACCATAACTCAAGTAATACTGGTGCTAGCTCAGTTTGGCTGGTACCATTGGATAGCCCTGGCTTAGAGCTTCATTTTGAATACCCATTTGATGGGGTTAAGCCTCTCCTTATAGATTTTTGATGAGAGGTGAAAATTAAGGTTTATGCTCAGCAATAACTTTGAGCAGGAATAACTTTGTTATTTCTTGTCCTATGGTGATGAGACTTATGCTTTCAGAAAGAGGTGAGTTTCCTCTTTCTTCTGATACCTTTTGAGCTTATTTGGCTCAGCTCCATTTTTTGGTGGTATGTTGGCTATACCATTGGTTTATGGTGTATTGGCTGTCATGCTTGTGCTCTGGTTTTGAGTCACAGGCTGACATACCCTCCCTCTAAAAAAGGCTCATCATTGATGAGACTGTTCAGTCCTCCTAGAGGCTCTGAATCTCCTTAAATGAAGGTTCCCATCTGGTATGGCATCCTCTGCCAACCATTTGTCCTTATCAGCTGTTTGGTTCTTGAATCTGACCAAGTACTGTCTTTGATCCTTCCCATTAAGTCTAATCTTTCTGGCCCTGATGATTTTACTCACAGGTCCTGGGGAATCCTCTACTTCCACTATCTCTGGTGGTGTGAGGATCTTCTTCCTGCAGGGGAATTTACCCTCCTCAGTTTGGAAGTATGATTTGACCAAACTCACTGGAAAGACTGGGTGTTTCCTGGAAAACTCCTCTGTGAGCTTGACTTCCACTGCATTCTTTCCTATCAACTTAATGTTAGTGAAGGGCCCTACAAATGAGTCTCTCATCTTCTTGGGTCCTTTAAGATTGTTGAAGTTCAGTGTAGACACTAACACCTGGTCCCCTTCCTTGAAGTCAGGTTCCATATGTGATTTGTCCCACCTCTGCTTGTTATACTCTTTGGCCTCAGCTATGCATTTGGCTGCAGTATCACAGGCTTTCTTCCACATATCATGGAAGTCTTTGGCTGTGGGGTGGATGGTCAGAAGATTTTTCTTCAAGTGATCCACAGGTAACAGGGGATTCCACCCTTTCTCTACCAGTGCAGGTGATTTTCCTGTGGTAGAGTGCTGGCTTGTGTTATAAGCCAGCTGGACTGCTGGTAAGAGGGTAACCCAATCATGGGTGTATCCCTCATGGTCCTTGTATTCCATGCCATAGGCACAGAACCTCCTGAGAATGTCCTCCATTGTTTGGATCATTCTCTCAGCCAGGCCATCTGTTTGGGGATGGTAAGCTGTGGAAAAAGCAAGCTTGGTGCCAAGCATGTCATATAAGTTGGTCCAAAATTCAGATGTGAATTTTGGGTCCCTGTCACTAATTATGATCTTGGGGACTCCACAGGTGGATATGATGTTATTCCAAAATAACAGAGCAGTGTCCATGGCTGTGTCTTCTTTATGGCATGGTAGACATCTCATGCTTTTGCTGAACCTATCAACTATGATTAAGCAGGCATTGTAGTTTTCTTTGCCTCCTGGGACAAGTCCTGTGACCCAGTCCATGTTAATGGTTTCCCATGGGTGCTTGGGTTCTTCTATATGTTGAAGTAACCCATATTTCTTCCCATGTTTTCTATTTGCCTTTTGGCATCTTTCACAAGTGTTGGTGTATTCACTCAACTCTTGTTCCCACTTGGGCCACCAAGCTGTGCTTGCTACCCTCTCTTTGGTCCTGTCTTCACTCATGTGTCCCATATAGGGGCAGTCATGGCATTCCTGCAGGATTAGAGAGATGTGGTCTCTGTCTATCACTGTGAGTGCACTGGTGTGCTTTTCTCTGTGATAAATCAGGCCATCTATAAGGAAGAATTTATTGTCCTTATAGGCCCTCAACCAGGGTTCCTCCAGCTGGGTTTCCAGTTCTGGGCTCCTGTATTTTTGTTGAAGGAGTTGGAGTAATATGCTACACTGTTTGTGCTTAGCATAAGATTTCAGGACTGCATTGAAAAATTCATTGTGCAGTTCTGAGGAACTTATTCCCAGTATGGGAGTTTCTGTCCCTTCTGAATCAGTGTTTCCACTGTCAAGGGTACCACTCTCTGGTGCCCATTCAGAGAATCTGAAGTTCTTTTTCCTATTGATCTCCATAAAATGGATAGGAATTTTTGCAGCAACTTCAGGGTCATAAGCTGGATTGCTTTTGACATTGTCCAGTGGCCATCTGCTAAGGCCATCTGCATTGGTATGGCTTTTACCTTCCTTGTATATGATGGTCATGTTCCCTCTATACTCCTGGATGGCTATTTGCCATCTCAGCATATGTCTATTAGTAGTCTTCATGTTTAGTAAAGACTTCAAGGCTGTGCAGTCTGTGTAGACTTCAAAGACTGCACCCTCCAAATAGTAATGGAGTTTTTCTAGAGCCCAGACTGGACATAGACATTCTGTCTGGGTGGCCCCATACCTGGCTTCTGAATCTTTCAGCTGCCTGGAGATGTAACATATTACACCTTCTCTTGGTTCACCATCCACAATTTGTCTTTGGTGAAGGGCTGCTCCTAAGCCTTGGCTGCATGCTGCATCTATGTATAACTTGAATGGTAGTTCAAAGTCAGGCAAGATGAGCACAGGTGCATTTGTGAGTTCATATTTGATCCTCTCATATGCATCCCTCCTTTCCTTGGTTATTTCAAAAACTACATCCTTTGAGCATAACTTGTATAAGCTACTAGTTATGTGGGCAAAGTTTTTGATGTGGTTTCTATAGTAGCTAGCAAACCCAAGGAAAGATTGCATTTCTTTAATGCTCTTTGGTACTGGCTTTTGCAGTACTGCTGCTACTTTGTTCTGGTCAATTGCCAGACTAAGGCCTGAGACTTTGTGTCCTAGAGCTAGTAGCTCTTGTTGGCCAAAATTACACTTTTTAAGTGAAATTTTTAGATTGATGGGTGTACATTTACTTAGCACTCTGTCTATGTATTGTACATGATCTTCCCATGTCTCTGAGTATATAATGATATCATCAATATATACTACCATCCAGCCTTCCATTATTTCTTCCTGAAATATGGTGTCCATCATCCTTTGGAAGTGGGCTGGTGCATTTTTGATGCCAAATGGCATCCTGGTGTACTCATATATGCCCATATGGCATATTATTCTGAGCAACTTCATGGAGTTTGGTTTAACTCCATTTTGGTGGAAGCCTTTCATACAATCCATCTTGGTTATGTATTTGGCTTTAGCCAGTTTATCCAAGGCATGAGGTATCCTTGGTATAGGGTACCTGTCTGCTTTTGTGTAGTTATTCAGGGCTCTGAAGTCTCCACACAATCTAGACTTGCCATCATGCCAGGTGATTAGGACAGGGGTGGTAATTTCCACTATTTCATTATGTCCAATCTTCCTAATGACATCCATGTCCAGGAGTTCATTGATATGTTTCTCAATCTCTTTCCTGGTCTCCAGACTTGCTGGGTAAGGAGGTCTCCTTAACATGGGTGGATAAGGCCTTTCCACATCCAGATATAGTTCTATATCATGGCCTTTGATCTTGCCTAATGGTTCTTCACCAATGGCAAATGCTGGTCTATTCTTCCTCAGCATCTTCAGTAAACTTAACTTTTGTTTACTGGTGAGGGTAGTGCTAAACTGTCCCTCTCTGAATTCTTTCAGAAGTTCTTCCAGTGGGTCCTGAGAAGATATTTGGTATATATCAAGAGAAAATTTCTTTTCCTTGTTAGTACCAATGGTAATATGCCTATTTTTACTATTGTAAATATCTATGCCATACATCCTCTGGTAATCTGTTCCCAGTAAAAACCCTTGGATGTGGGCATCTTCAAGCACTACAAACTCTGGGTTGAGTCTGATATTACCTTTTCTGTGGGGTATAATTATCTCTTTGATAATTGTCCCAATAGAAGTCATCTTTCCAGATGCACTCTTAAAGTTCTTTGCCCTGGTGGGCAAGAGTTCTTTTTCCCAGTTTGGGAAGTGTGTATCCAGATAATTTCTGGCCACTATGGAGCAGTGTGCTCCACTGTCAATGATCAGTGGGTGCTGAGCATTGTCAATACATACAGTCATTTTTGTGGCTGTTCCATGTATATATGCCATTCCTTTGGTTGGTGTAACCAGGAATGTTTGTGCATCTTGTGTATGTTTACACAAGTTTTTGTTGGCAGTGTCTTGTGGCATGCCTGCTTCCAACTGTATATCCTGGATTTCTAGTGGGGTTTCCTCTTGGTATTCCACTAGAAATTCCTCTCTTGGATCTTGATCCTCATCAGATGGTTCTCTGATGGCATCACCCATAGAGTCTGATTCAGAATCCTCTGTTGGAGGTTCTTCCTCAGGGACTTTCTCTATGGCATAGACTTTCTTCTTTGCCTTTGGACAGTTGTTAGCATAGTGATCTGTTGAACCACAATTGTGACAAGAATTCTTCTTCTTTGCCACTTCTGCCACTCTTTCTCTGGGTTTGTCTTTAAACTCCACCCTGAAAGGTTGTTTCTCTTTGAAACTACTGCTTCTATATGGGGTGAATTTCCCTATATTAGTCCTTTTCCTTATGTCTTGTAAGGTATTGGCTATATCATCTAGAGTGCAATTTTGGTTGCATCTGCACTTTACTGCATGCTCTAGTTCTCCTGGCAGTTGTGTCAGGAGTTTGTGATTCCTCATTTGGATGTTCATCTGAGGATCAATGGCCTTGAGTCTTTTAGACTGTCTAAGGCACCACTCATATGGATCTTTGTCCACAGAGTATTTGTCATTCTCAAATGACATGGTCTTTTGCCATATCCAAGTTCCATTACTGTACTTTTGGATTATTTGACTCTTCCACCATGGCCAATTTCTTCTGCCATGGATTTCTTTCATTTCAGTGTACCATATACTTGCATGACCTTTAAATGCAGTATTCAGTCTAGCAGTAATCCAGTAATCTGGTATGCTTGGTACATCAATGAAGAGTCCATCAATATAATCTATGAGTTCCATATGATCATATTCTCCTGATCCAGAGAATTTGGGCCAGTTTGAGGCCTCAGGAAGCTGTTTCAAGGCTTCCTTCTCTGAATAAGACATGCCATCTCCATCCTGGTATTGTGATGGAGATCTTGCCTTATTCAACAACATGGCATCTGGTTTGATGTCATCTGGTTGATATGGATTCTCCATAGCTTGGCCTTGTGGTTGGGGCTTTAAGCTATGGTAGGCATCAAACAATTTGTTGATGTCTTGGTTCAGACACTCCCTGTCCCTGCTACTATGGTGTTGTTCTTCAGAGACTTGGTTCAGTCTCTTGTTGGTTTCTTCAGAGGCTTTGCTCAGTTGAGCATATCCTTCTTGAAGGTTTTTAACTATCTGCTCCAATGAGGCTTGAGTTTTTCTCATCCTCTCTTGGGCAGCTGCAAATTCTGTAGCCTGCTTTGCAGATTGCTCAGCATATTGGGACATTTGTAACCACAGTGTGTCACTGTTGATGTTACTCTCAGATGTGATAATGTTATTTTCAGTCTGAGTGGGGGTAATGTTTCTATTACTAGGACTACTGATTCTAGAGTGGTTTACAACTACTTCTGGTTCTTGTGTACTTCTTTTACCAAATCTAACAGCTTCTGGATCATGGGGTCTGACTCTTTCCTCCTCTGGTTGAAGGAGGCTTTGTTCTTGCCCTTGTTGCCTTGTCTTCTCCTGGAAACTTCCTGGAATTGTGAAGAATGGTGACTCTTGGCCACTGATCTGCTGGTTTCTGAATGGTGTGAAGCCACTGGAGAGCTGATTTGGCTGGCTCCTTGTGAACCTGAAGGAATCTGAGTAGGCCCTGTCTGGGTTAACTGTTCTTCTATAGCTTGGATAGTGGCTTGATTCTCCCTTATCCTCTGTGCCCTTGCCTCCAGGAGTCTGTGCTGCCTGGTGGGATTCCAACCCTTGGTGATTACCATAAGGTCTTTGAAGTCTATCTCTTTGAGACAGATCTTCTGGCAACTTGATCCCAGTTCTGCCCAGTGAGTTGCTAGGTTGAACCTCTTGTTGTCCATACTCCATTGAAACAAATCTTTGAGGAGTTGGTGGATTTGAAGAACTTGATCCATATCCTTCCAGTCCTCTGGTTTGAGGTTTCTGTTGAATTGGAGTGTGAATGGCAAGGTTGATATTATCTCCCTCATTGTTTTGCCATCCACCACTGTGTCCAATGTGTCTTCTTTCAGGTCTTCTGGTTCTAGACATTCCTGCTCTATCCTCTGGCTGGTTCCTTTGGAAGCCAAGGTCTCTGAGGTATGCAGGGGACATATCAGTGTTTGCAAGCAGTCAAAAACTTTATGTTCTTAGGGTATTTACCTTTGACTGTGCCTTGTACAAATTTGCTATCTGCTGATTTCGGCAGTTTGCCTTTGGAGGTTACAACTGGGTTAATAATTGTAATCTTCCCTGTACAAGTGGTTAAGGTTGGTTTACCTTGTATTGAAGCAGAGTTTCGTGGTTTTCTACTCCTCTGAGTGGCTATTGGTGTCCACTTTTTGGCTGTGATGAGGCCTTCACTAAGCCTTTTTCCTTTCCCCTTGCTGCCCTCTGGTTCTGAGGGTGTCACTGGTATGTTGGCCTGTGACTGGGTCTCAAGTGGTATGAAGTTTTCTTCCACTGAATCAAAGCAGGAAAAAGAGGGCTTATGTCAGTTAAGACTTCTTACAAGGCTGGTTTCGCACGTCTAAGAATGGCCTCTGGGCTTGTATGTTACTACAGTATGCCCTTGTATAGTGACAGTGTAATTGAATTAACAATTCCACGTCAAAAATACAGCTTATTGATTATTGGTATACTGTTTGTATACCAATATCTTACAGAATACTTGTTATTAGCAAGTATAATCTGTTAAAAATGGTGTATTACAGGGCAATTGAGTTAACAATGTGTCCAAACACGCCTCAACTGTTGGTTTATCAGTATGAGCTGTCTTAATTCAATTAAGAATTGAGACTGTATAAATGGCTTAAAAGTGTTTTTATATGCAAAACACGCCAAAAATACTGGTCTCGTGGTTATTAGCCACTAGACAAAATACTCTTTAAAAATATGAGTATTATAAATTTTTAAAGAAGAATATATATAAAATATATTCTTCAAGAGAAAATGACGCCTAAAAAATAAAAAACAAGTGTCAATAAATGATAAAAAAGAGAAAAAACTTACTTGTAAGGTCCAAAATAAGTAAAAAACATGGCCAGGCCCCCAAAATGTCAGGTTGAGTCTATGATAAGAGTAATAAAGTGTATTTACAACTTTTAACTATGACTGTGACACGGTATATAAAGGTTAAAAAAGGTTTTATAAGAGTAGAAAATGGTTTTAATTTAATAATAAGAGGGCTTTACTATAGTGGATATAGTGGTGGTGAGCGCTGTTGAAAGCCCTGGGTGCAGCTTTACCTGTTGGGTTACAATAATAAAGACTACAATTATTAAGATTATAATAATACCTGATTATTACCCAAGAGTAAAACTTTTTTTGACAGTTTACTACGTAGGGTATTCAAGAGCAGGATGAGGAAAGGTTTTTGGCTGTGAAAAGCCCTCCTTTTATCCTGAAATTGAGGTGGAAAGGCTGCTAGACCTTTCCACGTAGAGGAAGTGAAGATTTTTCACTCTCTATGACAGGCTTGTGGTTTGCAAACAGCCTGTATACCCTGTATTGGGCTCAGATGTGGTTTTGAAACCACATCTGGGCAGTTTTCACCAATACAGGGTGAAAATTTTCATCTGGGGACCTCACAGCCTGATTCTGACGTGTATGACGCGTAGAATGCTGTACAGAAGCTGTATGGGACCCCAGTATTGACTGACATATGAGGTATTGAAGTAAAAACATGCTTCTTCGTCTATTTGACACCTCACATTCATGGTTATGGGGTGTTATCCCATGGTAAGGCTGTATATGACAGCTGGTGGGATTTTGACCTTAAAATGGTCATAACTGTGTCAGTTTTTGAGATATCAAGCTCAAAGTTGGTTCATTGAATAGCTCTATATGAGCTCTACACAATGGTACCCAACTTGACATGGTTATCATTAAATATGACAAACTTATCCCATGTACAAGTATTGTTGTACCTTGGCGTGGTTTGGGCAAAAAGCTGTATTAAGCTTGTTTGGCCAATAACTTCTGTTGTAGTTGAGTTATGGGGAAATGGATGGCACCATCAGATAGCCCTGATTGTGCTCTTTCCAAAAAGACCCCACTTTAAGTATCTCACACTAAAACTGTAAAAGTTAGATGAGAGGTGAATGTTTTGTTCACCCTTATTTGGTCTGAATTTGACCATAACTCAAGTAATACTGGTGCTAGCTCAGTTTGGCTGGTACCATTGGATAGCCCTGGCTTAGAGCTTCATTTTGAATACCCATTTGATGGGGTTAAGCCTCTCCTTCTAGATTTTAGATGAGAGGTGAAAATTAAGGTTTATGCTCAGCAATGACTTTGAGCAGGAATAACTTTGTTATTTCTTGTCCTATGGTGATGGGACTTGTATTTTCAGAAAGAGGTGAGTTTCCTCTTTCTTTTGATACCTTTTGAGCTAATTTGGCTCAGTTCCATGTTTTGGTGGTATCTTGGCTATACCATTGATTTATGGTGTATTGGCTGTCATGCTTGTGCTCTGGTTTTGAGTCACAGGCTGACAAAAATATCTCTTCAAAAATGTAATTCTGGGTTTCATGAGCTGAATGCTCTAGGACATGTAGTCTCAGGACTGAGCCTTGGTGGTGATAAAAGCAAAGTGGCTTCAGTGTTACTGAAACAAATTGCCCAGAACAAGGAAGAAATGATGTCTTTCTTAGGGTTTGCCAGTTATTACAGGAAACACCTTAAAGATTTTGCAATCCATGCCAGATCATTGCACAGAATTTGTGATCAACAAACTGTCTCTTAAATGACACAGGAAAGGATTAAAGCATATGAAAATATCAGATATGCCTTGACCAATGCACCATTATTACTGATGCCAGACTGGAAACTTCCTTTCAAGCTGTATATTGATGCATGTGGCAAGGGCCTAGGTGCATCTCTTCATCAAGTTCAAATTGTCAATGACAAGCCTTATGAAGGTCCAATTTGTTTTATCTCAAGACAAATCAAACCTACTGAGGCCAGATATGAAGCTAGACAAATGGAGTGCCTTTAGCTTGTTTGGGCTCTGGAAAAACTTCATTATTATCTTGATGGTAGTGTGTTTGAAGTAGCTACTGATTATAATGCAGTAAAATCACTCCTTAACATGAAAACTCCAAACAGACACATGTTAAGATGGCAGATTGCTATACAGGAATATAGAGGCAATATGACCATATTACATAACGCTGGAAATAATCACAAGAATGCTGATGGCTTGAGTAGATGGGAATTACCCAATACACCTGACACTCCTGCCTATGTTCCCACAGGTGCAGAGCCTCAAATTCCAACTGAAGGAATTAACCTCACAGATGTTGGGACAGAATTCTTTCAAGAAGTTAGAGAAAGCTATAAGCTGGATAAGAATTGTCATATTCTTACTTCTCTACTTGACAAAGATTGCAAAGATGCAGCTTTGGCTGATTCTCTCCATGATATTTGGAAAAAATCTTATGAAAATGGGAGATTCCACTTATTTGATGGTATTTTATATCATAGATCTAAATACACACTTGTTATGGTCCTGTGTCGTAGAATTTTAATTAACAAAATACTGCTAGAATTCCATGATAACATTTATTCTTAAAGTCTGTTGGAAGACAGAACAATAAAAAGAATTAAGACATGTTCCTGGTGGCCATCTTGAAGAAAAGATGTGATTGAGTACTCTCATAGTTTTTATAGATGCCAGAAAGCCAATAAAGCTACTGGTAAAAGATTCCGTTTGATGATTCATATCCAAAAACCAAGTACCAATGGGAAGTGGTTCATATGGATTGGGTAGCTGCCCTACCACCTGGATGTGATAAAAGGTACAAAGAATGTTTTGTAATTGTAGATGAATATACCAAAACACCAATATTTTTACCATGTCATAAAGATGACACAGATCCGCATCAAATGAGGAAATCTCCGCAGAGCCACTAGATGGATGTTGCGTGTGAGGGGTGGGAATTTGGAAGTATTTTTGTCAGGTGGAAGTAGTGGGGAGTGACTAATTTATTATTTTTGCTGTGCCTCTTATCAGGGAGCAGGCCCCTCTCAATGTGATATGATCAAGAGAGCTGTTGAACGTCATGGAATCTGAGTCTGAACTGTTGGTGTCATTGGATTTCCTGTGGGACCTGAAGTAAATTTTTGATTTGGACTCTGGAATGCACAATTTGAAAGTTGCATGATGCTTAAAAATTCCAAGTATTAAATTATGCATTATGTCAAGATTAACCATTCTGGTTGCATTCCAATACAGAAGGTCTTGCAAAATTGGATATCACACTCCATACTGAGAGAAAATTGCTTGTTGTTGTTTTGGGGTTTCCCAAAGCCATTTGGCAATGGTTGGTTTATGATTTTTGTATCAGCGCATGTAGTGAAATTGAGGACCAATTTCTGCAATCTGAGCTTTTTGAATAGTGCAAAATTACAAAAGTTGTTTCCTGAATGAGAAATAAATCCAGTAAGCTTTCCCATGGCAACCACATTGGCAATGGCCGTGAGTATGGAACCACGATAAAGGTTCCTGAAGGACCTGTTGAGGTGGGTGAAAAATGGTAACCTTGCCGTAGCTCTTTGAGCTCCTTGATGAGTGGTATTAATAGGTAATTGAATTGAAGGGCAGTTGGCTCCTTTGGTTCAGGGATTACTCCTTCAAAATAGAACTTCTCTGGATTCAATCTTTCACTTGGGGGGAGATTAAGACAAATAAGCATGATAGGTCCAATTCTGGCCAACTGGGTTGACTTTCCATGTGCATTAAACCAGCCCACATAAATGGAGAAGGCCAATGCACCCGGAATGGACATGAATTGGGGTGGTGAATATTTCTAGTGCCAGTGAAGCGTCTCCAGACCAATCCATTCCAGATGTCACATTTGGGGGAACCTTTGGGAGTTTGGGATTGTTGATGTTGATGCAGAATTTCCATAATTCCAGCCCACTGGAGAAATCTGGCAAGCCAATTTTTGAATGGTTTATAAATGAAATGTTTTGTTGGTATAAAGTTTGGCTTCATATTGGTTATGTTTTTGGTGCGGGGTTCAAATGAATAGATGAATTTGCCTAATGAATGTGTGCAAGGGGTATCATGATCATTTGGGTCATTATGGCATTGACAGTGGAGTTGGTGAGCTGTGACTGATTCAGTAAGGCCATTAAGAAAGAAACATTGAGGACAACATATATAGTTTTGAAAAACTGGCTCCAATTGGAGATGTTCAAGTATGGTACTGAGATCTGAAATATATGGTATGCAGGAGTGGGGTGACCACCTGATCTTGAGATACTGGACTTGATCAGCAGGTTCAGGGCGGGGTTGAGAATGCGTGAAGCCCTGCGGGGTATATTATACTTTAATGATAGAATTGAAGATACTATCATTCCAAGGTCTTGTGGAGGAAGGTCTTGACCGCCACTGTATGGTTTCTATGCAGTTGAATTGAGACCCACTGGAGTGGAGAATGTGCTTTGGGTCAATTGTGAATAATCAGCTGGGAAGATTTGATCCAATAGAATTTGTGGGCACTCAGATACTGATTCAGAAGTAGGGACGTTTGGGAGAGATTTGGGTGCAATGGTTGATTTGAGATTTTTAATGTGCCTTTTTTATTGGAAACGTGTGAAGGCAACTCCCTGCCTATAACCCTCAGGGGAAGATTGTGTTTGAGTTGAGTAGTGTTTACACATGCATATACGCATTGAGGAGTAGCGGCGGGTTGTCATTGTTGCAGGAATTGTGAGTAAGGTTGGCTTGTGTATAAATATCTATTGTTGATGTGAAAGTGTTTAGGAGTGTTATTAATTGGGAAAAAATTGAGTGATTATTAATGAAGGGGGAGATGATTTGAGCCAGCTGAGGATTTTGTCCCATTTGTAATGGTGGCTGAGCTGCAGTGGATAAAGTGTAAAATTTCTCATCTGGATGGAGGAATTGGTTTGGAGTTTAATTGGGTAAAATGCCATGCTGCTCAACGCTCATACATATTCTATTTCATTTAAACATGGTGATATTGCAGTTTTTACCCTTAAGGGGCATTCCATGAGGGATGTGTCAACATTGAATTGAGGGGATTAACATTCAAACCATGTATGCTGGCACGCCATTGTACATGGTTTAAGCCTTATTACAGACACAACAATATAACTTGATTACATAAGCATTTGGAGTGGAGCTAAAGTATTGTTATTTGGTTTGAGTGCAGCACACTTTTAATTGGTTGGAATTTCATTTGGATTGTCTTGCCTTTCTCCAAAAGGTGATGTCCCTTTGTGGGTAAATACTTCATGAATATAACCCTTTACAGATATAGAATGCTGTGGAATTTTGATGCATATATTGGCAGTTTGGATAATTCACAGAATGTGACAATGGGGAGGGGTAAATCTTTATCTAATCTGATCACTTATGGAGGATGGGTCCCCTTTAAGATCAAGGAAATATCACATTATATGCTGGTAGGCCATGCAGGGTGGTTTCCGACAAAAGCAGAGGAGCTCAAGAGGAGGCAGGGAGAATTCTCCTAAAAATAGTCTTATTAGCCCTCCACGGGACACATGGTTCCAACTATTCATAGAATTTCTCTATTATAAATTTGAAAAAATTTAATCTCATATCACTCTATTTTATCATAATACTGAGCTGTTTTATTAAGTTTAAAAAATTACTGTACTTTTTTAGCCCTTATTTCTTTTTTCAAGCCACATAAATCCTGTTCAGGTTCTGTTCATGACTCAGATAGTTAAGCTAGCATAGAATATGTTCAAACAAAGTCACCATTGAGTCCCAACATTCCTCTCAAAAACCCTATTGCATCCTCTATTAATGTGTCAGGTCTTAACATTGATGTGGGAAACCCAAAATCTCAAACTTCAAGCACTTGGTCAATCCCAAATATTTCTGTCACTCCAATTCCCCCAAATCCCACTGATACACAAATGAATGTGTCTGAGGGGCCAGAAAGCACACCTCAAATCCCTTCAAATGCTAATCCCCAAACAAAGTTTCCACGTGAGTTCCTCCTTAATCCTGATTGGAATCCAGTTGCATCCCAGGATCCCTTTGGACAAAGTAAACAGCCAACCCTCAATATTCCATCAGGATCTCAGGTTCATGTGGGAAATGAAAAGCAGGTTGATGGTGGGCGACAAAAAAGACCATTGGAAAATGTTACTCGGAGTGGTCTGTCAAAGGGCAATCCAAGATTGACACCTCATCAAAGTAAGTCATTTTGATGTCGGAGTATAAAATTTTTCACAATTTGATATGTTAGTTTCATGGGTTAGATATGGCACCTAAAGGCAAGTTATTCTGATCTCAGGACCAAATTGAATATGTTGAGTATGATCAGTCTTTATTAATTTTTTTGATGTGTTAACTGATGATTTGCATGGCAGGTGATGAACTTTATGCATCTTCACCTCTGTTCCAGAAAGAGAAAGTGACTGTACGTCATCATCCATATTCCTCCAAAGCAAGGAAGGGTCATTCCAGTTCATCAAGAGAAACAATTGTTGATGATGAGCAAAGGGACGATTTCACAGTGCATGAGCAAGGCACTCAGTCAAATAGTGAGTTCACCCACCCTCAAATGGCGCTTTCCCAGAGTATGCTTCACAAATCCAAGATGAGACAGCAAAGAATCCAGGCTCACAAAGCTCACTGTGAACCTTTGAGATATGACCACATACCCAAAAATGTCACAAGAAATATTTAAAATAATTACCTTAAGACTACAAAAATGCCATAAATTGGCATAAAACTTGTTTTAACTTAAAACCCAATGAATAAAAATGTGAGATAAATTATACCATTGGATTCCCCATGGTAAAATACACATATACCATTTTTATGGCATATCTGTCAAGTCAATATTTAATAAGGTATAAGTAATAATACCTTATAAAAAACATAAATCCTTAATTATTTCAAATACCAATAAACCAAAATGTAAAATAAATGGTACCATTAAATTCTCCATAAAACTCCCAACATAAAACCATTAAGAAGCTAATCTCCAAAGTCAATACTTACGGAGTTAAGCTGAATATATGCACTTTTTTGGTCAACGCATATATTCAAGGATTTTAGCTAATATCTTTTGAAATATGCATGATAGAGTGATGAACCAAAAATAAAGTCATCATGTAATTACTGTAGGAATACAGAAATGAAGTTTATTTCACAAGTTATAAACAAGGTTAAAACTTGTAAGGGATTATTGATTAAAATCAATAGAGCTGTTGACCACTTTGTTGTGAAAGTGGTCCAAACTTAAAAAATTAGACAGTTGGATTCTACTAGTTCATTCGTGAAGAATGATGTATTTTTTATTAAAATATTCAAGGTATAACCCCTTGAAATCATGGTTTGAAGTTTAAAATATTAAATTTCAACAGAAAAGATGAGTTACAAGAAAAATCATCAAAAAGAGAGTTTTGATGATTTAATGAAATTATCTTGGAAGCATAATAAAATCATGCAAATATATTAGAATTCACTCTCTGAATTTCTGTAGTGTTTCAAACCTCAAAGTTATTAAGGATCAAAATTTGAGCTTAATTTGATCATTCATGATCCCTCACTGTAACCTTAAATTAAGTTTAAAAGTCATATGAGTCATACAATTGGTGAATACTGTTAGTTTATGATTAAAACTAATAAAATCCACGAATTTTGGGGTTCTGCCAAGCCTTGACGTCATCAAACTTAGAGTTATAGTGATAACTCTAAATAATGGTGTAATAATGAGATAAGATGGTTTGATCATGATGTAATCATCACCAAACCTTAAAATATTGATCAACTCCAGCAGATATGATCTGTGAATGTCTACTAGAAGCCGGTTGGACTCTAGGAGGGAGGTATTTACTACAAATAGAGCTCTTTTTACTGTGTTTTCCCCTCAGACGCTTACAAAACATTAAATCATTAAATAAAAAAGGTAATTTCTTTATTATTTATATATAAAGCTTTGATATTATTAAAGACCAAAGACCATATTATAATAATCTTTATCTTTGACGTTATTATTGCAATTATTTAATTGTTTTGTTTAAATTACTCTTAAAAACCTCAATTCCACGTAAAATTAAGAAAAATTGTAATTTCTCTTAAATTGTATTGTAACTACAACTTAAATAAGTTGTATTTACATTTCTAGGCGTAAAATTATTCAAAATCATTATATTAAGCACTCAAAGTATGTTATTTCTCTTAATATAATAATTTTTCTCTATTATTACTTTAATAATTCTATAATTGATATAAATGGTATTTATATTAATTTATAACTTTAATATTGGTAATATTATTGTTATTAATTGTTTTTTATTAATAAAAAAGAATTATTTATGCCTTTATTATTTGTTGGTAACAATAATAAAGTGCTTTTAAATATATTAATTATCTTATATTAATATATTTATTTTATATATTATTCTTTTATAATATAAATTATATTATTATATTTATTTAATAATATAATTATTTTACACCATAATTATAATAATTCTTCATTATTATAATTATTTTTATGTTATTTATTTCATTTATAAGGACATTCATAGTACAATAAGTAAAATATTAGTAATTTTTACTTATTGTTTCATAGCCAAACCTTACATTTGGGGTCCTGGACGTGATATTTACTCTAAAAGACCTTCAAGATGATTCTAATTGGGCTTATCCCATAATAAATTATAATTATAATCATAAAATTATATAATAATTTTATGTTTATTGACGCATTTGGAAAGCAATGGTACTGTCTTACACGTGGTTTTTCACATCCTGAAACTTGCAAGAACTTTCTTTGAGTGACTCTAGTAATTAAAAAAGATATTTTATAAATTAAAAATAATTTTATATTATAAATTAATTTTATAGAAGAATCATACTCATTTTTTTTATTTTATTCTTTAAAAATAAAAATATAAATAAAAATTATAAATAAAAAACCAATAAAAAAAAGTTATTTTTTATTCTTTTTAATTTCATTTTTTAAGATTTAAAAGCAATCTTTAGGTGGAAAATTGCCATATCTTACCAAAAATAACACTTTTCATATAAAAGACTTATATTTATTTGTCTTTTCTAGTGTTTGAAGACAATCCAACAGAGGACAACCAAACCACTGTTTAAAGATTGGTGGAAGAAACTTGTTAAAGTTCTCCAACACAATTAATGACTAAGAAAAAGAAATTTAACAAATTAGACTTTCCAGGACCCACCATTAAGGACTCTGAAGGTGAGTACCTCATTTATAAATTGCCATAAGAAGAATTCCTGTTCTGAAATCCTCTTATTTCTTATTTTTCTTAAAATATGACTACCAGAAGAGGCTCCCAATATTCCATCAAATCAGATGGAGCTGGACTCAGAGGTAGAATTGATTCCTCAAATTGGAAAAAGAAGGGCAATATCCCCAGTGGAACAGAATCCACACAAGGAAGTGCCTTATCCCAAAGGCAAGTCCCAGAAATGCCCATGATATCTGAACCAGAGTTGGAACTAAGTATGAGTGACTCAAACAGGTACAAATCACATTCAGAGGGCTCAAATAGACATTTACATGAGCCATTACAAACAGTACTACACAGTGTACAAAGACAAGGACTGGGAAATGTTGCCCCAAATACACCAAGGAGTGATGAACTCCTGGCACATCCTGAAAAGGTTCCTCAAAGAGGAGGAAATAGTGGAATACTCCAATGGCTGGAATCCACTATCATCCAAACCTCAAATCAAAAAGATCAAGGAGTACCATGCCACAAAGAAGGAGGCAACCAAGGAAGAAGCCCCAGTAGCTTCTACCAGCAAGCCCCAAGCCAACCCACTTCCCCAAGAAGGGAAGAAAAACAAGAAAAAGAATTGGAGAAAACCATATTCTCAGAGCTACAGGATTCCAAAAATCCAAAAGAATTCCATGGACAATGTGTTCAACATGGCCAGAACCTTGATGGAATTCAAAAACAAAGAGGAGCAAAGAATGAGACAACCTCATTTCCCAAAGAAAAAACTTGTCTCCAGATGTTGTAAATACTTTATCAGAAATTAAAAATAGTATATTACCTCTAAAAGAAATCAAAAACAGTTTATTATAATTACAAGAAATAAACAACAACTTATCCTCTTTAAAAAAAATTGTTTTACAAAATAAAAAAGAAATTGACAACATTAAGTTTATTATTGAAAATAATAAACCAAAGATTTTGATTGATAACACTCAAAAATTAATACAAGGACAACAAGAATTGTATAAATACATAAAAGATATCAAAGATAAAACCTTGAAAATCAATTATGACGTGAGTATTGACAATCTTACAGAAAAATTAAACAAACTAAGTATTTCTGTAGAAAAATTTGAAGAAAAGACTTCATCACACCAAAAATTACTTTTGGACCATGTGGAAAAGAGTGATGAAGCAAGAATTCATCAGAAAGATGACATCCAAGTGAAATAAGGCTTATTACTGAAAAAATGGATCAAATTAATGAGGCTAACACAAATATTCCAGAGTTATCAACCCCACTTTCTCAAATAAGAAGCCCTGTTAAACCAAAAGAGGAATTAACAAATCCATTCATAACAGACTTGAGTCACCAAGACAATAGCCAAGTCTTAATGAAGGAAGCACCTCAATTAAAAGAATGACCAACATTCACAGGAAAGGTGAATATTACCACATGCCATTTATCAAGGCAATTGACATGCTACAAGAAGATTATGCCATACCAGATGAATTAATTACTGCAAGATTACATTCATTGTTTGAAAAATCTGAAAAAAGATGGTATCATGGCATAAGACAAACAAATGGCAAAAATACCTAGTCTTGGTGGGAACAAGAAATAATCACTAAGTGGGCCAATGATGCCTGGAGGTACAAGATAGAGAATGCATTTGAAAGTTCTTTCTTTGACCCAGAAAAAGACAAACCTTTACCTTGGTTCTTAAAACAAGTTCAAAGACTCAATGCATTGTACCCAGAAATGTCACAAAAAATGGTGCACATGAAAATACTTAAGAAATGCGGAGGAGAGCTTGAACATGCCCTAAGAAGCAGGTGTATAGAACTATGCTCCGCAGAAGAGTATATCAATGCACTACAGGACATAGTGACAAGAACATAAATTGGCAGCACTTGGAAGAAATTGGAAATTAAAAGTCCAAATAAGCCATTTATCAAAAAAGATAAATCAAAAGAAGCTTTCAAGCCCAATAAATCCAATAATAATGAGCAAAGAAAATGCCATAAATATGGAGTTATTGGACACTTAGGCAATAACTGCCTCAAAAGGCAAAAATTAATAAAATTGTGGAAACAGAAAACCACAATGACAAAGAAGAGGAATCTGACTCTGAAAAAGAAACAGAAGAGTCAGAAAGTTCTGAAAGTGATGAAATTAATATAATCAATGCACAAACTAATAATATTGATATAATTTATGAAGTGCTAGATGTTAACTCAAACTTACCCCAAGTTGGAACATCTGACACAAACCTGACAAATATACAAGATGCCAAATTTACAGAACCAAACCTGCTAAAGGAATGGGATATACAGCAGGAAAATCAAGTATAAGTATTTTCATGGTTGATAACCAAGAAGGAAAAGTGAACTTGGATACAGGAGCATATTGTACCTGTGCTGGTAAATGTTATTTAAAAACCATTGTCCCAGATTGGAAAGAAAAACTTATGCCAATACAAGGTCTCAAATTTAGTAGTGCAAGTGAGAGCATGAAGCCCCTTGGAATAATTGATTTAACACTAATGTTTCCTCACCCCTCACAATGTGTCAGAGTTAAAGTAGAGTTTGTAGCAATGGACAACTGTACTAGTAATCACTTAATACTTGGAAATGACTACTTATCAATTCATGGTATAGATATCTCTAACCAAAAAGATAGATATTTTACCATAGGAGACAAAAAAAGACAAACGTTTGGCTTCTTAAATAACAAAAAGCGAATTACAGTTATTAAGAATGAAGAGAAAAGTCCAGAAAAGGAACTTTTTATATCTGAACAGCTCAAAGAGGCTTAATTCAATCAAGAATTAACAGAAAAAATCAAAGAAAAATTGATTGACCTCTTATTTAGGTACAAAAATGCTTTTGCAACTGACAAAAAGCCACTAGGTGCCATAGTTGGGCATGAGGTGGATATAATTCTTAATGTGCAAAAGCCTTACCCACCTTTACTAAGGAGACCTGCTTACCCAGTTAGTCCAAGGGCTAGAGAAGCCTTGGAGGTACACATTAAAGAATTAATGGACCTTGAAGTATTAAGAAAAGTAGGACATAATGAACAGGTAGAGGGCACTACACCTTTCATTATAGCTTGGCATAATGGAAAATCAAGAATGGTAGGAGACTTCAGAGCCCTGAACACCTATACCATTCCAGACAGATATCCAATACCCAGAATCCATGAGACATTGACACAATTGTCACAAGCTAAGTTCATTACAGCCATTGATGCCTTAAAGGGTTTTCAGAAAAATGTCTTAACAGACAATGCCAAGAAACTACTGAGTATAATAGTCCACTGTGGGATTTTTGAATACTTAAGAATGCCATTTGGCATAAAAAATGCACCTTCCCATTATCAAAGGATGATGAATACCATATTTCCTGAAGAATTATCAGAAGGATGGTTAATTATCTATATTGATAATATCATAGTTTGCTCAGAAACTTGGGAAAATCCCCTTCCAAGACTAGAAAGGGTACTACAAAAAATAGTGCAAGTGAATATGAAGATTTCCTTGAAAAAGTGTCATTTTGCATACAGGGAACTAAAAGAACTAGGACATGTTGTATCAGGATTTAGTCTAGGCATGGACAAGAACAAAGTAGCAGCAGTACTACTTAAACCAATGCGTCAAACCAAAAAAGAAATGCAATCATTTCTAGGATTTGCTGGTTACTATAGACAGCATATAAAGTACTTTGCAAAAATTGCCAAATCCTTGTATAAACTATGTGATCAACAAACAGTCTATTAAATGACAGAAGAAAGAGTCAAGGCATATGAAGAATTGAAAAATTCCTTAACAAATGCCCCTATTCTTCTAATGCCAGATTGGAAACTACCCTTCAAACTTTACATTGATGCTTGTGGAGAAGGACTAGGTGCTGCACTACACCAGACACAAATTATCAATGATAAACCAGTGGAAGGACCAATTTGTTTTATTTCAAGACAGATAAAGCCAACAGAAGCAAGATATGGAGCAAGCCAAATGGAATGCCTCTGCTTAGTGTGGGCTTTAGAAAATTTACATTATTACTTGGATGGAACAGTATTTGATGTGATTACAGATTGTAATGCTGTAAAATATCTATTAAATATGAAAACTCCAAATAGACACATGCTGAGATGGCAAATTGCTATCCAACAATATAGAGGAAATATGACTATTGCTCATAAATCTGGTAATATTCATAAAATTGCAGATGGTCTTAGCAGATGGGCTCTAGCAAATACCCCTGACAATCCAGAATGGGTACCAAAGGAAGAGCACCATATAGAAGGAATATGTGTCACAGACATTTGCACAGAATTCTTTAGCAAAGTTAAAGAAAGCTATAAGATAGACAAGAATTTCCATATCTTAAGCCAACTTCTAATGAAAGACTGCAAAGATCCATCACTTTCATCAAAATTAGATGAAACATGGAAAAAGGAATATGATGAAGGAAGATTCCACCTCCTTGATGGAATCCTTTACCATAGAACAAAACACACATGTGTTATGGCCTTAACAGATAGAACCCTGATAAACACTATTTTAGATGAGTGCCATGATAGTGTTGCAGCTGGACATCTTTCAGAAGACAGAACACTAGAAAGGGTGAAAGCCTGCTCATGGTGGCCAAATTGGAAGAAAGATGTTGCAGAATACTGCCAAACCTTTGACAGATGTCAAAAATCCAACAGAGCCACAGAAAAGAAATTTGGAATTATGATCCAAATTTCAGAACCAAAATTCCCTTGGGAAATAGTTCATATGGAGTGGGTAACAGCATTACCTCCAGTAGGAGACAGAAGCTATAATGCATGCCTAGTATTAGTTGACAGGTATACCAAAACTCCCATGTTCCTACCATGTCACAAAGATGACACAGCTATGGACACAGCCATAATGATATGGAATAAATTCATTAGCTATACAGGCTCATTCCAGAATATTCTAAGTGACAGAGACCAAAAATTCACTTCAGAATTATGGACAAATCTCCATAACCTGTTTGGGACAAAGTTATCATTCTCAACAGCATACCATCCTCAAACTGATGGTTTAGCAGAAAGAATGATACAAACCTTGGAGGACATGATCAGAAGATTCTGTGCTTATGGACTAGAATTCAAAGATTCTGATGGTTTTACCCATGATTGGTGTACACTAATACCAGCTCTTGAACTAGCATATAAAACATCAAACCATTCTTCTACTGGCAAAACACCAGCAATTCTAGAAAAAGGCTGTAATCCAAGAGTTCCTTATGATACCCTCAAAAAGGACTTAGTGGATATACATCCAACAGAAAGCAGTTTTAAGATAATGCTTGACAAAGCAAGACACCATGAAAACAGATGTATGCAAGATTCTTTCAAATATGCAAAAGAAGGATAGGATAAAATTCATAAACCACCTGACTTCAAAATAGGAGACTTGGTCCTAGTATCAACCCTTAATTTCAATAACATAAAAGCTCCAAAGAAATTGAAAGATTCCTTTGCAGGACCATTTATGATAAAGGCACTTCATGGACCCAGTGCTGTGCAATTGGAACTCACAGGTGAATTAATGAACAAACACCCAACTTTCCCTGTAAGTCTGATAAAACCTTACAGCTCAAGTGACAAGGAGTTATTTCCACTAAGAAATAAACCCCCACTTGAAATTCCCCCCTTGGAAGAAGGAGAAGAAAAGAAAATTGTAAAATTCCTTAAAGAAAGAAGGATAAGAAACAAAAAAGAAAGGAAATACCTTGTAAGGTATAGAAATTCAACTCAAGAAGATGAATGGCTCCTTCAGAAAGATATAACAAATGCCAATAAGCTACTAAGAAGGTTAATACATGAAATAAAACCTAAAGAATAGAAAAGTTAAGCATTATTGAGCTTCAAGACTAACAAAGTCTATTGAAGAGGTAGGACAGTGGTCGATACCCTGATTACACATATCAGATTGTGGTACAATCTTTTTGGTGGTAGGGAATGTGAACCTTTGAGATATGACCACATACACAAAAATTTCACAAGAAATATTTAAAATAATTATACATTAAAAATAACTACCTTAAAACTACAAAAATGGCATAAATAGGCATAAAACTTGGTTTAACTTAAAACCCAATGAACAAACATGTGAAAGAAATTATACCAATGGATTCCCCATGGTAAAATAAACATATACCATTTTTATGGCATATCTGTAAAGTCAATATTTAATGAGTTATAAGTAATAATACCTTATAAAAAACATAAATCCTTAATTATTTCAAATACCAATAAAACAAAATGTGGAATAAATGGTACAATTGGATTCCCCATAAAGGCCCACACATAAAACAATCAAGAAGATAATCTCCAAAGTCAATACTTAAGGAGTTAAGCTGAATATATGCACTTTTTTGGTCAATGCATATATTCAAGGATTTTAGCTAATATCTTTTGAAATATACATGATAGAGTGATGAACCAAAAATAAAGTCACCATGTAATTACTTTAGGAATACAGAAATGAAATTTATTGCACAAGCTATAAAGAAGGTTAAAACCTGTAAGGGATTATTGATTAAAATCAATAAAGCTGTTGACCACTTTGTTGTGAAAGTTGTCCAAACTTAAAAAAAGTAGACAGTTGGATTCTAATAGTTCATTCGTGAAGAAATATGTCTTTGTTATTAAAATATTCAAGATATAACCCCTTGAAATCATTGTTTGAAGTTTAAAATATTACATTTTGAGAGAAAAGAGGAGTTACAAGAAAAATCATCAAAAATACAGTTTTGATGATGTAATTAAATGCTCTTGGAAGCTTAAAGGAAGATGCCAAGCTATCAGAATCCACTCCCATAATAGCTGTAGCATGTATAACTTAAAAGTTATTAATGATCAAATTTTAAGCTTAAATTTGATCATTTAAGATCACTCACTGTAATATTATTTTAAGCTTAACAGTCATATAAGTGATAAAACTGGTGAATACTATTAGAATATGATTAAAACTAATAAAATCCACGAATTTTAGGCTTCTTCCAAGCCTATGATGTCATCAAACATAGAGTTATAGTGATAACTCTAAATAATGGCATAATTATGAGGTAAGATGGTTTGATCATGATGTAATCATCCCCCAATCTCAAAATATTGATCCATTCTAGTAGAAAGCATCAGTACCCGTCTACTAGGAGCCTGTTGGACTCTAGGAGGGAGGTATTTACTATAAATAGAGCTCTTTTTACTCTGTTTTCCCCTCAGACGCTTACAAAACATTAAATCATCAAATAAAAAGGTAATTCTTTATTCTTTATATATAAAGCTTTTATATTATGAAAGACCAAAGATAATCTTATAATAATATTCATCTCTGACGTGATTATTGCAATTATTTAATTGTTTTGTTTGGATTTCTCTTAAAAACCTCAATTCCACGTAAAATCAAGAAAAATTGTAATTTCTCTTGAATTTTATTGTAACTACAATTCAAATAAGTTGTATTTACATTTATAGGCGTAAAACTATTCAAAATTCTTATATTAAGCATTAAAAGTATGTTATTTCTCTTATTATAATAATTTTTCTCTATTATTACTTTAATAATTCTATAGTTGATATAAATAGTATTTATATTAATTTATAGCTTCAATATTAGTAATATTATTGTTATCAATTGTTTTTTATTGATAGAAAGCAATTTTTTATGCCCTTATTATCTGTTGGTAACAATAATAAAGTGCTTTTAAATATATTAATTATCTTATATTAATATATTTATTTTTTATATTTTTTTTATAATATAAATTATATTATTATATTTATTTAATAATATAATTATTTTACGCCATAATTATAATAATTCTTTATTATTATAATTTTTTTTATCTTATTGATTTCATTTATAAGGACATTCATAGCAAAATAAGTAAAATATTAGTAATTTTTACTTATTGTTTCATAGTCAAACCTTACATAAAAAGAATTGTGAAAATTTTTGTTGTTCTCAATTTCACACTGAAATAATGTGAATGTGAGAAATCCCATGTTACATATACACTAAGAATAGTGTTATGCATTTTTGTGGCACTTAATATTATGGTATTCTTGCATACATCTTTGATACACTCATAGTAGATATCAGTCTTGAAGCCTGAATTTCTATTTTTGATGTGAAAATAGCTAAGGGGAACAAAAGACATCAAAGAGAGCCAGGGTACCCAGCTTCTGAGGCCTCTGAGGCATGGATCAATGGCTGACCTTGGCCCAATTAGTATAATAAAACATTTTGGGAACCTAGTTACCAAGTTAAGATCTCATTAAATCATAAGAAAATTGCAAATAAGCCACTATTTGGACGTGACAGAGAGGTATAGAGAAACTTAGACTCATTTAACTATGTCAGTTCTTAATGGTTTTCCATGGATAATTCCCAAAAGAGAAATAAAAACCCTTTTTGGACTAGTATCGATTGATTTACCACATAGCAACCTGCTATATATTGTTATTTGCAATTCTATATAGAAGTGAGGTAAAACCTTCAAAAATTCATTAAAACTACAATTTTCAATAAATATTTTTGAAGCTTTCAGGAAAAATGAAGAATAGTATGATTCATAAAGGGACCAAAAATTCTTTCAGTTTCATAAGGAAAATTGAATGCTTTGCTTACAGTCCATTTTTGATAATTCCATGTCAAATACTGAATCTGCAAAAATTCACAGAAAATACAACCTGTGATGAAATTTCCAATACCATTGATAACCATGAGAAATTAATTTTCATTTTGAAATAAAAGAATATTTACAGTTTTTACTCCTTTCATTCTTAACTATATCTGGGTTGGTAGTCACATAAAAGCATCAATTAAGTAATTATGATAATCTTACATGACAACATATGATGCAATCATTAATCCAAAAAGGATTATTGTTTTATCACTCACTGGTTTTTCATTTTTCTTGATGGAATGCCTCTGTGAGCTGTATTAGAATTAAAAGAGGCCTCCTCTTTCTTTTTTTTCAAATCATCTTATTATCCAATTATATCTTTATTACCAACAAGTAAGTATTACTGAGAATTTTTCCAGAGTGTTTTTATTAATTCAGAATCAATCATAAAGACCTTAAATCATATAAATCAACTATATATTTTTGTAATATTGTTATATATCAATTTTGATCCTTTAAATCCACAATTATACGTCAAATATCTCTACCAATCTCTTTCTAAGGTTCATTGATATATTAGTGAGTGATTTATTATTAATTCTTGAACATTTTTCTTTAGTAATAGTTTTCTTCAGTAATTATAATTATAATAATTCTTACAAAACATAATTATATATCAAAATAATTGTATTATTTTAATAAAGAAGTTGTATTATTAAATACTTCTTGTAATTGATTCTTTTAGACAATTACTTCTTACTGTTATAATCACTAGTAGTGTATAATAAGTAAAAGAAATAATCAATGAATTAATTATTGAATTGTTTCTATAATAATTTTTTTATTATATTTCATAATAACAGGCATAGTACTGTTTATTAATAGTGATATTATCAAAATTTTCATAGACACATCTTACATTTGGGGGCCTGGCAGTGTGTTTTGAACCTTCTACTCTCAATTGTTATCCTTTTAAGCTCCAAAATATATTGCTTTAATAATTCTTTTCTTTTGATTTGAAGTTAAAATCATTTGGAAATTTTGAAATTTTCTTTGAAATCTTTTTTGTTGAGGAATTTGGTTTAATTTTACACTATTTTTACACATGGTTTTTTCACATCCAAAAAACTTATAAAATTATTCTTTGAGTTGCTCTGAATTAATTTTAAGTTTAAGCTCTTAAAATTTCATTTTTCTTCTTTAAAAGGAATCACTTTTTTCATATTTAAAAATAATACAAGTTATAAAAAAATCTTAAAAGCATAAAAAATAACAAATTTCTTTCTTTTATCAATTTTGTTAAGTGTCTTTAATCAAGTACAGTACAGCTGGTAATAAGCTCAGTAAGAGATATATTACTAGTCCAGAATCTGAAGAAATTATTGAAGTAAAAATTGCCAAAATAGGCACTTTATTTTGAACAGAGAAAGCCAAAAAACGACCAAAAGGTGTGTTTTTCTGTTTTTATCTTTCAATTTTTTAAAATTGACATTAAAAATGGTGCATACCATAAATGGAAGCAGCTATTCAATCCAACCAGATGGATGTGGACAAGAAAGAGACAAGACCAGTGTGAGATCTGGAAAGTCTTCCTGAAGAAAGACATTTCTGGAGGATGCCAGAGTTTTCCCCATTCCCCAAGGCCTGTACCTGCAAACTTTGATGTGAGCTCTGAGCCTGAACTAATTGAAGGTGATATTTGAAGGGCTGAACCATTTCCGAGTGGCAGCAATAGAAATATATCAGTCTCAATACAAAAACTGGTTCAGAGCAGCCAAAGAGGAGGAGTGGGAAATATGCCCAAGTCTTTGACAGGGGGCCAAGAATTTCTACTTACATATCATGAGATTTCTTGGTCAGGAGAAGACCATATAACTCTTAGGAGGATGGATCCCATTGTCTTTCAAAGACAAGGTCAAAGATATAAAGAACTGGTTGAAAAATCAAAGTCTTTTATCCATATACCAGAAGAAGGAATTGGAAATGACTCCAGCTTTGGAGAAAGAATGCCCAGTAGCATCCACCAGCTCCAAAAAATCTCCAGAAGTGTCCAAAGACAAGCCCAAAAGACCTCAGAAGAGGCAGAGAGGTCCCAAGAACCATCAATTAAAGGGCAAAGGCAAAGCCAATTGGCACAGACCTCACCCAGAGGGGTACAGGATCCCCAAATTTGAGCCTTCATCAGTGGACAGTGTCTTCAACATGGCCAGGACTCTTATGGAGTTCACATCCAAGGAGCAGGAAAGGATGAACAGGATTTTTCCATGAAAATATTACAAGAAATACAGCTTGTTAAATCTAGTATTAGTGTAGAGCTTGGTAAAATTTATGCAACGTTAACTAAAATAACATTGGATATCAATGACGTAAGAAAGAATAACAAAAATTCTGCTGAATTACATAAGTCTACAATTGCAAAACTTGAATTAATCTCCAATACATCTGGAAGAATTGAGAGTAAGTATCAAGTGGAAGATGATGAAGTGGAATATCTTTCTACTACAAACATTAATGACCAGCTTAAGGTTCTGAAAAATCATGTTTTAATAGTAGCTAATAATACCAATCAAGTTTCCATAAATTTCGCAAGGAGTGACAGTGAAAGGCAGAAATTTAAACATGAAATACTTGCACATGTAGAACAAATTCATAAGAGTTCTGAATCAAATCCCCATATTCCAATACATTACACACCCTTTAGTGAAGAGAAACCATTAAAAGAAAGCCTAAACCCTTTTCTAGGAGAAAATGCTATCACTGCAAAATATATTCCCAAATTAGAAAGATGGCCAACATTCTCTGGTGAAGGAGAACACAACCATATTAAGTTCAGAAGAACAATTGATATGTTTCAAGAAAAATTTAGTATACCTGATGCAATAATACTGGGTAAATTGCATTTCTTGTTTATCAGAACTGCAAAGAAATGGTGTTACCAAATGAGACAAGATCATGGCAAACATGATTGGTCTTGGTGGAAGTCTTAAGTGATTACCAAATGGTCCAACAATTCCTGGAGGTTTAAAATGGAAAATGCTTTTGAAAATTCCATTTTTAACTCAGAGAAAGATAAGCCACTTACTTTGTTCCTCAAAGAGAAAGGCAGATTATCTTCCTTACACTCAGATATGTCTGACTCAATGATTAATATGAAAATATTAAGAAAATTTGGAGAAAAACTAGAACATGCTATCAAGTGAAGATTTGTAGAACCCTGTTCATCAGAAGAATACATTAATGGCATGGGCGTTATCATCACTAGAACAAGAATTGGTAAAACCTGGACTAGAACCCCTATAGAGTCCAAAATGGTCCCAAATATTTCCAGAGATGACAAGAGGCATGAAAAACCTGTCTTGAAGTGGAATAAATGTGGGAGTACCTCACATTTAGCCAAAACTTGAACCAAAAAGAAATAAATCAAAGAAGTTCAAATAATTGAAGAGGTTTAGTACACTTAAGAGAAAGAAGAATCTGACCAAGATTCTGCAGTCTCTGAAGAAACACCAGTAGAATATTATTCTATTGAGAAAATTACAGCTTTCTTTGAAGTCACTGAAATCCATACTCATTTACCACAGTATAGTGAGGATTGCTATAACCTGATCAATATCTAGGATGCCAGAATAGGTAAGACAAAACCAGCTAGAGGCAAAGGATACACTTCTGGTGAATCTTGTATTACATCAGTCTTGATAAATGATGTTGAAGCTAAAGTCAATCTAGACACAGGGGCATTTTGCACTTGTGTAGGCAAAGACTACCTGAATGGAAAAACCATCTGTTACCTATAGAAGGTGTGCAATTTAGTAGTTCCAGTAATAATATGTACTCTTTGGGAATATTTGACACTAATATTGTATTCCCACATCCTGCAGGAAGTGTAATAATCAAGAAAGAGATAGTAGTAATGGACAATTGTAAATATCAACATATCATTCTTGCAAATGATTACTTGAGTATTTATGGTATTGACATCAAACCCCATAAGGACAGATATTGTACAATTGGAAAAAATAAGAGACAAAAGTTTGCTTTTTCAAATATATCAAAACAAATATCAATAGTATTTTCAAATAAAGATACTTATAATGAAGAATTTGTGACAGAACAACTTGTTTAAGCACAAATTAATCCATCATTGCCACCCAAAAGGAGGAAGGAACTCATTAATGTATTGTACAAATATATGAATGCTTTTCCTTCTTATGATGAACCATTAGGCGCAATTAAAGGGCATGATGTTGATATTACTCTTAATATTGACATACCATACCCTCTAGTACTTGTAAGACCAGCTTATCCAGCCAGCCCCTGAGCTAGAGAAGCCTTGGACAAACATATCCAAGAGTTTATCCAACTTGGTGTACTAAGTAAAGTAGGCCATAATGAGAAGGTTGAGGTGACAACACCTGTTATTACTGCTTGGCACAATGATAAATCTAGAATAGTTGGAGCTTTTAGAGCACTGAATACCTACACAGTTCCAGATAGGCATCCAACTCCTAGAATCCAAGAAGCGTTGACCCAATTGTCTAAAGCCAAGTATATAACATCCAATCCATGGATGCATTTAAATCCTTTCATTAAAATGTTTTGACAACAAAAACTAATACATTACTTCAAATTATCACTCACTGTGGTATTTATGAGTATCTTATGATTCCATTTGGTATTAAAAATGCACCATCTCATTATCAAAGGTTGATGAAGACCATCTTCCCCACAGAATTATCTGATGGATGGCTTATCATTTATATTGATGATATTATCATATATTTGGACTCATGGTCTTTGCACCTTGGAAGACTTGCAAGAGTACTTGACAAAGCTACAGGGGTGAATATGAAGTTTTCGCTCAAGAAATTTAACTTTTTCTTTAAAGAAATTAAAGCTCTAGGGCATATTATTTGTAGTTTAAGCTTGGGTATTGACAAAAATAAAGTGGCAGCAGTGTTACTTAAGCCAATACCCCAGAATAAGAAAGAAATGTTGTTTTTTCTTGGATTTTCCAGCTATTACAGGCAACACCTGAAAGACTTTGCAATTATAGCCAAATCATTCTATAGAATCTGTGATCAACAGACAGTATTTAAGATGAGACAGGAAAGGATTAAAACTTATGAGAAGATAAGAAAAGCTCTTACAGAAGCACCTTTACTCCTCATGCCTGACTGTAATATACCATTTAAATTGTACATTGATGCATGTGGAGATGGATTAGGGGCAGCCCTACATCAGGTCCACATTATTGATGATAAACCTGCAGAGGGACCAATTTGTTACATCTCAAGAAAAATCAAACCAACAGAAGCCAGATATGGTGCAAGCCAGATGGAGTGCTTATTTTTGGTATGGGAACTTGATAAATTACACTATTATCTTTATGGAAGTGTTTTTGGAGTGATACCTCACTGTAATGCCATGAAATCACTTCCTAACATTAAAACTCCTAACATACATATGTGGAGATGGCAAATAGCCATTCAAGAATATAGAGGTAACATGGCTATAGTTGATGAGGCAGGAAACATCCACAAGAATGCCGATGGACTTAGCAGGTGGGCATTAGCCAATACTCCTGATAACCCAGCTTATGTACCTTTGGAAGTGAAACCATAGATTCCAATTGAAGGAATTAACGTAACTGATATTGGGACTTAATTCTTTGAAGAAGTCGGAGAATCTTATAAGTAGGACAAGAATTTCCATATCTTGACTTCCTTGTTAGATAAAGATTGCAAAGATACATCTCTAGTCAATTCACTGGATGAGGTTTGGAAGAATTCCTATTCTGAAGGAATATTCCACTTGTTTGATGGAATAATTTACCACAGAACCAAACATTCTTGTGTGATGAAATTGTGTAGCAGATTGGTTATCAATACCATTCCGCATGAATTCCATGATAGCATCTACTCTGGACACCTTTCAGAAGACAGAACACTTGAAAAAGTGAAAAACTGTGCATGGTGGCCATCTTGGAGAAAAGAAACCATTCAATATTTCCATACCTGTGACAGATTGCAAAAAGCAAACAGGAGTAAAGGAAAGATATTTGGAATAATGATTCATATTCAAGAAAAAAACGCCCTTGTCAAGTTTTTCACATGGATTGAGTCACAGCACTTCCTCCAAGTGGGGACAAACATTATAATTCTTGTTTAGTCATTGTAGACAGATATAGTAAGATGCCCATATTCTTACCATGTCATGAAGCTGACACTGCTATGGATACAGCTCTTCTTCTATGGAGTAGGGTTATTTCTCATAAAGGATTATTCAGGAATATCATAAGTGACAGGGATCTCAATTTCACATCTGCACTTTGGACCAATCTTCATAGATTTTTTGGGGCTAAGTTATCATTTTAAACAGCATATCACCCTCAAACAGATGGACTAGCAGAGAGAATGATTCAAATTTTAGAAGACATGATCAGGAGATTCTGTGCTGATGGATTAGAATTCAAAGACTCAGGTGGCTTTACCCATGACTGGTGTACTCTAATACCTGCATTATAATTGGCATATAAGACATCAGTCCATTCTCTCACAGGTCAAACTCCTGCTATGTTGGAGAAAGGATGGAACCCAAGACTCCCAACAGACACACTGAGGAAATATTTAATTTACATCCATCCTACAGCTTCCAGCCTCAAGATAATGCTTGATAAAGGGAAACATCATGAAAAACAGAGTATTAATGAAGCTTTTGACTATGCAAAACAGAAGTGGGACAAGAGTCAAAAAGTACCAGACTTCAAATTAGGGGACCTAGTTCTAGTTTCAACCTTTAATTCTAATAATATTAAAGGCCCAACAAAACTTAAAGATTCTTATGTAGGACCTTTTGTTATTTTTTCCTTCCATGGAACCAATGCAGTTCAAGGGGAATTGAGTGGTGAATTAGAAAATAAACACCCTGCCTTTCCAGTCACCTTGATGAAACCATGTCAACCAGCTGAGAAAGAGTTGTTTCCTTTAAGGAACCCAACTCCTTGCACTGTACCACCAGTGGAACAGAGTGAAGGCAAAAAGATAAGGAAACTCATTAAAGAAAGGAGACTTAGGGGTAAAAATCAAAGGTAATATCTTGTCAGATATAGAAATCCATTACATGAAGATGAATGGCTGGCAGAATCAGAGATACCTGACTCAGATAAACTCTTGAGAAGATTTAGACATGACAGCAGGCCACAATCCTGAGTATGTTTATAAATGTGCTTTTAATTACTCAATCTGAGTAATGTAAAGAGGTTGGAAAGTGGAAATTAACCCCCCTTGGGGCCTTTTTCTTCTTTATATCATTAATAAAGCTTTAGTTCAATGTTCTTTTTTTGGTGGAAGGGAATGTGAGCCTTGAGGTATATTTTACATACCCAAATAGGCCACAACCATCTTTGGAAATAAATTCTAAACTATGCATAACTCATAAGTAATGCATATATTCAAAATTAATCTTTCTTCTTTCAGATAAGATGAAATACTTTTTTGTTAGTAGGTAAATCCATGGATTTAAGGCCAGATTTGGATTCTACACAAAGCTTCACCTGGGGTAACTCCACAGAGTGAATAAGCTTAAATTAACTCTAAGAGGTGGTAATATGGAAAATACTTCAATATCACATCATCAATACCACATAAAAGAATGGTTTTTTTCTTCTCAATTTCACACCAAAATAATAGGAATGTGAGAAATCCCATGTTACATATACACTAAGAATAGTTTTATGCATGTTTGTGGAACTTAATATTATGGTATTCATACACACACATTTGATACATCCATAGTATATATCAGTCTTTAAGCCTGAATTTCTATTTTTGATGTGAAAACAGCTGAAGGGGACAAAATACATCAAAGAGAGCCAGGGTACCCAACTTCTGAGGCCTCTGAAGAATGAATAGCTCTAAAGCTTGGATCCATGGCTGATCCTGGCCCAATTAGTATGCTAAAACCTTTTGGGAACCTAGTTACCAAGCTAAAATCTCATTAAATCATAAGAAAATTACAAATAGGCTACTATTTTGACGTGTCAGAGAGGTAAAAAGCAAGTTAGACTCATGTAACCATGTCAATTATTAATTATTTTCCATGGATAAGCCCCAAAAGAGTCATTAAAACCCTCTTTGGACTAGTATCCATTAATTTACCTCATAGTAACCTGCTATATAGTGTTATTTGCAATTTTACATAGAATGAGGTAAAACCTTCAAAAATTCATTAAAAATACACCTCTTGATGAATATTTTTGAAACTTCAATTAACAATGGAGAAAGGTATTATCCATAAATAAACAAAAAAGAAATACAGTTTCATGGGTAAAATTCGAAGTTTTACTTACAGTCCATTTTTGATAATTCCATGTGAAATACTGAATCTTCAAAAATTCATGAAAAAAACCACCTGTGATTAAATTTCCAATAAAATTTATAACATTGAGAAATTAATTTTTATTTTGAAATAAAAGAAGATTTAAAGTTGTTACTCCCTTTATTCTTAACCATATTTTGGTTGGTAGTAATGTAAAAGCACCAGTTAAGTAATTATGATAATCTTACATGACAACATATGATGCAATCATTAATCCAAAAATGCTTATTGTTTTCTCACTCACTGGTTTTTTAGTTTTCTCCATGGCATTCCTCTGTGAGCTGTCTTAGAATTAAAAGAGGCCTCCTCTTGCTGTTTTTTTCAAATCATCTTATTATCCAATTATATCTTTATTACCAACAAGTAAGTAGTAGTTAAAATCCTTTCTTCAGTGTTTTAATTCTTTCAGCATCAATAAGAAGTGAGTGAAATCATAGAAATTGACTATATATTTTTTTAATATTTTTATAAATCAATTTTGATCTTTTAAATCCACAATTATACATCAAATCTCTCTACCAATCTCTTTCTAAGGCTCATTAGTATTAGTGAGTGATTCATTATTAATTCTTAAATGTTTTTCTCTAGTAATAGTTTTCTTCAAGAATTATACTTCAAATAATTCTTTCAAAAGATAATTATATATTAAAATAATTGTTTTTAAAAAAAGAAGCTTTATTATTAAATAGTTTTTGTAATTGATTCATTTAGACAATTGCTGCTTACTGTTATAATCACTAGTAGTGTATAGCAAGTAAAAGAAAGAATCAAATAATTAATTATTTAATTGTGGTTATAATAATTTTATTTTTATATTTCATAATAACAGTCATAGTACTGTTGATTAATAGTAATATTATCAGCAGTTTCATAGACACATCTTACAGAAATGAGCCAATAAAGATATTAAACATTGAATTCAAAAACAAAAAATGAGGTAATCAACTACTGGGAATGTATTTATTCAATATCCTACTTATTATATCGATTTCAAAGCTTAATATCCTGTTGGACCACCAAAAAAAGGACCTAGTCACTCAGTAGCTAAAGATTGTATTCATATATTTCTCACAAGGTTGAGTCAAAAATATCAAAAAAACTTATATTACTTTAATACTTTTCAACTTCAGTCACACTTCAAGATATGAGTGTTATATTCCCTTTTCAAGGCTCAACACAAGTTTTATGATTTTAATTTTTTTTCCCTTAATTGAATTATAATTCAAGCTCAACAATCTTATAATCAATGAATTAGATGTGTGATCAATTCAGTCCATGAAACAGAGTCTTCTTTGTGAGTTCTTCTATTTCCGACAGGAAAATGTTTTTAAATGACCATCCCAAACTGAACAAAATCTGGGTGAATTTGTTTTTAATTTTTACTAATACATATTTTAAATTTGAAATTTGATGAACATGTTTGAAGCTGGTTGGATATGGATCTGAAGTGATATTTATATCAATTCAAGCCTACTTACAAGGATCCATCAGCTTAATTCCCAAGCCCCCACCAAAAAGATTACATTTTATTCAATATTATATGCTAGTACCAAACCTTAATAGCAAAAAGAAAAGGAATGTGCCCCTCAATATTTCATCTTAGTAGTATTCAACTGATATTGACTTCTCATTCAATCACCCAAACTCTACAAATAACTTATGATTGAAGAATCACTATTATTTTGGGTTGAGAGAATTTGTTAAGGTATATTAAGCTTCAAAAACCTTTCAGAGTTTGCATAGATAAAACACAAGAAAGAAATAGGTCAAAAACATTTATTCATATGAATTGGTTTGTTTTAACATCATATAGATTTCCATTTTGGAAATAAAATTAGATGATTATTGATCTGTTCAGAAATTAATACTTTCTCATTTTTTTCACTAACTACCTGATATGTGTATTATATTTTTTTATTTATAGAACAGAATTTATGCAGGTGACCCCCATGGCATTAAGGGGAATCGGAAGACAATTTCTTAAGCTAAACTTAATAGCTTTGTTTTCTTCATGTTTGTGTATTGAAAAATTTGATTTATTACATCATAATGAAATATGTCAGCCATTAAAACATATTCTGTCAAAAAATAGAAAACTCCCCATAAATTCAAATTATTCAAAAAATATTAAATTCTCATTAATGAAACGAACAAGAGAAAATTAGCTTCAATTCAATTAAAAAATATAAACTTAATAAAAACTCAATATAAAATAAAATAAATGGAACATTTCAAATAAAAACTCAATTGAAGAAAATTCAGTTTAACCATATAAATAAATTAATGTTAAATTTACTCAGATGTAACACATATACTTTCATTGGCTTAATATAATATATATATAAATCTATTTCTAGACCTATAATACAATTACTTATCTGGTTTCCCCCCTGAATTTCCTATAATAATAAATCACAAAATCACTAATATTGAGAATATTATATTAGTTTTTGAAATATTGAAATTTACCATTACATCAAGATCATTAATGCAAAAACATTATTATTCCAACAGTTTTATATTAAGTAATATATAAGTCAGTACTCCCAAAGAAAAAATTTCATTTTCCAAAAGCCTACAAAGACTTGTATCTTAGAAGAAAAATAAACGACCTATTTTCTCATTAAGCCATGGTTATTTTCTGAAAATCAGAGTGATTACGAATTTATATATTTTTATTTTATCATCCAAACGTTCTCAGTTGACAAATCAAAGCGGGATATTTTTCTTTCAATATCAGTGAGAAAATGCTTCATGCCCAAAGTTATGGACTGAGATGCTAGTGGTATCTGATTTGTCTATATGGTATTTTTGTAATCCCTCCTGAAACTTTCCTTTGTGCTACTAAGATTAATTTTCTTTTGAATTTGAAAAGGAACAATCTTACTTTAAAAGAGAATAAAAATAAGTTTTATTTTGTAGCACTTTATGCAGAGTTTTGTAGAGATGCCAATCTTAATTTAGGATCACTTTTGTGTGATATCTAGATTCTTAGAATATACTCAACTCCTTGAAAAACTCTTTTATTAATGAGATATCTAAAATTACTCTGGTTTCAGTATAAAATCATTCAGATATGGTTTTTCATATATGGGTTGATGAGCCTTTGATCCCCCATGAAATACTATGAAACAGACCTTAAAGGTTGAATTTTTTTTATGAAATTATGAGTCAAGTCAAAAAATTAAAATACATAGGAAATTGAAACAATCCTTCCAAATTTACTTTTGAGCTCTTGAAATTTTACCAGCCTGACCAAACAGGGATATTCAAGAAACCAAATTCAATTCATGTGGCTTTATTTACTTCCAAAATTTCCATTTCAATATTTAACTTCTGTCCTATTTCCCACCTGAATCCAATTTATCTCCCATTTGAAATTCTGAATGCAAAACCTTCTGCCATGTGTAGCCATTTTTTTCATGGTGATTTTAATATGCTATTTGAAAAATACTGCCAGACTTGGTAGGATAAAATCTTTATATAATGATTTAAGGTAGGAATTTGAAAATACTTGAAGGTTTGGGTGAAATATGGTGAAATGGAAACCTATTTACTTTCAACATCTTTCTCCTAGTGATTCTCTTGGTATCAGTAGAAATTAAAATATACATTCTACTATAATAAGAAATTATTTCAAATTCTTAATATGATTGACTCATTATCAAATCATTTTTTCATCATATTGTACCAATTATTTAATATTATAGCTATAGCTGTAGCTCATTGACATAATATGCTGATAATCTTTCAAGTATTAATTAAGCTTATGTTAATGGGAAATATTCCTTGTTATCACAAATTCTCATTATATAAGCGATTTTCTATCTTATTACAAGAGAGCTATAGCTACTTTAATAGTGAGATAAAAACTTATCTGAGAGATTATTTTGAGATTTTGAAATCTCAAAATAATATTTATGGACTAATAAGCTCCATTCTCATTTTTTTGGTATTTGAAGCCAAGTATGAAATTTGATGATCAACAGGATCATTAAAATGATATACTTTGATTATGTCTGGGGAATTAACTCTAAATTTGAATCCGTGATATGCAAGTCATATTTTTTATCTTTATTCAGTGACTTTGGGGGGCTTCCCTGAATATATGATTGAGGATCTATTATAGAAGCCATCGTGACTATAATTCAAAATCCTTCTCTACATTGAAAAGACTAAAAACTGCAGATACCAAGGTACTTCAGAATCTATCAGTGCTGCAGATATTTCATAAATTGTGACTATATGAAAAATTTAATTCTGAATATGGTCATGTAATCTTTCTTATACCTTTACCTATCAGAATGAGCTCAAGAGCAAATTATTTATTATTATTGATGCTCTTTATTCAGTATTTTACAGTTTCTTTTAGCTATATTGATATATCTACTGAATATCAATTTCCAAATTTGCATTATAATAAGCTCATATTTAAATTAATATACCAACGTTTGTTCATGTATTTTCTGTGACTTTATTTGAATATTTCCTTCTATCTCCAAAATTCGCATTCCCTACAGCCAAAAAATATCACAGTGAGCCAAGATCATTCACTTTCCTACCTCTGAATTTTGATAGAAAATTCTATAAAGTATTTTCATTCAAAAGTTGTTTAGGTTTCCTTTTGAGGCCTTCTTTTGTTCCTGAATATTTTGAGCAGTTTTCCTTATTGAGTTTTGTTTCCCCTTAGCAATACATATTCATGGGTTGCACTTATTTATCATGCTACATAGTCCTTTTCCCTTCTTTTGATTATTCTTTCTTCTTTTATCACCTTAATATTTTGTTCTCTTTCCCTTATTCCAATGGGAAAATTGTTGATTTTTGATCAACTTCTCAGGGAGGAATAATTTCCTGTATTTCTTTTTGTAAGGTTAATTAAGGCTTTCTAGGAAATTTAGATTTTTCTGTACTATTTCCCCACTTATCTCTAGCTTGACTAAATTTGACCCATGGAAAATCATATCATAAATTATTCAGAAAAATAATTTAATAGTTTCCTTTGTTCTTTGATATTGCTAGAGCTTAGTGTAGAAGCCAGTACTAGATCTCCTGATTCAAGCTGTGGTATTATATTACTCTTATTACTTTTTCTTCTGGAATACTCAAAAAATTCTTGCATGCGTAAATAAACCTTATTTCTTTGTTTTTCAATAATAACTTTGGAGATTCATGATTTTGGATTTACATCCACATGGCCTTTCCTTAAAGCTTCATATGTAACCTTGAGGCTTCATCCTTTATAAAAAATTAAAGGTTCTTTATCATTGATGCATGTATTAATTTTTTCTATTAAAATTGTAATCCTGGATATCTTGTGCACCAATAATGTATGAATACATTAGAACATTCCAAGTATAAAGCTTATGAACAGAATCTACTTAGCCTATTTTTCAGTCTCTTCATGATTATTTCATCCAAATAGTCTTTTTGGGGATCGTAAACAATTAAAAAACACATTTATCCAATAAATCTCAAAGTGCATATTTTAAATAAGGAGCTCTATCGCAACTCAGTTTTTGTAATATTCTTGAGTAATTTACTAATTCCTTCTAAATGACAATGTATGTGTCCCTGGAAGCTTCTTCTGTATTTAATTCTGAAAGCATGGGTGTTTTTCTAAATATGTCTACAGGCTTAACACATGCATTGTAGGTCCTTCCATTTATGCATGAAAATTCTGTTATCCAATCCACTTGGACTATTTAGTATTTTTTTATTTGATTATTTTATTCAATTATTTTTCGAAATACTTTACCTTTGAGATTTCTGGCATTTTGAAATTTCTCACAAGAATTGCAGTACTCTACCACATTCCTCTTTCAATTGAGCCACCAAAAACAGGCTTCGCCTCTGACCGATTATCCCTATTAGGTAATATTTCTTGTAGTACACTACCATGACATTCCTGATGTCAGCTGGAGTCTATGTTGAAGCAGTAATTAGGCTATTTACAACTAGAACTATGACTGTGACACGTGAAAATAACTATAAAATAAGAGTTTTTAAATAATATAATAAAAGGGTTCTAATATTGGGAAATAGTGGTGGTGAGCACTATAGAGAACCCTGGATGCAGTCTTACCAGTTGGATTACTATAATAAGGACTACAATAATTAAAATTAAAGTTATACCCTGATTATTACCCAAGGGTAAAACTGTTTTGGACAGTTTACTACGTAGGATATTCAAGAGCAGGATGAGGAAACAATTCTGGCTGTGAAAAGCCTCCTTTTTATCCTGAAATGGGGTGGAAAGGGTGCTAGACCTTTCCACGTAGAGAAGGTGAAGATTTTTTCACTCTCTAGTACTGGCTTGTGATTTGCAAACAGCCTGTATAGCCTGTATTGGGCTCAGATGTGGTTTGTAAACCACATCTGGGCAGTTTTCACCAATACAGGGTGAAAATTTTCATCTGGGGACCTCACAGCCTGATTCTGATGTGTGTGACGCATAGAATGCTGTACAGGAACTGTATGGGACCCCAGTCTTGACTGACATATGAGGTATTGAAGCAAAAACAATCTTCTTCGTCTATTTGACACCTCATATTCATGGTTATGGGATATTATCCCATGGTAAGGCTGTATATGACAGCAGGTGGGAATCTGACCTTAAAACAGCCAAAACTTTGTCAATTCTTGAGATATCAACCTCAAACATTGGTTCAGTGTGTAGCCCTGTATGGGCTCTACACAATGGTACCTCATTTGATATGGGTATCACTAAATATGGCAAAGTTATCCCATGTACAAGATTTTTGTACATTTGCATGGTATAGGCAAAAAGCTGTATCGAGCTTATTGGCCCCATACCTTTTGTTCTAGTTGAGATATGGGGAAATGGATGACACCATCAGATAGCCCTGATTGTGCTCTTTCCAAAAAGACCCCACTTTAAGTATCTCACACTAAAACTGTAGAAGTTAGATGAGAGGTGAATGTTTTGTTCACCCTTATTTGGCCTGAAATTGACAATAACTTGAGTAATATTGGTTCTAGCTCAGTTTGGCTGGTACCATTGGATAGCCCTGGCTTAATGCTTCATGTTTAATACCCATTTGATGGGTTTAAGCCTCTCCTTCTGGGCTTTAGATGAGAGGTGAAAATTAAGGTTTATGCTCAGCAATAACTTTGAGCAGGAATAACTTTGTTATTTCTTGTCCTATGGTGATGGGACTTATGTTTTCAGAGAGAGGTGAGTTTCCTCTTTCTTCTGATACTTTTTGAGCTTATTTGGCTCATTTCCATGTTTTGGTGGTATCTTGGCTATACCATTGGTTTATTGTATTTTGGCTGTCATGCTTGTGCTCTGGTTTTGAGTCACAGGCTGACATACCCTCCCTCTAAAAAATGCTCATCATTGATGAGACTGTTCAGTCCTCCTAGAGGCCCTGAATCTCCTTATATGAAGGTTACCATCTGGTATGGCATCTTCTGCCAACCATTTGTCTTTATCAGCTGTTTGGTGCTTGAATCCAACTAAGTATTGTCTTTGATCCTTTCCATTAAGTATGATCTTCCTAGCCCTGATGATCTTACTCACAGGTCCTGGGGAGTCCTCCACTTCCACTATGTCAGGTGGTGTGGGGTTCTTCTTCCTGGAGGGGAATTTATCCTCCTCTGTTTGGAAGTATGGTTTGACCAAACTTACTGGGAAGACTGGGTGCTTCCTGGAAAATTCCTCTGTAAGTTTTACTTCCACTGAATTCTTTCCTATCATCCTAATGATAGTGAAAGGCCCTACAAATGAGTCCCTCATCTCCTTGGGTCCTTTAAGATTATTAAAGTTCAGTGTAGACACTAGCACCTGGTCCCCTTCCCTAAAGTCAGGTTCCATGTGTGTCTTGTCCCACCTCTGCTTATTATATTCTTTTGCCTCAGCTATGCATTTGGCAGCTGTGTCACAAGCCCTCTTCCACATATAATGGAAGTCGTTGGCTGTGGGGTGGATGGTCAGAAGATTCTTCTTTAAGTGATCCACAGGCAACAGGGGATTCCACCCTTTCTCTACCACTGCAGGTGTTTTTCCTGTGGTAGAGTGCTGACTTTTATTATAAGCCAGTTGGACAGCTGGTAGAAGGGTAACCCAGTCATGGTTGTATCCTTCATGGTCCTTGTATTCCATGCCATAGGCACAGAACCTTATCAGGATGTCTTCCATAGTTTGGATCATCCTCTCAGCTGGGCCATCTGTTTGGGGATGGTAAGCTGTGGAAAAGTCAAGCTTGGTGCAAAGCATGTCATACAAGTTGGTCTAAAATTCAGATGTGAATTTTGGGTCCCTATCACTAATGATGATTTTAGGGACTCCACAGGTAGATATGATGTTATTCCAAAATAACAGGGCAGCATCCATGGCTGTGTCCTCTTTGTGGCATGGTAGAAACCTCATGCTCTTGCTGAACCTATCAACTATGATCAGGCAGGCATTGTAATTTTCTTTGCCTCCTGGGATAAGTCCTGTAACCCAGTCCATGTTGATAGTTTCCCATGGGTGTTTGGGTTCTTCTATGTGTTGAAGTAACCCATACTTCTTCCCATTTTTCCTATTTGCCTTTTGGAATCTTTCACAAGTTTTGATGTTTTCTCCCAACTCTTGTTCCCACTTGGGCCACCAAGCTGTACTTGCTACCCTCTTTTTGGTCCTGTCTTCACTCATGTGTCCCATATAGGGGCAGTCATGGCATTCCTGCAGGATCAAGGAGATGTGGTCTCTGTCTACCATTGTGAGTGCACTTGTGTGTTTCTCTCTGTGGTAGAGCAGGCCATCTATAAGGAAGAACGTTTTATCCTTAGAGGCCCTCAACCAGGGTTCTGCCATCTGAGATTCCAGTTCTGGACTCCTGTACTTTTGTTGAAGGAGTTGTAGTAGTATGCCACACTGTTTGGGTTTGGCATAAGACTTTAGTACTGCACTAAAAAATTCATTGTGCAGTTCAGAGGAGCGTATCCCCAATATGGGAGTTTCTGTCCCCTCTGAATCAGTGTTTGCACTGTCAAGGGTACCACTTTCTGGTGCCCTTTCAGAAAATCTGAAGTTCTTTATCCTATCTACTTCCATGAAATGGATAGGGATTTTGGATGCAACTTCAGGATCATAAGCTGGATTTCTTTTGACATTGTCCAGTGGCCATCTGCATTGGTATGACTTTTACCTTCTTTTTATATGATGGTCATGTTCCCTCTATACTCCTGGATGGCTATTTGCCATCTCAGCATGTGTCTATTTGTAGTCTTCATGTTCAGTAAATACTTCAAGGCTGTGAAGTCTGTGTAGACTTCAAAGACTGCACCCTCCAGATAATAATGGAGTTTTTCTAGAGACCAGACTAGACATAGACATTCAGTCTGGGTGGCCCCATACCTGGCTTCTGAATATTTCAGCTGTCTTGAGATGTAGCAAATTACTCCTTCTCTTGGTTCACCATCCACAATTTGTCTTTGGTGAAGGTCTGCTCCTAGGCCTTGACTACATGCTGCATCTATATATAACTTGAATGGTAGTTCAAAGTCAGGTCAGATGAGCACAGGTGCATTTGTGAGTTCATATTTGATCCTCTCATATGCATGCCTCTTTTCCTTGGTTATTTCAAAAACTACATCTTTTGAACATAACTTGTATAAACTACTAGTTATGTGTGCAAAGTTTTTGATGTGGTTTCTATAGTAGCTAGCAAACCCACGAAAAGATTGCATCTCTTTGATGCTTTTTGGTACTGGCTTTTGCAGTACTTCTGATACTTTATTCTGGTCGATTGCCAGACTAAGACCTGAAACTTTATGTCCTAGAGCCAGTAACTCTTGTTGGCCAAAATTGCACTTTTTAAGTGAGATTTTGATATTTATGGGTGTGCATTTACTTAGTCCTCTGTCTATGTACTGAACATGGTCTTCCCATCTCTCTGAGTATATAATGATATTATCAATGTATGCCACCATCAAGCCTCCCATTATTTCTTCTTGAAATATTGTGTCCATCATCCTTTGGAAGTGGGCTGGTGCATTTTTGATGCCAAATGGCATCCTGGTATACTCGAATATGCCCATATGGCATATTATTCTGCGCAATTTCATGGAGTTTGGTTTAAATCCATTTTGATGGAAGCCTTTCATACAATCCATTTTAGGTATGTATTTGGCTTTTGCCAGTTTATCCAAGGCATGAGGTATCCTGGGTATAGGGTACCTGTCTGCTTTTGTGTAGTTATTCAGATCTCTGAAATCTCCAAAAAGTCTAGACTTGCCATCATGCCAGGTGATTAGGACAGGGGTGGTGATTTCCACTAGTTCATTATGTCCAATCTTCCTGATGACATCCATATCCAGGAGTTCATTGATATGTTTCTCAATTTCTTTCCTGGTTTCCAGTCTTGCTGGATAAGGAGGTCTCCTAAGCACGGGTGGAAGAGGCCTTTCTACATCCAAATATAGTTCTATATCATGGCCTTTAATCTTGCCTAATGGTTCTTCACCAATGGCAAATGCTGGTCTTTTCTTTCTCAGCATCTTCAGTAAACATAGTTTTTGTTTACTGGTGAGGGTAGTGCTAAACTGTCCTTCTCTGAATTCCTTCTGGAGTTCTTCTAGTGGGTCTTGAGAAGATATTTGGTATATATAAAGTGAAAATTTCTTTTCCTTGTTAGTACCAATGGTAATGTGCCTATTTTTACTGTTGTAAATGTCTATGCCATACATCCTCTGGTAATCTGTTCCCAGTAAAAACCCTTGGATGTGGGCATCATCAAGCACTAAAAACTCTGGGTTGAGTTTCATATTACCCCTCCTGTGGGTTATAATTATTTCTTTGATAATTGTCCCAATGGAATTCATCTTCCCTGATGCACTTCTGAAGTTCTTTGCCTTAGTGGGCAAGAGCTGTTTTTCCCAGTTTGGGAAGTGGGTATCCAGATAGTTTCTGGCCACTATGGAGCAGTGTGCTCCACTATCAATGATCAGTGGATCCTGAGCATTGTCAATGCAAACAGTCATTTTTGTGGCTGTCCCATGTATGTATGCCATTCCTTTGGTTGGTGTAACCAGGAATGTTTGTGCATCTTTTGTGTGTTTTCACAAACTCTTACTAGCAGTGTCCTGTGGCATGCCTGCTTCTGACTGTATGTCCTGAATTTCTAGTGGGGCTTCCTCTTGGTATTCCACTACAATTCCTCTCTTGGGTCTTGATCATCATCAGATGGTTCTCTGATGGCATCACCCATGGAGTCTGTTCAGAGTCCTCTGGGACTTTCCTAATGGCATAGACTTTTTTCTTGGCCTTTGGACAGTTGTTGGCATAGTGGTCTGTTGAACCACAATTGTGACAAGAGTTCCTCTTCTTTGCCACTTCTTCCACTCTTTCTTTGGGCTGTCTTTAAACTCTACCCTGAAAGGTTGTTTCTCTTTGAAACTAATGCTCTTATATGGGGTGAATTTCCCTATATTTTTCCTCTTCCTTATGTCTTGTAAGGTGTTGGCAATGTCATCTAGAGTGCAATTTTGGTTGCATCTGCATTTTACTGCATGCTCTAGTTCTCCTGGCAGTTTTGTCAGAAGCTTGTGATCCCTCATTTGAATGATCATCTGAGGATCAATGGCTTTAAGTCTTTTAGACTGTCTGAGACACCACTCATATGGATCCTTGTCCACAGAGTATTTGTCATTTTCAAATGACATGGTCTTCTTCCATATCCAAGTTCCATTGCTGTACTTTTGTATGATTTGACTCTTCCACCATGGCCAGTTTCTCCTGCCATGGAATTCTTTCATTTCTGTGTACCATATACTAGCATGACCTTTAAATGCAGTATTCAATCTAGCAGTGATTCAGTAGTCTGGTATGCTTGGTACATCAATGAAGAGTCCATCAATATAGTCTATGAGCTCCATATGATTATTTTCTCCTGATCCAGAGAATTTGGGCCAGCTTGAGGCCTCAGGAAGCTGTTTCAAGGCTTCCTTCTCTGAACAAGACATTCCATATCCATCCTGGTATTGTGATGGAGATCTTGCCTTATTCATCAACATGGCATCTGGTTTGATGTCATCTGGTTGATATGGATTCTCCACAACTTGGCCTTGTTGTTGGGGCTTCAAGTTATGGTAGACATTAAACAATTTGTTTATGTCTTGTTCCAGACAATCCCTGTACCTTCTGCTGTGGTGTTGTTCTTCAAAGACTATATTCAGTCTGTTGTTGGTTTCTTCAGAGGCTTTGCTCAGCTGAGCATATCCTTCTTTAAGATTGTTAACTATCTGTTCCAAGGAGGCTTGAGTTTTTCTCATCCTCTCTTGGCCAGCATCAATTTCTGCAAACTGCTTTGCAGATTGTTCAGCATATTGGGACATTTGTAACCACAGTGTATCACTGTTGATGTTACTCTCAGATGTGACAATGTTATGTTCAGTCTGAGTGGGGGAAATGTTTCTATTACTAGGACTACTGATTCTAGAGTGGTTTACAGCTACTTCTGGTTCTTGTGCACTTCCTTTACAAAATCCAACAGCTTCTGAATCATAGGGTCTTACTCTTTCCTCCTCTTGTTGAAGGAGGTTTTTTTCTTAACCTTGTTTCCTTGTCTTCTCCTGGAGGCTTCCTGGAATTGTGAAGAATGGTGACTATTGGCCACTGATATGCTGGTTTCTGAATGGTATGAAGCCACTGGAGAGCTGATTTGGCCTGCTCCTTGTGAGCCTGAAGGAGTCTTAGTAGGCCCTGTCTGGGTTAGCTGTTCTTCTATAGCTTGGATAGCTGCTTGATTCTCCTTTATCCTCTGTGCCCTTGCCTCCAGGAGTCTGAACTGCCTGGTAGGATTCCAACCTTTGGTTATTACCATCAGGTCTTTGAAGTCTATCTCTCTGAGACAGATGTTCTAGCAACTTGCTCCAAGTTCTGCCCAGTGACTTGCCACGTTGAACCTCTTGTTGTCCATGCTCCATTGGAATAAGTCCTTGAGGAGTTGGTGAAGCTGAAGAACTTGATCCATGTCTCTCCAGTCCTCTGTTTTGAGGTCTCCATTCAATTGGAGTGTGAATGGCAGGGTTTATATTATCTCCCTCATTGTTTTGCCATCCACTACTTTGTCCAAGGTGTCCTCTTTCAGGTCTTCTGGTTCTGGACAAACCTTCTCTGTCCTCTGGTTGGTTCCTTTGGAAGCCAAGATCTCTGAGGTGTACAGGTGACATTTTAGTGTTTTAAATCAGTCAAAATCTTTATGCTCCTAGGGTATTTACCTTTGACTGTGCCTTGTACAAATTTGGTATCTGCTGATTTGGGCAGTTTGCCTTTGGAGGTTACAACTGGATTAATAATTGTAATTTTCCCTGTACAAGTTATCAAGGTTGGTTTACCTTGTATTGATGCAGAATTTCGTGGTTTTCTACTCTTCTGAGTGGCAATGGGTGTCCACTTTTTTTCTGTTATCAGACCTTCACTGTGCCTCTTTCCTTTGCCTTTGCTGCCCTCTGGTTCTGAGGGTGTCACTGGTGTGTTGACCTGTGACTGGCTTTCAAGTGGTATGAAGTTGTCTTCCACTCAATCAAAACAGGAAAAAAGAGGGCTTATGTCAGTCAAGACTTCTCAAGAAATGCTGGTTTTGCATGTCTAGGAATGGCCTCTGGGCTTGTATATTATTACACTGTGCCCTTGTATAATGACAGTGTGATTGAATTAACAATTCCATGTCAAAAATACAGCTTACTAATATTTGGTATACTGTTTTTATTCCAATATCTCACAGAATAACTTGTATTTAGCAAGTGTAAACTGTCAAAAAGTGGTGTGTAACGGGGCAATTGATTTAACAATATGTCCAACCATGCCTCAACTGTTGGTTTATCAGTATGAGGTGTCTTATTTCAATTAAAAAATGAGACTATATTAATGGGTTATGTGTTTTTATATGTAAAACACACCAAAAATAGGGGTCTTGTGGTTATTAACCACATGACAGGTAATCTTAAAATATGAGTAAAAAAGGTGGTATATGTACCAAAAAAGGAAAATGTATATATAATATATATATTTTTAAGAAAATGTACGCCTAAAAAGAATAAAAAAATTGTCAGAAAGTGAGAACTAAGAGAAAAACTCACTTATAAGGGTCCCAAAAGGTTAAAAACACAGCCACACCCCCAAAATGTCAGCTGGAGTCGATGTTGAAGCAGTAATTAGGCTATTTACAGCTAGAACTATGACTGTGACACGTGAAAATACCTATAAAATAAGAGTTTTTAAATAGCATAATGGTTTATAATATAATAAAAGGGTTTTACTACTGGGAAATAGTGGTGGTTAGCGCTATTGAGAACCCTGGATGCAGTCTTACCAGTTGGATTACTATAATAAGGACTACAATAATTAAAATTATAATTATACCCTGATTATTACCCAAGAGTAAAACTGTTTTGGACAGTTTACTACGTAGGATATTAAAGAGCAGGATGAGGAAACAATTCTGGCTGTGAAAAGCCTCCTTTTTATCCTGAGATGGGGTCGAAAGGGTGCTAGACCTTTCCACGTAGAGCAGGTGAAGATTTTTTCACTCTCTAGTACTGGATTGTGGTTTGAAAACAGCCTGTATAGCCTTTATTGGGCTCAGATGTGGTTTTGAAACCACATCTGGGCAGTTTTCACCAATAAAGGTTGAAAACTTTCATCTGGGGACCTCACAGCCTGATTCTGATGTGTGTGACGCATAGAATGCTGTACAGGAACTGTATGGGACCCCAGTATTGACTGACATATGAGGTATTGAAGGAAAAACAAGCTTCTTCATCTATTTGACACCTCATATTCATGGTTATGGGATATTATCCCATGGTAAGGCTGTATATGACAGCAGGTGGGAAGCTGACCTTAAAACAGCCATACCTTTGTCAATTCTTGATATATCAACCTCAAAATTGGTTCAGTGTATAGCCCTATATGTGCTCTACAAAATGGTACCTCATTTGATATGGGTATCATTAGATATGGCAAAGTTATCCCATGTACAAGATTTCTGTACATTTGCGTGGTATAGGCAAAAAGCTGTATTGAGCTTATTGGCCCCATACCTTTTGTTCTAGTTGAGATATGGGGAAATGGATGACACCATCAGATAGCCCTAATTGTGCTCTTTCCAAAAAGACCCCACTTTAAGTATCTCACACTAAAACTGTAGAAGTTAGATGAGAGGTGAATGTTTTGTTCACCCTTATTTGGCCTGAAATTGACCATAACTCCAGTAATATTGGTGCTAGCTCAGTTTGGCTGGTACCATTGGATAGCCCTGGCTTAGAGCTTCATTTTGAGTAACCATTTGATGGGGTTAAGCCTCTCCTTCTAGATCTTAGATGAGAGGTGAAAATTAAGGTTTATGCTCAGCAATAACTTTGAGCAGGAATAACTTTGTTATTTCTTTTCCTATGGTGATGGGACTTATGTTTTCAGAAAGAGGTGAGTTTCCTCTTTCTTCTGATACCTTTTGAGCTTATTTGGCTCAGCTCCATTTTTTGGTGGTATGTTGGCTATACCATTGGTTTATGGTATTTTGGCTGTCATGCTTGTGCTCTGGTTTTGAGTTACAGGCTGACACCTGAGATATCTTATTCATATATTCTTTGTATATAGGCTCAATTACACAATTTTTTTTATTCTTATGATAGGAACCCCCATCAATAAAGTTAAATAAACTATTCCTTCTTAATAAGAATTTTTTTCAAACCCTATAAGTTTTATCTACTGAATAACCACCCCTAAATTCATTCTGTAGAAATTTTCATTTCATATAGACAGTTTCTTCCAGTTTATAGATTTTTCTACCTTGCCTAAATAATTTTGTAATTATTTCTGTTTCACAAGTTCTTTCAATTTTTATTCAATATTCAGCTTCATTTGGTACCCATTGAGGCCTATCTGATGTTTGATGGTTCCTATCTAGTTAAACCATTTTCTTTTTTTCAGAAATTAAATTTTCATGCAATATTGTCACATTAAATCTTAGAACTTGTCTATTTGAAGCTATCATATCCAAAAATTAATTAACAGAATTGCAGTATATTATCAAGTAAGATACACTTCCATCAAGGTAGTAATTCACTTTCTCTAATTCCAAAACTGAAATTAGAAGTCCATTTGACATGAAATGAATCTTTCCCCTCGATTTTATTTTTCTTGAAATAAATTGAATTGATTGTTTACTTGGGCTTTCTTTCATTATTTTCTGTTTTTAGCTAAGTCCCTAGTCCTGACCATAGGAATCAACACATAAATTCAAGGGTAATTTCCAACCTTTTATTGGAAGAATTCTGAAGTTTTTGAGAGATTTGTGAAGTTAAGTGGATTACTCAACCCCTTAATCAGTTTATTAAAAGATAGCTTCTCTTTTTCATATGTTTGAGATAAGGATTTGAAACTTCTTATAAGTTCCTTGATATGTTTCCAAAAATATACTTAAAATCCAAAAAAGGACTTAATTCCTTTCTTGGTTTGTGGAATTGACTAGATATTCCAGATCATTCAATTTACGGTGGTGCCTCTTGAGTTATATTACCAAATTGAAATAACTGCTTTCTTCAATACTATTTCAAGTGTTTCCAGATGTCTTTCCCAAGCGTCTGAAGCTGAAATTATATAATAAAGGTATGTAATCAGCCATTATTCAGATAGTTTTTCTGGAAAATATGGTTCATCCTTCTATTAAAATGTTAAGAGACAAGCTTTATTTCAAAATTTATTACATGCCATTCATATATCAAAAATTACTATAGCTTTCAATAACTTCTTGTCATTATCTATAATTAAATTTTGATCAAATCTGTAAGATTTGTCTATGAAACTGATGATAATATTACTATGAATCAACAGTACTATGACTGTTCTTATGAAATATAATAACAAAATGTTATTATAACCACAATTAAATAATTAAAGAATTATTTCTTTCATGTGTTAAACACTAGTAGTGATTTTAACAGTGAGTAAGTAATTGTCTACAAGAATCAATTACAAGAAGATTTTAATAATAAAACTTCTTTTATTAAAATAATAAAATTATTTTAATATATAATTATCTTTTGCAAGAATAATTATAATGGTAATTCTTGAAGAAAACTAATTTTAGAAAAAAACTTTAAGAATTAAAAATAAATCACTCACTAATATTCCAAACAGCTTATTGAAAGATAAGATAGAGAGATTTGACGTAGAATTGTGGATTTTAAGGATCAAAATGAATTTATAACAGTATTACAAAAATATATAGTTGGATTCTATGATTCCACGTCTTTCTGATTGATTCTGAAAGATTTAAAACACTTAAGAATAGCCAGAACTAATACTTACATGTTGGAAATAATGATTTAAATGATAATATGATGATGTGGAAAAAACAGCAAGAGGAGGCCTCTTTTAAGTCAACAACAGCTCACAGAGGCGGGCCATGGAGCAAACTGAAAAAGCAGTGAGTGAGAAAACAATAAATCCTTTTGAATTACTGATTGCAGCATCTGTTGTCACATAAGATTGTCATAATTACTTAATTCAATGATTTTACGTGAGTACCAACCCCAATATGGTTAAGAATAAAAGGAGTAACATCTGTAAATTTTCTTTTATTCAAAAATAATCATTGATTTCTCAAATTTATCAATGTTATTGCCAATTTCATCACAGGTTGTAATTACTTTGAATTTTGGAAGATTCAGTGTTTCACATAGAATAGTCAAAAATGGACTGTAAGTAAAACTCTTAATTTTACTAGTAAAACTGTAATTCGTTTTGATTTTACCATAGATAATGAAGTTCTCCATTAGTCCTGAATGGTTTAGGAAGATTCATTAATAACTCTATTTTTAATGAATTTTTGAAGTTTTTACCTCATTTCTACGTAGAATTGTAAATATCAGTGTTTAACTGGTTGCTATGAGGTAAATCAATGGATACAAGTCCAAAAAGGTTTTTAATTACTCTTTTGGGGTTTATCCATGGAAAATCATTAAGAATTGGCATGGTTACGGGAGGCTAAGTAGCTCTTTACCTCCTTGGCACGTCAAAATAGCAGGTTATTTGCTATTTTCTTAAGATTTACAGTAGTTGTAACATGGTAACCAAGTTCCCAAAAGATTTTAGTTTACCAATTAGGTCAAGATCAGCCATGGATTCAAGCTTTGGAGCTGTCCACACCTCTGAGGCCTCAGAAGTTGGGTACCCTGGCTCTCTTTGATGTTTTTTTGGCCCCTTGCCTATTTTTCACGTCAAAATAGAAAATTAAGCTTCAAGTGAGATATTCACTACGGGTGTACCAAAATTCCATGTAAGAATACCATGATATTAAGTGCTCAAAACATGCATAACACTATTCCTAGTGTATATGTAACATGGGATTCCTCACATTCCCATTATTTTGGCATGAAATTAAGAAAAACAAAACTTTTCATGGATCTTTTATGTGGTATTGATGATGTGGTATTGAAGTATTTTCCATATTACCACCTCAAAGAGTTAATTTGAGCTTATTCACTCTATGAAGCTACCCTAAGTGAATTTCTGTGTAGAATCCGAATCTGGCCTTAAATCAATGGATTTACTTACTCAATAAAAAGTTATTCATTTTTTCTGAAATCAAAAATGACTAATTTTGGATATATGCGTGACTTATGAGTTATGCATAATTCAAAATTTATTTTTAAGATAATTGTGGCCTATTTGGGTATGTAAAATATACCTCAAGGCTCACATCCCCTCCCTCCAAAAAATAAAATTGTACTACAATTTTATCAATGGTATAAAGAGTAAAAGGCCCCAAAGGGGGTTAATGTCCACTGTCCAACCTCTTTACATCACTCATATCAAGTAATTTAAAGCACATTTATAGACATATTCAGGCTTGTGGCCTTCTTTCATGTCTAAATCTTCTCAAGAGCTTATCTGAGTCAGGTATTTCTTATTCTGCCAGCCATTCATCTTCATGTAATGGATATCTATATCTGACAAGATATTCTCTCTAATTTTTACCCCTAAGTCTCCTTTCTTTTATGACTTTCTTTATCTTTTTGTCTTCATTCTGTTCCACTGGTGGAACAGTTAAAGGAGTTGGGTTCCTTAAAGGAAACAATTCTTCTATTTGCTGTTTGATAAGGCTTCATCAAGCGGACTGGAAAGTTGGGGTGTTTATTTTCCAATTCACTACTCAATTCCACTTGAACTGCATTGGTTCCATGTAAGGCAACAATAACAAAAGGTCCTGCATAAGAATCTTTAAGTTTCTTTGGGCCTTTGATATTATTAAAATTCAAGGTTGAAACTAGAACTAAGTCCCCTACTTTGAAGTCTGGTACTTTATGACTCTTGTCCCACTTCTGTTTTGCATAATCAAAAGCATCATTCATACTTTGTTTTTCATGATGTTTTACTTTATCAACCATTATTTTGAAGCTGGAAGCTGTAGGATGAATGTAAATCAAGTCTTTCCTCAGTGTGTCTTCTGGGAGTCTTGGATTCAATCCTTTTTCTAACATAGCAGGAGTTTGTCCTGTGGAATAATGGACTGATGTCTTGTATGCCAATTCTAGTGCAGGTATCAGAGTGGACCAGTCATGGGTAAAGCCATCTGAGTCTTTTAATTCTAACCCATAAGCACAAAATCTCCTGATCATGTCTTCTAAATTTTAAATCATCCTCTCTGCTAGCCCATCTGTTTGAGGGTGATATGCTGTAGAGAATGATAATTTAGTCCCAAACAATCTATGAAGATTGGTCCAAAGTGCTGATTTGAACGTGGGATCTCTGTCACTTATTATATTCTTAAATAATCCCGTATTAGAAATAACTCTACTCCACAGAAGAAGAGCTGTATCCATAGCAGTGTCATCTTTATGACATGGTAAGAATATGGGAGTCTTGCTATATCTGTCTACAATGACTAAACAAGCATTATAACTTTTGTCACCACTTGGAGGAAGTGCTGTGACCCAATCCATGTGAGCAACTTCCCAAGGGGATTTTGGTTCTTTAATATGGATCATAAGTCCAAATTTCTTGCCTGTACTCCTGTTTGCGTTTTGACATCTGTCACAGGTATGGCAATAGTCAATGGTTTCTTTTCTCCAAGATGGCCACCATTAACAGTTCTTTACTTTTTCAAGTGTTCTGTCTTCTGACAGGTGTCCATAGTAGATGCTATCATGGCATTCATGAACAATGGTATTAATAAGCAATCTGCTACATAATGTCATTACACAAGAATGTTTGGTTCTGTGGTAAATAATCCAATCCAAAAAGTGAAATCTTCCTTCAGAATAGGAATTTCTCCAAACTTCATCTAGTGGATTGACCAAAGATGTATCTTTGCAGTCTTTATCGAATAAAGAAGTCAAGATATGGCAATTCTTGTCCTGCTTATAAGACTCTCTGACCTCTTCAAAGAATTCAGTCCAAATATCAGTTATGTTAATTCCTTCAATTGGAATCTGTGGTTCAGCCTCCAAAGGTACATAATCTGGGTTGTCAGGAGTGTTGGCTAATGCCCACCTGATAAGTCCATCAGAGTTCTTGTGAATGTTTCCTGCTTTGTGGACTATAGTCATGTTTCCTCTATATTCCTGAATGGCTATTTGCCATCTCAACATATTTCTGTTGGGAGTTTTCATGTTAAGAAGTGATTTTACTGCATTAAAGTCAGTTATCACTTGAAAAACACTTCCATCAAGATAATAGTGTAATTTCTCAAGTGCCCATACCAAGCATAAGCACTCCATTTGGCATGCACAATATCTGGCCTCTGTTGGTTTGATTTGTCTTGAGATAAAACAAGCTAGTTCTTCTGTAGGTTTGTCATCAATAATTTGGCCTTGATGTAGGGCAGCCCCTAATCCATCTTCACATGCATCAATGTACAATTTAAAAGGAATATTCCAGTCAGGCATGAGGAGTAAAGGTGCTTCTGTAAGAGCTCTCCTTATCTTTTCATAATCTTTAATGCTCACCTGTGTCATCTCAAATACAGTCTGTTGATCACAGATTCTATAAAGTGCCTTGGCTAGAATTGCAAAGTCTTTCAAGTGTTGCCTATAATAACTGGCAAACCCAAGAAAAGACATCATTTATTTTTTATTCTGGGGTATTGGCTTAAGTAGCACTGCTGCTACTTTGTTGTTTTCAATACCCAAGCTTAAACCAGAAACAATATTTCCTAATTCTTTGAGTTCTTCAAAACCAAAATTTCATTTCTGAAGTGAAATTTTCATGTTCACTTCTGCAATCTTGTGAAGTACCCTTGCAAGTCTTTCAAGGTGTAAGGACCAAGAATCAGAACATATGATAATATCATCAATATAAATGATAAGTCATCCTTCACAAAATTCTGTGGGAAAGATGCTATTCATCATTCTTTGATAATGGGATTGAGCATTTTTAATTCCAAATGGCATTCTAAGATACTCATAAATACCACAGTGAGTGATAATTGTAAGTAATTTCTTAGCTTTAGGCATAAAAAAACTTTGATGAAAGCCTTTCAATGCATCCGTTGATGTCATATACTTGGCTTTAGACAATTGAGTCAAGGTTTCTTGAATCCTAGGGACTGGATACCTATCTGGAACTGTGTAGGTATTCAATGCTCTGAAATCTCCAACCATTCTTGACTTATCATTACGCCAGGAAATAATAACAGGTGTTGTTACTTCAGCTTCCTCATTATGGCCTACTTTCCTTAGTACACCAAGTTGGATTAACTCTTGGATATGTTTTTCCAAGGCTTCTCTAGGTCTGGGACTGGCTGGATAAGCTGGTCTTCTAAGCACTGGAGGATATGGTCTGTCAATATTAAGAGTAATATCAACTTCATGTGCGCTTATAGCACCTAATGGTTCATTATCAGAGGCAAATACATTACTGTATGTGTATAACACATTAATAAGTTCATTCCTCATTTTTGGTAATAATGATGGATTAATTTGTCCTTCAACAAGTTGATTAGGAACAAATTAATCTTTATAAGTATCCTTAACAGGAGATACCACAGATATTTGTTTTGGCATATTGGAAAAAGCAAATTTTTGTCTTTTGTTATCCCCAATTGTGAAATATCTGTCTTTGTGGTTATTGATGTCAATACCATAAATATTTAAGTAATCATTTCCAAGAATGATGTGCTGAGATGTGAAATTATCCATTCCCACAATCTCAGTTTTCATCCTTACACTTCCTGTTGGGTGTGCAAACACAATATTAGTGTCTAATATACCCAAGGGGTACATATTGTTACTGGCACTACTAAATTGCACACCTTCTATTGGTAATAGATGGTTTTTCCATTCAGGAAGTATCACTTGGAGATAATCTTTGCCCACACATGTGCAAAATGCCCCTTTATCCAAATTTACTTTTGCTTCAATATCACTCATCAAAACTGATGTGATACAGGATGCTCCAGCAGTGTAACCTTTTCCTCTAGCAGGTTTTGTGTTACACATTCTGGCATCTTGGATATTGATCAGGTTGCAGAAATCCTCACTGTACTGTGGCAAGTGGGTATGGACTTCTGTGACCTCAAAGAAAGCTGTAATGTTCTCAATGGGATAGTCCTCCACTGGTGTATCTTCAGAGACTGCAGAATCTTGATCAGATTCTTCTTTCTCTTCAGTACACTGAATTTCTTCAATTACTTGAACTTCATTGATTTTTTTCTTTTTGGTGAAAGTGTTTGCTAAGTTTGAAGTACTTCCACATTTATGACACTTCAAGACAAGTCTCTCTGGTCTTTGATCTTCTCTGGAAATCTTTGGGACCATCTTGGATTCCATAGGGATTTTAGTCCAAGTTTTACCAATCCTTGTTCTGGTAATGATATCTTCCATTGCATTAATGTAGTCCTCTGTTGAACAGGTTTCCACACATCTGATTTTGATAGCATGTTCCAGCTCTCCTCCACACTTTCTTAATATTTTCATATTAATCATAGTGTCAGACATATCTGGGTGTAAAGCAGATAATCTGTCTTTTTGCTTAAAGAACCAAGTAAGTGGCTTATCTTTCTCTGAGTTAAAAATGGCACTTTCAAAAGAATTCTCCATTTTAAACCTCCATGAAATATTGGCCCATTTGGTAATCACTTCAGATTTCCACCAAGACCAATCATGTTTCCCATGATCTATCCTCATCTTGTAATACCATTTCTTAGCAGTCTTGGTAAACAGACAGTGTAATTTAGCCACTATGATTTCATCAGGTATATTGAAGTCTTCCTGCAACATATCAATAGTCCTGATGAACTCAATGTGGTTATATTCCCCTTCACCAGAGAATGTTGGCCATTCTTCCAATTTGGGAATATCTTCAACAGAGACAATATTTTCTCCTAAAAGTGGGGTAAAACTTCCTTTAACAGAAGGTTTTTCTTCAGTCAAAGGTGTAGAATGTCTTGGAATATGTGGTTCATAATTCTTATGAATTTTTTCTACATTTGCAATGATTTCATTTTTTAACTTCTGCCTTTCACTTTCACTTTTTGCTAAATGTGTAGCAAACTGATTGGTATTTTCAACTATCTTCAAGACATTATCTTGGAGAGTTTTAAGTTGATCATTCATTTTAAAAATAGAAAGATCTTCCATTTCATCATTCTGAATCTGAAATGTACTCTCAATTCTGCTACAAACATTGATAATTCAATCAAATTTGGCATTTGTTAATTCATACCATTCAGTATATTTCTTGTCATGTTTTTTCAAATCATTAATATCTAATGTTATTTTAGTTAACTTTGAATCAAGTTTACCAATTTCTAAATTAATAACTCTTTGTACATGATCTATTTGCGTGGAAAGGGTCTTTTCATCCTTTCCTGCTCCTTGGCTGTGAATTCCATGAGAGTTCTGGCCATGTTGAACACACTGTCCACAGCTGAAGGCTCCAATTTGGGGATCCTGTACCCCTGTGGGTAAGGTCTGTGCCAATTGGCTTTGCCTTTTCCCTTGCCTTGATGGTTCTTGGGACCTCTCTGCTTCTTCTGAGGTCCTTTGGGCTTGTCTTTGGACATTTCTGGAGCTGGTTTGGAGCTGGTAGATGCCACTGGGGCTTCTGTCTCCAAAGCTGGAGTCATTTCCAGTTCCTTCTTCTAGTCTATGGATAAAAGGCATTGGTTCTTCAACCAATTCTTTATCTTTTTGACCTTGTCTTTGCAAGACAGGGGGCTCCATCCTCCTAAGAGTTCTATGGTCTTCTCCTGACCCAGAAAGCTCTTGATGTGTAAGTAGGAGTTCATGGCCCCCTGCCAAAGGCTTGGGCATATTTCCCACTCCTCTTGTTTGGCTGCTCTGAACCAATTTTTGTACTGGCATTGATATATTTGTATTTCTGCCACTTGAAAATGGTTCAGCCCTGGAAATATTGTCATGAATCAGTTCAGGCTCAGAATTCACATCAAGATCTGTGGGTAAAGACCTTGGGGAATGGGGGAAACTCTGGCATCCTCCAAATGTGTCTTTCTGGTGGAAGACTTGGCACCTCTGGATTTGGTATTGCCTCCTCTCTGTCAACATTCATCTGGTTGGACTGAATATTTTCTTCCATTCCTGGTATGCACCATTTTCATGTCAATTTAAAGATAAAAGGTGAAAATATAAGATAAAATACACACCTTTTGGTGGTAATTTAGTCTTTTCTGAGTTAAATAAGGTGCCTCTTTCAGCAATTTGCACCTCAATACTGTCTTCAGATTCTGCTTCTGAAGATTCTTGACTAGTGATATATCTTTTACTGAGTCTGTTGCCAGCTGCACAGTATTTGATTAAAGACACTAGAAAAAATTATAAAAGAGAAAAAAAATTATTTTTTATACTTTTTAAAATATTTTTGAAGATTTTTTATAAGTTTTATTTTTTTTAATATTAAAAAATTATTCTTTTTAAAGAAAAAGATTAAAATTTAAGATTTTGAATGAAAATCAATTAGGAGTAACTCAAAGAATAATTTTATAAGTTTTTGGATGTGAAAAAGCCACGTGTAAAAACAGTATAAAATTAAACCAAATTCCTCAATGAAAATATTTTCAAAACAATTTCAAAAATAAGAATTATTTTAGCTTTAAAATGACATAAAAAATTATTAAATTAATATATTTTAGAACTTCAAAATATATCAATTAAGGGTACAAGGTTTAAAAAACATGGCCAGGCCCCCAAATGTAAGATTTGTCTATGAAACTGATGATAATATTACTATTAATCAACATTACTATGACTGTTCTTATGAAATGTAATAACAAAATGTTATTATAACCACAATTAAAGAATTAAAGAATTATTTCTTTCACGTGTTAAACACTACTAGTGATTTTAACAGTGGGTAAGTAATTGTCTACAAGAATCAATTACAAGAAGATTTTAATAGTAAAACTTCTTTTATTAAAATAATAAAATTATTTTAATATATAATTATCTTTTTCAAGAATAATTATAATGGTAGTTCTTGAAGAAAACAAATTCTAGAGAAAAACTTTAATAATTAAAAATACATCACTCACTAATATTCCAAAGAACTTATTGAAAGATAAGATAGAGAGATTTGACGTAGAATTGTGGATTTTAAGGATCAAAATTAATTTATAACAGTATTACAACAATATATAGTTGGATTATATGATTTCAAGTCTTTCTGATTGATTCTGAAAGATTTAAAACACTTAAGAATAGCTATAACTAATACTTACTTGTTGATAATAATAATTCAAATGATAATAAGTTGATGATGTGGAAAAAACAGCAAGAGGAGGCCTCTTTTAAATCAACAACAGCTCACAGAGGCAGGCCATGGAGCAAACTGAAAAACCAGTGAGTGAGAAAACAATAAATCCTTTTGGATTAGTGATTGCATCATCTTTTGTCACATAAAATTGTCATAATTACTCAATTTGATGCTTTTATCTGAGTACCAACCCCAATATGGTTAAGAATAAAAGGAGTAACATCTGTAAATCTTCTTTTATTCCAAAATAATCATTGATTTCTCAAATTTATCAATGTTATTTCCAATTTCATCACAGGTTGTAATTACTGTGAATTTTTGAAGATTCAGTGTTTCACATAGAATAGTCATAAATGGACTGTAAGTAAAACTTTTAATTTTACTAGTAAAACTGTAATTTGTTTTGATTGTACCATAGATGATACAGCTCTCCATTGGTCCTTAAACTTTCAGAAAGACTCATCAAGAATTGTATTTTTAATGAATTTTTGAAGTTTTTACCTCATTTGTATGTAGAATTGTAAATATCAGCGTTTCACTGGTTGCTATGAGGTAAATCAATGGATAAAAGTCCAAAAAGGGTTTTAATTACTCTTTTGGGGTTTATCCATGGAAAGTCATTAAGAATTGACGTGGTTACAGGAGTCTAAGTAGCTCTTTACCTCCTTGGCACGTCAAAATAGCAGGTTATTTGCTATTTTCTTAAGATTTACAGTGGTTGTGACATGGTAACCAAGTTCCCAAAGAGGTTTAGTTTACCAATTGGGTCAAGATCAGCCATGGAACCAAGCTTTGGAGCTATCCACACCTCTGAGTCCTCAGAAGTTGGGTACCCTGGCTCTCTTTGATGTCTTTTGTCCCCCTTGCCTATTTTTCATGTCAAAATAGAAAATTAAGCTTCAAGTGAGATATTCACTACGGGTGTACCAAAATTCCATGTAAGAATACCATGATATTAAGTGCTCAAAATATGTATAACACTATTCTTAGTGTATATGTAACATGGGATTCCTCACATTCCCATTATCTTGGCGTGAAATTAAGAAAAACAAAACTTTTCACGGATCTTTTATGTGGTATTGAAGTATTTTCCATATTACCACCTCAAAGAGTTAATTTGAGCTTATTCACTCTATTGTGCTACCCTAGGTGAATTTCTGTGTAGAATCCAAATCTGGCCTTAAATCTATGGATTTACTTACTCAATAAAACGTTATTCATTTTTTCTGAAATTAAAAATGATGAATTTTGGATATATGCATGACTTATGAGTTGTGCATAATTCAAAATTTATTTTCAAGATAATTGTGGCCTATTTGGGTATGTAAAATATACCTCAAGGCTCACAAAATCATTTCAGAAAATATGGTAATGTTGTACATTCTTCCTGTGAATTTGTTTTCAGTATTTAATGTGGCTCTTAAATGAAATATTTGTCAGTAATTGAAAGTTTATTTACTTCTTCAAAGTCCGTTACCATCCTTGATATACTATTTTCAAAATTAAGACTTACTCCTGTAGAAGCCTTTAGTTTGTTGATATGAGCTTTGAGGTATTGTCAGATAGAGTCTATGTTGAAGTAGTAATTAGGCTATTTGCAACTAGAACTTTGACTGTGACACGTTAAAAATGGTTTAAAATAAGGGTGTTTGAGTAAAATAATGATTCATAATATAATTAAAGGGTTCTACTATTAAACAATAGTGGTGGTGAGCGCTATTGAGAACCCTGGGTGCAGTCTTACCAGTTGGATGACTATAATAAGAGCTACAAAATTCTAATTATAGTTATACCTGATTTATTACCCAAGAGTAAAACTGTTTTGGACAGTTTACTACGTAGGGTATTCAAGAGCAGGATGAGGAAACAATTCTGGCTGTGAAAAGCCTCCTTTTTATCCTGAAATGGGGTGCAAAGGGTGCTAGACCTTTCCACGTAGAGGAAGTGATGATTTTTCACTCTCTAGGACTGGCTTGTGGTTTGCAAGCAGCCTGTATAGCCTGTATTGGGCTCAGATGTGGTTTTGAAACCACATGTGGGAAGTTTTCACCAATACAGGGTGAAAAGTTTCATCTGGGGACCTCACAGCCTGATTCTGACATGTATGATGCATAGAATCCTGTACAGAAACTGTATGGGACATCACTATTGACTGACATATGAGATATTGAAGTAAAAACAAGCTTCTTTGTCTATTTGACACCTCATATTCATGGTTATGGGATATTACCCCATGGTAAGGCTGTATATGACAGCAGGTGGGAATCTGACCTTAAAACAGCCATAATGTTGTCAATTCTTGAGATATCAACCTCAAAATTGGTTCAGTGTGTATCCATGTATGTTCTATACACAATGGTATTTCATTTGATATGGGTATCATTAAATATTGCAAAGCTATCCCATGTACAAGAATTTTTTACATTTGCGTGGTATAGGCAAAAAGCTGTATTGAGCTTATTTGCCCCATAACTTTTGTTCTAGTTGAGCTATGGGGAAATGGATGACAACATCAGATAGCCCTTATTGTGCTCTTTCCAAGAAGACCCTACTTCAAGTATCTCACACTAAAACTTTAGAAGTTAGATGAGAGGTGAATGTTTTGTCCACCCTTATTTGGCCTGAGATTGACCATAACTCCAGTATTATTGGTGCTAGCTCAATTTGGCTGGTACCATTGGATAGCCCTGGCTTAGAGCTTCATTTTAAATACCAATTTTATGGGTTTAAGCCTCTCCTTCTGGATTTTAGATGAGAGGTGAAAATTAAGGTTTATGCTCAGCAATAACTTTGAGAAGGAATAACTTTGTTATTTCTTGTCCTATGGTGATGGGACTTATATTTTCAGAAAGAGGTGAGTTTCCTCTTTCGTTTGATACCTTTTGAGCTGATCTTGCTCAGCTCCATGTCTTGGTGGTATCTTGGCTATACCATTGGTTTATGGTATTTTGGCTGTCATGCTTGTGCTCTGGTTTTGAGTCACAGGCTGACATACCCTCCCTCTAGAAAGGCTCATCATTGATGAGACTGTTCAGTCACCCTAGAGGCTCTGAATCTCCTTAAATGAAGTTTCCCATCTGGTATGGCATCTTCTGCCAACCACTTGTCCTTATCAGCTGTTTGGTTCTTGAATCTGACCAAGTACTGTCTTTGATCCTTCCCATTAAGTCTAATCTTTCTGGCCCTGATGATTTTACTCACAGGTCCTGGGGAATCCTCTACTTCCACTATCTCTGGTGGTGTGAGGATCTTCTTCCTGCAGGGGAATTTACCCTCCTCAGTTTGGAAGTATGATTTGACCAAACTCACTGGAAAGACTGGGTGTTTCCTGGAAAACTCCTCTGTGAGCTTGACTTCCACTGCATTCTTTCCTATCAACTTAATGTTAGTGAAGGGCCCTACAAATGAGTCTCTCATCTTCTTGGGTCCTTTAAGATTTTTGAAGTTCAGTGTAGACACTAACACCTGGTCCCCTTCCTTACAGTCAGGTTTCATGTGTGTCTTGTCCCACCTCTGCTTATTATGATCTTTTGCCTCAGCTATGCATTTAGCAGCTGTGTCACAAGCTCTCTTCCACATTTCATGGAAGTCTTTGGCTGTGGGGTGGATGGTCAGAAGAGTCTTCTTCAAGTTATCCACAGGCAACAAGGGGTTCCACCCTTTCTCTACCAGTGCAGGTGTTTTTCCTGTGGTAGAGTTCTGGCTTGTATTATAAGCCAGTTGTACTGCTGGTAGAGGGGAAACCCAGTCATGGTTATATCCTTCATGGTCCTTATATTCCATGCCATAGGCACAGAACCTCCTAAGGATGTCCTCTATTGTTTGGATCATCCTCTCTGCTAGGACATCTGTTTTTGGATGGTATGCTGTGGAAAAAGCAAGCTTGGTGCCAAGCATGTCATACAAGTTGGTCCAAAATTGAGATGTGAATTTTGTGTCCCTATCACTAATGATGATTTTAGGGACTCCACAGGTAGATATGATGTTATTCCAAAATGACAGGGCAGTATCCATGGCTGTGTCCTCTTTGTGGCATGGTAGACACCTCATGCTCTTGCTGAACCTATCAACTATGATCAGGCAGGCATTGTAATTTTCTTTGCCTCCTGCGACAACTCCTGTACCCCAGTCCATATTGATGGTTTCCCATGGGTGTTTGGGTTCTTCTATATGTTGAAGTAACCCATACTTCTTCCCATGTTTCCTATTTGCCTTCTGGCATATTTCAAAAGTGTTGATGTATTCACTCAACTCTTGTTCCCACTTGGGCCACCAAGCTTTGCTTTCTACCCTCTCCTTGGTCCTGTCTTCACTAATGTGTCCCATATAGGGGCAGTAATGGCATTCCTGCAGGATCAGGGAGATGTGGTCTCTGTCTACCACTGTGAGTGCACTTGTGTGTTTTTCTCTATGGTAGATCAGGCCATCTATAAGGAGGAACTTTTTATCCTTATAGGCCCTCAACCAGGGTTCTTCCAGCTGTGATTCCAGTTCTGGACTCCTGTACCTTTGTTGAAGGAGTTGTAGTAATATGCCACACTGTTTGTGTTTGGCATAAGACTTCAGTACTGCACTGAAAAATTCATTGTGTAGTTCTGAGGAACTTATTCCCAGTATGGGAGTTTTTCTTCCTTCCGAATCAGTGTTCCCACTGTCAAGGGTTCCACTTCCTGGTGCCCATTCAGAGCATCTGAAGTTTCTCCTCCTATCTACTTCCATGAAATGGATGGGGATCTTGTCTGAAACTTCAGGGTCATAAGCTGGATTGCTCTTGACATTATCCAGTGGCCATCTGCATTGGTATGACTTTTACCTTCTTTGTATATGATGGTCATGTTCCCTCTATACTCCTGGATGGCTATTTGCCATCTCAGCATGTGTCTATTTGTAGTCTTCATGTTCAGTAAAGACTTCAAGGCTGTGCAGTCTGTGTAGACTTCAAATACTGCACCCTCCAGATAATAATAGAGTTTTTCTAGAGCCCAGACTAGACATAGAAACTCAGTCTGGGTGGCCCCATACCTGGCTTCCGAATCTTTCAGCTGCCTTGAGATGTAGCAAATTACTCCTTCTCTTGGTTCACCATCCACACTTTGTCTTTGGTGAAGGGCTGCTCCCAGGTGTTGACTACATGCTGCATCTATGTATAACTTGAATGGTGGTTCAAATTCAGGTAAGATGAGCACAGGTGCATTTGTGAGTTTATATTTGATCATCTCATATGCATCCCTCCTTTCCTTGGTGATTTCAAAAACTACATCTTTCAAACACAACTTGTATAAACTACTAGTTAAGTGGGCAAAACTCTTGATGTGGCTTCTATAGTAGCTAGCAAGCCCAAGGAAAGATTGCACTCTTTGATGCTCTTTGGTACTGGCTTTTTTAGTACTTCTGCTACTTTGTTCTGCTCAATTGCCAGACTAAGACCTGAGACTTTATGTACTAGAGCCAGTAACTCTTGTTGGCCAAAATTACACTTTTTCAGTGAGATTTTCAGATTGATGGGTGTACATTTGCTTAGCACTCTGTCTATGTAATGTACATGGTTTTCCCATGTCTCTGGGTATATAATGATATCATCAATATATACCCCCATCCAGCCTTCCAATATTTCTTCTTGAAATATTGTGTCCATCATCCTTTGGAAGTGGGCTGGTGCATTTTTGATGCCAAATGGCATCCTGGTAAACTCATATATACCCATATGGCATGTTATTCTGAGTAATTTCATGGGTTTTGGTTTAACTCCATTTTGGTGGAAGCCTTTCATACAATCCATTTTGGTTATGTATTTGGCTTTTGCCAGTTTATCCAAGGCATGAGGTATCCTGGGTATAGGTTACCTGTCTGATTTTGTGTAGTTATTCAGAGCTCTGAAGTCTCCACACAGTCTATACTTGCCATCATTCCAGGTGATTAGGACTGGGGTGATGATTTCCACTATTTCATTATGTCCAATTTTCCTGATGACATCCATGTCCAAGAGTTCATTGATATGTTTCTCAATTTATTTCCTGGTTTCCAGGCTTGCTGGATAAGGAGGTCTCCTATACTGTTATAAATATCTATGCCATAAATCCTCTGGTAGTCTATTCCCAGTAAGAACCCTTGGATGTGGGCATCATTAAGAGCTACAAACTCTGGGTTGAGTCTGATATTACCATTCCTGTGGGGTATAATTATCTCTTTGATAATTGTACCAATGGAAGTCATCTTCCCTGAGGCACTTTTAAAGTTCTTTTCCTTGGTGGGCAAGAGCTGTTTTTCCCAATGTGGGAAGTGGTTGACCAGATATTCTCTGGGCACTATGGAGCAGTGTGCTCCACTTTCAATGATCAGTGGATGCTGAGCATTGTCAATACAGACAGTCATCCTTGTGGCTGTTCCATGTATATATGCCATCCCTTTGATTGGTGTAACCAGGAATGTTTGTGCATCTTGTGTGTGTTTGCACAAGTTTTTATTGACAGTATCCTGTGGCATGCCTGCTTCCAACTGTATGTCCTGAATTTCTAGTGGGGTTTCCTCTTGGTAGCCTACTAGAAATTATTTGTTTGGGTCTTGGTCATCATCAGATGGGTCTCTGATGGCATTACCCATAGAGTCTGATTCAGAATCCTCTGTTGGGGATTCCTCCTCTGGGACTTTCTCAATGGCATAGAATTTTTTCTTTCCCTTTGGAAAGTTGTTGGCATAGTGGTCTGTTGAACCACAATTGTAACAATAGTTTCTCTTCTTTGCCACTTCTGCCACTCTTTCTTTGGGTTTGTCTTTAAACTCTACCCTGAAAGGTTGTTTCTCTTTGAAACCACTGCTCTTATATGGGTTGAATTCCCCTATATTAGTCCTTTTCCTTATGTCTTGTAAGGTGTTGGCAATGTCATCTAGAGTGCAATTTTGGTTGCATCTGCATTTTACTGCATGCTCTAGTTCTCCTCGCAGTTGTTTCAGGAGTTTGTGATTCCTCATTTGAATGTTCATCTGAGGATAAATGGCTTTAAGTCTCTTGGACTGTCCAAGACACCACTCATATAGATCCTTGTCCACAGAGTATTTGTCATTTTCAAATGACATGGTCTTCTGCAATATCCAAGTTCCATTACTGTACTTTTGGATGATTTGACTCTTCCACCATGGCCAGTTTCTTCTGCCATGGAGTTCTTTCATTTCTGTTTACCATATACTAGCATGACCTTTAAATGCAGTATTCAATCCAGCAGTAATCCAGTAGTCTGGTATGCTTGGTACATCAATGAAGAGTCCATCAATATAATCTATGAGTTCCATATGATCATATTCTCCTGATCCAGAGAATTTGGGACAGCTTGAGGCCTCAGGAAGCTGTTTCAAGGCTTCCTTCTCTGAATAAGACATTCCATCTCCATCCTGGTATTTTGATGGAGATCTTGCCTTATTCATCAACATTCCATCTGGTTTGATGTCATCTGGTTGATATGGATTCTCCATAACTTGGCCTTGTGGTTGGGGCTTCAGGTTATGGTAGACATTCAAAAATTTGTTTATGTCTTGGTCCAGACAATCCCTGTCCCTTTTTCTGTGGTGCTGTTCTTCAAAGACTATATTCAGTCTTTTGTTAGTTTCTTCAGAAGCTTTGCTCAATTTAGCATGTCCTTCTTGAAGATTTTTAACTATTTTTTCCATGGAGGCTTGTAATTTTTCCATCCTCTCATGGCTGGCTTCAGGTTCTGCAAACTGCTTTGCAGATTCCTCATCATATTGGGACATTTGTAAACACAGTGTATCACTGTTGATGTTACTCTCAGATGTGAGAATGTTATGTTCAGTCTGAGTGGGGTTAATGTTTCTATTACTAGGACTACTGATTCTAGAGTGGTTTACAACTACTTCTGGTTCTTGTGCACTTCTTTTACCAAATCCAACAGCTTCTGAATCATAGGTTCTGACTCTTTCCTCCTCTGGTTGAAGGAGGCTTTGGTCTTGCCCTTTTTCCTTCTCTTCTCTTGGAAAATTCCTGGAATTGTGAAGAATGGTGACTCTTGGCCACTGATCTGCTGGTTTCTGAATGGTGTTGTGGGAACTCCTCTTGCATGGGATTAAAATGAGGCGGTAACTAACCAAGGGTGGCAAGGGTGTATTGCCTGTTCCTCCTAAAATACTGAACAAAATCTTCCTTGGAGCTCACAAACCAAAATAAAATTAGTAAGTGGCTTTAAAACTGCAGAAGACAAAATTCAGCAGTCTCAGATCAGACCTATTCAATATATAATATGAAAAATAATGTCAGTAATTTTGGTTGAATTTGAGATTTAATTAAATACTTGTCTGTTTAATTTTAATACTTTTTTTAGTGAAATTGGGGTGAGTGGTTTCTTCTTGGTGATGAATCCCTGGTAATATGGGTTATTTAAGGTTTTCTGGAAATTTGATGAGCTTGATAAAGGTAATTTTGTTAAGTTAAAGTTATAATATAGTAAAATAATTTTTAAAGGTTTGTTCTTTTTTTTAAGAGTGGTTAATAATAAGATAAAATATCACTTATAAAGTTTAAGAGGTAAGATTCTTTGATATTTGATTTTAAATGGGTAAGTTAGTTTTAAATCTTGTTAAATGAAGTTAATTTTACTAGTTAAAATATTTTAATAGAGTATCAACCCTAATCTTGGGTACTGGGTAATTTTTATTTTTATTTTAATAATAATAAGATTCCACTGAGCTTAGCTACTGGGTAATCTTCAATACTATACTTCCACTGAGCTTAGCTACTGGGCAAGTAAATTTACTATAATATACTGGACTACCTCCCAGGTGAGGGATGAATTATTCCTGTGCTTGCAATGTGCAAGGGATATAATTTGCATGGGATATAATTTTCATATTTGGGGGGAGAGAGCCCCTCTATTTATACCTTTTGGGAGCCCAGAGGGCCCTCCATGGGAGCTGTCTTTTTCCACTTCAATTCCTCTTGATTTCATCATGTGACTCTGTTTTTGGTGAGGACCTTTCTTGCATGGGTCAGGTGATTTAAGGTTTGGTGATAATATTTTCTCTGCACAGCCTTCATTAATCACATGATGGTCTTTTGGTGAGCTAATCATGATGTGATATTCTTGGATTTTCCTTGCATGCATGAGGTGATTTCATTTTGGCTGAGGATTTTTCTTGTGCATGGCCTCTTTTCTGTCACATGATATTCTGTTGGTGGATGGAGTATCACATGATGAACTTGAAATTCCTTTGCATATGTCCTATTTTAGGCTTGGTAGAAGTGGCTGTGTAATTTATTCAAGTGTCATGGTTGTTTTTCTTCCTTTTGAAATTTAAAATGAGGTCAGGTGGTAATTTCTTGCATTCATGAATTCACTGTTATGTATGTGATGATGTGATTTTTTGAGTTTGACACATGCTGTGCATAGTCATGTGGTTGAGATCTGATTAAAAGTGTGTACTGCATGTAGCCTGTTGTAACTAGCTTTGGTTTGCATGAGGTGATTAGTGGTGTAAATAATTATGATTCTGTTTTAAGGTTTTAAGTGGGGTTACTGTGGATATAAGATAAGGTACTCCTGTCACTGTGTTGTAAATGACTTGCAGGAATTCAAGGGAGTTGAGCTTTGCATCATGTGACTCTTCTATGTTGATTGCTAGGTTGCTGTGTAATTCATGCAGGTGTCCTTTTCTTGCTGCATGAGTACTGTGGCTATAAGGGGGTGTAAAGCTGGGTTGGGTGTGTAATTTAAAGGGTGGTACCTTATTTGTTGTAACTAGTTTACTATATGTAACTTGATTTTTACATATGCATAAGGAAATTGAATAATTTATTTAAACACACACACTGCCCTTTGGTGCCTGTGCCATGGTTTTATGAGTTAAATCCAGCTTCTTGCTGTAAAATTGACCTTTTGGGGTAAAATTTGAGTGTAAGTATGCCTGTAGGCTGGATTTACTGCTGTTATGGGGTACTATGAGCTTGAGCCTGGTGAAAAAATGGTATGGAATACCACATCCCCCTCTCCATTTAATGCTGTCCCCAGCATTCCAGGTGAGAGCTCCTTATTCTTCATCTGAGTCTGTGATCTCCTCAAATACCTCTTCCTCATTTGTTCATTCATGTTCTTCACTTTCCTCTTCTTCTGTGTCTTCTTTTGTGTCCATAAACTTTCCTCTTGGGTAGAACCTTTTGACTTGAGAGGCTGCAAATCTTCTTGCTAATTCTGTTCCATCCAGCTCCTCAAGTTCATATGGTCCATTTTTTATTTTTCTGATTACTCTGTAGGGTCCATTCCATTTGTTTTTGAAAAGTAGTCCCCAATTAGTTTCTATTTCTTTGTTGTAAACTGGGACCAAATCTCCTGGATTAAGTGGTGATTTCAGTTGGTGTGCCATTCTTCTATCCCCATATTTCATTGAGTCCTCCCTTGATTTTTTGAGTTTTTCTGCTGCATTCTTTCTCATTCCTTCTTTTCCTTCTAATTGTTTAGCTCTTGCTTCCAATAATTCCTCAGTTGTGGATATTTTGTGCCATTCTACTTCTGAAAATGTTTTTGTTTCAATGTCAATGGGTAATACTGGTAGTTGTCCAAATTGGAGCTCATATGGTGAGAAACCAGTTGTCCTTTTAGTGGAGATTCTGTCAGCCAATGTCACTATTGGTAGATATTTTTTCCATTTTCCTCCACTTTCCCCACACATTTTGACTAGTGAATCTTTGAATTGTTTATGGCCCCTTTCCACCATTCCTTGAGACTCTGGGTAATAGGGTGTGGTGACTCTGATCCTTGATCCTGCTTTCTTTACTGCATCTTGCAATTCTTTTCCAAACTCTGGCCCCCCATCAACAGTTACTTCTTTTGGTGAGCCATACCTGCATATCCATTCTGAGGTGAACCATTCTCCAACTGCTTTTGCTGTTAATTTTACTAGTCCAACCATTTCTGGCCATCCTGAAAAATCATCCCTGGCCACAACCATATACTTCCATCTTTCAGATTTGATATGGACTGCATCCATACTGACCCTTTCAAAGATTTTTGATGTTGCTTTAGATTTTCCTTGTTCCCTTTGTAAGTTTTGACTTCTCTTTTGGCAGGCCAGGCAATATTGAACCCATTTCTTGACTTATTTCTTCATTCCTTCCCACCAAAATCTTGCTTTAATTCTTCTGTAAGTTTCATTTTCCCCTCTGTGGCCCATGTCTTCATGAAGTGATTTTAAAATGTAGCTTTGAGCTTTTTGAATTGATATCACCAATTGAGGGTTTGGATTATTTCTTCTTTTGAGTTGGCCATCTTCCAAGAAAAATTTGGATGACCTTCTTTTTATCCTTCTCAATTCTTCATGTTTACTTGATTGTGGGTTTTTCATTGTAATAAAGTATTCTTGCATTCTCTTCCAAAATCCTTCTTGTTTGGTTGGTACTTGTATTCCTGAAAAATGGAGTGAATTTACATTCTTAGCCCCAAATCCAGGGTGTGGCTTGATCCAATTTTCTTCTTCATCAAATTCTGGTGCATCTTCATCTTCTTCTGAGTTTTTTGGTCTTCTGGATAGCCCATCTGGCATAGTGAAAGTCTTCCCTGGTTTGTGTACCAAATCAAAGGAAAATAGTCAAATGAAAGCCACCCATCTTGTCAAGGGGGCATTTGGTAAGCAAGGGGTGTTGATCATTTCAATTAAGGCGTTGGCATCAGCTTGCAATTCAAAATGTTGTCCCCAAAGTATTGTCTGAAGCTTCTTGAGAATTCTTGCAACTCCACAGAGTTCTAATTTGGGTTGTGATTATTTTGATTCTAATTTTGAAAAAGTTATTGATTCATATAATACTGGTCTGTCTTTTCATTATTTATCTTCTTGAGTGAGTACTGCTCCTGCAGCAATGTAGCTTGAATCTACTGCTAGCTTAATTTTTCCTGCTCCTTTGTCATAATCCAATTTCTTGAGGGTTATTTCTTCTCCAACTACTCTTCTGAGCTTATCAAAAGCTTCTTCACATTTTTGATCCCAGTCCCAGTCAACATCTTCTCTGGTGAGCCTTCTGAGTGGTGATGCAACTTGTGAGAAGCTTTCAATGAACATCCTTACATAGGCACAAAGTCCAAGAAATCCCCTTATTTACTTCTTGTTAAGAGGTGTTGGCCAATTTTGAATTTTGTTGATCTTTTGTTTTGAAATTGTTCTTCCTTTGAATGATACAACATGCCCTACTATGTCCAAAGCTGGAACACAGCATGCAAACTTTGATCCTGAGATAGTAAGTCCTGCTTCTTCAATTCTGAATAAAACTCTTTCTAAGGTTATGGCATATTCCCATATAAATCTTCTGATTGATGGGTTTTCTGGTAGTGTTTCTTGGTTGTAAAGTGATCTTGGTCCCTTTATACCTCTATCATCAATAAAAATTCCTACACTTTCTGGTATTTCTTCTTTGAGTATCCAGGTCATTTGGGCTTTGTATACTACTACTGAGTTGATGACTCCTTGGGGTAGTCTTTTGAGTTTCATCCTTCCAAGGGGTGTTTCAAAAGTGGTGAGGGGTCTTGTAGTGACATCTAATTCTCTTTCATCATATCCTCCCATGATGTCTCCTAGTCCATAGCATGCTCTTCCTGAAAATTCATCTACAAATTCTTCAATGTGAGGTGGTAAGCCAGCATCCTTGATGGGGATTTTGTTGAGTTCTTGAAGGTCATGGACAATTCTGAGTTTTCCATTTGATTTGGCCACACAAAATATTGGTCTTGTGTAGCTTGAGGTGGATTGCTCATAGATTCCAGTCGTGATTCTTTCTCTGATCAATTCAGTAAACTGTGGTAAAATTGATTTGGGAATGGGAATTGGTTTCTTCTGCCAAGGTTCATGAGGTATTACTGGTATTTTGTATGGTTTTCCATATGAGTCTTTGAGTAATCCTCTTTCTTCTTCACAGAAAGCTATTGCTTTTTCCCTTAAGGTAATAACATTCTTGAGTAAATTGATTTCTTCATTTGATAACCATCCTGGTGGGCCAAAATTGACTGCTTGCAGTCTTTCATGGGTGACCTTGAAGGTTTCTTGAAATATAGGTGGCTTTGGTGATAAGGGTGTTTCATCAGGATCTCTTGACAAAGGTGGCCTTTCCAAAGTTGGGTTAAGGTCTTGAGGCATTGGCTCATTGACTGGTCTCACCTTCTTCAGGACTGATTTGTATTTGGCTGCTAAAATTTGGTGATCCATCTTCAATTAGTTATTTTGTTTCTTCTTCTTTTTTTTAATGATTTCTAAGAATTTGCTAGTGTCCTGAATTCTTGAGGTCTTCACAATTCTTCTTTCTTCTTTCTTCTATTAAAATGTAGTTTAAGGTCATACAGGACCTACAACTAGGTGTGTAACCCCTGTATATTAGGTATACAAGTCCTGCAGTTTAAGTCATGCAAGGACCTCCTGGCCTAATCCAAGGGCTTATCTTGATTCTTGAGCTCCTTTGGGCTTGATTTTGGATTCCACTTGACTCTTGTTTTATTATTCAATCTTCATGATTCCCATTTGATGCAAGATTCTTCTGGTTTTATTTCTTGATAAGGAATTTTCTTGTCTTAATTGATGGCTTGGGACTACACTTTTTTCATTTTGGCCAATTTGATAATGCTAAACACCTGTGAAACCCCTTGTTCCTGTTACACAAAGGGAGCAGTTTATTGTCATGCTAAGGACAAAAATGGTCCTTCAGCACTTCTCCTGACTAGGACAATCCCCTCCACCTTCTTAGCTGTTATTTTTTATACGTTTCCCTGCCCAAGTCTACAGGGGAAGCAGTTTAGTGTCATGCTGAGGACCTCTTGAGTCTTCAAGCTTCTTTAAAATCCCAAGGGCAATTTGAGTTGCGTGTTTTCATAATCTTGTTGGTCCATCATGTTGAGTGGGTCCTGAGTCAATAATTGATCCATTGAGTCATCATTTAGTCCATAAATCCTGGCCAGTGATTCTTTAATTCCAAATGAGTTTCAATCCAGAATCAAAGAAATTTTCAAGGTCTGGTGTTGTCCAAGGGTCAATCCAGAAGGAACTCTTGATTTTCTTTTTATAAGTGATCTTCTTCATTTTCAGTATTCTGAATAATTGTCCTATGATAAGTTGTTTCCCAATTCTCTTGCTATAATTCATGTCCTATTGTTCTTTTGTATTCCTGAATTATACCTGTTATAAAGAAATGAAAAATAAAAAATTGTGAGAATAAGTTGATTTAAAATTTATTTTAATATTAATTTATTGATATTGTTTTAATAATATTTGTTTGTATGAGGGCCCCCCTCTCCATTTAAAAATCTTGAGTTGGTTTTTGAATTTTGAAGAGGATATTTTCTCATTACCCCAAAACTTCCACTATAAGGGATAGTGTAAGAAATAAGTCTTCCCACCCCTTATTTTTTATAGTGATTTTGATAAGAATAAATAATGATACAGTAAGTTTACATAACTTTATGTTAATGAAGATTCAATGATAACTTTTTTTTTCTTTTTTATACTTTAAGTAAAAAATAACCATTAAGTGAGATATCTGAGTAAAAATCACAATTTAAAAGAAATAAACCTGAATCACAATTAAGATCATGGAACTGTTTGGTTAAAGGTGGAATTTATGCCAATCAGTAAACATTGGGGCTCTTGGGAGTATTTATGATTAATATTACATAGTTGAATGATCATAATTTGAGTCCTTTATTCATATAATGACCCTTATGATGCCACAACTCTTCCTTTTGGAATCATCATTGTGACTCAGACTTTATTTCAAGTCCATCCCCTTTATGGTTCAGATTTTCTGTTACCCATAAATGCATTTGAGTTGTTGAAAAAAATATAAACAGTGAAAAATAAGAATTTTTACAGCTTTTTGAAAAAACTCTTGTTTGCTTTTGGGGGGCTTTTAAAATTCCTTTTGGAATCAATAGCACATTGAGGTGTTATTAATATGTAAATTCCCCAAATTATGTCATCAATTTATGAGTTTTTAATATAAATAACTCTTTCAGAGTTTAATTAATGCCTTCATGGCACAAATACTTCTTCTTTCCAAACCAGTTCCAATCACTCTCTTGTAATTGAAGAAATATTTCAAATAAATTGATCATTTTTCTTAAAAAAAATAATACTTGATGTAGAGTTTTTTTTAATTATTGTTATTATTGAGTTGAAAAATTAAGCCAACTTAATGGCTCTTGTTGTAATAGTAGGAAAATTATAATAGAATATTCTTGAACTCATGAATGGGATATGACCCTCATTCTTAGTGAAAATAAATAAATGAGTTTGAAATAAATAAAAAATAAAAGATATGTTCAGAACATTCAAGTCAGTAAATCTTACTAATTCTTCTTTATAATGACATAAAATTAGAAATTAAAAAAAGAATAAGAAATGAAACCTTAGGTAGTTTATAGTCTTGCCTAGGACTTATCCTCCTTTGATAGTCCTTGTTCAATATTTTTGAATATTTTAAATAGGAATTTTGTGGTCTTTCCAAGGACCATTGGTTGATTGTGTTGTAATTTGAGTCCTAGTTGAGAATTTTTAGTGGTTGGCTGTTTATGGTCTTGCTAAGGACCATTGACTTATTTTTTTGTTGATAACTACTTGATTCCTTGTTGATAATTTTTGTTTTTATTTATCTTCAAAGCCAAGTTATAAATTGAATTAAACAGTTTATATTATTGTTAAGGACTCCTTTTCACTTTAAAAGCACTTTTAATGTTATAAAATCAGAGAAATATTTTCATGATGAACACCTGTAGCATTCAAAATAAAATATGTCAGTATAATATATTATAAAATATAAGAAAAAGAATAAAAAATAAAAAAATAAAAATGGCAGCTTAAAGCCTTTCTTAGGGCTTTGCATTGTCATTTATAGCCCCATACTGAGGGCTCATTTGTATATTGAAGACCTGTAGCACAATTAAATGTGTCAGCTCCATTTTATATCCAAGATAAATTAAGAATGAAAAAAAGAAATAAGCAGTTTAAAGCCTTGCTGAGGGCCCTTTTTGTTTTTTAAACCCTCATTCTGATATATATATTTATTTTTGTTTTTTTTGTGATATATATATATATATTAATCCATAAAAAAAATTGTAAAAAAAAGAACATTTCAGTAAAATTGAACCAGTCATTATTAAGATAATTAATTATAAAAAAGAAAGTGAGTAGTTTAAAGCCTTGCCCAGGGCCTTTTTATTTGTTCAAATTTTTGGCCCTGTAGCAATCAAAAATTTCCAATAAGATCAGTTATGAGAGAGCAAAATAAAAAATGAGTAAAATAAAAGAATCCATCAGTTTAAAGCCTTGATGAGGGCTTTTCTTTATTTTTTTTTATTCCTTTAATTATTTCATTAATCTAAAACAAATACTGAAATTTCAGTAAAATAAAGAATCAGTAATTAAAAAAACAACATAAGCAATGAAATTGAGCAGTTTAATTCCTTTCTCAGGGCATTTATCTTGTCATTTTATAGCCCTGTAGGATATCAAAAATAAAAAATCAAAATAACTTAGCCACTTAAGTCATCAAAATTACAATTCATAAATGAATTAAGCAGTTTTTAGCCATTCTGAGGGCATTTTTGTTTAATTAAATTATTGTAAATCCCTGTAAAAAAATAGAAAATCATTTTAAGTAAAATAAACAGCCAGAAGATAAAAAATGAAAGCAGAAACCAGCAGTTTAATGTCTTGCTGAGGACATATTATTGTTTGTTTGTTTTTTTTAAGTCCTCCTAAGGTATTTTACCTAACTGAAAAAAACAAAATATCAGAAAGCTCAATAATTAATAGTTCAATAAATAGACATAAAAAAATAGAATTGAGAAGTTTGAAGCCTTGCTCAGGGCATATTACTGTTTTTTGTAGCCCTGTAGAACATCAAAATAAAATAAGTCAGCTTAATTTAATATTAAGGAGAAAATGCAAAAAGTACAGCAGTTTAATGTCTTGCTGAGGACATAAATGTTTTGTATGCCCTGTAGCATAAAAAATAAACAAATTTAATAAGATAAATAAAAAAACCCAGCAGTTTAAATCCATGCTGAGGGCATTTTCTTACTTATAGTCCTTTTGTAATCTTTGTTGTTTTTCTTTATCAGACCTGTAGCAATCCAAGATAAGAAATGTCAGATAAAGTCATAGTTTATAAACAAGAATAAAGACAAAACATCAGTTTTAAGCCTTGATGAGGGCATTTGCTTAGTTATAGTCCTTTTTTAATCTTTTTTGTTTTTCTTTATTAGACCTGTAGCAATCCAAGACCAGAAATGTCAGACAAAGTCATAGTTTATAAAAAAGAATAAAGACAAAACATCAGTTTTAAGCCTTGATGAGGGCTTTTTTTATATATATTCTTTTTTTATATTTATTGTTATATTTATTTTTTTTATTATATATTTTTTTTTGTTTAATTTTCATTTTAATTTTTTTTTTAATTTATTTTATGATTTATTTTTTTGTTTTTTCTTTCTTTGTTAAAAAAAAATATCATCAGTAAATCCAAAGATATTAAAAAAATAAAATAAACAGATTATTTATATTAGTTTGTCAGTTCCATTAATTCAATTTATTATTATTATATTTTTTCTTAAATTGTTTAGAAAATAAATTAATCAAAAGAAAAAAATCAAAGGTAAGATAGTCAGCTTGACAGGTGGATCTAGAGGTTGTTACAACCCTCCAGGGTGATTCGGGTAGGCTGTTTCCATCTCTAATTACCTTTCAAAGCACTTTATTGTGCTTTCAACTACTTCGGGTGGGTTGATTTTTGATCTATTTGAACCTTCAGGGGATGATGATTGCTTCAGATGGTTTGGTTGTTGGACTAGTGTGGGTTGTTGAGGTTGAATTGATTATGGTATTGTCTCTTTTTGCATTTTGATGCTTCTTTCCTGGGGTATTTCTGACCAATTTTGCCATATTTCATAAATCCATTCCTCTAGGTGGTCCAGCTTGCCATCCAAGAGCTTGAGGTTTGCATATTGGCATGCATAATCTTCTTCCATCAGGTTCTTGATATCTCAGTATTTCCCCTTGGTTATGAGAAAATTCCAGCCTAATGTTGTTGTCTGCCAAGAAGGGTCTTCCGAGTACTGTATGGACAGATCCTTTTGCAATGAAGAAGTGAATTAGAGTTTCTTCACCTGAAGACAAGATGATTGGAGTAAATTCTGATAGTGCAACCAATGAAGTAGTATGGCCTCCAATTCCCCTAAGGTTCATGTTTAGTTTTCTTGTTGTGAGTGAGGATTTGATTGCTATTTCTTCTGATATAATGTTTAGTTCTTCCCCAGTGTCCACTGATGCTCTAATAGGATATTCCTCCTTTCCAATGAAGATTTCCATGAATCCCAAAGGACAGGCATAATGAATCTTGGGCTTTGGTATTTCTTTGAAGCCAAATGTTAATAGTCTTTCTTGAAGATCCAATGAGCTGAGTGATTTAATTTTTTCCTTGTCTTTTTCTGATAATTCCTATAATTTATGGACAAAATTTGGTGACATCCTCAAAATTTCTTCAATGGTCAGGTTGATCTTTTGTTGCATAATTTTTTTAATAATTTTGTCAATTTCTAATTTAGTTTCAACTTGTTTCTTTTGAGATTTTCTGAACTTCTTTTCTTCTTTGCGAATTTCTTCATCTTCATTTTTATTGGCAATATTTTCAATTTACTCCTCAGGTTGTTCTGGTTTTGGAATATTAGAGCTTTGGAATTTGGTGGGAATTATTACTATTTCTTCTTCCTTTTCTTCTTCAATGTAAGTTCCTGGAATTTCTGCCTTCTTCTTTTGCTCTGGAATTTGGGCTTGTCTTTCCAACCTTTTTTTTGTCTGTATTAATCCAATGTGGGATTCAAAAGGGTCATTGGCTGAGGAAACAGTAGGTGGTTTCCAATTTGACCAATCTTCAACATGTGCAATTGAGGTTGATTTATCCTCTGATCTCTTTTCAGTGGGCTTAACCTCCTCTTCTGGTTTTGGTTTGACAGTAGGTTTTTCCATAAATTTTTTGTTGAGTTCTGCTTGTTCCTTTGCAAAATCTCTGACTATGTCTTTGGCACTTTCATTTCCTTCCATAGGTACTCTCTGATAGTTGGGGAAGAGGTAAGATGCTCCTTGTGTTCTGACAATTCTTTTGTCCAAATCTTCAGCAAGGTGAGTGCATCTAGTTGCTGAATGGCCTTCTTCCTTGCAGTAAGCACATTTTAATGGTGGTCTTGGAGCCATTTGAGCTGGTATGTAGGGTTGGTAACTGGATGAAAATGGTGGTAAGGGACTCCTTGGCCTGTATGGCTTATTCTTTTGAAGGAATCTTTTCTCTTGATTATTGTTCCAATTCCTTCTTGGTGGATTAACTGCTTCTGAAAGGGTTTTGAGTTGATTTAAAACTTCTTTAACTGATTCTTTTCCCTCATTTCTTGGTTTAGGCTCTGGTTGTGGAGGATTTTTGATCTTTTGGGTGAGTTCTTTTACTTGTTTTAAAACTTCATCCCAGCTTTCATCCTCAAATCTTGTTTTCTTTTCTGGTGGCTTTGGTTTAGAAAGTTCTTTTTGTTGTATCAGAACCTTGGCCTCCAAGTCCTTTTCAATGTATAATTTCAAAATATCCAATCTTGGAATGATGTAACCTACATCCAAGGCTTGAACCATAGCTCTGTCTTTAATCTTTTCTTTGTAAATTGATTCTTGAACACTAGTGGACAGGCTGGCCAATATTTCCTGGTTATGATTGATATCACCTTGAATATATTGGTATCTTTTGAGGTAAGTGATAATTGCTTCATATTCCCCAATGAAGTTTCTGTATTGAGTCATGTTTCTTATTCCTCCTTCTTGCTGGGTTTTTCTGAATAATTCAGTGATTGAGGATAAGATGTTTCTTCTTTCAGGTGAGACTGTTCCCCATCTTCTTTTCATATTCACTTTTAATTGATCCCAATCAGCTTTTTGATATCCTGGCATTCCTTCAATATGATAACTGATTTCTTCATCTTTTGTCCAAAATGCTATTTGTCTTGCAATGTCTCTTCCACTTGCTCCTTCAATTTCTGCAATATTTCCAACTTTCTTGATGAATATTTCAACATCCTTTCCATCAAACCACAAGTTATAGTCCTTGGCTCTGATTTTCACTATTGGAGTAGTGTTTCTTGGAACCTCTTGATGTAATGGAGTTGGCATTTGGGAAGAAATGTTGACTCTTCTTGGTAAGGTACTTTGTCTTTGTTCTGTATAAGGTGTTGATGTGGCCATGGGTCTAGGATAAGGTGAAGGTGATCGATGCTGCCTGAATGATCTTGGAAGGGTGGTTTGTTCTTCAAGTGGACTATTTTGTGGAGTATAACTTGATGATTTATTTTTGCCTTCCTTTTTGATTAGTGCTAGTAATTCTGCTTGCATTTCTAGCATCTTCTGCTGTAGTCTCTCTGTTGAAGACATTTCTTCCTGTCCTTCAACAGTTTCTTCATTGAGATTTTCTTCCTGTATTTCTTCAATACTGGAAGGTAATTTTGATGATGAAGGTTTATCCATTTTTGGTTGGTTAATTTCCTCCTTTAATTTTGGTATTGAGTTATTGATTTTATTTCTTTCAAGGAGATCAAGGAAGAATTTTTCCACAACCTTCAAGTCCCTTTTATTGGTTCTTGGTGTTGCAATTGGGAAATTGGAATATTTATTTGATTCCTCCCCTAGTTCTGTTTCTTGCTTTGGTGGATAATAGTAATTGTCAGAGTGAGTTGATGATTCAGATTCTTGAGATGATGGTTTGAGCTGATTTTGATTATTTGAATCCAGTTTTTTGCTATAAAAATAGTGTTCTTGGAGTAGTTAAGGATTTTTTATTGTGGTTTTAATTGATTTTTTTATTGGAGTTAAGGTTGTCTGCCACTGTTGGGACACCAGATGTGGGAACTCCTCTTGTGTGGAATTAAAATGAGGCAGTACCTGGAGGCTGAAATCACAGGTAACTAGTTTTGAATTGCTAATAGCTCCTGTAACCAAGGGTGGAAAGGGTGTATTGCCTGCCCCTCCTAAAATACTGAACAAAATCTTCCTTGGAGCTCACAAACCAAAATAGAATTAGTAATTGGCTTTAAAACTGCAGAAGACAAAATTCAGCAGTCTCAGATCAGACCTATTCAATATATAATATGAAAAATAATGTCAGTAATTTTGGTTAAATTTGAGATTTAATTAAATACTTGTCTGTTTAATTTTAATACTTTTTTTAGTGAAATTGGGGTGAGTGGTTTCTTCTTGGTGATGAATCCCTGGTAATATGGGTTATTTAAGGTTTTCTGGAAATTTGATGAGCTTGATAAAGGTAATTTTGTTAAGTTAAAGTTATAATATAGTAAAATAATTTTTAAAGGTTTGTTCTTTTTTTAAGAGTGGTTAATAATAAGATAAAATATCACTTGTTAAGTTTAAGAGGTAAGATTCTTTGATATTTGATTTTAAATGGGTAAGTTAGTTTTAAATCTTGTTAAATGAAGTTAATTTTACTAGTTAAAATATTTTAGTAGAGTAGTAACCCTAATCTTGGGTACTGGGTAATTTTTATTTTTATTTTAATACTAATAATATTCCACTGAGCTTAGCTACTGGGTAATCTTCAATACTATACTTCCACTGAGCTTAGCTACTGGGAAAGGAAATTTACTATAATATACTGGACTACCTCCCAGGTGAGGGATGAATTATTCATGTGATTGCAATGTGCAGGGGATATAATTTTCATGGGATATAATTTGCATATTTGAGGGGAGAGAGCCCCTCTATTTATACCTTTTGGGAGCCCAGGGGGCCCTCCATGGGAGCTGTCTTTTTCCACTTTAATTCCTCTTGATTTCATCATGTGACTCTGTTTTTGGTGAGGACCTTTCTTGCATGGGTCAGGTGATTTAAGGTTTGGTGATAATATTTTCTCTGCACAGCCTCCATTAATCACATGATGGTCTTTTGGTGAGCTAATTATGATGTGATATTCTTGGATTTTCCTTGCATGCATGAGGTGATTTCATTTTGGCTGAGGATTTTTCTTGTGCACAGCCTCTTTTCTGTCACATGATATTCTGTTGGTGGATGGAGTATCACATGATGAACTTGAAATTCCTTTGCATATGTCCTATTTTAGGCTTGGTAGAAGTGGCTGTGTAATTTATGCAAGTGTCATGGTTGTTTTTCTTCCTTTTGAAATTTAAAATGAGGTCAGGTGGTAACTTCTTGCATTCATGAATTCACTGTTATGTATGTGATGATGTGATTTTTTGAGTTTGACACATGTTGTGCATAGTCATGTGGTTGAGATTTGATTAAAAGTGTGTACTGCATGTAGCCTGTTGTAACTAGCTTTGGTTTGCATGAGGTGATTAGTGGTGTAAATAATTATGATTCTGTTTTAAGGTTTTAAGTGGGGTTACTGTGGATATAAGATAAGGTACTCCTGTCGCTGTGTTGTAAATGACTTGCAGGAATTCGAGGGAGTTGAGCTTTGCATCATGTGACTCTTCTATGTTGATTGCTAGGTTGCTGTGTAATTCATGCAGGTGTCCTTTTCTTGCTGCATGAGTACTGTGGCTATAAGGGGGTTTAAAGCTGGGTGGGGTGTGTAATTTGAAGGGTGGTACCTTATTTGTTGTAACTAGTTTACTATATGTAACTTGATTTTTACATATGCATAAGGAAATTGAATAATTTATTTAAACACATACACTTCCCTTTGGTGCCTGTGCCATGGTTTTATGAGTTAAATCCAGCTTCTTGCTGTAAAATTGACCTTTTGGTGTAAAATTTGAGTGTAAGTATGCCTGTAGGCTGGATTTACTGCTGTTATGGGGTACTATGAGCTTGAGCCTGGTGAAAAAAATGGTATGGAATACCACAGTGTGAAACCACTGGAGGGCTGATTTGGCCTGCTCCTTGTGAGCCTGAAGGAATCTGAGTAGGCCCTGTCTGGGTTAACTGTTCTTCTATAGCTTGGATAGTGGCTTGATTCTCCCTTATCCTCTGTGCCCTTGCCTCCAGGAGTCTGAACTGCCTGGTAGGATTCCAACCTTTGGCTATTACCATCAGGTCTTTTAAGTTTATCTCTTTGAGACAGACCTTCTGGCAACTTGCTCCAAGTTCTGGCCAGTGAGATGCCAGGTTGAACCTCTTGTTGTCCATGCTCCATTGGAATAAGTCCTTGAGGAGTTGGTGGAGCTGAAGAACTTGATCCATGTCTTTCCAGTCCTCTGGTTTGAGTTCTCCATTGAATTGGAGTGTGAATGGCAGGGTTGATATTATCTCCCTCATTGTTTTTCCATCCACTACTGTGTCCAAGGTGTCCTCTTTCAGGTCTTCTGGTTCTGGACAAACCTTCTCTGTCCTCTGGTTGGTTCCTTTGGAAGCCAAGATCTCTGAGGTGTACATGTGACATGTTAGTGTTTGCAATCAGTCAAAAACTTTATGTTCTTAGGGTATTTACCTTTGACTGTGCCTTGTACAAATTTGTTGTCTGCTGATTTGGGCAATTTCCCTTTAGAGGTTACAACTGGGTTAATTATAGTAATTTTCCCTGTACAAGTTATCAAGGTTGGTTTACCTTGTATTGAAGCAGAATTTTGTGGTTTTCTACTCTTCTGTGTGGAAATGGGTGTCCACATTTTTGCTGTTATCAGGCCTTCGCTGTGCCTCTTTCCTTTGCCTTGGCTTCCCTCTGGTTCTGAGGGTGTAACTGGTGTGTTGGCCTGTGACTGGCTTTCAAGTGGTATGAAGTTATCTTCCACTGAATCAAAACAGGAAAAAGAGGGCTTGATGTCAGTTAAGACTTCTTAAAATGCTGTTTGCACGTCTAAGAATGGCCTCTGGGCTTGTATATTACTACAATGTGCCCTTGTATAATGACAGTGTAATTGAATTAACAATTCCATGTCAGAAATACATCTTACTGATATTTGGTATACTATTTGTATACCAATATCTCACAGATTACTTGTAATTAGGAAGTATAGTCTGTCAAAAAGTGGTGTTTAACAGGGCAATTGAGTCAACAATATGTCCAACCATTCCTCAACTGTTGGTTTATCAGTATGAGGTGTCTTATTTTAATTAAAAGATAAGACTGTCTTAATGGCTCAAGTGTTTTTATATGTAAAACATGCCAAAAATAAGGGTCTTGTGGTTATTAGCCATGTGACAGATACTCTTAAAATATGAGTATAAAGTGGTATATATACCAAAAAAAGGAAAATATATATATATAATATATATTTTTTAAGAAAAATTTACGCCTCAAAAGAATAACACAAATGTCAGAAAGTGAGAAATAAGAGAAAAAACTCACTTATAAGGGTCAAAAAAGGTTTAAAACACCGCCGGGCCCCCAAAATGTCAGATAGAGTCTATGTTGAAGTAGTAATTAGGCTATTTACAGCTAGAAGTTGGACTGTGACACGTGAAAAATGGTTTCAAATAAGGGTGTTTGAGTAAAAGAATGATTTATAATATCATTATAGGGCTCTACTATTAAAAAATAGTGGTGGTGAGTGCTATTGAGAACCCTGGGTGCAGTCTTACCAGTTGGATTACTATAATAAGAGCTACAATAATTAAAATAATAGTTATACCTGATTTATTACCCAAGAGTAAAACTGTTTTGGACAGTTTACTACATAGGGTATTCAAGAGCAGGATGAGGAGACAATTCTGGCTGTGAAAAGCCTCCTTTTTATCCTGAAATGGGGTGGAAAGGGTGCTAAACCTTTCCACGTAGAGGAATTGAAGGTTTTTCACTCTCTAGGACTGGCTTGTGGCTTTCAAACAGCCTGTATAGCCTGTATTGTGCTCAGATGTGGTTTTGAAACCATATCTGGGCAGGTTTCACCAATACAGGGTGAAAATTTCATCTGGGGACCTCACAGCCTGATTCTGACGTGTATGACGCGTAGAATGCTGTACAGAAACTGTATGGGACCCCAGTATTGACTGAAATATGAGGTATTGAAGTAAAAACAAGCTCCTTTGTCTATTTGACACCTCATATTCATGGGTATGGGATATTACCCCATGGTAAGGCTGTATATGACAGGAGGTGGGAATCTGACCTTAAAACAGCCATACCTTTGTCAATTCTTGAGATATCAACCTCAAAATTGGTTCAGTGTGTAGTCCTGTCTGTGCTATACACAATGGTACCTCATTTGATATGGGTATCATGAAGTATGGCAAAGTTATCCCATGTACAAGATTTTTGTACATTTGCGTGGTATAGGCAAAAAGCTGTATTGAGCTTATTTGCACCATAACTTTTGTTCTAGTTAAGCTATGGGGAAATGGATGACACCATCAGATATCCCTGATTGTGCTTCTTCCAAAAAGACCCCACTCCAAGTATCTCACACTAAAACTGTAGAAGTTAGATGAGAGGTGAATGTTCTGTTCACCCTTATTTGGCCTTAAATTGACCATAACTCCAGTAATATTGGTGCTATCTCAGTTTGGCTGGTACTATTGGATAGCCCTGGCTTAGAGCTTCATGTTGAATACCCATTTGATGGGCTTAAGCCTCTCCTTCTGGATTTTAGATGCGAGGTGAAAATTAAGGTTTATGCTCAGGAATAACTTTGAGCAGGAATAACTTTGTTATTTCTTGTTCTATGGTGATGGGACTTATATTTTCAGAAAGAGGTGAGTTTCCTCTTTCGTTTGATACCTTTTGCGCTGCTTTGGCTCAGCTCCATGTCTTGGTGGTATCTTGGCTATACCATTGGTTTATGGTATTTTGGCTGTCATGCTTGTGCTCTGGTTTTGAGTCATAGGCTGACAGGTATGTTTTACATACCCCAATATGCCACAATTGAAAATAAAAATACCTCAATAACCATGAAAACCCATAAGTCATGTTTATTATCAAAATTCATCATCTTTCAAATAAAAAAAATTAATAGCTTTTATTGGGTAATTAAATCTCAGAATTTCAGCCCAGATTTGGATTCTACACTATGTTTCAGTCTGTTTACCCTAATAAAATGTATACCCAAAATAAGCCTCCAAAGCATGTTTATCCATAACCAAAAATGAATAGAAATTACTTTAAATTCTTAGAAGGAAACCATCTAAGCCCATACTTAGCAAAAAAAAAGTGTTTTAAAATTTAAAATGAAATTTCACAAATAAATAATGGGACTCTGATAGTGCCATGGATATTTATTTATTTTACAAACTAGGCGCATCAATATATTTAATAAAAATCTGTACTATTTTGATAAATATTTATCTTCCTCATACATATTGTTTTATTATTCAATTGCTACTACAGGTACAACACTATAGCAAAGGAGTGGACAAATGGAAAAGTCAAATAGAGATGTGGTACCTGATTTTGTGGGTCCTTTGAGGCGCAGGAAGGCTTCCATAGGCCATTCTGAGATTATCCTATCCTAAATCCCACTTTTACACTATTAAGCTCTTGTAAGTATACAGAAAACTTCCTGTAAGTTTCTATTTCAAAGAAAATGATTAAATATTAAAACATTCAAAGATTCTTCAAAAATATAATCATTGATTGATAGCTCTAAACACTTCTGACTCAATGTAGAAAAGGGTGATCTTTAATTATATCTTAAAATATCTATAATTTCACAATCTCAATTAAAAGTTCTACTTACAATACATTTTCATGATTCCACATGAGACACTGAATCTTCAAAAATTTACATAAATTATAAGTTGTAATGGAGTTTCTAATGAAATTGAAAAATTTCAGGAACAAATTTTTGTTTTTTAATTGAATGAGATTCACAGAACTAACTTCATTATTTCTTAAACATAAATGGGTTTTTATCCATTTGAAATCAAATAACTAAGTAATTGTAATACTTCTACATGACAAAAAAGTGAATTAATCTTAAATCCAATTAAAATAAGTTTTTCCTCATCTATTAGTCTCTCTGTAAAAGCGTTTTCATATTTCTGTGAGCTGTTTCAGACTTAGAATAAGCCTACTGTCACTTCTTTTTCCATCATTCATATTATCATCACTTTAAGGTATAAATTCAAATAATTATGGATTCCTCCAGGTATTGAAAAAGTATTCTTAAATATTTTAAATATTTTTCCAGCTCTTTCAAAAAATAGAATAAAGAATATAAATATTTTAAGTCAGCATTTCCATAATAAGAATTTATGTATTGCAAAATTCTAAACATCTTTGTTGAAAGCCACAAGTATTCTTTTACAGCTTACTAAAAGCCTTCAATAACTTTCATTATAGAAGGTTTAAATTTGTTGAAGCTATAGCTTCATGGTTTGTTTTTTGTTTAGAGTTTCTTATTTCTTTGGAGCTTGAATAAATTGCTTTATAAATGTTATAAATAATCTGGTGTAAAATTCCTCTTATTCTCAATTTTTGTAAGAATCCTCTGTAAAAGTAATTATCATTATTTTATCCTTCTGTAATTACATTTTACAATACCTTTCAAGTCCAGAAAGGCTTTATTGTGAGTTGAAAACATTTTTTTCAGTATTAGTGATTCTGGTAGAACAGTACTACTCTTACCTTGATATTTTTTGTGATATATTTTGGGAAAAGAATGATTATTTTTATATAATTATGGAGCATTCTTATTCTTATGTTGTATAAGAAATGATATCTTTTAAAAGATAATGTCTATTATTAAGATTTAGGGAGTTGAAAAATTTAAATTTTGTGCTAGAATAGATAATTCTTTTATCACATTGATTTTGAGGAAAGTTTTGGTAAACTAGCCTAATGCTTGGTAGTTGTTTCATGGAAAAACTGTATGTGTGGACCTTTTTTAAGTAGAAAATAGTGATATTTGAGATCTCCAAGGTATATCAGAAATTATCAGCTTTTGATCCACTTAATATAGCTCAAATTGATTTATAATTGGATTTTAAATCTAACTTTGCATTTATTTTTCTATCTTTTCCTATCATTATTATTGTGATGCAATGACATATTTAATACATAAATACCCTAATCAAAGCTGAAGCTACTACTACTCATTGTCACAGGGCCTCTTCTAAGTGAAGAGGGCCTGGCACTCAGTAAACTGGGACTCACTGCAGAGGGCTCAAAGGATAAGAAAGGGAAAAACACTTAAGAGTGTAATGAGAGTAAGATTGCTAAAAAATACTAATATAAGAAAAGCAGAAACAAGAATAAGAATGAGAAATAGAAGAGCCAATCACAAACAAGTCCAAGTCCACTGTTTCAACCTGTCAGAAGGAAAGAGGAGGGTTAATAAGGATATGGCCACCACACCTCATACTGAACAGGCAAGATAAAAATGCAAAGACTAACTTAATACCAATAAATATAAACCCAAAAAAAATAGTAAGAATATTTATAAAATAATAGATCAACTCAATTAATTAACTGGGGAAAAGTCCCTTTGGGAGAGAAAGAGGGGCTGGTATATGTGAGAATAACCATCCCTGATCCAGACAGAGAGTTTTCATGAGAGGGATTGATGATTTAATTGAGTCTGGCCAATACAGGTCCTGTACAAACTGTACAGGATCTTCACAGGGGGAGTGGTGGTGTTTAGATGCATACCAGGAGATAAAACTTACTTTCATAACTCCCACTCCCCACCAAGCACCATAACAGATAACTTTGCCATAATTGACTTTAAAGTAAGGAATTTCTTGAATAATTATGATTGGCATAAGTTGGAAAAGAATAAAAAATAAAAAATAAAAAAGGAATTTGGCCATATCTTGAAGAAAGGTCCAAATTTTAGGGTATTGATGTTGCAAGGCCTTCTGAATCTGTCCAAATAACTGACAAGTCCTCACAAAGTGGCCAAGGTGATGCTTACAAAAACATTTGTGTAAAATACCCCCTTAAAGGTGCATGCCAGGAGAGGAACTTACTTTCATAAAATTCAATCCCCACCAAGCACCATAAAATCAAACTCTTGAGGTAATTGGGCCAGGCTTGTCTGGATACAATGAATGTAAATTCTTGACAAGGTCTGGTGAGTTGGTAAGGTTGGAAGCTGGTTCCCAAGTTGTTCTTTCTGGGTCTTCACTGAATTCTTTACACTCTACAAGATACCATAATTTACCTCTTCTGATCTTTGAGTCCAGAACCTGAGCCACTTCCAATTCTTCTTTCTCTTCCACTATGACTGGTGGTGGTGGAAATTGATGTTGATTTGGGACAGCTGATTGTTTCACTGGTTCTGATAAGGACACATGAAAGACAGGGTGAACTGACTTCCATTGCTGAGGAAACTTGAGTTGATATGCATGGCTTCCGATATTCTTAAGTACTTCAAAGGGTCCCAGCCATCTTTCTGAAAGTTTTGTGGTGGGTCTTGAAGTCTTGATATTCTTGGAAGCTAGTAATACCTTATCCCCAGGTTGAAAATCAGGTTGAATTGCCCTATTTCTATCTGCATACTTATTAGATCTCCTTATTTCTGACTCTAATTCTTCTTTGACAACTTTCTGTACTGATTGGAGCTTTGTTGATAACTTTCCAGCAGGTGAGGTTTGAGAAATATGGATTGTGTCAAAGCTGGGATTTCTTCCATAAATGGTGAAAAAAGGCAATTGCTTTGTTTATGAGTGTTCTGCATTATTATAGGCAAATTAAGCCAGAGGGAGCCAGGTGTACCAGTCATCTTGATGGTAACTGACATGAATCCAAAGATACTGTTCTAGAATCTGATTTACCCTCTCTGTCTGTCCATCTGTTTCAGGATGAAAAGCAGTTGAAAGATCTCTTGATATCTTGAGCTTCTGACATAATTGAGTCCAAAATGATGAAAAAATAAGGATCCTTTATCACTAATAATACTGGCTGGAAGACCATGTTTGGAAAAGACATGGTTGATGAAAATTTGAGCTAAGTCCAGGGAAGTAATTGTTCCATAAGTTGAAGTGAAGAGTTCCATTTTTGAGAATCTGTCCACAACTACTAAAATTGAATCAAAGTTGTTTGACAAGGGCAATTTAGTGATAAAGTCCATTAATAAAGAATCCTAAGGACCAGATGGAATTTGAAGAGGCTTGATTAGTCCAAACTTCTTATCATGAATGTTCTTCTTTCTTGAACATTTCTGACATGAGGAGACATAGTCCTTAATTAATCAATTAATGCCAGCCCAATGAAAATCTCTTTTGATGGGCTTGAGGGTCCTGTCCCCGCCAGGATGGCCAGCCAACAGTTAGTAATGATGCTTTTGAAGAATATTCAGTTGGATTTCTTCATTGCTTGGGACTACCACTCTATCTTTGAATAATAATAATTTGGCTTGAGGTTAAAGAGAATAATCTGAAACTGATTCACCTCTTGCTGGTTGCTTGAGTATTTCTTTATAGTCTTTGTATTTCCATAATTCTTTTTGGATCTGTTCAACTAAATCTGAGAAAATTTCAGCTTTGATTGAGAAGAATCTTGACTCTTGAATTCCATCTTGCTTGATTAGTTGATGAAAATTTTGAGGATTTTTTCTGATGAAGTCCACCCCCTCCTCTGGGTACATGTTGTCCCAACGTGACAAGGCATCTGGTAAAGTGGCCAGCCTGCCTGGGAAGTAAGTAATAGTGAAATGAAACTCAGAAAAAAATTCAGCTCAGTGGGCCTGACAACGAGTGAGAACTTTGGAAGAAATGAAATACTGAAGGGAGGAGTGGTCTGTCAAGACTTCAAAAGGATTGGAAAGAGAAAGAAGGAAAGCTCTCCAGCGCTTGAGAGCCCAAACTATGCCAAGAGGTTCCTTGTCATTAATTTCATAGTTGAGCTCAGCTGGGAGAAGCTTGCAACTATCAAACGCAATGGAATGCTTTCCTGAGTTATTCACCTGACTCAGTACAGCACCCAAGGCATAATCAGAAGCATCAGTCTCTACAATAGTTGGTAGAGAAGGATTTAAATGAGACAGGATAGGAGCAGTGGTGAATGCTTCTTTGAGTATTTGGAACTGACTAAGAGCTTCCTCATTGAAGATAAAAGGAGAGTCTTTTTTGAGAAGGTGTGAGCCTTTGAGATATGACCACATATCCAATAAGGTCACAAAAAAGATTAATAATAATTATACCTTTAATATAATTATATTAAAATTAATTAGAATAATTATACACTAAAAATAATTACTCAAATATACAAAAAATACCATAAATTGGTACTAAAATTGGTTTAACTTAAAAACCAATGAATGAACATGTGAAATAAATTATACCATTGGATTCCCCATGGAAAAATACACATATACCACTTTTATGGCATATCTGTAAAGTCAATATTTAAGGAATTATAAGGTATAATACCTTATAAAAATCATACAACCTTATTTATCTCAGAAACTAATGAAACAACATGTGAAATAAATTGTACCAGTGGATTCCCCACAAAAATCCACATATAAAACAATTAATAAGCTAATTCCCAAAATCAATACTTAAGGAATTATCCTGAATATATGCACTTTTTTGGTCAACGCATATATTCAGTGATCATAGCTAATATCTTCTAAACTATACATGCTAGAATGATGAACCAAAAATAAAGTTACCACGTAATTACTGTAAGAACACAGATATGAACTTTATTTTGCAAGTTATAAACAAGGTTAAGACTTATGAGGAAATATTGATAAAAATCAACAGAGCTGTTGACCACTTTGTTGTGAAAGTAGTCCAAACTTAAAAAAAAGTATACAGTTGGATTCTACTAGTTTATTCGAGAAGAATGACGTAATTTTTATTGTTAAATTCAGGGTATAACCCCCTGAAATCATGGTTTGAAGTTTAAAATATTAAATTTCGACAGAAAAGATGAGTTACAAGAAAAATCATCAAAATTAGAGTTTTGATGATGTAATGAAAAGCTCTTGGCAGCATAATAAGGTTATGTCAGGCTATCAGAATTCACTCTCTGAATTGCTGTAGCGTGAAAACCTTAAAAGTTATTGAGGATCAAAGTTTGAGCTTAAATTGAGCTGTTATGATCACATACTGTAACCTTAAATTAAGTTTAACAGTCTTAAGAGTGATAGAATTGGTGAATACTATTAGTTTATGATTAAAACTAATAAAATCCACGAAATTTGGGGTTCTGCCAAGCCTCTGATGTCATCAAACTTAGAGTTATAGTGATAACTCTAAATAATGGTGTAATAATGATGTAATATGGTTTGATCATGATGTAATCACCCTCAAACCTTAAAATATTGATCAATTCCAGTGGATATGATCAGTACACGTCTACTAGAAGCCTGTTGGACTCTAGGAGGGAGGTATTTACTATATATAGAGCTCTTTTTACTCTATTTTCCCCTCAGACGCATCAAAAACATTGAATCAATTAAATCAAAGGTAATTTCTTTATTCTTTATATATAAAACTGTTATATTATTAAAGACCAAAGACCACCTTGCTATAATCATCTATTTTGACGTGATTAAATCATTTATTTAATTGTTTTTGTTAAAAATCTCTCTAATAACTCATTTCCACATAAAAATCCAGAATAATTTGTAATTTTCTTTATTTTTATTGTAAATACAATTTGAAAAAGTTGTATTTATATTTTTGGGCGTAAAATACTTCAAAATTATTATATTAAGTGTTAAAAGTAGGTTATTTTCTCTTATTATAATAATTTCTCTATTATTACTCTATTAATAATTCTTTAATTAATATAAATAGTATTTATATTAATTCATAACTTTAATATTAGTAATATTATTGTTATTAATTGTTTTTTATTAATAAAAAAAAATTTTTTACGCCTTTATTATTTGTTGGTAACAATAATAAAGAGCTTTATAATATATTAATTATTTTATATTAATATATTATTTATAATATTATAATTTCATATAATATTAATTATATTATTATATTTATTTAATAATATAATATTTTTACGCCATAATAATAATATTTCTTTATTATTATTATTATTTTAATCTTATTTATTTCAATTATAAGGACATTCAGAGTACAATAAGTAATAAATTAGTAATTTTTACTTATTGTTTCATAGTCAAACCTTACAGAAGGGAAGTGAGTTCAGTGATTTTTTTGGAGTAATTTTTAATGAAACAACAATAGAAATCAGCAAAGCCGAGACATGATTGAATAGCTTTGATGTTCTTGGGCTGAGGCCAATTGAGGATTTGCTGAACCTTTTAAGAATCCATCCTGAGGTCATCACTTGAAACAACATAGCCCAAGTATTCCACACTTGAGGCATGGAATACACACTTGGAGGCCTTGGAAAACAAATTATCAGTGGCCACATGTTTGACATGTTTCTCCTCAAAGCTGGACAAGACCATAATATCATCTAAATAAACTACAACAAAAATATCCAAGAAATCTGCAAAGATATCATTCACAAGATTCTGGAAAGAAGCAGGAGCATTGGTAAGGCCAAATGGCATAACCAAATACTCATAGCTAGCATATTTGGTTCTAAAAGGAGTTAAGTGCTCATCCCCCTCTTTGATTCTCAGGAGATTATATGCACCACACAGATCTATCTTGGAGAAGATAGTGGCACCATTGAATATGGGAAGAAGCTGGTTAATAGGAGGAAAAGGATACCTGTTCTTCCTAGTGACAGCATTGAGTTTGCGGTAGTCAACACCCAAATGAAGACCTTCATCCTTTTTCTTGACAAAAAGGACAGGTGTTCAGGTTGAAGAGGAGCTTGACCTTATGAAACCTTTCTCTACATTCTCTAAAATGTAGGCCTGCAGTGTTTCTGACTCTTGATTTGATAATGAGTAGATAACATCAATTGGAGGTAGAAGAACCTCCAGTTTGATATGATTATCACAGGCGCAGTGTGGAGGAAGCTTCTCTGCTTTCACCTTGGAGAATACATCCAAATATTGGTGATAATCAGGAGGGACTACCTTCAACACAGTTTCAATTTCTTCTGGCTCTTCCTCCTAATCCCACTGCTCCTCTAGGGAGGCATGAAAATATAAATGAGGAAGGTCCATATCTCCTTGAAATAGATGAATTGAAGATAGAGGAACATCTTTTATCTCTTTGAAGACCTCATCTCTTGATTTAAAGAATGACTGAGATGGCATGATGGAAGGGATATGGACAGAAGAATGAAGGGAAGGTGTCTTAAGTTTACCAACCAGGGCAACACTGTTGACAGAAGTGGCCAATGAATTAATAGCAGAAGATTTAATACCACTAGAATCCTTATGACTAGAATCATAGGTCATCAGTCCATTTTTCCAATCAATAATAGGATTAAAATGGTAGAGGAAATCATATCCTAATATCAGGTCATCTCCCTTGGGTGAATCTATGATAAAAAATTCCCATTAAAAGCTTGAGAAGGAACGCAAGGCAGCTACCAACTTGGTATAATGGGTGATGAACAAGGCAGGGGATTCTTTTGAATCCAGAATGAAAAGAGGAATATTTTCAGGGAGCTCTGACTTAGTTAATGAGTACTTGAGAACAAAATTCTTTGCAATAAAAGAGTTTGTAGCACCATAATCAATGAGAATACTATAAAAAATATCAGAGACAGAAGAAAAAATAAGAAACTTTAAGGATTTCTTGACACTAGTATTCAGAGTGCACAATTGTGCTCTTGAAGGAAATAAGTGAGAACCATTGAACACATGATGATCCCCACTCAGGCTTTTCCCTGCTTGCTAGGGAAGCCTCTTGATGACCCAGCCTTGTTCTGAGGTCTCTTGAAGCATTTTTAAATTGGGTTCTTTCCACCACAATAAGTACACAACCCTTCTTTGATCCTTCTCTCCTTTTCATAACTGATTAATTTATTGTCCTTATTAAGCAGAGCAGAATGGGGCTTTTCCTTTGAAACTTGAAATTGCTTTCCCTTCTTGTTCTTCTTATGATGGGGCCTTTTTGAAGATGAGTCTTGAGGAGGCCTTGAGGAATTGGATCCAGTAACAGGAGGCTTCTTTTCTTGATGACTACCCTTCTCTTTCTGTCTCTCATGGCATTTGGTATCTAATTCCAGGGTAATGTCCATGAGTTCTTGAAGAGTATCAAAATTACCAGGGTAGGAAGGCAACTGGTCCAAAGGTTTTGATGCCAATCCTCTTCTATAGACATGAATATAAGAGCTTTCTCCCCAATCTCCAATTCTTGACATTAAGCTTCTAAAATCAGCAATGTACAAGGATACATGACCACTTCCCTTCATCCTCAAATTGTCCAACTCCTGTTCAGATTTTCTAAATTCATTGGGATCACCAAAAAGAGTGAATAATTGGGTTTCAAATAACTGCCAATTATTGACGAGGTAGGATGGATCTTCATTGGAAATATTTGAAAGGTAAGGTTCAATCCATTTTCTAGCTCTACCAGTGAGAAAAGAAGTTGAGTACAGAACTTTCTTCCTGTCAGAGAAGAAATTTTCTGGATCATTATGGAAAATCAATTGAAATGATTGAATAAATCCTCTCAATTTATGGGCTTGAGTACCATCAAAAGGATCAGGTGCTTTCATTGAGGGAGTCTTGAATGCAGGGGCTTTGGAATCATCCCTGGGGGCAGCTTCTTGTGAGAGTTGTCCCATAATAGTAGCTATTTGCTCCATTATATTGAAGAGACTTGGATTGGATTCAGAGACAAGATATTGATTAGTAGAAGCTAGATTAGAACCCTGGGGTACCTCTGGAGCATTTTCCAAAGCATCTTCCACTTCAGTTTCCCCATAATCTTCCTCTTCATCTTCAACTTCTCCTAGTCTTTCTCTTGAACCTTCAGACATGCCAGGGTAGCCACCCAAAAGGCCAGAGAAAGATATTGATCTTGTTGATTTCATTCCCCCTCTTCTGGAGGGTAATGCCCCTTCCATCGGTGGTCCTCTGTCCAAATTTGAACTCAGTTGATGAACTGATGGTGTGTGGTCAAGAGGAACCCTTGCTGTAGGAGTGAAAACAGATGGTTTTCTTTGAGATCTAGTATTCTTTTGTGGAGGGCTATGCTGAACTGGAATTATTGAGAATTTAAAAATAAAAAATTGATGATACTTGAGAATACGGAATCAAAGCTTGGCCAAATCAATAATCAATTAAATATTGATGATCTTGAGGAATCAATCAACAGTCTTGAGGTGAAATCAAATTCAATCAATCAATTCAGTCAATCAAATATCAATAAATCTTGAATAATTCAACAATCAATTAAGTCAATATCAATAAATCTTGAAGAATTCAATAATCAATAAATCAATCAATCAATCACCAAATCAATGTCTTCAATATAAAACCAAATCTTGAGGAATCAATTAGTCAAATCAATATCTTGATGAGTCAAAGTCAATCAATAATCAGAATCAATTCTTGAAGATCAATCAGTTATCTTGAGGATCCAAAATCAGTCAATCAATCCAAATAAAAATAAAAATCCTGAATTGCTGAATCAATAGACCAATGAATCCCAACTAATCAATTGACCAATCAATAAAATTCCTGATAAGACCTGAATAAGCAAACAAAAGAGAAATTTGATTGAGATAGAATTGAAAATGAAATTAGATGGTCAGCAATGATTAAGAAATGAAAAGAATCAATTCTCATATGAATATAATGAATGAGATGAAAATTGTTGAGAGAAAAGTCATAATCATAAAGAATCATAAGATCATAAAGAATTTATGATTGATGAATGATAAAAAAAAGTTAAATTAATTAAAAGAAAGAATCAAATATGAGTTAAGTAATTCAATGTCACAGGGGCTCTTCCAAGTGAAGAGGGCTGGGCACTCAGTAAAATGGGACTTGCCATAGAGGGCTCAAAGGATAAGAAAGGGAAAAAAACTTAAGAGTGTAATGAGAGTAAGATTGCTAAGAAATACTAATGTAACAAAAGCAGCAACAAGAATAAGAATAAGAAATAGAAGGGCCAATCATAAACAAGTCCAAGTCCACTGTTTCAACCTGTCAGAAGGAAAGAGGAGGGTTAATAAGGATATGGCCACCACACCTCATACTGAACAGGCAAGAGAAAAATGCAAAGACTAACTCAATACCAATTAATATAAACCCAAAAATAATAGTAAGAATATTTATAAAATAATAGATCAACTCAATTAATTAACTGGGGAAAAGTCCCTAGGGGAGAGAAAGAGGGGCTGGTATATGTGAGAATCACCAGCCCTGATCCAGACAGAGAGTTTTCATGAGGGGGATTGATGATTGAATTGATTCTGGCCAATACAGGTCCTGTACAAACTGTACAGGATCTGCACAGGAGGAGTGGTAGTGTTGAGTGATCATACAGTTTCAGGATGGTGTATGCAAACTGTATTGGTTAATTCCAACCTGTACAAGTATTGACATGCTGTATTGATTCACCAGACTGTATGCATGTTTCAGCAAGGAAGATTGCTTATACACACAGTGGATTGCTGATTTGAGGTGTTTGAGTGGGTGTAAGATTAAATACCCTTACCCCTGACTAGTGGTTGTTACACTCATCTCTTGGTGTTTCAAATTTTGATTTTCTATTTAGATTTTTCATGCCTATCCTATTACTCATTTCAAATGCTCTTTCTAAAACAAATTATCTTTCCTCTGCAAGTTTTAATTTTCAAAAATAGCTCATAGGAATTGTATAATGAAGCTAAAGATCTATTTTAATTCAGATTAATCATTATAGAATGAAATAAAATTCAATAATTCAATGAGAAACTGAATCTTTGCACATAAACCTTTCCATGAGCCACTTTAGCTCTATAATAAGTAAAAGGCTTTTCTGTTGGTATGTTTTCTCCCAAATATATAACTTCTCCTTTCTTTTATTAAAAATAGATTTTATTCCACTTCTTGTTAGCTTCTTGACACCAACCAGTAGGAAACAATGATTTATTGATTTACCTATATGTTCTCTCTTAGCTTTTTTATATTTATGACTAAGGTATAAGAAAGAAAAGTTCTGGTGCACCAGTTGCTAACAAAAGTTAAATTTCTCAAGTGCTATCTATTGTATAAAGGCTTATTTGGATGTTTTATTGAGGAAGTAGTCAATTAGTCTGAGTATTCATTTTATCATTTCTATTTGGTTTATTATCTATTGAATAGCTACTACATATATTTTTCTTGAACCCATATTCCATTGTTAGGCTTCTTTATACTAATAATCAGTAGTAGTGCGATTTTAGCTCAAGTGGAGTTATATCTGAATAATTATTTTTTTTCAGTTCAATTATTTATGTCTTATTATATTTCTACTCTTTTAGTATTGAGGTTTTTCTCATTGACATATTTCTGATATTAGTTTTGAAGACTAAAAATAGTACAAGTTGTTCTTTCTTTTATAGATAAACCCCTTCTTCATATTCATTTTACTATTTTATCTTATGCTAGCTAATTTTTTTTATATTTACTACTACTATTTGGTTTTGGATTAAAAATTATTTCAACAAAGTAGTAATAAACATCATATTATTTCAATCCTCTATTTTCACCTGTATTATAGATATCAACTCTTGTTAAGACTAGGAATTTCTGTTAATTATGATTTCCAAATATTAGAAGACTGACATATTGTACATGGATACATGATTTTTTTGAGTGAGAACAGCCAATTTCAACTCAAAACAAAGAAGGATCAGGATTTGTATCAGAAATGACATCTTAACAAGAGGTTTGGTCAATTTGAACAAAAAATATATATATAATGATAATTATGAAGCCATAATTATTCATAAAGAAAACTTTTTTACGAAAAGAATCAAAATAAAAAAAATCATTCTCCATTTAAGAAATCTACTAGAAGTGAAATCTGTTAATTTAATAAAACTGGGAAATAAACAAAGAATAGTATATTTCCTAGCTCAACCACAGATAATGTTCAATATAAGATAATTTTATTGATTTATTAATCTGACAGATCAAAAAGGAGTTCTTAAACATTGATTAAGCCATAAAACATGGCATTGGAAATCCTACCAAATTGACATTTAGTTCCTCCTAAACTATCTATCAAACCTAGAGTCATTAGCTATTATTATAATATATTAAGCTTCTTTTTCTCTCCCATCTTCTCTTTCATTTCAATATTAATGGTTGGGGGTTGGATTTTAGAATCCCAAAGTTTTTGTTTGATCATTTATCTTTAATACTGAATTATTCAGCTACTTATTGCTAGTTATATTTACTAATTACTAACTATTATTATCTGTTTACTAAATTTGTATGAATAGAGCTGCAATAATTTGTCAAATTTAACCAACTAATAGCTATAATATAAATGTGTATTATAGTAGAAGTAATGTATAATTATTCATAATTCAGATGTAAAAGACATATAAATATTCTTGTAAATATCATGCCGAAATCTACTCTCATCCTTAAGAATCCTGTAGAATTAAATTCACAATATGTATATCTTATTGTTATCATTATTTTAGATAAATTCAGTAACTGTTGCTATTATCTATTGAATTGATATGAACTTCTAGTTATCATTAATTGTTTTAACTTACTAAAAAAGAAATCTATTTACTCTAACCAATTTAAAATTAACTTATTTATTTTGAATTTATTTTATCTGAAGTAATTGATTTTCAAAATTAAAAAGGAATTAATAAATATCTAATAAATATGAATTAATATCTCTTAAAATGTGTGATTGATTTTAAGAGTCAACTTATTTAAAAAAAATCAAAAAAAAGCTCAATTCATAATCAATTTAATCTAATTTTAAAAATTTGGTTGTTTTTTAGGAAAATATTTTTCACAAGAATCTACTAAGACATCTGATATTTCAAACAATAAAAGAAATCAATTCAAGTAACAAGTTGACAAAAATCCAATTAAAGAAAGAATTTTTAAAAGAGAAAAAAAACTTTATAATGAATGAATTTCAATTCAATTTATTATAATCTTACCAATATCTTGTAAAATTCAAATAATAAAGATTTAATGAGTTATTTTCTATAGGTTTATTTGTTGAAACTACTCAACTTGAAATTATAAAAAATAAATACTACAATCATGATCGCCATTGAATGAAATAAAATACACTTCAAATTTTCAAGTGATTAGTCAGAAAAAATTGATAGGAATGATCTTTTGCCATGTAAAAAAATAAAAATTGGTATCGATAACTGCAATTTCAGATTAAAAAATAATATTGAGATGAATAAATCCCAAGAATTTTCTTTTAAAATTTGATAGAATATCATTTTAGCTATTCTTAGGTCTCATAAAATGTTCCAAGAAAAATATTTTAAACAAATTACAAATTGTAATGATGATTGATTTGTTTGTAATGTTGGGCGGAGCCCACATTTCTTTAGTTTATTTCAACTGAGGTGGTTCAAATTAGTTTCTCACGATGTTAAAATAAATTTACTTGAGCTATTGACTCAAGATAAAATTTGTAATTCATGTATTTTTTACAGAATCAAATGAGGATTGAAGTTTTTTGTAAAGTTTTAATAATAAATTTAGCTTAAGACTTAGCTCAAGCGTCTAAATTATGAATTATTATTTTTAAGACTTAAAAAAACTTTACTTCAACCAAGGTCAAATTATCATGATTTGGACCCCCTCGATAATGTTCTGAGTTAACCTCTTTTGAAAAAATTATGGTATTTTGATATTTCAAATTTTATCGGAATCTTAAAAATTCAAATTAATAAATAATTATTTATATTATCAAATTGACTATCTCAACAAATTAGATGTCAAAAATTAAGAAAAATACCAAAAAAAAAAAACGCAGTAAAGCGAGATTTATCATATCAGCTTGATGTTGTAGCTCTACTCTTAACTAAAGCGTAATGCTAATTAGAAAGAATCAGGGTGAGCTAAAACTTTATGCAAGCCCTTGGTGTTTTCTAAAATCAACCATTTGAAAAATTCAATAAATGTCAATAAAAAGAACATACCCAACTGGCGACTAGGCCAATTTAATCAAAGACCATCCTATATTAATATATTAAACCAAGACTATTTTATTGTACTCCTTCAAAATATATATATAACGGATACTAAACGCAAGACTAAATCTATTAAGTAAGAAAGAGCCATAGTGAAAGAGCCTGCTTCGTATCATATGGCTTGAAGATGATTAATTAAAAAAATCACTATCCCCTACAAAATGAAATACATAAAAGGTACATGAGGTTATAAATTAAAACCCTGAAGAGAAATCTCTTCAGTTATTAAAGAGAGAATACCGTTGAAAAAACATTTCGAAAAATCCAATCCATTCAATCACGGAGAACTTGATTAATTTTAAGAAAGGGAACACTCCAGACCTCTTGAAATAAGAGCCCAAATGAATTATAAAATTAAAATTAAAATTATTTCTTAAGGATAACACCAATTTTATCAAGTGCTCAGAAAAAAAAACTAATAATCTGAAGCCCAAACGTCGTTGAAATCAAGTGTATATAGTGACATATCCCGAGACTCAATAGGATTGTAAGGATTGAAATCGACTTTCTCCGCCTCATGACTCTCTAGGGGTATGGAAGCGCTTGGCTTAGTATCATCGTTGCTCTTAGTGAAATGTAAGGCGGAACAAAATCCTATCGTTGAATTAGAATTTTGAGAAACTCTTTCATCAAATGGCGTCGCAAACGAAGTCTGCAAAAAATTTGGAGACTGTGAGCACGTAGATTGAAGAGAAAGGAGCTCTTGAGGGGGAAATTGAGTGTCAAGGGAATCCGGGTTGATCGCTGCAAGGGGTGAATATGTTTCATGGTTGGAAAGAATAGAATTTGTGGTACTTGTATCGCTACTGGCACTGGTGCTTGTTTTTCGTGGTTGTGGACGAGTGTTCATGGTTTGCTGCTCAGCGATGGTGATCAACTCGGGTGAAAAAGTTGCCAAATCGGAAGCTGTAAAGCCATCACTATTACCAAATAACAGAGGTGGGTCTGCAGGCCAAAACGAGGCGAGGTTGACTGATACGGGAAAACATTGATGTGATCTGGTTTTAGAATTTAATCTACAGTTTTTCTCTAGTGCTTCGGGGTTGATTGTTTGAAATAGATGTGTAGGTGATTCTGTTGGAGCTGGGGTCTCTGAAAAACTAGTAGTAGGAGAAATGGAGACCCAAGCAGCTGCTGAGTCCTCTTGGCTTGATGTAAAAGAAGAAATATCATAAGAGTGCATATTGTTATTCATTTTTTCATCTTGCGATAAATCCTCTTTAATAACTTGTCGAAGACAGCCATTTCCCTGGCCAGTATGATGATTGATCATAGTCTCACATGGAATGTGCTGAGGGAACAACAAACGCGCTTTTTGACTCAACGTATTACAGGCATTAATATTTTTGAAAGCTGGTTCATAACGTGGCCCTTTTTCAATTTCGCGTTCCCAATCTCTCATTAACCTCGAGTCATTGAAGCGCCCCAAGGCGCTATGAGTATCCTTTGTGTTTACTGAACTGGAGCTACAATCGATACTGTGTCTTCCATACATTAGCTTTGAGGAAGTGGAAGGCGCGGAAGGACCAGCAAAAGAAGAAGGCCCATGAGGAGGAACCAGCCCCTTTGAAAGAGAAGAAATGGGTATGACAGATTGTCTTCGTCGAAAAGAGCTTTGGTTTTTCATCATCAAGTTTTGGTTACTGAGCCTAAAATCAGTAGAATATAACGCTTAGTAAGAAATGATTTGTTTGGTCGAACTAGTCAAAGTGAAGGGATTTACTCTCTTATTATCCTGTGCAACCGAAGGATTTCATGGTGCTGTTGGTCTATCTTTTGGGCTTGAGCTACCTCTTGTTGCTGCCTTCTTTCGCGAAGCTGCCTCTGGGCAAGACGATTTTGTTCTTTCCGGCGCTAAAAGCAAGTACAAAGATTTATTTGACTAATACTTTGATGTTTTTGAGCGAGTTAAGCCACTTACCTCCGAGCTACGCTGGCCATAGGGAGGAAGACCCGGTTTATTTATTAAGGCTATAGGGCATGATCACAAACAAAAATAGCCATGACGAAAGATTCAACTAACGCCCCAAGATTTTAATGCTGAAAAAGCACTCTGAAATACAGAAGGCGAAGGAATTCCGGGTAAGTGATAAAAGAACGTCGCAACTTACGCTGACGAGGCATAGAGGGAGAGCTAAGCCAATTGACTTGTTGATTGGCTGGCCTTTCTTTGGCCAAGAAATCAAAGTTGCTAGGATGGTTCGAAATGTATAATAGGAGCTGATAGCTAAAAGCAGACGAAGGCTATAGCTACTTTAGATGGAATATTAAAGTCAGTAGTGACTAAAGAGCTGATCTGCTTGCCACGCATTCAACAACGTCGCTAAATGACAAAGGTGCTTGTTGAAAGGGTCGAATGCGTTGTTTGGATCAACACTGACAACTGTACAAAGCTTGATGCGTCACCCTTCTTGTACGTATGCGTCATGAATGTGTACAGTACAGTACGATGCACATTTCCTGCAACTAAGAGCCTGGCTTTGAGGGACAGATCCATGACCACACCCAACTGGGCCTGGCTGCCCTCATCAAGCCTGCCGGCCGCTTTGAGACCGAGGTGCCTACGGCATAGGTCCCCGGAGCGGAGTTGGAAGTTGGAAGAGACTGGCTGAGCGGTGACAGCTTGTGTCGGTTTGCGGTCTGGTTGTCAGTCTGTCTTGCCTCGGCATACCCACTCAAGCATGGCCCATCAGCTTTGCGGTGACAACGTCAGATGGGCAGCCTGCCTCACTTTTTGACATGTCAAACTAGCTTAAAGAAATTTTTTCGCGCATAAAAACCTTAATTCGCTGATGTTGATAGCTTGATACAGCACGGTCGCTGCCTTAGCTCAAACGAGCCGTTGGCATGAATGTTTCGTGTCTATGAAGCATTTATCCGGAGTCTTCCAGAATCCATAAATCTTCCCGGAAAGACGAGGCAGATGATCCGAGTCCTCAAGACTCGGTGCACAGTCTGTGGCACCGAGCATGTAGCGAACATGTGCAACACAGGCTGCCTAGCGTCGAGCTCCGAGTTCTAACGCACCGAAAAAGTCAGCAAAATCGTCGCAAAGGCAACTCAGAATTCTGAGCGCCAAAGGAAATGCTGCAACGCACAAAGGCATGTGAAGTTTGAACTGGATTAATTTGAATTTTAGCTCAAAAGCTTCAGACTCGCCACAGAAGCCCGATAGTTTCTGCACTGCACAGTTCAGCAGTGGATGCAGAGCTTCGCTGGAAGGAGCCTCGGTGATCCCAAGGGCGTTCAATTCAATCCCAATCTGCCGTGATCTTGAGATAGAGACTCTCCTCACTGCCCGTGAAGCCAGATGCTGTACTGTACTGTACTCTGTGGTGTGGAGATAGTCGATGGATCCTATGGCTGCCACCAAGAACTTCCTAGTCATAATGTAAATCTCACCTGCGCAAGACGCCCCAGAGAACTCAGGTCGTCCTTCATGGAACATTACTAAATGCGGTATGGCTTTCGTCGCCACCTTACCGGCTACTCAACAGGGTACGCCCTCGGACGTGCCCTGTATGGAACCAGTGAACTGAACAAGTAGTGATACTCAGATAAGGCAGCTCAAGCTATCCTCGTTCCTCAACGCGAAAATTATAATCCATACTGTTTTCTACGCAATGTGAAGGATCGGTTGTTTTGACGGTAAATAACCCGAGCATAACCAAGCACTGCAACAGTAAAGTACTGTACAGTACATTCAACAAATGGCTCTCATTTACCCCAGATATATTGGGCATTTTTCATTTTCAATTTATATTGCTTCTTCTCAACATCTCAAAATCCCATTTAAAGCCATCTACTATCAATAGGCAATTGTTATCTTAATCCCTTTTAACGCCAAAAAATGACATAATTTACAATGAATGTTTGCTTGAGATTAGGAGTTTTACGCCTATTAATGTAAAAATATGGCAACTTCTTGCCTTAGCAGTTATGAACTAACCCAAGTCTACTGATGTATTTAAAACTTATTTTCATTGCCACCATTAATTTGAATCTTGAAAACTGGAACAAGTTGATTCCTTTGGAATATGAGATACTTTTACATTAGCGAATTTTCTTGTAGTACAATTTACTGTTGTTGTACTGTACTGTACTGTACAATGCCTCGCTTTTTGTAAAATCTTTTATACCAGCACAGTTGTGTCATAATTGATATTTTACACACGAAAATTTACTATAACAAATGCGTATGAAGAATTCAGAATGTCAGATTCAAGGGTTGCTGAGTTGAAATATGAACTTTAAATCTTGAAAACCCTCTTTCTTCGAGTAAAAAGGCTTCATATACTGAGTTGAATTTATCAAGAAAAGAAAACCTTTAGCGCATGTTTTACAGAGAATATTCTGTACATAAAGTAATCAATCTTCAATTCTATAACCAGATATCTTTATTATTTTTAATGAGCTTACTTGACCTACACGAACTTGGGCGTAATTTACGAGTAAACAAATTTTCATCATTGTGGTTATTGTGAGAAACTAATAAAGACATTCTGGATGAGTACAATTGCGGTATGGACTTCCAAATTTCTCATGTTGACATTGCGATCTCGTTTTCAGCTCAAAAGAATGAAGAATCTGTAAAATGCATCAAAGAAATTTGGCTCAAAAGTTTTTTTTGTGAATTAAAATGATGAAATCTCCTTTAATCAATCCTAAAACTTGAATTTGAGCTTAATATTTTGATTCTTATGTAGTTTTTTTTAATAAATAAGAAATAAAATTATCTCATAAATATATCAAAATTTGCTTTAAGCTCATAATAGATTAATTCGGAAATCATTTAACAAATCACCTGATGTCTCTTTTGTTTATTCTTATTACTAAATATTGAAAAATAATTTTTCATAAAAAAAACATCATTGATAATACTTGGTCCAGTTTAAAGTCGAAAAACTAAAACCTTTCAATTGAATTTTAGATATTTGATAAATCTAAATTTCTTAATCCAATTTAGAGGTATAGAAAACTGATGAAGAACAATGAATTGAGTTTGATGAGTCAATAACAAATTCTAGCCACCAAAAAATAACTTTTAATTGAATTTCTCTTAATCCAAAATAATGTTTCATGAATGATGAAGATTTAATCATTTGATAACTTTTCTGAGCTTCTGATCTCTTCATGCCTTTCTAAATTCAATGAATCGATTTAAAAGAACCTGAGGAACCTTTTGTTTATATATTCTGTTTAATTTGAGAGACATACGACAATAGTAAATAAACTATCCTGACATTTTCTTTCAAATCAATTTAAGAAAGATCTAATGATTTTATATAACTAAACAAATCATTCAAATATTTTTTCAACTCCAAAAAAAGAAATCAAATAAATAATTCCCAGAAAACTGGACACTAAATATCTCTTCTTGTAATACTGTATAAATTTCAAAATATATTAAAATATCTCTAGGTCCCAAAATAAAATTCAATTTTAAAATCATAAAGTTTTTAAAACTAAAAAATTATGATATTTATCATAAAATAATCATTAAAAAAAATTACCTTAATTCCTTGAATCTACTAATTATTTAGACTATGGCTTCTTTTTTCTTTTAATCTAAGTAAAATATATAAATTCATTTTCATTGAATAATTTTTTAATAAAAATATTAGAAGATTCAAGGACTTATTTTGATGAAAACATCCAATACATTTTTTTCACCCAAAAGGTCTCAAATCATGTAAGGGGGAATTCCTCACCAAATAATACACTTCTGAAAGCTATAACTTATGAAATTAATTTCTGATAAGATAATCTTTTGAATTTTCCCTCTAGGAATATCTAATCACATAACTATCCATTTTAAAATCAATTAATCATAGAAATATTAACTTAGGTCAACTCAAAATTTTCCATAAAGCTAATTAATTTGTAAATAATCAATTTATGTAATTGATTCTTTTAATTGAGTGTCATCACCATCCTTTATTCTATTAAGGTAAATATATATTATGCAGTATTAAAATGAAGATTAAATTAATGATCCATTATTACCTCAATTCTAGAAATTATATCCAAACTAATTAATTCTGAAATAAAACGAAATTATTCACTAAATTCTCAATTTAATTGAAGATTTTTGAATTAACTGAATGTAATTCTTTGAATCATAATAAATAAATTTATTAATATAAAAGAAGCTCAACCAAATATAATCAATTCTTTAAGCAATCATTAGAAAGAAACTATACAACCATAATATTTAATAAATATTTATCCTTTGAATTATTGATTCAAAGATTAATTTATTTTTTTCTAAAATGTATTTATATACGATATTCATAAACTTCATATATCTTATGAATTGAAAACTTAATGAATCAAGATCTTTAAATTTTTTGGATATTTTTAAGAAATATTTGATTTTTATAAATAGTTATCATTATATGAAAATAAAGAAAAGAAGATTCTTTCATAAATATTAAAATGATATTAATCTTATTAAGAATTTATTATTTTATTTTTAAAACTTTCAATTCCAATTAAAAAGAAATTGAAATTAAGAGTGTTTTATAAATAACTTGAATTAATATTTTTTTTCAATTTCATAATGATATCATCTTAAAGATATAACTAATATTGGAAATATAATTGAATTTCAAGTTTTTTCAAAGTTTCAATTAAAAAAAATCAAAACTATTTGATATTTATCTTATTTAAAATTGAATAACTTTTTTTGAATATTAGGTAATAAGTCCTTTTTAAATATTCCAAATCAAGATCACCATAAAAACATCTTGAAAAGATTAAAATATTTAATTGAAATTAATACCAAAAAATCTATATCCTTTCAGAATATATGATGAATATCATCAAGTTCAAATATTAGAGCCAAAATCTGAACTTATATATGTTTTTTTTTTCATTTGATACAAAAGAGCTTAGAAAACATGTTCAAAATCTAAATAATTTAAATCATGAAATATCTCTATATCCAGTTATGAATTTGCAGAGGAAGTTACTTAAGTATTTATAATTTTCTTCAAATAAAATTAAGATCTCTAGCTTATTATTTTTCCTATATTTTTGTCTTACTCCAAAAAAACAGCTTAATATCATAATATTAAATATTAGTTTTTGAATACTTCTATCTCACAAGCATACCTAAAAATCAAATTATCTTTTTACTTGATTCAATAAATAAATAGCTGAATTTTTCACTTTGAGTTCATCATGAAGCTATCTTATATCTATTCAAAGCTCTATCTGCGACTGTGACACATATAAGAGTAATGAAGATATTATTTTGAATGTTGTGGGGGATTTTCTAAAGGTCTATAGTGGTGGTGAGTGCTTCTGAAATACCATGATGCAGTAATTATCAATTAAATGATTATAATTACAGCTAGCTACAATAATAAATAGTTTGAATTATACCTGATTTTTTCCAAGAGTATAATTGTCTGTAAGTAATTGTACTAAGTAGGCATGTAAGAGAAGGATTGGGATTCCTATTTTGAAAAGAGGAAGAGCCACTGCTTCTTACCATGTAGAATAGTGCATATTGTTTACTCCCAAGGGTGGCCTTGGGGCTTACACAGCCCATTATAGCCTTGATTGGACTCAGAAAACCACATATGGTCACTTTTCCCCAATACAGGGTGAAAATCTCTATACAGGGACCTCAAAGACATGTAGAATTCTTCACAGCACATGTCAGTGGACCCTTTATTGGTCATAATATAAGCTATTAAAGAATAAACAAGCTTTGATTTGGCTTTATCACCTGATATTCAATGTAATGGGAGAGTGTAAGGTGTGGATATGAAACTTTGATAAAATATCAAGTACTTTTCCTGTCCTCAAAATTTGTATAAGGTAAAATTATTCAAAAATAGTAAGAAATAGTATTTTCAAGGAGAAAAAAAACCAATTTTATTGCTTTTAACTTTTATAAGTATAAAACAATCATATAATAAAAATTTATTGTTTTACCAACAATAAAGATTTATCCCAAAATACTCTACAAGAAATATTTAAGGCTACAAAAGAAATTTCTTCAAGAGAAATTTCAATTGGAATTAATTGAGCAAAGAGCTGCAAGCAATTAATTAAAGAACAAAATCTTTGGAAAAGATATTTAAAGAGAAAACACACCCAAAAGTGACCAGAGTGAATTTGGAAACAAAGTGACAAAGTTAACAGTGATGAAAGATGCTTTAATTCACTTTTGGGGTGGTTCACGGGTAAAAATCATTATAAGAGTTACAAGCAATGACTATAAGGACTTTTTTTCACGTGGTTAAAGGTTTCAAAATGTATAAAAAAGGGTGGTTGGAAGCTTTTATTGATTGGTTTAACAGTGTTTAAACTAATTATAAAACAAAAAGATCCTAACATGAAGAGAAAAGTGGGGCAAAGAAGACATTCTTTTATAGCCATCAATTTTCTTACTCAAAAAGTAAATTTTACTCTTGTCAGTCATGGAAAACACTCTGACAACAAAAAAGCCAATTATGGCATCATTGAACCCTGGTTTAGACCAAAAAAGGGCTGGTTTTAGCCATTTTAGACCCTTAAAGAGCCTTCAAAACACGTCAGAATGTGTGTAACAGTCGTAGAAACCAGTTAAAACTGTTTTTACTATGATTGTTTTAGCTTAAGGGTAGTTTTGCCCTCTTGGCAACAGTTAAAACTGCCCTGGTGGGTATCACAACCTCATCATCAATTGAGTCACAGACCCTGTGACTCAATTCCAGGCCAAAAGTGATGAAATTTTGCATGGATTTTGACATCCCACACCAGTCAGCAAAACGTTTGGGGGTCCAGCTCCCCCTTAGAGCTAGAATATCTTTTCCCCACCAGAATTAATCTTTCCAATTCAATTTTTCTTTAATTCTTCATCATGTAATACAATTATAATTTACATATGTAATTCAATTGAGTTTTTAATTACACAACTGTAATCATTGATACCTCATATGTAAATTAAAGTTCACATATGTAATACACACACACATCTTGACATTTCAATTGAAAATACTTCAATTCCTCATAGCTTCTAAACTAAACACAACACCTCAATTTTAACACAGAAATTGCTGGTTAACACCACATGTGGTGTGAATTGAATTAAGGTTTTGAGTATTTTCATACTTTTGTACAAAAAATACTAAAAACTTAATTTAAGCTTATTTAGAGTTGAGGTACAGAAATTTCCTCCAGAAGTGACCCCACTTTATTTTTTATGAGGAATCCAATGGTGTGATAATTTCTTTATGTTTATTTATTGGATAAAAAGGTATAATATATTTTATATAAATTTTTACCAAAAATGTTTTAATTTCATAATTTTTATTAAAAATTCATTTTTACTTAATTTTTACAAGTAAAAATGTATTTTCATAATTTTAAATTTTATCATAATTTTCTTTTCAAATATAAATTTATATTTATATTCCAATTTTTCTTTTTATAATATAAATAAATTTATTTTATTTATATTTATATCTTAATTTATCATTTGTGGTCTTTTGGGTATATGAAAATACCTCTAAGGCTCACATTCCCTCCCCCTAAAAAAAGAATATTACTTTGTAATATTGTTATTGCTAGTGTGTCTGAGCCTTCTGAGAAGTTTAGTAGCTTCAGGTATGTCTTTTTCTGGCAACCATTCATCTTCACAAGTTGGGTCACTGTACCTAACAAGGTATTCCCTTACTTTGTTGGTTCTCAACTTTCTCTCTTTGAGAACTTTGGTAATTTTATTACTACCAGATGACTCAAGAGGAGGTATAACTTGGGGAACTTTATTCCTCAAGGGGAATCTTTCAGCATCACTAGATTTATATGGCTTCATCAAGCTCACTGGAAATTTAGGATGCTTATTGCTAAGTTCTTCAGATAACTCTACTTCAACAGCATTTTCTCCATGGAGGGCCTTAATAACAAAAGGTCCTGCAAAGGAGTCTTTCAGCTTTTTACATCCTTTGATGTCATTGAAGTTAGTGGTGGATACAAGAACTAAATCCCCCACTTTGATATCTGGAGTTGCATGTGATTTATCCCATTTGTCCTTAGCATATGCAAAAGAGTCCTCCATGCACCTTACTGCATGCTTTATAGCTTTGTCTAGCATCCCCTTGAAGCTAGCAGCTGTGGGATGTAATCCAATCAAATCTTTCCTCAAGGAATCTTGGGGTAATTTGGGGTTCCATCCTTTTTCTAGGATAGCAGGAGTTTGATTGGTACTGGCATGGATTGATGTTTTATATGCTAATTGCAGTGCTGGAAAGAGAGTACACCAATCATGGGAAATCTATCACAGTCTTTGAATTCAAGGCCATATGCACAAAGTCTTCTTACCATGTCCTATAAGGTCTGGATCATCCTTTCAGCCAGACCATCAGTTTGTGAGTGGTAGGCTGTAGAGAAAGACAGCTTAGTGCCAAATAATTGGTTAAGATTTGGCCATGGTGCTGAAGTGAGCTTGGGATCCCTGTCACAAATGATATTTGTAAATATGCCAGTCCATGACACTACTCTATTCCATATCAGAAGAGCTGTATCCCTTGCTGTATTGTCTTTGTGACATAGTAAAAAGATTGGAGTTTTACTTAATCTGTCTACAATCACTAGGCAAGCATTATAACTTCTGTCACCTCCTGATGGTAGGCCAGTTACCCAATCCATATGGACAATTTCCCAAGGTCTGCTGGGTTCTTGGATTTTGATCATATTTCCAAGTCTCTTGCCAGTGGATTTCTTTTCCTGTTGGAATCTGTCACAGGTTTTGCAATACTCTGCAACATCTTTCTGCCACATTGGCCACCATATGCAGGTCTTTACTTTTTTTCTTTTTCTGTCTTCAGAAAGATGTCCTGAAAAGGGGCTGTCATGACATTCTTTTAGTACAAGATTGATTAATGACCTGTCCACAACTGTCATGACACATGTGTGCTTGGTCCTGTGGTAAATTATACCATCCAGTAGGTGAAATCTTCCTTCATCATAAGATTTCTTCCATACTTCATCCAAGGAATGTATTAGAGAGTTGTCTTTACAGTCTTTGTTAAGTAATTGGCATAAGATGCTACAATTCTTCTATTGAGTGTAACTATTTCTTACTTCTTCAAAGAAGGTGGTGTTCAATTCTGTAACACTTATTACTTCTATTGGGATCTGTGGTGAAGCTTCCTCTGGCACATAAGCAGGATTATCAATATCATTTGGTAATGGCCATCTTCTAAGTCCATCTGCACTTTTATGAATATTCCCATCTTTATGAACAATAGTCATATTTCCTCTGTATTCTTGTATGGCTATCTGCCATCTGAGCATACGTCTGTTAGCTGTTTTCATGTTTAAAAGTGATTTGACAGCTGTACAATCTGTTATCACTTCAAAAACATATCCCTCTAAGAAGTAGTTCAATTTTTCCAAGGCCCAGACAAGGCAAGAAATTCAATTTGACTTGCTCCATATCTGGCTTCAGTTGGTTTGATTTGCCTGGATATGAAACATATGGGTCCTTCCACAGGTTTATCATTTATGATCTGAACTTGGTGAAGTGCAGCACCCAGCCCATCCCCTGATGCATCAATATACAATTTAAAAGGCAACTTAAAGTCTGGAATCAGTAAGAGTGGAGCAGTGGTCAAGGCTTCTCTTAGAGACTCAAAAGCTTTGACTCTGTCAGCAGTCATTTCAAATACTGTGTCTTTGTCACATAATTTATAAAGTGGTCTTGCTATGGATGCAAAATCTTTAATGTGTTTCCTGTAATATCCTTCAAAACCTAAAAGTGACTGAATTTCCTTTTTGTTCTGAGGCATGGGCTTTAACAATACTGCTGCAACTTTGGTTTTGTCAATTCCAAGGGACAAACCAGATATGACATGTCCTAGTGCTTTAAGTTCTTTAAATCCAAAATGACATGTATTCAAAGAGATTTTCATGTTCACTGATTGAATTTTTGTCAAACCTCTGGACAATATGTACATGTGCTCTTCCCAAGTCTTGGAACAGACAATAATATCATCAATGTAAATGATTAACCATCCCTCTTAAAGCTCTTCAGGGAAGATTTCATTCATCATTCTTTGGAAGTGTGAAGGTGCATTTTTGATACCAAAGGGCATTCTTGAATATTCATAAACTCCACAATGAACAATAATTCTCAAATATTTTCTTGCTCTTGGTGTCACCACATTTTGATGGAATCCTTTAAGGGCATCCATAGTGGTTATATACACTGCTTGAGATATTTGAGTAAGAGAAATTTGGACTTTTGGTATTGGGTACCTATCTGGAACAGTGTAAGCTTTCAGAGCTCTAAAGTCTCCAGCCATTCTGGATTTTCCATTATGCCATGCCACTATGACTGGTGTAGTTATTTCTACTTCTTCATTATGGACAACTTTTCTTATTACACCAAGGTCTAGAAGTTCTTTGATATGAGTTTCCAGAGCTTCTATTGACTTGGGACTTTCTGGGTATGCAGGTCTCCTTAAGGGTGGTAGATAAGGTCTCTCAATATTAAGAATGATGTCAACTTCATGACCAATAATTGCTGCTAGAGGTTCTTTTTCTGAAGCAAATGCTCCTTTGTGGTCATATAAAAGGGAAGAAAGTTCATTTTCTTGTTTATCAGTCAGATGAAGGCTTATTTCAGCCTCCCTCAACTGTTCAAATTGAATTTTTTCCAATTCTCAGCTGACTGGTGATACTTTATTTATGGTAGTCTTTTAAATGGTAAAAAGGCAAATTTCTGACGCTTATTGTCTCCAATAGTAAGGTATCTGTCTTTGTTGTTATGCAAATCTATCCCATACATGATTAAATAGTCATTTCCCAATATAAAATGGGTACTAGAGCAGTTTTCCATAACAACAAACTCAACTGTGATTCTTAAATTCCCATTAATGTGAGGGAATATGACATTGGTCTCAAAAATTCCTAATGCTTCCATTGGATTACTTGCACTATTGACTTTTATACCATCAATTGGTAACAATTGGTCTTCAAAATTTGGTACACAAGCTTTAAGAAAAGATTTACCAATACAAGAGAAGAAGGCTTCTGGGTCAAGCAAACGTTTAGTGGGCTTGTTGTCAATCACCACTTCTGTTATACAGGAGTTACCAGCTGTATAACCTTTCCCCCTGTTTGGTTTGGCTTTCATAAGTTGTGCATCTTGAGCTGTGGTAAATCAAGTTGAGCATTGCTCAATTGTGGCAAGTGGGAATAAGATTCCATGATGTCAAAAGTGGAATTGATATTTTCTATATCTTTTGAAGATTCAGAAAATATTGATGACTTATCATCTGAATTGTCTTCAATTATGTCATCTTTTTCAACATAAGGTGCCTTTTCAATATCAATTTCATTGATTTCCCCCCTTTTTGGACATGTATTGGCTAAATGGGTGGTGCTTTGGCAAATATGGCACTTTCTGACTGTATCTTCAGATTTATACTTAACATTATTAAAATTTTCTTTGTGCTTTTTGTCCACAGAATCTTTCCAAGGTGTATCAAATCTTGTTTTGAGATTCACCCTACTAGAACCAATTCTGGTTCTGGTGGTTACTTCTTCTAATATATGAATAACTTCTTCTGCTTAAGATTTTTCAGTAGTCCTGCTTTTGACAGCATGCTCTAAGTCACCTCCACATTGTCTCAGAATATTTCTATGGATCATAAATTCTGAAATTTCAGGATAAAATGCTGTTAATCTGTGTTTTTGTTGGAAAAACCATGGTAAAGCTTTGTATTTATCAGCATTGAATTTTGCAGATTCAAAGGCTGTTTTGACTTTAAAGCTCCAAGCATCATTGGCTCATTTGTTGATAATTTGGGTTTTCCACCAAGTCCAACTTTGGTGTCCATGTGCTTGTCTTAATTTGATATACCATCTGTGATCTGATCTGGTAAACAAGGTGTTAGATCTTGCTGTTATGAATATGTCTGGTAATTCAAAATCTTCTTTAATCATGTCAATTCCTCTGATAAATTCCATATGGTTATATTCTCCTTCACCACTGAAGTGAGGCCATTTTTTAAGTCTTGGTACTTCTTTCAAAAGTGCTTGGCCCATCAATGGTTCCAAGTTATGAAAAGAAGTGGATAATTCATTTTTTAACTGTGAATTATCAAGATCCAACACTTGTGGATTTGGAATCCTTGTGCCCTCATTTTGATTTAGAGGTGTAGACATTCTTGGTAGGGTGTTCAGTATTTGTTCAATATCATTCATTTTACTGTTGCTACACTTTTGGGAATTCCTGTAGTCATGTTGGAAGGCTTGTATTAAATTTATTACTTCAATTTTATACATGTATTCTTTATGTGTCAGCTCTTGCCATAACTCTGTTTGTCTTGAATTATCAGCAGTGACTTGATTCAATTTCATTGATAATTTTGATACTTCTTCTTGTGAAGCATCAAAGCACTTTTTCAAGTCAATGGTATATGTCTTTACTTCAGTAAATGAATTTGAAATGTCATCAAGTACTTTCTTGTTATCTGTCTTGGTAATACTTATGGCTTGTTTAATTTTTGTTTCAATTATGTCATTAATATTGAATTTAGAATATTTGTCTGTTAATTCTTTAATAATGGCAGATTGTTCATTTATTTTATTGCCAAAAAAATTATCAGTATTCGAAGTTTTGATTGTTCTTAAAACTTGTTCAAAACACATAAGTGTCTCATTAATTTGGCATAGACTCAAGTTGTTTGTTTTAATGTTGTTACAAATGGTTTCATTTTTTATCATAAAGATGATTTTTCATGTCATTTATAGCACCATACAACTCTGGGATGGAATCAAATATGTCAGAAATTATTTCTGGAATCCTAATCTGGCTTCCTCCTTCTTCTGTAATTCCATCATGGTTCTGGCCATCTGAAATACATTTTCCATGGCATCCTGTAGCCCTGACTGTAAGGCTTTGGGCCTGGTGCCTTCCCTTTGCCCTTGTGGCTGCTTTTTCACGTTGGAATTGCTGCTGCTGGCCACTGGGGCTGGTCTCGGCACTTTCTTTGGTGGTGGAGGGTTGTTTTTCCTCCATTCTGCTGTTAAAAGCATCATATTCTTCTTTTCCATCAATGGATGCCATCCATTGAGTAACTTGCAAGTGTTGGGATGACCCAGGAATTTTCTTACAGTCAGGTATGAGTTCATGCAGTTTTCCACAGATCTGCAAGGATCTGGTACCCTTTGTGCTGCAGTGCATTGTTGTAAGCATTCTAGCTGGCTTTGTAAATGTCCACTGAGGCTTCTTGTGGCAGTGTCAGCTCTTTTTGAAGTTAAAATAGTGTCATCAGCTTCAGAATTGGACAATTTATTGTTGTGGAAGATTTTTACTGACCCTTGTCCTTCTGTATCTGATTGGCTTCTGCCATAATCACATCTATGACATTTTTGGAAGCTGCTTGAGGGCTTATAGCTTGCTCCTAATCTGGTTGAAGGCATATTTTATGATTAAAAAGTTTTAAAATAGTAATTTTACATCAAAAAACTTACTATTTGCTGACTTTTTAGCTTTCTGAAGAGTATTACTGATATCCAAGTTGATCAATTCAGAAGAAATTGGCTCTTGTTGGGTATTCTGAGCTATAATAACAGTGCTATTATGATCAGAAATCACAGTGCTTGCAGCAATAATGCTAATAGCAGTGGAGGCTGTTTAGCCAATTAATTAAGTAAAGAAAGGTATTTCAAAAAATAAATAAAAATATATGCCTCACTTATAATATGAAAAAATTCATTTTTTATGGATTTTTTGATTTATAAGTATTTTCTATATGTTTGTAAATTTTTCCATATAAGAAAAAAAGATTAAAAAAAGTAAAAAAATATGTCACAGGTAAAATATGATGGCTGGGCCCCCAAATTTAAGGTGTGGATATGAAACTTTGATAAAATATCAAGTACTTTTCCTGTCCTGAAAATTTGTATAAGGTAAAATTATTTGAAAATAGTACGAAATAGTATTTTTAAAGAGAAAACAGGCCAATTTTATTTTTTTCAACTTTTATAAGTATAAAACAATAATATGATAAAAATTTATTGTTTTACCAACAATAAATATTTATCCAAAAATACTCTACAAGAGATATTTAAGGCTACAAAAGAAATTTCAATTGGAATGAATTGAGCAAAGAACTGCAAGAAATTAATTAAAGAACAAAATATTTAAGAGAGATATTCAAAGAGAAAACACACCCAAAAGTGACCAGAGTGAATTTGGAAACAAAGTGACAAACTTAACAGTGATGAAATATGCTTTAATTCACTTTGGGGGTGGATCAGGGGTAAAAATCATTATAAGAGTTTCAAAAAATTGTTATAATGATTTTTTTCACATGGTTAAAAGGTTCCAAATTTTTAAAAAAGGGTGGTTGGAATCTTTTATTGATTGGTTTAACAGTGTTTAAACTAATTATAAAAGGAAAAGATTCTAACATGAAGAGAAAAGTGGGGCAAAGAAGACATTCTTTTATAGCCATCAATTTTCTTACTCCAAAAGTAAATTCTACTCTTGGCAGTTGTGGAAAACACTCTGACAACGAAAAGCCAATTATGGCATCATTGATCCCTGGTTTAGACCAAAAAAGGGCTGGTTTTAGCCATTTTAGACCCTCAAATCCGCCATTACTATAGTAATACTTGGTCTAGAGCCTTCAAAACACGTCAGAATGTGTGTAAGAGTTGTATAAACCAGATAAAACTGTTTTTTACTATGATTTTTTAAACTTAAGGGTAGTTTTACCCTCTTGGCAACAGTTAAAACTGCCCTGGTTGGTATCAAAACCTCATCATCAATTGAGTCACAGACCCTGTGACTCAATTCCAGGGCAAAAGTGATGAACTTTTGCGTGGATTTTGACATCCCACACCAGTAAGCAAGGAATTTGGGTGTCTAGCTCCCCCTCAGAGCTAGAGTGTTCTCCCCCCAGAAATAATCTTTCCAATTTAATTTTTCTTTAATTCCTCATCATGTAATACAATTATAATTTACATATGTAATTCAATGGAGTTTATAATTACACAACTGTAATAATTGATACCTCATATGTAAATTACAGTTCACTTATGTAATACATGCACACATTTCAATATTTCAATTGAAAATACTTCAATTCCTCATAACTTCTAAGCTAAACACAACACCTCAATTTTAACACAAAAATTGATGGTTAACACCACATGTGGTGTGAATTAAATTAATGTTTTGAGTATTTTCATACTTTTTCACAAAAAATACTAAAAACTTAATTTAGGCTTATTTAGAGTTGAGTTACAGAAATTTCATCCAGAGGTGACCCCACTTTATTTTTTACGAGGAATCCAATGGTGTGATCATTTCTTTATGCTTATTTATTGGATAAAAATTTATAATATATTTTTTATAACTTTTTACCAAGAATATTCTAATTTCATAATTTTTATCAAAAATTCATTTTTACTCAATTTTTACAAGTAAAAATGTATTTTCATAATTTTAAATTTTATTGTAATTTCATTTTTGAATTATAATTAAATTTTGATTTTTAAATATAAATTTGTATTTATATTTCAATTTTTATTTTTATAATATAAATAAATTAATTTTATTTATATTTATATCTTAATTTATCATTTGTGGTCTTTTGGGTATATGAAAATACCTCTAAGGCTCATAGAAAGTATCACACAGCATTGGGCTTTTGCCAATATGGTGTAATTTTATCTGTAAGACTGCCATACCTTTGTTAGTTTCAAAGATGTAGATTGCAAAAGGGGCCCATTTTCCATCCCTTACTGGATTTTAAAAGATTTTGATTAACTTGGTATTCCTATTATTAGATATGGAAAAGCTATATGGGCTTGAAATTCCATTATTGGAATTGGTGTTTTGGATGAAACCTGTATCAAGTTATCATCCTTAATAACTTTTGTTTCATAGTTGATAAACCTTTATAAAGGGGACCATTTGGAGCCTCAGATTCTTCTTTTCCAAAAAGTACCTCACTTGTGGGATCTCACACTAGATCTGTGGCAGATACATTACAGGTGAATATTTCATTCACTACTGTTTGGACTATTATTGGCTCTACCTTTGGCAGTTTTTATGCTAGCCCAATTTAGGTACTACCATTTGATGGCCCTAATTTAGAGCTTTTATTTTAACACCCATTTGATGAGGCTCTCCTACTTTCTTTAGATTTGAGATGAGAGGTGAAGATCAAGGTTTATGCTAAATTCCGTTTTTGAGCTGGAATACCTTTTTATTCCTTGTCCTATGGTGATGTAAGTTAGGTATTTGGAATGGTGATATTTTCCTCTTTCTTTTCATTAAATTATGAGTTATTTTTTTCTCAGGTTACTTTTATTGGGAATTTTTCTCTACCATTGGTTTATGGTATTTCAATGGAATGCATGTGCTCTTGTTTTGAGTCATAGGCTGACAGTATTAGTTCTCCTTATTTCAATACTAGCTTGATTGAGGTATTTGAGATTTTGTGTAACTGAGTCACTTATTGAGATTTCTCTATCTCATATTTGTAATTAAAACTTTGTTCTTTTTAGAGTAAGTAAAAGATCTATCTATCATATTTCTTTTGGATTTTTAAATGAATTATGAGCTCAAAAATATGCTATCATTTTTTCTTCTTACTTTTTAGTTATCTTCCAATGAGATTTTGGATATTTTCTTTTTCAACAAAACATAATATATACCTGAAATTAATTGGTGAAAACATATATTAGATTGCATACTTTGATCCTTTACATCTCTTTTACATACTAAAGAAAGAAATAAGTAATTTTACCACATATTTTTAATTTTACTTTTTTGTAAATCATTGAAATTCTCAAAAGATATTTTTAAAGCAAGAAGAAAACTGATGGATTCTATTTGAGTAATTAAATCAATGAATATATATAACAATTTTAGTTGAACACTGACATCCACCTGAGATATATCCATAAGGGTTTTCTATCAGAAAAAAATTAATAAGATCTAACTCAATATTTGAATTGGAAATAATTAAAAATTTCATGAGAACACTATGAGCCTATCAATTGAAATTTACTTGAATAGAAAATATGGAAATGTTTAATTTTAGAGCAATCATATGGTATTATGTAAATGATAGAGTACTAAGGGCTATTTACTCTCATTATTTGTATGTATGAAGAGATTAATGAGCCATTTCACTCTTACATTGTAAGATTTGATTATGAAGCTTATAATTAAATTAATATTAATTTGATTATTGTATGTTGTCTGGTCTTATTTCTGAGAAAAGACACTGCAATAATAGGGGGTGTCAAACCTATGAAATCAAGCATTTGAAATATTGATTTTTTTTCCCTGAAATGCTGAATTTAATTTCTGGGATTTCCCAAATAACACACCCCCTGACCAGTGGTATTTTGAACATGCAAAAACCTATATTTTTGCCTGCAAATCCTGAATTATAATCCTTGAAATCCCAGCCTATCATGGCTGAATTTCTAAAAATGGTGCACAAAACCCTCACCCAGGGAGTTGAGATTTGAATAAATTTCTTTAGACCAAATTCTTTTCAATAGAATTCAAATATATAAATATCAAAAAATTCCAATAACATCAGCAAGAATCCCATTACTTCATCAACTAAATATCATGCAGAATATCATGGAATCCGATATTGATTCAGACCTTGAAGAAGATGTATCACTGTTACACCATCTCATTACCAAAAGGTATCTTACACCCCGCAAAAAACATCCTTCTGCATATATATACAGCTCCAGTGATTTGGTCCAGTTATCAAGTCATAAATTCAAAAAACTCTGCTGTAATACTCATGAATATTTCCAGTGGTTAGTTACCTTGATTCAAGATGATACAATTTTTCACAATTCATCAAGATTTAAACAGAGAGATCCAACCATACAATTGGCTGTAGCATTAGCACAATTAGGATCCAATGGGAATGGGGCCTCTTTGGGAAAACTAGGAATGCTATTTGGAGTTAGTCATGGGGCCATTGTATTATATACACAGCATATAATCAAAGCATTAATCAATTATGAAAAGAGATATATTATGTGGCCAAATTCCCAAAAGTGATTGGAGACTTCCCAAGTAATGCAAGCCAAAGAGTTTCCTGGATGTGTGGGATTTATTGATGGTAGTCTTATACCTTTGTCTCAAAGGCCACCCAGAGATGTTGAGGCATACTTTGATCGCAAGAAGAGGTATTTATGCTATTCATATGTTATTGAACCATTTTTGAACTGATAATAGATGTGATTTAGGTATTCAATGTCAATTCAATTAGTTTGTGATGTCAACAGAGTATTTATTTCACTACATGTTGGCTGTGCAGGCTCTCTTCATGATTCAAATGTCCACCAACATATGCAAATCTGCAAACATCCACATGAATATTACGGAAAAGATCAATATCTACTTTCAGATTCAGCTTATGCAAGCTCCCAATGGATTGTGCCAGCATACAAAGGTGTAACATCCCACTCAGAAGATAATCAAAAATTCAATCTATGTTTGGCCAGATCAAGAGTACGGATTGAACATTCCATTGGTGTTTTGAAATGGCAATGGTCATCTTTGCGTGAGATGCAAAATCAAGTGCATAATGTGCAAGAGGTACAATTATTTGTACAGTGAGTGGTAACCTGTGTTATATTGCATAATCTATTAGCACAAGTAGGTGACCAATGGAGTGATTTATATGAGGATAATGACCCCCCCAAGCTCCAAAATATCACACAACAAGATGATGAAAATGGCCATTTGAATATGCGTGAAAGAGTCAAGCCCTACACTTTAGATTGGTTCAGTAATAAATGAATAGATCAATTACAAGCGCTGACCATGTTTTAAGATTAATAAAACATGTTTATTTTAAAAGAGAATTATCTGAAGACTGATATTTGTAACACATTTTAAATCCATATCTATGGAATGGTAAATGTTAAGACTGGAATTGAATCATAATTATCAAATGTGTAAATATATATAATCTAAAATATTTACAATTTTTTATTTTTATGTAATCTTTTGTTATCCTGTTCATTCCGCATGATTTGACTGTTGACTTTTGTTTCAATTTCTTCAGAGCTGAGTTTTTTGAATTTTTGTCCTGTGAGAAATAATTTCTTGTTGATTTGAAAAGAACAACCAAAGTGTGTGATGGATTGGTGTTCAAGCAATTCTTTTGCTGGCTTGGTTGTTTGATGAAGAAGTTAAGACATTTTCCAGAGTATTTCAACAATGCCTTCTTTTTTGGAAAAATCAAAAATCAATTTGTGGTTGGGAAATGATAATCCATTCCTAGAGGGTGTGAAATTTGTAGGAATTGGAATGAAATTGCTTTTATTGATAAAAGAGAATATACCATATGTCCATGAATTTATGTCCTTATTATCACTATGTGGTTTATTGTGGAAGCCATTGAAAGTAACTATAACATTTGAATAAGTTTTGAAATTGGGTGATTTGTTGGAATGCCATTCAAGTTGGCTGAAGTTTGGCAAATTGGCTGCATTCATGATTTCTTGATTGTCTTTAAGTGCATTATGCGAAAAACCTTGAATTTGGGAGTGAATGAATTCATCAAATTCTTGAAGTGTTGACCATTGCTCATTATCTTCATCAATTGTCTTTTTAGTCAAGCCTGCTTTCCTTGCATAAACCCCGGCAGATTTACCAGAATTGGAACCCTGACAAAAACCTATTCCTTTCATAATTCCATCAAGCATATCAGGGTTAGTGGTGATATTTTGATGGTTCTTTGCAAGCTTATTTAATGTTATGATCGATTTTTGAAGTTTATGGAAGACTGGTGTTGGACTGCTGAATGGGTGAATTTGATACATGAAAATAGGGAAATAAGGCTTGTTATGTCTCTTGATAATTACATAGGGTCTAGGCAGCAGTTTGTGTGGAGGAAGCTTTAACCAGGAGGCATTCTCATTGTTCTTCTTGTCTAGTGTAATTGTGGAGAAGTTGGGATTATAAAGGCCAAGCTGTCCTGCTGTTTGGTTCATATAAGAAAGCATTCTTCTTTGTTGTCTGGTATTTGGGTGATTATGATTAAGATAATTCTCTTCTGTTAAATCATTATTATTGTGAGGTTGAGTGCCAAAAGGCTTCACATCATGAGGAATTAAAGAGATTTTGGGAACATTAAGCTCATTGACAAATATCTGGTCATTTGGTTGAGTCCCAACAGTCAAATGATCAGATAATTGATGAGGAATGGCTAAAGAAGGGAAGAGTTTATTGTTGGATTGTGACATAATGATTTCAGACTAAATATATTCCAAATATGAATTATTCCTCCTCTAAATTGAAACAAAAAAGTGTATAAAACAAAATAATTAATCAGTATTGCATACAAAAGCACATGAAGCAAAGGGGGAATGGTTGGTGGTAGAGATGTTGGAGAAGGAGGACATGTTAGTTGGGTGGTGTATTGGTGGTGAAGGTGGTGGTGGATTGATGGGGGAGGTGAAGGATCGGTGGTGGATTGATGGAGGAGGTGATAGTGGTGGTGGTGTTGGAGGTGGTGGTGGAGGTGGTGGAGGTGTTGGATTGATGGAGGAGGTGGATTGGAGGTAGTGGTGGTGTATCAGTGGTGGAGGTGTTGGAGGAGGAGGAGGTGGAGGTGGGACAGTAAGCAGTAGTAAGTTATGTAATGACTACTGCCTAAATACAACAAAACAAAGGACTTACTGTTACGTATCAAAAAACAGCCCAATATTATGCAACAAAACTAACACCAAAGGACCCCAACCAACACTTTTTGTTCAAATAAAATCTGTGCAGAATGAAAGAACATCAGTGCAATAAAATTAAGATCAGTCACAGTGTATGCACTTACAAGAACTTTCACTATGGAACAGCTGAATGGCTTCCAAAAAAAATAAATTTTGAAATCAATTGATCAATCAAAACTTGGGGAACTTATTTAAAAAGAAAGACTGTTGAAAAAAATTACCAAAATGAAGAATTTAATAAGCTTATACAAAAGACATGTGGTGAATTTTCAAACAAGGGATAAGAAAAAGCAATAAATTATTTTCAACCTTGGAACCTTTTTAATAGTTTTTCTTGCTAGCATTAGGTTTGCAGCATTTCAAAATATAATTCATGTTGATTAAAAGGACAAATGTCCATAGCCTCTGCTTTGTCAATGGACATATTAAATTTGATCACTTGCCACAAAAATAATTTAAAAGGCCAAACATGCCATCAAATACAACAACATCCTTTGTAATTGATTCTTTGAATGGGTGTCCCTACCCATCTTATGTGAGAGGACACCTCTAGTGTTGAATTAATCATCCGCAAAGTGGATAATTTATTGGTCATTTACCCATCAAATAACAAATGAGCCTATTTGGGATAACCAATTCTGTCAACAAATGGCACAACTCATATTACACGCGTAATATCTGACAAAGAACACTTACTTCAACTCTTTTTATTAATCAAATTTAGAATACTCTCTAAATCTGCAATTGGATGGGAGGAATACAATGCCGCTATAGTAAAGTCCATGTTCTGTTGTTTTTCACACATCTCAACTTCTTTTTGCCATTTTTCTTTCTCAAAATCAAGGTTTTTTGCCTCTTTGGCCATATCAAAATCAAGCTGTGATTGTATTTTGGACTGTTTCAGCTTTCTACACTCAGCATTTTTTTCCCATTCAAATGCAATTTCCATCTCCTTCATTAATCTCTGTTGTTCAGTTTCCATAATCTGAGCACTCCGTTCTTCATTCCACTTTTGTTTATACCACTCTAACCGGGCCTCATCATGAGCTTCTCTCCCTGAAAAAACTTTTATTAGTCTGCATGAACATCAGAATAAAACCATCTCCTACCGACATTTTTGACTATCAATCATTATTTGTGTGTAACTTGGAGACAACACATCATAAAACTTCTTCCATGAACAACTGGTATTATTAAGATTGAAGCTGGCACTGTGTTTTCTCTTTTGGGATGAACCATTAATCTTATCCTTTAACTACAGTAAAAATATTTCAGAGTCGATTTGTTTCATATTGGTTTGATGAAACAAATTTTACTTCAGGCTCTTCCATGTGGTCATTCAATTTATCTTCAGCAATCTCAATATTTGGCTGAATCATGATTGTTCCCTCCTCTGTTATTGCCAAAACCTGAAAAGAAACAATACATCCGAATTTAGCACAAATAATGAAATATTGTATCATGTCTTACTTCATGTTCCATTGGTTCTTCCTCATCCTCATTTGAAATCAATCCAGCCTCTTGAGAATCATATGTTGCTAGTGGAGTCACATTTGGCTTATGTCCAAAGAGTGAATCCATTTCTGCAAAACATGGACACATAATTTTGAGCTTATCAGCCATAGTATGCAGCCTTTTTTTCTCATCCTCTTCTGTTATACCTGCCCCAGTGAAATTCTCAAACTTCTTTGCTGTTGTGTATTTTTTCTTATATGTACACCATTGGTCACAAATGCTTGTTGCACTGAGATTCAACTGGTTTCGTGATTTTTTATTGACCTCAATGGCCATAAGATGAAATCCATTCTTTTTAATTGAAAGTGGCCTTCCCACTGATGTGGAGCCACTGGCTCCAAAACATGCATCAAAGTTTGATTTATGTGTCAACCAATTGATAATACATAAATAATCTGGCCGAGTTAGGTGACCTGAAGGATGGGGCAGGCCAGATGAACTCTTGGAAGTGTATTTATTTGTCTTCATTGGGTGACATGGGGTTGCAAGGATGGTGATGGTGGGTGATAAAGCAATAATTGAATAATTTAAGAAATGGGGAGATTGAATGTAATTTTAAATAGATTGGTTAATTGGTTACACCAGTGGTTGGGTTGAAATTTACTTTTGGAGAAGGGCAGTGGTTAGGTTTGAAATTTCAATATCCAATGATTTAGTTTAGGTTTAAATCAGTAAAGGAAAGAATGTGGTATTTTGCAAAATACCTAGGGGACTGAGTTAAGAAAAGTGGTTTTTGGGAGACAAAATCACTGATTTTGGAATGTGGGATTTTGGTCTCAAATCACGCTTTTTTTAATGTGGGATTTTGTATGTTTGACACTCCTTAATAGTAAGAAATTGCTATTATAAAAAAAGCTAATAAATAATTTTATAGAAAGAAAATTATAAATGATATATATCTGTATTAAATGAGAACAATATAAGAATCTGATAGGAATAATATTACAAATAGCTATTATCATTAATTTTAATTATTTTTCATTACCCCTTTAATAATAATAATACTAAGACTATTTTACAAGAAGTAGTTTTACATTGAAATAAGTTATTTTTATAGAAATTACTAAAATATTATAAAATAAAATAAGAACATATACTAAATAATAAATAATAATACAAAATACCTACTTGTTACTAAAAAACTATTATCATTATAGATATATGTCAAAATAATATTTTTCAAATATATTTATAGTTGACACCTTGAGAATATAAATGAATGTGAATTTAATTTGTGAGAAATGAAAATTCAATAATACAAATAAATCTCTCAGCTTATAAGAAAGTATTTTGAATTGAAAATAATGATTTAAAAAATGCTTTTTTTGATTACAAGGAAGTTAAGCCATTATGGTTATTATTAGGAATGTTCATTTAATTTGATATATCTTATTAATCCAGATTAAATTATTATGATTTTTGGAAGTGTTGGGAGATCCTTATATACCAAATAAATTCCCTAAAATTTATAAAGAGAGCTACCATCAATTTAAATGTCCATAATACACTAAAGAAGCCTGATTTAGAGCTTTAAGCTTGAATAACACTCAATTTTGTCTTATAACAAGGTTTCAGTGGCTATTTTAAAATTTTATGAATCCAAGGAAAGCTTGTGTGGTAAAATGAGTTTTTCAATAGTTATTATTAAAAAATCATATTTTCTCTTTAAACTTAAATTAGCTCTTTGAAGTTATTTTATTTACAATAGTAATACCATTTTTCAAGAATCAGGGCTATTTCAAAAAATTTCCTAATTTTTCACAATGAGAAAAATTTCTACAGTTTGATCTCAATAAGTCCCAAATTTCATTTTTACCTTTTTTTAAATCCTAAAACTAGTGGTTGAGGACTTTTGCAATTTTCATATGTAAACAAAAAAACTTTACCTATGAGGAAATTTGAATTTGAATTTCATTATATTTGGAAATGAGGCTATTTTCACCATAGACAAAGCTTCTTCAGTTTTTTGTATGTGTATATTATAATTGGGTTGAATAAATTTTGGAAGGAAAACCTCAATATTTCCAATTTTCCCAAAAATCGATAAGTCAACAAAACTGTTTTACATATGGGGAAGATTTGAATTTTTACTCAAAACTTTCACTTTGGCAAGTTTTCTAAGTTACAATCTTAAGTCAAACTCAAACAGCTTAAATAAACTTTAGTTTTAGATTATTCATGAGGTTTCAACACCAAATAAAAGTTAAAACCTCATATGAAATTTTCTTTCTGCAGAACGTTAATTAAGGTGAGCCAAATTCCAAAACCATTTTAGGCAGATCCTAAAAGTTGGGTACCCTGGAACCTTTTTCCAGAATCCTGTTGTGCAAATTGTTTGTGAATTTTTACCTTTTTATTCATCAAAAGCCATACTATTGAACTTTCAACTTAGTGTGTACAAAGGGCCGACAACATTTACCACCTGCATGATAAATTCAAGGCCAAATTTAAAACTACACACCACACCTCAATTTTACCACTTTTTTGGTAAGTTAAGCTAGAAATTCTGTGAATTTATCTTAGTATAAATATAATGGAGCTTAATTTAAATAAAAATTCCTAAAAGTCCTTATTTTTACACTAAAATTCTATTTTGGTCTTTGTAGGCTAAAATATTGAATTTAGGGCATAATACCCTGTGGTATGACCCTAGGCAAAATTTGATGGAGAATCAAATGGTGAAATAGAATTATTATTTTCAAAGTTAATTCAATATTCTTATACTTGAATAAACTTTCAACTTAAATGTCTTCAATTACAAGTAAAATTATCTTCTAGTGAGCAATTTTGTGAGTCCTTTGGGAATGTAAAATATTTCTCGGGGCCCACATGTATTTAGCACAAAAAAAAATGTTTGAAACCATTTTAATTATTGCAATGTCAAACGAAAAGACAGAACACTTTTTAATAGCGAAGGGAGCGATGTTAGCTAAATTTCTAATCCCTCCAAGGGGAAAAAGTAATTCATAATAGTTTGAAGATAATGAATTTAGATTTTTCAATTGATTAAAACATTTGAGATTTTGTTAAGATGATAAGCGAGCATTTTATGTTTGAAAATTAACATAAATTTTCCAATAATCTCAGGAAAAAGCAGTCAACAATACATTTTGACTAATTCTACCATTTCAAGTACTGATGTCTCTTCATATTAGGCCTAAATATATTTATTATACTCATTATTTTATGTTACTTTTCAACTAATTACACCCCTCAAAACAAGTCATAATATAAGAGATACTAATAATCCTATGGAAGGTAACAAATATTTGTAGATTCATTGCAAGTACAGGTCTTAATTGATGGGTCTGGGAATTGGATGATAAAATTTCAAACCAATCCAGTTAAAATAAGAATAAATATATATAAATTCTATAGAAATAATCCAATTCTTTTCCTACCAACAATCTTAAGGTTTTCTTTTCAAAATACCAAAATTTCAAAGCTTTTTAGAAAGTATCATTCCTCAAATTTCTCCAATAAGATCATCTAATTCTTGAATATCTGTTTTATATTGCATAAAATTAATATTAATTACATATATTTCATATGATTCTCCTTATGAAGGGGTTTGTATTCATAAGCAAAAACTTGGAAATTTGATTAAGTAGTTTAATGTTATGATAGGTGATGGATCATGAATGAAATGTTATTTAAATTTAGTTTATTCCTTTTTTACTTTTAAGACTTTTGATGAGTTCTATAAACCTGAGAGTTATTGGAAGTTATGCAATGCGCTCAAATTTTCCTAATTTCATACAAAATCATAAGCCTATCCACTCAATTTGTTAAGAATATTCTCTTTTAAAATTTGTAGAATCTATTCTTCAATATCTTTGATATCTTCATTGTATGGAGTTAGTTTCAATAAGGGAATATAAATAGGATTTAATAGTGTTTCATTTGAAGAGTATTAATTCAATTTATTATGAAGATTCTATTTTTGAAGTCACAGATCTTCTATTATTGAAGCTATAAGCTCTATAGCTTTTTCTTTTTTTCTTTTTAAGAAAATATTTAGGACATTTCAATAGATATTTTGCTAAATTTCAGTGTATTGGTTTACCAAAAGGCTCCAACTACTAGTTATTGATTTCCACTAAATTTTTAGTTTCTCCTTTCAAATTACTCTTGATAGCTATGCTAGTCTCACTAAAGGCATTTCGGAAAAGAAGCAAAATTTTGTTAATATTTTAATTTATAACATATTTTATCTTCAAAACCATTTATAAGATTTTTTTGTAGAAAGATTACTTCTCACAGCTATATCACGGATAATGTGTAGGTAATAAGAGAAAAACTATATATTTATTAATTAAGATTCATGAGGTATCAAAGCTCTTGAATATTAATACTTATAGTTGCATAACTGGTATAGATCATAATAGGCCACTGATCAAATTCTTTCCTTATTATCTATATTATGAATTTTTTCATATAATAATCCTAAAATTAATTTTATAATTAAAGTCTTGGCTTGGATTATACTTACTATTATATTGTCATAAGGAAGCTCATAGTACACTAGAAATTTCTGCTTGGTCCATAGAGAAATATCATTTCAGCTCAAGCAAAGTACGTTGAGGTACATGAGAATAGAGTTAAATACAAATAGGGTTCGTAATTTTAAGTAATATATGGTCTTATTATCTCTTTTTTATATTTTACGACTACCATGTAATTCTTACTTAGATCTATGAATAATTTATTATGAAAAAAGAGGATTATTGAAAAAAATTCCAATGATATTGAGCAGCTTCCTTTTTGAAGTAAAATCTCTTTTCTTGGTCTTGACCACTATTCAAAACCTTGGGGAAATTTCATTGGGCTATATCTTTGAATGCAAAAAGTTGTGAATATTTGATAAAGACCATTCAACGTTTTATAAACTTGTGTTAATACTCTTTATTGAAATTTAAGGTTTTTTAGATTTTAGTGAAAAGAACACTGGAGGATCAATTATCATTAGCTTATGGTGGAAAAAATGATGATACCATGTTTCCCAAATTTAAATACAGAAAAGCTGAGTTTTATTTGAATTATGATTATCTTACCAGTATCTTTACCTTAAGTGATACTTTTCATCATTTCTTTTCAATTTTATTTCAAGAAAAAAATGGTAAAACAGGAAGGTTCAGATTGATAGCTATGGCCAAGATTTAAAAATATTAATGAGAATCAAATTTAACGTTCACCTCTAATTTAAAAATCTTGGTTCAGATCACAAACCCATAATTTGTGTTCTTCTTTTGAATAAACCAAAGAGGCATATCCAACTTCACTATTTTGAATCGTATATAATTACTATAATAAACTCTACCATACTTCTCAGAATCAAAATAGTAAAATAAAAACGTAATATGATCACCTTGGATCTAAAGTTTATGATTTGGATTATAGTCACATTAATTAGAATATTTTTTAAAAAGATCACAGTAGGGCTAAAAAATAATATCAAACACAGATCAAAATTTATCATATATTTTCTCTTGAAACAAGAAAATTGCTATTATACAGAGAATGAAAAGTAGTTTGAGTCCATATAGCATTCCCAAACCTGATCCAAAGTGTTTCAGAGGTTTCCACATCCTCTATATCACAGTCAGAGCTAAACTATGAGCCAATCAGAAGATATTAAGCGCAAAATTTAACAGAGATATAAGGACTTCAAGCTTACAATCCCACAAAAGCTTTTACAGGTCTATTATGGGGAATGTTTGCCTAAAGAGGTAAATTATGAGCTTTCAGACTTCACCAAAGGCTGTTTATCCTTCAATTATTCGTGGATTAAACAATCAGAAGCCCACAGAATTGACCTGGACAGTTTATCACACATCAGAGGCACAATACAATTTCTGGAGAGTATTGAGAGGAACATTTGAAAAAAATTATATTGTAAAAATGAGGTTCCATCCGCATCAAAATAAGAAAAAATTTCTCATTGGAATTATTAGATAGAAAAGCCCTCACAAGTCTTAGTGCTCTTGTGACTAACTAGATATAGCTCTAATTATAGCTTTTTTAGCAACTATTATGATAATTTGTTTGATAATAATTATGTCAACCAGATACTTAAGAAGATTCATCCTCACTAAATTAATATAGTAGATCCTTTCCAAGTTTCTTTAGCTATTGAGATCATGTTACACCCATAGCTATAGAATCCTTATTACTATATCATAGAGTCATCCTGAACCAAAGATACAAAAAAAGGAAGATTTGAACACCAAAGTGAGAAATATGCATTTTGGATCATGAGCCAAATGATACTTCATCTGAGCCTGTGTAGTTTCAGGACCATCTAGGCTTTCATCAAAAGTGAAATAAAAACTGAGGAGAAATTTCTTATTATGATTAAGAATTCTTAGAATAATATTCTCAAATTTAATTACTCACCAAATCAAAAGGCTTTCTTGAGAAAACATTGAAACTTCATGTTTTTAGACGTAAGCCTGCTGAAGGTTTCACCTATAGAAAATCTTTTCATGAGAATAGAATTAGTTCTTACAAGGATGGCTTCAAGGTTCAACTCATCTTTATGAGTTAGAAAATATAAATAAAAGCCGTTCTTGACATATTTACATGTAGGTAATATGATAGATCATTCCTTGAAATGATGATCAGAAATAATCTTGGCTAGTGCCGAAATTCAGCAGAGTATACGTATTTGTAATAAAAATTCTTTATATACTCTCTTGATAAAATATTACAGATAATTGCATTGTATCACAGGAAATAATAAATCTCAATATTAAACTGGCTATAAATTAATAGGTAGTATCAAGAAAATTAAAAGCGCTGTATTCACTTAAGCCCCAAAATATTTGATGAAAATGTAATTTTAATTTTTCTATTATTGAAAATTGATATATACTCAGCTACTTTAAGATTGTAACTAATTTCTGTTCCAAATCAACGCTTAAGTGTCTCATTTGAATTATTCTCAAAGATCCATGTAAACTTAATAATTTTCTGTCTATGGCTTTATTTTCAAAATATAATACACTGGTAAGAATGAAGAAGATCAAAATATAAATTTATACATCCAATTAATCCTTGAAAAGGATTTCAGCTTTTTTTTAATAGCTATCAGCCTTTAAAGACAAATATATATAAAATTATATGTTGAGGTTTTATGAAAAAAGAGCTGAGATAAATTTCTTTGTAGTGAAAAAATAGGGTGAAAATACATACAGAATGTTTGTGTAGGGGAGTGTTAATTTAATAAATAAAATATGATAGTTGATACCAAAAGTGTGGGAATTTGTGAAATCTAAATACCACACTTATCAAGCTGTTGTATTAGAAAAATACAAAAAGTCAAATTTAGGAGTTATGCAAATAAAATTATTTACAAAGGAAATATAATACTTTTCACAAGATATAATCCTCAAATTATCTCAATTATTGAAAAGAATTTGAGTTTCCTTTAAATATTCTTAGTCTCTTTACTAAATAGAAATTAAGATAGCTGATACACAATATGCTTCTCATTATTGATTACCTTTGACATATTTTTGATAGAGTAAGATCATGAAGACTCTTTACGGATGTGGAGGATTTTGATATTTTTGAAACATTTCAAGGGGAAAATTTTAAAAAAAGAACCCCATTCACATGTTTTTGTAATTATTTGTCAAGAGAATACACTATAGTAGTCAGCTGGACATAAAAAACACCTGGAATTGATTGATGAGTAATATTTTACAGCCCAAGAAGATTCAAGATTGATTCAATATGCATATTATTACTTGGTATTTACTTTTTCAGGATGTGATCCCAAGTAGCCTTATTTCAAATTAAGCTCTATTACTAGGGAATATATATATCATTACTGCGTGTCTTTCTGATTAATACTGTGTATATTATATTCAGAGATATCTATTTACCTCAGAATATCTACTCTCAGTATTCGAAACCAATATTAACATGAAATACCACATGAATGATTTCTTTGTATAGACAGAAATTCAGTTTTCAATATTTCAGCTTGGTCAGTGAATAAAATATGTATTGAGGCCTAATCCTCCAAGGTTCCCTATGAAGAAAAGTATGGAAGATATGACTCTATCCTCAATCTATTTTCATTGAGATGTTTAGATATTGTTTCAAATGATTAATTAATTATTTCAAAAAGAAATCGATTTTGTTATTTTAAATCTTGTTCAAAAAGAGGGGCTAAAGACTTTCTATTAATTCTTATCAAATTTTCTAGTTGACATTTTATTAAGAAATTTTGGTTCATATTTATATCATGTTGAGCTTTCACTGTAAAATCAAAGGCTATAAGAGCTTTGGTGGATCATTCAAAAAATAAAATTATAAATATTTCAAATATATCATTTTAAGTATGATATTGGGACATTGAATTTGAGAGACAATTTTATCAATTTTAGAACGCTAGTTAAGTTAAAATTTGTTTTCATCAAGATCATCATGTTAATGCAAATATTTATCTTTTATCAATGTATTAAATCTTATTCTAAATACGCTAATCAGGAATCCCAGAGATACTATGATTATATTTCTGTAAATATCTAATAAAATTAAAGCTGAATTTGGTAATGGTGAAAAAATTAAGGTTCAAGTTCTTAGTATGGAGCTTATAGTTCGATTGATATTTACTTGATCATTTGAATATTTTTTGTTCATATTTAATATTAATAACCGCCTTAATCCATAATATAGATAATAATATAAGAACATTATTTTCAATTTTAAAATAAGGACAGAAATTTCATCGGCAAACTAAGAATTTGAAAATATTTATATTAAGTTATAAATATATATAACTTTGAGATAGTAATAATACCAGCAATTATTATCAATAATATAAGCTATATTTCATTACCAATCGAACAATAGGAAAATCAAAATATCCTCTTAAATATGTATATATATAATAAGATATATAAATATATATCCAATAAATATAATAGAACTCAAAATTAATAATAATTAAAAATAATTACTAGTTAATCAAGAGTTATTATTACTAAAAAACATTTCAAGAATTCTATCTTCAACTTAATCTGTAGGTGAAGCTTTCAAAGATATAAATAAAGGTGGAAAGCAGAAAAATTACAAAAAGATGATATGATTATAAAATAAATTAATTTATAATACCATATTACAATTAAAATGATATCACACAAATCCTTTTTATTAATTTCAACTAAAAAAATATATCCCCATCATTCTATATAGATATATTCATATTATATTAAAATACACTTGAGCTTCTGGATTTTGAGGCTTTTGGTTTGCTTGGAGGGTCTATTTATATTAAAGAAACCCTTATTTGTGTAAAATATCACTACTAATTATTAATACGCCCGTAATGATTTGAATGGCCTAAAAATTATAGTTCAGAGTCTTAATAAGAACCCTTTTAATTTTATGATGGATGCGCACATAATTTTTCAAGAATTATGACACCAAGAGAGGTTTAACTCTTTAAAGAAATTTAAGTTAAGCTCCTGAGTATCTTAAGCCTACCTATATGATACCTTTCTGTGATAAAAAACATATTTTGATAATATGAGTTATTCTTATGATTATTAATTTTCATTTTCTTATTATTTCAAGAAAATATCTCAATTATCTCAATGAGGGGATGTTTTTAAGCTTTTCTTTCAAATTACCCAGAGAGCTTAGTTGATCTAATTTTATGAAATTATCCTCAAATAAGTCAATACACACAGGTATTGAAAATGGGGAGTGATATTTCCACGCCTCAACTTAAGATTTACACCTATGACTACGCATAAAATTGTGGATTAAGATATGCCTTCATGCCTTTCATGGATGTAATTTTATAAATCAATGCATCCAAGTGATTACTAAATCCACACCAAATAAGATTTTAATAAGATTTTTATCTCAGAAATTTGACAACCAACTCTATAATGAAAAAAATGCTATATACAAGTGATCTGTCTACGTGTGCAGAATAACTTCATTGATGATGAATATACTCTTCTCCAATTTGAAGCTGATTGATGTGAATAAGCCCTGGGCCACTGCCGTTGCAATTTGGGAAGAAGTAATTTGCCTATCTCATGTTAATTGAAAATAATGAGTATTCAATGATTACCATTTTGTTGATTTAAGGAGATTGGATGCATAATTGACACTCCACATGGACTGCATAGGTTTTGAAGGAATGTCTGTGGTGGGAAGTTCTGCCAATCTGGATTGAAAAATAAAAATGGACGCTTACATGTATTTTTCAATATTGGTCCATGCTCCCATTTACTTAACAAGTTATCCATTTGTGTAATAGCTGTAGCCATCAGATTATCTCTTAGATTATCCATTTGCACTGCTCCTCCCAATATTTTGCTATAATAATTACAATTCCTATCAATTTCTTCTATCAAATCTTGTCTCACTTCTCTCCAGCTCTTTTCCTTTTGTGGGCTTGAAAGTGACAATCCCTTTGCCACCGCATAGAATCCACAATTCCCATCAGCAGGAGGATTAACAATTTTCTCAATGAAATTTTGCATGAAAGGTTGCTGTATCTGATCAATATAGAGAGTCTAATAAAAAGAGTTTATTTCTCAGTGATTCATTTTCATACCAAAATTGACCCACTCACTGGTTCTTCCAAACAATTTGAGTTATTTCAAGGTCACAACTTTATTTCCAATTTTCCTATATCATTTAATAATTTTTTTTTTCTTTATGTGGTAGTTTCATCATCTTGGCTTGCCTCTTTTTGCATCAAATAGAACGTTTCCCCCCTCATAAATTGAGCTTTGGGACCAATAGTAGCTCTGTGCATCTTTTTTAGAAATATTTTGTGATGATTCAGGATATCCTGCTGGGTTTAAAGCTGGGATGGAAGCCTTTTGGTAGAATTTACCCTTTTCCTTTTTAGTGATGGCCTACCATGTGAAATTAAAGCCTTTTTGGGGTGACACAGCTTAATGGTTGTGTATTGAAAGCAAAGTAGCTCCTGAATTTTCTTGATATATTTTTTTAATAGTATTTTGTGTTAATCCACTTCCTTTTCAATCTTTTCCATTTGTTGTTTCAAATTCCATTTCAGATTAGAATCAATGTCCTCTTAAACCTGACTTTAGCATTACTACAATCACACATATCAGAAATAAGATGGCCCCTACTTCAAGAGGATTATAAAGTAGATTCCATTGCGGATGAAAATCTTCACTTGCAATGTATCATTTAGTATTAAGAAGTTTCTCAATTTCATGTGAGCAAGGAATACCCATGCCATTCATTAGTGTTCTGGAGCATGGCTAAAGATTTGGTTGGTCTTTGAGCTTTTGAAATTGTTCTTCAATAATTTTTATTGCTTTTATTGATATAGTATCAAGTATCTGCTTGAAAGGTGGGGAATAATCAGTCAATTTGCGGACTCTTTCTTTCCCCATAGTATGGTGGATATGTTTTGATTTAATATCAATTGCTGTTTTTAAATTTTGGAATACTGTAGAAAGCTCTCCATTAGAATTATTAATGAATGATTTTATGTAGGAGTGTGCAGATTCAACATGGGAGCTGGCTTGATTTCCTTGGTGAGGATGCTGGCTTTCCCAAGCAGTGACATATTTCTTCTTGAATGGGAGTAGGTTGTTTGAGATATATGCCCATGAGCATGAGTAATCTTTTGACTTCTCTTTGATTTTTTCAAGATTGTTATTTTATTCCTCAGTTGACTTGGAGCTGACCAGTAGGTTCCAGGATGTCTGATAATCCTTCCAATCATCCTCTTGAAAATATTTACAACAATTTTGGATAAGGTTTTTTCTGGTGTACAATGTGCAATAATTATGGATTGAGCTAGGAAAGAACAATTAAATGTCTGTCTTCAGAGCTGGCTCACAATCCGTGATAATAAGCTTGGGATTTCTGGGTGGCTGAAATAACTTTTTGAGTTCTTGTAGGGCCCATATGTACCCAATGTCATTTTTCTGTTCCATGTATCAAAAGGTTAATGAGAAGGTGTGTCCAGTTGCAGTTTGGCCAACCATGTGGCAAAGTGGAAAATTGTACTTGCATGTCCGGTAAGTGGAATTAATAAATATCACATGGTGGCTTATATGACCCAATTCAATGGACTCTGGGTGTGAAAAGAATAGGTTGGTAATATTTCCATTTGTATTAATTTGATTACTATGAATTAAATTGCTCTCTTTCAGAAGATGTATGAGATATTCCAGTTGAGATTTCCCATTTCTTTCCCAGATTGATAGATGTCCTTTGTAGCTATACAGAGTCCTGATATTGGTAAAGGTATTTCTCTGGGCATAAATGAGCTTCTCCAGAAAAAATCAACTAATTTTCACTAGACCACTAACGCACCTCCTATTTTTGATGAACTTCCCACCATAACTCACTTTGGCTGTTTGTTCCAAATCAACTCCATGCTATATTCAAGAGCTAAAAGCCTTATATGTATGGATCCAATAAAACAAGAAGAGAAGACATATGGGCGTCAAGAAAAGAGTCAAAATGAAAAGAAAAGACATCAACAGAAAAAAATGAAGCTTTTGAACATATAAATTTCTTGTTATGTTCCATTTCTTTTGATGTAGCTTTTCAACTGTAGATTAAGAAGCTTATTCATGAAATGGGATGTCTGATGCAAACTTGAGTAAAAATTTGCATCTGGTGACATTTCTGAAATATATTTCATTAATTATCCTTAGGAATGTCCTTCATGCATTCTGTTCAAAGTCGGGACTTTGAATAGCAAGATTCTTCTCATTCAGAGATTGATACAATTATATTGACATATCCAAGAATAAATTTCCTTGCCTCTTTAAATTGACCTGTTTTTTTTCTACTTAAGCTTAATATATAATGATGATTAAATTAAGAAACTGCCCACTTGATCAAAAATATGTGAAGATAAGCATCCATCCCCATAAGTGATAAAATGTATGGCAAAGAAATGCAGAATTGATCTCATGATATTATGATTAAGATTCTGATTCTCAAATAATATCATCATCCGCCATGCACTCAAGCTATGAATCAGAAATAACAATTGAAGCCTCATGTTTCACTCAAACAATATTTTATTGAACCTCATTTGAAATTCCTTATAATACAAATAGAACTGGCAAACCACAAGCCAGCCTGATTAGTATAAAAATTACTTTAGTATATATTCTTTCTCTCCAGTTCATTTCATTTACCATTCATTCCTGTCAAGATCAAACTGAATATTTTTTCAAAATATGGATTCTTCCAAGCCATATTGCCTTGGTATATTGAAAACCCATGTATGCCTCACTAATTCCATTCAGAAAACATTTGCACAGGATGATTGGATTTTCTTATGTCATGCAAGTCAAAATTCATTCTTGTATACAGGACATCAAAGTGAAGCTTGGGTTAGCCTTCCTCTGGATGTCACCTCTGCACTGGTACCATTATTGGGTGACCCCATTTTATTTATATCCTGTGGTCCTTCTAACATGTGGCACACCAATCTAGAGAAAAGCCCCAACCAGAAAGTATTCATTGAAAGCTTTCTCAAGTTTAATCTTTACAACAAGATAAAAATCACTATTCCAATAGTAATGTTTATTCTCTTGTTTTCTTCAGCAAGCATTGATATATTTGACCTCATTAGGAAGAATTAAATATTAATTTACCAACCAGCCACATACAACAGCTCTGAACATTTTGGGTAAACCATCATCCTCATCTACAAGAATAAATTTGATACCTAGCATCACAAAGAAGCAAGTAAAAAACCTCCAAGACTCCTTCAGCTATACTCCCTTGGGCTGTCTGCTTGCAGAAGACATGGTACAAGGCAAATCAATTCAGTGCATATCATTCATATGTATGACTATTGAAGATTCCAAAAGAGATATCCCACCATCCATACAGCTTCTTAATAAAAAACAGAAACATTCCACACTCATAATATCCTTACCTCATTTGATAAAGAATTGGGAAGATGAATTCAAATTACACACAGACATATCCCAACTGAATATTGTCATCTATCATGGGAAGAAACAAAAGGAGATTGGACTGAGAAAATGGTCTGAAGCTGATATTGTAATATCTAGCTATCATTTGTTAGCCCATGAGCTTGGTCAGCCTGATAATATAGAGAGCTCTTGGATTTACAATAGTGAATGGTACTGAGATGTCTTAGATGAGGCCCAGTGAGTCTTTAAACTTATTATTTATAAATTGAGGAATTCTGATGAAATATATATAAATTAAATTGACATACTTAGTCAGATAAGAAGCAAGGAGTCAGCTTTCTTCAGAGCAATTGGGGCAATCCAAACATCCAGCCACATTTTCCTGACAGGAACCCCTATTCAAAACAGTATAAATGATTTAATGAGCCTAATCACCTTCATTACAGCACCTCAAAATGAAAAACAAGAGAATTGGGTACCAAATACATTGGAAGAGCTCAAAAAAGGAAATTATATTCCCCTTCAGTTATGCCTGAGGCATCTTTCTCTACAAAGAAAAAAGGACAGCATTTTAAATGATCTACCTGAAATTAATCATGATTATATCCATGAACCTCTCTCAGATTGGAAGTTAGATAGATATAATAAGATTTACGAAGAGTTCTTATCATCATCTTATCAAGGTCCAGAAATTTTCTTCAAGTATATAAACAAGCTTTGCCTTTGTTGCAATCATCACTTGCTTAGTGAAAGTATGTATGAAATTGAAGGTATGATCTCACCATATGGGACACAGATAGAAGGGAGTTTTTTTAATAGTAACATAAAAGCACATGTTGATGTCAAAACATGTCTACAAAGCACTAAAATTAAGAGGCTCCTGAAAATTCTTTTATCACACCACAACATTAAAAATTCAACCCCAAAATCAGTGCTTTTTTCACAGTTTACAACATTTCTTGATTTGTAAGCTTGGTTATTTCCCTTATTTTGTCTATTAAACCTCTTTTTTGAACCTCTCCTTTGATAATTATGAGGCTTTTTATTGAAAATTATTGGTGATAAACTGGTAGGATTGGAATTGTATTAGAAAACAAAAAAGATTATCTTTACACGTGTTGATGGAACAATAGGCCAAGCTACACAGGAGGCAGAAATTCAGAAATTCAAGGAAAACAGCAATGTAGAAGTACTTGTGGCCTGAATATAAATTGTGCAGATGTTGTACTTATAATGGTATGAATTATTATTATATGACCATGAGGGGATATTTTAATATAACTTATATATCTAATATATGTCTAGGAGCCTCTATGGAATCCAGATGCTGAAGATAAAGCTATTGATTTCTTACATTGTATTGGGAAAAGGGAAAATTTAATGGCATATCATTTTATATCACCTGATACAGTTGAGATAAACATGCAAAGGGCATGTGAATTCATAAGAAGTTTTATTCAATGAAAAATTTAGATCCACTTATTTTATATTTATGAATTAAAGGTACAACAGAGGAAGCTTACTTAGGCAATGTGTGTACATTTTTCTCATTCAAATCTCTGATTGGATTTTGTTTTCCTGTCCTTATGGTAGTTATTTTTTTCATGTAAGAGCAACTGTACGAAGTACTTTGACATATGCTGAGCTATCAAAGCTTTTCTTAGAGACTCATATGAACATTAAAATTGAAAGTGGGTAACTTTGAAACTATAGTTCTTTTGGATTAAAAATATTGGGGGTGTGGATTAGTAATCACTTGGATGCGTGTATTTAGCAAACTACATCCATGAAAGGTGTCAAGGCGTATTTGAATCCAGAATTTAATGCATAGGTGTGGGTGTAAATTTTAGGTTGAGGTGTGGAAATATCACTCCCCTTGATAATTAAATGAAAAATATTGGCTCATGAGGTAATTTGACATCTGTATTTAAGATTTGGCTAAATGTTAAATTATTCACAGTAAGTAAAATATTTGTAGTTTTTATTTTGTGAAATACTTAGGAATATTACAGTTCCTTCTTTCAATTTTATTTTGAAATTTTTATCGTAACCAATAGGTGAGTAGAAATTCTTTAAATATATGGGAAAATTGACTTTGTATTATGAAATTTAACTATTTGATGGTTATTCAAACTCAGAACTTGAATTAGGAATTAATAGCCTATTTCAGCGTTAATTTTTATATTATTATTGGCAATTAACTCAAGATAAGGGTTGATAGATCATGAATAAGCTAGATCGACTAAAACACATTAATTGATGCGGAACCAAGCCAAAATCCACTCTATGCAGAGCCAAAAATCTATTTACTCTAGCACCTTTTTCTAAAATTCTCCGTGACATTTTTTCTCTTTCATTTTCTCTTTGTTTCTTTATTTAAAGCCATAAGATAAAAATTTTTACCAGATAGATAAAGGGCCAACAAGAGTTACCACCTTTATGATAAAACCCAGGCTGACTCTCAAATTGAATACCACAACTTAATTTTAGCATAAATGCTGTAAGTAAAGCTTTATATGGGGTCAACCAATAATAATAAAACTTTTTTGAATATTAATCAGGAGTAGAATATCAAAAATTTCCTCAATTTCAATTAAAAATATGTATTTTGACCTCTGGGGACCAAAAAAAGGTTTTTTTGACCAAACACCCTAAGATGTACCCTTAGGAAATTATGAGTGAATACGCTTATGGTGAAATGATATTTTCATCGTTAATAATTAGTAAAATAGCTATTGATATATGGTTTATATTTTAATACATTTTAATGTGTTTACTCTTCTCTTTATTCAAAACAAATTGTGGAGTGAGGAATTTGAAGAGCCGTTTGGGAGTTTAAAATATTCCTCAGGGCTCGCAGAGTTATTAATCTCAATGAATATTTCCTTTTTCTCATTCAAAAAAGGAGGCATATAAGCTAATCAACGTTGAACTGAATCCCGTTGAAGTTATGGGTAGTTTTTTACTTCAGATGTCATTAATCAATCAGAAGCAACAAGATTTCCATTATATTCTTTCTTTAACGCTTTCAAATTTCAAAACCATTTCTTTCTTGTTTGTTGAGTTCACGTATATTCAAATCTTATATATAAAGATTTAGAAAAATTCCTTCATCAATACTACTCCTTTAGAAATAAATTAATGGGGGTTTTTGGTTTCTATTGAATATTAATCTCATCCACTTTAATCACGTAAATTAATTTACTCCTTCCTGCCAATTATAGATTAAGTACTTTGATAAATGAATTTTGGGATATTTCTCCAGATATTATAATCTAATCGAAAGAAAAGAATAAAAAAATTTACATTCAATTTCCTTTCCTATTTTGAATTGAAAGGCCTTTGATTATTAGGTTTTGATTTTCATAAAAGAGAAACTGCTTAATAAGGTATTAGTACCTTATGATGTATTTGGAGAGACAACGAAAAATGACAGCACACCTGCTTAATAAGGTATTAGTACCTTATGATATATTTGGAGAGACAACGACAAATGACAGCACACCTGCTTAATAAGGTATTAGTACCTTATGATATATTTGGAGAGACAACGACAAATGACAGCACACCTACTTAATAAGGTATTAGTACCTTATGATATATTTGGAGAGACAACGACAAATGACAGCACACCTGCTTAATAAGGTATTAGTACCTTATGATGTATTTGGAGAGACAACGACAAATGACAGCACACCTAATGGTGTAAGGTAAGAAAGAATATGAGTCGATGTGTGGACAAGAGTTATCCCATCGACTCTTTTTATGTTGACAACAGTTCCAATCACTATTCCCAACGAGTTGATTGGGGTGATTGGAAAACCTCTTTCGTGAGGTTTTTCTAATATGTAATGAGTGTTAGCTATTCTCTAAGTGCCTTCTAAGATTTCATATTGATCTTGCTCCTGAACATCGAGCCCTACTCAAAGGAGTTTTGGAAAAATTATCCTAAAAATGGCGACGAGCTGAATTTTTGAAATGAGGTGGAAAAATTCAATTTCAGCTTCTGGACTTGATTATTGTTGAGAAATTTCCCTTGAAAAACCACATTATTTTTGTACTAAAAATTAATATTATTACTGTAGAACAGTGTATTTTGTTGAAAGAAAAAACCTCCCTTAGTCCGTGAGCAACTAAAGTCAATTGAGAGAACAGTATCACCGCGCAGTGTTAAGATCATAGTCAAACTGCTCTAGTATTTTATGAGAGAACATCTTTCTTTAAAGAGAGTAAAGACACCACTCATCACACTAAACGTTATTTTATTTTACTACCTTCGTAAAGTTCCAAAACTTGAAATACTCATACACAACCATTATCAAGAGTGGTGGTTGGTACTTTTACAAGCTTGAAAAACCTTATCTTCAGCTTAATGAATTTCTTTTTATGTGTGATTATTGTCTCAAGCTCTTCCTAGAATTAGTAAAACATAATTTTAGTTTATAGTAACTATTAATAATGGAAACAGGTAGGGCTCATTATTCAGATTGTACCAAGTTGTGTTACTAATATTGTCACAATAGCTCTGATTGATAGCACAACACATGTTGCATGTAGAAGTAATTAGCCTCATTTTAAAAATAAGCTTTTCACTTTTAGGTACTTTCAATTACTTATCTTTATGACTTAGTAAATTCTGTTAATATAAAATAGCCTTTAGTCCCTTAAAGCTTTCATATTTCTTAGCATAGTAAATTCACCAGTAGTTTCATATAGAAGGGTATTATTCACTTCAATATAACCTTAGATATATTATGATTTTCATTTTTTTTAATTTTGATGCAGAAAATTAGTTCCAGGTAGTACATTCAATATATATAGAAAGTTTTTGAAAGAACTCCTGGGATAATATAAATAGAAAAAGGACTTATTCCTAATGGATGTATTGATATTAGGGGAAAATATAATAACAGGGTATACATCAATTATGAATCAATAAAATAATAAAATTTATGGAATTAAAAAATTACTTAATAGCTTAAAATAAAAATTTGAGATATTCCTCAGTCATAATTAGGAAAATACTGGGAATAACAAGGTTTGATGTTCTTCAATAACCTCACCAAACTGTATGAATCTTCTCTCATAGATTTTAATATCACATGGAACTTCAAAAGAAATTAATTATACACTTTCTTTGATATAATCTATTCCTCTCCCAATACTATTTCCTTTGATTATTCCCAAAATGCTCTGAAAATCATTCATTTTAACACTCATTGGTGTAATATGGATTTGATGTTGGTAATGAATAACAATTGGGTACAAGATTTGCTAATTTAGTGAGAAATATTTTCATCCACCATGGCACACCATTCCATTTCGCTTGAATCTGAAATCAAGAACTCAAAATTCTGATTTTTTAGAATTCAATCAAATCTTTTTAAAGAGATACTACAAGACATAGAGCTCAGTTTATGGGCTTTACCAGATAAAATTCAATTTTTTCAAACGCAAAATTAGATCAGTTAAGCTGATAATTATCAAATAGAAATTAAAAATCATGAAAAAACTCCAACTAAGGAGCAGATAGGGTCATAGAAAAAACCTCAAATTTGTGTATTTAATGAAAAAAAATTGGAAGTCAATTTAATATTTTATTCGTTTGAAGGGAGGTATGGTCACAGAGATTCTCCACAACTTGTAAGACTCAACTAGAAGACATCTCAAAGGACATAAATGAAACTTATTTTCCCCACAAAAGCTCAGCTACAAGGATAGAATGATAATATCAAGAATTAAAAACCAGTAAAACTCAATTTGCATATTTATTAAATAAATCATTCACTCAAAATGTGGAAATATAAATTAAAATAAATCTCATATTACCCATGATAAACTTAATTGAAGACGGAAAAAACTAAATCAATGACATCATTTTACCACATCTCTCTGAAACTCCAAAAACATCAAGTCTTATCATAGAGCTCGTGGTCATTAATACAGGCCATATGTCTTTAAGAACATACCCTGTCCTTCAATTTTCACAAGAGCTTATTTTTAAATATGAAATGATTTGACAGCCAAATTAAAAACCTTCAATTTCAAAGCTCTCCTATGCAAAGCTCAAAATTCTACATGTAGAGGTCCCGTTCCCCATTGCAATCATCCCCCATCCTTGTATATATAAGAGCAGCTCAAAACTGGACCAATGATAGTGCTCATATTTAAAGGTAGTATATTCTTCCAGGTTTTGAATTATTTATCCTCACATTATAAAAACATTTATCTTGAAATTATAGAAAAATAGTCATCCTTCTTCATTTCTTGGTAATTGGGCTCAATAGCATAGCCCTCTAGCTATAAAATCATAATTTAATTGAGAAAATATTGCCAAGGAGACTATCATAGCTGCATATTGCTATAAAGATTTTCATACTAATTTCATTATCTTATTCTTAAATAACTTCAGCTGCTATACTCTTATAGTGAGTTTACCACAGCTTTCTATTATTTATCAGTCTGATACCACCACACCATGAATATCAATTATTCCTAACAATGGTATATCAGAATGGGAAAGTATAAATAAAAGAAGTAGAAAAAGAGTATGATATCCTATTTAATTATTGGTTTTTTATAATATACAAAAGTCTACTAGAGCATTTATGGTACACATTGGTGATCCACCAACCAATAAATAAAAGGAACCTTTTGTAAAAATAATTTAAAGTTTACTTAGCATTATTTACAGGGTAATTCCATAATATTATAACACATGAATATAGCAAGGCTTGAAAGTCTCAAAAAGAGAAGTAAGAACCATTTTCTTGAAATTTTGTCTTAAAGGTAGTGTAAGATGTGACTATGAAACTGATGATAATATTACTATTAATCAACAGTACTATGTCTGTTCTTATGAAATATAATAATAAAAAAATTATTATAACCACAATTAAATAATTATAAAATTATTTCTTTCACGTGTTATACACTACTAGTGATTATAACAGTGAGCAGTAATTGTCTACATGAATCAATTACAAGAAGAATTTAATAATAAAAACTTCTTTTATTAAAATAATAAAATTATTTTAATATATAATTATCTTTTGCAAGAATAATTATAAAGATAATTCTTGAAGAAAACTATTACTAGAGAAAAACTTTAAGAATTAAGGATAAATGACTCACTAATACTCCAAAGAACTTATTGATAGATATAAGTAGAGAAATTTGACGTAGAATTGTGGATTTAAGGGATCAAGATGATTTATAACAGTATTACAACAATATATAGTTGGATTCTATGATTTCACGTCTTTCTGATTGATTCTGAAAGATTTAAAACACTTAAGAATAGTTTAACTAATACTTACTTGTTGGTAATAATGATTTAATGAATTTATAAGATGATTCTTGGAAAAAACAGCAAGAAGAAGCTTCTTTTAAGTCAACAACAGCTCACAGAGGCGTGCCATGGAGCAAACTGAAAAACCAGTGAGTGAGAAAACAATAAACCTTTTTGGATTAATGATTGCATCATCTGTTGTCACGTAAGATTATCATAATTACTTTAATTAATGCTTTTACGTGACTACCAACCCCAATATGGTTAAGAATAAAAGGAGTAACATCTGTAAATCTTCTTTTATTCTAAAATAATCATTGATTTCTCAAAGTTATCAATGTTATTGCCAATTTCATCACAGGTTGTAATTACTGTGAATTTTTGAAGATTCAGTGTTTCACGTAGAATGGTCAAAAATGGACTGTAAGTAAAACTTTTAATTTTACTAGTAAAACCATAATTCTTTTTGGTTGTACCATAGATAATACAGTTCTTCATTGGTCCTGAAAGTTTCAGAAAGATTCATTAAGAATTGTATTTTTAATGAATTTTTGAAGTTTTTACCTCATTTCTACGTATAATTGCAAATAGCAGTATTTTGCTGGTTGCTATGAGGTAAATCAATGAATATGAGTCCCAAAAGGGTTTAATTACTCTTTTAGGGTCTAGTCATGGAAAGTCATCAAGAATTGACGTGGTTACAGGAGTCTAAGTAGCTTATTACCTCCTTGGCACGTCAAAATAGCAGGTTATTTGCTATTTTTATTATGATTACAGTAGGTGTAACTTGGTAACCAAGTTCCCAAAGAGTTTTAGTTTACCAATTGGGCCAAGATGAGCCATGGATCCATGCTCTGGAGCTATCCATGCCTCTGAGGCCTCAGCAGTTGGGTACCCTGGCTCTCTTTGATGTCTTTTGTCCCCCTTGCCTAATTTTTACGTCAAAATAGTAATTTAAGCTTAAAAGTGAGATATCCACTATGGGTGTACCAAAAGTCCATGTAAGAATACCATAATATTAAGTGCTCAAAACATGCATAACACTATTCTTAGTGTATATGTAACATGGGATTTCTCACTTTCCCATTATTTTGGCTAAAAATCAAGAAAAACAAAAATTTTCACAGATCTTTTATGTGGTATTAATGATGTGGTATTGAAGTATTTTCCATTTTACCACCTCAAATACTTAAATTGAGCTTATTCACTCTATGGGTCTACCCTAGGTGAATTTTTGTGTAGAATCCAAATCTGGTCTTAAATCCATGGATTTACTTACTCAATAAAAAGTTATTCATCTTTTCTGAAATTGAAAATGATGAATTTTGGATATATGCATGACTTATGAGTTTTGCATAATTCAAAATTTCTTTTTAAGATAATTGTGGCCTATTTGGGTATGTAAAATATACCTCAAGGCTCACATTCCCTCCCACCAAAAAATAAAATTGTACTACAATTTTATTAGTGATAAAAGAATAAGGCCCCAAAGGGGGTAATGTCCACTGTCCAACCTCTTCACATTACTCAGGTCAAGTAATTTAAAGCACATTTATAGACATATTCAGGCTTGTGGCCTTCTTTCATGTCTAAATCTTCTTAAGAGTTTATCTGAGTCAGGTATTTCTGATTCTGCCATCCATTCATCTTCATGTACTGGATTTCTATATCTGACAAGATATTCTCTTTGATTTTTACCCCTAAGTCTCCTTTCTTTAATGACTTTCTTTATCTTTTTGTCTTCATTCTGTTCCACAGGTGGTACAGTTAAAGGAGTTGGGTTTCTTAAAGGAAACAATTCTTTATCAGCTGGTTGATAAGGCTTTATCAAGCTGACTGGAAATGTGGGGTGTTTATTTTCTAATTCACCACTCAATTCCACTTGAACTGCATTGGTTCCATGTAAAGCAACAATAACAAAAGGTCCTACATAAGAATCTTTAAGTTTCTTTGGGCCTTTGATATTATTAAAATTCAAGGTTGAAACTAGAACTAAGTCCCCTACTTTGAAGTCTGGTACTTTATGACTCTTGTCCCACTTCTGTTTTGCATAATCAAAAGCATCATCCATACTTTGTTTTGCGTGGTGTTTTACTTTATCAAGCATTATCTTGAAGCTGGAAGCTGTAGGATGAATGTCAATCAAGTCTTTCCTCAGTGTGTCTGCTGGGAGTCTTGGATTCCATCCTTTTTCTAACATAGCAGGGGTTTGTCCTGTGGAAGAATGGACTGATGTCTTGTATGCCAATTCTAGTGCAGGTATCAGAGTGCACCAGTCATGGGTAAAGCCATCTGAGTCTTTGAATTCTAATCCATAAGCACAAAACCTCCTGATCATGTCTTCTAAAGTTTGAATCATCCTCTCTGCTAGCCCATCTGTTTGAGGGTGATATGCTGTAGAGAATGATAACTTAGTCCCAAACAATCTATGAAGATTGGTCCAAAGTGCAGATGTGAACTTGGGATCTCTGTCACTTATGATATTCTTAAATAACCCTGTATGAGAAATAACTCTACTCCATAAAAGAAGAGCTGTATCCATAGCAGTGTCATCTTTATGACATGGTAAGAATATGGGAGTTTTGCTATATCTGTCTACAATGACTAAACAAGCATTATAACTTTTGTCACCACTTGGAGGAAGTGCTGTGACCCAATCCATGTGAACAACTTCCCAAGGGGATTTTGGTTCTTGAATATGGATCATCAATCCAAATTTCTTGCCTGTACTCCTGTTTGCTTTTTGGCATCTATCACAAGAATGGCAATATTCAATGGTTTCTTTTCTCCAGGATGGCCACCATGCACAGTTCTTCACTTTTTCAAGTGTTCTGTCTTCTGATAGGTGTCCAGAGTAAATACTATCATGGCATTCATGAAGAATGGTATTGATAAGCAATCTACTACACAGTGTCATCACACAAGAATGTTTTGTTCTATGGTAAATAATCCCATCAAACAAGTGAAATCTTCCTTCAGAATAGGAATTTTTCCAAACTTCATCTAGTGCATTAACCAAAGATGTATCTTTGCAGTCTTTATCCAATAAGGAAGTCAAGATATGGCAATTCTTGTCTTGTTTATAAGACTCTCTGACCTCCTCAAAGAATTCAGTCCCAATATCAGTTATGTTAATTCCTTCAATTGGAATCTGTGGTTCAGCTTCCAAAGGTACATAAGCTGGGTTATCAGGAGTGTTGGCTAAAGCCCATCTACTAAGTCCATCAGCATTCTTGTGAATGTTTCCTGCTTTATGAACTATAGTCATGTTTCCTCTATATTCTTGAATGGCTATTTGCCATCTCAACATATGTCTGTTGGGAGTTTTCATGTTAAGAAGTGATTTTACTGCATTACAGTCAGTTATCACTTCAAAAACACTGCCATCAAGATAATAGTGTAGTTTCTCAAGTGCCCATACCAAACATAAGCACTCCATTTGGCTTGCACCATATCTGGCTTCTGTTGGTTTGATTTGTCTTGAGATATAACAAACTGGTCCTTCTGTAGGTTTGTCATCAATAATTTGGACTTGATGTAGGGCTGCCCCTAATCCATCTCCACATGCATCAATGTACAATTTAAAAGGAATATTCCAGTCAGGCATGAGGAGTAAAGGTGCTTCTGTAAGGGCTTTCCTTATCTTCTCATAAGCTTTAATTCTCTCTTGTGTCATCTCAAATACAGTCTGTTGATCACAGATTCTATAAAGTGATTTGGCTAGAATTGCAAAGTCTTTCAGGTGTTGCCTATAGTAACTGGCAAATCCAAGAAAAGACATCATTTCTTTTTTATTCTGGGGTATTGGCTTAAGTAACACTGCTGCTACTTTGTTTTTGTCAATACCCAAGCTTAAACCAGAAACAATATGTCCTAATGCTTTGAGTTCTTCAAAACCAAAATTGCATTTCTTAAGTGAAATTTTCATGTTCACTTCTGCTACTTTATGAAGTACTCTTGCAAGTCTTTCAAGGTGCAAAGACCATGAATCAGAACATATGATAATATCATCAATATAAATGATAAGCCATCCTTCAGACAATTCTGTGGGAAAGATGGTGTTCATCATCCTTTGATAATGGGATGGAGCATTCTTAATGCCAAATGGCATTCTAAGATACTCAAAAATACCACAGTGAGTGATAATTCTAAGTAATTTCTTAGCTTTGGGCGTCAAAACATTTTGATGGAAGCCTTACAATGCATCCATTGATGTTATATACTTGGCTTTAGATAATTGAGTCAAGGTTTCTTGAATTCTAGGGATTGGATACCTATCTGGAACTGTGTAGGTATTCAGAGCTCTAAAATCTCCAACCATTCTTGACTTATCATTATGCCATGCAATAATAACAGGTGTTGTTACTTCAACTTCCTCATTATGGCCTACTTTCCTTAGCACACCAAGTTGGATCAACTCTTGGATATGTTTTTCCAAGGCTTCTCTAGCTCTGGGACTGGCTGGATAAGCTGGTCTTCTAAGTACTGGAGGATATGGTCTGTCAATATTAAGAGTAATATCAACTTCATGTCCTCTTATAGCGCCTAATGGTTCATTATCAGAGGCAAATGCATTCTTATATGTGTATAACACATTAATAAGCTCATTCTTCATCTTTGGTGACAATGATTGATTAATTTGTGCTTCAAAAAGTTGATTAGTCACAAATTCATCTTTGTAAGTATCTTTGACAGAAGATACTACAGATATCTGTTTTGGCATATTGGAGAAAGCAAATTTTTGTCTCTTGTTATCTCCAATTGTGAAATATCTGTCTTTATGGTTATTTATATCAATACCATAAATATTTAAGTAATCATTTCCAAGAATGATGTGCTGAGATGTGCAATTATCCATTACTACAATCTCAGTTTTCATTCTTACACTTCCTGCTGGATGTGGGAATACAATATTAGTGTCCAATATGCCCAAGGGGTACATATTGTTACTGGCACTACTGAATTGTACACCTTCTATTGGTAATAGATGGTTTTTCCATTCAGGAAGTATAATTTGGAGATAATCTTTGCCCACACAAGTGCAAAATGCCCCTGTATCCAAATTTACTTTGGCTTCAATATCACTCATTAGAACTGATGTGATACAGGATGCCCCAGCTGTATAACCCTTTCCTCTAGCAGGTTTTGTTTTACACATTCTGGCATCTTGGATATTGATCAGGTTTCAGCAATCCTCACTGTACTGTGGCAAGTGGGTATGGACTTCTGTGACCTCAAAGAAAGCTGAAATGTTTTCAATGGGATAGTCCTCCACTGGTGTATCTTCAGAGACTGCAGAATCTTGATCAGATTCCTCTTTCTCCTCAGTACACTTAATTTCCTCAATGACTTGAACTTCATTGATTTTTGTCTTCTTAGGACAAGTGTTGGCTAAATGTGAAGTACTTCCACATTTATGACACTTCAAGACAGGTCTCTCTGGTCTTCTTTCCTCTCTAGCAATCTTTGAGACTATTTTGGACTCTATTGGGTTTTTAACCCAAGTTTTACCAATTCTTGTTCTGGTAATGATATCTTCCATAGCATTGATGTAGTCCTCTGTTGAACAGGGTTCCACACATCTGCTTTTGATAGCATGTTCCAGTTCTCCTCCACACTTTCTTAATATTTTCATATTAATCATAGTGTCAGACATATCTGGGTGTAAAGCAGATAATCTGTCTTTTTGTTTGAAGAACCAAGTAAGTGGTTTGTCTTTTTCTGAGTTAAAAATGGCACTTTCAAAAGCATTCTCCATTTTAAACCTCCAAGAATTATTGGCCCATTTGGTAATCACTTCAGATTTCCACCAAGACCAGTCATGTTTACCATGATCAATCCTCATTTTGTAATACCATTTCTTTGCAGTTCTGGTAAACAAACAGTGTAATTTTCCCACTATGATTTCATCAGGTATATTAAAGTCTTCTTGCAACATATCAATAGTCCTGATGAATTCAATATGGTTGTATTCTCCTTCACCAGAGAATGTTGGCCATTCTTCTATTTTGGGAATATCTCTTGCAGAGTAGGCATTTTCTCCTAAGAATGGAGTTAAACTTTCCTTGACAGAAAGTTTTTCTTCAGTCAAAGGTGAAGAATGTCTTGGCATATGTGGTTCATGATTCTTATGAATTTGTTCCACACTTGCAATTATATCATTCTTCAATTTCTGCCTTTCACTATCACTCTTTGCTAAATGTATAGCAAATTGATTGGTGTTCTTAACTATTTGTAAGACATGGTCTTCAAGAGTTTTAAGTCTATCATTTACTTTAAAAATGGAAGGATCCTCTGTGTCATTATTTTGACATTGGTTCTCAATTCTTTCACAAGCATTGCTAATTGACTCAAGGGTGACAGTTGTCAATTGATGCCAATCAGAATGTTGCTTGTCATTTTTCTTTAAATCATTGATGTCTAATGTAATTTGCTTTAACTTTGACTCAAGTTTGCCAATTTCTACACTAATACTTCTATGTACATCAGTTATTTGCGTGGAAAGGTCCTGTTCATCCTTTCCTGCTCCTTGGCTGTGAATTCCATAAGAGTTCTGGCCATATTGAAGACACTGTCCACGGCTGAAGGCTCCAATTTGGGGATCCTGTACCCTTGTGGGTAAGGTCTGTGCCAATTGGCTTTGCCTTTGCCCTTTCCTTGATGGTTCTTGGGACCTCTCTGCTTCTTCTGAGGTCCTTTGGGCTTGTCTTTGGACATGTCTGGAGCTGGTTTGGAGCTGGTGGACGCCATTGGTGCCTCTGTCTCCAAAGCTGGAGTCATTTCCAACTCTTTCTTCTGGTCTATGGATAAAAGACTTTGGTTCTTCAACCAATTCTTTATCTTTTTGATCTTGTCTTTGCAAGACAGGGGGCTCCATCCTCCTAAGAGTTCTATGGTCTTCTCCTGACCCAGAAGGCTCTTGATGTGTAAGTAAGAGTTCATGGCCCCCTGCCAAAGGCTTGGGCAGATTTCCCACTCCTCTTCCTTGGCTGCTCTGAACCAGTTTTTGTACTGGCATTGATAAATTTCTATTGCTGCCACCTGAAAGTGGTTCAGCCCTGGAAATATTACCATAAATCAGTTCAGGCTCTGAATTCACGTCAAAATCTGTTGGTACAGACCTTGGGGAATGGGGGGCAACTCTGGCATCCTCCAAATGTGTCTTTCTTGTGGAAGACTTGACACTTCTGGATTTGGTCTTGCCTCTTCCTTGTCCACATCCATCTGGTTGGACTGAATAGTTGCTTCCATTTCTGGTATGCACCATTTTCACGTCAATTTAAAGATAAAAGGTGAAAATATAAGATAAATTACACACCTTTTGGTGGTAATTTAGCTTTTTCTGAGTTGAATAAGGTGCCTCTTTCAGCAATCTGCACCTCAATACTGTCTTCAGATTCTGCTTCTGAAGATTCTGGACTATTGATGTATCTTTTACTGAGTCTGTTACCAGCTGCACAGTATTTGATTAAAGACACTTAAAGAGAAAAAATATGATAAAAGAAATTATTTTTGTGTTTTAAGATATTTATAAAAGATTTTTTATGAATTTTATTATTTTTTAATATTAAAAAAAATTATTCTTTTTAAAGAAAAAAAATTAAAATTTAAGATTTTTAATGAAAATTAATTCAGAGTAACTCAAAGAATAATTTTATAAGTTTTTGGATGTGAAAAAGCCACGTGTAAAAACAGTATAAAATTAAACCAAATTCCTCAATGAAAAAGATTTTAAGACAATTTCAAAAATGAAAATTATTTTAATTCTAAAATGAAAGAAAAAAATTATTAAATCAATATATTTTAGAGCTTAAAAATATATTAATTATTTTCAAAAAGGTTCAAAAACACGCCAAAACCTCCAAATATGAAATATTGGTAGGTATGGTAGTTTAAAATGAAGTCTAGAATATGATTAAAGCCAAGTCTATGGATAAAATCATGGCCAGGCCCCCAAATGTAAGATGTGACTATGAAACTGATGATAATATTACTATTAATCAACAGTACTATGTCTGTTCTTATGAAATATAATAATAAAAAAATTATTATAACCACAATTAAATAATTATAAAAGTATTTCTTTCACGTGTTATACACTACTAGTGATTATAACAGTGAGCAGTAATTGTCTACAAGAATCAATTACAAGAAGAATTTAATAATAAAAACTTCTTTTATTAAAATAATAAAATTATTTTAATATATAATTATCTTTTGCAAGAATAATTATAAAGATAATTCTTGAAGAAAACTATTACTAGAGAAAAACTTTAAGAATTAAGGATAAATGACTCACTAATACTCCAAAGAACTTATTGATAGATATAAGTAGAGAAATTTGACGTAGAATTGTGGATTTAAGGGATCAAGATGATTTATAACAGTATTACAACAATATATAGTTGGATTCTATGATTTCACGTCTTTCTGATGAATTCTGAAAGATTTAAAACACTTAAGAATAGTTTAACTAATACTTACTTGTTGGTAATAATGATTTAATAAATTTATAAGATGATTCTTGGAAAAAACAGCAAGAAGAAGCTTCTTTTAAGTCAACAACAGCTCACAGAGGCGTGCCATGGAGCAAACTGAAAAACCAGTGAGTGAGAAAACAATAAACCTTTTTGGATTAATGATTGCATCATCTGTTGTCACGTAAGATTATCATAATTACTTTAATTAATGCTTTTACGTGACTACCAACCCCAATATGGTTAAGAATAAAAGGAGTAACATCTGTAAATCTTCTTTTATTCTAAGATAATCATTGATTTCTCAAAGTTATCAATGTTATTGCCAATTTCATCACAGGTTGTAATTACTGTGAATTTTTGAAGATTCAGTGTTTCACGTAGAATGGTCAAAAATGGACTGTAAGTAAAACTTTTAATTTTACTAGTAAAACCATAATTCTTTTTGGTTGTACCATAGATAATACAGTTCTTCATTGGTCCTGAAAGTTTCAGAAAGATTCATTAAGAATTGTATTTTTAATGAATTTTTGAAGTTTTTACCTCATTTCTACGTATAATTGCAAATAGCAGTATCTTGCTGGTTGCTATGAGGTAAATCAATGAATATGAGTCCCAAAAGGGTTTAATTACTCTTTTAGGGTCTAGTCATGGAAAGTCATCAAGAATTGACGTGGTTACAGGAGTCTAAGTAGCTTATTACCTCCTTGGCACGTCAAAATAGCAGGTTATTTGCTATTTTTATTATGATTACAGTAGGTGTAACTTGGTAACCAAGTTCCCAAAGAGTTTTAGTTTACCAATTGGGCCAAGATGAGCCATGGATCCATGCTCTGGAGCTATCCACGCCTCTGAGGCCTCAGAAGTTGGGTACCCTGGCTCTCTTTGATGTCTTTTGTCCCCCTTGCCTAATTTTTACGTCAAAATAGTAATTTAAGCTTCAAGTGAGATATCCACTATGGGTGTACCAAAAGTCCATGTAAGAATACCATAATATTAAGTGCTCAAAACATGCATAACACTATTCTTAGTGTATATGTAACATGGGATTTCTCACTTTCCCATTATTTTGGCTAAAAATCAAGAAAAACAAAAATTTTCACGGATCTTTTATGTGGTATTAATGATGTGGCATTGAAGTATTTTCCATTTTACCACCTCAAATACTTAAATTGAGCTTATTCACTCTATGGGTCTACCCTAGGTGAATTTTTGTGTAGAATCCAAATCTGGTCTTAAATCCATGGATTTACTTACTCAATAAAAAGTTATTCATCTTTTCTGAAATTGAAAATGATGAATTTTGGATATATGCATGACTTATGAGTTTTGCATAATTCAAAATTTCTTTTTAAGATAATTGTGGCCTATTTGGGTATGTAAAATATACCTCAAGGCTCACAGGTAGCTTCTCATTTCTCTTACACATATAAGCCTCCCAAAGAACCAATTACATTAATTTTCCATCATGTATCCCATATTATATTATTTTTCATCCATATCATACATATAAAGCTATCAAAATATTGGTTAACCCTTTAGTCTACTTGAAAACTTTCATTATCTACTTTAAGGTAATATTAAATGGTATATTGAGCATTGTTTTGTAGCCCCAAGAGCCTTCCAATCAATAAATAAATATAGTATTGCTAGACCCAGAACTGGATTTCTAACAATTTCAAGTATCTTGATGAGCTCCCTTCCAGAAATTCACTTTCCCTAAAACATTATTCCCATAATATGCATTATTTTGGTGAGAAAACTCAAAACACCTGATTTAAATCTAGCTTTACTCCAAAATAGACTGACTTACCTTTTAGCAATTAAAATAATAATTTGATTTATATTTTTTGTCTTCCTGAGGTTTATTCCATATTGGAATTTGGAAATAGTATTGCCCTGTGAGGTTTGGGAGTATATCTCACATACCCAAATAAGCCATAACCAACACAAAAATGACTTCTATAATGTACAGAACACATAAGTATTGTATATATATAAAATTAATTATTCTTTATACATAAGAATATGAATGACTAGTTTTTGAGTAAATGAATCCATGGATATAAGGCCAGATTTGGATTCTATGCAAGCATTCACCTGGGGTAACTCCATAAAGTGAATAAGCTTCAATAAAACCTATGAGGTGGTAATATGGAAAATACTTCAACATTTCATGATCAATACCACATGAAATAATTGTGAAGTCTTTTGTTATTTTCATTTTCAAGCCCACAAAACGGGATTCCCAAGCTTCTAATCCTGCATATGCACTCAGGGTAGTGTTATGTATGCTTTTGACCCTTAATACTGCATTTATATATACTGTTTTAGTAAAACTATAGTGGATATCATTCTTTAAGCATGAATTACTATTTATGACTTGAAAATAGCTAAGGGGGAAAAAGTCATAAAAAAGAGGACCAGGGTACCCAGATTCTGATGCCTCTGACATGTTGCCTGCTAAAAATTTTACATTAATGGTTTATCTTTTCACAATTCGTCTATAAAACCCTTTTTGGAAAATCTTTACAAAACTAAAATCCCATGAACTAATGAGAATATAGGAAATAACCTGCTATTTTGAGGCAACAAGGAGGTATTGAGAAACTCTGACCTCTGTAGCCCTTTATATTATAAATTATTTTCCATTTATAAGCCCATGAATAGTATATAAGGTTCCTTTGTCCCCATTTTCCATCAAACTACCTCTTGGCAACCAGCTTTCATTATACTCTTTTCTTATACTAAATAGAAAATGAGGTAAAACTTCAAGAATTAATTTAAAATATAATTCCCAATTAATCCTTCTGATACTTCAAGGACCAATTGAGGAAGAAATGATAGATTCTTAAGCCACAAATAATTTCCACTTCATAATTAAAGTTGAAGTTTTTACTTATAGTCCTTTTTTGATTATTTCATGTGAAACACTGAATCTTGAAAACTTCACAAAAAATACAGCCTCTGATGGAGTTTTAAATATAAGCCATAGCTTTTGTAAATAAGTATTCATTTTGAAATGAAAAAAGATTTACAGTTGTAAATAATTTATTTTTTAACCATAAATGGGTTTTTAGTCATGTAAAATGACTTAATCAAGTAATTATGATCATTTTTCATGAAAACAAGTGATGTAATTAATAATGAAGATAGGGTAGCTGTTTTCTAACTCACTTCTCTTAATGTTTCTCTATGGCATGCATCTGTGAGCTCTTTTGGACTTAAACAAGCCTACTATTGCTGTTTTTCTCAGATATCCTATAATAATTCAGTAAAATCAATGAATAATTAATACCACAAAGTAAGTATTAGCTATCAAATCATTTTTAGAGCTTTAAATACTTTTCAATAATCAGGGAAGACATGGAATCATATTGTATTACTATTTACAATAGTATTATAGCTATAATTTGGTATCTTATTTCTTTATACTACTGTTTATTTGTTAAATCCACAAATAACAGATCAAATCACTTTTCCAATCTTTTCCAAGGTATTATTGGAGAATTAGTAATTGATTTATTAACTTTGTAAGGTTTGATTATCTAGTTTTTAGTTTTTCTCAAGAACTTAGAATAACTAATCTTGCAAAAGATAATTTTTAATTAAAATTATTTCATACTATTTTCATAAGTTTTATTATTAGATATTCTTAAAATTGATCTTCTTAGCCAATGATGTTTTACTGATATAATAACTAGTAGCATATAACAAGTAAAAGAAATAATTAAGAAATGGATAATATATTTTGGTTATAATATTAATTCATTATATTTCATAAGCAAAATTAGAATACTCTTAATCAATAGAGATATTATCAAGAGATTCATAGAAAAATATTAAATTTGGGAGAATGGCCATTTTTTGAACCTTGCACCCTTATTTGATATGTTTTTTATTTTGAAAACATAATAACTCAATGATTTTTTTCTTTCTTTTAGTGTGAAAATTTCCTTGAAATTTCTTTTCAATGGGGAACTTGAAATAACTCTATATGCTTTTACACATTACTTTTTCAAATCCAAAAGCTTATAAAATTCTTCTTTCAGCTGATCTAAACTATTTTCTTATTCAAAATCTTAAAAATTAAATCTTTTCTCTTCTTAAGGATATAGTTTCCTTAATATATAAAAAATAAAAACCTATAATAATTTTCTTGAAAATATCTAAAAGTATAAAACAAAAATGTTTCTTTCATGATTTTTAACTTTTAGTGTCTTTGATGACATAGATTGCAGCTGGTAATAGGCTTAGTAAGAGATAAACTACCAGTACATAATCTGAAGAAAGTTTGGAAGTTCATATTTCCAAGGAAGGAGCTTTATTTTGGGTATATTCAACCAAACAACAGCTGAAATGTTTCTGTTTTTATTGTTCTTTTCCTTAAATATCTCATACTGATTTGAAATGGTGCATACCAGAAATAAAAGCAACTATTCAGTACAACAAGATGGACCCATAAAAGGAGAAAGAGATAGTAAAAAAGCCAAATCTGGTACAAGCCCCCCAAGAAAGAAAAATTTTTAGGATTACAGAGTTTCCCCATTCCAGAAGGTCTGTACCCCCTATATTTGATGTGAATTCTGAACCAGACCTAGTTGAGAGTACTCTATTAAGGGCTGAACCATTTCCAAGTGGAATATATAGAGATATAAGTCCCAGTACAAAGGCTGTCTCAGAGAAGCCAAAGAGGAAGATGGAAACATTCCAAAGCCCTTGGTAGGGGGCCATCAGCTTGTACTTACACATCAAGATCTTTCTGGGTAAGGAGAATATCATAGAGAGCTTAGAAGGTTCAAGCCCCACGTCTTGCAAGTAAAAGGTCAATAAGATCAAGAATTGGTTGAAGACCAAAGGTCTTTCATCAGTAGACTGAAAGAAATGATTGGAGATGACCCCAGATTTGGACAAGAATAATTAGCATCAACCAGCTCTAGAATCTCCCAAAGACAAACCCACAGGACCCCAGAAACAACAAAAACAAGGTGACAGTAAAAGAAAACTGGAACAGACCTTACCCACAAGGGTACATAATTCATAAATTGGAACCTTATGTCATGGATAGTGCAGTCAATATGGCCAGGACTGCTATGAATTTCACAGACAACAAGGGAAGGATGAAAAGCACCTTTTCACACAAAGAATTAATGAAATTAAACATGTTAATTCCACTGTTGGTTTAAAACTTAAAATTTTAGATAAATAATTCAAGAAATTAAAATCCCATATTGGTGAATTGATAAACAATAATTAAAACAAAACCTCAGGAATTGAGTTTATTTTTCACACATGTGACAGAATCAAGAACAAAATAGAAGTACAAAATGATAAGCTGAACAATACTTCCATTATTATTATTAATGACCAACTCATGAATTCAAAGAACCAATTTTCTTTAAATAGCTCATAGCACAAAGCTCTTTACTACAAAAGTAGAAAGAAGTTGAAGAAGTTAAAGGAAGAAACAATTGTGCATTTGAATCAAATTAATAATAATTCTTAACCTCTTTAACATATTCCCAGGTATTCTACACCTTTAAATGAAGGCAAATTATCTCCAAAGGAAAGTATAAACCCATTACAAAGAGAGAGCCCTGGAGAAATTCCACTTTATGCAAAGGATATTCCCAGACTAGAGTAATAGCCAACATTCTGTGATGGAGGAGAATACAACCATATATAAATAATAAAAAATGAATGTGTCACAAGAAGACTTTGATATCCCAGGTGAATTTATAGTAGGAAGATTTCACTCTTTGCTTACCAGGACTTCCAAGAAGTGTTACTTCAAAATGAGGCGATATAATTGCATGAATAATTGGCTTTGGTGGAAATAGGACATAATAACCAAGTGGGCCAAAAATTCCTGGAGATTTGAGATTTAAAGTACTTTTTAAAGTGCCATCTTCAATTCTGAAAAAGACAAACAACTTACTTGGTTCCTCAAGAATAAATACAGACTATCTGCCTTAGACCCAGATATTTCTGACTCAATTATTAGCCTGATAGTATTGAGAAAGTGTGGAGGCTAACTGGAACATGCTATCAAATGCAGATGTGTATAACTGTCTTCAACATAGGATTATATTTATTAAATAGAAGATATACTCACTAGAGAAAGGATTGGTAAGATCTAGACTCAGATTCCTTTTGAGTCCAGGATTATGCCAAAAAACTCAAGAGATTAAAATAAAACTGAGATACCTTTTTTGGAATGTAAAAAATGTGGAAGTACATCACATTTATACAATACTTGTACTAAAAAAGGAAAATTTCAATGAAGTACAAGTAATTTCAGAGGTCCAGTTTCCTGAAGGAAAAGAAGAATCTGAACAATATTCTTGAATATCTTATGAAAAACCAGTGGAAGAATGTAATATTTAAGATATCACAGCACTCTTTGAAGTTACTGAGGGGCATACTCACCTACCTCAATATTAGGAAGACTGCTATAGCTTGATCAATATTCAAGATGCCTGATTTTTTAAGACCAAACCTGCTAGATTCAAAGGTTATACTTCTGGAGCTTCTTTTATTACATCCATTTTGTAAATGATGTATAAGCAAAAGTCAACCTGGACACAGGAGCGTTTTGTACTTGTGTGGGAAAAAACTACCTGAATAGTAGAATTACTCAGTGGAAAAATTATCTGTCTTCAATAGAAGGTGTGCAGTTTAGCAGTGCTAGTAGTAATATGTACCAACTAGGTATATTATATACTAACCTGGTATTTCCACACCCAGCAGAAATTCTGAGAATGAAAATAGGGATAGTTGTAATGGATAACTGTACTTATTAACACATAATTTTTAGTAATGAATAATTGAGAACTTATGGTATTCACATCAGTAATAATAAAGATATATATTTTACAATTGGAGATAATAAAAGACAGAAATTTTCCTTTTTCAATATTACCAAAAAAATATCAGTGATATCTTCAATCAAAGAGAAGGTTGAAGAATAATTTTTGTCAAATCAACTTAGTGAGGCACAAATTGATCCAGACTTATCCCCAAAAATAAATCAATAATTGTGTGTTTTACACATATCAAAATGCATTTTCTTCATATAATAAGCCACTAGGTGCAATCAGAAGGCATGAAGTAGGTATTACTCTCAATATTATCAGACCATACCCTTCAGTAATAAGTGGACTAGCTTACCCAGAAATCCCAAGAGCTAGGGAAGCCTTAGAATACCATATAAAAGAGTTAATTCAACCTAGTGTATTGAGAAAGGTAAGCCATAATGAAGAAGCTGAAATTACAACTCCTGTCATTTTTTCTGGGCATGATGAAAAAGGAAGAATTGTTGGTGATATTAGGGAATTAGATACCTACAAAGCTCCGAATGTATACCTAATTCCTAGAGCTCAAGAAACCTTGAACCAACCTTTCAAATCCAAGTATATAGAGCTATTGGATCAATTGAAACGTTTTCATCATAATACCTTGACAGCAAAGGCAAAGAAATTACTTACAATTATAGCTCAATGAGCTATTTGTAGATATCTTATAGTTCCCTTTAAAATTAAAAATGCTTCATATAATCATCATAGAATGATTAATATAATACTACCCATAGAATTATTGGAAGAATGTCTCACTATTTGCAGTTATGATATGATTATATGTTCAGGCGCATGCTCTTTGCTCCTTGAAAGACTTTCAAGAGTACTTGACAAAGCTTCAGAAGGTAATATGAAATCTTAACTTAAGGAATTCAATTTTGGCTTTGAGTCACTCACAAGCAGTTGGAGATATGGTTTCAGGCTTAACATTGGGATTTGACAAAAAACAAAGTAGCATAAGTTTCAATTCATCCTATACCCCAGAATAAGAAATAAATGATGTCTTTTCTTGTATTTGGTATCTATTTCAGAAAGATACTAAAATATTTTTAAATTATACCCAAGGAAATCTATAGGATCTGTTATCAATAGAAAGTATTGGAGATAAGACAAGAGAGAATTAAAGCATATGATAAAATAAATAAATCCCTTACAGAAGTGCCTTTACTTCTCATTATGGACTGTAATATTCCTTTCAAGCTATACATTTATTCATGTGGAGATGGATTGGGGAAATCTCTACACAAATCTCAAATCATTCATGATAAACCAATAGAAGTAAAATCCTGTTTTATCTCAATAAAAATGAAACAAATAGAAGCAATATATGTTTATATAATAACTTAATTCTTATGTTTGGTGTGGGCACTTAATAAATTAGACTATTATCTTTATGGAAGTGTTTTTTCAGCTACAGCTAACCAGAATGCAGTAAAATAACTTCTGAACATGAAAAAATCCAACAGACATATTTTTTGATGGCAAATAGCCATTCAAAAATATAGAGGAAATATGAAGATAGTTAATTAATCAGGAAATATTCATACAACTTTTGATAGACTAAGCAGGTTCTAATTAGCAAACACAACTGATAACCCAGCTGATGTTCCTCTAGAAAAAGAATCGCATATTCCAATTAAAGGAGTTAACAGAAGTGAAATTTTTACTTAATTCTTTGAAGTAAGAGAATAATATAATAGAGATAAGTATTGCCATATCTTAACATTTATATTGGACAAAGACCATAGATACACATCCTTGGTTAATCCATCAGATGAAGTATGGAAGCTTTCCTAATTTGAAGGAATTTTTCACTTTTTTGAAAGCATACTCTATCATATAACTAAACAACCCTTTGTAATAACATTATTTAGTAGATGTCTGATTGATACCATTCTACATGAATTTCATGATAGCATATACTCTGTGTGAGCCTTCAGGTATATTTGACATACCCAAATAGGCTACTATCATGTTTAAAATAAATTCTAAACTATTCATAACCCATAAATCATTCATATATCCAAAATTTATCATTTTGTATTTCAGAAAAGATGAATAACTTTTTATTGAGTATGTAAATCCATGGATTTAAGGCCAGATTTGGATTCTACACAAAAATTCACCTAGGGTGGCTCCATAGAGTGAATAAGCTCAAATTAACTCTTTGAGGTGGTAATATGGAAAATACTTCAATACCACATAAAAGAATTGTGAAAATTTTTGTTTTTCTCATTTTTGCGCCAAAATAATGGGAATGTGAGAAATCCCATGTTACATATACACTAAGAATAGTGTTATGCATGTTTGTGGCACTTAACATTATGGTATTCTTACATACACATTTGGTCCACCCATAGTGGATATCTCACTTGAAGCCTGAATTTCTATTTTGACATAAAAAATAGTCAAGGGGGAAAAATACATCAAAGAGAGCCAGGGTACCCAACTTCTGAGGCCTCTGAGGTGTGGATAGCTCTAAATCCTGGATCCATGGCTGATCTTGGCCTGATTAGTATACTAAAACCTATTTGGAACCTAGTTACCAGGTTAAAATCTCATTAAATCATAAGAAAATTGCAAATAAGCTACTATTTTGACATGACAGAGAGGCCAAGACCAACTTAGACTCCTTTAACCATGCCTATTATCAATTATTTTCCATTTATAAACCTTAAAAGAGAAATTAAAACCCTTTTTGGACCAGTATCCATTGATTTACTTCATAGCAACCTGCCATACTGTGATATTTGCAATTCTATGTAGAAATGAGGTAAAACTTCAAAAATTCATTAAAAATACAATTCTTAATGAATCTCTCTGAAACGTTCAGGACCAATAGCTAATGGTATGAATAATAAATAAAACAAAAATAATTATGGTTTCATAAGTAAAAATCATATTTTTACATACAGTCCACTTTTGATGATTCCACTTGAAATACTGAATCGTCAAAAATTCACATAAAATACAACCTGCAATGAAATTTCCAATAACATTGATAAGCTTGAGAAAATAATATTTACAGTTGTTAATCCTTTTATTCTTAACCATAAATGGGTTGGTAGTCACGTAAAAGCATTAATTAAGTAATTATGATAATCTTAACTGACAACAAATGATGCAATAAATAATCCAAAAAGAATTATTGTTTTCTCACTCATTGGTTTGTCATTTTGCTCCATATAATGCCTCTGTGAGCTCTCTTTGACTTAAAAGAGGCCTCCTCTTGACGTTTTTTCCAAATCATCTTATTATCCAGTTATATCATTGTTACCAACAAGTAAGTATTAGTTAAACCTTTCTTAAGTAATTTATTTTTTCAGAATAAATCAAGAAAGACTTGAAATCATGGAAATCAGCTATATATCTCTGTAATACTGTTATAGATCAATTTTGATCCCATAAATCCACAATTTATCCCCCAAATCTCTCTACCATATTCTTTCCAAGGTTCATTGAATCTTAGTGAGTAATTTATTATTAACTCTTAAGGCTTTTCTCTATTATTTATTTTCTTAAAGAATTAGACTTATAATTATGTCTGTAAAATATAATTATACTTTATAATAATTTCATCATTTTAATAAAGAAGTTTTATCATTTAAATCCTTCTTGTAATTGATTCTTGTAGACAATTGATGCTTACTGTTATATTCACTAGTAGTGTATAACAAGTAAAATAAATAAATAATTAATTAGTTATTTAAATTTTTCCATAAGAACATTAATAGTATTGTTGATTAATAGTAATATTATCAACAATTTCATAGACACATCTTACACTCTGGACACTTATCAGAAGATGGGACAATTGAAAGAGACAAAACTGTTTATTGTGGCCATCTTGGAGAAAAGAGACCATTGAGTTTTGTAATAGTTATTACAGATTCCAAAAAGCAAACAGAAGAACAGGCAAGAAGTTTAGAGTTATTATTCATATTGAAGAAAAATAATCTCCTTGGGAAGTAGTTCATATGGATTGGGTCATATAACTACCTCCAAGTGTTGGCAGGATTTTTAATTCTTGTCTAGTAATAGTATGCAGATACAGAAAAACCCCTATATTCTTACCATGTCATAAATATGACACTGCTATGAATACACATATCCTCCTTTGGAACCAATTTATTTCTCATAAAGCCTTATTTAATAATCTCATGGGTGACAGAGACACCAAGCTCACATCTGTACTTTGGACCAATCTTTGTAAACTGTTTAAGACAAAGCTATCATTTTCTACAGAATATCACCCCCAGACTGATAGACTAGAAGAGAGAAGTTTTCAAACTTTGGAAAACCTGATGAGGATATTTTGTGCCTATGGTTTATAATTTCAACACTCAGATGGCTCTACCCATGACTGGTGCACCTTGATACCTGAATTAAAGTGGCATAAAATACATCTGTTCATTCCTCTACATGTGAATATCATGCTATGTTAGAGGAGGGATTGAATCCAAGACTTTTATCAGACACATTGAGGAAAGAATTTATTGAAGTTAATCTCAAATCTTCTAGCTTCAAGTTAATTCTTGATAAAGTGAAACACCATGAAAAATAAATTATTGATGATGGCTTTGAATATTCTGGACAGAAGTTGGGCAAGGGCCATAAAGTACCGGAATTTAAACTAATGGGACTTAGCTCTGCTTGTAACATTAATATTTAAAATATCAAAGGCCCAAAGAAACTCAAAGATACTTATGTAGGACCTTTTTTATTATCTGCTTGAATGGAACCAATGCAGTTCAAGTATATTTGAGTGGGTAATTCAAACCCAAACACCCCACCTTCCAAGTAAGCCTCATTAAAATTTATCAAACCTGCTGACAAACAACTGTTTCCTTAGAGAAACCCCACCCCTTCAACTGTAACACCAGTGGAACAGAATGAGGACAGAAAAATAAAGAAACTCATTAGATAAAGAATACTTGGGAGTACAAATCAGAGAAAATATCTAGTCTGATATAGGATCCTATTACATGAAGATTAGTGGCTGGCAGAATTGGAAATACCTGACTCAAATAAGATTTTGAGCCGATTTGGGAATAAAAGAAGGCCACAAGCCTAAATATTCCTATAAGTTTTCTTTAATTACTTTATCTGGGTAATTTGAAGAGGTCGGAAAATTGGAATTAACCCCCTTTGGGGCTTTTGCTTTCTTCAATAAAACTCACTAAGAAGATCTTTTTAATATTCTATTTCTTGGTGAGAGTGGATGTGATCCTTGAGGTATATTTTACATAAATAAATAGGACACAGATAATTTGGAATACACAGAACCCATAAATAATCTATATATCAAAAATAAATTATATTTTATGTGAAAAAGTATGGCCAACTTGTTTGGGAGTAAGTGAATGCATGGAGTTAAGGCCATATTTGGATTCTACACAAACTTTCACCTAGATTAACTTCACAGAGTGAGTAACATTGAATTGACTTTATGAGGTGGTTATGTGGAAAATACCTTAACACCTCATCATTATAGCCACATGGAATAATTGTGATTTTTTTGGCATTTTCATGCCAATATAATGAGATTCTCAAAATTCCTATGATACATATAGACTGAGATGAGTTATATTCATGTTTAGGTCACTTAATAATAGCTTATTGATACATAAATCTCTGATTAACCCAAATTGGATATTTTTATTTGAGCCTTAATTACTATTTTTCATGTAAAAATAGCTAAGAGGGACAAAACAAATCAAAGAGAGCCATGGTACCCAAACTCTAAGGCCTCCAAGGTGTGATCAGCTCCAAATCTTTAATCCATGGCTTACCCAAGCTCAATTATTCTATTCAGAACTTCTGGTAGTGTAGTTACCAAGCTGGAATCCCATGAAATCATGAGAAAATGGAAAATAATCTGCTATTGTGAGCTATCAAGGAGGTAATGAGCAGCTCTGACTCCTGTAGCCTTGTTAAGTCTTAATTAGTTTCCATTTTTAAGCCCAAAAAAAAGTAATTAAAACTCTTTCAGCATGGTTTTCTATGAAAATACCTCTTGGAAACCAGCTGTCACTATTTTATCTGCTTATATACTGCATACAAAATGAGGTAAAACTTCAAAAATTCTTTTAAAATATAACCCTCAATAAATCCTTCTGAAACCTTCCACACCAATTTACAAAGTAAGGATACACACTAAAACTAAATAAAATGATCAATTCATAATTAAAACTAAAGGTTTTACATATAGTTCATTTTTGATTTCAGGTGAAACACTGAATCTTGAAATATTCACATAAAATACAATGTGTGAGGGAATGTACAATAAAATTGACAAGCTGGAGAAAACAATTCATTTTTAATAAAAGCAGATTTACTATAGTAACTACTTTATTCTTTAACCATAAATTATCTTTTAGTCACATAAAATGACTTAATTAAGTAATTATGATAATCTTATGTGACAAAAGGTGATTTAATAAATAATCAAAACAATATAACTGGCTTTCAATTTTCTCTGTGGCATTCCTCCTTGAGCTTTTTTAGACTAGAAAGCATCTTAATATTCCTTTCCTTTCCAGATATATTATAATCATTCAGTAAATGATTAATACCACCAACAAAATACTGGTTATTAAATGATTCTTATCATTTTTAATTTTGCTTAATAATCCAAATATAACTAAGATCATAAAATACTACTATTTAAAACATTATTATAGCTATAATTGTTTATATTATTGCCTTATACATCTTTTTAATCCTTAAAATTCTAAATAATCTTTAAAATCACTCTACCATCTTTTTCAAGGTAGTATTGAGGTATTAGGGAGTTATTTATCAAACTATTAAAGTTTTATTCTCTATCTCTTGGTTTCTTAAAAAACAATTATAATTATTTCTCTTGAGAAATATAATTATTAATTAAAATGATTTCATACTATTTTAATAAGAAACTTTAATTTCAAAGCTTATTTTAATTGATTCTAGTAGACAATAAATGGGCACTGCTATAGTTACTAGTAGTTTATAACAATTTAAAAACATAATTAAGAATAATCCTTTTATTTCATAAGAGCAGTCATAGTACTCTTGATTGATAGTAATATTATTCAGAGTTTCATAGACAAATCTTACACACAAAATTTTTTTTCTTTTCCTTTACAAAAACCACTTAGTTATTAACTGTTGAGGGCTCTATATTCTACATTTCTCCATTGACTAATCTTTCACCACTATTCTTAGATGGAAATTTATTTAATTAATTAATATTGATTGAAATTAGTATTCTTTTCCAATTTCTCTCATCACTAGTCCCTCAATTTAATATCTTGGTTGAATTGAAAATATTTATATTAGAGGTATGAAAAAAAACTGTCAAAAATGAGAATTCCATAAAACACTTGGACAATTCCCTATGGTATATTTCAAATATGAAATTTGAAAATGAATTTCTTCTGTTAATCTATATTTATATATAGACACAATGTTCAGTTAATTCTTCTTTCAGAAATTCATAACAAGTAAAATACATCTTCTTTCATTCTCTCCCATATTACACCTTGGGAGAAGACCCTCATTCTGGTCATCTCTTTACTATAACAGGGCTCTTGAAAGTCTCCATTATATTCAAAATAACCTTCTTTCTCTTAAATCAATCAATTTATTATTTTAATATCTAAAGGTAAAGGTCTGACCACATAATATGAAGTTCTCAAATTCTTGTGTGTCTAAGAATTGGTGCTGAAATATACAATTAATAATAAAGCTAAAACTACTTCTTCAGAGTAATTAATACATATTAAGTCCTCTTCTTATTTCCATTAATTTCTGAGTTTATGATCCCTTTAATATATGATGTGCTTAGTTGAAACAAACTTCTCAAACACTTCAAGATCAGCATCAAATGATCCTCTTTTCAGGTATTCGATTCTGAGCTTAATTTTATAATTTCTTCCTGTACCTTTCTAACAAGAAATATTTTCAGCCTATGACTCAAAACCAGAGCACAAGCATGATAGCCAAAATACCATAAACAAATGGTAGAGTAAACATACCACCATAACATAAAGCCAAACCATAAACACTCAAAATGTATCAAAATAAAGAAGAAACTAACCTCTTTCCAAATCTACAACTCCCATAATAATAGGACAAAGAGTAAAAAAATTATTCAGGCTCAAAGCAGTTTCTGAGCATAAACCTTAATTTTCACCTCTCATCTAAAATACACGGAAAGAGGCTGAACCCCATCAAATGTGTGTTCAAATTGAATCTATTGTTCAGGTTATCCAATGATACTAGCATCAAACCTACATAATATATGGCCAAATTAAATCCAAATAAGGGTGAATACAATATCCACCTCTCATCTAGCTTCTACAGTTTTAGTGTGAGATGCTTAAACTGGGGTCATTTTGGAAAGAGAACAATCAGGACTATCTGATGATGCTATCTATTTCTCCATAGCTCATCTAGAACAAAATCTTTGCAGAAAACAAGTTCCATACAGGATCAAGAGAAATCCATATTTAAATGATGCAAATTAAAGACCATATATCTTGGCCATCATTCATGTTACCTATACCAAATGATGTACCATTGTTTAGAAGTCATCCAGGAATACACAATGAACAAAATTTGAGCTCAAGATCTTGAAAACTGACAAATTTATGGTACTTATAAGGTTAAAATCCCAACATTGCGCCAATACACCTTTAATGTGGGATACTATCCCATACTGTAAGATGTGACTATGAAACTGATGGTAATATTACTATTAATCAACAGTATTATGTCTGTTCTTATGAAATATAATAATAAAATATTATTATAACCACAACTAAATAACTAAAGAATTATTTCTTTCACGTGTTAAACACTACTAGCAGTTTTAACAGTGAGCAGTAATTGTCCACAAGAATCAATTACAAGAAGATTTTAATAATAAAACTTCTTTTATTAAAATAATAAAATTATTTTAATATATAATTATATTTTGCAAGAATAACTATAAATATAATTCTTGAAGAAAACTAATTATTTAGAGAAAAACTATAAGAATTAAGGATAAATCACTCACTGATATTCCAAAGAGCTTATTGAAAGATAACATAGAGGGATTTGATGTAGAATTGTGGATTTAAGGGATCAAAATGTATTTAAAATAGTATTACAGCAATATATAGTTGGATTCTATTATTTCCTGTCTTTCTGATTGATTCTGAAAGAATTAAAACACTTCAGAATAGCTTTACCTATTACTTACTTGTTGGTAACAATGATATAAATGATAATAAGATGATTTGATATGGAAAAAACAGCAAGAGGAGGCCTCTTTTAAGTCAACAACAGCTCACAGAGGCATGCCGTGGAGCAGACTGAAAAACCAGTGAGTGAGAAAACAATAAACCCTTTTGGATTATTGATTGAATCATCTGTTGTCACATAAGATTATCATAATTACTTAATTGAGGCTTTTACGTGACTACCAACCCCAATATGGTTAAGAATAAAAGAAGTAAAATTTGTAAATATTCTTTTATTCAAAAATAATCATTGATTTCTCAAAGTTATCAATTTTATTGGCAATTTTATCACAGGTTTTAATTACTGTGAATTTTTGAAGATTCAGTGTTTCACATAGAATAGTCAAAAATGGACTGTAAGTAAACCTTTTGTTTTACTAGTGAAACTGTAATTCTTTTTGGTTGTACCATAGATAATACATTTCTCCACTGGTCCTGAAAGTTTCAGAGATATTCATTAAGAATTGTATTTTGAATGAATTTTTGAAGTTTTTACCTCATTTCTACGTAGAATTGCAAATATCAGTGTTTAACTGGTTGCTATGAGGTAAGTTAATGGATACAAGTCCAAAAAAGGTTTTAATTACTCTTTTGGGGTTTGTCCATGGAGAATCATTAAGAATTGACATGGTTACAGGAGTCTAGGTAGCTCTTTACCTCCTTGGCACGTCAAAATAGCAGGTTATTTGCCATTCTCTTAAGATTTACTGTAGTTGTAACATGGTAACCAAGTTCCCAAAGTGTTTTAGTTTACTAATTGTGCCAAGATCAGCCATGTATCCAAGCTTTGGAGGTGTCCACGCCTCTGAGGCCTCAGAAGTTGGGTACCCTGGCTCTCTTTGATGTCTTTTGTCCCCCTTGCTTATTTTTCATGTCAAAATAGAAATTTAAGCTTAAAGTGAGATATCCACTATGGGTGTACCAAAAGTCTATTTCAGAATACCATGATATTAAGTGCCACAAACATGCATAACACTATTCTTAGTGTATATGTAACATGGGATTCCTCACATTCCCATTATTTTGGCGTGAAATTAAGAAAAACAAAACTTTTCACGGATCTTTTATGTGGTATTGAAGTATTTTCCATATTACCACCTCAAAGAGTTAATTTGAGCCTATTCACTCTATGGAGCTACCCTAGGTTAATGTTTGTGTGGATGGATTTACTTACTCAATAAAAATGTATTCATCTTTTCTGAAATCCAAAATGATGAATTTTGGATATATGCATGACTTATGAGTTATGCATAATTAAAAATTTCTTTTTAAGATAACTGTGGCCTATCTGGGTATGTAAAATATACCTCAAGGCTCACACATACACTTGATGATGAGGTGTCAATTAGACAAAGTAGCACATTTATATTTCAATACCTCATAGTTCAGTCAATATTAAGTCCCCATACAGGTTCTGTAAAGCATTCTACATGTCATACACATTGGAAGAGGGCTGTGTGGTCCCCAGATGAAAGGGTTTACCCTGTATTGGCGAAAACTTCCCAGATGTTGTTTCAAAACCACATCTGCGCCCAATAAAGCCTATAAAGGATTTGTGAAAACCACAAGCCAGTCCTTGGAAGTGAAAAATCTTTACTTCCTCTATGTGAAATGGTCTAGAGGACCTTTTACCCATTTTCAGGATAAAAAGGGACCTTTCTCTGCCCAAAAAAAACTCCCCACCCTGCTCTTAAGTTCCTACACAGTAAAACGTTTAAAAATTTATATCTTTGGAAAATAACCAGGTTTTCTTTAAGCTTAAGCATTGTAGTATTTATTATCATAATCCAACTGGTAAAGCTGAACCAATGGCTTTCAATAGTGCTCACCACCACTTTTTCTCAATAGTCAAGCCTTTGTAATTTATTTTTAAACAATTCTATACTTATAAATCCATTTCATAGTCATATTTAGAGCTTTTTATACCATTATTATCACTCCATCATACACCCATCCTGAAAAATATAGAATAGTTCTCAACTCAGTTTTGTACGGTAAATTTATGATAAGCTAATTTAATTTTTTCTTCTGATGTGAAATATGCTCTGAACCAATAATACCACATATTCTTAAGATCATCTTTGTTTCTATCCAAACATTTACTTCTAATAATTTGATTTCTATAAATATTTTATAAATGAAATTTTGGTTCTTCTTTCAATATGAACTCTTAAGCTTGAATTGAATTGGAATCTGATCCACTGATATCCTCCCTTCTCCAGTATAAACACTGAGGAGGTTAAGCTGTATGAACTACAAGATATTTGATATTAAGACTTTATTTTTACAAGATTCTGATTCTGTTTTTAAGAATTGAAACTCTCTATTCCTTCAATATAATATTTTTTTATAGATCTTTATTTGAAAGATGAAAATGAATTACTGAAAAAATACAGCTATCTAAAGATAAAGTAATAATATGTTTTGAATACAGAATTTAAATTAAGAATAAATTAATTTTCCTGAAATCAAACCTTCAAATTTAAAATCAATTTCAGCTAGTACTCATAATCTTTTCCAGATAAAACATGGCAGCTTTGTCAGATTTATGAGTATAGAAAATTATTCTAGAAGTATTTATTGCTTTAACAATAGGTATCTATCCAGAAATATACTAAAAAAACATTTAAAGATACAAAGGAGTTTCTGAAGTAATAATTATCATAAATGGCTGAATTGAAGTACTGGGATAAATAAATCATAGAAAGCTTATTGTAAAAAGATCCTCAAAAAGAGAAGAATTTTAAACATACCCAGAGTGAATGTACAAGCTAAATAAGAGTTTGTATGTTGATAAAGGAAACTTTAATTGGCTTTTGGACTCTTTAAAGTGTAAAATGATTAAAATTTCAATAAATTATTTTGATGATTTTTCATATGGTTAGAAGGATTCATATCTTATTCAAATCAATGTTTAAATAGTTCCCTGATTGGCTTAACTTTCTTGATTTTTAATATAAAGTTAAAAATATCCTAACATGAAAGGAAATGATAGGAAAAAGAAGAATTATTTTATAACCTCAAGTTTCCTTTCACAAAAGTGAGAAATTCCCTCACCAGCTTTGAGAAACATATTGTAGAAATAAAAACAAATTATGAAATATTTAAGATTCTTTTTATAATTGAAGAGGCTAAACTTTAGACATTCTATACATATGAGTAATCTATTTCTATATTAACAGTAGTCTTTAATAATTAAAATATATAATTATTGGAATAAAGACCATATAAAAAATTCAAATTTGTTTTTAATAAGCTTCTTTTCATTTAAGTTTAGTTTTACACAATTGAAGAGGGTTAAAGCTGGCCTTCTTGGCTTTAAAGCACAAAACTGATGTATTCCTAGCCCCTTTGGATCATATCCAGGGTAAGAAATAATGAAAATTGGTGTGAGTTTTGATACTAAACACATCTACTTGGAGACATTTCAGGCGTCTCAATGCCCTTTAGCAAATATTCATTTCTCTTATTAAATTAATTTTTTATTTTTCACTTTTTCATTTAATCATCTCATTTCCATACAAACTGTGAGCCTTTGAGATATGACCACATACCCAATAAGGTCACAAAAAAGACTCAGAATAATTATACCTTTAATCTAATTATATTAAAATTACTTAGAATAATTATACATTAAGAATAATTACTTAAATATACAAAAAAACCCATAAATTGGTACAAAAATTGGTTTAACTTAAAACCCAATGAATCAAAATGTAAAATAAATTATACCATTGGATTCCCCATGGAAAAATACACATATACCATTTTTATGGCATATCTGTAAAGTCAATATTTAAGGAATTATAAGGTATAATACCTTATAAAAACCATAAAACCTTATTTATCTCAAGAACTAATGAGCCAACATGGAAATTAAATTGTACCAGTGGATTCCCCATAAAAATTCACACATAAAACAATTAATAAGCTAATTTCCAATGTTAATACTTAAGGAATTAACCTGAATATATGCACTTTTTTGGTCAACGCATATATTCAAGGATCATAGCTAATATCTTCTAAATTATACATGATAGAATGATGAACCAAAAATAAAGTTACCACGTAATTACTGTAAGAACACAGATATGAACTTTATTTTACAAATTATAAACAAGGTTAAAACCTATGATGAAATATTGATAAAAATCAACAGAGCTGTTGACCACTTTGTTGTGAAAGTGCTCCAAACTTAAAAAAAAGTATACATTTGGATTCTACTAGTTTATTCGTGAAGAATGATGTAATTTTTATTATTAAATTCAGGGTATAACCCCCTGAAATCAAGGTTTGAAGTTTAAAATATTGAATTTCGACAGAAAAGATGAGTTACAATAAAAAATCATCAAAATTAGAGTTTTGATGATGTAATGAAAAGCTCTTGGCAGCATAATAAGGTTATGCCAGGCTATCAGAATTTACTCTCTGAATTGCTGTAGCGTGTAAATCTTAAAGGTTATTGAGGATCAAAGTTTGAGCTTAATTTGAGCAGTTATGATCACACACTGTAACCTTAATTTAAGTTTAACAGTCTTAAGAGTGATAAAATTGGGGAATACTATTAGTTTATGATTAAAACTAATAAAATCCACGAAATTTGGGGTTCTGCCAAGCCTCTGATGTCATCAACTTTAGAGTTATAGTGATAACTCTAAATAATGGTGTAATAATGATGTAATATGGTTTGATAATGATGTAATCATCTCCAAACCTTAAAATATTGATCAATTCCAGTGGATATGATCAGTACACGTCTACTAGAAGCCTGCTGGACTCTAGGAGGGAGGTATTTACTATAAATAGAGCTCTTTTTACTCTATTTACCCCTCAGACGCATCAAAAACATTAAATCAATTAAATAAAAGGTAATTTCTTTATTCTTTATATATAAAATTCTTATATTATTAAAGACCAAAGACCATATTATTATTAATCACTACTTTTGTGTGATTAAATCAATTCTTTAATTGTTTTTGTCATAAATCTCTCTATAAACTCATTTCCACGTAAAATCAAGAAATTTAGTAAATTTTCTTTATTTTTATTGTAACTACAATTTGAAAAAGTTGTATTATATTCTTTTGGCATAAAATATCTCAAAATTATTATTTTAAGTGTTAAAAGTAGGTTATTTCATCTTATTATAATAATTTCTCTCTTATTATTACTCTTAATAATTCTTAATTAATATAAATAGTATTTATATTAATATATAACTTTAATATTGGTAATATTATTGTTATTAATTGTTTTTTATTTATAAAAAACAGTTTTTTACGCCTTTATTATTTGTTAGTAACAATAATAAAGAGCTTTATAATATATTAATTATTTTATATTAATATATTATTTACAATATTATAATTTTATATAATATTAATTATATTATTATATTTCTTTAATAATACAATATTTTTACGCCATAATAATAATATTTCTTTATTATTATTATTATTTTAATCTTATTTATTTCAATTATAAGGACATTAAGAGTACAATAAGTAATAAATTAGTAATTTTTACTTATTGTTTCATAGTCAAACCTTACACAAACCTTATACCAAAACTGTAATTAAATTGAGTTTTTTAGTTAAATAAATCAGAAATATAAGCCTTAATATTTAAACTCAAGCTTATTGGTGGAATAGATGCACACAGAACATTTTATTATACTTTGCTTTATCATACCTCTGAAACTCTTCACCAAACATAATATTTAACACAAAGAATAAGGGTGAATACCATTTATTGTGTGAATTGAATTCAAGTTCTTTCATTTTCATATTTTTCTACTTTTAATCTAAAAAACAGTTAAATTGAAATCACCTGCTTCTTAAGAAAAAAACAATTGAATTTCACAATTTGGTGAATTTTAATGAGTAAATCCTGTTTTTATGATTTTTAAGATTCTATTATGTTTATTTCAATTTTCTCAACTATCCAGTAATTCTTGTAAAAGTGAATTTTCCTCATTTTATATATATGTCTGTTTTTCTTTGGGTAGCTACAATCACCTTCAAGACTGCAAATTCCAATAGGCTGAATATATTGAACCACTCATTGAAAAGAGACCAATTCGAGATTCCCTAGCAATTCCACCTTTATGACATGATTCTGAAGTTCATACCAGAAATTTTAAGAAATATTAAATCTTCAAAAAAAATTGTTTTCATTATCAAATTTCTGAAGAATATTCAGAATATCCCATTACATAGTTGATTTTGGAAGATATGTGCTACTGGTGCAAGGAGAACCTAGTGGAAAGTTAGCTTCAAATATTCATTTTTAGTTACCAAATTCACTCCCAAAACACTTTCCTTCCAAGGGAACTTGATCAAGAGAGACCTCCTGGATAGTCCATACAAGAAAAAATCATTATATAAGGCTTGGAGTTCCATATAAATAGGAGGAAGAGAGGCACTTTAAGGTAGGTTACAGAATCATTAAAAAAGAAAAATGAATAAAGTCCTATACACTGATTGAACTTTCCACAGGGGGATTTCTGAATTCCCCATGGTGACAGTATTTACAAATACCCCAAGGATCTATTAAATCTCATGGAGATCTCCACTGCTATCCAATATGTTCCTGTGAGCATGTGGGGTATGTATAATGTGCCCATAAGCAAAAGAGTAATTATTTTTACATTGGATTGAGTAATTGAATCACTTCTAAAAATAAATTTTGTGAGAAATTCTTTTTGGATGAACAAAGTTGTAATTAGTGTTTCATATGTGGATTCTACACCCAAAAAAATGTAGGGAAACTCTATAGGGTGCTATACACAAAGATGATTTTTGTGGCTGTTATCAGAATTCTTCATTATTTCAAAGCACTTGATCAAGCTTACAAACTTTGTAAAATTATCAAAATTGTTAATTTTAAAACTAACATTAAATTATGTCATGTATATGTAATCTTACAAAAAAAAAGTGTTTGAATTGAGATTTTGTTTACATTTACTCGATTGGCTTAGGGCTTTGATACAGAAGGTAAATTTTGTGCAGACTCAATCAAAGCTTATTTAAACCCAGGATATAGATTTAAAGATATGTATTGGCCAAATCCATGCAAGGGGAAAAAGGCCAAAATGACAAAAGGTAGCAGGGTAATCCACATTTATTATCTTCAAGAACCCAATTCAGGTTCTCATCCTGTATTGAAGGAGCTCATACTTTATTTAAGCTTTGAAGATAAACTTATATTTAATATCAAATTTTTAACTGCCTTATGCTCTGTTTAGATAGGAGTTACAAGCTTCCAAAATGTGAATTCCCATTTAGAAGCTTTTACTCAATATTTTATGAACTTTTAAAGCTTGAATATTGAATAAAATTCAATTTGAAGCTTAATTCATCAAAAAATTATCAAAAGGTAATTTCTGGTATTATTTTTTTTGCATTCAAAAAAGCAATAACTTCAACAAATAATAGAAAATTCATTTCTTCATGGATTTACTTTTAGAATTTCACACAGATTACAAGCTGATATGTTATTTATATATGCAAGAGATAAATCCCTTCTATATCAATGAATTTTTTTTGTTTATTCTTTGAAATACCTTATTGGGTTATTTTTGGAAAACTGAAATTACTTGAAGTACTGATTCAAAATCCAAATTAAGAAATAATTTCTTGAAACTTCTTTCTAATATACTAATACCATTCAATTTAAAATTAATATATCATTTTTCTAGTAAGCCTGAGAAGAATAGACCCAAATTAAATTTATAGTTAATAGGAGTTCTGTCACAGGGGCTCTTCTAAATGAAGAGAGCCTGGAACTCAGTGAACAGACTTACTTATGGAGGGCTCAGAATAAATACTCAATTGATAAGAGTAATGAGATAAGAAAAATAAATTCATAGTCATAAAATAATAAGCATTGAAAGATATGAGAGAAAACAAAAGAAACAATAAAGAGCCAACCACAAATAATCCTGTACCACTGTTTCAACCTGTTCAGAAAAGAGAAAAGGATTACTAAAGGATATGGCCACCAGGACTCTACTGAACAGGTGAGGGAAGGAAAAGACTAACTTAATAGTTAATAAAACAATAATTCTTAATTAGAAATAAAATAATATTAAATAATAAAGCCAATATTTTAATTAACTGGGGGAAAAGCCCCCAGGTGGGTGAAAGGGGGCTGGCATATGTGAAAAAATGCCAGCCTGGAGTTTGAGTGTTGAGAAACCATGATTTTATGATTGAAGAACCTGTCTTTGAGATTTGAAACTTTATTGGTGTATCCAATACAGCTATTTGAATTAATACAGGTTTTTGTACCTGTATTGAGGGCAGGGCTGTATTTGGTGAATCCTGTATTTGGGTTCTTCCTGTATTGAGATGTATTGAGGTTTGAAACTGTATTTGGTAAATCTTCCATGAAGCCCCTTGCTTATTAGGTGTTGCAAGATTTTCCATTAGTAATTAATGGTAATTCCCTTCCTTTCTCCATGGCTGTGACAAGTTCATAACAAGACTTTTAGCTTAAAGTTTAGTTAAAAATTGATTTTGATAGATGGATTTTTCATTTTAATTAGTAGACTCCCCCAAATAGGGGTACTTATCACATAGGAGGTGTCTTAAAGCAGCAATGAGCCATTAAAATTCTGTTTTCTTCCCATCAAAAAACACAATCAATCTCCTTGCTCATCATATTTTATTTAATGAAATCTTACATTATCATAAATCATTATTCAATGTTTTAACCTTGATACCTTTTCTGAATAAATAATTTAAATCTTGAACCTCCATTATATTTAATAATTTTTTGATTTCATAAAATCTTTATTCAAGATATTTCTCAAAATATACAAAGCCTTTGCCAATCCCTTCATTGTTAAAAGGCTTTTATATAATAATACTTTTTCTCTAAAAATTATTAAGAATAATGAAATAGTTTCATTTTTTAGCTCACTAATTTCTTCTTATCCCAAGCTCAGTAATCTTAGGTTTAAGAGAATTAGCAAAATTCAGAATAAATACTTTCTTCAAAGCAATATTTTTGGTCATCTTCAAATTCTTTCTTATAATATCTTAGAACAGAACCTTATTTCTATAACTAAGCCTCTTATTATTCAAGCTCATATTATAGATATTTTTTACCTCTAGTAAGAACCATCTTGAAGGAGTGAAATGATTCTTGGGATTATGTTCTCTTTGTTTGCTTCCAATTTCTAGGGTGAATGATGTATAATTAAATTATAAACAATCTGATAAATTTAATACTCTCTCATATTTTAATAATGCCCTTTTAAATATTGATATTGTGGGAACTCCTCTGCGTGTGGGATAAAATGAGGCAGTACCTGGAAGGGGAAATTACAAGAAAACAGTTTTGAATTTCTGTTTGAGACTTGTAACCCTTGCTCTGCTCGTGTGCTAGAGTAATCTAGACTGCCCTTCCTAATATGCTAAGTTATCTTTACTGAGTTCACCAAATCAATTTTATTATTGATAGTGGCTTGATCAGAAAATATTAGACTCAACAATCTCTAATCAGACTTTGCTCTACTCAAAACAATGGTTATTTAAAACCATAACAAATAAATTCTTTTTAAAACTTTCATCAGGCTGAGTGGATTCCACCAGATGATAGTAAAACAATATATAAAATAATATAATGACTAAAATAAATAAAAAATAACAGGAAACACTATCTTCTAATACAAAATCACAAAATATTCTTTTCTTGATAATTCTTTAATAGATATAGAAACTAATAGCTAGGATAACAACAATCTTCAATTCTCTTAAATAATAAACTTGAAAGGGATAAAAAATATTTCAAGCCCTTTTGATGTGATGGATGGGATAATACTCTAATAATGGTTAATAATATAGCATAATATGGGTAGTTTAAGGTTATATTTTGTGTTTTGATTTAATAATAGATTATATGATCTCTTCTGGTTTGCTGATAATAATAATATCTAATTGTTATACTTTCAATATTAATTCAAGCTAAACAATAAAGTATTTAATTTTGTTTTGTTCCTTGATGATAATTTATTAGGGATTACCCAATAAATACAAATCCACTTTTATTTTAAAAGTAGTATAATTACTTTGGTTGTGCAGGTTTTGTTTTAAAACCAGCAAAATTACTCTCTTTGAGGAAGTTTTCAACAAAAACTAGCCCAAAACTAATTATAATGGTTAGGTTTTATTTTAAAGCCTACAAAATTACTTTGGTTTGATGGTTTTATTTTAAAACTCTCTAAAAATTACTTTTAAGGATTTAAAAACTAAACTCCAGAGACGCCTTGCTCATGAGCTTCAAGCTTTAAGATCCTAATTAAATAAGGCACTAGTCTACCTGCTAGTAAGGGATGAATTAAAGTCTTTTCACACTATTGGTTCTCTTGATCTATGTCAACAACGAACCTCAGTTACTAGGCTTAATTTATCAAAAATTTCTAGTATACCTCCTAGAAGAGGGATCAGAAAAAATAAATTAAATTTACAATTTCTAGATGGGGAAAAGGGAAAAAGTGGGAGAGAGGGCCTCTATTTATAGCCGTGGGGCCCTCCTAAGGAGTGCAAAAAAGAGGGGTCTTAGAAATTTTCAGCCTCTGGTGGCTGTGCAAAGCTGTGCAAACTTTAATTTTGGATTTTCAGGGCAACGTGTTGTGACGTGACACGAGTCTGGATTTCTGACCAATCAGATTGCTTCACTTGACTTTTCCTAATGACGTGATGTGTTTCTGACCAATAAGATCCATTCATTCTTATCTCTCCCATTTACATGTGACATGTGGCTGTGTAATACAGTTAAACCTTAATTTCTGGCCCTGGAACCCTTATCTCCATGTATTACTCAATTGATTACTAATCTGTCAGCTGATTTTACTGTATTATAGTTTTCTGGCTTCCTGTATTACTCATTGACCTATATTACCTGTATTACCTGTATTCTTCCTGATAATTCCTAAATCTTTTATATTCCTTCCAAAATTCAGTCCCACTCTTCATTTCTGCAGCTTCAATGAGAAATTTGGGGGTTACATTAACAGAAAAGTTGATGTAATATGGCCTTTCCAATTCAGCAATAAATTATTTCAGTCTTAAATAATTAATCATTCAATTATCTAAAGGAACTCAATGATTCTTATCCCCTCTTTGGGTGGTTCATAACAGCAAAAACACATGAAATTTCCCAAAATTGATACTTCAAAAGTGTTTTGTTCCACACCTTGAATCTTCTATGTCCCCTATGATGCCTACAACTCTGCTCTTTATTAATTGGCATCCTCATTGTGACTCTGATTATATTAATCACCCAATTGCTTATTTTTAAGCCTATTAAAAAAAATTATATTGAAAAATTATTTACATAGAAAATTGAGAAATGTCTTTGATTTGGGTACTGTCCATCACAATTATGTGTTGGATAGTGCAGTGGGGTGACACTGGAAGAGCAAACCTGTGGTCAATTTTCCTTAATGAATATATCATTTGTGTTATTCCATGTTTATTTTACTGTTACTTTTCCTCCAAGGTGATTTCATACTATTGATATCCTCTTTTATATAAATAATTACCATAAAAATAAAAAATTTATTCAGCTGAACTGTCATGGTATACCACAATATGAGTCACTTTTTTCTATTGCAATAATTTTTTAGGGTTGTATTTCTGGAGAAACTTCCTTCTTTCTTTCCAATTTATTTTATTTGGGCTCTTTGAAAAATAAATACTCCTTTTCCAACTATGTATTTTGGAAACTTAATTTATAGTTGAATTTTTTTGGATTTAAATTTCTAAAACATGAATGCAGCTTACCTTCCATGCTATTGTAATGGTATTCCCTTTTTTGATATATAATGGACGAAAGGGTATGACTTAATTAGAGGTATTTAGGTAAGAAAAGTTTGTTATAATTATTACAGTTTTTAGATGAAAACTTATTTTAGAAGGAATGGCTATGAATTATTTAGATAAGAAATATTTTGTGAGCCTTAGAGATATTTTCATATACCCAAAAGATCATAAATAACGCAATTATGTTATAACTATAAATAAATAAATTTATTTTTATACAAAAAAAAATTAACATATAAATATAAAATTTTAATTATAATTCAAAGTTGAAATTACCTTAAAATTGAAATTCTCAAAAGACACTTTTACTTGAAAAAATTAAGTAAAAATAAATTTTTAACAGAAATATTAAAATGAAAATATTTTTAAGAAAAAATTTAATAAAAATTATTATAACTTTCTTTCCAAAAAAAACATTTTGAATATTATTTCACCATTTTATTCCTGATAAAAAATTAGGTGGGATCACCTCTGAGTGAAAATTCAGTAACTCAACTCTAAATAAGCTTAAATTAGGTATTTATTATTTTCTGTATTAAAATATGAAATCCTCAAAGCTCAAATTGGTGTGTAATTTGGAAGCTATGAGGAGTAAATGCATTTTTAATTTAAATTTCAAAATTTTTGCATTTATTAAATAAGCAAACTTGGATTTAAATATGTGGAATAAATAATTCTAGTTGTGTACTGTAAATTTTCAATTTAATTACATATGTAAAATTCTAGTATAGTACATTATGAGGAGCTAAAGAAATAATAAATTGTAAGGATTGATTTGCAGGGAAAAAGGAATATTGGCTCCAAGGGTTCCAGACTGTTGAGTTATTGAGTGTTATGCATATTCACAAAAACATATAGTAGATGTGGCGCAGTTGTAAATGGATATATAATCAATTAGATCCCCCAAAGAAGATCTTTTTCTTTGGGGGAGTTTGTTACTCTTATTTTTATTAATTATTTCTATTTTCGTCTAAAGGTGTGTTAATCATGAAATGAATATTTTGGGGGAGTTTGTTACTCTTATTTTTATTGATTATTTCTATTTTTGTCTACAGGTTATGGGCCTTTGCTGCTAAATCTTAAACCAACATCTATTTAGAGAAATGTTTTTTTGCTTTGTCATTCTGGCTACTCAGTAAGGAAAACTGTATAAAATGGTCAACCAAAAGGAAAAAGAACTTTTGCAACCTGTGGACCAAGATGATTGAACCACATCATTGCATATTAGACAACAGCTGGAGATAGAATTTCTCAGTCACAGCTTAACTCCCCACCTTGACAAACATGGATCAAATTTCCATCAATTGTCAATAAGCTTAAATTTTCTGGTTGAAAATATTTTTGACATTGAGTGTTATTTCTCCTCAGAAGGTGTAAGGTTTGACTATGAAACAATAAGTAAAAATTACTAATATTTTACTTATTTTACTATGAATTTCCTTATAAAGGAAATAAATAAGATAAAAATGATTATATTATTAAATAAATATAAGAATATAATTTATATTATAACAGAATGATATAATAATTAGATATATTAATATTTAATAATTAATATATTTAAAAGCTCTTTATTTTCTCTACCAACAAATAATAAAGGTGTAAAAGATTGTTTTTCATTAATAAAAAACAATTAATAGCAATAATATTACTAATATCAAAGTTATATATTATTATAAATACTATTTATATTAATTGAAGAATCATTAATAGTAATCATGGAGAGAAATTATTATAATAAGAGGAAATAACATACTTTTAACGCTTAATATAATACTTTTGAAAGATTTTATGCCAAATAATGTAAGTACAACTTATTTAAATTGTGTTTACAAATAAAAATAAAAGAAATTACAAATATTTTTGATTTTACATTGAAACAATATTTTTAAGAGAATTATGACAAAAAAAGGAAAAATTGGAGTACTCATGTCAAGATTGATGATTATAATAAAGATTATCTTTTGTCTTTGATCATATCAAAGATTCATATATAAGGAATAAAGATTTTACCTTTTGATTTAATTTTCTTATTGTTTTGATGCATCCACAGGAGAAGTAGAGTAAAAAGAGCTCTGTTTATAGTAAATTCCTCCCTTTGTGAGTCCAGTAGGTTTCTAGTAGACATTTACTAATGGTATCCACTGGACATTATCATTATTTAAAGGTTTAGTGATTATTACATCATGATCAAACCATCTTATCTCATTATTATGCCATTATTTAGAGTTATCACTATAGCTCTGAGCTTGATGACGTCATAGGCTTGGAATAAGCCTGAAATTTGTGAATTTTCTTAGTATTAATGATAATCTAATAGTATTCACCAGCTATATCACTAATATAGCTTTCAAACTTAAAATAAGATTACAGTTAGTGGTCATAAATGATCAATTTTGAGCTTAAAGGTTGAGCATTAATAACTTTGGAGCTATACATGCTACAGCTATTCTGAGAGTGAATTCTGATAGCCTGGAATTTCTTTATCACACTTCCAAGAGAATTTTATTACATCAGCAAAACTCTATTTTTGATGACTTTTCTTGTTTCTCATCTTTTCTGTCAAAATTCAATATTTTAAATTTCAAACCTTGATTTCAAGGGGTTTTACCTTGAATATTATGATAATGAATACAGAATTATTCACTTATCAGCTAGTAGAATCTGAATATTCCCTTTGTTCTAAGTTTGGACCACTTTCACAATAAAGTGGTCAATAGCTCTAGTAATTTTGTTCAATAAACCCTTACAAGTTATAGCCTTGTTTATAGCTTGTCAAATAAAGTTCATATCTGTTTTCTTACATTAATTAAGTGGTGAATTTATTTTTATTTTAACTCTCTATCATGTATATTTCAAGAGATATTAGCAACAAACCATGAATGTATGCATTGACCAAAAAAGTGCATATATTCAGCTTAACTCATTAGGTATTGAATTTAGAGAATTGTCATGAAATTGTCATATGTGTAGTTTTTCATGGAGAATTCAATGGTGCAATTTATTTCACATGTTTTTCCGTTGTTTTCTGAGTTAAATAATATTTTATGTCCTTTTTAGGTATTATTACTTATTATTCAATAATTATTGAATTTACAGATATGCCATAAAAATGATATATGTGTATTTTATCATGAGTAATCTAATGGTTTGATTTATTTCACATTTTTACTCATTATATTCTGAGTTAATTCAGAGGTTATACCTATTTATGGCATTTTCACTGGCTTGAAGATAATTATTAAGAGTATAATTATTATAAAGTTTTTCTTGTGACCTCCTTGGATATTTGGTAATATCTCAGAGGCTCACATTTGCTACCACCAAAAAAGATTGTATCACAATCTGATATAGCTAATTAGGGTATTCTCCACTGTCCTACCTCTTCAATAGACTTTGTTAGTCTTGAAGCTCTATAATGTTCATTTTTCTATTCTTTAGGTTTTCTTTCATGTCTGAACCTTTTTAATAGTTTTTCAGAATTTGTTATATCTTTCTCAAGTAGCCATCCATCTTCTTGAGTTGGGTTGCTATACCTTACAAGGTATTCCCTTTCTTTTTTTTCTTGTCCTTCTTTCCTTAAGGACCTTCTCAGTTTTCTTTTCTTCTCCTTCTTCTAAAGGGGGAATTTCAAGTGGGGGTTCATTTCTTAATGAAAATACTTCTTTGTCACTTGAGCTGTAAGGTTTTATCAGACTTACAGGGAAAGTTTGGTGTTTGTTCATTAATTCACCTGTGAGCTCTAGTTGCACAGCATTAGGTCCATGTAGTGCTTTTATCATAAATAGTCCTGAAAAGGAATCTTTCAATTTCTTTGGGCCTTTTATATTATTGAAATTTAGAGTTGACACTAAGATGAAGTCTCCTATTTTGAAGCCAGGTGGTTTATTGCTTTTATCCCATCTTTCTTTTGCATATTTGAAAGAATCTTGCATACATCTGTTTGCATGGTGTCTTGCTTTGTCAAGCATCAATTTGAAACTACTTGCTGTTGGGTATATATCCACTAACTCCTTTTTGAGGGTTTCATGAGGAAGTCTTGGATTCCAGCCTTCTTCTAGCATTGCTGGTGTTTTTTCCTGGTGAAGAATTGATTGATGTTTTATATGCTAGCTCAAGGGCTGGTATTAATTTTCACCAATCATGGGTAAAACCATCATAATATCTGAGTTCTAGTCCATAAGCACAGAATCTCCTGATCATGTCTTCTAAGGTCTGCATAATTCTTTCTCCTAGACCATCAGTTTGGTGAATTGGTTTCAATAGCACTGCTGCTACTTTGTTCTTATCTATGCCCAAATGTAGTCCAGATACAACATGTCCTAGTTCTTTCAGTTCACTGTATGCAAAATGGCACTTTTTCAAGGAGATTTTCATGTTTACTTGTACTATCTTTTGCAAGACTCTTTCTAGTCTTGTTAAGTAACTATCCCAGGTTTCTGAGCAAACTATGATATCATCAATATAGATAATAAACCATCCTTCTAAAAATCCTCAGGAAATATGGTATTCATCATCCTTTGATAATGGGAAGGTGCATTTTTTATACCAAATGGCATGCTCAGATATTCAAAAATTCCACAGTGGACTATTATCCTCAGTAGTATTTTGGAATTTTCTGTTAAGACATTTTGATGAAAACCCTTTAGAGCATTCATGGCTGTGATGAACTTAGCCTGTGATCATTATGTTAATGTCTCATGGATTCTGGGTATTGGATATCTGTCAGGGATAGTATAGGTGCTTAGAGCTCTAAAGTTCCCTACCATCCTTTATTTTGCATTATTCAAAGCTATGATGACAGGTGTAGTGACCTCTACCTGTTCATTATGTCCTACTTTCCTTAATACTTCAAGTTCCATTAATTCTTTAATGTGTACCTCTAAAGCTTCTCTAGCTCTTGGGCTAGCTGGGTAACATGGTCTTCTTAATAAAGGTGGATAAGGTTTTTCCACATTAAGGATTATGTCTACCTCATGTCCAATTATGGTCCATAGTGGTTCTTTGTCAGTTGCATAGGCATTTTTATATTTAAATAAGAGGTTGATCAATTTTTCTTTCATTTTTGCTGTTAATTCATGATTGAATCCTGCCTCTTTAAGCTGTTCAGTTATGAAAAAGTCCTTTTCTGGGCTTTTTTCTTCATTCTTAATAACTTTAATTTGTTTTTTGTTATTTAACTAGCCAAATTTTTGTCTTTTATTGTTTGCTATGGTAAGATATCTATCTTTTTGGTAAGAGATATCTATGCCATAAATTGACAAGTAGTCATTTCCAAGTTTAAAATGGTTACTAGCACAGTTTTCCATTACCACAAACTCTACTTTCAATCTGATACATTGTGAAGGATGAGGAAAAATGAGTTTTAAATCAATTATTCCAAGGGTCTTCATTCTTTCACTTGCACTACTAAGTTTGACTCCTTGTATTGGTATAGGTTTTCTTTCCGAATCTGGTAAAAATGTATTGAAATAACTCTTACCAACACAGTTACAATATGCTCCTGTATCTAAGCTCACTTTTTCCTCTTGGATTTCCACCATGACAATACTTATACTTGTTTTTCCAGCTGTATATCCCATCCCTTTTTCTGGTTTAGTTCTATACAGTTTAGCATCTTGTATGTTCGTCAGGCTTGTATCAGATGTTCCAACTTGTGGTAAGTTTGAATTGACATCCAGTAATTCATATATTAAGTCAATATTATTGATTTATGCATTAATTCTATTAATTTCATCACTTTCAGAAGCTTCTGATTCTTCAGTGTCCTTCTCAGAGTCAGATACTTCTTATTTATCATTGTGGTCTTCTGTTTCCACAATTTCATTTATTTTTGCTTTTTTAAGGCAATTATTGGCTAAGTGTCCAATACCTCCACATTTGTGGCACTTTCTTTGATCATTACTGTTCAATTTATTGGGCTTGAAAGATTCTCTTGGTTCATATTTCTTGATAAATTGTTTATTTGAGCTTTTAATGTCCAATTTCTTCCAAGTTCTACCAATTTTTGTCCTTGTCACTATGTCTGCTAGTGCATTGATATACTCTTCTGTGGAGCATGGCTCTATACACATACTTCTCAGGGCATGTTCCAATTCTCCTCCACATTTCTTAAGTATTTTCATGTGTACCATTTTTTGTGACATTTCTGGGTACAGTTCCTTTAATCTTTCAACTTGTTTTAAGAACCAAGTCAAATGTTTATCTTTTTCTGGGTAAAAGAAGGAATTTTCAAATGCATTCTCTATTTTGTACCTCCAGGCATCATTAGCCCACTTGGTGATTATTTCTTGTTTCCACCAAGACCAGGTATTTTTGCCATTTTTTTGCCTTATTCCATAATACCATCTTTTTGCAGATTTCTCAAATAGTGGGTGTAATCTGGAAGTGATTAATTTATCTGGTATAGCATAATACTCTTTTAACATGTCAATTCTTTTAATAAATGACATATGGTCATATCCACCTTCTCCTGTGAATGTTGGTCATTCTTTTAATTGAGGTTCTTCCTTCATCAAGACTTGGTTATTGTCTTGATGACTCAAGTCTGTTATGAATTGATTTGTTATTTCCTCTTTTGGTTTAACAGGACTTCTCATGGGAGAGAATGGGGTTGATAATTTTGGCATATTCAAGTTAGCCTCATTTATTTTATCCATTTTTTCAGTAATAAGCCTTATTTCACTTTGGTTTTCATCTTTCAGATTCATTCTTGCTTCATCACTTTTTTCCACATGGTCTAGAGGTAATTTTTGGTTCTATGAAGTCTTTTCTTCAAATTTTTCTACAGAAATACTTAATTTGTTTAATTTTTCTGTAAGATTATCAATACTCATGTCATAATTGATTGTCAAAGTTTTATCTTTGATATCTTTTATATATTTATACAATTCCTGTTGTCCTTGTATTGATTTTTGAGTATTGTCAATTAAGACTTTTGGTTTATTATTTTCAACAATAAATTTAATTTTATCAATTTCTTTCTTATTTTTTACAACAATCTTTGTTAAATATGATAAATTATTATTTATTTTTTTTGTAAAGATAATGACCTGTTTTTAATTTCTTTAAGAGGTAAAATGCTATTTTTAATTTTGGTTAAAGTATTTATAGCATCTGGAGACAAATTTATTTCTTTGGGAAATGAGGTTGTCTCATTCTTTGTTCCTCCTTGTCCTTGAATTCCATGAAGGTTCTGGCCATGTTGAAGACATTGTCCATGGCATCTTTTTGGATTTTTGGAATCCTGAAACTTGGGTAATATTGTTTTCTCCAGTTCTTTTTCTTTTTCTTCTTCTCCTCTTGGGGAAGTGGGTTGGCTTGGGGCTTGCTGTTAGAAGCTGCTGGGGCTTCTTCCTTGGTTGCCTCCCTCTTTTTGGCATGGTATTCCTTGATCTTTTTGATTTGAGGTTTGGATGATAGTGGATTCCATCCATTGAAGTATCTCACTATTTTGTCCTCTTTGAGGAATTTTTTGAGGATGTGCCAGGAGTTCATCACTCCTTGGTGGATTTGTGGCAACATTTCCCAATCCTTTTCCTTGTACACTATGTAGTACTGCTTGTACTGGCTCATGTAAATTTCTATTTGAGCCCTCTGAGTGTGATTTATATCTTTTTGAGTCACTCATACTTAGTTCTAACTCTGGTTCAGATATTATGGGCATTTCTGGGACTTGCCTTTGGGATATGGCATTTCCTTGTGTGGATTCTGTTCCACTGGGGATTTTCCCTTTCTTTTCCCTTTTGAAGGATCAATTCTACTTCTGAGTGCAGCGCCATCTGATTTGATGGAGTATTGGGAACCTCTTCTGGTAGTCATAATTTAAGAAATAAGAAATAAAAGTATTTCAGGACAAAAATTTCTTTTTATGGCAGATTTAAAAAGGCAGTACTCACCTTCAGAGTCCTGAATGGTGGGTCCTGGGAAGTCTAATTTCTTGGCTTTCTTTTTCTAAATGAAAATTGGTGCTGGGGAGCTTGGGCAAGCTTCTTCCACCAATTGTTCAACAGTGGTCTGTATAAGTCTTTTATAAAAAGTGTTATTTTTGGTAAGATATGGCAATTTTCCACTTAAAAATTGCTTTTATATCTTATAATAAATGAAATGAATAAATAAATGAATAAAATGAATAAAAAGAGCTGTTTTATTTGTTTTTATTATTTTTTATATTTTCATTTTTTAATAATAGAATAAGAATGAAGATGATTCTTTTATGAAATCAATTTATAATATAAAATTATTTTGAGCTTATAATTAGCTTTTTCAATTACTAAAGTCACTCAAAGAAAGTTTTTGCAACTCTAAGGATGTGAGAAACCACGTGTAAGACAGTACAATTGCTTTCTAAATGCCTCAATAGCTTTTAAAATCAATAAATATAATATAATTATAATTTATTGTTGCATAAACCCACTCAGAATCTTTTTAAAGGTATTTTCAAGTAAATATCACTGCCAGGCCCCCAAATGTAAGGTTTTACTATAAAACAATAAGTAAAAATTGATAATAATTTACCTATTGTACTCTGAATGACCTTATAAATCAAATAAATGAGATAAAAATAGCTATAATAATAAAGCTTGATTATAATTATGGCATAAAACTAATTATATTATTAAATAAATATAATAATATAATTTTTATTATAAAAGAATAATATAATGATTAGATATATTAATATTTGATAATTAATATCTTTAAAAGCTCTTTATTATTGCTACCAACATTAATCAAAAACAATCAAGAGAAATAATATTACTAATATTGAATTTATATATTAATATAAATACTATTTATATTAATTAAAAAATTATTAATAGTAATAATAGAGAGAAATTATTATAATAAGAGAAAATAACCTACTTTTAACACTTAATATGGTAGTTTTGAATGAATTTAGGCCAAATAATGTAAATACAACTTATTTCAATTGTATTTACAAATAAAAATAAAATAAATTAAACATATTCTTGATTTTACGTGGAACAAGATTTTTAAGAGAATTATGACAAAAAAAGGACCAATTGGAGTAATAATGTCAAGATTGATGATTTTAATAGAAATCATCTTTGGTCTTTAATAATATAAAATATTTATATATAAGGAATAAAGATTTTACCTTTTGATTTAATTTTTTTATTGTTTTGATGCGTCCAAGGGAGAAATAGAGTAAAAAGAGCTCTATTTATAGTGAATTTCTCCCTCCTAGAGTCCAGTAGACTTCTATTTGGCGTTTACTGATGGTATCCACTGGAAATGATCGGTATTTTGAGGTTGAGTGATGATTAAATCATGATCAAACCATCTTATCTCATTATTGCGCCATTATTTAGAGTTATCACTATAACTCTAATTTTGATGACATCATAGGCTTTTCAGAAGCCTAAGCTTTGTGAATTTTATTAGTATTAATCATAATATAATAGTATTCACCATTTGCTCACTTATATAACTGTTAAACTTAAAATAAGATTACAGTGAGTGATCATAAATGATCAATTCTATGCTTAAACTTTGATCATTAATAACTTTTAATTTATACATGCTACAGCTATTCTGAGAGTGAATTCCAATAGCCTGGCATTCCCTTATTAAACTTCCAAGAGAATTTTATCAAATCATAAAAACTCTATTCTTGATGATTTTTCTTGTATCTCATCTTTTCTGTCAAAATTCAATATTTTAGACTTCAAACCTTGATTTCAAGGGGTTTTACCTTGAATATTATGATAACAAATACATCATTATTCAAGTATGACTTAGTAGAATCTTAATATCCACTTTGTTTTAAGTTTGGACCACTTTCACAACAAAATGGTCAACAGCTCTAGTAATTTTGTTCCATAAACCCTTACAAGCTATAACCTTTTTTATACCTTGTGAAATAAAGTTCATATCTGTGTTATTAAAGTAAGTAAGTGGTGACTTTCTTTTTTGTTTAACCCTCTATCATGTATATTTCAAGAGATATTAGCTAAAAACCATGAATGTATGCATTGACCAAAAAAGTGCATATATTCAGCTTAACTCATTAAGTATTGAATTTAGAAAATTGTCATAAAATTTTTTTATGTGTAGTTTTTCATTTAGAATCCAATGGTGCAATTTCTTTCCCATTTATTTTCATTGGTTTCTGAGTTAAATAAGATTTTGTGTCTTTTTTAGGGTATTATTACTTATTATTCAATAATTATTGACTTTACAGATATGCCATAAAAATGATATATGTGTATTTTACCATGAGGAATCTAATGATATAGTTTATTTTACATGTTTACTCATTATATTCTGAGTTAATTCAGAGTTTATATCTATTTATGGCATTTTCACTAGCTTTAAGATGATTATCAAGAGTATAATTATTATCAAGTTTTTCTTGTGACTTTTTTGGATATGTGGTCATATCTAAAAGGCTCACAGAAGGTCAGGGTGAAATTCTTTGTTGTAATCATCAAATCCAAACCTTTATTGAAAAATCCATTGATCATGATCTAAGGCATCATACTGATGATGAAAATGAAGCAAGGAAAGTGTATGCTTTGCTCAGAGACAGATTTGGTAGAGTCTCCTGGTCAAGGGTGATTACTTTATGGGGAGACCTGGTCAATGGTTCAGATGCTTCTGATGATCTGCATAGATATCATTCAGAAATCATTAATCAAATCAAGAGTTTGAGATTATCTCTGCTGGGGGGATCTACTGAGGAAACCTTACTTGCTATTGTTTTCCACCATTGAAATCAACAATGCTTCCATGACATTTCCGACGCCCTTGATGGGAAATAACAGTGGACCAAGTTGCACATATCTTGCCTAAAGACTTTCTTGAAGTGTTGGAACATGTAGGCAAGATATTGGGCTCTTCCAATCACATTACCATAATGGCAGCAACTTCAGGCACAGACCAGAGATTTGGGACTGTTAAGAAAGGGATATCACATGATTCAAACAAGCCCAGACAGAAATTAAATTCCAGGAGTGAAGATTTGATACTGAAGCATATTTTGCCAAGCAAGCCATGTTTTTTGGTGCTTTGAATGGGGCCACTGGAAACAGTATTGTCCAATCTGTTTGGCTGGATAGCCAAAGCAAGCCAATCTGTGGATAAAGGACCCAGTGGTAAAGATCAAGAAATCCTTGTTTTTATCTCATCCAGCTCTTGCAAATGTGGATGCTTTTGAGGAAGATTCCTTTTTTCAAGCCCATGTGGCTGATGTGGAGGCAATGAAAGTTTTTGCTTAGTTGGTACTGCTTGATTCTGGACCCACTCATCATGTTACCAACAATTTATCACTATTCCAAGACTTTCAACCAATTAATATTTCACTTTCTGTAGATACAGCAGCAAAATATCCTGTAGTTATCTTTGGGACTAATGGCATTCAGATTGTTTTTAAAAGGACCTTTTATTGTCCTGCAATCGCTGGTACTGTTTTGTCTATTGGGAGGTCTCAGCGATGTGATGGCAAAATTAACTTTATCTGTGGGGTTTTTTGCTTAATACACGATGGTGTTAATTACTATAGTAGGCCCTATAATAATAGGTGGTATATGGAAATCATAACTTCTCCAGCTTTTCATGAAATAAAACATTCATCCGTGACATCAGACCCATTTCATCAGTGTTTTTCACATTTCTCTTTGCAAGTTTTGGAAAAGATGTGTCGCCTCAAGGCTTCAAAGGGCTTGCCAGTGGATCCTTTGCCACTCACTGATTATTTATGCAAATCATGTTCATTTGCAAAGAGTATGCATAGGCCTTTTGCTTTTGAAAGTAGGGGTTTGGTTAATGTGCCAGGGGATGTCACAGTTGTGGACTTGGTAGGCCCGTTCCCTCCATTGATTCAAAAACACCTATATGGGCTGGTGATCCAAGATCATTTTTCCTCTCCGGTGTCCTTTATTCCCCTTTGTTCTAAAATTGAAGCTGTTAAAGAAGTCTTGGGCTGGCTTAAAATATTTATAGTACTTAGTGGGCATCAGGTTAAGCAGTTAAGATTGGACAATGCTGGTGAATTTGTTTCTAATGTGTTCAAAGAAGGTTTAAGAAAGCTTTCTATCACTCATAAGATTACTATTCCGTATGAACATCATCAAAACAGAAAGGTGGAGAGGGTGAATCATACCTTAAGTGAGGCTGCTCGAGCAATTATGCTTGGAGATAATATTGATGTTGCTTTGTGGCCATGGGCTTTTCAGCATGCTGCTTGGGTCTTCAATATGATCCTGCATGCCAATTCTGATAAGACACCATGGGAGATAGTTACTGGGATGAAGCCAAATATATCTATTCTTTGCATTTTTGGTTGTGTTTCTTGTGTTCATAATCATTTGCACAAGAAATATTTAGGATCCAAGCCGTGGAAGTTGATTCATCTTGGTGTTTCCCAGGACGCCAAAGGTTTACTTTTTGGGACCCAGACAGGGGGCATCAGTGATTTTTGATGAAGTAGGCAAGATGGATGGGTGTAGTACAAATACTGCAATGATTAAAGCAATTGAAATCACAAGAATTTCTGACTCCTCTATGATCAATGAGATTGAAGGGAAAGATAATTTGCTCTTGCTCATTTCAATGAATGTCAACATGGGTTCAGGAGCACCTGTGACTTGTAAGGAAGCATTGGCGTCAAGTGACAGGATATCATGGTAAGCAGCCATGGCAGATGAGATGAATATTATGGAGAAAATGGGGGTGTGGAACAAGGTATCTCCCCTGGAAAGCATATGGGTATATACCTTGAAAGCAAATATGGAGGGTGAGGTGGTACGTTTTAAGTCGCCGGCAGTAGTCCAGGGTCATTGACAAGTTAAATGGATCAATTTTGAAGAGAATTTTGCACCAACACTGACATTACAAAGCTTTAGATGCATCCTGGAAATGGCATCAGCTTACTGGTGGGAAACTGACACATTTGAGGTAAAGACAGCTTACCTGAATAGTCCTCTGGAAGAGGAGGTTTATATATGCCCCCCTTCTGGTAAAATTTTGAAAGTAGCAGGCAATGTTGTATAGTTGAAAAAACCAATGTATTGACTGAAGCAAGCATCTCAATGTTGGTGGAATCATCTGCATGAAATTTTGGAAATGGTAGGTTTTCAAATTAATGACAGGGATCAAAGTACTTATTCTTACCAAAAAGGGGATGGTGTTGCTGTGTTGTGGATACATGTTGATTAAGGGATTTTGGTGGCTAGAAATAGGGATTTGATGAACAAATTGTGGGAAAACCTGTTGGTGTCTGTGCAGCTGAAATGGGATTTGACACTTCATAGTATTGTGGTAATTGAAGTCAAACAAGTGAGTCATGAATTTAGATTATCTCAGTGGGCTCCTATTGCAAAACTAGTTGAGGATCACACCAACAACTTCTCTTTGAATAAACCTCTGTAAGTTTTGACTATGAAACAATAAGTAAAAATTACTAATATTCTACTTATTGTACTCTGAATGTCCTTATAAAGAAAGTAAATAAGATAAAAATAATTATAATAATAAAGAACTATTATAATTAAGGCGTAAAAATGATTATATTATTGAATAAATAAAATAATATAATAATTAATATATTTAAAAGCACTTTATTATTGTTACCAACAAATAATAAAGGCGTAAAAAATTGTTTTTTATTTATAAAAACCCAATTAATAACAATAATATTACTAATATTAAAGCTATATATTAATATAAATACTATTTATATTAATTCAAGAAATTATTAATAGTTATAATAGAGAGAAATTATCATAATAAGGGAAAATAACCTACTTTTGATGCTTAATATAATAATTTTGGATACTTTGACGCCAAATAATGTAAATACAGCTTATTTAAATTGTATTTACAAATAAAAATAAGAGAAGTCACAGATTTTCTTGATTTTATGTGGATTTGGGATTTTTAAGAGAAATATAGTAAAACACTAGAACAATTGAAGTAATCACGTCAAAAATCATGACTATAATGAAGATTACCTTTGGTTTCTAATAATGTAAAAGATTTTACCTTTTAATTTAATTTCTTTAATGTTTTGATGTGTCTTAGGGGAAAATAGAGTAAAAAGAGCTCTGTTTATAGTAAATTCCTCCCTTTGAGAGTCCAGTAGGCTTCTAATAGACATTGACTAATGGTATCCACTGGAAGGTATCAGTTGTTTAAGGCTTAGTGATGATTACGTCATGATCAAACCATCATATCTCATTATTACGCCATTATCTAAAGTTATCACTATAACTCTACGTTTGATGATGTCATAGGCTTGGAAGAAGCCTAAAATTCATGGATTTAATTATTATTAATTCTAATCTAATAGTATTCACCATTTTTATCACTTATATAACTGTCAAACTTAAAATAAGATTACAGTGAGTGATCATAAATGATCAAATTTAAGCTTAAACTTTGATTATAAATTACTTTTAAGTTATACATGCTAAAGCCATTCTGAGAGTGTATTCTGATATCTTGGCATGTCCGTATCAAGCTTTCAAGAAAATTTCATTACATCATCAAAACCCTATTTTTGATGATTTTTCTTGTAACTCATCTTTTCTGTCAAAATTTAATATTTTAAACTTCAAACCATGATTTCAAGGGTTTATACCTTGAATATTATAATACAAACTACATCATGTTTCACGTATGAGCTAGTAGAATCTTACTGTCTACTTTTTTAAGTTTGGACCACTTTTACAACAAAGTGGTCAACAGCTCCATTGATTTTAATCAATAATCCATTACAAGTTTTAACCTTGTTTATAGCTTGTGAAAGAAAGTTAATATCTGTTCTCTTACAGTAATTACGTTGTGACTTTATTTTTGGTTTATCTCTCTATCTTGTATATTTCAAGAGATATTAGCTAAAAGCCATGAATATATGCATTGACCAAAAAACTGCATATATTCAGCTTAATTCCTTAAGTATTGACTCTAGAGAATAGCTTTATACTTGTTTTAGGTGTTGTTTTTATCAAGAATCTAATGGTACAATTTCTTTTGCATGTTGTTTCATTGTTTTCTGAGTTAGATAAGGTTTTATACCTTTTTTAAGGTAGTATTACTTATTCTTCAGTAATTATTGACTTTTCAGATATGCCATAAAAATGAAATGTTTATTTTACCATGAGGAATCTAATGGTGTAATTTATTCCACATGTTTACTCATTATATTTTGAGTTAATTCAGATATTGTACTTATTTATGGTATTTTTGCTAGTCTTTGAGATAATTATTATAAGTATAATTATTACAAAAATTTTGTTGTGACTGTTTTGGATATGTGGTAATATCTCAAATGCTCACGACCTCTGCCAAACATGGTTTTGAAATAAGGGGCAGCTAGAAATGTTGATAGAAACTATCTATCAAAAATTGGTATGATTCTATATCTTTCTCAGGCAACGTGGCCTGATGTGAGGTTCACAGTAAATTATCTAGCATGTTTTCCAATGGAAGCAAACGATCAGCACTGGAATGCACGCAGACACCTGATATCCTATCTTGGAAGTAATATTTGAGAATCCTTAGTTATTTCCGCGGATACCAATAAAAAGGTAGCAGAAATGTACATAGATGCAAATTGGGGCGGTGAAGGGTCTAGGTCTCAACATGGGTATATTGGATTGTTATGGGGGGCACCAATCATGTGGGATTCAAAGAGACAAACCTGTGTGGCTTCTTCAACATTTCAGGCAGAATATATGTCTTTGGCTTTTGGTTCAAAGGATTTTTTGTGGTTTATTAATAATTTCAAAACTGTTTTGGGAGACCTGATTCCACATATTTACTCTGACAACATGGTGACAATTAAAGTGGCAGGCAATGATGGAAGTAGAAAAAAGGCTAGACATGTAGAGCAGTAATTTCATGTGATTAATGAGCTAGCAGTGGAAAAGAAGGTGGTGCTATCATGGGTTAAGTCAACTGATCAATTAGCTGAAATTTTTACAAAGAATTTGGGGACAAACAAAGTTCAGTATTTTAGAAAGGGAATTATGTGAAAGCTGGTTTTTGCGGGGGGGAGTGTTGAGTTATTGAGTGTTATGCATATTCACAAAAACATACAGTAGATGCAGTGCAGATGTAAATAGATATATAATCAATTAGATCCCCAAATAATATATTTTTCTTTGGGGGAGTATTTAGTCCTATTTTTATTGATTATTTCTATTTTTGTCTACAGGTGTGTTAATCAGGAAATGAATATTTTGGGGGAGTTTGTTACTCTTACTTTCATTGATTATTTGTATTTTTGTCTACACAGACTCCCCCAATTTGAGCCTTTGAGATATGACCACATATCCAAAAAGGTCACAAGAAAAATTTTAAAATAATTATTCCTCCAAATAATTATCTTAAAATAAGTAAAAATAGTGTAAAAAATCATAAATTCTGAATTAACTTAGAATCTGATGAATAAGCATGTGACATAAATTACACCATTAAATTTCCAATGATAAAAAACCCATATATAATTTTTATGGCATATCTGTAAGGTCAATAACTAATGAGTAATAAGCTAAAAATTCCATAAAAAGAAATAAATTCTTATTTATCTCAGAGACCAATGAAACAACATGTGGAATAAATTGCACCATTGGATTCCCCATGAAAACCTACACATAAAAAAATTTTATGTCATTTCTCTGAAGTTAATACTTAAGGAATTAAGCTTAATATAGGCACTTTTTTGGTCAGAGCATACATTCATGGTTTTTAGCTAATATCTCTTTAAATATACATGATATATAGTTAAACCAAAAATAAATTTAACACATATTTAATGTAAGAACACAGATATTAACTTTATTCGACAAGTAATAAACAAGGTTATAACCTGTAAGGGTTTATTGAACAAAATTACTAGAGCTGTTGACCACTTTGTTGTGAAAGTGGTCCAAACTCAAAATAAAGTGGATATTCAGGTTCTACTAGGTAATATGTGAAGAACTATGTATCTTTTATCATAACACTCAAGGTAAAACACACTTAAATAATGGTTTTAAGTTGAAAATATTGAATATTGACAGAAAAGATGAGATACAAGAAAAATAATCAAAAATAGAGTTTTGATGATGTAATAAAATTCTCTTGGCGGTTTAATGAAGGAATTCCAAGCTATCAGAATTCCCTCTCTGAATGGCTGTAGTGTGTATAGCTCAAAATCTATTAATTCTCAAAGTTTAAGTTCAAAATTGATCATTTATGATCACTCACTTTAATCTTATTTTAAGTTTAGCAGTTATATAAGTGGTAAAACTGCTGAATACTATTAGATTATTATTAATACTAATAAAATCCACAAATTTTAGGCTTCTTTCAAGCCTATGACATCATCAAACTTAGAGTTATAGTGATAGCTCCAAATAATGGTTTCATTATGATGTAATCATCACTAAGCCTTAAAATACTTATCAATTCCAGTGGATGCCATCAGTACATGTCTACTAGAAGCCTTCTGGACTCTAGAAAGGAGGAATTTACCATAAATAGAGCTCCTTTTACTCTATTTCCCCCTCAAATGCATCAAAAACAATAAAACACTAAATAAAAAAGGTAGAATCTTTATTCTTTATATATAAATCATTTATATTGTCAAAGATCAAAGGTAATCTCTATTATAATCATCAATTTTGATGTAGATTGCTACTCTATTTTCTTAATTTTTTTTGCTATATTTCTCTATAATTCCTATTTCCCACGTAAAATTTAGAATATTTGTAATTTATTTTATTTTATTTTGTACATAAAATTTAAATAAGTTGTATTTACATTATTTTGGTGTAAAATCATTCAAAATTATTATATCAAGTGTTTAAAGTGGGTTATTTTCTCTTTATTATTACTTTGAATAATTCTTTTATTAATATGAATAGTATCTATATTAATATATAACTCTAATATGAGTAATATTATTGTTATTAATTTTTTTTATTATTAAAAAACAATTTTCTATGCCTTTATTATTTGTTGGTAACAATAATCAAGAGCTTTAAATATATTAATTACTATATATCAAGATATTTATTTTTATTATTGTTATTTAATAATATAATAATTTTTTGACATAATTATAATTATTCTTTATTTCATTTATTAAATGAATAAGGACATTCATAGTACAATAAGTAAAATATTTTTAATACTCACTTATTGATTCATAGTCAAACCTTACACCCAAATTCCTTGCTTACAGGCATGGGATGTCAAAATTAATGCAAAAGCTCATTACTTTTGTGACTCAATTGATGATGAGGTTTTGATACCAACCAGGGAAGTTTTAATTGTTTCCAAGCGCATAAAGCTAGCCTTAAGTTACAAAAATTCTATTAAAAAGAATTTTTAATTGTTTTAAGGTCTCTTAAACACATTCTCACGTGTTTTAAAGCCTTTAAACCAAATATTACTATAGCAATGACTGATTTAAGGGACCAAAATGGCTAAAACCAGCCTTTTCTTGGTATAAACCAGGGTTCAATGATGCAATAATTGGCTTTTCTGTTTTCAGAGTGTTTCTAACAGCTTCTTTGAGTAAATATTGCTTTTGGAGTAATAAAATTGATGGCTATAATAGAATTTCTTCTTTGCCTCACTTTTCTCTTCATGTCAGAATCTTTTCCTTTTATAATTTGTTTAAACACTGTTAAACCAATTAATAAAATATTCGAACCACCTTTTTCAGAATAGTTTTAAACCTTTTAACCATTTTAAAAAATCATCATAATCATTTTTACCCTTGAACCACCCCAAAAGTGAATTGAAGCATCTTTCATCACTGTTAGCTTTGTCACTTTGTTTCCAAATTCACTCTGGTCACTTTTGGGCATTATTTCTCTTTAATATTCATTTTAAAGAATTTTTTCTCATATTAATTTCCTGAAATTCTTTTCTCAATTAATTCCAAATGAAACTTCTCTTGAAGAAATTTCTTTTGTAGCCATAAATATCTCTTGTAGAGTATTTTTTGATAGGTTTTTATTTTTGGCAAAACAATAACTCTTTATAATATTATTTTTCTATACTAACAATGTTGAAAAAATAAATTTGGAATGTTCTCTTTTGAAACTCTTAAAATTTACTATCTTTGATTAAATTTTACCTTATACAAATTTTGAGGACAGGAAAAGTACTTGATTTTTAATCAAAGCTTAATATCCACACCTTTCATATTTAGTACTTTCTGAAGTATGTTCTTGGAATTATTTTCAAGAAAAAAAATCACAAAATTTGTTTTATAATGAAGCTTTTGAAATTTTATAAGAGAAAAAAGGATCTTCTGTCATTCATTCTCCCTCTGAGAGGAACTATCACTTTGATAATTCAAATTAAAGGTTCTTAATAAATAATCAATCCAAAAAAAGAGTCAAAATTTCTGAATTCACATAGAATCAATCAAATAATCTTCTATGATGTTAAATTCATGGATGTAAGTAGCTGAAAAATAATTTCAATTTTGGACTACATTTTTAGCTTACCTGTAGGAAGGTAAACTGTGTGTACAATATCTGTCCAACCTGTTTCACCTGCCAGTGAGTACAGCCTTTCTTGAATGGTGCATGTATTTTCTACTCCTAATGGGCTGTGTTTAATTATTCAATTTAAATTTTTTAATCATCAGCTCTTCAGATGTATATGACAAAGAGGGGAGGGAAAATATCATCAATTATTTTAAGATAATATGGGTACTTACCAACATCATTGCAGTCATTTATGGAAAACATACATCATTTATTCCCTAACCAACTGATCAATGATATTTATATGCTATTTTCAAAAAATTTAACTCCAAGCTATTCCAATTTTTTTTTGATGTATCTGGACTCTTTAAAAATTAATTTTCATATCTGGTATGAAGTTTTCCCCACTTAATGTTATATTTTTTTAAATAGGTCTATGGAGGAATTCCTTGGATCTTGAATAATAGTAAGAGTTTCTTTGAATTTCAACTTTAAAAATACATAATAATTTAAAATCAGAGGCTTCCTTCAGATTTCCTACTTATTTAGTACTCCATAGATTAAGAATGGAATTCCATCCTCACACCAACCATGAATAAAAATTATGCTGAAAACATGAGTTTAAATTATATCCACTATCCAACCAGGAAATATGGCTATCATTATGCATTTCTAATAAAGATCATATATATCAGATATCTCATCTAATAATATCAATTGAAAAAACATTTAGATTTCTTTAGAATATATTTCATTGTTTTTTTGACACCACAGGCTATACTTTCATTACCTACATGTCAAGTGAAAGTTTCTTTCATTATCATGGGGAATATTATGAATTACAATGTCTTCTTATTGGTCAACTCAACAACTTGATAGAAGGAGGATATAAAAGGATTGAGCCAATCAGACATTAAATAAATTGAGAAATTGTCAATTATTTGGAAGATGGGGTGGCTTATTTCAAATACATGTTATATAGTTAATGTTTTATAAAATAGTGTTATATACTTTTTGATTAAATTCTTGAAAGTAATTGAGCTCTAATAATCAAAATAATAGTTAAGTACATTATCTATTATAATTAAATGGGTGATATTAATAATACATGACCTCATGAATTTTTTTTGTATTGGTGTGATTAAAACAGTTTTGATTTGTATTTTAAGTTTTTTGGAAAAAGGAGCTTATTTCCCTTGATTTAATACAAGTTTTTAACTATAGATATCCTAATTTTGAAACCGTTTTTTTATCTGAAAGATGAATGTTGAGGCAAACGTTTCAAGTTGCAATGAATTGTATGACACAATTCTATAAAATCATAAAAATAACTGTTTCTTACTGAATTATTTGAAGAGGTTATTAAGTTTCTCTTTACTAGCCTCAATTTAAGTGACATTTTTTTCAATTGATACAATAAGCTGTCTTTTCTCTTTGAATTATTTATCTAGTTTCTGAATTTATTTGTTTTCATATTTAAAGTATGGTTTGATTGAGAGTTTTGATAATTTAGTTTTTTAAGGGCCTTTAATATTCTTTTTAATAGGCAGAGAAGGTTTTTTCAATTATCATTTTCATTATTGCTTGGTCCCTCATTGATAGGTTGGGGTGAATTGCCTTTCAACTTTCTTTTTATATATAACTATAAGTAATGAAGAATTCTGTTTCATCGGAAATTTTTGTTTAAGGGTTAATCAAGTACTGTTGCTTTACTGAATTGAAATTTATGATTTTTTTTTAGCTAATTTTGTTTATATCAGGAATTAAATCCAACAATGAATTTTTTAACAAGTGGAATGATAATAATACATTTTCAGAATAATAATTTTTAAAAGGTTTTCATTGGTTTATTTTTCAAAATTATTTTAAGTATCCATGTTGCTATTATGACTCACCTGTTTGAGCTCATTACACCTACTGACCTAAATACCTCAAGCTAGTGGATTTGAGATATTCTGTTTTTCTCACTTCATTTTGAATAAATTCCATTTCTATATTCAAACATGAGATAGTTTTTCTTAATAACTTCAAATTTTGATTAAATAATTTTATTATGTTCAATATTTGCTAAAAATATCTACCAAAGGCCCATGAGAGATCAATTTTCATAAATCTTCAAAAGAAATTCTCCTATCAAAATAATACAAAATCAGAAAACGTGAATGAAGAGAAGAATTGAAATATCTCATTTCCTTTCTTTAATAAACTAAATCAATTTTATGTATGACTTACCTCAATGGTTCCTCAAGTGCAAATTAATGACAGTTATATTTCCATTTTCAGCTACCTAAATCATTTCATTAATGTGATAATTTACATATCTGTGCAAAAATGAAATACTCTCTTTTAATAAAACTTTCATGTAAAGAATTCAGACTAGTCTATTCCACTGAATTTGGCCAAAACAGCTAGCATGGCCACTCTCATTCACTCATTCCTTGCTTTGTCTTCTTTCCATATTTTCTCTTCCTGCACCCAATGCTCTTCATCTCCTCTCCTCTCTTTCTTCATCTTTGTTTCTTTTCTAATAATATTAATTCCTTTCACATATTATGTTTCTCCTATTCCTACTCCTTACTCATTCTTACCATAATCATTCAAGGGATCAACATATTTTGCATTTTTTTGCTATATTATTCATGAAGCTTTGTTTTTGTTGGTAGGATGCAAAGCTGAAACTTGCTCCTTGACTTGTTGAAAGATGTTAAAACAAAAGAGATGGTTTAGTTTATGAAGTACTTTTTAAGATCTTTCTAGGAAACTCTTCATAATATTGCTATTCACCAAGAGTATTAAATATTTTAACCACAAATAAATAATCAATTTTTCAATTATTTCTTTTAGTTGTTGTATACTACTATTAATTTAATATAGCAATCAGAAGTAAGTTTCTAAGATATTCAATTGCAAGAAGTTCCAATAATAAAACTTCTTATCAAAATAATCTGAAATTATTTCAATCAATAATTATCTTTTGCAAGTGAAATTATCATAAATTCTTGAATAAAACTACAGAAGTTAGAGGAGAAACTTAAATAAACCAATAAAATACTAACTAATACTCCAAAAAGAACTTAAAAATGTTTTTATGAGTGATTTGATATATTATTTGTAAATTCAAAGAATCAAAAGTAGGTACAAAAATAGTAATATAACACTTTCAGTTACAACACTATTGAAATTACTATTATGCTTTGATTTCATGTCTTTCTGGTTGCTCTTAAAGATAAAAACTAAAAAGAAAATTTACTTCTCACTCACCTCATTGGTGATGACAACACAATTGAACAAACAACCCCCCTCATGTTGCATTTCAAGTATCTTTAACTATCTAAAAACAGATAAAGCATAAGTGAGCAAGACAAATTTGAATGAAAATAGAATACTGTATCTAACTCTATATGCTGTCATCAAAGCCTTATATCTTCACTCCAATGTTTCAAGCAAGAGTTCCTGGAGTAAATAATAATCATATTTGTGACTTTCATTGTTGTGTTAAGGTTTGACTTGGTGTGGCTTTTGCATTGAGTTGACTTTTATTCTGACCTTCAATCACATCATCCATGACATTTGGTAGGCTTGAGGTGAAATTAGGTGAATTTTGCATTTCATCAGCTTCATTTTCAGTATAAAGTTGCTTTTGAATAAGCTCATATGAAGATGATTGAGAAGCAGGTGTGGTATTGGCTATATTTCAAAAGTTGATAGGTGGTACTCCTGATTTTCTGCGATGAAATAAAAAGCAAATCAGTGTTGTAGATTTTCGAAGATTTTGAAAAAATTCCAAATTTTAATCAAGTTAAAATTACAATTATGAGAAAATTCAAGATATTTTGAAAACAAAGCTCAAAGCTCGACCATAAACCAGGCCGTAGTGTTTCATTAAGCTTGTTTGAGAGGGGACCACTAATAAAAAGAAATCTTTTTGGGCAAAAGCCAAAAGATCATTGAAATTTTATTTATGGTTAGCGTCCTTTTTTATTGCAAAAAAACAAAAAGCCAAAGAAAAACTTAACAAAAGTAAGTTTTTTTCAAAATGATGATAGCACTTGTAATTAAGATAATGCCTAGCCTGCAGTTAAGAATGACCACTTTTTACTATGTTTTTAAAAAAATATCAACCTCCCAAGGATCTTTTACACCTGATCCCGTTTTATAATCTTGATTTTATATTATTGTAGATTCAATATATGCTGAAAAAAAATCGTATTTTGACTTCATTTTTCCTAAAATCGTCAAGGCATTCACCAATTAGTAAGTTGTTCCCGCTCCATGTTAAATACAATTTTGAGGTCAAAGTTCGAGGCGACAAATTATAATTTTGGCTGTAATAACTGCTCCAACCAATCCGAAACTTGTGTATTAAAACCAAAAAGTTCACAAAGACTTTTGAATAATGTTTTTTTGTAAACAAAAATTGGAAGATTAAAAATCTTTTATGTTTTTGCGAATTATTACCTAGTAAAAGGCAAATACATTTAATAATGATACAAAAAAAATTATAGAAATCCAAAAAAATTGAATATAAAAAAGCCCAAACAATTATAACGATTTGACAATTTTTTTAAAGAAAAAAAAAAACCAAAAAAAGTTTAGAAATCTAAGAAAACTCAAAAAATTACAGCCTTTTGGACTTCAATATTGACCTTCTTTTAATTCTTTAAAACGTTGGCCAACCACCAACATCATTTGAACTAGATTCTTGTTTTCTTGCAACATAAGTTGGAATTAAGTGTAATAACCAAATCTTTCTAATTTCATCCCATCTCGTTTGATGCAAAAATTGTGGTTTACCTCGCCTTAATAATTAAGAACAAAATCAACATTTGTTTTAGGTTTTTTTTGAAGACTAAGCTTTACTTACTTCATTCCGACATCATGTTCGCCATGTTCATCTAAATAAGGTGCCATTGCAAGTGACCCATTCTCTGTAGATAAATATAATGTTGAACATTTTTTGATCAACAAGTAAATTCCAACTGATCCACCGCAGCTAAAAGAAAAAAAATTGTCATCAAACAAATAAATCGAAATATTATTCAAGAAAAAGCCGACCGCTTACTTCCATAAGTGTACATTACATTCACCATGACCAAGTTCTTCGTCTAAATTTCTATTTGTACAGCAAAATGCTTGGACGCATACAGTTGCACCACAAAATAAACAAATTCCAGGATCATTCGGAACCGTTTTACAATTTAAACACTTAGTCATAGCTGCTTGACTTAATAATTTATCAAATCTTCTCGGTAATCCTAACAATTCATAAATTACGGGATGTTCTAATTCAAAATGATTCATAAATTGATGTTCATACATTAAATCAAAATTTAAAGGAGTTGAAGATTTTGCAAAATGATTTGAGTTGGAACTTGCAGTTTTCCAACGGTAATTTGAATATTGTTCGAAATGATCCAACCAGCCAAAAGTAAGGGCTCTCATCATTTTTAAATTCGCTAAACTAAAGCCTTCGCCCAACTCTTGAAGCCCTAGTAGTTCAGCCACGCTGGGCACCTTCATCACCCTTCTTAATCGAACATGTTCATCTTCCTTGTGTGACTCATCATTATTTTTGATTGCTGTTCCGCTCTCTATACTTTCTCGTTCATTGATAACATTCCTCAAAATCATGGCTCGTCTCAAAAAGGGCAAGGTGTATAATCGTACCAACCGTTCTAACATCAAGTCGTCAACCACTAAAAATGCCGAATTCACGATATTACATTTTTTCACTATTCTTTTTAGTAATTCACGTATTGACTTGCCCTCTCTGACCCGTTCTGCTGTCACTCGATGATTTTCAGGTAATCCAATCTCCCACCATTTAGCCCGATCGTGAGCGGAATAGTAGCATAACCCCACTAAGACCCTTATGAGCTCAGCATAATAACACAATGGAATGATCAGGGATAATGCTTCATAACAAACCGCTGCACAATGTACCAAAAGTGGAAATGGTTCGGTAACAAAGACTGGCAAGGAGCTGTGGTCAACGGGCCTGAGAGGCCCTTCGCGTTCAAATGCTGGGATTGGAGGTATCAACTGACGTATCAGGAGTGCGGTCGCATACAGTTTAGCCGACTTTTCCCCAGTTTCGGTTTCGATAAGCCAACCAAGAAGGGCAAGAAGACTGCCGATCAACTGTCGTTGTGTCTCTGTCAGCGAGCTCGCCACACCACCCATAGGCTGAGCTACCCCTCGATTGGCAATTTCCATACAAGCGATTGTATAGCCCACTAAATCTCGTGTCAGCGTCATTTGACCGACTAACTCTATTTCTTGACCCAAGGCACCGGTCACCGTCAAAAATCGTTCCAACATCGTGCGGTCTTCTACGCTAAGTCTAAAAGGTGATGGCAATTGACTGTGCACAAACCAAGGTTCAATGCCTTCTTCACTCAGCAGGAGCACTGAAGTATAATCTGTGGTACCCGTTGCGTCTTTCATCTTCCGTTCAATTGGTTGAACCAATGATAACCAACTTGCTAAATCTGTTGGAACTCGATCCCCCGCTTTAATCTCTGTCTTATTGAGGTCAATTGAAGGCAAAAACACATTGCCAATGCTTTTACATAGAGGGCAAAGATATTCACATCGCTCGATGGATTCAGGATGGTTCCGAGTGACTTGAGTACTATGACGAAGTTCAATAGATTTATAATAGGTCTGAAAACAGGCGAGATGCATCAAATGGCCACATGCTGAAGCAAAAAAGCCGGGCTTGGTGAAATCACAGGTTGGGAACCCCTGAGGAGTCCAAGAAACCGGCTCTAGACTGCCATCGGGTCCAATTTGAGTGTCAGATAAATTGACAAGTTGTATACTTGCTAAGCCCGAGGGTCCGTTGGTTCTGCCATTCACATCAAGACTCTCAGGCGTCATTAATGCTTCTTGAAACCACTGCTTAACCTCAGCGGGAGAATGACCGAATGGCGTCCTGCGAATGATTCTGCTACATTGGACCAGTCCCAGGGCGCCAAAGCAGCGGGCAGTCGTTAGGTCTTCTTGACACACAATGCAACTTCCATATACTTTTTCTACTTCAACTCCTACCGCCCTGTTTGTTAACATCAGCTCATCGTTATCGTCATCATCGTCATCTTCATTGTCGCCTTCTTCTTCTTCTTCTTCCTGATCGTCATCTTCATCATTCTCCTCTTCCTCATCGTCTTCATCCCCAAAATCATGTTGAAGAAGGAAGGCCTGTTGAGCTGCCGCAAATTGATTCATGATGGCATTCTGTCTAGCCTTGGCAGCTTCTTTTTTGAGCTCATCTGCCCGCAGGGCCATCTGTTCGGCATTAATTGCTGCCTCTTTCGAACCTCCACCTTGTCGTTGAAAACCGGCGATGCTCGCCAATGGATCTAAGCACCAATTCACTTTTTTTTTGACGCTTTTCATTGCTGGTTCACCTTCCACAGCCTCCAAGAGCATCATCAACGACATAGTATGAGGATTGGCTCCCTTGAGGGGCAACTTTTTTTCAATCGCCATATTTGCAAATGATTGTGGTTGCTCGACTAAACCCATCATCACCAAATGGAGTGCTTGGTCGGCAAGATAGTCGGAATACCCTTTCATTGTGGGATTAACTCTGGCCAAAGAATAAAAGATAATTTGTAAAAGTACTTCTGAATGATAGGTTTGATTGATACATGCAAAAGGTCCGGAGTTAATGTTCAATGATTTGGGTACCAAGACTGGATCTGAATCACCCTTTGATTTCTTCAGATATTCAACAACAATTCTTTCAGATTCTTCACGTTGATTACGGCCAAATCGGCAATAGTAAGGGTCAACCTCATCCAGATGCTCTATTTTCAACGCATATATCCCGATATCATTAGTTCCAACGGGCGCTTTGAAATCTGTTAATTTATTCAACATCTTCTCGAAAGCAGAATCTTGCATGTACCGATCTGGAATTCGCTTAATTATTTCAGAGTATGACAGTGAGCCTAGGCAGAGTGCATGGATAATCTCGCGTTTCATATTTTCTTCTTGTGATAAACCGCCAATACCCGATGGCTCAGATAGGAGGATAATCAAAAGGTGTAACAACTCCTCGAGCATCGCAATCATCTGGCTAGGTTCATAAACTCGGTCAGTTAGCAGTTCACCATTACACCATTGCCATAGCCCAAACCGATCAACAATCGCCACAAGAACATGACTAGGATCCTTGGCAGCTAGTAAGAATTGTAAGTGAAAAATATCTTGATCAAATGTGGTCTCTCGCAGGCTATATTCTCGGTAATGTAACTGTTGTGCTCGTACTCCAAATCCATTTCGAACCCATAATCCAGCCCGAACCTGAGAAAGTAATGAAGATACTAAAATCCAAATCGGCAGAAAGATTCCATAACCAAATCAATGATAACAAACCCAAAAGTGAAAAAGTCAATGAGCTATGAAAAGTAACGTATGTAATGCTCTTTGAGTGCGAAGAGTCATAGAATACTTACCACGAATTACGTCTTCTGAAATGACTAACGGCGCAATATCAGCTTCATCGACATCGTTTGTGTTGGGAATTAATAAATCGCCAATCCCATAAACACCAATATCATTCAATGCGTTAAAGTCGAACTGATGAACACTTCGCATCATTTCGGCTAATAGCCAATTCAAAGGATGATGAAAGCTTATTGACTCTCGATCAGTCTTGAAGTTAATACACCGATAAACTACACCTGAGTCATTGGAGATGCCATCGAGGGTTTCGCAAGACCCAAATTTAACTTTGTGAAATTCATGTTGACGTCTCAGCAACTTTTGTGATAAAGTTCGGATGGCCAGCACAAATTGACGTGGAGTAGCCTTCAAGTAACTTTCACCAAAACATTTGCAAAGTTTGGATAATTGGATTGTTAAATTGAATGCTGTAACCCAAGCATCAGACTCGAATTCCACATGTAAATGTACAGCTCGTTTGTTGGGATTCATATTTGTGAAGAGATCGAGAAAGTCTATTAAATTATTTAAATGTGTGATATCTTCACAAATCGCATGCTGAACGCCAGCAGAACTAAGTACAAGGTTGAGTTCGTGAAAGAGATGATAGTATCGCTTGTGACGAAAGCTCATACCCTCAGGGTCAATTGTTTTCTTATTATAATCGGGTGGATAAACAATATGTTTGAATTCATTATCGGGTACGCCGACGGGTAAAAATTGATGAGTAAAAAACGAATAAAGTAAGTCAATGATCACTTTCAAAAAACCATGTTGAGTAACCAATACGGTGATGACACTAGGAACTGTGACAATTTGTAAGCTGAAGAGTAGGATGTTATGTTCTGGTTCTCTGTCGACCAAAAGGTTATATTCAATTAATTGAGGAAAAACTGAAACGAATAATACGCCAAGTCGAAGTTTTACACTTTGACCAAGTGCAAGGAGAGAGATGTAAAGGCTCTTAAGCTTATCCCTAGCATCCTTCCAAAGTTTTACATCATTTAAAAGTAATCGTGCAAAACGAGTCCGGTCTCCACCTTCGTAACCCGTACTTGGTTTTTCGCAAAGTTTTTGAGTAATCATACGTTTAATCCAACTTTCATCTTGAAGAGAAACATTATAGATTCGACAAGAGGCTAGGTCAACCAAAAAGTTAATTACCAGATCTGCTACCTGTTCACAAAGCAAATCATGAGCTGTTCGAACGGTAACCGTTAAATCAATTCGACTGATCATTTTTGAGGTTTGAAGTAATACGCTTGGGTTGTTTGAAACTTCGATAACCGCTCTACCCTAAACAATCGCAAGGAGACGAGAAGGGTTAGAAGAAGATAGTCTCGCCAAATAAGGAAAGATGAACCTTTGTATCAACAGTATTGGCAATATTTAATGCTTCTAAACGTGAGCAACCGATTGCTTTTGATACTTGATCGATCACCTGCGCGTAACTATGTTTTTCGTCATTCCATAATACTACTCCCCAAGGACCGACACCCCTGATACTGTGATCAGTTGAAGATTTGGCAAGGGTTGGAAAAGAAGCCCATTTAAGCCAATGTTCACCAGTGGAAGAGGAAGAACCTTGTGCAGCTGAATTGGCTGATGAATAAATGGGATGAGAAGCTGAGTTAAAGGGAGCAAGAGCACCAATTAGACCGAAAGACGAGGTAGGATTAGATGAGGTGGGTAAAGCGGAAAGATTGGAGGCTGAAGTATCAGTGATTTTCCCTTTGCCTTTATCAAACGCTCTGCCACTTAATAGTGCAGAAAATATACTATTGGATGAAGAAAGTTTATTGGAGTCTTCTTCAATCGAGTTATTGATTGATTGCTGATGAGGGTAATAAGGGTTGGAATTATGGTTGAGGAATTGTAGATCAACATCCATTGAGTTATCTGGTACCGACGATGAGCAACGAGAGATCTCAATATAAGAGTTTTCTTCGAGCCTAGTTAGTTCATGAGAGATAGCTTCAGCGTCGGAAGGCGGTGACATATCTTCAGGACATCGATCAAGAGTGATAATTAAAAAATCAAGGGCAACGGTGACGATTTCTTCAATGAGATTTTTACACTCGATTGGAAGTGAAGCACTTTCTGGTGAAGCAGATTGAGAGTTAATATTTGAATCAGATTTAGAGTTTGTACTAGAAGATTGATTTGGTGAGTGACTGTGATATTTGCACTTGATATCGACCTTCCAAGCTTCTTCGTCTCCACAATCACAGCAACCACAACCAGTTCCATGAATTGAATAGGTAATATCATGTCCAATATGCTCTGATGCTAAGAAACACTTGGCGCATAGAGCACAAGTAGGATCGATTCCACAATCACTGAGATTATTAGAAAAATCAAGATAAAATTTAAAAACCATACAAATTAGTAAAAAGGATTTCGTTAACTTACAAAAAAGGGAGAAAAGAAGAAGGAATATTACCTGCAATGATAAACTCCTTCACCTTTTTGAAACACATGACCACATGGTTGACCACGACGATTCTGACTGTATTCAAACGATTCTTCACCCTGATTAGAATTTAAGTTGAACTTTGGATCAATTTTAGGTAAAGTACAAATTGGTATAGAATTTGAATCTTGATCGGCTTGATTATCGGTTTGGATGAAAGAATTTCTCGGGAAAAAGTAAGGTGACCAAGTTGGCTCAAAGCAAAATTTGTATAATACCTTTAAAATTTCAATTGAAAGATTGGGGCAAGAATTCAAGGTTGATTTATTTAAAACATTAGAAGACGAAGTGATAATTGAATCATGAAAGAAGTTATCGATCTTGAATAAAAAATCGTTCAACGAAAGTGATAAATTTCTGTTTGGATTTAAGATCTCATGACGTAAGATCAAATTCAATAAATCAATCCTTGTTTCTTGATATTTATCGCCATTTCTTTTGTTATTTTGATTTTTATCCATCACTTCGTTTTGAGATTTTTCTGAATTCGACTGCTCGTCGAGTTGAAGAGTGGAGAAGCGTTTGCAATTTTTATGACAGGATTGCAAGTAAATACCTCAATTGGCGACCGGGTCAAGCGGATCGGGCCTATTGACGTAATTTCTGTAGTCCAATTCAATGCAACCAGGGCACTTCCTCCAACACCCTGACCCAGAAATCAGGATGATCCTCAAATTAATTAATTTCCCACTGAGAAAATTTGCAGACTCAATTTCGAAGAAAAAGCACATGAATTTCTCACTTTTAAGAATTAATATAAATAATTGACATACTAAACATATCATGGCCACTTTTTTACATGAGATGTTTGATTCTTGACTAATAGAAATCTGTCCTAAGCTTTGGACAAAACTGAGAAATTCTAGTCATATAATTGGTAGTATTGTCTCCATTTTTCAAGAAAAGAAATATGGCTTGGAATAGAAAATTCTTGGTTTATAGGTAATAAAATGAAAGGGAAATTCGCAAAAACAACTCTTAGTAAGAAATTCTATGCACCTCCAACACCTTCTGATGCCAAAAATCTTACTAGCGATAGATGTCTTATTCAAAAGTTATCAATAAGTCAAAAATAGGGTCATGCTTGATATGACTCTGGGAAGAATGAATATTTTAATGTAAAAATTCACAAGCCGGTAATCTATATCTTTTTCTTTTTGTCCCAATCACAGAGCATGGCTTTCAGTATCTTATAGTAGTAAATTCTCATCTTTAACTGCAAACAAGTTTTATCGATGAAATAGTTTTCTTAATCATTTAAACATTGGAAGTGACTGGTAATTTTCCCACAGAAGGAATATTTATTTAAAAAAACTCACATATTTTTTTCTTAAGAAGGAAAACCAAATTCAATTCTCTCCTAATATTTCGGCATAAAAGTTTTCTAATGAAATATACCCTTTGGGATTCTGGTTTCATTACTCTTCAAAATTCCAATACTCTGGCTTAGAATGGTCTGAAGGGAGCTCATATGCCTTTAATCCCATGGCTTGTTTCTAAGTATATAATATGGCCATATTTCCACGCTTTATTTCAAAATAAAGTCCAATTTTAATCAAAAGAGTTTATCCAAAAATATTTCCAATTATTTATATGAACAAAAATGTCAAAAGAGAACAAATTTTGAATTGTTCATACATGTTTTAAGCCACAAATAACACTTCTGGACTATTAAAAAGCTCCAAATAAATGTAATTGTTCTTTGGATAACTGGATTTGATGAATGGAATTAGGCTTAGTTTTTTTTGAAAATATCCTCTAAAATCCTCTTTTATCAAGCATAAACTGTTAAAAGCTGTAAGATAGACATATCAATAATATAATTCATATCAAAAAGAAGCTTAAATCTTAAAAAATTATCAATGAATATTATATCTTAATAATTATTTTTTATCCAATTGAGGAAGCTATGTAAATTCATACTAATTTAGAGTCTAATCATACTGAAGACAAGTCTTCAATAAGGGTGATTCAGTATTCCTTCATGAATAAGATACAAAGCTGTGATATCCTGGATGTTTCTTCAATTATTATTTATGAAATTATATTATCTATTATAAAATTGGTAGGAAGTATCTTCGAAAAACCCTTTCATCTTGCACTATTTCAAGTGCTTAAACATCCAAATTTCTTATTTTGCCTGCTTTGAATGTGTAAGGTTTTACTATGAAAAACTAAGCAAAAATTAAAAAAATTCAGCTTTCTTTTCTATTTATTTACTATTATGATTGATTTATAATAATATTAGAATAACAAAATTATTAAAATATCTGGTAATTAAGGTGTAAAATGGATAATATTATTTACTTAAAATAAATAATAATCATAATGAAAAAACAATAAGTCAATGAAGTTATAATTAATGTATAAAAGAAAGATATTTTTGTTTACAAAAGATCATAAAATAGTGTTAAAGTTGTTATTTAATAAAGAGAACAATTACTAATTAAAATATTGCCAATACTGAAGCTCTAAGTATTATATTGTGAGCCTTAGAGGTATTCTTATATACCCAAAAGACCACAAAGAATAAAAAATGATATAATTATAAATAAAATAAAAAATTTTATATTATGAAAAACAAAAAAATTAAAATAGAAATATAAAATCTATATAGAAAAGAAAGCTTTTAATTATAACTTAAAAATAAATTTACTTTAAGATTTAAAATTGTGAAAACACCTTTTTACTTGAAAAAATTAAGTGAAAATGAATTTTCAACAAAACTATTAAAATTAAAATATTTTTGGAAAAAATTTAAATAAAAATTATTATAACTTTTTATCCAATAAATATAAATATGAGGATTATTTCACCATTGGATTCCTCATAAAAATAAGGTGGGGTCACCTCTGAGTAAAACTTCTGTAACTCAACTCTAAATATGCTTAAATGGAGTTTTGAGTGTTTTCTGTATAAAAATTGAAAATCCTCAAAACCTTATTTTAATTCATACCACATGCACTTTTAACTAAGCCTGGGCCCCGAACCCTGTAAATCAACGAATCCCCGCCAGAGAACCCTCACATTACGGTGGACGGGGGGGCTTCTTTTGGGGTAGGGGAGGGGGATGGTATGTTGTCTCATGACAACCGGAGATGGAATGGGGAAAATCTTTCAATCTGAATTTCTTGTGCAACAAAAATATTGCATATAGCTATAATTACACAAAAAAAAAAGTCATACTTATTGATTGTAATAGGTATGACCAAAGATGCGAGCCCAATTCTTGACACATGCAATTTGTTCCACATGAATTGAGGAGAGAGAAGCACGTTGATAGGTAATAATCTTCCTTCCCCCAGAGAAAACTCTTTCGGATGGCGCACTTGTAGCAGGGATTGAGAGGTACTTACGGGCCATTGAGGCAAGAGTAGGGAAGACTGTTGCTCGAGACTTCCAGAATTGTAACACATTGGTTGATTTAGGTTCAGGTGGTTCTGAAAAGAATCGTTGAATTTCCAACTCTAAAGATGATCCCTCCCCTGATGATTACAAATATATGTCATCAAAGAACCCTCTTCGTTCTTGCTCTCCTAGATGTGGCATTGGGCTTACTCCTTTGAATTCCTTGGTGGCTTCACTTTGAAAGATTCCAGCGAGTTGGGATGCTGAAGTTTCAAATTTTGCTAGTGTGGTGTCATACGAATAGAAAAATTTTAATTTGAATCGAGGATCAAGGATCGAAGCACAAATTGCTGGTTTTTTTGTTAATAACAGTTGCAGGTATTTGGTGAGCTTTTCAGTCATTGCTGCGGCAGCTGGCTCAATTTGGTGCACATCGTATTTCTCACAAGCCTAAATATAAATTGTCAATATTGGGAAAATAAATTTATGGAAAAAAAACTCACCTCATTGATACGTTTAATGAGGGAAATATATAAAGGCAAAGAGTAATTGATGGTGGGGTATTTTGTTCCACATATGACAGAGGTGGCCTCATAGAGGGGGAGTAAGAAATCGATCATCACCTTAACTTTCTCCCACTCAAGGGATGAAATACGATAAGCTTCCATGTTTTCGGGGGTACAAAATTGATCGTAGGCATCCTTGAGTGAGTATGCACGTTCAAGCATATCATATGTTGAGTTCCATCGGGTGATGACATTGGTGAGTAGTGTATTTCCTTTCTGTGCTTCATAAAAAATATTGACCGTTGATATGAACTTTTCACGTCGCTGAGGGCTCTGGCGCAAGTATGATGCCAGGCGGGAGATACGAGAGATGATCGAGTTATAATTTAATCGCAGGCCATCTGGTGGGTTGATTAGAGTTGATATTGACATTGGTCCCACATTTACAATATCTTGATCTTCATGAGTTGACGGACCCTTGGCAAGGGCTTTTAGTCCATCTCGGGCTGATAAATGAAATGTATGAGCCATGCAGCCAATAAGTTGTGTTTTGGCTGCAAATGACTCGGTTGAGTCTTGTAACTCTTGGGCCATTCGTTGATTGACCGAGGCGTTATCAGTTGTTATTGCAATGATTGAGTCTTCAAGGTCATACTGCTTGAGAGTAGTAAGGAATTGGTTGGCCAATGACTGACCCGAATGATTACCTAAAAAAAAAAAAGTTTAATAGAGACAAAAATGGCTTTCACAGAAAAAGAAATTACCTTCAATCTCCGTCAAACCTAAGAGGACAGAGACAAGGTTGAATTCTTTGTCGATAAAATGGCCAGTGATAGCCATAAAGGCTTTGATGTTTGGACTTGTCCAGGTATCGGTGGTGAAAGAGAGTTGTTTTCCACTGTCAGAAATGAGTGCACGGAGTTTCTCTTGGTGAAAAAAATAAACATTTGGAAGATGGGATGTGAGGGCCTTTCGCCATACTAAAATTTTCAGTACCGATGGGTTGCAGAGCTCCAGGAGAGCTTGAAAAGAAGTCGATTCGGATACCGACATGGGGAGATCGCAATCGCAAATGCAATAGATTAGGGCTATTTTTAACGTCTCTGCCGAAAGACTCTGCCCAGAAAACCAAATGTCAGTTACGATCATGTACCAAAACAGATCTAGAGTAAAAGGATTACCTTTTTTGGATTTTGATGCTGGACATACTTGTCCAATGTGACTGTCTTGTCGATGTTAGTAGTCTTTGGGTTGATCAATTGATGTAATGCCCGGAGATGATCGCTCATAGATTTGGTGCTGCCTGTTTGATCACGCTTGAGAATTTTCTTGCAAGGTGATCCACTTCGACTATTAACTTGACATTCAACATGTTTGTCGTCGACATTGGAGAAATAAAGCCATACCCAAGACCGCTTTGCATTGGTTGGGGGTTCACTGAGTGATGGTAGTGATGGGTTTGGTGAATCAACTGGTGTTGATTGAATCGAATGTACTATGGATGACATTGTTGGTGTTGGATTTGGAAAGGTTTTATTTTAAAAAAAAAATTATTACGATAAAAAAGGTAGAAACGTTGAGAAATAGGAAGGTCGTCATAAAAAAATAAATTGAGGGGGAGGGAAGTTGAGACGGAGTGAGAGAAAAATCCTGGGGCACTTAACTCCCCGCACTCCCCGCCCGAGTGAACATTCTGGGCGGTTCTGGAATACGGTCCAGGAGGAAGAACAAAAAAAAAAAATTCTCCGGATAGTCCGGTACCGGTATGGACTCAATGGGCAGGTATTCCCACGGGGCCCACCCTTACTTTTAACCATCAATTTTTGTGTTAAAAGTGGAGTGTGGTGTGTAGCTTAGAAGCTATGAGGAATTGAAGTATTTCCAATTGAAATGTCAAAATGTGCACACATATTACATAAGTGAACTTTTATTTAGATATGAGGTATCTAGGGTGGTGGGTGGGTCACCCATGGGTGTGCCAGGGGGTGGCACACCCCCCGGCATCGCCTGCCACCCACCATCAGCTCTCAAATTATGGTTGGCGGAAAGGCAGGCTATCAACCCTAGTTAGGGTTGAGATTTGTCATTTAATCTGACAAATCTCACCACAGGCAGTGCCCAAAAAATCAAAATTTTCAATTCTTTTTTCTTCTAATTTCTCACTGTCTCAAAAATTCCAGCTCCTGAGCTCCCTTTATTTTTTATTTTTGTATCACTGTTCCACTTTCTTCCAAACAATTAAATCAATGAATATTAGCCATGTCATCTTCTAACAATGATGAATGAAAGCACCCATCAAATATACATGGGTCACAATGGGAAGGATTTTTGATGTCAAAATTAAATCTCAACTCCTCATCTCACTGCCTCAAAGCAAAATGCTCATATTGTCAACAAGTTTTCAATGATACTTGACCTCACCGCCTCTTCATGCATATTAAGGACAACTGTCATAAAATTCCACCAAACAAGAAGTCAAAATATATTCAAGATGTACTTCAGCAATCAAAGGTTAGTGATTCTGATGGCATTTTGGCTTCAGGAACCAGTTCAAGTCTTTCAGCACCTCCATCAACACCATCAAGAGCTACTTTCAATCAATTACCATCTAAAACACCCTCAACCATTTCCTATTTCCAATGTCTCAGCCATGAACATACTAAGGATATGCACAAGCTCATTCTCAAAGCACTAGTTATATCCGATGTATCTTTTTGATTTCTTGATAACCATTATTTTCAAGATTATCAACAAGCCCTGTCCAATTTCCATATAGACTTCCAACTTGTTATTTCATATGCAACAATGACTTACCATTATTACATGCGAAGATCGAGGCTCAAATTATGCATAAAGTCATCAATAGCAAGGGAATGACCTTATCAATTGATGGATGGACAGACGTATCAGGATACTCACTCTATGCACTATTACTATTACGAGGAGAACATGTCAAACAGTTTGTTGACATTTTAGATTTGAACTTGAAACAACATACTGCTGAAAATCTGTCTGAAGCAGTCAAGACCAGTTTGGAACAAAAGGAAATATTGTTTGGAACTATTTGTGCCATTGTCACTGACTCCCCATCTGTCATGATGAAATTTCAGGTATGCAAATTTTTTGAGAATTCAATAAATAAAGCCGGATTTTGAGCTGATTCCTCCTATGTTGTAGAAACTTTTAACACATGATCACCCTCATATTATGAAGGGTCATTGTGTATTACATGCATTCAACCTTATAGCCAAACACTTTATTACTCACCCAACAATAGCCAGCACTGTCAAGGGAAATAAATTGTTAGTGAATTATTTTTCAAATTCATCCTACTGGGGGGAGTACCTTAAAAACTGGGCCAATGAAAATGGAATCAAGAATGGCCTTGCAGCTTTGTGTGAGTATTGATGGTATTCACTCTCTAAAGTATGCCTTAGTGTTCAAGCACATGAGGAGGGCTTCAAACAAGCAATCACCCATTTCAAGAATCCTGCAAGCAATACACCATCAATTCCAGTCCCAGTCATATTAGTTATTGAAAATCAGGACCACTTCACATCAAATGATGCCTTGGTCAGCCTGCTCAAGCCAGTTGTGGACAGCATTGGCCGATTGGAGAAAAGTAACACCGAACTTTCTGATATTTGGAAAGAGTTTTCAAAAGTTTACAAATCAATACATTCAGAAAACTTATATGACCACTTTGCACCTCTCAAAGAGCATTGTCTTCAGGTTATACAACATCAAGCCCAAGATTTCCAAGCAAATAAATATATAATTGCTTTTTTTGCACCCCTCCTTTTGCAATGTGGCTGTTTCTCAAAAACATTCCCTGAAGAACATCACCATAATGATTTTAGTACTTGCCAAAGATTGGAAGTACTATAAGGAAGAAGCTGAATTATTGATACCTCAAATTAAGAGGTATTATAGCCAGCATGAACCTTTTGGAAAATTAACTGATGGTGCGTTGGGTTGTCAACAAATACTATACACCAAAATCATTTACTAATTTTTATTTGCATTGTCAGGACCATTTCCAAAAAAAGCTATTGATTATTGGCTGGGCTTACCAGATAACACACAATGTCACCCACTAAAACAAATAGCAATCACAATTTGTGAGATTGTACCTCATGATGCAGGTGTGGAGGGTTTATTTTCAATAATGTCAGAAATCAAATGCTCCCAACAACCCTCAAAATAATGAGCCAAATAAAGTTACACCTCACACAAAATGAACTGAAAAAGGAAGAAACAAAGTAAAACAAAGCTCTGAAGTAGTACCTCTAACCGAATACAATCATATGTGCAGCTATGATTTCTTCAGCTCACCAATGGATCTTGAAAAATTTGAAGAAGGAGTATTTGGGCATGCTGATATGCAGGTTATCACCCAACAGGATGCCTTCATGGAAACATTGTTTGATTTTGAAATGTGGGATGAAGCTAACAGGCAAATGGATGCAGCTGATATTCAAATGGTTCATGGCAATATCTCTGTGCAGCAAATTTCCAGTTGGGACCCTTATAATATGGATTTTTGATGTCATACACTCATATTTTTTTTAATCTGAAGCTTGTTTGTTCTTCAAATCTTGTATTATTTATAGTTTGTAACAATTTGATCTTGCTTGTTCCACCAGAAATTCATGTTTTGGCTAAAATTTCTAAGCAATGTTCACTTACATGAATGAAGTTGGAGGCTGATGGCACACCCCAGCCTCCACCAGCCATGGGTGTGCCAAGTTGGTACTGAAGGGCCTGCCCAGGATGCGCCTTTTCTAAAATGGGGCTGCCCACCACCCTAGAGGTATCAACTGTTACAGTTGTGAACTGTAAAAACTCAATTGAATTACATATGTAAGCTACAAGTATAATACATGATGAGGAATTGAAAGAAGAATAAATTGGAAAGATTAATTCTGGGGGGAAAGGAATCTTGGCTCCAAGGGTTCCAGACTCCACAAAATTCCTTGCTGACAGGAATGGGATTTGGAAATTCATGCAAAATTTCATCACTTTTGGCCTGTAATTGAGTCACAGGGTCTGTCACTCAATTGATGATGAGGTTTTGATACCAACCAGGGGAGTTTTCACTGTTGCCAAGAGGGTAAAACTACCCTTAAGCTAAAAAAACTTTGTAAAAACAGTTTCAACTGGTTTTTAAGTCTCTTACACACATTCTTATGTGTTTTGAACATTTTAAGCCAGGTATTACTATAGCAATGGCAGATTTAAGGGTCTAAAGTGACTAAAACCAGCACCTTTTTGGTCTAAATCAGGATTCAACAATGCCATAATTGGCTGTTCTGTTTTCAGAGTGTTTAAAACAACTTAAAAGAGAAAGTTTGACTTTTGGAGTAAGAAAATTGGTGACTATAAAAGAATGTCTTCTTTGCCCCACTTTTTTCTTCATGTTAGAATCTTTTCCTTTTACAATTAGTTTAAACACTGTTAAACTAATAAATAAAATATTCCAAACACATTCTTTATATCATTTTAAAACTTTTAACCACATGAAAAAATCATTACAATCATTTTTTGTAGCTCTTATAATAATTTTTACCCTTGAACCCCCCATAAGTGAATTAAAGCATCTTTCATCACTGTTAACTTTCTCACTTTGTTTCCAAATCCACTCTGCTCAATTTCAGGTGTTTTTTCTCTTTGATATTCTTTTTAAAAACTTTTTCTTATATTTATTCCCTGCAGTTTTTTTCTCAATTAATTCCAACTGAAATTTCTCTTGTAACCTTAAATATCTCTTCTAGAGTATTTCTGGATAAATTCGTATTGTCGGTAAAACAATAAATCTTTAACAAACTATTGTTTTATACTAAAAATATTATAAGCAATAAGATTTGGTGTGTTTCTCTCTTAAAACTTATAAAATTTACTATTCTCAATTAAATTTGACATTATACAAATTGTGAGGACAGAAAAAGTACTTGATTTCTAGTCAAAGTTTCAAATCCACACCTTACATTTGGGGGCCCAGACATGATATTTTACCTGTGAAATATTTTTTTACTTCTTTAATCTTTTTTCTTTGTTGAAAAATTCAAAGATCCATGAAAAATATTTTTAAATCAAAAAATCCATAAAAAATTGAACTTTTTTCATATTATAAGTGAGGGTTGATTTTTGCATTTCCCTTTTGAAAAATCTTTTTTTTCTCACTTGAATAATTTCAGCTTCTGACAATTTGGTAAGAAAAGAAAACATTGAAACAGCATCAATGCTTACTAGTATTTTCCCTGCAAGTACTGTCAATTCTGAGCATGTGGTACTGTTATTATAACACATGATAATTAACCAGAACCAATTGATTCAGAATTGATTAGTTTTTAAATTAGTAATACCTTCCAAAAAGCTAAGAATTTGGCCAATAGTAAGTTTTTTGACATAAAATTACTATTTTAAGCTTTTTAATCATAATTATGCCTTCAACCAGATCAGGAGAAATCTATAGCTGCTCAAGCAGCTCCCAAAAAGGTTATAGATGTGATTATGGCAGAAGCCAATCAGTTACAGAGGGACAAGGGTCAGTAAATGAAGCCCAAATTGACAAATTATGACATTCTGAAGCTTATAGCACTGGTTTACCTTCAAAAAGAGCTGAAACCTCCAAAAGAAGCCCCAGTGGTCATTTACAAAGCCAGCCAGAAGGCTCACAACAATGCCTTGCAGCACAAATAGTACCAGATACTTTCTGATCTGTGAAAAAACTGCATGAATTATTAACTGACTGTGAGAAAGCTTCTGGGTCATCTCAATAATTGAATGTTACTCAATGGATGGCATCCATTTATGGAAAAGAAAAGAATGATGATTTTAACAGAAGAATGGATTAAAAACAACCTTTTACCACCCAAGAAAGTGCCAAAAACAGCCCCAATAGCCAGAATCAGAAATTAAAACATTAAAAAGAAGCCATAGACTCAGAAAAAGGCAAAGGAAAGGCACCAGACATAAAAACATACAGCCAGGGCTACATAATCCCAAAGATTCAGCAAGATTCCATGGAAAATGTGTTTCAGATGGCCACAACTATGATCCAATTACAGAAAAAGGAGGAAGCCAGATTGAAATATCAGAAATGATTTCTGGAATTCTGGATGGCATTCCAAATTGGTTAATATCTATAAATGACATTAAAAGTCATATTTCTGATAAAAATTCATCAATTTGTAGCAATATTAAGACAAATAGATTAAACACTCATGTTTTTTGAAAAAGCTTTAAGAAAAATTGAAAATTCCAATAATGAGAATTCATTTGGTAATAAGACAAATGAACAATCTGCCATTAAAAAGGAATTGACAGATAAATATTCTCAATTCAATATTGATTACATAATAGAAACAAGAATAAAACAAGCCATAAATATTATCAAATAAGATAATAAGAAAGTCTTTGAGTATATTTCAAATTCATTTACTGAAGTAAAGACATATAAAATTGCTTTTAAAAAGTGTTTTGACACCTCACAAGAGGAAGTCTCAAAACTAACAATGGAATTGAATCAAGTAATTTGTTATAATACTAGACAGAAAGAATTATGGAAAGAGATGAAAATAAAAGGAGACATAAATAAAATTGAAATAATTAATTCAATAAAAGGTTTTAAACATGAATTCAGAAATTCACATAATATAGCACCAGTAAAATGAATAATAATGAAGAAATACTGCACACCTTACCAAGGATGTCTGCACGTCTGAATCAAAATGAGGGTACAAGAAATCCCAATCCAAAAATATCGTATGTAAAAAATTAACAATTAAAAAATAAATTTTACACTTTTTTCCATAACTTTGAACCATCATTGAGCCAAGCACTCTTGGAAGAAGTATAAAAGCTTAAGTAATGGCCTCACTTCAGTAGTGAAGGGGAATATGATCATATTGAATTAATCAGAGGTATTGAAATGATTAAAGAAGATTTTGAATTACCAGACAGATTGATAACAGCAAGATTTAACACCTCTTTACCAAATCAGAACATAGATGATATATCAAATTAAGAAAAGCACATGGACACCAAAGTTGGACTTGGAGGAAAACACAACTTATTAATAAATGGGCCAATGATTCCTGGAGATTTGAAGTGGAAAAAGCATTTGAATCTGCTAAATTGAATTCTGACAAAGATAAAGATTTACCATGGTTTTGCCAACAGAAAGACAGATTAACATCATTATATCCGGAAATTTCATAATTTATGATTCACAGATCAATACTAAGACAATGTGAAGCTGACTTAGAGAATGCCATTAAAAGCAGGACTACTGAACAACCTTAAGCAGAAGATATTATAAATATATTGGAAGAAGTAACCACCAGAACCAGAACTGGTTCTAGTAGGGTGAATCTCAAAACAAGGCTTAATACACCTTGCAATAATTCTGTGGACAAAAATACCCAAGAAAACTCTAATAATATGAGGTATAAATCTTCAGATTTAATCAGGTAAATGCCATATCTGCCAAAGCACCACACATTTGGCTAATACATGTCCCAAAAAGGGAAAAATCAATGTAAATTGACATTGAGAAGCAACCTGATGTTGAAAAGGATGATTCAAATGAGGAAAATTAAGATGATAAACCACCAATATTTTCTGAATCTTCAAATAATATAGAAAATATCAATTTCACATTTGACATCATGGAATTTTATTCCCACTTGCCACAATTGAGCAATGAGCAACTTTATTTGTCAAAAATTCAAGATGCACAGCTTATGAAAACCAAACCAAACAGGGGAGAAGGTTATACAGCTAGTAATTCCTGTATAACATAAGTGGTAATTGATGCCAAGACTACTAAGCATTTACTTGACCCAGGAGCCTTCTTCTCTTGTGTTGGCAAATATTTTCTTAAGAATTGTGTAACAAATTTTGAAGATCATTCATTACCAATTGATCACATAAAACTCAACAGTGCAAGTAATCCAATGAAAGCACTGGGCATATTTAAAACTACTGTCATAATTTCACATATCAATGGAAATTCAAGAATAAATGTTGAATTTGTTGTTATGGAAAACTACTCTAGTACCCACTTTATATTGGGAAATGATTACTTAATCATGTATGGCATAGATTTACATAACAATAAAGACAGATACTTTACTATTGGGGAAAATAAGCATCAAAAATTTGCCTTTTTGCTTGTTAAGAGACAAATTACAGTAAATAAAGTATCACCAGTAAACTTGGAGCTGGAGAAATTCAAGTCTGAACAGTTAAATGAAGCTTAAGTAAGTCTTCATCTTACTGGTAAACAGGAAAATGAACTCTCAACCCTTCTATATTATCACAAAGAAGCTTTTAAATCAAATAAAGAGCCTTTGTGATAAATTGTTGTTAATGAAGTTGAGATTATTTTCAATATTGAGAGACCTTATCCACCACTCTTGAGAAGGCCTGCATTTCCAGCAAGCCCAAAATCAAGAGAAGGCCCGGAGATCCATATTAAAGAGCTTCTGGACCTTGGTGTAATAAGAAAAGTTGACCACAATGAGGAAGTAGAAATAAATCCACAAGTAATAGTGGCATGGCATAATGGAAAATTAAGAATGGTGGGGTACTTTAGAGCTCTGAACACTTACAATGTCCCAGATAGGTATCCCATACCAAAAATACAAATTGCCCTTACTCAAATATCTCAAGCAGTGTACATAAGCACCATGGATTCTCTAAAGGGATTCTATAAAAATGTGGTGAAAAAACAAGCAAGAAAATATTTGAGAATTACTGTTTATTGTGGGGTGTAGGAATATTTGAGGATGCCTTTTGGTATCAAAAATGCACCTTCACATTTTCAAAGGATGATTAATGAAATCTTCCTGAAAGAGCTCCAAGAAGGATGGTTAATCATTTAAACTCATAACATTAATGTCTGTTCCAGGACTTGGGAGGAAAATATATACAAATTATCCAGAGTTTTGGGATAAATTCAATCTGTAAGCATGAAAAGTTCCTTAAAAAATGTCACTTTGGATTTAAAGAACTTAAATCCCTGGGACATGTAGTATCTCGTCTCTCCCTTGGAATTGAAAAAACAAGGTTGCAGAAGTACTACTGAAACCTATGCCTCAGAACAAAAAGGAAATTCAGTAATTTTTGAAATTTTCAGGATACTACAGGCAGCACATCAAAGACTTTTAATCCATAGCAAGACCTCTTTCTATATTGTGTGACAAAGACACAGTATTTGAGATGACTGTTGACAGAGTCAAAGCCTTAACTACTGTTCCACTCTTACTGATGGCAGATTTTAAGCTTCCCTATAAGCTTTATAATGATACATCAGGAGATGGGCTAGGTGCTGCACTTCATCAAGTCCAGATTATAAATGACGAGCCTGTGAAAAGATCCATATGTTTCATATCTAGGAATATCCAACCAACTGAATCCAGATATGGGGCAAGTCAAATGGAATGTTTATGCCTTGTCTGGGCCTTGGAGAGATTTAATTACTTTCTGGAAGGATGTGTTTTTGAAGTCATAACAGATTTTGCTTCTGTTAAATTACTTCCAAAAATGAAAATACCCAACAGACATATGCTCAGATGGCAGATAGCCAGCCATACAAGAGTACAGAGGCAATATGACTATTGTTCACAAAGATGGGAATATTCACAAAAATTCAGATGGACTAAGAAGATGGCCATTACCAAATGACATCAATAATCCTGCTTATGTACCAGAAGAAGCTTCCCCACAGATCCCAATAGAAGGAATCAGTGTTACAGACCTAAAAAAACACCCCCTTTGAGAAAGTAAAGAACAGTCATACTCAATATGAGAGCTGTAGTATACTATTCCAATTACTTACTAAAGGCTCTAAAGATAACTCCTTAATACATGCCTCTACTGAAATATGGGAGAAATCATATGATGAAGGAAGATTCAATTTACTTCATGGCATAATTTACCATAGGACTAAACACACATGTGTAATGACAGTTGTTGACAGATCCTTAAGCAATATTGTACTGAAAGAATGCCATGACAGCCCCTTCTCAGGACACCTATCTGAGGACAGAACAAGGAAGAAAGTGAAGACCTGTATATGGTGGCCAATGTGGTGAAAGGATGTTGGGAAGTATGTCAAAACCTGTGACAGATGTCAAAAGGAAAATAAATCCAATGGCAAAAGACTTGGAAATATGATCAAAATCCAAGAACCCAGAAGAACTTGGGAAATTTTGCATATGGATTGGGTAACTGGCCTACCACCAGGGGGTGAAATAAGCTATAATGCATGGATAGTAATAGTCCAATCTTTTTTCCATGTCAGAAAGATGATACAGCCATGGATAAAGCTCTTTTGATATGGAATAGAGTAGTATCATGGACCGGCATATTCACAAACATAATTAGTGATGGCGATCCAAAATTCACCTCAGCACTATGGACAAACCTTCACCAACTATTTGGAACAAAATTATCCTTCTCTACAGCCTACCACCCACAAACTGATGGTCTAGATGAAAGAATGATCCAAACTTCAGAAGGCATGGTCAGAAGAGTTTGTGAATATGGCCTGGAATTCAAATATTGTGATGGTGTAGCCCATTATTGGTGTACCCTTTTACCAGAATTGGAATTGGCATATAAAAAATCCATTCATGCCAGTACAAATCAAACTCCTGCTATTCTAGAAAAAGGATGGATTCCCAGACTACCACAAGATTCCTTGAGGAAGGATTTGGTTGAGATAAATTCCACAGCTCCTAGCTTCAAAGGAATGATAGACAAGGCTAGAAAGCATGCATTAATGTTCATGGAGGACTCATTTGAATCTGCCAAAGACAAATGGAACAAATAACATGCAACTTCAGAGTTCAGAGTGGGAGATTTAGAAATTGTATCTACCACTAACTTCAATAACATCAAAGGATTTAAGAAGCTTAAAGACTCCTTTGCAGGACCTTTTGTTATTAACGCCCCCCATGGAGAAAATTTTGTTGAAGTGGAATTATCTGAGGAACTTGGTAATAAGCATCCTACATTTCAAGTAAGATTAATAAAGCCATATAAAACTGGCAATGCCTAAAAATCCCCCTGGAGAAATAAAGTTCCCCAGAATATACCTCCTGTTGAGTCATCTGGTAGAAAGAAAATTACCAAAGTTCTCAAAGGAAGCAGATTGGGAACTAAGAAAGTAAGGGAAAAACTTGTCAGGTACAGTAACCCAGCTTGTGAAGATCAATGGTTGGCAGAAAAAGACATACCTGAAGCTACCATACTTCTCAGAAGGTTCAGATGTGCTAGAAATAACAATATTACAAAATAATAATTCTTCTAGGGGGAGGGAATGTGAGCCTTAGAGGTATTCTTATATACCCAAAAGACCACAAAGAATAAAAATGATATAATCATAAATAAAATAAATTTATTCATATTATAAAAAAATGAAAATAAAATATAAATATGAAATTTATATACAAAATAAAGCTTTTCATTATAATTTAAAAATAAATTTACTTTGAAATTTTAAATTGTGAAGACACCTTTTTACTTGAAAAAATGAAGTAAAACTGAATTTTAAACAAAAATGTGAAAATTGAAATATTGATGGAAGAACGTTACATAAAAAATATTATAACTTTATATCCAATTAATGAAAATATGAAAATTAGTTCAGCATTTGATTCCTCATAAAAAATAAGGTGGGGTCACTTCTGGGTACAATTTCTGTAACTCAACTCTAAATAAGCTTAAATTGAGTTTTGAGTATTTTCTGTATGGAAATTGAATATACTCAAAACCTTAATTCAATTCACACAAATTGTGGTTTTAACCATCAGTTTTTGTGTTGAAATTAAGGTGTGGTGTGTAGCTTAGAAGGTATGAGGAATTGGAGTATTTCCAATTGAAATGTCAAAATGTGTGTGTGTATTGCATGAGTGAACTGTGATTTACATATGAGATATCAATTATTACAGTTGTGTACTGTAAAAACTCAATTGAATTAAATATGTAAATTAAAAGTATAATAAATCATGAGGAACTAAAGAAAAGATATATTGGAAAGATGAATTATGGAGGGGAAAAGGAATCTTGGCTCCAAGGCTGCCAGACTCCCCCAAATTCCTTGCTAACAGGAATGGTATGTCAAAATTTACACATAAGTTCATCACTTTTGGCCTGGAATTTAGTCACAGGGTCTGTGACTCAACTGATGATGAGGCTTTGATACCAACCAGGGCAGTTTTAACTGTTTCTAAGAGGGTAAAACTACCCTTAAGCTAAACAAATCTTACCAAAAGAAGTTTTAAGTGGCTTTGAGGTCTCTTATACACATTCTGACGTATTTTGAAGGTTTAAAACCAGGTATTACTATAGAAATGGCTGAGTTAAGGGTCTAAAATGGCTCAAACCAGGGTCCAATGATGCAATAATCGGCTTTTCTTTTGTCAGAGTGTTTCCCACGACTGAAAAGAGTAAGTTTTACTTTCAGAGTAAGATAACTGGTGGCAAAAAAAGAATTTCTTCTTTGCCCCACTTTCCTCTTCATGTTAGAATCTTTTCCTTTTATAATTAGCTTAAACACTGTTAAATTGATCAATAAGAATTCCAACCACCTTTTTATATCATCTTAAACCTTTTAAAGAAGTAAAAAAAGTATTATAATCATTTTAACCCTTGAACCACCCCATAAGTGAATTAAAGCATCTTTCATCACTGTTAACTTTGTCACTTTGTATCCGAATTCACTGTGGTCACTTTTAGGAATGTTTCCTCTTTAATAGTTTTTTTGAATACTTTGTTCCAACATTAATTTCCTACAGTTCTTTGCTCAATTAATTCCAATTGAAATTGCTCTTGAAGAAATTTCTATTGTAGCCTTAAATATCTCTTGTAGAGTATTCTTGGATAAATTCTTATTGTTGGTAAAGCTATAAATCTTTAAAAAATTCTTTTTTTAGACTAGTAAAGATATAAAAAATCAAATTGGCATGTTTCTGTCTTAAAACTCTTAAAATTCATTATTCTGAATTAAATCTTACCTTATACAAACTTTGAGGACAGGAAAAGTACTTCATTTTTAATCAAAGTTTCATATCCACACCTTCCCCTTCAACACCTCATAGTCTGTCCTGGATGGGGTCCCCATACAGGCTCTGTACAGAATTCTATGTGTCATTCATGTCATAAAAGGGCTATCTAGTCCCCAAACGAAAATTGTCACCCTGTATTGATGAAAATTGCCCAGATTTGGTTTCAAAACCACATCTGAGCCCAATACATAGTATACAGGCTATGTTAAAACCATAATCAAGTCTTTGGAAGTTAAAATTCTTCAATTTTACCATGTGAACAGGTCCAGAGGCCCTTCCCCCAAATTTTAGGATAAAAGGGGCCTTTTCTCTTTCAAAAAGCAAATACCCATCCTGCTCTTGAATTCCTATGTAGTACAACTGTCTAAAAAAGTTATACTCTTTTGAAAAAATCAGGCTATACTTTATTATTAATATTGTATTTCTTATCATAGTTAATAAACTGACAATCAGTGAGCCCAGGGCTTTCAGTAGTGCTCACCACAGCTTTTCTCCATAGGAAAGCTCCAAATACCATTATTAAAAACTTTTTTTTACTATGAATTACCATGTAATAGTCATAATTGAAGTGGTATATACTGCTTTATAGCTTTAGTATAGACTCAGCCAGACAAAATTCACTAAGGAATGATTACCTCTTGGCAAATTCTAGAGAAAATGCTCCAAGAGGAGGAAATAGTAATATTATCCAATGGATGGATTCCACAATAATCCAAACCTCAAATAAACAATAGGGGGTGTCAAAGTCACCAAATCCCGCCTTAAAATAACGCGGGATTTGCAACCCAAATCCCAACACTAAATCCCGGGTTTTTTATGTGTAAATCCCATGGCATTTTAACTGAGTCTCCTGGTATTTTGACCAAATCCCATGCATCTGGGATTTCAGCTTGAAACCTAACCCAAATGAGTTTCTTTCAATTTATTTATTTTTATTTTTATTTTTCACCCCTCCAATCTAAAAAAAAAACACTTTTTTTTTTTTTTTTTTTTAATTTCAAATCTTAATTCTCACTTTATTTTTTTTTTAATTTTAATTCTTAAATCTCAATTTATTTTTTTCTATTTTTAGTTTTCACCCCTCCTTCTAAAAAAATCCACCTTTTTTAAAATTCAGGTAAGTGAATTTTTCTTCTTTTTGTTTCACCACTACCATTTTTTTCTAACCTGATTTTTGTTTTTTTATAGGTATTTTTCTTTCTTCTTTTATAATTTTTCATTTTTCTGCACCTCCCAAACTCACCCACCCATCACCATGATCAATCCTCATCCACCTCCCAAAACCCCCCACCCATCTCATAACTCCACCTCACTCCCCCTGGAACCTCCCAAATAGGCTCCTGGGAGGTTCCAGGGCCTAGCGTCTTCTAATCGCTCCGAATTGATTCGGAATTGATTCGAAAGGCCTCTGAAATCAATTCCAAATCGATTCGGAGCCTTTTTCAATTTTTTTTTAATTTTTTTATTTTAATCATTTATTTAATTTGAAAAATAAATTGCTGATGTTCTTCCAATCATTTTGATGATGTCATGGTTAGGACTAAACCAGACTCAGCACATCATCAGAATTATTTGAAATATGATGAATTATATTTTTAATTGGAACAAAATTAAATTGATTACTTTTTGGTCAAAATTTATTTTACTACAGAAAATTAAAAATAGATTTTGAATAAATACTATTAAAATTAAAAAAAAAATGAATCTTAAGAATTATTTTTTCAAACATATCAAATTAATATATTATTTTATCTCAAAAAAATAAAAATATCAAAATTAAAAGATCAAATTTATATTAAATTTCTCAAATTACATCATAACATATAATTGTATTCCTATCCTTTCAAAACAAGATAGTGATTTTAAATATAGGTTTTTTTTATGAAAATTTTGATATAAATATATCTATATCTATAAGGCTTTGGTCCAATAATCTAAGAATTGAGGTAAAAAAAACATTAATTTACATCATTATCTTTTATAAAGATTTCCTGAAACACAAAAGTATTAAATTTCCAATAAGAAAGATTTTATTAATCTGAAGAAAAAAATGACGATTTTTTAATTATTTTTTTTTACAATTTCTTTATGAGAAAACAAGAAGAAATGTTTATTCTTATTTCAAAAAGTGTGGATATAGATTACAATAATACAAAATTACTTTGAATTAACTGTTGATCATGAGGTTGCTATGTTCAAGTCATGGTTACAAAAATGTCGTAAGCAAAAATAACCGATTTTCTTTTGGATGAATATTCCTCATCTCATATGTTAAAGCAAGTCGTTTTGAATCGGCTGGAATCAAATTTGTTTTAAACCCTGAGGGTGTTTCTTCCTCAAAGATTAGTGTATTCCATTTGGGGGTTGATTGAAATTAAGCTGAGGTTCTTTAGATTCTTGATTTTGCAAACCTCTTTGGTGTAGATTTTCGAGTAAATCTTTTACAAATTGACTGTCCTATAGATTTGGAAAATTGACTAATCTGGAATGATTATGATTTAATGATAAGTAAATGAATAATTAAGAAATTGAAATTGTTTATATACAATACCTTGAGTTTTTGAGTAAAAGTTGTCTGTAAATTATAGATAATTCTACAGAAAAAGGGCATGGTAAATGAAGAAAAGGCTTGTAGTGAATGCAATTTGAAATCAAATAACTTAATAAATGATGAGTGTATTGATATTTTATGCAAGAGAAGGAAATTTTTATGCAATTTAACATGCCCTTACTGAGTTGTGTGTTTGAAAAATGTGCCTCTATGGGAAGCTAAAGGCGGGATTTTAGTATTTAAACACGGGATTTGGTACCAAAAAACCTGGGTTTTTGTACCTCAAAATACCTCACCTCTTGAGGTGTGGGATTTCTGAAATCCCAAAAAATTAATGTGGGATTTTGGCAAAAAAAAACTCGGGATTTTGAGTGTGGGATTTGGTAACTTTGACACCCCCTAATATAAAGTTATAACACACCAAAAATAGACAAGCAAGAAAGATAGAAGCCCAAGTAGCTTCTCCCAGAAAGCTTTAAGTCAACCAAAATACCCAAGAAGGGAAGAAGAAAAAGAAAAGGATTTTTAAGAATCCTTACTCCCCCAACTACATAATCCCCAGAATCCAAAAGGATTCCCTGTAAAATGTTTTCAAAAATGTCATAAACTTGATGGAATCCAAAGAAAAAGTGAAAAAAAGAATGAGAAAACCATATTTCCCAAATAAATAACTTTTCCTCCTGAGGTTGTAAATAATTTAACAGAAAATAAGAATATCATATTACCTCTCAATTCCATTGAAAATAGCTTTTTATGTTTAAAAGAAATAAATAACAGTCTATTACCATTATCTCAATTTGTCTAAAATAAAAAAGAAGTAGACAATATCAAATGTATGGTTAAAAATAACAAACCAAAGATTCAATTTAAAATACACAAAATTTGAAACAAGGACAACAAGAGCTTTATAAAAATATCAAAGAAATAAAAGAAAAAACTTGAAAGCCAATTATGACCAAATTATTGATAATTTAAGAGAAACACAAACTAAATTATCCATATTTGTTGGAAAATTTGAATAAAATACTTCCTCAAACCAAAAATGACTTTCAGACCAAGTAGAAAAACGTGATGAAGCAAGAATGAGTATTAAAAATGAAATTCAAAATTAAATTAGAATAGTTCATGAGAAAATGGATGACATAAATGAGGATAACTTAAATATGCCAAAGCTATAATATCCATTTTCCCATATAAAAATTCCTGTTAAACCAAAAGTAAAAACAGATGCTTTTAAAGGCAGAATTAAGCCAACATTACAATAATCAACTCCTCATGAAAGAAGAACCTCAAATCAAAGAATGGCCAAATTTCACAGGAGAAGGTGAATATGATCATATTTCAGTTATTACAGAAATTGATATGTGGAAGGAATATAATTCTATTCCAGATGAATCAATAAATGCAAGATAAAGCTCATTATTTGAGAAATATGAAAAGAAATGGTACTATGGTATAAGGCAAACAAATGGCAAGAAAACCTGGCTATGGTGGAAAAAAGAAATCCTAATGAAGTTGGAAAATGATTCCTTGAGGTATAAAATTGCCAATGCATTTGAAAATTGATTATTTGACCTAGATAAGCAAAATCCTTTGACTTGGTTCCTAAAAGAAGTTAAAATATTGAATTCCCTATATCCAGAATTGTCACAAAAATTGCTACACATAAAAATACTCAAAAATGTGGAGGAGAACTGGAACATGTCCTAAGAAGTAGGTTTATAGACTGATTCTCCACAGAAGAGTACATTAATTAAATATAGGCTATTGCTACAAGAAAAATCTTTTTCAGTACATGGAAGAAATTTCACATAAAGAATCCAGATAAAAAATTTATCAAAAATATAAACAGGAAGAACTTTTCAGGCCACATAATACAAATGAAAAAGGAAATTCCATAAAGGTGGTAGTATTGGAAATTTAGAAAATAATTTACTTCAAAAAGAAAAAATTAATTTAATTTTGAAAACAGAAGACAATAATGATAAAGAAGAAGAGTCTAAATCTCAAAAAAATGAGGAATAAGAAGCTTCTGAAAGCAATGCAGTTGATATAATTAACACTCAAATTAATAATATTGGTTGATTTCTAAAGTATTAGATGTGAAATTCAATTGACCACAAGTTGAAATATCTGATACATTCCTGAAAAAGCTACAAGATGGAAAACTTCATAAAACCAAAGCTTCAAAATTTATGGGCTATACAGCTAGGAATTCTAGTATAAGCATTTTTATGATAAACAATAAGTTTGGAAACAGGTGCATAATGCACTTCTGTTGGAAAGAGTTATCTGGATACAATTATACTATATTGGGAAGATAAACTTATACCAATACAAGGTTTGAAATTTAGTAGTGCAAATGAAAGCATGAAACTGGTTGGAATTATTGATTTAACACTAATTTTTCCATATCCACCTCAATTTATAGGAACAAAAGTAGAGCTTATGGTAATGGCAAAATTTACCAGAAACCACTTCATACTTGAAATTAATTACTTATCAGGTTTTGGCATAGATATCTCATACCAAAAAGATATGCGTTTTACCATAGGATATGATAAAAGACCAACATTTGGCTTCTTAAATAATAAAGAGCAAATTTTGGTCATAAAAGATGGATAAATGAGCCCAAAAAACCTTGTTAATAAGTGAACAACTGATATGGGAAGAATTCAGTGAAGAATTAACAGGAAAAATCAAATAAAAGTTAATTTATCTCCAGTATAAATACAAAAATGCCTTTGCAATTGATAAAGAACCATTAAGTGCCATAATTTTACATGAATTATGAGCTATACTGAATTTAGAAAAGCCTTACCTATCCTTGTTAAGACAAGCTTATCTAGCACACCCAACACCTAGAGAAGCCTGAGAGGTCCACATAAGATAATTAATGGAACTAGTGGTTTTGAGGAAAGTAGGACATAATGAACAGGAAGAGGTAACTACACCTGTTATGATAACCCGGAATAATGGTAAATCAAGGATGGTAGGGGGCTTCAGAACTTTGAATACCTATGCCACCTGTGACCAATATCAAATACCTAAGATCCATGAGACATTAACACAATTGTGGCAATCTAAATTTGTTACCACCATCAATGCACTTAAAGGCTTTCAAAAAAAATTTTTAGCAGATAATTCCATGAAACTATCAAGTACACTAGTCCACTGTGGTATCTATAAATACCTAAGAATTTCATTTGGTATAAAAGAAATTCCCCTTCCAACTATGAAAGGATTATGAATAGAATGTTCCCTGGAGAGCTGTAAGAGGGATATCTAATAATATATATTGATGATATAAAAGTTTGTTTAAGAACTTGGGAAAATAACTTGAAAAGGCTAGAAAGAGTCTATCAAAAGCTGTTAGATTTTATATGGAAATATCCTTTAAACAATTTCACTTTGAATTTTGTGAACTAACAACACATGGACATTCACTATCTGGACTAAGCCTTGGAATTGAGAAAAATAAAGTACCAGAAATACTACCTAAGGAAGAAATGCAATAACTCTTAGGATTTTCTGGATACTACAGGCATCATGTCAGGGAATTTTACAAAATTTCAAAATCCCTTTATAGCCTTTGTAACCATTAAACAGTCTATCATATGAAATAATAAAGGGTTAAAGCATATGAGGAACTAAAACAATCACTCACAGCTTCCCATTTTCTCTTAATGTCATGTTGGAAATTACCTTTTAAAGCTTATATTGATTCTTGTGCAGAAGGATTAGGTGCTGAACTAAACCAGACACAAATTATAAATTAAAAATCTGTTGAAGGACCAATTTGCTTCATCTATAGGAAAATCAAACCAACTACAGCCAGATTTGGTGCAAGTAAAATTGAATTACTTTTCTTACTATGGGCCCTAGACCTGGATTTTATTACAGACTTTAATTCTGTAAAATCATCATGATAAATGAAGACACCCAATATACATATGCTAAGATCACAAAGTGATATGCAAGTGTACAGGAGAAATTCATACAGTTCAAAAATCTTTAAATATTCATAAACATGTAAATTTCCTCAGTAGATGGGCCCTAGAAAATATACCCAAGAACTCAGAATTGGTACCACAGGAACCAGAAAAACATATTGAAGGAATATTTATCACACAAATTGGCACAGAGCACTTTATCCAAGTCAGAAAGAGCTACAAATTGGATAAAAACTGCCATATTTTATGCCAAATCTTAATGAAAAACTATAAAGATCTAACATTATCTTCAATCTTGGATCAAGTATGGAAAAAATGCTTATGATGAAGGCAGATTCTACCTACTAGATGGAATTATTTTTCATAGAACTGAGAATACATGTGTTATGAAAGTAAGAGACAGAGTTCTAACAAACACTATACTACATAAATAATATGATAGTGTTTTATCTGGACATATCTCATATGACAGGACACTAGAAAAAGTAAAAACCTTTTCTTGGAGGCAAAATTGTAGAAAGGATGTTACAGAATACTTCCAAACTTGTGACAGATGTCAAAACACAAACAGAGATACAGGTAAGAAATCTGGAATGATGATCCGAATCAACTGGGTAACAGCCCTACCCCCAGGAGGAGACAGGACTTAAAATGTTTGCATAGTGTATGCCTTAGAGGTAATTTTATATACCCAAAAGACCACAAATAACAGATTTTGTTATAAATATAAATAAAAAAATAAATAATTTATGTCAAGAAAATAAAATTTATATACCAAACTGAAAAGAATTCAATGTAATATAAAGTAAAAATTACATTGAAATTTGAAATTGTGAAAATACATTTTTACTTGAAAATTAAGTAAAAATAAATTTTCAACGAAAATATTAATAACCAAATATTTTTGGAAAAAATTTAAATAAAAATTATAATAACTTTTTTCCAATAAATGAGCTTATGAAAATTATTTCACCATTGGATTCCTCATTAAAAAGTAGGTGGGGTCACCTCTGAGTGAAAATTCTGTAACTCAACTTTAAATAAGCTTAAATTGAGTTTTTTAATATTTTCTGTATGATAATATAAAAATCCTCAAAGGCTCAACTTGATTCACATCAAATGTGGTGTTAACCATCATTTTTTGTGTTAAAATTGAGGTATGGTGTGTAGCTTAGAAGCTATGAGAAATTGAATTATTTTCAATTGAAATGTCAAAATGTGCACATGTATTACATATGAGGGATCAATTATTACAGTTGTGTACTGTCAAAAAACAATTGAATTACATATGTAAACTACAAGTATAATACATTATCAGGAGTTTAAGAAAAAAATAAATTGAAACGATTAATTCTAGGGGGAATGGAATCTTGGCTTCAAGTGTGCCAGGCTCCCCCAGATCATTTTCTGACAGGCATGTGATGTCAAATCTAATGCAAAAGTACTTCAATTTTTTTATGAGGTTTTGATACCAACCAGGGAAGTTTTAACTGTGGCCAAGAGGGTTAAGCTACCCTTAAGTTGAAACAATCTTAGTAAGAGCAGTTTTAACTGATTTTGACATCCCTTGCACACATTATGATGTGTTTTTGAACCATGAAACCAGGTATTACTATAGCAATGGCTGATTTAAGGGTTTAAAATGGCTGAAAATAGCAAAAAATGGCTCAAACCAGCCCTTTTTTGGTGCAAGCCAGGCTCCAATGATGCCATAATTGGCTTTTCTGTTGTCAGAGTTTTTTCACGACTGACAAGAGTAAGATTTACTCTTGGAGCTAGAAAATTTGTGGCTATAAAAGAATTTCTTCTTTTCCCCACTTTTCTCTTCATGTTAGAATCTTTGCCTTTTATAATTAGCTTCAACACTGTTAAATCAATCAATAAGAGATTCCAACCACCTATTTTATATCATCTTACACCTTTTGAAAAAGTAAAAAAATCATTATAATCCTTTTTTGGAACTCTTATAATCATTTTAACCCTTGAACCACCCCATAAGTGAATCAAAGCATCTTTCATCACTGTTAACTTTGTCACTTTGTTTCCAAATTCAGTATGGTCACTTTTGGGTGGTTTTTGTCTTCAATATTCTTTTTAAAGAATTTTTTCTTATATTCATTTCCTGAAGTTCTTTTCTCAATCAATTCCAATTGAAATTGCTCTTGAAGAAATTTCTTTTGTAGCCTTAAATATCTCTTGTAGAGTATTTTTGAATAGGTTTTTGGTTTTGGTAAAAAAATAAATCATTTTAATGTTGTTTTTTTATACTAACAAGGTTAAAAAAAATACATTTGGCATTTTTTCTTTCAAAAATTGTTAAAACTCACTATTCTCAATTAAATTTTTCCTTATACAAAACTTTGAGGATAGAAAGAGTACTTGATTTTTTTCAAAGTTCTATATCCACACCTTACATTTGCGGTCCCAGCTGTGATACTTTACCTGTTTCATATTTTTTCCACTTTTTTTAACATTTTCTTATATTCAAAATTTTAAAAATCCATAAAAAATACTTATAATTCAAAAAATAATAAAAAATAAAACTTTTTCCATATTATAAGTGAGGCTTTATTTTTTCATTTCTTTTTTGAGAACCTTTTGTGAATTCATTAATTTTTTTCCATTTAATTTTAGTGTGTGAAAACTTGGTAAGACAAGAAAACATTGAAACATAATCAACAGCTAGTAATATTATTCCTGCAAGTAATTTCAATTCTCATCTTAATAGCACTGTAATTATATCTCAGAATAATCAAACAGAGCCAATTTCTTATAAATTAATCAATTTGGACATTTGTATTACACTCCAAAAAGCAAACAACTTGGCCAAGAGTCAGTTTTTTATGTAAAAATATTCTTTTTAAGCTTTTTAATCATAATTATTCTTTCAGCTGGATCAGGAGCAAGCTATAACCCCTCAAGCAGCTCCCAAAAAGGTTATATACATTATTATGGCAGAATAAAGTCAGTTACAGAAGGACAAGGGTCAGTAAATGAAGCGTAAACTGACAAATTATGCCAGGCTTAAGGTGATAACACTTCCTTGCCTTCAAACAGAGCTGACACCACCACAAGAAGCCTCAGTGGAAATTTACAAATACAGTCACAAGGCTTAAAAAAATTCCTTTCAGCACAAAGAGTAAATATCCTTGCAGATCTTTGGAAAAACTGCATGAACTCTTACCTGACTGTGAGAAATTTTCTGGACCATCCCAGCACTTGCAAGTTACTTAATGGATGAAATCTGTTGATGGAAAAGAAAAATATGATGCTTTTAGCATCAAAATGCATGAACAACAACCTTCCACCACCCAAACTGGTGCCAAAACCAGCTGCAGCTCCAATTTGAAAAAGAAGCCACAAGCTCAGAACAATGGCAAAGCCAAAGCACCAGCCAAACCTCATACACCCAAGGCTACAGAATCCCAAAGATTTCACAGGATGCCATGGAAAATGTGTTTCAGATGGCCAGAACTATGATGTAATTACAGAAAAAGGAGTGATCTAGATTGAAATATAAGAAATGACTTCTGACATGCTAGATGGCATTCCAAACTTGTATATAGCTATAAATGATATAAAAAGTCTTATTTCTGATGAAAATTCAACAATTTGTAACAATCATAAGACAAATAATCCAATTTTGAGCCAAATAAATGAAACACTTATGTGTTTCAAAAAGGCTTTAAGAAAAGTTAAAATTTCAAATAATGACAGTTCATTTGTAAATGAGATGACTGAGCAATCTGCCATTATAAAAGAAATAACAGATTAATCCTCTAAGTTCAATATTAATGAAATAATTGAAACAAGAATAAAACAAGCAATAAGTATTATCAAAGCAGATAATAAGAAAGTCCTTGATGATATTTCAAACTCATTTACTGAGGTAAAGACATATACCATTGCCTTGAAAAAGTGTTTTGACAACTGGAAAGAGGAAGTATCAAAATTAACAATGAAATTGAATCAAGTCATTTCTGATAATGATAGAAAGACAGAATTATGGTAAGGAATGACAATTAAACAAGACAAGTATGAAATTGAGTTTATCAATTCAATACAGGGTTTTCAACATGAATTCAGAAATTCCCAAGGGTGTAGAACCAGTGAAATTAATGATATTGAGCAATTACTGCAAACCTTACCAAGAATGTCTACACCTCTGAATCAAAATGATGGTACAAGAAATTCCAACCCCCAAGTATTTAATGTAAAAAATTCATAAATAAAGAATGAATTTTACAATCCTTTACATAACTTGGAACCATAAATGGGCCAAGAACCTTTGAAAGAAGTACCAAAACATAACAAATGGCCTCACTTCAGTGGTTAAAAAGAATATGGCCATATTTAACTCATCAGAGCTATTTACATAATCAAAGAAGACTTTGAATTAACAGACAGATTGGTAACAGAAAGATTTGACACCTTGTTTACCAAATCAGCTCTGAGATGGGATATAAAGATAAGAAAAGCATGTGGACACCAGAGTTGGACTTGGTGGAAAAGCCAAATTATTAATATATGGGTGAATGATTCTTGGAGATTTAAATCAGAAGCAGCCTTTGAATATGCTAAATTTAATTTTTACAAAGACAAAACTTTTCCATGGTTCTTCCAACAGAAAGGCAGATTAACAGCATTATATGCTGACATATCAGAATTTATTATTTACAGAAAGCTTTTGAGACAATGTGGAGGTAACATAGAAATTTTTTTCAAAGGCAGGACTACTGAAAAATCATCAGCAGACCATATTATAGATATAATGGAAGAAGTAACCATCAGAACTAGAATTGGTTCTAGTAGGGTAAATCTTGAAATAAGGCTTGATACATGTTTGAAAGATTCTGTGAGCAAAAATCCCAAAGAAAAATCTAATAATATGATATATATAGCTGCAGCTACAATCATAAAGTGCCATATTTTCCAGAGCACCACACATTTAGCTAATTCATGTCCAAAAAGAGGGAAAATCAATGAAATTGACATTTAGAAAGAACCTTATTTTGAAAAAGATGATGTAAATGAAGAAAGTTTATATGATAAATCATTAATACTTTGTGAATATTCAAAGGATATAGAAAATATAAATGTCAAATTTTACATGATGGAATCTTATTCTCACTTGCCACAATTGAGCAATAGTCAACTTTATTTGTCAAAAATACAAGATGAACAGCTTATGAGAACCAAAACAAACAGGGGAAAGCTTATATAGCCTGCAATTCCTGTATAACAGCCATGGTAATTTATAAAAAACCCACTACACCTTTACTCGACCCAGGAGCCTTCCGCTCTTGTGTTGGAAAATATTTTCTCAAGAACTGTGAACCATATTTTGGGGATTAATTATTACCGATTGATGGCATAAAATTTACCAGTGCAAGTAGTCCAATGAAAGAATTAGTCATATTTGAAACCACTGTAATATTTCCACATATCAATGGAAATTTGAGATTTACTGTTCAATTTATTTTTATGGAAAACTGCTTTGATATCCATTTCATATTAGGAAATCATTATTTAATCATGTATGGCATATGTTTACATAGCATGAAGTCAGATACTTCAATATTGGGGACCATAAATTTTAAAAAGGTTCCTTTGTATCTCTTAAAGCCAAAATTACAGTAACTAAAGAATCACCAGTAAACTGAGGGTTAAAAAGACTCAAATCAGAACAGATGAATGAATCTAAATTAAGTCTTCATCTCACTGATATACAGGAAAATGGACTCTCTAAGCTTTTATATGACCACAAAGAAGCCTTTGAAACAGATAAAGAACCATTGGGTGCAATTATTGGTCATGAAGCTTACATTATTTTGAAAATTAAGAGACCTTATCCACCACTATTGAGAAGGCCTGTATACCCAGAAAGCCCAAAATCAAGAGAAGCCCTTGAGCTTCACATTGAAGAACTCCTGGACCTTGATATAATAAGAAAGGTTGGTCATAATGAAGAGGTAGAAATAACTACACCAGTCATAGTGGCATGAAACAATGTAAAATACAGAAGTTTTGGGGACTTCAGAGCTCTCAAGACTTACACTATCCCAGATAGGTATCCCATACCAAAAATTCAAATTTCCCTCACTCAATTATCTCAAGCAGTATACATAAGCACTATGGATTCCCCAAAGGGATTCCATCAAAATTTAGTTACACCATGAGCAAGAAAATATTTCAGAATTATTGTTCATTTTGGAGTGTATGAATACTTAAGTATGCCTTTGGGTATCAAAAATGCGCCCTCACACTTTCAAAGGATGATGAATTAAATCTTTCCTGGAGAGCTTACAGAAGGATGGTTAATCATTTACATTTATGACATAATTGTCTGTTGTAATACTTGGGAGGAACACATGTACAGATTATCCAGAATTTTGGGAAAAATTAAATCTTTAAACATGAAAATTTTATTGAAGAAATGTCATTTTTTATTTAATGAACTCAAATCCTTGGTACATTTAGTATCTGGTCTATCCTTTGGAATTGACAAAAACAAAGTTGTAGAAATACTTCTGAAACCTACGCCTCAGAACAAAAAAGAAATCCAGTAATGTTTGGGATTTGAAGGATACTACAGGCAGCACATTAAAGAATTTGCATCCATAGCAAGATGTCTTTATAAATTGTGTCACAAAGACACACTATTTGAAATGACTGTTGACAGAGTCAAAGCCTTTGAATCTCTGAGACAAGCCTTAACCACTGCTCCACTTTTACCGATTCCAGATTTCAAGCTTTACATTGATTAATCAGGAGATGGACTAGGAGCTGCACTTCATCAAGTCCAGATTATTAATGACAAACCAGTGGAAGGAGCCATATGTTTGATATCTATGAAAATCAAACCTACTGAAGCCAGATATGGGGAAGGTCAAATGGAATGTTTATGCCTTGTCTGGGACAGAACAAGTTAATTACTTTTTAAAGGATGTGTTTTTGAATTTATGGTAGATTGTACTTCTGTTAAATCACTTCTAAACATGAAAACACCCAACAGAAATATGCTCAGATTGCAAACCGCCATACTAGGGTATAGGGATAATACAGCCATTGTACACAAATATTGTAATATTCAAAAAATTCAGATGGACTAAGAAGATGGCCAAGACCAAATGACATTGAAAATCCTTCTTGTGTTTCAGAAGTAGCTTCCCCACAAATACCAATAGAAGGCATCAGTGTTACAGACCTGAACACACCTTCTTTGAAGAAGTAAGGAACAGTTATACCCAGGACAATGATTGTAGCATCCTATGCCAATTACTTGCTACAGACTCTAAAGATAGCTCCTGAAAACATGCCTTGGATTAAATATGGAAGATTTCATTTACTTGATGGTATAATATACCAGAGAACTAAACATGCATTTGTAATGATAGTTGCAGAAAGATACCTGATCAATATTTTATTGAAAGAATTCCATGACAGAACCTTCTCAGGACACCTATCTGAGTACAGAACAGGGAAGAAAATCAATACTTGCATATGAGGGCCAATGTGGCAAAAATATGTTGCAGAATATTGCAAAACCTGTGAAAGATGTGAAAAAGAAAATAAAACCACTTTAAAAAGACTTGGAAATATGATCAAATTCCGAGATCCCAGTAGATTTTGGGAAATTTTCCATATGGATTTGGTAACTGGTCTACCACCAGGGGATTGTAGAATCTATAATTCCTGTCTAGTAATTGTTGAGGGGTTTAGTAAGACTCCAATATTTTTACCATACAGCCATGGACACAGCTCCTCTGGTATGGAATAGAATACTATTGTGGACTAGAATATTCACAAACATCATTAGTGATAGGGATCCCAAATTCACCTCAGCACTATGGAAAAACCTTCACCAATTATTTGGAACAAAGTTATCCTTCTCTACAGCTTACCAACCACAAACTGATGTGCTTTCTGAAAGAATGCTACAAACCTTGGAAGACATGGTTGGATTATTTTGTGCATATTTCCTGTAGTTCAAAGATTGTTATGGATTCACCCATGATTGTTGTATGATTCTAACTGCACTGGAATTAGCCTATAAAACATCCATTCATGCCAGTACCAATCAGGCTCCTTCTATTCTAGAAAAAGGATGGAATCCCAGGCTACCCCAAGATTCCTTGAGGAAGGATTTGGTTGAGATATATCCCACAGCTGCTAGATTCAGAGTAATGCTAGAAAAAGCTAGAAATCCTTCAGTAAGGTGCATGGAGTGCTCATTTGCATATTCCAAAGACAAATAGGACAAAGCACATGCTACTGCAGACTTCAAAGTAGGATATTAAGTACTTTTATCTACAACTAACTTCAATAACATCAAGGGATGTAAGAAGCTCAAATACCCCTTTGAAGGAGCTTTTTTTATCAATTCCCTCCATGGGAAAAATGTGGTTGAAGTATAATTACCTGAGGAACTTAGTAATAAGCATCCTACATTTCCAGTAAGCTTCATAAAGCCTTACAAATATGGTGATTCTGAAAAATTTCCCTTAATAAATAAAGTTCCCCAGCATATACCACCTGTTGAACCATCTTTTGTTAAGAAATTACAAAATTTATCAAAGAAAGGAAATTGAGAACTAAGTAATGGAGTACCTTGTCAGGTACATTGACCCAACCTGTGAAAATGAATTTTTGGCAGAAAACGATATGCCTGAAGCTACCAAACATCTCAGAATTTTCATAAAAACTAGAAGTAATAATATTCAAAAGTCATATTCTTCTTGCAGGGGGAGGGAATGTGATCCTTAGATATATTTTTATATACCCAAAAGACCACAAATAAGAAATTATGTTATAATAGTAATTAATAAATGAATTTATATCAAACAGATAAAATGAAGATATAAATATAGAATTTATATCAGGAACTGAAAGAATTTAATATAATATAAAATAAATATTACATTGAAATTTGAAATTGTGAAAAATACAATTTCAGTTGAAAAAATCAAGTGAAAATAAATTTTCAACAAAAATATTAAAAATAAAATATTTCTGGAAATTTTTTTTAATAAAATTTATAATAGCTTTTATTGCAATAAGAAAAATTCTGAAAAATAATTCACCATTGGATTCCTCATAAAACATTAGGTGGGGTCACCTCTGAGTAAAAATTCTGTAAGTCAAGTCTAAATAAGCTTAATTCAAATTTTTTAGTATTTATGTATGAAAATATGAAATTCATCAAAAACTAAATTTAATTTACACATAATGAGCTGTTAAACATCAATTTTTGGGTTGAAATTGAGGTGTGGTGTGTAGTTTACAAGTTATGAGGAATTGAAGTATTTTCAATTGAAATTTCAAAATGTGCACATGTATTAAATAAGTGAATGTTTCTTTAAATATGAAGTATCAATTATTAAAGCTCTGTACTTTAAAAACTCAATTTAATTACATATGTAAATTACAAGTATAACACAGATGAGAAATTAAGGAAAAAATAAATTGGAAAGATTAATTCTTGGGGGGGAAGGAGTCTTGGCTCCAAGGTTGCCAGACTCCCCCAAACTCCTTGCTGACAGGTGTGAGATGGTAAAGTTCATGAAAATGCTCATCAATTTGGGCCTGGAATTGAGTAACAGGGTCTGTGTCTCAATTGATGATGAGGTTCTGACACCAACCAGGGCAGTTTTAACTGTTTCCAAGAGGGTAAAACTACCCTTAAGATAAAGCAAACATTGTAAGAAACGGCTTTAACTGGTTTTTACATCTCTTACACACATTCTGACGTGTTTTGAAGGCTTAAAAACAGGTATTACTATAGCAATAGCTGATTTAAGGGTCTAAAATGTCTAAAGCCAGCCTCCTTTTGGTCTAAACCAGGATTCAATGATTTCATAATTGGCTTTCCTGCTTTCAGAGTGTTTTCCACGACTTACAAGAGAAAATTTTACTTTTGGAGTAAGAGAATTGATGGCTATAAAAGAATATCTTCTTTACCCCCAGTTTTCTCTTCATGTTAGAATCTTTTCCTTTTATAATTAGCTTAAACACTGTTAAACCAATCAATAAAAGATTCCAACCACCTTTTTTTTAATCATTTTAAAACCTTTAACCACATGAAAAAATCATTATAATCACTGTTTGTAACTCTTATACTCATTTTTACCCCTGAACCATTCTATAAGTGAATTAAAGCATCTTTAATAACTGTTAGCTTTATCACTGTGTTTCCAAGCTCACTCTGGTCACTTTTGGGTTTTCAAAGATTTTTTTCTTATGTTGATTTCCTGAAGTTGTCTGCTCAATGAATTCCAATTGAAATTTCTTTTGTAGAGTATTTTTGGATAGGTTTTTATTTTTCGTAAAACAATAAATATTGTTAGTACTATTGTTTTATACTAAAAAGGTTCAAAACAATAAATTTGGGATCTTTTAACATAAGAAGTTTTAGAATTTACTATTCTTAATTAAATTTTACCTTATACAAATTTCAAGGACAGGGAAATTACTTGATTTTTTTTCAAAGTTTCATAACCCCCATGTTCTCACCATGTCACAAGGATTACATAGCTATGAATACATCCATAATGATATTTAATAAATAAATCAGAAAAAAAGGAATATTCCTGAATATCATAAGTGATAGATACCCTAACTTAACTTCAGCTTTATGGAAAAATCTTCATACCTTTTTGTGGTAAAAGTATATCTCTCAATTGTGTATCACCCCAGAACTGATTGCCTTCCAAGAATTATTTTACAAACATTAGAGTATATGGTCAGAATATTCTGTTCTTATGGAATATAAATCAAATACTCTGATGGTTTTATCAATGATTGATATGCCCAATACCAGCTCTGGAACTAAAAATAAGACATCAACTCACTCATCAACTAGAAAAACTCCAGCAATTTTATAAGCAGGTTGGAATCCAAAGTTTCCTTATGGAGCTCTAAAGGAAGACTTATTTGATTATCACCCAAAAGCAAGAAGGCTTAAAACAATGCTTTAGAAAGCAAGAAATGAGTCATAAAAATGTATGCAAGAATCTCTCAAACATGCAAAATAGAGATGATACAAAAGTCATAGACAACCAGGTTTTAAAATAGGAGACTTAGTCCTAGGATCATAATTTGATTTTAATAGAATGAAAGGGCCAGAGAAGCTTAAAGATCCCTTTTCAGGACCCTTTTTGATAAAATCCCTACATGGCCCTAATTATTTGCAACTAGATTTAACAGGTCATCTAATTAATAAGCACCCAAAATTTCCATAAGCTTGATAAAAACTTATAGCTCAAGTGAGAAAAAATTATTTCCCAAAAGAAACATCCCACAACTTGGAATTCCCTCTCTAGAAGATGGGGAAGAAAAGAAAATTAGTACAAGTCCATAAAGAAAGGGGGACAAGAAATAAAAAAGAAGGAGAATACCTTGCAATGTATAGAAACCCAACTCAAGGAGATTAATGGTTACTTGAAAAAGATATAAATAATTTTGAAAAGCTCTGAAGATGGCTTGGACATTAAAGAAAACCCAATGAATAAGAAAATTCAAGAATTATTGGACTTCACAACTAAAAAAGTCTATTGAAGAGGTAGTAAAGTGGATGATACCCTAAACAAATAAATCAGATTGTAGTACAATCTTTTTTTGTGTTACTTAATGTGATCCTTTGAGATATGACCGCATAAAGGAACAAGGTCAGAAACAAATCTATAGCACTTATTTTAAAAATTATAATTAAAACTCAACTTTTCAAAACCCATTAAAATAAAGAAAAATTCCATAAAGAGGCATGAATTCTCTATTATCTCAGACACCAATGAATAAGGATGTGAAGTAGGCTCCACAAATGATTTACACATCCAAAGCTTCATATATTACTCTTTGATTTCATATCTTCAAACCCAATACTTACTGAGATACCTGGACATATGCACTTTTATGATCAGTGCACATATTGATGGTTTTCATCTCATACCTTTTGAAATATTCAAGAATTAATACATTATCCACAATTAAATTTACCATGCAAGAGGTGTAATAATACTGTCATAAATTTTATTTTACAAGCTATAAATAAGGTTATGAATAATTAAGAGAAATTGACCAAAATAGTGATACCGGCTAAACCCAAAAGTTGTGCAAACTTGAAGAAAGTAGATATTCAGATTCTTCTAGTTTATATGTGAATAATTATGTAATTAACATCATGATATTCAAGTTATAGCTCTATGAAAGCATGGTTTAAAGTATAAAATAGCAAATTTCAACAGAAAAGATGAATTACAAGAAAATCATAAAAATAGATTTTTGATGATGTAACAAAATCCTCTTGGAGTCTCAATAGTTACATTCCAAGCTAATTGTAAGGTGTGGATATGAAACTTTGATTAAAGATCAAGTACTTTTCCTGTCCTCAAAATTTGTATAAGGTAAAAATGAATTAAAAATAGTAAGAAATATTATTTTTAAGAGAAAACACGCCAATTTATTGTTTATAGCTTTATTATTATAAAAGAATAATATTATAAAAATTTATCCAAAAAATACTCTACAAGAGATATTTTAAGGCTACAAAAGAAATTTCTTCAAGAGCAATTTCAATTGTAATTACTTGAGCAATGAACTGCAAGAAATTAATTAAAGAACAGAGTCTTCAAAAGTAATATCAAAGAGAAAACACGCCCAAAAGTGACCAGAGTGAATTTGGAAACAAAGTGACAAAGTTTACAGTGATGAAAGATGCTTTAATTCACTTTTGGGATGGTTCAGGGGTAAAAATGATTATAAAGGTTACAAACAATGATTATAATGATTTTTTCACGTGGTTAAAAGGTTCAAAATGATTTAAAAAAGGGGGTTTTAATCTTTTATTGATTGGTTTAACAGTGTTTAAACTAATTAATAAAAGGAAAAGATTCTAACATGAAGAGAAAAGTGGGGCAAAGAAGACATTCTTTTATTGTCATCAATTCTCTTAATCCAAAAGTAAATTTTACTCTTTTCAGTCTTGAAAAACAGTCTGACAACAGAAAAGCCAATTATGGCATCATTGAACCCTGGTTTAGACCAATAAAGGCTGCTTTAAGCCATTTTTAGCCATTTTAGACCCTTAAATCAGCCATTACTATAGCAATACCAGCCCTAGAACCTTCAAAACACGTCAGAATGTGTGTCAGAGGCGTAGAAACCAGTTAAGAATGTTTTTACTATGATTGTTTTATCTTAAGGGTAGTTTTACCCTCTTGGCAACAGCTAAAACTACCCCAGTTGGTATCAAAACCTCATCATCAATTGAGTCCACAGACCCTGTAACTCAATTCCAGGCCAAAAGTGATGAACGTTTGCATGAATTTTGACATCTCATGCCTGTCAGCAAGGATTTTGGGGGTCTAGCTCCCCCTTAGAGCTGGAGTTCCTTTTCCAACCAAATTTAATCTTTCCAATTTATTTTTCCTCTAATTCCTCATCATGTATTATACTTATAATTTACATATGTAATTCAATTCAATTGTACATTACAATACAGTAATAATTGATACCTCATATGTAAATCAAAGTTCACTTATGTAATACACGTGCACATTTTGACATTTCAATTGAATTCAATTGAAAATACTTCAATTCCTCATAACTTCTAAATTAAAAACAACACCTCAATTTTAACACAAAAATTGATGGTTAACACCACATGTGGTGTGAATTAAATCAAAGTTTTGAGGATTTTCAACTTTTGTATTGAAAATACTAAAAACTTAATTTAAGCTTATTTAGAGTTGAGTTACAAGAATTTTACTCAGAGGTGACCCCACCTTATTTTTTATGAGGAATCCAATGGTGAAATAATTTTTATATGTTTATTTATTGGATAAAAAGTTAAAATAATTTTTATTTAATTTTTTACAATTTTGTTAAAAATTCATTTTTACTTAATTTTTTCAAGTATAGATGTAATCTTATAATTCCAAAATTTAATGTAATTTTATTTTTAAATTGTAATTAATTTTTTTATTTTGAATATAGTTTTATATTTATATTTTGATTTCTATTTTAATAATATAAATAAATTTATTTTATTTATATTTATATGTTAATTTTGTTATTTGTGGTCTTTTGGGTATATGAAATTACCTCTAAGGCTCACATTCCCTCCCACTAAAAAAGAATATTACTTTGTAATATTGGTGTTTCTAGTGTGTCTGAATCTCCTCAGGAGTTTGGTAGCTTCTGGTATATCTTTTTCTTCTAACCATTCATCTTCACAAGCTGGGTCACTGTACCTAACAAGGTATTCCCTTACTTTCTTGGTTCTTAATTTCCTTTCTTTAAGAACTTTGGTGATTTTCTTAGCACCAGATGTCTCAATAGGAGGTATAACTTGGGGAATCTTATTCCTCAAGGGAAATTTCTCAGCATCACTAGATTTATATGGCTTTATCAAGCTCACTGGAAATGTAGGATGCTTACTGCTAAGTTCTTCAGATAACTCAACTTCAACAGCATTTTCTCCATGGAGGGCCTTAATCACAAAAGGTCCTGCAAAGGAGTCTTTCAAATTTTTACATCCTTTGATGTTATTGAAGTTAGTGGTGGATACAAGAACTAGGTCCCCCACTTTGAAATCTAGAGTTGCATGTGATTTATCCCATTTGTCTTTAGCATATGAAAAAGAGTCCTCCATGCACCTTACTGCATGCTTTCTAGCTTTGTCTAGCATTCCTTTGAAGCTAGCAGCTGTGGGATGTATTTCAATTAAATCTTTCCTCAACAAATCTTGGGGTAACTTGGGGTTCCATCCTATTTCTAGAATAGCAGGAGTTTGATTGGTACTGGCATGGATTGATGTTTTATATGCTAATTCCAGTGCTGGCAACAGAGTACACCAATAATGGGTAAATCCATCACAATCTTTGAATTCAAGGCCATATGCGCAAAATCTTCTCACCATGTCCTCCAAGGTTTGGATCATCCTTTCAGCCAGGCCATCAGTTTTTGGGTGGTAGGCTGTAGAGAAAGACAGTTTTGTGCCAAATAATTGGTGAATATTTGTCCATAGTGCTGAAGTGAATTTGGGATCCCTATCACTAATGATATTTGTAAATATCCCAGTCCATGACACTACTCTATTCCATATCAGAAGAGCTGTATCCATGGCTGTATCATCCTTGTGACATGGTAAAAAGATTGGAGTTTTACTGAATCTGTCCACAATTACTAGGCAAGCATTATAGCTTCTGTCACCTCCTGGTGGTAGGCCAGTTACCCAATCCATATGGACAATTTCCCAAGGTCTTCTTGGTTCTTGGATTTTTATCATATTTCCAAGTCTCTTGCCAGTGGATTAATTTGCCTTTTGACATCTGTCACAGGTTTTGCAATACTCTGCAACATCTTTCTGCCACATTGGCCACCATATGCAGGTCTTTACTTTCTCTCTTGTTCTGTCTTCAGACAGATGTCCTGAAAAGGGACTATCATGGCATTCTTTCATTACAAGATTGATTAATGACCTGTCTACAACTGTCATCACACATGTGTGCTTGGTTCTGTGGTAAATTATACCATCCAGTAGGTGAAATCTTCCTTCATCATAAGATTTTTTCCATAATTCATCCAAGGCATGTATTAGAGAGTTGTCTTTACAGTCTTTGCCAAGTAATTGGCATAAGATGCTACAATTCTTATCTTGAGTGTAACTACTTCTGACTTCTTCAAAGAAGGTGGTGTTCAAGTCTGTAACACTTATTCCTTCTATTGGGATTTGTGGTGAAGCTTCTTCTGGCACATAAGCAGGATTATCAATATTATTTGGTAATGGCCATCTGCTTAGTCCATCTGCATTCTTATGAATATTCCAATCTTTATGAACAATAGTCATATTGCCTCTGTATTCTTGTATGGCTATTTCCCATCTGAGCATATGTCTGTTGGGTGTCTTCATGTTCAGAAGTGATTTGACAGTTGTACAATCTGTTATTACCTCAAAAACACATCCCTCTAAGAAGTAGTTTAATTTTTCCAAGGCCCAGACAAGGCATAGACATTCCATTTGACTTGCTCCATATCTGGCTTCAGTTGGTTTGATTTGCCTGGATATGAAACATATGGGTCCTTCTACAGGTTTATCATTTATGATCTGAACTTGGTGAAGTGCAGCACCCAGTCCATCTCCTGATGCGTCAATATACAGTTTGAAAGGTAAATTAAAGTCTGGCATCAGTAAGAGTGGAGCAGTGGTCAAGGCTTCTCTTAGAGACTCAAAAGCTTTGACTCTGTCAACAGTCATTTCAAATACTGTGTCCTTGTCACACAATTTATAAAGTGGTCTTGCTATGGATGCAAAATCTCGAATTTGTTGTCTGTAATATCCTGCAACACCTAAGAATGACTGAATTTCCTTTTTATTCTGAGGCATGGGTTTTAGCAATACTGCTGCAACTTTATTTTTGTCAATTCCAAGGGACAAACCAGATACAACATGTCCTAGTGCTTTAAGTTCTTTAAATCCAAAATGACATTTCTTCAAGGATATTTTCATGTTTACTGATTGAATTTTTGTCAAAACTCTGAACAATCTGTACATGTGCTCCTCCCAAGTCTTGGAGCAGATAATAATTTCATCAATGTAAATGATTAACCATCCCTCTGAGAGTTCTTCAGGGAAGATTTCATTCATCATTCTTTGGAAGTGTGAAGGTGCATTTTTGATACCAAAGGGCATCCTCAAGTATTCATACACTCCACAATGAACAATAATTCTCAAGTATTTTCTTGCTCTTGGTGTCACCACATTTTGATGGAATCCTTTAAGGGCATCCATAGTGGTTATGTACACTGCTTGAGATATTTGAGTAAGGGAAATTTGGATTTTTGGTATTGGGTATCTGTCTGGAACAGTGTAAGTGCTTAGAGCTCTAAAGTCCCCAACCATTCTGGATTTTCCATTATGCCATGCCACTATGACTGGTGTAGTTATTTCTACTTCTTCATTGTGGCCTACTTTTCTTATTACACCAAGGTCCAGAAGTTCTTTGATATGAATTTCTAGAGCTTCTCTTGATTTTGGACTTGCTGGATATGCAGGTCTTCTTAAGAGTGGTGGATAAGGTCTCTCAATGTTAAGAATGATGTCAACTTCATGACCAATAATTGCTCCTAGAGGTTCTTTGTCTGAAGCAAATGCTCCTCTGTGGTTATACAAAAGGGAAGAAAGTTCATTTTCCTGTTTATCAGTCAGATGAAGGCTTATTTCAGCTTCATTTAACTGCTCAGACTTGAATTTCTCCAACTCTAAGTTGATTGGTGATACTTTGTTTACTGTAATTTGTCTTTTAAATGTTAAAAAGGCAAATTTTTGGCGCTTATTGTCTCCAATAGTAAAGTATCTGTCTTTGTTATTATGCAAATCTATCCCATACATGATTAAATAGTCATTTCCCAATATAAAATGGGTACTAGAGCAATTTTCCATAACAACAAATTCAACTGTGATTCTTCAATTCCCATTTATGTGTGGGAATATGACATTGGTCTAAAAGCTTCCTAATGCTTTCATTGGGGTACTTGCACTGTTGAATTTTATACCATCAATTGGTAACAATTGGTCTTCAAAGTTTGGTACACAAGTCTTAAGAAAAGATTTTCCAACACAAGAGCAGAAGGCTCCTGGGTCAAGCAAAAGTTTGGTGGGGTTGTTGTCAATCACCACTTCTGTTATACAGGAGTTACCAGCTGTATAACCTTTCCCTCTGTTTGGTTTTGTTTTCATAAGTTGTGAATCTTGAGCTTTTGATAAATCAAGTTGACCATTGCTCAATTGTGGCAAGTGGGAATAAGATTCCATGATGTCAAAAGTGGCGTTGATATTTTCTATATCTTTTGAAGATTCAGAAAATATGGATGACTTATCATCTGAATTGTCTTCAATTATGTCTTCTTTTTGAACATCTGGTTCCTTTTCAATGTCAATTTCATTTATTTTCCCCCTTTTTGGACATGTATTGGCTAAATGGGTGGTGCTTTGGCAAATATGGCACTTTCTGACTGTATCTGCAGATTTATACTTCATATTATTAGAATTTTCTTTGGGGTTTTTGTCCACAGAATCTTTCCAAGGTGTATTAAACCTTGTTTTGAGATTCACCCTACTAGAACCAATTTTGGTTCTGGTGGTTACTTCTTCCAATATATTTATAATATCTTCTACTGAAGATTGTTCAGTAGTCCTGCTTTTTACAGCATGCTCTAAGTCACCTCCACATTGTCTCAGAATCTTTCTATGGCTCATAAATTCTGACATGTCTGGATATAATGCTGTTAACCTGTCTTTTTGTTGGCAAAACCATGGTAAAGCTTTGTCTTTATCAGCATTAAATTTGGCAGATTCAAAGGATGTTTCAACTTTAAGCCTCCAAGCATCATATTCCCATTTGTTAATGATTTGGGTTTTCCACCAAGTCCAACTCTGGTGTCCATGTGCTTGTCTTATTTTTATGTACCATCTGTGAGCTGATCTGGTAAACAAGGTATTAAATCTTGCTGTTACCAATCTGTCTGGTAATTCAAAATCCTCTTTGATCATATCAATACCTCTAATGAATTCCATATGGTCATACTCTCCTTCACCACTGAAGTGAGGCCATTCTTTAATTTTCAGAACTTCTTTCAAGAGTGCTTGGCCCATTGATGGTTCCAAGTTATGAAAAGGAGTGGATAATTCATTTTTTAACTGTGAATTATCAGCATCCAATACTTGTGGATTTGGAATTCTTGTGCCCTCATTTTGATTAAGAGGTGTAGATATTCTTGGTAAGGTGTTCAGTATTTGTTCAATATCATTCATTTTACTGTTGCTACACCTTTGAAAATTTCTGTATTCATTTTGGAAGCCTTGTATTAAATTTATTACTTCAATTTTATACATGTCTTCTTTATGTGTCAGTTCTTGCCATAACTCTGTCTGTCTTGTATTATCAGAAGTGACTTGATTCAATTTCATTGATAATTTTGATACTTCTTCTTGTGAAGCATCAAAACACTTTTTCAAGGCAATGGTATATGTCTTTACTTCAGTAAATGAATTTGAAATGTCATCAAGGACTTTCTTGTTATCTGTTTTGATAATATTTATGGCTTGTTTAATTCTTGTTTCAATTATGTCATCAATATTGAATTTAGAATATTTATCTGTTAATTCTTTAATAATGGCAGATTGTTCATTTATTTTATTGCCAAAAGAATTATCATTATTGGAAATTTTAATTGTTCTTAAAACTTTTTCAAAACACATAAGTGTTTCATTAATTTGGCACAGACTCAGGTTGTTTGTTTTAATGTTGTTACAAATGGTTTCATTTTCATCAGAAAGATGTTTTTTCACATCACTTATAGCATTATACAACTCTGGGATGGAATCAAATATATCAGAAATAATTTCTGGAATTTTAATCTGGCTTCCTCCTTCTTCTGGAATTCCTTCATGGTTCTGGCCATCTGAAATACATTTTCCATGGCATCCTGCTGAATCTTTGGGATTCTGTAGCCCTGGCTGTAAGGTTTTGGGGCTGGTGCCTTCCCTTTGCCCTTGTTTGTAACTTGTGGCTGCTTTTTTACATTGGAATTGCTGCTGCTGGCCACTGGGGCTGTTTTTGGCACTTGCTTTGGTGGTGGAGGGTTGCTTTTCCTCCATTCTAGTGTCAAAAGCATCATGTTTTTCTTCTCCATCAATGGATGCCATCCATTGAGCAATTTGCAAGTGTTGGGATGGCCCAGGAATTTTCTCACAGTTAGGTAAGAATTCATGCAATTCTTCCACAGTTCTGCAAGGATCTGGTACTCCTTGAATTGAAGTGCATTGTTGTATGCACTGTCGCTGGCTTTGTATATTTCCACAGAGGCTTGTTGTGGCGGTGTCAGCTCCTTTTGAAGGTAAAATGGTATTATCAGCTTCAGAATGACCCATTTTAGTTGTTTGGAAATCATCAACTGACCCTTTTCCTTCTGTACCTGATTGGCCTCTGCCATAATCATGTCTATTACCTTTTTCGGAGCTGCTTGAGGGGTTATAGCTGGCTCCTGACCTGGTTGAAGGCATAATTATGGTTAAAAAGGCTTAAAATAGTAATTTTATGTCAAAAAACTTACTATTGGCCAAATTCTTAGCTTTCTGAAGGGTATTACTTATGTCCAAGTTAATCAATTCAGAAGATATTGGTTCAGGTTGGTTATTTTGAGTCACAATAACAGTACTATTATGGTCTTAATTAATAGTACTGGCAGGAATAATGCTGGTGACTGTTGAGGCTGTTTCAATGTTTTCTTGTCTTACCACGTTGTCAGAAACTAAAATTAATGAAAAAGCCAATTAATTAAGTAAAAAAAAGGTTATTTCAAAAAAGAAATAAAAATATAAGCCTCACTTATAATATGAAAAAAATTATGTTTTTTATGGATTTTTTGCATTATAAGTATTTTTTATATATTTTTAAATTTTACAATATAATAAAAAGGATTTAAAAAGAGTAAAAAAATATGTCACAGGTAAAATATCATGGCTGGGCCCCCAAATGTAAGGTGTGGATATGAAACTTTGATTAAAAATCAAGTACTTTTCCTGTCCTCAAAATTTGTATAAGGTAAAAATCAATTAAAAATAGTAAGAAATATTATTTTTAAGAGAAAACACACCAATTTATTGTTTATAACTTTATTAGTATAAAACAATAATATTATAAAAATTTATTGTTTTACCAACAATAAAAATTTATCCAAAAAATACTCTACAAGAGATATTTTAAGGCTACAAAAGAAATTTCTTCAAGAGCAATTTCAATTGGAATTAATTGAGAAATGAACTGCAAGCAATTAATTAAAGAACAGAGTCTTTAAAGAGAATATTAAAGAGAAAACACACCCAAAAGTGACCAGAGTGAATTTGGAAACAAAATGACAAAGTTTACAGTGATGAAAGATGCTTTAACTCACTTTTAGGGTGGTTCAGGGGTAAAAATGATTATACTGATTTTTTCACATGGTTAAAAGGTTCAAAATGATTTAAAAAAGGTGGTTGGAATCTCTTATTGATTGGTTTAACAGTGTTTAAACTAATTAATAAAAGGAAAAGATTCTAACATGCAGAGAAAAGTGGGGCAAAGAAGACATTCTTTTATACTCATCAATTCTCTTACTCCAAAAGTAAAATTTACTCTTGTCAGTGGTGAAAGGCAGTCTGACAACAGAAAAGCCAATTATGGCATCATTGAACCCTGGTTTAGACCAAAAAAGGCTGGTTTAAGCCATTTTAGACCCTCAAATCAGCCATTACTATAGCAATACCAGGCCTAGAGCCTTCAAAACACGTCAGAATGTGTGTCAGAGGCGTAGAAACTAGTTAAAACTGTTTTTACTATGATTGTTTTATCTTAAGGGTAGTTTTACCCTCTTGGCAACAGGTAAAACTACCCCAGTTGGTATCAAAACCTCATCATCAATTGAGTCCACAGACCCTGTAGCTCAATTCCAGGCCAAAAGTGATGAACTTTTGCGTTAATTTTGACATCTCACACCTGTCAGCAAGTATTTTGGGGGTCTAGCTCCCCCTTAGAGCTGGAGTTCCTTTTCCCCCCCAAATTTAATCTTTCCAATTTATTTTTCCTCTAATTCCTCATCATGTATTATACTTATAATTTACATATGTAATTCAATTGAATTGTACAGTAAAATACAGTAATAATTGATACCTCATATGTAAATCAAAGTTCACTTATGTAATAAACGCGCACATTTTGACATTTCAATTGAATTCAATTGAAAATACTTCAATTCCTCATAACTTCTAAACTAAACACAACACCTCAATTTTAACACAAAAATTGATGGTTAACACCACATGTGGTGTGAAGTAAATTAAAGTTTTGAGGATTTTCAACTTTTGTATTGAAAATACTAAAAACTTAATTTAAGCTTATTTAGAGTTGAGTTACAAGAATTTCACTCAGAGGTGACCCCACCTTATTTTTTATGAGGAATCCAATGGTGAAATAATTTTTATATGTTTATTTATTGGATAAAAAGTTATAATAATTTTTATTTAATTTTTTACAATTTTGTTAAAATTTCATTTTTACTTAATTTTTTCAAGTATAAATGTAATTTTATAATTCCAAAATTTAATGTAAATTTATTTTCAAATTGTAATTAATTTTTTTATTTTGAATATAATTTTATATTTATATTTTGATTTTTATTTTAATAATATAAATAAATTTATTTCATTTATATTTATATGTTAATTTTGTTATTTGTGGTCTTTTGGGTATATGAAATTACCTCTAAGGCTCACACTAATATAATTAACTCTCTGATTTTTAGTTGCATGCAAAACTTAAAATTTTTAAATTATTAAAATTAAAACTTAAAATTGATCATTTTTGATCTTTAAGTGTAATCTTAATATAAGTTTAACAGTTTTATAAGAGATAAAAATAGTGGATCTTGGTATTTTATGATTAAGAATTCCTTAATTCATTAATATTTTTTTTTCAAGGTTATTATTTCAGCCAATTAAAATCATACTGAAAACTCTAAAGTATGGTGTAATAATGAGATAAAAAGCTTTAATAATGATTTAATCATCATTAAAACTTAAAATATTGATCAGTTCCAGTGGATAGACACATTATAAGTCTTATATGAAGTATCTGGGTCCTGTAAGGAAGAATATTCACTATACAAAGACCCCTTCTTCCTCTTTTTCTCCCTCAGACACATTAAATACAATGAAATATTAAATAAAAAGGTAATCCATTTTGTTCTTTTGAATATAACTCTTATATTTCCTAGGTTTAAAGTCATATATTGTAATAATCACTAAACATCAAGTGATTATATTAATATTTTATTTATATGTAAAATTCTCTTAAAATCTCTGAATCCACATAAAACTACTAAAAATTATATTTCTCCCTATTTCTAATTGTAACTAAATTATAAATAAGTTTTAATTACTTATTTAGACATAAAATAGCTCAAAAGGTTTATATCAAGTGTAAAAAGTAGGCCATTGTTACTTTATTATAATATTTCTCTCTTAAATTTTTTCTCTTAAATTTCTCTAAAATCATCTTTTATCAATATAAATAGTATTTATATTGAATTATAATGTTAATATTAATAATATTTCAGGTTATAAATTGTTATTTATTATCAAATAAATTTTTTTAAGAAACTATAATTAGTTGGTAACAATTATGAATTGAAATAATTTATTAATATATTCATTTTATTATATTGTTTTCTATAAGATAAATTATATTGTTTGTTGTTTATGAATAATATAATACATGTTATGCCATAATTGGAATAATATCTTATTACTCTAATTATTTTACTTCTTATTACTCATTCTTATTAGGAAATTAAGAGTACATTAAGAAAGTATTATCAATTTCTACTTATTGTTTCATATTCAAACCTAAAAATCCTTTTTTCTCTATCTTGAAGCTCTAGCATAACTTCTTGAAAATTTGATTTTATGTGGATATTTTGAATCTTATCAGAAATTTTTATGTGCATAGAGGATTTGTTTACATTTTTACTTTTTTGAAAAGAGGAAAACTATTCTTTCTTGGTTTTGAGGGGCTAAATTTTTGCTACCACATTTGGTTAGACTGTGAGACAATCTAATTAATTTCTCAAAACACAATTTTATCTTTGAGCCATGTTCTAATTGAGTAATCTTATATCAACAAGCCTTCTAAAATTCTTCCATGAATATATGTTTTAATTAGGAAACCACATACTTACAACATCATTCTTGAAAAAAAACCCATATAAAGAACTCAAAATAACTTTTGTGTCTTCCCATTCTACTTTCAATTTTCCAATTTTGGTTACCGAATGTCACTTTTTGAAACAATTCATTCTAAGCTTTAATATTCAATGAATGACTTGTACTATGAAATTATTGATATTCTCTTTTATTAGCTTGAAAATGAATTTTTAATAATTTGAAAAATATTTTGCCATGTTGTGGATAAAGCCCAAACCCCATCTTACATATTTGTTTCAAGTATTCATGGGGAGTTTATTTTTTCTGTAGGCTTCTTTTTGGATTTTTAAGTACTTCCATTTTGATTTTGACTGAGTTGTAATATATGTTCTGATAATTTTCAAATGCATTGTTCAGAGGAACGGCATATGGATTATACATCAATAATGTTGTTTAGAATTAAAATTGGGAAGGAAGATCTAATTCTTCACTTTTCAAAAACTTATCAAAAAACTCCCTTCAAGTTCTAATTAGCTTTTGGATATGACTTGTTTATGGCAAGCTTATTCTATACAAACTATCTTGTGAGATAATGGAGTTATTGAAATTACCTTTGAGTTTCACATATATCAAAATAAGAGCCATTTGAGAGCCAAGGATGCTATAATCTTCGAGAATTTTGACCTTTTTCCTCCAAAAATCTCATTTTCAGTGGTTGTTGATGAGACCACTGTTGATTAATTTTTGGGGGAGTGGCCTATTGGTCCAGGGTCGGTGTTTGAACCCCCCTTGGAGTGGTTGGCCTACGTCCATCGCTCTTCTCCTTGTTCTCGTCGTCTGCTTCCACAAGGATGCCAAAACTCGATGCATGCTTTCCTTATCAGCTTGGAAATCTCAGCGAAGAACTCTTGCTTGAGATCCTCTCCTATCTCACCATTCATGATTTGTCGATCGTCTCTCGTCTCTCGCTCAAGTTCAAACGACTGGCTGATGAGCCTCAGGTAGGTCGAAATTCGCATCGGATCTTCGTTTCGCTTGTTTCTGATTTTGTCTTAATACAATTCACGAAAACCGTGACTAGCTATGGCGAAGAATCTATCATTCCCTATTCGTGGAGGCTCGACTGAAGTATCCATTCTTGCCGGGATTTGATCAAAGGCTTTGTATGGACCGGGAGGCTTGTACTTCACATGATCCCTGTGATCGCAAGGGAAAAGGCAAACAGACAGCCATCCAGGAAGAATTCAAACTGGGGCATAGCTGGAAGAAGCTGTGTCGGATCAGTTTAAATTGGCAAACTGGCTCAGCTCGGCTGACTTGCGTAACTCCCATCAATCACAGCCCATCTCACCCCAGTTCTTCATGCGGAAATCGTTCACAAGCTGCAGCCAGTTCTAGGTCTAACACCATCGTTAGATTCTATCGATCCTTGCTTTTCATTGCCCATAAATCAAGATTACCGGCGGAGCTGCCTACAGTTCATGTCTACCATCTCAGAAATAGCCCCCACAACAAGAATCAAAACTCTGACTTGATTGGAAGACTAGTACCTCCCCAGTCTCATGATCGACAAGCTTTTGGGGTTGGCGTTAGCGAAATTAGTATCGATGAAGGATGCGAGACAACTGATAGCGTTGGAATATCATTCTTAGTAACAGTATTCTATACAACCGCTCGCCTTACCGTCTTTCGCATTAATCTCCCAAGTCTTTCGATGTCATATTATCCAACAGAACTCGAATTTCACCCAGTAGGCTCTTTCCAACTTGACCTTCAACCCAAACCAACCGATTCCTCAAAACCCCTTTTTCACACCTTGGCAGAGACGGCCAAATTTCATTTTCCATTAATAGTAACTTGCTCAACAGATTTTTGTTTAAGATTCTTTCGGCTTTCTTGGCTTTCAGTTCCATCAAAGGACCGTCTTCAGATTACGCAATTATCGTTGGAAATGCAAAATAATAGCTGTTATTGGCCGTTGTCCCTCAGTCTAAGTCCTCAAGTATCATCTAACAGATTTAAAATGAGGATTGCCTACCCGATGCCGTTTTATCCCTCAACCTGGACAATCGGCCTACAAGAATTTGACATTGAACTCGCTCTGCCTAGCTCTGCATCATCACTGCAAATTCATGCCAATCACTTCTTAACTGCATTCGAACCTATTCAAGACAAATATCGAAAGCCTGTGCTAAAGAAAAGTGAGGGCTTAGGAGGCATCGTAGTAGGAATTGAACAAGCAGCTGAAAATGTGATTGTGGGAAGAGCAGACAACACGATTGATTGTTTTCGACTTTCTTCAGTCTCTGAAGATTCTAATTCAAGATTCAAGAGACAATTGACATGTTTTAATAGATTATTTGGGCATACTGCGAAGATTGGCTCAATAAGTGTGGATGAGAGTGGAAGATGTATTAGTGGAGCAATGGATGGTGTCAAAGTTTGGGAGGGCTCTAAATCAGTGGACGTCATCCCCGAAGAAACACATAATAATCAGAAAATTGAAGCACGAAAGATTATTTGGATTGGATCAGATTGTGAAAAGATTGTAAGCTTATGGGTGCGGGAAGACGAGAAAGATGGCAAACCAAGTATAATTAGTGAAGAAGTCAGAGTTTTAAGTTTTATTTGAAATGAAAGATCATTGAATAAGCTTGCTGCTTTTTTAATTGTATTTGTCGAACATGTAGAAGATTTCAAACTTATGCTCCAAAACTTCAATAAAAATTCCTACATTAATGGGGTTTATACAATGTAAATCATTCTTTTGAGGCAAACGGCTTGGAAAAAACCCATCCATGAGTTTTGAAAAGAAAATCACACCGTCCAATGATCTTCAAAAACCCAGGGGCTAATCTAAAAGGTCAACAATGATGCCAAGGTTAGTAACTATGCGTGCGACATACAATCATCACTAATTAAAAGGATACCAGTCCTGTATGCTTAAAGATTTGATTACAAATCACAGAGGTGGTTCTACTGAAAGGCTGCATTCGAACAATTCCCAAAGATTTGTAATGCGGGTGATTACAATAATTATAAGCTATTGTTTGCCAAGAATATAAATATTATTGAAGATAGTTATCAAGAAACTAAATTTTCAAAGGTACTATAGCTATTGAGACTTATGAAAAGAAAACACATTCATACTGATCCAAAGACCTTTGCAGAAATTTGTTTAAGGGTTTGAGAGATGCATGTAAGCCATTACATTATTTTGCCCTTTATTTAACATATCTTCTCATGTTCCCTTTTTTTCACGTAACTTTGAGGCGTAATAGAGCCCTGCGTTTTTCTTTTACAAAAATAAATTGGCCAAATTGTGTACTTTGCATTTTGAGGTGTATTTTAGAGGAAAAGATTATCAAAACTATTTTTTCAGAGAAAGGTAAGCATATACTTTATCATAGAACAAGCTCAAATTTGAGATAAGTGTGTTGGGTGGAAAAAGGAAAAATGTATGCCAAACGTTAGTCATAGAGCCACAAATAAAAATTTGGGCCATGTATTTGAGCAATATATTTACTTACCTAAATATTGATTTTCTCACTGTGATTGAAAAAATAGTCACCTTTCATTGAAAAAGAAGTCTTAGAAATTCTATAAGTGAAATCATTTTTGAATAACTTTTCGTCCTCAAATCCAATTTGGCTGATTTGCTTTTGAAGAAAAAATGTGATTTCTCGTGAGGCTAAATCATACCCGAAATGAAATCGCAACAAGAAAATTAAGAAATAATGCTAAGGAAATGAAATTAACGGGTAAAATCTGCTCAAACTTTTACGAAATTGCTTTATTCACTATCTTTATACTTGCATTTTCCAATTTCAACTTCATAAGGGTCAAAAAAAGCTAACGAAATAGCCTTATGAGGGTATAAATGACAGAATTTTAGTTTGTAAATTTAAATTAAATAAAATTAAACTTAAATTTTAAAATAAAGCTATAAGATTATTGATAAATAAATAGTATTTTCAATTTCAAAAAATTCTGTTCTTTAATTTTTTTTTCATTAATTTTAAATTATCTTGAAAAATTAATTTTATGATATGTATTATCTTGAAAAATTATTTTTGTGATATGTATTATCTTGAAAAATTATTTTTATGATATGTTTTAATAGTTCATTGTAATATTAAAATATTAAAAAAAAACTTCTATTTATTATAAAATAATTTCATCAAATTCTTAAATTCACCTTTATGATAAAAAGATTATCTTAATAATTTCAAAAAAATATAATATTAGGTCTTTTGGTTTGATTATTTTCTTCATCATGAAAATTGTTTTTAATTTAAGCAGATTGGTCACATTTTGTGTTAATTATTTGATAAGGAATATAGCATCTTATTTTTAATCATGAATATATTAGATCAATGGGAAATCTATGGAAATATAATGGAAAAGGATCATTTGAATCTAATTTCAATTATGTGTGAGAGATAAATATAAATCTTTGGTGGAAATATCCAAAATGAAAAATTAGAAAATGGCAAGAAATTTAGGGAATTGAAGTGAGCTTTGAGATGAAAAAATCATACAAAATTTGGGGAGAAATCACTTCAATTTCAGTGAGGGGAAAATGTTAAAAAGTGTTTTGATTGGTAAAATTCTTATTTGAGAAAGGCTAAAATTAGGTTTTATCAGAAAATGGTGTTTAGTTCTATTTTGACATGTAAGGGCATTTTCACATCATCTGTAATTGATATACTCTAAGGCATTTCAAAAAATTTTAGAGAGTGGATAATTATTTGGAACTCTGAAAATATTTCATTGCTACTGAATCTTTGAGCTTCCAACAAGGATATCAAAGTGCAGAGATTATGTAAGGTTTGTCTATGAAACTCTTGATAATAGTAACAAGATCAAGAGTACTATGACTGTCCTCAATAGAAATATATAATATAATAAGATATTATAACCACAAATTTAAATATAATTATTAAAAATAATTATATAAAAAATAAATTTAATTATTATTATAAAAATATAATAATAATAATTATAATAGATTATAATTATTCTATTATTTTTATAGTCACTAACAGTTATAACAATAAGACTTGTAAAGCTCTTAATGAGACAATTACACGTGGAAATATGAATATTAACCACTAATAAATAATATAAATATTATTTATAAAAGAATTATAACACACACTGTGTAGAAATAATTCTTATGGAATGAAATTCTATATAAAAAAAAACTAATACTAGATAAAAAAATATAGAACTTTAGAGAAAACTTACTTATAATATTTATTTAATACAACAAGTTAAACAACAACAGTTATTATATTAAATAATGATTATAAGTTAAAAACATGCCTAAAATCAATAATTTTAAGGATAAAAAAACTTTTTATGATAAAATTTAAGATTAAAGAGTTTTTAAAAGGAATTTGTGAATTTTAAAAGATATTTAAGATGAAAATTTTATAATATAAAATATATTATTGATGATTACAACAATAATCTGAATTCTATGACTTAAATTCTTTAATTTACAATTAATAAAGAATAAAATAACTTAAGAATTACTTTAATAATAAGATTTTATAAATAATAAAACTTTACCTGTTTAAATTTATAATATGATTGGATTGATAATGAATGATGGACAAAAACAGTGATGAAAAGACTCTTTTTATGTCTTCAGAGAAGCTCTCATGATTCATAATGAATATAGAGGGTGTGCTCATGTCAAAACTGAAAAACCATACTTAAAAACAAAGTTCTTAACTTAAGGCAACTTGTTTTTAATTCCAATTTAAAGTTACCAGTATTATTCCTAACTCCATGTAACTTTAATCCTCATTTAAACTAATTATTTTAAGTTTTTAATATAAATAAACTTATTTATATTAAAGTTCATCACATGAACAACTTAAAAATAGAGTTTCAAGCAGAAATCTCTTCAACTCAATTTTTAATTAATTTTTAAAGAAATCATAATTTTCTTTGAGCTTAATTAAAAGAGTAAATTTCCAGGCTAATTACCCAGGAAATTTATTTTGAAAGATACTTAAAATGTAATTTATATATAAATAATATTAAATTCTAAGCTGTGTGAAATTTTCAAGCAAATCCATTAAGATTTGGATTTTTAATGAATTTTTGAAGTTATTGCTATTTTTCCACGTAAAATAGCAATACACACCAAACCTTAGCTTTTGATAAGGTTTTGATGCTTGTAACTTTAAAGTTTTAAGCTTATTTGAGGTTTTTAAGCTTTATTAAGCTTTGACAGTTCTTAAAACCTTGATTTCAAGCCTGCATATTGGGATTTACCCTTTGGAAGCTTGAAATTCCTGTCCAAATTGGGATAAAACCAGTTTAAACCTTAAGGTTGGATCAAAGTCTAATCTTAAAGTTTAAATAAGGTTGAAAATCCTCCAATACAGGTGGACAACCTCAATTGAATCATTTCAGATTCAAAAAGTTGGGTACCCCAGCTCTATTTGGTCTTTTTCCTTTGTCCCACCTTTTTCCATGGATTTTGCCCTTTTATTTATTTAAAGCCATACCATGGCTTTAAACCCTTTTAAATTGAGCTCACACAGGATTTACATTCTGTATGGCAAATCCTTAGCCAATTCAGTAAATATACACCACACCTCAATTTTAACTAAAATTTTGGTAAGTTTGCATTAACCTTATGCAACTTTAAATTTAAGCTTATTTAAGCTTAAATTTAACAATTTTAAAAAAATGTTAAAAAAGTTACATTAGTACTGTGAGATTCTTAAATCTTCTAATAACACAAGAAATAAGTGTTTTTGGGTATAACACCTTATGGATGTATCCTAGGTTATTTTTGGTGTAGAATCCAAAAATGACATAATATTTATAACTTTGTTTATCCAAAATAAAGTTATACTTATTTTTTGTTATTTTTTATTTTAATTTAAACTAAAAAGTCTGTTTAAGACAAAATTAGCTGTTTATAAAACCATTTGTGGCCTTGTGGGTATGTTATACATACCTCACAGGCTCACATTCCCTACCACCAAAAAAATTGTACCACAATTTTTCTTTTGTAGTTTACCCCCAAGTTATTTGGGGGGGTATAATCCACTGTCGAACCTCTCTACTTATACTTTTAAGTATGTAAAGCACACAATTCAAACTTTTTATTGAGCAATTGGTCTTCTCTCATGTCTGAATCTTCTGAGAAACTTTTGGGAATCAGGTATTTTGCTTTCTACAATCCACTCATCTTCATGTTGTGAATTTTTATACCTGACTAAGTATTCTCTTTAATTTTTTACCCTAAGTCTTCTTTCTTTCAAGACTTTTAGTACCTTTTTCTCCTCACTTAGATCTAGTGGGGGTACTTCTAAGGGTGTTTCATTTCTTAAAGGAAATAATTCCTTGTCACTTGAAGTGTAATGCTTTACTAGACTGACAGGGAATGTTGGATGTTTATTTTCCAGTTCTCCTGACAGTTCTACTTGTACTGCATTTGTCCCATGGAGTGCTTTAATAATAAATGGTCCTGCAAAGGAATCTTTCAATTTCTGTGGGCCTTTAATATTATTAAGGTTCAAGGTTGAAACTAGTATCAAGTCCCCTACTTTGAATTATGGGGTTTTATGACTTTTATCCCATTTCTGCTTAGCATATTCAAAGGAATCATTCATGCTTTGATTTGCATGATGTCTCACTTTATCAAGAAATAGCTTAAAGCTTGAAGCAGTTGGATGAATGTCAACCAGATCTTTCTTCAAAGTATCAATTGGAAGTTTGGGGTTCCATCCTTTTTCCAACATTGCAGGGGTCTTGCCTGTTGAAGCATGGTTGGAGGTCTTGTAGGCTAATTCCAATGCTGGTATAAGAGTACACTAATCATGGGTAAAGCCATCAGAATCTTTAAGCTCCAGGCCATAAGCACAAAATCTTCTGATCATGTCCTCAAGGGTTTGAATCATTCTTTCTGCTAACCCATCTGTTTGTGGATGGTATGCTGTTGAGAATGATAACTTTGTACCCAAAAGCTTATGTAAATTAGTCCATAAGGCTGATGTAAATTTTGGGTCTTTGTCACTAATGATATTTTTAAAGAGACCAGTATGGGATATTACTCTATTCCAGATCAAAAGAGCTGTATCCATAGCTGTGTCATCTTTGTGACATGGTAAAAAGATTGGTGTTTTGCTATATCTGTCTACAATAACAAGACATGCATTGTAACTTTTATCACCTCCAGGTGGTAATGCGGTTACCCAATCCATGTGAACCACTTCCCATGGGGTACTTGGTTCTTGGATATGGATCATCAGACCAAATCTTTTACCAGTAGCTTTATTGGCTTTTTGGCATCTATCACAACTATGACAGTACTCAATGACATCTTTTCTCCAAGATGGCCACCAGGCACATGTCTTAATTCTTTCCATTGTTCTGTCTTCATACATATGTCCAGAATAAATGTTATCATGGCATTCTAGTAGTATTGTGTTAATCAACATTCTACTACATAGGACCATGACACATGTGTGTTTAGATCTATGATATAGTATACCATCAAACAAATGGAATCTTCCATTATCATAAGATGTTTTCCAAATATCATCCAGAGAATTAGCCAATGCTGCATCTTTGCAATCTTTGTCAAGTAGAGTAGTAAGTATATGGCAATTTTTATCTTGCTTATAGCTTTCTCTAACTTCCTCAAAGAATTTTGTTCCCACATCTGTGATATTAATTCCTTCAATTGGGATTTGAGGTTCTGCACTTGCAGGAACATAGGCAGGATTTTCAGGTGTATTGGGTAATGCCCATCTACTCAAGCCATCAGCATTCTTGTGAATATTTCCAGCTTTATGTACTATGGTCATATTGCCTCTATACTCCTGTATAGCAATCTGCCATCTTGACATGTGTCTGTTTGGAGTTTTCATGTTAAGAAGTGACTTTACTACGTTACAATCAGTAATTACTTTAAACACACTACCATCAAGATAGTAATGAAGTTTTTCCAGAGCCAAAACAAGGCAAAGACACTCCATTTGGATAGCTCCATATCTGGCCTCAGTAGGTTTAATTTGTCTTGAAATAAAACAAATTGGACCTTCATAAGGCTTGTCATTGACAATTTGAACTTGATGAAGAGCAGCTCCTAGACCTTCACCACATGCATCAATATACAGCTTGAAAGGAAGTTTCCAGTCTGGCATCAGTAATAATGGTGCATTGGTCAAGGCATACTTAATTTTATCATATGCTTGAATTCTCTCCTGAGTCATTTCAAAAACAGTTTGTTGATCACAAATTCTGTATAATGATCTGGCATGGATTGCAAAATCTTTAAGGTGTTGCCTGTAATAACTGGCAAAACCTAAGAAAGACATGATTTCTTTTTTGTTCTGGGGCATCTGTTTCAGTAAGACTGCAGCCACTTTGTTCTTATAAACACCAAGGCTTAGTCCTGAGATTACATGTCCTAGAGCTTTTAACTCATGAAACCCAAAATTACATTTTTTAAGAGAAATTTTCATGTTCACTTGAAGAATTTTCTTAAGTACTAATGAAAGTCTCTCTAAATGTAATTGCCAGGTTTCTGAACAAATGATAATGTCATCAATATAAATGATTAACCATCCCTCTGATAATTCATGTGGGAAGATAGTATTCATCATTCTTTGGTAATGAGAGGGTGCATTTTTAATACCAAAAGTCATCCTCAAATATTCATGAATACCACAATGAGAAATTATTCTCAATAATTTCCTAGAATGAGGTGTCAAAACATTCTGGTGAAAGCCTTTTAGAGCATCCATGGAAGTGATGAATCTTGCTTTGGATAATTGAGTCAAAGTCTCATGAATTCTAGGGATTGAATACCTGTCTGGGATAGTATAGGTATTCAGTGCTCTAAAATCACCAACCATCCTTGACTTATCATTATGCCAAGTAATGATTACTGGGGTTGTGACTTCTACCTCCTCATTGTGTTCAACTTTTCTAAGAACTCCCAGTTTCATTAGTTCATTAATATGATTTTCTAATGCTTCTCTAGCCCTAGGGCTAGCTGGGTAAGCTGGTCTTCTTAATAGTGGTGGATAAGGCCTTTCCACATTAAGCATAATGTCCACCTCATGGCCTTTTATAGCCCCAAGTGGTTCATTATCTGAAGCAAAGGCTTCCCTGTATTGAAATAAAATTTCAATAAGCTCTTCCTTCATTTCCAGTGTTAAATCAGGACTAATTTTTGCTTCAATTAATTGACTTGATACAAATTTTCCTTATTGACATTTGTTACTTGTTTAATGACAGTAATTTCTCTTTTTTCTGGAGGAAAAGCAAATTTTTGTCTTTTATTTTCCCCTATAGTGAAATACCTGTCTTTATGATTATTAATATCAATACCATAAATATTGAGATAATCATTCCCAAGTATAAAGTGTTGTGAAGTACAATTATTCATAACAACAGTTTCACCTTTCAGTCTTATAATTCCTGCAGGATGAGGAAATATGATTGCTGCTTCAAATATACCCAAGGGGTGCATATTTTGGCTAGCACTGCTGAATGTTATACCTTCAATTGGCATTAATTTGTCTTGCCAATTGGTATAGATTTTGTCAAGATAATCTTTTCCAACACAAGTGCAAAAAGCACCCGAGTCAAGATGTATCTTGGCTTCTATGTTATTTATTACAATATTAGTGATACAAGATGACCCAGCTGTATAACCTTTACCTCTGGCAGGTTTAGATTTTTGCATCTTGGCATCTTGCACATGTATGAGATCCATACATTCATCACTATACTGTGTTAAGTGAGTATGTACCTCAGTGACCTCAAAAGAGATATTAATGTTCTCTATACCAAGTTCTTCTGATACTTTTTCTTCCTCTGAAGGCTCAGAATCACTTTCATGTAAAGATACATCAGTTTCTTTTGTGTCTTCCACTTTTTCAACATTTATCTCATTGACTCTTGTCTTTTTTGGACAAGTGTTTGCCAAATGAGATGTGCTTCCACATTTATGACATTTCATGGGAGGTCTCTCATGTAGTTTATTTGGTTTTGAAATTGGTTTCCCACTAGTTTTGTCTATTGGGGTTTTGGACCAATTACTTCCAATTTTTTTTCTAGTAGTGATGTCCTCCATAGCATTGATATAAGCTTCTGTAGAGCAAGGCTCAATACATCTGCTTCTTATAGCATGCTCAAGGTCACCACCACATTTTCTTAATATCCTTTTATGTACCATTGTTTCAGACATATCAGGATGAAGGGAAGTTAACCTGTCCTTTTGTTTAAGAAACCAAGTCATGGGCCTGTCCCTCTCAATATTAAAAATGGCTTCTTCAAAAGAATTTTCCATTCTAAATCTCCAGGAATCATTTTCCCATTTGGAAATAATTTGTTCTTTCCACCAAGGCCAAGAATGTTTACCATGGTCTTGTCTCATTTTATAATACCATTTCTTTGCTGATTTGGTAAATAATGAGTGTAATCTGGCACTTATGTATTCATCTGGTATGTTAAAGTCTTCTTTGAACATATCAATTGTTTTCATAAATTCCATATGATTATATTCTCCTTCACCACTGAAGGTTGGCCATTCCTGTAATCTTGGAATGTCCTTAAAATTGCAAGCAGTTTCCACATCATGACTTGAAATTGTATGATTTAAATCATTATTCAAGTTAAGAACATTTCTGTCAAGAATTGGTGTGGATTGCCTTGGAAATTCATTTTTTAGTGATATATTATTAATACTTGATTGAATGTCTTCTTTCAATTCAAGTCTTGCTTTATCACTTTTTTTCAATTGTTCTTGAAAAAGAGCTGCATTGTGACCAGTAGAATTTTCCAAGTTTTGGACTTGTATTTTCAATTCTCTTAACTGTCCAGTTATAAAAGAAATTGAGTTCTCATCTGGTTGATTGAGTAAGGTAACTTTAGACTCAAGTCTTTCACAAATTTGTGTCAAAGACACAATATTGTCTTTATTAACATTTTCAAGGCCAATAATAGTCTTTTGTTGTTCTTTCACTTTTAATATCTCATGACCCAACTTCTGTTGGACATAATCAAATGCTTCAAATTTTGCCATAATTTCTTTATTACAAGATTCAAAGTGAGTTACAAGTTTTACAAAATCTATTTCTTTGGGAAAGATTGATTCAATCTTTCCTCCTCCTTGTTTTTGAATTCCATCAAGGTTCTTGCCATATTGAACACATTGTCCATGGCTGTCTTTTCCTTCTTTGGGATTCTGTAATTCTGAGGGTAAGGCTTGTTCCACTTGGGATTTGCCTTTTTCTTGCCCTTCTGGTTGGTTTTGGGGGCTTGCTTGGGCTTGTTTGGCACTTTTTGGGGTGGATTTTTGCTGGTGGATGCTTGAGGAGCTTCCACTTGGCTGGTTTCCTTGCCTTGGGCCAACTTCTTCTTCTGATCCTCTGATAACATGCATTGGTTTTTCAACCAAGCTTTTATCTGTTGGACTTGTCCTTTGACAGACATGGGTGTCTAACCCATCAGAAGGTCTTCTGTCTTTTCTGGTCCCATGAACTTCTTCACTTGAAGATAAAATGCATGGTGCCTATACAAAGACTTGGGAGAAGTTCCCACTCTTTTTGTTTTGATGCCAAGAACCAGTTCTTCCATTGAGATTGATAAATCTCCACGGCTGCTTGTTGGAAATGGTTCAGGTCTAACAGCAATAGCAGTTATGTCAGCTTCTGGACTCTCAATAAGAGGTTCAAAGGTGCTGGCTAACCTTTTGGAACTGGTGGAAGCTCTGGCATCCTCCATTTGTGCCTCTCCTCTGGGAAGACATTCTTGCCTTTTAGATTTGTGGCTGGAATGTCCTGGTCCAGATCCATTTGATTGGATGGAGTTGTTACTTCCACTTCTAGTAGGAGTCATTTCACGTCAATTTTAACAAAAAAGAGAGTAAAATTGAGTTGAATTCACCTGAAGGACCTCTAAAGGGCTCTTTGGTTATCAAACCCCTTGGTGGTGGGCTGGTTGGAATTTCAATACTGGACTCTGAGGTTTCAGAGTCTGAAGAATTTTCTCTGATGGAAGACACTAGGGAAAATTAGAAATATAAGTTATTTTATCAAATAATAAAAATAACTTATAAACTCAACTTATTAAATGAAGTTGTTTTAATGTAATTTATGGCAAATTACGTCAAAAATAAAGAAAAATGTCTAAGATAAAAGAAAAAAATGTTTTTTAGTAAAGATTTTTTATTTGATTTATTATTTTCTTTAAAGAAATAATAATTATGCAATTAACAAGTTAATTAATCAAAATTGTATTATTATTCACTTTATACTAGAATAACTCAAAGAATAAATTTCAAGTCTGTGATGTGAAAAAGCCACTAGTTAGACAAAAGAAATTTATTCCAAGTCACTCAATAGTATATTGTTTCAAACAATATTTTCAAGAAAAAAATAACTTTATTAATATTATAAAGATTATTTATAAGGGATAAATCCCAAAAAGCCAATATTAAGATAAATATGGCAATTTTACGTCAAAAAACAGTAAAATAAGGTCTAGAATATGATTTATGGCCCAAAAATTGGTTTGAAATCAAGGCCAGGCCCCCAAATGTAAGGTTTGTCTATGAAACTCTTGATAATAGTAACAAAATTAAGAGTACTATGACTGTCCTCAATAGAAATATATAATATAATAAAATATTATAACCACAAATTTAAATATAATTATTAAAAATAATTATATAGAAAATAAATTTAATTATTATTATAAAAATATAATAATAAAAAATAATAATAATAATTATAATAGATTATAATTATTCTATTATTGTTATAGTAACTGACAGTTATAACAATAAGACTTGTAAAGCTCTTAATGAGACAATTACACGTGGAAATATGAATATTAACCACTTATAAATAATATAAATATTATTGATAAAAGAGTTATAACACACACTGTGCAGAAATAATTCTTATAGAATAACATTCTATATAAAAAAAAACTAATACTAGATAAAAAAATATAGAACTTTAGAGAAAACTTACTTATAATGTTTATTTAATACAACAAGTTAAACAACAACAGTTATTATATTAAATAATGATTATAAGTTAAAAACACGCCTAAAATCAATAATTTTAAGGATAAAACAACTTTTTATGATAAAATTTAAGATTAAAGAGTTTTTAAGAGGAATTCGTGGATTTTAAAAGATATTTAAGATGAAAATAATCTGAATTCTATGACTTCAATTCTTTAATTTACAATTAATAAAGAATAAAATAACTTAAGAATTACTTTAATAATAAGATTTTATAAATAATAAAACTTTACCTGTTTAAATTTATAATATGATTGGATTGATAATGAATAATGGACAAAAACAGTGATTAAAAGACACTTTTTATGTCTTCAGAGCAGCTCTCATGATTCATGATGAATATAGAGGGCTTGCTCATGTCAAAACTGAAGAACCATACTTAAAAACAAAGTTCTTAACTTAAGGCAACTTGTTTTTAATTCCAATTTAAAGTTACCAGTATTATTCCTAACTCCATGTAACTTTAATCCTCATTTAAACTAATTATTTTAAGTTTTTAATATAAATAAACTTATTTATATTAGAGTTCATCACATGAACAACTCAAAAATAGAGTTTCAAGCAGAAATCTCTTCAACTCAATTTTTAATTAATTTTTAAAGAAATCATAATTTTCTTTGAGCTTAATTAAAAGAGTAAATTTCCAGGCTGATTACCCAGGAAATTTATTTATAAAAGATACTTAAAATTGAATTTATATATAGATAATATTAAATTCTAAGCTGTGTGAAATTTTCAAGCAAATCCATTAAGATTTGGATTTTTAATGAATTTTTGAAGTTATTGCTATTTTTCCACGTAAAATAGCAATACACACCAAACCTTAGCTTTTGATAAGGTTTTGATGCTTGTAAATTTAAAGTTGTAAGATTATTTGAGGTTTTTAAGCTTTATTAAGCTTTGACAGTTCTTAAAACCTTGATTTCAAGCCTGCATATTGGGATTTACCCTTTGGCAGCTTGAAATTACTGTCCAAATTGGGATAAAACCAGTTTAAACCTTAAGGTTGGATCAAAGTCTAATCTTAAGGTTTAAATAAGGTTGAAAATCCTCCAATACAGGTGGACAACCTTAATTGAATCATTGCAGATCCAAAAAGTTGGGTACCCCAGCTCTATTTGGTCTTTTTCCTTTGTCCCACCTTTTTGCGTGGATTTTGCCCTTTTATTTATTTAAAGCCATACCATGGCTTTAAACCCTTTCAAATTGAGCTCACGCAGGATTTACATTCTGTATGGGAAATCCTTAGCCAATTCAGTAAATATACACCATACCTCAATTTCAACTAAAATTTTGGTAAGTTTGCATTAACCTTATGCAACTTTAAATTTAAGCTTATTTAAGCATAAGTTTAACAATTTTAAAAAACTGTTAAAAAAGTTACATTAGTATTGTGAGACTCTTAAATCTTCTAATAACACAAGAAATAAGTGTTTTTGGGTATAACACCTTATGGATGTACCCTAGGTTATTTTTGGTGTAGAATCCAAAAATGACATAATATTTATAACTTTGTTTATCCAAAATAAAGTTATACTTATTTTTTTGTTATTTTTTATTTTAATTTCAACTAAAAAGTCTGTTTAAGACAAAATTAGCTTTTTATAAAATCATTTGTGGCCTTATGGGTATGTTATACATACCTCACAGGCTCACTGATTATCACCAAGACCAAAGGCTATAGTTTTACAGGACACATTATCTGCCACATATCATACAATTTTTGTTTCAGTTTTTTTCATCAATCAACAAAAAATTCCATCATCAAACACTTCTCAAAGCTGTAGCTCAGCCTCCCCCAAAAGGAGGGCTTCTGATTGGAACTTCTAAAAAAAGAGCATCTAGATATTTCTTGGATTCACACAAGACAGATTCCAAAATGTCTCACAAGACAAAGTGGTGCATATTTTTTATAAAAACACAATAAATCACTTCAATTGGAAATCCAGTGGGATTAATTTAATCTTCTACTCAATTCAAACAAGCTACAACCTGGATTTTGTCTGATACAGTTAAATACTTGAGTTCCTCTTTTTATAATGTATGCTCAATATCAAAATATTCTACACTTAATATCTCACAAATATATTATTCAGTTGAATGATAACCTATGTGTGGTACTTCTCCCTCTGAAAAAATGTAGAAATCCAAGTCTCAATATGTGTAAGATGTGTCTATGAAACTCTTGATAATATTACTATTAATCTAGAGTGCTGTGACTTTTCATATGAAGTATAAGAGATCAATTTATTATAACAAAAAATAAATAAATAATTTTTTAATGATTTATTTTACTTGTTATACACTACAAGGGACTATTACAGTACATAGTAATTGTCTACTAGAATCAATTACAAGGAGTATTGATAATGAAAATTCTTATTAAAATAATATTATTTTCATTAATGATTATCTTATTCAAGAATAATTATAATGATACTTCTTGAAACAAACTATACACTAGAGAAAAAATTTCCAAATTAAAGCGAAACACTCACTTATACTTCAAAAATACCTTGAAAAAGATTGGTAGAGTGATTTGATGGATTATTTCTGGATTGAAGGGATCAAAAATAGATTCATAAGAGTAATAATAATACATAAAATTTAAGAACTATTAAAAAAAGTATATTTCTTTGGTGAAAAATCTTTCTGATTGATTATGAAAGAATTAAAACACTTAAGAAAAGATTAGCAAATACCTGCTTGCTGGTACTAATTCTAAGATTGAATTATAGGTTGATGATTGGAAAACACAAAAAAAGGAGGCCTCTTTTAAGTCAAACACAGCTCAAAAAGGTGTTCCCTGCAGAGTACCAACAAGAGAAATGAGCGAGAAACAAATTATCATCTTTTGATTATTAATTACATCACTTGTTGTCACATAAGATTATCATAATTACTCAATTAAGTCATTTTACATGACTACAAACCCATTTATGGTTAAGAAATAAAGGAGTAACAACTTAAAATATTCTTTCATTTCAAAAAGAAACATTTTTTCTCAAATTTATCAAATTTATTGAAAATTTTATATGAGGTTGTATTTTCTGTGTTTCACATGGAATCATTCAAAATGGACTGTAAGTAAAACTTTTAATTTCAATTATGAATTTATAATTACTTTTAATTTTTATATGAAATATCCGTTTTTTACATTGGTCCTGAAAGCTTGAGAAGGATTAATAAAGAATTGTTATCTTAATGAATTTTTGAAGTTTTTACCTTATTTCTATGTAGAAAAGCAAATAGCATAGTATAGCTGGTTGCCATGTGGTAGGTTCATGGATACTAGTAGCAAAAAGGTTTTAATTGCTTATTTTTTGGGTTTATGCATAGAAAATAATTACTACTGGACATGGTTACAGGATTCAGAATTTCTCATTGCCTCCTTCTCACATCAAAATAGCAGCTTATTTGCTATTTTCTCATGATTCAATGGGATGGTAGCTTGGTAACCAGGTTACCAAAAAGGTTTTAAAAGACCAATTGGGCAAAGATAAGCCATGTATCCAAGCTTTGGAGCTTTCCACAGCTCAGAGGCCTCAGAAGTTGTGTACCCTGGCTCTCTTTGACATCTTTTGCCCCCCTTAGCTATTTTCATGTCAAAAATAGTAATTCAGGCTTCAACACTACTATCTACTGCTAATGTATCAAAACTGAATGTAATAACACAGTAAGATTAATTGCAACAAAAATGCATAACACTATTATTAGTGTATATGTAACATAAGATCTCTCACATTCCCATTATTTTGGCATGAAATGGATAAAAACAAAGATTTTCACAATTTATTTATGGGGTATTGATGATGTGGTGTTGAGGTATTTTTCATACTTCTACCTCATAAATTTGATTTGAGCTTATTAATACCATGGGGTTACCCTAGGTGAGAATTTGGGTAAAATGCAAATAAGCCCTCAAATCCATGGATTTACTTACTCACAAAAAAGTTATTCATATTTTCTATAATAAATTTTAATGTTAATTATGGCCTATTTGGGTATGTAAAATATATCTCAAGGCTTACAATATTATTCATCCAGAAAAGACAATCAATTAAAGTAAGAGGGATCTTGGGAGAAGTTAGAAAAACACATAAATATATTATTTTTCAAACTCACCAGTCTCAGTAAATAAAAAAATTTTAAAATAAATAATGTTAAAGAAAACAAATAAATCATTAACAAAAAATACAAGAATTTAAAAAAGAACTAAAATATATCTGAAAAAAAGAAATAAAATAATTGACTTGTTGAATCAAATAACAGCTGAGGCTATTTATTTTCAGTTTAAGGTCAATCAAATGCAAATTTTGCATCAGAGAGGGGATAAATATTGAGAAATTGAACAGAATAATTCAAAGATTTTGAAAATAAATTCCAGAGAATATATGAAAAAACAATCAAATTTTGAAAAACAATTGCTTACAGATACTCATGGTGATAATAAATTATAAATTTAATATTTTAAAATGAAGTCTCTTCATATGAGACAGTTATTTGGGGTAATTGAGCACCCTTTTAATATGAAAAGAATGAAAGGATTATTAGTTGATGACTCTCACAAAAGATTTTCTTCCAAATCATTTGAAAGGAAATGGCGAGTAATATGATCTCTGGGAAAGCTGAGTTGACATTGAATTTTGATGATTGCATTTTAAATGGAATTATGATGGGTTTTAGTTTTAATAGTTGTTTCAAGATCATTGTTATTTTAATCTAAAATATGAGTTTCTGTTCAATTATTGTCTAAAAGGGTCAAATTTTGGAAGATTATACATTCCCTAATAAGAATATTCATTTTCTTCTTTGAAATGAAGCTGAAAAGGATTAGCCAAGTTGACTCATATTTTCTTTAATACCCAAGATTCTCATTCAATATCGTTTTTAATTGTTTCTTGAAAAAAATTGAAATATTGAAATCTGTTCTCTGAAAAAGTTGGAATGTATTCAAGAAGAGAGGCTGTATGCCACAAAGTATATTGTACCTACCCCAAACTACAAAGATCTAAAAATAGCTGTTCAAATATGAAAAAAAATCATTTATATGTATACTGCAATTGAATAATGTTTTAAGAGGAAAAGGGGGACTAAGCTTTCCTGAGAGCATAGATGACTTGGCTTAGGTCCCTATTTGAATTACACTAAAATTTTCACCTTTAGTTGATCCAAAAATTATAAAGAAAGAGTTTATTTCCATGAGGGGTTGATGTGAGGAATAATTGAATTCCTTATTATTAATACTACATAAAGTAATTGTAAGAACTTTTTTGTTTCATTTTGAAATTAAAATAATGCAATTATGCAAAGACCTCGTTATATACCCAATTTTATTGGTTTAATTCATGATTTTGTCTCTCATACATGTGTTTTTGGTGTGGAAATTATTAATTTAACCATAATGGATATCAACATTGAGGATAAAACTAATTATTTTCATGTAAGAATGCGTAAGGGGGTAAGCAACAATCAGGAGATCCAGGGTACCCCTGATCCCAATAAATCTGAGGAATATATAGATTAAAATAGTTGATAGATGTCTGTTAATGAAACTTTCATCTATATAAAAGCTTTTTACAGATTTGCCACTAGGGCCAAGTCTTACTAACTCAGGATAAAATAGCAAAAGAGTTCCTATTTGGAGATAAAAAAGAGGTTAGGAGCACCATTGATTTTTTCAAACATGTAAGTTATTAATAATTCATAAGGGATATAAAAAATCAATTAGAACCCCATTTTTGGACTAGTATTCATGGAGATCCCTGATGAAAACAGGATGTTATCATGCCTATAGACTGCATCAAATGGAAAGTGAGGAACTAATTTAATAGTTAATTAAGAATGAAGTTCTTAATGAATAGGGTTTTCATTTTTAGTAATCAGAGATAAGAGTATGAGCTCCAATTAAAAAAACTTATTTATGAGCTCATAATATTAATTTAGAGGCTTACTTCCAGTCCATTGTGAGAATTTCAAGTAAAATACTGAATCATGAATAATTTCCTCAAATATAACCCATGACGAAACCTAAAATGAGATTAATAAATTTTGGAAAGGAATTTTTATTGAAAATTAAATGAATATTTACAGAAACTTCATTATTCCTTAACTATGAATTCATTGTTAACCACATAAAATCACAAATGGGAAATCAAAAGTATGTTAAATGGAAGATACAAATATGGGAATCAATTCCTCATCCATTTATCTTTAGTTTAAAACCTTTTTACAAAACTGCAAACTGACTGAAGTCTTAGAACAAGCCCTCTGTTTCCAATTTCCCCAAAATTCCTCATTATCAATTAGCTAATTCATTGTAGCTTTGATATGATCTATGAGATTAGTTACTTATTCCAATTGGATAGGAATGGTATATTCTCAAATAAAAGACTTCCCTCTTTGACTTTCTTCCAATATGAGGTGTATTTTCTCAGCTTTCAGGCTTCAAGGTTGGTACTATTATTCATGGTATGTTGATGTAATGCGAGTGCTTCATCTGGAGTCATACATAGGCTGACAGAATTTGTGTCCTTTGAAGTGAAAATTAAATATTGGATTAAGAATATAATGCAAGAAACCTCATTCTCTTATTATTAGATGTGCTTTTCAGGCTCAAAACTGCAAAATAAAGTTTTAATATTTACTATAAATTGATAAATCTGTTTTTTCATTTGGATTGTAACACAATGATAACTTCATGAGAAAAAAATCATTTTTATCCATGATTTCAAATCCTTGAATAATTTCATGATATATAAGCTTCAATAATCAAGTTTCAATCTTACCTCATCTTATCAATATCAAGACTTTATTATTTATCAGAAAGGCCTAATTTTTCTTAGCTTGTGGATTCAAAATTTATCTAATCTTATGGGAAACTGAATGCATATCTCCTCTCAATCTATTAATTTATTATGATGTACTTAGAAATATTGAAACAATTCATAGCATGAATTCCTACTCAAAAAGTGATTACTTACATGATTTAGAAAAACAGAATATTTCCACCTCAAAAACCGTAAGCCAAATCAATAAGCCTTATAAGTTAGTCAAATCTGATTTTTGTTTCTTGATACAAATTTCATTTCTTTTGGAAAGTGAATTTACAGATATACAAACCCATAAGGTATCTGATTCTTTTGCTATATAAAATCTCAATAGATCTTTTTTCTATTTTCAAATTATGAGATTATTATTTATCATTTTTGAGAATGAAAAGGATGATAATTTAGTTCATTAGCATTCTTGTTAATGATATTTTTCATCATTTCTTATTTTCGCAAATACAATCATTATTTTAGTGATATTATAGCTCTGATATTCCATATATCTCATCAAAGTGTGAATTTGCCATTTATTATTACAATTCAAAATTTATTTTAGTCATCAAATGTTATTTAAATTTTATCAAATAAAGAGTCCTACTAAAATAATAGTAATTTTCATTATGATTTACTTATGAAACCAGAAGATTTCACAATTTTCTCATGTATTGTATTCAGCAAACGTGCATTTGCTGAGTATTTGTTCGCATCACGATTCCTGTCATCATTACTGTCGCTGTTACTTGGGACAAGCCTTGTAGAAATCCTCTAAATGCCAAATATTAAAGCGCTGAAGAGAGGTAATGCCAAACTATGTAGCTATAGAGTACTTATTCATGAGCTTCTTTATTCTAATACAAAAGAAAACATTCGAAATTTGTTAACTAGCTTGGGTTGTTGATGAAATGAACTTCTCCTTGATGTTAGCCTTTTGGGTTTGTTGAGCTAGCAAAGATCACGTATTGTTACAAAAAAAAAAAGAAACCAAATCAGAAAAATTTGTGCGCAAATGACTATGCTAGTTGCTTGGCGATTGATTGATATGAAATAACGAGTCGTAGAAACAGCATTCTTTTCTAGGCGGAAAATATCATCAAGTTATGGTTTTGTGCGATTTCAATTCTGGTAGATGCGACTAGAAGTATTCAGGAATGGCCCAAACACTTAAATAATTGCAACATGCGAAATTTCAACGATATAAACACGACTTTGTATGAGCGAGGCAAAGTTGCGCAAGCGATATGGGTTAACGAACGCTCAGGACAAATTTGAGCGCCCTTTTCGGTGCAAGCAAAGAACAATCTCAACAAGTTCCCTTTTTTTCAAAGCCCACATTAATCTTGATTCTCGTTGGCCAAATTTGAGTGTAGGGAATTTCAAAAGTTCGGCACCAATAGGTCTCCGGCAAATCTTAAAAATACGATGGCGCCAGCGAAGACCCCGAAGCCGACTAAGATTCCGGTGTTGGCCTTTCGACATTCCGGATTGTTCATTTCCTGATTCAATATCTGTTTCCACATGGGTTCGGGTTGAGATGATGTCACATAGCTTGGCTTCGCAGCAGAGCGGTCACGAATAGCCATTTGGATTGACTGATTGTGAGAGTTTTTCTAGGATGTTGAAAGGAAAACGTATAGGCTTCAGTAAATTTTCAAGGGAATCAGGCAGCTATCGAAAGCCTCGGTACTCTCGATGAAATCGCTCACCTGATGAAATCGCCGGAGGAGCAGCTAACGATGGTTGTGGCGAAGAGAGCCCTTCGTTTGACGGGCACGGCTCGAGGCTGGGGATGACCTCCGTGACGCGCAGTCGACGCAGCAAAGAACCGCGCGGCAGAGATCGTCTTACCGTCGACGGGCAATCCCCGATCCAGCCCCACAAGGAGAAACCGAATGAATCTCGGGGACTACCTTACACTGCAAGGAGCAAGGTACAAAAAAATCATTCTGAGTTTTCTGCACTTAATTTGCCTCTTGAGCAAGATGTACAGTGCCCTGCCAATTGTATGCAAACACGAAGTTCATACAGGCAGGGCCCCTGTACACCAAAAAATTGTTCAGCAAGTTTTTTTGGGGGGGGGGACTTAAGAAAAAAATCACATGTAATTGATTGCAATTCAGAGCAGAGGTAACAACAGGCAACACAGTAGACAAACAACATGAAGAGTAAAAAAAAACTAAAAAAACTTGGTGGTCCTAATATGAGGTTGGACCACCATGTTGATCAATGACCATCTGCATCCTCCTTGGCATTGAGGATGCCAGGGTGAATGTTGCTCCAGGAGGACCAAATAGTGTCCTTGAGTTCATCCAAATTTTGAGGTTGGTAAAGTTTTGATATTTGGCTTTTAATTGACTTCCAGATATTTTCAATTGGATTGAGGTCTGGTGAATGTGCCAGCCACTCCATCTTGAGTATCCCATTTTGTTGGCACCATTGATTGCTGAAACCCGCCGTATGAATCAGCACATTGTCTTCCATTAGGTGAAGTCAATGTCGTCCTATGATCCAGGGTGCTTTCTCCATTTGCTCAAAAAAGGGGCAAAGGGCTGGGCAGTAGACCTGTTGGACCATCTCTTGGGAATTCATCCAACCGTCCAAGAATACAATGCTGCTATGGTGAGCAATGCAAAATCCCCCCCATATCATAACTGATTGACGGAAAGGTTTTCAAGCAACCACTTCTTGTTTGCGGTGCACCAGACTTGGATTTGATTGACTCGTTTTCCCAGCTCAAAAGCCGATTCATTGGTCCCTATTACTTTGGCCCATTTGTTAATTGTCCAATGCCTATGAGCCTGGGCAAAAGCGAGCTGATGTTGAAAATCTTGTGGTTGTAAATATGGCTTCTTAGGGACTATTTGTGAGTGTTTCCCTAACTTGTTAATCTTGAGTTGAACTGTGCGAGGTCATTAGAATGATGTAACTTGAGCAATGGTAAGTTGTTGACATCAAGTAATAATATGGCTGAGTTGTTGCCGGTCATGCTCAGTGAGTTTTGTTGGTCAGCCGGTTTTTTGTTGAGTCGTAACAGTGCCAATTTGTTTGTATTTTTGGAATGTATTGTAAACAGTCATTGGAGGGAGATTATTCCACTCTTTGGTGGCTCTAAACAACAGTCCAGCCAGACGCATACCCACCAATCAGCCTTGGGTTTCAACATCTAAGTATGGCATCTATGGTGGGTAAGGTCATATTAGCAAGTGTTGAAATTTTACAGAAATGAAAAAGACAAACTTACCAATGGTATAAAATTTTGTATTCCACAGTATGGATAGAGATGATGGATCACTAGTAAAGTGATTAAATAGGTAGCAATATGACAAAGGGATAGCAGCAGATGACGTTGGTTGGAGACAAGGATGGGGGGCCTATTTAACATTGGTGCATGAATTGTCTTCATACGTGGAACTGCTGATTTCATGAATAGAGCAGTGGTCAATGTTTCAAAGTAACAATTGAAAAAACAAATAAAAAATATAAATTATGATAAGTCGAGAAAAAAAAGAAGTTGTGTTTTGACAGCCCACAGGACCAGACTGGCCAATGAGAGTAGTCTATTGGTCAACATGCTGCACGTGTGGGCGCATGTTGATACAGGGCCCTTCCTGTATGAGCTTTGTGTTTGCATACAATTGGAAGGGCACTGTAAGTCATTCTTCAGATTTAATAATCCCTTTAGATGGGAGTTCCAGTTTGGATCTTTTGCTGAAGCAGGTCGGCTTGAAAGAGCATAGTGACTTTGGTTGCAAGCTATGGTTCCTTCTTTCAGGGTCAAGGGTATTTTCTTGGATTCAGTAATGTCATCATAATCATCTGGATCTTAGTTTTCAGTTGTAACCAACATATTTGATACGTTAAAAGCCAACTGCTCATCAGTTGGTGTTGGTAGAATATCATCTTGATCAGCTTGTTCTGAAATTGGATTAAGTAAGTTTTCAATACTCATCTGAGCCCAAGTCCTTGATTGAAGGAGGCCCTCACAGTGAGTTGAATTTTTGAGCTGAGCTTGAAAATTTTGAAGTGCATCCCTAAAGCTGGGTATATTGTTCACAAGTGGTTAAAAATCAATTGGATTGGTTGAATCGGTTAGTTCACTGCAGATTCTTGTATGTTGCCAGCAGTTGGAAATGGTTTCTTGGCTGACTGAGTCCCAAGCTTCTTGCATCATTAACATAGCCTCCAGTTGATTAATATTGTAAAGTTCCTGAGAAGAGTTTAAGTTTTATTCATCATATTGACTGAAAAACAACTTAAGAAATGAGGCTTGATAGTGAGCTTTGCATGTCTTGATAATGTCAGCATCACAAGGCCGTATAGAAAAAAAATAATGCTGGTGGGATTTGGGTGAAAGAAATGAATTTTGATATTCATTAAATCAGTCAGCTTCGCTTCATTCACATGGCCACTGAAGTTGTCGAGTAAAAGAAGAATCTTGTGGTTTTTCCTTTTAAAGTAGCCGTTGATTTGCTTGAGCCACTCAGTAAAAAGTAATTTTGTCATCCATGCAGTCTGATTAAAATAATAATTGAATCCCCAGTGTGAAGAATTGTTTTGGCCAAATGCTCTTGGTCTTGTGGCATTTCCAATAGTTAATGGATCAAGCTTGTGAGTTCCAGTAGCATTAAAAGCTATCAGGTAGGTACGTCCTTTCTTAATTCCTTTAAGAACTGAGAATGCTGTTGTTGCTAATGATTTATTTGGAGGCATGCTTCACAGACAAAAAATTAGAATAAGAAGAGAAAAAAACAAGAAAAACAAAAAAACTTACCAGTAAATTAAGCCTGTTTCATCAGCATTATAAACATCATCTATAGAATAATGAACTATGATTTTTTTAAGCCCCTCAAGAGCAGTCTCCAGCCCTTTTTAATTTAAAGGACCAGCTTCACTATGGAGTTTGTCAGGCTGAAACTATGATGAAGATGTAATATAGACTAGTTAAGATCTTTAACTATGTTTGTGATATGGATAAAAGGTTTGAAATAAGGGTATTTAATTAAAATAAAAGGGCTTTACTATCAAAAGATAGTGGTGGTGAGCGCTGCTGAAAGCCCTGGGTGCAGTCCTACCAGCTGGGTTACTACAATAAGAGCAACAATAATTAAGATTATAATTACACCTGTTTATTACCCAAGAGTAAAACTGTTTTTGACAGTTTACTATGTAGGGTATTCAAGAGCAGGATGAGGAAATAATTCTGGCTGTGAAAAGCCTCCTTTTTATCCTGAAATGGGGTGGAAAGGGTGCTGGACCTTTCCACATAGAGGAAGTGAAGATTTTTCACCTTCCAAGACAGGCTTGTGGTTTACAAATGACCTGTATAGCCTGTATTGGGCTCAGATGTGGCTTTGAAACCACATCTGGGCAGTTTTCACCAATACAGGGTGAAAATTTTCATCTGGGGACCACATAGCCTGATTCTGACGTGTATGAAGCTTAGAATGCTGTACAAAAACTGTTTGGACCCCATTATCGACTGAATTATGAGTTATTGAATTATAAGCATGCTTTTTTGTCTGTTTTACACCTCATAATCACAGTTATGGGATATTATCCCATGGTAAGGCTGTATTGGCCAAAATGTGGGATTTTGACCTTAAAACAGATATACCTTTGTCAATTCTTGAAATATCAACCTCAAGATTGGTAAATTAGATTGCACTATATGTGCTCTACACAATGGTACCTCATTTGATATGGTTATCATTAAATATGACAAAGTTATCCCCTGTACAATATTTTTTGTACATAGGTGTGTTTTAGGCAAAAGCTGTATTGGGCTTGTTTGCCCCATAACTTCTGTTATAGTTGAGGTATGAGGAAATTAATGACACCATCAGATAGCCCTCATTGTGCTATTTCAAAAAAGACCCCACTTTAGGTATCTCACACTAAAAGTGTAGAAGTTAGATGAGAGGTGAATGTTTTGTTGACCCTTATTTGGCCTGAATTTGACCATAACTTCAGTAATATTGGTGCTAGCTCAGTTTGGCTGGTACCATTGGATAGCCATGGCGTAGAGCTTCATTTTGAATACACATTTGATGGGGTTAAGTCTCTCCTTCTGGATTTCAGATGAGGGGTGAAAATTAAGGTTTATGCTCAGCAACAACTTTGAGCAGGAATAACTTTGTTTGGGACTTACATTTTTAGAAAGAGGTGAGTTTCCTCTTTCTTTTGATACCTTTTGAGCTAATTTGGCTCATCTCCATGTTTTTGGTGGTATCTTGGCTATACCATTGATTTATGGTATTTTGGCTGTCATGCTTGTGCTCTGGTTTTGAGCCACAGGCTGACATACCCTCCCTTCAAAAAAGGCTCATCATTGATATGACTGTTCAGTCCTCCTAGAGGCTCTGAATCTCCTTGAATGAAGGTTCCCATCTTGTATGGCATCTTCTGCCAACCATTTGTCTTTATCAGCTGTTTGGTTCTTGAATCTGACTAAGTATTGTCTTTGATCCTTCCCATTAAGTCTGATCTTCCTAGCCCCAATGATTTTACTTACAGGTCCAGGGGAGTCCTCCACTTCCACTATCTCTGGTTGTGTGAGGCTCTTTCTCCTGGAGGGGAATTCATCCTCCTCTGTTTGGAAGTATGGCTTGACCAAACTCACTGGAAAAACTGGGTGTTTCCTGAAAAACTCCTCTGTGAGCTTGCCTTCCACTGCATTGTTACCTATGCACTTAATGATAGTGAAGGGCCCTACAAATGAGTCTCTCATCTTCTTGGGTCCTTTAAGATTATTGAAGCTTAGTTTAGACACTAACACCTGGTCCCCTTCCTTAAAGTCAGTTTCCATGTGTGTCTTTTCCCACCTCTGCTTATTATAATCTTTTGCCTCAGCTATGCATTTGGAAGCTGTGTCACAAGCCCTCTTCCACATATCATGGAGGTCCTTGGCTGTGGGGCGGATGGTCAGAAGATTCTTCTTCAAGTGATCCACAGGCAACAGGGGATTCCACCCTTTCTCTACCAGTGCAGGTGTTCTTCCTGTGTTAGAGTGCTGACTTGTATTATAAGCCAGTTGGACAGCTGGTAGAAGTGTAACCCAATCATGGGTGTATCCCTCATGGTCCTTGTATTCCATGCCATAGGCACAGAACCTTCTAAGGATGTCCTCCATTGTTTGGATCATCCTTTCAGCTAGGCCATCTGTTTGTGGATGGTAAGCTGTGGAAAATGCAAGCTTGGTGCCAAGCATTTCACACAAGTTGGTCCAAAATTCAGATGTGAATTTTGGGCCCCTATCACTAATGATGATTTTAGGGACTCCACAGGTAGATATGATGTTATTCCAGAATAACAGAGCAGTATCCATGGCTGTGTCCTCTTTATGGCATGGTAGACACCTCATACTCTTGCTGAACCTATCAACTATGATTAAGCAGGCATTGTAATTTTCTTTTCCTCCTGGGACAAGTCCTGTGACCCAGTCCATATTGATGGTTTCCCATGGGTGTTTGGGTTCCTCTATGTGTTGAAGTAACCCATACTTCTTCCCATGTTTCCTATTTGCCTTTTGGAATCTTTCACAAGTGTTGATGTATTCACTCAACTCTTGTTCCCACTTGGGCCACCAAGCTGTGCTTGCTACCCTCTCTTTGGTCCTGTCCTCACTAATGTGTCCCATATAGGGGCAGTCATGGCATTCTTGCAGGATCAGAGAGATGTGGTCTCTGTCTACCACTGTGAGTGCACTTGTGTGCTTTTCTCTGTGGTAGAGCAGGCCATCTATAAGGAAGAACTTATTATCCTTATAGGCCCTCAACCAGGGTTCTTCCAGCTGGGATTGCAGTTCTGGACTCCTGTACTTCTGTTGAAGGAGTTGCAGTAGTATGCCACACTGTTTGTGTTTAGCATAAGACTTCAGTACTGCACTAAAAAATTAATTGTGTAGTTTTGAGGAACTGATTCCCAGTATGGGAGTTTCTGTTCCTTCTGAGGCAGTGTTTCCACTGTCAAGGGTACCACTTCCTGGTGCCCATTCAGAGAATCTGAAGTTTCTCTTCCTATCTATTTCCATGAAATGGATAGGGATCTTGGATGCAAATTCAGGGTCATAAGCTGGATTGCTTTTGACATTATCTAGTGGCCATCTGCTGAGGCCATCTGCATTGGTATGGCTTTTACCTTCTTTGTATATGATGGTCATGTTCCCTCTATACTCCTGGATGACTATTTGCCATCTCAGCATGTGTCTATTTGTAGTCTTCATGTTTAGTAAAGACTTCAAGGCTATGCAGTCTGTGTAGACTTCAAAGACTGCACCCTCCAAATAATAATGGAGTTTTTCTAGAGCCCAGACTAAGCATAGACATTCAATCTGGGTGGCCCCATACCTGGCTTCTGAATCTTTCAGTTGCCTAGATATGTAGCAAATTACTCCCTCTCTTGGTTCACCATCCACAATTTGTCTTTGGTGAAGGGCTGCCCCTAAGCCTTGGCTACATGCTGCATCTATATATAACTTGAAGGTAGTTCAAAGTCAGGCAAGATGAGCACAGGTGTTTTTGTGAGTTCATGTTTGATCCTCCCATATGCATCCCTCCTTTCCTTGGTAATTTCAAAAACTACATCTTTTGAACATAAATTGTATAAACTACTAGTTATGTGAGCAAAATTCTTGATGTGGTTCCTATAGTAGCTAGCAAACCCAAGAAAATATTGCATCTCTTTGATGCTCTTTGGTACTGGCTTTTGCAGTACTGCTGCTACTTTATTCTTGTCAATTTCCAGACTAAGACCTGAGACTTTATGTCCTAGAGCTAGTAGCTCTTGTTGGCCAAAATTACACTTTTTCAGTGAAATTTTCAGATTGATGGGTGTAAATTTACTTAGCACTCTGTCTATGTATTGTACATGGTTTTCCCATGTCTCTGAGTATATAATGATATCATCAATATATACCACCATCCAGCCTTCCAATATTTCTTCTTGAAATATTCTGTCCATCATACTTTGGAAGTGGGCTGGTGCATTTTTGATGCCAAATGGCATCCTGGTATACTCATATATGCCCATATGGCATATTATTCTGGGTAATTTCATGGAGTTTGGTTTAACTCCATTTTGGTGGAAGCCTTTCATACAATCCATTTTGGTTATGTATTTGGCTTTCGCCAGTTTATCCAAGGCATGAGGTATCCTAGGTATAGGGTACCTGTCTGCTTTTGTGCAGTTATTCAGAGCTCTGACGTCTCCACACAATCTAGACTTGCCATAATTCCAGGTGATTAGGATGGGAGTGGTGATTTCCACTATTTCATTATGTCCAATCTTTCTTATGAAATCCATGTCCAGGAGTTCATTGATATGTTTTTCAATCTCTTTCCTGGTTTCCAGGCTTGCTGGATAAGGAGGTCTCCTAAGCATGGGTGGATAAGGTCTTTCCACATCCAGATATAGGTCTATATCATGGCCTTTGATCTTTCCTAGTGGTTCTTCACCAATGGCAAATGCTGGTCTGTTCTTCCTCAGCATCTTCAGTAAACTTAGCTTTTGTTTACTGGTGAGGGTGGTGCTAAACTGTCCCTCTCTGAATTCCTTCAGAAGTTCTTATAGTGGATCCTGAGATTATATCTGGTATATATCAAGTGAAAATTTCTTTTCCTTGTTAGTACCAATGGTAATGTGCCTATTTTTACTGTTGTAAATATCTATTCCATACATCCTCTGGTAATCTGTTCCCAGTAAAAACCCTTGGATATGGGCATCATCAAGCACTACAAACTCTGGGTTGAGTCTGATATTACCCTTCCTATGGGGTATAATTATTTCTTTAATAATTTTACCAATGGAAGTCATCTTCCCTGATGCACTCTTGAAGTTCTTTGCCTTAGTTGGCAAGAGCTGTTTTTAACAATTGGGGAAATGGTTATCCAGATAATTTCTGGCCACTATGGAGCAGTGTGCTCCACTGTCAATGATCAATGGATGTTGAGAATTGTCCCTACATACAGTCATTTTTGTGGCTGTTCCATGTATATATGCCATTCCTTTGGTTGGTGTAACTAGCAATGTTTGTGCATCTTGTGTATGTTGGCACAAATTTTTGTTGGCAGTATCCTGTGGCATGCCTGCTTCCAACTGTATGTATTGAATTTCTAGTGGGGTTTCCTCTTGGTATTTCACTAGAAATTCTTCTCTTGGGTTTGGGTCATCATCAGATGGTTCTCTGATGGAATCACCCATAGAGTCTGATTCAGAATCCTCTGTTGAGGATTTCTCCTCTGGGACTTTCTCAATGGCATAGACTTTTTTCTTAGCCTTTGGACAGTTGTTGGCATAGTGGTCTGTTGAACCACAATTGTGACAAGAATTCTACTTATTTGCCACTTCTGCCACTCTTTCTCTGGGTTTTTCTTTAAACTCTACCCTGGGAGGTTCTCTCTCTTTGAGACTACTGCTTCTATATAGGCTGAATTTCCCTATATTAGTTCTCTTCCTTATATCTTGTAAGGTATTAGCAATATAATCTAGAGTGCAGTTTTGGTTGCATCTGCAATTTACTGCATTCTCTAGTTCTCCTGGCAGTTGTGTCAGAAGTTTGTGATTCCTCATTGGGATGTCCATCTGAGGATCTATTGCTTTAAGTCTTTTAGACTGTCTAAGACACCACTCATATGGATCTTTGTCCACAGAGTATTTGTCATTTTCAAATGACATGGTCTTCTGCCATATCCAAGTTCCATTACTGTACTTTTGGATGATTTGACTCTTCCACCATGGCCAGTTTCTCCTGCCATGGATTTCTTTCATTTCTGTGTACCATATACTAGCATAACCTTTAAATGCTGTATTTAGTCTATCAGTAATCCAGTAATCTGGTATTCTTGGTACATCAATGAAGAGTCCATCAATATAATCTATGAGCTCCATATGATCATATTCTCCTTTTCCAGAGAATTTGGGCCAGCTTGAGGCCTCAGGAGGCTGTTTTAAGGCTTCCTTTTCTGAATAAGACATGCCATCTCCATCCTGGTATTGTGATGGAGATCTTGCCTTATTCATCAACATGGCATCTGGTTGATATGGATTATCCATAACTTGGCCTTGTGGTTGGGGCATCAAGTTATGGTAGAAATTAAACAATTTGTTTATGTATTGATCCAGACAATCCCTGTCCCTTCTGCTGTGGTGTTGTTCTTCAAAGACAAGATTCAGTCTTTTGTTGGTCTCTTCAGAGGCTTTGCTCAATTTAGAATGTTCTTCTTGAAGAGTTTTAACAATTTTATCCATGGAGGCTGTTATTTTTTTCATCCTCTCATGGCTTGCTTCAAGTTCCGCAAACTGCTTTTGAGTTTGCTCAGCATATTGGGACATTTGTAACCACAGTGAATCACTGTTTGAGTTACTCTCAGGTGTGACAATATTATGTTCAATCTGAGTGGGGGTAATATTTCTATTGCTAGGACTACTGATTCAAGAGTGGTTTACAACTACTTCTGGTTCTTGTGCCCTTCCTTCACCAAATCCAACAACTTCTGGATCATGGGGTCTGACTCTCTCTGCCTTTGGCTGAAAGAGGTCTTGTTTTTCCCCTTGTATCCTTTCCTTCTCCTGGAAACCTCCTGGAATTGGGAAGAGTGGTGACTCCTGGTCATTGATTTGTTGGTGTCTGAATGGTGTGAAGCCACTGGAGAGCTGATTTGGCCTGCTCCTTGTGAGCCTGAAGGAATATGAGTAGGCCCTGTCTGGGTTAACTGTTCTTCTATAGCTTTGATAGTGGCTTGATTCTCCCTTATCCTCTGTGCCCTTGCCTCTGGGAGTCTGAACTTCCTAGTAGGATTCCAACCTTTGGTGATTACCATAAGGTCCTTGAAGTCTATCTCTTTGCAACAGATCTTCTGGCAACTTTCTCCAAGTTCTTCCCAGTGAGATGCCAGGTTGAACCTCTTGTTGTCCATGCTCCATTGAAACAAATCTTTGAGGAGTTGGTGGAGCTGAAGAACTTGATCCATATCCTTCCAGTCCTCTGGTTTGAGGTTCCTGTTGAATTACAGTGTGAATTGCAGGGTTGATATTATCTCACTTATTGTTTTGCCATCCACCACTGTTTCCAAGGTGTCCTCTTCCAGGTCTTCTGGTTCTGGACAGGCCTTCTCTGTCCTCTGGCTGGTTCCTTTGGAAGCCAAGGTCTCTGAGGTATTCAGGTGACATATCAGTGTTTGCAAGCAGTAAAAAACTTTATGTTCTTAGGGTATTTACCTTTGACTGTGCCTTGTACAAATTTGTTGTCTGCTGATTTGGGCAATTTACCTTTGGAGGTTACAACTGGGTTAATTATAGTAATTTTCCCTGTACAAGCTGTTAAGGTTGGTTTAGCTTGTATTGATGCAGAGTTTCGTGGTTTTCTACTTATCTGGGTGGCTATTGGTCTCCACTTCTTGGCGTTAATCAGGCCTTCACCATGCCTCTTTCCTTTTCCCTTGCTTCCCTCTGGTTCTGAGGGTGTCACTGGTGTGTTGGCCTGTGACTGCGTCTCAAGTGGGATATAATTCTCTTCCACTGAATCAAAGTAAGAAAAAGAGGGCTTATGTCAGTTAAGACTTCTTAAAATGCTGTTTGCATGTCTAAGAATGGCCTGTGGGCTTGTATATTACTACAATATGACCTGTATAATGACAGTGTAATTTAATTAACAATTCCACGTCAGAATTACAGCTTTTGGTACCCTGTTACACTGTTTGTGTACCAGTATCCCACAGATTCACTTGTGGGTTTCAAGTGTGATCTGTATAAGTGTAATTGAGTCAACAATACACTTAACCACGCCTAAACTGTTGATTTGACAGTCAGAGGTGTCCTTAATCAATCAAAAATACAGGAATTATTGATGGCTTATGTGTTTTTATATGTAAAACACGCCAAAAAAAATCTTGTGGGTATTAACCACGTGACAGATACTCTTATAATATGAGTAAAAGGTGGTACATAGACCAATTAAATAAATAAAATATATAAAATATATATTTTAAAATGAAAAATACACCTAAAAAATGTAAAACAATAGTCAGAAAGTGATAAATAAGTGAAAAAACTTACTTATAAGGTCCAAAAAAGGTCAAACAAATACAGCCAGGCCCTCAAAATGTCAGGCTGAAACTATGATGAAGATGTAATATAGACTAGTTACAATCTTTAGCTATGCTTGTGACACGGATAAAAGGTTTAAAATAAGGGTATTTAATTAAAATAAAAGGGCTTTACTATCAAAAGATAGTGGTGGTGAGCGCTGCTGAAAGCCCTGGGTGCAATCTTACCAGTTGGGTTACTATATTAAGAGCTACAATAATTAAGATTATAATTATACGTGTTTATTACCCAAGAGAAAAACAGTTTTTGACAGTTTACTACATAGGGTATTCATGAGCAGGATAAGGAAACAATTCTGGCTGTGAAAAGCCTCCTTTTTATCCTGAAATGGGGTGGAAAGGGTGCTAGACCTTTCCACATAGAGGAAGTGAAGATTTTTCACCTTCCAAGAAAGGATTGTGGTTTAAAAATGACCTGTATAGCCTTTATTGGGCTCAGATGTGGTTTTGAAACCACATCTGGGCAGGTTTCACCAATACAGGGTGAAAACTTTCATCTGGGGACCACATAGCCTGATTCTGACGTGTATGACACATAGAATGCTGTACAGAAACTGTATGGGACCCCATTATTGACTGACTTATGAGGTATTGAAGTATAAACATTCTTCTTTGTCTGTTTTACACCTCATAATCATGGTTATGGGATATTATCCTTTGGTAAGGCTGTATTGGCCGAAATGTGGGATTTTGACCTTAAAACAGTTTTAACTTTGTCAATCCTTGATATATCAACCTCAAGAATGGTTCATTGCATAGCCCTCTATGTGCTCTACACAATGGTACCTCATTTGAGATGGTTATCATTAAATATGACAAAGCTATCCCATGTACAATATTTTTTGTACATAGGCATGTTTTAGGCAAAAGATGTATTGGGCTTGTTTTCCCCATAAATTCTGTTATAGTTGAGATATTAGGAGATGGATGAAACCATCAGATAAAACTCATTGTTCTCTTTCCAAAAAGACCCCACTTCAGGTATCTCACACTAAAACTGTAGAAGTTAGATGAGAGGTGAATGTTTTGTTCACCCTTATTTGGCCTGAATTTGACCATAACTTTAGTAATATTGGTGCTAGCTCAGTTTGGCTGGTACCATTGGATAGCCCTGACTTAGAGCTTCATTATAGATACACATTCGATGGGGGTAAGCTTCTCCTTCTGGATTTCAGATGAGATGTGAAAATTAAGGTTTATGCTCAGCAACAACTTTGAGCAGGAATAACTTTGTTATTCTTTGTCCTATGGTTATGGGACTTACATTTTAAGAAAAGGGTGAGTTTCCTCTTTTGTTTGATACCTTTTGAGCTAATTTGACCCAGTTCCATGTTTTGGTGGTATCTTGGCTATACCATTGATTTATGGTATTTTGGCTGTCATGCTTGTGCTCTGGTTTTGAGTCACAGGCTGACATAGTTGGATACTTTTTATATGGTGTCATTTTTTGAATTTGTACAACCACCCATTTGAGAGTGCAAAATAAATTTTAAGAAGATTTGAAAACCTTGATCCACAATAAATTAGAATTTGATCACTAATTATTAGCTTCCTGCTTTGAGCTTCCAAAAACCATCAATAAAGAGCCTTTTCTAATTCAGGGTAAGCAAACTGTCGATTGTGCTTTAGATCACCTTGATTGAGGGTTGTTTTGTTTAAAATCAATGTAGTGGCTTGTAGTAATTGTGAGAAATTTCCCTGGTTTATTCCAAATTCTCCTGCAGTTTCAGTTTGAGTTTGACCTGGGTTTGTTGGTATGGTCATCAATCACTTTTTTGCAGAACTGAAAATTATGAAAAACTCGGACTCCAGCTGTTGAGGCATGTGCTGAGTTTTTGTTTGTTTGTTTTTTGCTTTTAGGTTCAGTTGGCAATATTATTGATCTCTCTTGTGCATTGGATGTTGCATCTACTTGAAATGAATCTGCTTTGTTTAATTAAAAAATAGGTTACTGAATTTAATTAAAAAAAGCAGCTTACTTTGAAATGAATCACATAGATGCTTCAACTTCAGCAAAAGAATTCATCCATGTCTCATGTAGGGTGTTTTCCTGCCCTTTGAAGATAAGTGACCACCAATTCAATCCCAAATTTTCCACACCTAAAGTATTGAGAACCACAGTTCACTCCAAAAAAAAATCAAGGGCTTTATTGACCACATACCACATCCCCTCATCTTGATCCATCAAAGAAAGGATTTGTGGTTCAGAAAAGAATTTGAAAATTCAGTCCTGTTTGGTACTGACAAGAATTGAAAGGCATTTGGTGGAGTAAATCAGTAGGTTGGAAAATAAGGATTAAATTTTAACTTTTGAGGAATTCATTACAGTAGAAATGTAATGTTTGAGATTCAGAAATAAATATTGAAAATACTGTAGTCAAAAGAAAAAAAAATATGGGGGAAGTTATGAAAAATAATTGGGGGACAAAAAAAATATTGCTTGAAAAAGCATATTTTCCAATTTTTCAAGAATGTTCTATGCTTATATAGAAATATTCATATTTTGGATTTCCTAGTAGGAATTCTGTGTATACCAAAAATGGCTTACAGTTTCTCTATGCTTATTGCAAATTATGCTAATAAGGTGAATACTTATTGAAGGGGTTCACTGTATAACAGATAGCAGTTAGGTTGTGCACAGGATTCTTTTGCGCATGGCACATACCGCACACTCACAAAGTGATCTTCCAAGACTCACTTCAAACTCCTCAGGAGCCACAACTCTTTCAACCTATTCTCCCCCAATCAAAAGCTCATTGATGGTGTTGTCCTTCATCAGCGTTGTCCTCAACGGTATGAAATTAATAAAATTTATCCTTGATCCATAAAATTAGGATTTATTTGTACCTTTATGAGTGCTTATCATTTACTGGTTTGGTCATAAAATTGATTTTGTTCCATCTGATTTGTTTATCTGACTGAATTTTCAATAAAATCATCAATAGAATCCAGGAGACTTACAGTCAAATTTCAGCAAGAAAAAGAAACTTATCCCAACAAGCTCATAAACTCAAAAAAAACAAATCATCTTGCCTTATAAGCCTCCATTTTTTTTTTCTCACAAAACTCATACTGATAAGTAATAATGACTTGCGACTTCTGCCTTGGGCTTATAGTAAGAATGCACCTCAAAGGATGCTACATTCAGAAAAAGAGTGAAGTTTCCCAAATCTTTACTTTGATGAAAAACATAATTATCATGCCAATAAAATCACACAACCATGCCAAAGGTCCATGTTCTGCTAGGGAAAAGTAGAGAAAAAAAATATTTCTGATTTAAATTAATCTCTTCTAGAGTATCTTTCACAATTATTAGATTGAAAATGATAGCAACAGCAAGCTGACCTGATCAGAAAACAGCAGAAGCCAATGATTTCCAACAGAGTAAGTGTAGATGCTGAGAAACTGAAAGCTCTTCAGGGAACTCAGTGAGTCACCTAAAGCATTCATTTATTACTTGCTATTATTGATATATATATATTCAATGAAATTATTAACATTAACATCAGCATTAAAATTAAATTGATTTCCAATCCGATTAGATAAATTTTTCATTTTTGTGTTGAGGCCCGGTTCATGATTGGGTCTTGAGTTTCTTTTGACATTATCTTGGAATCATTTTTAAATTAAATTTCAAAAGAATTAAATTCTACTGGCGTTTACATGTCTAGAGTCAAAACATAAGAATTTTCTCATTAGCATTTTAAGCCTTGTTCCAATACTCTAATTGGATGTTTTTTTTTACAAAATCCAAATATAGAAGTTAGAACCATCATTTTAGCAATGACAAGGATAATAGTGGCCACAAACTTTCATAAAACTTACTATAATGGACTACAAAATTTAATCTGTGGAGTAATAGGATATTATTTGATGAAACTTGTTTCAAAGGTCTATTCTGAATGAGATACCCCAATTTGTTTGAATTAACTCAATTCTCAATGTGTAATTTTATAAATGAATATCACAGGAGGTTGAGGCTTAAAAATCAAAGAAAAGGTTGAGGTGATGCTTTATTAGGTTGTACATATATTCAATATTGGTAGTTCTATCACTTGCCATGTGTCACAAAGAATTATAAAACAAATTTTTTCAGAATTGCATTCTTTGAGAGTAGTGTATATTTGGAGCTTGCTTCATCATAGGCTGTTTTTAAATTTTTGCTTTTTCAATTCATAGCCTTCCAGATGTAGATTATTGATTAGAGTAGGAAAGCCAAAAAATTACTTCTAAAAAAGAAATGGGATCACCAATATCATCGGCACAATTGATGGAACTCATATTCCAATCATTCCACCCCCATAAGATCAATGGAGCTCATACGCAAACCATAAATGTGGGTATTAAATTGTAATTCAATTCTTTGTGGTTGGTAATGGAAAATTCAAAAATATGAGTAGCAAAAACTACAAAGCAATGGGCCAAAAAATTGAAGGACTTGATATTGTAGCTGCTCATGAGAATTAACTATGAAATTATAAATATATCTTTTTCTCAAGGAGATAATGATTATTAATTATTTAAGGATTGGATTTGAATGATTGAAAATCCCCAATGGAAAGGTGAAACCAAATATTCTACCTTGAATATAAGTGAAAGTTCCTCCTCTTAAAAACTTTATATTTTTAAATAATAGTTAATCTCGCTCATTACTCACTTCATCTTGCTAAGCCTCTCCTCAAAAGAAATTTGTGAAATTATGATTCATGATTTTTTCAATATTGAATAAAAAACTAAATTTAATAAGAGAATCAAATTAAGTAACAGATTTCCTTAAGAGAAGACAGTTTTATAACAGGTATCTATTTTTTGGTATATATTTGTAGGAATTTCTCAGGGACTTGATAAATTTTTCATTGATAAAAGCTTCATTATGAAGTACAAGGGCCCCAGTCTCAATGTCATTTATCTGTATATTCATATAAGTGAGATTTAGAAATTTTTCATATTGAAACTGCACTATACATGTAAAAATGTATAGGAAAAAGTTCCTATTTTGAATTTTTTTTCATTGAGAGATCTGAAGTAAAGAGAATTGGAATATTTGATGAATGAAAATAATTAATTTTAGCATGTCTTGTTAAAATTTTGAGCTTTGAAAATTTCTACCAAACACTGATTTTAAGACAATTTAATTGAACCTTTGTGACTTGCATATGTGGCTAGATGTTTCTCCAAAACCAGATTTTTTCCTTAATTCATTTTCTGTCCTATTTCCTACCTGTGTCCAATTTATATCCTATGTCACATTCTGAATGAATACCCTACTTTTAGGTGTGGCCATTTTTTTCATGGTGACTATTGGTATGCAATCAGTGAGCCTGAAGCAAAAATGTTTTTGAATCTTTTCAAGTGCTTTCCATCAATTAATAGGAGTTTCAAAAATAAAGATAGTCCTTGGAAACTGTTTTTAAAAAATTCTTTTGATGATAAAAGGTATCTCAAAAAAACACAAAATCACTTTGATCACCACACCACTTTGCTATACGTTTTTCACTTTTAGTAGTATTTAATAGTGAAATGAATCCCTAATAATAGACTTAAATCTCTTGAAAGAATTAGACACCTTTTCCTTATGAGCCTACCTAGTCTGGATCAAATAATCCTGTACTCTTTTTCCAAAGAATCAAATTGGCCTTTTTCATAAAACACCAAGTAGGAATTTGAGGGCTTGAGTGAGATCCAAAGGAAATTTTATTTGTTTTGCTTTGGTTTTTCAAATTTTTTCAGAACCAAAGCTTTATTAAAAAATAGCTTTATTATATTTTTTCCCACAAATTGTTAAAATGGTTTATGGATTGTGTATATATAAACACCTCATGGTTATTGACTTAAGTCAGAAAGCTAAACCTAAATCTTTGGGAAATAAGTGGAAGTAAAATTGAAAGTTGTAGCTAATTAGTCAATAATAAAAGGGAGATTCAAAATCCAGTATTACACAAGTAATTTGTTGAAGGATTTCTTGAAATTGAAAAAAGTGGTCCAAAGTGAAATACATAAAAATTGAATGAATTTGATTTCTCAATTAGATCTTTGAATACAAATGAAGAAATAAAATATGATATCTATTCATTGATATTCTAATTGAATTATTTGGCTAACATATTCAATGTTAAAGTAACTAAAAAATACCTTTTTGTATGTTCAAAGAAAATAATTCAAAAAAAGGAATATCCAGAACTAATTAATTCAGCCTGAAGATTAATTTTTGGAAAAATAAATATAAATTATTCAAAAAATTTCAATTGTATGCTTCTTCCTTCAAAGAAATGGGAAAAAATTCTTCCTTCTTAAAACAAATACCCCCTTCAATTGGAAAAAAATTACTATAAGATAAAAGAAAAATCATTCATAATGATGAAAAGAATTCTATTTATTAAAAACAATTGTGTCAAAATATTATAAATTCAGTTGAGAAATTCATCTCATAAGAAAAAAAAACTTAGTAGACTTATATTTTTTACTGATTGAATTAAACTCATATGGTTTTTTGGAAAATGAATTCTCACTTTTAAGCCATATTTTTGGGAAATTAAATTTATTTTCACCTGAAAAATTTGGACTGTATTGAGGAAAGATTTAATTTGGGAGTATTTTATTTCAATTTATAAACATCAGGTCAAACCTTGATTTTTTGAAAATATTGAAGTTGAAATGGATTTTTTATTTTTTGATTTAGCAGGCATACCCTTCATTTTTTGAGTTTTATTTTGATTTGTTAATGATAAAAATGAATTTATTTAGAATGCCTCTTTGTGAAGTAATCTTGAAATATATGTTGAAAACAATTAAGATCTGAGGGGCTTTGAAATTTTTCAAGAAAAAAAGAAAAATCACTATGAAAATGATGAAAAAATATCTGATATTTTGATAAACACCTGTATAGTAAATCCAAGGCTAACTTTAAAGCTACACACAACACCTCAATTCTACAATTTTTTGGTAATTTAAGTCTTAAATAGTGTTAATTTATCTTAATTAAACCTTAGAAAAACTTAATTAAGATAGGAACTCCTGAAAATTGTCATTTTTGCACTAAAATCCTATTTTGGTCTTTGCAGGCCAAAATAATGAATTTATGCCCTAATACCCTATGTTATGACCCTAGGTAAACTTCAATGGAGGATCCAATGATGGACTGAAAATCTTCATATATTTTCCTTGTGTAAAACATTAATCAAATATTTTCACATTTAAACAAATTTTAACTTAATTGTTTTTCATTTTAAGTGAAAATCATTTCTAGTTTAATTTTAAGTAAAAATCATTTCTAGTGAGGAATTTTTTGTCTCATGCATATATTCACATAGCTATTATCATATTACTTCAATATAGTTCTCTTATAGTATTTTACATTAATCCAAATTGTTTACTGTTTCCTACAGGCACCATTAGAACTTGTAGTTCATTAAATATTTCCTTCTTTTCAAAATTGAAATATTTCTTTCACACTTTGATACAAATAATTATTCATATTAAATAATTTATTCAAGTTATTAATATATATAGTTAATTAAGTTTCTCTATTAATTCAATTTTAATATTATTCAAAATATCATTGCAATGATCATAAATATGGCATTCCTTTCAAATTGAGATAAATTAAAGTAAAATAAAGTAACTTCTTTGAGATGATTAATGTATTCAAAGTTCATTTTATTTAACAAAATTATATTTTATAGTAAATTATGAGGCTAAATGTTTACCAAAATGAACATTCCATAAAAGCCAATTTTTCACAAAATCATTTTTTTGATGTGAAATTCTTCCTCAACTTCATGTTCCTGAAAATTCAGTCTTCCTTTTTAATGTCTTTCAATCTCTACTTATTTTTGTTATATTGAATTATGAATGATATATTCTTTCAATTTATCTTATGACTAAAAAAGAGGGGGTTTGTAAGTCCACATAATAAAATTAATAAAATTGCATTAATGATTTCATCTAACTCTCATTAACTGAAAAAACACTTTAATGAGACTAAGCCACCCCACCAAAAAAATATCTAATAAATTAATGAGGTTTGAAAAGAAGCTCTAGAGCAAAGGATTAAGGGTTTATTAAGACTAAAGTCCTTTGTTTTTGATTTTTAATACAAATTGTATTGTATATCCAGTTTGCTGAGTTTTTTTAATTAAATTTCTACTCAGTCAGATTTGTAATATTGCTTTTTTATCCAAAAAAAACTATTTTGACCTTTAAAATTTAGAAATTTCATAAAGAAAGAAAAATTGTTACCCCCATATTTTGGAATTTTCATATGGAGACCACATCTTTCACTCCAAATTTGCACACTCAATGGGAAAGAGATTATAACATTTCACCAAGAGCACATATGAAAGTTCCAGTTCTTTTGATAAAATATCTTGAATACATTCTCTGGGAGTTTTTTATTGATTTCTGGAAGGGATGGACCTTGGTTTAAAATTGGCAAATTACAATAAATCTTGATAAGAAAAATCCAAAAGAATTTGTGCTTAAAAAATTGCGAAATTTCTAAATAATTTCTGTGAGTAGTTCCTTTCAGGATGAATGAACTTAATTTCAAAAAATATCAATACACTTATTCATCCAAAAAGAGTATGCATGTTTCATGTTTCAAATTCTTAATAATAGTTTTCTTGGAGGGACTATAAATAATTCTCTAAAATGTAATGGAAAGTCTCATTATCACAGTGAAAGAACAATGGAATTTATATTTGATTTCATTTCTTACTTATTATTGAGTATGACATGCAATGGAATATATTCCTTTCAAGATATGAATTTTTAATCTCAATCTTCTCTGTAAAGTGTGGATATGAAGCTTTGATTAAAAATCAAGTACTTTTCCTGTCCTCAAAATTTGTATAAGATATGATTCAATTAAAGATAGTAAAATTTAGAATTTTTGGGAGGTAACAAGCCAAATTTATTGTTTTTAACTTCATAAGTATAAAACAATAATATTATAAAGATTTATTGTTTTACCAACAATAAAAATATATCCAAAAATACTCTACAAGAGATATTTCTTCAAGGGAAATTTCAATTGGAATTACTTGGGCAAAGAGCTTCACGAAATTAATATAATAACAAAGTCTTCAAAAATATTATCAAAGATAAAACATGCCCAAAAGCTACCAGAGTGAATTTGGAAACAAAGTGACAAAGTAAATGGTGATGAAAGATGCTTTAATTCACCTATGAGGTGGTTCAAGGGTAAAAATGATTATAAGAGTTACAAACAATGATTAAAATTATTTTTTCATATGGTTGAAAGTTTTAAAATTATATAAAAAGGGTGGTTGGAATCTTTTATTGATTGGTTTACCAGTGTTTAAACTAATTATAAAAGGAAAAGATTCTAACATGAAGAGAAAAGTGGGGCAAAGAAGACATTCATTTATAACCACAAATTTTCTTACTCCAAAAGTGAAATTTACTCTTGTCAGTCGTGGAAAGCACTCTGACAACAGAAAAGTCAATTATGGCATCATTGAACCCTTGTTTGGACCCAAAGAGGGCTGGTTTTAGCCATTTCAGACCCTCAAATCAGCCATTGCTATAGTATTACCAGGTTTCCAGCCTTCAAAACATGTCAGAATGTATGTAGGGGACATCAAAACCAGTTAAAACTGTTTTCACTAAAAAGATTTCAGCTGAAGGGTAGTTTTAGCCTCTTGGCAACATTTAAAACTGCCCTGGTTGGTATCAAAACTGCATTATCAATTGAGTCACAGACCCTGTGACCCAATTTCAGGCCAAAAGTGATGAACTTTTTCATTAATTTTGACATCCCATTCCTGTTAGCAAGGAATTCGGGGGATTCTGGCACCCTTGGAGCCAAGATTCCTTTTCCCCCCAGGATTGATCTTTCCAATTTATTTTTTCTTTAATTCCTAATCATATATCATACTAAAAATTTACACATGTAAATCAATTGAAAGTTTGCAGTACACAACTGTAATAATTGATTCCACATATGTAAATACAAGTTTGCTTATGTAATACACATGAACATTTTGACATTTCAATTGAAAATACTTCAATTCCTCATAGCTTCTAAACTAAACACCATACCTCAATTTTAACACAAAAATTGATGGTTAAAATAACAGGTGATATGAGTTAAACTAAGCTTTTGAGGATTTTAAATTTTCATACAGAAAATACCAAAAACTTAATTTAAGCTTATTTAGAGTTGAGTTACAGAAATTTTACCCAGAGGTAACCCCACTTTGTTTTTTATGAGGACCCCAATGGCAAAATAATTTTGGTAAGTTTATTTATTGGATAAAAAGTTATAATAAATTTTGTTTAACTTTTTTTGCAGGAATATTTTAATTTTGATATTTTTGTTGAAAATGTATTTTTACTTAATTTTTTCAAGTATAAATGTGTTTTCACAATTTTGAATTTCAATGTAATTTTAATTTTGAATTATAATTGAAATTTTGATTTTATATATGAGTTTTATATTTATACTTCAATATTTGTTCTTATATTATAAATAAATTTATTTATTTATAATTATAAAATGATTTGTCATTTGTGTCTTTTAGGTATATAAAAATACCTCTAAGGCTCACATTCTCAATGGTTCCAAAACTAATCATCAGGAATTTTTTAAAGGAGCTAAATATGCAAAAATACTGTTTTTGGCTGATCAAGAGTACCCACCAAAACAATGGGAAAGCCACAAAATGAATGGACCTCTTTCACCTTTACCAATTTATTGGGGTGATTTGCTTGGCCAGTTACCCTTACAGTAAATTCTGGGGGCTTTTTTTAGTGGAATGGTTCTTTTGGATCAATATGCCAAGTAAAAATAAATCTTCTCACAGGTTTTAATTACTCCATATCTCTGGAAAAAATTAAAAAAACACCAATTTGGACTACTTTTAATTTTTTAGTCGGAAATAGCCTTTTGGAATCAATTTGCTACAAACATGTGTAGTTTTACCAGTGTATGAAACCTTAGTGAAGCTTTGTGGGTGCTTATTTTTTATTTTGATTTTATTTCAAAAAGAAGCTCAGTTTTTTTTAAAAAGACCTCAGTTTTCTTTCAATAGGATACCCAGTTTTTGGCCAAAGTCATTTTATTTTTCTGTTGTGATATAGACGGAGTGAAGATAATTTCCATATTCTCAACTTTTAATAATTACGTTATTGTTGATTCCTCCATTTCTTTTTAAGCATATTAAAATTCAATCTCAATCAAATTCTAATGGTCATTACGTAGTATATTTTAAAATAAATGACCAAAACCATCCAAGGAAATAATCAACTTATACAAGGAGAATAAACATGATTCAAAAATTAATTAATACAGTAGTAACGAGGTATAGATTTCAATAAATTTATAATAGTACACTAAACGTTATGCTGAAATATTAATGAAAAAATCAATTAAAATAAGCAATTAAACCATTGATGATGTTAAAAATTTGGTTATATAATTATCAAGTGAAAAACATTCACCAGTTATTAAATCATTTACCAAAGCCGTAAAATGAGCTAGAAATATCAATCAAACCTAACTAGAAGCTCTTCTAGCTTTGTGGAGCTAAAATTAAAGGAACCTTATTTATGATGAATGGCTGCAAGTAGATACAGCTGTAAGATACTTGCAACCTATTGAAATCCTAGGGGCTCTATGGGCTCTAGAAAAAGGGGTAGGTGTTTCGGAATAAGGGAAAGAAAGAATATTGTAACACACCTTTGCAGCTTAATACTGTAGGTGATGAGACTTGATTGGCGGGCATATCCAGTCTAGAGAATGTTGTTGGAGTCTGCACATCACAAACAGAAATTTCAACTACATTAGTGAGATTCAACCATGCTGGCCAAGTAAAAGAGATTTTTGAGTTTAGAACTAGCAACCGCACCTGGAGAATCTTGATTTGGTGTTCCAGAAACATAATTGGGAAGCTGTTTTTAAGTTCGCCTACTGGGAGTATATTTGTAAATAAAATCCAATTTCATGAAAGGTGTACTGGGAGCGTCATTTCCAAAATTTACATTGTGTGATTGTGCTGGGGCATGACTTTGTTTGATGGCATCTTGATTATTGGGAGTTGATGTTCTTGGAGTATCATTTTAAAGAATTGCCTCTGGAAAAATGGATGTGCGGTGTGGATCACTGAATTGCACAAAGGGCTGTGGAAAGTTTGCAGTCATTGTTTTGAAGCCTTGATTTTATTGAGATTAAATATGGGATTGACTTGAATCATTGCAACTATTTACGAAGGAGGCCAGCAAGCAAGTGGATCCTTGAAAACATCAGTAATTTCTAAATAGGCTAAAATTGAGATGGGATCATCAATAAAGATACCTTTGGTCAGCATGATTTTAGCAGTAACATTGATATCCGACTAATGGCTTGCATTGTGGTGGGTCTTTGTTAATTTGTAGCAGATGGAATATTTATTTTTTTAATAGGGTGTTTTTGGCATTACTTGAGAAATATATCAGAAGAATTCAAATTTTAGGACTCAGTTAACAACTAGAAATGGCGGCGGAGGCACTGGCCTGGAAAAACTGGGGTGGAAGGTTTACAGGTGGAGTCCTTTTTGATTCCAACTTGTTGACTACCTCATGCTTGCAGCTGCCGCTTATGAATCTTTCAGGAGCTACCAATCCTTTGATGAATCAGTTAAATAAATCTCCGGGGTGTGAGCAAAAGTATTTTAAAGGGTGATATCCAAGGGTCCCAAGCCTATGTCATTGCCCTACACACCTATGGAAGTTTGTCCTAATCAGAGCTAAAACATATTCGCAAGTAACTTGACGAGGTCTTTTTGGAATCGAATTTGTCTGGCTTGATTAAAATAAATTCTGATGAAGATATAATTGCAATGAACACTGGTTAGCAGAAAAAATTGGAGCAACAGCTGGAAAGCTACACATGAGTAGAAATCAAAATGATGAGGCTGTGCTTGATAGAGGAGTGCACAAAACTGCTAAGATATTTGGAAAGCTTCATTCAAGTGATTGTCTGCCGAGCGGAGAAAGAAATTAATTTTTTGATTCATGGATACACACAACTTCAAGTCGGTCTAGTTTATTCCCCATTACTCTTCCCAGAGGTTCAATTCATACCTTCCTTTTTGCCAGAGATCCCAGCTTATTCGATGGTTCCACTTCCTCATTTCACATGCCACCTCCTTTCTATCAGAATTGGATCGTCTAAAAGACCTCTTTCCAAGGATTTCAGATTTACCCTTGGGCTCCGGACCTTTATAGGAGACACAACATTGAGGTTTGATGTTCTGTCTAATGGGAAGTTGATGGGTTTCACTGTGATGGTCCCTGTGTGATCATCTTTGTTGACAGAATGCCAGCTTGAGGTAATAATGTGGTATTTGGGGTCTCTTTCTTTTCTTGTCTGAGTTCTAGACATGAGACAAGTATTTCATGATTAATGGTAAATAGACTGAAATATTAGGGAGAACTTGAATCCCGTACAAGCTGGTTGGTCGCATGGCTCAGTAGAAGGGCTTCAAAGTGAAATTGATGTTTCTGAGATGGCTTCTTGATGACCTCTGGGTGAATGTTGTTAACACACAATGTCTGAGTTGGCTGTTTGCCATGAAATGTGCTGTCTTGGGCTTGATGAGTGACACCAGTAATTGTCTTCTAAATGTTGAAAAAAGGTAGAAGGCAGTAAAAGCATATAAATTCAAGTTAAGGAGCATTCAAAAGGTTTATTTGAATGGTATGGATCAATCGAGAGGCAGATTTGGGTTGTAGTCGGGGGCAATGACAAGAAATTGATGAATATCTTCAATATGTTAACAGAAGAAACAGACAGTATGGATTCTTCATTAATTTTTGAGCTTCTGGATCTTCCAGCGCATCAGTAAAATTTAAAATAGCATCATTGAAGAAAATGATTGTGGCTTGATGATGGTGCGAAGTAACGGGGCACCTAAAAAATATGTTCATGTATAAAATTCCAAAGAAACCATCACCAATGAGACACAGAAAAGATTAAAGTTGAAAACATACTAACCACCAAGGTTGAAAGCCTAGGTTCATTCATGGGAAATAAAGAATGTGAGAGGATAAAGGATATATATATTGAATGAAATCGTGCTATTATTTCAGCACCAGGCTGAAGAAATCATTCAACGTGGGTTGAGCTGTATTGAAACTAAAATGTGGTGGAGTGGTTTTCAGAAAGTGAATGAAGCCTTTGAGTTGATTTGACAATTGAGTCTTGTTCGAGAAGCACTGCGTATTGAGATATGGATGATGGTGGTAAAAAAGAATTGAGATTAAGAAATTTGGTAAAAAAACCAAGTTTCAATGCTAAAGGTACTGTAAAGAGTCCAGACAGAGCTTTCAGTGCAATGCGCATTGTGAAACCTCAGCTAGGACTACCTTTTTAGCGCAAATTTCACATAAAAACTTGTAATTTTTTTCAGTGCACTTACTCGTCTCAAAGTATGTTTTTTTCCTTTCAATTTTAATTCAAAACAAAATTTTAAAAACTAAAAGTTCACCTACTTCACCAACAACGTTTCCAATCCATCATGCTCAGCTTCCAATTGTTCACACATCCGACGTTCCACGTTTCCAACATTTCACAAGCTGGTCATACTCTTAACTTTAATAATTGAATTATTCGTTTCAGTTACTTTTCTCATTAATCCTGTTGCAAAATTGTCTCCACAAAATCAACTCAGCTCAGTCACTAACGTCACATGAATACAAGGTCTCGAAGACTTAACATTCAAATTTAATCCTGCTCATCAATACCCACACATAACTGACATAAAAGCCAATGCCTATCATGTTTCAATACTCTGGAATTCAAGATTACAGCATTTTAAATATATGATGAGCTTTTTAATGTAAATTTGTAGATTTTTTGTGGTTTTGAAGTCTTTGGGCTGCAAAAATGAAATGTATGTATTATCTTTATCTGACATTATTTCAAATCTACTTTCTCTTTTTCAAATAAAGTCATTCATGATGTACGAAATATTTTGGTTTTATGCTCAAATGACTGATTTGATTTCTGCCAGCCCAAATTCTTGACCTTTAAGCTTGCAATAGAATAATTGACCACTCAAAGTGAAAGGCTGTTACATGAGGATAATAGTGAGTACCACTGTTGACTAGCATCCTTTATCATACCCCCTTCTGTGACAACCATGTGTCATCACCCCCAATGGGTGTTTATGGCAAATATAGCCTGACCCCAATGTATGGCCAATTGGCCATGTCATCAGCTTTATGGACAATTGCCTGCTTTTGGTGCTTTATGGCCTTTGAGCCATATCCACTTCTTCTGGCCACTCATGGCCCCAGGCCATATCCTGCAATCTTTGACCTTTTTGGCCAATTCTCCACCTCACCAACCCCCAGGCCAATACCCTTGTTTTGGGCCTGGACGGTCCATTTTGTCTTCCAGGGGCCTCTGGCCCTCTTTCCCCCCCTTTGATTAGGGGGTCTATGTCCTAAATGGCCTTTTTGGGCCATTTAGGCCCCCTACAGCCTCTATGGCCCATGGTCTGTGGTCTGTATGCCACAGTCCATGGTACATGGGACCTATTGGGCCCATTTTGGTGTAAATCCATTGAGTCCCAAAGGGGCCAAGGGGGAATTCCACTAGCTCCCAAGGCCAGGTGGGCCCCCCTGAGCCCAATTTTGGCCTCAAATCCCAACAATCCCAATATGGCCAAAAGGGACCCCAGGACCAAAATTGGCCAAGAACCACATGTTTATCACTTTCAATAGATGGCCTCTGGAAGCCACCAGAGGCCACCAGCTCAGGTCCAGCAAGGCTTACCCTCAATTCAGGGGAAGACTTTTTCCTTCATCAATGTACCCTGTACCAAAGCATCCAGGCCTGGTGCATATATGGTATAATATATTGTTATGCACCATTTTTGCTCAGAAATACAAGGGTGATGTTTTCAGGACCCAGATATGTCATTTAAATTCAAGTCCACAAATCCATCACCCATTTCAAAGGAAGAATTTTCAGTCATGCAGCCTTACAATCCCTGGCGGCTACCAGAAGACCATTTGAGGACCCCAACCACCTGGCCCTGCAGGAGTTGGGTTGTTATTTCTTTTAAATATTATGAAAAGGGTAACTTCAAGAGGTTATCAATCATTCAATCAGCTTTCAAGGCATCAAGTACTTCAGTATTCCTATGACAGCTCAATTGGTGCATGCAGACTGTATTCAAGCAACCTGTATGACCTTGGCCCTTTTGGGCCAGTTCATATTCCACTGTGGGAATTCAGTCACACAGCTCAATTATAAAGATGGCCAGATCTGTATTGACCCAAGACAGTCAATACATCTGGGTGATCAACCCTCCAGGATCAGTCTTCAACATTTCACATATACTGGCCACCTTTTCTTCCCTGGGGACTTTTTCCCCAGTTGATTAATATATTGGATTGCTTCGCAACCTTACTGAGCTGACTAAGTGAATGATGGTTAGTCTAGTTCTTTTGCACTGGGAGTGAGACCTTGCTCACCTAAGCCCATTTGGGTGATTTTTCACATCCCCCCTCTCACCCAGTCGCAAAACACTAAGCGAATGCAAGGATTTTTCTAGTGTGTCTTTGCTTACTGATTTTGTCAGGAAATCTGCTAGCATTTTCGCTGAAGGTATGTAGCGTAAGCACACTACCTTATTCTTGATGACTTCTTTGATGAAGTGTAATTGAATGTCAACATGTTTGAGACATTTATTGTTCAGGTTACAGTCACCATTGGCAGTTTTGATGGAAGCTTGATTGTCCTTGTATTAGATAATAGGGCTTTCTAATTTTACCACTTTAGCTTCTTCACACCATTGTTTAAACCACAATAGTTCCAAGGTGAGGCTGCATAGCAATTTGTATTCTGCTTCTGCTGTGGAGATAGATACAGATGGTTGCTTGTGGGTCTTCCAGAACACCAGGCACTGGTGAAAGCAGGTCAGGTAACCAGTAGTTGAGCGGTGAGTGACATGGAAGTTTCCCCAGTCAGCATCACTGAAGGCCGTGATTGTTTCGCTTGTTCGTCTGGGATAAGAGAGTCCTTGGTCCGGTGAAGCACTCAAATACTTGAGCACATGGAGGAATGACTGCCAGTGCTTTAGCCCTGGAGTTTCAAGGTATTGGGAGACTGTTCAGTAGTCCTGCTTTTGACAGCATGCTCTAAGTCACCTCCAAATTATCTTAGAATTTTTCTATGAATCATAAATTTGACATGGCAGGGTATAATGCTGTTAATCTGTATTTGTGTTTACAAAACAATGGTAAAGCTTTTTCTTTGTCAGCATTAAATTTTTCATATTCAAAGGCTGTTTCAGCTTTAAACCTCCAAGCATCATTTTCCCATTTGTCAATGATTTGGGTTTTTGACCAAGTCCAACTCTTGTGTCCATGTGCTTGTCTCAATTTGATATACCATCTGTGAGCTGATTTGGTAAACAAGGTGTTAAATCTGGCTGTTACCAATCTGTCTGGTAATTCAAAATATTCTTTGATCATGTCAATAGCTCTGATGAATTCCATATGGTCATACTCTCCTTCACCACTGAAGTGAGGCCATTCCTTAAGTTTTGGAACTTCTTTCAAGAGTGCTTGGCCCATTGATGGTTCCAAGACATGAAAAGAAGTAGAAAATTCATTTTTTAAGTGTGAATTTTCAATATCCAATACTTTTGGACTGGGAGTTTATGAACCCTCATTTTGATTCAGAGGTGTAGAAATTTTTGCTAAGGTGTTTAGCAGTTGTTCAATATCATTCATTTTACTGTTGTTACACCTTTGTGAATTTCTTAACTAATGTTGCAAGATTTGTATAGAGTCTATGACATTCTTTTTATGATCATCCTCCTTATATGTAAGCTCATTCCATAATTCTGTTTGTTTAGTATTATCAGATATAACTTCATTTAGCTTTATTGTTAAATTTGATATTTCCTCTCTTGAGGTATTGAAATGCTTTTTCAAGGCAACTTTATTTGTCTTTAATTCAGTTAATGATTTTCAAATATAATCAAGGGCTTTCTTATTATCCTCTTTGATAGTACTTTTGGCTTGTTTAATTATTGTCTCAATTATGTCACCAATATTGAATTTAGAATATTTGTCTGTTAATTCTTTAATAATGGCAGATTGTTCATTTATCTCAATGCCGAAAGAATTATCATTATTGGAAGTTTTTATTGTTCTTAAAATTCTTTCAAAGCATTTAAGTGTATCATTTATTTGGCTCAGACTCAAGTTATTTGTTTTAAGATTGTCACAAATTGATGTATTTTTATCAGAAAGATGACTTTTTACATCAGTAATAGCTTTATACAACTCTGGAATACAATCAAAAAATATCAGAAATCATTTCTGATATTACAATCTGGCCTCTTCCGTCTTTTGTAATTCCATCATGGTCCTGGCCATCTGAAACACATTTTCCATGGCATCCTGTAGCCTTGGCTGTAAGGCTTTGGAGCTGATGCCTTCCCTTTGCCCTTGTTTGGAGTTTGTGGATGCTTTTTCACGCTGGAATTGCTGCTGCTGGCCACTGGGGCTGTTTTTGGCACTGGTTTGGGTGGTGGAGGGTTCTTTTTCTTCCATTCTAGTGTCAAAAGCATCATGTTTTTCTTCTCCATCAATGGATGCCATCCATTGAGCAATTTGCAAGTATTGGGATGGCCCAGGAACTTCCTCACAGTCAGGTAAGAATTCATGCAATTCTTCCACAGGTCTGCAAGGATCTGGTACTCCTTGAACTGAAGTGCATTGTTGTATGCACTGTGGCTGGCTTTGTATATGTCCACTGAGGCTTGTTGTGGCGGTGTCAGATCTTTTTGAAGGTAAAATGGTATTATCAGCTTCAGAATGACCCATTTTAGTTGCTTGGAAGTCATCAAATGACCCTTTTCCTTCTGTACCTGCTTGGCCTCTGCCATAATCACGTCTATTACCTTTCTGGGAGCTGCTTGAGGGGTTATAGCTGGCTCCTGATCTGGTTGAAGGCATATTTATGGTCAAAAAAGCTTAAAATAGTTATTTTACGTCAGAAAGATTACTATTGGCCAAATCTTTGGCTTTCTGAAAAGTATTACTTAATTCCAAGTTGATCAATTCAGAAGAGGTTGGCTCAGGTTGATTATTCTGAGTCACAATAATAGTACTATTATGATCAGTATTAACAGTACTGGCAGGAATAATACTGGTTACTGTTGAGGCTGTTTCAATGTTTTCTTGTCTTACCGCTTTGTCAGACACTAATATTAATGAAAAAACCAATTAATTAAGTAAAAAAAGATATTTCAAAAAAATTACAATATAAGCCTCACTTATAATATGAAAATTTATTTTTTATGGATTTTTTGATTATAAGTATTTTTTATATCTTTTTAAATTTTTCAGTAGAAGAAAAAAAAAAGTCGCAGGTAAAAAATCACGGCTGGGCCCCCAAATGTAACATGTGGATATGAAACTTTGATTAAAAATCAAGTACTTTTTTTGTCCTCAACATTTGTATAAGGTAAAAATCAATTACAAATAGTAAAAAATATTATTTTGAAGAGGAAACACGTCAATTTTGTTGTTTATAACTTTATTAGTATAAAACAATGATATTATAAAGATTTATTGTTTTACCAACAATAAATATTTATCCAAAAATACTCTACAAGAGATATTTAAGGCTACAAAAGAAATTTCTTCAAGAGAAATTTCAATTGGAATTAATTGAGTAAAGAACTGCAAGAAATTAATTAAAGAAAAAAGTCCTCAAAAAGATATTTAAAGAGAAAACACGCCCAAAAGTGAGCAGAGTGAATTTGGAAAAAAAGTGACAAAGTTTACAATGATGAAAGATGCTTTGATTCAATTTTGAGGTGGTTCAGGGGTGAAAATGATTATAAGAGTTACAAAATATGATTTATAATCATTTTTCACGTGGTTAAAAGGTTCAAAATGATTTAAAAAAGGTGGTTGGAATCTTTTATTGATTGGTTTAACAGTGTTTAAACTAATAATAAAAGGAAAAGATTCTAACATGAAGAGGAAAGTGGGGCAAAGAAGACATTCTTTTATAGCCATCAATTTTCTTACTCCAAAAGTGAAATTTATTCTTTTCAGTCGTGGAAAAAACTCTGAAAACAGAAAAGCCAATTATGGCATCATTGAACCCTGGTTTAGACCAAAAAAGGGCTGGTTTTAGCCATTACTATAGTAATACCTGGCCTAGAGCCTTCAAAACACGTCAGAATGTGTGTAAGAGACATAGAGACCCATTAAAGCTTCTTTTACTAAGATTGTTTTATCTTAAGGGTATTTTTACCCTCTTGGAAACAGTTAAAGCTACCCTGGTTGGTATCAAAACCTAGCTCCCCCTTAGAGCTGGAGTTCCTTTTCCCCTCCAAATTTAATCTTTCCGATTTATTTTTTCTTTAATTACTCATCATCTATTATACTTGTAATTTACATATGTAATTCAATTGAGCTGTACAGTACAATACAGTAATAATTGATACCTCATATGTAAATCAAAGTTCACTTATGTAATACACACGCACATTTTGACATTTCAATTGAATTCAATTGAAAATACTTTAATTCCTCATAGCTTCTAAAATATACACAACACCTCAATTTTAACACAATTTTTGGTGATTAACACTACATTTTATGTGAATTGAATTAAGTTTTTGAGGATTTTCAATTTTTATACAGAAAAATACTAAAAACTTAATCTAAGCTTATTTAGAGTTGAGCTACAAAATTTTCACTCAGAGGTGACCCCACCCAATTTTTTATGAGGAATAAAATGGTGAAATCAATTTTATATGTTTATTTATTGGATGAAAAGTTATAAGAGTTTTCATTTAACTTTTTTCCAAATTTATTTATTTTTTTACAATTTTGTTAAAAATTCATTTTTACTTAATTTCTTCAAGTATAAAGCTCATTTTACAATTTTAAAATTTAATGTAATTTTATTTTTAAATTATAATCAAATTTCTAATTTTTTATATAGTTTTGATTTTAATAATATAAATAAATTTATTTTATTTATATTTGTAAGTTAATTTTTTATTTGTGGTCTTTTGGGTATATGAAAATACCTCTAAAGCTCACAAGCTAGGCAGCCAGGATTGTAAGTGATAGAAAAATGAAACTCAGAAAGGAGTTCAGCCCAGAGGGCTTGAAGGAAAGTAAGGACTTTTGAGGACATGAATTATTGCAAAGAGGAGTGATTGGTGAGACCTTCAAAAGGGGAAGAGAGTGAAAGAAGAAAAGCCCTCCAGCACTTGAGAGCCCAGACTATGCCAAGGAATTCCTTCTCATGAATCTCATAGTTGAGCTCTGCTGGAATACGCTTGTGGCTATCAAATGCAATGTTATTTTTTCCTGAGTCAGAAACCTGACTCAGTACAGCAACCAAGGAATAATTGGATGCATCGGTCTCCACAATGGTGGGTAGAGAAGGATTGGAGCTGTGGTGAAGGCCTCTTTGAGTTGATGAAATTGAATGAGATCTTCCTCATGGAGGGAAAAACACAAAGCTTTCTTGAGGAAACTGGTGAGTGAAGTAATCTCCTTTGAGTAATTCTTGATGAAACGGTGGTAGAAATTGGCAAAGCCAAGAAATGACTGAAGTGCCTTGACTTTTCTTGGAGGTGGCCAATTGAGAATTTGCTGGAATTTTGCTTGTTCCATCTTGAGGCCCACAGAAGAAACAATATAACCTAAATATTCCACACTAGAAAAATGGAATAGGCACTTGGAGGCCTTAGCAAAATGGTTATTTTCTCTGAGTCTGGAAAGAACAGTGGACACATGAGTGACATGTTCCTCCTAAGACTTGGAGAAGACCATAATGTCATCCAAATAAACGACAAAATAAACATCAAGAAGATCATAGAAAATATCATTGACAAGATTTTGAAAAGAGGCAGGAGCATTGGTGGGTCCAAATGGCATAAAGAAATACTCATAACTTCCATATTTTGTTCTAAAAGCTTTCAAGTGTTCATCTGTGAGCCTTAGAGGTATTTTCATATACCAAAAGACCACAAATAAAAAAATTAACATATAAATATAGATAAAATAAATATATTTATATTATTAAAATGAAAATTAAAATATAAATATAAATTTATATATAAAATTAAAAATTTAATTAAAATTTAAAAATAGAATTACATTAAATTTTGAAATTGCAAAAATACATTTATACTTGAAAAAATTAAGTTAAACTGAAATTTTAACAAAATTATCAAAAATAAAATGGATTTGGAAAAAAGTTAAATAAAATTTATCATAAATTTTTATCCAATAAATAAACATACAAAAATTATTTCACCATTGGATGCCTCATAAAAAATTAGGTGAGGTCCCCTCTGAGTGAAATTTCTGTAACTCAACTCTAAATAGGCTTAACAACAGTTGAAAATCCTCAAAACCTTAATTTAATTCACACCACATATAGTGTTAATCACCAAATTTTGTGTTAAAATTGAGGTGTTGTGTATATTTTAGAAGTTATGAGGAATTGAAGTATTTTCAATTGAATTCAAATGAAATGTCAAAATGTGTGCGTGTATTACATAAGTGAGCTTTTATTTACATATGAGGTATCAATCATTACTGTATTGTGCTGTACAATTCAATTGAATTACATATGTAAATTACAAGTATAATACATGATGAGGAATTAAAGGAAAAAATAAATTGGGGGGGGGGGAAAAGGAACTCTAGCTCTAAGAGGGAGACAGACCCCCAAAATCCTTGCTGACAGGCGTGGGATGTAAAATTCCATGCAAAATTTCATCACTTTTGGCCTGGAATGGAGTCACAGGGTCTGTGACTCAATTGATGAGGAGGCTTTGATACCAACCAGGGTAGTTTTAATTGTTGCCAAGGGGGTAAATGTGATCCTTAGAGGTAATTTCATATACCCAAAAGACCACAAATACAAGATTAACATATAAATATAAATAAAACAAATTTATTGATATTATTAAAATGAAAATCAAAATATAGATATAAAATTATATTCACAATGAAAAATCTAATTACAATTTAAAATTAAAATTACATTAAATTTTGAAATTGTAAAATTACATTCATACTTGAAAAAATTAAGTAAAAATGAATTTTTAACAAAATTGTAAAAAAAATAAAGAAATTTGGAAAAAAGTTAAATAAAAATTATTATAAATTTTTATCCAATAAATAAACATATAAAAATTATTTCACCATTGGATTCCTCATAAAAAATCAGGTGGGGTCACCTCTGGATGAAATTTCTGTAACTCAACTCTAAATAAGCTTAAATTAAGTTTTTTGTATTTTCAATACAAAAGTTGAAAATCCTCAAAAATTTAATTTAATTCACACCACATGTGGTGTTAACCATCAATTTTTGTGTTAAAATTGAGGTGTTGTGTCTAGTTTAGAAGTTATGAGGAATTGAAGTATTTTCAATTGAATTCAATTGAAATGTCAAAATGTGCGCATGTATTACATAAGTGAACTTTGATTTACATATGAAGTATCAATTATTACTGTACTGTACTGTACAATTCAATTGAATTACATATGTAAATTATAAGTATAATACATGATGAGGAATCAAAGGAAAAATAAATTGGAGAGATTAAATTTGGGGGGAAAAGGAACTCCAGCTCTAAGGGGGAGCTAGACCCCCAAAATCCTTGCTGACAGGCGTGGGATGTAAAATTACATGCAAAAGTTCATCACTTTTGGCCTGGAATTGAGTTACAGGGTCTGTGGACTCAATTGATGATGAGGTTTTGATACCAACTGGGGTAGTTTTAGCTGTTGCCAAGAGGGTAAAACTACCCTTAAGATAAAGCAACCATAGCAAAAACAGTTTTAACTGGTCTCTACGCCTCTTACACACATTCTGACGTGTTTTGAAGGCTCTAGACCAGGTATTGCTATAGTAATGGCTGATTTAAGGGTCTAAAATGGCTTAAACCAGCCCTTTTTTAGTCTCAACCAGGGTTGAATGATGCTATAGTTGGCTTTTCTGTTGTCAGACTGTTTTTCACGACTGACAAGAGTAAACTTCACTTTTGGAGTAAGAAAATTGATGGCTATAAAAGAATGTCTTCTTTGCCCCACTTTTCTCTTCATGTTAGAATCTTTTCCTTTTATTAATTAGTTTAAACACTATTAAACCAATCAATAAAAGATTCCAACCACCTTTTTTAAATAATTTTGAACCTTTTAACCACGTGAAAAAATCATTATACTCATTGTTTGTAACTCTTATAATTGTTTTTACCCCTGAACCACCCCAAAAGTGAATTAAAGCATCTTTCATCACTGTTAGCTTTGTCGCTTTGTTTCCAAATTCACTCAGGTCACTTTTGGGCGTGTTTTTTTTAATATTATTTTTAAAGACTTTGTTCTTTAGTTAATTTCTCGCAGTTGTTTACTCAATCAATTCCAATTGAAATTGCTCTTGAAGAAATTTCTGTTGTAGCCTTAAATATCTCTTGTAGAGTATTTTTGGATAAAGTTTTATTGTTGGTAAAACAATAAATATTTATAATATTATTGTTTTATACTAATAAAGTTATAAACAATAAAATTGGCATGCTTTCTCTTAAAAATAATATTTCTTATCATTTTTAATTGATTTTTACCTTATACAAATTTTCAGGACAGGAAAAGTACTTGATTTTTAATCAAAGTTTCATATCCACACCTTACAGTAAAACTACCCTTAAGATAAAACAATCCTGGTAGAAACAGCTTTAACTGGTTTCTACGTCTCTTACACACATTCTGACATGTTTTGAAGGCTCTAGGCCAGGTATTACTATAGTGATGGTTGATTTAAGGGTCTAAAATTGCTAAAAATAGCAAAAATTGGCTAAAACCAGCCCTTTTTTGGTCTAAACCAGGGTTCAATGATTCCATAATTGGCTTTTGTGGTGTCAGATTGATTTCCACGAGTGAAAATAGTAAATTTTACTTTTGGAGTAAGAAGATTGGTGGCTATAAAAGAATGTCTTCTTTGCCCCACTTTTCTCTTCATGTTAGAATGTTTTTGTAAGGTTTGTCTATGAAAGTCTTTATAATAGTAGCAAAATCAAGAGTACTATGACTGTCCTCATTAGAAATATATAATATAATGAAATATTACAACCACAAATTTAAATATAATTATTAAGAATAATTATATGAAAAAAGTTTTAATTATTATTATAGAAATATAATAATAATAAAAATAATAATTAGAATAAATTATAATTATTCTATTATTGTTATAGTCACTGACAGTTATAACAATAAGAATTTTAAAGCTCTTAATGAGACAATTACACGTGGAAAATAAGAATATTAACCACTAATGAATAATATAAATATCATTTATAAAAGAATTAAACACACACTGTGCAGAAATAATTCTTAAAGAATAAAAATTCTATATAAAAAAACTAATACTAGACAAAAAAGATATAGAATTTTAGAGAAAATTTACTTATAATATTTATTTAATATAACAAGTCAAACAACAACAGTTATTATATCAAATAATATTTATAAGTTAAAAACACGCCAAAAATCAATAATTTTAAAGATAAAACAGCTTTTTATAATAAAATTTAAGATTAAAGAGTTTTTAAGAGGAATTTGTGGATTTTAAAAGATATGTAAGATGATAATTTTATATAATAAAATATATTATTGGTGATTACAACAATAATCTAAATTCTCTGATTTCAATTCTTTAATTTTGATTAATAAAGAATAAAATAACTTAAGAATTACTTTAATAATAAGATTTTCTATTTAATAAAACTTTACCTGTTTAAATTTCTAATATGATTGGATTGATAATGAATGATGGACAAAACAGTGATGAAAAGACGCTTTTTATGTCTTCAGAGTAGCTCTAATGATTCATAATGGATATAGAGGGCATGCTCAGATCAAAACTGAAAAACCATACTTAAAAATAAGGTTCTTACCTTAAGGTAACTCATTTTTAATTTCAATTTAAAGTTATCAGTGTTATTCTCAACTCCATGTAACTTTAATCCTCATTTAAACTAATTATTTTAAGTTTTTAATATAAATAAACTTATTTATATTAAAGTTCATCACATGAACAACTTAAAAATAGAGTTTCAAGCAGAAATCTCTTAAACTCAATTTTTAATTAATTCTTAAAGAAATTATAATTCTCTTTGAGTTTTAATTAAAAGAGTAAATTTGCAGGCTAATTACCCAGGAAATTTATTTATAAAAGATACTTAACATCTAATTTATATGTAGATAATATTAAATTGTAAGCTGTGTGAAATGTTCAAGCAAATCCAGTAAGAACTGGATTTTTAATGAATTTTTGAAGTTATTGCTATTTTTACACACAAAATAGCAATACACACCAAACCTTAAGTTTTGATAAGGTTTTAATGCTTGAAACCTTAAAGTTTTAAGCTTAATTAAGCTTTGACAGTTCTTAAAACCTTGAATTCAAGCTTGCATATTGGGATTTACCCTCTGGCAGCTCGAAATTCCTGTCCAAATTGGGATAAAACCAGTTTAAACCTTAAGGTTGGATCAAATTTCAATCTTAAAGTTTAAATAAGGTTGAAAATCCTCCAATACAGGTGGACAACCTTAATTGAATCCTTTCAGATCCAAAAATTTGGGTACCCCAGCTCTTTTTGGTCTTTTTCCTTTGTCCCACTTTTTTGCGTGGATTTTGCCCTTTTATTTATTTAAAGCCAAACTATGGCCTTAAACCCTTTTAAATTGAGCTCACGCAGGATTTACATTCTGTATGGCAAATCCTTAGCCAATTCAGTAAATATACACCACACCTCAAATTTAACTAAAATTTTGGTAAGTTTGCATAAACCTTATGCAACTTTGAATTTAAGCTTATTTACGCTTAAATTCAACAATTTTAAAAAAATGTTAAAAATGTTACATTAGTAATGTGAGATTCTTAAATCTTCTAATAACATAAGAAATAAGTGTTTTTGGGTATAACACGTTATGGATGTACCCTAGGTTATTTTTGGTGTAGATTCCAAGAATGACATAATATCTATAACTTTGTTTATCCAAAAAAAGTTATACTTATTTTTTGTTATTTTTTATTTTAAATTCAATTAAAAAGTCTGTTAAAGACAAATTTAACTGTGTATAAAGCTATTTGTGGCCTTATGGGTATGCTATACATACCTCACAGGCTCACATTCCCTACCACCAAAAGGAAATTGTACCACAATTTTTCTTTTGTAGTATACCCCCAAGCTATTTGGCGGGGTATAATCCACTGTCCAACCTCTCTACTTATACTTTTCTAATTATGTAAAGCACACAATTCAAACTTTTCATTGAGAAATTGGTCTTCTCTCATGTCTGAATCTTCTGAGAAACTTTTGGGAATCAGGTCTTTTACTTTCTACAATCCATTCATCTTCATGTTGTGGATTTTTATACCTGACTAAGTATTCTCTTTCAGTTTTTCCCCTAAGTCTTCTTTCTTTCAAGACTTTTAGTACCTTCTTCTCCTCACTTTGATCTAGTGGGGGTACTTCTAAGGGTGTTTCATTTCTCAAAGGAAATAATTCCTTGTCACTTGAAGTGTAATGCTTTACTAGACTGAAAGGGAAAGTTGGATTTTTGTTCTCCAGTTCTCCTGACAGTTCTACTTGTACCGCATTTGTCCCATGAAGGGCTTTAATAATAAATGGTCCTGCAAAGTAATCTTTCAATTTCTTTGGGCCTTTAATATTACTAAGGTTCAAGGTTGAAACTAGTATTAAGTCCCCTACTTTTAATTCTGGGGTCTTATGACTTTTATCCCATTTCTGTTTAGGGTATTCAAAGGCATCATTCATGCTTTGATTTGTATGATGTCTCACTTTATCAAGCAATAATTTGAAGCTTGAAAAAGTTTGATTAACATAAAACAGAGCTTTTTTCAAAGTATCAATTGGAAGTTTGGGGTTCCATCCTTTTTCCAACATTGCAGGAGTTTTGCCTGTTGAAGCATGGATGGAGGTCTTGTCAGCTAATTCCAATTCTGGTATAAGAGTACACCAATAATGGGTAAAGCCATAAGAATCTTTAAACTCCAGGCCATAAGCACAAAATCTTCTGATCATGTCCTCAAGTGTTTGAATCATTCTTTCTGCCAGCCCATCTGTGGGTGGATGGTAGGCTGTTGAGAATGATAGTCTTGTACCCAAAACCATATGTAAATTGGTCCATAAGGCTGATGTGAATTTTGGGTCTCTATCACTGATAATATTTTTGAAGAGACCAGTATGGGATAAGACTCTATTCCAAATCAAAAGAGCTGTATCCATAGCTGTGTCATCTTTGTGACATGCTAAAAAGATTGGTGTTTTGCTATATTTGTCCACAATGACAAGACATGCATTGTAACTTTTATCACCTCCAGGTGGTAAGGCAGTTACCCAATCCATGTGAACCACTTCCCATGGGGTACTTGGCTGTTGAATATGGATCATTAAACCAAATCCTTTACCAGTAGCTTTATTGGCTTTCTGGCATCTATCACAACTGTGACAGTACTCAATGACATCTTTTCTCCAAGATGGCCACCGGGCACATGTCTTAATTCTTTCCATCGTTCTGTCTTCAGACAGATGTCCAGAATATATGTTATCATGGCATTCTAGTAGTATGGTGTTAATTAACATTCTACTACAAAGGACCATGACACATGTGTATTTAGATCTATGATATAGTATACCATCCAACAAATGGAATCTTCCATTACCATAAGATGTTTTCCAAATATCATACAGAGAATTAGCCAAGGCTACATCTTTGCAATCTTTGTCAAGTAGAGCAGTAAGAATATGACAATTCTTATCTTGCTTATAGCTTTCTCTAACTTCTTCAAAAAATTCTGTTCCAACATCTGTGATATTAATTCCTTCAATTGCAATTTGAGGTTCTGCACTTGTAGGAACATAGGCAGGGTTATCAGGTGTATTTGGTAATGACCATATACTTAAGCCATCAGCACTCTTATTAAAATTTACAGCTTCATGTACTATGGTCATATTGCCTCTATACTCATGTATAGCAATCTGCCATCTTAACATGTGTCTGTTTGGAGTTTTCATGTTAAGAGGTGATTTTACTGCATTACAATCAGTAATTACTTCAAACACACTACCATCAAGATAGTAATGAAGTTTTTACAAAGCCCAAACAAGGCAAAGGCACTCCATTTGGCTAGCTCCATATCTTGCCTCAGTAGGTTTAATTTGTCTTGAAATAAAACAAATTGGACCTTCATAAGGGTTATCATTGACAATTTGAACTTGATGAAGAGCAGCTCCTAAGCCTTCACCACATGCATCAATATACAGCTTGAAAGGAAATTTCCAGTCTGGCATCAATAATAATGGTGCATTTGTTAAGGCATACTTGATTTTATCATATGCTTGAGTCCTCTCCTGTGTCATTTCAAAAACAGTTTGCTGATCACAAATTCTGTATAATGATCTGGCATGGATTGCAAAATCTTTAAGGTGTTGCCTGTAATAACTGGCAAACCCCAAAAAAGACATCATTTCTTTTTTGTTCCGGGGCATTCGTTTCAGTAAAACTGCAGCCACTTTGGTTTTGTAAACACCAAGGCTCAGTCCTGAGACTAAATGTCCTAGAGCTTTTAACTCATGAAACCCAAAATTACATTTATTAAGAGATATTTTCATTTTCACTTGAAGAATTTTCTTAAGTACTAATTAAAGTCTCTCTAAATGTAATTGCCAGGTTTCTGAACAAATGATAATGTCATCAATATAAATGATTAACCATCCTTCTGACAATTAATGTGGGAAGATGGTATTCATCATTCTCTGATAATGAGAGGGTGCATTTTCAATACCAAAAAGCATTCTCAAATACTCATAAATCCCACAATGAGCAATTATTCTCAATAATTTCCTATCATGAGGTGTCAAAACATTCTGATGAAAGCCTTTCAGAGCATCCATGGAAGTAATGAATCTTTCTTTGGATAATTGAGTCAAAGTCTCATGAATTCTAGGGATTGAATACCTGTCTGGAATAGTATAGTTATTCAGTGCTCTAAAATCACCAACCATCCTTGACTTATCATTATGCCAAGTAATGATTACTGGAGTTGTGACTTCTACCTCCTCATTGTGTCCAACGTTTCTAAGAACTCCCAGTTTCATTAGTTCATCAATATGATTTTCTAATGCTTCTCTAGCCCTAGGGCTAGCTGGGTAAGCTGGTCTTCTTAATAGTGGCGGATAAGGCCTTTCCACATTAAGCATAATGTTCACTTCATGGCCTTTTATAGCCCCAAGTGGTTCATTATCTGAAGCAAAGGCTTCTCTGTATTGAAATAAAAGTTCAATCAGCTCTTCCTTCATTTATAGTGTTAATTCAGGACTAATTTGTGCTTCAATCAATTGATTTGACACAAATTTTTCCTTATTAACATTTTTCACTTGTTTAATGACAGTAATTTCTCCTTTTTCTAGAGGAAAAGCAAATTTTTGTCTTTTATTTTCCCCTATAGATCAATACCATAAATATTGAGATAATCATTCCCAAGTATAAAGTGTTGTGAAGTACAATTATTCATGACAACAATTTCAACTTTCAATCTTATACTTCCTGCAGGATGAGGAAATATGATTGCTGCTTCAAATATACCCAAGGGGTGCATATTTTGGCTAGCACTGCTGAATGTTATACCTTCAATTGGCATTAATTTGTCTTGCCAATTGGTATAAATCTTGTCAAGATAATCTTTTCCAACACAAGTGCAAAAAGCACCTGAGTCAAGGTGTATCTTGGCATCTGTGTTGTTTATCACAATATTAGTGATACAAGATGAACCAGCTGTATAACCTTTACCTCTGGCAGGTTTGGTTTTCTGCATTTTAGCATCTTGCACATGTATGAGATCCATACATTCATCACTAAACTGTGGTAAATGAGTGTGTACCTTAGTGACTTCAAAAGAAACATTAATGTTTTCTATACTAAGCTCCTCTGATACTTCTTCTTATTCTGAAGGTTCAGAATCACTTTCATGTAAAGATACATCAGTTGTTTCTTTTGTATCTTCCACTTTTTCAGCATTTATCTCATTAATTCTTGTCTTTTTTGGGCAAGTGCCTGCTAAATGAGATGTGCTTCCACATTTGTGACATTTCAAGGGAAGTCTGTCTTTTGGCTTATTTGGTTTTGAAATTGGTTTCCCATTAGTCTTATTGTCTATTGGGGATTTGGACCAATTTCTTCCAATTTTTGTTCTTGTAGTGATGTCCTCCATAGAGTTGATATAGTCTTCTGTAGAGAAAGGCTCAATACATCTTCTTCTTATAGCATGCTCAAGGTCACCACAACACTTTCTTAATATCCTGTTATGTACCATTGTTTCAGACATATCAGGATGAAGGGCAGTTAATCTGTCCTTCTGTTTAAGAAACCAAGACATGGGCCTGTCCCTCTCAATATTAAAAATGGTTTCTTCAAAAGAATTTTACATTCTAAATCTCCAGGAATCATTAGCCCATTTGGAAATAATTTGTTCTTTCCACCAAGGCCAAGAATGTTTACCATGGTCTTGTCTCATTTTGTAATACCATTTCTTTGCTGATCTGGTAAATAATGAGTGTAATCTGGCACTTATGTATTCATCAGGAATGTTAAAGTCTTCTTTAAACATATCAATTGCTTTCATAAATTCCATATGATTATATTCTCCTTCACCATTAAAGGTTGGCCATTCCTCTAGTTTTGGAATGTCTTTGAAATTGCAAGCAGTTTCAACCTCATTACTTGAAATGGTATGATGTAAACCATTAAGCACATTTCTGTCAAGAATAGGTGTGGATTGCCTTGGCAATTGATTTTTCAGTGATATATTGTTAATACTTGATTGAATGTCTTCTTTCAATTCAAGTCTTTCTTTATCACTTTTTTCCAATTGTTCTTGAAAAAGAGCTGCATTGTGACCAGTTAAATTTCCTGTACAGGTATAAAAGATATTGAATTGTCATCTGGTTGATTGAGCAAAGTAACTTTGGACTCAATTCTTGCACAAATTTGTGTCAAAGACACAATGTTGTCTTTATTTACATTTTCAAGGCCAATAATGGTCTTTTGTTGGTCTTTTACTTGTAATATCTCATTACCCAACCTTTGTTGGATATACTCAAATGTTTTAAACTTTGTTATAATTTCTTTATTACAAGATTAAAATTGAGTTACAAGCTTAACAAGATCTATTTCTTTGGGAAGGATTGTCTCAATCTTTCCTCCTCCTTGTTTTTGAATTCCATCAGAGTTCTTGCCATATTGAACACATTGTCCATGGCTGTCTTTTCTTTCTTTGGGATTCTGTAGTTCTGTGGGTAAGGCTTGTTTCATTTGGGCTTTGCCTTTCCCTTTGCCTTTTGCTTGCCCTTCTGATTGGTCTTTGGGGCTTTCTTGGGCTTGTTTGGCACTTGTTGAGGCAGAGGTTTGCTGGTGGATGCTTGGGGAGATTCCACTTGGCTGTTTTCCTTGCCTTGTGCCAGCTTCTTCCTCTGATCCTCTGATAACATGCTTTGGTTTTTCAACCAAGCTTTTATCTGTTGGACTTGTCCTTTGCAAGACATTGGTGTCCAACCCTTCAGAAGATCTTCTGTATTTTCTGGCCCCATGAACTTCTTCACTTGAAGATAAGAGTTCATGGTGCCTATCCAAAGACTTGGGAGAAGTTCCCATTCTTTCTGTTTGGCGTCCAAAAACCAGTTCTTGTACTGAGACTGGTAAATCTCCACTGCTTCCTGTTGGAAATAATTCAGGTCTGACAGAAATAGCAGTTATGTCAGCTTCTGGACTCTCAATAAGAGGTTCAAAGGTGCTGGCTAACCTTTGGAAACTGATTGAAGTTCTGGCATCCTCCATTTGTGCCTCTCCTCTGGGCTGACATTCTTTTCTTTTTGCTTTGTGACTGGAATGTCCTGGTCCAGATCCATTTGATTGGATGGAGTAATTACTTCCACTTCTAGTAGGAGTCATTGCATGTCAGTTTTAAGAAAAAATAGACTAAGAATGGATTGAATTCACCTGCTGGACCTTTAAAGGGTTCTTTGGTTATTAAACACCTTGGTGCTGGGCTGGTTTGAATTTCAATACTAGACTCTGAGGCTTCAGAGTCTGAAGAGCTGTCTCTAATTGATGGCACTAGAGAAAAATAAAAATATAAGTTATTTTATCAAACATTAAAAATAACTTATAAACTCAACTTATTGAATAAAGTTGTTTGAATGCAATTTATGGCAAATTACATCAAAAATAAAGAAAAATGTCTAAGATAAAAGAAAAAATATTTTTAGTAAAGGTTTTTAATTATTTAATTTTTTATTTCATTTTTTATTTTCTTTAAAGAAATAATAATTATGCAATCAACAAGTTTATTAATCAAAATTGTATTATTATTCACTTTATACTAGAATAACTCAAAGACTAAATTTCAAGTCTGTGATGTGAAAAAGCCACTGGTTAGACAAAAGAAATTTATTCCAAGTCACTCAATATTATATTTTTTCAAACGATATTCTTAAGAAAAAATAACTTTATTAATATTATAAAGATTATTTATAAGGGATAAGTCCCAAAAAAGCCAATATTAAGACAAATATGGCAATTTTACGTCAAAAAACAGTAAAATAAGGTCTAGAATATGATTTATGTCCCAAAGGTTGGTTAAAATCACAGCCAGGCCCCCAAATGTAAGGTTTGTCTATGAAACTCTTGATAATAGTAGCAAAATCAAGAGTACTATGACTGTCCTCAGTAGAAATATATAATATAATGAAATATTACAACCACAAATTTAAATATAACTATTAAAAAGAATTATATAAATTTTTTTTTAATTATTATTATAAAAATATAATATTAAAAAAAATAATAATTATAATAAATTATAATTATTCTATTATTGTTATAGTCACTGACAGTTATAACAATAAGAATTGTAAAGCTCTTAATGAGACAATTACACGTGGAAAATAAGAATATTAACCACTTATAAAAGATATAAATATTTTTTTTAAAATAATTGAACACACACTGTGCAGAAATAATTCTTAAAGAATAAAAATTCTATATAAAAAAGATATAGAATTTTAGAGAAAACTTACTTATAATATTCACTTAATACAACAAGTAAAACAACAACAGTTATTAAATTAAATAATATTTATAAGTTAAAAACACGCCAAAAATAAATAAGTTCAAAGATAAAACAGCTTTTTATAATAAAATTCAAGATTAAAGAGTTTTTAAAAGGAATTTGTGGTTTTTAAAAGATATTTAAGATGATAATTTTATATAATAAAATATATTATTGGTGATTAAAACAATAATCTAAATTCTATGATTTCAATTCTTTAATTTTTCTTAATAAAGAATAAAATAACTTAAGAATTTCTTTAATAATAAGATTTCATATTTAATAAAACTTTACCTGTTTAAATTTCAAATATGATTGGATTGATAATGAATTATGGACAAAAACAGTGATGAAAAGACTCGTTTTATGTCTTCAGAGCAGCTCTCATGATTCATGATGGATATAGAGGGCGTGCTCAGATCAAAACTCAAAAACCATACTTAAAAATAAGGTTCTTAGCTTAAGGTAACTTATTTTTAATTTGAATTTAAAGTTATCAGTGTTATTCTTAACTCCATGTAACTTTAATCCTCATTTAAGCTAATTATTTTAAGTTTTAATATAAATAAACTTATTTATATTAAAGTTCATCACATGAAAAATTTAATAGAGTTTCGAGCAGAAATCTCTTAAACTGATTTTTTAATTAATTTTTAAAGAAATTAGAATTTTCTTTGAGTTTTAATTAAAAGAGTAAATTTACAGAATATACATGTAGATAATACTAAATTGTAAGCTGTGTGAAATTTTCAAGCAAATCCATTAAGAATTGGATTTTCATGAATTTTCGAAGTTATTGCTATTTTTCCACGTAAAATAGCAATACACACCAAACCTTAGGTTTTGATAAGGTTTTAATGCTTGAAACCTTAAAGGTTTAAGCTTATTTAAGCTTTGACAGTTCTTAAAACCTTGAATTCAAGCTTGCATATTGGGATTTACCCTCTGGCAGCTTGAAATTCCTGTCCAAATTGGGATAAAACCAGTTTAAACCTTAAGGTTGGATCAAATTTCAATCTTAAAGTTTAAATAAGGTTTAAAATACTCCAATACAGGTGGACAACCTTAATTGAATCTTTGCAGATCCAAAAAGTTGGGTACCCCAGCTCTATTTGGTCTTTTTCCTTTGTCCCACCTTTTTGCGTGGATTTTGCCCTTTTATTTATTTAAAGCCATACCATGGCCTTAAACCCTTTTAAATTGAGCTCACGCAGGATTTACATTCTGTATGGCGAATCCTTATCCAATTCAGTAAATATACACCACACCTCAAATTTAACTAAAATTTTGGTAAGTTCGCATAAACCTTATGCAAATTTAAATTTAAGCTTATTTAAGCTTAAATTTATCAATTTTAAAAAAATGTTAAAAAACTTACATTAGTAGTGTGAGATTCTTAAATCTTCTAATAACATAAGAAATAAGTGTTTTTGGGTATAACACGTTATGGATGTACCCTAGGTTATTTTTGGTGTAGAATCCAAAAATGACATAATATTTATAACTTTGTTTATCCACAAAAAGGTTATACTTATTTTCTGTTGTTTTTATTTTAATTTCAATTAAAATGTCTCTTGAAGACAATTTTAACTGTGTATAAAGTTATTTGTGGCCTTATGGGCATGTTATACATACCTCACAGGCTCACATTTTTCCTTTTATAATTATTTTAAGCACTGTTAAACCAATGACTAAAAGACTACAGCCACCCTTTTCTTATCATTTCAAAACTTTTAACCATGTTAAAAAATAATTTTAATCATTTTTACCCCTGAACCACCCCAAAAGTGAATTAAAGCATCTTTCATCACTGTAAACTTTGTCACTTTGTTTCCAAATCCACTCTGGTCACTTTTGTGCTTGTTTTCCCTTTGAATATATTTTTAAAGAATTTGTTCTTTAATAAATAGCTTGCAGTTTTTTTTTGCAATTAATTACAATTGAAATTGCTCTTGAAGAAATTTCTTGTGTAGCCTTAAATATCTCTTGTAGAGTATTTTTGGATAAATTTTTATTGTTGGTAAAACAATAAATCTTTATAATATCATTGTTTTATACTAACAAATTTATAAGCAATAAAATTGGTGTGTTTCCTCTTAAAAATAATATTTCTTACTATTTTCAATTGATTATTACCTTATAAAAATTTTCAGGACAGGAAAAGTACTTGATTTTTAATCAAAATTTCATATCTACACCTTACATTTGGGGGCCCAGCCATGATATTTTACCTGTGACATTTTTTTTACTCTTTTTAAACCTTTTTCTTATATTGAAAAATTTAAAAAACATATAAAAATACCTATAATTCAAACAAATCCATAAAAAAAAGTATATTATAAGTGAGGCTTATATTTTATTTCTTTTTTTTGAAATACCTTTTTTTACTTAGTTAATCGGCTTTTTCATCAATTTTAGTGTCTGACAACGTGGTAACACAAGAAAACATTGAAACAGCCTCAACAGTCATCAGCATTATCCCTGCCAGTACTGTTATTGTGACTCAAAATAACCAACCTGAACCAACATCTTCTGAATTGATTAACTTGGATATAAGTAATACCCTTCAGAAAGCTACAAATTGGGCCAACAGTAGGTTTTTGATGTAAAAATACAATTTTAAAGCCTTTGAAATCATAAAATATGCCTTAAACTAGATCAGGAGCCAGCTATAACCCCTCAAGAAGCTCCAAGAAAGGCAATAGACGTGATTATGGCAGAGGCCAACCAGGTACAGAAGGAAAAGGGTCCATGAATGACTTCCAAACAACTAAAATAGGTCATTCTGAATCTGATAATACCATTTTACCCTCAACAAGAGCTGACACCGCCACAAGAAGCCTCAGTAGACATATACAAAGCCAGCCACAAAGCTTACAACAATGCACTGCAGTACAAGGAGTACCAGATCCTTGCAGATCTGTGGAAAAACTGCATGAATTCTTACCTGACTGTGAGAAAATTCCTGGGCCATCCCAATACTTGCAAATTGCTCAATTGATGGCATCTATTGATTGAGAAGAAAACCATGATGCTCTTGACACTAGAATGGAGGAAAAACAACCCTCCACCACCCAAACCAGTGCCAAAAACAGCCCCAGTGGCCAGCAGAAGCAATTCCAACGTGAGAAAGCAGCCACAAACTCCAAACAAGGGCAAAGGGAAGGCACCAGCCAACAAGCCTTAAAGCCAGGGCTACAGGATGCCATGGAAAATGTGTTTCAGATGGCCAGAACAATGATGGAATTACAAAAGAAGGAGGAGGCCAGATTAATATATCAGAAATTATTTCTGATATTTTTGATTCTATTCCAGAGGTGTATGAAGCTATAACTGATATAAAAAGTCATCTTTCTGATAGGAATACATCAATTTGTGACAATCTTAAAGCAAATAACTTGAGTCTGAGCCAAATCAATGAAACACTTTTATGTTTTGAAAAAGTTTCAAGAACAATTAAAACTTCTAATAATGATAATTCTTTTGGAAATGAGATAGATGAACAATCTGACTTTATTCAAGAATTAACAGACAAATATTCTAAATTCAATATTGATGACACAATTGAAACAAGAATAAAACAAGCCATAAGTACTATCAAAGAGGATAATAAAAAATCTCTTGATGATACTTCAAAATCATTTACTGAAGTAAAGACACATATAATTGCCTTGAAAAAGTGTTTTGATACCTCGAAAGAGGAAATATCAAGATTAACAATAAAGTTAAATGAAGTTATCTCTGATAATACTAAACAAACAGAATTATGGAATGAGCTGACATATAAAGAGGATGATCATATAAAGAATGTAATAACCTCTATAAAAAGCTTACAACATAAATTAAGAAGTTCACAAAGGTGTAACAACAGTAAAATTAATGATATTGAACAAATACTAAGCACCTTACCAAGAATGTCTACACCTCTGAATCAAAATGAGGGTACAGGGAATCCCAGCCCACAAGTATTGGATATTTAAAATTCACAGTTAAAAAATGAATTTTCTACTTCTTTTCATAACTTGGAACCATCAATGGGCCAAGCACTCTTGAAAGAAGTTCCAAAACTTAAGGAATGGCCTCACTTCAGTTGTGCAGGAGAGTATGACCATATGGAATTCATCAGAGGTATTGACATGATTAAAGAGGATTTTGAATTACCAGACAGATTGGTAACAGCCAGATTTAACACCTTGTTTACCAAATAAGCTCACAGATGGTATATCAAATTGAGACAAGCACATGGACACCAGAATTGGACTTGGTGGAAAACCCAAATTCTCAACAAATGGGCCAATGATGCTTGGAGGTTCAAGGTTGAAATGGCCTTTGAATCTGCAAAATTCAATGCTGATAAAGACAAAGCTTTACAATGGTTTTGCCAACAAAAAAAATAGACTAACAGCATTATACCCTGACATGTCAGAATTTATGATTCATAGAAAAGCTCTAAGACAATGTAGAGGTGACCTAGAGCATTCTGTCAAAAGCAGGACTACTGAAAAATCTTCAGCGGAAGATATTATCAATATATTGGAAGAAGTAACCACCAGAACCAGGATTGGTTCTACTAGGGTGAATCTTAAAACAAGGTTTAATACACCTTGGAAAGATTCTGTGGACAAAAACCCCAAAGAAAATTCTAATAATTTGAAATATAAATCTGCAGATACAATCAGGAAATGCCATATTTTCCAAAGCACTACACATTTATCCAATACATGTCCAAAAAGGGGGGAAATCAATGAAATTGACATTAAGAAGGAACCTGATGTTGAAAAAGAGAATGCAATTGAAGAAAATTCAGATGATAAATCATCAATATTTTCTGAATCTTCAAAAGATATAGAAAATATCAATGCCACCTTTGACATAATGGAATCTTACTCACACTTGCCACAGTTGAGCAATAACCAACTTTATTTATCAAGAATTCAAGATACACAGTTAATGAAAACCAAACCAAACAGAGGAAAAGGCTATACAGCTGGTAACTCCTGTATAACAGAAGTGGTAATTGACAACAAACCCACTAAACTACTGTTTGACCCAGGAGCATTCTGCTCTTGTGTAGGAAAATCCTTTCTTAGGACTTGTGTGCCAAATTTTGAAGATCAACTGTTGCCAATTGATGGAATAAAATTCAATAGTGCAAGTAACCCAATGAAAGCATTGGGAATATTTGAAACTAGTGTCATATTTCCACATATAAATGGAAATTTAAGAATCACTGTTGAATTTGTTGTTATGGAAAATTGCTCTAGTACCCATTTCATATTGGGAAATGATTATTTAATCATTTATGGCATAGATTTACATAACAACAAGGACAGATACTTTACTATTGGAGACAATAAGCACCAAAAATTTGCCTTTTTACCATTTAAAAGACAAATTACAGTGAACAAAGTATCACCAGTCAACTTAGAGTTAGAAAAATTCAAGTCTGAACAGTGAAATGAAGCTGAAATAAGCCTTCATTTGAGTTATAAACAAGAAAATGAACTTTCTGCTCTTTGATATGACCACAAAGAAGCATTTGCTTCAGATAAGGAACCTCTAGGGGCAATTATTGGTCATGAAGTTGACATCATTCTTAATACTGAGAGACCTTATCCACCACTCTCAAGAAGACCTGCATATCCAGCAAGTCCAAAATAAAGAGAAGCTCTAGAAATTCATATCAAAGAACTTCTAGACCTTGGTGTAATAAGAAAAGTGGGTCACAATGAAGAAGTAGAAATACCTACACCAGTTATCATGGAATGGCATAATGAAAAATCTAGAATGGTTGGGGACTTTAGAGCTCTGAACACTTACACTGTTCCAGACAGGTACCCAATACCAAAAATCCCAATTTCCCTCACCCAAATTTCTCAAGAAGTGTATATCAGCACTATGGATGCCCTTAAAGGATTTCATCACAATGTAGTGAAACCAAGAGCAAGGAAATAATTGAGAATAATTTTTCATTGTGGAGTGTATTTGAGGACGCCTTTTAGAATGCAAAATGCACCTTCACACTTCCAAAGAATGATGAATGAAATTTTGCCTGTAGAGCTTTCAGAAGGATGGTTGATCATTTACATTGCTGATATTATTGTCTTTTCCAAGACTTGGGAAGAACATATGTACAGATTATCCAGAGTTTTGACAAAAATCCAATCTGTGAACATGAAAATCTCCTTGAAGAAATGTCATTTTGGATTTAAGGAACTCAAAGCACTGGGACATGTAGTATCTGGTCTATCCCTTGGGATTGACAAAAATAAAGTTCCAGCAGTCTTACTGAAACCTGTGCCCCAAAACAAAAAGGAAATTCAATCATTTTTGGGTTTTGCAGGATATTACAGGAAAAAAATTAAAGATTTTGCATCCATAGCAAGACCTCTTTATAAATCATGTGACAAAGACACAGTATTTGAGATGACTGTTGACAGAGTAAAAGCCTTTGAATCTTTAAGACAAGCCTTGACCACTGCCCCACTCTTACTGATGCCAGACTTTAAGCTGCCTTTTAAACTTGACATTGATGCATCAGGGGATGGGCTTAGTGCTGCACCTCATCAAGTTCAAATTTTAAATAATAAACCTGTTGAAGGGCCCATATGCTTCATATCCAGGCAAATCAAACCAACTGAAGCCAGATGGAGTGTTTATGCCTTGTTTGGGCTATAGAAAAACTCAATTCCTTTCTAGAAGGATGTGTTTTTGAAGTAATAACAGATTGTACCGCTGTTAAATCACTTTTAAACATGAAAACACCCAACAGACATATGCTCAGATGTCAAATAGCTATACAAGAGTATAGGGGGAATATGACTATTGTTCATAAAGATGGGAATATTCATAAAAATGCAGATGGACTCAGAAGATGGCCATTACCAAATAATATTCATAATCCTGCTTATGTTCCAGAGGAAGCTTCCCCACAGATCCCAATAGAAGGAATAAGTGTCACAGACTTGAACACCACCTTCTTTGAAGAAGTCAGAAGCAGTTACACTCAAGATAGGAATTGTAGCATCCTATGCCAATTACTTAACAAATACTGTAAAGAAAACTCTCTAATACATGCCATGGATGAATTATGGAAGAGATCTTATGATGAATGAAGATTTCACCTACTGGATGATATAATTTACCACAGGACCAAGCACACATGTGTCATGACAGTTGTGGATAGGTCATTAATCAATCTTGTACCAAAAGAATGCCATGACAGACCCTTTTCAGGACATTTTTCTGAAGACAGAACAACAGAAAAAGTAAAGACCTGTATATGGTGGCCAATGTGGCAGAAAGCTGTTGCAGATTATTGCAAAACCTGTGACAGATGTCAAAAAGCAAATACATCCACTGGCAAAAGACTTGGAAATATGATTAAAACACAAGAACCCAGCAGACCTTGGGAAATTGTCCATATGGATTGGGTGACTGGCCTACCACCAGGGGGTGGCAGAAGTTATAATGCTTGCCTAGTAATTGCAGACAGATTCAGTAAAACTCCAATCTTTTTACCATGCCACAAAAATGATACAGCCATGGATACAGCTCTTCTGATATGGAATAGAGTAGTATCATGGACTGGCATATTCACAAATATCATTAGTGACAGAGATCCCAAATTAACTTCAGCACTATGGACAAATCTTCACCAATTATTTGGGACAAAATTAGCTTTCTCCACACCCTGCCACCCACAAACTGATGGTCTGTCTGAAAGAATGATTCAAACCTTAGAAGATATGGTGAGAAGATTTGTGCATATGGCCTTGAATTCAAAGATTGTGATGGATTCACTCATGATTGGTGTACTCTTTTACCAGCACTAGAATTGGCATATAAGACATCAATTAATTCCAGTACCCATCAAACTCCTGCTATTTTAGAAAAAGGATGGAATCCCAAATTACCTCAGGATTCATTAAGAAATTATTTGGTTAAAATACATCCTACAGCTGCCAGATTCACAGGAATGCTATACAGAGCTAGAAAGCATGCAGTAAGATGCATGGAAGACTCATTTGCATATGCTAAAGATAAATGGGACAAATGACATGCCACTCCAAATTTCAAAGTAGGGGATTTAGTACTAGTATCCACCACCAACTTCAATAACATCAAAGCATGTAAAAAGCACAAAGACTCCTTTGCAGGCCCTTTTGTTATTAAGGCCCTCCATGGAGAAAATGCTGTTGAAGTAGAATTATCTGAAGAACTCAGTAATAAGCATCCTACATTTCCAGTAAGCTTGATAAAGCCATATAAATCTAATGATGCTGAAAATTTTCCCTTGAGGAATAAATTTCCCCAAGTTATACCTCCTATTGAGGCATCTGGTATTAAGAAAATTACCAAAGTCCTTAAAGAAAGAAAACTAAGAACCAAAATAGTAAGGGAATACCTTGTTAGGTACAGTGACCCAGCTTGTGAAGATGAATGGTTAGAAGAAAAGGACATACATGAAGCTATCAAACTTCTCAGGAGATTGAGACACACTAGAAATAGTAATATTACAAAGTGATATTCTTTTTTAGGGGGAGGGAATGTGAGCTTTAGAGGTATTTTCATATACCCAACAGACCACAAATAAAAAAAATTAACATACAAATGAATAAAATAAATTTATTTATATTATTAAAATGAAAATCAAAATATAAATATAAATTTATATATAAAATTAAAAATTCAATTACAATTTAAAAATAAAATTACATGAAATTTTAAAACTGTAAAAATACATTTATACTTGAAAAAACTAAGTTAAAATGAATTTTTAACAAAATTATCAAAAATAAAATAAATTTGGAAAAAATTTAAATAAAATTTATCATAAATTTTTATCCAATAAATAAACATACAAAAATTATTTCACCATTGGATTCCTCATAGAAAACTAGGTGAGGTCACCTCTGAGTGAAATTTCTGTAATTCAACTCTAAATAAGCTTAAGTTTAGTTTTTAGTATTTTCTGTAAAAAAGTTGAAAATACTCAAAACCTTAATTTAATTCGCACCACATATAGTGTTAATCACCAAATTTTGTGTTAAAATTGAGGTGTTGTGTATATTTTAGAAGTTATGAGGAACTGAAGTATTTTCAATTGAATTCAATTGAAATGTCAAAGTGTGCACGTGTATTACATAAGTGAACTTTGATTTACATATGAGGTATCAATTATTACTGTATTGTAATGTACAATTCAATTGAATTACATATGTAAATTACAAGTATAATACATGATGAGGAATTAAAGGAAAAAATAAATTGGAAATATTAAAATTGGGGGGAAAAGGAACTCCAGCTCTAAGGGGGAGCTAGACCCCCAAAATCCTTGCTGACAGGCATGGGATGTCAAAATCCACACAAACGTTCATCACTTTTGGCCTGAAATTGAGTCACAGGGTCTGTGACTCAATTGATGATGAGGTTTTGATACCAACTGTCACAGGGGCTCTTAAAGAAGCAAGAGTGGCCTGGCACTCAGGAATCAAGAGCTCACTTGGAGGGCTCCAAAAGGATATAAGAAATAATAAGGATTATATTTCTTTAAAGAAGAATAAGGGAAAAGACAAGTATGCCAAAGATAAAAAAAAGATAAGAAGAAAAAGGCCAAAGATAATAAGAGAAGCCAAAGGACAAGAAGCCAACCAATTGAATCCTCAATTCACTGTTTCAACCTGCCAGAAAGAACAATGGAATTAGTAAAGGATATGACCACCAATATTCACTGACAGGCAAGGAAGAAAAAGAGAAAAGGTGCTGAATGATTGACTTAAGATTATCAGTATTAACTTCAATAAGGTAAAAGAAAACAGAGATAAAAATAAATCCAATATATTTATTAACTGGGGAAAAAGTTCCCAGGTGCTGAAAAGTGGCCAGTATATGTGAAAAGCTGAAAGACTGATCCTGGAAGGTGAGTCACCAGGGGTATTGTCTGAATTGGGCCAATACAGATCTGGCAATCTTGAAATTTAAACTGTGTGATTGAATTCCCACAGTGGAATATGAATTGGCCCAATTGGGCCAAGTACATACAGGTTGATTGAGTGCCGCCTGTATGGACCAATTGAGCTGTCCAAGTAGTATTGAAATACTTGATGCCTTTAAAACTGATTGAAATAATGTATAACCTCTGAGAATGGCCCCTTGGAACAATCCTGAATGAATTGCCAACCCAACTCCTGCAGAGCCAGGTGATTGGGGTCCTTGAATGGTCTTCTGATTGCTGCCATGAATTGCCAGACTGATGAATTGAAAAGTCCTCCTTCGAAATGGGCATTGGATTTTGGGACCTTGATTCGGAAATATGGAAATCGGTCCTGAAAATGTCACCATTGAATTGCTGAGCAAAAATGGTGCATAATGGTATATAATACCACATATGCATCACTCCTGCAGCCTTGAGTTCGGGGTGCATGGAGGAATGGAAGGAATTCCCCCCAAGTTGAGGGGAAGGCTGGCTGAGCTGATCTGGTGGTTACCAGAGGCCCTGGGCTGAAAAGTGGTCCATGGCCAAATTTGGGTCCTAAGGGTTTTATGGCCATTTTGGTGGCCAAAATTGGCTCAGGTGGGCCCAATTGTGGTTTGGGGACCACCTGGCCTTGGAGGCTAGTGGGCTGCCCCCTTTGGCCTCATTGGATTAGGCCAAAAGGGGCCTAAACGGCCTACTGATCGTAGAGGCCATGGGGGCCTAAATGGCCCAAAAAGGCCATTTACGCCAGGACCTTCCTAATGAAAAGGGTAGTCCCAAAGGTGGTTGAGATGGCTAGGGGGCCTAGAAGCCCCTAGAAGACAAAAGGACCCCCAGGCCTAAAAACAGAGATAAAGGCCTGGGGGTTGGTAAAGGTGGGAATTGCCCAAGGAGGCCAATGATGGCAGGCTATGTCCTGAGGCCATAAATGCCCAAGGGAAAAGTGGTATGGCCAAAAGGCCATAAAGCACCAAAGGGGGCCAATTTGCCATAAACGATATGGTGTGGCCAATTGGCCCCAACTTGGTCCCAGGCTAGAATTGGGGCAACACCCATGGAGGTGGGTCAATCTTCGTGGTTGTGACACCAACCAGGGTAGTTTTAACTGTTGCCAAGAGGGTAAAACTACCCTTAAGATAAAACAATATTAGTAAAACAGTTTTAACTGGTTTCTATTTCTATTACACACATTCTGACGTGTTTTGAAGGCTGCATGCAAGGTATTACTATAGTGATGGTTGATTTAAGGGTCTGAAATGGCTAAAAATAGCAAAAATTGGCTAAAACCAGCCCTTTTTTGGTCTTAACCAGGGTTCAATGATGCCACAATTGGCTTTTCTTTTGTCAGAGTGATTTCCACGACTGACAAGAGTAAATTTTACTTTTGGAGTAAGAAAATTGGTGGCTATAAAAGAATGTCTTCTTTGCCCCACTTTTCTCTTCATGTTAGAATCTTTTCCTCTTATAATTAGTTTAAACACTGTTAAACCAATCAATAAAGGATTCCAACCACCCTTTTATATCATCTTTAATCTTTTAACCACGTTCAAAAATCATTATAATCATTTTTACCCCTGAACCACCCCAAAAGTGAATTAAAGCGTCTTTCATCACTGTAAGCTTTGTCACTTTGTTTCCAAATTCACTCTGGTCACTTTTGGGTGTGTTTTCTCTTTAAATATCTCTTTAAAGAATTTGTTCTTTAATTAATTGCTTGCAGTTCTTTTCTCAATTAATTACAATTGAAATTGCTCTTGAAGAAATTTCTTTTGTAGCCTTAAATATCTCTTGTAGAGTATTCTTGGATAAATTTTTATTGTTGGTAAAACAAAAAATATTTATAATAGTATTTTTTTATACTAATCAAGTTATAAACAAAAAAATTGTTGTGTTTTCTCTTAAAAATAATATTTCCTACTATTTTCAATTGATTATTACATTATACAAATTTTGAGGACAGGAAAAGTACTTGATTTTTAATCAAAGTTTCATATCCACACCTTACATCATCACCCTCCTTGATCATGAGCAGGTTATATTCACCACAAAAATCAATCTTGGAGAATCCGGAAGAGCCATTAAAGACAGTAAGAAGCTGGTTCATAGGAGGAAAAGGATATTTGTTATTCCCAGTCAGAGCATTGAGTTTGCTTTAATCAACACACAAACAGAGGCCACCATCCTTATTTTTGACAAAGAGGAAAAGTGCTTCTGTTGAAGAGGAGCTTGGCTAAATGAAACCTTTTTCCACATTTTCTGAAATGTAGGCCCTGAGTTTATCTGACTCTTGGTTTGATAAAGAGTAGATCACCCCAGCTGGAGGCAGAGAATCCTCCAGCTCAATATGATGATTACAGGAATGGTGAGGAGGAAGTTTTTCTGCTTTCACCTTGGAGAATACATCCAAGTACTGGTGATAAGCAGAAGGAACAACCTTAATCACCATTTCTATTTCTTGTGGCTCTTCCTCTTCATCCCACAACTCCTCCAGGGAGTCATGATAAGATGAAGGAGGAAGGTCTATATTCCCAAAGAAGAGATGAAGTGGAGATACAGAATTAACTTCTCTAACATCTTGAATCTCTTTGAAGACTTCATCTCTAGAAGATAGTAATGACTGATGGGAATTAAGGGAAGGAATATGGACAGAAGATGGAAATGATGGTGTTATAGAATCACCAAACACAGATTCACATTATTTGGCAGAAGAAAAGTCATCACCAAAAAATTTTAAAGGATCATAATAGTCCTTATGATCAGAATTAAAGGTGATCAGCTCTTGCCTTCAATCAATAAATGGATTAAAATGATTAAGAAAGTCAAATCCAAATACAAGGCTTCTCCCTTGGGAGTATCAATGACTAGAAAGATCCATTCAAAGCTTGGGAATTAAGGAAGCTCAAACATATAATTGGTATGGTGAGCCACAAATAAGGAAGGGGACTCAGAGGGGTCCAAAATGATAAGAGAAATCTTCTCTGGGAGCTATGACATAGTCAAAGAGTGCTTGTGAACAAACTGCTTTGCAATAAATCAGTTTGTAGCACCAGCATCAATGAGAATACTGTAAAAAACATCAGAAAGAGAAGAAAAACCAAAGAATTTCAGAGAATTCTTGACACAAGTATTCAGAATGCACAATTGTGCTCTGGATGGACAATAGTGAATACCATTGAACACAACAGGATCTTCACTCAGGCTTCTCCCTGGCTGGGAAATTTTCATGCCGGTTGGTTAAGCTTGTTATGAGGTGTTTTGAAACAGGAATCAAGACTATTATTCCCACCACAATAGGTACATAAACCCTCCTTGATTCTTCTTTCTTTTTCAGAATTCATTAACTTGAATTCTTTATTCAAAAAAGAAGAATGGGGCTTGTCCCTCTTCTGAAAATTCTTCTTCTTTGGACTTGAGCTTGAAGAGCTTTGAGGATGAGAAGAATTTGACTTTGAGGCTTCAGGTTGCTTCTCTTGATGATGACTCTTCTCCTTTTGCCTCTCATGGTACCTGGTATCAAGTCCAGGGTAACATCCATTAAGTCTTGAAGAGAGTAAATTCTTGAAGGATGGGAGCCCAACTGATCCAAAATCCTGGATGGAAATCTGTTCCTGAAATGGTGGATGAGAGCCCTTTCACCCCAATCTCCAATTCTTGAAACCAAACTTCTGAAATTGGCTATGTATAATGACACATTCTCACCTTCTTTCATTCTTGATGAATCCAATTCTGCTTCAGCTTTTTTGACTTCATTCAAGTCCCCAAACAACATAAAGATTTGTGATCCAAACAGATTCCATGAGTTGAGAAGATCATTTGGATCTTGATTGGGAATGTTTGAAAGATAGGGCTCAATCCATTTTACAGCTCTGCCAATGAGAAATGAAGTGGCATAAAGGACCTTCTTTCTGTCTTGAGAGAAGTTGGCTGGATCATTATGAAAAATTAATTGGCAAGACTGAATAAAGTTTCTAACTTTGAAGGTTTGATTCCCATCAAAGCATTCTGGTGCCTTCATATATGGAGTCTTGAAGGCTGGTGTTCTTGATGATTCAGAAACTGAAGCTTCTTGAATATTGGCCATAGTTTGGGTCATCTTCTGAGTAATGGCCAATAAGGATGGTTCAGACTGGTCTATAGTTGGTCCTCCAGTACCTTGGGATGCCCCCACAGGAGCAGGAACACCTTCAGTACCATAAGACTCTTCCTCTTCCACAGAATTCTCCTCCTCCTCTTCATCATTTTCATCAGGACCTTTGAAAGTGGTCCTTGAAAGTCCATGCAATCTGCCAACTACTCCTGAGAATGAATTTGATCTTCTTGGGCCTCTTCCTTCCTTCCTGTATGGTGCTGCTCCTTCCATATTGGGCCCTCAGTTGAGGAACTCTTGGAGTTGGAGTAAGAACAGGTTGAGCTCTGCCCTGAGATCTGGTCTGTCTTGCAGGTGTTGAATGGGCATTATTCCAGGAATAAAACTTAAAATAAATTAATCAAAATCAAAATTTTCTTGAAGTCAAAAATCACCAATCAAATCTTGAGGAAAATCAATTAATCAAATATGTCAAATGAAGTCTTGAAGTCAAAATCAAATCAATGTCTTTAAGAAAATCAATCAATCAAAATGTCACAATGAAATCTTCAAGTCAATAAATCAATATGTCAAATAAACCAAAATCAAAATCTTGCAAAATCAATCAATCGAGCAAATGAATTCTTGAGGCAAAGTCAATTTTATTACAAAATTGTTGATGTGAAAAATCAGAAGAATCAAATGGAATCTTCAAGTCAATCAATTTTCTTGAAGTCAATATCAATTATGTCAAAACAATCAATCAGTTCAAATCAAGTGAGTTCTTCTTTAAAAATCAAAATTCTTGAAGAATGAATCAATATGAATTTTGAGATGAAGAATGTGTATGAATAATCTTGATGATAAATTTGAAAATCCATCAAAATTAAGATTATGCCTGAATTATGAATGAAATAAATTTGATGATTTGAAATAAGATTTAAAAGAGAAAAAAAAATAAAATTGGGTCAGTGTTCAATTTTCAAAATGGTAAATGAATGAGAGAAAATTCAGAGATGACAATAAATCATTAAATTCATTAGCATTAAGGAGTCATAATTACAATGTAATGAGTGAATGAAATTCTAGAGAAAGAATGAACAGAAGAAGAGAGATTATGAGTTGATTAATATAATTTCACAGGGGCTCTTGTCGAGATCAAGAGTGGCGTGGCACTCAGGAATCAATAACTCACTTGTAGGGCTCCAAAAGAATAAAGAAATAAGAAGGATAAGAGTAAAGACAATTATGCCAAAGATAAAGGAGAAGGGGAAGCCAATTGCCAATATAATAAAGAAATGCAAAGGCCAAAGAGCCAACCAAATGAATCCTCAATTCACTGTTTCAACCTGTCAGAAAGAACAATGGAATTAGTAAAGGATATGACCACCAATATCCACTGACAGGCAAAGAAGAAAGGTGCAAATGACTGAATTAAGATTATAACTATTTACTTTAAGAAATGAGAAGAAAATAAGGATAAAAAATCCAATATATTAATTAACTGGGGAAAAAGTCTCCAGGGATGAAAAGGTGGCCAGTATATTTGAAAAGTTGAAGACTGATCCTGGAGGGTTAATAACCTGGCTGTATTGTCTTTTTTGGGTCAATACATATCTGGCCATCTTGAGAATTGAACTGTGTGATTTAATTCCCACAGTGGAATATGAATTGGCCCAAAGGGGCCAAGGCCATACAGACTGCTTGAGTACTTCCTGTATGGACCAATTGAGTTTTCCAAGGAATACTGGAGTACTTCATGCCTTGACAGCTGATTTAATGCTTGATAACCTCATGAAATTTCCCTTGGAATAATCCTGAAAAGAATATACAACCCAACTCCTGCAGGGCCAGGTGGTTGGGGTCCTCAAATAGTCTTCTGGTAGCTGCCAGGGATTGCAAGACTGCATGATTGAAAAGACTTCCTTCAAAAAAGGTGATGGATTTGAGGACTTGAATTGAAAAGGCCCAATCTGATCCTGAAAATATCACCATTAGATTTCTGAGAAAAAATGTTGCATAATGGTATATTATACCATATATGCACCATGCCGGAATCCTTGGCACAGAGTGAGTTGGTGAAGGAGAGTCCTTCCCCTGAATGGAGGGGAAGGCTTGCTGGACTTTAAATTGGTGGCCTCCAGTGCTTTTCAGAGGCCAGGGGTTGAAAATGGCCACTATGTGGTTCTTGGCCATTTTTGCGACTGATGAGATTGGGGGCCAAAATGGGCTTAGGTGGACCCACCTGGCCTTGAGGTCTGGTGATTGGCCTCCTTGGCCTCTTTGAATTTGGGCCAAAAGGGGCCTGAGGGTCCCACAGTCCGCAGCATATGAACCGTGGGCCATGAATCATGGCCTGCAGGTTGTAGAGGCCGTAGGGGGCGTAAATGGCCTATAACCCCATAATTAAAGGGGTAGGGGCCAGTTTCCAGAGGCCCCTGGAAGGCTGACAGGACCCTCCCAGCCCCAAAAAAAAGGGGTATTGGCCTGGGAATTGGTGAGATGGAAATTTGGCCAAAAGGCCAATGGATGCAGGATATGGTGTGTGGCCAGTGGAGGTGGTATGACCTAAAGGCCATAAGGCACCAATATGAAACAATTTGCCATAAAATGATGACTTGACCTATTGGCCATAAAGTGGGTCAGGCTATAATTGCCATAAACACCCATTGGGGGGTGATTACATGTGGTTATGACAGACACATTAAATTCAATAAAAAAATTAATCAAAAGGCAATATTCTTTTTTCTTTAAGATAAAAATCTTATATGATTAAATACCAAGGTCATATCTTATAATAGTCACCAGTTATGAGGTTATGACACCAATATTTTATCATTATTTGTTAAAATCTCCAAAAATTTATCAATCCATGTAAAAATAGTAAAAGTTGACATTCTCTCTATTTTATATTTTAAATAAAGTTTAAATACTTTTTACTCACATTCTTAGGCATAAAATCAATTAAAAAGTATAAATTAAGTGTTAAAAGTGGGTTATTTTTCTCTTATTAAAATACTTCCACTCCATTATTTTTCTTAATAATGATTTTATTAAGATAGTATTTATAGCGTGTTGGTAAAAACACGTAAGTGACCTTATTTTTCAAAGAAAATTCCTCAGGCTCAGTTTTGAGGATTTTTTTAATTTTTTTTTGCCATATTTTTCCCGACTTGGCATGTCAATAAGCACAAATTTTTTCAAAATTTTGTTTTTTGCCACATTTCACCAATTTGGCCAATATGCCAAAATGGCATATTTTTTAAAAAATTCATTTAAATTCTTCCCACTTATGAATTTCCTTGATTTTTTTTTTTAAAATGAAGGGTTCAATCTGAAGAATAAAGCACCAGAATGCCATAATTTTGGGAATTTTTTTGGGTGGGACAAGTGAAGGTGCAAAAAAGGTTTTTTTTTTTCAAATGTTTTTCCCGTCATTGTAATATGCCTATTTTTAAAAAGTGAATTTAATAACTTCCCACTTATGAATTTCCTTCATTTTTTTTAAATTAAAGGGTTCAATCTGGACAATAAAGAACCAGAAGCTCATGAATTGGGAAAATTGTTTTGGTGGGACAACAAGTGAAGGCGCAATGAGTGTTTTTTTCAACTGTTTTTTTTCTTGTGTGTAATATGACTATTTTCAAGTACAAAACTTCCACATGTTTGATAAAAAAGAAGACTGAGGTGGGATTTAAGCAATAAAAATGACTAAGGAGGGGGATAATTGGCATAAATTGTATATACAAAAATCATTCAATCAGAATCAATCTCCAAAATAGTGGGTTTCTTCTGAGAGGGGGGTGGAAGATTGGACAAATACAACATTCTGTGTTTCTTAAATTTATCAGCCCACCCCAGGGCTTGTTTTTGGGCATGAATCTCCCAGCTCACAGTAATGGGGGGGACTGGATAAACTTTAGAAATGATGATGTCCAAAGGAACAAAATGAGCACAACTATTCAAGAAGAAGATGAAAATGGGGGGATTATAATTTGGAGGACAGAAATAAGGGGAAAAAGAAAAAGATTGGGCTGTGGAATAAAAGAAAACTGGTCTTTTATACTTATTTGCAATTGGATCCCCCATGTCAGGAATGGACATCCACTTGCTTTTTGGAGCCTGGCCAACATCTTCATACCATTCAATTCTTTCCAAATAAGAGGATACTGAGGGAATTAAGGTGTTCATGGCTTCATAAAGGTCTTGATTTTGGTGAATTTCTTCAGCCAAGTCACCTCTGACATCAGCCCATTGGTCTTGAGTCTTGTAAATGAAGTGGGATACTGCTCTGTAGCCACAGTTTCCATCACCCTGGACATTGATGGCCTTGAAGGTGTATTTCAATATAAACTTGGGCAAGTCTTCTGAGCCAGTTATCTGATAAAATAAGTTCAAAAAATGAATAAATATCAAAATAAACAACAGTAAATTACATTAAAAAGAATCAGAAACTCACAAACAGCTTGGAGCATTCATCACTTGTGTGATAATTGCTTTGACAATGCTCACAGGTCAAGTCAATTGCATCATAGATATTCAAACTGGTGGCAGGCTTGTGTGATTTTCTTTGTGAGGTTTTGCTTCCAATTGTCAATCTTCTGGACCTTCTAAGGGTCACTTCTGATTTATTTAATTCAGTTGCTGAGGGTAGTGAATCTGATGAACTGATGGATTTAAATAATGAGTCCTCAGAATCTTCAGATGAGTTCACTTCCATAATTGGAGAGGGGACATTTGACTGGGATCTTGATGTTGTTGTGCTGGTCACTTTTGATGGGGGTCTTCCTCTTCTCTTGGATTGACTTTCAATAATTTCAAATCTTGAAGGTTCTCTTTTGTTTTTATTTTTGTTTTTATTCTTGGCTCCTTGGGGTCTTTCACGCATATTCTTGCATTCTAGAGGGTCTTCATAATATTGATCATCCTCTTGACTCTTGGGAATTTGATCAAAGGGGACTTTTCTAGTCAAAACATCTTGAAAATGTTGAAGTATTGGAGTGATTTCTGCCATTGGTCTTTGAAACAGGTCTTCCCCAATATCTTCAAATATTTTCTTGGCTTCATTGTTTCCTTCTTTTTCAACACTTTGATAATCACCTTGAAAACCAGCCTGAGAAGAATATGACAAATAAAATCAGTTAATAAGGAAAAAAAATAATAATAAGAAATTAAAAAACCCTCACAGGCAAATACAAATGCCATTGAGGATGGAAGTCTGATAATTCAAGCCTTTGGCGCTTGGAAAATTCCTTTTGGGTCTTATGCTTGCAAGGAATGCCTTTATAATTGTTGTATTTGTTGGTGCATTTTTCATTTGGAGGAAATTTTGTTTTGAAATTTTCAAAGGCAATCTGAAGAGCATAATGAGACACCTTGCCATTGAGGGCACAGATGTGTGGAGGAAAATTCTTGACATGGAAAATCATTTCTTTGGAGATTCTGTTGATAATTTCAATAAATTGTTTTCTGAATGCCATGTGGAGAGCCCTGACTACCTCCAGGAGAGTACCAGTGGACTTTTGGAGCCAACGTTTAACCATGGCATGGGCACCTTCAACTCTGGAGGTGGAGCCCACACCCAGGTGGCAATGGTGATTGGTCCAGGCTGGCACATAATACTCCTTTAGAGGAAGCCAGGTATTTTCCAAATACTGCAAGACCTCAAGATTTTTAACTTGCTTTTGAAGCTTCTTCCAGTTTTCTTTGAAAGACTTTTCAGTGGGTGAATACATAAGCTGAGAAATGAAGACCAAAGTCATTAATAAAGACAATAATAAGAAAAAAAGTGAAATGAATTGAAATGAAGTGAAAAAGTATATTACTTGATTCCAAAGGCCCATAAAATTTTCAAAATCAGTTCCATGACCAATTTTCTTCATGCAATGAGCAGATACATCCTTGTTGATGTGCCAAATGCATAGCATGACTTTGGAGTCTGGGAAGAGCTTCTTAATAGAGTTTTTCAAGGCCAGATGCCTGTCAATAACAATAGCTGGAGGGGGAACAAGATTGGTGTGGTTGAGGGCCTTTTCAATGTATTGATTTAATGCCCAATTATATGAAGTTTCATTTTCATTCTTCATCAAACAAAAAGCCCCAGAAAAGGTCTTATTGGTTGAGCTGACTCCAACAATATGAAAAAGGGGCATTTTGTACTTATTGGTTTTATAAGTACAATCCATAAGAATGACATGAGGAAAGCCATGAAGAAGTTTTATGACCAGGGGGTGAGTAAAAAACAAGGAGTTAATGTGTCCCTCAGAATCCCTTGCAGAGGACCAAACAAAATTTTCTTCTTTGAGAGTGTCAATAAGAGCATCAATGGGCCTTCTGCCTTGCAGTTTGCCTTTCTTGATTTTCTTGACTTGGTTGTAAATGTCTTGAAGGATTACAGGCCTGTCAGACTCCCTCTGGCTGCATAATTGGGCCTGAATTTGCCTTGGCATGAGCAGTGATTCAGACATTTGAGCAATTTGGGATGTTTCTTTCTCATTGAATTTCCTGAAAGCAGGATGTGCCATGATATTTCCAGTGGCCTCATGGCTATGTTCAGGATTTTTGACTTTAAGAGTCCAAGTGGTACTCTTGGCATATTTCCTGGAATAAAGTCTAAAAGGACAGTCAAGCTTTCTTGAGGTGACTGTTTTGGAGGGGCTTTTGTTGGGATTTGGGGTTCCAGACCTATCACAACATATTTCAATCTGGTTGTGGGTCATATTGGACCTCAAGGTGGACACAGCATACCCCTGAGCCCTGGCAACATTATGCACATGTTGCCAAAGAAGCTCAAGGGTCTGAAATTCACCTTCAGTGGGGGGTTGGAGCATTTTTGAATGAAAATTATGTATAAAAGTGAAAAAAAGGGGGATTTGGGGGATTTGGAATGGGGTAAGAACCTTTTGAAATTTGAAAAAGAGGTGAAAAAAGGTGTGAAAAATGAACAGAAGGGGTTAAGAGTGAAAGAAAGTGGTTTAAATGTGGGATTAATGGATGAGGGAAGGTGAAAAATTGGAAATTTGGAGGCTTGAAAGCAGTTTGTTGTGCTGGAAAATGCAGTCTTTGGGGGAAAAAAAGAAAAAAAAGTGTGAAAAGCTTTGCAAAATGGCTTTGGTAATGCTGTTTTTCCAAAAAAAAACAATGGTTTGGGGTGGGGATGATGTGGATTGTTGGGGTGTTTGGGCTTGTTTTTTTGGGGGGGGATGGGCAGAAAAATCTGAAACAATTTGGAGTTAGTGAGGTTTTGTGGGGAAAAAACCTCTTTTGGGCATGTTTTGGCCCAATACAGGTGTGATTGTGTTTCATTTTTAATTAAAAATGGGCCCAGGGCACCCATTACGAGTTTTTACTAAAAACTTACATGTTTTTACCAATTTATGGCCAAAACACATAAGTTTTTAGTAAAAACACGTAAGCTCTTACGTGTTTTTACCAATACCCTATTTATATTAATATATAATTTTGATATTACTTATATTATTGTTATGAATTGATTCTTATTATCAAATAAAAATTTCTCATGAACTCATTTATTCTTGGTAAAATTATTAAACTGCCATAAATATATTAATTCATCAAATATCAATAAATTTATTTTATTATATTATTTTATTCTTGCAATAATATAAATACTTTTACACCATAATTATGATATTCATTTAATCTTATAATAATCTTTAATCTTATTATTCAATTAAATGAGGACATTCAGAGTACAATAAGGAAAATACTAATAATTTTTACTTATTGTTTCATAGTCAAACCTTAAATATTTAGTAAGGAGCCTCCCTGTAATTAAACCATTATTTGAGGAATGTCAAATGTGCTATAGCACAAGAGCTTAGTGCCACACAAGTGGATTTTTGAAGTCTTCTTCTATGAAATAACACTCTTTTGACACATGCAGAACCAGATTAAACTGTAAAGTATTTTAAAGCAATTTGCCCAATGTGTGGAAGCTGACAGTCAGTATCTGAAGCTTAATTAGAAGAGGTCATTCTATGAGTCAGCCTAGTGACAAATCAAGCAAAGCTATATAACATATACCTTCAAATAAGCTATGATGTTATTGAGTTTGGTTATTGGATGAAAACTCTACAAATAACACAGAAATTCATCACCTTGACCATTTTGAATTTTGTAATTGGTCTTGATGAGAGGCATGATTCAAGTTCCACTGCAAATCTGGGTCCTCAGTTTCACTCAGTTTGAGGGGATAACTTCTTTAATTGATGGATTGATACTTGAGTCTTTTCTGGTTGATAAATGAGGAAAATTCCAAATTCATAACTTCTATTACTTTATTCAATTGGTTTATGAGGACTTCCCAATTTTTTGAATATTTCTTTAGAATATTTTTGATTGAATATAAAAGAAACTATACTATTGTTATTGTTCAACTCAATTTCAAAATGCTTATATAATTTATTACAAGCAGCCTCACAAACCCAATTCAAAGTATTTGGGCTAACACTGGAATAATGTGATAATTGATTCACTAATAATACTTGAGCTTGAGTTGGTTTATAAGATGAGATTGATCATGGTTCCTTTCCTTTTGAAGCTGTTTAAGGACTATTTCAACATTTGGAGCATTGTTTGCATGAATTACATGGCACTTGTTGTCTTCCAAACTATCATTAAATTGACTAGATGACTTTATAAAGTGTTACCTTTGTATTTTCTAGAGGAAGTAATTCCAACAGGTCACCATAATTTTTATTGAAAATACCTTTGGGTCTTGAGTCTCATTCTTATGTTTAATTAATAGGTCTCTCTGATTTACCAATCTCCAAATGTGTGTGCAGATATGGCATAAAACACACACAATGGTATTTTTGTCTGATAAAGTATGAAATATTAAGTAATTTCTTCTTCTTATAGGTTCAGTTAATTTCAAGAAATGTTAGTTACCTTCTGGGAAACTATCTGCTTTAGTTGTGAAGTCATCAGGGTTTCTTGGCCCAAATTCCTTCTCATTCAATATTTCCACTTCTTCTAATTTTCTTTTTTTCATTTTTGGCTTATTAAAAGGCTTTAATTGTGTTTTCTTAACTCTCTTGCCAAAGGATCCATGGAACTTTCTTATTTCCATTGGAAAATATAGATATGATCAGTGGATTTTGGAGTGGCTAGAGTGAGTTTAGGGAGACTCATCTTGAGAGCTTTCAGGATTGGAATTGCTATTCTATAATTCTGTTTTTTTCCCAAGATAATGGTTGAAAAATTCAAGCTAAAAACTTCTTTTCTTCCAAATTAATTATATGGCAACCATAATGGGGAACTCTTTCCCCCTTGACCAGTAAATATCAATTCCTAAAATGTTTGCTGGAGAATGGTGGTCATTGGTAGATTATTTTCTGTGGTATCTCCTGTGATACTGGACAGTTTCCAGATCATTCTTTGCTCAGCTAGTCCCTCCCTTAGGGTGAACTATAATTCTAACTCAGTATTAGAACTTGAAATGATCTTTTGACACAGACGTTTTATCAGAATAAAAATAATTAACAACATAAGAGTCCCACTCACCTCAAAGGTCCCCACTATCTTGAAAAAAATATAAGTTAGACAATTAATCGATTTCATGGCAATTGCAAAGTAAATTTGTGATTAATCCTTGGTTTTCTAAAAATCCACAGAGGAACACAGCTGAGTAGTTTCAGTTAGGCATTGGATTTTTTCCATGATGCTCTGCTTACCCTCAAAATAAAATTTAGTGGTCATGGCAGAAATCATTTTACAATGGGGGATTTTTCTTAAGAAATGGTGTAATTGAGGGAATTGAAACATCAAGAAGGAAGCTTTGATTGAAACAAGATCCTTGACTAAGTCTGTTGTCTTTTCCTCTTGGTATTTGGAATTCAATTTGGCCCCCATATCGGTATCAATCAGTCCGGGACATTTAGACACCCATTCTTCAAAACTGCCACCACATTGTTTACAGTGTTTATCCATATTGAAGCTTTTTCAGCTTACTACATAAATCATAATGACTAAGAAAAAAAATCCTCTTGAGGGAATAACCAAAAAGATAAATGAAAACAACATCCTTAACTACAATTCCAGCACTTGTAAGTATATCAATAATTGGTTTTTTTGAGGGACTTCCACACAAGTTCACTTCAATTTGTATTGAGGTGAGATAATTTTCAGTCAGTTCATTTATTGATTGCAAAAACTATTTAAATCTCACTTCAAAATACTTCTAGATGTTAGAGTGTTTGCGCCAAAGCTTATTCCCTTGGATTGTTGAAGGTTGCTGCAAATTTTCTTTTATGGTTTCGGGGGTATTGTTTTGTGGATTTTAATCATCAAAGGAGTTGCCATTGTTTGCAGATAAATCAGAAAGAGGATCCATAGATGAAGAAAAAGTTGCGGAGTTTTCCCGGACAGAGCACAAACTCACAGACAGAAGTGGAGTCAGAACTAGGTTCTAACTACCTTGATATGTAAATGAAGTAGGAGATAAGTGAAGTGAAAATTGTTCTTCAAATTACTTAAGTGAAACTTCAATATTGTCATCCATTGTGATATTTGGCTGCTTTACATTGGTGAACAAAATAATTGATGGAGAGACTTCTCACTTGATTTATCAATGTGCCACACGTGTTATGGTTTAATTTGGTTTTTTATTGATGAAAAAACAACCAATCATGCTGAGGGGATAGACTTCATGTGATGATGAAAACAGTTGTTAGAGATTCTTTGAAAATAAGGGTCAGACTCTTGGGATGATGATGAGATGAGATTTCAAGGTGAGGGAGGAGGAATGATTTAATCTTGCATCTGGAGAAAGATTTGAGTGGTTACCTTGTTAATTCTGGCGAGTTCTAGACTTTTTTGGTTGGGACAAGTTGAGCAAATGGGGAGTCCAGGTGCGTACAGGACCTTATTTTGAGGGGAATGGGATTTATTGGGGAATTACTGAGTAAGGCACCGTTTTGGTTGGTTTGCACCGGTGGGACTACCCGGGGAGCCGTCCGTGGTTTGTTTTACCTTAATCAGTTTGGTATAAATAGATTTACATGACTTTAATGAAATCAAAAATAATTCTAATATGTCAATTCAAGATGGATACCCTTTCATATCAGTAATTCTTTGTATACGTCTTTTTTATGGAGTTTTCTATTGGTTTAGCTTTAGTAATAAACTGAACTTCTTTGAAAGAAATCGTCGTTTAGGATTGCAGTAACATATTAAATATGATACTCAATTTAATAAGGTTTTTTATGACAGATTTGATTTGATAACTTCTTTCAAGAATATCTCCAAAAAAACCTATTGTATTATTTAAAAGGTTTTCCTGGTTCATAGAGCTAATGTATTTATTTTATATCTGTTTGAGCCTGTGGGTCTTTTTTACATATCAAAACATACAAAGAAAATATTCTGAAATAAAATAGAATATTCAATAATAATTATTAATCTTGAAACTTGAAATCAATATATATCTTTTATGAAGAAAATTACGATAAGTTCTTTTTTAACTAATCAATTAAAGTTAAAATATTGAGGTAAGATTTTAATTCCACATTAAATAAAGTATTTCCATCCAAAATTAAGTTATTATGTTTTTTCTTAAGAAACCAAATATTTAGATTGAAAAAAAAAATTGAAATCAGATAATTTTTTAAAAAAAAAATCTTATAATTTTGATTTTTAATCAAATGAAAAAAGAAATGAAAAACTATATTTCTAATAGGAATAATAAAATCATGAGAGAAAAAAAATTCATAGGTTCATTTTTATTCAGTCTTCTATATTGAGCTTTCCACTATTAGTTTAGAAAATTACTTGCTATTAGAAAATCAAAATACCATGGAGGAAATAAGATAAAGACTAAATTGAGCCAGGTACCCAAATTTTGAATCATTTATCCTCCATTATTCATTTTACATTGATAGAAAATTGATAAAATCAATGAAAAACTATTTTTAATAACTATGAGCTATGATATGGTTTAAAATACTCTAAAAAAGGATAAAAGGAAGTGCTAAAAAATCAATTACCCTCCAGGATTAATCATATCATGATAAATTTGAATTTTTTTTAAATTTTAATTAACAAAAATGAATAATTGAAAGTTTTTTCTTTTTAATTATGAATAATCCATGTGAGTTTTGTCCAAAAAAAAACAAACATTATTAAACATAAATTGATAAAATATTAAAAATAAGAATTTTCAATATGATAATTTTAAAACTTTTTAAAAAAAAATTAAATTGAATTAATAAAATTAATTCTAAAGTTTTTTGTTTTTGTTTTTTTAGCTTTAATATTTAATTTAAAATGGAATATTTTTTTTATTTATTTTATCATTTTAAAGAAAAACATTCAATATTATAAAGTAAAATAAAATAAAATAAAATAAAATAAAATAAAACTTTCTAAAATTAACAAAAAAAAAAGCCAAGAGATAATTTTCATTTAAAAAAAATCGAATTAAAAAGGAAATTAAATTTTTAGATTATATTTTATTCAAAAAAAAAAGAAAAATATATAAACAAAAAAAAAAAACTAATTATTTATAAGTTTAAAGAAAAAAATAAGTTTTTATTTTCACCCAAAAAAAATTAAAAAAAAAAAAGATTAATTTAAATTGTTTAATTTTATTTTAATTTCAAAATAAAAATTTGTACAAAAAAATTCTAAATTTAATTAAAAAAAAAAAATCTCTTCATTATTATTTTTTTGGTTTTAATTTTTTTTTTTTTTTTTAAAAAAAAAAAGAATCTCATAAATCTTATCATTTATTAATAATAAATTTTATTTTTTTATTTTTTTAAACATATTATTATAAAATCAATTTCTATGAAATAAATTAATCCAAAAGATTAATTAATCTGAAAAAAAAGAAAATTTCATTATTATTCTTATTATTAAAGAAATTTTATTTTTAATTCTTTTCAAAAACTGATAATTTTTCTTTTTTTTAAATTAATAATAACTTATTTATGAATTTTCTTCAAAAAAAAATATATTACTGTTATCATTATCTTGGTTTTTTTAAAGAATATATAAGACTATTTATATGTTTTACAAATTTTTATAATAATTCTTTTAATAGAATAAGAAGTTATTTTTTCATTAAATTTAGAATTTTCTATTCTTTTAAAAATTATTTAAAATACTTTCAATCCTTTTTTTAATTATTCTCATTATAAAAAGTAATATTTTTTTCATAATTGCCATATTATTGTCTTTTGAAAAGCATTTGTCATTCATCCTGGCAGAACAAATAATTTCCTGAAGTTGAATCATTGTCCTTTAATCAATATTATTAATATCAATTTTCTCAATATTATTTATGTAGTACTTATTTCATGATTAAGACTGTGGTTATAATAAATCCTACTACTTATCTATCTAGTGATATATTTCGAATCAATTTAAGTTGGCTTTATTGGGTCTGCTTCTTTTCACTGTCTTGGTCTATGTTTCAAAATTTTGTCATTACTTTGGAAAGATGATGGTAAAGCAGAAGCCAGGTTGAACACTGGAAAAAAAAATCTGGCTCTTTTTTTGGGCAGCCGAGCCATGTAGCTTTCGCTATCAAAATTGAGGACTCTTGCAATACAAAGCCTAACCTTCCGGCACAAAAAAGACGCATAGTTTGTATTTCACCCACAGGATTTGGGCGCCGATATCCAATTTCATGTTTCTATCTTAAGCATGATACCAATATACTTGCACCAGTCAGGATTTTATTCAAAATTACGTTTTTTACAACACCAATGAGGGTAAACTCGTAGCATTGGGGAACGCGTTGAGCTCTTTTATTGATTATTGAGCATTGTAACGGTGAAATGAACTCAGGATAATATCAAATAGGCTACGCAAGTTTCACATATCATGTTAGCTTGGGTATGAAAAATTCATTGGAGAAAATAGGAACGCATGGTCATTTTTGTTGACATGCTTTATCTGATCGCTCCGGTACAATACGGCCAAGATACTGGCTTTCCAGCTGGTCGAACGCCTTGTCAACATAGTGTTCGACTGGCTTGTCGAACAAAGTTGGTAAGAAGGGTATTACGCTCAAGCCCACTACCCCAACCAATTCGGGAAACAAAATTGCACTCTCATTTATTATCAAAACGTTTACAATTTCGATTTTTACTTCAGTAAGTGGAATAAAATGCGCTCACCAGCAGTAGGGCCTATTGATCGAAACTTGGGGTTGGCTAATTTGGAAAACACAAATTTCTGGGAATAACGGACGGCCGAATGGCTACGAAGTTTACACATTAGTAGAAATGGAGATGAACGTTAATGAACGAAATAATTCTTCTTCAGGAGGGCATAGATCACAAGCAACAACCAACACACATTGTCTTAAGTGGCAAGAAATAAAATGTTAGAATCATGAAATGGATGGTTAAAATATTGGAGGATTATATCAGTTAGTTGTTGGTCAGTGGAAGCAAGATCAAAGAGTAATCAAACTCACTAAGGCAGGAAGGACTATGCCTAGTAAGTTCATTCCCAGAGCGAATCAGGATACATGATTTTAAGTTGAAGCTTTTAAGATGAGAAAATTGCTAACTAGCAGCGCCTTGAAATGCAGCCCTTCGGGCGACCTTCAACCCAATGACATACTTATCATCAGGTTTTCCTTTTGCTTGCAAGTGTCCCTTCCATCCTTCATAAGCCACATCGCCGACCTCGAACCAAGCTTGAAGTCAGTTTATTTGTGAAAGAATGTGGCAATGCGTGGAAAGGAAACGACTGACGACGTAGGCTATTGAGATGCCATAGGCTGTTGTAACAATCTTAGGGTTGACAACTGGCCGAAAAGCCTCCCCAACGTCAGAGGTGTACGCCAAATATCTGGACGCCGGTACCAACAAGGGACGAATGCGAGCCATCAGCCCCAAATATCGGGTTGAAGTATTCGTCGTACTGTTGAAGAAAAGGGCGGGTCAAGAGTATTAGGCACGAAAGTAGAACACAATTGAATCAAGGGCACGAAAACTTACTCGACCCGACCATCAACGATCTTTTCCTGCAACTTCTCCGTACGCTCTGACATGAGGATGTTGGGATATCAAGTCTCTAAATCTGCGTTAACTCGACTCGGTTCTGAGCTGGAGATGGTGCCACGATGGTTGCGAAAGCAAGGGTTGAGCTAGCGATTGATTCCAGGCTTCAGGGAGGAATCAGGCAGCTTTGGCTGGATTTTTAGAAAAGCCACTCGAGCCAAAACAATAGACGTTCTTCGTAAGATATCGAGGCCGGCCAGGATGAGGAGGACATCGGCTGAACATCATTCAATCTGTCTGGCCGCTGGGCGATGCACAACAGCTCCCAGCAAGGATGCTCATGAGATGGATGGCAAGAAGGCAGAGGCCATGTGCTGGATGTGTCCAAAACGCCAGAGCCTGACCATGGCTTGGATGGACTCCAGCTCAGCAAAAACGCAGCAGAGGACAGGATCCCAAGGGAAGACGAGCCTGGAACCTTGGCCAGGCGGGAAGGCCCTCATGATGAGGAATGGCTGGCGTTGGCGCAGGGAACCTGCAGGATTTAAGCTGGAACTGCTGCAAATTTATCTCGTAGGATTTGAATAAAAGCAAGAATTATGGAGCCTGCTGGAGTTGCATTGAGAGAAATGCCTTATGATCAAGAGATCATCTTATGAATTGCTATACAAGACGCATTTTTAGATGGAAATTGTGATCTTGGGGAGCTCCATGACGGTAATTTCTCAAAGAAAACACAATTTGATGAGTGAATTCTGTGATTAACTTCCATTCTTTGAGGAAATTTGGGTGGTTTAAGAGGAAAAGGCCAACAAAAGTGACTCTGATTAGAGGGAAAAGGCTGGAAAGGTCCACATGGAGGAGTATTTTTAAATTATTCACAAATAGTAAGATTTATTTGGACACTTCAAAAGGCAGCAGCTTTTGAGAAAAGGCCACTAAAATCTTGTCTAGGAAATCCTCACAACTCCAAATGATCAGCTACTGGAGGGAAAGCTCAAAGTTATTTGGCCTCTTCTAAGCTAAATATTTCCATAAAGTATGCTTTTTATCAAAATCTTTTGTGAAATTTTGACATCTCATTTACAGTATCCAAGGCTCCTTTGCTTAGAAATCTGAGATGAGCTTTTTTCTGTGGCATAGGTCACTTGCAAAATCATTACACAGTAGCAAAATTTCTGGGCTGGTATGATCAAATATTACTCTCCCAAATTCACAAAGGCCAGACAAGAAATCCTAGGCTTCTCAAATGGCTAGATAGCTTACTCTCTCACTCATTTAAATAAATAGATTGTATTATTTATGAAATGATCTTGTCTCATAAAATAGATTTCACGATTCACATTGATATTATAGATAAAAAGCTTCAAGCTGATGATACTAAAACTTAAGAGGTCAAATAGGAATTGAATTGAATTAATGAAAAGTAATTTTCAAAAAATAATGATCAAATTTGAAAAGTAAAACTTAGAAAAGAAAAGCAAAGAGTTTAGAGATTGAGTTACTCAAAAGGGATTGAAAAAAATTAAATCTAAAGTCAAGTTGTGAATAATTAAGCTGAAAATGATTTGAAAAAAAATTATTGGATAAAAAAATTGTTTTCTGGGTCATTAAAGGTTTTGTTTAAAATCCAGTTTATAGAATATTAGATCAAACTCATTATTGGATTAAAGTCTACAAGAGGCAATCAGTAAAAGTTAAAGAAAATATGAAAAAAGATTAATTAAGCTTTAGTTATGTGTAATATATAGGGAATTTGAAAGCAATACAAATCATTTCAGAAAAAAAATAAAGAATCACCATTTTGTTTTAGTTAATTAAGAACATGCTTAGTGATATGGACATCACTTAAAAGAATATTAATAAGATTCCCACTTAGAACAAACATTGTTCATTTTATCAATAAACCAACTTTTTCAATTACTAAGTTCTAGATCTGGTTTTAAAGTCATTAGAACTGATAAATCTTCAGTTGATATTTACTAAGGAAGAAAATAAAAATATCTTCCCATAGGTGTATCTTCCATTTTTTGGTATTTTATTCCCTTTTCTCAGAAATTTATCTCTTTTATTTTTGATATTGGGCCAAAAATGTAGTATTCAGCTAGCCTCCAAGAAAACCAAAATTGTGGCAGTTCCTCATGAGAGCTATATTTATTAAGAACTATTGAATTTAAACTTACCACTTGTTGGAGGCCTTCAAGGAATTAGGTTTTCAAGTTTTCTCTCAGGGGCAAGTCACAGTTATCCCATTATGAAATTGTGTTAAGGAGAAAAGTATCTTATTTAAAGGGAAACTTGCATCAGGAAATAAAGAAAAATTTAAGTTACTGCAACCTCAAAACACCTTTCTACATACTATTGAATCAAAAACAACTTGCATAAAGGTACACATACAATGAAAAAAACCCATTGTTTTCAGATTCAGTTAGAGAACTCCAGTAATAAATCAAATGTTTCATCAATTAATCTTTCAAATGGTTTTAAAACAAAAAACAAATAGAAATGACAATAGCTTCATTTTGGATAAAAAAAGTTATAATTCACATGTCTTTGTTGGATTTTGCACCAAAAAAAACCTAGGGTAAATCCATAGGGTGTTATACCCAAAATTGGTTAGTTTGGCTGCTATTGGATGATTTAAGAATCTAAAATAACACTTGTAAAATTTTAGAAAATTTTGTTGAAACTTTTAAGTTGTTTATTTTAAAAATAATCTAGGTTTACTTGAGGTTTATGTAAAATTACAAAAATCATGCTAAAATTAAGGTGTTGCCTTTATTTACTGACTTGGCTAATGATTTGTGGTACATGTTATAAATCCTACATGGGCTGAATTGAAATTGATTTAAAGCCATTGTATGGCTTTAAATGAATACATTGTCAAAATCCACACAAAAAATGGAACAAGTGGAAAAATGGCAAAAGGTTCCAGAGTACCCAACTTTCTGGATCTGAAAGGGTCTAATGAAGGTTTTCCTCCTGTATTTTGAGATTTTTCTATGAAACAATTTATAATATTACTAGTAGTGTTCTTATTAAATATAATAAGTAAATTTATTATAACAAAAAATAAATAAATAATTACTCAATTATTTTGTTTACCTGTTAGAAACTACTAGTGATTATAAAAGTAAGCAGGAATTTTCTACTTCTGAGCCTTTGAGTTATTTCCACATATCAAAAAAGGTCACAAAACTTATTTTTCTAAAAATACTGGCAAATATAATCTTCAAATAAGTAAACAATGCCATAAAAAGGCACAAATCTTTCTTATCTGACAAACCAATGGATAAAAATGTGAAATAAATTACCCCATTGTATATTACATCAAAAACTACATATATGACTCTTTTATTTCTTATCTATAAATCCAATAATTACTTAGATAATCTGGATATATCTACTTTTATTATCAGTGCATATATTCATGGTTTTAAGTTCATATCTTTTGAATTACACATAATAATGAGTTTATTCAAAAATAAAGTTACCATGAAATATCCATAAACATAAAGATATAAACTGTATTTAGAAAGTTATAAACAAATCTAGAGCCTATGAGAGTATCAGCTTGTTACTCAAAACCAGAGCACAAGCATGACTTCCAGAATACTATAAACCAATGGTAGAGCAAAATACCACCAAAACATGGATCTGAGCCAAACAAGCTCAAAAAGGTATCAAAACAAAGAGGAAAATCACTTTTTTCCAAATATTCAAGTCCCATAAGCATAGGAAAAATAATAACAAAGTTATTTAAGCTCAAAGAAGTTGCTGAGCATAAACCTTAATTTTCACCTCTCATCTAAAATCCATAGATGGAGGCTGAACCCCATCAAATGGGTATATAAATTACAGCTCTCAATGAGGGCTATCCAATGGTACTAGCCAAATTGAGCTAGCCCCAAAACTACAATCATGGCTATCTGATGGTGCCATTTATTTTCCCATATCCCATATAGAATATGTGAGCCTTTGAGATATGACCACATACCCAATAAGGTCACAAAAAATACTCAGAATAATTATATCTTTAATATAATTATATTAAAATTAATTAGAATAATTATACACTAAAATTAATTACTCAAATATACAAAAAATACCATAAATTGGTACTAAAATTGGTTTAACTTAAAAACCAATGAATGAACATGTGAAATAAATTATACCATTGGATTCCTCATGGAAAAATACACATATACCATTTTTATGGCATATCTGTAAAGTCAATATTTAATGAATTATAAGGTATAATACCTTATAAAAACCATAAAATCCTATTTATCTCAGAAACCAACGAAACAACATGTGAAATAAATTGTACCAGTGGATTCCCCATAAAACTCCACACATAAAACAATTAATAAGCTAATTCTCAAAATCAATACTTAAGGAATTATCCTGAATATATGCACTTTTTTGGTCAACGCATATATTCAGTGATCATAGCTAATATCTTCTAAACTATACATGCTAGAATGATGAACCAAAAATAAAGTTACCACGTAATTACTGTAAGAACACAGATATGAACTTTATTTTGCAAATTATAAACAAGGTTAAGACTTATGAGGAAATATTGATAAAAATCAACAGAGCTGTTGACCACTTTGTTGTGAAAGTAGTCCAAACTTAAAAAAAAGTATACAGTTGGATTCTCCTAGTTCATTCGTGAAGAATGATGTAATTTTTATTATTAAATTCAGGGTATAACCCCCTGAAATCAAGGTTTGAAGTTTAAAATATTGAATTTCAACAGAAAAGATGAGTTACAAGAAAAATCATCAAAATTAGAGTTTTGATGATGTAATGAAAAGCTCTTGGCAGCATAATAAGGTTATGTCAGACTATCAGAATTCACTCTCTGAATTGCTGTAGCGTGAAAACCTTAAAAGTTATTGAAGATCAAAGTTTGAGCTTAAATTGAGCTGTTATGATCACATACTGTAACCTTAAATTAAGTTTAACAGTCTTAATAGTGATAAAATTGGTGAATACTATTAGTTTATGATTAAAACTAATAAAATCCACGAAATTTGGGGTTCTGCCAAGCCTCTGATGTCATCACACTTAGAGTTATAGTGATAACTCTAAATAATGGTGTAATAATGATGTAATATGGTTTGATCATGATGTAATCACCCTCAAACCTTAAAATATTGATCAATTCCAGTGGATATGATTAGTACACGTCTACTAGAAGCCTGTTGGACCCTAGGAGGGAGGTATTTACTATAAATAGAGCTCTTTTTACTCTGTTTTCCCCTCAGACGCATCAAAAACATTAAATCAATTAAATCAAAGGTAATTTCTTTATTCTTTATATATAAAACTGTTATATTATTAAAGACCAAAGACCACCTTGCTATAATCATCTATTTTGACGTGATTAAATCATTTATTTAATTGTTTTTGTTAAAAATCTCTCTATAAACTCATTTCCACGTAAAATTAAGAATTTTAGTAATTTTCTTTATTTTTTATTGTAAATACAATTTGAAAAAGTTGTATTATATTCTTTTGGCGTAAAATATCTCAAAATTATTATTTTAAGTGTTAAAAGTAGGTTATTTCATCTTATTATAATAATTTCTCTCTTATTATTACTCTTAATAATTCTTATTTAATATAAATAGTATTTATATTAATATATAACTTTAATATTAGTAATATTATTGTTATTAATTGTTTTTTATTTATAAAAAACAATTTTTTACGCCTTTATTATTTGTTGGTAACAATAATAAAGAGCTTTATAATATATTAATTATTTTATATTAATATATTATTTATAATATTATATTTTTATATAATATTAATTATACTATTATATTTATTTAATAATATAATAATTTTACGCCATAATAATAATATTTCTTTATTATTATTATTATTTTAATCTTATTTATTCATTTTATAAGGACATTCAGAGTACAATAAGTAATAAATTAGTAATTTTTACTTATTGTTTCATAGTCAAACCTTACATTTGGGGGCCTGGCCGTGATATTTACTTAAAAGACCTTTAAAAAAATTCTATTTGGGTTTATCCAATAATAAATTATATTTATAATCATAAAATTATATAATAATTTTATATTTTATTGATTTTAAAAGCTATTGAGGCATTTGGAAAGCAATTGTACTGTCTTACACGTGGTTTTTCACATCCTTAGACTTGCAAGAACTTTCTTTGAGTGACTCTAGTGATTAAAAAAGATAATTTATAAATTAAAAATAATTTTTATTATAATTTAATTTTATAAGAATCATATTCATTTTTTATTTTATTCTTTAAAAATAAAAATATACATAAAAAATATTAAAAAATATTAAAAACCAATAAAAAAAGTTATTTTTATTCATTTTTATTCATTTCTTTATTTATTTCATTTTTTTTAAGATATAAAAGCAATTTCTACGTGGAAAATTGCCATATCTTGCCAAAAATAACACTTATTATAAAAAGACTTATATTTATTTGTCTTTTTTAGTGTTTGAAGATAACCCAACAGAAGACAACCAAGCTACTGTTGAGAGATTGGTGGAAGAAACTTGTCAAAGTTCTCCTACACCAGTTATCACCAAAAGAAAGAAAGCTAAGAAATTAGACTTTCCAGGGCCCACCATTCAAGACTCTGAAGGTGAGCACCTCTTTTAAATTGCCATAAAAGAATTTTATTCTAAAAAACTTTTATTTTTTCTTATTCTTTAATTATGACTACCAGAAGAGGTTCCCAATACTCCATCCAATCAGATGGAGCTGGACTCAGAAGTAGAATTGATCCCTCAAAAGGGAAAAGAAAGGGCAATATCCCCAGTGGAACAGAATCCACACAAGGAAGTGCCTTATCCCAAAGGCAAGTCCCAGAAATGCCCATGATATCTGAGCCTGAATTGGAACTAAGTATGAGTAACTCAAACAGGTACAAATCACATTCAGAGGGCTCAAATAGACATCTACATGAGCCAGTACAAGCAGTATTACACAGTATACAAGGACAAAGACTGGGAAATGCTGCCTCAAATACACCAAGGAGTGATGAACTCCTGGCACATCCTGAAAAAGTTCCTCAAAGAGGAGGAGATAGTGAGATACTCCAATGGATGGAATCCACTGTCATCCAAACCTCAAATCAAAAAAATCAAGGATTATCATGCCAAAAAGAGGGAGGCAACCAAGGAAGAAGCCCCAGTAGCTTCTACCAGCAAGCCTCAAGCCAACCCACTTCCCCAAGAAGGGAAAAAGAACAAGAAAAAGCATTGGAGGAAACCATATTCCCCAAGCTACAGAATCCCAAGAATCCAAAAGGATGCCATGGACAATGTTTTCAACATGGCCAGAACCTTGATGGAATTCAAGGACAAGGAAGAGCAAAGAATGAGACAACCTCATTTCCCAAAGAAATAACCTTGTCTAAAGATGTTGTAAATACTTTAACAGAAATTAAAAATAGTATATTACCTCTAAAAGAAATTAAAGACAGTTTATTATCACTACAAGAAATAAATAACAATTTATCTTCTTTAACAAAAATTGTTGTGCAAAACAAAAAAGAAATTGACAACATTAAGTTTATTGTTGAAAATAATAAACCAAAGAATTTAATTGACAATACTCAAAAATTAATACAAGGACAACAAGAATTGTATAAATACATAAAAGATATCAAAGATAAGACTTTGACAATCAATTATGATGTGAGTATTGACAATCTTACAGAAAAATTAAATAAATTAAGTATTTCTGTAGAAAAATTTGAAGAAAAGACTTCATCACACCAAAAATTACTTTTGGACCATGTGGAAAAAAGTGATGAAGCAAGAATGCATCTGAAAGATGACATTCAAAGTGAAATAAGGCTTATTACTGAAAAAATGGATAAAATTAATGAGGCTAATTTAAATATGCCAAAGTTATCAACACCATTTTCTCATATAAGAAGCCCTGTTAAAACAAAAGAGGAATTGTCAAATCCTTTCATAACAGACTTGAGTCACCAAGATAATAACCAAGTCTTAATGAAGGAAGCACCTCAACTGAAAGAATGGCCAACATTCACAGGAGAAGGTGAATATGACCACATGTCATTCATTAAAACAATTGACATGTTACAAGAAGATTATGCCATACCAGATGAATTAATCACTGCAAGATTACATTCTTTGTTTGAGAAATCTGCAAAAAGATGGTATTATGGCATAAGACAAACAAATGGTAAAAATACCTGGTCTTGGTGGAAACAAGAAATAATCACCAAGTGGGCAAATGATGCCTGGAGGTATAAGATAGAAAATGCATTTGAAAACTCTTTCTTTGACCCTGAGAAAGATAAACCTTTAACTTGGTTCCTAAAACAAGTTGAAAGACTTAATGCACTGTACCCAGAAATGTCACAAAAGATGGTGCATATGAAAATACTTAAAAAATGTGGAGGGGAACTAGAACATGCCCTAAGAAGCAGGTGTATAGAACCATGCTCCACAGAAGAGTATATAAATGCACTAGAAGATATAGTGACAAGGACAAAAATTGGCAGGACTTGGAAAAAATTGGACATTAAAAGCCCAAATAAACCATTTATCAAAAAAGATAAATCAAAAGAATCCTTTAAGCCCAATACATCCAACAATAATGAGCAAAGAAAATGCCATAAATGTGGAGGTATTGGACACTTAGCCAATAATTGCCTTAAAAAAGCAAAGATTAATGAAATTGTGGAAACAGAAAGCCACAATGACAAAGAAGAAGAATCTGACTCTGAAAAAGAGACAGAGGAGTCAGAGAGCTCTGAAAGTGATGAAATCAATATAATTAATGCACAAATTAATAATATTGATATAATTTATGAAGTACTGGATGTTAACTCAAACTTGCCACAAGTTGGAACATCTGACACAAATCTGACAAATATACAAGATGCCAAAATGTATAGAACCAAACCTGCAAGAGGAATGGGATATACAGCTGGAAAATCAAGTATTAGTATTGTTATGGTTGATAACCAAGAAGGAAAGGTGAACTTAGATACAGGAGCATATTGCACTTGTGTTGGCAAAAGTTATTTAAAAACCATTGTCCCAGACTGGCAAGAAAAACTTATGCCAATACAAGGTGTCAAATTTAGTAGTGCAAGTGAGAGCATGAAGCCCCTTGGAATAATTGATTTAGCACTAATTTTTCCTCATCCCTCACAATGTGTCAGAATCAAAGTAGAGTTTGTAGTAATGGACAACTGTACTAGTAATCATTTCATACTTGGAAATGACTACTTATCAATCTATGGTATAGATATCTCCAACCAAAAAGATAGATATTTTACCATAGGAGATAATAAAAGACAAAAGTTTGGATTCTTAAATAACAAAAACAAATCACAGTTATTAAGAATGAGGAAAAAATTCCAGAAAAAGAACTTTTTATATCTGAACAACTCAAAGAGACAGAATTCAATCAAGAATTAACAGAAAAAATGAAAGAAAAATTGATTGACCTCTTATTTAAGTATAAAAATGCCTTTGCAACTGACAAAGAGCCACTAGGTGCCATAATTGGACATGAAGTGGATATAATTCTTAATGTAGAAAAACCTTACCCACCTTTATTAAGAAGACCTGCCTATCCAGCCAGTCCAAGAGCTAGAGAAGCCCTAGAGGTGCACATTAAAGAATTAATGGACCTTGGAGTATTAAGAAAGGTTGGACATAATGAGCAAGTAGAAGTTACTACACCTGTCATTATAACTTTGCATAATGGAAAATCAAGGATGGTAGGAGACTTCAGAGCCCTGAATACCTATACCATTCCAGACAGATATCCAATACCCAGAATCCATGAGACATTGACCCAATTGTCACAAGCTAAGTTCATCACAGCTATGGATGCCCTTAAGGGTTTTCATCAAAATGTCTTAACAGACAATGCCAAGAAACTACTAAGAATAATAGTCCATTGTGGAATTTTTGAATACCTAAGAATGCCATTTGGGATAAAAAATGCACCTTCCCATTATCAAAGAATGATGAATACCATATTTCCTGAAGAATTATCAGAAGGATGGTTAATAATCTACATTGATGATATCATAGTTTGCTCAGAAACTTGGGAAAATCACCTGACAAGACTAGAAAGGGTACTACAGAAAATAGTCCAAGTAAATATGAAAATTTCATTGAAAAAGTGTCATTTTGCATATAGTGAATTGAAAGCCCTAGGACATGTAGTATCTGCACTTAGTCTAGGCATAGACAAAAATAAAGTAGCAGCAGTACTACTTAAACCAATGCCTCAAACTAAAAAAGAAATGCAATCATTTCTAGGATTTGCTGGTTACTATAGACAGCATATAAAGGACTTTGCAAAGATTGCTAAATCCTTGTATAAGCTATGTGACCAACAAACAGTCTATGAGATGACAGAAGAAAGAGTCAAGGCATATGAAGAATTGAAAAATTCTTTAACAAATGCCCCATTTCTTCTAATGCCAGACTGGAAAATACCTTTCAAACTGTACATTGATGCTTGTGGAGAAGGACTAGGTGCTGCACTTCACCAAACACAAATTATCAATGATAAACCAGTGGAAGGACCAATTTGTTTCATTTCAAGGCAGATAAAGCCAACAGAAGCAAGGTATGGAGCAAGCCAAATGGAATGCTTATGCCTAGTGTGGGCTTTAGAAAAGCTGCATTATTATTTGGATGGCACAGTATTTGATGTAATCACAGACTGTAATGCTGTGAAATCACTATTAAATATGAAGACTCCAAATAGACATATGCTGAGATGGCAAATTGCTATCCAAGAATATAGGGGAAATATGACTATTGTTCATAAATCTGGAAATATTCATAAAAATGCAGATGGTCTTAGCAGATGGGCTCTAGCAAATACCCCTGACAATCCAGCATGGGTACCACAAGAAGAGCACCATATAGAAGGAATATGTGTTACAGACATTGGCACAGAATTCTTTAACCAAGTTAAAGAAAGCTATAAGACAGACAAAAATTGCCATATCTTAAGCCAACTTCTAATGAAAGACTGCAAAGATCCATCACTTTCATCAAAACTAGATGAAATATGGAAAAAAGCATATGATGAAGGAAGATTCCACCTCCTTGATGGAATCCTTTACCATAGAACAAAACACACATGTGTTATGGCCTTAACAGACAGAACACTAATAAACACTATTTTACATGAGTGTCATGATAGTGTTGCATCTGGACATCTCTCAGAAGATAGGACACTAGAGAGGGTGAAAACCTGCTCTTGGTGGCCAAATTGGAAGAAAGATGTTGCAGAGTACTGCCAAACCTGTGACAGATGCCAAAAAGCCAACAGAGCCACAGGAAAGAAATTTGGAATGATGATCCAAATCCAAGAACCAAAATCCCCATGGGAAATAGTTCATATGGATTGGGTAACAGCCTTACCTCCAGGAGGAGACAGGAGTTATAATGCATGCCTAGTGCTAGTTGACAGATACAGCAAAACTCCCATGTTCTTACCATGTCATAAAGATGACACAGCTATGGATACAGCCATAATGATATGGAATAAAGTCATTAGCCATACAGGCTTATTCCAAAATATTATAAGTGACAGAGACCCAAAGTTCACTTCAGCATTATGGACAAATCTCCATAACCTGTTTGGGACAAAGTTATCATTCTCAACAGCTTATCATCCTCAAACTGATGGTTTAGCAGAAAGAATGATACAGACCCTAGAGGACATGATCAGAAGATTCTGTGCTTATGGGCTAGAATTCAAAGATTCTGATGGTTTTACCCATGATTGGTGTACACTAATACCAGCACTTGAATTGGCATATAAGACATCAATCCATTCTTCTACTGGCAAAACACCAGCAATGCTAGAGAAAGGTTGGAATCCAAGACTTCCTTATGATACCCTCAAAAAGGACTTAGTGGATATACATCCAACAGCAAGCAGCTTCAAGATAATGCTTGACAAAGCAAGACACCATGCAAACAGATGCATGCAAGATTCTTTTAAATATGCAAAAGAAAGATGGGATAAAAGTCATAAGCCACCTGATTTCAAAATAGGGGACTTGGTTTTAGTATCAACCCTTAATTTCAATAACATAAAAGGCCCAAAGAAATTGAAAGATTCCTTTGCAGGACCATTTATGATAAAAGCACTTCATGGACCCAATGCTGTGCAATTAGAACTCACAGGTGAGCTAATGAACAAACACCCAACTTTCCCTGTAAGTCTGATAAAACCTTACAGTTCAAGTGACAAAGAGTTATTTCCACTAAGAAATAAACCCCCACTTGAGATTCCCCCCTTGGAAGAAGGAGAGGAAAAGAAAATAGTAAAAGTCCTTAAAGAAAGAAGGACAAGAAACAAAAAAGAAAGAGAATACCTTGTAAGGTATAGAAATTCAACTCAAGAAGATGAATGGCTACTTGAGAAAGATATAACAAATGCTGATAAACTACTAAGAAGGTTCAGACATGAAAGAAAACCTGAAAAATAAAAAAGTTAAGCATTATTGAGCTTCAAGACTAACAAAGTCTATTGAAGAGGTAGGACAGTGGATGATACCCTAATCACATATATCAGATTGTGGTACAATCTTTTTTGGTGGTAGGGAATGTGAGCCTTTGAGATATGACCACATACCCAATAAGGTCACAAAAAATACTCAGAATAATTATATCTTTAATATAATCATATTAAAATTAATTAGAATAATTATACACTAAAATTAATTACTCAAATATACAAAAAATACCATAAATTGGTACTAAAATTGGTTTAACTTAAAAACCAATGAATGAACATGTGAAATAAATTATACCATTGGATTCCTCATGGAAAAATACACATATACCATTTTTATGGCATATCTGTAAAGTCAATATTTAATGAATTATAAGGTATAATACCTTATAAAAACCATAAAATCCTATTTATCTCAGAAACCAATGAAACAACATGTGAAATAAATTGTACCAGTGGATTCCCCATAAAAATCCACACATAAAACAATTAATAAGCTAATTCTCAAAATCAATACTTCAGGAATTATCCTGAATATATGCACTTTTTTGGTCAACGCATATATTCAGTGATCATAGCTAATATCTTCTAAACTATACATGCTAGAATGATGAACCAAAAATAAAGTTACCACGTAATTACTGTAAAAACACAGATATGAACTTTATTTTGCAAATTATAAACAAGGTTAAGACTTATGAGGAAATATTGATAAAAATCAACAGAGCTGTTGACCACTTTGTTGTGAAAGTAGTCCAAACTTAAAAAAAAGTATACAGTTGGATTCTCCTAGTTCATTCGTGAAGAATGATGTAATTTTTATTATTAAATTCAGGGTATAACCCCCTGAAATCAAGGTTTGAAGTTTAAAATATTGAATTTCGACAGAAAAGATGAGTTACAAGAAAAATCATCAAAATTAGAGTTTTGATGATGTAATGAAAAGCTCTTGGCAGCATAATAAGGTTATGTCAGACTATCAGAATTCACTCTCCGAATTGCTGTAGCGTGAAAACCTTAAAAGTTATTGAAGATCAAAGTTTGAGCTTAAATTGAGCTGTTATGATCACATACTGTAACCTTAAATTAAGTTTAACAGTCTTAATAGTGATAAAATTGGTGAATACTATTAGTTTATGATTAAAACTAATAAAATCCACGAAATTTGGGGTTCTGCCAAGCCTCTGATGTCATCACACTTAGAGTTATAGTGATAACTCTAAATAATGGTGTAATAATGATGTAATATGGTTTGATCATGATGTAATCACCCTCAAACCTTAAAATATTGATCAATTCCAGTGGATATGATTAGTACACGTCTACTAGAAGCCTGTTGGACCCTAGGAGGGAGGTATTATAGAGCTCTTTTTACTCTGTTTTCCCCTCAGACGCATCAAAAACATTAAATCAATTAAATCAAAGGTAATTTCTTTATTCTTTATATATAAAACTGTTATATTATTAAAGACCAAAGACCACCTTGCTATAATCATCTATTTTGACGTGATTAAATCATTTATTTAATTGTTTTTGTTAAAAATCTCTCTATAAACTCATTTCCACGTAAAATTAAGAATTTTAGTAATTTTCTTTATTTTTTATTGTAAATACAATTTGAAAAAGTTGTATTATATTCTTTTGGCGTAAAATATCTCAAAATTATTATTTTAAGTGTTAAAAGTAGGTTATTTCATCTTATTATAATAATTTCTCTCTTATTATTACTCTTAATAATTCTTATTTAATATAAATAGTATTTATATTAATATATAACTTTAATATTAGTAATATTATTGTTATTAATTGTTTTTTATTTATAAAAAACAATTTTTTACGCCTTTATTATTTGTTGGTAACAATAATAAAGAGCTTTATAATATATTAATTATTTTATATTAATATATTATTTATAATATTATATTTTTATATAATATTAATTATACTATTATATTTATTTAATAATATAATAATTTTACGCCATAATAATAATATTTCTTTATTATTATTATTATTTTAATCTTATTTATTCATTTTATAAGGACATTCAGAGTACAATAAGTAATAAATTAGTAATTTTTACTTATTGTTTCATAGTCAAACCTTACAGAATAAAAGGTATGCAGAAAACAAGTTCCATACAGATTTTGAGATAATCATATATCTGGATAACTAAAATTTAACATGGCATAACTTTGCCATATTGAATGCTAGCCATACCAAATGAGGTACCATTGTGTAGATCCCATCCAGGGCGCCATCATGAACCAAATTTGAGCTCAATATCTTAAAAGCTGAAAATGTTATAGCAGCTTTAAGGTCAAAATCCCACATTTAGATCAATATAGCTTTACTGTGGGATACTATCCCCTAAGCATAATTATGAGGTGTCAAATAGACAAAGAAGCTTGTTTATACTTCAATACCTCATAGTCCAGTCAAATACAGGGGTCTATACAGGCTCTGTACAGCTTCTGACACATCAGAAGCACCAGAACACATCTGTAAACTCCATTGGTGAAAACCTTCACCCTGTATAGGGTAAAAATGACAACTTGTGGTTCTAAAACCCCCCTTTAACCCAATAAAAGTCTTTATTGTGTGTGTAGAACCACAAGCCAGCCCATAGTAGTGAAAATTTTCACTCTCTGGTCATGTGCAGAGTTAAGCAACCTCTCACTATCCCAGAACAAGATAAAAGGAGGCCTTTCCTCACCAGAAGGACAATCCATCATCCGTTTCTCAATATTATTACATGGTATAGCTTCTGAAAGAAGTGGTACCCTTAGAATTAAACAGGAATAATTTTAATATTAAGTGTTGTAGGGTTTGTTATTGTAAACCAACACATAAACACTGCACCCAGGGCCATCAATAGCACTCATCATCACTAAATTCTTTTAGTATAGCCCTTTTAACCATTTAATCACTTGATTATAATAATCATTTTTGTTTCACACTCATAGTTATAGCTTTTTAAAATTATTTCACAGCTATATCATAGTGTCACCCTGACAGAGGGGATATTGGGAAAATAGCAATAGCTGTTGACCACTTAAAATTAAAAGTGGTCCAAATTTGAAAAAAGTGGATATTCTGATTCTACTGGTCCATATGTGAAAAATTATGTAATTTTTTCATGATATTCAAGGTTCAACCTTATGAAATCATGGTATGAAGTATAAAATAGTGAATTTTGACAGAAAAGTGGAGTTATAAAGAAAATAATCAAAAAAGAGTTTTTATGATATAATAAAATACTATTGAAAGCTTGATAAGGACATTCTAAGCTCTCAGAATTTACCATATTCATTGCTGAAACATAAATAAATTAAAGGTTATTGAGGATTTAAGTTAGGGCTTAAAACCAATCATTTCTGATCATCAAATTTAATTTCAATTTTAGTTTAACAGTTAAATAAAAGAAAAAACTTGTGGATATTAGTATTTCATGATTAAAACTACTATGATCCACAAAAATAAATCATTTTCCAAGCTTATGATGTCATGAAATTAGAGCTATAGTGATAAGTCTAAAAAATGGCATAATAATGAAATAAAAAGTTTTAATAATGATTTAGTCATCACCAAACCTTGAAGTATTGATCAATTTCAATTGATAAAAGCAGTAAAGGTCAACTAGCAGGTATCTAGCTACTAGAAGGAAGGATATTTACTATAAAAGGACCTCTTATTTCTCTGTTCCCCCCTCAGATGCAACAAATACAATAAAATAATCAAATAAAAAGGTAAGTTATATTTATTTTTCAATATAAGACTCTTATATTATTAAAAACCAAAGCTTTATCTTATAGTAATCAATATTTTATATTTGAGTACACCAATATTCTATTATCATTTTGTAATTTCTCTTAAAATCTCAAACTCCACATAACAATAGTAAAACATTTAATTCCCTCCATTTTGTATTGTAAATACAGCTTAAATAAATTTTATTTCAATTCTTAGGTGTAAAGACAATCAATATTATTATATTGACTGTTAAAAGTAGGTTATTTTTTTATATTATAATATTTTCTTTTTATTATTATTTTTTGATAACTCTATTATTAACATTAAAATATGACTTTAATATTGGTAATATTACTGTTATAAGTTGTTATTTATTATTAAATATGAATTATTCATGAATTTATTAGTTATTGGTGAAAAAATCAGAAATTTCCATAAGTATATTACTTATCAAATATTAATATATTAAGTGTAAGGTTTGTCTATGAAAATCTTGATAATAGTAGCAAATATTGAGAGTACTATCAATGTCCTTAGTAGAAAATATAATATAATTAAATATTATAACCACAAATTTATATAATTATTAAAAATAATTATAATGAAAAAAAGAAATTTAATTATTGTTAAATAATTTAATAATAATCAAAAATAATAATAATTATAATAAATTATAGTTATTCTATTATTTTTATAGTCACAGAAAACTATAACAATAAGAAGTGCAAAGCTCTTAATTGGACAATTAAAAATTGAAAATAATGATATTTATATACTTATAAATAATATAAATATTATTTATCAAAGAAATGATCACACACACTGTGAAGATATAATTTGTGTAGAAAATTCGATATAAAAACAAGTAATAAGTAAACAAAACATAGAGCTTTAGAGAAAACTTAATTATAATATTTATGTAATACAACAAGTCAAACAACAACAGCTATTATATTAAATAATTATTATAAGCTTAAAACACAACAAAAATCAATATTTGAAAAGATGAAACAATTTTCTATGATGAAAAATATTATTAAAGAGTCTTTAAGAGGAATTTGTGGATTTTTAAAAGATATTTAATATAATTATTTTATATAATAAAAGGTTTTATTGGTGATTACAAAAATAATCTGACTTGTATTATTCAATTCTTTAATTTAAAATTAATAAAGAATAAAATAGCTGAAGAATTTCTTTGATAATACAATTTTATGTTTAATAAAACTTTGCCTGGCTAAATGTCTAATAAAATTGAAATTATTGATGAGTGATGGACCAAAACAGTGATGTGTAGGCTCTTCTATGCCTGCAGATCAGCTCTCATGATTCACAATGGATATAGATGGTGTGCTTGGGTCAAAACTGAAAAACCATGCTAAAAATCAGGTTCTTAACCCAATGTAACTTATTTTTAATCCAATTCAAAGCTACCAGTGTTATTCTTAGCTCTAAGTAACATTAATCCTCTTTTGGGATAATTATTTCAATTTTTAATAATTTTCCAGGCTAATTACCAATAAAACCTGTTTACAAAAGATACTTAAAATTTGATGTATACAGAGATAACATCAATATTCAATCTGTGTGAAACGTTCAAGCAAATCCATTCATAATTGGATTTTGAATAAATCTTTGAAGTTATTGTTATTTTTCCATGTAAAATAACAATACACACCAAAACTTAACTTTTGATAAGGTTTTAATGCTTGTAAATTCATAGTTTTAAGCTTATTTAAGGTCTTTAAGCTTAATTAGGCTTTTAAAGTTCTTAAAATGTTGGTTCAAACCTTGCATATTGGGATTTACCCTTTGGTAGCTTGCAATTCCTGTCCAAATTGGGATAAAACTACTTTGAACTTCAAAGTTGGGCCAAAGTCTAAACTTAAAGTTTAAATAAGGCTGAAAACCTTAATTGAATCCTTGCAGATCCAAAAGGTTTGGTACCTCAACTCTGTTTGGTCTTTTTCCTTTGTCCCACCTTTCTATGTGGCTTTTGTCCTTTTATTTATTTAAAGCCATAATATGTCCTTAAACCCTTTTAAATTGAGCTCATGCAGGATTTAAGTTCTGTATGATAAGTCCCTAGCCAATTAAGTAAATAGACACAACACCTCAATTTCAACTAAAACTTTGGTAAGTATGCATAAACCTTATGAAACTTTAAATTTAGGCTTATTTAAGCTCAAATTTAACAATTTTCAAAATGTTAAAAAAAGCTGCAATTGTACTGTGAGATTCTTAAATCTTCTAGTAAAATAAGAAATATCCATTTTTGGGTATAACACACTATGGGTCTACCCTAGGTTATTTTTGGTGTAGAATCCAAAAATTATATAATAATCATAACTTTGTTTATCCAAAAAAAGTTTTACTTATTTTTTGTTATTTTTTTATTTTAAATCCAATTCATAAGTCTGTTCAAGACCTAATCAGATTTGTATAAAGTTATTTGTGGCCTTATGGGTATGTCATACATACCTCACAGGCTCACATTCCCAACCACCAAAAAAAATTTAACTACAATTTTTCCTTAGTAGTTTACCCCCAATTTAATCGGAGGGGGGGTATAATCCACTGTCCAACTATCTAGTTATGCTTTTAAGTGTTTAAATCACACAATGAAAACTTTTTATTGAGGAATTGGTCTCCTCTCATGTCTGCATCTTCTGAGAAACGTTTGGGAATCAGGTATTTTACTTTCTGAAATCCATTCATCTTCATGTTGTGGATTTCTGTACCTAACTAAATATTCTCTTTCATTTTCCCCCTAATTCTTCTTTCTTTAAAGACTTTTAGCACTTTTTTTCTTCACTTTGATCAAGTGGCAGTACTTCTAAGGGTGTTTCATCTTTCAAAGGAAATAATTTCTTCTCACTTGAAGTGTAATGCTTTACTAGGCTGACAGGGAAAGCTGAAAATTTGTTTCCAAATCCTCCTCACAGTTCTACTTGTACTGAATTTTTCCCATGAAGGGCTTTAATACTAAATGGTGCTGAAAAGGAATATTTAATTTTCTTTGGGCCTTTGATATTATTCATGTTCAAGGTTGAAACTAGTATTAAATCCCCTACTTTAAAATCTGGGGTTTTATTACTTTTATCCCACTTTTTTTAGCATATTCAAAGGCATCAGTCATGCTTTGATTTTCATGATGCCTCACTTTATCAAGAAATATCTTAAAGATTGAATCATTCAGATGAATATCAACTAAATCTTTCTTCAAAGTATCAACTGGAAGCTTAGGGTTCCATCCCTTTTCCAACATTTCAGGAGTATTGCCTGTTGAAGCATGGATAGAAGTCTTGTAGGCTAAGTCAGATGCTGGTATAAGTGCACACCTGTCATGGGTGAAGCCATCAGAATATTCCAAACCCAGGCCATAAGCACAAAATCTCCTCATAATGTCTTCAAGGGTCTTAATCATTCTTTCTGCTAAACCATCTGTTTTTGAATGATAAGCTGTTGAGAATGATAGTTTTTTACCTAAAAGCTTATGTAAATTTGTCCAAAAGGCTGATGTGAAATTTGGGTCTCTATCACTGATGATATTTTTAAAGAGACCATTATGAGATATTACTCTGTTCCACATTGAAAGAGCTGTATGCATAGCTGTGTCATCTTTATGGAATGCAAAAAATATAGGGGTCTTCATATACCTTTATACATTAACAAAACATGCATTGTAACCTTTCTCAACACCAGGTGGTAAGACAGTTACCCAATCCATATGAACCACTTCTAAAGGGGTAGTTGCTTCTTGAATATGAATCATTAAAAAAAATCTTTTACCAGTAGCTTTATTTGCCTTTTGGGACCCATAAAACTGTGATGGTACTCAATGACATCTGTTCTCCAAGATGGCCACTAAGCACATGTCTTAATTCTCTCCATGGTACTGTCTTCAGAAAAATTTCAAGAATAAATCTTGTCATGGCACTCTAGTAATATTGTGTTAATTAACCTTCTACTACATTAGACGTATCATATAAGATACCATCAAATAAATGGAATCTGCCATTTTCATGTGATGTTTTCCATGAATCATCAAAAGAATTAACCAAAGCTTTATCTTTGCAATTGTTGTCAAGTAGAGAAGAAAGAATATGACAATTCTTATGTTTCTTATAGATTTCTCTAAGCTCTTCAAAGAATTCTGTCACTACATCTGTGATATTAATTCCTTCAATGGGAATTTGAGGTTTTGCATTTGAAGGAACATAAGCAGGATTATCAGGTGTATTGGGTAATTTCCATCTACTAAATCCATCAGCACTTTTGCAAATATTTCCAGATTTACTTCCTATGGTCACATTGCCTCTATACTCCTTTATAGCAATCTTCCATCTTAACATGTGTCTGTTTGGATTTTTCATGTTAAGGGGTGATTTCACTGCATAAAAATCAGTAATGACTTGAAACACACTACCATCAAGATAATAATGAAGTTTTTCCAAGGCCCAAACAAGGAAAAGGAACTCCATTTGTCTTGCTCCATACCTAGCCTCTGTAGGTTCAATTTTTTTTGAAATGAAATAAATTGGTCCTTCATAAGGTTTTTCATTGAAAATTTGAACTTGATGAAGAGATGCACCTAACCCTTCACTACATGAATCAATATACAGCTTTAAAGGAAGTTTCCAGTATGGAAAAAAGAGTAATGGTTCATTGGTTAAGGAATAATTGATCTTATCATATGCTTGAATCCTTTCTTGTGTTATTTCAAAGACAGTTTTCTGATCACAAATTCTGTAAAATGATCTGGCATGGTTTGCAAAATCTTTAAGATGTTTCCTGTAATAACTGGAAAACACTAAGAAAGACATAACTTATTTCTTTTTCTGAGGAATTTGTTTCAGTAAGACTGCAGCCATTCCATTTTTATCAACACCAAGGCTTAGTCCTGAAGCAACATCCCCTAGAGCTTTTAATTAATGAAACGCAAAATTACATCTTTTAAGAGATATTTTCATTTTCACTTGAAAGATCTTCATTGGTACTAATGAAAGCGTCTCTAAATGCAATTTTCAGGTTTCTGAACAAAGAATAATGTCATCATTATATATGATCATCCATCCCTCTGATAACTCATGTGGGAAAATGGTATTCATCATTTTTTAATAATGAGAGGGTGCATTTTTAATACCAAAGGTCATCCTCAAGTATTAATAAATACCACAGTGAGAAATTATTCTCAAAGGTTTCTATCATGAGATGTTAAAAAATTCTTATGGAAACCTTTAAGTTCATCCATAGAAGTGATAAATCTTGCTTTGGATAATTGAGTCAAAGTCTCGTGTATTCTGAGAATTGGGTGCCTGTCTGGAATAGTATAGGTATCAAATGCCCTGAGAGCCCCAGCCATTCTTGATTTATCATTACGCCAAGTAATAATTACAGGGGTTGTGACTTCTACTTCCTCATTATGTCCAACTTTTCTGAGGACTCACATTTTCATCAGCTCATTGATGCAAGATTCCAATGCTTTTCTTGCCTTGGGGATATCTGGGTAAGCTGGTATTCTTAATAGTGGAGGGTAAGGTATTTCCACATTAAGAATAATTTCCACTTCATGGCCTTAAATGGCCCCTAGTGGTTCATTATCATAAGCAAAGGCTTCCCTACATTGAAACAAAATTTAAAGAAGGTCTTCCTTCATTTCTAATGTTAATTCAAGACTAATTTGTGCTTCAATCAATTGATCTGACACAAATTTTTCCTTATTAACATTTTTTACTTGTCTGATGACAGTAATTTTTTTCTTCTCTAGAGGAGAAGCAAATATTTGTATTTTCCTTTTCCCTAAAGTGAAATATCTGTCTTGAGGATTATTAATATCAATACAATAAATTTTGAGATAATATAACAACAAATTCAACTTTCAGTGTGATACTCCCTTCAGGGTTAGGAAATATCATTTCTGCTTCAAGAATTCCCAAAGGGTGAATATCTTGGCTAACACTGCTGAATTCTATATCTTCAATTGGAATTAATTTTTCTTGCCAATTGGTATAGATTTTGTCAATATAATCTTTGCCAACACATTTACAGAAGGAACCTGAGTCAGGATGTATCTTAGCTTCTTTGTTATTTATCACAATATTAGTGATACAAGACAATCCAGCTGTATACCATTTACCTCTGACATGCTTGGCTTTCTTCATTTTAGCATATTGCACATGTATGAGATCCATACAATCATTATTGTACCATGGGAAGTGAGTATGCATTTCTGTGACTTAAAAAGATACACTGATGCTTTCTATACTAAGTTGATCAGGCAGTTCTTCTTCAGAAGTTTCAGAATCACTTTAATGTAAGGATATATCATCTGTTTCTTATGTGTCTTGAGCTTTGTGAATTTCTACCTCATTGATTCTTGTCCTTTTTGGACAAGTATTAGCCAAATGAGATTGTCACAACCATGACAATTCACCCTCTTGGACCTCCATATGGCATATCAATTCCATATCCAATTTATGCCAATTTGGCCATATCCATAATCCTAGGCCAAATCGGCCATTTCATCTTTCCTGGCCTTTTATGGCCATTTCACCATCTGGGGCCAACTTGGCCCCTTCATCACCATCAGGCCCTTCCTGGCCAGTCTTTTCTTTTATGCACTCTTAGGTATTATCCAGTAAACAGGGAAAATACAGCCCAAAAGCCTGTATTTGGATTTTCAAGATTTAAATACAGTTTTGAGCACTTTGCTGTATTCAGTCCTTCTATACCATTTCCCCATGTAATATGGGAAATATTCTCAAATGCCCATATGAGGCCATTTGGGGATTAATTTCCAGTTGTGGGCATTTTTCACATTTTTGTGCACTTTGAAAAAATACAGTTTTGAAGCTGTATAAGCTGTATTTGGCAAAGCAACCAAAAAAACTTTTTCACCCCTGGAGCCACCCAAAACCCATTTTTCACTCATATCCTCCTGGCATCCCTCCACAAGACCTTTGGCCACTTTAACCCTCCAATAACCAAAAGTGCCATAAATGGTGTTATGCACCATTATTCATATTTTTAAACCAGAAATCCAATGGTGCCAATATCAAAGGGTTATTGCAAAATTTCATAAAGTAATCAAGGCATCACGTCATCCAGAGGATTCATCAAGGCTCATGGACAAGTGTAACTCTCAAATATCAATGACACCATCAAGAAAGCACTTTCTATTCTCACTCACAGTATTCCTCAAAGCAAATACTGGAAGTTCATTCTCAAGGGATATCCAAGAGGTAGTTCCAAACCAATTTGTCAAGTGTCAATGCTCCATCAATCCACCTTGGCAACCACATTCATTCAATACAGTCGGCATTCATCAAGACCTGTATTTCAATCATAAACCATGGGAAGATCATTCAACCAAGTTCATTTCTCAATTTGGCAAGGTGTATATTCCATCAGAAAATCAATACAGCTCAGCTGCCAGCCTGAAGGAGTGAAGCTCTGAAGTTTTAACATATGCCAGGCTCCTTTTACCCTGGGGCTTTTTTGCCCCAGTTAATTAATATCTTTTGTTAAGTGAATACTGATATTATCAAGTCAGTCATTTAGTACCTCTTCTTTTCTTTGTTATCCTGTGAGTGGATATTGGAAGTCATATCCTTTACTAATTCCATTGTTCATTCTGGAAGGTTGAAACAGTGATTGAGGACTTACTTTGTAAGGTGTGGATATGAAACCTTGATAAAATATCAAGTACTTTTCCTGTCCTCAAAATTTGTATAAGGTGAAATTATTTATAAATAGTAAGAAATAGTATTTTTAAAGAGAAAACACACCAATCTTGTTTTTTTGAATTTTTTAAGTATAAAACAATAATATAATAAAAATTTATTGTTTTACCAAGAATAAAGATTTATCAAAAAATACTCTACAAGAGATATTGAGGGCTACAAAAGAAATTTCTTCAAGAGAAATTTCAATTGGAATTAATTGAGCAAAGAGCTGCAAGCAATTAATTGAAGAACAAAGTCTTTAAAAAGATATTCAAAGAGAAAAAAATTCCAAAAGTGAACAGAGCAAATTTGGAAACAAAGTGACAAAGTTAACAGTGATGAAATATGCTTTAATTGACTTTTGGGGTGGTTCAGGGGTAAAAATGATCATAAGAGTTACAAAAAATGATTATAATGATTTTTTCACGTGGTTAAAAAGTTTAAAATGATATGAAAAGGTTGGTTGGAATCTTTTATTTGTTAGTTTAACAGTGTTTAAACTAATTATGAAAGGAAAAGATTCTAACATGAAGAGAAAAGTGGGACAAAGAAGAAATTCTTTTATAGCCATCAATTTTCTTACTCCAAAAGGAAAATTTTACTCTTGTCAGTTGCGGAAAACACTTTGAAAACAGAAACGCCAATTATGGTATCACTGAACCCTGGTTTAGAACAAAAAAGGGCTGGTTTTAGCCATTTTTAGCCATTTTAGACCCTTAAATAAGCCATTACTATAGTAATACCTGGCCTAGAGCCTCCAAAACACGTCAGAATAAATTCCAGAGACGTAGAAACCAGCTAAAGCTGTTTTTACTAACATTGTTTTATCTTAAGGGTATTTTTACCCTCTTGGAAACTGTAAGATGTGACTATGAAACTGATGATAATATTACTATTAATCAGCAGTACTATGTCTGTTCTTATGAAATAGAATAAAAAAGTATTATTATAACCACAATTAAATAATTAAAAATTATTTCTTTCACGTGTTAAGCACTACTAGTGATTTTAACAGTGAGTAAGTAATTGTCTACAAGAATCAATTACAAGAAGAATTTAATAATAAAAACTTCTTTTATTAAAATAATAAATTATTTTAATATATAATTATCTTTTTCAAGAATAATTATAAAGCCAATCCTTGAAGAAAACTATTACTAGAGAAAAACTTTAAGAATTAAAGATAAATGACTCACTAATACTCCAAAGAACTTATTGATAGATAAAAGTAGAGAAATTTGATGTAGAATTGTGGATTTAAGAGATCAAAATGATTTATAGCAGGATTACAACAATATATAGTTGGATTCTATGATTTCACGTCTTTCTGAGTGATTCTGAAAGATTTAAAACACTTAAGAATAGTTTAACTAATACTTATTTGTTGGTAACAATGATATAAAATGATAATAAGATGATGATGATATGGAAAAAACAGCAAGAAGAGGCTTCTTTTAAGTCAACAACAGCTCACAGAGGCGTGCCATGGAGCAAACTGAAAAACCAGTGAATGAGAAAACAATAAACCTTTTTTGGATTAATGATTGCATCATCTGTTGTCATGTAAGATTATGATAATTACTTAATTGATGCTTTTACGTGACTACCAACCCCAATATGGTTAAGAATAAAAGGAGTAACATCAGTAAATCTTCTTTTATTCCAAAATAATCATTTATTTCTCAAAGTTATCAATGTTATTTCCAATTTCATCACAGGTTTTAATTACTGTGAATTTTTGAAGATTCAGTGTTTCACGTAGAATGGTCAAAAATGGACTGTAAGTAAAACTTTTAATTTTACTAGTAAAACTGTAATTTTTTTTGGTTGTACCATAGATAATACAGTTCTCCATTGGTCCTGAAGGTTTCAGAAGGATTCATTAAGAATTGTATTTTTAATGAAATTTTGAAGGTTTTACCTCATTCCTACGTAGAATTGCAAATATCAGTGTTTCACTGGTTGCTATGAGGTAAATCAATGGATACAAGTCCAAAAAGGGTTTTAATTACTCTTTTGGGGTTTATCCATGGAAAGTAATTAAGAATTGATGTTGTTACAGGAGTCTAAGTAGCTATTTACCTCCTTGGCACGTCAAAATAGCAGGTTATTTGCTATTTTCTTAAGATTTACAGTAGTTGTGACATGGTAACCAAGTTCCCAAAGAGGTTTAGTTTACCAATTGGGTCAAGATCAGCCATGGAATCAAGCTTTGGAGCTATCCACGCCTCTGGGTCCTCAGAAGTTGGGTACCCTGGCTCTCTTTGATGTCTTTTGTCCCCCTTGCCTATTTTTTACATCAAAATAGTAATTTAAGCTTTAAGTGGGATATCCACTATGGGTGTACCAAAGGTCCATGTAAGAATACCATGATATTAAGTGCTCAAAACATGCATAACACTATTCTTAGTGTATATGTAACATGGGATTTCTCACTTTCCCATTATTTTGGTGTAAAATCAAGAAAACAAAAAAATTCACGGATCTTTTATGTGGTATTAATGATGTGGTGTTGAAGTATTTTACATATTACCACCTCAAAGAGTTAATTTGAGCTTATTCACTCTATGGAGCTACCCTAGGTGAATTTTTGTGTAGAATCCAAATCTGGCCTTAAATCCATGGATTTACTTACTCAATGAAAAGTTATTCATCTTTTCTCAAATCAAAAATGATGAATTTTGAATATATGCATGATTTATGAGTTATGTATAATTCAAAATTTCTTTTTAAGATAATTGTGGCCTATTTGGGTATGTAAAATATACCTCAAGGCTCACCTTCCCTCCCACCAAAAAATAAAATTGTACTACAATTTTATTAGTGATAAAAGAATAAGGCCCCAAAGGGGGTTAATGTCCACTGTCCAACCTCTTTACATTACTTAGATCAAGTAATTGAAAGCACATTCATAGACATATTCAGGCTTGTGGCCTTCTTTCATGTCTAAATCTTCTTAAGAGTTTATCTGAGTCAGGTATTTCTGATTCTGCCATCCATTCATCTTCATGTACTGCATTTCTATATCTGACAAGATATTCTCTTTGATTTTTACCCCTAAGTCTCCTTTCTTTAATGACTTTCTTTATCTCTTTGTCTTCATTCTGTTCCACAGGTGGTACAGTTAAAGGAGTTGGGTTTCTTAAAGGAAACACTTCTTTGTCAGCTGGTTGATAAGGCTTTATAAAGCTGACTGGAAAGGTGGGGTGTTTATTTTCCAATTCACCACTCAATTCCACTTGAACTGCATTGGTTCCATGTAAAGCAACAACAACAAAAGGTCCTACATAAGAATCTTTAAGTTTCTTTGGGCCTTTGATATTATTAAAATTCAAGGTTGAAACTAAAACCAAGTCCCCTACTTTGAAGTCTGGTACTTTATGACTATTGTCCCACTTCTGTTTTGCATAATCAAAAGCATCATCCATACTTTGTTTTGCGTGGTTTTTTACTTTATCAAGCATTATCTTGAAGCTGGAAGCTGTAGGATGAATGTCAATCAAGTCTTTCCTCAGTGTGTCTTCTGGGAGTCTTGGATTCCATCCTTTTTCTAACATAGCAGGAGTTTGTCCTGTGGAAGAATGGACTGATGTCTTGTATGCCAATTCTAGTGCAGGTATCAGAGTGCACCAGTCATGGGTAAGGCCATCTGAGTCTTTGAATTCTAATCCATAAGCACAGAATCTCCTGATCATGTCTTCTAAAGTTTGAATCATCCTCTCTGCTAGCCCATCTGTTTGAGGGTGATATGCTGTAGAGAATGATAACTTAGTCCCAAAAAATCTATGAAGATTGGTCCAAAGTGCAGATGTGAACTTGGGATCTCTGTGACTTATGATATTCTTAAATAATCCTGTATGAGAAATAACTCTACTCCATAAAAGAAGAGCTGTGTCCATAGCAGTGTCATCTTTATGACATGGTAATAATATGGGAGTTTTGCTATATCTGTCTACAATGACTAAACAAGAATTATAACTTCTGTCACCACTTGGAGGAAGTGCTGTGACCCAATCCATGTGAACAACTTCCCAAGGGGATTTTGGTTCTTGAATATGGATCATTAATCCAAATTTCCTGCCTGTACTCGTGTTTGCTTTTTGGCATCTGTCACAGGTATGGCAGTATTCAATGGTTTCTCTTCTCCAAGATGGCCACCATGCACAGTTCTTCACTTTTTCAAGTGTTCTGTCTTCTGACAGGTGTCCAGAGTAGATACTATCATGACATTCATGAAGAATGGTATTGATAAGTAATCTACTGCACAATGTCATAACACAAGAATGTTTTGTTCTGTGGTAAATGATTCCATCAAATAAGTGAAATCTTCCTTCAGAATAGGAATTTTTCCAAACTTCATCAAGTGCATTAACTAAAGATGTATCTTTGCAGTCTTTATCTAATAAAGAAGTCAAGATATTGCAATTCTTGTCCTGTTTATAAGATTCTCTGACCTCCTCAAAGAATTCAGTTCCAATATCAGTTATGTTAATTCCTTCAATTGGAATCTGTGGTTCAGCTTCCAAAGGTACATAAGCTGGGTTATCAGGAGCGTTGGCTAAAGCCCATCTACTAAGTCCATCAGCATTCTTGTGAATGTTTCCTGCTTTATGAACTATAGTCATGTTTCCTCTATATTCTTGAATAGCTATTTTACATCTCAACATATGTCTGTTGGGAGTTTTCATGTTAAGAAGTGATTTTACGGCATTACAGTCAGTTATCACTTCAAAAACACTGCCATAAAGGTAATAGTGTAATTTCTCAAGTGCCCATACCAAACATAAGCATTCCATTTGGCTTTCACCATATCTGGCTTCTGTTGGTTTGATTTGCCTTGAGATATAACAAACTGGTCCTTCTTTAGGTTTGTCATCAATAATTTGGACTTGATGTAGGGCTGCTCCTAATCCATCTCCACATGCATCAATGTACAACTTAAAAGGAATATTCCAGTCAGGCATGAGCAGTAAAGGTGCTTCTGTAAGGGCTTTCTTTATCTTCTCATAAGCTTTGATTCTCTCCTGTGTCATCTCAAATACAGTCTGTTGATCACAGATTCTATAGAGTGATTTGGCTAGAATTGCAAAGTCTTTTAAATGTTGCCTATAGTAACTAGCAAATCCAAGGAAAGACATCATTTCTTTTTTATTCTGGGGTATTGGCTTAAGTAGTACTGCTGCTACTTTATTTTTGTCAATACCCAAGCTTAAACCAGAAACAACATGTCCTAATGCTTTAAGTTCTTCAAAACCAAAGTTGCATTTATTAAGTGAAATTTTCATATTCACTTCTGCAACTTTGTGAAGTACTTTTGCAAGTCTTTCAAGGTGCAAAGACCATGAGTCAGAACATATGATAATATAATCAATATAAATGATAAGCCATCCTTCAGACAATTCTGTGGGAAGATGGTATTCATCATTCTTTGATAATGAGATGGAGCATTTTTAATGCCAAATGGCATTCTAAGATACTCAAAAATACCACAGTGAGTTATGATTCTAAGTAATTTCTTAGCTTTAGGCGTCAAAACATTTTGATGGAAGCCTTTTAATGCATCCATTGATGTTATATACTTGGCTTTAGACAATTGAGTCAAGGTTTCTTGGATTCTAGGGATTGGATACCTATCTGGAACTGTGTAGGTATTCAAAGCTCTAAAATCTCCAACCATTCTTGACTTATCATTATGCCAAGCAATGATAACAGGTGTTGTCACTTCAACCTCCTCATTATGGCCTACTTTCCTTAGTACACCAAGTTGAATTAACTCTTGGATATGTTTCTCCAAGGCTTCTCTAGCTCTGGGACTGGCTGGATAAGCTGGTCTTCTAAGTACTGGGGGATATGGTCTGTCAATATTAAGAGTAATATCAACTTCATGTCCTCTTATAGCACCTAATGGTTCATTATCAGAGGCAAATGCAGTATTGTATGTGTATAATACATCAATAAGTTCATTCCTCATTTTTGGTGACAAAGATGGATTAATCTGTGCTTCAACAAGTTGATTAGACACAAATTCATCTTTATAAGTATCTTTGACAGAAGATACCACAGATATTTGTTTTGGAATATTGGAAAAGGAAAATTTTTGTCTTTTGTTATCCCCAATTGTGAAATATCTGTCTTTATGGTTATTGATGTCAATACCATAGATATTCAAGTAATCATTTCCAAGAATGATGTGCTGAGATGTGCAATTATCCATTACAACAATCTCAGTTTTCATTCTTACACTTCCTGCTGGGTGTGGGAATACAAGATTAGTGTCTAATATACCCAAGGGGTACATATTGTTACTGGAACTACCAAATTGTACACCTTCTATTGGTAATAGATGGTTATTCCATCCAGGAAGTATAATTTGGAGATAATCTTTGCCCACACAAGTGCAAAATGCCCCTGTATCCAAATTTACTTTGGCTTCAATATCACTCATCAAAACTGATGTGATACAAGATGCTCCAGAAGTATAACCCTTTCCTCTAGCAGGTTTTGTTTTACACATTCTGGCATCTTGGATATTGGTCAGGTTGCAGCAATCCTCACTGTACTGTGGCAAGTGGGTATGGAATTCTGTGACCTCAAAGAAAGATGTGATGTTTTCAATGGGATAGTCCTCTACTGGTGTATCTTCAGAGACTGCATAATCTTGATCAGACTCTTCTTTATCTTCAGTACACTGAATTTCTTCAATGACTTGAACTTCATTGATTTTTGTCTTTTTTGTGCAAGTGTTGGCTAAATGTGAAGTGCTTCCACATTTATGACACTTTAAGACAGTTTTTTCTGGTCTCCTATCCTCTCTGGGAATCTTAGAGGTCATCTTGGATTATGTTGGGATTTTAGACCAAGTTTTACCAATTCTTGTTCTGGCAATGATATCTTCCATAGCATTAATGTAGTCTTCTGTTGAACAGGGTTCTACGCATCTGCTTTTGATAACATGTTCTAATTCTCCTCCACACTTTCTTAATATTTTCATATTAATCATAGTGTCAGACATATCTGGTTGTAAAGCAGATAATCTGTCTTTTTGTTTGAAGAACCAAGTAAGAGGTCTATCTTCCTCTGAGTTAAAAATGGCATTTTAAAATGCATTTTCTATTTTAAACCTCCAAGAATTATTGGCCCATTTTGTAATCATTTCAGATTTCCACCAAGACCAATCATGTTCACCATGATCAATCCTCATTTTGTAATACCATTTCTTTGCAGTTCTGGTAAACAGACAGTGTAATTTTCCCACTATGATTTCATCAGGTATATTAAAGTCTTCTTGCAACATATCAATAGTCCTGATGAATTCAATATGGTTGTATTCTCCTTCACCAGAGAATGTTGGCCATTCTTCTATTTTGGGAATATCTCTTGCAGAGTAGGCATTTTCTCCCAAGAATGGGGTGAGACTTTCTTTAACAGAAGGTTTTTCTTCAGTTAAAGGTGTAGAATGTCTTGGCATATGTGGTTCATGATTCTTATGAATTTGATCCACACTTGCAATTATTTCATTCTTCAACTTCTGCCTTTCACTGTCACTTTTTGCTAAGTGTATAGCAAATTGGTTGGTATTCTCAACTATTTTTAAGACTTGGTCTTGTAAAATTGTAAGTTGATTATTCACTCTAAAAATAGAAAGTTCTTCCATCTCATCATGCTGAACTTGGCACATGTTTTCAATTCTTTTGCAAGAATTGGTAATTGAGTCAAGTCTGGCATGTTTCACTTGGTGCAATTCAATGTATGTTTTGTCATTTCTCTTTAATTCAACTATATCTGATGCAATTTTAGTTAACTTTCTATCAAGTTGACCGATTTCTACATTAATACTAGTCTGTACACCCATTATTTGCATGGAAAGGTTCTGTTCATCCTTTCCTGCTCCTTGGATGTGAATTCCATCAGAGTCCTGGCCATATTGAAGACACTGTCCACGGCTGAAGGCTCTAATTTGGGGATCCTGTACCCTTGTGGGTAAGGTCTGTGCCAATTGGCTTTGCCTTTTCCTTTGCCTTGATGGTTCTTGGGACCTTTCTGCTTCTTCTGAGGTCCCTTGAGCTTGTCTTTGGATACTTCTGGAGCTGGTTTGGAGCTGGTAGACGTCACTGGTGCCTCTGTCTCCAAAGCTGGAGCCATTTCCAACTCTTTCTTCTGGTCTATGGATAAAAGACTTTGGTTCTTCAACCAATTCTTTATCTTTTTGACTTTGTCTTTGCAAGAAAGGGGGCTCCATCCTCCTCAGAGTTCTATGGTCTTCTCCTGACCCAGAAAGCTCTTGATGTGTACGTAGGAGTTCATGGCCCCCTGCCAAAGGCTTGGGCATATTTCCCACTCCTCTTCCTTGGCTGCTCTGAACCAATTTTTGTACTGGCATTGATATATTTCTATTGCTGCCACTTGAAAATGGTTCAGCCCTGGAAATAATATCATGAATTAGTTCAGGCTCAGAATTCACGTCAAAATCTGTTGGTACAGACCTTGGGGAATGGGGGGCAACTCTGGCATCCTCCAGATGTGTCTTTCTTGTGGAAGATTTGGCACTTCTGGATTTGGTCTTGCCTCTTCCTTGTCCACATCCATCTGGTTGGACTGAATAGTTGCTTCCATTTCTGGTATGCACCATTTTCACATCAATTCAAAGATAAAAAGTGAAAATATAAGATAAAGTACACACCATTTGGTGGTAATTTAGCTTTTTCTGAGTTAAATAAGGTGCCTCTTTTAGCAATTTGCACCTCAATACTTTCTTCAGATTCTGCTTCTGAAGATTCAGGACTATTGATGTATCTTTTACTGAGTCTGTTGCCAGCTGCACAGTATTTGATTAAAGACACTTAAAGAGAAAATATGATAAAAGAAATTATTTTTATGATTTAAGATATTTTAAAAGGTTTTTTATAAGTTTTATTATTTTTTTGATATTAAAAAAATATTCTTTTCAAAGAAAAAGGTATTAAAATTTAAGAATTTGAATAAAAAATTAAGTCAGAGTAGCTCAAATGATAATTTTATAAGTTTTTGGATGTGAAAAAGCCACGTGTAAAAACAGTACAAAATTAAACCAAATTCCTCAATGAAATAAGATTCTAAGACAATTTCAAAAATGAAAATAATTTTTCCTTAAATTGAAGAAAAAAAATATTAAATTAATATATTCTAGAACTTAAAAATATATTAATTAAGGGTACAAGGTTCAAAAAACACGGCCAGGCCCCCAAATGTAAGATGTGGTAGGTATGGTGGTTTTTTAGAAGACAAAAATGAAGTCTAGAATATGATTAAAGCTAAGTCTATGGATAAAATCACGGCCAGGCCCCCAAATGTAAGATGTGACTATGAAACTGATGATAATATTACTATTAATCAGCAGTACTATGTCTGTTCTTATGAAATATAATAATAAAATATTATTATAACCACAATTAAATAAGTAAAAATTATTTCTTTCATGTGTTAAGCACTACTAGTGATTTTAACAGTGAGTAAGTAATTGTCTACAAGAATCAATTACAAGAAGAATTTAATAATAAAAACTTCTTTTATCAAAATAATAAATTATTTTAATATATAATTATCTTTTGCAAGAATAATTATAAAGCTAATCCTTGAAGAAAACTATTACTAGAGAAAAAATTTAAGAATTAAAGATAAATGACTCACTAATACTCCAAAGAACTTATTGATAGATAAAAGTAGAGAAATTTGACGTAGAATTGTGGATTTAAGAGATCAAAATGATTTATAGCAGGATTACAACAATATATAGTTGGATTCTATGATTTCACGTCTTTCTGATTGATTCTGAAAGATTTAAAACACTTAAGAATGGTTTAACTAATACTTACTTGTTGGTAACAATGATATAAAATGATAATAAGATGATGATGATATGGAAAAAACAGCAAGAAGAGGCTTCTTTTAAGTCAACAACAGCTCACAGAGGTGTGCCATGGAGCAAACTGAAAAACAAGTGAATGAGAAAACAATAAAACTTTTTTGGATTAATGATTACATCATCTGTTGTCACGTAAGATTATCATAATTACTTAATTGATGCTTTTAGGTGATTACCAACCCCAATATGGTTAAGAATAAAAGGAGTAAAATCAGTAAATCTTCTTTTATTCCAACATAATCATTGATTTCTCAAAGTTATCAATGTTATTGCCAATTTAATCACAGGTTTTAATTACTGTGAATTTTTGAAGATTCAGTGTTTCACGTAGAATGGTCAAAAATGGACTGTAAGTAAAACTCTTAATTTTACTAGTCAAACTGAAATTCTTTTTGGTTGTACCATATATAATACAGTTCTCCATCGGTCCTGAAAGTTTCAGAAGGATTCATTAAGAATTGTATTTTTAATGAAATTTTGAAGGTTTTACCTCATTCCTACGTAGAATTGCAAATATCAGTGTTTCACTGGTTGCTATGAGGTAAATCAATGGATACAAGTCCAAAAAGGGTTTTAATTACTCTTTTGGGGTTTATCCTTGGAAAGTCATTAAGAATTGATGTGGTTAAAGGAGTCTAAGTAGCTCTTTACCTCCTTGGCACGTCAAAATAGCAGGTTATTTGCTATTTTCTTAAGATTTACAGTAGTTGTGACATGGTAACCAAGTTCCCAAAGAGGTTTAGTTTACCAATTAGGTCAAGATCAGCCATGGAATCAAGCTTTGGAGCTATCCACGCCTCTGGGTCCTCAGAAGTTGGGTACCCTGGCTCTCTTTGATGTCTTTTGTCACCCTTGCCTATTTTTTAAGTCAAAATAGTAATTTAAGCTTCAAGTGGGATATCCACTATGGGTGTACCAAAAATCCATGTAGGAATACCATGATATTAAGTGCTCAAAACATGCATAACACTATTCTTAGTGTATATGTAACATGGGATTTCTCACTTTCCCATTATTTTGGCGTAAAATCAAGAAAAACAAAAATTTTCACGGATCTTTTATGTGGTATTAATGATGTGGTGTTGAAGTATTTTCCATATTACCACCTCAAAGAGTTAATTTGAGCTGATTCACTCTATGGAGCTACCCTGGGTGAATTTTTGTGTAGAATCCAAATCTGGCCTTAAATCCATGGATTTACTTACTCAATAAAAAGTTATTTATCTTTCCTGACATCAAAAATGAAGAATTTTGAATATATGCATGATTTATGAGTTATTTATAATTCAAAATTTCTTTTTAAGATAATTGTGGCCTATTTGGGTATGTAAAATATACCTCAAGGCTCACAGAAACAGTTAAAACTGCCTTGGTTGGTATCAAAACCTCATCATCAATTGAGTTACAGACCCTTTGACTCAATTCCAGGCCAAAAGCAATGAACTTTTGTGTGGATTTTGACATCTCACGCCTGTCAGCGAGGATTTTGGGGGTCTGGCTCCCCCTTAGAGCTAGATTTCCTTCCCCCCCAAATTTAATCTTTCCAATTTAATTTTTTGTTTAATTCCTCATCATGTATTATACTTACCATTTCAATATGTAACTCAAATGAGTTTTACAGTACACTACTGTAATAATTGACACCTCATATGTAAATCAAAGTTCACTTATGTAATACACGCGCACATTTTGACACATCAATTGAATTCAATTGAAAATACTTCAATTCCTCATAACTTCTAAAATATAGACAACACCTCAATTTTAACACAAATATTTCTGATTAAAACTACATGTTATGTGAATTAAATTAAGTTTTTGAGGATTTTCAACTTTTATACCAAAAATAAAAGAAACTCAATTTAAGCTTATTTATAGTTGAGTTACAAACATTTCACTCAGAGGTGACCCCACCTAATTTTTCATACAGAATCCAATGGTGAAATGAGTTTTATATGTTTATTTGTTAGATAAAAAGTTATGATAAATTTTATTTAACTTTTTTCCAAAATTATTTTATATTGGGTAATTTTGTTGAAAATTCATTTTTACTTAATTTTTTCAAGTAAAAATGTGTTTTTACAATTTTCAAATTTAATGTATTTTTATTTTTAAACTATAATTAAATTTCTGATTTTGTATATAAATTTATATTTTAATAATATGAATAAATTTATTTTATTTATTTTTGTATATTAATTTTTTGTTGGTGGTCTTTTGGGTATATGAAAATACCTCTGGGGCTCACATACTTGGTTGGCTCCTTGGTCATTTGCCTTCTTATTTCTCTTATTGCATCTAACTATGTACCTGCATAATTCTTGGAGAAATTCATTGTTTTTATTTCTGTCTTCTTTATTCTTTGGAGTCTTCCAAGTAAGTTCCATGATTAATGAGTGTCAGGCCACTCTTGTTTTTCCCAAAAGACCCTGTGACAGAGATTTAATTACAAATTTAGGAAATTACAAAGGAGCTTTGTATGGTGGTTTATTTTGTCTTGAAATTGTTTTCCCCTCAGTCTTATTGTCTATTGGGGGTTTATACCAACTTCGACCAATTTATTGTTCTGGTAGTGATGTATTCCATGGGATTGATATAATATTTTGAGAGCAAGGATCAATACATCTTCTTCTTATAGCATGCTCAAGGTCACCACCACACTATCTTAATATCCTTTTATATACCAGCATTTCAGACATATCAGGATTGAGGGCAGTTAATATGTCTTTCTGTTTAAGAAATCAGGACATGGCCCTGTCCCTCTCAATATTAAAAATGGCTTCTTCAAAAGAATTTTCCATTTTAAATCTTCAGGAATAATTTTCCCATTTGGAAATAATTTGTTCTTTCTACCAAGGCCAAGAATTTTTACCATGATCTTTTCTCATTTTATAATACCATTTCTTTGCTGATTTGGTAAATAATGAGTGTAATATGGCACTTATTTATTCATCTGGTATGTTAAAGTATTCTTTAAACATATCAATTGTCTTCATAAATTCCATATGCTTATATTCTCCTTCAACACTGAAGGTTGGCCATTCCTCTAGTCTGGGAATGTCCTTTAAATTACAGGAGGTTTCTAATTCTTCATTGCTTAAAATTGTATGATTTAAGTAATTATTCAATTTCAACACATTTCTTTTGAGAATTGGTGTGGACTGTCTTGGCAATTCATGTTTCAGAAATATATTATTAATACTTGATTGAATATCTCCTTTCAATTCAAGTATTGCTTTATCAATTTTTACCAATTGCTCTTGGAAAAGAGCTGCATTGTGGCCAGTTGAATTTTCCAAGTTTTGAACTTGTATTCTTAGTTCTTTTAACTGTTTAGTGATAAAAGAAACAGAATCATCATCTGGTTGATTGAGGAAGGTGACTTTGGACTCAATTCTGTCACAAATAAGAATCAGAGACAAAATATTGTCTTTATTTACATTTTCTAGACCAATAATGGTCTTTGGTGTCTCTTTTACTTGTAGTTTTTCTACCCAACTTTTGTTGGATATACTCAAAGTTGTTATAATTTTCCAAAATTTCTTTATTACAGCCTTCAGAGTGAGTTACAAGCTTTAAAAGGTATATTTCTTTGCAAAAGATTGGTTCATTATTTCCTCCTCCTTGTTTTTGAGCTCCATAAGAGTTCTTGCCATATTGAACACATTGTCCACCACTTGTTTTGCTCTCTTTGGAATTTGGTAATTATGCGGGCATGGGTTGTTCCACTTAGACTTTTCCTTTTTCTTGCCCTTCTGATTGCTCTTTGGGGCTGGATTGTCCTTTTTTGGCACTTTTTGTGGCAGATTCTTGTGTGTGGAGGCTTGAGGAGTTTCCACTGGGTTGTTGTCTTTTCCTTGGGACATCTTCTTCTTCTTGTCCTCTGACAACATGCTTTGGTTTTTCAACCAGGCTTTTCTCTTTTGAAATTTTCCTTTGAAAGAAATGGGGTTCCAACCCCTCATAAGGTCCCCTGTCTTTTCTGGGCCCATGAACCTCTTCACTTGAAGATAAGAGTTCATTTTGCCTTTCCAAAGACTTTGTAGAAGCTCTCACTCCTTTTGTTTTTCTGCCATAAAACAGTTCTTGTACTGAGGGTGGTATATCTCTATTGTTGCCTGTTGGAAATGGTTCAGGTCTGACATCAATAATAGCAGTTATGTAAGCTTCTGGACTCTCAATAAGAGTATCAAAAGTGCTGGCTAACCTTTGGGAACTGGTGGAAGTTCTGGAATCTTCCATTTGTGCCTCTACCCTGGGATAACATTCTTGTCTTTTTGATTTATGACTTGAATTTCCTGGTCCAGATCCATTTGATTGGATGGAGTCATTCCTTACACTTCTAGTAGGAGTCACTTCACGTCAATTTAAAGTAAATCAGACTAAGAAATGGATTTAACTAACCTTCTGGGCCTCTAAAGGGTTATTTGGGAATTAAACCTCTTGGTTCTGGGCTGGTTTGAATTTCAATACTTGACTCTGAGGTGCTATAGTCAGATGTGCTTTCTCTGATGAATGACACTAGAGAAAACAGGAAAAATAAATTATTTTATGGAATAATACAAAATAACCTGTTAACTAAGATTATTGGATAAAGCTGTTTTAATGTAATTTATGGCAAATTACATAAAAGGTAGGGAAAAATGGCTAAAGAGCAAAGAAAAATGTTTTTTGAGTGAAGATTTTTAACTTTTAAAATTTTTTAATTTGATTTTTTATTTTATTTCAAGAAATAATAATTATTCAATTCAAAAGTTATTGATAAAAATTGTATTATTATTCACTTTATACTGGAATAACTCAAAGAATATATCCCAAGTCTGTGATGTGAAAAAGCCACCAGTTAGAAAATAGAAAATTATTCCAAATAACTCAATAGTATATTGCTTCAAACAATTTCCCTAAGAAAAATATCTTTATTAATATTATAAAGATTATTCATAAGGGATAAGTCCCTAAAAAGCTAATATTAAAGTAAATATGGAAATTTTAGATCAAAAAACAGTAAAATAAGGTCTAGAAGGTTATTTATGCCCCCAAATGTAAGACTTTGGTATGAAACTCTTGATAATAGCAGTAAATATCAAGAGTACTATGACTGTCCTCAGTAGAAAATACAATATAATTCAATCTTATAACCACAAATTTATATAATTATTAAAAATAATTATAATGAAAAAAGAAATTTAATTATTATTAGCTAATTCAATAACAAACAATCTTAATAATTATAATAAATTATAATTATTCTATTATTGTTCTAGTCAAAGACAATTATAACAATAAGAACTGAAAAGCTCTTAATGAGACAATTAAAAGTGGAAAATAATGATATTTATCCACTTATAAATGATATAAATATTATTTATAAAAGGAATTATCACACAGACTGTGCAGAGATAATTCCTATAGAACATTCTATATAAAAAAAAATAATAGATATAAAATATAGAACTTTGAAGAAAACTTACTTATAATATTTATTTAATACAAGTCCAAAAAATATCAGTTATTATATTGAATAATGATTATAACTTAAAGACACACAAAAAATCAATATTTTAAATCATCAAAAAACTTTTTATGATAAAAAAATAAGATCCAAGCATTTTTAAGAGGAATTTGTGGATTTATAAAATATATTTAATATAATTATTTTATGTAATAAAAAGGATCATTGGTTATTCCAAAAATAATCTAAATTCTATGATTTCAATCCTTTAATTTGAAATTAATGAAGAATAAAATAACTTAAAAATTACTTTAATAATAAGATCTTAGATTTAATAAACCCTTTCCTGTTTAAATTTTTAATATAATTGAAATAATTTATGAGTGATGGACAAAAAAAGTGATGTGTAGGCTCTTTTCTACCTGCAGAGAAACTCTCATGATTCATAATTGATATAGAGGGTGTTCTTGCTTCAAAACTGAAAAGCCATGCTTAAAATAAGGTTCTCAAGTCAATGTAAAGTATTTTTTATTCCAATTTAAAGTTAACAGTGTTATTCATAGCTCCAAGTAGCTTCAATCCTATTTTGGATTAATTATTTTAAGTTGTAGTATAAATTAAGTTTATTCACATTGAATTTCATCACATGAAGAACTTGAAAATAGAGTTTCAACAAAAATCTTTTAATGTCAATTTTTAATTATTTTTCAAAGAAATCTAAATTTTCTTCAAGTATAATTAAAAGAGTAATTTTCCAGGCTGATTACCAATAAAACCTGTTTATAAAAGATAATTCAGATTTAATTTATAAACAGATAAAATCAATTTGTAAGCTGTGTGAAAATTTCAAGCAAATCAATTCAGAATTGGATCTTTAATGAATTCTTGAAGTTGTTTCTCTTTTTCCAAATAAAATATCATTACACACCAAAACTTCACTTTTGATGAAGTTTTAATGATTGTAAATTTAAATTTTTAAGCTTGAAAGTTCTTAAAACCTTTATTTCAAGCTTTCATATTGGGATTTACCCTTTGGCAGCTTGAAATTCCTGTCCAAATTGGGATAAAACCAGTAAGAACTCTAAAGTTGAATCAAAGTCTAATCTTAAAGTTTAAATAAGGTTAAAGGCCTCCAATACAGGTGGAAAGCCTTAATCAAATCCTTGAAGATCCAAAAAGTTGGGTACCCCGGCTTTGTTTGGTCTTTTTGATTTGTCCCACCTTTCTGCGTGTTTTTTGCCCTTTTATTTATTTAAAGCCATGCAATGGCCTTAAACCCTTTTAAATTGAGCTCATGTAGGATTTACATTCTGTATGGAAAATCCTTAGCCAATTTAGTAAATATACACAACACCTCAATTTGAACTAAAATTATGGTAAGTATGCATAAGCCTTATGCAACTTTAAAGTTAGGCTTATTTAAGCTCAAATTTAAAATTTTTAAAAATGTTAAAAAAAGTTGCAATTGTACTGTGAGATTCTTAAATCTTCTAGTAACATAAGAAATATCCATTTTTGGGTATAACACCCTATGGGTCTACCCTAGTTTATTTTTGGTGTAGAATCCAAAAATTACATAATAATCATAACTTTGTTTATCCAAAAAAATTTATAATTATTTTTTGTTATTTTTTCATTTTCAATTGAATTGATAAGTTTGTTCAACACCAAATCAACTGTGTATGAAGCTATTTGTGGCCTTCCAGTTACGTCATACATACCTAACAGGCTCACATTGATCTTATTATGTTATTTTATTCTATCTTTAATAATACCAGGTGTCAAAGTTACCAAATACCACACTCAAAGTACGGAGTTTTTTTCTAAATACCACATTTAATTTTCGGGATTTATGAAATCCCACACCTCATGAGGTGTGGTATTTTTAGGTACAAAAGCCCAAGTTTTTTTTGGTACCAAATACCATTTTGGGATACTATAATACCACCTTAAGCTTCACTTGAAGGCACATTTTTACAACACACACCTCAGTAAGGGCATGTTAGATTGCATAAAACCTCCCTTCTGTTTCACAAGCTCTTAACACACTGGTCATTTGTGAAGGTATTTGATTTAAGATTGTATTTGCTATACATATTTTCTTCAATTAATATTTCAAAGCCATTTCAAAGGCTACCTTCAATTCAGAAATTAAAGTCATTGCAGCTCTTTGATACTTGTAACTCTGATAGTGATTCTGATATCCATAAAGAAATAGCCTTCTTAGATATGATTACATCACAAAGATACATGAATTCTTGTATAAGATATCAAACACATTACATGTATACTATGAATTATTTACAAACGTTATAATCCGAAAAGATTCTACATCTTTTTAGGACCAAACATGACTCATTTGAAACATTTGTTGCACAAATTCAAGATGACAACACCTTTTAAAACTCATCAAAACACAAAAAACACAATCCTCTCATACGATTGGCCATGGCACTATCAAGGTGAGAATCAAATGGACATGTGGCTGTTTTGGGAAAGATTGGAATGTTGTTTGGAATTAGCTGTGCAGCTATTGCTTTGTACACTAAAAGAGTGATCCAGATATTGATGAAGTTGAAGAGAGAATTTATTGTGTGGCCAACAATAGAACAACAGAGAGAGATTTCTCAAGTGATGCAGGAAGAAGGCTTCCCTGGGTGCATTGTATTCATTGATGGGAGTCTCATACCATTATCAAAACGGCCCCCCAATGATAGTGAAGCCTACTTTCATCATAAAAAAGGTAAGCTTTTGAATTTTCATACTTGATTGTTCAAAAGTAAGGTATTTTTTGTCAATACATCTGGTTTGAAATATAAACAAAATAGTTTACTGTTCTACATGTGGGTGGTACTGGGTCACTTAATGATTAAAATGTATATCAATATATGGAGATTGCACAAACACCTGAAGACTTTTATGAAAAGATCAGTACTTACTAGCCAATTCAGAATATGCAAGATCTCCTTGGAATATTCCAGCTTTTAAGGGATTTGTGGCACAGAATGAAGACAAATGTACTTTCAAATACTGTCTAGCAAAATAAAGGGTCAGAATTGAGCATGCAATTGGAATTTTGAAAGGCAAGTGGTTTTCTCTAAGAGAAATTCAAAATAAAGTGAGCAATAATCATGAGATTGAATATTTTGTTGGTTGGTTTGTTACTTGTATGATTTTACATAATATGTTAGAGCAAATTGGAGATAAATGGTATGATTTATATTAAGATGATTATCCACAACAAGAAGAACATCTGAGAAATTGTGAAAATGGGGAAGATGTTGTAAACATGCATGAAAAATGTAACCAATTACTTTGGCATGGAAAGATAATCAATTGTGAATTTCATCATGGAAATTTAATTATTTACTTGATTTACATTCCTACAAAGGAGTAGAGATGTTATTGAGCAAGTAGAACTATTTACAATTAATACTTTTTAGCTCTTTTTGGGTCCTTCATATTTCTTTCAAAGTACCCATTGACTTGGGAATTAATTTTGGTAGGTGTAATTTTTAATAATTTGTCACCTACATTAAATAATTTATGTTTTATTTGCAAAGAAAATCCAAAATGAGTCATTCTGTAATGATTGACAATTTCAGGAGTGGTTTTTTGTTGTATAATTAACCATTTATTATGTATTCCAAATAATTTCCATGACTCCAGGTTTTTTTAAAAAATCAATCTCCATTTTCAATTCAGGGAAGTGCAACCCAATTCCAGATGCAGTAAAGATAGTTGGAAGGGGATAGGAAGTCTTTTTGGAGACCAAAGAAAATATACCATAAGTTCAGGAATTGAGATCATTTTAATCTTTATGTGGGTTATTGAAAAATCCATTTTGAGTGACAGTGACATTGGGAAAATATTTGATTTATTTTTTGTATTGGCAGAAGTCCATTTGAGTTTATTGAAATTCAGTGATCTTGCAGCTTCCATTAATAATTAATTTTCTTGTCAAGCCAATTTACAACAACTTAAAAATTCTAGATTAAATGAATTTGTCATATTGTTCAAGTTTTTACCATTGGTTATTATCTGTCTAAATTTTATGAGGAGTCAGCCAGGTTTTTGGGAGTAAACACCTAAAGTTTTTGAGATTAATTTGTACATACTAAAAGAATAGTCAAAAGGATCAAACACCTGCAGATTTTCCAGAATCAGAAGCAGGAAAAAGGCAAATAACTTTCATAATTCCAGCTAGGAAGTGTTGATTGTTTTAATTTATTGGCAATTTTGGGATAAGGTATTTTAAGATTTGAGAGGGGTAAGAAGAATTGTCAAATGGTGTAATCTCATAAATGACAACAGGTAAGAATGGCTTCTTGGTCCTATCAATGATCCCATAAGGATGTGGTAAAGTATTTCATGATTGAAGCTTTAACTGTAAGGTGTGGATATGAAACTTTGATTAAAAATCAAGTACTTTTCCTGTCCTCAAAATTTGTATAAGGTAAAAATCAATTAAAAATAGTTATAAATATTATTTTCAAGAGTAAACACGCCAAATTTGTTGTTTACAACTTTATTAGTATAAAAAAATAATATTATACATATTTATTGTTTTACCAACAATAAAAATTTATCCAAAAATACTTTACAAGAGATATTTAAGGCTACAAAAGAAATTTCTTCAAGAGCAATTTCAATTGGAATTAATTGAGAAAAGAACTGCAAGAAGTTAATTAAAGAACAGAGTCTTTAAAAAGAATATTAAAGAGAAAACACGCCCAAAAGTGACCAGAGTGAATTTGGAAACAAAGTGACAAAGTTTACAGTGATGAAAGATGCTTCAATTCACTTTTGGGGTGGTTCAGGGGTTAAGCTGATTATAAATGTTACAAACAATGGTTATAATGATTTTACCACGTGGTTAAAAGGATTAAAATGATTTAAAAATGGTGACTGGAATCTCTTATTGATTGGTTTAACAATGTTTAAACTAATTATAAAAGGAAAAGATTTTAACATGAAGAGAAAAGTGGGGCAAAGAAGACATTCTTGTATAGCCATCAATTTTGTTACTCCAAAAGGAAAATTTTACTCTTTTCAGTCGTGAAGAACAGTCTGACAACAGAAAAGCCAATTATGGCATCATTGAACCCTGGTTTAGACCAAAAAGGGCTGGTTTAAGCCATTTTAGACCCTTAAATAAGCCATTACTATAGAAATACCTAGTCTAGAGCCTTCAAACCACGTCAGCATGTGTTTAAGAAGCGTAGAAACCAGTTAAAACTGTTTTTATTATGATTGTTTTATCTTAAGGGTAGTTTTACCCTCTTGGCAACAGCTAAAACTACCCCAGTTGGTATCAAAACCTCATCATCAATTGAGTCCACAGACCCTGTAACTCAATTCCAGGCCAGAAGTGATGAACTTTTGCGTGAATTTTGCCACCACACACCTGTCAGAAAGGATTTTGGGGGTCTAGCTCCCCCTTAGAGCTGGAGTTCCTTTCCCCCCCAAATTTAATCTTTCCAATTTATTTTTCCTTTAATTCCTCATCATGTATTATACTTATAATTTACATATGTAATTCAATTGAGTTGTACAGTAAAAGACAATAATACATACCTCATATGTAAATCAAAGTTCACTTATGTAATACATGCACACATTTTGACATTTCAATTGAATTCAATTGAAAATACTTCAATTCCTCATAACTTCTAAGCTAAACACAACACCTCAATTTTAACACAAAAATTGATGGTTAACACCACATGTGGTGTGAATTAAATCAAAGTTTTGAGGATTTTCAACTTTTGTATTGAAAAAACTAAAAACTTAATTTAAGCTTATTTAGAGTTGAGTTACAAGAATTTCACTCAGAGGTGACCCCACATGATTTTTTATGAGGAATCCAATGGTGAAATAATTTTTATATGTTTATTTATTGGATAAAAAGTTGTAATAATTTTTATTTAACTTTTTTCCAAATTTATTTATTTTTTTACAATTTTATTGAAATTTCATTTTTACTTAATTTTTTCAAGTATAAATGTAATTTTATAATTCCAAAATTTAATGTAATTTTATTTTTAAATTGTAATGAATTTTTTTTTATTTTGAATATAATTTTATATTTATATTTTGATTTTTATTTTAATAATATAAATAAATTTCTTTTATTTATATTCATATATTCATTTTGTATTTGTAGTCTTTTGGGTATATGAAATTACCTCTAAGGCTCACATTCCCTCCCCCTAAAAAAGAATATTACTTTGTAATATTGGTGTTTCTAGTGTGTCTGAATCTCCTGAGGAGTTTGGTAGCTTCTGGTATATCTTTTTCTTCTAACCATTCATCTTCACAAGTTGGGTCACTGTACCTAACAAGGTATTCCCTTACTTTCTTGGTTCTTAATTTCCTTTCTTTAAGAACTTTGGTAATTTTCTTAACACCAGATGTCTCAATAGGAGTTATAGCTTGAGGAATTTTATTCCTCAAGGGAAATCTTTCAGATTCACTAGATTTGTATGGCTTTATCAAGCTTACTGGAAATGTAGGGTGCTTATTGCTAATCTCTTCAGACAACTCTACTTCAACAGCATTTTCTCCATGGAGGGCTTTAATCACAAAAGGTCCTGCAAAGGAGTCTTTCAACTTTTTACATCCTTTGATGCTATTGAAGTTAGTGGTGGATACAAGAACTAGGTCCCCCACTTTGAAATCTGGAGTTGCATGTGATTTATCCCATTTGTCTTTAGCATATGCAAAAGAGTCCTCCATGCACCTTACTGCATGCTTTCTAGCTTTGTCTAGCATTCCTTTGATTCTAGAAGCTGTGGGATGTATTTCAATTAAATATTTCCTCAAGGAATCTTGGGGTAACTTGGGGTTCCATCCGTTTTCTAGAATAGCAGGAGTCTGATTGGTACTGGCATGGATTGATGTTTTATATGCTAATTCCAGTGCTGGCAACAGAGTACACCAATCATGGGTAAATCCCTCACAATCTTTGAGTTCAAGGCCATATGCACAAAATCTTCTCACCATGTCCTCTAAGGTTTGGATCATTCTTTCAGCCAGGCCATCAATTTGTGGGTGGTAGGCTGTAGAGAAAGATAGTTTAGTGCCAAATAATTGGTGAAGATTTGTCCATAGTTCTGAAGTGAATTTGGAATCACTATCACTAATGATATTTGTAAATATCCCAGTCCATGACACTACTCTATTCCACATCAGAAGAGCTTTATCCATGGCTGTATCATCTTTGTGACATTGTAAAAAGAGTGGAGTTTTACTGAATCTGTCCACAATTACTAGGCAAGCATTATAGCTTCTGTCACCTCCTGGTGGTAGGCCAATTACCCCATCCATATGGACAATTTCCCAAGGTCTGCTTGGTTCTTGGAATTTTATCATATTTCCAAATCTCTTGCCAGTGGATTTATTTGCCTTTTGGCATCTGTCACAGGTTTTGCAATACTCTGCAACATCTTTCTTCCACATTAGCCACCATATGCAGGTCTTTACTTTCTCTCTTGTTCTGTATTCAGACAGATGTCCTGAAAAGGGGCTATCATGGCATTCTTTCAGTACAAGATTGATTAATGACCTGTCTACAACTGTAATGACACATGTGTGCTTGGTTCTGTGGGAAATTATACCATCCAGTAGGTGAAATCTTCCTTCATCATTAGATTTTTTCCATACTTCATCAAGGCATGTTTTGGAGAGTTGTCTTTACAGTCTTTGTTAAGTAATTGGAATAAGATGCTACAATTCTTATCTTGAGTGTAACTACGTCTGACTTCCTCAAAGAAGGTGGTGTTCAAGTCTGTAACACTTATTCCTTCTATTGGAATTTGTGGTGAAGCTTCTTCTGGAACATAAGCAGGATTATCAATATGATTTGGTAATGGCCATCTGCTTAGTCCATCTGCATTCTTATGAATGTTCCCATCCTTATGAACAATAGTCATATTGCCACTTTATTCTTGTATGGCTATTTGCCATCTGAGCATATGTCTGTTGGGTGTTTTCATGTTTAAGAGTTATTTGACAGCTGTACAATCTGTTATCACCTCAAAAACACATCCCTCTAAGAAGTAGTTCAATTTCTCCAAGGCCCAGACAAGGCATAGACATTACAATTGACTTGCTCCATATTTGGCTTCAGTTGGTTTGATTTGCCTGGATATGAAACATATGGGTCCTTGTACAGGTTTATCATTTATGATCTGAACTTTGTGAAGTGCAGCACCCAGTTCATCCCCTGATGCATCAATATACAGTTTGAAAGGTAATTTAAAGTCTGGCATCAGTAAGAGTGGAGCAGTGGTCAAGGCTTCTCTTAGAGACTCAAAAGCTTTGAATCTGTCACCAGTCATTTCAAATACTGTGTCTTTGTCACACAATTTATAAAGTGGTCTTGCTATGGATGCAAAATATTTAATGTGTTGCCTGTAATATCCTGCAAAACCTAAGCATGACTGAATTTCCTTCTTATTCTGAGTAATGGGTTTTAGCAATACTGCTGCAACTTTGTTTTTGTCAATTCCAAGGGACAAACCAGATACAACATGCCCTAGTGCTTTAAGTTCTTTAAATCCAAAATGACATTTCTTCAAGGAGATTTTCATGTTTACTGATTGAATTTTTGTCAAAACTCTGGACAATATGTACATGTGCTCCTCCCAAGTCTTGGAACAGAAAATAATGTCATCAATGTAAATGATTAACCATCCCTCTGAGAGTTCTTCAGGGAAGATTTCATTCATCATTCTTTGGAAGTGTGAAGGTGCAATTTTGATACCAAAGGGCATCATCAAGTATTCATACACTCCACAATGAACAATAACTCTCAAGTATTTTTTTGCTCTTGGTGTCACCACATTTTGATGGAATCCTTTAAGGGCATCCATAGTGGTTATATACACTGCTTGAGATATTTGAGTAAGGGCACTTTGGATTTTTGGTATTGGGTGTCTGTCTTGAACAGTGTAAGTGTTCAGAGCTCTAAAGTCCCCAACCATTCTGGATTTTTCATTATGGCATGCCACTATGACTGGTGTAGTTATTTCTACTTCTTCATTGTGGCCTACTTTTCTTATTACACCAAGGTCCAGAAGTTCTTTAATATGAATTTCTAGAGCTTCTCTTTATTTTGGACTTGCTGGATATGCAGGTCTTCTTAAGAGTGGTGGATAAGGTCTCTCAATGTTAAGATCGATGTTAACTTCATGACCAATAATTGCCCTAGGGGTTCTTTATCTGAAGCAACTGCTTCTTTATGGTTATATAAAATACTAGAGAGTTCATTTTCTTGTGCATTGGTCAGATGGAGGCTTATTTCAGCCTCATTTAACCGTTTAGACTTGAATTTCTTTAACTCTAAGTTGACTGGTGATACTTTGTTTACTGTAATTTGTCTTTTAAATGGTAAAAAGGCAAATTTTTGGCGTTTATTGTCTCCAATAGTAAAGTATCTGTGTTTGTTATTATGCAAATCTATCTCATACATGATTAAATCGTCATTTCCCAATATAAAACGGGTACTAGAGCAATTTTCCATAACAACAAATTCAACTGTGATTCTTAAATTCCCATTTATGTGTGGGAATATGACATTGGTCTCAAAGATTCCTAATGCTTTCATTGAGCTACTTGCACTGTTGAATTTTATACCATCAATTGGTAACAATTGGTCTTCTAAATTTGGTACACAAGTCTTAAGAAAAGATTTTCCAACACAAGACCAGAAGGCTCCTGGGTCAAGCAAAAGTTTGGTGGGCTTGTTATCAATCACCACTTCTGTTATACAGGAGTCACCAGCTGTATAGCCTTTTCCCCTGTTTGGTTTTGTTTTCATAAGTTGTGCATCTTGAACTTTTGATAAATTAACTTGACCATTGCTCAATTGTGGCAAGTGGGAATAAGATTCCATGATGTCAAAAGTAGAATTGATATTTTCTATATCTTTTGAAGATTCAGAAAATATTGATGATTTATCATCTGAATTGTATTCAATTATTTCATCATTTTCAACATAAGGTTCCTTTTCAATATCAATTTCATTGATTTTCCCCTTCTTTGGACATGTATTGGCTAAATGGGTGGTGCTTTGGCAAATATGGCACTTTCTGACTGTATCTGCAGATTTATACGTAATATTATTGGAATTTTCTTTGGGGCTTTTGTCCACAGAATCCTTCCAAGGTGTATTAAACCTTGTTTTGAGATTCACCCTACTAGAACCAATTTTGGTTCTGGTGGTTACTTCTTCCAATATATTGATAATATCCTCTGCTGAAGATTTTTCAGTAGTCCTGCTTTTGATAGCATGCTCTAAGTAACCTCCACATTGTCTCAGAAGTTTTCTATGGATCATAAATTCTGACATGTCAGGATATAATGCTGTTAATATGTCTTTTTGTTGGCAAAAATATGGTAAAGCTTTGTCTTTATCCGCATTAAATTTGGCAGATTCAAAGGCTGTTTCAACTTTAAACCTCCAAGAATCATTTGCCCATTTGTTAATGATTTGGGTTTTCCACCAAGTCCAACTCTGGTGTCCATGTGCTTGTCTTATTTTGATGTACCATCTGTGAGCTGATTTGGTAAACAAGGTGTTAAATCTGGCTTTTACCAATCTGTCTGGTAATTCAAAATCCTCTTTGATCATGTCAATACCTCTAATGAATTCCATATGTTCCTACTCTTCTTCACCACTGAAGTGAGGCCATTCTTTAAGTTTTGGAACTTCTTTCAAGAGTGCTTGGCCCATTTATGGTTCCAAGTTATGAAAAGAAGTAGAAAATTCATTTTTTAACTGTGAATTTTCAATATCCAATACTTGTGGATTGGAAATTCTTGCATCTTCATTTTGATTCAGAGGTGTAGACATTCTTGGTAAAGTGTTTAGCAGTTGTTCAATATCATTCATTTTACTGTTATTACACCTTTGTGAATTTCTTAACTCATGTTGTAAGCTTTGTATAGAGTCTACAATATTCTTTTTATGATCATCCTCTTTGTATGTAAGCTCATTCCATAATTTTGTTTGTTTAGTATTACCAGATATAACTTCATTTAACTTTATTGTTAATTTTGATATTTCCTCTCTTGAGGTATCAAAATGCTTTTTCAAGGCAACTGTATTTGTCTTTACTTCTGCAAATTATTTTGAAATATCATCAAGAACCTTTTTATTATCTTCTTTGATAGTATTAATAGCTTGTTTTATTCTTGTTTCAATTATGTCATTAATGTTGAATTTATAATATTTGTCTGTTAATTCTTTAATAATGGCAGATTGTTCATTTATCTTAATGCCAAAAGAATTATCATTATTGGAAGTTTTGATTGTTCTTAAAACTCTTTCAAAGCATTTAAGTGTATCATGTATTTGGCTCAGACTGAAGTTGTTTGTTTTAAGATTGTCACAAATTGATGTATTCTTATCAGAAAGATGATTTTTTACGTCAATAATGGCTTTATACAACTCTGGAATACAATCAAAAGTATCAGAAATCATTTTTGATATTTTAATCTGGCTTCCTCCTTCTTTTGTAATTCCATCATGGTTCTGGCCATCTGAAATACATTTTGAATGGCATCCTGTTGAATCTTTGGGATTCTGTAGCCCTGGCTGTAAGAGTTTGGGGCTGGTGCCTTCCCTTTGCCCTTGTTTGGAGTTTGTGGCTGCTTTTTCACATTGGAATTGCTGCTGCTGGCCACTGGGGCTGTTTTTGGCACTGGTTTGGGTGGTGGATGGTTGTTTTTCCTCCATTCTAGTGTCAAAAGCATCATGTTTTTCTTCTCCATCAATGGATGCCATCCATTGAGCAATTTGCAAGTATTGGGATGGCCCAGGAATTTTCTCACTGTCAGGTAAGAATTCATGAAATTCTTCCACAGGTCTGAAAGGATCTGGTACTCCTTGAACTGGAGTTCATTGTTGTATGCACTGTGACTGGCTTTGTATATGTGCACTGAGGCTTGTTGTGGCTGTGTGAGCTCTTTTTGAAGGTAAAATGGTATTATCAGCTTCAGAATGACCCATTTTAGTTGTTTGGAAGTCATTAACTGACCCTTTTCCTTCTGTACCGAGTTGGCCTCTGCCATAATCACATCTATTACATTTCTGGGAGCTTCTTGAGGGGTTATAGCTGGCTCCTGACCTGGTTAAAGGCATAATTATGGTTAAAAAAGGCTTAAAATAGTAATTTTACATCAAAAAACTTACTATTGGCCAAATCTTTGTCTTTCTGAAGAGTATTACTTATTTCCAAGTTGAATAATTCAGAGGAAATTGGTTCTGGTTTAATATTCTGAGTCACAATAATAGTACTATTATGGTCAGAATTAACAGTACTGGCAGGAATAATGCTGGTTACTGTTGGGGCTGTTTCAATGTTTTCTTGTCTTACCATGTTTTCAGACACTAAAATTAATGAAAAAGCCAATGAATTAAGTAAAAAAAGGTTATTTCAAAAAAGAAATAAAAGTATAAGTCTCACTTATAATATGAAAAAAAATTATTTTTTATTGATTTTTTGAACTATAAGTATTTTTTATATGTTTTTAAATTTTTCAATATAAGAAAAAAGATTTAAAAAGAGTAAAAAAATATGTCACAGGTAAAATATCATGGCTGGGCCCCCAAATGTAAGGTGTGGATATGATACTTTGATTAAAAATCAAGTACTTTTCCTGTCCTCAAAATTTGTATAAGGTAAAAATCAATTAAAAATAGTAAGAAATATTATTTTTAAGAGAAAACACGCCAATTTTATTGTTTATAACTTTATGAGTATAAAACAATAGTATTATAAAGATTTATTGTTTTACCAACAATAAAAATTTATCCAAAAATACTCTACAAGAGATATTTAAGGCTACAAAAGAAATTTCTTCAAGAGCAATTTCAATTGGAATTAATTGAGCAAAGAACTTCAACCAATTAATTAAAGGACAAAGGCTTTAAAAAGAATATTAAAGAGAAAACACGCCCAAAAGTGACCAGACTGAATTTGGAAACAAAGTGACAAAGTTTACAGTGATGAAAGATGCTGTAATTCACTTTTGGGGTGGTTCAGGGGTTAAAATGATTATAAAAGTTGCAAACAATGATTATAATGATTTTCTCACGTGGTTAAAAGGACTAAAGTCATTTAAAAATGGTGGTTGGAATCTCTTATTAATTGGTTTAACAATGTTTAAACTAATTATAAAAGGAAAAGATTCTAACATGAAGAGAAAAGTGGGGCAAAGAAGACATACTTTTATAGCCATCAATTCTCTTACTCGAAAAGTAAAATTTACTTTTGTCAGTCGTTAAAAACAGTCTGACAACAGAAAAACCAATTATGGCATCATTGAACCCTGGTTTAGACCAAAAAGGGCTGGTGTAAGCCATTTTTAGCCAATTTAGACCCTTAAATCAGCCATTACTATAGAAATACCTGGTCTAGAGCCTTCAAAACACGTCAGAATGTGTGTAAGAGGCATAGAAACCAGTTAAAACTGTTTTTACTATTATTGTTTCATCTTAAGGGTAGTTTTACCCTCTTGGCAACAGCTAAACCTACCCCAGTTGGTATCAAAACCTCATCATCAATTGAGTCCACAGACCGTGTAACTCAATTCCAGGCCAAAAGTGATGAACGTTTGCGTGAATTTTGACACCACACGCCTGTCAGCAAGGATTTTGGGGGTCTAGCTCCCCCTTAGAGCTGGAGTTCCTTTTCCCCCCAAATTTAATCTTTCCAACCTATTTTTCCTTTAATTCCTCATCATGTATTATACTTATAATTTACATATGTAATTCAATTGAATTGTACAGTACAATACAGTAATAATTGATACGTCATATGTAAATCAAAGTTCACTTATGTAATACACACACACATTTTGACATTTGAATTGAATTCAATTGAAAATACTTCAATTCCTCATAACTTCTAAACTAAACACAACACCTCAATTTTAACACAAAAATTGATGGTTAACACCACATGTGGTGTGAATTAAATTAAAGTTTTGAGGATTTTCAACTTTTGTATTGAAAATACTAAAAACTTAATTTAAGCTTATTTAGAGTTGAGTTACAAGAATTTCACTAAGAGGTGACCCTACCCGATTTTTTATGAGGAATCCAATGGTGAAATAATTTTTATATGTTTATTTATTGGATAAAAAGTTATAATAATTTTTATTTAACTTTTTTCCAAATTTATTTATTTTTTTACAATTTGGTTAAAATTTCATTTTTACTTAATTTTTTCAAGTATAAATGTAATTTTATAATTCCAAAATTTAATGTAATTTTATTTTTAAATTTTAATTAAGTTTTTTTCATTTTGAATATAATTTTATATTTATATTTTGATTTTTATTTTAATAATATAAATAAATTTATTTTATTTATATTCATATGTTAATTTTGTATTTGTGGTGTTTTGGGTATATGAAATTACCTCTAAGGCTCACATTAACCATGTGGCATTCAATGATTTCTTGTCAATTGAGATGGTTGAGGAAATTTTTCATCCATTTTTTGAATAGGCAAGGTGAGATATGATCTGTTTTGAATCATGGATATGTTGTATTTGGGTTCAGGTAACTTTTGTTTTATGATTTGTTTCAGTATTATGAACCTTATGATGTTCTATATTGGCTTAGTACTAACCATGAAATCAAGAGCATCAATAAGAGTTTCATCATCTTTCAAATAATTCTTATGACGTACTCAATCAAGTTTAGTCCTCACTATGACATCATCAGAATGATTTCCAGAGAAAGAGAGAAGGAGGTTTTTTGAATTTAAATGATTAGGGGAGGGAGGTGAAATTAAATCACATTGAAAATGGAGCCCTTACCCTTATAAACTATCCACCCCTAAACAAAGGATTGAAAAAGTTAAAGAAATAAAAAACAAATAATCAAAATCATCCGCATTATTGAAAAATAAAAATAAGAATCATCAGTAATTTTTATTATGAAATAAAAAACAATAAGAAATAAAACAATCATTAGTTATGATAATCAGTAAAAAAAAGAGAATAAATAATAATAATGGTTATTTATGATTGATTAATTAAAAAAAAAGTCAAAAATAATAATCATTAGTAATCATCATGATGGAATAAAACAAAAAGATATTAATTTATTAGCTTAAAATGAAAAAAGCCTTGCAATTGTGTGATAATTGATCCAGGATTCTTTCCAAATCAATTCCAGATTTATTTGGTTAGTAATAGGGTTAGAACCTCCCAGAGGCCAATGTGGGGGTGTTCTAGGATGACTGGGGGGTGAAGGGTGGGAGGCTGGGTTGAGTTGTATAGGTGATTTATAAATATAATAAAATAATGAAAGCTAAAAAACTTGGAATTTATTCCAAAGGACTTCCGAATTTATTTGACTATTTCTGAATAGAAAATGCATTAGAGCCTCCCAGAGGCCTGTTTGGGAGGTTCTAGGATGACTGGAGTGTGAATGGTGGGAGGGTGAATTGAGTTTAATGGTGGATGGGTGATATGGGTGGAGTTGGCAGAGATGGGGGTGATGAACCTGTGCAAAAAAATAAAGGAAAAATGAATCAAAAACTTACCTAGTTAATCTGTTATTGAAAGTTATGAAACCCAAAACATTTACTTCAAAATAATTTTTTAAACAACTAAAAAAAAGAAAAAACTTCAGTTTCAATTAAGGAGTAGAAATTTTACCAGGTTTTTTTTTGCAACAAAAGTATTTTGGTGGAAATGAAGCAGTTTTAATTAAAAAAAATCAAAAACTAAGGGGAAATCCAAATGAATTTGAAAAAAATTGAAAAAAATAAAAACAAAAAATTTGGAGGGAGGCTTCAAATTCAATTTGGAAAAACTGTTTCATTGGTTGTGAGCCTTAGAGGTAATTTCATATACCCAAAAGACCACAAATACAAAATTAACATATAAATATAAATAAAATAAATTTATTTATCTTATTGAAACAAAAATCAAAATATAAATATAAAATTATATTCAAAATTAAAAATTTAATTACAATTTAAAAATAAAATTACATTAAATTTTGAAATTATAAAATTACATTTATACTTGAAAAAATTAAGTAAAAATGAAATTTTAATAAAATTGTAAAAAATTAAATAAATTTGGAAAAAAGTTAAATAAAAATTATTATAACTTTTTATCCAATGAATAAACATATAAGAATTATTTCACCATTGGATTCCTCATAAAAAATCAGGTGAGGTCACCTCTGAGTGAAAATTTTGTAGCTCAACTCTAAATAAGCTTAAATTAAGCTTTTAGTATTTTCTGTATGAAAATTGAAAATCCCCAAAACTTTAATTTAATTCACATCACATGTAGTGTTAATCACCAAAATCTGTGTTAAAATGAGGTGTTGTGTATATTTTAGAAGTTATGAGGAATTAAAGTATTTTCAATTGAATTCAATTGAAATGTCAAAATGTGCGCGTGTAATACATAAGTGAACTTTGATTTACATATGAGGTATCAATTATTACTGTATTTAGCTGTACAACTCAATTGAATTACATATGTAAATTAAAAGTATAATACATGAAGAGGAATTAAAGGAAAAATAAATTCGAAAGATCAAATTTGGGGGGAAAAGGAACTCCAGCTCTAAGGGGGAGCTAGACCCCCAAAATCCTTGCTGACAGGCGTGTGGTGTCAAAATTCACGCAAATGTTCATCACTTTTGGCCTGGAATTGAGCTACAGGGTCTGTGGACTCAATTGATGATGAGGTTTTGATACCAACTGGGGTAGGTTTAGCTGTTGCCAAGAGGGTAAAACTACCCTTAAGATAAAACAATCATAGTAAAAACAGTTTTAACTGGTTTCTACATCTCTTACACACAATATGACGTGTTTTGAAGGCTATAGACTAGGTATTGCTATAGTAATGGCTGATTTAAGGGTCTAAAATGGCCAGAAATGGCTAAAAATGGCTTAAACCAGCCTTTTTTTGGTCTAAACCAGGGTTCAATGATGCCATAATTGGCTTTTCTGTTGTCATAATGTTTTTTACGACTGACAAGAGTAAATTTTACTTTTGGAGTAAGAAAATTGATGGCTATAAAAGAATGTCTTCTTTGCCCCACTTTTCTCTTCATGTTAGAATCTTTTCCTTTTATAATTAGTTTAAACACTGTTAACCCAAACAATAAAAGATTCCAACTACCTTTCTTAAATCATTTTAAACCTTTTCACCATGTGAAAAAATCATTATAATCATTTTTTGTAACTCTTATAATCATTTTTACCCCTGAACCACCTCAAAAGTGAATTAAAGCATCTTTCATCACTGTAAACTTTGTCACTTTGTTTCCAAATTCACTCTGGTCACTTTTGGCTGTGTTTTCTCTTTAATATTCTTTTTAAAGCCTTTGTCCTTTAATTAATTGCTTGCAGTTCTTTGCTCAATTAATTCCAATTGAAATTGCTCTTGAAGAAATTTCTTTTTTAGCCTTAAATATCTCTTGTAGAGTATTTTTGGATAAATGTTTATTGTTGGTAAAACAATAAATCTTTATAATACTATCGTTTTATACTCATAAAGTTATAAACAATAAAATTGGCGTGTTTTCTCTTAAAAATAATATTTCTTACTATTTTTAATTCATTTTTACCCTATACAAATTTCGAGGACAGGAAAAGTACTTGATTTTTAATCAAAGTTTCATATCCACACCTTAAATTTGGGGGCCAAGCCATGATATTTTACCTGTGACATATTCTTTTTACCCTTTTTAAAAATTTAAAAACATATAAAAAATACTTATAATTCAAACAATTAATAAAAAAATATTTTTTTTAATATTATAAGTGAGACTTATATTTTAATTTCTTTTTTTTGAAATATCCTCTTTTTTACTTAATTAATTGGTTTTTTTGTTGATTTTAGTGTCTGACAACGTGGTAAGACAAGAAAACATTGAAACATCCTCAACAGTAACCAGCATTATTCCTGCCAGTACTGTTAATTCTGATCATAATAGTACTATTATTGTGACTCAGAATATTCAACCAGAGCCAATTTCTTCTGAATTAGTCAACTTGGAAATAAGCAATACTCTTCAGAAAGCCAAATATTTGTCCAATAGTAAGCTTTTTGATGTAAAATTACTATTTTAAGCCTTTTCAACCATAATTATGCCTTCAACCAGATCAGGAGCCAGCTATAACCCCTGAAGAAGCTCCCAGAAAGGTAATAGACATGATTATGGCAGAGGCCAATCAGGTACAGAAGGAAAAGGGTCAGTTGATGACTTCCAAACAACTAAAATGGGTCATTCTGAAGCTGATAATACCATTTTCCCTTCAAAAAGAGCTTACACCACCACAACAAGCCTCAGCAGACATATACAAAGCCAGCCACAGTGCATACAACAATGCACTTCAATTCAAGGAGTACCAGATCCTTGCAGACCTGTGGAAGAATTGCATGATTCCTTACCTGACTGTGAGAAAATTCCTGGGCCATCCCAATACCTGCAAATTGCTCAATGGATGGCATCCATTGATGGAGAAGAAAAACATGATGCTTTTGACACTAGAATGGAGGAAAAACTACCCTCCACCACCCAAACCAGTGCCAAAAACAGCAGCAATTTCAACGTGAAAAAGCAGCCACAAACTCCAAACAAGGGCAAAGTGAAGGCACCATCCCCAAAACCTCACAGTCAGGGCTACAGAATCCCAAAGATTCAACAGGATGCCATGGAAAATGTATTTCAGATGGCCAGAACCATGATGGAATTACAAAAGAAGGAGGAAGGCAGATTAAAATATCAAAAATGATTTCTGATACTTTTGATTGTATTCCAGAGTTGTATAAAGCTATTTCTGATGTAAAAAGTCATCTTTCTGATACAGATACATCAATTTGTGACAATCTTAAGACAAAGAACTTGAGTCTCAGCCAAATAAATGATACACTTAAATGCTTTGAAAGAGTTTTAAGAACAATCAAAACTTCCAATAATGATAATTCTTTTGGCTTTAAGATAAATGAACAATCTGCGATTATTAAAGAATTAACAGATAAATATTCTAAATTCAATCTTTATGACATAATTGAAACAAGAATAAAACAAGCCATAAGCACTATCAAAGAAGATAATAAAAAAGCTCTTGATGATATTTTAAAATCATTTGATGAAGTAAAGACAATTAAGTTGCCCTGAAAAAGCATTTTGATACCTCAAGAGAGGAATTATCAAAATTAACAATAAATTTAAATGAGGTTATATCTGATAATAGAAACACACAGAATTATGGAATGAGCTAACATATAAAGAGGATGATCATAAAAAGAATGTCATGAACTCTATAAAAAACTTGCAACATGAATTAAGAAATTCACAAAGGTGTAACAACAGTAAAATGAATGATATTGAGAAACTGCTAAACACTTTACCAAGAATGTCTACACCTCTGAATCAAAATGAAGATGCAAGGATTCCCAATCCAAAAGTATTGGATATTGAAAATTCACAGTTAAAAAATGAATTTCCTACTTCTTTTCATAACTTAGAACCATCAATGGGCCAAGCACTCTTGAAAGAAGTTCCAAAACTTAAAGAATGGCCTCACTTCATTGGTGAAGGAGAGTATGACCCTATGGAATTCATTAGAGGTATTGACATGATCAAAAAGGATTTTGAATTACCAGACAGATTGGTAACAGCCAGATTTAACACCTTGTTTACCAAATCAGATCACAGATGGTACATCAAAATAAGACAAGCACATGGACACCAGAGTTGGACTTGGTAGAAAACCCAAATCATCAACAAATGGGCAAATGATGCTTGGAGGTTTAAAGTTGAAACAGCCTTTTAATCTGCCAAATTTAATGCTGATAAAGACAAATCTTTACCATGGTTTTGCCAACCAAAAGACAGATTAACAGCATTATATCCTGACATGTCAGAATTTATGATCCATAGAAAAATTCTGAGACAATGTGGAGGTGACTTAGAGCATGCTATCAAATGCGAGACTACTGAACAATCTTCAGCAGAGGATATTATCAATATATCGGAAGAAGTAACCACCAGAACCAAAATTTGTTCTAGTAGGGTGAATCTCAAAACAAGGTATAATACACCTTGGAAAGATTCTGTGGACAAAAACCCCAAAGAAAATTCTAATAATATGAAGTATAAATCTGCAGATACAGTCAGAAAGTGCCATGTTTTCCAAAGCACCGCCCATTTAGCAAATACATGTCCAAAGAAGGGAAAAATCAATGAAATTGATATTGAAAAGGAACCTGATGTTGAAAAAGATGACATAATTGAAGACAATTCAGATGATAAGTCATCAATATTTTCTGAATCTTCAAAAGGTATAGAAAATATCAATGCAACTTTTGGCATCATGGAATGTTATTCCCACTTGCCACAACAGAGCAATGGTCAACTTGATTTATCAAAAGTTCAAGATGCACAACTTATGAAAAAAAAACCAAACAGGGGAAAAGGTTATACAGCTGGTAACTCCTGTATAACAGAAGTGGTGATTGAAAACAAGCCCATCCAACTTCTGCTTTACCCAGGAGCCTTCTGCTCTTGTTTTGGAAAATCTTTTCTTAAGACTTGTGTACCAAATTTTGAATACCAATTGTTACCAATTGATGGTATAAAATTCAACAGTGCAAGTAATCCAATGAAAGCATTAGGAATATTTGAGACCAATGTCATATTCCCACACATAAATGGGAATTTAAGAATCACAGTTGAATTTGTTGTTATGGAAAATTGCTCTATTACCCATTTTATATTGTGAAATGACTATTTAATCATGTATGGGATAGATTTGCATAACAACAAACACAGATACTTTACTATTGGAGACAATAAACGCCAAAAATTTGCCTTTTTACCATTTGAAAGAAAAACTACAGTAAACAAAGTATCACCAGTCAACTTAGAGTTAGAGAAATTCAAGTTTTAGCAGTTGAATGAGGCTTAAATAAGCCTTCATCTGACTGATAAGCAAGAAAATGAACTTTCTTCCCTTTTGTATGACCACAGAGGAGCATTTGCTTCAGGCAAAGAACCTCTAGGAGCAATTATTGGTCATCAAGTTGACATCATTCTTAACATTGAGAGACCTTATCCACAACTCTTAAGAAGACCTGCATATCCAGCAAATCCAAAATCAAGAGAAGCTCTAGAAATTCATATCAAAGAACTTCTGGACCTTGGTGTAATAAGAAAAGTAGGCCACAATGAAGAAGTAGCAATAACTACACCAGTCATAGTGGCATGGCATAATGAAAAATCCGGAATGGTTGGGGACTTTAGAGCTCTGAACACTTACACTGTTCCAGACAGATACCCAATACCAAAAATCCAAATTGCACTTACTCAAATATCTCAAGCAGTGTATATAACCACTATGGATGCCCTTAAAGGATTCCATAAAAATGTGGTGACACCAAGAGCAAGAAAATACTTGAGAATTATTGTTGATTGTGCAGTGTATGAATACTTGAGGATGCCCTTTGGTATCAAAAATGCACCTTCACACTTCCAAAGAATGATGAGTGAAATCTTCCCTGAAGAACTCTCAGAGGGATGGTTAATCATTTACATTGATGACATTATTGTCTGTTCCAAGACTTGGGAGGAGCACATGTACAGATTGTCCAGAGGTTTGACAAAAATTCAATCAGCAAACATGAAAATCTGCTTGAAGAAATGCCATTTTGGATTTAAAGAACTTAAGGCACTAGGACATTTTGTATCTGGTTTGTCCCTTGGAATTGACAAAAACAAAGTTTCAGCAGTATTGTTAAAACCCATGCCTCAGAACAAAAAGGAAATTCAGTCATTCTTAGGTTTTTCAGGATATTACAGGCAACACATTAAAGATTTGCCATCCATAGCAAGACCACTTTATGAATTGTGTGACAAAGACATAGTATTGGAAATGACTGTTGACAGAGTCAAAGCTTTTGAGTCTCTAAGAGAAGCCTTGACCACTGCTCCACTCTTACTGATGCCAGACTATAAATTACCTTTCAAACTGTATATTGATTCATCAGGGGATGGACTAGGTGCTGCACTTCACCAAGCTCAGATCATAAATGATAAACCTGTAGAAGGACCCATATGTTTCATATCCAGGAAAATCAAACCAACTGAAGCCAGATATGGAGCAAGTCAAATGGAATGTCTATGCCTTGTCTGTGCCTTGGAGAAATTGAACTACTTCTTAGAGGGATGTGTTTTTGAGGTGATAACAGATTGTACAGCTGTCAAATAACTTTTAAACATGAAAACACCAACAGACATATGCTCAGATGGCAAATAGCCATACAAGAATACAGAGGCAATATGACTATTGTTCATAAGGATGGGAACATTCATAAGAATGCAGATGGACTAAGCAGATGGCAATTACCAAATAATATTCATAATCCTGCTTATGTTCCAGAAGAAGCTTCACCACAAATTCCAATAGAAGGAATAAGTGTTACAGACTTGAACACCACCTTTTTTGAGGAAGTCAGATGTAGTTACACTCAAGATAAGAATTGTAGCATCTTATGCCAATTACTTAACAAAGACTGTAAAGAAAACTCTCTAATACATGCCTTGGATGAATTATGGAAAAAATCTTATGATGAAGGAAGATTTCACCTACTGGATGGTATAATTTACCACAGAACCAAGCACACATGTGTCATGACAGTTGTAGACAGGTCATTAATCAATCTTGTACTGAAAGAATGCCATGATAGCCCCTTTTCAGGACATCTGTCTGAATACAGAACAAGAGAGAAAGTAAAGACCTGAATATGGTGGCCCATGTGGCAGAAAGATGTTGCAGAGTATTGCAAAACCTGTGACAGATTCTAAAAGGCAAATAAATCCACTGGCAAGAGACTTGGAAATATGATAAAAATCCAAGGACCAAGCAGACCTTGGGAAGTTATCCATATGGATTGGGTAACTGGCCTACCACCAGGAGGTGACAGAAGTTATAATGCTTTCCTAGTAATTGTAGACAGATTCAGTAAAACTCCAATCTTTTTACCATGTCACAAGGATGATACAGCCATGGATACAGCTCTTTTGATATGGAATAGAGTAGTGTCATGGACTGGGATATTTACAAATGTCATTAGTGATGGAGATCCCAAATTAAATTCAGCACTATGGACAAATCTTCACCAATTATATGGCACTAAGCTTTCCTTCTCTACAGCCTACCACCCACAAACTGATGATCTTCGTGAAAGGATGATCCAAACCCTAGAGGACAGGGTGAGAAGGGTTTGTGCATATGGCCTTGAATTCAGCGATAGTTATGGTTTCACCCATGATTGGTGTACTCTTCTACCTGCACTGGAACTGGAATACAAAACCTCTATTCATGCCAGTACCAATGAGACTCCTGCTATTTTGGAAAAAGGATGGAATCCCAAATTACCCCAAGATTCTTTAAGGAAAGATGTGGTTGAAATACATCCTACAGCTTCCAGCTTCAAAGGAATGCTAGACAGAGCCAGAAAGCAAGCAGTAAAATGCATGGAGGACTCATTTTAATATGCTAAAGATAAATGGGACAAATCCCATGCCAGTCCAGATTTAACGATAGGGGATTTAGTACTAGTATCCACCACCAACTTCAATAACATCAAAGGATGTAAAAAGCTCAAAGACTCCTTTGCAGGACCTTTTGCTATTAAAGGCCTTCATGGATAAAATGCTGTTGAAGTAGAATTATCTGAAGAACTTAGTAATAAGCATCCTACATTTCCAGTAAGCTTGGTAAAACCATATAAATCTAGTGATGCTGAGAAATTTCCCTTGAGGAATAAGATTCCCCAAGTTATACCTCCTATTGAGACATCTGGTACTAAAAAAATTACCAAAGTTCTTAAAGAAAGAAAATTAAGAACCAAGAAAGTGAGGGAATACCTTGTTAGGTACAGTGACCCACCTTGTGAAGATGAATGGTTAGAGGAAAAAGATATACCAGAAGCTACCAAAATCCTCAGGAGATTCAGACACACTAGAAACACCAATATTACAAAGTAATATTCTTTTTTAGGGGGAGGGAATGTGAGCCTTAGAGGTAATTTCATATACCCAAAAGACCACAAATACAAAATTAACATATAAATATAAATAAAATAAATTTATTAATATTGTTGAAATAAAAATCAAAATATAAATATAAAAATATGGTCAAAATCAAAAATTTAATTACAATTTAAAAATAAAATTACATTAAATTTTGAAATTATAAAATTACATTTATACTTGAAAAAATTAAGTAAAAATGAATTTTTAACAAAATTGTAAAAAATTAAATAAATTTGGAAAAAAGTTAAATGAAAATTATTATAAATTTTTATCCAATGAATAAACATATAAAAATTATTTCACCATTGGATTCCTCATAAAAAATCAGGTGGGGTCACCTCTGAGTGAAAATTTTGTAACTCAACTCTAAATAAGCTTAAATTAAGTTTTTAGTATTCTCTGTATGAAAATTGAAAATACTCAAAAAATTCATTTCATTCACATCCCATGTAGTGTTAATCACCAAAATTTGTGTTAAAATTGAGGTGTTGTGTATATTTTAGAAGTTATGAGGAATTAAAGTATTTTCAATTGAATTCAATTGAAATGTCAAAATGTGCGCATGTATTACATAAGTGAACTTTGATTTAAATATGAGGTATCAATTATTACTGTATTGAACTGTACAGCTCAATTGAATTAAAGATGTAAATTATAAGTATAATACATGATGAGAAATTAAAGGAAAAATAAATTGGAAAGATTAAATTTGGGGGGGAAAAGGAACTCCAGCTCTAAGGGGAGCTAGACCCCAAAATCCTTGCTGAAAGGCATGTGGTGTCAAAATTCACCCAAAATCTCATCACCTTTGGCCTGGAATTGAGTTACAGGGTCTGTGAACTCAATGGATGATGAGGTTTTGATACCAACTGGGATAGGTTTAGCTGTTGCCAAGAGGGTAAAACTACCCTTAAGATAAAACAATGATAGTAAAAACAGTTTTAACTGGTTTCTACGTCTCCTACACCCATTCTGACGTGTTTTGAAGGGTCTAGACCAGGTATTTCTATAGTAATGGCTGATTTAAGGGTCTAAAATGGCTAGAATTGGCTAAAAATGGTTTAAACCAGCCCTTTTTTGGTCTAAGCCAGGGTTCAATGATGCCATAATTGGATTTTCTGTTGTCAGCCTGTTTTTTACGACTGAGAAGAGTAAATTTTACTTTTGGAGTAAGAAAATTGATTGCTATAAAAGAATGTCTTCTTTGCCCCACTTTTCTCTTCATGTTAGAATCTTTTCCTTTTATAATTAGTTTAAACACTGTTAAACCAATCAATAAAAGATTCCAACCACCTTTTTTAAATCATTTTAAACCTTTTAACCACGTGAAAAAATCATTATAAACATTTTTTGTAGCTATTATAAGCATTTTTACCCCTGAACCACCCCAAAAGTGAATTAAAGCATCTTTCATCACTGTAAACTTTGTCACTTTGTTTCCAAATTCACTCTGGTCACTTTTGGGCATGTTTTCTCTTTAATATTCTCTTTAAAGACTTTCTTCTTCAATTAATTACTTGCAGTTCTTTCCTCATTCATTCCAATTGAAATTGCTCTTGAAGAAATTTCTTTTGTAGCCTTAAATATCTCTTGTAGAGTATTTTTGGATAAATTTTTATTGTTGGGAAAACAATAAATCTTTATAATACTATTTTTTTATACTAACAAAGTTATAAAAAAAAAAGATTCGTGTGTTTTCTCTTAAAAATAATATTTCTTACTATTTTTAATTGATTTTTACCTTATACAAATTTTGAGGACAGGAAAAGTAGTTTATTTTTAATCACAGTTTCATAGCTACACCTTACATTGGTCTTTGATACATAAAATCTCAAACCAAAAGTTGCCCAAATTTTCAATTTTTGAATAAATTGCAGTAAAATTTCAAAAACATAATATCAATTTGAACCTTGTGTCCCAATTTCTGATAAAGATCATTTATATTTGACCAATAAACCATTTTAAAGTGATCAGATTTCATATACCTAATATAATATTTTTTAGTGATTAATTTCAGAATGCGTTTGAGATGTACAATTGGTCTTCATGATGACATTGAATTTATAGTGAGATCCATTTGGAATTCCTTTTTCTTCAGCTCCAATTCCCAATTCCACGTTTTTTTTCAAATTCATATTTCATTTTGTGCTGTTTCCAATCAAACTCCCTTTGTTTTTGTAACACCCCAAACAAGCATTAATACTGGATTCACGGCCTAAGAACCATATTATGCTTCAGTAGGATTGATCAGAGTAACAATAATTTAAAGAAATAGCCTTTTTCTGTGATTCAAGAAAATTGGCAAAGAAGGTGAAAACATATTCATTGACCTTTTCTAGATCCACTCTTGTAATGTAAGTTGGGGGTCAATTATTGATGATGATTTTATGTTGAATGCATTATGGATTTACTTAGCTGTTCAAAGAAGAAATAATCAAAATTATATTTAATAAATATAAGGCTTAAACATACATACTGATTCATCTTCCATGTTTTCCATTTTAACTAAGTCATCAGAATTATTAAGAAAAGGATCAATATTGAGTGGTGATTCCAAACAATTACCCTCCTTCAAAAAAATGAGCCTTCATTATCTCAGTTAAAAATAAAAAGAGATGAAATCTTACCTTATCAAGAAAATGATTATCATTGTCACCATTGAAGCTGTCTTTTTCTTCAAAATCATAGCTTGAAATGGGTGTGACATTGGGCTTGTGGCCAAAGAGAGCATTGATTCTGACATAGCAAGGACACATACGTTCAGGCTTTGCACTAATTTATTTCATACCTTTACTCTCATCTTCTTCTGTTAGTCCAGCCCCAGTCAAATTTTCAATTTTTTCTGCCATATACTTCTTTTTATATGCTCACCATTGATCTCAGATTCTTCTTGAGCTAAAGTTTGGAAATTTTGTGAATTTGTTTTGACCTCCATGGCCATAAGCTGAAACCCATGCTTCTTTAGCAAAGGAGGCCTTCCAATTGAAGTTGAACCACTAGTATCAAAAAATGCCTCCAAATTGGATTTTATTGAAAGCCAATGAATTATGGTTAAATAATCTGTATGGAATAAGTGACCTGATGGATGAGGAAGGCCCAAGGTAATCTTAATATCTGGATTTACATGCTTTGATTTGGCACAAGGAATTATTATGAGGATGAAGAAATATAAATTGATTGTAAGCTTTTCAGACAGGTTGTCAAAAATGGAGTGTGGAAGAATATGTTGTAAAGTTGCAAATTGTGAATATTCATTTGGGTTAGTTTTCAAACTGAAATCCGATTTGAATAGGATTTGGTGGACACACTGCAGTATTCCATACCATTTTTTTCATCAGGCTCAAGCTCATAGTACCCTAAAACAGCAGTAAATTAAACCAACAGACTTACAGTCAAAGTTTACAACAAGAAACTGGAGTTAATTCATAATACCATGACACAGGCATCAAAGGGCAGTGTATGTGTTTAAATAAAATTATTAAATTTCATTATGTATATGTAAAAATGAAGTTACATATAGCAAAATAGTTACAACAAATGAGGTACAACCATTGAAATTACACACTCCACCCAGCTTTAAATCTCCCCATAGCCACAGTACTCATGCAGAATGAATATGAAACCTGCATGAATTACAAAGCCACCTTGAATTCAACATAGAAAATTCACATGAGGCAAAGCTCAACCCCAGGGATTTCCTAAAATTCATTCCCAAAAAAGCCACAATAGTACCTTATCTTGTATCCACAGTAACCCCACTTGAAAGCTTAAAAAAGGTTCAAAATTATTTACACCACTTATAACCTCATGCAAGTCAAAACTAGCTACAACAGGCTGCATTAAGTACACACTCTTATTAAGATCTCAACCACATGACTATGTATAGCATGTGTCAAACTAAAAGTCACATCATCTCATACACAACAGTAAGCACATCAGTGCAGGAAATTATCACCTGACCTCATTTAGAAGTTCAAAAAGAAGAAACACAGCCATGAAACCTGCAGAAATTACCCAGCCACTTCTACCAAGCCTAAAATATGACATATGCAAAGTAAATGAAAGGTTATCATGTGATACTGCACCCACCAATAGCATATCATGTGACAGAAAAAAGGCTGTGCAAAAGAAAAATTACCAGCCAAAATGAAATCACCTCAAGCATACAAGGAAAATCCAACAGTATCATGTCATAATTAGCTCACCAAAATATCATATTGTGTTAAATGGGTGCTGTGCAGAGAAACGATTCTAACCAAATCTTAAATCACCTGACCCATGCAAAAAAGGTCCTCACCAAAAACAAATTCACATGATGAAATCAAGAGGAATTAAAGTTGAAAAATACAGCTCCTTTGGAGGACCCCTTTGGGCTCCCAAAAGGTATATATAGAGGGGCTCTCTCCCCCCAAATTTTAAAATTCTCCCCATGCACATTTTATCCCCTGAAAATAATAAGAGTAGCAATAAGTCATCCCTCACCTGAGAGGTAGTCCAGTATGCCATAGTCAATTTACTCTCCAATTAGCTAAGCTCAGTGGAATATTAGTATTCAAAAAAATAAAAATTATCAATTACCCAAAATTATGGTTACTACTCAATTAAAATAATTAACCTAGTAAAATTAACACCTTTTAGAAAGATTTAAAATTAAATTATCCCTTTGAAAATCCAATCTCAAAGAATATTAAATCTTAAATTTAACAGATACAATTTTATCTTACTATTAATCACTCTTAAAAAAATAACAAAACTTCAAAAATTATTTTACTCTATTGTAAATTTACCTTAACAAAATTACCTTTATCAATATTCATCTCATTTTCCAGAACAACTTAAATAAACAATCTTACCAAAATTTTATCACCAAGAAGAAACCACTTACTCCAATCTCACTAAATAATAAAAATTATACAGACAAGTATCTCATAAAAATCTCAAATTTAACAAGAATCACTGACATTGTTTTTCATATTATATATTGAACAGTTGTGATCTGAGACTGCTGAAATTTTTCTTCTTCAGGTTTAAAGCAACTTCCTGACTTTACTTTTGGTTTGTGAGCTGAAAGGAATATTTTCTTCAGTATTTTAGGAGGGGCAGGCGATACACCCTTCCCACCCTTGGTTACAGCAATTATTAGAAATTCAAACCCAGTTAACTGTGATTTTCCCCTCCAGTTACTGCCTCATTTTAATCCCACACAAGAGGAGTTCCCACATCTGGTGTCCCAACAGTGGCACAGTCAACCTCAAACCTCAATAATAAATAATTAAAATTAAAATCAATTACAAAAAGAACAACAACTACAAGAATATTATTATTAAAAAAAACTGGGATAAGAAAATCAAAAGAAGACAAAACCATCATCCAAAGAATCTCAACCATCAACTCAATCTGACCATCACTATTATCCACCCAAGATAGAAACAGAATTAGGAAAGGAATCAGGAATATATTCTAATATTCCTATTGCAACACCAAGAACCAATAAAAGATACTTGAAGGCTGTGGAGAAATTCTTCCTTGATCTCCTTGAAATGAATAAAACCACAAACTCAACAACAGGATTAAAGAAAAAATCAATCAATCACTCATGGATAAACCTTCATAATCAAAATGACCTGCCAGTTGTCAGGCTGAGTCTATGATGAATCTAATCAAGACTAATTACAAGATTTAACTATGACTTTGACACCATGAAAATTATTTAAAAAGAAATGTTTGATGATAATAAGAGTTGAAAATGAGGTATACAAGGCTTTACTATTGAGGAATAGTGGTGGTGAGCGCTGTTGAAAGCCCTGGGTGCAATAATTATCAGTTGGTTTACTATAATAGCTAATACAATAATTAATATCATAATTATAGCCTGATTATTTTCCAAGAGTAACTTTTTTTGACAGTTGTACTATGTAGGAATTCAAGAGCAGGATGAGGAAACCTTTTCTGGTGGAGAAAAGGCCCCTTTTTATCCTAAACCTGGGTGAAAAGGTCTCCTAGACCTTTCCACATGGAGGAAGTAAATTTTTTTCAATTCCAAGGACTGGCTTTTGGCTTTAACAAGGCCTGTATAGCCTTTATTGGGCTCAGATGAGGTTTTGAAACCACATCTGGGCAGGTTTCACCAATATAGGGTGAAGGTTTTCATCTGGCACCACATAGCCCCCTTCTGACATGTATTACGTGTAGAATGCTGTACAGAACCTGTACAGGACCCCAGTATTAACCAAACTATAAGGCATTGAAGTATAAACAAGTGAATTTGTCTTTTTGACACCTTATAATCATGGTTATGGTATATTTTCTCATAGTAAGGCTGTATTGATCTAACTGTGGGATTTTGACCCTAAAACTGCAATACCTTTGTCAGTTTCTAAGATATAAAGCTCAACGTTGGTTCATTGTGTAGCCCTGGATGTGTTCTACACAATTGTACCTCATTTGATATGTCTATCATTGAATATGGCAAAGATATTACATGTACAAGATTTTTTTGTACATATGTATTATTTGCTTGAAATTTGTATGGAGCTTGTTTTCCCCATAACTTTTGTTCTAGATAGGATATGGGGAAATGGATGGAAACATCAGATAGAAATTCTTGTGCTCTTTCCAGGAAGAACCCACTTTAGGTATCTCACACTAAAACTGTAGAAGCTAGATGAGAGGTGAATATTTTCTTCACCGTTATTTGACCTTATTTTGGCAATAACACCTGTAGTTCTGGTGCTAGCTCAATTTTTCTAGTAAAATTGGATAGCCCTTACTTAGAGCTTTAATTTGAATACCCATTTGATGGGGCTAAGCCTCTTCTTCTGCATTTCAGATGAAAGGTGAAAAATCAGGTTTATGCTCAGCAACAACTTTGTTATTCCTTGTCATATGATGGTGGTATTTGCATATTTGGAAATTGGCGTATTTCCTCTTTTGTTTGATACTTTTTGAGCTGATTTGGCGCAGCTCCATTTTTTGGTGGTATCTTGGCTTTACCATTGCTTTATAGTATTTGGATGTCATGCTTGTGCTCTGGTTTTGCGTCACAGGGTGACACCAGTATTGAAGAAATCCAGGAAGAAAAAGTCAATGAAGAGCCTTTTAAAGGACAGGTAGAAATTTCTTTAACAGAAATACCTCATCAGAAAATACTAAGAATGCAAGAACAATTACTAGCACTAATGAAAAAGAAAGCAAAAAATAAATCATGGAGTTATACTTCACAAAATAGTCCACTTGAAGAACAGACAACCCTTCCAAGACCCTTCCAAAAACATGGAGCGTGTTAACCTTATCCAAGGTCCATGGCCACATCAACAACTTATACAGAACAAAGACAGAATACCTTACCAAGAAGAGTCAACATTTCTTCCCAAATCCCAGCTCCATTACATCAAGAAATTTCAAGAAATACTACTCCAATAATCAATATCAGAGCAAAAGACTATAAATTGTGGTTTGATGGATAGAATGTTGAAAGGGTTATCAAGAAAGTCAAAACCATTGCAGAAATTAAAGCAGCAAGTGGAAGAGACATTGCAAGGCAAATAGAATTTTGGACAAAAGATGAAGAAATAAGCTATCTTATCAAAGGAATTCTGGGATATTAACCAGCTGATTGGTTTCATCTGAAAGTGAATATGAAAAGAAGATAGGGAACATTATAACATGAAAGAAGATGCAGATTATCCTCAATCACTGAATTATTCACAAAACCTCAACAAGAGGGTGGAATAAAAAACATGACACAGTACAGAAAGTTCATTGGGGAATCTGAAGCAACAATCACTTACCTCAAAAGATACTAATATAACCAAGGTAATATAAATCATAATGTAGAAATATTGGCCAGCTGTTAAACTAGTGTTCAACAGTCAATTTACAAAGAAATGATTAAGGACAGATACCTTTTTCAGGATTTGGATTGAGGCTACATCATTTGCAGATTGGAAATTTTGAAATTATACCTTGAACAGGATTTGGAGGCCAAGTTACTCATTTAAAAAACTTTCTAAACCAAAACCTCCAGAAAAAGAAACAAGATTTGAGGGTTAAAGCTGGGATGAAGCTTTCAAACAAGTGAAAGAACTCACCCACAGGCTCAAAAATCCCCCACAGACATAAACTCAACCAAGAAATGAGGGAAAAAAATCATTTAAAGAAGTTTTAAATCAACTGAAAGCATTTTCAGAAGCAGTTAATCCATCGAGAAGGAACAGGAACAATAATAAATATCAAAGATTACCCCAAATAATCAGCCATGAAGGCCAAGGACTTGCTTACCATCATATTAATCTAGTTACCAACCATACATACCAGCAAAAATGGCTCCAAGACCACCATTGAAATGTACTTACTGCAAAGAAAAAATCCATTCAATAACTAGATGCACTAACCTGGCTGAAGATTTGGACAGAAGAATTGTCAGAACTCAAGGAGAATCTTACCTGTTTCCCAATTATTACAGAGTATGTATAGAAGGAAATGAAAGTGCCAAAAACATAGTCAGGGATATTTTAAAAGAACAAGCAGAACTGAACAAGAAATTCATGGATAAAAATACTATAAAACCAAAACAAAAAGAAGAGGTTAAGTCCACTGAAAAAAAATCAGAAGATAAATCAACCTCACTCATACATGTTGAAACTTGGTAAAATTGGAAAGTACCTACCACTTCCTCAGCCAATGACCCTGTTGAATCACACATTATACTAAGTATGAACAAACAAAGAATGGAAAGACAAGCTCAAAATCAAGAGCAAAAGAAGAAATCAGAAATTACAGGAACTTATATTTAAGAAGAAAAAGATGAAGAAAGAGTAATAATTACTACCAACTTCCAAAATTCACATATTTCAAAACCAGAAGACATTACCAAAGAAGAAAAGAAATTCAGAAATACTCAAAAGAAACAATTGGAAACCAAATTGTAAATTGACGAAATTATTAAGAAAATTATGAAAAAAAAGATTAAATTTAACATTGAAGAAATTTTGAGGATGTCACCAGATTTTGTCCATAAATTACAGGAATTATCAGAAAAGGAAAAGGAGAAAATTAAATCAATAAGCTCAATGGATATTCAAGAAATACTATTAAAATTTGGATTCAAAGAAATACCAAAGCCCAAAATTCATTATGCCTGTCCTTTGGGATTCATGGAAATCTTCATTTGAATGAAGAATATCCTATTGGAGAATTAGTAGACACTGGGGAAAAACTCAAAATCATAACAGAAGATATTGCAATCAAATCCTCACTAACAACAAGAAAGCTGAACATAAATTTTGGGGGAATTGGAGGCCATATTACTTTATTGGTGGCACTTTCAGAATTCACTCCAATAATTTTGGCTTCAGGTGAAGAAACCCAAATCTAGTTTTTCATTGAAAAAGGATCTGTCCATAAAGTACTTGGAACACCCTTCTTGGAAGAAAACAACATTAGGTTAGAATTTTTCTATAAAAAATGTGAAATAAGCAGCTATCAAGAACCTGATGGAAGAAGAACATGCATGCCAATATGCAAACCTCAACCACTTGGATGGAAAACTGGTCCTAGAGGAATAGATTTATGAAATATGGCAAAATTGGTGAGAAATACCCCAGGAAAGAATTTTCAAAAGGCAAAAGAAGACAATACCATGATAAATTTGACCCAGAAGACTGAAGGGTTATCCATATCTCCAAAAAGTGATAAATTTGGCCAAGAGTTAAAAAACGAAAAATGGCCAAACAACCTCAAAATAAAACTTGAAGACTCAACCTCTGAATATGAATCACCAATTATAATTTACAAGCCAATTAATAAAATGGAAGAAACCTTCCAGATTCTGGTGGATGTAAATGAAAAGTTAAATTCAAATCCTTTCAAAACTAAACCCAAAAGGAATAAAGTTGGATTGAGTGAACATGATAAGCTTTCAGATAAAGAAATTATCAATGACATATAAAAAGACATCAAAATTATGGAAGAAAGAGACAAATATTTAAAAGACACATACCATATAAACTTCTTGAACAGAAAATAGAACAACCAACATGAAACTTATGAATGGCAAAAGGAAAACCCTGAATTCAACCAGAAACCTCCTAATGAGGATTATGAAACAGAATCCACCTTACAAAATAAATAAAAATACCTTAACTTTCCATATATTACCTTTTAAGACCTTTATGGGGATGAAATTCATGAAATTTTATGTGAAGAATAATATTTATGTCACCTTTTAGGAGAAAATAAAAACAATATCCGATTCTTAGAGTTATTAACTGAGGAGTAAATCAAAAGAAACCTTGCAAATAAATAGTGGGATGAAATATTTGAAATGACAACATTACCAAGAAAAGGACTCTACTTCAATCAAATTTTGGCCCAGTGGTACCCTGGATTGGATGGATCAACATACCAAACTGGAAGACTGAAATAAGTTTGAGATGGATATATATTCATTGATGAGTACTTCTGGTGGTAAGAGTTTCCATCAGAGACAGAAATTGAAGAAATAAATGCCTTTGTGGAAGCCCTCAAAGACTTTATTTTGGCCATATTACTCCACAGACAGTCACCTTTCCCACTTGGGGGAGTCCAAATCAAAATAAAATCAATATCATCAAGATTCTTTCTCTAATAATGTATCAGTATCCTTCATAAAATGTATCATTACTTTCTTGTTTATTTTTTCTCAAATTAAGCTTAGGGCATTTACTTCCTGCCTTATCAAATCAGAAATTCATCAGCAAAGTCTTTATTTTATAAAAAAAGAAAAATAACTAGATAAATATCAAGTACCTCAACTATGGCCAATTCACCAATCTCTGGATCCTATGGGGAAGAATTAATAAAAGAAGACCAAATTATTAATATAAATATTAAATTTTGAAAGCTTAAAATGAAGATTTTAATAAAGAAAATATTTGGGAATTTAAATATATTCCATAAATACCAAGACACCAACAACTTCAAGAAATCAAGGAATTGCTGAACATTATGGAGATTCCTAACAAAACCAATGATCAAAGTGCTCAAGAACTAATGAAAAAATTAAAGCTAAAACCATTCAGGCCCATTTTGAAGACATATAAAAGCTCTAAAAAATCAAAAATAAAATAAAATAGTCAAATTACAACTCAATACAGCACTAGGAAGTGACCTCCTGTCTTATAAAAGAGGAAAATCATTTCTTATCAAGATAAATTGCCATTTTTATTCAAAAAAATAAAGCATCACTAGGCAGTGACCTACTGCCTTATCAAAGAGAAATATCCGTATTTTTACCCAAAAAAGTATCTTCCAAAAATCATCAAAACTACCCTGAAACCAATTTGATAAATAAAGATGATACTTTTTTCAATTTATCTTCCCTTAAAACTTCAAAATCCACCAAATCCTTCAAAATGCAAACATGGGAATTAATTGATGAAAATCCCTTGTCAATGGACATAGATAATAACTTGATGAAAGAATAATTCTTGTACAATTGAAATAGTCCAAAAGAATTAAATGAATATCCTGAATTATTCTTTCAATTAAACCAGAACCCTTCCCTGATATTTTCACAATAGCTTTAAGGTTTGTCTATGAAACTCTTGATAATAGTAAAAAATATAAAGAATAATATTACCATCCTCAGTAGAAAATATAATATAATTAAATATTATAACCACAAATTCATATAATTCTCAAGAAAATTACATATAAAAAAACTATTAATAATTATAATAAATAATAATTATTCTATTAGTGTTATAGTCACTGACAGTTATAACAATAAGAAGTGTAAAGCTCTTAATGAGACAATTACATGTTGAAAACATTAATATTTATCCATTTATAAATTATATAAGAATGTTATTTATAAAAGGAATTATCATAAACACTTTACAGAGATAATTCTTATAGAAAATTATATAAAAAAACTAATACTGGATAAAGAAATACAGAACTTTAAAGAAAACTTACTTATAATATTTATTTGATACAACAAGTCAAACAACAGCAGTTATTATATTAAACAATGATTATAATTTAACAACACACCAACGTCAATATCTCAAAAGATAAAACAACTTTTGATGATAAAAATATGATTAAAGAGTTTTTAAGAGGAATTTGTGCATTTTGAAAGATATTTAAGAGAATAATTTTATATAATAAGATATATTAAAGATTATTACAACATTAATCTAAATTCTATGATTTAAATTTAATTAAGAATAAGATAGCTTAAAAATTACTTTAATAATACGATTTTATATTTAATAAAACTTTACTTGTTTAAATGTCTAATATGATTGGAATAATGATTGATTATTGACAAAAGCAGTGATGAATAGACTTTCTTTATGTCTACAGAGAAGCTCTCATGATTCATAATGGATATTTAGGGAATTCTCAAGTTAAAAATGTCAAATAATACTTAAAAATAAGGCTCTTAACTCACAATAACTAATTTTTAATTCCAATTTAAAGTTACCAGTGTTATACTTAACTCCAAGTAACTTTAATCCTCCTTTGGATTGATTATTTAAAATTTTAATATAAATTAATTTTATTTATATTAAATCTCATCACATTAAAAACTTAAAAATAGAGTTTCAAGCAAAAATCTCTTAAGATAAATTTATAATTTATTGTTAAAGAAATCTTACTTTTCTTTAAGTATTATTAAAAGAATAATTTTCTACAATAATTAGCAATAAAACCTGTTCATAAGAAAGACTTAAAATTCAATTTATACATAGATAATATTAATTTGTAAGTTGTGTGAAAAGTTCAAGCAAATACATTAAGAATTGGATTTTTAATTAATTTATGAAGTTATTGCTATTTTTCCACGTAAAATAGCAATACACACAAAACCTTAACTTTTGATAAGGTTTTAATGCTTGTAGCTGTAAGATTTTGAGCTTATTTAAGCTTTTTAAGCTTAATTAATCTTTAAAAGTTCTCAAAACCTTGATTTCAAGCTTGCATATTGGGATTTACCCTTTGGCAGCTTGAAATTCCTGTCTAAATTGGGATAAAACAAGTTTAAACTTTAAAGTTGGATCAAAGTCTAGTCTTAAATTTGAAATAAGGTTGAAGATACTCCAATACAGGTGGACAATCTTAATAGAATCCTTGCAGATCCAAAAAAATTTAGTACCCCACCAGTTAAAGCCATACTATGGCCTGAAACACCTTTAAACAGTCTCATGCTGGATTTACATTCTGTATGGAAAATCCTCAGCCAATTCAGTAAATATACACAACACCTTAATTTTAACTAAAATTTTGGTATGTTGGCATAAACCTCATGCAACTTTACATTTAAGCTTATTTAAGCTTAAATTTAACAATTTTAAAAAATGTTAAAAAATTTGCAATTGTACTATGAGATTCTTAAATCTTCTAAGAATTTAAGAAATATTTATTTTTGGGTATAACACCCTATGGGTTTACCCTAGGTTCTTTTTGGAGTAGAATCCAAAAATGACATAATAATTATACCTTTGTTTATCGAAAAAAGTTAAACTTACTTCTTGTCATTTTTTATTTTAAATTCAGTTTGCCAGTCTGTTTAAGACTAAATCAACTGTGTATAATGTTATTTGTGGCGTTATGTGTATTTCACATATACTGCACAGTCTAACATTCCCTACCACCAAAAAAACTGTATAATTTTCATTTAGTAGGTTACTCCCATTTTATTTGGGGGGTATACTCCACTGTCCAACCTCTCTACTTTTACTTCTTCAAGTATGTAAAGCACACAATTGAAGCTTATTATTGAGGAATTGGTCTTCTCTGATTTATGAACCTTCTGAGAAATCTTTTGGAATTAGGTATTTTACTTTCTGAAAGCCACTCATCTTCATGTTGTGGGTTTCTGTACCTGACTAAGTATTATCTTTCATTATTTTTCCTAATTCTCCTTTCTTTTAAGAATTTCAGTAGCTTTTTCTCTTCACCTTGATCAAGTGGTGGTACTTCCAAGGGTGTTTCATTTCTCAAAGGAAATAATTCCTTATCAGTTTAAGCGTAATGATTTACAAGACTTACAGGGAAAGTTGGATGTTTGTTTTGCAATTCTCCTGAAAGTTCCACTTGTACTTAATTTGTTCCATGAAGGTCTTTACCAATAAATGGTCCTGCAAAAGAATCTTTCAGTTTCTTTGAGCCTTTAATATTATTCAATTTCAAGGTTGAAACTAGTATTAAATCCCCTACTTTCAATTCTGGGGCTCTATGACTTTTATCCCACTGTAGTTTAGCATATTCAAAGGACTCTTTCATGCTTTTATTTGAATGATGCCTCACTTTATCAATAAATAGCTTAAAGCTTGAAGCAGTTGGATGAATATCAAGTAAGTCTTTCTTCAAAGTATCACCTGGAAGTTTAGGGTTCCATCCTTTTTCCAAAATTTCAGGAGTCTTGCATGTTTAAGCATGGATGGAAGTCTTGTAGGCTCACTCCAATGCTGGCATAAGTGTACACCAGTCATGGGTAAAACCATCAGAGTATTCAAAATCCGGGCCATAAGCACAAAACCTTCTGATAATGTACTCAAGGGTCTGAATAATTCTTTCTTCCAAGGCATCAGTCTGTGAATAATAACCTGTGGAGAAAGATAGTTTTGTCCCAAAAGCTTATGTAAATTTGTCTATAAAGCAGATGTAAATTTTGGGTCTCTATCACTAATTATATTTTTGAAGACACCACTATGAGATATTACCCCATTCTAAATTAAAATAGTAGTATCCATATCTGTGTCATCTTTATGACATGGTAGAAAGATTGGAGTTTTTCTGTACCTGTCTACAATAACAAGGCATGTCTTGTAACCTATTTCACCACCAGGTGGCAAGGCAGTTACCCAATCCATATGAACCACTTCCCATGTGTTACTTGATTCTTGTATATGAATAATTAAACGGTATCTTTTACCTGTGGCTATATTGGCCTTCTGACAACTGTCACAACTCTTACAGTACTCAATGGAATCTTTTCTTCAAGATGGCCATCAAGTACATGTCTTAATTCTTTCCATTTCTCTTAAGAAAGATGTCCAGAATAGTTGTTGTCATGGAACTCTAGTAATCAATTATTAATTAACATTATACTATATAAGACCATTACACATGTGTGTTTAGACCTATGATATAAGATACCATCAAGCAAATGAAATCTTGCATTTTCATATGATGATTTCTATATATCATCCAAAGAATTAGCTAAAGCTGCATCTTTGCAATCTTTGTCAGGTATAGAAGTAAGAATATTGCAATTTCTATCTTTCTTCTAGCTTTCTATAGCGTCTTGAAAGAATTCTGTTCCCACATCTGTGATTCTAATTCTGTGAGCCTGTGAGGTATGTATAACATACCCATAAGGCCACAAATGATTTTATAAACAGCTAATTTTGTCTTAAACAGAATTTTTAGTTGAAATTAAAATAAAAAATAACAAAAAATAAGTATAACTTTATTTTGGATAAACAAAGTTATAAATATTATGTCATTTTTGGATTCTACACCAAAAATAACCTAGGGTACATCCATAAGGTGTTATACCCAAAAACACTTATTTCTTGTGTTATTAGAAGATTTAAGAATCTCACAGTACTAATGTAACTTTTTAACATTTTTTTAAAATTGTTAAATTTAAGCTTAAATAAGCTTAAATTTAAAGTTGCATAAGGTTAATGCAAAATTACCAAAATTTTAGTTAAAATTGAGGTGTGGTGTATATTTACTGAATTGGCTAAGGATTTGCCATACAGAATGTAAATCCTGCGTGAGCTCAATTTAAAAGGGTTTAAAGCCATGGTATGGCTTTAAATAAATAAAAGGGCAAAATCCACGCAAAAAGGTGGAACAAAGGAAAAAGACCAAATAGAGCTGGGGTACCCAACTTTTTGGATCTGCAATGATTCAATTAAGGTTGACCACCTGTATTGGAGGATTTTCAACCTTATTTAAACTTTAAGATTATACTTTGATCCAACCTTAAGGTTTAAACTGGTTTTATCCCAATTTGGACAGGAATTTCAAGCTGCCAAAGGGTAAATCCCAATATGCAGGCTTGAAATCAAGTTTTTAAGAACTGTCAAAGCTTGATCAGGCTTAAAAACCTTAAATAAGCTTAAAACATTAAAGTTACAAGCATCAAAACCTTATCAAAAGCTAAGGTTTGGTGTGTATTGCTATTTTATGTGGAAAAATAGTAATAATACAAAAATTCATTAAAAATCCAAATCTTAATGGATTTGCTTGAAAATTTCACACAGCTTAGAATTTAATATTATCTGTATATAAATTAAATTTTAAGTATCTTTTATAAATAAAATTCCTGGGTAATTAGCCTGGAAATTTACTCTTTTAATTAAGCTCAAAGAAAATTATGATTTCTTTAAAAATTAATTAAAAATTGAGTTTAAGAGATTTCTGCTTGAAACTCTATTTTTAAGTTTTTCATGTGATGAACTTTAATATAAATAAGTTTATTTATATTAAAAACTTAATATAATTAGTTTAAATGAGGATTAAAGCTACATGGAGTTAAGAATAACACTGGTAACTTTAAATTGGAATTAAAAACAAGTTGCCTTAAGTTAAGAACTTTGTTTTTAAGTATGGTTTTTCAGTTTTGACCTGAGCACGCCCTCTATATTCATTATGAATCATGAGAGCTGCTCTGAAGACATAAAAAGAGTCTTTTCATCACTGTTTTTGTCCATCATTAATTCATCAATCCAATCATATTAGACATTTAAACAGGTAAAGTTTTTTTTTAAAAAAATCTTATTATTAAAGTAATTCTTAAGTTATTTTATTCTTTATTAATTTTAAATTAAAGAATTGAAGTCATAGAATTCAGATTATTGTTGTAATCATCAATAATATATTTTATATTATAAAATTATCATCTTAAATATCTTTTAAAACCCACAAATTCCTCTTAAAAACTCTTTAATCTTAAATTTTATCATGAAAAGTTGTTTTATCTTTGAAATTATTGATTTTAGGCGTGTTTTTAACTTATAATCATTATTTAATATAATAACTGTTGTTGTTTAACTTGTTGTATTAAATAAATATTATAAGTAAGTTTTCTCTAAAGTTCTATATTTTTTTTATCTAGTATTAGTTTTTTTATATAGAATTTTATTCTATAGGAATTATTTCTGCACAGTGTGTGTTATATATTATTTATAAGTGGTTAATATTCATATTTCCACGTGTAATTGTCTCATTAAGAGCTTTACAAGTCTTATTGTTATAACTGTCAGTGACTATAACAATAATAGAATAATTATAATTTATTATAATTATTATTATTTTTATTATTATTATATTTTTATAATAATAATTAAATTTATTTTTTATATAATTATCTTTAATAATTATATTTAAATTTGTGGTTATAATATTATATTATATTATATATTTCTATTGAGGACAGTCATAGAACTCTTGATTTTGCTACTATTATCAAGAGTTTCATAGACAAACCTTACATTTGGGGGCCTGGCCATGATTTTAAACCAATTTTTGGGACATAAATCATATTATAGACCTTATTTTACTGTTTTTTGACGTAAAATTGCCATATTTATCTTAATATTGGCTTTTTTGGGACTTATCCCTTATAAATAATCTTTATAATATTAATAAAGTTATTTTGTTCTTAAGAATATTGTTTGAAACAATATACTATTGAGTGACTTGGAATAAATTTCTTTTGTCTAACTAGTGGCTTTTTCACATCACAGACTTGAAATTTATTCTTTGAGTTATTCTAGTATAAAGTGAATAATAATACAATTTTGATTAATTAACTTGTTAATTGCATAATTATTATTTCTTTAAAGAAAAGAATAAATCAAATAAAAAATCTTTAAAAATAAAAATCTTTACTAAAAAACATTTTTTTTTCTTCTATCTTAGACATTTTTCTTTATTTTTGACGTAATTTGCCATAAATTACATTAAAACAAATTTATTTAATAAGATGAGTTTATAAGTTATTTTTATTATTTGATAAAAAAGCTTATATTTTTAATTTCTCTAGTGTCTTCCATCAGAGAAAATTCTTCAGACTCTGAAACCTCAGAGTCCAGTATTGAAATTCAAACCAGTCCAGCACCAAGGGGTTTGATAACCAAAGAGCCCTTTAAAGGTCCTGCAGGTGAATTCAATTCAATTTTACTCTATTTTTTATTAGAATTGACGTGAAATGACTCCTACTAGAAGTGCAAGTAACTACTCCATCCAATAAAATGGATCTGGACCAGGACATTCCAGCCACAAATCCAAAAGGAAAGAATGTCCTCCCAGAGGAGAGGCACAAATGGAGGATGCCAGAACTTCCACCAGTTCCCAAAGGTTAGCCAGCACCTTTGAACCTCTTCTTGATAGTCCAGAAGCTGACATAACTGCTATTGCTGTTAGACCTGAACCATTTCCAACAGGCAGCTGTGGAAATTTATCAATCCCAATGGGAAAACTGGTTCCTGGCGTCAAAACAACAAGAGTGGGAACTCCTTCCAAGTCTTTGGATAGGCACCATGAACTCTTATCTTCAAGTCAAGAAGCTCATGGGGCCAGAAAAGACAGGAGATCTTCTGTTGTGTTGGACACCCATTTCTGTCAAAGGACAAGTCCAACAGATAAAAGCTTGGTTGAAAAACCAAAGCATGTTATCAGAGGACCAGAAGAAGAAATTGGCTCAAGGCAAGGACAACAGCCCAGTGGAAGCTCCTAAAGCATCCACCAGCAAAAATCTGCCTCAACCAGTGCCAAACAAGCCCAAGCAAGCCCCAAAAACCAACCAGAAGGGCAAGCAGAAGGCAAAGGGAAAGGCAAATCCCAAGTGGAACAAGCCTTACCCACAGAATTACAGAATTCCAAAGAAGGAAAAAACAGCCATGGACAATGTGTTCGATATGGCAAGAACTTTGATGGAATTCAAAAACAAGGAGGAGGAAAGATTAAACCAATCCTTTCCAAAGAAGTAGATCTTGTAAAGCTTGTAACTTACTTTGAATCTTGTAATGTTAAGATGGCAGATTGCTATACAGGAGTATAGAGGCAATATGACCATAGTACATAAAGCTGGAAATATTCACAGGAATGCTGATGGCTTAAGTAGATGGGCATTACCCAATACACCTGAAAATCCTGCCTATGTTCCTACAAGTGCAGAACCTCAAATACCAATTGAAGGAATTAACATCACAGATGTAGGAACAGAATTCTTTGAGGAAGTTAGAGAAAGCTATAAGCAAGATAAAAATTGCCATATACTTACTGCTCTACTTGACAAAGATTGCAAAGATGCAGCATTGGCTAATTCTCTGGATGATATTTGGAAAACATCTTATGATAATGGAAGATTCCATTTGTTTGATGGTATACTATATCATAGATCTAAACACACATGTGTCATGGTCCTATGTAGTAGAATGTTGATTAACACAATACTACTAGAATGCCATGATAACATTTATTCTAGACATCTGTTTTAAGACAGAACAATGGAAAGAATTAAGACATGTGCCTGGTGGCCAACTTGGAGAAAAGATGTCATTGAGTACTGTCATAGTTGTGATAGATGCCAGAAAGCCAATAAAGCTACTGGTAAAAGATTTGGTCTGATGATCCTTATCCAAGAGCCAAGTACCCCATTGGAAGTGGTTCACATGGATTGGGTAACCACACTACCACCTGGAGGTGATAAAAGTTACAATGCATGTCTTGTTATTGTAGACAGATATAGAAAAACACTAATCTTTTTACCATGTCATAAGGATGACACAGGTATGAAAACAGCTCTTTTGATCTGGAATAGAGTAATATCCCATACTGGTCTCTTTAAAAATATCATTAGTGACAGAGACCCAAAATTTACATCAGTATTATGGACTAATTTACATAAGCTTTTGGGTACAAAATTATCATTCTCAACAGCATACCATCCACAAACAGATGGGTTAGCAGAAAGAATGATTCAAACCCTTGAGGACATGATCAGAAGATTTTGGGCTTATGGCCTGGAGTTTAAAGATTCTGATGGCTTTACCCATGATTGGTGTACTCTTATACCAGCATTGGAATTAGCCTATAAGACCTCCATTCATGCTTCAACAGGCAAGACCCCTGCAATGTTGGAAAAAGGATGGAACCCCAAACTTCCAATTGATAGTTTGAAGAAAGATCTGGTTGACATTCATCCAACTGCTTCAAGCTTTAAGCTATTACTTGATAAAGTGAGACATCATGCAAATCAAAGCATGAATGATGCCTTTGAGTATGCTAAGCAGAAATGGGATAAAAGTCATAAAACCCCAGAATTCAAAGTAGGGGACTTAATACTAGTTTCAACCTTGAACTTTAATAATATTAAGGGCCCAAAGAGACTGAAAGATTCCTTTGCAGGACCATTTATTATTGAAGCCCTTCATGGGACAAATGCAGTACAAGTAGAACTGTCAGGAGAACTGGAAAATAAACATCCAACATTCCCTGTCAGTCTAGTAAAGCATTACACTTCAAGTGACAAGGAATTATTTCCTTTAAGAAATGAAACACCCTTAGAAGTACCCCCACTAGATCTAAGTGAGGAGAAGAAGGTACTAAAAGTCTTGAAAGAAAGAAGACTTAGGGGAAAAAATGAAATAGAATACTTAGTCAGGTATAAAAATCCACAACATGAATATGAGTGGATTGTAGAAAGCAAAATACCTGATTCCCAAAAGTTTCTCGGAAGATTCAGACATGAGAGAAGACAAATTGCTCAATAAAAAGTTTGAATTGTGTGCTTTACATACTTAAAAGTAGAGGTGGAGAGGTTGGACAGTGGATTATACCCCCCCCAAATAACTTGGGGGTAAACTACAAAAGAAAAATTGTGGTACAATTTTTTTTGGTGGTAGGAAATGTGAGCCTGTGAGGTATGTATAACATACCCATAAGGCCACAAATGATTTTATAAACAGCTAATTTTGTCTTAAACAGACTTTTTAGTTGAAATTAAAATAAAAAATAACAAAAAATAAGTATAACTTTATTTTGGATAAACAAAGTTATAAATATTATGTCATTTTTGGATTCTACACCAAAAATAACTTAGGGTACATCCATAAGGTGTTATACCCAAAAACACTTATTTCTTGTGTTATTAGAAGATTTAAGAATCTCACAGTACTAATGTAACTTTTTAACATTTTTTTAAAATTGTTAAATTTAAGCTTAAATAAGCCTAAATTTAAAGTTGCATAAGGTTAATGCAAAATTACCAAAATTTTAGTTAAAATTGAGGTGTGGTGTATATTTACTGAATTGGATAAGGATTTGCCATACAGAATTTAAATCCTGCGTGAGCTCAATTTAAAAGGGTTTAAAGCCATGGTATGGCTTTAAATAAATAAAAGGGCAAAACCCACGCAAAAAGGTGGGACAAAGGAAAAAGACCAAATAGAGCTGGGGTACCCAACTTTTTGGATCTGCAATGATTCAATTAAGGTTGTCCACCTGTATTGGAGGATTTTCAACCTTATTTAAACTTTAAGATTAGACTTTGATCCAACCTTAAGGTTTAAACTGGTTTTATCCCAATTTGGACAGGAATTTCAAGCTGCCAAAGGGTAAATCCCAATATGCAGGCTTGAAATCAAGGTTTTAAGAACTGTCAAAGCTTGATCAGGCTTAAAAACCTTAAATAAGCTTAAAACATTAAAGTTACAAGCATCAAAACCTTATCAAAAGCTAAGGTTTGGTGTGTATTGCTATTTTACGTGGAAAAATAGTAATAACTTCAAAAATTCATTAAAAATCCAAATGTTAATGGATTTGCTTGAAAATTTCACACAGCTTATAATTTAATATTATCTATATATAAATTAAATTTTAAGTATCTTTTATAAATAAAATTCTTGGGTAATTAGCCTGGAAATTTACTCTTTTAATTAAGCTCAAAGAAAATTATGATTTCTTTAAAAATTAATTAAAAATTGAGTTTAAGAGATTTCTGCTTGAAACTCTATTTTTAAGTTTTTCATGTGATGAACTTTAATATAAATAAGTTTATTTATATTAAAAACTTAATATAATTAGTTTAAATGGGATTAAAGCTACATGGAGTTAAGAATAACACTGGTAACTTTAAATTGGAATTAAAAACAAGTTGCCTTAAGTTAAGAACTTTGTTTTTAAGTATGGTTTTTCAGTTTTGACCTGAGCACGCCCTCTATATTCATTATGAATAATGAGAGCTGCTCTGAAGACATAAAAAGAGTCTTTTCATCACTGTTTTTGTCCATCATTAATTCATCAATCCAATCATATTAGACATTTAAGCAGGTAAAGTTTTATTATTTATAAAATCTTATTATTAAAGTAATTCTTAAGTTATTTTATTCTTTATTAATTTTAAATTAAAGAATTGAAGTAATAGAATTAAGATTATTGTTGTAATCATCAATAATATATTTTATATTATAAAATTATCATCTTAAATATCTTTTAAAATCCACAAATTCCTCTTAAAAACTCTTTAATCTTAAATTTTATCATCAAAAGTTGTTTTATCTTTAAAATTATTGATTTTAGGCGTGTTTCTAACTTATAATAATTATTTAATATAATAACTGTTGTTCTTTAACTTGTTTTATTAAATAAATATTATAAGTAAGTTTTCTCTAAAGTTCTATATTTTTTTTATCTAGTATTAGTTTTTTTATATAGAATTTTATTCTATAGGAATTATTTCTGCACAGTGTGTGTTATAATTCCTTTATAAATAATATCTATATTATTTATAAGTGGTTAATATTCATATTTCCACGTGTAATTGTCTCATTAAGAGCTTTACAAGTCTTATTGTTATAACTGTCAGTGACTATAACAATAATAGAATAATTATAATTTATTATAATTATTATTATATTTTTATTATTATATTTTTATAATAATAATTAAATTTATTTTTTATATAATTATTTTTAATAATTATATTTAAATTTGTGGTTATAATATTTTATTATATTATATATTTCTATTGAGGACAGTCATAGTACTCTTGATTTTGCTACTATTATCAAGAGTTTCATAGACAAACCTTACAGATTCCTTCATTTGGAATTTGAGGTTCTGCAGTTTCAGTAACATATGCAGGATTATCAGGTGCATTGGGTAATGCTTATCTACTCAAGCCATCATAATTCTTGTGAATATTTCCAGCTTTATGAACTATGGCCATAGTGCCTCTAAGCTCCTGTATAGCAATATGCCATCTTAACATGTGTCTGTTAAGTGTTTTCATGTTAAGAAGTGATTTCACTGCATTAAAATAAGTAATGACTTAAAGCACACTACCATCAAGATAATAATGTGGTTTTCACAAAACCCAAACAAGGCAAAGGCACTACATTTGGCTTTCTCCATACCTGGCCTCTTTAGGTTTGATTTGTCTTGAAATAAAACAAACTGGACCTTCATAAGGCTTGTCATTGATAATTTTAACTTGATGAAGAGCTGCACCTAACCCTTCACCACATGCATTGATATAAAGCTTTAAATGAAGTCTCCAGTCTTATATCAATAATAATGGTACATTGGTTAAGGAATTCTTGATTTTATCATGTGCTTGAATACTTTCTTGTGTCATTTCAAAGATAGTTTTTTGGTCACAAATTCTGTACAATGACTTGGCATGAATCACAAAATATTTGAGGTGTTGCCTATAATGACTAGAAAGACCTTAAGAAGAAATAATTTCTTTCTTGCTTTGGGGTATTAGCTTCAATAAGACTTCAGCCACTTTATTTTTATCAACACAAAGGCTTAGTCCTGAAACTACATGTCCTAGAGCTTTTATTTCATGAAATCCAAAGTTGCATTTTGTGAGTGAGATTTTCATGTTCACTTGAATAATTTTCTTAATTACCAATAAAAGTCTCTCTAAATGCATTTTACAGGTTTCTGAACAAATAATAATGTCATCAATAGAAATGATTAGCCACTCCTCTGATAATTCCTGTGGGAAAATGGTATTTGTCATTCATTGATAATGAGAGGGTGCATTTTTAATCCTAAAAGGCATCCTCAAGTATTCATAAATTTCACAATGGGAAATAATTCTCAATAATTTCCTAGCATCAGGTGTCAAAACATTCCAGGGGAAACCTTTAAGGGAATTCATGGAAAGGAGGAATATTCCTTGGGATAATTGAGTTAAACCCTTCTGGATTCTAGAAATTGGGTACCTATCTGCAATAGTATAGGTTTTCAATGCTGTAAAATCACCAACCATTCTTGATTCATCATTATGCAAAGTAATGATTACAGGGGTTGTGACTTCTACTTCCTCATTGCATCCAACATTTCTAAGGACTTCCATTTTCATAAGCTCATTGATGAGATTCTAATGCTGCTCTAGCCCTTGGGCTAGCTGGGTAATCTGGTCTTCTTGATAGTGGAGGGTAAAGTCTTACCACATTAAGCATAAGGTCCACTTCATGGCCTTTGATAGTTTCAAGTGGTTCTCTATTAGAAGCAAAGTCCTCCCTTTATTGAAATAAAATCTCAATAAGTTCTTCCTTCATCTCTAATGTTAATTCAGGGCTAAATTCTGCTTCAACCATTTTATCTGACAAACATTTTCCTTATTAATTTTTTTACTTCTCTTATTACAGTTATTTCTCTTTTTTCTAGAGGAAAAGCAGATTTTTTCCCTTTATTTTCCCCTATAGTGAAATAGCTGTTTTTATTATTATTAATATCACTACCATAAATATTAAGATAATCATTCCAAAGTATAAAACGCTGTGAAGCTATGGGCCTCAGAGGTATTTTAAGATACTCAAAATACCACAAATAAGCAAACAATATACAATTATAAATAAAACAAATTTATTTATATTATCAAAAGAAAAATTAAAATATAAATATAAATTTATAAACAAGTAATGAAAATTCAATTTTGATTTAAAGATAAAATGACATTGAATTTTAAATTTGTGAAAACACATTTTTACTTGAAAAAATGAAGTAAAAATTAATTTTCAACAAAAATACAAAAATTCAAATATTTTTGGAAAAAATTTGAATAAAAATTATTATAAATTTCTATCCTATAAATAATCATGAAAATGATTTCACCATTGAATTCCTCATCAAAAATAAGGTGGGGTCACCGCTGGGTAAGAATTCTGTAGCTCAACTCTAAATAAGCTTAAATTAAGTTTTTGGTATTTTCTGTACAAAATTTGTAAATCATCAAAACCTTAATTCAATTCACATCAAATGTGGTGTTAACCATCAATTTTCTTGTTAAAATTGAGGTGTTGTGTGTAGTTTAGAAGCTATGAGGGATTGAAGTATTTTCAATTGAAATGTCAAAATGTGCACATGAATTACATAAGTGGACTTTAATTTAAATATGACGTATCAAATATTACAGTTGTGTACTGTAAAAACTCAATTGAATTACATATGCAAATTACAAGTATAATACATGATGAGGAATTAAAGGAAAAATAAATTGGAAAGAGTAATTTGGGGGGGAAAAGGAACTCTATGTAAGATGTGACTATGAAACTGATGATAATATTACTATTACTCAACAGTACTATGTCTGTTCATATGAAATATAATAATAAAATATTATTTTAACCACAATTAAATAATTAAAAATTATTTCTTTCACGTGTTAAGCACTACTAGTGCTTTTAACAGTGAGCAAGTAATTATCTACAAGAATCAATTACAAGAAGAATTTAATAATAAAAACTTCTTTATTAAAATAATAAAATTATTTTAATATATAATTATCTTTTACAAGAATAATTATAATGATAATTCTTGAAGAAAACTAATTTTTAGAGAAAAACCTTAAGAATTAAAGATAAATCACTCACTAATATTCCAAAGAGCTTATTGAAAGATAAGATAGAGAGATTTGGCGTAGAATTGTGGATTTAGAGGATCAAAATGAATTTATAAATGTATTACAACAATATATAGTTGATTTCTATGATTTCACGTCTTTCTGATTGATTCTGAAAGAATAAAACACTTAAGAAAAGTTTTAACTAATACTTACTTGTTGGTAATACTGATATAAATGATTAATAAGATGATGATACGGAAAAAACAGCAAGAGAAGGCCTCTTTTGAGTCAACAACAGCTCACAGAGGCGTGCCATGGAGCAAACTGAAAAACCAGTGAGTTAAAAAGCATTAAACCCTTTTTGGATTAGTACTTACATCATCTGTTGTCACGTAAAATTATCATAATTGCTTAATTGATGCTTTTACGTGACTACCAACCCCAATATGGTTAAGAATAAAAGGAGTAACATTTGGAAATCTTCTTTTATTCCAAAGTAATCATTGATTTCCCAAAGGTATCAATGTTATTGACAATTTCGTCACAGGTTGTATTTACTATGAATTTTTGAAGATTCAGTGTTTCACGTAGAATAACCAAAAATGGACTGTAAGTAAACCTTTGAATTTTACTAGTAAAACTGTAATTGTTTTTGGTTGTACCATAGATAATACAGTTCTCAATTGGTCCTGAAAGGTTCAGAAAGATTCATTAAGAATTGTATTTTTAATGAATTTTTGAAGTTTTTACCTCATTTCTACGTAGAATTGCAAATATCAGTGTTTGACTGATTGCTATGAGGTAAATCAATGGATACAAGTCCAAAAAGGGTTTTAATTACTCTTTTGGGGTTTAACCATGGAAAGCCATTAAGAATTGACGTGGTTACAGGAGCCTAAGTAGCTTTTTACCTCCTTGGCACGTCAAAATAGCAGGTTATTTGCTATTTTCTTAAGATTTACAGTAGTTGTGACATGGTAACCAAGTTCCCAAAAGGTTTTGGTTTACCAATTAGTCTAAGATCAGCCATGTATCCAAGCTTTAGAGCTGTCCACGCCTCTGAGGCCTCAGAAGTTGGGTACCCTGGCTCTCTTTGATGTCTTTTGTCCCCCTTACTTATTTTTCACATCAAAATAGAAATTTAAGCTTAAAGTGAGATATCCACTATGGGTGGACCAAAAGTGCATGTAAGAATACCTTAATATTAAGTGCTCAAAACATGTATAACACTATTCTTAGTGTATATGTAACATGGGATTTCTCACTTTCCCATTATTTTGGCGTAAAATCCAGAAAAACAAAAATTTTCACGGATCTTTTATGTGGTATTAAAGATGTGGTATTGAAGTATTTTCCATATTACCACCTCAAAGAGTTAATTTGAGCTTATTCACTCTATGGAGCTACCCTAGGTGAATTTTTGTGTAGAATCCAAATCTGGCCTTAAATCCATGGATTTACTTACTAAATAAAAAGTTATTCATCTTTTCTGAAATAAAAAATGATTAATTTTGAATATATGCATGATTTATGAGTTATGTATAATTCAAAATTTCTTTTTAAGATAATTGTGGCCTATTTGGGTATGTAAAATATACCTCAAGGCTCACACTCTAGCTCTAAAAGGGAGCCAAACCCTCAAATTCCTTCCTGACAGGAGTGAGATGTCAAACTCGACCCAAAATTTAATCACTTTTGGCCTGGAAGCAAGTCACAGGGTCTGTTTTTCAATGGATGATGAGGTTTTGATACCAACCTGGGCAGTTTTAACTGTTGCCGAGAGGGTAAAGCTACCCTTAAGATAAAACAAACGTTGTAAAAACAGTTTTAATGGGTTTTGAAATCTCTTACACACATTATGAAGTGTTTTGAAGTCTAAAAAACAGGTATTACTATAGCAATGGCTGATTTGAGGGTCCAAAATGGCTGAAGACAGCCAAAAATGGCTAAAACCAGCTCTTTTTTGGTCTAAAAAAAGGTTCAATGATACCATAATTGTCTTCTCTGTTGTCAGAGTGTTTTCCACGACTGAGAAGAGAAAGTTTTACTTGTGGAGTAAGAGAATTGGAGGCTGTAAAAAAATATCTTCTTTGCCCCACTTTTCTCTTCATGTTAGAATCTTTTGCTTTCATAATTAGCTTAAACACTGTTAAACCAATCAATGAAAGATTCCAACAACCCTTTTTAAATCATTTTAAACCTCTTAACCACGTGAAAAGATCATTATAATATTTTCTTGTTACTCTTATAATCATTTTTACCCCTTGAACCACCCCATAAGTGAATTAAAGCATCTTTCATCACTGTTAGCTTTGTCACTTTGTTTCCGAATTCACTCTGGTCACTTTTGGGCCTGTTTTCTCTTGAATAATCTTTTTAAATACTCTTTTGTTATATTAATTGCATGCAGTTCTTTGCTCAATTAATTACAATTGAAATTTCTTTTGAAGAAATTTCTTTCATAGCCTTAAATATCTCTTGTAGGGTATTTTTTGTTGGTTTTTATTGTTGGTAAAACAATAAATCTTTAGAATATTATTGTTTCATACAAATAGATTAAAACAAAAAAATTGGTATGTTTTCTGTTAAAAATCTCATCTCATACCATTTTGAATCAATTTTCACATCAAAAAAACTTTGAGGACAGGAAAAGTACTTGATTCTGAATCAAACTGTCATATCCGCACCTTACAAAAGTGCAGTTATTAATAAAAAAACTCAACAATCAGTCTGATACTGTCTGCAGGGTGAGGAAATATCATTTCTGCCTCAAGAATGCCCAAATGGTGTATATTTTGGCTAGCACTGTTGTGAGCCTTGAGGTATACTTTGCATACCCAAATAGGCCACAATTTTCTTAAAAATAAATTCTGAAATATGCATAAACAATAAGTCATGCATATATTCAAAATTCATCATTTTTGATTTCAGAAAAGATGAATAGCTTTTTATTGAGGAGGTAAATCCATGGATTTAAGTCCAGATTTGAATTCCACACAAAACTTCACCTAGGGTAGCTCCATAGAGTGAATAACCTCAAAGTAACTCTTTGGGGTGGTAATATAGAAAATACTTCAATACCACATCATCAATACCACATAAAAAATGCTTGAAAATATTTGTTTTTCTCTATTTCACGCCAGAGTAATGGGAATGTGAGGAATCCCATGTTACGTATACACTAAGAATAGTGTTATGCATGTTTTGGGAACTTAATATTATGGTATTCTTACATGCACTTTTGATACACCCATAGTGGATATCTCAGTTGAAGCTTACAATTCTATTTTGACGCAAACCATAAGGAAGGGGGACAAAAGACATCAAAGAGATCCAGGGTACCCAACTTTTGAGGCCTCTGAGGCATGGACAGCTCCAAAGATTGGATTCATGGCTGATCTTGGCCCAATTAGTAAACTAAAACCTTTTGGGAACTTGGTTACCATGTTACAACTACAGTAAATTATAAGAAAATAGCAAATAACCTGCTATTTTGACGTGCCAAGGGGGTAAAGAACAGCTTAGAATGCTGTAACCATGTAAATTCTCAATTGCTTACCATGGATAAACCAGAAAAGAGTAATTAAAACCCTTTTTGGACTAGTATCCATTGATTTACCTCATAGCAACCAGCCATATACTGCTATTTGAAGTTATATGTAGCATTGAGGTAAAAACTTCAAAAATTCATTAAAAATACAATTCTTAATGAATATTTCTGAACGTTTCAGGACCAGCTGAGAACTGTATAATTCATATAAAAAACCAAAAAGAATTATACTTTTTATGTAAAATTAAAACTTTTACTTCTATTCCATTTTTGATGATTCCCATGAAACACAGAATCTTTAAAAATTTACACAAAATACATTCTGTGATCAAATTTCCAATAAGATTGATACCTTTGAGAAATCAATGATTATTTTGGAATAAAAGAAGATTTACAGTTTTTACTCCTTTTATTCTTAACCATAAATGGGTTGGTAGTCATGTAAAAGCCTCAATTAAGCAGTTATTATAATCTTACATAACAACAAATGATGCAATCAATCATCCATAAAGGTTTATTGTTTTCTCACTCACTGGTTTTTCAGTTTTTTCCATGGCACGCCTCTGTGAGCTGTCTTAGACTCAAAAGAGGCCTCCTCTTGCTGTTTTTTCCAAATCATCATCATCACATTATATTATACCTTTATTACCAATAAGTAAGTATTAGTTAAAACTTTTCTTGAGTGTTTTAATTCTTTCTGAATCAATCACAAGGACGTGAAATCATAGAGTTCAACTATATATTGCTTTAATACTGTTATAAATCAATTTCGATCCATTAAATCCACAATTCCATGCCAAATTGCTCCACTATTATCATATAAAAGGTTCATTGGATTAATATTGAGTAATTTGTCTCAATTCTTAAAGTTTTTCTCTAGTAATAGTTTTCTTCAAGAATTATCTTTATAATTATTCTTGCAAAAGATAATTATACATTAAAATAATTTTATTATTTGAATAAAAGAAGTTTTTATTATGAAATTCTTCTTGTAATTGATTCTTGTAGACAATTACTCCTTACTGTTATAATCACTAGTAGTGTATAAGATGTAAAAGAAATAATTCTTTAATTATTTAATTGTGGTTATAATAAATTTTATTATTATATTTCATAAGAATAGTCAAATTACTGTTGATTAATAGTAATATTATCAACAGTTTCATAGACACATCTTACATTTGGGGGCCTGGCCATGTTTTTTGAACCTTGTACCCTTAATTAATATATTTTTAGGTTCTAGAATATATTAATTTAATATTTTTTTTTCTTTCAATTTAAAGTTAAAATTATTTTTATTCTTGAAATTGTCTTAAAATCTTTTTCATTGAGGAATTTAGTTTGATTTTATACTGTTTCTACACATGGCTTTTTCACATCCAAAAACTTATAAGATTACTCTTTGAGTTACTCTGAATGAATTTTGGTTCAAAATATTAAATTTTAATTTCTTTTTGTTTAAAAAGAATAATTTTTTAATATTAAAAAATCAAAATTTATAAAAAAAATCTTAAAATTATCTTAAAAGCATAAAAAATAATTTTCTTTTATCAATCCTTTCTCTTGTGTCTTTAATCAAATACTGTGCAGCTGGTAACAGACTCAGTAAAAGATATATTACTAGTCCAGAATATTCAGAAGAAGAATATGAAGACAGTTTTGAAGTTCAAATTGCTACAACAGGCACTTTATTTAAATCAGAACAATCTAAACAACCACCAAAATGTGTGTGTTTTTTGTTTCCAATTCTTATTTTATCTTGAATTGACGTGAAAATGGTGCATACCAGAAATGGAAGAAACTATTCAGTCCAACCAGATGGATGTGGACAAGGAAGAGGCAAGAACAAATCCAGAAGTGTCAAATCTTCCTCACAAAAGACACAGATGGAGGATGCCAGACTTTCCCCCCATTCCCCAATGTCTGTACCCACAAATTTTGACATGAGTCCTTAATCTGGACTGATTCAGGATAATACTTCAAGGGCTGAACCACTTTCAAGAGGCAGCAATAGAAATTTATCAATGCCAGTACAAAAATTTGTTCAGAGAATCCAAAGAAGAGGAGTGGGAAATATGCCCAACCCTTTGGCAGGGAGCCATGAACTCCTACTTACACATCAAGAGCTTTCTGGGTCCGTAGAAGACCATAGAACTCTTAGGAGATTGGAGCCCATTGTCTTGCAAAGACAAAGTCAAAAAGATGAAGAATTGGTTCAAGAACCAAAGACTTTTATCCATAGACCAGAAGAAGGAGTTGGAAATGACTCCAGCTTTGGAGACAGAAGGCCCAGTGGCGTCTACCAGCTCCAGATCCCCAAATTGGAGCCTTCAGCCATAGACAGTGTATTCAATAAGGCCAGAACTCTCATGGAATTCACAGCCAAAGAGCAGGAAAGGATGAACAGGACCTTTCCATGCAAATAAGACAAGAAATGCAATTTCTTAAATCTAGAATTTTGAATAAAATAACAACATATATAAGTGAATTAAAGAGAAATTACAAAAACTCTACTGAATGGTATCAGTTGAAAAATGTCATACTTGATTCAATTACCAAGACATGTGACAGAATTCAAAGTAAATGTCAAGATCAACAGGATGAAATAGGAGATATTTGCATTTCACACATCAATGAACAACTTGCAATTCTGAGAAGTCAGGTTTTGGAAATAAACAATAATACCAATCAGTTTGCCACACATTTTCCAAAAAGTGACAGTGAGAGGCAGAAATTAAAGGAGGAAATCATTGCAAATGTGGGACAAATTCATAAGAATTATGAACCACATATTCCAAGACATTCTACACCTTCGACTGAAGAGAAACGTTCTGTAAAAGGAAGTTTGACCCCCTTTTTAGGAGAAAGTCCTATATGTTGCAAAGATCTTACCACATTGGAAGAATGGCCAACATTCTCTGGTGAAGGAGAATACAATCATATTGAGTCCATCAGAACAATTGATATTTTGCAAGAAGACTTTTGCATACCTGATGAAGTTATAGTGGGCAAGCCACACTCCTTGTTTACCAGAACTGCAAAGAAATGGTATTACAAAATGAGACAGGACCATGGTAAACATGATTGTCCTTGGTGTAAATATGAAATAATGACCAAATGGGCTAACAATTCTTGGAGATTTAAAATGGAAAAATGCCTTTGACAGTGCCATTTTTAACTGAGAAAAGGATAAACCACTTACTTGGTTCCTCAAACAGAAAGACAGATTATCTTCCTTATACCCAGATATACCTGACTATATTATTAATATGAAAGTATTAAGAAAATATAGAGGAAGGTCCCAAAAACCATCAGGGAAAGGGCAAAGGCAAAGAAAATTGGCACAGACCTTACCCGCAAGGGTACAGGATCCCAGAATTGGAGCCTTCTGCTGTGGAAAGTGTCTTCAATATGGCCAGAACTCTTATGGAATTCACAGCCAAAGAGCAGGAAAGGATGAACAGGACTTTTCCATGCAAAAAATAGATGAAATACACTTTGTTAAATCTAGTATTGATGTAGAACTTGGAAAATTTGATGCAAAGTTAAATAAAATCATATTGGACATGAGTGAATTGAAAAGAAATGACAAAAAGTATACTGAATGGTATTGAGTGACAAATGTCAGACTTGATTCAATTACCAATAAATGTGACAGAATTGAGAGTAAATGTCAAGTTCAAAATGATGAAATGGAAGATCTTTCCATTTTAAACATTAAGGATGAACTTAGAATTCTGAAAGATCATGTCTTGGAAATAACTAAAAATACCAATCAGTTTTCCACACATTTGGAAAAAAGTGACAGTGAAAGTGTAAGGTTTGACTATGAAACAATAAGTAGAAATTACTAATATTTTACTTATCGTACTATGAATGTCCTTATAAATGCAATAGATAAGATAAAAATAATTATAATAATAAAGAATTATTATAATTATGGCGTAAAATAATTATATTATTAAATAAATATAATAATATAATTTATATAATAAAAAAATAATATAATAAATAAATATATTAATATAAGATAATTAATATATTTAAAAGCACTTTATTATTGTTACCAACAAATGATAAAGGCGTAAACAATTGCTTTTTATTAATAAAAAACAATTAATAACAATAATATCACTAATATTAAAGTTATGAATTAATATAAATACTATTTATATCAATTATAGAATTATTAAAGTAATAATAGAGAAATAACCTACTTTTAATTCTTAATAAAATAATTTTGAATAATTTTATGCCTAGAAATGTAAACAAAACTTATTTAGATTGTAATTACAATAAAATTTAAGAGAAATTACAAATTTTCTTGATTTTAGGTGGAATTGAGGTTTTTAAGAGAAATTTAAACAAAACAATTAAATAATTTCAATAATCACGTCAAAGATGATGATTATAATAAGATTACCTTTTTTCTTTAATAATATAAAAGTTTTATATATAAAGAATAAAGAAATTACCTTTTTATTTAATGATCTAATGTTTTGTAAGTGTCTGAGGGGGAAATAGAGTAAAAAGAGCTCTATTTATATTAAATTCCTTCCTCCTAGAGTCCAACAGGCTTCTAGTTGACGTGCACTGATCATATCCACTGTAATTGATCAATACTTTAAGGTTTGGTGATGATTACATCATGATCAAACCATCTTTTCTCATTATTACACCATTATTTAGAGTTGTCACTATAACTCTAAGTTTGATGATGTCAAAGACTTGGCAGAACCCCAAAATTCGTGGATTCTATTAGTTTTAATCATAAACTAATAGTATTCACCAATTTTAACACTTATATGACTGTTAAACTTAATTTAAGGTTACAGTGAGTGATCATAAATGATCAAATTAAGCTAAAACTTTGATCCTTAATAACTTTCAAATTTTACATGCTACAGCAATGAAGGGAGTTAATTTTAATAGCTTGGCATAACCTTATTGTGCTGCCAAGATCATTTCATTACATCATCAAAACTCTATTTTTGATGATTTTTCTTGTAACTCATCTTTTATGTTGAAATTTAATATTTTAAACTTCAAACCATGATTTCAAGGGGTTATACCTTGAATATTATGATAAAAAATACATCATTCTTCACAAATGAGCTAGTAGAATCCGACTGTCTACTTTCTTCTAAGTTTGGACCACTTTCACAACAAGGTGGTCAACAACTCTATTGATTTTAATCAATAATCCCTTACTGGTTTTAACCTTGTTTATAGCTTGTGAAATAAAGTTTATTTCTATATTCTTACAGTAATTACGTGATGACTTTATTTTTGGTTCATCACTCTATCATGCATATTTCAAAAGATATTAGCAAAAATCCTTGAATATATGCATTGACCAAAAAAGTGCATATATTTGGCTTAACTTGTCAAGTATTGACTTTGGAGATTAGCTTCTTAATTATTTTATGTGTGGGCTTTATGGGGAATCCAATGGTACCATTTATTTCACATGTTTTTTCATTTGTATTTGAAATAATTAAGGATTTATGTTTTTTATAAGGTATTATTACTTATAACTCATTAAATATTGACTTTACAGATATGCCATAAAAATGTTATATGTGTATTTTTACATGGGGAATCCAATGGTATAATTTATTTCACATTTCTATACATTGGGCTTTAAGTTAAACCAAGTTTTATGCCTATTTATGGCATTTTTGTAGTTTTAAGGTAATTATTTTTAATGTATAATTATTTTAAATATTTCTTGTGACCCTTTTGGGTATGTGGGCATATCTCAAAGGCTCACAGAGTGGCAGAAGTGAAAGGATGAAATAATTGCAAATGTAGAACAGATTCATAAGAATTATGAACCACATATGCCAAGACATTCTACTCCTTTGAATGAAGAAAACTTTCTATTAAAGGAAGTTTGACCCCATTCTTAGGAGAAAATTTTATCTCTGCAATAGATACTCCCAAATTGGAAGAATGGCCAACATTCTCTGGTAAAGGAGAATATAACCATATTGAGTTCATCAGAACTATTGATATGTTTCAAGAGAATCCTCACATACCTGATGAAATTATAGTGGGCAAATTACACTCTCTGTTTACCAGAACTGCAAAGAAATGCTATCACAAGATGAGACAAGATCATGGAAAGCATGATTGGTCTTGGTTGAGAGCTGAAATGATTACCAAATGAGCCAATAATTCTTGGAGGTTTAAAATGGCAAATGCTTTTGAAAGTGCCATTTTTAACTCAAAAAGGATAAACAACTTACTTGGTTCTTCAAGTAGAAAGACAGATTATCTGCTTTACACCCAGATATGTATGACAACATGATTAATATGAAAATATTAAGAAATGTGGAGGAGATCTGGAACATGCTATCAAGTGCAGATTTGTAGAACCCTGTTCAACAGAGGACTACATCAATGCAATGGAAGATATCATTAGTAGAAGAATTGGTAGAGCTTGGACTAAAATGCCTATGGAGTCCAAAATAGTTCCAAAGATTTCCAGAGCGGACAGAAAACCTGAAAGACCTGTCTTGAAGTGTCATAAATGTGGAAGCACTTCAAATTTAGCAAACACTTGCACCAAAAAGACAAAAATAAATGAAGTTCAACTCATTGAAGAAGTTCAGTGCACTGAAGAGAAAGAAGAATCTGACCTATATTCCGCAGTCTCTGAGGATACACCAGTAGAGGACTATCCCATTAAAAACATTACAGCTTTCTTTGAGGTCACAGAAGTCCATACTCACTTGCCACAGTACAATGAGGACTGTCATAACCTGATCAATATCCAAGATGCCATAATGTGTAAAACCATACCTGCTAGAGGTAAAGGATACACTGCTTGTGAGCCTTGGGGTATATTTTACATACCCAAGTAGGCCACAATTATCTTAAAAATAAATTCTGAACTATGCATAACCCATAAGTCATGCATATATTAGAAATTCATCATTTTTGATCTCAGAAAAGATGAACAACTTTTTATTGAGTAAGTAAATCCATGGATTTAAGGCCAGATTTGGATTCTACACAAAGATTCACCTAGGGCAGCTCCATAGAGTGAATAATCTCAGATTAACTCTTTGAGGTGGTAATATAGAAAATACTTCAATACCACATCATCAATACCACTCAAAAGATCCATGAAAAGTTTTGTTTTTCTCTATTTCACGCCAAAATAATGGGAATGTGAGAAATCCCATGTTACATATACACTAAGAATAGTGTTATGCATGTTTTGGGCACTTAATATTATGGTATTCTTACATGCACTTATGATACACCCATAGTGGATATCTCACTTGAAGCTTAAAATTCTATTTTGACATAAAAAATAGGCAAGGGGGACAAAAGACATCAAAGAGAGCCAGGGTACCCAACTTCTGAGGCCCCAGAGGTGTGGACAGCTCCAACGCTTGGAGAAATGGCTGATCTTGGACCAATTAGTTAACTAAAACACTTTTGGAACTTGATTACCATGTTACAACTACAATAAATTATAAGAAAATAGCAAATAACCTGCTATTTTGACGTGCCAAGGAGGTAAAGAGCTACTTAGACTCCTGTATCCATGTCCATTCTTAATGATTTTCCATTGATAAACCCCAAAAGAGTAATTAAAACCCTTTTTGGACTAGTATCCATTGATTTACCTCATAGAAACCAGCCATAGACTGCTATTTGCAATTCTATGTAGAAATGAGGTAAAATTTCAAAAATTCATTCAAAATACAATTATTAATGAATTGTTCTGAAACTTTAGGGACCAACTGAGAACTGTATATTTCATGTAAAAACCAAAAATAGTTATACTTTTATATGTAAAATCAAAAGTTTTACTTGCAGTCCATTTTTGAGGTGTCCATGTGAAACACAGAATTGTTGAAAATTTACAGAAAATACATTCTGTGATACAATTTCCATTAACATTGATACCTTTGAGAAATCAATGATTATTTTGGAATAAAAGAAGATTTACAGTTGTTACTCCTTTTACTCTTAACCATAAATGGTTTGGTAGTCATGTAAAAGCCTCAATTAAGCAGTTATGATAATCTTACGTGACAACAAATGATGCAATCAATAATCTAAAAATGCATATTGTTTTCTCACTCACTGGTTTTTCAGTTTGTTCCATGGCACGCCTCTGTGAGATTTCTTAGACTTAAAAGAGGCCTCCTCTTGCTGTTTTTTCCAAATTATCATCATCACATTATATTTTACCTTTATTACCAACAAGTAAGTATTAGTTAAAACTTTTTTTGAGTGTTTTAATTCTTTCTGAATCAATCAGAAGGAAGTGAAATCATATAAATCAACTATATATTGTTGTAATCCTGTTATAAATCAATTTTGATCCATTAAATCCAAAATTCTACGTCAAATCTCTCTATTTTTAACTTTAACAAGTTCTTTGGAGTATTAGTGAGTGATTTATCTTTAATTCTTAAAGTTTTTCTTTAAAATTAGTTTTCTTCAAGAATTATCTTTATAATTATTCTTTTAATATATATATATATTAAAATAATTTTATCATTTTAATAAAAGAAGTTTTTATCATTGAATTTTTCTTGTAATTGATTCTTGTAGACAATTACTGCTTACTGTTTTAATCACTAGTAGTGTATAAAATGTAAAAGAAATAATACTTTAATTGTTTAATTGTGGTTACAATAATTCTCTTATTATATTACATAAGAACAGTCATAGTACTGTTGATTAATAGTAATATTTTCAACGGTTTCCTAGACACATCTTACACTGCTGGAGCATCTTGTATCACATCAGTTCTGATGAATGATATTGAAGCAAAAGTGAATTTGGATACAGGGGAATTTTGTACTTGTGTAGGAAAAGATTATCTTCAAGCCATACTCCCTGGATGGAAAAATCATCTATTACCGATAGAGGGTGTACAATTTAGTAGTGCCAGTAATAATATGTACCCTTTAGGTATATTGGACACTAATCTTGTATTTCCACACCCAGGAGGAAGTATTAGAATGAAGACTGATATTGTAGTAATGAACTATTGCACATCTAAGCCCATTATTCTTGGAAATGATTACTTGAATATTTATGGTATTGACATCAAGAACCATAAGGATAGATATTTTACAATTGGAGAAAACAAGAGACAAAAATTTGCTTTTTTGAATATGCCAAAACAAATAGCACTGGTATCTTGTAAAAAAGATACTTACTTATTAGGAAGACATTGTGGCTAATCAACTTGTTGAAGCACAAATTAATCCATCATTGTCACCAAAGATGAGACATGAACTTATTGATGTGTTATACACATATAATAATGCATTTGCCTCTGATAATAAACCATTAGGTGCTATAAAAGGACATGAAGTTGATATTACTCTTAATAGGGGGTGTCAAAGTTACCAAATCCCACACTCAAAATCCCAAGTTTTTTTTTGCCGAAATCACGCATTAATTTTTTGGGATTTCAGAAATCCCACACTCAAGAGGTGTGGTATTTTAAGGTACAAAAACCCAGGTTTTTTGGTACCAAATCCCATGCTTAAATATTAAAATCCCACCTTTAGCTTCCCATAAAGGCACATGTTTAAAACTCACAACTCAGTAAGGGCATGTTAAATTGCTTATAACCTTACTTCTCTTGCATAAAATCTGAATACACTCATCATTTATTAAAGTATTTGAATTTAAATTGCATTTAATACAGGCCTTTTCTTCATTTACCATGCCGAAGGCATCGCAAAGGCTCCCTTTACTTCAAAAGTTAAACTCACTGCAGCTCATTGATGCACTCAGATCTAATAGTGATTCTGATATCCAGGAAGATATAATCTTATTAGATATGATAAACTCACAAAGATACATCAATCCTTGTAGAAGATATCCATCACATTACATGTATACAATGAATGATTTACAAAAATTATCATCTGAAAAGTTTTGAAAGCTATGTAGGACCACACATGAATCATTTGAAAAATTTGTTGCACAAATTCAAGCTGATAAAAGATTTCAAAACTCATCACAAAACAACCAACAAAATCGTGCCATCCAATTGGCTGTGGCATTATCAAGCCTAGGATCAAATGGCAATGGGGCCGCTTTGGGAAAGATTGGAATGTTGTTTGGAATCAGCCATGGGGCTATTGTACTGTAAACTCAAAGAGTGATCCAGATATTAATTAAGTTGAAGCGCAAAGTGATTGTGTGGACAACAATAGAACAATGAAGAGAGATGTCTCAAGTAATGCAAGCAGAAGGCTTCCCTGGGTGCATTGGGTTTATTGATGGGAGTCTCATACCATTTTTACAATGTCCTCCCAATGATGGTGAAGCCTATTTTGATCACAAAAAAAGGTAAGCTGTTGAATTGTTATTCTTTATTTCAATCTTACTGATGGTTTACATATAAGGTATTCTATGTCAATACAACTGGTTTGCAATATCAACAAACAGTTCACTGCTCTACATGTTAGCTGTAATGGGTCACTTCATGATTCGAATGTCTATCAACATATGAAAATAGCAAAAACAACTCAACATTTTTATGAAAAGGATCAGTACTTACTTGCAGATTTGGCATATGCCAGCTCTCCTTGGATTGCTCCAGCATATAAGGGAGTTGTAGCACAGAATGAAGACAACTGTTCTTTCAATTACTGTCTAGCAAAATCAAGGGTAAGAACCAAGCATGCAATTGGAATTTTTAAGGGTCGGTGGTTTTCTCTGAGGGAAATGCGAAATCAAATGAGGGATGCTCATGAAATCCAATAGTTTGTTAGTTGTGTCGTTTCTTGCACAATCTTACATAATATGTTAGCACAAATTGGCGATGAATGGTTTGATCTATATGAGGATTATGATCCGCCACATGCGGAAAATCTGGCCAACAACAACATTGGGGAAGATGTGGTAAATATGCGTGAAAAAATTAAACCAATCACTTTGGCATGGAAAAATAGTCAATTGTAAATTTCATCAGGACCATTGATTCATGTAAGTAATTTAATGGCATACAACAGAGTGGAGATGTTATTCATAAAATAAAACGATTTAAAATTAATATTTTTTAGTTCCTTTTTGGTCCTGCATATTTCTTTCACAGTACCCATTGACTCTTGAATTAATTGCGGTGGGTGTCATTTTCAAGAATTTGTCACCTACATTAAATAATTTATGGTTTATTTGAAAAGAACATCCAAAATGAGTAATTTTGTCATGATTGATAATTTCTGGAGGTGGTTTTGTTGTATGATGAACCATTGTTGATGTCTTCCAAAGAATCTCCATGATGCCAGGTTTTTTTGAAAAATTGATCTCCATTTTCAATTTGGGGAAGTGCAAGCCATGTCCAGAGGGGGTGAAGACAGTTGGAAGTGGATGGAAATCTTTTTTTGATACAAATGAAAATATACCATAAGTCCAGGCATTGAGATCATTCAAATCTTGGTGTGGTTTATTGAAAAATCCATCTTGGGTGACAATGACATTGGTAAATGATTTGAATTCTTCCTTGGGATTGGCAGAAGTCCATTCAAGCTGACTGAAATTGGGTAATTTGGCTGCCTCCATTAATTACTGATTTTCTTGTGCGGCTAATTGTGAAAAAGGTGAGATTCTGGAGTAAATGAATTCGTGATACTTTTGAAGTTTTGTCCATTGCATATTATCCAATTAAATTTGATGAGGAGATAAACCAGTCTTTCTGGAGTAAACACCTAAGAATTTTGATAAGAATTAGTAATTATTCAAGCTATAAGCTAAAAAATTCACACACCTGCACATTTGCCAGCATCAGATCTAGGACGAAAGCCAATACCTTTCATAATGCCACCTAGGAGTTGTTTATTTGTTTTAATTTCTTGGCAATTTTGAGATAGGGACAACAATGTAATTATAAGGTCTTTTGGTATTTGAGAGTGGCTTGAGGAAATATCAAAAGGGGTGATTTCATAAATGCAGACAGGTAGATATGGCTTTTGTGTTTTATCAATGATTACATAAGGGTGGGGTAAAGTATTGATTGGTGGAAGTTTTAACCATGAGGCATTGGCTGCTTTCTTGTCAATTGAAATGGTGGAAAACTTCTTATATGCTGAGGTTGAATGTCTAAGCTGTGACATGATTTGTTTTGAATCATGAATATGTTGTCTTTGGCTTTGGGTCAGTTTCCTTTTATGATTGGTTGGGTTATTATTATCCTCATGATGTGCTATCTTTGGTTTAGTCCTAACCATGACATCAATAGGAGGAACAATAGTTGCATCATCTTTCAATTCATACATGCAGGTTTGGTACACTCATAGTGGATATCTCACTTAAAGCTTAAAATTCTATTTTGATGTAAAAAATAGGCAAGGGGACAAAAGACATCAAAGAGAGCCAGGGTACCCACCTTCTGAGGCCTCTGAGGCATGGAAAGCTCCAAATCTTGGATCCATGGCTGATCTTGGCCCAATTATTAAACTAAAATCTTTTGCAAAATTTGTTACCATGTTAAAACTTCATTAAATCATGAGAAAATAGCAAATAACCTGCTATTTTGATGTGCCAAGGAGGTAAAGAACTACTTAGACTCCTGTAAAGATGTCAATTCTTGATGACTTACTAGGGATAAGCCCCAAAAGAGTAACTGAGACCCTTTTTGGACTAGTATCCATTGATTTACCTCATACCAACCAGCCATATACTGCTATTTGCAATTCTATGTAGAATTGAGGTAAAAACTTCAAAAATTCATTAAAGATACAATGCTTCATGAATCTTTCTGAAACTTTCAGGACCTATTGAGAACTGTATAGTTCATATAAAAACCAAAAAGAAATCTTACTTTTATATGTAAAATTAAATGTTTTACTTACAGTTCATTGTTGATGATTCCACGTGAAACACAGAATCTTTAAAAATGTACAGAAGATACATTCTGTGATGAAATTTCCAATACCTTTGATAACTTTGAGAAACCAAGGATTTTTTTGGAATAAAAGAAGATTTAAAGTTGTTACTCCTTTTATTCTTAACCATAAATGGGTTGGTAGTCACATAAAAACCTCAATTAAGTAATTATGATAATCTTACGTGAAAACAGATGATGCAATCAATAATCCAAAAGGTTTTATTGTTTTTTCACTCACTGGTTTTTAATTTTGCTCCATTGAGTGGCTCTGTGAGCTGTCTAAGAGTTAAAAGAGCCCTCCTCTTGCTGTTTTTTCCCAATAATCACATTATTATACTATACCTTTATTACCAAAAAAGTAAGTATTAGTTAAAACTATTTCTTAAGTGCTTTATTCTTTCAGAAATCAATAAGAAAGACATGAAATCATAGAAATCAACTATATTTTGTTGTAATAGTGTCATAAATCAATTTTGATCCATTAAATCCACAATTCCACATCAAATTTCTCTACTATTATCTTCTAAAAGGTTCATTGGATTGATAGTGAGTAATTTATCTCCATTCTTAAAGTTTTCCTCTAGTAATAGTTTTCTTCAAGAATTATCTTTATAATTGTTTGTTGTAAAAGATAATTATATATTAAAATGATTTTATTATTTTAATAAAAGAAGTTTTTATTATTAAATTCTTCTTGTAATTGATTCTTGTAGACAATTACTGCTTACTGTTATAATCACTAGTAGTGTATAACACGTAAAAGAAATAATTGTTCAATTATTTAATTGTGGTTATAATAATTTTTTATTATTATATTTCATAAGAACATTCATAGTACTGTTGATTAATAGTAATATTATCAACTTTTTCATAGACAAATCTTACATTTGGGGGCCTGGCAGTGTTTTTTGAACCTTGTACCCTTAATTAATATATTTTCAAGATCTAGAATATATTAACTTAATAATTTTTTTCTATAAATTTCAAGTTCAAATTAATTTTATTTTTGAAATTGTCTTAAAATCTTTTTCATTTAGGAATTTGGTCCAATTTTATACTGTTTTTACATTTGGCTTTTTCACATCCAAAAAATAATTAGATTATTCTGTCAGCCTGTGACTCAAAACCAGAGCACAAGCATGACAGCCAAAATACCATAAACCAATGGTATAGCCAAGATACCACCAAAACATGGAGCTGAGCCAAATCAGCTCAAAAAGTATCAAAAGGAAGAGGAAACTCACCCCTTTCTGAAAATATAAGTCCCATCACCATAGGACAAAGAATAACAAAGTTATTCCTGCTCAAAGTTATTGCTGAGCATAAACCTTAATTTTCACCTCTCATCTAAAATCTGGAAGGAGAGGCTTAACCCCACCAAATGGGTACTCAAATAGAAGCTTTAAGCTAGGTCTATCCAATGGTACAAGCCAAACTGAGCTAGCACAAATATTACTGGAGTTATGGTCAATTCCATGCCAAATAAGGGTGAACAAAACATTCATGTCTCATCCAACTTCTACAGTTTTAGTGTGGGATACTTAAAGTGGGGTCTTTTTGGAAAGAGAACAATCAGGGCTATCTGATAGTTTCATCTACTTCCCCATATCTCAACTACAGCAGAAGTTATGGGGTAAACAAGCTCAATACAGCTTTTTGCCTAAAACACACATATGTACAAAAATCTTGTACATGGCATAACTTTGCCATATTTAATGATAGCCATATCAAATAAGGTACCATTGTGTAGAACACATACAGGGCTACACACTGGTTTTGTTTTGAGGTTGATATCTCAAGAACTGACAAAGGTATAGCTGTTTTAAGGTCAAAATCCCACATTCTGACCAATACAGCCTTACCATGGGATAATATCCCATAACCATTAATATGAGGTGTCAAATAGACAAAGAAGCTTGTTTTTACTTCAATACCTCATATATCAGTCAATACTGGGGTCCCATACAGCTTCTGTACAGCATTCTACGCGTCATACACATCAGAATCAGGCTGTGAGGTCCCCAGATGAGAATTTTCACCCTGTATTGGTGAAAACTGCCCAGATGTGGTTTCAAAACCACATCTGAGCCCAATAAAGGTTGTACAGGCTGTTTTTAGACCACAAGCCAGTACTAGAGATTGAAAAATCTTCACTTCCTCTACGTGGAAAGGTCTAGCACCCTTTCCACCCCATTTCAGGATAAAAAGGAGGCTTTTCACAGCCATAATTGTCTCCTCATCCTGCTCTTGAATAACCTATCTAGTAAACTGTCAAAAACAGTTTTACTCTTGGTTAATAATCAGGCATAATTATATATCTCAATTATTGTCGTCTTTTATTATTGTAACCCAACAGATAAAGCTTCACCCAGGGCTTTCAACAGCGCTCACCACCACTATATTACATATAGTAGAGCCCTTTTAATCTTAAATCAAATCATCTTCAGCTCTTAGAAATCTTTTTTAAACCATTTTTACCGTGTCACAAACATAGTTAAAGTTGTAACTAGCCTATTTACACCTTTATCATAGTTTCATCCTGATGTATTCTTTGAGCTACTCTGAATTAATTTTGATTCAAAATCTTAAATTTTCTTTTTTTTTCCTTTGAAAAGAATAATTTTTTTTAATATTAAAAAAAACATAAAAATTTATAAAAAAATCGCAAAATTATCTCAAAAGTATAAGAAATCATTTTCTTTTTTCAATTCTTTCTCTAGTGTCTTTAATCAAATACTGTGCAGCTGGTAACAGACTCAGTAAAAGACACATTACCAGTCCAGAATCTGAAGACAGTTTTTCAGTGCAAATTGCTAAAAGAGGAGCTTTATTTAAAAAAGAACAATCCAAACAACCACCAAAAGGTGTATGATTTCTGTTTCCAATTCTTATTTTATCTTGAATTGACGTGAAAATGGTGCATACCAGAAATGGAAGCAAATATTCAGTCAAACCAGATGGATGTGGACAAGGAAGATGCAAGACCAAATACAGAAGTGTCAAATCTTCCTCAAGAAAGACACATATGGAGGATGCTAGACTTGCCCCCCATTTCCCAAGGTCTTTACCCACAAATTTTGACGTGAATTCTGAATCTGGACTGATTCATGATAATACTTCAAGGGCTGAACCACTTTCAAGTGGCAGAAATAGAAATTTATCAATGCCAATACAAAAATTGGTTAAGAGCAGCCAAAGAAGAGGAGTGGGAAATATGCCCAAGCCTTTGGCAGGGGGCCATGAACTCCTACTTACACATCAAGAGCTTTCTGGGTGAGGAGAAGAACATAGAACTCCTAGGAGGTTGGAGCCCATTGGCTTGTAAAGAAAAAGTCAAAAAGATAAATAATTGGTTAAAGAACCAAAGACTTTTATCCATAGACCAGAAGGAGCTGGAAATGACTCCAGCCTTGGAGACAGAAGGCCCAGTGGTGTCTACCAGCTCCAAACCAGCTCCACAAGTGTCCAAAGACGAGCCCAAATGACCTCAGAAGAAGCAGGAAGGTCCCAAGAACCATCAAGGCAAGGGCAAAGGCAAAGCCAATAGGCACAGGCCTTACCCACAAGGGTACAGGATTCCCAAATTGGAACCTTCAGCCATGGACAGTGTTTTCAATATAGCCAGGACTCTTATGGAACTCACAGCCAAAGAGCAGGAAAGGATGAACAGGACTTTTCCATGCCAAAAATAGATGAAATACACTTTGTTAAATCTAGTATTGGTGTAGAACTTGGCAAATTTGATGCAAAGTTAAACAAAATAATATTGGATATGAGTGAATTGAAAAGAAATGACAAGAAGTATACTGAATGGTATCAATTGACAAATGTCAAACTTGATTCAATTACCAATACATGTGACATAATTGAGATTAAATGTCAAGTTCAAAATGATGAAATGGAAGATCTTTCCATTTTAAGCATTAATGATCAACTTAGAGTTCTTAAAGACCATGTCTTGGAAATTACTGAAAATACCCATCAGTTTGCCACACATTTGACAAAAAGTGACAGTGAAAGGCAGAAGTTAAAGGATGAAATCATTGCAAATGTAGAACAAATTCATAAGAATTATGAATCACATATGCCAAGACATTCTACACCTTTGATTGAAGAAAAACCTTCTGTTAAAGGAAGTTTGACCCCATTCTTAGGGGAAAATGAAATCTCTGCAAAAGAGATTCCCAAATTGGAAGAGTGGCCAACATTCTTTGGTCAAGGAGAATACAACCATATTGAGTTCATCACAACTATGGATATGTTGCAAGAAGATTTTCACATACCTGATGAAATTATAGTGGGCAAATTACACTCTCTGGTTACCAGAACTGCAAAGAAATGGTATTACAAGATGAGACAAGATCATGGAAAACATGATTGTTCTTGGTGGAAATCTGAAGTGATTACAAAATGGGCCAACAATTCTTGGAGGTTCAAAATGGAGAATGCTTTTGAAAGTGCCATTTTTAACTCAGAAAAAGATAAACCACTTACTTGGTTCCTCAAGAAAAAAGACAGATTATCTACTTTACACCCAGATATGTCTGACACTATGATTAATATGAAAATATTAAGAAAACGTGGAGGAGAGCTAGAACATGCTATCAAGTGCAGATGTGTAGAAGCCTGTTCAACAGAGGACTAAATCAATGCAATGGAAGATATCATTACTAGAACAAGAATTGGTAAAACTTGGACTAAAATTCCTATGGAGTCCAAAATGGTCCCAAATATTTCCAGAGAGGACAGAAAACCTGAAAGACCTGTCTTCAAGTGTCATAAATGTGGAAGCACTTCACATTTAGCCAACACTTGCACCAAAAAGACCAAAATCAATGAATTTCAAGTGATTGAAGAAGGTCAGTGCACTGAAGAGGAGGAAGAATCTGACCTGAATTCTGAAGTCTCTGAAGATACACCAGTAGAGGACTATCCCATTGAAAACATTATAGCTTTCTTTGAGGTCACAGAAGTCCATACTCACCTGCCACAGTACAGTAAGGAATGTCATAACCTGATCAATATCCAAGATGCCAGAATGTGTAAAACCAAACCTGCTAGAGGTAATGGATACACTGCTGGAGCATCTTGTATCAAATCAATTCTGATTAATGATATTGAAGCCAAAGTGAATTTGTATACAGGGGCATTTTGTACTTGTGTAGGTAAAGATTATCTTCAAACCATACTCCCTGGATGGAAAAATGATCTATTAACAATAGAGGGTGTACAATTTAGTAGTGCCAGTAATAATATGTACCCTTTTGGTATATTGGACACTAATCTTGTATTCCCACACCCAGCAGGAAGTGTTAGAATGAAGACTGAGATTGTAATAATGGAAAATTGCACATCTCAACACATCATTCTTGGAAATGATTACTTGAATATTTATGGTATTGACATCAATAACCATAATGACATATATTTCACAATTGGAGAAAACAAAAGACAAAAATTTCCTTTTTCCAATATGACAAAAAAACATCAATAGTATCTTCTCAAAAAGATACTTATAAAGAAGAATTTGTTGCTAATCAACTTGTTGAAGCACAAATTAATCCATAATTGTCACCAAAGATGAGACATTAACTTATTGATGTTTTATACACACATAATAATGCATTTTCCTCTGATAGTGAACCATTAGGTGCTATAAAAGGACATGAAGTTGATATTACTCTTAATATTAACAGACCATATCCTCCAGTACTTAGAAGACCAACTCATCCAGCCAGTCCCAGAGCTAGAGAAGGCTTGGGAAAACATATCCAAGAGTTGATCCAACTTGGTGTACTGAGGAAAGTAGGCCATGATGAAGAAGTTGAAGTGAAAACACCTGTAATTATTACTTGGCATAATGATAAATCAAGGATGGTTGGGGATTTTAGAGCATGGAATACCTAAACAGTTCCAGATAGGTATCCAATGGCTAGAATTCAAGAAACCTTGCCCCAATTGTCTAAATCCAAGTATATACCAGCAATTGATGCATTGAAAGGCTTTCACCAAAAGATTTTGACTCCTAAAGCTAAGAAATTACTTAGAATATCATTTACTGTGGTATTTATGAGTATCTTAGAATGCCATTTGGTATTAAAAATGCACCATCTCATTATCAAATAATGATTAATACCACCTTTCCCACAGAGTTATCTGTAGCATGGCTGATCATTTATATTGATGATATCATCATATGCTCTTATTCATGTTCTTTGCACCTTGAAAGACTTGCAAGAGTACTTCACAAAGCTGCAGAAGTGAATATGAAGATTTCACTCAAGAAATGCAATTTTGGTTTTGAAGAGCTCAAAGAATTAGAAAATATTGTTTCTGGTTTAAGCTTGGGTATTGACAAAATAAAGTGGAAGCAGTGTTAGTTAAGCCAATACCCCAGAATGAGAAAGAAATGAGCTCTTTTCTAGGGTTTTCCAGGTATTATAGGCAATACTTAAAATACTTTGCAAGTCCAGCCAAGTCACTCTATATAATCTGTGATCAACAGACTGTATTTTAGATGACACAGGAGAGAATTAAAGCTTATGAGAAGATAAGGAAAGCTCTTACAGAAGAACCTTTAATCCTCATGCCTGACTGGAATATACCTTTTAAATTGTGCATTGATTCATGTGGAGATGGATTAGGGGAAGCCCTACATCAAGTCCAAATTATTGATGACAAACCTACAGAAAGGACAGTTTGTTACATCTCAAGACAAATCAAACCAACAGAAGCCAGATATGGTGCAAGCCAAATGGAGTTCTTATTTTTGGTATGGGCACTTGAGAAATTACACTATTATCTTGATGGCAGTGTTTTTGAAGTGATAACTGACAATAATGCCATGAAATCACTTCTTAACATGAAAACTCCCAACAGACATATGTTGAGATGGCAAATAGCCATTCAAGAATATAGAGGAAACATGAACATAGTTCATGAAGCAGGAAACATTCACAAGAATGCTGACAGACTTAGCAGGTGGGAATTAGCCAATGCTCCTGATACTCCAGCTTATGTACCTTTGGAAGCAGAACCACAAATTCCAACTGAGGGAGTTCACATAACTGATATTGGGACTGAATTTGTTGAAGAAGTCGGGGAATCTTATAAGCAAGACAAGAATTGCCATATCTTGACTTCCTTATTATATAAAGACTGAAAATATACATCTTTATTCAATGCACTGGATGAAGTTTTGAAGAATTCCTATTTTGAAGGAAGATTTCACTTGTTTGATGGGATCATTTACCACAGAATCAAACATTCTTGTGTAATGACATTGTGTAGCAGATTGCTTATCAATACCATTCTTCCTGAATTCCATGATAGCATCTACTCTGGACACCTGTCAGAGGACAGAACACTTGAAAAAGTGAAGAACTGTGCATGGTGGCCATCTTGGAGAAAAGAGACCATTGAATATTGCCCTACCTGTGACAGATGTCAAAAAGCAAACAGGAGTACAGGCAAGAAATTAGGACTTATGATTCATATTCAATAACCAAAATCCCCTTGGGAAGTTGTTGACATGCAGTGGGTAACAGCACGTCCTCAAAGTGGTGACAAGAGTTATAATTCTTGTTTGGTCATTGTAGACAGATAGAGAAAGACTCCCATATTCTTACCATGTAATAAAGATGACACTTCTATGGATACAGCTCTTCTTCTATGGAGTAGAGTTGTTTCTCATACAGGATTATTTAAGAATATTATAAGTGACAGAGATCCCAAGCTCACATCTTTACTTTGGATCAATCTTCATAGATTGTTTGGGACTAAGCTATCATTTTCTACAGAATATCACCCTCAAACAGATGGGCTAGCAGAGAGGATGATTCAAACTTTAGAAGACATTATAAGAAGATTTTGTGCTTATGGGTTAGAATTCAATGACTCAGATGGCTTCACCCATGACTGGTGCACTCTGATACCTGCATTAGAATTGGCATATAAGACATCAGTCCATTCTTCCACAGGACAAACTCCTTCTATGTTAGAAAAAGGATGGAATCCAAGACTCCCAGAAGACACACTGAGGAAAGACTTGATTGACATTCATCCTACAGCTTACAGCTTCAAGATAATGCTTGATAAAGTAAAACATCATGCAAAACAAAGTATGAATGATGCTTTTAATTATGCAAAACAGAAGTGGGACAAGAGTCATAAAGTACCATACTTCAAAGTAGTTGACTTAGTTCTAGTTTCAACCTTGAATTTCAATAATATCAAAGGCCCAAAGAAACTTCAGGATTCTTATGTAATACCTTTTGTTATTGTTGCCTTACATGCAACCAATGCAGTTCAAGTGGAATTGAGTGGTGAATTGGAAAATAAACACACCACTTTTCCAGTCAGCTTTATAAAACCTTATCAACCAGCTGATAAAGAATTGTTTCCTTTGAGGAACCCAACTCTTTTAACTGTACCACCAGTGGAACAGAATGAAGACAGAAATATAAATAAAGTCATTCAAGAAAGGAGACTTAGGGGTAAGAATCAAAGAGAATATCTTGTCAGATATAGAAATCCAGTCCATGAAGATGAATGGCTGGCAGAATCAGGAATACCTGGCTCAGATAAACTCTTAAGAAGATTTAGACATGAAAGAAGGCCACAAGCCTGAATATGTCTATAAATGTGCTTCAAATTACTTGATCTGAGAAATGTAAAGAGGTTGGACAGTGGACATTAACCCCCTTTGGGGCTTTTATTATTTATACCATTGATAAAATTTTAGTACAATTTTATTTTTTGGTGGGAGGGAATGTGAGCCTTGAGGTATATTTTACATACCCAAATAGGCCACAATTATCTTAAAAAGAAATTGTGGATTATGCATAACTCATAAGTCATGCATATATCCAAAATTCATCATTTTTGATTTAAGAAAATATGAATAATGTTTTATTGAGTAAGTAAATCCATGGATTTAAGGCCAGATTTGGATTCTACACATAAATTCACCTAGGGTAGCTCCATATAGTGAATAAGCTCAAATCAACTCTTTGAGGTGGTAATATGGAAAATGCTTCAATACCACATAAAAGATCCGTGAATTTTTTTGTTTTTCTCTATTTCACACCAAAATAATGGGAATGTGAGAAATCCCATTTTACATACACACTAAGAATAGTGTTGTTCATGTTTTGGGCACTTAATATTATGGTATTCCTACATGCACTTTTGGTCCACCCATAGTGGATATCTCACTTGAAGCTTAAAATTCTTTTTTGATGTAAAAAATAGGCAAGGGGACAAAAGACATCAAAGAGAGTCAGGGTACCCAACTTCTGAGGCCTCTGAGGCGTGGACAGTTCCAAAAATTGGATCAATGGCTGATCTTGGCCCAATTAGTAAACTAAAACCTTTTGGGAACTTGGTTACCATGTTACAACTTCAGTAAATCATGAGAAAATAGCAAATAACCTGCTATTTTGATGTGCCAAGGAGGTAAAGAACTACTTAGACTCCTGTGAATATGTCAATTCTTAATGACTTACCATGAATAAACCCCAAAAGAGTAATTAAGACCTTTTTTGGACTAGTATCCATTGATTTACCTCATAGCAACCAGCCATATACTGCTATTTGCAATTCTACGTAGAATTGAGGTAAAAACTTCAAAAATTTATTAAAAATACAATTCTTAATGAATATTTCTGAAGCTTTCAGGACCAATTAAAAACTGTAAAATGCATATAAAAACTAAAAATAATTATACGTTTATATGTAAAATCCAAAGTTTTACTTACAGTCTATTTTTGATGATTCCATGTGAAACACAGAATCTTTAAAAATGTACAGAAAATACATTCTGTGATGAAATTTCCAATAACATTGATAACTTTGAGAAATCAATGATTATTTTGGAATAAAAGAATATTTACATTTTTTACTCCTTTTATTCTTAACCATAAATGGGTTGGTAGTCACGTAAAAACCTCCATTAAGTAATTATGATAATCTTATGTGACAAAAATTGATGCGCTCAATAATCCAAAAGGTTTTATTGTTTTTTCACGCACCGATTTTTCAGTTTGCTCCATGGAACACCTCTGTGAGCTGTCTTAGACTTAAAAGAGGCCTCCTCTTGCTGGTTTTTCCAGATAATCACATTATTATATTATACCTTTATTACCAAACAAGTAAGTATTAGTTAAAACTATTTCTTAAGTGTTTTATTCTTTCAGAAAGCAATCAGAAAGACGTGAAATCATAGAAATCAACTATATCTTTTTTAATACTGTTATAAATCAATTTTGATCCATTAAATCCACAATTCCACGTCCAATTTCTCTACTATTATCTTCTAAAAGGTTCATTGGATTAATAGTGAGTGATTTAACTTAATTCTTAAAGTTTTTCTTTAGTAATAGTTTTCTTCAAGAATTATCTTTATAATTATTTTTGTAAAAGATAATTATATATCCAAATAATTTTATTATTTTAATAAAAGTTTTTATTATTAAATTCTTCTTGTAATTGATTCTTGTAGACAATTACTGCTTACTGTTATAATCACTCGTAGTTTATAACACATAAAAGAAATAATTCTTTAGCTATTTAAGTGTGGTTATGATAATTTTTTATTATTATATTTCATAAGAACAGTCATAGTACTGTTGAATAATAGTAATATTATCAACTGTTTCATACACACATCTTACAATTAAGGCTTTTACATGACTACCAACATATTCATGGTTAAGAATAAAAAGAGGAAAAACTTGAAATCTTATTTTAGTTCAAAATAAATATTAAATTCTCAAAGTTATCAATTTTCTTGAAAATTTCATCACAGGTGTATTTTCTGTAAATTTTAGAAGATTCAGTGTTTGATGTGGAATCATCAAAAATGAACTGTAAGTAAAACTTTCAATTTTACTTATTAAACTATTTTTTATTTTTGGTTTCTTGATGAATCATGAAATTTTCCATTTGTCCTGAAATTTTCAGAAAGATTCATTAATAATTGTATTTTTCATTAATTTTTGAAGTTTTTACCTCATTTATATGTAGAATTTCAAATAGCACAGCATAGCTTGTTGCTATGAGGTAAAGGAATGGATACTAGTCCAGAAAGGATTTTAATTACTCTTGAAAAATTTATTCATGGAAAATAACTAATAATTAACATGGTTACAGGAGTCTAAGTGGCTCTTTACCTTCTTGTCACATCAAAATAGCAGCTTATTTGCAATTTTCTTATGATGTAATGAGAGTTTAACTTGGTAACCAGCTTCTCAAAAAGGTTTTAGTATTCTTATAGGGCTATTATCAGCAATGAATCCAATCTCTAGATAGCTCCATTCCTCAGAGGCCTCAGATTTTTGGTACCCTGGCTCTCTGATGTTTTTTTGTCCCCCTTAGCTCTTTTCATGTCAAAAGTAGCAATTCAGGATTCAAGACTGATAACCACTATGGGTGTACCAAAAATGTATGTGATGCTACTGTATTTTTAAGTGTCATAAACAGGCATAACCCTTCTCACATTCCCATCATTTTGGCATGAAATTCAGAAAAAAGAAAATTCCACAATTCTTTTGTCTGGTATCGAAGTATGTTCCATATTACCACCTCATAGAGTTAATTTAAGCTTATTTACTCTATGGAGTACCCTAGGTGTGCTTTTGTGTAGAATCCAAATCTGGCCTTAAATCCATGGATTTTCTTACTTAAAAAAAAGTTATTCATATTTTCTGAAATCAAAAATGATGAATTTTGGATATATGAATGACTTATGGGTTATGCATAGTTCACAATTTATTGTAATATTAATCTTATCCTATTTGGCTATCTAGAACATACCTCAAGTCTTACACTTTATAATTTTGCCCTCAGTTGGGGAACTGCTGGGGTGCCATCAAGAGGAACTCTTGGGGTTGTAGTAAGAAAAGCTTGAGATATGGCCTGAAATGTTGTTTTTCTTGTAGGAGGTTAATGTTGAAAAGGTATTATAAATTAAAAATGAATTTAAATTTTAAGTGAATATAAAAATTAAATTATTATATTAAGACTTGAGGTTCAAAGATCAAAATCAATGAATTTATTAAGGTCAATAAATAAATCAATGTGTATTGAAAGAAAATTCAATTATAATTCATGAGAAGAATCAAATAAGTAAAAGTGAAACTTTGGGTAAGTCAATAAATTAATTTTCAAATGAATTCATTACTCAAGATCAAAATATTGAGGAATTAAAATCAATAATTTATGAGAAAAATAAATCAAAAATAAAACAAATTCTTTAGGAAAGACCAATCAATAATCAAATCAAAATCCAGGAAAAATCTTCAATCAATTTCTTGAATTCAAAATCAAAGTTATGTAAAATCAATAAATCAAAAAATCAATATCAAATTAAAATCTTTATATGAATCAAAATTCTTGAAGAATTAATAAAAATTAATCTTTATGAAAGAATCTTTTGAATGAAAGTAATGTTTTAATCAATCTGAGAATTAAAATTAACCTATGACCTGAATTAAAATTGACAGGAATAAACAAATAACTAGAAATGGTCAGCAAAAATTTTTTTAAGAGAAAATAAAAGTTTAAAAAATATTTAAACTAATTTTTAAAGAGAAAATCAATTTTATAGAATTAAAGAATGATTGAAAATTGAGATATTTGAAGAAAAAGTCATCAAGATCTTAAAAATATCATAATTCAAGAATGAAAGATTTTGAAATTTAAAAAATACAAAATAAATAATGAAATAATCAATTATTAGTTAATTAATCTAATTTCACAAGGGCTCTTGGGGATAAAAAGAGTGGCCTGGAACTGAGTAACAAGGGAACTCACTTTGAAGACTAAAATTAATCAAAGCAATAAGAAAGAATATATTTGTTTAACAAGAATATTGCAAATACAAACATAAGATTAATAATAAAAATGAAAGCCAAATAACCAAAGAAATGGAATTAGTAAAAGGATATTATCACTAATATCCACTGACAGGCAAGAAAAGAGTTGAAAATGACGGACTTAATAATATCCCTATTAACCATCAAGAGGAGAGAAAAGAAAAGATAAAAATAAATTTTAATAGATTAATTAACTGGTGGAAAATGCTCAGGGCTGAGAGAGAGGCTGGTATATATGAAAAGTTGAGAGCTTGACTCCTTCAGGCTGACAAATTCTCTGTATTGAATCCTTAAAGCTGTATTGATTTCTTAAGGAAATTGACACCTGGCCAAATTGGGAAATGAACTGGGTTGAATGATCTTCCCAGGGTCTTTTGCTGAAATACAGGCCTCTATGGAAAAAAACTGTATTAAAATAAATATAGTTGGCAAGGTGGATTGATGGGGCATTGACACTTGACACCAATTTTGGAACTTCCTAGGAAACTGCAAGTATTCCCTTGGGGGAATACTGCATACTGGAGAAGAGCCAATACCTGATTATTGAGTTGATTTGTATTGAAGAAAATTCTTTTATTGAGACTTGATTAATCCTTTTGAAAATATTATGCTATAAAGGCTGGAACTTATTTCTGAATTTGAAGTATGGCCCCTTAATTTGGTCACCATTGAATTTCTGGTAAAAAAAGATGCATAATGGCATATAAAACCATTTAAGGCACTTTTGGTTCATTAATGGAAAAGGCCGCCAAAGATTTCTGGAGGATGGCCTCAACAAACATTTGAAGCTGTGGGTTTGAAGGCTGGCTGGGGTTTTGGAAATTTTTGGCTTTTCGGCCAAAACAGGCCTGTAAAGGCACAAAACTGTATTTTCACAAAAATTCACAAATCCCAAAGTTAAGCCCCATATGGTCTAATATTTCCATTTTGGAACATTTCCTATATTTAATGGAAAATGGAATATCATGGCACAATTTTCAGAATGTTAAAAACCCTATTTATAACTTAAAAAGGATAATCAAGCCTTTTGGGCTGTATCTCTCCTGTTTACTAGGAAATGCACAAAAGTGAATCAGAATGGCCTAATGATGGTGAAGGGGCCAGTTTGGCCACAAAATGCCAATTGGGGAAAAATTTCATAAGTTGGATATGGCAGGGATATTCCACAAATTGGTACAAGAGGGTGATTGTCAATGTTTGTGACATTAACTTCATTACACAATCCAATTAAATTATCCAAAGCTCTTTTTAAATGAAGCAAAACTACATCTTTTGATTTTTGAAAATATCAATATTAGGGGGTGTCAAAGTTACCAAATCCCACACTCAAAATCCCGAGTTTTTTTTTGCCAAAATCCCACATTAATTTTTTGGGATTTCAGAAATCCCACACCTAAAGAGGTGAGGTATTTTGAGGTACAAAAACCCAGGTTTTTTGGTACCAAATCCCGTGTTTAAATACCAAAATCCCACCTTTAGCTTCCCATAAAGGCACATTTTTCAAACACACAACTCAGTAAGGGCATGTTAAATTGCATAAAAATTTCCTTCTCTTGCATAAAATCTAAATACACTCATCATTTATTAAGTTATTTGATTTCAAATTTCATTTACTACCAGCCGTTTCTTTCTTTACCATGCCCAAGGCATCGCAAAGGCTACCTTTACTTCAGACCTTGAACTCACTTCAGTTCATCGATGCTTTCAACTCTGATAGTGATTCTGATATCCAGGAAGATATAATCTTGTTAGATATGATAACCTCACAAAGATACATCAATCCTTGTAGAAGATATCCATCTCATTACATGTATACAATGAATGATTTACAGACATTCTCATCTGAAAAGTTTCGACAGCTATGTAGGACAACACATGAATCATTTGAAAAATTGGTTGCACAAATTCAAGCTGATAAAATCTTTCAAAACTCATCACAAAACAAACAACGCAATCCTGCCATCCAATTGGCTGTGGCATTATCAAGGCTAGGATCAAATGAAAATGGGGCCGCTTTGGGAAAGATTGGAATGTTGTTTGGAATTAGCCATGGGGCTATTGTGTTGTACACTCAAAGAGTCATTCAGATATTAATGAAGCTGAAGCGCAAAGTAATTGTGTGGCCAACAATAGAACAACGCAGAGAAATGTCTCAAGTAATGCAAGCAGAAGGCTTCCCTGGGTGCATTGGGTTTATTGATGGGAGTCTCATACCATTATCACAACGTCCTCCCAATGATGGTGAAGCGTATTTTGATCGCAAAAAAAGGTAAGCTGTTGAATCTTTATTCTTTATTTCAATCTTACTGATGGTTTACATATAAGGTATTCTATGTCAATACAACTGGTTTGCGATATCAACAAGCAGTTCACTGCTCTGCATGTTGGTTGTACTGGGTCACTTCATGATTCGAATGTCTATCAACATATGAAAATAGCACAAACACCTCAAGAGTTTTATGAAAAGGATCAGTACTTACTTGCAGATTCGGCATATGCAAGCTCTCCTTGGGTTGTTCCAGCATATAAGGGAGTTGTAGCACATAATGAAGACAACCGTTTGTTCAATTACTGTCTAGCAAAATCAAGGGTCAGAATCGAGCATGCAATTGGCATTTTGAAGGGGAGGTGGTTTTCTCTAAGGGAAATGAGAAATCAAATGAGGTATAATCATGAAATTGAATATTTTGTTAGTTGGGTTGTGTCTTGCACGATTTTACATAATATGTTAGCTCAAATTGGTGATGAGTGGTTTGATTTATATGAAGATGATGATCCACCACAAGTGGAAAATCTGGCCAACAATGACATTGGGGAAGATGTGCTAAATATGCGTGAGAAAATTAAACCAATCACTTTGGCATGGAAAAATAGTCAATTGTAAATTTCTTCAGGACCAATGTTTTATGTACTTAATTTAATGGCATACAACGGAGTGGAGATGTTATTCATAAAATAAAAGTATTTACAATTAACATTTTTTACTTCTTTTTTGATCCTGCATATTTCGTTCAAAGTACCCATTGACTCTTGAATTTATTTCGGTGGGTGTCATTTTCAAGAATTTGTCACCTACATTAAATAATTTATGGTTTATTTGAAAAGAACATCCAAAATGAGTAATTGTGTCATGATTGATAATTTCTGGAGGTGGTTTTGTTGTATCATGACCCATTGTTGATGTCTTCCAAAGTATTTCCATGATGCCAGGTTTTTTTGAAAAATCGATCTCCATTTTTAATTCAGGGAAGTGTAAGCCATCTCCAGAGGGGGTGAAGATAGTAGGAAGTGAAAGGAAATCTTTTTTCGATACAAAAGAAAAAATACCATAAGTCCAGGCATTGAGATCGTTTAAATCTTTGTGTGGCTTATTGAAAAATCCATCTTGGGTGACAATGACATTGGTAAACGATTTGAATCCTTCCTTGGGATTGGCAGAAGTCCATTTGAGTTGACTGAAGTTGGGTAATTGGGCTGCTTCCATTAATGATTGATTTTCATTTGCTGCTAATTTTTAAAAATGGGAGATTCTTGAGTAAATGAATTCGTCATATTCATGAAGCTTGATCCATTTATTGTTATCTGTTTCAATTTGATGAGGAGTTAAACCAGGTTTTCTGGAGTAAACACCTAATAATTTTGTAATCAGTTAGTAATTATTAAGGGAATATGACAAAAAGATCACACACCTGCAGATTTTCCAGCATCAGAACCAGATCGAAACCCAATACCTTTCATAATGCCACCTTCAAGTTGCTTATTGGTTTTAATTTCTTGTTGATTTTGAGATAAGGACATTAATGTCATGACGATTTTTTGCAGCATTTGAGAGTGGCCAGAATAATTATCAAATGGGGTTATTTCATATATGATGACAGGCAAAAACGGCTTGGATGTTTTATTAATGAGGATATAAGGATGGGGGAGAGTGTTAAGTGATGGAAGTTTTAACCATGAGGCATTTGAAGATTTCTTGTCAATCGAAATTGTGGAAAAGTTTTTAAATTCTTTTTTGGAATGGCCAAGGTGAGACATTATTTCTTTTGAATCATGGATGTGTTGTCTTTGGCTTCGGGTGAGCTTTCTTTTATTATTTAAATTGGTATTATTATCCTCATGATGTTCTATATTTGGTTTAGTCCTAACCATGACATCAAGAGGAGTAATATGAGCTTCATCATCTTCCAAATCATTCTGATGATGTGCTGAGTCTGGTTTAGTCCTAACCATGACATCATCAAACTGATTGGAAGAATGAGAAGGAGGAGGAGATTTTTTTTTGAATTTTAAGGATGATGGAAGGGATGGGAAATGAAATGACATTGCAAAAGAAACCCTTATAAATAATCCACCCCTACATGAACAAATAAAACAAAAATTAAAACAAAAAAGAAAAAAAAAGGTTAGTAAAGATCATAATCCAAAAAAAAAAGTCGGAAATAGATAATGATGGGTGATGGTTAGTAAAGATCATAATCCAAAAAAAAAAGTCGGAAATGGATAATGATGAGTGATGGTTAGTAAAGATCATAATCCAAAAAAAAAAAAGTCCGAAATGGATAATGATGAGTGATGGTTAGTAAAGATCATAATCCAAAAAAAAAAAACTCGGAAATGGATAATGATGAGTGATGGTTAGTAAAGATCATAATCCAAAAAAAAAAAAGTCGGAAATGGATAATGATGAGTGATGGTTAGTAAAGATCATAATCCAAAAAAAAAAACTCGGAAATGGATAATGATGAGTGATGGTTAGTAAAGATCATAATCCAAAAAAAAAAAACTCGGAAATGGATAATGATGAGTGATGGTTAGTAAAGATCATAATCCAAAAAAAAAAAACTCGGAAATGGATAATGATGAGTGATGGTTAGTAAAGATCATAATCCAAAAAAAAAAACTCGGAAATGGATAATGATGAGTGATGGTTAGTAAAGATCATAATCCAAAAAAAAAAAAGTCGGAAATGGATAATGATGAGTGATGGTTAGTAAAGATCATAATCCAAAAAAAAAAAAGTCGGAAATGGATAATGATGAGTGATGTATGATGATGATTATAAAAAAAGAAAGAAATAATGATGGGTGGGTGAGTTGTGGATGATGATGGTGATGGGAGGTGCAAAAAAATGATTAAAATATTTTAAAAGACCAAAAGGACATTACCTACAGAAAAATTTAAAAAAAATTAGCAAAAAAGGATTGTGATTGAACAAAAAGAAGAGAAATTCACTTACCTGAATTTTGAAAAAAGTGAGTTTTTTTTTCAGAGGGAAGGGTGAAAAATAAAAATAGAATAAAAATAATTGAGAATTGACAAATCAAATTTAAAAAATTTGGTGATTTTTTTTAAGAGGGAGGAGTGAAAAGCAAAAATGAAAATTAAAATTTGAAATTCAAAAAAAAAAAATTTAAAAAAAGTTTTTTTTTTTTTAATTGGGAGGGGTGAACAGTAAAAAAAAAAAAAAAATTCAATGAAATTAAAGGAAAAAATCAACTTTAAAAAGCAAATTAAAAATTAAGAATTAAAAATCAAAAATCAACTGAACAAGGGACTTTGCCCATTTAAAAGTTGAAACCCTTCAAAATGAAAAATAACCATTAAATTTAAAAAAATATATAGAAAAAGATGAAAAAATTTCCCAACAAACCATAAAATGACATTTTCATAAAAAAGGAAACAAACTGTCATCGAATTTGATTTTCGAACAGACTTCATATAAATGCTCAATGCAAAACTTGCCCAAATTTGCAAATCTGCCGCAAATTGCAAATAAATGTCATATGCACTTGGAAGGGCAAGTTGGTGCGTCAATTATGCATAAAAATTTAAATTTCCCTTTGGTAATAAAGTGGAGTTAGATTTCATGACATAAGATCAATAATCAAACAAGCACCATATATAAATTGATCACATTACACATATGTAATAAGTTATTTTTTATTGACTAATGCCAGAATGCGTTCCAGCTCCCCGATTGGCCTGCTTGATGACAATGCCGCTATAGTGAGATCCATCTGGCATTGCTTTTCCTTCAATTCCAATTCACGATTCCACTTTTCTTTTTCAAATTCATGTTTCTTTGCATTTTGCTTCTTGTCAAACTCCATTTGTTTTTGTAGCTTGACTTCTTCAAACCGTTGTTTTTCCATGTTGCACACTTTCTCTTCATTCCACCTCTCCCTGTCCCACTCCAAACGTGCATGATCACTTATTTCACGGGCTAATAAGCATGAATTTTGTCAGTAGGATTCTTAATAGTATCCATAATTGCAAGTCATACCTTTGTTCCGTGATTCAAGTATATTTGCATAAGTAGGTGCAAACATATCCAGCGACCTTTTCCTAGAACCACTCTTGTCATTCAAGTTGGGTGTCATGGCTTAATTACGCTTTTGTGCTGAATGCATTATGGATTTACTTTGCTGATCAAAGGAGGAATAATCAATATTGGTGTGAATAAATATGACTCTTAAATGTACTTACCAAATCATCTTGAAGGTTTTCCACTGGAACCAAGTTATCCTCATTATGAAGCAAACGATCCAGATTGTGAGGTGAATCCAAGTGATTATTCTCCTTTGAAAAGCAAATGGGCTTTAATTATCTGAGGTATAAAAAGGAAGAGACCATAGCGTACCTTATCAAGCAAAACATCATCATCATCACCATTGAGACTGTCTTTTTCTTGCGAATCATAGCTTGCAATGGGAGTGACATTGGGCTTGTGGCCAAAGAGCACATCCATTTCTGCATAGCAAGGACACATACTTTCCAGCTTTTCACTCATGGATTTTATTCCTTTACTCTCATCTTCTTCCGTTATTCCAGCCCCAGTTAAGTTTTCAAATTTTTTGGCTGCCATATATTTCTTTTTATATGTTCGCCATCGATCTCGGATGCTGCTTGAAGGAGGTCTTCCAATAGTTGTTGAACCGCTAGTACCAAAACATGACTTGAAATTGGACTTGACTGAAAGCCAATTAATTATTGTTAAATAATCTGTACGTATTAAGTGACCTGATGGATGAGGCAGGCCAGAGGTGATCTTCATGTCTGTCTTGATTTGTCTTGCTTTGGATTGAGGCATTATTATATGGATGATGAAGTATAAATGGACTATCAGCTGTTCGGTCAGATTGTCCAAAATGGAGTTCAGAAGAACATGTTGTACAGGTATGAATTGTGAGTACTCATTTGGGTTAGGTTTCAAGCTGAAATCCCAGATGCATGGGATTTGGTCAAAATACCATGGGATTTATACATAAAAAACCTGGGATTTAGTGTTGGGATTTGGGTTCCAAATCCCGTGTTATTTTAAGGCGGGATTTGGTGACTTTGACACCCCCTATTATCTGGTTTTTTTTGTAAAACCCTTCCTAATACTATTCATTAAAGTTGAATTTCTATCAATCTCAATTACTGCAGGATATTTAAGGGTTTTTTTCAGCTTCCTCCGTATTGATGTTAAGAAAATAAAAAGCATAAGAAATTGTTTTTCTTATTCAAATGAACCCCACAATATGGAATAAAGGCCTTTATACTGGGTTTTTTGTAATTAAAGTTCATGAGGATGGCATGTGCCAAGTCTTCAAGGGAAGGTGTGTGACAGTCATTGATTGAGTGAAAAATAAATAATGAATATGGCCATTTGAATCTCCCTGACTCAACCATAAGTAATTTCCATTTTTGGAGGTGTCAATGAATGCATCAATGAGCCTTCTACCCTTTACTTTATTCTTCATGATTTTTTCCTTCTGATTGTTAATTCCTCAAAGAATAAATTTCCTTTAATGATCTCTTTGAATACAAAGATGAGGCTGAACTAACCTGGGAAGGATATGGTTGAGGAAAGTTATACTATTTGATAATTCTCTTGAGGAGAAATCTTCCTGACTGATGTATGAGCAATCATATTTTCACTAACCTGATGATTATTCTCATGGGTTTTTGATTTGGAGGGTCCAAGTGTTTTTGTTGGCATATTGCCAGGGATAGAGCCTTAAAGGGTGGTTCAAGCTTTTTGAAGTGGACCTTTTCCCTTGGCATTTTCCCTTGGGAATATAATCCCTAGAGCTGTCACACAGTATACCCTTCAGTCCATGAAGCATTGAGAGAGTGGTCTCAAAGGCCCTCAAGAGGTTAATATTTAGTTTGATCAGAGGGAGGTTAAAGCACAATTACTTGACCAAAAAGCTAAAATGAAAGGAAATGTGGAAATGAGTCACAAGGCATAGTAAATGGAACTTTAGTAATGGATGAGGGACTTTGAGGGGAAAAACCCTCCAAATAAACACAGTATCAAATTTAAAAAAGTAAAAAACAAGAAAATTGGTTCTGTTTTTTGAGTGGAAGATATACAGCTAATTATTGTTAAGTGACTCAATTTTCAGTTGAAATGGGACAAAGGGCCCTTGTGTGAATTCACCAAGAACTACAATAGATTTACCAATTTGCTTTTTTAATCAAATTGCAGTAAAGTTCCCCTCAGGGATACCATTATTTTCTCATTTCTGAAATGTGATGATGCCCTAAAATAATTAAATTCACAGTTCTTTCTAGTATTCATTGTTGGTGACTTCATGGCCACAATGAGGATTTTGATGGGGGGATCAATTTGATTTTCCCTAAATTATTATTCTTGCAATCAAGTATAATCAATCAAAATAGACAAATTATTTCAAGTTACTTGCAAGCTCTCCTTCAATTCCTCATCCTTGTCAAAAAAATCATCTTGATCGCTATAAATCCATAATTCTCACTTCAATGAGCAATCAGAAGAATAATCTGGTCAACTGGCCATAAAACAAAATAGTCATTTTCTCACAATTGCACACAATCTGTGCATTTATGGAGTAATTCCACTTGAAATCACATTCAATTTTCCCACCCAAACCTCTTCTCTGGTGATCGGGGGACATTTTCCCATCAATAAAACCAGCAAATCCCTCAAATCCATCTTCTCAGCACTTGTGAGATTTCAATTTATCTCACTCAACATGCTTTCATTCCAAAGCCACCAATGATTCCTTTATCTCCTCACTTTACAAATGCTACTCATTTTAAACTGACTGGAACTGCTCCTCAGCCTCAAAATACTCCGTATCCAGCGACTAGTTTGAGAATTCAACGGGGTCATGAGTCGATAACGTATCATAGGCCCAAGTTGGACAACTTCAAAAAAATGTTCAGACGCAGGCCCTTGTTTGAATGAGCCCATCGGTGCTCTAACGACTCATTGGTTTAGTGAAGATTCTCAAGTTGACATGTTCTTATGATGCATTGGAAGCTATTTCTTTCCCGCCGTCACCGACTTAGAAAATGAGCCATGAAGCAGGCCGAAAAGCGGAATGGGATCCAATGGACTACTCCCGTTCTGAGACTGACAGTGAACAGATGCCAATCAAGCAAGCAATCCCAGAAGACGCTGACTGCTTTTGCCGGCTGAGCTACGCCCAAACTTGCTTTAGTCACTCAACCACTAAAGAAAGCATAACTAGCTTTGGTAATAAATCCCTTTTGGGTATTTTTTTCCTTAGACACAAGGCTTGAAAAGCTCATTCCACTTGGTGCAACCGCCTTTGAATCCGCTCCTGCTTTCCATTCAAAAGGCTTGATTGCACTCCAAGGGCTAATGAGGTTGCCGCAGCATGCCCTAAGGACTTGGCCTCGAAAAGCAACCTGGCTCTTTTGAAAGCTATGCTCAAAGCTATCTAGTTTATGCCATCGCAAAAAAAAGTAAGATTAAAGTTCACAATCAGAAAAGCATAATCAAGTGCCTTTACCAATAGTCAAGTCGGCAATTCCCCAAAAGCTTTTCTTTTAGCTATCGAACTTTTCAAACAAAGATACACTCAAAACTTGACTTTGAGTACGTTTGCAGACATGTCCTATATAAGTATTCTAGGAAAACATGGTCAGTAGTTTTCTACCAAACGCCTTCATACGAACTGGTTTGAGACGATATTGCCAATTTTGCACCACCAAAGCCACTCACGTCTGCTAAAGAAAACTGATCGTAGTTCAGCACAGCTTTGAAAAGATTCAACTCGAACAAAATAAAATATCAGTGGCGATTGCGGCATGGATTCGTCCCAATCAAGTTCCGGTGCTTATCCAGAGTATCATGCTCACAGGTCGCCCACTCACGAGTCTCACCACTCCCAAGTTTCTCAAGGCTCATCGGAAGAAACTGCAGATAAACTTTTCAAGGAATTCATAAATTATTCTTCAGGGTCCTCCGCTGCTCAAGTTGATGAAGATCAGATGGCTGAAATTCAATTCGAGGCTGCTCCTCCCATACCTTCCCCGTCAAGGCCCAGCCCTTTTCTTGTTTCTCCGAGCAATTTCATGCGTGGGCCAAGTGATTTGGTCCTAACTGGCACCTTCATCCCATGCTCCCCTGAACCCAGCGCGCTAGACATTGACTTCATTGAGAGAACGGAGCCTCTGCCTTCTCTCTCCCCTGTATCTTTCCAGCGCCCAACAACTTCAAGCTCAGAAATGCAAACATGTGATCCTGCAGCAATAAATGTTCTTTGGGGGCCTTATGGCGAAGCTTTGCTAGCCAGTACTTTGGGAACTAGAAGCAGGACTGCTCCTGCCCCCCCTCCTCGGGCGCTGCCTACAAGCTCCTCTATACTCCCTTCAGCGGCCGTACCGAGCTCGCTCTCGAGCACATCCGCCAGCAGTAGCGAATCCCCTTTCGAAGGTTTCAGGCTACCCCCACTTCCTTTGCCTCCTCCTGTCTCTACTTCGCGTCTAGGTGCTACCAAGACCCAGACCAAGACCAAGACCGCGTCCAGCTCTTTACCAAAAGCGAACCCTTCACGTGGTCGTCTAGCTCCGAAAAACTCTACTAAGCGTGCCCGGGACGGTGCTGAACCCTCAGCCAACAAACGCCGTAAGAAAGCCCCTGTGGAACATGTCACTGGTAGGCTTTTAGCTACTAAAGCGCCCAGGGGAAAACCTTCACCAGCTGCAATTAAAATTAGCCCCACTTCCCGTCGCACCGCTACGCACCATGGCGCAAGTAATCCATCGTCCAGAAAATCGCCGGCTTCCCGCCGTTCCGCAATTTCCAACAAGTCAATCAAGCCCATACGGGAGCTTGATGTACCCTCATCCAAAAGTCGTCACAAGGATAATACTTTAAAAAATGTTACGAGTGGGCGCACGACCACCAAAGCCCGAAAGGGAAAGCCTTCACAGGCTGAAATCAAAATTACAACCGCATTTCGCCACAACTTAACTGGCCATGGCGCAAGTAATACTTTGTCCGCAAAATCGCTGGGGTCGCGCGGTTCTGCACCTTCAACGAGGTCAAGCATGCGTCTCAAGGAGCTTTCGGAGCTTGGATCCAAAACATCTCACAAGGATAATTCTTTGCAAGATGCTACCAGTCGCCCCTTAGTTATCAAAATCAAAGCCCCCAAGGAAAAGCCTTCACAAACTTCCGTGGGAATCACCCCCGCTTCCCAAGGCACTGGTACCGAACAGGGCGCAAGCAGTGCTGCGTCTAGCAAATCGCTGGCCTCGCCCGCTTCTGGTCCTTCGACAAGGTCAAGCAAGCGCCTACGGGATCTTACTGAGCCCCAACATTATTCAAAAATATCTCACATCGATGATCCTTTGGTGGAGGCTCCGGATGAGAAATCTCACAAGCGTATACAGAATGTTGCTGAACCCCCGACCAAAAGACGCCGCAAGGAAACTACTGTGGGAGAAGATAAGGGTGGACTCCTAGCTACCAAAGCGCCCAAGGAAAAGGCTCTACAGGTTCATAATAGAATTACCCGCACCACACGACGGACGGCCACTGATGAAGGCACGGCTAGCGCCTTTTCCGTCATATCAACACCCAAGCTTTATAAGGCTCTAATCCCAGTTGTGAAAAAAACCATACCCATTCAAATTCAACAAGATGATCTAATACCGCGACGTTTTCTCACTCCTCAAAGTAGTCACATTTCCGAAGAAGAACAGACGAAAATAACAAGGCAATGTCCTGTCTGTAACAAGGCCGTTTATGGAAAGGAAATTAATATGCAAAGGCACATTACGTCATTTCACGAAAATGACAATTACCTTTGCCCGCTTTGTGATTTAAAATTTCCTAACGCAAGTCTTGTTAAACGACATATTAAAGCTAAGCACCCTGAGAATGTTGAAAGTGCCACTTCTCATCAAAACCTGAGAAAGCCAACTCCATCATAAATTTGGAATCGGCTGATCCAGTTCATGTTGCGAAGAATCTTACTTCGATTCCATCCGAGAAGCTAAAAATCTCCATTCCCCAACAAAGCTCTTTAGATTCTAAGCGCTCTGACGCCCTTGAAAGTTCGGAGTCGGTTGATCAAATTAATGTTAGACAAAACGTTAGTTCAATGCCTCGCGAGCCTTTGGAAAATCCCGTTCAACAACGTAATTCAAAACCTGAAAAGGTTTGCCCAATTCGTAAAAAATTATTAGGTCCAAAATCAAGTAATTTGCGTCGTGACGTTTCTTCTGTACATAAATAATCTAAATACCCTTGCGAATTTTTGGTAAAGAATTATCTTATCAAGGTGATTTAAAAAGGCATATTAAATCAAAACATTTTAATAAAGTTGAAAAATAAATAAATAAATAATATAGATAATTTTAGAAAAATGATAATAATAATAAATTAAATTAAAGTCTGCTTTTTTTCTATTTTTTTATGTATCTTTTTTCATTGTTAATAATACAATAATAATAATAATAATAAGTCTATGTTATAAAAAATAACAAGGCAATGTCCTGTCTGTAACAAGGCCGTTTATGGAAAGGAAATTAATATGCAAAGGCACATTACTGTTAGAATGTAGAACTAAAGGTTTGCATTTCATTAGTCTTTTGCAGTAGTTAGAATCACGAAAAGATTGGTGACAATACCTAAAGGTGGATAACAAGTAGATAACAATAATGAATGGAAAAAGATGCGACGACTTAGAATCAACAAACAGCTATAATGACAAGATGAGTTAGTAGTTTGTAGTTAATAAAGTGATAACATGATAAGTTGTGACTATACCTGAACAATTGATGACAAAAGGTTATAAGTAAAAAGTAAACGAGTGAGAAAGAAGAGAAAGGAAACAAGGTAAAGAAAAGAAAGAGGGAAAGATGTTTTAGATAAGTAAAAAGTAAGAGTAAAAGATTGGACCGAGTTGAATTACTATTCTCTTGTCAGGAGTTGTGAGGACAGATTAAATAGTGATGATCGTTGGTGGTGATAAGCACTGACGATTGTTGTGGCGGTTGGGGGCTTGATGATCGTTGTGGCGGTTAGTCGACGACGATCATTGTGGCGCATATCCGATTTAGTGGTTATTGTGATTGGGCATTTTGAGCCATCGGAGTGTTGAATGTTCTAGTTAGTCTGATTTTTAACACCCCCCCTCACTCCCAGGTGCAAAACTCCCAAGGAGTTCAGAGCATGAGTGAGGACAGGCTTAGGTACAGATTTCGTGAGGAAATCTGCAAATACGTCCTTACTTGGCGTGTACTGAAGGCGTATTCGACCAGACTTGACAGCTTCCTTGACAAAATGTAGTTGAATGTCCATGTGCTTCATCCATTTGCTGTTGACATGATTGTCTCCATTTTCTGTGTTGATGCAACCCTGGTTGTCCACATATACTGGGATGGGCTCTAGGCTCTGCAGAATACCAGATTCTTGACACCATTGTGTCAGCCAAAGAAGCTCCGAGGTGAGATCACACAGCGACTTGTATTCTGCTTTGGCAGTCGAAAGGGGAACAGTGGGTTGTTTTCTTGTCTTCCAAACTACCTGGCATTGATTGAAACAAGCAAGATAACCAGTGATTGATTGTCTGGTGGCTTGGCAGTTGCCCCAGTCAGCATCACTGTACGCCAAGATTCCATAATGATCCTTACCCCTGTAATTCAGACTGATATCTTGAGAGCCATTTAAATATCATAAAACGTGAAGAAAGCCTTGCCAGTGTTTGCTACAGGGCATGTCTAAGAACTGAGAAAGACAGATGACTGAAAACAATAGGTTGGGACGAGTGGCAGAGCTTAGATAATTAATGCTTCCCACAGCGCTACGGTAGCTGATCCCCAAGGAATTGAATTGAGATACCTCCTCTGCAGTGGCTGGCTTGAGGTGACTATTTGGAACTAGAGGGGTAGAAACGGGTCAACTATCACTCATGCCATATAGTTCAATTAGGGACTTGGTATAGTGTTGCTGATCTAGCATAATGTATCCATCTCTTTGAGAGACTTTAGCCCCAAGCATAAGATTGGCTGTGCCAATGTCTTTGGTTTCAAACTCGCAGGAAATTTCAGTATCGAAGCCTTCAACTTCTTTCCCAAATAACACTATGTCATCTACATCCACATACAGCCACAAGGGATGTTTTCCGTTTCGGTGGAAAACGCATGGGTCAAGAACACATGCTTTGAACCCCACATCTAACAACCAACCTTTCAATCTCTTGTACCATGCAAGAGGTGCCTGCTTAAGCCCATATATTGCCTTGTTGAGTCAAAGGCAAGATTTTTGCTTGTCTCCCTTGAGGCCTTGTGGAAGGCTGAGGTAGACTGTCTCAGAGAGAGGAGCATTAAGGAATGCACTGCTGATGTAAATCCGGTGAAAAGAGAGGTTATTGGAGGCTGCAAAGGCAATTAATCTACTTAGCTAGTTGAGCCTCCCCGTTGGTGCCTATGTCTTATTGAAGTCAACACCCGCAGTTTGGGTGAAACCTTGAGCACAGAGTCGAGCCTTGTGCTCAATGACTTCGTTAAGGTGGTTTTTCTTTTCCTTAAAGAGCCAGGTGGTACTGAGAAGCTTATAGGATGAATCAAGATCAACCACGTCCCAGACGTTCAGCTTTTCCATCTACAAAAGTTCCCTGTTGACTGCTGCCATCCAGATTTCCTTGGCGCCACAGCTCATTGCTGCCTTAAAATTTCGCAGAGTCTCATACGCAGCAGTAAGAAGAGCCCCAGCTTGCCTGGAGTAAGACAGGATGTTTTGTTGATTGATATCACTGCAGACAAGAGTTTGATGGTGTGGATCAATGACCTTGATACAAACTGGAGGTCAATCTTGGCAACCACTAGCAGGTAGGGATGCAATTTCATCGGCTGGTAGGACTTCATCTACCAATTTTAGCTCAGATGTGGGCGTAGTGTCTTGGATACTTGACATCTGGACTTCATCTACTGGTTCTTGACTTTCAAGATCCAGAGAGCACTCAAGTGGCATGTGGAATTCATCTACCCCTTCCTGCCCTTCAATTGCATCCCAGGTGACATTAAGAGGACCTGCGTCGCCGCCTTGCTGTTTTAGTTCAGGAAAAATAGATTCATTGAACCAAACATGTCTTGAGATCACTACCTTCCTACCTGAGAGTCGAAGGATTCAATATTAAGAGTTATTTTCATACCCAAGAAGGATTCTTTCCTCTCAAGAGGGACAAAGATTCCATTCTTGATGTAAGGTTTGACTATGAAACAATAAGTAAAAATTACTAATATTTTACTTATTGTACTATGAATGTCCTTATAAATAAAATAAATATGATAAAAATAATTATTATAATAAAGAATTATTATGATTAAGGCGTAAAAATAATTATATTATTGAATAAATATAATAATATAATAAATAAATATATTAATATAAGATAATTAATATATTTAAGAGCACTTTATCATTGTTACCAACAAATAATAAAGGTGTGAAAAATTGTTTTTTATTAATAAAAACCAATTAATAACAATACTATTACTAAGATTAAAGTTATGAATTAATATAAATACTATTTATATTAATTATAGAATTATTTAAAGTAATAATAGAGAGAAAATATTATAATAAGAAGAAATAACCTACTTTTAATACTTAATCTAATGAGTTTAAATAATTTTATGCCAAATAATGTAAATAAAACTTATTTGAATTGTATTTAAAAATAAAAAGAAAAGAAATCATAGATTTTCTTGATTTTACAAACAAATAAGATTTTTAAGAGAACTTTAACAAAACAACTGAACAATTGAAGTAATCCCATCTAAAATTATTCTTATAATAAATAATACCTTGGACTTTAATAATATAAAAGATTTATGTATAAAGAATAAAGATTTTACCTTTTGATTTAATTGTTTTATTGTTTTGATGTGTCTGAGGGGAAAATAGAGTAAAAAGAGCTCTATTTATAGTAAATACCTCCCTTCTAGAGTCCAGTAAGCTTCTAGTAGATGTTTACTGATGGTATCCACTGGAAATGATCAAGAGTTCAAGGCTTAATGATTATTATGTCATGATCAAACCATCTTATCTCATTATTACGCCATTATTTAGAGTTATCACTATAACTCTAAGTTTGATGACATATCAGGCTTGGAAGAAGCCTAAACTTTGTGAGTCCTATTAGTATTGATCATAATCTAATAGTATTAACCAGTTCTATCACTTATATAACTGTTAAACTCAAAATAAAATTACAGTGAGTGATCATAAATGAATAATTTTAAGCTTAAACTTTGATCATTAGTGACTCTTAGGTTATAAATGCTACAGCTATTCTGAGAGTAAGCTCTGATAGCTTGGTATGTACTTATTAAAATTCCAAGAGCATTTAATTACATCATCAAAACTCTATTTTTGATGATTTTGCTTGTATCACATCTTTTCTGTTGAAATTCAATATTTTGAACTTCAAATGTTGATTTCAATGGGTTATAACTTGAATATTATGATACAAATTACATCATTCTTTGAATATGAAATAGTAGAATCTGAATATCTACTTTTTTTAAGCTTGGACCATTTTCACAACAAAGTGGTGAACAGCTCTAGTAATTGTGTTCAATAAACCCTTACAATTTATAACCTTGCTTAGAACTTGTCAAATAAAGTTCATATCTGTGTTCCTACACTAATAACATTGTGACCTTATTTTCTGTTTCACTCTCTATAATGTATATTTAAAGAGATATTAGCTAAAAACCATGAATATATGCATTGACCAAAAAAGTGCATATATTCAGCTTGATTCCTTAGGTATTGACTTTAGAGAATTGTCATAAAATTGATTTATGGATAGTTGTTCATGGGGAATCCAATGGTGCAATTTATTTGACATGTTGTTTCATTGGCTTCTGAGTTGAATAAGATTTTATGTCTTTTTTAGGGTATTATTACTTATTATTCAGTAATTATTGACTTTACAGATATGTCATAAAATCATATCTGTGAATTTTACCATGAGGAATCTGATGGTGTAATTTATTTAACATGTTTACTAATTAGATTCTGATTTAATTCAGAGTTTATATGTATTTATGGCATTTTTACTGGTTTTAAGATAATTATTATAAAGTTTTTCTTGTGACCTTTCTGGATATGTGGTCATATCTCAAAGCCTCACATTCCCTACCACCAAAAAAGATTGTACCACAATCTGATATAGTTAATTAGGGTACTATCCACTGTCCTCCCTCTCAATAGACTTTGTTATTCTTGAAGCTGAATAATGCTTAATTTTCTATTATTTAGGTTTTCTTTCATTTCTGAACCTTCTTAATAGTTTATCAGCATTTGTTATATATATCTCTCAAGTAGCCATTGATCTTCTTGAGTTGGATTTCTATACCTTACAAGGTATTCCCTTTCTCTTTTGTTTCTTGTCCTTCTTTCTTCAAGGACTTTGAAGACTTTCCATTCTTCTCCCTCCTCTAAAGGAGGGATTTCAAGTGGGGGTTTATTTATTAATGGAGATAATTCCTTGTAACTTGAGCTTTAAGGTTTTATCACACTTACAGGGAAAGCTGGGTCCATGTTCATTAATTCACCTGTGAGCTCTAATTGCACAGCATTAGGTCCATGTAGTGCGTTTATCATAAATGGTCCTGCAAAGGAATCTCTTAATTTCTTTGGGCCTTTTATATTATTGAAATTTAGAGTTGACACTAGGACCAAGTTTCCTATTTTGAAGTCAGGAGGTTTATGAATTTTATCCCATCTTTTTTTTTGCATACTTGAATGAATCTTGCATACATCTGTTTGCATGGTGTCTTGCTTTGTCAAGCATTAACTTGAAGCTACTTGCTGTTGGGTGTATATCCACCAAGTCCTTTTTGAGGGTATCCTAAGGGAGTCTTGGATTCCAGTGTTTTTCTAGGATTGCAGGTGTCTTGCCAATTGAAGAATGGATTGATGTTTTATATGCCAGTTCAAGGGCAGGTATTAATGTACACTAATAATGGGTAAAACCATCAGAATCCTTGAATTATAGGCCATAAGCACAGCATCTTCTGATCATGTGCTCTAATTTCTGTATCATTCTCTCTGCTAGAGCATCAGTTTGGGGGTGGTAAGCTGTTGAGAATGATAGTTTTGTTCCAAACAGGTTATGGAGGTTTATCCATAATGCTGAAGTGAATTTTGGGTCTCTATCACTTATGATATTTTGAAATACCCTGTGTGGCTAATAGCTTTATTCCATATCATTATGGCTGTGTCCATAGCTGTATCATCCTTGTGACATGGTAAGAACATTGGAGTTTTGCTGTATCTGTCAACTAATACTGGGCAAGCATTGTAACTTCTGTCTCCTCATGGAGGTAATGCTGTTACCCAATCCATATGCACTATTTCCCAAGAGGAGTTTGGTTCCTGGATTTGGATCATCATTCCAAATTTCTTTCCTGTGGATCTGTCACAGGTTTGGAAGTATTCTGCAACATTTTCCCTCCAATTTGGCCACCAAGAGCAGGTTTTTACCCTCTCTAGTGTTCTGTCTTCTGAAAGATGTCCAGCTGCAACACTATCATGAAATTCATGTAGTATAGTGTTTATCATAGTTCTATCTGTTAAAGCCATAACACATGTATGTTTAGTTCTATGATAGAGGATTTCATAAAGGAGGTGGAATCTTCCTTCATCATATGTTTTTTCCATGTTTCATCTAGTTTTTATGAAAGTGAAGGGTCTTTACAGTCCTTTATTAGAAGATGGCTTAAGATATGGCAATTCTTGTCTATCTTATAGCTTTCTTCAACTTGGTTAAAGAATGCTGTGCCAATGTCTGTAACACATATTCCTTCTATATGGTGCTCTTCCTGTGGTACCCATGCTTGATTGTCAGGGGTATTTGCTAGAGCCCATCTGCTAAGACCATCTGCATTTTCATGAATATTACCAGATTTATGAACAATAGTCATATTTCCTCTATATTCTTGGATAGCAATTTTCCATCTCAGAATATGTCTATTTGGAGTTTTCATATTTAATAGAGATTTTACAGCATTACATTCTGTAATTACATCAAATACTGTTCCATCCAAGTAATAATGTAATTTTTCTAAAGCCCACACCAAGCAGAGGAATTCCATTTGGCTTGCTCCATATCTTGCTTCTGTTGGATTTATCTGTCTTGAAATAAAACAAATTGGTCCTTCCACTGGTTTATCATTGATAATTTGTGTCTGGTGTAGTGCAGCACCTAGTCCTTCTCCACAAGCATCAATGTACAGTTTGAAGGGTAGTTTCCAATCTGGCATTAGAAGAAATGCGGCATTTGTTAAGGAATTTTTCAATTCTTCATATGCCTTCACTCTTTCTTCTGTCATTTCATAGACTGTTTCTTGATCACATAGTTTATACAAGGATTTGGCAATTTTTGCAAAGTCCTTTATATGCTGTCTATAGTAACCAGCAAATCCTAGAAACAATGGCATTTCTTTTTTGGTTTGAGGCATTGGTTTAAGTAGTACTGCTGCTACTTTATTCTTGTCTATGCCTAGACTAAGCCCAGATACAACATGTCCCAGTGCCTTTAGTTCACTATATGCAAAATGACACTTTTTCAGGGAAATTTTCATATTCACTTGCACTATTTTTTGTAGTACCCTTCCTAGTCTTGTAAGGTGATTTTCCCAAGTTTCTGAGCAAACTATGATATCATCAATATAGATAATTAACCATCCTTCTGATAATTCTTCAGAAAATATAGTATTCATCATTCTTTGATAATGGGAAGGTGCATTTTTCATGCCAAATGGCATTCTTAAGTATTCAAAAATCCCACAGTGGACTATTATCCTCAGTAGTTTCTTGGCATTGTCTGTTAAGACATTTTGATGAAAACCCTTTAAGGAATCCATGGCTGTAATGAACTTAGCTTGTGACAATTGTGTCAATGTCTCATGGATTCTGGGTATTGGATATCTGTCTGGAATGGTATAGGTGTTCAGGGCTCTGAAGTCTCCTACCATCCTTGATTTTCCATTATGCCAAGCTATAATGACAGGTGTAGTGACCTCTACCTGCTCATTATGTCCTACCTTTCTTAATACTCCAAGGTCCATTAATTCTTTAATGTGTACCTCCAAGGCTTCTCTAGCCCTTGGACTAGCTGGGTAAGCAGGTCTCCTTAGTAAAGGTGGGTAAGGTTTTTCCACATTAAGAATTATATCCACTTCATGCCCAATTATGGCACCTAGTGGCTCTTTGTCAGTTGCAAAGGCATTTTTGTACTTAAATAAGAGGTCAATCAATTTTTCTTTCATTTTTTCTGCTAATTCTTGATTGAATTCTGCCTCTTTGAGTTGTCCAGATATAAAAAGTTCCTTTTCTGGAATTTTTTCTTCATTCTTAATTACTGTGATTTGTTTTTTGTTATTTAAGAAGCCAAACCTTTGTCTTTTGTTGTCTCCTATGGTAAAATATCTATCTTTTTGGTTAGAGATATCTATACCATAAATTGATAAGTAGTAATTTCCAAGTATTAAGTTATTACTAGTACAGTTTTCCATTACTACAAACTCTACTTTAATTCTGACACACTGTGAGGGGTGAGGAAAAATTAGTGTTAAATCAATTATTCCAAGGGGCTTCATGCTCTCACTTGCACTACTAAATTTGACACCTTGTATTGGCATAAGTTTTTCTTGCCAGTCTGGGACTATGGTTTTTAAATAACATTTACCAACACAGGTGCAATATGCTCTTGTATCTAAGTTAACTTTTCCTTCTTGGTTAAAACCATAACAATGCTTATACTTGATTTTCCAGCTGTATATCCCATTCCTCTTGCAGGTTTGGTTCTATACATTTTGGCATCTTATATATTTTTCAGGTTTGTGTCAGATGTCCCAACTTGTGGTAAGCTTGAGCTAACATCTAGTACTTCATAAATTATATCAATATTATTAATTGGTGCATTAATTATATTGATTTCATTACTTTCAGAACTTTCTGACTCTTCTGTCTCTTTTTCAGAGTCAGATTTCTCCTCTTTGTCATTGTGGTTTTCTATTTTCACAATTTCATTCATATTTGCCTTTTTGAGGCAAGTATTGGCTAAGTGTCCAATACCTCCACAATTATGGCATTTTATTTGCTCATTATTGTTGGATGTATTGGGCTTGAAGGATTCTTTTGATTTATCGTTTTTGATAAATGGTTTATTTGGGCTTTCAATGTCCAATTTCTTACAAGTCCTGCCAACTTTTGTTCTTGTCACTATGTCTTCTAGTGCATTAATATACTCTTCTGTGGAGCATGGTTCCATACACCTGCTTCATAGGGCATGTTCTAGCTCTCCTCCACATTTCTTGAGTATTTTAATGTGCACCATTTTTTGTGACATTTCTGGGTACAATGCATTAAGTATTTCAACTTGTTTTGAGAACCAAGTTAAAGGTTTATCTTTGTCTGGGTCAAAGAAAGAATTTTCAAATGCATTTTCTATTTTGTACCTCCAGGCATCATTAGCTCACTTGGTGATTATTTCTTGTTTCCACCAAGACCAGGTATTTTTTCCATTTGTTTGCCTTATGCCATAATACCATCTTTTTGCAGATTTTTCAAACAATGAATGTAATCTTGCAATGATTAATTCATCTGGTATGGCATAATCTTCTTGTAGCATGTCAATTGTTGTGATAAATGACATGTGGTCATATTCACCTTCTCCTGTGAATGTTGGCCATTCTTTCAATTGAGGTGCTTCCTTCATTAAGACTTGGTTATTTTCTTGGTGACTCAAGTCTGTTATGAATGGATTTGACAATTCCTCTTTTGGTTTAAAAGGGCTTCTTATGTGAGAAAATGGTGTTGATAACTTTGGCATATTTAAGTTAGCCTTATTAATTTTATCCATTTTTTCATTAATGAGCCTTATTTCACTTTGAATGTCATCTTTCAGATGAATTCTTGCTTCATCACTCTTTTCCACATGGTCCAAAAGTAATTTTTGGTGTGATGAAGTCTTTTCTTCAAATATTTCTACAAAATACTTAATTTTTTTAATGTTTCTGTAGGATTATCAATATTCATGTCATAATTGATTGTGAAGGTTTTTTCTTTGATATCACTTATGTATTTTTACAGCTCTTGTTGTCCTTGTATTAATTTCTGAGTATTGTCAATTAATACTTTTGGTTTCTTATTTTCAATAACAAATTTTATGTTATCAATTTCTTTTTTATTTTGTACAACAAGTTTTGTTAAAGATGATAAGCTATTATTTATTTCTTGGAAAGATAATAAACTATTTTTAATGTATTTAAGAGGTAAAATACTATTTTTAAGCTCTGTTGAAGTATTTACAACATCAGGAGACAAGGTTATTTCTTTGGGAAATGGGGTTGTCTCATTCTTGGTTCCTCTTTGTCTTTGAATTCCATCAAAGTTCTGGCCATGTTGAAGACATTGTCCATGGCATGCTTTTGGAGCTTGGGGATCCTGTAGCTTGGAGAATATGGTTTTCTCCAATTCTTTTTCTTGTTCTTCTTCCCTTCTTGGGGAAGTGGGTTGACTTGGGGCTTGCTGGTAGAAGCTACTGGGGCTTCTTCCTTGGTTGCCTCCTTCTTTTGGGCATGATACTCCTTGATCTTTTTGATTTGAGGTTTGGATGATAATGGATTCCATCCATTGGAGTATCTCACCGTTTCCTGCTCTTTGAGGAACTTTTTCAGGATGTGCCAGGAGTTCATCACTCCTTGGTGTATTTGGGGCAACATTTCACAATCTTTGTCCTTGTACACTATGTAGTGCTGCTTGTACTGGCTCATGCAAATGTCTATTTGAGCCCTCTGAATGTGATTTGTACCTGTTTGAGTCACTCATACTTAGTTCCAACTCAGGTTCAGATATCATAGGAATTTCTGGGACTTGCCTTTTGGATAAGGCACTTCCTTGTGTGGATTCTGTTCCACTGGGGATATTTCCCTTCCTTTTCCCTTTTGAGGAATCAATTCTACCTCTGAGTCAAGCTCCATCTGATTGTATGGAGTATTGGGAGCCTCTTCTGGTAGTCATATTATAAGAAAAATAAGAAATAAGAGGATTTCAGAACAGGAATTCTTCTTATGGCAATTTATAAATGAGGTACTCACCTTCAGAGTCCTGAATGGTGGGTCCTGGAAAGTCCAATTTCTTGGCTTTCTTTTTCTTGGTAATTATTGGTGTTGGAGAACTTTGACAAGTTTCTTCCACCAATCTTCCAACAGTGGCTTGGTTGTCCTCTGTTGGGTTGTCTTAAAACACTAAAAAAGACAAATAAATATAAGTCTTTCATATGAAAGTGTTATTTTTGGTAAGATATGGCAATTTTCCACGTAAAAATTGCTTTTATATCTTTTTAAAAAGTGAAAATCATCAAAGAAATAGAATTAAAATGAATAAGATAACTTTTTTATTGGTTTTTAATATTATTATTTTCTTCTTAATATTTTTATGTTTTTATTTTTAAAGGATAAAATTATAATGAATATGATTCTTTTATAAAATTAATTTACAATATAAAATTATTTTTAATTTATAAAATATCTTTTTTAATCACTAGAGTCACTCAAAGAAAGTTTTTTAAAGTCTAAGGATGTGAAAAACCATGTGTAAGACAATACAATTGCTTCCCAAATGCCTCAATAGCTTTTCAAATCAATAAATATAAAATTATTATATAATTTTATGATTATAAGTATAATTTATTATTGGATAGGCCCAATTAGAATCTTTTTAAAGGTCTTTTAGAGTAAATATCATGGCCAGGCCCCCAAATGTAAGGTTTGACTATGAAACAATAAGTAAAAATTACTAATATTTTACTTATTGTACTATGAATGTCCTTATAAATGAAATAAATAAGATAAAAATAATTATAATAATAAAGAATTATTATATTTATGGTGTAAAATAATTATATTATTAAATAAATAGAATAATATAATTTATATTATAAAAAAATAATATAATAAAATAAATATATTAATATAAGATAATTAATATATTTAGAAACACTTTATTATTGTTACCAACAAATAATAAAGGCATAAAAAATTGTTTTTCATAATAAAAAACAATTAATAACAATAATATAACCAATATTAGAGTTATGAATTAATATAAATACTATTTATATTAATTATAGAATTATTAAGAGTAATAATAGAGAAAAAATTATTATACTAAGAGAAATAACGTACTTTTAATGCTTAATATAATAATTTTGAATAAATTTACGCCTAGAAATGTAAATACAACTTATCTAAATTGTATTTACAAGAAAATATAAGAAAAATTACAAATAATCTTATTTTTACGTGGATTTGAGGTTTTATGAGAGAAATATAACAAAACAATTAAATAATTGGAGTAATCACGTCAAATTTGATGATTATAATAAATATGATCTTTGGTCTTTAATAATATAAGAGTTTTATACATAAAGAATGAAGAAATTACCTTTTTGATTTAATTATTTAGTGTTTTGTAAGCATCTGAGGGGAAAACAGAGTAAAAACAGCTCTATTTATAGTAAATACCTCCCTCCTAGAGTCAAACAGGCTTCTAGTAGACGTGTAATGATCATATCCACTGGAATTGATCAATATTTTAAGGTTTGGTGATGATTACATCATGATCAAACTATATTACATCATTATTACGCCATTATTTAGAGTTATCACTATAATTCTAAGTTTGATGACATCAAAGGCTTGGCAGAACCCCAAAATTCGTGGATTTTATTAGTTTTAATCATAAACTAACAGTATTAACCAATTGTATCACTAATATGACTGTTAAACTTAATTTAAGGTTACAGTGAGTGATTATAAATGATCAAATTAAGCTCAAACTTTGATCCTAAGTACCTTTTAAGACTTACACGCTACAGAAATTCAGAGAGTGAATTCTCATAGCTTGAAATAACTGTATTATTCTGCCAAGAGAATTTCATTACATCATCAAAACTCTATTTTTGATGATTTTTCTTGTAACCCATCTTTTCTGTTGAAATTTAATATTTTAAACTCCAAACCATGATTTCAAGGGGTTATACCTTGAATATTATAATACAAAATACATAATTCTTCACGAATGAACCAGTAGAATCCAACTGTCTCCTTTTTTCAAGTTTGGGCCACTTTTACAACAAAGTGGTCAACAGCTCTGTTGATTTTAATCAATAATCCCTTACAGGTTTTAACCTTGTTTATAACTTGTGAAATAAACTTCGTTTCTGTATTCCTACAGTAATTAAGTGATGACTTTATTTTTGGTTCATCACTCTAGCATGCATATTTCAAAAGATATTGGCTCAAATCCTTGAATATATGTGTTGACCAAAAAAGTGCATATATTCAGGTTAATTCCTTAAGTGTTGACTTTGGAGCTTAGCTTATTAATTGTTTTATATGTGGATTTCTATGGAGAATTCAATTGTACCATTTATTTCACATTTTGTTTCATTGGTCTTTGAAATAAATAAGGATTCATGTTTTTTATAAGGTATTATTACTTATAACTCATTAAATATTGACTTTACAGATATGCCATAAAAATGGTATATGTGTATTTTAACATGAGGAATCAAATGGTATAAAAAATCATGTTTATTCATTGGTTTTTAATTTAAACTAAGCTTTATGCCAATTTATGGCATTTTTGTAGCTTCAAGGTAGTTATTTTTAATGTATAATTATTTTAAATATTTCTTGTGACCTTTTTTGGGTATGTGGTCATATCTCAAAGGTTCACACTCTTCAACCCACTATGGGTCTTTTTGTGGGCTTTGAACAGGTTTATGAAGCTGTCTTAACATTCAAACTTAAAATATACTTGGTTCCCAGGCAAAATCCTGAGTTGTTGCAGTATCTAATGGCTTTTTTGCCTTTGTGGTTGGAGAGGGTTTTTTTTATGATAATTGAGGAGTTTGAGATTTGGGACTAAACAGTTCACAAATTTTTCATCAACTGAAGTCTTGAGATAAATGGGATTACACCAATGCAAGGACTCTAGCTTTTTCAATTCACCCATTGTCTTTCCAAGTGATCACAATTTCAATTCTTGAGTTCTGCCTTTACTCAGGATGCTTGCACGAGCTGAGAAGTAGCTTCTGCAACCTCATTAAAGGCAACAATCAGCTTCTCTAGAGTATGTGTTCCACCAATTACATCATCAGCTGTTTTGATGAGTAAGGTGGTGGAATAAGCTACTTGTTTTTCAGCACTAATTAACCCTTTAATCCAACAATCTTTACACTTGTAAAATGCTTGAGCCAAAGACAAGATGTTTTGCTGAGCCACAATTTCAGCTTGAGATTTGATTTCTGCAGCTATCAATTGAGAAATGGAATTAGTAATTGGTAGTAAAGCTGAGAGGAGAGAATCATGTAATTGAATTTCCATTGCGCTATCTGTTGTGTAAGATTTGTCTATGAAACTGTTGATAATATTACTATTAATCAACAGTAATATGACTGTTCTTATGAAATAAAATAATAAACAATTATTATAACCACAATTAATTGATTAATTCATTAATTACTTCTTGTACTTGTTATAAACTACTAGTGATCATAACAGTAAGCAGTAATTGTCTACAAGAATCAATTACAAGAAGTATTTAATGATAAAACTTTATTAAAATAATAAAATTATTATGATATATAATTATATTTTTCAAGAATAATTATAAGTATAATTATTGAAGAAAACTATCACTAGAGAGAAAATTTTAAGAAGAAATAATAAATCACTCACTAATACTCCAATGAACCTTAGAAAGAGATTGGGTGAGGGATTCAATGTATAATTGTGGATTTTAAGCAATCAACATTGATTTATAACAATATTACAGCAATATATAATTGATTTATATGACCTAACGTGTTTCTAATTGATTTTGAAAGAATTAAAGCACTTTAAAAAAAGTTCTAACTAATACTTACTGGTTGGTAATAATGGTATAATTGGATAATAAGATTATTTGGAAAAAAAATCAAGAGGAGGCCTCTTTTAAGTCTAAGAAATCTCACAAAAGTGTTCCATGGAGCAAAATGAAAAGCCAGTGAGTGAGAAAGCAATAATACTTTTTGGATTAATGATTGCATCATCTGTTGTCATGTAAGATTATCATAATTACTTCATTGATGCTTTTACATGACTACCAAACCAAATATGGGTAAGAATAAAAGGAGTAACAACTGTAAATCTTCTTTTATTTGAAATGAGTCATTTATTTCTCAAAGTTATCAATTTTATTGGAAATTTCATAACAGGTTGTATTCTCTGTGAATTTTTGAAAATTCAGTATTTCATGTAAAATCATCAAAAATGGACTGTATGTAAGACTTTTAATTTTACTTATGAAACCATAATTATTTTAGATTTCTTTATCAATAGTACCATTATTCATTTTTCCTGAAAGTTTCAGAAAGATTTATTAAGAATTGTATTTTAATGAATTTTTGAAGGTTTTACCTCATTTCTATATAGAATTGCAAATAGCACTATATTACTGGTTGCTCTGAGGTAAATCAATGGATACTAGTCCAAAAAAAGTTTTAATTAATCGCTTAGGGCTTATACATGGAGAATAATCAATAATTGAAATGTTTTCAGGAGTCTAAGCTGCTCTTGACCTCCTTGGAATGTCAAAATAGCAGCTTATTTGCAGTTTTCTTATGATTTAATGAGATTTCAACTTGGTAAGAAATTTACCAGAAGGTTTTAGTAAACTAATTGGGCCAATATCAGCCATGGATCCGATCTTTAGAGCTATCCATGCTTTAGAGGCATCAGAAGTTGGGTACCGTGGCTCTTTTTGATGTCTTTTGTCCCCCTTAGCTATTTTCACATCAAAAATAGAAATCCAGGCTTCAAGACTGATATCCACTATGGGTGTACCAAAGCTGGATGTAACAATACCATACTGTTAAGTGCCACAAACATGCACAAAACTATTCTTTGGGTATATGTAACATTGGATTTCTCACATTCCCATTCTTTTGGTGTGAAATTGAGAAAAACAAAAAAATTTGCAATTCTTTTATGTGGTATTGATGATGTGGTATTGAAATATCTTCCATAATACCACCTCTTAGAATTAATTTAAGCTTATTCACTCTATGAAGTTACCCTAGGTGAAGTTTTGTGTAAAATCCAAATCTGCCCTTAAATCTATGGATTTACTTACTCACAAAAAGGCTAATCATCTTTTCTGAAATAAAAATTGATTAACTTTGAATATATTCATGATTTATGGGTTATGCATAGTTCAAAATTTATCTTTAAAGATAGTTGTGGCCTATTTGGGTATGTAAAATATACCTCAAGGCTCACATTCCCTCCTACAAAAAAATAAACTTGTACTAAGATTTTATCAATGGTATCAAGAAGAAAAAGGGCCCATAGGGGGTTAATGTCCACTGTCAAACCTCTTTACATTACTCAGATCAAGTACTTTGAAGCAAATTTATAGACATATTCAGGCTTGTGGCCTTCTTTCATGTCTGAATCTTCTTAAGAGTTTATCTGGGTCAGGTACTTCTGATTCTGCCAGCCATTTATCTTTATGTACTGGATTTCTATATCTGACAAGATATTCTCCTGGATTTTTACCTCTAAGTCTCCCTTCTGTAATGACTTTATTTATTTTTTTGTCTTCAATCTGTTCCAGTAGTGGTACAGTAAAAGGAGTTGGGTTCCTTAAAGGGAAAAATTCTTTTTCAGCTGGTTGATAAGGTTTTATCAAGCTGACTGGAAAGGTGGGTGTTTCTTTTCTAATCTACCACCCAATTCCACTTGAACTGCATTGGTTTCATATAAGGAAACAATAAAAAAAGGTCCTACATAATAATATTTAAGTTTCTTTGGGCCTTGCATATTATTAAAATTCAAGGTTTAAACTAGAACTAGGCCCACCACTTTGAAGTCTGGTACCTTGTGACTCTTGTCCCACTTTGGTTTTGCATAGTCAAAAGCCTCATCCATACTCTGTTTTGCATTATACTTCACTTTATCAAGAATTATCTTGAAGCTGGAAGCTGTAGGATGAATGTAAATCAAGTCTTTCCTCAGTGTGTCTTCCAGGAGTCTTGGATTCCATCCTTTTTCTAGCATAGCAGGAGTTTGACCTAAATAGGAATGGACTGATGTCTCATATTCAAATTCTAATGCAGGTATTAGAGTGCAACAGTCATGGTTAAAAGCATCTGAGTCTTTGAATTCTAACCCATAAGCACATAATCCCCTGATCATGTCTTATAAAGTTTGAATCATTCTCTATGCTAGTTCCTCTGTTTGAGGGTGATATTTTGTTGAGAATGATAACTTAGTCCCAAACAATCAGTGAAGATTGGTCCAAAGTGCAGATGTGGACTTGGGATCTCTGTCACTTATGATATTCTTAAATAATGCTGTATGAGACATAACTCTACTCCATAAAAGAAGAGCTGTATCAATAGCAGTGTCATCTTTATGACATGATAGGAATATGGGAGTCTTGCTATATCTGCCTACAATGACTAAACAAGCATGAGAGCGTTTGTCACCACCTGGAGTAAGTGCTGTGACCCAATCCATATGAAAAGCTTTCCAAGGGGATTTTGGTTCTTGAGTATGAATCATTGGTCCAAATCTCTTGCCTGTACTCCTGTTTGATTTTGGGCATCTGTCACAGGTATGGCAATATTCAATGGTTTCTTTTCTCCAAGATGGCCACCATGCATATTTTTTCACTTTTTGGGGTGTTCTGTATTTTGACAGGTGTCCAGAAAAGATGCTATCATGGAATTGATGAAGAATGGTATTGATAAGAAATCTGCTACACAATTTCATTACACAAGAATGTTTGGTTCTGTGGTAAATTATTCCATCAAACAAGTGAAATATTCCTTCAGAATATGAATTTTTCCAAACCGCATCCAGTGAATTGACTAGTGATGTATCTTTGCAGTCTTTATCTAACAAGGAAGTCAAGATATGGAAATTCTTTTCCTGCTTATAAGATTCTCTTACTTCTTCAAAGAATTCAGTCCCAATATCAGTTATGTCAATTTCTTCAATTTGAATCTGTGGTTCTTCTTCCAAAGGTATGTTAGCTGGGTTATCAGGAGTACTGGCTAATTCCCACCTGCTAAGTCCATTGACATTCTTGTGAATGATTCCTGCCTTATGAGCTATAGTCATGTTACCTCTGTATTCTTGAATGGCTAATTGCCATCTCAACATATGTCTGTTGGGAGTTTTCATGTTCAAAAGTGATTTCACAGAATTACAGTCAGTTATCACTTCAAAAACACTGCCATCAAGATAATAGTGTAATTTCTCAAGTTCCCATACCAAACATAAGCACTCCATCTGGCTTCTGTTGGTTTGATTTGTCTGGAGATGTAACAAAATGGTCCCTCTTTAGGTTTGTCATCAATAATTTGGACTTGATGTAGGGCTTCCCCTAATCCATCTCCAAATGCATCAATGTAAAATTTAAAAGGTATATTCCAGTCAGGAATGAGGAGTAAAGGTGCTTCTGGAAGGGCTTTCCTTATCTTCTCATAAGCTTTAATCCTTTCCTGTGTCATCCCAAATACTGTCTGTTGATCACAAATTCTATAGAGTCATTTGGCTAAGATTGCAAAGTATTTCAGGTGTTGCCTGTAATAACTGGAAAATCCAAGAAAAGACATAACTTCCTTCTTATTTTGGGGTATTGGCTAAGTAACACTGCTGCCACTTTATTTTGGTTAATGCCCAAGCTTAACCCAGAAACAATATGTCCCAAAGCCTTAAGTTCTTCAAAGCCAAAGTTAGATTTCTTGAGTGAAACCTTCATATTCACTCCTGTAACTTTGTCAAGTACTCTTGCAAGTCTTTCAAGGTGAAAAGACCATTAGTCAGAAAATATGAAAATATCATCAATAAAAATAATAAGCCATCCTTCAGATCATTCTGTGGGGAAGATAGTATTCATTATTGTTTGATAATGGGATGGTGCATTTTTAATTCCAAATGGCATTCTAAGATACTCATAGATACCACAGTGAGTGATAATTCTAAGTAAATTATTAGTTTTGGATGTCAAAACATTTTGAGGAAAGACTTTCAATGCATCAATGGAAGCTATATACTTGGCTTTGGACAATTGGGTCAGAGTTTCTTGGATTCTAAGAATTGGATACTTATCTGTGACTGTGTAGGTATTCAGTGCTTTAAAGACTTCAACCATTCTACATTTATCATTGTTCCAAGAAATAATAACAGGTTTTGGCACCTCAACCCCCTCATTATGGCCTACTTTACTTAGTACACCTAGTTGGATAAACTCTTGGATATGTTTTTCAAAGGCTTCTCTAGCTATGGGACTGGCTGTATAATCTGGTCTGCTAAGTACTGGAGGATATCTTCCGTCAATATTAAGAGTAATATCAACTTAATGCCCTTTAATAGCGCCTAATGGTTCATTATCAGAAGCAAAAGAATTTTTGTATGTGTACAATACATTAATAAATTCATTACTCATTTTGGGTGACAATGATGGGTTAGTTTGTGCTTCAAAAAGTTGATCTGTCACAAATTCTTCCTTATAAGTATCTTTATTTGAAGATATTATTGAGATTTGTTTGGAATATTTTAAAAGGCAACTTTTTTGTCTTTTCTTTTCTCCCATTGTCAAATATCTGTCTTTATGGTTATTTATGTCAATGCAATAAATATTCAAGTAATCATTTCCATGAATGATATTTTGAGATTTACAATTGTATATTACTACTACCTATGTCTTCATTCTTACACTTCCTGCAGGATGTGAAAATACAATGCTAGTATCCAATATTCCCAAAGGGTACATATTTTCACTGGAACTACTAAATTGCACACCCTCTATAGGTAACAGATGTGTTTTCCATCCAGGTAGTATCATTTGAAGGTAGTATTTGCCTATAAATGTGCAAAATGCTCCTGTGTCTAAATTGACTTTAGCCTAAACATCAATTATTAAGACTAATGTAATACAAGATGCTCCAGAAGTGTATCCCTTGCCTCTAGCAGGTTTAGTCTTACACATTCTGGCATCTTGGATATTGATCAGGTTATAGCATTCCTCACTATACTGTGGTAAGTAAGTATGGACTTCTGTGACTTCAAAGGAAGCTGTAATTTTCTCAAATGAATAATTGTCTACTGGTGTTTCTTCAGAGACTGTAGAATCTTGGTCAGATTCTTCTTTCTCTTCAGTACACTGAAGTTTTTCAATCATTTGAATTTCATTGATTTTTGTATTTTTGGTGCAAGTGTTGGCTAAATGTGAGGTACTCCCACATTTATGACACTTCAAGACAGGTTTTTCAGGTCTCTTTTCATCTGTGGATATCTTTGTGACCACCTTGGACTCCATAGGGGCTCTAGTCCAAGTTTTTCCAATTCTTGTTCTAGTGATTATATCTTCCATGGAATTAATTTAGTCTTCTGATGAACAGGGTTCTATTGCACTTGAAAGCATGATCTAGTTCTCCTCCAAATTTTCTTCATATTTTCATATTAATCATAGAGTAAGACATATCTGGGTGTAAGACAGATAATCTGTCTTTCTGTTTGAGGAACCAAGTAAGTGTTTTATCCTTTTCTAAGTTAAAAATGGCACTTTCAAAAGCATTTGATATTTCAAACCTCCAAGAATTGTGGCCCATTTGGTTATTACTTCTGATTTCCACCAAGGCCAAGCACTTTTTCTGTGATATTGTCTCATTTTGTAATACCATTTTTTGCAGTTTTGGTATGCAAGGAATAAAATTTACCCACTATTATTTCATCAGGTATATTAACATCTTCTTGCAACATATCCATTGTTTTTATGAGCTCAATATGGTTATGATCCCCTTCACCAGAGAATGTTGGCCATCCTTATAATTTGGGACTATCCTTTGCAGAGATAGCATTTTCTCATAGAAAAGGGTTTAGACTTCCTTTTACTGAACATTTCTCTTCATTCAAAGGTGTGGAGTGTCTTGGCATATGTGGATTTGGTTCATAACTCTTATGAATTTTTTCTACATGTGCAAGTATTTCATTTTTCAATTTCTGCATTTCGCTGTCACTCCTTTCCAAATGTATGGCAAATTGATTGGTATTATCAACTAGTTTTAAAGCATAATTTTTCAGAATTTTAAGCTTGTCATTAATGGTTTTACTGGAAAGATCTTCCATTTCATCATCTTGGAGTTGATATTTACTCTCAATTCTGTCACATGTATTGGAGATTAATTTGGGGTTGGAAATTGTAGACTTATGCAATTCAGAAAAATGTTTGTCATTCTTTTTCATGGAATTGATATCCAATGTTATTTAAGTTAACTTTGCATTGATTTTATGAGCTTCAAAATGAATACTAGTTGTAAAAAAGCGGATTTCTTGTATCATTTGCGTGGAAAAGTACTGTTCATCCTTTTCTGCTCCTTGGCTGTGAATTCCATAAAAGTCCTGGCCATATTGAAGACACTGTCCACTACTGAAGGCTCCAATTTGGGGATCCTGTATGCCTGTGGGTAGGGTCTGTGCCAGTTGGCTTTGCCTTTTCCCTTTCCTTGATTGTTCTTGGGAAATCTCTTCTTCTTCTGAGGTCCTGAGGGCTTTTCTTTGGACACTTCTAGAGCTGGTTTAGAGGTGGTAACCACCACTGGGCCTTCTTTCTCCAAATCTGGAGTCATGTTCAGTTCCTCCTTCTGGTCTATGAATAAAAGACTTTGGTTCTTCAACCAATTTTGTATAATTTTGACCTTGTCTTTGCAATACAGGGGGCTGTAACCTCCTAAGAGCTCTATGGTCTTCTGCTTACCTAGAAAGCTCTTGATGTTTAAGTAGGAGTTCATGGCCCCCTGCCAAAGGCTTGGGAATATTCCCCACTCCTCTTCTTTTGCTTCTCTGAACCAAATTTTGTATTGGGACTGATATATTTCTATTGCTTCCACTTGGAAATGGTTCAGCCCTTAAAATATTACCTTCAATTAGTTCAGGCTGAGAGTTTGCATCAAAGGTTCTGGGTAAAGACCTTGGGAAATGGGGGGCAACTCTTGCATCCTCCAGACATTTCTTTCTTGAGGAAGAATTGCCAGATCTGGCTCTTAGCTTGCCTCTTCCTTGTCCACATCCTTCTGGTTGGATTGAATAGTTGCTTCAATTTCTTGTATGCATCATTTTTCACATCAATTGAATATACAATGAAAGATAGTGACAGGAAAACACACCTTTTGGTGGTTGTTTGGCTTGCTCTGTTCTAGATAAAGTGCCTCTTTTGGCAACTCAAAAGCAATAGGGGAGAATGTGTAAGCGGATCTCATTGCACACCCATTGCCCCTTATTCAAGTCACACATTCACACCTGGAATCCCAGTAGGCATGAGACCACAAGAATGTTTGCCAACAACAAAACTCATGTTTTGTGGAATGCCACTGTGAGCCTTTGAGATATGAAAACATATTTAAAAAGGTCACAGGAGAAAATTTACAGTAATTATTCCTCCAAATAATTATCTTAAAATAAGTAAAAATACCATAAAAAAGTATAAATGCTGAATTAACTTAAAATCTAGGCCCATGTATTCAGATTATCGACATCCTCATATGCATTAGAATAACACCTGCTTATGATCAATGAGGCCCAATATTGTCACATTGGGACACATTCAGATGCACACCACCACAGGTCATCCACTGGAAATTGTCACAGGCATGGTGAAACTTTCAGCCTGTGTCTTCTGGCCAAATATTAGCTCGTGGGGGTGGCCTAATAGGCAGAGGTTCTCACATGCATCAGGAAAGAAACCTGATCCCAATCTTAATGGATTAGTTAGAGCCTCAAAAGAAATAGGGGAGAATGTGTAAGCGGATCACATGTCACACCCATTTCCCCTTATTCAAGTCACACATTCACACCTGGAATCCCAGTAGGCATGAGACCACAAGAATGTTTGCTAACAAAACTCATGTTTGGAGGAATACCACTGTGAGCATTTGAGATATGAAAAAATATCCAAAAAGGTCACAAGAAAAAATTTACAATAATTATTCCTCCAAATAATTATCTTAAAATAAGTAAAAATACCATAAAAAAGCATAAATGAGGAATTAACTTGGAATCTTATAAATGATAATGCAAAATAAATTACACCATTAGATTCCCCATGATAAAATACACATATATCATTTTTATGGCATACCTGTAAAGTCAATAACTACAGAGTAATAAGCTAAACATGCCATAAAAAGACATAAATTCTTATCTATCTCAGAAAAAAATGAAAAAAAATTAGGAATAAATTTCACCATTCAGTTCCCCATAAAAAATGACATCTAAAACAATTTCACTTCATTTCTCTAAAGTTAATACTTAAGCAATTAAGCTGAATATATGCACTTTTTTGGTCAGTGCATACATTCATGGTTTTTAGCTAATATTTCTTGGAGTATACATGATGGAGAGTTAAGCCAAAAAAGAAAGTCAACATAAAATTACTGTAAAAACACAGATATGAACTTTATTTGACAAGTTATAAACAAGTTTATAGCTCATAAGGGTTTATTGAACAAAATTGCTCAAGCTGTTGACCACTTTGTTGTGAAAGTGGTCTAAAATTAAAATGAAGTGGATATCAAGTTTCTACTACTTCATAAGTGAAGAATGATGTATTTATTATCATAATATTCAAGGTAGAAACCCCTGAAATCATGGTTTGAAGTTTAAAATATTGCATTTTAATAGAAAAGATGAGATACAAGAAAAATCATCAAAAATAGATTTTTGTTTATGTAATAAAATTATCTTGAAATTTCAATGAAGAATTTACAATCTATCAGAATTTACTTTTTGAATGGATTCAGTGTGTATAACTCAAAAGTTATTAATGATCAAACTTTAAGCTCAAAATTGATCATTTATGATCACTCACTGTAATCTTATTTTAAGTTTAACAGTTGTATAAGTGATAAAACTGGTGAATACTATTGGATTATGATTAATACTAAGAAAATTAACAAAGTTTAGGCTTCTTCCAAGCCTATGATGTCATCAAACTTAGAGTTATAGTAATAACTCTAAATATTGGCGTAATAATGAGATAAGATGGTTTGATTCTGATGTAGTCATCACTAAGATTTACAATAATTGTAAATTCTAGTGATTACCATCAGTAAACGTCCAATAGAAGCCTTATGGAGTCTAGAAGAGTGAAATTTACTATAAATAGAGCCTTTTTTACTCTATTTCCCCCCCAGACGCATCAAAAAAATAAAACACTAAATAAAAAGGTAAAATCTTTATTCTTTATATATAAATTCTTTATATTATCAAAAACCAAAGGTAATATTTATTATAATCATCAATTTTGAAGTTATTACTCTATTTGTTTAATTATTTTTGCTATCTTTTGCCAAAATCCAATTTTCGACATAAAATTTAGAATATTTGTAATTTCTTTTCTTTTATTTTGTAAATACAATTTAAATAAGTTGTATTTACATTTCTTTGGTGTAAAATAATTCACAAGTATTATATTAAGTTTTAAAACTAGGATATTTTCTCTTTTATAATAGATTCTCTTTATTATTACTTTTAATAATTCTTCTATTAACATAAATAGTATTTATATTAATATATAACCTTGATATTAGTAATATTATTGTTATTAATTGTTTTTTATTTTAAAAAAACAATTCTCTATGCTTTTATCATTTTTTGGTAACAATAATAAAGAGAATTAAATATATTAATTATTATATCCTAATATATTTATTATTATTATATTATTATATTTATTTAATAATATAATAATTTAAAACCATAGTTATAATAATTCTTTATTCTATTTATTAAAATAAAGGACATTAATAGTGCAATAAGTGAAATATTTGTAATATTTGCTTATTTTTTCATAGTCAAACCTTACATCCACCATACACACCTCACCCACCCAAACAAAAAGATCACCATCATGAAATTTTAATTTGAAATGCCACTACTTCCCTAAGGTTACTGCAAAACCATTAACCTATGTAAGATTTAATTACTGTTTGCTGTCACACCAGAAAACAGGGCTGCATTCCTCCAATATTCCGCTGTATGAGAAGCTGCTAAATCCCATCCAATTGTTTCATACAATAATGTGATCTTTGGTACACAAATCCTTGTGTAAGATGTGTCTATGAAACTGTTGATAATATTACTATTAATCAACAGTATTATGACTGTTCTTATGAAATAGAATAATTTAAATTATCATAACCACAATTAAATAATTAAAGAATTATTTCTTTTATGTGTTATACACTACCGGTGATTACAACAGTAAGCAGTAATTGTCTACTAGAATCAATTACAAAAGGAATTTAATAATAAAAACTTCTTTATTGAAATAATTAAATTAAGTTAATATATAATTATCTTTTACAAGAATAATTATAATGGTAATTCTTGAAGAAAACTATTACTAGAGAAAAACTTTAAGAATTAAGAAAAATTACTCACTAATACTCCAAAGAACTTATTGAAAGATAGAAGTAGAGGAATTTGACATAGAACTGTGGATTAAAGGGATAAAAATGATTTAGAGCTTTATTACAACAGTATATAGTTGATTTCAATGATTTCACATCTTGCTTATTGATTCAGAAATAAGTAAAACACTTAAGAAAAGATTTAATTAATACTTACTTGTTGCTAACAAAGGTATAATTGGATAATGTGATGATGTGGAAAAAACAGCAAGAGGAGGCCTCTTTTAAGTCTAATACAGCTCACAGAGGTGTGCAATGGCGCAAACTGAAAACCCAGTGAGTTATAAAAAAATAAAACTATTTGAATTATTCATTGCATCATTTTTTGTCATGTAAGATTATCATAATTACTTAATTGATGCTTTTACATGACTACCAACCCATTTATGGTTAGGAATAAAAGGAGTAAAAACATTAAATATTCTTTTATTCCAAAAAAATCATTTATTTCTCAAAGTTATCAATGTTATTGGAGACTTCATCACAGAATGTATTTTCTGTAAATTTTTAAGGATTCTGTGTTTCACGTGGAATCATCTAAAATGGACTGTAAGTACAACTTTTAATTTTACACAATAAAGTAGAGTTCTTTTTGGTTTGGATATGAATTATGCAGCTCTTAATTGGTCCTGAAAGTTTCAGAAAGATTCATGAAGAATTGTATTTTGAATGATTTTTTGAAGTTTTTACCTCAATTCTATGTAGAATTGCAAATAGCAGTGTATGGCTGGTTGCTATGAGGTAAATCAATGGATACTAATCCAAAAAGGGTTTCAATTACTCTTTTGTGGTTTATCCATTGTGAAACATTAAGAATTGACATGGTTACCAGAGTCCAAGTTGCTCTTTACCACATTGGCATGTCAAAATAGCAGGTTATTTGCTATTTTCTTATAATTTACTGTAGTTGTAACATGGTAACCAAGTTCCCAAAAGGGTTGATCTTACTAATTGGTCAAAAATCAGCCATGGATCCAAGATTTGGAGATGTCAATGCCTCAGAGGCCTCAGAAGTTGGGTACCCTGGCTCTCTTTGATGTCTTTTGTCCCCCTTGCCTATTTTTTACGTCAAAATAAAATTTTAAGCTTAGTGAGATATCCACTATGGGTGTACCAAAAGTAAATGTAAGAATACCATAAAATTAAGTGCTCAAAACATGCATAACACTATTATTAGTGTGTATGTAACATGGGATTTCTCACATTCCCATTTTTTTGGTGTGAAATAGAGAAAAACAAATATTTTCATGGATCTTTTATGTGGTATTGAAGTATTTTCCATATTACCACCCCAAAGAGCTGCTTTGAGCTTATTCACTCTATGGAGCTACCCTAGGTGAAATTTTGTGTAGAATCCAAAACTGGCCTTGAATCTATGGATCTACTTACTCAATAAAAAGTTACTCATCTTTTCTGAAATCAAAAATGATGAATTTTGAATATATGCATGGCTTATGGGTTATGCATAGTTCAGATTTTTTTTAAGATAATTGTGGCCTATTTGGGTATGTAAAGTATACCTCAAGGCTCACACCTTGTGTAATATGCAGCATAGCAAGCAGGAATATGGGAACACCCACAGTCTTACCACCTTGCCTGCATATATGCCCCAAATTAGCTATTGAAATAATAAGCTCAATTGGCCCATGATCTAAACCACCATCCACGTAAACACAGGCCATCCCTACTTTGATACATTTCTGCCTCTCATATAACCCCTCCCACCCCTGCCTTTTGCTCTTCATTCCCTTTAGCTAAACCATCATGATCATATTATTTCCCGTTGTCCCCAACCAATTCATAATAGCATAATGTCAACCCCTTCACAGCCACTTTGCATTGAGATTTTTAATCTTTGTATTAAAATTAATAGGGATATATCCTTATATAGTGATAATTCCCACTAAGACTCTTGGATTATCCTATGGCACAATCAACAGAATATAATTTTATATCTCCCCAATCAACAGCATACTATTGGCTCTCTCCCTGGAACTCTTTCCAACACACTAATCCCATTTCTTGGGGCACCACAAACATTCATGAACTGTGGTCCTTGTGGGGAATGGATTGAAAATTGCCAATCCAGTCCTACTCAAAAATTATTTGTTGAGGGAGTATTGATGACTGATCAGTATGATCCTTCCTCATCTCATAAACCCAATCTAGCACTTAGGATCTGATTGTAATTCTAATAGTCAATGTAAAATTTTTACTCCCACAACTCCCACTCCAAACCAAACTCCACTCTCATATCCACCTATCTTTTCTTTGGCATCCAAGAAAAAAGTGATACAATTACCCAGTGGATCAGACCTCCCCATTCCATAATTAATACCCCTCCTACCTCATCAAAAAATGAGATTAGCTGTTCTCTGGGATGGAGAAATACCCAATGGACAATCTGCCCATAAGCTTAGGGTCACCTGACCCCCTAGATCCACTTTTAAAGCCAGGAACATAATTACAAAAAGGGTGGTAAGCTCATTCAAATCCCTTTTGACCAATACCCCTCTTGGTGAACTGCTCACAGATTATATGGGATTAGGTAAAACCATTCAGGCCATTGCACTAATTGGTACCTCCAAGGAGCAGCTAATTACAACCCCCCAATGCTCCATGCCCACAATTATCCTCTGCCCACCTGGAAATCAGAAAGAGCAAAGCATTCTCAGGATGGAGCACCCCAAACCAACATCTACTGTGGGCCCACTCATCCCTCATTCTCCAAGGCCAACATCTTACAATGTGAGATTGTCATCAATTCTTACAATACCACCTGATAATTTAAAAAACCAAATAACTCTACATCATGCATTTTTAAAATCAATTGGCATAATATAGTTTTGGATGAAGCACAGTAAGTGTCTGTTCTTTTAATAATTCAAATTAGCTATTACATCCAATAACTCTTCCTCCATCTTGTAGCTACATTCATGCTCAATACACTGCCACTCACTGTGCCATTAATATCCTCCAATCATCTGGTCACATATGCTTAAAAGTAACACCATTCAAAACACCATTTATGATCTTTTGGGAATATCATAATTCATCACCCAACCCCAGAGTTCAGATAAAGATAATTTGTCACCTTTTATCCTGAATAGTATTTCCAAATGTAGAAATGATATTTTGCATTTAGCATTTTGCCATTTGAGCTTGTGCTGCACCAAAACCACACATATCCAATCCCTCCCCAGTGTTAGCCATCACTATGAACTGCTCTCACTTAACCCAAAAATGCATAAAAAATATTCTGCATTATATGAAGAATTCCTATCATCAAAAACAAAGGGACCAGGTGAATTTTTCAGAAGTGTCAATAAGCTGCATATATGGTTTAACCATAATATCATGCTTAACACAATGGCAGATCTGTATTTGGAAGACCATAAGGGCAGAAGGACTCAGAAGAGCTCAGCATTCACCCAAACTATTGTAGATGTGGAAACATGCATGATGAGTAGTAAAATTGAACACCTCTTCATAAGATTCCCAAATAAAAAACAATCAAAGTGTGGTCCATCCAGATTGGTGGTTTACTCACAATGGACCCAATTCCCTGATTTGTCAGTAAATTATCATATGCATCCATTCTCAATTATATTCATCTGAATGCCTTTTTTTGGGATAATTGGTATTTTACTTGCCCATAACTCTATCATTCCAGCACAAATTGATGGAACAATTACAGCAATATGGCAGAAGAAAGCCCTGGAGAAATTTCTCAATAATCCTGAATTTGCAGTTCTCATTGAATTGATTTTCACAGCTAGAACAGGCCTCAACATAACTTTTCCCAATATTTTCTATTTAATGGTCAGGGGACCCCCAAAATTCTACCCAAATTTTCTGACTCTGAAATCCACCTTCCCAGGATCCCAATTGGAACACAGAAATTAAGTCTCAGGCTGTGGATTGACTCCATTGTATTGGTCAAAAATAGCTCATGAAGTTTATTAACTATATCACTCCTAATTCAGTTGAGGTCAACATGCAGAAGGTACCTTTAAAGCGCATCTCTGTCCCTTATTATATTACTATTCTGAAATCTTTCTTTATGATAATCCCATATTCCAATGACAAATAGGTCCAAGAAAAGAAAGTCTCATTAACTGCATGAGCCTTCCTGATCTTATCTAATTTGTGTTTGACAAAGTTGATACCTCCTTTTCACCCTGTCACAGGTCCACAATCATGAACACCATGATCTGGATCAAACTTCTTGAATATTTCCTCAAAAAAATGAAAAATAGAGTATTATTTCCAAGGGAGACCATAATACATTCAAATTTATATTGTTTAAATTATAATTTATTTGTCACCTTTTTGCGCATTTCAGAACTTATAATCAGATTGAATTACACCCACACAAACTGTTTACAAAGCTTTAATTGGTAGCTGTGCTATAAATTTCTTTTTCTAACTTATTTCAGAGCATCCCCATTTGTGGTAATAACTAGCATTTCCAGTATCTTGAGGGGGAGATTCTACATCTTACTACAACCTTTGAGCCAATCTTGATCAAATGCCTGAAAAGATATCCCATCAGGAATATCATGCTCATCTATAAATTGCATTTCTGCTAATCTATGAAATTTTTTTACCTTTTTTTTAATCCTATTACAAAAATCTATGTCTCTATCAATTCTTAATACCAACTCACTGAATAAGCATGAGTGCCAGCATAATCCAACTCTGTGGTAAATGTCCATTTTTATCAGCCTGTGAATCAAACCAGAGCACAAGCATGACTTCCAGAATACCATAAACCAATGGTAGAGCAAAATACAACCAAAACATAGAGCTGAGCCATAATGGCTCAAGAGGTATCAAAAGAAAAATGAAACTCACCTCTTTCCAAATATACAAGTCCCATAATCATAGGAAAAAGAATGACAAAGTTACTCCTTCTCAAAGTTGTTGGTGAGCATAAACCTTAATTTTCACCTCCCATCTGAAGTCCAGAGGAAGAGGCTTAACCACAGAAAATGGGTATTCAAATTGAAGCTCTGAGTCAGGGCTATCCAATGGTACTAGCCAAATTGAGCTAAAACCAAAATTACAAAAGTTATGGCCAAAAGAAGTTGAAATAAGGGTGGACAAAATATTTACCTCCCATCTAACTTCTACAATTTTAGTGTGAGATACTTAAAGTGCAGGCTTTTTGAAAAAAGAAAACAGTCAGGGCCATCTGATGGTGCCATTCATCTCCCCATATCTCATCCAAAACAAAAGTTATGTGGCAAACAAGTTCCATGCAGATTTCAAAATAATCATATATCTGGATAACTAAAATCAAACATGGCATAGCTTTGCCATATTTAATGTCAGCCATGCCAAATGTGTAACTGTTGTGTATATCCCATCCTGCGATCCACAATGAACCAACTTTGAGCGCAATATCTTAAAAACTGACAGAGGTATAGCAGTTTTAAGGTCAAAGTCCCACATTTGGACCAATACCGCTTTACTGTGGGATAATATCCCATAAGTATGATTATGAGGTGTAAAATATACAAAAAAGCTTTTTTATACTTGAATAACTCATAGGTAAGTCAAATATAGGGGTCCATACAGCTTCTGACACGTCAAAAGCACCAGAACACACCTGTAAACTCCCTTGGTGAAAGCTTTGACCCTATATAGGGTAAAAATGACAACTTGTTGTTCAAAAACCAAATTTCCATCCAATACCAGTCTGCATTTAGTGTTTAGAAGAAAAACACAGCCCACAGTAGTTAAAAACTTTACTCTGTGGTCGTGTGCAGAGGTAAAAAACCTCCCAATACCCCAGAACAAGATGAAAGGAGGCCTTTCCTCACCAGAAGGCCAATCCATCATCCTGTTCTCAATATTCTTATGTGGTATAGCTCCTGAAAGAAGTGGTATCTCTAGAACTAAAACAAGTATAATTATTATTTTAATTATTATAGGGTTTATTATTGTAAACCAAAAGGGCTATAAATAGCACTCAACATCACTAAATTCTTTTATTACAGCCCTCTTGACCATTTACTCAGTTCATTAAGATGTTTATTTTCGTGTCACACTCATATTTATAGCTTTTTATCATCATTGTACTTATATATAATAGAGTCACCCTGACATTTTTGGGCGTAGCCTGGTTTTTTACCTATTTTTGTCAGCCTGTGACTCAAAACAGAGCACTAGCATGACATCCAACATACCATAAATAATGGTATGACAAGTATTGAACAAACATAGTCAATACAGGTAATAAATAAGAGGAAAAAACTCCTCTTAAATTAAACACCAACCTTATCCAAACAGAATAAGGAAACCTAGAGGAGAATAAACAAGTCAAAACCCTTATTTTCACCTCTCATCTAACTTATGCATATTTAAGTTATTCTATACCAAAATGGTATTTTTCTTAAAGCTCACATAGAGAGCCACACAATGGTATCATCCATGTTGCTGTAACACGACTACAACTGGAGATACCATAAGACCTTCATTTTAAAACCAAGACCCCCCTGAAAGTCAAAGAGGGCTTGTACAAAACTTTACAAAAGTATAACCAAATTAAATATCTAAACAAGAGCTTTAATTTGAGACACCTTAGACCTCTGTATCTCTTAAATTGACTGAGGGATCTTGGTTCAAAGGTTTAAAAACCAAAATACAGATATTCTGAAAACAACAATGTAAACAAACCCCTGTATCTTTGGCATACACTCATACAACTGTACAGTGTAATATACCAAACTGTAGAGCTAATCAATCCCTACAAGACTGTATCATACGAATACAGATATCTTTCAAATGGAAGAATATATCTGGTATGGAAGTTTTTGAAGCCTCATACTGATGTACAAAAATACATCCAAAAACTTAAAACCCTTATAACTTTTGCTATTTTGAAGAAGGGTAAACATGAAGCACACCAAATCGAAGAGCTCATTAAGCCCTTCAATTCTGTGCTCTTGGTTTCTTGATATCTTAAGAAATGACGGAGATATCTTGATTGGAAGGTTTTTATAGCAATACATGACTGTATCAAACTTGTATCAAACAGTATTGCTCTCATACTTAAAATAATATACTTATGAAGATATAACCTCTCTAAAATCATCATTATTGATAATACAGACACCAGAACAACGTCATCCAAGTGCTGACGTGGCAGGTGAAAAGTGTTTTCACCCTGTATTGATCCAGAATGATCATTTGTGGTTCCAAAACCACAGTTCTGCCTCTATTGACGTCAGAATTGATGATCCAGAACCACAGATTGATCATTGGAGTAAAGATTTTCACTCCTCTGACGTGTGAAGAGTTAATAACTCTTGAAAGTCTTGAAAGATATAAAAAGAAGGGTTTTTTTCCTTGAAAACCCATCATCTTTATCTTATTATCCATATTCTTACATGACAAAACTGTTATCAATCAGTAGTGTCCTTAGAATTATCATTAAAGATATAATTAGAATAGAATTATTTTAGTACTTCTTTACAGTCAAAGATATTAGAGTATTGCAACCCAGGTCCTCAATAGACTCATCACCACTGTTACCACGTAGCAGTAGGACCTGAATATATAAATTTATTTGTTTTTTGACGTGTCACAGTCATAATACTAGCTTGTAACTACATTTTATAGCTACTATATAGACTCACCCTGACATTTTGGGGGCCTGGCCGTGGGTTTTCAACCTTATTGGACGTGTTTTGAACTGAATTAGGCGTAAAAATTCAGTTATTTAAAAGGTATTCTACTAAACAGTGAGTAAAATTTTGAATTTATCTTATTTTCTATTATTATCATTTTTTATATAATATAGCATCATATATTATATACATAATTTTTTTTTCTCCAAAAATATAAATTACAAATATTTTTGTTGAGAGTAAGAGTACAAATCCTCTTTATTTCATTATATTGCAATAATTTTCACAAAATTTGATAAGAATACAACAGTATTATTTAAATTTCAATATAAATAATAATATACAAACAGTATATTACTTATTTTTTAGTATTATTTTTCACCAAAGTGCGTGAAAATTCATAAAGAAACATTTATTAATAAATAATTAATAAATATTAAATAATAAAATAATTTTTTATTATTTATAAGGAAAATTTTAATTAAATATTTCCTTTAAAACAAGACATCACTCAAATTGACGTGAAAACTTGTAACTGATTGATATTTTAATCAAAAATCAAGTGTTAAAATAAATATTATTTATAATATCTATAATAACAAATCAGATTCATTATAATTTAATAAATCTGACGTGTATTTTAGAAGAAAAACAATAGTATCCAAGTGAATCATTCACAAAACACTTGGATATTAAAGTTTTAATTCATAAAAACTCACATTAAGAAATATTAGTAATAATATTTATAACGAAATTTATTATAATTTAATAAATTTGATGTGTTCATACAAAAACATAATAATATCCAAGTGAATCATTCACAAAACACTTGGATATTACAGTTTTCACCTATAAAACATAAGTGAAAAACTCAAAAACTGTTATTTTTCAATAAAAAAACATATAAAAAAATTATTATAATATGAATACTTAAACATTTCGAAAAATAACAGTAGAATTGAATAAAATCATTTTGTTTTATCATAAAATACTGATATACAATTTGAAATATATTTTCTGAATAGTGGAAAAAGACTATATTCCATTAGAAATGCAGTCACAAGGAAATCCATCTGTGACAGCCTCAGAAGACAGAGAGGTGCTGCCAAAAACCAAGGGCAAGCAGAGAAGACACAGTGAAGTGACAATCAACTCAAAAGATTCAACACCAATAGCCATGCCAAGGGCCAAAAAACCCAGAAAAGTTCCAACAAAACCAATTGGATCACCAAAACAAATTGAAAAACAGAAAATCACTGTTATCAACCCAGTTGTAAACTCTAAAGGAAAATTGCCAAAGAGTATAGATCATAAATTTGTACAAGGGCCTGCTAAAGGTAAATAAACCTTGAAACATACAACATTTTTCATTGTCTGTCATTTTTTAACATTGTTAACATGACACCTCCACTTCTTAGAGATCTTGGATTCCCAAGAAATAAACCAGAACACTGGCCAAGAAGACACAGAGGAAGAAGACAGCCAATTACTGAATCAAATGACCAGCAAAGGACTTACCATCAGGGAACTCCTACCCAAGGTCTTATTCCAAATCAAATTAAACCCAGAAGTCCAACCAGGAGATTGGACAGATGCAGAAGAGGTCCTTCAAATACACAAACTCCTGAAAGACCTCTTCACATGGAGCATGGACAACAAAATGTTCACTATGGCAGCATCATGGGCAGAAGTGGGGATAACAACTCAGAAGATCTGTCTCAAGCAAATGGCTTGGATGGAGCTTATGACAGAAATTCAAGGTTGGAATCCCAACAAGAATTTCAAACTCTTAGAAGAAAGACCAATCAGAATCAAAGAGAACCAGGCAGCCATACAAGCCATAGAGAGATCTTGGCACAAGGAAGAGACCAGTCAGATTCAGGTACCCCCAGAAATGAAAGGAGAAGTCCCATCTTCCCCACAACAATCCGGCAGTTCCAGGCCTTACAAGCCAAAGGAAACTTCATCCAAGGCTCCCCAACCATTCCAGGTAGTTTCCAACAGGAGAAAAGGAGCCCAAGGGAGAAACAAAACTTCTTTCAACCAGAGGAAGAAGGAAGCAGACCCATTGATGAAAAAGCTAATGGCCTTAGTCCAAGAAGTACACAAAAGCAAAAAATAGTTGTACCTACAAATAGCTTTGATAGTTCTGACTCAATTGATCCAGAATTAACAACTGAGACTACAATCCACACATGAGTTTGAAAACAAATTCACATGGACCAAATTGGCCCAATTCATGGATTGGACACATGAAACCTCAGAAAAAATGAGGACAGAAGTGGAAACATTGAAAGAAGAAAATGCATTCCAAGCAACAGTCATAAAAGACTTGAATACAAATCTGGCCAAAATTTGGACAGAATTTGAAAAAACTAACAGACAGTTGAATTCAATTCTAGAAGAACAACAAACTGTAAGGAGAGATCTGAGGAGTATCCAGCAGCAACAGGATAGCTTTGATAAAGAAATTGATTACCTCTATGACAGAGAAGACAATAAATACCCTCCAACGCAAGGTCAACCCACTACCTCTGCAGAATTGAAAGAAGAGGATAAAGACTATGACCAGGAACCTGAATATCAGATTCCAAAGTCAAGATCAGAGTCAATGTACCAAGATGGGGAAAATCTCAGATATTCAGAGAAACAGGCACTAAAACAGTTACCAGAAGTAGCAAACTGGTCAAAGTTCTCAGGAATTGGGGAATATGACCATATGGAAATCATTGACTATATTTATGGACTCTTTTTTGATGTCCCAAAGATACCAGACTACTGGATCACAACAAGACTTAACACAGCATTCAGAGGCCATGCAAACATATGGTATACTGAGATGAAAGAAATACATGGCAGGAAAAGCAGGCCATGGTGGAGGAACCAGATTATACAAAAGTATAGCAATGGTAGTTGGATCTGGAAAAAGACCATGTCCTTTGAAAGTGATAGATACTCCACAGAAAAAGACCCATATGAATGGTGTCTCAAACAAACAAAAAGGCTAAAAGCTATTGATCCCAATATGACAATAGAAATGAGAAACCATAAACTCCTAACAAAATTGCCAGGAGATCTAGAACATACAGTCAAATGCAGATGCAACAACATCAGCAGCATTGATGAAATAGCAAATGTCATAAAAGATGTGAGGAAAAAAAACTCCATAGGAAGGTACACATCCTATAAACCAAGCTTCAAAGACAAGAAGTCTGAAGTTAAAGAAACAAACAAAGAGAAAGGGAAAGAAACCCCAAAAAAGAACTATTTGTGCCACAACTGTGGAATCAGACCACTATGCCAACAATTGCACAAAAACAAAAAAGAAAATATATGCAATTGATGAAGAATCAGAAGAAGAACAAACAGGTGACAGATCTGATTCTGACAGTATGGGAAATGGTATGAGAGCAGAATCACAAAGTGAACCTGATACCATAGAAGAATAAATAGTGGAATGCAATGAAGAAAGTTCACTTGACATACAAGACATTGAATTAGATTCAGCCATACCACAAATAACAACAGACAAAGAGCTCTGTAAGCACACACAGAATGCACAAACATTCCTGGTAACTCCAAATAGAGGGATGGGATTCATTCATGGAACACCTACAAAATTGACAGTTTACATTGAGAACTGTAAACATCCAATGATCATTGACACAGGAGCATGTTGCTCCATAGTGGCAAAAGAATACTTGAAACAACACTTCCCCAAATGGGAAGAGGATATAATCCCAACAAAAGCTAGAAACTTTAAAAGTGCATCAGGAAAAATGCACTCACTGGGGACAATAATCAAAGAGATAATTATCCCACACCAAAAAGAAAATATCAGACTAGAACCTGAATCTGTAGTTCTAGAGAATGCACATGTACAAGGATTCTTACTAGGTACAGAGTACCAAATAATGTATGGTATGGACATTTGCAATAGTAAAAATAGATTACTTACCATAGGTCCAAACAAAGACAAAAAATCTTCCTTTGAAATAAATCATATAACAAATTATAACACTCTGAAAGAACTAGTGGAAGAATTCAAAGAAGCCCAATATGGCACTCAACTCACCAGTAAGATGAAACTCAGCTTACTGAAAGTATTGAGGAAGCATAGAGGAGCTTTTGCAATAGGAGATGAACCACTAGGAAAAATCAAAGGACATGATATAGAATTATATCTGGATGTAGAAAGACCATACCCACCTATGCTTAGGAGACCACCATACCCAGGAAGCATGGAAACTAGGAAAGAAATTGAGAAACATATCAATGAACTCCTAGAAATGGGGGTCATAAGGAAAATAGGACACAATGAGATAGTAGAAGTCACTACACCAGTCCTTATAACTTGGCATGATGGTAAATCCAGACTATGTGGGGACTTCAGGGCTTTGAATAATTACACCAAAGCAGATAGGTACCCCATCCCAAGGATACCACATGCACTAGATAAGCTAGCAAAAGCCAATTTTATTACAAAAATGGATTGCATGAAAGGCTTCCACCAGAATGGGGTGAAACCAGATTCCATCAAATTGCTAAGAATTATATGCCATATGGGCATATATGAATATACTAGAATGCCATTTGGCATTAAGAATGCACCAGCACATTTTCAGAGGATGATGGATACCATATTTCAAGATGAAATAATGGAAGGGTGGATGGTAGTGTACATTGATGATATCATAATATACTCAGAAACATGGGAAGACCATGTGAGGAAAATTGATAAAATATTGGGAAAATGTACACCAATCAACATGAAAATATCTATTAAAAAATGTAACTTTGGACAGCAAGAACTGCTAGCCCTAGGACACAAAGTTTCAGGTTTAAGTCTAGCCATAGACCAAAATAAAGTTGCTGCAGTACTGAAGAAACCAGTACCAAAGAACATTAAAGAAATGCAATCTTTTTTGGGCTTTACTAGTTACTACAGCAGCCACATAAAAAACTTTGTACACATCACAAGTAGCCTATACAAACTGTGCTCAAAAGATGTAGTCTTTGAAATTACCAAAGAAAGAAGAGATGCATTTGAGAAGATCAAATATGAACTGACCAATGCCCCTATCCTAATGATGCCTCATTTTGAACTACCATTCAAACTATATATAGATGCAGCATGTAGCCAAGGACTAGGAGCAGCACTACACCAGAGGCAACTAGTGGATGGAATACCCAAAGAAGGAGTAATTTTCTATATATCAAGACAACTGAAAGACTCAGAAGCCAGATATATATGGAGCTACTCAGACAGAATGTCTCTGTTTGGTATGGGCATTAGAAAAACTCCATTACTAATTAGAAGGAGCAGTATTTGAAGTTTTTACTGATTGCACAGCCCTCAAATCACTATTGAACATGAAGACAACAAACAGACACATGCTCAGGTGGAAAATAGCCATACAAGAATACAGAGGGAATATGACTATTATCTATAAAGAAGGGAAAAGTAATACTAATGCAGATGGTCTCAGCAGGTGGCCAATGAAGAATGACCAAGAGAATCCAGCATATGACCCAGAAAATGGGGCCAAAATACCCATACAATGCATGGAGATAGATGGGAGAAAGAACTTCAAACTATCAAACTGGGCATTAGGGAATGACCCATCAAACCCAGCACAGAGCTATGGGGAGAGCAAAGAGATACCCATATTGGGAATCAGCTCCTCTAATCTAAATACAAAGTTCTTTAGTATAGTACAATCATCATACAATAAACACAAACAGTGTAGTATATTGATACAACTATTAAAACAAAAGTACAGGAGTCCTGAACTAGAGAGCCAATTGGAAGAGCCATGGCTCAAAAACTTTGAAGAGAATAGATTTTTTCTGATAGATGATCTACTATACCATAGGGAAAAACACACAAGTGCCCTGGTAATAATAAATAGAGAACATATTTCCCTGATACTACAGGAATGCCATGACTGCCTATACATGGGACATATGAGTGAAGAAAGAACTAGAGAAAGAGTCTTTAGCACAGCTTGGTGGCCAAAGTGGGAACAAGACTTGAGTGAATACATCAACACTTGTACCAGATGCCAAAAAGCCAACAAAGGTCATGGCAAAAGATATGGATTACTCCAGAGTATAGAGGAGCCCAAACACCCCTGGGAAATAATAAACATGGATTGGGTGACAGGCCTGGTCCCTGGAGGAAAAGACAGCTTTAATGCATGCCTAGTAGTAGTAGACAGCTACAGCAAGAGTGTCAAATGTCTCCCCTGTCACAAAGAAGACACAGCAATGGACACAGCCATATTGTTCTGGAACAATGTGATAGCAAACTGTGGAGTTCCAAGAATTATAATTAGTGACAGAGACCCTAAATTCACATCAGAATTTTGGACTAATCTATATGAGATGCTGGGAACCAAACTAGCATTCTCCACAGCTTACCATCCACAAACAGATGGTCTAGCAGAAAGAATGATTCAAACATTAGAAGACATCATTAGAAGATTTTGTGCATATGGCATGGAATATAAAGACAATGAGGGATATACCCATGACTGGGTAACCCTCCTACCAGCTGTACAATTGGCATACAACACAAGTATACACTCAGTGACAGGAAAAACCCCTGCCACATTAGAGAAAGGATGGAACCCACTACTTCCAGTAGACTAATTGAAGAAGAACCTCCTCTCAGTACACCCCACAGCTAAAGACTTCCACACAATGTGGAAAACTGCCTGTGAAAAAGCAGAACAATGTGTGGCTGAAGCTAAATTATACAACAAACAGAGATATGATAAAAGTCACCAAGAACCTGATTTCAAAGAAGGAGACCAAGTTCTAATCTCAACTCTTAACTTCAACAATCTAAGAGGACCCAAGAAGATGAGAGACTCATTCATAGGACCATTCACCATTATTAAATTAATAGGAAAGAATGCAGTAGAAGTCAACCTGACCAAAGAGTTTTGTAGGAAACACCCAGTTTTACCTGTGAGCCTGGTCAAACCTTATCACCAAACAGATGAGGAGAAATTCCCTGAAAGAAAGAAGAAAGTCACCCATGAAAGATTGGTAGAGGAAGATGACTCACCTGGACCAGTGAAAAAGATCATTAAAGCCAGGAAAATAAGAATTAATGGGAAAGACAACAGGCAATATCTGGTTAGATTTAAGAATCAACCAGCAGATAAAGATAAATGGTTGACTGAGAAAGAAATCCCAGATGGACAAATACACCTCAGAAGATTCAGAGCCTCCAGAAGGGCTGCAGAGTCTCATCAATGATGAGCCTCCTTTTGAGGGAGGGTATGTCAGCCTGTGACTCAAAACAGAGCACTAGCATGACATCCAACATACCATAAATAATGGTATGACAAGTATTGAACAAACATAGTCAATACAGGTAATAAACAAGAGGAAAAAACTCCTCTTAAATTAAACAACAAACTTATCCAAACAGAATAAGGAAACCTAGAGGAGAATAAACAAGTCAAAACCCTTATTTTCACCTCTAATCTAACTTATGCATATTTAAGTTATTCTATACCAAAATGGTATTTTTCTTAAAGCTTACATAGAGAGCCACACAATGGTATCATCCATGTTGCTGTAACACCACTACAACTGGAGATACCATAAGACCTTCATTTTAAAACCAAGACCGCCGTGAAAGTCAAAGAAGGCTTGTACAAAACTTTACAAATGATAACCAAATTAAATATCTAAACAAGAGCTTTAATTTGAGACACCTTAGACCTCTGTATCTCTTAAATTGACTGAGGGATCTTGGTTCAAAGGTTTAGCAACCAAAATATAGATATTCTGAAAACAACAATGTAAACAAACCCCTGTATCTTTGGCATACACTCATACAACTGTACAGTTTAGTATACCAATCTGTAGAGCTAATCAAGCCCTACAAGACTGTATCATCAGAATACAGATATCTTCCAAATTGAAGAAGATATCTGGTATGGAATTTTTTGAAGCCTCATACTGATGTACAAAAATACATCCAAAAACTTAAAGCCCTTATAACTTTTGCTATTTTAAAGAAGAGTAAACATGAAGCACACCAAATTGAAGAGCTCATTAAGCCCTTCAATTCTGTGTTCTTGGTTTGTTGATATCTTAAGAACTGACTGAGATATGTTGATTGGAAGGTTTTTCTAGCAATACATGACTGCATCAAACTTGTATCAAACAGTATTGCTCTCATACTTAAAATAATATACTTATGAAGATATAAACTCTCTAAAATCATCATTATTGATCATACAGACACCAGAACAACGTCATCCAAGTGCTGACATGGCAGGTGAAAAGTTTTTTCACCCTGTATTGATCCAGAATGATCATTTGTGGTTCCAAAACCACAATTCTGCCTCTATTGATGTCAGAATTGATGATCCAGAACCACAGATTGATCATTGGAGTAAAGATTTTCACTCCTCTGACGTGTGAAGAGTTAATAACTCTTGAAAGTCTTGAAAGATATAAAAAGAAGGGTTTTTTTCCTTGAAAACCCATCATCTTTATCTTATTATCCATATTCTTACATGACAAAACTGTTATCAATCAGTAGTGTCCTTAGAGTTATTATTGAAGATATAATTAGAATAGAATTATTGTAGTACTTCTTTACAGTCAAAGATATTAGAGTATTGCAACCCAGGTTCTCAATAGACTCATCACCAATGTTACCACGTAGCAGTAGGACCTGAAGATTTAAATTTATTTGTTTTTTGACGTGTCACAGTCATAATACTAGCTTGTAACTACATTTTATAGCTACTATATAGACTCACCCTGACAACTTTAGACAAAATTCTAGCTTGTTTTCATTTTTTAGCTTATTTTCATGCCTTTTGGAGCTATTATAGTTGTTTTCTTGCTTATTCACACTTTTTTGAGCCATAAGAAGCCCTGAAGGGGATTCATTTTGTGGTTTTTCTCTATTCTGATTTTTTACTGAAAAATAAAAAAAACATAATAAAATATTAAAAATAAAAAACTGTGTACATGTTCTTTCTGAAAAAAAATATTTTTCATTATTTTGAAGATTTATAAATATATAATTTGTATTTATACAATACTCTATTTTTTTTAAAAATATATTATCATTTTCTTTTATTTCATAATAATATATACAAAGTATGTATTGTTTCAATTTTTATTAAATAAAACTTTCATAATTCATTTTTTAACCCAAATTGGTGTGAAAAATCAATTATTATCTTTATTATTGATAATTTCAATAATAATACTTCATAATAAAATATAATCATATTTGTGTTATTTTTGTTTCCATAATAATCTATACAAAGTATGTATTGTTTGCATTTTTCTTAAAGAAAAACTTTCATAATTCATTCTTTCACCCAAAGTGGCGTGAAGAATTGATTATTATCATTCTTATTGATAATTTCAATAATAACATTTCATAATAAAATAAAATCATGTTTTATTATTGATTTTTTTTCATAATATATACAAAGTATATATTGTTTGAATTTTTCTTAAAGAAAAGCTCTTATAACTCATTTTTCGACCGAAATTGGCGTTGAAAACTGATTATTTACATTATTTTTCATAATTTCAAGAATAATACTTCATAATAAAACATAATCATATTTTATTATTGATCTATTATTCCTAATATAAACAAAGTATATATTGTTTGAATTTTCCTTGAAGGAAAACTCTTATAACTCATTTCTTGACCCAAATTGATGTGAAAAATTGGTTATCATTATTGTTATTGATAATTTCACTAATAATACTACATCAAATATATAATTATATTTTTTACTTTTACTGATTTATTCATAATAATATATAGAAAGTATATATTTTTAGAGTTATTTCTTCGAGAAATACCATTATAACTCTCTTTTTACCCACATTGGTGTAAAAATCTTGATTATTATCATTATTCTTTAAATTTCAATAATAATAACCATATAAAAAGAAATAAAAACCATATTTTTTTTTTAAACTTATTTTAATAATATATACAAAGTGTCTGTTATTTTGATTTTTCTCCAAGAAAAAACTTTAAAATTATTTTCTTTTTCAGCACAATTGGTGTGGAAATTTGATCATAGTCATTATTATTGATAATTTCAATAATAATACTTATTCAAAAAGAAATATAATCATATTTCTCTTACTTAATCCTTTAATATATAGAAAGTATATATTGCTTGATTTATCTTCAAGTGAAACCCTCACAATTAAGTTTTTCCATCCAAACTGGCATGGAAAGTTGATTTGATAATTATTTATAGTTTCAAAAATCATTCTTCCAACCTAGCTTATTTATTCTCAACAAAATAGAGATTTAATGAAAAAGATAAAACTCTCACCTTAAAAATCAGAAATGATAACACCTCATTTCAGAGACTTTGGTGATCCAAGGGATTTTCCCTTACAAAGAGAAGCAACCATATGCAGGAATAGAGGGCTGGAAAGGTAAGAATTTGAGGTTGTTCAAAGCCATAAGACATGGAAAAATGGACCTACCTACACCTTACAAAATGGTTTCCAACAGAATACCTCCAGGAATGACTTTCATAGAACGGTTTATTCTAAACCATCAAATCTTAAAAGAACTTCTCCAGTGGAGAATGGAAGACAGGAATTCAACGTAGAGTTCTACCAGAAACAACCTTTACAAATTATCCAGAAGATTTTCCTCAAAGAGATATTCTTCAAAGAGCTTATCATAGAAGAGAAATTGAGCCAGATATAACATACTCTGACTCTTTCAGGCTCATAAGGAGTGGTAACACAACCAAACTCCTTAGTGGCTTCACACCACTCAGGAACCAGCAGATCAGTGACCAAGAGTCACCACACTTTCCAATATGAGGTAGAATCCAGGAGAGGAAGAAGATCCTAGGACAAGTTTGAGACTTCCTTCTCCCAGAGGCAGAAAGAGTCATGTCCTATCATCCAGAACTTGTTGGACCTGCCAAAAAAAGTATAAAAAAACAACAAACAGTTGTAAATACTTCTAATGAAGCTAGCAGCCCCAGAATAATGAATATCTCCACTAAGATTAGACACAATGTTGTGATCCCTGAGAGTAACATAATTAGTAATACACTATGGTTACAATTTTCCCAATTTTTAGAACAAACTCAAAAAGAGTTCGAAAGGCTCCATGAAAATATTTCAAGGCTACAAGAGGTTAATAGTGTACAAAGAAAATTTATCCATACTATTCAAGAGGACTATACTAAATTGAGTAAAGACTCAGAAGAGACCAAAAGAAGACTCAATAAAGTCTTAGAGGAGAAAAATAACTGAAAAAGAGATAGGTAATACCTGGACCAAGATATTGACAAATTGCTCAATGTCTGCCAAAACATAAAAGGCCAAACACAAAGAAATGTTTTAGATAATTCACACCACCAGGAAGACATCAAACCAGATGCCTTGTTGGAGAATAAGCCAAGATCCCCATCACAATACCAAGATAGATTGAACATGACCTACTCAGAGAAGGAAGCACCAAAACAGCTTCTAGAGGCCTCAAGTTGGCCCAAATTCTCTGGCATAGAAGAATATCATCATATGGAACTCATTGATTATATTGATGGACTCTTCATTGATGTACAAAGTATACCAGATTACTGGATTACTTTCAGATTAAATACAGCTTTCAAAGGAAATGCTAGTATTTGGTACACAGAAATGAAAGAAATCCATGGCAGAAGAAATTTGCCATGGTAGAGGAGCCAAATAATCCAAAATTAAAGAAATAATACATGGATATTTCAGAAAGCCCTTTCAATTGGAAATGATAGATGCACAGTGGAAAAAGGATCCATAGGATTGGTATCTTGGACAGTCAAAAAGTCTAATAGCCATGGACCCTCACATACCAACAGAAATGAGAAATCACAAACTGTTTACCAAACTACCAGGAGACTTGGAGCATGCAGTAAATGAAGATGCGCCAAAGAATCCACCTTAGATCAAATATCAACTACTTTGCAAGAAGTAAGGATTAGAACATCTATTGGTAGATACAATACCCATAGTACTGATGATAACAGGGAGAATCCAACCCTGGAAGAAAAAGAAACTCATGATTCAGAATCTGAAATCACAACAGGATCTCACAACTGTGAATCACCCAATCTCTATGCAGGAAAGTTTCCCAAAGACAGGGAAGAGATAGTTGAAAGAGAGAAAGAAACGAGAAAAGACAAAGAAGGTCATGAATATGACTCTGATAGTAAGGTGAATGGTTGTGAACCTAACCCCAATGAGAAATATTTGGTGATATTGAAGAACCATGGGGCAAAGTAAATTGGTTCAGTTGACTTAAAAAGAAGGAAACAAATGTCCAAAAATCTGGATGGTTTGAAACATAAACCACCAGACAAAGAGGGTATGACTAAAAGAAACTTGTTGTCTCAAGGTCACATGAACCAAACTACTACCTCAAATAAGACAGGAAAGCCTCATCAATTATGAGCCTTTTTTTAGAGGGAGGGTATGTCAGCCTGTGACTCAAAACCAGAGCACAAGTATGACTGCCAGAGTACCATAAACCAATGGTAGAGTGAAATACCACCAAAAAATGAAGCTGGGACAAAAAGGCTAACGATTTATAAATAGAAAAGGTAAACTCACCTCTTTCCAAATATACAAGTCCCATCATCATATGACAAAGAATAACAAAGTTATTCCTGCTCAAAGTTGTCACTGAGCATAAACCTTAATTTCACCTCTCATCTGAAATCCGGAGGAAGAGACTTAAGCCCAGAAAATGGGTATTAAAATTGAAGCTCTAAGTCAGGGCTATCCAATGGTACTAGCCAAATTGAGCTAACATCAGAATTACAGAAGTTATGGCCAAAATAAGATCAAATAAGGGTGGACCACATATTAACCTCTCATCTAACTTCTACAGTTTTAGTTTGAGGTACTTAAATTGGTGTCTTTTTGGAAAGAGAACAATCAGGGCTATTGGATGGTGCCATCCATTTCCCCAAATCTCATCCAGAACAAAAGGTATGGGGCGAACAAGTTCCATACAGATTTCAAGATAATAACATATCTGGATAACTACAATTGAACATGGCATAACTTTGCCATAACTAATGCTAACCATTCCAAATGTGATACTATTGTGTAGATCTCATCTAGAGGTCCACAATGAACCAACTTTGAGCTCAATATCTTAAAAACTGACAGAGGTATAGCAGCCTTAAGGTCAAAGCCCCACATTTGGACCAATATGGCTTTACTATGGGATAATATCCCATAATAATGATTATGAGGTGTCAAATAGACAAATAAGCTTGTTAATACTTGAATACCTCATAGTTCAGTAAAATACAGGCATCCTTAAAGCTTCTGACATGTCAGAAGCACCAGAAAACACTTGTAAACTTCATTGGTGAAAGATTTGACCCTATATAGGGTAAGATTGACAGCCTTTGGTTCTAAAACCACATTTCCACCCAATAACAGTCTGTATTTAGTTTTTAGAACCACAAAAAAGCCCACAGTAGTGAAAGTTTTCACTTTTTGGTTGTATGTAGAGGTAAACAACCTCCCACTACCCCAGAACAATGTTCTCAATATTCTTAGGTGGTATAGCTTCTGAAAAAAGTGGTACCTTAAGAATTAAAACACGTATAATTATAATCTTAATTATTTTCGGGTTTATTATTGTAAACAAAAAGATAAACACTGCACCCAGGGCTCTTAATAGTACTCACCATCACTGAATTCTTTTGGTATAGCCCTTTGAAACATTTAATAAATTAATTATAATCTTCATTTTCGTGTCACACTGATAGTTATAGCTTTTTATCAACATTTTACTGCTATATCATAGAGTCACCCTGATGATTTTCCACTACCTCATCCATATTTGAGCATACCCAAGGATCTTTAAATTGTTATTCTAGAATAGTAAGTTTAGCCATATCACACCATTCACAACAGCACTCACAGGTCTGCAAATAATCAATTACATTATAATCAGAATTACTTAAGAATGATGAGAATTATAATATGACTAACCCTTTGAGAAATATTTATAAGCCTTTGATTCTCCTTCCTTTTTACAAAATACTCCACATCCTTTTGAATTGAATTCCATCCTCTTTTCAAATATAAGAAATATTGCTCCATTAAAGCAGCAACAATTGTATGAGTTTTCTATGAAACTCTTGATATTAGTAACAATATAAAGAGTACTATGAATGTCCTCAGTATAAAAATATAACATAATAAAATATTATAACCACAAATTTAAATATAATTATTCCAAAGAGTTATATATAAAAAATAAATTCAATTATTGTTTTATAAAATAATGAAAAAAATATAATAATTATAATAAATTATAATTAGTCTATTATTGTTATAGTCACTGACAATTATAATAATAAGAAGTGTAAATCTCTTAATGAGACAATTACACATGGAAAATATAAATATGATTTATAAAAGAATTATAACACACACTGTGCAGAAATAATTCTTATAGAAAAACTCTATATAAAAAAACTAATTATATATAAAAGAGATATAGAATTTTAGAGAAAACTTACTTATAATATTTATTTAATACAACAAGTAAAACAACAACAGTCAATATATCAAGTAATAATTATCAGTTAAAAACACGCCAAAATTAAATATTTTCAAGATAAAACAGCTTTTTATAATGCAAATTATGATTAAAGAGTTTTTGAGAGGAATTTGTGGATTTTAAAAGATATTTTAAAGACAATAATTTTATAAAATAGTATATATTATAGGTGATTACAACAATGATCTAATTCCCATGATTTTAATTCTTTAATGTAAGATTTATAAAGAATAAAATACTTAAGAAATACTTTAATAATAAGATTTTATATATAATAAAGATTTAACTTTTTTAATATCTAATATTATTGGCTTGATAATTGATGATGGACAAAAACAGTGATGAAAAGACTCTTTTTATGTCTACAGAGCAGCTCTCATGACTAATAATGGATATAGAGGCCGTGCTCTGGTCAAAACTGAAAAACCATGCTTAAAAACAAGGTTCTTAACTTAAGGTAGCTTATGTTTAATTCCAATATAAAGTTACCAATGTTATTCTTAACTCCAAGTAACTTTAATCCTCATTTAAGTTAATTATTTTAAGTTTTAATAAAAAATAAGCTTACTTATATTAAAATTCATCACATGAACAACCTAAAAATGGAGTTTAAATCAGAAATCTCTTAAACTCAATTTTTAATTATTTTTTTAAAGAAATCTTAATTCTCTTTAAGTATAATTAAAAGAGTAAATTTCCAGGCTACTTACCAAGGAAATCTGTTTATAAAAGATACTTAAAATTTTATTTATATATGGATAAGATCAATTTGTAAGCTGTGAGAAATGTTCAAGCAAGTCCATCAAGAATTGGATTTTTAATGAATTTTCGAAGTGATTGCTATTTTTCCACGTAAAATAGCAATACACACTAAACCTTAACTTTTGATAAGGTTTTAATGCTTGTAGCCTTGAATATTTGAGCTTATTTAAGCTTTTTAAGATTTTCTAAGCTTTGAAAGGTCTCAAAGCTTTAATTTCAAGCCTGCATATTGGCATTTACCCTTTGGCAGCTTGAAATTCATGTCCAAATTGGGTTAAAACCAGTTTAAACCTTAAGGTTGGATCAATGTCTAATCTTAAAGTTTAAATAAGGTTGAAAATTCTCCAATACAGGTGGAAAACCTTTATTGTATCCTTGCAGATCCAAAAAGTTGGAAACCCCAGCTCTGTCTGGTCTTTTTCCTTTGTCCCACCTTTCTGTGTGGATTTTGCCCTTTTGTTTATTTAAAGCCATACTATGGCCTTAAACACCTTTAAATTGAGCTCATGCAGGATTTACATTCTGTATGGCAAATCCTTAGCCAATTCAGTAAATATACACAACACCTCAATTTTAATCAAAATCTTGGTAAGTTTGCATAAACCTTATGCAACTTTCAATTTAAGCTTATTTAAGCTTAAATTTAACAACTTTAAAAATAGGTTACATTAGTACTTTGAGATTCTCAAATCTTCCAATAACATACGAAATAAGCTTTTTTGGGTATAACACACCCTATGGGTGTACCGTAGGTTATTTTTGGTATAGAATCCAAAAATGACATAATATTTATAACTTTGTTTATCCAAAAATAATTTATACATATTTTTTGTTATTTTTGATTTTTAATCCAATTGAATAGTTTGTTGAAGACCAAATCAACTGTATATAAAATCATTTGTGGCCTTATGGGTATGTTATACATACCTTTCAGGCTCACAACAATGGTGTAGTTATTGTGATCCATGTTCCAACAGTAATGATGATACTTGGTGCTGGAAAGTGCAAGATAGAAGGGATGGTAAAACACCATAGACATCAACTCATTTAACCAATGTTTGCACAAGCTCTATCAGTCCCAAGTGAATTGCTTTGTTCCTAACTTGGGGAGCTCATTTTATCAGGAGCTCTGGAAACCCTGAGACTGAACCTGTGTTTATGGCACATTGAAAACATTCTTGGGAAAATATCCCAGATGACCAGAAAATTAAATTTCAATTTAATGCTCTTCTGTGCTGGGTGGTGCTGGCAGTGAGGAAAAATTTATCCCTCACTTTTGGTAGGAACAGACAATGGAAATGTACCACTGATCTCATCCCATGTAAATTTTGAGGAAGTTACTCTTTCATCCATCTTTGTTGCTCCTTCTGGATTGCATATTTTTCCCCATTGTGAGCTTTGCAAGCCTTTTTCCTTCACTGTCTCATCTTGGATTGATTGAGCATACTCTGGGAAATGGGCATTTGAGTGTGGGTGAACTCACTATTTGCCTGACTGGTCTTCTCATGCATGGTAAAATTGTCTCTCCTTATTTCACCATTGGTTTCACTTTCAGGCAGAGACATGTTCTCATCCTCATAATCAAACATTTTTTCTCTTGATGAACTGGCATGACCTGTTCTTGGTTTCAGGGAATATGGATGATTATGTCCAAAAAATCTTTCTTGATGGAGCATTGGAAAAGATGCACAAGTTTCATCACTTTCCGTGAAAATCATCAGTTAAAACATCAGAAAGTTCATAAAGACTGATCATACCCACCATCTTCAATTGCCTCCTGAGATTGGACTGTCTTGCCTTTAGGAGCCATATCTAACACATGAAACAAACATATCAGATTGTGAAAAAGTTTATACTCCGGAATCAAAGGATCCAGTATTTCTCTCCAAAAGACCAATCCAAGTAACATTTTCCAATGGGCTTTTTCTTCTCCCAAGATAAACCCATTTTTCATTGCCCACATGAGCCTGAGATCCTGATGGAATATTGGGGGATGGCTCTTTACATTTCCCTAAGGGTTCCTGGGACTCCACAGGATTAAGGAGGAAGTCAAATGGAAATTTTGATTGGGGTTTAGCCTTTGATGAAATTTCTTGTTTTATTCCTGGTCCCTCAGACAAATGCAATTGTGTACGAGTTGTATTTGGCGGAATTTGATTGACAGAAAGATTTGGTATTGGCCAAGTGGTTGAAGTTTGAGCCATCACAATTCCCAAATAAATTTTGAGACCTGATATTTTCATTGAGGATGAAATAAGGGTAGTGAGTGAAATGTTGGGACTCATTGGGGACTGTTCTTGAATATATTCTATGCTAGATTCACTATCTGAGTCATGAACAGAACCTGAATGGGATTTACATAGGTTGGAAGATGACATAAGGGTTAAACAGCTACAGTAATATTTTCAACTTGATAAAACAGGTTAGTGTTATGATAAAAGAGAGTGATCTTTTAAGGTGTGGGTATGAAACTTTGATTAAAAGATCAAGTACTTTTCCTGTCCTCAAAATTTGGGGAAGGTAAAATTACTTAAAAATAGTAGAAATAGTATTTTCAAAGAGAAAACATGCCAATTTTATTGTTTTGAGCTTTTTAAGTATCAAAAAATAATACAATAAAAATTTATTGTTTTACCAACAATAAAGATTTATCCATAAATACTCTACAAGAGATATTTAAGGCTACAAAAGAAATTTCTTCAAGAGCAATTTCAATTGGAATTAATTGAGCAAAGAGCTGCAAGAAATTAATTAAAGAACAGAGTATTTAAAAAGAATATCAAAGAGAAAACACACCCAAAAGCGACCAGAGTGAATTTGGAAACAAAGTGACAATGTTAACAGTGATGAAAGATGCTTTAATTGACTTTTGGGGTGGTTCAGAGGTAAAAATGATTATAAGAGTTACAAAAGATGATTATAATGATTTTTTCATGTGTTTAAAAGGTTTAAATTTATTTAAAAAGGGTGGTTGGAATATTTTATTGATTGGTTTAACAGTATTTAAGCTAATTATAAAAGGAAAAGTTTCTAACATGCAGAGAAAAGTGGGGCAAAGAAGACATTCTTTTATAGCCATCAATTTTATTACTCCAAAAGTAAATTTTACCCTTTTCAGTCGTGGAAAACACTCTGAAAAGAGAAAAGCCAATTATCTCATCATCAAAACATGGTTCAGACCAAAAAAAGGGCTTGGTTTCACCATTTTCTGCTATTTTTAGCCATTTTAGACCCTTAAACCAGCCATTACTATAGTAATACCTGGTCTAGAGCCTTCAAAACACGTCAGAATGTTTGTAAGAGTTGTAGAAAGCAGTTAAAACTGTTTTTAATATGATTGTTTTGACTTATGGGTAGTGTTACCCTCTTGGAAACAGTTAAAACCGCCCTGGTTGGTATCAAAACTTCATCATCAATTGAGCTACAGACCCTGTGACTCAATTCCAGGCCAAAAGTAATGGACTTTTGCGTGGATTCTGACATCTCACACCTGTCAGCAAGGATTTTGGGGGTCTGGCTCCCCCTTAGAGCTAGAGTTCCTTTCCAATTTATTTTCCCTTTAATTCCTCATCATGTATTATACTTATAATTTACATATGTAGTTCAATTGAGTTTTACATTTCACTACTGTAATAATTGACACCTCTTATGTAAACCAAAGTTCACTTATGTAATACATGTGCACATTTTGACCTTTCAATTGAATTCAATTCAAAGTACTTCAATTCCTCAGAACCTCTAAACTATACTCAACACCCCAATTTTAACAAAAAAATTGTTGGTTAACACCACATGTGGTGTCCATTAAATTAGGTTTTTCAGTCTTTTTGACTTTTTTACAGAAAATACTGAAAACTTAATTCAAGCTTAATTAGAGTTCAGTTACAGAGCTTCACTCAGAGGTGACCCCACCTGATTTTTTATAAGGAATCCAATGGTTAAATAAATTTTATATGTCTATTTGTTGCATAAAAAGTTATAACAAATTTTATTTAACACTTTTTTGAAAATTATTTTTTATTTTGGGTAATTTTGTTGAAAATTCATTTTTACTTAAATTTTCCAAGTAAAAATGTATTTTTCAATTTGAAAATTTAATGTATTTTATTTTCAAATTATAATTAAATTTTTGATATTTTATATAAATTTAAATTTATATTTTAATTTTTGGTTTTAAACAATATGAATAAATTTATTTTATTTATATTTGTATATTAATTTTTGTTTTTGGTCTTTTGGGTATATAAAAATACCTCTATGGCTCACAGATCTCAGATGAAATACTTCAAACATATAATAGAGAAATTCTATGAGTAGTAAGTGGGAACCAAGTCTCTCATAGAAGTATAATAAAAAGGTTTTTAGGAGAACTAACCTGGCCTATTTTTGAGCTCCTCTGCTTTTGTCAGAATCCACACTGCATTGCCCACCAGCATATAATGTGATATTTCTTTTACCTAAAAGGGGACCCATTGCACATATATAATCAGATTAAATAAACAGTACCCCCTCAGCATTGTCAAACTGCCAATGGATGCATCAAAATTCCCCAGAATTCTACACCTGTATAAGGGTATATTCATGAATGTTTTCTCCACAAAAGACATGTCACCTTTTCAAGAAAGGAAAGAAATTCCAAATCACATTCCAACCCATTTAAAGGCTTCCTGCACATAAATCAAATACCAGCACTTTAGCTCCAATCCAAACCATTATGTAGTAGAGTTATATACTTATGGCATGAATAAGGCTCAAATGATGTACAGCAGCATGCCAATGTACATGGATTAAATGTTAATCCCCTCAATTCAATGGTGACACATCACTAATGTAACCCCCCTTAATTGTGGAATCTGATTTATCTCCATTTGTAAATAAAACATGATATGTACAAGAGTGGAGCAGCAAGGCATTCTACCCAAGTACACCACTAACCAATTCCCCCATCAAGATGTAACATGTTACACTTGATCTGCTGAAGCTCAGCCACCATTAAAAATTGGATAAAAGCCTCCACTGGCTCAAACCTTATCCCCCTTCATAAATAATCACTCCTCTAAGCAATTGCACATCAATGATACATATATTCAAAAAAACCACCCTTATTCATGATTCCAGAAACAATGTCAACCCCCCACTATTCCTCAATGCATATATGCAGGTGTCAACACTGCTCATCTCAAAGACCCTCTTACCCTGAGAGGTATACAATGGAATCTGCCTTCACACCTGTCCAGTAGAAACAGCACATTAAAAATCTCAAATCAGCCATTGAACCAAAATCTATTCCAAACATCCTGAGATTAGAATCAGAATCTGAGTGCCCGCTAATTCTATTCAATCAAATTTTCCCAACTCATTGTTCTCAATTGACCCAACCCACAGTTTCCACTCCACTGGGTCTCAATTCAACTGCACATAAACCATACAGTGGTATCCAAAACCTTCACCCACCGGAACTTGGAATGATAATATCTTCCAATTTATGATTAAGGTATAATATAAACCGCAGTCCTCATGCATTATCACTCCTGACATGAAGCTTCTTATCAAGTCAAGTATATCAAGCTCAGGTGGTCACCCCACTGCTGAATTCCATATAACTCAAGATCACACTACCATATTTGAACATCTCCAATTGGAGGCACTTATTGAAAACTATATATGTTGTCCTGAATGTTTCTTCTTTAATGGACTTACTTACTCTGTCAAAACTGAACAACCCCAATTACAACACCATAATTAACCAAATGATCCTTATCCCCCTTTCACACAATCCTTAGGCAATGTCATAAATTCATTTGAACCCCATGTCCAAAATACAACCAACATCAATCAGAAAAATTTACCAACAAAACATTTCATTTATCAACCATTCAAAAATTGGCTAGCCAGAGCTCTCCAGAAGGCTGGAATTATGGACCTTCTGCATCAACATCAGCAATCCCAAATTCCTAAAGGTTCCCCCAGATGTGAGATATTGGACGGATTGGTCTGGAGATGCTTCGCTGGAACTAGAAAAATCAATGACCTCCCAATCAAATCCATTCCTGGTGCATTTGCCTTCTTGATTCATGTGGATTGGTTTAATGCACATGGAAAGTCAAGCCACTTGGCCAGAATTGGACCTATCATACTTATTTGTCTTAATCTCCCCCAAGTGAAAGATTGAAGCCAGAGAATTTCTATGTTTCAGCAATCATGCCTGGTTCAAAGGATCCAACTTCCCTCCAAGTTAACTTCCTATTGATGCCACTCATCAAGGAGCTCAAATGATCTATGGCCAGGTTACCATTTTTCACCCACTACAACAGGTCCTTCAGCATCCTCTATCTGTGTTGCCATCCTCACATCCATTGCGAATGTGGTTGCCTTGCGCAACCTAACTGAATTTAATTCTCATTCAGGAAAACACTTTTGTAATTCTTGTACTATTCACAAGTCTTAAATTGAAGGAATTGGTCTCAAATTCCATTACACATGCTCATACCAAAATCATAAATCAACCATTGCAAAATGGCTTTGGGAAAACCCAAAAAAACAAGAAAGTTTATGTGAGTATGGAGTGCAATATTCAATTTTGTGAGGATAAGAGCTTTTGTCATTGAGTAAAAGGAACTAATCACAACAAAGATGATAATGAATCATACATGAAGAACAGAAAACATAAGAAATGAACAACCTGTGAGGATAAGAGTTTTTGTATTTGAGTAAAAGGAACTAATCACAACAAATATGAGGAAAAAAATTAGTAAAAGTAAGAGTTGTTTAAATAGACTAAGGCATCCTAGTCGTGATTGTAAAAACTTGGCTTACTAATCCTCACAGGTGTACATGGGAATAGATTTTAGATAACTACAATGGTCATGGTTTTGTGATACTTCAAAGTATAGGGTGATCTCAACACTACAGCTTTACTATTAATTTACAAATTACTAAAATATTTACATTAACATTATCCTGCCCACATTTCATTTGTTGAGATGTAAGCAAGATCTAACCCTTCATTATCAATTAACTCCCATAACCAGTTGACTTTGATATTAATGTGCCTCTATTAATGATTATAGAAGAAATTTTGACACAAGGCTATGGACCCTTGATTATCACAGCGTATTCTGATGTTTGAGTGAGGTTTGAAGTCCATCATAAAACCCTTTACCCATATTATATCTTGAAGAAGTTCTGTCGTTGCTTTAAGTTACGCTTCAGTCGTTGATAAAGCTACTGTTTGTTGCTTTTTTGTTTTCCATGCAATTGAACCTCCATACATAAGACCATACGCAGAGAAAGACTTGACATTGAAGTTGCTTCCCCAATCCGAATCACAGAAACCCATTATTGCACCATCTAAGCCTTTTCCCCCAAGCACCAAGACCTCTTGCTTAGTACCTTGCAAGTATCATAGAGCCCTCTTGAATGCTGCCATATGCTCTGCTGTTGGTTTTTCCAGAAACTGAGATAAAGCTGATGTTATAAAAGATACATCTGGTCGAGTGCAAGTTGACAAATAACTAAGTAGTCCAACCACCTTTTGATAATCAAACCCGCTGATTTTGTCTTTGTTTGTGGCAGGAGTCAATCAATCATTTTGCATCATAGGTGTCACCACAGACTTGCAGTCTTGCATCCCATACTCCCCAAGGCTCTTTTTTAGGTACAGCTCTTGAGACAAGGCAATAGTTCCAAGCGCTCTATTCCTTGTTAATTTAATTCCTAGAACATAAGATACTTCCCCTAAGTCATCCATTTCAAAGAATGACCTGATGTTGTTCTTGAAATTTTCCACCTGCGTCAGTTCTCCTCCAATAATTGTATCATCCACATGAAGAAAAACATAGCATTGGCATCCTTCATTTTTAACAAAGAGACATGCGTCAGCTGTACTTGGGCTAAAATTAAATTCCCAAAACATTTTGGAAAGTTGCTTGTACCAGCATCAAGGACTTTGTCTTAGACCATATAGTGATTTCATCGACTGTAAGCACATTCCTTGCCTCACACTATGAGGATATCAATCAGGATATCTTATAAAGACTTTCTCTTTGGGAACCCCATAGAGAAAAGCCGTCTTGACATCCATTTGATGTATTTCAAGATTGTGCAAGGCAAAGAAACCCAGGAGAAACCACAGAGTTGTTATTCTCCCAGTAGGGGCAAAAGTCTCATCATAATTTAGACCTTCAATCTGAGAAAACCCCTTCACGCACAATTATTCTTTATATCTGGTAATATTTCCATTCCAGTCTTATTTTTCCCAAAAGACCCAGGTAGTCCCCAGCAGATTTTGAGCTTCTGATTTCTCTACTACCTTCCATACCCCATGTTTTTCCATACTTCTAATCTCATCAGCTATTGCTTCCCTCCAGGAATTGCTTTTTTCATGACGTATAGCCTGAAAATATGTTCTTCGCACATCTGAGCTAGCAGCCTCTAGGTTAACAACACTCCTGGGTTGTTGTCTCCTGTTTCTCAAAATATTTGCTGTATCAATACTTCTTGAGATGTTCCTTGGAGCTATATCTGGAACCAGAACCATCGTCCATCCCTTGGGAAAAGCTTTTTCAAAAGAGCATGTTAACTCTTCCACCTGATCAATGAGAGAGAGACAGATCCCAAACATTATCTACAAAATGGAATGATACACAGTCAGTGGCAACAGGTTCCACCGCAGTGACCACCTCATCCTGAAGATCATTAATTAATTCTTCTGGTTCAGGGTCAGCTAAGAGAGATGAGTCATAACAAACACTCCTGTCTCTGCAGAACTTCCCTTCAGACTTGCTATCACCTACTTGCAAAGCCCCAGCCTGCTCTGAACCATTTGGAAGCTCACGCACAGTCGGATCAACACAAAGAAGTTCTGAGGAAGGAGGACTAAAATAGAGAGAGGGTAGATCAAGCTGAGGAAGAGGAATAAGAGGAGTGCCCCACAAAGAGAGAGAGGAGAAGGAACTATTCTTTAGATGCCTTAGGGGCCAAGCTGGGGTCTCCAGAAAAAAACAATCATGAGTAATCTGAAACTTACCTGTTTCAAGATTATATACTTTAAAGTTTTTGTGCCCTTTGGTGTACCCCAAAAAGATCCCATTTTCAGTGCGAGAAACCAGCTTTGAGGTAAGCTTCTTCTTTTCTTTATTGATAAAGACCCTAATTACAAACTGATAAATAACTTTGAGCTCTTACTTCTTGTTGTGAAACCTTTCATATGGAGTCTTGAAATTTTGTGATGAAACAGGCATTCAATTCAACAAGTATTCTGCAGTTGCTGCTGCCTCCCTCCAGAAACTAGGGTACAGCCAAGAGTAAGAGATAAGACATCAAACTCTTTTGAGCAATGTCCTGTTTTCCCTTTCAGAAAAAGGATTCTGCTGCAGAGTATACAGAGAAGTCAACAACTGTTGAATGCCGTTTTCTGAAAGATACTCTTGAAACAACTTGCTCACAAACTACCCTCCATTGTCCGACATGATTCTTTTAATCTGAAAACCACTCTGTTTTCAGAAAAGGTTTGAAACCTCTGAGACACCTCAAAGCATTGAGCTTTGTTTGCTAAACAGTAGGCAAAGCAAAAACCACTATACCCATCTATGATCTGAAATATATATGCATTTCCACCTATATATTTTGGTGTAATTGGCCCACACAAGTCCATGTGCACCATTTCCAATACTGAGGCGGGTTCAGGAAAATCCCCTTTATATGGGAGCCAATGAATTTTTTCTTTTACACACATATCACACTGAGGTTTGCTGAAGTTAAAAGATGGAAAAAATTTTGAAGCATACTTGTTGCTTGGATGTCCTAGTGATCTATGAATAGTGAGTGGATCCTGAAGCAGGACTTTGCTAACTCCTGGTTTTAAAAGAGTTCAGCTACAGTGTTGTTAATAAATGCTCCCTTAAAAATGAGCTTTTCTGCTGAGTCTACTAGATCAGCACCAGATTCTCTTCCAATGAATCTACATTGCTTCTTTAGAAATGGCAAAAGAGCAATGAGCAAGGAAGATATTGAGGGAGTAACTAATGGGTTTCTTAAGTGAATAATCCTTCCTGTTTTTGATATGATAACCACTGTACCCATACCAACAGCATGAACACAAGACCCATCCTCTAGAAAAAGAGGAAGATTTGTCCGATGATACATAACAAATCTTTTTCATGTTTTAAACAAAGAAAAAGATGCCCAACTATCCAAAATAGCATGATATTCCTCCATCCCTTTTGAGAAGGCTGCAAGTATCTGCAGTGAGTCACTTCTTGAGTCCTTCTTATCTTCTCTTCCCTTCATTCAATTGTGATAAGAGTACCTCTTTTCTGGATTTAGTTGAAAGCACTCTGATTCCAAATGAGGAGCCAATGGGTTGTGTTTTCCTCCAAAGCACCTTGGCCTTTGACCTTGCACTTTCAATGCTGGAGCATTGTCCAAAACTTCAACCCTCCTTGAAAGCGTCAACTCTACCTCTGAGAATACTTCCTCAAGAGTAGGAATTCTTCCAGACAACTTTGTGGCCTGATAAACACTATTTGCCAATGATTGCAATGAAGATGGAAGTAACTTAAGTGAGTAGAAGGCCATGATATTTAGAAGAATATCTTCCCTAAACAGTTCAGGACCTATCATGCAAAGCAGGTTGAGTAAATGTTGAAATTCACCAATGAGTTCCAAGACATTTCCTTCATCCATTTTTAGGTTGAAGATTTTTTCTATAACATTGGCGCAGTTCTCCACAGAGGAAGAGGGATAGTATTTGCATACCTTCCTCCATAGTTCTGCTGGATCACATTTTTCCTGTTCTTGGTTGTAAAATTTATCTTGATTTTCTTGGTTCATTTGCGAAATGATTCAATAATACACTTGATTACATTCTTCCCTGAGGATGTTGGCTTCCTCTTTTTAGGCCTCCATTGGAAAAGAGTTTATCCATTTTGGATCTAGGAAGCAATTCAGACTTCTGATCCAAAAGGCTAAGATTATCTCATTTTGCCATTTTGAGAAGTTCAGTGTATTTAATGTCTCAATGTTGGAGATTTTTTATAAATTTTGAGATAGACTTTGATGATTTAAGTTTTGAACTAAACTTGGTTTTAGATGAAAAAAATGTTTATCTTCCATTTTTATTTATGATGAGGGTAGATGAGAATTTCTTATATTTTCAGCTTTTGAAATTGATCTTTTTGCATTTTCCAAAATGATATATTGTTTTTAGCTCCTTAGGTGTCTACTGGGCCAATAACCTGTGAGAATAAGAGTTTTTGTATTTGAGTAAAAGGAACTAATCCAAACAAAGATGATAATGAATAATACATGAAGAACAGAAAACATAAGAAATAACCAACCTGTGAGGATAAGAGTTTTTGTATTTGAGTAAGAGGAACTAATCACAACAAATATGAGGAAACAAAGTAGTACAAGTAGGAGTTGTTTAAATAGACTAAGGCATCCTAGTTGTGATTGTAAGAACTTGGCTTAATAATCCTCAAAGGTGTACATGAAAATAGATTTTAGATAACTACAATTGTCATGGTGTTGTGATACTTCAAAGTATAGGGTGATCTCAACACCATGGATTTACTATTAATTTACAAATTACTAAAATATTTATGTTACCATTTTTGCTAATGATCATTGTAACAAAGTTGGGAAGACCTTCAGTATTGGGATGCAACTAGAATGGTTAACCTTTAAACAATGCATAATTTACTCATCCGAATTTTGGAGGATCATGCAGCTTTCAAATTGTGCATTGCAGAGGCCAAATAAGACATATACATCAGGTTCCACAGGAAATCCAATGACACCAACATTTCAGACTCAGATCCAATGACCTCCAACAGCTCTCTTGATCAAATCAAATTGAGAGAGGACCGTTCCCTGAGAAGAGAGGCAGCAAAAATCATAAAGGAGTCACTCTTCACTACTTCTACCCAAACAAATTTCTTCCTAATGCCCACCCCTCACATGCAACATCCATCTAGTGGTTCTTCCAAGATTCCCCTGTTTGATTCATATTACATCCCCACATCCAAATTCCCCTCTTATTTGAATATGAGTGCACTGAGTAATTGCTAGATCAAGGGTGAGGTTCTAGAGAACCTCAAACAAATCATATCTGACACCATAATTCCATCATCATGGAAAAGAGTCCACCAGAAAATAGGTTCCCCCTCTTATGGTAGCTTAAAAGCCACTGAATGGGCTCTTGTATACAAGGTCTATATTCCATTTTTAATCATCAGTCAACAGATCTCATTAGATGGAGACCATTCCCCCAATACTCAAAGAAAAATGGGTAAATCAGAAGACCTTGAAAACTAACTAACCTAGAATATGTTCCATTTAATGAGTGCTATCAATATTTCCACAAGTCGGACTGCTTCCATAGATGATGCAACTGCATTTTCTGAACATTGTAAAAAACTCTCCCTTTGTAAGCAACACCTGTTCCCAAAACAGAAAAGTAAACCAAATCATAATTTCACTGATCATATTCCAGAACTCTTCCAACATTGGTGCCCATCACAAGCCTAAGCCACATGGGGTTATGAGAACTTGATTGGGGTATTTGCAAAGCTTCCAACGAATAAAAAAATCTGTACGGTAATTAATAGCAGAAATATATTCACATTGATTGGACACATGAACTTCATAAGACTAACTTCTTGTAACTCTGAAGAGTTGATATAGATGAAAGCTTACTTCAACATATCTTTCAATATTTCAAAATTTCCGTTCCCCTGAAGTTTCAATCAGCCCCATGTGAAATAAAACAACTTTTTGAATCACTGCCTCCTTCCCAGTTCAATCATCAAAAACATAATAAACCACTGTTCCATGACCAACAAGATTATGAGCCCATGGTTGATTACTTACAGAATCTTCATTCAAAAGGGGAAATCATTGCATGGACCAGCTTAGACACTACTGTACAATCCAAAAGTTATCCCACTTCAAGAATTTTCTCACCTTGGTGTTTTCCAGTTTCAAATATACATAATGGAAACAATATATTTTTGACTGAATCCAAAAATGTCAGTAACAGTGTGATATGTTTTCTGAGGGGTAAATCACAAAGATTTGGTATTATTAATAGCATTTTTAAAGTCTCTGATCCATCTTGCATGCTGAATAATGACTTTCTGATCTTAAAAACTTTGAAGACTGATGGAACTTTCTTACTAAATGGGCTTCATCTCAATATTGATAAATCTTTTGTTTTGTTTATGGACACTAGATTATATCTGAAGGATAAAAAGAAGGTCATTATGGATTTTATGATAACAAAGTGATGTCATGTGGACTTCCTGTAATGATAAAACCCTGATTTCATGATATTGAGTATATTATTTTTTATGAAAATATAATTATTCAATAACACAATTATCTCATCTTGATTAGGAGTTTTGCTAGAGAAATAACTGTCACCATATTTGGTGATAGTAAAATGCCATTGTAATAAGTAAATCCCATTAGATCACATGGCCACAAAGAAATTCCAATTTTTGAATTAGGTAGGGTGTGAAAAGCCAATTTAAATGATAAAATTACCCACACAATCATATATCACAGTATCTGAAATGAAACCAATGCACTATCTTCACATTGGCAGGAGAATAGGCCCATGATCCAAGTGGACCTCAGAATTACATTGTGTCCATGAGAGTTTGAATGTTTGTAAGTCACATGGAGCCGGTGAAATTCCTCTAATGAGTTCTGTGTGCATTTAGGTTTCAAAACATTACCCCCGCACATGCTTTTGCCTTCTTGCGGATGTCTCAAGCTTATGCATCTGCACCCACACATGCACCCACCGCGGGTAGTTCCATGCTTCTCAACTGCACATGGTAAATTCCACTTTACATCAGGCCCTCACATGCTTTTGCCTTTGTGTGAATGTGTCAAAACCATGCAATCACTATATTGTGTTGCGGGCTCCATCAGTGTCACCTGCAAAATGTCAACCCCACTGAGGCTGAGTCCTTTCATGGATGACCTGGAGAATTAAAACACCCATCCTCTACATCAAGAGTGGCTGAACTACCTCTTTGATATATTTGTGTTCAAAAAGGTGGTTATTGTGTTCTTTTTACAAACCTTTGGATGGTTGTGGGAGGATCAGGTGGTGAGGAATCTCAGTTCAAGGCACAGGGGAACCAATATTGGTGGATGTCACAGGATTTGGTGTAAGCCAAGATTGTGAAAAGTCCTTGACGTGAGCTTGATTTTTGCTTGATGTGCGCTTGACCTTTATCCTGCTTGACATTTGTGTGATGTGAAGTCAATCACAAATGATTGACACAACATTTTCCTGTTTGTCTATTCCATAGAGGGAGAGCTGTACCCATAGAAGTGTAATCATTATAAAACTGAAAGAATATGGGAAGTTTTATGTATGTGTCTAAAATTACTCAAAGTATTTATATCTTCTATCACCACTTTTAGGAAGTGCTGTAACAAAATCCTTGTGAGAAGCTTTCCAAGTGGATTTTGGATCTTGAATATGGATCATGACTCCAAATTTCTTTCCTTTAATCCTGTTTTATTTTTGGAATCTTTCACAGTTATGTCAGTATTCAATGGTCTGTTCTCTGCAAGATTCCCACCAGGCACAGGTTTTCACTTTTTCAAGTGTTCTGTCTTCTGACAGGTGTGCAGAATAGATTCTATCATTAAATTCATGTAGAATGGTAGTAATAAGGAAGCTACTGCATAATGTCATTACCCCAGAATGTTTGGCTCTGTGGTAGATTATGCCTTCAAATAAGTGAAATCTTCCTTCAGAATCTGAAGTTTTTACCTTATCTAATGAATTAACCAAAGGCCAAAGCTGTACCTTTGGGGTCTTTATCTAGCAAGGCTTTCAAGATATGGTAAGTCTTGTATTTCTTAAAAGACCCTCTGACTTCTTCAAAGAATTAAGTGCCAATATCAGCTATGTTAATTCCTTCAATTTGAATCTGTGTTTCTACTTCCAAAGGCACATAAGCTAGGTTATCAGGAGTATTGGCTAACTCTAATATTCTAAGTCCATCAAGATCCTTATGTATATTCCTGCATTATGAAGTATAGTCATGTTAACTCTATATTATTGAATGGCTATCTGAAATCTCAACAAATTTCCATTGGGTTTGTTAATGTCAAGCATTGATTTCATTGCTTCACAGTCAGTTATCACTTCAAAAACACTTCCATCAAGATAAAAGTGTCATTTTTCAAGTTCCCCGACCAAAAATCAGCATTCCATTTAGCTTGCACCATTTCTCCTTCTGTTGGTTTTATTTTTCTTGATATATAACAAACTGGCCCTCTATATGTTTGTCATAAATAATTTTGACTTGATGTAGCGCTTCCCCTAATCCATATTAAAATTTATTAATGTACAATTTAAAAGGTATATTTTAGTCTGGCATAAGGAGTAAAGGTGCTTCTGCAAGAGATTTTCTTACCCTCTCATAGGCTTCAATTCATTCATGTGTCATCTAAAATACTGTCTGTTGATCACAGAATCAATCAAGTGACTTGGCTAGAGTTGAAAAAGTATTTCAGTTGTTTCCTTTAATAATTTGAAAATGCAATGAAAGACATCATTTATCTTTTTATTCTGGAACATTTGCTAAAATAACACTGCTGTCAGCTTATTTTTTTCAATACCCAAGCTTAATCCGGAAACAATATGTCCCAATGATTCAAGTTCTTCAAAGCCAAAATTTCATTTCTTGAGTTGAATCTTCATATTTAATCCTGCACATTTTTCATGTAATCTTGCAAGTCTTTCAAGGTGCAAAGACCTTTAGTCTGAACATATGATTATATAATCAAAAGGAATCATGAGCCATCCTTCAGATCATTCTGTGGGGAAGATGGTATACACCATTCTGTGATAATGGGAAGGAGAATTTTCAATACCAAATGGAATTCTAAGATACATATAAATACCACAGTAAGCTATAATACTAAGTAATTTCTTGGATTTGGAATCAAAACATTTTGATAAAAGCTTTTCAATGTGTCCATGGATTTTATATAATTCACTTTGGATAATTGGGTCAAAGTCTTTTGGATTCTAGAAATTGGATACCTATCTAGAGCTTTGCAGGTATTAAGTACTCTAAATTCTCCAACAATCCTTGATTTATCATTATGCCAAGCAATCATAACAGGATTTGTGACTTCAACCTCCTCATTATGGCCTACTTGTCTTAGTAAACCAAGTTTTATCAACCATTGTATATGTTCTTGCAAGGCTTCTCTAGCTCTGGGGCTTTCTGGCTAAGCTGGTATTCTATGTACTGGAGGGTATGGTGTGTCAATATTTAGATTAATATAAACTTCATGTCCTCCAATAGCACCTAATGGTTCATTATCTAAAGAAAATTCATTTTTATATGTGTATAACACATCAATAAGCTCATTCCTCCTTTTGGATGATAATGATTGATTAATCTGTGCTTCAACAAGTTGATAAGTGACAAATTACTCTCTATAAATATCTTTATTTGGAGAGACTACTGATATTTGTTTGTAAATATTTGAAAAAGCAAATTTTTGTCTTTTATTTTCTCCAATTGAGAAATATCTGTCTTTATGGTTATTCCTGTCAACACAATAGATATTTAAGGGATAACTTACAAGAATGAAGTGTTGAGATGTACAATTGTCCATTACTACTATCCCTGTCTTCATTCTAACACTTCATACAGGGTGTGGAAATAAAAGATTAGTGTCCAATATTCCCAAGGGGTACATATCATTGGTGGTATTACTAAATTGAACACCTTCTATTGGTAATAAATGGTTCTTCCATTCAGGGAGTATTACTTTAAGGTAGTATTTGCCTACACAAGTTAAACATGCGCCTGTGTAAAAATTTAATTTGGCCTCAACATCATTAATCAGGATTGATGTGATACAAGATGCTCCAGCAGTGTAACCTTTGCTATTAATAAGTTTAGTCTTACACATTCTGAAATCCCAGATATTTATCAGGTTGTATCAATCTTAACTTTATTGTGATAAGTGGGTTTGCACTTCAATTACTTCAAAGAAAACTTTAATACTTTCAATGGGATAGTCCTCCACTGGTGTGTCTTCAGAAATTCCAGAATCTTGGTCAGATTCCTCTTTTTGTTCAGCACACTTAGCTTATTCCATGACTTAAACTTCATTTCTTTTAGTCTTTTTGGGGCAAGTCTTTGCTAAACATGAGATGCTTCCGCATTTATTACACTGTAAGACAGCTATTTCAGGTCTTTTATCCTCTCTGGAAATCTTTGATAATATTTTAGACTCCATAGGGTTTCTAGTCCAGGTTTTACCAATCCTTTTCCTATTAATTATATTTTCCGTTGCATTAATATAGTACTCTGTTGAACAGGGTTCAACACATCTGAACCTAATAGCATGTTCTAGGCCTCCTCCACATTTTCTTAATGTTGTAATATTAACTGTTGAGTCAGACATATCTGGGTGTAAAGAAGATTATCTATCTCTCTTTTTTGAGGAACTGAGTAAGTTCTTTATCCTTTTCTGAGTTAAAAATGGCACTTTCAAAAGCATTTTCCATTATAAACCTTCAGGAATTTCTGGCCCATTTGGTGATTATTTCAGATTTCCACCAAAGACAATAATACCATGGTCTTGTCTCATCTGTTAGTACCATTTCTTTTCAGTTCTGGTAAACAAGGAGTATAATTTGCCCACTATCATTTCACTAGGTATATTAAGATTTTCTTGCAACATATCAATTGTTCTAATGAACTCAATATGGTTATATTCACCTTCAACAGAGAATTTCAGACATTCTTCTGATGTGGGAATATCTCTTCCAGAGATTAAATTTTCACCAAGAAAAGGGGTTAAAATTTGTTTCACACAAAATATTTCTTCATTCAAAGGTGTATGTCTGGGCATATGTGAATTTGGTTTATAATTCTTATGAATTTGTTCTGCATGTGAAATTATTTTATTCTTTCATTTCTGCTTTTCAATGTCACTTCTTGCCAGAGTTGTGGAAAAACATTTGGTAGTATCAACCATCTCTAAAACATGATTTTTCAAAAGTGTGAGTTGATCATCAAGGTGAATTTCTGCTTTGTCATTCTGTACTTTATTTTCTCTGTCAATTCTGTCACATGTATTAGAAATGGACTCAAGTCTGGAATTTTTCATTTTACAACATTCAGTATAGGTTTTGTCATTCTTTTTTAGGTCATTGATATCTGTTGTAAATTTCTTTAATTCTGTTTCAATTTTGTCAAATTTTACATCCATAATAGATTTCATATATCTAATTTCATCTATTAGTTTTGTGGAAAACTCTGGTTAATCCTTTGCTTTTCCTGGGTTGAGAATTCCATAAGAGTTGTGGCCATACTGAATACAATTTCCATTGCTGAAGGCACCAGTTTGGGGATCCTGTACCCTTGTGGGTAAGGTCTGTTCCAATTGTCTTTGGATTTCCCCTTTCCTGCATTGTTCTTGGGACCTCTCTGTTTCTTCTGAGGTCTTTTGGCTTTTTTTGGACACTTCTGGAGCTGGTTTGGAGCTGGCTCATGCCACTGGGCCTTCCTTCTGCAAAGCTGGGGTCATTTCTAACTATTTCTTCTGGTCTATGGATGAAAGACTTTTGTTCTTCAACCAATTATTTATCTTTTTGGCATTGTATTTGCAAGACAAGGGACTCAATCCTTGTAATATATTGATGGTCTTCTCCTGACCTAGAAAGATCTTGATTTGTAAGTAGAAGTTCATACCCCCCACCAAGGGTGTGGGCATATTTCCCATACCTGCTCCTTGGCTTTTCTGCACCAGCTTTTGTACTGGGACTGATATATTTCAATGGCTTACACTTGGAAATGGTTCATCCCTCAAAAAATTGCCTTGAATCAGTTCAGGCTCAGAGTTGATGTCAAAGGTTTCAGGTACAGACCTTGGGACATGGGGGGAAACTCTGGCATCCTCAGGAATTTTCTTTCTTGAGGAAGACTTTCCAGATCTGAACCTGTTCTTGCCACTTCCTTGTCCACATCCATATTGGTGGACTGAATAATTGCTTCCATTTCTTGTATGCACCATTTTCTTGTAAATTTAAGATAAAATAAATCATAAAGACAGAAAATAAACACCTTTGGTGGTTTTTTGAATATTCCTGCTTTGACTAAAGTTCCTGTTTCAGAAAATATCACTGCAGTAATGCCTCAGATTCTGGACTGGTAATATATCTCTTACTGAGCTTATTACCAGTTGGTATTTATTTGATTAAAGACACTGGAGAGAAAAATGATAAAAGAAAATCATTTCTTATACTTATTTAATTTTTTACAATCTTTGATAAGTTTATTGTTATTTTTCATATTTAAAAAGTTATTTGTTTTGAAGAAAAAAAGCCAAATTTAAGATTTTGAATCAAAATTAATTCAGAGTGCCTGAAAGAATAATTGTATAAGTTTTGGATGTTGGACATCTGCATGGAAAAATTACAAAATCAAACCAAATTGCTCAATGAAAAAGATTTTAAAGACAATTTCAAACATTAAAATAGTTTTGGCTTTGAATTTAAAGAAAAAAATTATTAAATTAATATATTTTAGAGATTAAAAGAATATCAATTAAAGGTACAAGGACCAAAAAACATGGCCATGCCCCCAATGGTAAGATGTGTCTATGACACTGTTGATAATATTACTATCAGTCAACAGTATTATGACTGCTCTTATGAAATATGATAAAAATATTTATTATCACCACAATTAAATCATTAATTCATTAGTTATTTCTTTTACTTATTATACACTACTAGTGATTATAACAGTAAGCAGTAATTATCTACAAGATTTATTTAATGATTAAACCTCTTTATTAAAATAATTAAGCTATTTAAATATATAGTTATATCATGCAAGAATAATTATCAATATAATTTGGGGAGAAAACTGATACAAGAGAAAAAATTAAAGAATGAAGTAAAACTACCTACTAATACACAAATAAGACCTTGAAAAGAATTGGTATAGATATTTGATGGATAATTTGCAGATATGAAGGAACACAATCGATTTAGAATAGTATTACAGCAGTTTATAGTTTATTTCTAGCATTTTGCACATTTTTCATTGATTCTGAAGCATTAGAACACTTAAGAAAACATTATAACTGATACTTACTTGTTGATAATAAAGGTATATTTGGATAAGAAGATGATTTGGGAAAACCAGCAAGAGGACGCCTCTTTTAAGCCAAAAAAAGCTCACAGAGGCGTTCCATTGAGAAAAATGAAAAACCAGTGATGGAGAAAGAAATTATCCATTTTCTATTATTGATTTAATCATCTGTGGTCATGTCATATTATCATATTTACTTAATTAAGGCTTTCGCATGAATACCAACCCATTGATTATTGAGAATAAAATTATTAAAAAAGATAAATATTCTTTTATTTCCAAGTAAAAATTAATTTCTAAAAGTCATCAATTCTATTGGAGATTTTACACAAGCTTTATTTTCTGTTATTTTTGAAGATTCAGTGTTGCATGTGGAATCATCTAAAATGGACTGTAAGTAGAACTTTTGATTTTACTGATAAAATCGGAATTATTTCCATTCTATTCATGTGTCATTCTTATATCCATAGGTCCTGAAAGTTTCAGAAAGATTCATTAAGAATTTTATTTTTAATGAATGAATGAATTTTTTACCTTATTTCTATGTAGAATTGCAAATAGCACAGTACAGCTGGTTACTATGAGGTAAATCAATAGATACTAGTTCAAAAACTCTTTTAATTACTCTTCTGAGGTTTATACCTGGAACATCATTAAGAATTGACATGGTACAGGGGTCTGGCTCTCTTTGATGTATTTTTTCCCCATGAGCTATTTTCACATAAAAAATATTCATTCAGGATTAAAGACTGATATCCACTTTGGGTATACCAAAACTGTATTTTTAATTGCCACAAAAATGCATAACAATAATCTTAGTGTATGTGTAACATTGTATTTCTCACATTCCCATTATTTTGGCATGAAATTGGAAAATAAACAGTTTCACAATTCTTTTATGTGGTATTGAATTATTTTCCATATTACCACCTCCTAGACTTAATTTAAGATTATTCAATCTATGCAGCTACCCTAGGTGAATTTTTGTGTACAAGCCAAATCTGGCCTTCAATCCATGGATCTACTTACTCAAAAAAAATTTATTCATCTTTTCCTCAATCAAAGATGTTGAATCTTGCATATATGCATGACTTATTGGTTATGCATAGTTCAGAATTTCTTATAATACCCATTTTGGCCTATCTGGGTATGTAAAGCATACCTCAAGGCTTGCATAATTGATGGTAAGAGTAATGAATATTCTTAAAAGGATCACTGGGGAAGAATAAGGGTGAGGTTTACAAATCAGAATGCTGATTTCAGTTGATATATCAAGGAAATTGGATTAAAATAGAAAAACAATGGACCTAAAACATTTCACATGCTATTTATGATTTTTCCACACATAGTTTCCCTTTTTATTATGATTTATGGTAGAGGAAGACAGATAAGATGTCAGAATCAGAGGCTGGATTTCTATTATAGCTTTGAATAAATGTTTAATTTGTGAAAAATACATTTGAAATATATCTAGGCACAGAGAAAATGAGTTTGGTTAATATGAATTATAATTACAGCTACTCTATGTCAAAGAAGTTTGAGTGAATCCACTGTTATTCTGGGCTGAAATCATCAATTATTTATTAATGATATTGAGGTAGTAAATTTATTTTGGGTTTTATCATTTTTTGAATAATTATTGCTAATATAATTGATGTTTTATTTCTAGAATTTATGATTCTTTAAGGGAGCATTGACAATGGTAATACAAATAGAAATTCTCATTTTTCAAAAACCCTGGATTTATACCATTCCTAGATTATTAACGGTGTTTTTAATATCCACATCTAAGGTAAAAAACTGGTTTGATTGAAATATTGGATTGAGAATAATAGATAAAAGCTGCTTATTCCACTAGGTTTGTAAGGTGTATATGAAACTTTAATTAAAAATCAAGTACTTTTCCTGTCCTCAAAATTTGTATAAGGTGAAAATCAATGAAAAATAGTAAGAAATATTATTTTTAAGAGAAAACAAGCCAATTTTATTGTTTATAACTTTATTAGTATAAAACAATAATATTGTAAAGATTTATTGTTTTACCAACAATAAAAATGTATCCAAAAATACTCTACAAGAGATATTTAAGGCTACAAAAGAAATTTCTTCAAGAGCAATTTCAATTGAAATTAATTGAGCAAAGATCTGCAAGCAATTAATTAAAGAAAAAAGTCTTGAAAAGAATATAAAAGAGAAAACACACCCAAAAGTGACCAGAGTGAATTTGGAAACAAAGGGACAAAGTTAACAGTGATGAAATATGCTTTAATTCACTTTTGCGGTGGTTCAGAGGTAAAAATGATTATAAGAGTTACAAAAAATGATTATAATGATTTTTCACATTTTTAAAAGGTTGAAAAGAATTTAAAAAAGGGGGTTGGAATCCTTTATTGATTGGTTTAACAGTGTTCAAACTAATTATAAAAGGAAAAGATTCTAACATGAAGAGAAAAGTGGGGCAAAGAAGACATTCTTTTATAGCCATCAACTTTCTTACTGCAAAAGTAAAATTTACTCTTGTCAGTCGTGAAAAACAGTCTGACAATAGAAAAGCCAATTATGGAATCATTGAACCCTGGTTTAGACCAAAAAAGGGCTATTTAAGCCATTTTTAGCCATTTTAGACCCTTAAATCAGCCATTACTATAGCAATACCTGGTCTAGAGCCTTCAAAACATGTCAGAATGTGTGTATGAGGCGTAAAATCCAGTTAAAACTGTTCTTACTAACATTGTTTTGTCTTAAGGGTAGTTTTACCCTCTTGGAAACAGTTAAAACTGCCCTGGTTGGTATCAAAACCTCATCATCAATTGAGTCACAGACCCTGTGACTTAATTCCAGGCCAACAGTGATGAGTTTTTGCGTGTATTTTGACATCTCAGGCCTGTCAGCAAGGACTTTGGGGGTCTGGCTCCCCCTAAGAGCTATAGATCCTTTTTGCCCCCCAATTTCAATCTTTCCAATTTCTTTTTTCGTTTCATTCTTCATCATGTATTATACTTGTAATTTAAATATGTAATTCAATTTAATTGTACAGGAAAATACAGTAGTAATTGATACCTCATATGTAAATCAAAGTTCACTTATGTAATACACGTGCACATTTTGATATTTCCATTGAATCCAATTGAAAATACTTCAATTCCTCATAACTTCTAAACTAAACAAAACACCTCAATTTTAACACAAAAATTGATGGTTAACACCACATGTGGTGTGAGTTAAATTAAAGTTTTGAGGATTTTCAATTTCTGTATTGAAAATACTAAAAACTTAATTTAAGCTTATTTAGAGTTGAGTTACAGAAATTTCATCCAGAGGTGACCCCACTTTATTTTTTATGAGGAATCCAACGGTGTGATAATTTCTTTATGTTTATATATTGGATAAAAAGCTATAGTATATTTTATATAACTTTTTACCAAAAATATTTTAATTTCTCAATTTTTATTAAAAATCGATTTTTACTTAATTTTTACAGGTAAAAATATAATTTCATGATTTAAATTTTATTGTAATTTTATTTTTAAATTATGATTTAATTTTGATTTTAAATATAAATTTGAATCTATATTTCAATTTTTATTTTTACAATATAAATAAATTTACTTTAGCTATAGTTGTATCTCAATTTATTATTTGTGGTCTTTTGGGTACATGAAAATACCTCTAAGGCTCACATTCCCTCCCCCTCAAAAAAGAGTATTACTTTGTAATATTGCTATTCCTAGTGTGCCTGAACCTTCTGAGAAGTTTAGTAGCTTCAGATATGTCCTTTTCTGGCAACCATTCATCTTCACAAGTTGGGTCACTGTACCTAACAAGGTATTCCCTTACTTTGTTGGTTCTCAAATTTCTTTCTTTGAGAACTTTGGTAATTTTATTACTACCAGATGACTCAATAGGATGTATAGCTTGGGGAATTCTATTCCTCACGGGAAATTTTTCATCATCACTAGATTTATATGGCTTTATCAAGCTTACTGGAAATTTAGGATGCTTATTGCTAAGTTCTTCAGATAAATCTACTTCAACAGCATTTTCTCCATGGAGGGCCTTAATAACAAAAGGTCCTGCAAAGGAGTCTTTCAGCTTTTTACATCCTTTGATATTATTGAAGTTAGTGGTGGATACCAGAACTAAGTCCCCAACTTTGAAATCTGGAGTTGCATGTGATTTATCCCATTTGTCCTCAGCATATGCAAAAGAGTCCTCCATGCACCTTACTGCATTCTTTCTAGCTTTTTCTAGCATTACCTTGAAGCTAGCAGCTGTGGGATGTATTTCAATCAAATATTTCCTCAAGGAATCTTGGGGTAATTTGGGGTTCCATCCTTTTCTAGGATAGCAGGAGTTTGATTGGTACTGGCATGGATTGATGTTTTATATGCTAATTCCAGTTGTGGCAACAAAGTACACCAATCATGGGTAAATCCATCGCAATCTTTGAATTCAACGCCATATACACAAAATCTTCTTACCATGTCCCCTAAGGTTTGGATCATCCTTTCAGCCAGACCATCAGGTTGTGGGTGGTAGGCTGTAGAGAAAGACAACTTAGTGCCAAATAATTGGTGAAGATTTGTCCATAGTGCTGAACTGAATTTGGGATCCCTATCACTAATGATATTTGTAAATATTCCGGTCCATGACACTACTCTATTCCATATCAGAAGAGCTGTATCCATGGCTGTATCATCCTTGTGACATGGTAAAAAGATTGAAGTTTTACTGAATCTGTCCACAATCACTAGGCAAGCATTATAACTTCTGTCACCTCCTGCTGCTAGACCAGTTACCCAATCCATTTGGACAATTTCCCAGGGTCTTCCTGGTTCTTGGATTTTTATCATATTTCCAAGTCTCTTGCCAGTGGATTTATTTGCTTTTTGACATCTGTCACAGGTTTTGCAATACTCTGAAACATCCTTCTGCCACATTGGCCACCATATACAGGTTCTCACTTCTTCTCTTGTTCTTTCTTCAGACAGATGTCCTGAGAAGGGGCTTTCATGGCATTCTTTCACTGCAATATTGATTAATAACCTGTCCACAACTGTCATGACACATTTGTGCTTGGTTCTGTGGTAAATTATACCATCCAGTAGGTTAAATCTTGCTTCATCATAAGAATTCTTCTATACTTCATCCAAGGCATGTTTGAAAGAGTTGTCTTTACAGTCTTTGTTAATTAATTGGCACAAGATGCTACAATTTTTATCTTGAGTGTAACTGTGTCTTACTTCTTCAAAGAAGGTGGTGTTCAAGTCTGTAACACTTCTTCCTTCTATTGGGGTCTGTGGTGAAGCTTCTTCTGGAACATAAGCAGGATTATCAATATTATTTGGTAATGGCCATCTGCTTAATCCATCTGCATTCTTATTAATATTCCCATCCCTATGAACAATAGTCATATTTCCTCTGTATTCTTGTATGGCTATTTGCCATCTGAGCATATGTCTGTTGGGTGTTTTCATGTTTAAAAGTGATTTTACAGCTGTACAATCTGTTATAACCTCAAAAACACATCCTTCTAAGAATGAGTTCAATTTTTTCAAGGCCCAGACAAGGAATAGACATTCCATTTGACTTGCTCCATATCTGGCTTCAGTTGGTTTGATTTGCCTGGATATGAAACATATGGGTCCTTCTACAGGTTTATCAATCAATAATCTGAACTTGGTGAAGTGCAGCACCCAGCCCATCCCCTGATGCATCAATATAAAATTTAAAAGGAAATTTAAAGTCTGGAAATCGGAAGAGTGGAGAAGTGGTCAACGCTTCTCTTAGAGACTCAAAAGCTTTGACTCTGTCAACAGTCATTTCAAATACTGTGTCTTTGTCACACAAATTATAAAATGGTCTTGCTATGGATGGAAAATCTTTAATGTGTTGCCTATAATATCCTGCAAAACCTAAGAATGACTGAATTTCCTTTTTGTTATGAGGCATGGGTTTTAGCAATACTGCTGCAACTTTGTTTTTGTCAATTCCAAGGGACAAACCAGATACAACATGTCCTAGTGCTTTAAGTTCTTTAAATCCAAAATGGCATTATTTCATGGAGATTTTCATGTTTACTGATTGAATTTTTGTCAAAACTCTGGACAATCTGTACATGTGCTCTTCCCAAGTCTTGGAACAGACAATAATGTCATAAATGTAAATGATTAACCATCCCTCTGAAAGTTCTTCAGGGAAGATTTCATTCATCATTCTTTAGAAGTGTGAAGGTGCATTTTTGATACCAAAGGGAATCCTTAAGTATTCATACAATTCGCAATGCACAATAATTCCCAAGTATTTTCTTGCTCTTGGTGTCACCACATTTTTATGGAATCCTTTAAGGGCATCCATAGTGGTTATATACACTGCTTGAGATCTTTGAGTAAGGGCAATTTGAATTTTTGGTATTGGGTACCTATCTGAAACAGTTTAAGTGTTCAGAGCTCTAAAGTCTCCAACCATTCTGGATTTTCCATTATGCTATGCAACTATGACTGGTGTAGTTATTTCTCCTTCTTCATTGTGGCCTATTTTTCTTATTACACCAAGGTCCAGAAGTTCTTTCATGTGAGTTTCCAGAGCTTCTCTTGACTTGGGACTTGCTGGGTATGCAGGTATTCTCAAGAGTGGTGGATAGGGTCTCTCAATATTAAGAATGATATCAACTTCATGACCAATAATTTCTCCTGGAGGTTCTTTGTCTGAAGAAAATTCTCCTCTGTGGTCATACAAAAGGGAATAAAGTTCATTTTCTTGTTTATCAGTAAGATGAAGGCTTATTTCAGCCTCCTTTAACTGTTCAGATTTGAATTTTTCCAATTGTAAGTTCACTGGTGATACTTTATTTACTGTAATTTGTCTTTTAAATGGTAGAAAGGCAAATTTCTGACTCTTATTGTCTCCAATAGTAAAGTATCTGTCTTTGTTGTTATGTAAATCTATCCCATACATGATTAAATAGTCATTTCCCAATATAAAATGGGTACTAGAGCAGTTTTCCATAACAACAAATTCAACTAAGATTCTACAATTCCCATTAATGTGTGGAAATATGACATTGGTCTCAAAAATTCCTAATGCCTACATTGGATTACTTGCACTATTGAATTTTATACCATCAATTGGTAACAATTGGTTTTCAGAATTTGGTACACAAGTTTTAAGAAAAGATTTTCGAGCACAAGAGCAGGAGGCTCCTGCATCAAGCAAAAGTTTGGTGGGCTTGTTGTCAATCACCACATCCGTTATACAGGAGTTACCAGCTGTATAACCTTTCCCTCTGTTTGGTTTGGTTTTCATAAGTGGTGCCTCTTGAGCTTTTGACAAATCAAGTTGACCATTGCTTAATTTTGGCAAGTGGGAATAAGATTCCATGATGTCAAAAGTGGCATTCATATTTTCTATATCTTTTGAAGATTCAGAAAATATGGATGACTTGTCATCTGAATTGTCTTCAATGATGTCATCTTTCTCAGCATCAGGTTCCTTTTCAATATCAATTTCATTTATTTTCCCCCTTTTTGGACATGTATTGGCTAAATGGGTGGTGCTTTGGCAAATATGGCACTTTATGACTGTATCTGAATATTTATACTTGATATTATTAGAATTTTCTTTGGGGTTTTTGTCTACAGAGTCTTTCCAAGGTGTATTAAACCTTATTTTGAGATTCACCCTACTAGAACCAATTTTGGTTCTGGTGGTTACTTCTTCTAATATATTGATAATATCCTCTGCTGAAGATTGTTCAGTAGTCCTGCTTTTGACAGCATGCTCTAAGTCACCTCCACATTGTCTCAGAATCTTCCTATGGATCATAAATTCTGACATGTCAGGATATAATGCTGTTAATCTGTCTTTTTGTTGGCAAAACCATGGTAAAGCTTTGTCTTCATCAGCATTAAATTTGGCAGATTCAAAGGCTGTTTCCACTTTAAACCTCCAAGCATCATTGGACCATTTGTTAATAATTTGGGTTTTCCACCAAGTCCAACTTTGGTGTCCATGTGCTTGTCTCAATTTGATATACCATCTGTGAGCTGATTTGGTAAATAAGATGTTAAACCTGGCTGTTACCAATCTGTCTGGCGATTCAAAGTCTTCTTTGATCATGTCAATACCTCTGATGAATTCCATATGGTCATATTCTCCTTCACCACTGAAGTAAGGCCATTCCTTAAGTTTTGGAACTTCTTTCAAGAGTGCTTGCCCCATTGATGGTTCCAAGTTGAAAAGAAGTAGAAAATTTATTTTTTAATTGAGAATTTTCAATATCCAATACTGGTGGATTGGGAATCCCTGTACCCTCATTTTGATTCAGAGGTGTAGACAATCTTGGTAAGGTGTTTAGTAGTTGTTCAATATCATTAATTTTAATGTTGTTACACCTTTGTGAGTTTCTTAATTCATGTTGTAAGCTTTTTATAGAGTTTAATACATTCTTTTTATGATCATCCTCTTAATATGTCAGCTCATTCCATAATTCTGTTTTTTTAGTATTATCAGATATAACTTCATTTAACTTTATTGTGAATTTTGATATTTCCTCTTTTGAGGTATCAAAACACTCTTTCAAGGCAATTATATGTGTCTTTACTTAAGTAAATGATTTTGAAATATCATCAAGAGCTTTCTTATTATCCTCTTTGATATTATTCATGGCTTGTTTTATTCTTGTTTCAATTGTGTCATCGATATTGAATCTAGAATGTTTTTCTGTCAATTCCTTAATAATGGCAGATTGTTCATTTATTGTATTGCCAAAAGAATTATCATTATTGGAAGTTTTAATTGCTCTTAAAACCTTTTCAAAAAAATTAATTGTTTCATTGATTTGGCTCAGAATCAGGTTATGTGTCTTAAGATTGTCACAAATTGATGTATTTTTGTCAGAAAGATGACTTTTTACGTCAGTTATAGCTTCATACAGCTCTGGAATAGAATCAAAAATATCAGAAATCATTTCTGATATTTTAATATGGCCTCCTCTTTCTTTTGTAATTCCATCATTTTTCTGGCCATCTGAAACAAATTTTCCATGGCATCCTGTTAACTTTTTGAGATCCTGTAGCCCTGGCTGTAAGGTTTGGTGGCTGGTGTCTTTCCTTTGCCCTTGTTTGGAGGTTGTGGCTGCTTTCTCACGTTTGAATTTCTTCTGCTGGCCACTGGGGCTGTTTTTGGCACTTGCTTGGGTGGTGGTGGGTTGTTTTTCCTCCATTCTAGTGTCAAGAGCATCATGTTTTCTTCTCCATCAATGGATGCCATCCATTGGCAATTTGCAAGTATTGGGATGGCCCAGGAATTTTCTCAGAGTCAGGAAAGAATTCATGCAGTTTTCCACAGATCTGCAAGGATCTGGTACTCCTTGTACTGCAGGGAATTGTTGTATGCTTTGTGGCTGGCTTTGTATATGTCCACTGAGGCTTCTTGTGGGGGTTTCAGCTCTTTGTGAAGGTAAAATGGTAATATCAGCATCAGAATTTGCTATTTTAGTTGTTTGGAAGTCATCAAATGACCCTTTTCCTTCTGTACCTGGTTGGAATCTGCCATAATCACGTCTATTACCTTTCTGGGAGCTGCTTGAGGGGTTATAGCTGGCTCCTGATCTAGTTGAAGGCATATTTTATGATTAAAAAGGCTTAAAATAGTATTTTTATGTCAAAAACTTACTATTGGCCAAATTCTTAGCTTTCTGAAGGGTATCACTTATATCCAAGCTGATCAATTCAAAGGATATTGGTTCAGGTTGGTTATTTTGAGTCACAATAACAGTACTATTATGGTCTGAATTAACAGTACTGGCAGGAATAATGCTGGTTACTGTTGAGGATGTTTCAATGTTTTCTTGTCTTACCACGTTGTCAGACACTCAAATTAATGAAAAAGCCAATTAATTAAGTAGAAAAAAGGTGATTTCAAAAAAATAAATAAAAATATAAGCCTCACTTATAATATGAAAAAATTATTTTTTATGGGTTTCTTTTGAATTATAAGTACTTTTTATATGTTTTTTAAATTTTTCAATGTAAGAAAAAAGTTGAAAGAAAGTAAAAAAAATATGTCAGAGTTAAAATATCACGGCTGGGCCCCCAAATGTAAGGTGTGTGTGTCTATTTGTAGTCTTGTATGGTGTGGATATGAAACTTTGATTGAAAATCAAGTACTTTTCCTGTCCTCAAAATTTGTATAAGGTAAAACTCAATTAAAAATAGTAAAAAATATTATGTTTAAGAGAAAACACACCAAACTTATCGTTTTTAACTTGATAAGTATAAAAAAATAATATTATAAAGATTTATTGTTTTACCAATAATAAAAATGTATCCAAAAATACTCTACATGAGATATTTAAGGCTACAAAAGAAATTGCTTCAAGAGAAATTTCAATTGGAATTAATTGAGCAAACAACTGCAAGCAATTAACTAAAGAACAAAGTCTTTAAAAATAATATCCAAGAGAAAACACACCCAAAAGTGACCACAGTGAATTTGGAAACAAAGCGACAAAGTTAACAGTGATGAAAGATGCTTTAATTCACTTTTGGGGTGGTTCAGGTGTAAAAATGATTCAAAGAGTTACAAACAATTACTATAATTATTTTTTCACGTGGTTAAAAGGCTTAAAATGATTTCAAAAAGGTGGTTGGAATCCTTGATTTATTGGCTTAACAGTGTTTAAACTAATTATAAAAGGAAAAGATTCTAACATGAAGAGGAAAGTGGGGCAAAGAAGACATTCTTTTATAGCCATCAATTTTCTTACTGAAAAAGTAAAATTTACTCTTGTCAGTCATGAAAAACAGTCTGGCAAGAGAAAAGCCAATTATAGAATCATTGAACCCTGGTTGAGACCAAAAAAGGGCTGGTTTAAGCCATTTTTAGCCATTTTAGACCCTTCAATCAGCCATTACTATAGCAATACCTGCTCTAGAGCCTTCAAAACACGTCAGAATGTGTGCAAGAGGCATAGAAACCAGTTAAAAAAAATTTTACTAACATTGTTTTAGCTTAAGGGTAGTTTTACCCTCTTGGAAACAGTTAAAACTGCCCTGGTTGGTATCAAAGCCTCATCATCACCTGAGTTACAGACTCTGTGACTGAATTCCAGGCCAAAAGTGAAGAACATTTGCGTGAATTTTGAAATCTCACGCCTGTCAGCAAGGATTTTGGGGGTCTGGCTCCCCCTTAGAGCTAGAGTTCCTTTTCCCCCCAATATATTTTTTCCTTTCATTCTTCATCATGTATTATACTTGTAATTTACATATGTAATTCAATTGAATTGTACAGTAAAATACAGGAATAATTGATACCTCATATTTAAATCAAAGTTCACTTATGTAATACATGTGCACATTTTGACATTTCCATTGAATTCAATTGAAAATACTTCAATTCCTCATAACTTCTAAACTAAACACAACACCTCAATTTTAACAAAAAAATTGATGGTTAACAGCACATGTGGTGTGAGTTAAATTGTAGTTTTGAGGATTTTCAATTTCTGAATTGAAAAGACTAGCAACTTAATTTAAGCTTATTTAGAGTTGAGTTACAGAAATTTCATCCAGAGGTGACCCCATTTTATTTTTTATGAGGAATCCAATGGTGTGATAATTTCTTTATGTTTATTTATTGGATAAAAATTTATAATATATTTTATATAAATTTTCACCAAAAATATCTTAATTTCACAATTTTTATTAGAAATTCATTTTTACTTAATTTTTACAAGTGAAAATATAATTTCATAATTTTAAGTTTTATTGCAATTTTATTTTTAAATGATGATTAAATTTTGATTTTAAGCATAAATTTGTATTTCTATTTCAATTTTTATTTTTATAATATAAATAAACTTATTTTATTTATATTTGTATCTTAACTTATTATTTGTGGTCTTGTGGGTATATGTAAATACCTCTAAGGCTCACAAGGTTATTCCTCAAGAAATCATACATATTCGTAAAGAGAGTCCCTGATCCACAAACAGAAAAATTGTTGCATTTATTCATGAAAAAGGCCTTAAAAGTGATTTAAAATCTCTCCTCTAATTCTTCATGCACAAGGATCTCAATTTAGCTCTCTTTTAAGAATTGTTTCTCATTTTTAATAATGTAGGACATTACTATATTGTTAAACCAAGATAGTTCTGCCATTTTTTAAAATAGAGATCCCAAAAATGGACTCAGACAAATTCCATTATAGTCTTGAAAAGATTCCATCAAAAGCTTAAGCTTTGGAGATACCACAGGGTGCTTTGGGCCCAACACAGATGCTAAATATTGTGAAAAGATGGTCTAAGACTTCTTTTTCTACTTTGGATATTTTCTGAACTATTTTCAACCACATAAATAAGAAATTCAAGGTGCATAATTCATTTAAAGATCTTGATTTATTCATGCACTAGTCCTACAGTTTCTGAAAAAAAATAAGAGATCCAAATCAATATTGAATATGGACTTGTTTTTGAATTCACTCCCAAAAATTGAAAAAGCAACACCCACAATTGGGTTACACAGAGCCAACCCATACCTATAAACTGAATACATGTTAAATTTGGGAGTCCACTTTATTTCTAGCGGGTTCCAATAGTGAATATATTGTTTTTTTAATATTCAAAATTGTTTTCAGACACATTAATAGAAGACTCTGCCTAGTTTCTGTTAGTGAATAGAATTATGTCTCCCAGAGCAGGGAATAAGTTATGTCATCTGAGTTAATTGATAACTAATGAAATTTGTGTCTTTTTTCAATGTAAACACTTTGGTTCAAAAAACATACTTTGATTAAATTTTGTTAACTATTATTTCCAAACACCTTCTGTTAGAATCATGAGCACAGTTCAGAAATAAAAAACGGACTCAAAGTTGAATCATGACATCATAAGATGTCAACCTTAAAAGATCACTTCTCATAAAGTGAAATTGAAATCAGACTTGATTCTCTGAAATATTTATGCCTGATTACTCTTTAGTCAATCCATTATTATTCCTTTGTTGTTATCTTTGAGCTCTCATAAATTTGTACTTGATTAATAAAATAATTCACACTGTGCTATCTTCTGCCTTGTATTTTAGGTGTTCTTTCTTTCTGCTCGTCATCAAACCCTTTGACTGACCCTTCTGATATAGAGATCTGACTCTTTCAGATACAAACCGTATAAATATCCCTTTATTGATTTTGTTATGTTATCTTGCATTGGAAGACACTGTAGGTTATCCTGTCTGCTTCCTAAAAAGACAGTACTCAAACTTAATTCTTTACTCCCTATATCTATTACATTAGTTTATCATTTCACTCACTGCAAGACAAATTGGATTTAAATCTATCATAAATGTATTATTTTTGAATTGTGTGTATTGATTGTTCATCTATTCTTTTTATACATAAGATAATCATATTATTGAATGCAATTTATACAATATTTCTTCTGACCCTTTTTATCACAGACATGAAAATAACACCTTACTCCCCCTTTTCTGGAATAATATTCCATTTTCAAAGATTTTTTCAAGTAGATTTATTACCCATAAATACATTCCAGAAAGAGTTTATTTATCATCTAATTATAATCATCTCTTTACAGATAATTCAAGAACCAAATTCTTGTTTCAGAAGATTGATTTATAATAATATCTAAATGAATTTTTTTTAATGAAATTCTTGCTGCAATTTTTTTTTGAAAATAATTACAAAAAAATTATTTTTCTGAAAGCTTTGTTGAACACATATCCATGCATTGGTTTCCATTTTTATCTGTCTTCAAAGGTAAAATACATAAATAAAATCAAGAAAATTTCTCTTTCATCTGTCATAAACTATTCAAATGGATTCCTTTACATACAAAAAGGTAACACAATTAATGCAAATTTTCTTCTTATGAAAACCTATCACAAGGGCTTTCTGTAATACTAAGTAGGGTTAACTACTGTTTTGACTTGCTATGTTCTTTGAAATAAAGACTTCTATTTTGCCGTTGAGTTTATGATGAAGCTAGAAGATAGTACTTAAAAGCTTTGAACATGAATGTGACACATATAGGAGTCTAAAATATATTTATTGAAAGGTGTTGAGGGATTTTCTATAGAGCTATGGTTGTTGTGAGTGCTTTTGAAAGCCCAGGATGCAGTTATTATCAATAAACTAATTAAAATAGTAACTAAAATAATTAATAATCTGAATAATACCTTATTGTTTCCGAAGAGTATGATTTTTGTTAAAAAATTGCACTACATAGGAATTTAATGTTAGTATGGGTATTCCTTATTTTTGAAGACAAGTCCCTTCTTATCCTTAAAAGGGAAAGTTGGGATCTCTGGTGTTTTTCATGTAGGAGGTATGAGGAATTTCCAATCTCAAGGGTGGTATTGTGATACACACATCCATTTATCCACTGTATTGCGCTCAGATGTAACTTTTAAGCCAAGTCTGGTCACTTTTCCCCAATATACAGTTAAACCCCCTACCCAGGGGCCTCACAGACAGGTTCCGATAGGTTAGACACATAGAATTCCCTACAGCACACATCAGTGGACCCCATATTGGTGATACTTTGAGCTATTGAAGAAGAAAAAAACCTGGAAATGGTTTCAAACACCTCATACATAAGGTTTTTGGAAAGTGGTACATTGTTTTGTTCTTTTTCCGAGAAGATGTGATTTTCTTCTTAAAGCTGCCATATCTTTGTCAGTTTTGAATATATAGAGCTCCAATTTGGCTCATTTTGACTTGAACAGAGAAAACTCAACTCCTCAATTGTTCAATGACAATAAAGGAGGCATTGATTTGGCATTATCTAATGCAAATCACAACAGATTCAAGACCAAACACATGGACATTAAATATCACTATATCCGTGATCTAATCAGAAATACAATCATCAACTTAAAATACATCTCAACTACTTCTATGGCAGCTGATTTCCTAACTAAGTCAGTTGGCAAAACCATCCTATTACGTTCTCGGCGTTTCCTGAACCTTTGCTGAAATCTGCTTAACTCCGAAGTTGTTGGCAAAGGGGGCTGTTGGAATCTGTGATAAAAACCACTATAAGCTAGCAGTTTTTCACTCAGACACTATCAATGAGTGTGTCTAAAATACGTGTCAGATGACTGACCACAGATATCAATGAGTGTGTCTAAAATACGTGTCAGATGACTAACCACAGATATCTCTACCTCTATAAATAACTCTTATTCCTGATATCATCCAAAGGGGATCATTAGAAAACCTTTGAATTTTTTCTTCTTTACTAAAATTGCTTTCACTCTTAAATTATCCCTGCTACGACGGGTTGTGTGTTGTGGTGTGGTAAGAACTCTTAAACATGTTGTACTATTACCAGAAACATTCTAATTTTTTACCTTGTTTTATTACTAGTGCTACGTCAAGGGATTACCTTGTTATTTCTCAGTCTTGTTCTCTTAGTTATCACATTTGTACTATCCTTTAGGTACTTCAAGTATTTTCTATGTTCTCACTTATCTAATCTCACTGAAATATATCTTTAGTTTATACATTGAATTTAACATTTTTAATATTAAAAAAATCACATCTTATTCTCTTCTGGAATATTATCTTGATTAAATTTGGAATTCTACTTTAATTTTCTCAAGGAATAAAAATTATTAGAATGTAAGAAATTATTTTTCCTTGTTTCATTTTTTGAATTTTTGAATGTCTTTCTATAATAATTTTTCATAAATATCTTTTAATCTCTACTTCTTTTCAAATATATACATATGTACAATAATCTCTAAAAAGAAAAAAATATTTTTCATCACATATGTGTATTATAGTTTCACAGAATGATTTTACCATATACCCATTAAATCATTTTTTTTTATCTGGGTGTTGTTTTTTCATGTGCCTCTTGACGTCACCTGGATGAGATAATTCTATGCCACAAATTGGACAAGGGTGTTTAATTTTTTCATGAACCGAAGCAATATGACGTCGAATGTTACTTATTCTTCCAGTGAATACTTTTTTGCAAATTGGACATGTATTATCTTGAATTGTAGAAGTACTTTGTTCGGGAACAGGCTGTGTTATAGGTTCCTTCACTTGTTTTCTCAAAGTGTCAGGGTGTTTAAACCTGATATGTCGCTTAACATCACCTGGGTTAGCCAACTTTGAACCGCAAATCGGACACGGGTATTTGACCTTTTCGTGAACAGAAGAAATATGACGTTTCAAATTGCTTTCTCTCCCGTAAAATACCTTATCACAAATGGGACAGACATACGTTGGTTTTGAGGGGCCTTCTTGGGGGGTCTGACCAATGGGAGGATGGGTGACATTTTGTAAAGATGATAAAGTTTGCGGTACCGGTATTTCTTGTGCCATTGGTATATGTTGTGGAACAGGTATATCTTGTGGCACAGGTATATCATGCGCAAAAGGTATATCTTGGGGTACAGGTATATCTTGGAGTACAGGTATATCGTATGTGAAAGGCATGTATTGTGGAACAGGTATATCTTGAACAGGAAATGATTGTGGTACAGGTATACCTTGCCTTGTACTTTCCTTGCGCGCTCTTTTCGCAGGGGGTCCACTGCCCTCAAGGCCCCGTTTGTTCGACTGTTTAGTGGACGATTGGTCGCGCGAAGTTGATGAGACTGATGGTAAGCTAGAGCCTGTCAATATCGTGTCTGAGCGCAAGCTTGTGCTACTCGATGTCAGAGCCAAACTGGGTAAAGCAACAGACCGAGGCCGGGAAGGACGCAAAGGCAACGCCAAGGGAGGTTGTGTCGTGCTGATAGTATTACCTGGAGCACTTGCAACCAAAGAACTGGATCCAACTCCGGGAGGTACATTTGAGTCTGGGTCTGAATTCTGGAGAGGCACAAGAGCAAACTCGCTCAAAAGTTCGGCACTTTGAGAGACTTGAGCGGCTTCTTTCCTAGAAGTAGAGCTTGTAGAACCGGAAGGGCCTGAGAATAAACTATTTTTTGAAGATTTCGCATCTTTTGAGGCTGAAGAATTGTTTTCAGAACCAGAAAACAAGTCCTTTGAGGGTTCTGGAGAAGTGTGCTTGGCGCCTATGGATTTGGACGACAAAGCTGGAGAGGGACAATTCACTTCTTCAGCTGCAGAAAACAAGCTTCCATCAGATTGTCTATCTGACTGATCATCACTTGATTTGCTCGTGATTGGGTTTGATGTATCCGGGGGTTCAATTGCTGTTACTACACTTTCCTCATGTACACCGAGAGAAGCAGTATCCGGGTCAAAATCTTGAATTTCATCTAAAAGCATTTGAAACCCGGCACCACTACTAAGGTCCACAGGTGTCAAAAAGTCTGAGGCTGTTGGTTCCCCATTGTCAGGATTGAAGTTTTGAATTTCATCAAAAAGCATTTGAAACCCGGCACCACTACTTAAATCCACAGGTGTTAAAAAGTCTGTAGCTGATGGTTCTCCATTGTCAGGATTGAAGGTTTGAATTTCATCCAACAGCATTTGAAAACCAGCCCCACTACTCAAGTCTACTGGCTCCGCAGACTCCACTGCAGGAGTTTCTGCGCCGGTGGTAGGAGGGTCTGGGGCTGAGGATTCACCGGAGATAGGTCCCGAAGTTTTATTTTTGTCTACTGGCTTTTGGGACGTTATCGACTTGTTGGTTGAGCTTCCCGTTTCATAATCCGAAGAATTGGAAGTGTAGCTCGAATCATCTGAGGAATCCATACTGGAACTACAACAATAATGAGGTTTTATCAAAGTTTCGGACAAGGCAGTGGGAAACTACAGGTCGATTTTGTTTTTGAGCTGTCGTGAGTGTCTTTAGGTATGCGAATTTCACGATATCGTCTGAAGCCGGTTCGTAAGATGGCGTTTGGTGACGGTAGCCTTCGCAGTAGTTTCCTGGAATACTTATATAGGACATGTCTGCCAACGTACTCAAAGTCAAGTTTTGAGTTTATCTTTGTTTGAAAAGTTTGATATGCAAAAGGAAAGCTTTTGGGGAATGGCCGACTTGACTATTGGTAAAGGCACTTGATTATGCTTTTCTGATTGTGAACTTTAATCTTACTTTCTTTTAAGATGGCATAAACTACATAGCTTTGAGCGTAGCTTTCAAGAGAGCCAGGTTGCTTTTCGAGGCCAAGTCCTTAGGGCATGCTGCGGCAACCTCATTAGCCCTTGGAGTGCAATCAAGCCTTTTGAATGGAAAGCAGCAGCGGATTCAAAGGCGGTTGCACCAAGTGGGATGAGCTTTTCAAGCCTTGTGTCTAAGGAAAAAAATACCCAAAAAGGATTTATTACCAAAGCTAGTTATGCTTTCTTTAGTGGTTGAGTGACTAAAGCAAGTTTGGGCGTAGCTCAGCCGGCAAAAGCAGTCAGCGTCTTCTGGGATTGCTTGCTTGATTGGCATCTGTTCACTGTCAGTCTCAGAACGGGAGTAGTCCATTGGATCCCATTCCGCTTTTCGGCCTGCTTCATGGCTCATTGTCTAAGTCGGTGACGGCGGGAAAGAAATAGCTTCCAATGCATCATAAGAACATGTCAACTTGAGAATCTTCACTAAACCAATGAGTCGTTAGAGCACCGATGGGCTCATTCAAACAAGGGCCTGCGTCTGAACATTTTTTTGAAGTTGTCCAACTTAAGCCTATGATATGTTATCGACTCATGACCCTGTTGAATTCTCAAGCTAGTCGCTGGATAAGTTAAAAGCATTTTGAGGCTGAGGAGAAGTTCCAGTCAATTTAAAATGAGTAGCATTTGTAAAGTGAGGATATAAACACTCAAGGAATATAAGCACTCAAGGAATCCTTGGTGCCTTTCCAATGTTTTGCCTTATCAATTTTCCCCAGCCATTGTGTATATTTGAGGTTATGTTTGCCTATTTATTAGTTTTGTTAAACATCCACAAGAGTCATATTAGTCTCATTCCACTCGTAGGTGCTAGAGCCTGGAAGAGATGAAATAGTCTGATTTTTATTCTAGCAGTTTTAGAAAACCCTTTATGGCAATGCCATCCACAAATCCAGTAGCACTTCAACTACCGAAATTGAGTAGTATTATACGCATAGAATATCTTTCAATTGGATCTGATTTGTTGAAATCGATGCCAGTCCCCGCTAGTCTTCAAGCTGGTTTATCCAGCTCGTCAAAGATCTGATTGCTAAATACGAAAAGACGACTACAAAAATTTTTAAGATATAGAGATGGGAAGGCTGCAACAGAAAAGACAAAGGAAGGAGATAATTCAATATTGATAAAATTGAAGCACAACTAGAGAAGCTTCTCCTCTCTTGACGGTTTCCGACAATGTGCTTGAATAGGAAAACCAAGACACAAAAATCCCGGTTGCGTTAAGATCACCCTATGACGTCACATTTGATAATTGCCTCATTCACACTTTTTTTTCTGTTTTGAAGTACTTTGGGTTTTAAATGTCGCATTATTTCTAATTTTTATTGGGTTTATGGGTTTTAACGTGATCTTCACTTGTTCAATCGCTTGGTATATGCCGCAACACCCAATCATCATCACCATTTTAGCCTTGAGTCCAGGGCTGCCGCCCGAGCCCAAGTTTCCTGCTTTTTGCCGGGAAAAGCCCCCTTCGGTCCGGGTACGAGCCTATCTTTGCAAAGCTTTTTTGGTGTTTCCTCCAAGGGATGGAGGCACAGTCTCACTCTGGGTTCCCACAGCGTTCCCAAACCTTTTAGTGTGTAAAATGCACAAAACAAACATTGTGCAAAAATAACCAAAAAGAAAACTAGTAAAGTAACCAACAAAAAAAATATCAATCCCTAGAATAGAGTTCTCCAAAAGTCCTAGCTCAGTCTTTGATACATGCCAAATGCTCTACATGCATTGACACAGGAGAGGCGCGCTGATATCTAACTATTTTCCTCACCTGAGTACACCAACTGGGAAGGTGCACTTGTTACAGGTCTGGCCAAATATTTGCATGCCATCACTGCAGGGGTTGGAAATACTGTGTTGCACAATTTCTAAAATACAGGAATGTTTGTTTCTTTTGGCTCTAGAGGTTCAGAAAAAAACTGCACCATTTCAAACTTCAGGTTATTTCCTTCTGAGAAGGAGGAATTATACATCTCATTAAATAAGTTTATGACTTTATCTGTTTAAATTGGTTGTGGTTGGTGTTTCAAAGGATTGAAGTGCTTGTGCACTTCCTTCTCAAACACAGTGACAACTGTTGATGATGAAGTTTTGAATCAAGCCAATGTAGTATTTTGTGTATCAATAAAGTGGACCTTGAAACGGGAATTAAAACTTTTGGAAAATATGAAAGGGGTCTTTGTAGCAGGCATCTTGATGTATTTTGAGATTCTTGCGATCAATGCAAGAGAAGAAGGCTTTATTAGAGCTACAGCATATTTCAAGACTTCCTACATCAATCTCAGCATCGTATCAGCCCTCTGCAAACAACTACTGGGAAGAAAAAACTTATGTCATGGTGTCATTATATTGATGATATGTATAGTGGCAATGCATGATTAATAGCTGGGTGGGTTGATGCGCATATGAATAAGGTGCCTCATAGAGTGGCATGAGAAAATCTACCCTTAAATTCACCTTGTGCCATCAAAAATGAGCTGATCAATAGCCTTGCATTGACTCTGGTAATAAAAGATTATTTCCAGCAGCTTTCTGGTATATTTCCTTCACAAGCCTGTCGGAGGTGGGGTTCTTCCTGGTCGAGAAATTTGAGAAAAGGGCTCTTGGGTTAGTGAGCTGGGAACCATCATAAATTAAATTGACTAGTGTAACAAGTTTCCCCCAAAAATTTCAAAATTTGGTCTTGGTAGATAGCAAGACAGGAAATGAATAATAAAATTGATTGTCAGCCTGTGACTCAAAACCAGAGCACAAGCATGACAGCCAAAATACCATAAACCAATGGTATAGCCAAGATACCACCAAAACAGGGAGCTGAGCCAAATCAGCTCAAAAGGTATCAAAAGAAAGAGGAAACTCACCTCTTCCTGAAAATATAAGTCCCATCACCATAGGACTAGAAATAACAAAGTTATTCCTGCTCAAAGTTATTGCTGAGCATAAACCTTAATTTTCGCCTCTCATCCAAAATCTAGAAGGAGAGGCCTAACCCCATCGAATGGGTACTCAAAATGAAGCTCTAAGCCAGGGCTATCCAATGGTACCAGCCAAACTGAGCTAGCACCAATATTACTGGAGTTATGGTCAATTTCAGGCCAAATAAGGGTGAACAAAACATTCACCTCTCATCTAACTTCTACAGTTTTAGTGTGGGATACCTGAAGTGGGGTCTTTTTGGAAAGAGCACAATCAGGGCTATCTGATTGTGTCATCCACTTCCTCATATCTCAACTACTGCAGAAGATATGGGGAAAACAAGCTCAATACAGCTTTTTGCCTAAAACACGCAAATGTACAAAAATCTTGTACATGGCATAACTTTGCCATATTTAATGATACCCATATAAAATGAGGTACCATTGTGTAGAGCACATACAGGGCTACACACGGAATCAACTTTGAGGTTGATATCTCAAGAATTGACAAAGTTATGGCTGTTTTAAGGTCACAATCCCACCTGCTGTGATATACAGCCTTACCATGGGATAATATCACATAATCATGAATATGAGGTGTCAAATAGACAAAGAAGCATGTTTTTACTTCAATACCTCATATGTCAATCAATACTGGGGTCCCATAAAGTTTCTGTACAGCATTCTAAGCGTCATACACATCAGAATCAGGCTGTGAGGTCCCCAGATGAAAATTTTCACCCTGTATTGGTGAAAACCGCCCAGATGTGGTTTCAAAACCACATATGAGGCCTACACAGGCTATACAGGATGTTTGCAAACCACAATCCAGTACTAGGAAGTGAAAAAATCTGCATTTCCTCTACGTGGAAAGGTCTAGCACCCTTTCCACCCCATTTCAGGATAAAAAGGAGGCTTTTCAAAGCCAGAATTGTCTCCTCATCCTGCTCTTGAATTCCTATGTAGTACAACTGTCCAAAACAGTTATACTCTTGGAAAATAATCAGGTATACTTTAAATTTAATTATTGTAGCCTTTATTATTGTGACCCAAGAGGTAAAAGCTGCACCCAGGGCTTTCAACAGCGCTCACCACCACTATATCTCTATGGTAAAGCCCTTAATATCTTAATTTAATCATTTATTATCAACTTTATAATCTTTTAAAAGCTATTTTTACCGTGTCACAGTCATAGTTAAAACTTGTAAATACTTATATACACCTTTATCATAGACTCATCCTGACATTTTGGGGGCCTGGCCATGTTTTTTACTCATTTTTGGACCTTACAAGTAAGTTTTTCTCTTTTTTATCATTTATTGACACCTGTTTTACCTTTTTTAGGCGTCATTTTCTTTATAAATATATATTTTATATATATATTTTTCAATTTTTAAAATAAATACTCATATATTATAGAGTATCTGTCACATGGCTAATAACCACAAGACTAGTATTTTGGTGTGTTTTGTATATAAAAACACTTTAAGCAACTAATACAGCCTTAATTCTTAAGTGAATTAAGACAGCTCATACTGATAAACCAACAGTTGAGGCGTGTTTGGGCACATTGTTAACTCAATTACCCTGTAATACACCATCTTTTGACAGATTCCACTTGCTAATTACAAGTATTCTGTGAGATATCGGTATACAAACAGTATACCACATATCACTAAGCTGTATTTTTTGATGTGGAATTGTTAATTCAATTACATTGTCATAATACAAGGGCATATTGTAATAATATACAAGCCCAGAGGCCATTCTTAGATGTGCAAAACCAGCCTTTTAAGAAGTCTTAACTGACATAAGCCCTCTTTTTCCTGTTTGATTCAGTGGAAGAAAACTTCATACCACTTGAGACCCAGTCACAGGCCAACATACCAGTGACACCCTCAGAACCAGAGGGCAGAAAGGGCAAAGGGAAGAGGCACAGTGAAGGCCAAATTACAGCCAAGAAGTGGACACCAATAGCCACTCAGAGGAGTAGAAAACCACGAAACTCTGCTTCAATACAAGGTAAACCAACCTTAACCACTTGTACAGGAAAGATTACAATTATTAACCCAGTTGTAACCTCCAAAGGCAAACTGCCCAAGTCAGCAGACAATAAATTTGTACAAGGCACAGTCAAAGGTAAATACCCTAAGAACACAAAGTTTTTGACTGCTTGCAAGCACTGATATGTCCCCTGCATACCTCAGAGATCTTGGCTTCCAAAGGAACCAGCCAGAGGACAGAGAAGGATTGTCCAGAGCCAGAAGACCAGGAAGAGGACACCTTGGACACAGTGGTGGATGGCAAAACAATGAGGGAGATAATATCAACCTTTCCATTCACACTCCAATTCAACAGAAACCTCAAACCAGAGGACTGGAAGGATATGGATCAAGTTCTTCAGATCCACCAACTCCTCAAAGACTTCTTTCAATGGAGCATGGACAACAAGAGGTTCAACCTAGCAACTCACTGGGCAGAACTTGGATCAAGTTGCCAGAAGATCTGTCTCAAAGAGATAGACTTCAAAGACCTTATGGTAATCACCAAAGGTTGGAATCCTACCAGGCAGCGCACACTCCTGGAGGCAAGGGCACAGAGGATAAGGGAGAATCAAGCCACTATCCAAGCAATAGAAGAACAATTAACCCAGACAGGGCCTACTCAGATTCCTTCAGGTTCACAAGGAGCAGGCCAAATCAGCTCTCCAGTGGTTTCACACCATTCAGAAACCAGCAGATCAGTGGACAAGAGTCACCATTATTCACAATTCCAGGAAGTTTCCAGGAGAAGACAAGGAAACAAGGGCAAGAGCAAAGCCTCCTTCAACCAGAGGAGGAAAGAGTCAGATCCCATGATCTAGAAGCTGTTAGATTTGGCTAAAGAAGTACACAAGAACCAGAAGTAGTTGTAAACCACTCTAGAATCAGTAGTCCTAGTAATAGAAACATTACCCCCACTCAGACTGAAAATAACATTGTCACATCTGAGAGTAACATCAACAGTGATACACTGTGGTTACAAATGTCCCAATATGCTGAACAATCTGCAAAGCAGCTTTCAGAAATTTAAAGCTAGCCAAGAGAGGAGGAAAAAAACTCAAGCCTCCTTGGAACAAATAGTTAAGAATCTTCAATAAGGATATGCTCAACTGAGCAAAGCCTCTGAAGAAACCAACAAAAGACTGAATATAGTCTTTGAAGAAAAACACCACAGCACAAGGGACAGGGAGTGTCTGGATCAAGACATCAACAAGTTGTTTAATGCCTACCATAGCTTGAAGCCCCAACCACAAGGCCAAGTTATGGCTAATCCATATCAACCAGATGACATCAAACCAGATGCCATGTTGATGAATAAGGCAAGATCTCCATCACAATACCAAGATGGAGATGGCATGTCTTATTTAGAGAAGGAAGCCTTGAAACAGCTTCCTGAGGCCTCAAACTGGCCCAAATTCTCTGGATCAGGAGAATATGATCATATGGAACTCATAGATTATATTGATGGACTCTTCATTGAGGTACCAAGCATACCAGACTACTGGATCACTTCTAGATTGAATACTGCATTTAAAGGTCATGCTAGTATATCGTACACAGATATGAAAGAAATCCATGGCAGAAGAAACCGGCCATGGTGGAAGAGTCAAATCATCCAAAAGTACAGCAATGGAACTTGGATATGGCAAAAAACCATGTCATTTGAAAATGACAAATACTCTGTGGACAAAGATCCATATGAGTGGTGTCTTAGACAGTCTAAAAGACTTAAAGCCATTGATCCTCAGATGAACATCCAAATGAGGAATCACAAACTCCTGACACAATTGCCAGGAGAGCTAGAGCATGCAGTAAAATGCAGATGCAACCAGAATTGCACTCTAGATGACATTTGCAACACCTTACAAGACATAAGGAAAAGGACTAATATAGGGAAATTCACCCCATATAAGAGCATTAGTTTCAAAGAGAAACAACCTTTCAGGGTAGACTTTAAGGACAAACACAAAGAAAGGGTGGCAGAAGTGCCAAAGAAGAGGAATTCTTGTCACAATTGTGGTTCAACAGACCACTATGCCAACAACTGTCCAAAGGAAAAGAAAAAAGTCTATGCCATAGAGAAAGTTCCTGAGGCAGAATCTCCAACGGAGGATTCTGATTCAGACTTCATGGGTGATGCCATCAGAGAACCATCTGAGAATGATCAAGACCCAAGAGAGGAATTTCTAGTGGAATACCAAGAGGAAACCCCACTGGAAATCCAGGACATACAGTTGGAAGCAGGCATGCCACAGGACACTGCTAACAAGAACTTGTGCAAACACAAACAAGATGCACAAACATTCCTGGTTACAACAACCAAAGGAATGGTATATATACATGGGACAGCCACAAAAATGACTGTTTGTATTGACAATGCTCAGCATCCACTGATCATTGATAGTGGCGCACACTGCTCCATAGTGGCCAGAAACTATCTGGATACCCACTTCCCAAACTGGGAAAAACAGCTCTTGCCCACTAAGGCAAAGAGCTTTAAAAGTGCATCAGGGAAGATGACCTCCATCGGGACAATTATCAAAGAGATAATTATACCCCACAGGAAGGGTAATATCAGACTCAACCCAGAGTTTGTAGTGCTTAATGATGCCTATATCCAAGGGTTTTTAGTGGGAACAGATTACCAGAGGATGTATGGCATAGACATTTAAAACATTAAAAATAGGCACATCAATATTGGTACTAACAAGGAAAAGAAATTTTCACTTGACATATACCAGATATCTTCTCAAGACCCACTAGAAGAACTTCTGAAAGAATTCAGAGAGGGACAGTTTAGCACTACCCTCACCAGTAAACAAAAACTAAGTTTACTGAAGATGCTGAGGAAGAACAGACCAGCATTTGCCATTGGTGAAGAACCATCTGGAAAGATCAAAGGCCATGATATAGAACTATATCTGGATGTGGAAAGGCCTTATCCACCCATGCTGAGGAGACCTCCTTATCCAGAGAGCCTGGAAGCCAGGAAAGAAATTGAGAAACATATCAATGAACGCCTGGATATGGATGTCATCAGGAAGATTGGACATAATGAAATAGTGGAAATCACCACCCCTGTCCTGATCACCTGGCATGATGGCAAGTCTAGATTGTGTGGAGACTTCAGAGCCCTGAATAACTACACAAAAGCAGACAGGTACCCCATACCTAGGATACCTCATGCCTTAGATAAACTGGCTAAAGCCAAATACATAAGCAAAATGGATTGTATGGAAGGCTTCCACCAAAATGGAGTTAAACCAAACTCCATGAAATTACTCAGGATAATATGCCATATGGGCATATATGAGTACACCAGAATGCCATTTGGCATCAAAAATGCACCATCCCACTTCCAAAGGATGATGGACACAATATTTCAAGATGAAATATTGGAAGGCTGGATGGTAGTATATATTGATGATATCATTATATACTCAGAGACATGGGAAGACCATGTGCAATACATAGACAGAGTGCTAAGTAAATGCACACCCATAAATCTGAAAATTTCACTTAAAAAGTGCAATTTTGGCCAACAAGAGTTACTAGCTCTAGGACCTAAAGTCTCAGGTCTTAGTCTGGCAATTGACCAGAACAAAGTAGCAGCAGTACTGCAAAAACCAGTACCAAAGAACATCAAAGGGATGCAATCTTTCCTTGGGTTTGCTAGCTACTATAGAAACCATATCAAAAATTTTGCACACATAACTAGTAGTTTATACAAGTTATGTTCAAAAAATGTAGTTTTTGAAATAACCAAGGAAAGGAGGAATGCATATGAGAGGATCAAATATGAACTCACTAACGCACCTGTGCTCATCTTACCTGACTTTGAACTACCATTCAAGTTATATATAGATGCAGCATGCAGTCAAGGCCTAGGAGCAGCCCTTCACCAAAGACAAATTGTGGATGGTAAACCAAGAGAAGGAGTAATTTGCTACATCTCAAGGCAGCTGAAAGATTCAGAAGCCAGGTATGGGGCCACCCAGACTGAATGTCTATGTCTAGTCTGGGCTCTAGAAAAACTCCATTATTATTTGGAGGGTGCAGTCTTTGAAGTCTACACAGACTGCACAGCATTGAAGTCTTTACTCAACATGAAGACTAGAAATAGACATATGCTGAAATGCCAAATAGCCATCCAGGAGTATGGAGGGAACATGACCATCATATTCAAGGAAGGTAAAAGCCATACCAATGCAGATGGCCTCAGAAGATGGCCACTGGACAATGTCAAAAGCAATCCAGCTTATGACCCAGAAGTTGAAGCAAAAATCCCTATCCATTTCATGGAAATAGATAGGAGGAAAAACTTCAGATTATCTGAATGGGAACCAGAAAGTGGTACCCTTGACAGTGGAAACATTGACTCAGAAGGGACAGAAACTCCCATACTGGGAATAAGTTCCTCAGAACTGCACAATGAATTCTTCAGTGCAGTACAGAAGTCTTATGCCAAACACAAACAGTGTAGCATACTACTGCAACTCCTTCAACAAACGTACATGAGTCCAGAACTGGAAACCCAGCTGGAAGAACCCTGGTTGAGGGCCTATAAGGAAAATAAGTTTTTTCTTATAGATGGCCTGCTCTACCACAGAGAAAAGCACATAAGTGCACTCACAGTGGTAGACAGAGACCACATCTCATTGATCCTACAAGAATTCCATGACTGCCCCTATATGGGACACATGAGTGAAGACAGGACCAAAGAGAGGGTAGCAAGCACAGCTTGGTGGCCCAAGTGGGAAAAAGAGTTGAGTGAATACATCAACACTTGTGAAAGATGCCAAAAGGCAAATATGAAACATGGGAAGAAGTATGGGTTACTCCAACATATAGAAGAACCCAAACACCCATGGGAAACCATCAACATGGACTGGGTTACAGGACTTGTCCCAGGAGGCAAAGAAAACTATAATGCCTGTTTGATCATAGTTGATAGGTTCAGCAAGAGAATGAGGTGTCTACCAACCCATAAAGAAGACACAGCCATGGATACTGCTCTGTTGTTTTGAAATAACATCATATCTACCTGTGGAGTCCCTAAGATCATCATTAGTGATAGGGACCCAAAATTCACATCTGAATTTTGGACTAACTTATATGACATGCTTGGTACCAAACTTGCTTTTTCCACAGCTTACCATCCACAAACAGATGGCCTAGCTGAAAGGATGATCCAAACAATGGAGGACATCTGTAAGGTTTGACTATGAAACAATAAGTAAAAATTACTAATTTATTACTTATTGTACTCTGAATGTCCTTATAATTTAAATAAATAAGATTAAACTAATAATAATAATAAAGAAATATTATTATTATGGCGTAAAAATATTATATTATTAAATAAATATAATAACATAATTAATATTATATAAAATTATAATATTGTAAATAATATATTAATATAAAATAATTAACATATTATAAAGCTCTTTATTATTGTTACCAACAAATAATAAAGGCGTAAAAAACTGTTTTTTATAAATAAAAAACAATTAATAACAATAATATTACCAATATTAAAGTTATATATTAATATAAATACTATTTATATTAATTAAGAATTATTAAGAGTAATAATAAGAGAAAAATTATTATAATAAGATGAAATAACCTACTTTTAACACTTAAAATAATAATTTTGAGATGGTTTATGCCAAAAGAATATAATACAACCTTTTCAAATTGTATTTACAATAAAAATAAAGAAAATTTACTAAATTTCTTGATTTTACGTGGAAATGAGTTTATAGAGAGATTTATGACAAAAACAATTAAAGAATTGATTTAATCACACAAAAGTAGTGATTAATAATAAGATGGTCTTTGGTCTTTAAACATATAAGAGTTTTATATATAAAGAATAAAGAAATTACCTTTTATTTAATTGATTTAATGTTTTTGATGCGTCTGAGGGGTAAATAGAGTAAAAAGAGCTCTATTTATAGTAAATACCTCCCTCCTAGAGTCCAACAGGCTTCTAGTAGACGTGTACTGATCATATCCACTGGAATTGATCAATATTTTAAGGTTTGGAGATGATTGTATCATTATAAAACCATATTACATCATTATTACACCATTATTTAGAGTTATCACTATAGCTCTAAAGTTGATGACATCAGAGGTTTGGCAGAACCCCAAATTTCATGGATTTTATTAGTTTTAATCATAAACTAATAGTATTCACCAATTATATCACTCTTAAGACTGTTAAACTTAAATTAAGGTTACAGTGTGTGATCATAACTGCTCAAATTAAGCTCAAACTTTGATCCTCAATAACTTTTAAGATTTACACGCTACAGCAATTCAGAGAGTGAATTCTGATAGCCTGGCATAACATTATTATTCTGCCAAGAGCTCTTCCTTACATCATCAAAACTCTAATTTTGATGATTTTTCTTGTAACTCATCTTTTCTGTCAAAATTCAATATTTTAAACTTCAAACCTTGATTTCAGGGGGTTATACCCTGAATTTAATAATACAAATTACATCATTCTTCACGAATGAACTAGTAGAATCCAACTGTATACTTTTTTTTTAAGTTTGGAACACTTTCACAACAAAGTGGTCAACAGCTCTGTTGATTTTTATCAATAATTCATCATAGGTTTTAACCTTGTTTATAATTTGTAAAATAAAGTTCATATCTGTGTTCTTACAGTAATTACGTGGTAACTTTATTTTTGGTTCATCATTCTATCATGTATAGTTTAGAAGATATTAGCTATGATCCTTGAATATATGCGTTGACCAAAAAAGTGCATATATTCAGGTTAATTCCTTAAGTATTAACATTGGAAATTAGCTTATTAATTGTTTTATGTGTGGACTTTCATGGAGAATCCACTGGTACAATTTATTCCACATTTTGTTTCATTAGTTCTTGAGATAAATAAGGTTTCATGGTTTTTATAAGGTATTATACCTTATAATTCCTTAAATATTGACTTTACAGATATGCCATAAAAATGGTATATGTGTATTTTTCCATGGGGAATCCAATGGGATAAGTTATTTTACATGTTGATTCATTGGTTTTTAAGTTAAACCAATTTTTGTACCAATTTATGGTATTTTTGTATATTTAAGTAATTATTCTTAATGTATAATTATTCTAAGTAATTTTAATATAATTATATTAAAGGTATAATTATTCTGAGTCTTTTTTGTGACCTTATTGGGTATGTGGTCATATCTCAAAGGCTCACAACATCCTCAGAAGATTTTGTGCCTATGGCATGGAATACAAAGACCATGAGGGATACACCCATGATTGGGTTACCCTCTTACCAGCAGTCCAACTGCCTTATAATACAAGCCAGCACTCCACCATAGGTAAAACACCTGCACTGGTGGAGAAAGGGTGGAACCCCCTGTTGCCTGTGGATCAGTTGAAGAAAAATCTCCTGACTATCCACCCCACAGCCAAAGACTTCCATGATATGTGGAAGAGGGCCTGTGACACAGCTTCCAAATGCATAGCTGAGGAAAAAGAATACAATAAGCAGAGGTGGGAAAAATCACATATGGAACCTGACTTCAAGGAAGGGGACCAGGTGTTAGTGTCTACACTGAACTTCAACAATCTCAAAGGACCTAAAAAGATGAGGGACTCATTTGTAGGACCTTTTACTATCATTAAGTTGATAGGGAAAAATGCGGTGGAAGTCAAACTCACTGAGGAGTTTTCAAGGAAACATCCAGTCTTTCCAGTGAGTTTGGTCAAACCATACTTCCAGACAGAGGAGGATAAATTCCCCTCCAGGAGAAAGAACCCCACACCACAAGAGATAGTGGAAGTGGAGGACTCCCCTGGACCTGTGAGTAAGCTCATCAGGGCCAGGAGGATCAGACTCAAGGGGAATGATCAAAGACAATACCTAGTCAGATTTAAGAACCAGACAGCAGATAAAGACAAATGGTTGGCAGAGGATGCCATACCAGATGGGAACCTTCATTTAAGGAGATTCAGAGCCTCTAAGAGGACTGAACATTCTCAGCAATGATGAGGCTTTGTTAGAGGGAGGGTATGTCAGCCTGTGTAACAACCATCCATCAGGGGTAAGGGTATTCATTCATACACCCACTCAAACACCTCAAATCAGCAAATCCAGTATCTGCATCAGCAGTCAGTTTCAGCAATCTTCATTCTGAAACATGCATACAGTTTGGTACATCAATACAGCCTGTCAATATTTGTACAGGATGGATTCACCCAATACAGTTTCAATACACCAGTATGAATCTGTATGATCACTCAAATACACCACACCTCTTGTACAGGTTCTGTACAGCTGTACAGGACCTGTATTGGCCAGACTCAATTCAGTAATCAATTATTCTCATGAAAATTCTTCTCTGGATCAGGGCTGGTGATTCTCACATATACCAGCCCCTCTTTCTCCCCCCTGGGGACTTTTCCCCAGTTAATTAATTTAGTTTATTTATTATTTTATAATTATTCTTATCCTTATTTTGGGTATTATAATTATTGAATCTTAAGTTAGTCTTTGCATTTCTGTAAGGTGTGGATATGAAACTTTGATTAAAAATCAAGTACTTTTCCTGTCCTCAAAATTTGTATAAGGTAAAATTCAATTAAAAATAGTATGAAATATTAATTTTAAGAGAAAACACGCCAATTTTATTGTTTATAACTTTATTAGTATAAAACAATAATATTATAAAAATTTATTGTTTTACCAACAATAAAAATTTATCCAAAAAATACTCTACAAGAGATATTTTAAGGCTACAAAAGAAATTTCTTCAAGAGCAATTTCAATTGGAATTAATTGAGCAAAGAACTGCAAGCAATTAATTAAAGAACAAATTCTTTAAAAAGAGTATTAAAGAGAAAACACGCCAAAAATGACCAGAGTGAATTTGGAAACAAAGTGACAAAGTTAACAGTGATGAAAGATGCTTTAATTCACTTTTGGGGTGGTTCAGGGGTAAAAATGATTATAAGAGTTACAAACAATGATTATAATGATTTTTTCACGTGGTTAAAAGGATTAAAATGATTTAAAAGTGGTGGTTGGAATCTTTGATTGATTGGTTTAACAGTTTTAAACTAATTAATAAAAGGAAAAGATTCTAACATGAAGAGAAAAGTGGGGCAAAGAAGACATTCTTTTATAGCCATCAATTCTCTTACTCCAAAAGTAAAATTTACTCTTGTCAGTCGTGAAAAACAGTCTGACAACAGAAAAGCCAATTATGGCATCATTGAACCCTGGTTTAGACCAAAAAGGGCTGGTTTAAGCCATTTTTAGCCATTTTTAGCCATTTTAGACCCTTAAATCAGCCATTACTATAGCAATACCAGGCCTAGAGCCTTCAAAACACGTCAGAATGTGTGTCAGAGGCGTAGAAACCAGTTAAAACTGTTTTTATTATGATTGTTTTATCTTAAGGGTAGTTTTACCTTCTTGGCAACAGCTAAAACTACCCCAGTTGGTAAAAAAACCTCATCATCAATTGAGTCCACAGACCCTGTAACTCAATTCCAGGCCAAAAGTGATGAACTTTTGCGTGAATTTTGACATCCCACGCCTGTCAGCAAGGATTTTGGGGGTCTAGCTCCCCCTTAGAGCTGGAGTTCCTTTTCCCCCCCAAATTTAATCTTTCCAATTTATTTTTCCTTTAATTCCTCATCATGTATTATACTTATAATTTACACATGTAATTCAATTCAATTGTACAGTACAATACAGTAAGAATTGACACCTCATATGTAAATCAAAGTTCACTTATGTAATACACGCGCACATTTTGACATTTCAATTGAATTCAATTGAAAATACTTTAATTCCTCATAACTTCTAAACTAAACACAACACCTCAATTTTAACACAAAAATTGATGGTTAACACCACATGTGGTGTGAATTAAATTAAGGTTTTGAGGATTTTCAACTTTTGTATTGAAAATACTAAAAACTTAATTTAAGCTTATTTAGAGTTGAGTTACAAAAATTTCACTCAGAGGTGACCCCACCTGATTTTTTATGAGGAATCCAATGGTGAAATAAAATTTATATGTTTATTTATTGGATAAAAAGTTATAATAAATTTTATTTAACTTTTTTCCAAATTTATTTATTTTTTCACAATTTTGTTAAAGTTTCATTTTTACTTAATTTTTTCAAGTATAAATGTAATTTTATATTTACAAAATTTAAAGTAATTTTATTTTTAAATTATAATTAATTTTTTATTTTTAATATAATTTTATATTTATATTTTTTATTTTTATTTTAATAATATAAATAAATTTATTTTATTTATATTAATATGTTATTTTTTATATTTGTGGTCTTTTGGGTATATGAAATTACCTCTAAGGCTCACATTCCCTCCCCCTAAAAAAGAATATTACTTTGTAATATTGGTGTTTCTAGTGTGTCTGAATCTCCTCAGGAGTTTGGTGGCTTCTGGTATATCTTTCTCTTCTAACCATTCATCTTCACAAGTTGGGTCACTGTACCTAACAAGGTATTCCCTTACTTTCTTGGTTCTTAATTTCCTTTCTTTAAGAACTTTGGTTATTTTCTTAGTACCAGATGTCTCAATAGGAGGTATAACTTGGGGAATCTTATTCCTCAAGGGAAATTTCTCAGCATCACTAGATTTGTATGGCTTTATCAAGCTTACTGGAAATGTAGGGTGCTTATTGCTAAGTTCTTCAGATAACTCTACTTCAACAGCATTTTCTCCATGGAGGGCCTTAATCACAAAAGGTCCTGCAAAGGAGTCTTTTAACTTTTTACATCCTTTGATGTTATTGAAGTTAGTGGTGGATACAAGAACTAGGTCTCCCACTTTGAAATCTGGAGTTGCATGAGATTTATCCCATTTGTCTTTAGCATATGCAAAAGAGTCCTCCATGCACCTTACTGCATGCTTTCTAGCTTTGTCTAGCATTCCTTTGAAGCTAGCAGCTGTGGGATGTATTTCAATTAAGTCTTTCCTCAAGGAGTCTTGGGGTAACTTGGGGTTCCATCCTTTTTCTAGAACAGCAGGAGTCTGATTGGTACTAGCATGGATTGATGTTTTATATGCTAATTCCAGTGCTGGTAACAGAGTACACCAATCATGGGTAAATCCATCACAATCTTTGAATTCAAGGCCATATGCACAAAATCTTCTCACCATGTCCTCTAAGGTTTGGATCATTCTTTCAGCCAGACCATCAGTTTGTGGGTGGTAGGCTGTAGAGAAAGACAGTTTTGTGCCAAATAATTGGTGAAGATTCGTCCATAGAGCTGAAGTGAATTTGGGATCTCTATCACTGATGATATTTGTAAATATCCCAGTCCATGACACTACTCTATTCCATATCAGAAGAGCTGTATCCATGGCTGTATTATCTTTGTGACATGGTAAAAAGATTGGAGTTTTACTGAATCTGTCCACAATTACTAGGCAAGCATTATAGCTCCTGTCACCTCCTGGTGGTAGGCCAGTTACCCAATCCATATGGACAATTTCCCAAGGTCTGTTTGGTTCTTGGATTTTCATCATATTTCCAAGTCTTTTGCCAGTGGATTTATTTGCCTTTTGGCATCTGTCACAGGTTTTGCAATATTCTGCAACATCTTTTTGCCACATTGGCCACCATATGCAGGTCTTTACTTTCTCTCTTGTTCTGTCCTCAGAAAGATGTCCTGAAAAGGGACTATCAGGGCATTCTTTCAGTACAACATTGATTAATGACCTGTCTACAACTGTCATGACACATGTGTGCTTGGTTCTGTGGTAAATTATACCATCCAGTAGGTGAAATCTCCCTTCATTATAAGATTTTCTCCATACTTCATCCAAGGCATGTATTAGAGAGTTGTCTTTACAGTCTTTGTTAAGTAATTGGCATAAGATGCTACAATTCTTATCTTGAGTGTAACTATTTCTGGCTTCTTCAAAGAAGGTGGTGTTCAAGTCTGTAACACTTATTCCTTCTATTGGAATTTGTGGTGAAGCTTCTTCTGGAACATAAGCAGGATTATCAATGTTATTTGGTAATGGCCATCTGCTTAGTCCATCTGCATTCTTATGAATATTCCCATCCTTATGAACAATAGTCATATTGCCTCTGTATTCTTGTATGGCTATTTGCCATCTGAGCATGTGTCTGTTAGGTGTTTTCATGTTCAAAAGTGATTTCACAGCTGTACAATCTGTTATTACTTCAAAAACACATCCCTCTAAGAAATAGTTCAATTTCTCTAAGGCCCAGACAAGGCATAGACATTCCATTTGACTTGCTCCATATCTGGCTTCAGTTGGTTTGATTTGCCTGGATATGAAACATATTGGTCCTTCTACAGGTTTGTCATTTATGATCTGAACTTGGTGAAGTGCAGCACCTAGTCCATCCCCTGATGCATCAATATACAGTTTGAAAGGCAATTTAAAGTCTGGCATCAGTAAGAGTGGAGCAGTGGTCAATGCTTCTCTTAGAGACTCAAAAGCTTTGACTCTGTCAACAGTCATCTCAAATACTGTGTCTTTGTCACACAACTTATAAAGTGGTCTTGCTATGGATGCAAAGTCTTTAATGTGTTGCCTGTAATATCCTGCAAAACCTAAGAATGACTGAATTTCCTTCTTATTCTGAGGCATGGGTTTTAACAATACTGCTGCAACTTTGTTTTTATCAATTCCAAGGGACAAACCAGATACAACATGTCCTAGTGCCTTAAGTTCTTTAAATCCAAAATGACATTTCTTCAAGGAGATTTTCATGTTTACTGATTGGATTTTTGTCAAAACTCTTGATAATCTGTACATGTGCTCCTCCCAAGTCTTTGAACAGATAATAATGTCATCAATGTAAATGATTAACCATCCTTCTGAGAGTTCTTCAGGGAAGATTTCATTCATCATTCTTTGGAAGTGTGAAGGTGCATTTTTGATACCAAAGGGCATCCTTAAGTATTCATACACTCCACAATGAACAATAATTCTCAAGTATTTTCTTGCTCTTGGTGTTACTACATTTTGATGGAATCCTTTAAGGGCATCCATAGTGGTTATATACACTGCTTGAGATATTTGAGTAAGGGCAATTTGGATTTTTGGTATTGGGTATCTGTCTGGAACAGTGTAAGTGTTCAGAGCTCTAAAGTCCCCAACCATTCTGGATTTTCCATTATGCCACGCCACTATGACTGGTGTAGTTATTTCTACTTCCTCATTGTGGCCTACTTTTCTTATTACACCAAGGTCTAGAAGTTCTTTGATATGAATTTCTAGAGCTTCTCTTGATTTTGGACTTGCTGGATAAGCAGGTCTTCTTAAGAGTGGTGGATAAGGTCTCTCAATGTTAAGAATGATGTCAACTTCATGACCAATAATTGCTCCCAGGGGTTCTTTGTCTGTAGCAAATGCTCCTCTGTGGTCATACAAAAGGGAAGAAAGTTCATTTTCTTGCTTATCAGTCAGATGAAGGCTTATTTCAGCCTCACTTAACTGTTCAGACTTGAATTTCTCTAACTCTAAGTTGACTGGTGATACTTTGTTTACTGTAATTTGTCTTTTAAAGGGTAAAAAGGCAAATTTCTGGCGCTTATTGTCTCCAATTGTAAAGTATCTGTCTTTGTTATTATGTAAATCTATCCCATACATGATTAAATAGTCATTTCCTAATATAAAATGGGTACTAGAGCAATTTTCCATAACAACAAATTCAACTGTGATCCTTAAATTCCCATTTATGTGTGGGAATATGACATTGGTCTCAAAGATTCCTAATGCTTTCATTGGGTTACTTGCACTGTTGAATTTTATACCATCAATTGGTAACAATTGGTCTTCAAAATTTGGTACACAAGTCTTAAGAAAAGATTTTCCAACACAAGAGCAGAAGGCTCCTGGGTCAAGCAAAAGTTTGGTGGGTTTGTTCTCAATCACCACTTCTGTTATACAGGAGTTACCAGCTGTATAACCTTTTCCTCTGTTTGGTTTTGTCTTCATAAGTTGTGCATCTTGAACTTTTGATAAATCAACTTGACCATTGCTCAATTGTGGTAAGTGGGAATAAGATTCCATGATGTCAAAAGTGGCATTGATATTTTCTATATCTTTTGAAGATTCAGAGAATATGGATGACTTATCATCTGAATTGTCTTCAATTATGTCTTCTTTTTCAACATCTGGTTCTTTTTCAATGTCAATTTCATTGATTTTCCCCCTTTTTGGACATGTATTGGCTAAATGGGTGGTGCTTTGGCAAATATGGCATTTTCTGACTGTATCTGCAGATTTATATTTAATATTACTAGAATTTTCTTTGGGGTTTTTGTCCACAGAATCTTTCCAAGGTGTATTAAACCTTGTTTTAAGATTCACCCTACTAGAACCAATTTTGGTTCTGGTGGTTACTTCTTCCAGTATATTGATAATATCCTCTGCTGAAGATTGTTCAGTAGTCCTGCTTTTGACAGCATGCTCTAAGTCACCTCCACATTGTCTCAGAATTTTTCTATGGATCATAAATTCTGACATGTCAGGATATAATGCTGTTAATCTGTCCTTTTGTTGGCAAAACCATGGTAAAGCTTTGTCTTTATCAGCATTAAATTTGGCAGATTCAAAGGCTGTTTCAACTTTAAACCTCCAAGCATCATTTGCCCATTTGTTGATGATTTGGGTTTTCCACCAAGTCCAACTCTGGTGTCCATGTGCTTGTCTTATTTTGATGTACCATCTGTGAGCTGATCTGGTAAACAAGGTGTTAAACCTGGCTGTTACCAATCTGTCTGGTAATTCAAAATCCTCTTTGATCATGTCAATACCTCTAATGAATTCCATATGGTCATACTCTCCTTCACCACTGAAGTGAGGCCATTCTTTAAGTTTTGGAACTTCTTTCAAGAGTGCTTGGCCCATTGATGGTTCCAAGTTATGAAAAGAAGTGGATAATTCATTTTTTAATTGTGAATTATCAGGATCCAATACTTGTGGATTTGAAATTCTTGTGCCCTCATTTTGATTTAGAGGTGTAGACATTCTTGGTAGGGTGTTCAGTAATTGTTCAATGTCATTCATTTTACTGTTGCTACACCTTTGGGAATTTCTGTATTCATGTTGGAAGCTTTGTATTAAATTTATTACTTCAATTTTATACATGTCTTCTTTATGTGTAAGTTCTTGCCATAACTCTGTCTGTCTTGTATTATCAGCAGTGACTTGATTCAATTTCATTGATAATTTTGATACTTCTTCTTGTGAAGCATCAAAACACTTTTTCAAGGCAATGGTATATGTCTTTACTTCAGTAAATGAATTTGAAATGTCATCAAGGACTTTCTTGTTATCTGTCTTGAAAATATTTATGGCTTGTTTAATTCTTGTTTCAATTATGTCATCAATATTGAATTTAGAATATTTATCTGTTAATTCTTTAATAATGGCAGATTGTTCATTTATTTTATTGTTAGAAGAATTATCATTATTGGAATTTTTAATTGTTCTCAAAACTTTTTCAAAACACATAAGTGTTTCATTAATTTGGCACAGACTCAGGTTGTTTGTTTTAATGTTGTTACAAATGGTGTCATTTTTATCAGAAAGATGTTTTTTCACGTCATTTATAGCATTATACAACTCTGGGATGGAATCAAATATGTCAGAAATCATTTCTGGAACCTTAATCTGGCTTCCTCCTTCTTCTGTAATTCCATCATGGTTCTGGCCATCTGAAATACATTTTCCATGGCATCCTGCTGAATCTTTGGGATTCTGTAGCCCTGGCTGTAAGGTTTTGGGGCTGGTGCCTTCCCTTTGCCCTTGTTTGGAGTTTGTGGCTGCTTTTTCACGTTGGAATTGCTGCTGCTGGCCACTGGGGCTGTTTTTGGCACTGGTTTGGCTGGTGGAGGGTTGTTTTTCCTCCATTCTAGTGTCAAAAGCATCATGTTTTTCTTCTCCATCAATGGATGCCATCCATTGAGCAATTTGCAAGTGTTGGGATGGCCCAAGAATTTTCTTACTGTCAGGTAAGAATTCATGCAATTCTTCCACAGGTCTGCAAGGATCTGGTACTCCTTGAATTGGAGTGCATTGTTGTATGCACTGTGGCTGGCTTTGTATATGTCCACAGAGGCTTGTTGTGGCGGTGTCAGCTCTTTTTGAAGGTAAAATGGTATTATCAGCTTCAGAATGACCCATTTTAGTTGTTTGGAAGTCATCAACTGACCCTTTTCCTTCTGTACCTGGTTGGCCTCTGCCATAATCACGTCTATTACCTTTTTGGGAGCTGCTTGAGGGGTTGTAGCTGGCTCCTGACCTGGTTGAAGGCATAATTATGGTTAAAAAAGGCTTACAATAGTATTTTTACGTCAAAAACTTACTATTGGCCAAATTTTTGGCTTTCTGAAGTGTATTACTTATATCCAAGTTAATTAATTCAGAAGATATTGGTTCAGGTTGATTATTTTGAGTCACAATAACAGTACTATTATGATCAGAATTAACAGTACTGGCAGGGATAATGCTGGTTACTGTTGAGGCTGTTTCAATGTTTTCTTGTCTTACCACGTTGTCAGACACTAAAATTAATGAAAAAGCCAATTAATTAAGTAAAAAAAGGATATTTCAAAAAAAGAAATAAAAATTTAAGCCTCACTTATAATATGAAAAAAAATTATTTTTTATGGATTTTTTGAATTATAAGTATTTTTTATATGTTTTTAAATTTTTCAATATAAGAAAAAAGATTTAAAAAGAGTTAAAAAATATGTCACAGGTAAAATATCACGGCTGGGCCCCCAAATGTAAGGTGTGGATATGAAACTTTGATTAAAACTCAAGTACTTTTCCTGTCCTCAAAATTTGTATAAGGTAAAATTCAATTAAAAATAGTATGAAATATTATTTTTAAGAGAAAACACGCCAATTTTATTGTTTATAACTTTATTAGTATAAAACAATAATATTATAAAAATTTATTGTTTTACCAACAATAAAAATTTATCCAAAAAATACTCTACAAGAGATATTTTAAGGCTACAAAAGAAATTTCTTCAAGAGCAATTTCAATTGGAATTAATTGAGCAAAGAACTGCAAGCAATTAATTAAAGAACAAATTCTTTAAAAAGAGTATTAAAGAGAAAACACGCCCAAAAGTGACCAGAGTGAATTTGGAAACAAAGTGACAAAGTTAACAGTGATGAAAGATGCTTTAATTCACTTTTGGGGTGGTTCAGGGGTAAAAATGATTATAAGAGTTACAAACAATGATTATAATGATTTTTTCACGTGGTTAAAAGGATTAAAATGATTTAAAAGTAGTGGTTGGAATCTTTGATTGATTGGTTTAACAGTTTTAAACTAATTAATAAAAGGAAAAGATTCTAACATGAAGAGAAAAGTGGGGCAAAGAAGACATTCTTTTATAGCCATCAATTCTCTTACTCCAAAAGTAAAATTTACTCTTGTCAGTCGTGAAAAACAGTCTGACAACAGAAAAGCCAATTATGGCATCATTGAACCCTGGTTTAGACCAAAAAGGGCTGGTTTAAGCCATTTTTAGCCATTTTTAGCCATTTTAGACCCTTAAATCAGCCATTACTATAGCAATACCAGGCCTAGAGCCTTCAAAACACGTCAGAATGTGTGTCAGAGGCGTAGAAACCAGTTAAAACTGTTTTTATTATGATTGTTTTATCTTAAGGGTAGTTTTACCTTCTTGGCAACAGCTAAAACTACCCCAGTTGGTATCAAAACCTCATCATCAATTGAGTCCACAGACCCTGTAACTCAATTCCAGGCCAAAAGTGATGAACTTTTGCGTGAATTTTGACATCCCACGCCTGTCAGCAAGGATTTTGGGGGTCTAGCTCCCCCTTAGAGCTGGAGTTCCTTTTCCCCCCCAAATTTAATCTTTCCAATTTATTTTTCCTTTAATTCCTCATCATGTATTATACTTATAATTTACACATGTAATTCAATTCAATTGTACAGTACAATACAGTAAGAATTGACACCTCATATGTAAATCAAAGTTCACTTATGTAATTCACGCGCACATTTTGACATTTCAATTGAATTCAATTGAAAATACTTTAATTCCTCATAACTTCTAAACTAAACACAACACCTCAATTTTAACACAAAAATTGATGGTTAACACCACATGTGGTGTGAATTAAATTAAGGTTTTGAGGATTTTCAACTTTTGTATTGAAAATACTAAAAACTTAATTTAAGCTTATTTAGAGTTGAGTTACAAAAATTTCACTCAGAGGTGACCCCACCTGATTTTTTATGAGGAATCCAATGGTGAAATAAAATTTATATGTTTATTTATTGGATAAAAAGTTATAATAAATTTTATTTAACTTTTTTCCAAATTTATTTATTTTTTCACAATTTTGTTAAAATTTCATTTTTACTTAAATTTTTCAAGTATAAATGTAATTTTATATTTACAAAATTTAAAGTAATTTTATTTTTAAATTATAATTAATTTTTTATTTTTAATATAATTTTATATTTATATTTTTATTTTTATTTTAATAATATAAATAAATTTATTTTATTTATATTAATATGTTATTTTTTATATTTGTGGTCTTTTGGGTATATGAAATTACCTCTAAGGCTCACAATTTCTCTCTTCGCCTGTACAGTATGAGTTGGGTGGCCATATCCTTATTAACCCTTCTCTTTCCATTCTGACAGGTTGAAACAGTGGACTTGGACTTGTTTGTGGTTGGCTCTTCTATTCTTTTACTCTTATCTTTTGTTGCTGCTTTTCTTATATTTATTCTTTAGCAATTTATCTTAAACACTCTTAAGTGTATTTCTTTTTATCTTATCTTTGAGCCCTCCATAAGTGAGTCCCAGTTTACTGAGTGCCAGGCCCTCCTCACTTCGAAGAGCCCCTGTGACATTAAATTAATTAACTGCTATTTGATTCTTTCTTTTCATTCATTTATATTCATTTCCTCTCATTCATCAATTATGACCTTTTCATGATTTTATGATTTTTATGATTTTTTATGAATTTCCTCTCTCATCAATTTTCATCTCATTCTTTTCATTCTTATGAAAATTGATTCTTTTCCTTTCTTAATCATTGCTGACCATTTCATCACTTCATTTTACTTTTATCAATCAAATTTTTTCTGTGTTCTTATTCAGGTTTTATCTAGGGATTATTGATTGGTTTAATTGATTGGATTATTCATTGGGATTCATTTGGGTTATTGATTCAGGATTTATTGGATTTATTGACTTTGAACTCTCAAGATATTGATTGATCCTCAAGAATCGATTTTGATTATTGATTTGATTTGACTCATCAAGATATTGAATTGATTTCTGAAGATTTTGAACTGATTGATTGATTCCTCAAGACTTGATTTCATATTGAAGACACTTATTGATTGATTATTGATTGAATATTGATTGATTATTGATTTCCTCAAGATTATTGATATTTGATTGAACTGATTGTTGATTGATTGAATTTATTTGACTGTTGATTGAATTTGATTCCTCAAGATTTGAATTGATTCCTCAAGATTCATCAAGATTTTATTGTGATTGATTTGGCCAAATTTGATTATCCTTCTTAATACCATCAAGTTATTTTAATTCCTTTCATAATGCCAGTTCAGCATAGTCCCCCAGCCAAGAATACTTTATCCCAGAAAATTCCAGCTGTTCTCACTCCTACAGCAAGGGCTCCTCTTGACCGCACACCATCAGTTCATCAACTGAGTGCAAACTTGGACAGAGGACCACCAATGGAAGGAGCAGCACCCTCAAGAAGAGGTGGAATGAAATCTAGAAGATCAAGATCCTTTTCTGGACTTTTGGGTGGCTACCCTGGCATGTCTGAAGGTGCAAGAGCAAGATTAGGGGAAGTTGAAGATGAAGAGGGGGAAGAGTCTGTGGAAGAGGAAGATTCTGGGGAAGCTGAAGTGGCAGATGCCTTGGCAAATGCTCCAGAGGTGCCTCAGGGTTCTAATCTAGCCCTTTCTAGTCAACCTCTTGTCTCTCAGACTGATCCAAGTCTCCTCAAGATGATGGAGCAGATGACTCAATTCATGGGGCAACTCACTCAAGCAGTTGCCCCCAGGGACAATTCCAAAGCCCCTGCTTTCAAGACTACATCCATGAAGGCACCTGATTCTTTTGATGGTACTCAAGCTCATAAGTTGAGAGGATTTATCCAATCCTGTCAACTAATTTTCCATAATGATCCAGCAAACTTCTTCTCTGACAGGAAGAAGGTTTTGTACTCAACTTCTTTTCTTACTGGCAGAGCTGGCAAATGGATTGAACCCTACCTCTCAAATATTTCCAATGAAGACCCTTCCTACCTCCTCAATAATTGGCCATTGTTTGAATCTCAATTATTCACTCTGTTTGGTGACCCCAATGAAGTCAGGAAAGCTGAACAAGAGTTGGACAATTTGAGGATGAAGGAAAGTGGTCATGTTTCCTTGTACATAGCAGATTTCAGAAGCTTAATGTCAAGAATTGGAGATTGGGGGGAAAGAGCTTATATCCATGTATACAGAAGAGGATTGGCATCAAGATTATTGGATCAGTTGGCTTCTCACCCTGGAACTTTTGATACTCTTCAAGAACTTATGGATGTCACTCTAGAATTAGACACAAGGTATCATGAGAGGCAAAAGGAAAAGGGTGGCAATCAAGAAAAGAAGTCTCCAGTCAGTGGATCCAATCAGTCTAGACCTCCTCAAAACTCATTTCAAAAGAGGCCTCATCAGAAGAAGAATAAGAAGGGCAAGCAATTTCAATCTTCAAAGGACAAACCCCATGCTGCTCTCCTCAATAAGGACAATAAATTAATCGGTTCTGAAAAGGAGAGGAGGATTCAAGCAGGGTTGTGTACTTATTGTGGTGGCAAGCACCCAATTGAAAAATGCTTCAAGAGACCTCAGAACAAGCCTGGGTCATCATCAAAAGGCTTCCCTAGCAAGCAAGGAAAATCCTGAGTGGGGATCATGATGTGTTCAATGGTTCTCACTTATTTCCTTCAAGAGCACAATTGTGCACTCTGAATACTAGTGTCAAGAAATCTTTAAAATTTCTTATTTTCTCTTCTGTCTCTGATATTTTTTATAGTATTCTCATTGATTCTGGTGCTACAAACTCTTTTATTGCAAAGGATTTTGTTCTCAAGTACTCATTGACTCTGTCAGAGCTCCCTGAAAAGATTCCTCTTTTCATTTTGGATTCTAATGAATCCCCTGCCTTGTTCATCACCCATTATACCAAGTGGGTAGTTGACTTGCCTTCCTTCCCAAGCTTTGAATGGGATTTCTTTATCATAGATTCACCCAAAGGAGAAGACCTGATATTGGGCTATGATTTCCTTTACCATTTCAATCCCATTATTGATTGGAAAAATGGATTGATCACCTATGATTCTAATCATAAGGATTCTAGTGGTATTACTCCTTCTACTAGTAATGACTTAGCCACTGCTGTCAACAGTGTTGCTCTGGCTGGTGAACTTAAGACACCTTCCATCCCTTCTTCTGTCCATATCCCTTCCATAATTCCCTCTCAGTCATTACTTCCATCAAGAGATGAAGTCTTCAAAGAGATAAAGGATGTTGGAGAAGATGTTGCCATATCTTCACTTCATCTCTTCCAAGGGGATATGGACCTTCCTCCCTTATCCTTTCATGCATCCCTGGAGGAGCAGTGGGATGAGGAGGAAGAGCCAGAAGAAATTGAAACTGTGTTGAAGGTTGTTCCTCCTGCTTATCACCAATATTTGGATGTATTCTCCAAGGTGAAAGCAGAGAAACTTCCTCCACACCGCGCCTGTGATCACCATATCGAATTGGAGGGTCTTCTACCTCCAATTGGTGTTATCTACTCATTATCAAATCAAGAGTCAGAAGCACTGCGGGCCTACATTTCAGAGAATGTAGAGAAAGGTTTCATTAGACCAAGCTCCTCTTCAACAGGAGCACCTGTCCTTTTTGTCAAGAAAAAGGATGGAGGTCTTCGTTTGTGTGTTGACTACCGCAAACTCAATGCTGTCACTAGGAAGAACAGATACCCTGTTCCTCCTATGAACCAGCTTCTTACCGTATTCAACGGTTCCACTATCTTCTCCAAGATAGATTTGTGTGGTGCATATAACCTTCTGAGAATCAAAGAGGGGGATGAGCACTTAACTGCCTTTAGAACCAAATATGGCAGTTATGAGTATTTGGTCATGCCATTTGGTTTGACCAATGCTCCTGCTTCTTTCCAAAATCTGGTAAATGATATCTTTGCAGATTTTTTGGATGTGTTTGTTGTGGTTTATCTAGATGATATTATGGTCTTTTCCACTTCTGAGGAGGAACATGTCAAACATGTGGCCTCTGTCCTCCAAAGACTGAGGGACAATAATCTGTTTGCCAAAGCCTCCAAGTGTGTATTCCATGCCTCAAGTGTGGAATACTTGGGCTATGTTGTTTCAAGTGATGGCCTCAAGATGGATTCTTCAAAAGTTCAGCAAATCCTCAATTGGCCTCAGCCCAGAAACATCAAGGCTCTTCAATCTTTTCTTGGCTTTGCCAATTTTTATCGACGTTTCATTAAAAATTATTCTAAAAAAATCACTTCTCTCACTTCCCTCCTTAAAAAAGATTCTCCCTTTATCTTCAATGAGGAAGCTCTTAGTCAGTTTCAAGCACTCAAAGAAGCTTTCACCTCTGCTCCTATCTTATCTCATTTTAATCCTTCTCTACCTACTATAGTAGAGACTGATGCTTCTGATTATGCATTGGGCGCCGTACTGAGTCAGGTGAATGACTCTGGAAAGCATCCCATTGCATTTGATAGTCGCAAGCTCTTACCAGCTGAACTCAACTATGAAATTCATGACAAGGAACTCCTTGGCATAGTTTGGGCTCTCAAGCGCTGGAGGGCATTTCTTCTTTCTCTCTCCAATCCTTTTGAGGTCTTGACAGACCACTCTTCCTTGCAGTTTTTCATGTCTTCCAAAGTTCTTACTCGTCGTCAGGCCCGTTGGGCTGAATTTCTCTCAGAATTTCATTTCACTATCACTTACCGCCCAGGCAGGCTGGCCACTTTGCCGGATGCCTTGTCACGTCGGGACAACGTGTACCCAGAGAGGGGGGTGGACTTCATCAGCAAGAATCCTCACAATTTTCATCAAATACTTAAGCAAGATGGAATTCAAGAGTCAAGATTCTTCTCAATCAAAGTGGAAAGTTTCTCAGATTTAGTGGACAAGATTCAAAAAGAAGTATGGCAAGACAAAGACTATAAAGAAATACTCAAGCAACTAGCAAGAGGTGAATCAGTTCCAGATTATTCTCTTGAACCTCAAGCCAAGTTATTATTATTCAAAGATAGAGTGGTAATCCCAAGCAATGAAGAACTTCAACTCAATATTCTTCAAAAGCGTCATGACTCACCATTGGCTGGCCATCCTGGCCAGGAGAAGACCCTCAAGCTCATCAAGAGGGATTTTTATTGGGCTGGCATTGTAAGGTGTGGATATGAAACTTTGATTAAAAATCAAGTACTTTTCCTGTCCTCAAAATTTGTATAAGGTAAAATTCAGTTAAAAATAGTATGAAATATTATTTTTAAGAGAAAACACGCCAATTTTATTGTTTATAACTTTATTAGTATAAAACAATAATATTATAAAAATTTATTGTTTTACCAACAATAAAAATTTATCCAAAAAATACTCTACAAGAGATATTTTAAGGCTACAAAAGAAATTTCTTCAAGAGCAATTTCAATTGGAATTAATTGAGCAAAGAACTGCAAGCAATTAATTAAAGAACAGAGTCTTTAAAAAGAATATTAAAGAGAAAACACGCCTAAAAGTGACCAGAGTGAATTTGGAAACAAAGTGACAAAGTTAACAGTGATGAAAGATGCTTTAATTCACTTATGGGGTGGTTCAGGGGTAAAAATGATTATAAGAGTTACAAACAATGATTATAATGATTTTTTCACGTGGTTAAAAGGTTCAAAATGATTTAAAAAGGGTGGTTGGAATCTTTTATTGATTGGTTTAACAGTTTTAAACTAATTAATAAAAGGAAAAAGATTCTAACATGAAGAGAAAAGTGGGGCAAAGAAGACATTATTTTATAGCCATCAATTCTCTTACTCCAAAAGTAAAATTTACTCTTGTCAGTCGTGAAAAACAGTCTGACAACAGAAAAGCCAATTATGGCATCATTGAACCCTGGTTTAGACCAAAAAGGGCTGGTTTAAGCCATTTTTAGCCATTTTTAGCCATTTTAGACCCTTAAATCAGCCATTACTATAGCAATACCAGGCCTAGAGCCTTCAAAACACGTCAGAATGTGTGTCAGAGGCGTAGAAACCAGTTAAAACTGTTTTTATTATGATTGTTTTATCTTAAGGGTAGTTTTACCTTCTTGGCAACAGCTAAAACTACCCCAGTTGGTATCAAAACCTCATCATCAATTGAGTCCACAGACCCTGTAACTCAATTCCAGGCCAAAAGTGATGAACTTTTGCGTGAATTTTGACATCCCACGCCTGTCAGCAAGGATTTTGGGGGTCTAGCTCCCCCTTAGAGCTGGAGTTCCTTTTCCCCCCCAAATTTAATCTTTCCAATTTATTTTTCCTTTAATTCCTCATCATGTATTATACTTATAATTTACACATGTAATTCAATTCAATTGTACAGTACAATACAGTAATAATTGACACCTCATATGTAAATCAAAGTTCACTTATGTAATACACGCGCACATTTTGACATTTCAATTGAATTCAATTGAAAATACTTTAATTCCTCATAACTTCTAAACTAAACACAACACCTCAATTTTAACACAAAAATTGATGGTTAACACCACATGTGGTGTGAATTAAATTAAGGTTTTGAGGATTTTCAACTTTTGTATTGAAAATACTAGAAACTTAATTTAAGCTTATTTAGAGTTGAGTTACAAATATTTCACTCAGAGGTGACCCCACCTGATTTTTTATGAGGAATCCAATGGTGAAATAAAATTTATATGTTTATTTATTGGATAAAAAGTTATAATAAATTTTATTTAACTTTTTTCCAAATTTATTTATTTTTTCACAATTTTGTTAAAGTTTCATTTTTACTTAATTTTTTCAAGTATAAATGTAATTTTATATTTACAAAATTTAAAGTAATTTTATTTTTAAATTATAATTAATTTTTTATTTTTAATATAATTTTATATTTATATTTTTTATTTTTATTTTAATAATATAAATAAATTTATTTTATTTATATTAATATGTTATTTTTTATATTTGTGGTCTTTTGGGTATATGAAATTACCTCTAAGGCTCACATTCCCTCCCCCTAAAAAAGAATATTACTTTGTAATATTGGTGTTTCTAGTGTGTCTGAATCTCCTCAGGAGTTTGGTGGCTTCTGGTATATCTTTCTCTTCTAACCATTCATCTTCACAAGTTGGGTCACTGTACCTAACAAGGTATTCCCTTACTTTCTTGGTTCTTAATTTCCTTTCTTTAAGAACTTTGGTTATTTTCTTAGTACCAGATGTCTCAATAGGAGGTATAACTTGGGGAATCTTATTCCTCAAGGGAAATTTCTCAGCATCACTAGATTTGTATGGCTTTATCAAGCTTACTGGAAATGTAGGGTGCTTATTGCTAAGTTCTTCAGATAACTCTACTTCAACAGCATTTTCTCCATGGAGGGCCTTAATCACAAAAGGTCCTGCAAAGGAGTCTTTTAACTTTTTACATCCTTTGATGTTATTGAAGTTAGTGGTGGATACAAGAACTAGGTCTCCCACTTTGAAATCTGGAGTTGCATGAGATTTATCCCATTTGTCTTTAGCATATGCAAAAGAGTCCTCCATGCACCTTACTGCATGCTTTCTAGCTTTGTCTAGCATTCCTTTGAAGCTAGCAGCTGTGGGATGTATTTCAATTAAGTCTTTCCTCAAGGAGTCTTGGGGTAACTTGGGGTTCCATCCTTTTTCTAGAACAGCAGGAGTCTGATTGGTACTAGCATGGATTGATGTTTTATATGCTAATTCCAGTGCTGGTAACAGAGTACACCAATCATGGGTAAATCCATCACAATCTTTGAATTCAAGGCCATATGCACAAAATCTTCTCACCATGTCCTCTAAGGTTTGGATCATTCTTTCAGCCAGACCATCAGTTTGTGGGTGGTAGGCTGTAGAGAAAGACAGTTTTGTGCCAAATAATTGGTGAAGATTCGTCCATAGAGCTGAAGTGAATTTGGGATCTCTATCACTGATGATATTTGTAAATATCCCAGTCCATGACACTACTCTATTCCATATCAGAAGAGCTGTATCCATGGCTGTATTATCTTTGTGACATGGTAAAAAGATTGGAGTTTTACTGAATCTGTCCACAATTACTAGGCAAGCATTATAGCTCCTGTCACCTCCTGGTGGTAGGCCAGTTACCCAATCCATATGGACAATTTCCCAAGGTCTGTTTGGTTCTTGGATTTTCATCATATTTCCAAGTCTTTTGCCAGTGGATTTATTTGCCTTTTGGCATCTGTCACAGGTTTTGCAATATTCTGCAACATCTTTTTGCCACATTGGCCACCATATGCAGGTCTTTACTTTCTCTCTTGTTCTGTCCTCAGAAAGATGTCCTGAAAAGGGACTATCATGGCATTCTTTCAGTACAAGATTGATTAATGACCTGTCTACAACTGTCATGACACATGTGTGCTTGGTTCTGTGGTAAATTATACCATCCAGTAGGTGAAATCTCCCTTCATTATAAGATTTTCTCCATACTTCATCCAAGGCATGTATTAGAGAGTTGTCTTTACAGTCTTTGTTAAGTAATTGGCATAAGATGCTACAATTCTTATCTTGAGTGTAACTATTTCTGACTTCTTCAAAGAAGGTGGTGTTCAAGTCTGTAACACTTATTCCTTCTATTGGAATTTGTGGTGAAGCTTCTTCTGGAACATAAGCAGGATTATCAATGTTATTTGGTAATGGCCATCTGCTTAGTCCATCTGCATTCTTATGAATATTCCCATCCTTATGAACAATAGTCATATTGCCTCTGTATTCTTGTATGGCTATTTGCCATCTGAGCATGTGTCTGTTAGGTGTTTTCATGTTCAAAAGTGATTTCACAGCTGTACAATCTGTTATTACTTCAAAAACACATCCCTCTAAGAAATAGTTCAATTTCTCTAAGGCCCAGACAAGGCATAGACATTCCATTTGACTTGCTCCATATCTGGCTTCAGTTGGTTTGATTTGCCTGGATATGAAACATATTGGTCCTTCTACAGGTTTGTCATTTATGATCTGAACTTGGTGAAGTGCAGCACCTAGTCCATCCCCTGATGCATCAATATACAGTTTGAAAGGCAATTTAAAGTCTGGCATCAGTAAGAGTGGAGCAGTGGTCAATGCTTCTCTTAGAGACTCAAAAGCTTTGACTCTGTCAACAGTCATCTCAAATACTGTGTCTTTGTCACACAACTTATAAAGTGGTCTTGCTATGGATGCAAAGTCTTTAATGTGTTGCCTGTAATATCCTGCAAAACCTAAGAATGACTGAATTTCCTTCTTATTCTGAGGCATGGGTTTTAACAATACTGCTGCAACTTTGTTTTTATCAATTCCAAGGGACAAACCAGATACAACATGTCCTAGTGCCTTAAGTTCTTTAAATCCAAAATGACATTTCTTCAAGGAGATTTTCATGTTTACTGATTGGATTTTTGTCAAAACTCTTGATAATCTGTACATGTGCTCCTCCCAAGTCTTTGAACAGATAATAATGTCATCAATGTAAATGATTAACCATCCTTCTGAGAGTTCTTCAGGGAAGATTTCATTCATCATTCTTTGGAAGTGTGAAGGTGCATTTTTGATACCAAAGGGCATCCTTAAGTATTCATACACTCCACAATGAACAATAATTCTCAAGTATTTTCTTGCTCTTGGTGTTACTACATTTTGATGGAATCCTTTAAGGGCATCCATAGTGGTTATATACACTGCTTGAGATATTTGAGTAAGGGCAATTTGGATTTTTGGTATTGGGTATCTGTCTGGAACAGTGTAAGTGTTCAGAGCTCTAAAGTCCCCAACCATTCTGGATTTTCCATTATGCCACGCCACTATGACTGGTGTAGTTATTTCTACTTCCTCATTGTGGCCTACTTTTCTTATTACACCAAGGTCTAGAAGTTCTTTGATATGAATTTCTAGAGCTTCTCTTGATTTTGGACTTGCTGGATAAGCAGGTCTTCTTAAGAGTGGTGGATAAGGTCTCTCAATGTTAAGAATGATGTCAACTTCATGACCAATAATTGCTCCCAGGGGTTCTTTGTCTGTAGCAAATGCTCCTCTGTGGTCATACAAAAGGGAAGAAAGTTCATTTTCTTGCTTATCAGTCAGATGAAGGCTTATTTCAGCCTCACTTAACTGTTCAGACTTGAATTTCTCTAACTCTAAGTTGACTGGTGATACTTTGTTTACTGTAATTTGTCTTTTAAAGGGTAAAAAGGCAAATTTCTGGCGCTTATTGTCTCCAATTGTAAAGTATCTGTCTTTGTTATTATGTAAATCTATCCCATACATGATTAAATAGTCATTTCCTAATATAAAATGGGTACTAGAGCAATTTTCCATAACAACAAATTCAACTGTGATCCTTAAATTCCCATTTATGTGTGGGAATATGACATTGGTCTCAAAGATTCCTAATGCTTTCATTGGGTTACTTGCACTGTTGAATTTTATACCATCAATTGGTAACAATTGGTCTTCAAAATTTGGTACACAAGTCTTAAGAAAAGATTTTCCAACACAAGAGCAGAAGGCTCCTGGGTCAAGCAAAAGTTTGGTGGGTTTGTTCTCAATCACCACTTCTGTTATACAGGAGTTACCAGCTGTATAACCTTTTCCTCTGTTTGGTTTTGTCTTCATAAGTTGTGCATCTTGAACTTTTGATAAATCAACTTGACCATTGCTCAATTGTGGTAAGTGGGAATAAGATTCCATGATGTCAAAAGTGGCATTGATATTTTCTATATCTTTTGAAGATTCAGAGAATATGGATGACTTATCATCTGAATTGTCTTCAATTATGTCTTCTTTTTCAACATCTGGTTCTTTTTCAATGTCAATTTCATTGATTTTCCCCCTTTTTGGACATGTATTGGCTAAATGGGTGGTGCTTTGGCAAATATGGCATTTTCTGACTGTATCTGCAGATTTATATTTAATATTACTAGAATTTTCTTTGGGGTTTTTGTCCACAGAATCTTTCCAAGGTGTATTAAACCTTGTTTTAAGATTCACCCTACTAGAACCAATTTTGGTTCTGGTGGTTACTTCTTCCAGTATATTGATAATATCCTCTGCTGAAGATTGTTCAGTAGTCCTGCTTTTGACAGCATGCTCTAAGTCACCTCCACATTGTCTCAGAATTTTTCTATGGATCATAAATTCTGACATGTCAGGATATAATGCTGTTAATCTGTCCTTTTGTTGGCAAAACCATGGTAAAGCTTTGTCTTTATCAGCATTAAATTTGGCAGATTCAAAGGCTGTTTCAACTTTAAACCTCCAAGCATCATTTGCCCATTTGTTGATGATTTGGGTTTTCCACCAAGTCCAACTCTGGTGTCCATGTGCTTGTCTTATTTTGATGTACCATCTGTGAGCTGATCTGGTAAACAAGGTGTTAAACCTGGCTGTTACCAATCTGTCTGGTAATTCAAAATCCTCTTTGATCATGTCAATACCTCTAATGAATTCCATATGGTCATACTCTCCTTCACCACTGAAGTGAGGCCATTCTTTAAGTTTTGGAACTTCTTTCAAGAGTGCTTGGCCCATTGATGGTTCCAAGTTATGAAAAGAAGTGGATAATTCATTTTTTAATTGTGAATTATCAGGATCCAATACTTGTGGATTTGAAATTCTTGTGCCCTCATTTTGATTTAGAGGTGTAGACATTCTTGGTAGGGTGTTCAGTAATTGTTCAATGTCATTCATTTTACTGTTGCTACACCTTTGGGAATTTCTGTATTCATGTTGGAAGCTTTGTATTAAATTTATTACTTCAATTTTATACATGTCTTCTTTATGTGTAAGTTCTTGCCATAACTCTGTCTGTCTTGTATTATCAGCAGTGACTTGATTCAATTTCATTGATAATTTTGATACTTCTTCTTGTGAAGCATCAAAACACTTTTTCAAGGCAATGGTATATGTCTTTACTTCAGTAAATGAATTTGAAATGTCATCAAGGACTTTCTTGTTATCTGTCTTGAAAATATTTATGGCTTGTTTAATTCTTGTTTCAATTATGTCATCAATATTGAATTTAGAATATTTATCTGTTAATTCTTTAATAATGGCAGATTGTTCATTTATTTTATTGTTAGAAGAATTATCATTATTGGAATTTTTAATTGTTCTCAAAACTTTTTCAAAACACATAAGTGTTTCATTAATTTGGCACAGACTCAGGTTGTTTGTTTTAATGTTGTTACAAATGGTGTCATTTTTATCAGAAAGATGTTTTTTCACGTCATTTATAGCATTATACAACTCTGGGATGGAATCAAATATGTCAGAAATCATTTCTGGAACCTTAATCTGGCTTCCTCCTTCTTCTGTAATTCCATCATGGTTCTGGCCATCTGAAATACATTTTCCATGGCATCCTGCTGAATCTTTGGGATTCTGTAGCCCTGGCTGTAAGGTTTTGGGGCTGGTGCCTTCCCTTTGCCCTTGTTTGGAGTTTGTGGCTGCTTTTTCACGTTGGAATTGCTGCTGCTGGTCACTGGGGCTGTTTTTGGCACTGGTTTGGCTGGTGGAGGGTTGTTTTTCCTCCATTCTAGTGTCAAAAGCATCATGTTTTTCTTCTCCATCAATGGATGCCATCCATTGAGCAATTTGCAAGTGTTGGGATGGCCCAAGAATTTTCTTACTGTCAGGTAAGAATTCATGCAATTCTTCCACAGGTCTGCAAGGATCTGGTACTCCTTGAATTGGAGTGCATTGTTGTATGCACTGTGGCTGGCTTTGTATATGTCCACAGAGGCTTGTTGTGGCGGTGTCAGCTCTTTTTGAAGGTAAAATGGTATTATCAGCTTCAGAATGACCCATTTTAGTTGTTTGGAAGTCATCAACTGACCCTTTTCCTTCTGTACCTGGTTGGCCTCTGCCATAATCACGTCTATTACCTTTTTGGGAGCTGCTTGAGGGGTTGTAGCTGGCTCCTGACCTGGTTGAAGGCATAATTATGGTTAAAAAAGGCTTACAATAGTATTTTTACGTCAAAAACTTACTATTGGCCAAATTTTTGGCTTTCTGAAGTGTATTACTTATATCCAAGTTAATTAATTCAGAAGATATTGGTTCAGGTTGATTATTTTGAGTCACAATAACAGTACTATTATGATCAGAATTAACAGTACTGGCAGGGATAATGCTGGTTACTGTTGAGGCTGTTTCAATGTTTTCTTGTCTTACCACGTTGTCAGACACTAAAATTAATGAAAAAGCCAATTAATTAAGTAAAAAAAGGATATTTCAAAAAAAGAAATAAAAATTTAAGCCTCACTTATAATATGAAAAAAAATTATTTTTTATGGATTTTTTGAATTATAAGTATTTTTTATATGTTTTTAAATTTTTCAATATAAGAAAAAAGATTTAAAAAGAGTTAAAAAATATGTCACAGGTAAAATATCACGGCTGGGCCCCCAAATGTAAGGTGTGGATATGAAACTTTGATTAAAACTCAAGTACTTTTCCTGTCCTCAAAATTTGTATAAGGTAAAATTCAATTAAAAATAGTATGAAATATTATTTTTAAGAGAAAACACGCCAATTTTATTGTTTATAACTTTATTAGTATAAAACAATAATATTATAAAAATTTATTGTTTTACCAACAATAAAAATTTATCCAAAAAATACTCTACAAGAGATATTTTAAGGCTACAAAAGAAATTTCTTCAAGAGCAATTTCAATTGGAATTAATTGAGCAAAGAACTGCAAGCAATTAATTAAAGAACAAATTCTTTAAAAAGAGTATTAAAGAGAAAACACGCCCAAAAGTGACCAGAGTGAATTTGGAAACAAAGTGACAAAGTTAACAGTGATGAAAGATGCTTTAATTCACTTTTGGGGTGGTTCAGGGGTAAAAATGATTATAAGAGTTACAAACAATGATTATAATGATTTTTTCACGTGGTTAAAAGGATTAAAATGATTTAAAAGTAGTGGTTGGAATCTTTGATTGATTGGTTTAACAGTTTTAAACTAATTAATAAAAGGAAAAGATTCTAACATGAAGAGAAAAGTGGGGCAAAGAAGACATTCTTTTATAGCCATCAATTCTCTTACTCCAAAAGTAAAATTTACTCTTGTCAGTCGTGAAAAACAGTCTGACAACAGAAAAGCCAATTATGGCATCATTGAACCCTGGTTTAGACCAAAAAGGGCTGGTTTAAGCCATTTTTAGCCATTTTTAGCCATTTTAGACCCTTAAATCAGCCATTACTATAGCAATACCAGGCCTAGAGCCTTCAAAACACGTCAGAATGTGTGTCAGAGGCGTAGAAACCAGTTAAAACTGTTTTTATTATGATTGTTTTATCTTAAGGGTAGTTTTACCTTCTTGGCAACAGCTAAAACTACCCCAGTTGGTATCAAAACCTCATCATCAATTGAGTCCACAGACCCTGTAACTCAATTCCAGGCCAAAAGTGATGAACTTTTGCGTGAATTTTGACATCCCACGCCTGTCAGCAAGGATTTTGGGGGTCTAGCTCCCCCTTAGAGCTGGAGTTCCTTTTCCCCCCCAAATTTAATCTTTCCAATTTATTTTTCCTTTAATTCCTCATCATGTATTATACTTATAATTTACACATGTAATTCAATTCAATTGTACAGTACAATACAGTAAGAATTGACACCTCATATGTAAATCAAAGTTCACTTATGTAATACACGCGCACATTTTGACATTTCAATTGAATTCAATTGAAAATACTTTAATTCCTCATAACTTCTAAACTAAACACAACACCTCAATTTTAACACAAAAATTGATGGTTAACACCACATGTGGTGTGAATTAAATTAAGGTTTTGAGGATTTTCAACTTTTGTATTGAAAATACTAAAAACTTAATTTAAGCTTATTTAGAGTTGAGTTACAAAAATTTCACTCAGAGGTGACCCCACCTGATTTTTTATGAGGAATCCAATGGTGAAATAAAATTTATATGTTTATTTATTGGATAAAAAGTTATAATAAATTTTATTTAACTTTTTTCCAAATTTATTTATTTTTTCACAATTTTGTTAAAATTTCATTTTTACTTAAATTTTTCAAGTATAAATGTAATTTTATATTTACAAAATTTAAAGTAATTTTATTTTTAAATTATAATTAATTTTTTATTTTTAATATAATTTTATATTTATATTTTTATTTTTATTTTAATAATATAAATAAATTTATTTTATTTATATTAATATGTTATTTTTTATATTTGTGGTCTTTTGGGTATATGAAATTACCTCTAAGGCTCACAATTTCTCTCTTCGCCTGTACAGTATGAGTTGGGTGGCCATATCCTTATTAACCCTTCTCTTTCCATTCTGACAGGTTGAAACAGTGGACTTGGACTTGTTTGTGGTTGGCTCTTCTATTCTTTTACTCTTATCTTTTGTTGCTGCTTTTCTTATATTTATTCTTTAGCAATTTATCTTAAACACTCTTAAGTGTATTTCTTTTTATCTTATCTTTGAGCCCTCCATAAGTGAGTCCCAGTTTACTGAGTGCCAGGCCCTCCTCACTTCGAAGAGCCCCTGTGACATTAAATTAATTAACTGCTATTTGATTCTTTCTTTTCATTCATTTATATTCATTTCCTCTCATTCATCAATTATGACCTTTTCATGATTTTATGATTTTTATGATTTTTTATGAATTTCCTCTCTCATCAATTTTCATCTCATTCTTTTCATTCTTATGAAAATTGATTCTTTTCCTTTCTTAATCATTGCTGACCATTTCATCACTTCATTTTACTTTTATCAATCAAATTTTTTCTGTGTTCTTATTCAGGTTTTATCTAGGGATTATTGATTGGTTTAATTGATTGGATTATTCATTGGGATTCATTTGGGTTATTGATTCAGGATTTATTGGATTTATTGACTTTGAACTCTCAAGATATTGATTGATCCTCAAGAATCGATTTTGATTATTGATTTGATTTGACTCATCAAGATATTGAATTGATTTCTGAAGATTTTGAACTGATTGATTGATTCCTCAAGACTTGATTTCATATTGAAGACACTTATTGATTGATTATTGATTGAATATTGATTGATTATTGATTTCCTCAAGATTATTGATATTTGATTGAACTGATTGTTGATTGATTGAATTTATTTGACTGTTGATTGAATTTGATTCCTCAAGATTTGAATTGATTCCTCAAGATTCATCAAGATTTTATTGTGATTGATTTGGCCAAATTTGATTATCCTTCTTAATACCATCAAGTTATTTTAATTCCTTTCATAATGCCAGTTCAGCATAGTCCCCCAGCCAAGAATACTATATCCCAGAAAATTCCAGCTGTTCTCACTCCTACAGCAAGGGCTCCTCTTGACCGCACACCATCAGTTCATCAACTGAGTGCAAACTTGGACAGAGGACCACCAATGGAAGGAGCAGCACCCTCAAGAAGAGGTGGAATGAAATCTAGAAGATCAAGATCCTTTTCTGGACTTTTGGGTGGCTACCCTGGCATGTCTGAAGGTGCAAGAGCAAGATTAGGGGAAGTTGAAGATGAAGAGGGGGAAGAGTCTGTGGAAGAGGAAGATTCTGGGGAAACTGAAGTGGCAGATGCCTTGGCAAATGCTCCAGAGGTGCCTCAGGGTTCTAATCTAGCCCTTTCTAGTCAACCTCTTGTCTCTCAGACTGATCCAAGTCTCCTCAAGATGATGGAGCAGATGACTCAATTCATGGGGCAACTCACTCAAGCAGTTGCCCCCAGGGACAATTCCAAAGCCCCTGCTTTCAAGACTACATCCATGAAGGCACCTGATTCTTTTGATGGTACTCAAGCTCATAAGTTGAGAGGATTTATCCAATCCTGTCAACTAATTTTCCATAATGATCCAGCAAACTTCTTCTCTGACAGGAAGAAGGTTTTGTACTCAACTTCTTTTCTTACTGGCAGAGCTGGCAAATGGATTGAACCCTACCTCTCAAATATTTCCAATGAAGACCCTTCCTACCTCCTCAATAATTGGCCATTGTTTGAATCTCAATTATTCACTCTGTTTGGTGACCCCAATGAAGTCAGGAAAGCTGAACAAGAGTTGGACAATTTGAGGATGAAGGAAAGTGGTCATGTTTCCTTGTACATAGCAGATTTCAGAAGCTTAATGTCAAGAATTGGAGATTGGGGGGAAAGAGCTTATATCCATGTATACAGAAGAGGATTGGCATCAAGATTATTGGATCAGTTGGCTTCTCACCCTGGAACTTTTGATACTCTTCAAGAACTTATGGATGTCACTCTAGAATTAGACACAAGGTATCATGAGAGGCAAAAGGAAAAGGGTGGCAATCAAGAAAAGAAGTCTCCAGTCAGTGGATCCAATCAGTCTAGACCTCCTCAAAACTCATTTCAAAAGAGGCCTCATCAGAAGAAGAATAAGAAGGGCAAGCAATTTCAATCTTCAAAGGACAAACCCCATGCTGCTCTCCTCAATAAGGACAATAAATTAATCGGTTCTGAAAAGGAGAGGAGGATTCAAGCAGGGTTGTGTACTTATTGTGGTGGCAAGCACCCAATTGAAAAATGCTTCAAGAGACCTCAGAACAAGCCTGGGTCATCATCAAAAGGCTTCCCTAGCAAGCAAGGAAAATCCTGAGTGGGGATCATGATGTGTTCAATGGTTCTCACTTATTTCCTTCAAGAGCACAATTGTGCACTCTGAATACTAGTGTCAAGAAATCTTTAAAATTTCTTATTTTCTCTTCTGTCTCTGATATTTTTTATAGTATTCTCATTGATTCTGGTGCTACAAACTCTTTTATTGCAAAGGATTTTGTTCTCAAGTACTCATTGACTCTGTCAGAGCTCCCTGAAAAGATTCCTCTTTTCATTTTGGATTCTAATGAATCCCCTGCCTTGTTCATCACCCATTATACCAAGTGGGTAGTTGACTTGCCTTCCTTCCCAAGCTTTGAATGGGATTTCTTTATCATAGATTCACCCAAAGGAGAAGACCTGATATTGGGCTATGATTTCCTTTACCATTTCAATCCCATTATTGATTGGAAAAATGGATTGATCACCTATGATTCTAATCATAAGGATTCTAGTGGTATTACTCCTTCTACTAGTAATGACTTAGCCACTGCTGTCAACAGTGTTGCTCTGGCTGGTGAACTTAAGACACCTTCCATCCCTTCTTCTGTCCATATCCCTTCCATAATTCCCTCTCAGTCATTACTTCCATCAAGAGATGAAGTCTTCAAAGAGATAAAGGATGTTGGAGAAGATGTTGCCATATCTTCACTTCATCTCTTCCAAGGGGATATGGACCTTCCTCCCTTATCCTTTCATGCATCCCTGGAGGAGCAGTGGGATGAGGAGGAAGAGCCAGAAGAAATTGAAACTGTGTTGAAGGTTGTTCCTCCTGCTTATCACCAATATTTGGATGTATTCTCCAAGGTGAAAGCAGAGAAACTTCCTCCACACCGCGCCTGTGATCACCATATCGAATTGGAGGGTCTTCTACCTCCAATTGGTGTTATCTACTCATTATCAAATCAAGAGTCAGAAGCACTGCGGGCCTACATTTCAGAGAATGTAGAGAAAGGTTTCATTAGACCAAGCTCCTCTTCAACAGGAGCACCTGTCCTTTTTGTCAAGAAAAAGGATGGAGGTCTTCGTTTGTGTGTTGACTACCGCAAACTCAATGCTGTCACTAGGAAGAACAGATACCCTGTTCCTCCTATGAACCAGCTTCTTACCGTATTCAACGGTTCCACTATCTTCTCCAAGATAGATTTGTGTGGTGCATATAACCTTCTGAGAATCAAAGAGGGGGATGAGCACTTAACTGCCTTTAGAACCAAATATGGCAGTTATGAGTATTTGGTCATGCCATTTGGTTTGACCAATGCTCCTGCTTCTTTCCAAAATCTGGTAAATGATATCTTTGCAGATTTTTTGGATGTGTTTGTTGTGGTTTATCTAGATGATATTATGGTCTTTTCCACTTCTGAGGAGGAACATGTCAAACATGTGGCCTCTGTCCTCCAAAGACTGAGGGACAATAATCTGTTTGCCAAAGCCTCCAAGTGTGTATTCCATGCCTCAAGTGTGGAATACTTGGGCTATGTTGTTTCAAGTGATGGCCTCAAGATGGATTCTTCAAAAGTTCAGCAAATCCTCAATTGGCCTCAGCCCAGAAACATCAAGGCTCTTCAATCTTTTCTTGGCTTTGCCAATTTTTATCGACGTTTCATTAAAAATTATTCTAAAAAAATCACTTCTCTCACTTCCCTCCTTAAAAAAGATTCTCCCTTTATCTTCAATGAGGAAGCTCTTAGTCAGTTTCAAGCACTCAAAGAAGCTTTCACCTCTGCTCCTATCTTATCTCATTTTAATCCTTCTCTACCTACTATAGTAGAGACTGATGCTTCTGATTATGCATTGGGCGCCGTACTGAGTCAGGTGAATGACTCTGGAAAGCATCCCATTGCATTTGATAGTCGCAAGCTCTTACCAGCTGAACTCAACTATGAAATTCATGACAAGGAACTCCTTGGCATAGTTTGGGCTCTCAAGCGCTGGAGGGCATTTCTTCTTTCTCTCTCCAATCCTTTTGAGGTCTTGACAGACCACTCTTCCTTGCAGTTTTTCATGTCTTCCAAAGTTCTTACTCGTCGTCAGGCCCGTTGGGCTGAATTTCTCTCAGAATTTCATTTCACTATCACTTACCGCCCAGGCAGGCTGGCCACTTTGCCGGATGCCTTGTCACGTCGGGACAACGTGTACCCAGAGAGGGGGGTGGACTTCATCAGCAAGAATCCTCACAATTTTCATCAAATACTTAAGCAAGATGGAATTCAAGAGTCAAGATTCTTCTCAATCAAAGTGGAAAGTTTCTCAGATTTAGTGGACAAGATTCAAAAAGAAGTATGGCAAGACAAAGACTATAAAGAAATACTCAAGCAACTAGCAAGAGGTGAATCAGTTCCAGATTATTCTCTTGAACCTCAAGCCAAGTTATTATTATTCAAAGATAGAGTGGTAATCCCAAGCAATGAAGAACTTCAACTCAATATTCTTCAAAAGCGTCATGACTCACCATTGGCTGGCCATCCTGGCCAGGAGAAGACCCTCAAGCTCATCAAGAGGGATTTTTATTGGGCTGGCATTGTAAGGTGTGGATATGAAACTTTGATTAAAAATCAAGTACTTTTCCTGTCCTCAAAATTTGTATAAGGTAAAATTCAGTTAAAAATAGTATGAAATATTATTTTTAAGAGAAAACACGCCAATTTTATTGTTTATAACTTTATTAGTATAAAACAATAATATTATAAAAATTTATTGTTTTACCAACAATAAAAATTTATCCAAAAAATACTCTACAAGAGATATTTTAAGGCTACAAAAGAAATTTCTTCAAGAGCAATTTCAATTGGAATTAATTGAGCAAAGAACTGCAAGCAATTAATTAAAGAACAGAGTCTTTAAAAAGAATATTAAAGAGAAAACACGCCTAAAAGTGACCAGAGTGAATTTGGAAACAAAGTGACAAAGTTAACAGTGATGAAAGATGCTTTAATTCACTTATGGGGTGGTTCAGGGGTAAAAATGATTATAAGAGTTACAAACAATGATTATAATGATTTTTTCACGTGGTTAAAAGGTTCAAAATGATTTAAAAAGGGTGGTTGGAATCTTTTATTGATTGGTTTAACAGTTTTAAACTAATTAATAAAAGGAAAAAGATTCTAACATGAAGAGAAAAGTGGGGCAAAGAAGACATTATTTTATAGCCATCAATTCTCTTACTCCAAAAGTAAAATTTACTCTTGTCAGTCGTGAAAAACAGTCTGACAACAGAAAAGCCAATTATGGCATCATTGAACCCTGGTTTAGACCAAAAAGGGCTGGTTTAAGCCATTTTTAGCCATTTTTAGCCATTTTAGACCCTTAAATCAGCCATTACTATAGCAATACCAGGCCTAGAGCCTTCAAAACACGTCAGAATGTGTGTCAGAGGCGTAGAAACCAGTTAAAACTGTTTTTATTATGATTGTTTTATCTTAAGGGTAGTTTTACCTTCTTGGCAACAGCTAAAACTACCCCAGTTGGTATCAAAACCTCATCATCAATTGAGTCCACAGACCCTGTAACTCAATTCCAGGCCAAAAGTGATGAACTTTTGCGTGAATTTTGACATCCCACGCCTGTCAGCAAGGATTTTGGGGGTCTAGCTCCCCCTTAGAGCTGGAGTTCCTTTTCCCCCCCAAATTTAATCTTTCCAATTTATTTTTCCTTTAATTCCTCATCATGTATTATACTTATAATTTACACATGTAATTCAATTCAATTGTACAGTACAATACAGTAATAATTGACACCTCATATGTAAATCAAAGTTCACTTATGTAATACACGCGCACATTTTGACATTTCAATTGAATTCAATTGAAAATACTTTAATTCCTCATAACTTCTAAACTAAACACAACACCTCAATTTTAACACAAAAATTGATGGTTAACACCACATGTGGTGTGAATTAAATTAAGGTTTTGAGGATTTTCAACTTTTGTATTGAAAATACTAGAAACTTAATTTAAGCTTATTTAGAGTTGAGTTACAAATATTTCACTCAGAGGTGACCCCACCTGATTTTTTATGAGGAATCCAATGGTGAAATAAAATTTATATGTTTATTTATTGGATAAAAAGTTATAATAAATTTTATTTAACTTTTTTCCAAATTTATTTATTTTTTCACAATTTTGTTAAAGTTTCATTTTTACTTAATTTTTTCAAGTATAAATGTAATTTTATATTTACAAAATTTAAAGTAATTTTATTTTTAAATTATAATTAATTTTTTATTTTTAATATAATTTTATATTTATATTTTTTATTTTTATTTTAATAATATAAATAAATTTATTTTATTTATATTAATATGTTATTTTTTATATTTGTGGTCTTTTGGGTATATGAAATTACCTCTAAGGCTCACATTCCCTCCCCCTAAAAAAAGAATATTACTTTGTAATATTGGTGTTTCTAGTGTGTCTGAATCTCCTCAGGAGTTTGGTGGCTTCTGGTATATCTTTCTCTTCTAACCATTCATCTTCACAAGTTGGGTCACTGTACCTAACAAGGTATTCCCTTACTTTCTTGGTTCTTAATTTCCTTTCTTTAAGAACTTTGGTTATTTTCTTAGTACCAGATGTCTCAATAGGAGGTATAACTTGGGGAATCTTATTCCTCAAGGGAAATTTCTCAGCATCACTAGATTTGTATGGCTTTATCAAGCTTACTGGAAATGTAGGGTGCTTATTGCTAAGTTCTTCAGATAACTCTACTTCAACAGCATTTTCTCCATGGAGGGCCTTAATCACAAAAGGTCCTGCAAAGGAGTCTTTTAACTTTTTACATCCTTTGATGTTATTGAAGTTAGTGGTGGATACAAGAACTAGGTCCCCCACTTTGAAATCTGGAGTTGCATGAGATTTATCCCATTTGTCTTTAGCATATGCAAAAGAGTCCTCCATGCATCTCATTGCATGCTTTCTAGCTTTGTCTAGCATTCCTTTGAAGCTAGCAGCTGTGGGATGTATTTCAATTAAGTCTTTCCTCAAGGAGTCTTGGGGTAACTTGGGGTTCCATCCTTTTTCTAGAACAGCAGGAGTCTGATTGGTACTAGCATGGATTGATGTTTTATATGCTAATTCCAGTGCTGGTAACAGAGTACACCAATCATGGGTAAATCCATCACAATCTTTGAATTCAAGGCCATATGCACAAAATCTTCTCACCATGTCCTCTAAGGTTTGGATCATTCTTTCAGCCAGGCCATCAGTTTGTGGGTGGTAGGCTGTAGAGAAAGACAGTTTAGTGCCAAATAATTGGTGAAGATTTGTCCATAGTGCTGAAGTGAATTTGGGATCTCTATCACTGATGATATTTGTAAATATCCCAGTCCATGACACTACTCTATTCCATATCAGAAGAGCTGTATCCATGGCTGTATCATCTTTGTGACATGGTAAAAAGATTGGAGTTTTACTGAATCTGTCCACAATTACTAGGCAAGCATTATAGCTCCTGTCACCTCCTGGTGGTAGGCCAGTTACCCAATCCATATGGACAATTTCCCAAGGTCTGTTTGGTTCTTGGATTTTCATCATATTTCCAAGTCTTTTGCCAGTGGATTTATTTGCCTTTTGGCATCTGTCACAGGTTTTGCAATATTCTGCAACATCTTTTTGCCACATTGGCCACCATATGCAGGTCTTTACTTTCTCTCTTGTTCTGTCCTCAGAAAGATGTCCTGAAAAGGGACTATCATGGCATTCTTTCAGTACAAGATTGATTAATGACCTGTCTACAACTGTCATGACACATGTGTGCTTGGTTCTGTGGTAAATTATACCATCCAGTAGGTGAAATCTCCCTTCATTATAAGATTTTCTCCATACTTCATCCAAGGCATGTATTAGAGAGTTGTCTTTACAGTCTTTGTTAAGTAATTGGCATAAGATGCTACAATTCTTATCTTGAGTGTAACTATTTCTGACTTCTTCAAAGAAGGTGGTGTTCAAGTCTGTAACACTTATTCCTTCTATTGGAATTTGTGGTGAAGCTTCTTCTGGAACATAAGCAGGATTATCAATGTTATTTGGTAATGGCCATCTGCTTAGTCCATCTGCATTCTTATGAATATTCCCATCCTTATGAACAATAGTCATATTGCCTCTGTATTCTTGTATGGCTATTTGCCATCTGAGCATGTGTCTGTTAGGTGTTTTCATGTTCAAAAGTGATTTCACAGCTGTACAATCTGTTATTACTTCAAAAACACATCCCTCTAAGAAATAGTTCAATTTCCCTAAGGCCCAGACAAGGCATAGACATTCCATTTGACTTGCTCCATATCTGGCTTCAGTTGGTTTGATTTGCCTGGATATGAAACATATTGGTCCTTCTACAGGTTTGTCATTTATGATCTGAACTTGGTGAAGTGCAGCACCTAGTCCATCCCCTGATGCATCAATATACAGTTTGAAAGGCAATTTAAAGTCTGGCATCAGTAAGAGTGGAGCAGTGGTCAATGCTTCTCTTAGAGACTCAAAAGCTTTGACTCTGTCAACAGTCATCTCAAATACTGTGTCTTTGTCACACAACTTATAAAGTGGTCTTGCTATGGATGCAAAGTCTTTAATGTGTTGCCTGTAATATCCTGCAAAACCTAAGAATGACTGAATTTCCTTCTTATTCTGAGGCATGGGTTTTAACAATACTGCTGCAACTTTGTTTTTATCAATTCCAAGGGACAAACCAGATACAACATGTCCTAGTGCCTTAAGTTCTTTAAATCCAAAATGACATTTCTTCAAGGAGATTTTCATGTTTACTGATTGGATTTTTGTCAAAACTCTTGATAATCTGTACATGTGCTCCTCCCAAGTCTTTGAACAGATAATAATGTCATCAATGTAAATGATTAACCATCCCTCTGAGAGTTCTTCAGGGAAGATTTCATTCATCATTCTTTGGAAGTGTGAAGGTGCATTTTTGATACCAAAGGGCATCCTTAAGTATTCATACACTCCACAATGAACAATAATTCTCAAGTATTTTCTTGCTCTTGGTGTTACCACATTTTGATGGAATCCTTTAAGGGCATCCATAGTGGTTATATACACTGCTTGAGATATTTGAGTAAGGGCAATTTGGATTTTTGGTATTGGGTATCTGTCTGGAACAGTGTAAGTGTTCAGAGCTCTAAAGTCCACAACCATTCTGGATTTTCCATTATGCCACGCCACTATGACTGGTGTAGTTATTTCTACTTCCTCATTGTGGCCTACTTTTCTTATTACACCAAGGTCTAGAAGTTCTTTGATATGAATTTCTAGAGCTTCCCTTGATTTTGGACTTGCTGGATAAGCAGGTCTTCTTAAGAGTGGTGGATAAGGTCTCTCAATGTTAAGAATGATGTCAACTTCATGACCAATAATTGCTCCCAGGGGTTCTTTGTCTGTAGCAAATGCTCCTCTGTGGTCATACAAAAGGGAAGAAAGTTCATTTTCTTGCTTATCAGTCAGATGAAGGCTTATTTCAGCCTCATTTAACTGTTCATACTTGAATTTCTCTAACTCTAAGTTGACTGGTGATACTTTGTTTACTGTAATTTGTCTTTTAAAGGGTAAAAAGGCAAATTTCTGGCGCTTATTGTCTCCAATTGTAAAGTATCTGTCTTTGTTATTATGTAAATCTATCCCATACATGATTAAATAGTCATTTCCCAATATAAAATGGGTACTAGAGCAATTTTCCATAACAACAAATTCAACTGTGATCCTTAAATTCCCATTTATGTGTGGGAATATGACATTGGTCTCAAAGATTCCTAATGCTTTCATTGGGTTACTTGCACTGTTGAATTTTATACCATCAATTGGTAATAATTGGTCTTCAAAATTTGGTACACAAGTCTTAAGAAAAGATTTTCCAACACAAGAGCAGAAGGCTCCTGGGTCAAGCAAAAGTTTGGTGGGTTTGTTGTCAATCACCACTTCTGTTATACAGGAGTTACCAGCTGTATAACCTTTTCCTCTGTTTGGTTTTGTCTTCATAAGTTGTGCATCTTGAACTTTTGATAAATCAACTTGACCATTGCTCAATTGTGGTAAGTGGGAATAGGATTCCATGATGTCAAAAGTGGCATTGATATTTTCTATATCTTTTGAAGATTCAGAGAATATGGATGACTTATCATCTGAATTGTCTTCAATTATGTCTTCTTTTTCAACATCTGGTTCTTTTTCAATGTCAATTTCATTGATTTTCCCCCTTTTTGGACATGTATTGGCTAAATGGGTGGTGCTATGGCAAATATGGCATTTTCTGACTGTATCTGCAGACTTATATTTAATATTACTAGAATTTTCTTTGGGGTTTTTGTCCACAGAATCTTTCCAAGGTGTATTAAACCTTGTTTTAAGATTCACCCTACTAGAACCAATTTTGGTTCTGGTGGTTACTTCTTCTAGTATATTGATAATATCCTCTGCTGAAGATTGTTCAGTAGTCCTGCTTTTGACAGCATGCTCTAAGTCACCTCCACATTGTCTCAGAATTTTTCTATGGATCATAAATTCTGACATGTCAGGATATAATGCTGTTAATCTGTCCTTTTGTTGGCAAAACCATGGTAAAGCTTTGTCTTTATCAGCATTAAATTTGGCAGATTCAAAGGCTGTTTCAACTTTAAACCTCCAAGCATCATTTGCCCATTTGTTGATGATTTGGGTTTTCCACCAAGTCCAACTCTGGTGTCCATGTGCTTGTCTTATTTTGATGTACCATCTGTGAGCTGATCTGGTAAACAAGGTGTTAAACCTGGCTGTTACCAATCTGTCTGGTAATTCAAAATCCTCTTTGATCATGTCAATACCTCTAATGAATTCCATATGGTCATACTCTCCTTCACCACTGAAGTGAGGCCATTCTTTAAGTTTTGGAACTTCTTTCAAGAGTGCTTGGCCCATTGATGGTTCCAAGTTATGAAAAGAAGTGGATAATTCATTTTTTAATTGTGAATTATCAGGATCCAATACTTGTGGATTTGAAATTCTTGTGCCCTCATTTTGATTTAGAGGTGTAGACATTCTTGGTAAGGTGTTCAGTAATTGTTCAATGTCATTCATTTTACTGTTGCTACACCTTTGGGAATTTCTGTATTCATGTTGGAAGCTTTGTATTAAATTTATTACTTCAATTTTATACATGTCTTCTTTATGTGTAAGTTCTTGCCATAACTCTGTCTGTCTTGTATTATCAGCAGTGACTTGATTCAATTTCATTGATAATTTTGATACTTCTTCTTGTGAAGCATCAAAACACTTTTTCAAGGCAATGGTATATGTCTTTACTTCAGTAAATGAATTTGAAATGTCATCAAGGACTTTCTTGTTATCTGTCTTGATAATATTTATGGCTTGTTTAATTCTTGTTTCAATTATGTCATCAATATTGAATTTAGAATATTTATCTGTTAATTCTTTAATAATGGCAGATTGTTCATTTATTTTATTGTTAGAAGAATTATCATTATTGGAATTTTTAATTGTTCTCAAAACTTTTTCAAAACACATAAGTGTTTCATTAATTTGGCACAGACTCAGGTTGTTTGTTTTAATGTTGTTACAAATGGTGTCATTTTTATCAGAAAGATGTTTTTTCACGTCATTTATAGCATTATACAACTCTGGGATGGAATCAAATATGTCAGAAATCATTTCTGGAACCTTAATCTGGCTTCCTCCTTCTTCTGTAATTCCATCATGGTTCTGGCCATCTGAAATACATTTTCCATGGCATCCTGCTGAATCTTTGGGATTCTGTAGCCCTGGCTGTAAGGTTTTGGGGCTGGTGCCTTCCCTTTGCCCTTGTTTGGAGTTTGTGGCTGCTTTTTCACGTTGGAATTGCTGCTGCTGGCCACTGGGGCTGTTTTTGGCACTGGTTTTGGTGGTGGAGGGTTGTTTTTCCTCCATTCCAGTGTCAAAAGCATCATGTTTTTCTTCTCCATCAATGGATGCCATCCATTGAGCAATTTGCAAGTGTTGGGATGGCCCAAGAATTTTCTTACTGTCAGGTAAGAATTCATGCAATTCTTCCACAGGTCTGCAAGGATCTGGTACTCCTTGAATTGGAGTGCATTGTTGTATGCACTGTGGCTGGCTTTGTATATGTCCACAGAGGCTTGTTGTGGCGGTGTCAGCTCTTTTTGAAGGTAAAATGGTATTATCAGCTTCAGAATGACCCATTTTAGTTTTTTGGAAGTCATCAACTGACCCTTTTCCTTCTGTACCTGGTTGGCCTCTGCCATAATCACGTCTATTACCTTTTTGGGAGCTGCTTGAGGGGTTGTAGCTGGCTCCTGACCTGGTTGAAGGCATAATTATGGTTAAAAAAGGCTTAAAATAGTATTTTTACGTCAAAAACTTACTATTGGCCAAATTCTTAGCCTTCTGAAGAGTATTACTTATGTCCAAGTTAATTAATTCAGAAGATATTGGTTCAGGCTGGTTATTTTGAGTCACAATAACAGTGCTATTATGATCAGAATTAACAGTACTGGCAGGGATAATGCTGGTTACTGTTGAGGCTGTTTCAATGTTTTCTTGTCTTACCACGTTGTCAGACACTAAAATTAATGAAAAAGCCAATTAATTAAGTAAAAAAAAGGTTATTTCAAAAAAGAAATAAAAATATAAGCCTCACTTATAATATGAAAAAAAGTTATTTTTTATGGATTTTTTGAATTATAAGTATTTTTTATATGTTTTTAAATTTTTCAATATAAGAAAAAAGATTTAAAAAGAGTAAAAAAATATGTCACAGGTAAAATATCACGGCTGGGCCCCCAAATGTAAGGTGTGGATATGAAACTTTGATTAAAAATCAAGTACTTTTCCTGTCCTCAAAATTTGTATAAGGTAAAATTCAGTTAAAAATAGTATGAAATATTATTTTTAAGAGAAAACACGCCAATTTTATTGTTTATAACTTTATTAGTATAAAACAATAATATTATAAAAATTTATTGTTTTACCAACAATAAAAATTTATCCAAAAAATACTCTACAAGAGATATTTTAAGGCTACAAAAGAAATTTCTTCAAGAGCAATTTCAATTGGAATTAATTGAGCAAAGAACTGCAAGAAATTAATTAAAGAACAGAGTCTTTAAAAAGAATATTAAAGAGAAAACACGCCCAAAAGTGACCAGAGTGAATTTGGAAACAAAGTGACAAAGTTAACAGTGATGAAAGATGCTTTAATTAACTTATGGGGTGGTTCAGGGGTAAAAATGATTATAAGAGTTACAAACAATGATTATAATGATTTTTTCACGTGGTTAAAAGGTTAAAAATGATTTAAAAAGGGTGGTTGGAATCTTTTATTGATTGGTTTAACAGTTTTAAACTAATTAATAAAAGGAAAAAGATTCTAACATGAAGAGAAAAGTGGGGCAAAGAAGACATTCTTTTATAGCCATCAATTCTCTTACTCCAAAAGTAAAATTTACTCTTGTCAGTCGTGAAAAACAGTCTGACAACAGAAAAGCCAATTATGGCATCATTGAACCCTGGTTTAGACCAAAAAGGGCTGGTTTAAGCCATTTTTAGCCATTTTTAGCCATTTTAGACCCTTAAATCAGCCATTACTATAGCAATACCAGGCCTAGAGCCTTCAAAACACGTCAGAATGTGTGTCAGAGGCGTAGAAACCAGTTAAAACTGTTTTTATTATGATTGTTTTATCTTAAGGGTAGTTTTACCTTCTTGGCAACAGCTAAAACTACCCCAGTTGGTATCAAAACCTCATCATCAATTGAGTCCACAGACCCTGTAACTCAATTCCAGGCCAAAAGTGATGAACTTTTGCGTGAATTTTGACATCCCACGCCTGTCAGCAAGGATTTTGGGGGTCTAGCTCCCCCTTAGAGCTGGAGTTCCTTTTCCCCCCCAAATTTAATCTTTCCAATTTATTTTTCCTTTAATTCCTCATCATGTATTATACTTATAATTTACACATGTAATTCAATTCAATTGTACAGTACAATACAGTAATAATTGACACCTCATATGTAAATCAAAGTTCACTTATGTAATACACGCGCACATTTTGACATTTCAATTGAATTCAATTGAAAATACTTTAATTCCTCATAACTTCTAAACTAAACACAACACCTCAATTTTAACACAAAAATTGATGGTTAACACCACATGTGGTGTGAATTAAATTAAGGTTTTGAGGATTTTCAACTTTTGTATTGAAAATACTAGAAACTTAATTTAAGCTTATTTAGAGTTGAGTTACAAAAATTTCACTCAGAGGTGACCCCACCTGATTTTTTATGAGGAATCCAATGGTGAAATAAAATTTATATGTTTATTTATTGGATAAAAAGTTATAATAAATTTTATTTAACTTTTTTCCAAATTTATTTATTTTTTCACAATTTTGTTAAAATTTCATTTTTACTTAAATTTTTCAAGTATAAATGTAATTTTATATTTACAAAATTTAAAGTAATTTTATTTTTAAATTATAATTAATTTTTTATTTTTAATATAATTTTATATTTATATTTTTTATTTTTATTTTAATAATATAAATAAATTTATTTTATTTATATTAATATGTTATTTTTTATATTTGTGGTCTTTTGGGTATATGAAATTACCTCTAAGGCTCACAGGCATGAATCAATTCATCAAGGACTATGTGTCCTCATGTCAGCAATGTTCAAGAAACAAGAACATCCATCACAAGAAGTTTGGATTACTCAAGCCTCTTTCAATTCCATCTGGTCCTTGGAATTCATTATCAATGGACTTCATCACTCAATTGCCACTGTCCAACAACTTTGATTCAATTTTAGTAGTTGTGGACAGATTCTCAAAATTGGCAATCTTCATTCCAACTTATGGCACAATCACTGCTCTGGATTTAGCTCAAATATTCATTAGCCATGTATTTTCCAAGCATGGACTCCCAGTCAGTATTGTCAGTGATAGAGGATCCTTATTTGTTTCATCATTCTGGACTCAATTGTGTCAGCAGCTCAAGATATCAAGCGATCTTTCAACTGCCTTTCACCCTGAAACAGATGGACAGACAGAGAGGGTAAATCAGATACTAGAACAGTACCTTTGGATGTATGTCAGCTATCATCAAGATGACTGGTACACCTGGCTCCCTCTGGCTGAATTTGCCTATAATAATGCAGAACATTCATCAACCAAGCAATCACCTTTTTTCACCATTTATGGAAGAAATCCCAGCTTTGACTCAATCCATATTTCTCCAGACTCACCTGCTGGAAAGTTATCAACAAAACTCCAATCAGTACAGCAAGTTGTCAAGGAAGAATTAGAGTCAGCAATAAGGAGATTCAAGAAGTATGCAGATAGAAATAGGGCAATTCCACCTGATTTACAACCTGGGGACAAAGTATGGCTAGCTTCCAAGAACATCAAGACAACAAGACCCACCAAGAAATTATCAGAAAGATGGTTGGGACCCTTTGAAGTTCTTAAGAAGATTGGCAGCCATGCATATCACCTCAAGTTGCCTCAGCAATGGAAGACAGTTCACCCTGTATTCCATGTGTCCTTATTAGAACCAGTCAAGCATTCAACTATCCCAAATCGTCATCAATTGCCGCCACCACCAGTTTTAGTGGAAGAGCAAGAAGAATGGGAAGTGGCTCAGGTTCTGGACTCAAAACTCAAAAGAGGTAAATTATGGTATCTTGTAGAGTGGAAAGGATTCAGTGAAGACCCAGAAAGAACCACGTGGGAACCATCTTCCAACCTTACCAACTCACCAGACCTTGTCAAGGATTTTCACTCATTGTATCCAGACAAGCCTGGTCCAAATATCTCAAGAGTTTGATTTATGGTGCTTGGTGGGGAGAAGAAGTTATGAAAGTAAGTTCCTCTCCTGGCATGCACCTTTAAGGGGGTATTCTACCCATATGTTGTTGTAAGCATCACCTTGGCCACTTTGTGAGCACTTGCCAATTCTTTGGACAGGTTCAGGAAGCATACAACATCAATACCCTCCGATTTGGACCTTATCAAGATATGGCCCAATGTTTTCTTTCTTTATGTTTCATTTCCTTTCTTTATTATCTTTTCATTTTATGCCAATCATCATAATTCAAGACATTCATTACTTCAAGTCATTTACGGCAATTCATTTCAGTAGTCATTTATGGCAATTCATTTCAGATGGCATTTATGGCAATTTATTTCAGTCTTATGGTGCTTGGTGGGGAGTGGAAGTTATGAAAGTAAGTTCCATCTCCTGGTATGCATCCCTGAGGGTTCTACTTCTTGTAAAACATCACCTTGGCCACTCTGTGAGCATCAAATGCTTGGTTTTCATTTTTCAGACACTTCTTGGCCAGAATCAAGCAACTCACCACAAGAAGGACCAGCCATCAGGAATTTTTCTTTATTTCTTTCTTTACTCTCATTTTCTCTTATTCTTTCATTTTTTCTTTCTTTCTTTACTTGTATAATTTTCTTCTTTTATTTCTTTAAAGCAGCAGCATCCCCTCCCCAAATCATGTATTGGGAGGTTCCATTATCTTTTTTATTTTTTATCTTATCTTTGAGCCCTCCATAAGTGAGTCCCAGTTTACTGAGTGCCAGGCCCTCCTCACTTCGAAGAGCCCCTGTGACATTAAGGCCAATGAGTACAAGTCATATACTCTTTGGGCCCCAATTTCTGAGCACAAGTGCTCAATGGCCTTTATTCTGGGATATATCCCAAGGCCACATTCCAAGGCATGGCTGATTGAATCAAGAGAAAAAAATGGCATATTCTGGAAGGAATACTCACTCAAGCTTGAAAAAAGGGGGAATCAATTGAAGTTGGCAGGGAAGAAGGAATGAAGGATTTTCAGGATAATGGTCAAGAGGAAAGAAATTTAAAAAGAAGATTTTTTGAAAAAATGTGGGGATATTGAGATGCCACTCAACAGTGGCAGGGTATTATGGTGTTCAGGAGCCCACCAGTTTCAAGAGGGGGATACTGTAACAACCATCCATCAGGGGTAAGGGTATTCATTCATACACCCACTCAAACACCTCAAATCAGCAAATCCAGTATCTTCATCAGCAGTCAGTTTCAGCAATCTTCATTCTGAAACATGCATACAGTTTGGTACATCAATACAGCCTGTCAATATTTGTACAGGATGGATTCACCCAATACAGTTTCAATACACCAGTATGAATCTGTATGATCACTCAAATACACCACACCTCTTGTACAGGTTCTGTACAGCTGTACAGGACCTGTATTGGCCAGACTCAATTCAGTAATCAATTATTCTCATGAAAATTCTTCTCTGGATCAGGGCTGGTGATTCTCACATATACCAGCCCCTCTTTCTCCCCCCTGGGGACTTTTCCCCAGTTAATTAATTTAGTTTATTTATTATTTTATAATTATTCTTATCCTTATTTTGGGTATTATAATTATTGAATCTTAAGTTAGTCTTTGCATTTCTCTCTTCGCCTGTACAGTATGAGTTGGGTGGCCATATCCTTATTAACCCTTCTCTTTCCATTCTGACAGGTTGAAACAGTGGACTTGGACTTGTTTGTGGTTGGCTCTTCTATTCTTTTACTCTTATCTTTTGTTGCTGCTTTTCTTATATTTATTCTTTAGCAATTTATCTTAAACACTCTTAAGTGTATTTCTTTTTATCTTATCTTTGAGCCCTCCATAAGTGAGTCCCAGTTTACTGAGTGCCAGGCCCTCCTCACTTCGAAGAGCCCCTGTGACAGCCTGTGACTCAAAGCCAGAGCACAAGGATGATAGCCAAAATACCATAAACCAATGGTATAGCCAAGATACCACCAAAACATGGAGCTGAGCCAAATCAGCTCAAAAGGTATCAAAAGAAAGAGGAAACTCACCTATTCCTGAAAATATAAGTCCCATCACCATAGGACTAGAAATAACAAAGTTATTCCTGCTCAAAGTTATTGCTGAGCATAAACCTTAATTTTCACCTCTCATCTAAAATCTAGAAGGAGAGGCTTAACCCCATCAAATGGGTACTCAAAATGAAGCTCTAAGCCAGGGCTATCCAATGGTACCAGCCAAACTGAGCTAGCACCAATATGACTGGAGTTATGGTCAATTTCAGGCCAAATAAGGGTGAACAAAACATTCACCTCTCATCTAACTTCTACAGTTTTAGTGTAGGATACCTGGAGTGGGGTCTTTTTGGAAAGAGCACAATCAGGGCTATCTGATGGTGTCATCCACTTCCTCATATCTCAACTACTGCAGAAGTTATGCGGCAAACAAGCTCAATACAGCTTTTTGCCTAAAACACGCAAATGTACAAAAATCTTGTACATGGGATAACTTTGCTATATTGAATGATACCCATATCAAATGAGGTACCATTGTGTAGAGCAAATACAGGGCTACACACTGAACCAATTTTGAGGTTGATATCTCAAGAATTGACAAAGTGATGGCTGTTTTAAGGTTAAACTCCCAACTGCTGTCATATACAGCCTTACCATGGGATAATATCCCATAATCATGAATATGAGGTGTCAAATAGACAAAGAAGCATGTTTTTCCTTCAACAACTCATATGTCAGTCAATACTGGGGTCCCATACAGTTTCTGTACAGCATTCTACGCGTCATACAGGTCAGAATCAGGCTGTGAGGTCCCCAGATGAAAATTTTCACCCTGTATTGGTGAAAACCGCCCAGATGTGGTTTCGAAACCAAATCTGAGCCCAATACAGGCTATACAGGCTGTTTTCAAACCACAAGCCGGTACTAGGAAGTGAAAAAATCTTCACTTCCTCTACGTGGAAAGGTCTAGCACCCTTTCCACCCCATTTCAGGATAAAAAGGAGGCTTTTCACAGCCAGAATTGTCTCCTCATCCTGCTATTGAATTCCTACCTAGTACAACTGTCCAAAACATCTATACTCTTGGAAAATAATCAGGTATACTTTAAATTTAAGTATTGTAGCCTTTATTATTGTAACCCAACAGGTAAAAGCTGCACCCAGGGCTTTCAACAGCACTCACCACCACTATATCTCTATAGTAAAGCCCTTAATATCTTAATTTAATCATTTATTATCAACTTTATCATCTTTTAAAAACTATTTTTACCGTGTCACAGTCATAGTTAAAGCTTGTAAATACTTATATACATCTTTATCATAGACTCATCCTGACATTGATTCATAAATTAATTCATCTCAATCAGGAGAATACACTCATTTTGCAATATTCATTGGAGCATGGGTAGGAGTTCTAATTATTTACTTATGAGAAAGAGAGTTCAATGCCTGTCTTAGTACATCTAGACTGTTTCTTCTGACTAAGTGGTGCAAAGAGAAGTTTCGCTTTAATCTTTTAATTTCTATGAGTATATTATTAAAAGCTAGTAGCTAATAATACTGACAACACAAGGAGTCTAGGTAAGCAAAGTTTTATAGAAAGTATACAAGGATTAGACAAAATACCTATATTCTAGTTGTTATAAGCTCAAATACTTCTATTTATTTAATTAAGTCAGTTGGGTAAAAATAATACTACGATCATGGTTCTGGTCAGTAACTAAAGAAATAAGAAAAAAATTAAAGAATAAGAAATCACCTTAGCTCCTCCTAAGGTCTATTCTGGAGTAAGGTGGTCAAGCTATATGAGTTTGGTTTTCATAACAAAGAAAAACTAATACGATTCTACAAGGATAAAGAAATTTATCCTGAAGGAAAGACATCCATCTATATATATATATTGAAAAAATGATAAATGAAAATCTGTAATTCTTTAACCCCAACTCTTTGTCAAAAGGAAATCACTCTGAGATATATCCTTCATAATGTTCCCTTTAACAAATCTTGAGTGTAACACAATCTGCTTGTTGGGTACATGCTTATTGTAACCGCTATCTTGCACATCACAAGAAGTTTCATTTACCTAGACAATTCAACCAGCCTTGATTCTAAATTATTCAACAAGTGGATGGTATTTTTGATTAAACTTATAGCTTGGTCACATGAAATTTTTTTTTGGCCAAATTACTTGAAGCTCCCGTGTGTCACAGGCGCCCTTCAAAGATAATTTTCCTCAGAATGCAAAATTAAGGTGCAGTTCATCACATACTGTAATAGCTACAATTTTAACAAATCAGAAAAATCAGATAATAATTTCCTAATGGTGGATGAAAATGATACCAATAACAAAGATGTGAAGACAAAACTATGACTACGGTGATTAAAAAACACTATAGCAAAAGACATTAGTTTTTAGTTTGGAAAAATAAAATGAGATGTGAGTTAGAAATACCTATAATCAGCTACACATTTGAAATAATAGAATAATAAAAATAATGGAAGGAACCAGTTAAGATTGATAAATAAGAAGGAAGAGTAAAAATAATATTTTGATGTAATGAGAGTGAGAGAAAAGTAGAATTAATAAAAGATAAAAGTGGAGTTAGTTCCCTTCTTGGTATCTGATTGAGGGGTTCAAATTTCATGTTCTTGGATGATGTACATCATTGTTTATCAGAGAATTTGTTGGGGTTTGTGCACCAAAAGGTATAAATATTGTTGATCATTGTTAGTCTGGTAGATTCCTATTTCTCACAACAGTACCCCAAGCTTACCTGGTCAAGCTCAAAGTGAAATCAGAAAAATAATAAAAGATGGGAGACAAAGTTTCAAGGTATATTACACATGACAAATAAGATTGCAGTTAAACAAAATGTAATAAAAAAATGGAATAAGGGAAAGACACAAAAAATGGTTGTAGGTATTTTTTAACCTGTTCAGAGAAGAAAAGTGATGATGAGGATATTACCACCAGACCTCCATTGAAAATTTCATGGAGTTGAAATAATGAATTCAAGAATTATTAGAGAGACAAATATCAAGTTTTGGAGTGATTAGAAATGATAGAAAATTACCAGTTTAATTAACTGGGAAAACCCTCAGGTTCATTAAGAATGAAAAATTTGTTCCAGGTGTTCAAGAGTGGAAACAAGCCCATTTATGACATGTATTCTTTGAGTTAAACTTAACTTTAAATGGGATTGATTTTTTGGAAGCTTGATAAATTGGTAATTTCTGTATGGATGTATCTCATACCTAAATATTCTTCATTTTTATGAGTACAGGCAGGTTTAGGGTAAAGCCTTTTATTTGAGAAGTGAATGTATAATTGGCTCTATGTAGAATATAATTTGTCTTGAGTGGCTACCCCTGAAGTTCTAGGATTATGTCTGGAATATGTGGGCTTTCTGCCCCTGCTTTTTTGGTTGTGAAACTATTCATTCGGCTATTTCCCAATTAATTCTCAAATTTGGTACTGACAACTTGTTTCTCCAAATTGGAACAATCCAGTCCTTGGATTAAGCTCATGGAAAGAGAAATGAAAGCATGATTTCTTAATTTAAAAAACAAAAATGACAAAATATCATTATAATACAAAATACAATCATTACCTCCAATGAAATTCTGCCAAAATAACAGAAAAGTAGGTTTTCAATCTTCATCAAAAGTGTGAGATTTAACTTTCAAAAAAGGGGTAAAATTTGGGCTTCTTCAGGAATAAGGGGTGAAATAAAGGGTAGCACGTCGCAAATAAATTCTGAAAAATATGTGCTTCTTGAGAAAAGAATAAATTTGAATAATTGTCCCAGAGGAAGTAAAGAAGTGTTGTATACTGTAATTGAGAGAGGCTTCTTTTATTTATGAAGAATTAAATAAGGGGAACTTTGAGAGATTAAGAACCAAGATTTTGTTAGATGAGAAATATAAAATGGAGCTGTGCTTTAAGATTAAAAGATTTTTTTCAAATTATAGGCTTGAAATTACTTATCCTGAATATGGCTCATTTCTTCCATCTTTAGAGTTTTTTTTGGGTCAAATAGTAAAGGAATTTCTTGGTTAGTCATCAAACAATTAGTATGATTTTGGTCTCTTTTGTGTTTTCTTCCTAAATCTTTACCCACCAAAAATTTTGAAATTCCACTTTGAAAACAACTTTCCAATGCCAGAAAAGTACCTTCATACCCATTATGGCTACAGAATTTTTGTTTTTTTACTAAACAATGACTATGTGTTATTCTTTGTTTTTCTTTCTGTTGATTTTTGAGAATAAATTTCTGAAAGAATTAAAAACAGATGTTTTAAACAACTACAGAAAAGCATGTACCATCCAAATCATCAGAAAAATAGGCAAATAATTAAGAGGATATTTCATAGAAATGAGGAAATAGTCATCATTTTGAAGAAAAACCAGCAGATTTATTTTGCAGTAACCTTTAGAATGTGGGCTAAATGAAAATTGAAAAGAAATTGTTGATGATAAAATGGTTGAGGGTGTTTGATTTATATATTCCTGATTTTCTGCTTGTTCCCAGGCTGTTTTGGTGTCTAGGGTATGGATAACAGCCCTCATCAGGATTAATGTTTAACTTTTATAAGTACTCTAAATAGAGTAGTATTATTGTCACATGGTAAAATGTGATCTACATCTTGCCAGTATTAAATGGTATTTCAACCAGTTTAATAGCCTCTTCAGTGAGATTTCCCTTTGTTGAGGTCTGGAAGACAGCATTGAGACAACAAAACAGGTACCAAAATCATGGGTTTCATTGTGGTTTGGGACAAGAAGAGGTCTCAATGAAACAACCAAAAATAGCTGGGGTTTCCACTTCATTGGAATACAAGGGTTCTTCCCCTTGAAGGTGCCTTGTGGGCTTATTTTGTGACTCATGTAGCTCCATGAGGATGACATGGGTAATACCATCAGCTAAATACACTTTGGGACACATTTCTCTAAATCTGAGGGTACTATCACATTGTAAAAGGTGATCTACAACTTTCCAGTATTAAGCAGTCTTTCAACTGGTTTGATTAAGTTCCCAGAAAGAGTTCCCTTCATTGAGATTTGGCAGACAGCATTTTGAAAATTGTTCCATAGGGGAAGAATATTTTAGATTCTGTATTTTCAGGATATTAATATTGGAATTCAACAAAGGTCAATTACTAGAAAGAAAAGCTGTATTCAGTGCATAGAGTGGAGAGTACCCATTTCAGTATCACCAAATTTAGTAAAATTCAGTATGAGTCTTTGAAGAAATCTTTCATGATGAAATACTTAATGGAACTTCTGAGTATTTGGGATTTGTTTAGAAGTTTGAAGTATATACTGAAAATTTTGAAAATATGTATTTAGCTGTTCAAAACTTCAATTTTTTATTTTCCACACTTTTATCTCAACGAAAAACATCAATAATATTTTGGTTTTTTACTTTAATTTTTAATGAAGGTTAATCCTCAACCAAATAAATATTCAATAACACCTAAAAAGAACAATAAAAAATACTTACACATTTCAATATCAAAAACTGGACACAAACAAGTTCAGCCAGAAATTGAATTTGTAGATGAATTCATCCTGTGGAACCTGCAAAATGGGGGTATGAAAAGCTTTTAACAAGGTTTCATGAGAGCCTTAGAGCTATTTTCAGATACCCAAAAGACCACAAAGAATAAAATAATATACAATTATAAATGTAAGAAACTTATTTATATTATCAAAAAAAAAGTTGAGAATAAAAATATAAACTTATACACAAAAAATGAAAACTTAATTAAAATTTAAAGATAAAATTACATTGAATTTTGAATTTATGAAAACACATTTTTACTTGAAAAAATGAAGTAAAAATGAATTCTCAACAAAAATACCAAGATTAAAATGTTTTTGGAAAAAAGTTGAATAAAATTATCATAACTTTTTATCCTAAAAATAAACATATTAAAATGATTTTACCATTGGACTGCTCATAAAAAATAAGGTGGGGTCACCAGTGGGTAAAAACTCTGAAACTCAACTGTAAATAACCTTAAATTAAGTTTTTAGTACTTTGTGTACAAAATTTGATAATCCTCAAAACCTTAAATTAATTCACCTCAAATGTGGTGTTAACCATCAATTTTTGTATTGAAATTGAGGTGTTGTGTGTAGTTTACAAGTTATGAGGGATTGAAGTATTTTCAATTGAAATGTCAAAATGTGCGCACGTATTACATAGATGAACTTTAAATTAAATATGAGGTGTCAATTATTACAGTTGTGTACTTCAAAAAATCAATTGAATTACATATGTAAATTATAAGTATAATACATTATGAGGAATTAAAGAAAAAATAAATTGGAAATATTGATTTTGGGGGGGAAAGGAATCTTGGCTCCAAGGGGGAGCCAGACCCCCAAATTCCTTTCTGAAAGGCGTGAGATGTCAAAATCCACGGAAAGGTTCATCACTTTTGGCCTGGAATTGAGTCGCAGGGTCTGTGTCTCAATTCATGATGAAGTTTTGATATCAACTATAGCAGTTTTAACTGTTTCCAAGAGTTTAAAACTGCCCCTAAGATAAGAAAAATTGTAAAAACAGTTTTAACTGGCTTTGACATCTCTTACACACCTTCTGATGTGTTTTTAAGGCTTGAAAACAGTCATTATTATAGCAATGGCTGATTTGAGGGTCCAAAATTGTAAGTTGTGGATATGAAACTTTGATTAAAAATCAAGTACTTTTCCTGTCCTCAAAATTTGGATAAGGTAATAATCAATTAAAAATAGTAAGAAACATTATTTTTAAGAGAAAACACGCCAATTTTATTGTTTATAACTTTCTTAGTATAAAACAATAATATTATAAAGATTTATTGTTTTACCAACAATAAAAATTTATACAAAAAATACGCTACAAGAGATATTTTAAGGCTACAAAATAAATTTCTTCAATAGCAATTTAAATTGGAATTAATTGAGCAATGACCTGCAAGCAATTAATTAAAGAACAGAGTCTTTAAAAAGAATATTAAAGAGAAAACATGCCCAAAATTGACCAGAGTGATTTTGGAAACAAAGTGACAAAGCTTACAGTGATGAAAGATGCTTCAATTCACTTTTGGGGTGGTTCAGGGGTAAAAATGATTATAAAAGTTACAAAAAATGATTATTATGATTTGTTCACGTGGTTAAAGGGTTTAAAATGATTTAAAAAAGGTGGTTGAAATCATTTATTGATTGGTTTAACAATGTTTAAACTAATTATAAAAGGGAAAGATTCTAACATGAAGACAAAAGTGGGGCAAAGAAGACATTCTTTTACAGCCATCAATTTTCTTGCTCCAAAAGTAAAATTTACTCTTGTCAGTCGTGAAAGACAGTCTGAAAACAGAAAAGCCAATTATGGCATCATTGAACCCTGGTTTGGACCAAAAAGGGCTGGTTTAAGCAATTTTTAGCCATTTTTAGCCATTTCAGACCCTTAAATCAGCCATTACTATAGCAATACCTGGTCTAGAGCCTTTAAAACACGTCAGAATGTGTGTAAGAGGCGTAGAAACAAGCTAAAACTTTTTTACTATGATTGTTTTATCTTAAGGGTAGTTTTACCCTCTTGGCAACAGCTAAACCTACCCCAGTTGGTATCAAAACCTCATCATCAATTAAGTCCACAGACGCTGTAACTCAATTCCAGGCCAAAAGTGATGAACGTTTGCGTGAAGTTTGACACCACACGCCTGTCAGCAAGGATTTTGGGTGTCTGGCTCCCCCTTAGAGCTGGAGTTCCTTTTCCCCCCCAAATTTAATCTTTCCAATTTATTTTCCTTTAATTCCTCATCATGTATTATACTTATAATTTACATACGTAATTCAATTGAGTTGTACAGTACAATACAGTAATAATTGATACCTCATCAGTAAATCAAAGTTCACTTATGTAATACACATGCACATTTTGACATTTCAATTGAATTCAATTGAAAATACTTCAATTCCTCATAGCTTCTAAACTAAACACAACACCTCAATTTTAACACAAAATTTGATGATTAACACCACATGTGGTGTGAACTAAATTGAAGTTTTGAGGATTTTCAATTTTTGTATTGAAAATATTAAAAACTTAACTTAAGCTTATTTAGAGTTGAGATGCAAAATTTTCACTCAGAGGTGACCCCACCTGATTTTTTATGAGGAATCCAATGGTGAAATAATTTTTATATGTTTATTTATTGGATAAAAAGTTATAATAATTCTTATTAAACTTTTTTCCAAATTCATTTATTTATTTTTACAATTTTGTTAAAAATTCATTTTTACTTAATTTTTTCAAGTATAAATGTAATTTTATAATTTCAAAATTCAATGTAATTTTATTTTTAAATAATAATTAAATTGTTCAATTTGGAATATAATTTTCTATTTATATTTTGATTTTTATTATAATAATATAAATAAATTTATTTTATTCATATTTATATGTTAATCCTGTATTTGTGGTCTTTTGGGTATATGAAATTACCTCTAAGGCTCACATTCCCTCCCCCCAAAAAAGAATATTATTTTGTAATATTGGTATTTCTAGTGTGTCTGAATCTCCTGAGGAGTTTGGTAGCTTCTGGTATATTGTTTTCTTCTAACCATTCATCTTCACAAGTTGGGTCACTGTACCTAACAAGGTATTCCCTTACTTTTTTGGTTCTTAATTTTCTTTCTTTAAGAACTTTGGTAATTTTCTTAGTGCCAGATGTCTCAATAAGAGGTATAACTTGGGGAATCTTATTCCTCAAGGGAAACATTTCAGAATCACTAGATTTATATGGCTTTTTCAACCTCACTGGAAATGTAGGATGCTTATTGCTAAGTTCTTCAGATAACTCTACTTCAACAGCATTTTCTCCATGGAGGGCCTTAATCACAAAAGGTCCTGCAAAGGAGTCTTTCAACTTTTTACATCCTTTGATGTTATTGAAGTTAGTGGTTGATACAAGAACTAGGTCCCCCACTTTGAAATCTGGAGTTGCATGTGATTTATCCCATTTGTCTTTAGCATATGAAAAAGAGTCCTCCATGCACCTTACTGCATGCTTTCTAGCTTTGTCTAGCAGCTGTGGGATGTAGTTCAATTAAATACTTCCTCAAGGAATCTTGGGGTAATTGGGGTTCCATCCTTTTTCTAGAATAGCAGGAGTTTGATTGGTACTGGGATGGATTGATGTTTTATATGCTAATTCCAGTGCTGGGAACAGAGTACACCAATCATGGGTAAATCCATCACAATCTTTGAATTCAAGGCCATATGCAAAAAATCTTCTCACCATGTCCTCTAACGTTTGGATCATCCTTTCAGCCAGGCCATCAGTTTGTGGGTGGTAGGCTGTAGAGAAAGACAGTTTAGTGCCAAAGAATTGGTGAAGATTTGTCCATGGTGCTGAAGTGAATTTGGGATCCCTATCACTAATGATATTTGTAAATATCCCAGTCCATGACACTACTCTATTCCATATCAGAAGAGCTGTATCCATGGCTGTATCATCATTGTGACATGGTAAAAAGATCGGAGTTTTACTGAATCTTTCCACAATTACTAGGCAAGCATTATAGCTTCTGTCACCTCCTGATGGTAGGCCAGTTACCCAATCCATATGGACAATTTCCCAAGGTCTGCTTGGTTCTTGGATTTTTATCATATTTCCAAGTCTCTTGCCAGTGGATTTATTTGCCTTTTGGCATCTGTCACAGGTCTTGCAATACTCTGCAACATCTTTCTGCCACATTGGCAACCATATTCAGGTCTTTACTTTCTCCCTTGTTCTGTCTTCAGACAGATGTCCTGAAAAGGGGCTATCATGGCATTCTTTCAGTACAAGATTGATTAATGACCTGTCTACAACTGTCATGACACATGTGTGCTTGGCTTTGTGGTAAATTATACCATCCAGTAGGTGAAATGTTCCTTCATCATAAGATTTTTTCCATACTTCATCCAAGGCATGTATTAGAGAGTTGTCTTTACAGTCTTTGTTAAGTAATTGGCATAAGATGCTACAATTCTTATCTTGAGTGTAACTACGTCTGAATTCTTCAAAGAAGGTAGTGTTCAAGTCTGTAACACTTATTCCTTCTATTGGGATTTGTGGTGAAGCTTCTTCTGGCACATAAGCAGGATCATCAATGTTATTTGGTAATGGCCATCTACTTAGCCCATCTGCATTCTTATGAATATTCCCATCCTTATGAACAATAGTCATATTGCCTCTGTATTCTTGTATGGCTATTTGCCATCTGAGCATATGTCTATTGGGTGTTTTCATGTTTAAAAGTGATTTGACAGCTGTACAATCTGTTATCACCTCAAAAACACATCCCTCCAAGAAGTAGTTTAATTTTTCCAAGGCCCAGACAAGACATAGACATTCCATTTGACTTGCTCCATATCTGGCTTCAGTTGGTTTGATTTGCCTGGATATGAAACATATGGTTCCTTCTACAGGTTTATCATTTATGATCTGAACGTGGTGAAGTGAAGCACCCAGTCCATCCCCTGATGCATCAATATACAGTTTGAAAGGCAATTCAAAGTCTGGCATCAGGAAGAGTGGAGAAGTGGTCAAGGCTTCTCTTAGAGACTCAAAAGCTTTGACTCTGTCAACAGTCATTTCAAATACTGTGTCTTTGTCACACAGAATGACTTAATTTCCTTCTTGTTCTGAGGCATGGGTTTTAGAAATACTGCTGCAACTTTGTTTTTGGCAATTCCAAGGGAAAAACCAGATACAACATGTCCTAGTGCCTTAAGTTCTTTAAATGCAAAATGGCATTTCTTCAAGGAGATTTTCATGTTTACTGATTGAATTTTTGTCAAAACTCTGGACAATCTGTACATGTGCTCCTCCCAAGTCTTGGAACAGAAAATAATGTCATCAATGTAAATGATTAACCATCCCTCTGAGAGTTCTTCAGGGAAGATTTCACTCATCATTCTTTGGAAGTGTGAAGGTGCATTTTTGATACCAAAACACATCCTTAAGTATTCATACACTCCACAATGAACAATAATTCTCAAGTATTTTCTGGCTCTTGGTGTCACCACATTTTGATGGAATCCTTCAAGGGAATCCATAGTGGCTATATACACTGCTTGAGATATTTGAGTAAGGGCAATTTGGATTTTTGGTATTGGGTATCTGTCTGGAACAGTGTAAGTGTTCAGAGTGCTAAAGTCCCCAACCATTCTGGATTTTCCATTATACCATGCCACTATGACCAGTGTAGTTGTTTCTACTTCTTCATTGTGGCCTGCTTTTCTTATTACACCAAGGTCCAGAAGTTCTTTGATATGTATTTCTAGAGCTTCTCTTGATTTTGGACTTGCTGGATATGCAGGTCTCCTTAAGAGTGGTGGATAAGGTCTCTCAATGTTAAGAATGATGTCAGCTTCATGACCAATAATTGCTCCTAGAGGTTCTTTGTCTGAAGCAAATGCTCCTCTGTGGTCATACAAAAGGGAAGAACGATCATTTTCTTGTTTATCAGTCAGATGAAGGCTTATTTCAGCTTCATTTAACTGTTCAGACTTGAATTTCTCTAACTCTAAGTTGACTGGTGATACCTTGTTTACTTTCATTTGTCTTTTAAATGGTAAAAGGCAAATATTTGGCGCTTATTGTCTCCAATAGTAAAGTATCTGTCTTTGTTATTATGCAAATCTATCCCATACATGATTAAATAGTCATTTCCCAATACAAAATGGGTACTGGAGCAATTTTCCATAACAACAAATTCAACTGTGATTCTTAAATTCCCATTTATGTGTGGGAATAGGACATTTGTCTCAAAGATTCATAATGCTTTCATTGGATTACTTGCACTGTTGAATGTTATACCATCAATTGGTAAAAGTTGGTCTTCAAAGTTTGGTACACAAGTCTTAAGAAAGGATTTTCCAACACAAGAGCAGAAGGCTCCTGGGTCAAGCAAAAGTTTGGTGGGCTTGTTGTCAATCACCACTTCTGTTATACAGGAGTTACCAGCTGTATAACCTTTTCCCCTGTTTGGTTTGGTTTTCATAAGTTGTGCATCTTGAACTTTTGATAAATCAAGTTGGCCATTGATCAATTGTGGCAAGTGGGAATAAGATTCCATGATGTCAAAAGTGGCATTGATATTTTCTATATCTTTTCAAGCATCAGAAAATATTGATGACTTATCATCTGAATTGTCTTCAATTATGTCATCTTTTTCAACATCAGGTTCCTTTTCAATATCAATTTCATTTATTTTTCCCTTCTTTGGACATGTATTGGCTAAATGGGTGGTGCTTTGGCAAATATGGCACTTTCTGACTGTATCTGCAGATTTATACTTAATATTATTAGAATTTTCTTCGGGGTTTTTGTCCACAGAATCTTTCCAAGGTGTATTAAACCTTGTTTTGAGATTCACCCTACTAGAACCAATTTTGTTTCTGGTGGTTACTTCTTCTAGTATATTGATAATATCCTCTGCTGAAGATTGTTCAGTAGTCCTGATTTTGACAGCATGCTCTAAGTCACCTCCACATTGTCTCAGAATCTTTCTATGGATCATAAATTCTGACATGTCAGGATATAATGCTGTTAATCTGTCTTTTTGTTGGCAAAACCATGGTAAATCTTTGTCTTTATCAGCATTAAATTTGGCAGATTCAAAGGCTGTTTCCACTTTAAACCTCCAAGAATCATTTGCCCATTTGTTGATGATTTGGGTTTTCCACCAAGTCCAACTCTGGTGTCCATGTGCTTGTCTTCTTTTGATGTACCATCTGTGAGCTGATTTGGTAAACAAGGTGTTAAATCTGGCTGTTACCAATCTGTCTGTTAATTCAAAATCCTCTTTGATCATGTCAATACCTCTCATGAATTCCATATGGTCATACTCTCCTTCACCACTGAAGTGAGGCCATTCTTTAAGTTTTGGAACTTCTTTCAAAAGTGCTTGGCCCATTGATGATTCTAAGTTATGAAAAGAAGTAGAAAATTCATTTTTTAACTGTGAATTTTTAATATCCAATACTTGTGGATTGGGAATTCTTGCATCTTAATTGCAATTCAGAGGTGTAGACATTATTGGTAAAGTGTTTAACAGTTGTTCAATATCATTCATTTAACTGTTATTACACCTTTGTGAATTTCTTAACTCATGTTGTAAGCTTTGTATAGAGTCTATGACATTCTTTTTATGATCATCCTCTTTATATGTAAGCTCATTCCATAATTCTGTTTGTTTAGTATTATCAGATATAACTTCATTTAACTTTATTGTTAATTTTGATATTTCCTCTCTTGAGGTATAAAAATTCTTTTTCAAGGCAACTGTATTTGCCTTTACTTCTGTAAATGATTTTGAAATATCATCAAGAACTTTTTTATTATCTTCTTTGATAGTATTAATAGCTTGTTTTATTCTTGTTTCAATTATGTCAGCAATATTGAATTTAGAATATTTGTCTGTTAATTCTTTAATAATGGCAGATTGTTCATTTATGTTAATGCCAAAAGAATTAGCATTATTGTAAGTTTTTATTGTTCTTAAAACTCTTTCAAAGCATTGAAGGGTATCATTTATTTGGCTCAGACTCAAGTTGTTTGTTTTAAGATTGTCACAAATTGATGTATTCTTATCAGAGAGATGATTTTTTATGTCAATAATAGATTTATACAGCTCTGGAATACAATTAAAAGTATCAGAAATCATTTTTGATATTTTAATCTGGCTTCCTCCTTCTTTTGTAATTCCATCATGGTTCTGGCCATCTGAAATACATTTTCCATGGCATCCTGTTGAATCTTTGGGATTCTGTAGCCATGGCTGTATGGTTTTGGGGCTGGTGCCTTCCCTTTGCCGTTTTTTGGAGTTTGTGGCTGCTTTTTCACATTGGAATTGCTGCTGCTGGCCACTGGGGCTGTTTTTGGCACTGGTTTGGGTGGTGGAGGGTTGTTTTTCCTCCATTCTAGTGTCAAAAGTATAATGTTTTTCTTCTCCATCAATGGATGCCATCCATTGAGCAATTTGCAGGTATTTGGATGGCCCAGGAATTTTCTCACTGTCAGGTAATAATTCATGCATTTCTTCCACAGGTCTGCAAGGATCTGTTACTCCTTGAACTGAAGTGCATTGTTGTATGCACTGTGTCTGGCTTTGTATATGTCTACAGAGGCTTGTTGTGGCGGTGTCAGCTCTTTTTGAAGGTAAAATGGTATTGTCAGCTTCAGAATGACCCATTTTAGTTGTTTGCAAGTCATCAACTGACCCTTTTCCTTCTGTACCTGCTTGGCCTCTGCCATAATCACATGTATTACCTTTGTGGGATCTTCTTGAGGGGTTATAGCTGGCTCCTGACCTGGTTGAAGGCATAATTATGGTTAGAAAGGTTTAAAATAGTAATTTTACGTCAAAAAACTTACTATGGCAAAATCTTTGGCTTTCTGAAGAGTATTACTTATTTCCAAGCTTACTAATTCAGAAGAAATTGGCTCTGGTTGAATATTCTGAGTCACAATAATAGTACTATTATGATCAGGATTAACAGTACTGGCAGGAATAATGCTGGTTACTGTTGAGGCTGTTTTGATGTTTTCTTGTCTTACCACGTTGACAGAAACTAAAATTAATAAAAAAGCCAATTAATTAAGTAAAAAAAAGGTTATTTCAAAAAATAAATAAAAATATAAGCCTCACTTATAATATGAAAAAAAAAATTTTTTTTATTGATTTTTTGAATTATAAGTATTTTTTATATGTTTTTAAATTTTTAAATATAAGAAAAAAGATTTAAAAAGAGTAGAACGAAAGATGACACAGGTAAAATATCACGGCTGGGCCGCCAAATGTAAGGTGTGTATATGAAACTTTGATTAACAATCAAGTACTTTTCCTGTCCTCAAAATTTCTATAAGGTAATAATCAAGTAAAAATAGTAAGAAATATTATTTTTAAGAGCAAACACGCCAATTTTATTGTTTATAGCTTTATTAGTATAAAACAATAATATTATAAAGATTTATTGTTTTACCAACAATGAAAATTTATCCAAAAAATACTCTACAAGAGATATTTTAACGCTACAAAAGAAATTTCTTCAAGAGAAATTTCAATTGGAATTAATTGAGAAATGAACTGCAAGCAATTAATTAAAGAACAGAGTCTTTAAAAAGAATATCAAAGAGAAAACACGCCCAAAAGTGACCAGAGTGAATTTGGAAACAAAGTGACAAAGTTTACAGTGATGAAAGATGCTTTAATTCACTTTTGGGGTGGTTCAGGGGTAAAAATGATTATAAGAGTTACAAAAAATGATTATAATGATTTTTTCACTTGGTTAAGAGGTTTGAAATGATTTAAAAAAGGTGGTTGTAATCTTTGATTGATTGGTTTAACAATGTTTAAACTAATTATAAAAGGAAAAGATTCTAACATGAAGAGAAAAGTGGGGCAAAGAAGACATTCTTTTATAGCCATCAATTTTCTTGCTCCAAAAGTAAAATTTACTCTTGTCAGTCGTGAAGAACAGTCTGACAAAAGAGAAGCCAATTATGGCATCATTGAACTCTGGTTTGGATCAAAAAGAGCTGGTTTAAGCCATTTTTAGCCATTTCAGACCCTTAAATCAGCCATTACTATAGCAATACCTGGTCTAGAGCCTTCAAAACACGTCGGAATGTGTGTAAGAGACGTAGAAACCAGTTAAAGCTGTTTTTACTATGATTGTTTTATCTTAAGGGTAGTTTTACCCTCTTGGCAACAGCTAAAAGTACCCCAGTTGGTATCAAAACCTCATCATCAATTGAGTCCACAGACCCTTTAGCTCAATTCCAGGCCAAAAGTGATGAACCTTTGCGTGAATTTTGACACCACACACCTGTCAGCAAAGATTTTGGGGGTCTAGCTCCCCCTTAGAGCTGGAGTTCCTTTTTCCCCCCAAATTTAATCTTTCCAATTTATTTTTCCTTTAATTCCTCATCATGTATTATACTTATAATTTACATATGTAATTCAATTCAATTGTACAGTACAATACAGTAATAATTGACACCTCATATGTAAATCAAAGTTCACTTATGTAATACATGCACACATTTTGACATTTCAATTGAATTCAATTGAAAATATTTCAATTCCTCATAACTTCTAAACTAAACACAACACCTCAATTTTAACACAAAATTTGATGGTTAACACCACATGTGGTGTGAATTAAACTAAAGGTTTGAGGATTTTCAATTTTTGTATTGAAAATACTAAAAACTTAATTTAAGCTTATTTAGAGTTGAGTTACAAACTTTTCACTCAGAGGTGACCCCACCTGATTTTTTATGAGGAATCCAATGGTGAAATAATTTTTATATGTTTATTTATTGGATAAAAAGTTATAATAATTTTTATTAAACTTTTTTCCAAATTTATTTATTTTTTTTACAATTTTGTTAAAAATTCATTTTTACTTAATTTTTTCAAGTATAAATGTAATTTTATAATTTCAAAATTTAATGTAATTTTATTTTTAATTGGTAATTAAATTTTTTAATTTTGAATATAATCTTATATTTATATTTTGATTTTTATTATAATAATATACATAAATTTATTTTATTTATATTTATATGTTAATTCTGTATTTGTGGTCTTTTGGGTAAATGAAATTACCTCTAAGGCTCACAAAAATGGCTGAAAATAGCAAAAATGGCTAAAATCAGCCCTTTTTTGGTCTAAACCAATGTTCAATCATGCCATAATTGGCTTTTCTGTCTTCAGAGTGTGTTTCACGACTGAAAAGAGAAAATGTTACTTTTGGAGTAAGAGAATTGGTGGTGATAAAATAATTTCATCTTTTCCCCACTTTTCTCTTCATGTTAGAATCTTTTCCTTTTATCATTAGTTTAAAAACTGTCAAACCAATCAATCAAGTATTCCAACCACCCTTTTTAAATAATTTTAACCCTTTTAACCACGTGAAAAAATTATCATCATCATTTTTTGGAAGTCTTATACTCTTTGTTACCCCTTGAACTACCCATAAGTGAATTAAAGCATATTTCATCACTGTGAGCTTTGTCACTTTGTTACCAAGTTCACTCTGGTCACTTTTGGGTGTGTTTTCTCTTTGATAATTCTTTTGAAGAATATTTTCTCATATAAATTTCTTGCAGTACTTTGCTCAATTAATTCCAATTGAAATTGCTCTTGAAGAAATTTCTTTTGTAGCCTAAATATCTCTTGTAGAGTATTTTTGGATAAATTTCTATTGTTGGTAAAACAATTACTCTTTATAATATTTTTTTTCTATACTAATGAAGTTCAATACAATCAAATTTTTGTGCTTTCTGTTAAAATTCCTCTTTCATACCATTTCTGAACAATTTTTACCTTAAACAAATTTTGAGGACGGGAAAAGTACTTGATTTTTAATGAAAGTTTAATATCCATACCTTACATCTCAGAACAAAAAATATATAACAATTATCCAGATTTCCCTTTTATAGATAGCATGGCTAATCTCTGAACAATTCAGGGTACCATGTTACCTCATATCCTTCAATAAGGCCGGACGTTTCCTCATAGGTGAGCCTTTGAGATATGAACATGTATCAAAAATGGTCAAAAATAGATTATAAAACCTCTTTTACAAATATTGAGGGTAGCCAAATTCTTGAAAAACTCATTGAAAGAAGTAAAAATTCCATAAAAGGCATAAATTGATTATCTCAGACGCCAATGAATAAATATGTGAAATAAGTTACAACAATATATTCCACACACATAAATAAATTTGTTTCATTCAATTTCATATATTCAAACCCAATACTTACTGAGATACCTGGATATATTCACTTTTATGATAAGTGCATATATTGACAGTTTTTAGCTTGTATATTTTGAAATACTCATTTTAAAGACATGATCCAAAATTAAAGCTATCACAAAATACCTTTAATAATGAAACTATCAATTTCATTTGAAAAGTTATAAAGCAAGCTATCACAAGTAAAGAAAAATTGAAAAAAATAGCAATACAAGTTGCCCACTAAAAACCCACAGTGGTCCAAACTTGAAACAAATTAGATCTTAACATTATAATAGTTCATACATAAAGAATGAATTGATTTTTAACATTATTTTTAACATATAATTATATTAAATAATGCTTCAAATTTAAAAATAGTGAACTTCATCAGAAAAGATGATTCACAAGAAGAATAATGAGAAATAAAAGTTTTATGATGTAATGAAATACTCTTAAAAAATTAGTGAGGCTATTTCAACATATTATAATTGAATCTGTGAATTGCAGTTGTGTGAGAAATTAAAATGGTATCAATTATCAAAGTGAAAGCATCAAAATGATTGTTTTTGATCTTGGGCTGAAATCTCAATTCAAGCTTAACAGTTGAATAAGAGATAAAACTGGTGAGTCTTGGTATTTTTTAATTTTTAATACTTAAATCTGCAAAATTTATTAAAATTCCAACCTTATTTTGTCAACAAATCAAAGCTATGGTGATAACCCTAAAATAAAGCACAATAATGCGATAAAACACTTCAAAAATGATGTGATCATCACTAAGATCTAACATAATGATCCATTAAAGTGGATAGAATCAGTCAAAATGTGCTATGAAGTATCTGTTAACTAGAAGAAAGGACATTTGCTATATAATGACCCCTTCTTCTGGTGTTTCTCCCTCAGATGAATCAAATCCAATAAAATATGAAATATGAAGGTAATTCACTTTTTTCTTTTAAATACAGCTCTTATATTGTCAAATACGAAAGCTATAACATGTAATAATCACTCATTATTTAGTTATTATATTAATATTTTGTTACTATTTTTTAAATTCTCTTAAATTCTGTAGATCCACATCAAAATAGTAAAAATTGAATTTCCCTCTATTTTTCATTTTAGTTGAATTTTAAATAAGTTTTTATAACTTATGTAGGCTTAAAATAATTCAAAATTGTCATTTTAGTTGTGGAAAGTGGATTATTCTTATTTTATTATAATATTTCTCTCTCAATTTCTCTCTAAAATTATCTTTCATCAATATAAATAGTATACATATTTCCTTAGAAATTTAATATGATTAAAATTTTAGTTATAAATCATTAACTTTCATTAGATAGATATTTTTCAAGTGATTAGCATTTGCTGGTAACAATGATCATTTTCAATAATATTAAATATTAAAGTATTAATATATTCATCTTATTATATCATTTTTATAATATAAATTATAAAATTGATTTTATGCCATAGTTACAATAATATCTCATTCTTTTTATTATTTGAATATTTATTATTGATCATGATTTGGGAATTCAGAGTATGATGAGTAAAATATTAGTAATTTTTACACATTTTTTCAGAGTAAAACCTTACTTTGGATAAGGTCATGTTTTATTTGCTTCCCTAAAATACAAAAATAAAATTTATTGATACACAGGCTTCAAAAATGAATAAGTCTTATCTCAAATGTTGCTAAGAGAAAACAATTGACTTATAATCATTGTGAGCCTTAGAGGTATTTTCATATACCCAAAAGACCTCAAATAATAAAATAAGATATGAATATAAATAAAATAAATTTATCTATATTATCGAAATAAAAATGAAATATAAATATAAATTTGTATATAAGAATAAAAATAAAATTACATTTAATTTTAAATTTATGAAAACACATTTTTACTTGAAAAAATTAAGTGAGAATGAATTTTCAACAAAAATACCAAGATTAAAATAGTTTTGGGAAAAAGTTACATAAAAATTATTATAGATTTTTATCCTACAAAAAACATATGAAAATTATATCACCATTGGACTCCTCATAAAAAGAGGGGTGGTCACCTGTGGGTAAAATTTCTGTAACTAAACTCTAAATAAGGTTAAATTAAATTAATTATTTTCTGTACATATAGTTGTAAATCCTTAAAGCCTTAGCATAATTAACATCACATGTGGTGTTAACCATCAATTTTTGTGTTAAAATTGAGGTGTTGTGTGTAGTTTAGAAGTTATGTGGAATTGAAGTATTTTCAATTGAAATGTCAAAATGTGTGCATGTATTACATAAGTGAATTTTAATTTACATATGAGGTGTCAATTAATACAGCAAGTGTATTGTAAAACTCAATTGAATTACATATGTATATTACAAGTATAATACATGATGAGGAATGAAAGGAAAAATCAATTGAAAAGATTAATTGGGGGGGAAAGGAACTCTAGCTCTAAGGGGAAGGCAAACCCCCAAAATCATTGCTGAAGGACGTGCGATGTAAAAATCCATGCAAAGGTTCAAAACTGTTGGCCTGGAATTGAGTCACAGGGTCTGTGACTCAATTGATGATGAGGTTTTAAGACCAACCAGGCTAGTTCTAACTGTTTCCAAGAGGGTAAAACTGCCCTTAAATTAAACCAATTGTAGTAGAAAAAGCTTTGGCTGGTTTCTACAATCTTTACACACATTATGACATGTTACAAAGGCTCTATACCAGGTAATACTATAGTAATGGCTGATTTAAGGATCTAAAATCTCTAAAAATAGCAAAAAATGGCTAAAACCAGCCCTTTTTTGGTCTAAACCAGGGTTCAATGATGCCATAATTGGCTTTTCTGTTGTAAGAAGTTTTTGGACGACCGACAAGAGCAAAACTTACTTTTGGAGTAAGAAAATTGATGGCTATAAAAGAATATCTTCTTTGCCCCACTTTTCTCTTCATGTGAGAATCTTTTCCTTTTATAATTAGTTTAAACACTGTTAAAGCAATCAAAAAAGGATTCAAAGCACCCTTTGAAAATCAATTTAAACCTTCTAACCATGTGAAAAAATAATTATAATCACTTTTTGTAACTCTTATTCATTGTTACCCCTGTACCACCCCATAAGTGAATTAAACCATATTTCATCACTGTAAACTTTGTCACTTTGGTTTGAAATTCACTCTGGTGACTTTTTTGTGGTTTTTATCTTTAATAATATTTTTAAAGACTTTTTTCTTTAATTAATTGCTTCCAGTTCTTTGCTCAATTAATTCCCATTGAAATTGCTCTTGAAGAAATTACTTTTGAAGCCTTAAATATATCTTGTAGAGTATTTTTGGATAAATTTTTATTGTTGATAAAACAATAAGTTTTTGAAATATTCTTATTTTATACTTATCAAGTTAAAAACGATCAATTTGGTGTGTTTTCTCTTAAAAATACTATTTCTTACTTTTTTTAATCAAACTTTTACCTTATACAAATATTGAGGACAGGAAAAGTACTTGATTTTCAATCAAAGTTGAATATCCATGCCTTACATTTGGGGCCCAGCCGTGATATTTTACCTGTCAAATAATTTTTACTCTTTTTTATATCTCTTTTTTCATATTGAAAAACTTAAAAACATATAAAAAATACTTATAATTCAAAAAATCCATAAAAATAAAAAATTTCATATTATCAGTGAGGTATTATTTTTCATTTATCTTTTGAAAACATCTTTTTTGAATTAATAAATTGGCCTTTTCATTAATTCTAGTGTCTGAAAATGTGGTAAGACACAAAAATATGGAAACAGCATCAAAAGTAATGTAAGGTGTGGATCTGAAACTTTGATTAAAAATTGAATCCTTTTCCTGTCCTCAAAATTTGTGTAAGGTAAGAAATGATTAAAAGTAGTATGAAATAATATATTTAATAGAAAACACACCAATTTTTTTGTTTTTAAATTTACAAGTATAAAACAATAATATTTTAAATATTTATTGTTTTACCAACAATAAAAATGTATCCAAAAATACTCTGCAAGAGATATTTAAGGCTACAAAAGAAATTTCTTCAAGAGCAATTTCAATTGGAATTAATTGAGAAAGGAACTGAAAGGAATTAATTAAAGAATTTTTTTTAAAAAGATATTTTAAAGAGAAAACACACCCAAAAGTGACCAGAGTGAATTTGGAAACAAAGTGACAAAGCTAACAGTGATGAAAGATTCTCAAATTCACTTTTAGGGGTGGTTCAAGGGGTAAAAATGATTATAAGAGTTACAAACAATGATTATAATAAATTTTCCACATGGTTAAAAGTTTTAAAATTCTTTAAAAAGGGTTGTGGGAATATTTTATTGATTGGTTTAACAGTGTTTAAACTAATTATAAGAGAAAAAGAGTCTAACATGAAAAGAAAAGTGAGGCAAAGAAGACCTTCTTTTATAGCCACCAATTTTCTTACTCCAAAAGTAAAATTTACTCTTGTCAGTTGCATAAAAACACTCTGAAAATAGAAAAGCCAATTATGGCATCATACAACCTTGGTTTAGACTAAAAAAGGGCTGGTTTTAGCCATTTTATCCCCTTAAATCAGCCATTACTATAGTAATACCTAGTCTAGAGCCTTCAAAACACGTCATAAAGTGTTTAAGAGCCGTAGAAACCAGTTAAAACTGTTTTTACCAAGATTTTTTAACTTAAGGGTAGTTTTACCCTCTTGGCTACAGTTAAAACCACCCTGGTTGGTATCAAAACCTCATCATCAATTGAGTTACAGACCTTGTGACTCAATTCCAGGCAAAAAGTGATGAACCTTTGCATATATTTTGACATCCCACGCCTTTCAGAAAGTATTTTGGGGGTCTGGCTCCCTCTTGGAGCTAGAGTTCCTTTTCTCCCCCAGAATTAATCTTTCCAATTTATTTTTTCTTTAATTCCTCATCATGTAATACACTTGTAATTTACACATACAATTCAATTGAGTTTTACAGTACACAACTGTAATAATTGATACCTCATATGTAAATTACAGCTCACTTATGTAATACACATGCACATTTTGACATTTCAATTGAAAACAATTCAATTCCTCATATCTTCTAAACTACACACAACACCTCAATTTTAACACAAAACCTGATGGTTAACACCTTATTTGTTGTGAATTAAATTAAGGTTTTGAAGATTTTCAACGTTTGTAAAGAAAATACTAAAAACTTAATTTAAGCTTATTTAGAGTTGAGCATAGAAATTTTACCCACAGGTGAGCCCGCCTTATTTTCAATGAAGCATCCAATGATGAAGTAACTCTCTTGACTTTATTTATTGGATAAAAAGTTATAATATATTTCATATAATGTTTTACCAAAAATATTTTAACTTAATTGATTTTATTAAAAATTCATTTTTACTTAATTTTTTCAAGTAAAAATGCATTTTCACAATTGCAAAATTTAATCTAATTTTTCTTTTAAATTATAATTAATTTTTTGTTATTTTTATATATAAATTTGTATTTCTACTTTATTTTTTATTTTGATAATATAAATAATTTTATTTTATTTATATTTATATCTTATTTTGTTATTTGTGGTCTTTTGGGTATATGAAAATACCTCTAAGGATCACAAGTAACCAGCATTATTCCTACAGGTACTGTTAATTCTGAACATAATAGTACAATTATTTTCACTCAGAAAAATCAACCAGAGCCAATTTCTTCTGAATTCATGAAATTGGATATAAGTAATACTCTTGAGAAGGAAAAGGATTTGGCCAATAGTACGTTTTTGACGTAAGACAACTATTTTTAACCTTTTATAATCATAAATATTCCTTAAATCAGATCAGGAGCCAGCTATAACCCCTCAAGGAGCTCCCAAAAAGGTCATAGACGTGATTATGGCAGAAGCCAATCAGTTATAGAAGGACAAGGGTCATTAAATGGATCCCAAACAGAAAAATTATGCCATTCTGAAGCTTATAATACTGTACCACCTTCAAAGAGAGCTGACAACACCACAAGACGCCTCAGTGCACATATAAAAAGCCAGCCACAAAGTCTACAACAATTCATTCAAGCGCAAAGAGGACCAGATCCTTGAAGATTGGTAGAAAAACTGCATGAATTCTTACCTGACTGTGGGAAAATTCCTGGGCCATCCCAGCACTTGCAAGTTGCTCAATGGATGGCATTCATTGATGGAAAAGAAGAAAATTATGCTTTCAAAAGCAGAATGGAGGAAAAAAACCCTCCACCACCCAAGCAAGTGCCAAAAACAGCCCCAGTAGTCAGCAGAAGCAATTCCAACATGAAAAAGCAGCCAAAAGCTCAGAACAAGGGAAAAGGCAAGGCACAAGCCAAAAAGCCTTACATCCAGGGTTACAGAATCCCAGAGATTCAGCAGGATGCCATGGAAAATGTATTGCAGATGGCCAGAACAATGATGGAATTACATGAAAAGGAGGAAGCCAGATTATGATATCAGAAATTATTTCTGACATTTTTGATGCTATCCCAGAATTGTATGAAACTATAAATGACATAAAAAGTCATATTTATGATAAAAATTGATCAATTTGGAACAATCTCAAAACAAATAACTTAATTCTGAGCCAAATAAATGAGACACTTACATGTTTTAAAATTTTTTTAAGAACAATTAAAGCTTCCAATAATCACAATTCATTTGGTAATAAGTTAAATGAACAATCTGCCATTATTAAAGAATTGAAAAACAAATGTTCTGAATTCAATGTTGATGACAGAATTGTAGCAAGAATAGAACAAGCAATAAGTATTATCAAAGAGGATCATAATAAAGTCCTTGATGACATTTCATATTCATTCACTGAAGAAAGACGTATACAATTGCCTTGAAAAAGTGCTTTGACACCTCACAACAGGAAGTATCAAAATTAAAAATGAAATTGAATTAATTCACTACTGATAATACTAGACAGACAAAAATATGGCAAGAATGAACACATAAGGAAGATATGTATAAAATTGAAGTAATAAAGTTAATACAGAGCTTCCAACATGAGTTCAAAAATTCTCAATGGTGTAACAACAGTAAAATAAATGATATTGAACAGTTACTGAACACCTTACCAAGAGTTTCTACACCTTTGTATCAGAATGAGTGAAAAAGAATTCCAACTCCACAAGTATTGGAGGCTGAGAATTCACAGTTAAAAAATGAACTTTCCACTTATTTTCATAACTTGGAATCATCATTGGGCCAAGCACTCTTGAAAAAAGTACAAAAACTTAAAGAATGGCCTCATTTCAGCAGTGAAGGAGAATATGACCATATGGAATTCATCAGAGGTATTGACATGATTAAAGAAGATTTTGAATTACCAGACATATTGGTAACAGCAAAATTTAACACCTTGTTTACAAGATCAGCCAACAGATGGTATATCAAATTAAGACAAGCACATGGACACCAAAGTTGGGCTTGGTGGAAAACCCAAATTATCAACAAATGGGCTAACAATGCTTGGAGATTTAAAGTCAAAACAGCCTTTGAATATGCCAAATTTAATGCTAATAAAGAGAAATCTTTACTATGGTTTTTCCAACAAAAAGGCAGATTAACAGCATTATATCCTTACATGTCAGAATTTATTATTCACAGAAAAATTCTAAGACAATGTGGAGGTGACTTAGAACATGCTGTCAAAAGCAGGACTACTGAACAATCTTTAGCAAAAGATATTATTATTATATTAGGAGAAGTAACCCCCAAAACCAGAATTGGTTCCAGTAGGGTGAATCTCAAAACAGGGTTTAGTACACCTTGGAAAGATTCTGTGGACAAAAATCCCAAAGAAAATTCCAATAATATGAAGTATAAATCTGAAAATATAATTAGGAAGTGCCATATTTTCCAAAGCACCACACATTTAGCTAATGCATGTCCCAGGAAGGGAAAAATCAATTAAATTGACATTGAAAAAGATCCTCATGTTGAAAAAGATGATGATGTAGAAAACTAAGATGATAAATCATCAATATTTTCTGAATCTTCAAAAGATATAGAAAATATCAGTTCCACTTTTGACATCATAGAATCTATTCCCACTTTCCAAAATTAAGAAATGGTCAACTTGATTTGTCAAAAGTTCAAGATGCACAACTTATGAAGACCAAACCAAACAGGGGGGAAGGCTATACAGCTGGTAACTCCTGTATAACAGAAGTAGTATTTGACAACAAACCCACTAAGCTTTTACTTGAGCCAGGAGCCTTCTGCTCTTGTGTTGGCAAATATTTTCTTAAGACTTGTGTACCAAATTTTGAATATCAATTATCAGAGATTGATGGCATAAAATTTAATAGTGAAAGTAGTCCAATGAAAGAATTAGGCATATTTGAGATTACTGTCATATTCCCACACTTGAATAGAAATCTGATAATCAATGTTGAATTTGTTGTTATGGAAAATTGCTCTAGTACCCATTTTATATTTGGAAATGACTATTCAATCATGTATGGAATAGACTTACATAATAACATGGACTGATACTTTACTGTTGGAGACAATAAGCATCAAAAATTTGCCTTTTTACCATTTAAAAGGAAAATTCCAGGAAGAGAAGTATCACCAGTCAGCTTAGAGTTGGAGAAATTCAAATCTGAACAGTTAAATGAAGCTTAACTAAGCCTTCATCTGACTGATAAATGGGAAAGTGAACTTTCTGCCCTTTTATATGACCACAAAGAATCATTTGAATCAGAAAAAGCCTTTGGGGGAAACTATTGGTCCTGAAGTTGACATCATTCTTAATATTGAAAGACATTATCAACCACTATTAAGGAGACCTGCATATCCAGCGAGTCCTAAATCAAGAGACACTCTGGAAATTAATATCAAAGAACTTCTAGATCTTGGTGTAATAAGGAAGGTTGGCCATAATGATGGGGTAGAAATAACTACACCAGTCATAGTGGAATGGCATAATTGCAAATCTAGAATGGTTGGGGATCTTAGAGCTCTGAGCACTTACACTGTTCCAGATAGGTACCAATACCAAAAATACAAATTGCCCTTACCCAGATATCTCATGCATTGTATATAAGCACTATGGATGCCCTTCAAGGATTTCATCAGACTGTGGTAACACCAACGGCAAGAAAATGCTTTAGAATTATTGTTCATTGTAGAGTATATGAATATTTGAGGATGCGTTTTGGTATCAAGAATGCACCTTCACATTTCCAAAGAATGATGAATGAAATATTCCCTGAAGAACTTTCAGAAGGATGGTTAATCATTTACATTGATGACATTACTGTCTGTTCCAAGACTTGGGAAGAAAATATATAAAGATTATGCAGAGTTTTGAACAAAATCCAATCTGTTAACATGAGAATTTCCTTGAAGAAATGCCATTTTGGATTGAACAAACTTAAAGGACTGGGACATGTAGTATCTGGTTTATCCCTTGGAATTGACATAAACAAAGTTGCAGCAATACTACTGAAACCCATGCCTCAGAACAAAGATGAATTCAGTCATTTTTGGGGTTTGCAGGATATTACAGACAGCATATTAAAGATTTTGCATTAATAGAAAGACCTTTTTATAAGTTATGTGACAAAGACACAGTATTTGAAATGACTGTTGACAGAGTCAAGGCCTTTGAATCTTTGAGACAAGCCTTGAAAACTGCTCCACTCTTACTGATGACAGACTTTAATCTGCCTTTTAAGCGTTATATTGATGCTTCAGGAGATGGGCTTGGTTCTGCACTTCATCATATCCAAATTATCAATGATAAACGGGTGGAAGGACCCATATGCTTCATATCCAGGCAAATCAAACCAACTGAAGCCAGATATGGAGCAAGTCAAATGGAGTGTTTATTCCTTGTCTGGGCCTTGGAAAAGCTAAATTACTTCATGTAAGGATGTGTTTTTGAAGTAATAACAGATTGTACCACTGTTAAGTCACTTTTAAACATAAACACACCTAACCGACATATGTTCAGATGGAAAAGAGCCATACAAAAGTATAGAGGCAATATGTCCATTTTTCACAAAGATGAAAATATTAATAAAAATGCAGATGGACTGAGAAGATGGACATTACCAAATAATATTTATAATCCTGCTTATGTTCCAGAAGAAGCTTCCCCAAAGATCCTAATAGAAGGAATCAATGTTACAGATCTGAACACCACTTTCTTTGAAGGAGTGAGAAACAGTTATACTCAGGATAATAATTGTAGCATTTTATTCCAATTAATTAGTAAAGACTGTGAAGACAACTCTTTCATTTCATACAATGAAGGAAGATTCCATTTACGGAATGGTATCATTTACAACAGAACTAAGCATAAATGTGTAATGACAGTTGTGGTCAGGTCCTTAATCAAGCTTGTACTTAAAGAATGCCATGACAGCCCCTTCTCAGGACATCTGTCTGAAGACATAACAAGTGAAAAGATAAAGACCTGCATATGGTGGTCAATGTGGCAGAAAGATGTTGCAGAGTGTTGCAAAAGCTGTGACAGATGTCAAAAGGCAAATAAATCTACTGGCAAAAGACTTGGAAACTTGATCAAGATCCAAGAACCCATCAGACCTTGCAAAATTGTCCATATGGATTGGGTAACTGGCTGACCACCAGGGAGTGATAGAATTTATAATGCTTTCCTAGTGATTTTTGACAGATATAGTAAGACTCCAATCTTTCTACCATTTCAAAAAGATGATAAATCCATGGATATAGCTCTTCTGATATGGAAGAGAGTAGTATCATGGACTGGCATATTCACAAAAATCATAAGTGACAGAGATCCCAAATTCACCTCAGCCCTATGGACAAAGCTTCATCAAGTATTTGGGACAAAGTTATCCTTCTCTACAGCCTACCACCCACAAACTGATGGGATGGCTGAAGGAATGATCCAAAACTTGGAGGACATGGTAAGAAGATTTTATGCATATGGACTTGAGGTTAAGGATTTTGACGGATTCACCCATGATTGGTGTACTCTTTTACCAGCACTAGAATTGGCATATAAGACATCCATTCATGCCAGTACCAATCAAACTCCTGCTATTCTAGAAAAAGGATGGAATCCCAAATTACCTCAGGATTCCCTGAGGAAAGATTTGGTTGAGTTACATCCTACAGCTGCTAGCTTCAAAGGAATGCAGACAAAGCTAGAAAGCATGCAGTAAGGCGCATAGAAGACTCATTTTCTTATGCCAAAGACAAGTGGGACTTCAAATTCAGAGATTTAGTACTTTTATCTAGCACTAACTTCAATAAAATCGAAGGATGTAAAAAGCACAAAGAACCCTTTACAGGAGCTTATTTTATTAAAGCCCTCAATGGAGAAAATGCTGTTTAAGTGGAATTATCTGGGGAACTTAGCAATAAGCATCCTACATTTCCAGTGATGTTGATAAAGCCATACAAATCTAGATATTCTGAAAAATTTCCTTTGAGGAATAAAAGTCCCCATGTCATACCTCCCATTGAATCATCTGATATTAAGAAAATTACCAAAGTTCTCAAAGAAAGAAAATTGAGAACCAATAAAGTAAGGGAATACCTTTTTAGGTACAGTGTGTCACAGGGGCTCTTCGAAGTGAAGAGGGCCTGGCACTCAGTAAGCTGGGACTCACTTATGGAGGGCTCAAAGATATGGTAAGAAGGAGTACACTTAAGAGTGTCAAAGATAAATTGCTAAAAGAATATATATAAGAAAAGAAGCAACAAGAGTAAGAGTAAGAAATAGAAGAGCCAACCACAAACAAGTCCAAGTCCACTGTTTCAACCTGTCAGAATGGAAAGAGAAGGGTTAATAAGGATATGGCCACCCAACTCATACTGTACAGGCAAAGAGAGAAAAGGCAAAGACTAACTTAAAATTAAATAATTATAATACCCAATTATAAGGATAAGAATAATTATAAAATAATAAAGAACTAAATTAATTAACTGGGGAAAAGTCCCCAGGGGGGAGAAAGAGGGGCTGGTATATGTGAGGATCACCAGCCCTGATCCGGAGGAAGAATTTTCATGAGAGTAATTGATGATTGAATTGAGTCTGACCAATACAGGTCCTGTACAGCTGTACAGAACCTGTACAAGAGGTGTGGTGTATTTGAGTGATCATACAGTTCCATATTGGTGTATTGAAACTGTAATGGGTGAATCCAACCTGTACAGGTATTGACAGGCTGTATTGATGTACCAAGCTGTATGCATGTTTCAGAATGAAGATTGCTGAAACTGAATGCTGATGAAGATGCTGGATTTGCTGGTTTGGGGTGTTTGAGTGGGTGTATGAATGAATACCCTTACCCATGATGGATGGTTGTTACAGTATCCCCCTCTTGAGACTGGTGGGCTCCTGAACACCATAATACCCTGCCACTGTTGAGTGGAATCTCAATATCCCCACATTTTTTCAAAAAAATTTCTTTTTTAATTTTCTTTCCCTCTTGACCATTATCCTGAAAATCCTTCATTACTTCTTCTCTGTCAAATTCAATTGATTCCCCCCTTTTTTCCAAGTTTGAGTAAGTATTCCACTTCAAAGTATGCATTTCTTTTCTTCTGATTCAATCAACCATGCCCTTGAGATGTGGCCTTGGGATATATCCCAGAATAAGGACCACTGAGCTCTTGTGCTCAAAAAATGATGCCCAATGAGTATATGAAGTGTACTCATTGGGAAAGGCTTAATCCATTGCAAAATTGAAAATATTTCCTCCAAGGGGTCTTGTCCCCATTACCCATGGAAATGGCCTCAACAGCCCTCCAAAATGTTTTGGGCTGTGGCCTTTACCCTGATTATTCTTGATATATCTTGATCTTTTATGGCCTTTTGGCCTTTTTGGGTGTTTTGGTGAATTTGGCCATATTTGGCCTTTTCATGCTTTTGGGGTCCTACGGTCCGCGGGCCGTACTCCGTGGGCCGTGGACCGTGGACCGTACGCCGCGGTCCATGGGGGTTAATGGAGGCCCCCTGGGCCCAAATTTGCTGGGGACCCAGGGTGACCAAGGGGCCCAGAAATGGCCCAAGCATAAAAGTTCACCATACATGGTCTGGACCCATTAATGGGGTCCAGGACCATCAACATCCTGGCCTCCCCAAAGTTGCAGGGGAGGCCCTTGGTGATGAGTTCAGCCCCAAAGGGGTATGAACCTTCACCATAGAGGCTTTGAGGGGGGGGCATAATTGAGTTATGGCCCCATTTCCTTGAGGTCAAATTCTTTTATCTTGATATGGAGTGGATTGATTCTGACGTCTTGAATCTTCTGCTTGCATATTCTTCAGTTATGAGTTCCAAACTGACTGAACTCACTGAATCTTCTCCTTCTGCACCGCCACCCTCTGTTCTTCATGGTTCTGGTGTCTTCAGTCAATTGTCCTCCCTTTCCATGGCGTCTTCTGGCCATTTTGATCCTTCCCAAACATATGATGGGTTCAGAGCAGTTGAAGTTCTTGATCCTGCCTGTACTGAGTGTTTGGCCAAGGGAAAGGATTGCTTTCAACATTACAATCCTCGATCATCAAAATGCCATTTTTGTTTTGTTGGGAAGAAGCCATGCCGCTGTACCGGATCGACTTTGTCCCAGGTCAGGAGACACTTATGGAGCAGGAAAGATGGGCCTTATGGGCAGAAATTCCCCATTCTTGAGGAGCCTACCCCTGATGCCACTTCTGGATTTTCTCAATGTGAGTGATTCGCATATTTTGATTGAATTGGTGCTGATAACTTGATGTAGTGACTGGTTCCAGGCAGAGGGATGTGGCCAGATGGACTAATGTTGGAGGGTCCATTCCAGTTGGTGGTAGGCCCATCCACTACAGCTCAGAAGTTCCAATTTCAAGGACCAATGCTGATGGAGTGGTGAAAGTAGTGAAGAAGCTAAGAAGAATTGTTGATTCCCCATCAGATCCAGATGCTGAAGGAAGTGATGAGTTGGATGGTGAAGAAGTTCAAGTTATTCCTCATTCCATTGGCCATCCATCCAGCAATTCCTCTTCTAAACCTCTTTCCAACACCAGATTCCAAAGTCAAGTCATTCCCAGTACTCCAAGAACCTTCCAACCAATGCTTGCCTCCATTCCTACAACCCTTCCTCCTCCTTCACCAACTACTTCCCACACCACCAGGCCTGCCTTGAATCCAGAAGTAAGACCATCCCCAGTTCAACAGCCCAGGAACTCACCCATAAACACCTCCCGTCAACTCCAACCTGTGGCCAGTTCCAGCAGAAGAAGAGATGGATTGTCCCCTCTGCCGTTTCCTGCCGCTCAAGTTTTTCAAAGAAGAGAACGTTGGCCTATCCGGGTTACCAGAGAAGATACCAACGCGGCTAGTGAAAGTCAAGATGCTGTGGCCAGATTGTTCAGGAGGGTTGATAGGAATAGCAGAGAGGTGATTATGTATGCCAATGACAGGACTATCCCAGGTACTGCTTCTGAAGAGATGGCTGCAAAATTTTCCTGGTATGAAGATGAGTTGATAAATGATTTCCAGAGAACTTTTGATGATTTGGGTAGAGATAACTAGTTTCCTTTTCCTTGTTTGTGTTTGGTTTGCCTTCTATCCCCACTCTCATAAATACTAAAAAATGAAAAAAAAATAATGGAACCTCCCAATACATGATTTGGGAGGGGATGCTGCTGCTTTAAGAAATAAAGAAAGAAAATTATACAAGTAAATAAAGAAAGAAAAATTAATAATAAGAGAAAATGAGAGTAAAGAAGAAATAAAGAAAAATCCTGATGGTTGGTCCTTCTTGTAGTGAGTTGCTTGATTCTGGCCAAAAAGTGTCTGAAAATGAAAACCAAGCATTTGATGCTCACAGAGTGGCCAAGGTAATGTTTTACAAGAAGTAGAACCCTCAGGGATGCATAACAGGAGATGGAACTTACTTTCATAACTTCCACTCCCCACCAAGCACCATAAAATTGAAAAGATTGCCATAAATGACTTCTGAGATGAATTGCCATAAATGACTTCTGAAAAGAATTGCTGTAAATGACTTGAAGTAATGAATGTCTTGAATTATGATGATTGGCATAAATTGAAAGGATAAAATGAAAAGAAAGAAAAGAAAACAAAGAAAGGAATATTTGGCCATATCTTGATAAGGTCCAAATCTGGGAGTATTGGTGTTGTATGCTTCCTGAACCTGTCCAAAGAATTGACAAGTGCTCACAAAGTGGCCAAGGTGATGCTTACAACAACATATGGGTAGAATTCCCCCTTAAAGGTGCATGCCAGGAAAGGAACTTACTTTCATAACTTCTTCTCCCCACCAAGCACCGTAAATCAAACTCTTGAGGTATTTGGACCAGGTTTGTCTGGATACAATGAGTGGAAGTCCTTGACAAGATCTGGTGAGCTGGTAAGGTTTGAAGCTGGTTCCCAAGTGGTTCTTTCAGGGTCTTCACTGAATCCTTTCCACTCTACAAGATACCATAATTTACCTCTTTTGAGTTTTGAGTCCAGAACCTGAGCCACTTCCCATTCTTCTTGCTGCTCCACTAAAACTGGTGGTGGCGGCAATTGATGACAATTTGGGATAGTTGAATGCTTGACTGGTTCTAATAAGGACACATGGAATACAGGGTGAACTGTCTTCCATTGCTGAGGCAACTTGAGGTGATATGCATGACTGCCAATCTTCTTCAGAACTTCAAAAGGTCCCAACCATCTTTCTGATAATTTCTTGGTGGGTCTAGTTGTCTTGATGTTCTTGGAAGCTAGCCATACTTTGTCCCCAGGTTGGAAATCAGGTGGAATTGCTCTATTTCTATCTGCATACTTCTTGAATCTCCTTATTGCTGACTCTAATTCTTCTTTGACAACTTGCTGTACTGATTGGAGTTTTGTTGATAACTTTCCAGCAGGTGAGTCTTGAGAAATATGGATTGAGTCAAAGCTGGGATTTCTTCCATAAATGGTGAAAAAGGGTGATTGCTTGGTTGATGAATGTTCTGCATTATTATAGGCAAATTCAGCCAGAGGGAGCCAGGTGTACCAGTCATCTTGATGATAGCTGACAAACATCCAAAGGTACTGTTCTAGTATCTGATTTACCCTCTCTGTCTGTCCATCTGTTTCAGGGTGAAAGGCAGTTGAGAGATCTCTTGATATCTTGAGCTGCTGACACAATTGAGTCCAAAATGATGAAACAAATAAGGATCCTCTATCACTGACAATACTGACTGGAAGTCCATGCTTGGAAAATACATGACTAATGAAGATTTGAGCTAAATCCAGAGCAGTGATTGTGCCATAAGTTGGAATGAAGATTGCCATTTTTGAGAATCTGTCCACAACTACTAAAATTGAATCAAAGTTGTTTGACAGTGGCAATTGAGTGATGAAGTCCATTGATAATGAATTCCAAGGACCAGACGGAATTGAAAGAGGCTTGAGTAATCCAAAATTCTTGTGATGAATGTTCTTGTTTCTTGAACATTGCTGACATGAGGACACATAGTCCTTAAAGAATTGATTCATGCCAGCCCAATAAAAATCCCTCTTGATGAGCTTGAGGGTCTTCTCCTGGCCAGGATGGCCAGCCAATGGTGAGTCATGACGCTCTTGAAGAATATTGAGTTGAAGTTCTTCATTGCTTGGGATTACCACTCTATCTTTGAATAATAATAACTTGGCTTGAGGTTCAAGAGAATAATCTGGAACTGATTCACCTCTTGCTAGTTGCTTGAGTATTTCTTTATAGTCTTTGTCTTGCCATACTTCTTTTTGAATCTTGTCCACTAAGTCTGAGAAAATTTCCACTTTGATTGAGAAGAATCTTGACTCTTGAATTCCATCTTGCTTAAGTACTTGATGAAAATTATGAGGATTCTTACTGATGAAGTCCACACCCCTCTCAGGGTACACGTCTTCCCGACGTGACAAGGCATCTGGTAAAGTGGCCAGCCTGCCTGGGCAGTAAGTGATAGTGAAATGAAATTCTGAGAGAAATTCAGCCCAATGGCCTTGACAACGAGTAAGAACTTTGGAAGACATGAAATACTGCAAGGAAGAGTGGTCTGTCAAGACCTCAAAAAGATTGGAAAGAGAAAGAAGAAATGCCCTCCAGCACTTGAGAGCCCAAACTATGCCAAGGAGTTCCTTGTCATGAATTTCATAGTTGAGTTCAGCTGGTAAGAGCTTGCAACTATCAAATGCAATGGGATGCTTTCCAGAGTCATTCACCTGACTCAGTATGGCGCCCAATGCTCAATCAGAAGCATCAGTCTCTACAATAGTAGGTAGAGATGGATTGAAATGGGATAAGATAGGAGCAGAGGTGAAAGCTTCTTTGAGTGCTTGAAACTGACTAAGAGCTTCCTCATTGAAGATGAAAGGAGAATCTTTTTTGAGAAGGGAAGTGAGAGAAGTGATTTTTTTGGAATATTTTTCAATGAAACGCCGATAAAAATTGGCAAAGCCAAGAAGGGATTGAAGAGCCTTGATGTTTTTGGGCTGAGGCCAATTGAGGATTTGCTGAACTTTTGAAGAATCCATCTTGAGGCCATCACTTGAAACAACATAGCCCAAGTATTCCACACTTGAGGCATGGAATACACACTTGGAGGCTTTGGCAAACAGATTATTGTCCCTCAGTCTTTGGAGGACAGAGGCCACATGTTTGACATGTTCCTCCTCAGAACTGGAAAAGACCATAATATCATCTAGATAAACCACAACAAACACATCCAAAAAATCTGCAAAGATATCATTTACTAGATTTTGGAAAGAAGCAGGAGCATTGGTCAAACCAAATGGCATGACCAAATACTCATAACTACCATATTTGGTTCTAAAGGCAGTTAAATGCTCATCCCCCTCTTTGATTCTCAGAAGGTTATATGCACCACGCAAATCTATCTTGGAGAAGATAGTGGAACCGTTGAATACGGTAAGAAGCTGGTTCATAGGAGGAACAGGGTATCTGTTCTTCCTAGTTACAGCATTGAGTTTGCGGTAGTCAACACACAAACAAAGACCTCCATCCTTTTTCTTGACAAAAAGGACAGGTGCTCCTGTTGAAGAGGAGCTTGGTCTAATGAAACCTTTCCCTACATTCACTGAAATGTAGGCCCGCAGTGTTTCTGACTCTTTATTTGATAATGAGTAGATAACACCAATTGGAGGTAGAAGACCCTCCAATTTGATATGGTGATCACAGGCACGGTGTGGAGGAAGTTTCTCTGCTTTCACCTTGGAGAATAAATCCAAATATTGGTGATAAGCAGGAGGAACAACCTTCAACACAGTTTCAATTTCTTCTGGCTCTTCCTCCTCATCCCACTGCTCCTCCAGGGATGCATGAAAAGATAAGGGAGGAAGGTCCATATCCCCTTGAAAGAGATGAAGTGAAGATATGGCAACATCTTCTCCAACATCCTTTATCTCTTCAAAGACTTCATCTCTTGATGGAAGTAATGACTGAGAGGGAATAATGGAAGGGATATGGACAGAAGAAGGAAGGGAAGGTGTCTTAAGTTCACCGACCAGAGCAACACTGTTGACAGCAGTGGCTAAGTCATTACTAGTAGAAGGAATAATACCACTAGAATCCTTATGATTAGAATCATAGGTGATCAATCCATTTTTCCAATCAATAATGGGATTAAAATGGTAAAGGAAATCATAGCCCAATATCAGGTCTTCTCCCTTGGGTGAATCTATGATAAAGAAGTCCCATTCAAAGCTTGGGAAGCAAGGCAAGTCAACTACCCACTTGTTATAATGGGTGATGAACAAGGCAGGGGATTCATTAGAATCCAAAATGAAAAGAGGAATCTTTTCAGGGAGCTCTGACAGAGTCAATGAGTACTTGAGAACAAAATTCTTTGCAATAAAAGAGTTTGTAGCACCAGAATCAATGAGAATACTATAAAAAATATCAGAGACAGAAGAGAAAATAAGAAATTTTAAAGATTTCTTGACACTAGTATTCAGAGTGCACAATTGTGCTCTTGAAGGAAATAAGTGAGAACCATTGAACACATCATGATTCCCACTCAGGCTTTTCCCTGCTTGCTAGGGAAGCCTCTTGATGATGACCCAGGCTTGTTCTGAGGTCTCTTGAAGCATTTTTCAATTGGGTGCTTTCCACCACAATAAGTACACAACCCCTCTTTAATCCTCCTCTCCTTTTCAGAACCAATTAATTTATTGTCCTTATTGAGGAGAGCAGCGTGGGGCTTGTCCTTTGAAGATTGGAATTGCTTGCCCTTCTTGTTCTTCTTCTGGTGAGACCTCTTTGAAGATGAGTTTTGAGGAGGCCGAGATTGATTGGATCCAATGACTGGAGGCTTCTTCTCTTGATTGCCACCCTTTTCTTTTTGCCTCTCATGATATCTTGTGTCTAATTCTAAGGTGACATCCATAAGTTCTTGAAGAGTATCAAAAGCTCCAGGGTGAGAACCCAACTGATCCAATAATCTTGATGCCAATCCTCTTCTGTAAACATGGATATAAGCTCTTTCCCCCCAATCTCCAATTCTTGACATTAAGCTTCTGAAATCTGCAATGTACAAGGAAACATGACCACTTTCCTTCATCCTCAAATTTTCCAACTCTTGTTCAGCTTTCCTGACTTCATTGGGGTCACCAAACAGAGTGAATAATTGAGATTCAAATAATGGCCAATTGATGAGGAGGTAGGAAGGGTCTTCATTGGAAATATTTGAGAGATAGGGTTCAATCCACTTTCCATCTCTACCAGTGAGAAAAGAAGTTGAGTAAAGAAGTTTCTTCCTGTCAGAGAAGAAATTTGCCGGATCATTATGGAAGATTAATTGACAGGTTTGGATAAATCCTCTCAATTTATGAGCTTGAGTACCATCAAAAGAATCAGGTGCCTTCATGGATGGAGTCTTGAAAGCAGGGGCTTTGGAATTGTCCCTGGGAGCAACTGCTTGAGTGAGTTGCCCCATGAATTGAGTAATCTGCTCCATCATCTTGAGGAGACTTGGATCAGTTTGAGAGACAAGAGGTTGACTAGAAAGGGCTAGATTAGAACCCTGAGGCACCTCTGGAGCATTTGCCAAGGCATCTGCCACTTCAGTTTCCCCAGAATCTTCCTCTTCCACAGACTCTTCCCCCTCTTCATCTTCAACTTCCCCTTGTCTTGCTCTTGCACCTTCAGACATGCCAGGGTAGCCACCCAAAAGTCCAGAGAAAGATCTTGGTCTTCTAGATTTCATTCCACCTCTTCTTGAGGGTGCTGCTCCTTCCATTGGTGGTCCTCTGTCCAAATTTTCACTCAGTTGATGAACTGATGGTGTGCGGTCAAGAGGAGCCCTTGCTGTAGGAGTGAGAACAGCTTGAATTCTTTGGGATCTAGTATTTTTGGCTGGGGGACTATGCTGAACTGGCATTTTGAATAAAATGAAATAAAACTTGATGATACTTTGAATAAAATAAGGCTTGACCAAAACAATCAAATGAGAATCTTGATGAACTTGAGAAATCAATCAATAATCTTGAAGTGAATCAATATGAATAAATCTTGAAGAGTGAAGATGACAAAGTCAAATTCTTATGAACAATCAATTTCAATCAATAAGTCAAATCAAGTCAATCAAAATCAAATCAATTAAGTCTTGAGGATTTCAATCAATATCTTCAAAAATCAATTCAATTTTCTTGAGGAATCAAATTCAAATCAATAAATCAAATCAAATCTTGAGGATAAATCAGCTATCTTGAGGAATTAAATCAAGTCAATCAATCAAATCAATCAGAGTCAAATCAAAGTCTTGAGGTGAAATCAATGTCTTGAGGAATCAATCAATAAGTTTGAGAAATTTCAAAACCAAAATCACTGAATACCCCAAATCAATAAAAATCCCTGAATGATGAATCAATTAACCTAAATAATTCCACTCAAATAACCTGATAAAACCTGAATTCAGACAAAAGAGAAATGAGAGTGATAAAAAATAAAATGGAATGGTCAGCAGAATTTCTAGAAATGAGAAAAAGAATCAATTTTCATTTTGAATGAAATGAATGAGATGAAAATTGATGAGAGAGAAAAATCATAGAAAATCATAAAAATCATAAAATCATGAAAAGGTCCCAATTGAAGAATGAGAGAAATGAATAAAGTGAATGAAAGAAAGAATCAAATATGAGTTAATTAATTTAATGTCACAGGGGCTCTTCAAAGTGAAAAGGGCCTGGCACTCAGTAAACTGGGACTCACTTATGGAGGGCTCAAAGATATGGTAAGAAGGAGTACACTGAAGAGTGTCAAAGATAAATTGCTAAAAGAATATATATAAGAAAAGCAGCAACAAGAGTAAGAGTAAGAAATAGAAGAGCCAACCACAAACAAGTCCAAGTCCACTGTTTCAACCTGTCAGAATGGAAAGAGAAGGGTTAATAAGGATATGGCCACCCAACTCATACTGTACAGGCGAAGAGAGAAAACGCAAAGACTAACTTAAAATTAAATAATTATAATACCCAATTTCAAGGATAAGAATAATTATAAAATAATAAATAACTAAATTAATTAACTGGGGAAAAGTCCCCAGGGGGGGAGAAAGAGGGGCTGGTATATGTGAGAATCACCAGCCCTGATCCAGAGGAAGAATTTTCATGAGAGTAATTGATGATTGAATTGAATCTGACCAATACAGGTCCTGTACAGCTGTACAGAACCTGTACAAGAGGTGTGGTGTATTTGAGTGATCATACAGTTCCATATTGGTGTATTGAAACTGTATTGGGTGAATCCAACCTGTACAGGTATTGACAGGCTGTATTGATGTACCAAGCTGTATGCATGTTTCAGAATGAAGATTGCTGAAGCTGAATGCTGATGCAGATGCTGGATTTGCTGGTTTGGGGTGTTTGAGTGGGTGTATGAATGAATACCCTTACCCCTGATGGATGGTTGTTACACAGTGACCCAACTTGTGAAGATGAATGGTTAGCACAAAAAGACATAATTGAAGCTACCAAACTTCTCAGAAAGCTCAGACACACTAGAAATAACAATATTAAAAAGTAATACTCTTATTTTAGGGGGAGGGAATGTGAGCCTTAGAGGTATTTTTATATACCAAAAAGAACACCAATAATAAAATCACATATAAATGAAAATAAAAGAAATTTATTTATATTATCAAAATAAAAATGAAATATAAATATAAGTTTAAATGTAAGAATTAAACTTGATTATAATTTAAAAATGAAATTACATTGAATTTGAAATTTTTTAAAACACATTTTTACTTGAAAAAATTAAGTAAAAATGAATTTTCAACAAAAATACCAAAATTACAATATTTTTGGGAAAAATTCAAATAAAAATAATCATACCCTTTCATCCTACAAATAAACTCATGAACATTGTTTTACCATTGGACTCCTCATAAAAAATAAGGTGGGGTCACCTCTGGGTAAAATTTCTGTGACTCAACTCTAAATAAGCTTAAATTAAGTTTTTAGTATTTGCTGTACAAAAAGTTGAAAATACTTCAAAAGTCAATTTGATTCACATCACATCTGGTGTTAACCATCAATTGTTGTGTTAAAATTGAGGTGTTGTGTGTAGTTTGAAAGATATGAGGAATTGAATTCTTTCCAATTGAAATGTCAAAATGTTTGCATGTATTACATAAGTTAACTTTAATTTACAAATGCGATGTCAATTATTGCAGTACATTTATTGTAAAACTCAATTGAATTAAATATGTAAATTACAAGTATAATACATGATGAGGAATTAAAGGAAAAATAAATTTTGGGGAAAGGAACTCTAGCTATAAGGGGGAGCCAGACCCCCCAAGTCCTTGCCGAAAGGTGTGATATGTCAAAATCCACACAAACGTTCATCACTTTTGGCCTGTAATTGAGTCACAGGGTCTGTGACTCAATTGATGATGAGATTTAGACACCAACTAGGGCATTTTTAACTGTTGCCATCATGGTAAAACTACCCTTAAGACAAAAGGATATTGATAAAAACAGCTGTAACTGGTTTATATGTCCCTTACACACATTATGACGTGTTTTGAAGGCTCTAGACCAGGTATTACTGTAGTAATGGCTTATTTAAGTGTCTAAAATTTCCCAAACCAGCCCTTTTATGGTCTAAACAAGGCTTCAATGAGACCAGAATTGGCTTTTCTGTTGTAAGAATTTTTTGCACAACTGACAACAGAAAACTTCAATTTTGGAGTAAGAAAATTGATGGCTATAAACGAATGTTGTCTTTGCCCCACTTTTCTCTTCATTTTAGAATCTTTTCCTTTTATAATTAGTTGAAACACTGTTTAACCAATAAATAAAATATTTAAACCACCATTTTCAAATCATATTAAGCCTTTTAACCACATGAAAAAATCATTATAATCAATTTTTGTAACTCTTATAACTATTTTTACCCCTGAACCACCCCATTAGTGAATGAAAGCATATTTCATCACTGTAAACTTTGTCACTTTATTTTGAAATTCACTCTGGTCACTTTTGGGCATTCTTTAGCTTTAATAATATTTTTAAAGACTTTTTTCTATAATTAATTTCTTGCAGTTCCTTGCTCAATTAATTCCAATTGAAATTGCTCTTGAAGAAATTTATTTTGAAGCCTTAAATGTCCCTGGTAGAGTATTTTTGGATAAATATTTCTTTTGGTAAAACAATCAATATTTATAATATTATTGTTTTATCCTTATAAGGTCAAAAACAATAAATATGGTGTGTTTTCTCTTAAACATACTTTTAATTACTATTTTTAATCAAACTTTTACCTTATAAAAATATTGAGGACAGGAAAAGTACTTGATTTTCAGTCAAAGTTTCGTATCCACACCTGACAATAATAATGAAATGCACTTCTTATAAATTTATTCAAATACCTATTCCACAAAAAAGAACTCATTTTTAACAGCTGTCTTCTTATATCTCATTTGTGGTAACATCTCATAATAAAATTCAAGAGATTAAACATCAAAAGTGCCAATGGATTTATTTTGCACTCAATACTTCGAAAATGGATAATTATTACCAATATTTAAGGAATGATAGCAATAGCCAGATATGATTAAGGAAGCTGCTCTTTTACAAAAGTAACAGCAACAATCACCAGAAAAACACCAATAAGGAGTGCACGAACCAGTGAGAGTTTCTTACAAAAATGAAGAGCAAGATCACCTTGAGGACAAGGGAGAAGGATCAATATTCACTAATGCTTGAGTTGATGGTATTAGTAAAAGAGGCATCCAAGTGCAAGAAGTGGTTGTAACTAAAAATGTTCTAAATATTACATATATTACTAAAACATTATTGTTTGAAAGTAATACTGAAGTCCCCACTCAGAGTAAAACAGCTCAAGAGCAATCCCGGAGTTATGTAAGTAGTGAAATTTTATGGCTAAATATGTCTGAGCTCATGGAATGAACATTTACCCATATAGTGGAATTGAGAAAGATGAAAAATTGCTAGAGGAAGAAAACTTCCTCAGAGACAAAAAGTCAAACAGACAAAAAAAATCTTGAACAGTTTTTTATAAGAATTTTAATTGACCAATAGAAGAATGAAACAGAGCTTGCATCTGCCTGTGACTCAAAACCAGAGCACAAGCATGACAGCAAAATACCATAAACTGATGGTAAAGCCAAGATACCACCAACACGTGGAGCTGAGCCAAACCAGATCAAAGGGTATCAAAAGAAAGAGGAAACTAAACTCTTTCCAAATATCCAATTCCCATGATCATAGGACAAAGAATAAAAAAGTTGTTCCTGCTCAAAGTTTTTCCTGCGCATAAACCTTAATTTTCACCTCTCATTTGAAATCCAGAGGAAGAGGCTCAACCCAAGCAAATGGGTATTCTCATTCAAGCTCTATGTCAGGGCTATCCAACGGTACTAGCCAAATTGATCTAACACAAAAAACTACAGAAGCTATGGCCAAAATAAGGCCAAATAAAGGTGAGTAAGATATTCACATCTCATCTAACTCCTACAGTATTAGTGTGAGATACTTAAATTGGGGTTTTTTGGAAAGAGAATAAACAGGGGTATCTGATGGTTCCATTACTTTCTCCATATCTGATCTAGAAGAAACATTATGGAGCAAACAAGCTCCAAACAGGCATTGAGAAGATGATATATCTGAATGGCAAAAACTGTACATGACATAACTTTGCCATATTTAATGTTACCCATACCAAATGAGGTACCGTTTTGTATATCCCATCCAGGGATATACTATTAAACTACCTTGAGCTCAATCTCTTCCAAACTGACATATTCATAGCAGTTTTAAGGTTAGAATCTCACAATTTGGTCAATACACATTTTCTGTGGGATAATATCTCATAAACATGATTATCAGGTGTCAAACAGACAAAGAGGAATTCTTTTACTTCAATACCTCATAGTAAGCTCAATACTGGGGTCCCATACAGGTTCTGTACAGAATTCTATGTGTCATACATGTCAGAAGAGGGCTGTATGGTCCCCAGATGAGAATTTAAACCCTGTATGGGTGAAAACTACCAAGATGTGGTTTCAAAACCACATCTGAGCCCAATACAGAGTATAAAGGCCTTGTGGAAACCATAAGCCACTAGTCTGAAGTGCAAAATTGTCACTTTATCCGCATGAAATGGTCTAGAGGATCTTTTCACCCAATTTCAGGATAAAAAGGGACCTATCTCTGCCCAAAAGGGGAATCTTCATCCTTCTCCTGAATTCCTACATAGTACAACTGTCAAAAATAGCTATACTCTTGGAAATAATGAGGTATAATTATAATCCTGATTATTGTAGACTTTATTATAATAATCCTATTGACAAATCTGTACCCAGGGATTTCAACAGCACTCACCACCACTAAAATCTTTGAGTAAAGCCCTAATATTTTTTTAAAATATTTTTTACATTATTTTCCATGTCACAGTCATAGTTTAAATTGTAAATATGGTTATTATCCCCTCTTGATAGAATCAGCCTGACAGCTTGGACAAAAAACACCAAATCAAGAGAGAAAGTGGAAGTCTCCAGAACAAAACTGATAGAACACAAATATGTGAAAAAACCCTTTAATGATATGGAGGAAAATGTGCCACATTCCCAAAAAAATACTATTCCTGGAGGAATCCGCAAGACTAGAACCCCCCATGGAAAAACCAAGAGGATAGAATTATAGGAACACATAAGTATGAAATATAAGCAGACAGTTCATACCAAGAAGGGGAAGGAATGCGATAATCTTATGGGGAAGGCCTCAATAAAATCCCAGAAAAAGCTAACTTGGAAAATTCTCAGGTACGGGAAGATACAACCATATGGATTTTGTTGACTGCATTGATAGTATACTAACTTATGTGCCTAGTATTCCGGATTATTAGATAACTTCCTGATTTAATACAGCCTTCAAAAATAATTCCAGCATATTTTCCAATTAGATGAAGTAAATAAATTACAGGAAACACTGAGTTAATTGAAAAACAAATGTTATCCTGAGGTACAGGGATGGCACCTGGGTATGGCAGAATGCTATGTGGTATAATAATGACAAATACACAGTGGAGGAAGATCCATTTAAGTCGTGTCTGAGACATTGCAAGATGCTGAAATCCATTGATATTCACACTTAAACAGAAATGAGGAATCATCAACTACTGGAAAGCTGCCAGGAGAAGTGGAGCATGCAGTAAAATGCAGTTGTATCAGGGTGAGTCTATGTCTTATTTAGATAAATGCAAATAAAGCTAGTACTATGAATGTGAAGTGGTCAAAATTGATTCAAAATACGCTAATTTTATAATAAAAGTAATAATGAAGATTTCTTAACTATTTGTTGCAGTAGTTAATTATCAATTCAATGTAATAGAAACTATGATAATTATTGACTATAATTATAGTTGATATATAATAATATCACTACTTTTGGATGAAATTTTTACAATGGGATAATATTAACATAAGATTATGAAGGTCTTTTGCAGTAAGGAAATACCTGCTTTTAGCTCTTCTTGGGACCTCGAAGGACTGGTAAGGGCTTCACGAATATTTAGAGTGAACATTTTAACTCTCAAGGCTGAATGCTGGGTCTAAAACATCAATTCTTATTTCAGTAGATTGAGAATTGTGTTTTTGGGACCACAAATGATCATTATAGATCAATAAAGGGTGAAACACTTTTCCACAGGCCACTTCATAACTTTTATGATGTCTCCAGGATGTGTGACAGACTGATATTAGTCAGCCAGGAAGAGATTAACCTTCAAAGAACTCTTGGTACAGGTTTGGTACAGACCATTATTGATCAAAAAACCTCCAACCAAGATATCTCAGTCAGTTGTTGAGATATCAAAAATCCACAAGCATAGGATTGAAAGGCTAGGGGATTCATTAAATTGGGTATGCTTTATTGTCAATCTTCTCAAAAAGAGAAGAATCTAGAAGGTCTTTGAGTTTTTTTATGTATTTTTGTGCATCAGTATGCAGCTTTGGAAGCTTGCAAGCCAGATTGTGTGTCAACTTGGATGATATAGAGATGTAGCGCTTTATGAGCTCTCAAATTTGGTATACTTAATTGTACAGATGCATGCATATATCAAAAGGATATAGCAGTTTCTTTATATTTATGTTTTTGGAAAAGCTGTATTTGGTTTTTTAAACCTTTGATCAAAGATATATTTGCCATTCTTTAAGGTAAAAAGGTGGGAGTTATCCCAAATTAGAGCACTTATTGAGATCCTTTATTTTAGTATACCTTTTTACAGTTTTGCACAAGCCCTCTTGGAGCTTTGAGGGGTTTGTTGTAGAAAAAGGTGGTGTCAGCCTAGGACTCAAAGCCAGAGCACAAGCTTGAAAGCCAAATACCATAAACCAATGGTAAAGCCAAGATACCGCCAAAACATGGTACTGAGCCAAGGTAGGTCAAAAGTTATCAAAGGAAAGAGGAAACTCACCTCTTTCTAAATATAAAAGTCCCATCATCACAGGACAAAAAATAACAAAGTTACTCCTGCTCAAAGTTGTTGCTTAGCATAAACCTTAAGTTTCATCTCTCATCTGAAATACAGAGTAGAAGTCTTAATCCCATTAAATTGGTATTCTAAATTAAGCTTCAAGTCAGGGCTATCCAATGGTACCAGCCAAACTGAGCTAGCACCAATATTACAGAAGTTATGGCCAAATTCAGGCCAAATAAGGGTGAATAAAACATTCACCTCGCATCTAACTTCTACAGTTTTAGTGTGAGATACCTAAAGTGGGGTCTTTTTGGAAAGAGCACAATCAGGGCTATCTGATGGTTCCATTAATTTCCCCATACCTTATCTCCAAAAAAGTTATAAGGTAAACAAGCTCAATACAGCTTTTTGCCTAAAACACGCATATGTACAAAAAGAATTGTGCATCACATAGCTTTGCCATATCTAATAATCATAATATAAAATGATGGACTATTGTGTAGGAAAAATACAGGGCTATGCACTGAACCAATTTTGAGGTTGATATCTCAAAAACTGACAAAGTTATAGCTTTTATAAGGTCAAAATCCCACAGTTTGGCCAATACAGCCTTACCATGGGACACTATCCCATAACTATGACTATGAGGTTTCAAATAGAAAAAGAAGCTTGTTTTTACTTCAATACCTCATATTTCATTTAATACTGGGATCCCATACAGGTTCTGTAAAGCATTCTACACCTCATACAAATCAGAATCAGGCTATGTGGGCCCCAGATGAAAATTTTCACCCTGTATTGGTGAGAACTGCCCAGATGTGGTTTCAAAACCACATCCGAGCCCAATACAGGCTTTTCAGGCCTTTTGCAAACCACAAACCTTTCCTAGAGAGTGAAAAATCTTCACTTCCTCTATGTGAAAGGTTCTAGCAGCCTTTTCACCCCATTTCAGGATAAAAGGAGGCCTTTTCACTGCCAGAAAAGGAATCTGCATCCTTCTCTTGAATTCCTATGTAGTAAAACTGTCAAAAAAAGCTATACTCTTGGAAAATACACAGGTTATACTATAAATCTTGGTATTCTAGTCTTTGTAATTGTAACCCAACAGGTAAAGCTACACCCAGGGTTTTCAATAGTGCTCACCACCATTAATTCTCATTAGTAAAGCCCTTTTTATCTTTGATTGAACCTTTTTTGAATAATTTTATCTGTTTCACAGTCATAGTTAAATTTGTGAATAGCCTTATTACATCTTTATCATAGACTCAGCCTGACATGTAGTATAATGGTATCTCCTGAAGTAGTAATGCAAAAGGAAAATAGATATTAAAATTTGATAGCTCTTATTGAGAGAATTGAAAAATAAAAGTTTGGTCGGTCTTGAATTAAACATGAATAAGTTAGAGGAGAGGGGAAATTAAGGTTTTTGCTTATTTTGGCCTATCTTTGACAAGGTATATATTTGTCATTTCTTATCCTACTGAGGTAGGTTTGGTATAACTTTATATGAGGAGCTTACCTCTTTATATCTATACCTTCATTGGATGTGTCTTTCTGATGCTCATAATACCATTAAATATGGTATTTGGATATCATGGTAGTGCTCTGTTTAGAGTCAAAGGCTTACAAGCTGCAACAAAGAATATTACCTTGATGATATTGAAAATACCCTACAAGAATTCAGGAAGAGGTCAAACATAGATAGATAGTCATCATAAAACATGAATACTTCCAAGAATACAATCAAGTTTTTGGCACAGTCAAAGGATAGACCTAGACAAAAGAGGGTAGAAAGATCAAAAACAGGGAATGTATGTCAAAATGGTGGATTATCTGACCACTATGCAAATAGATTACCAAAACTGAAAATTGAAATTTATTTCATAGTGGAAGAGGGGGAAGTGGGAGAAGAAAATTTGATTCTGACAGTAGGGAGAATGGCCAAAGGATAAATCATACAATGTTAATGGATCTTTGAAAGAGTACATAGGAGGGTTTTAAGAGGAAAACTCCTTGGAAATACAGGACATAAAGCTTGAATCTGGAATTTCCAAAGCAACTTCTTATGAAAAATAAAGTAGAGAGACCAAAAATTCGCAGTAATTTTTAGTAAAACCTACTAAAGGGATATGGTACATACATGGAAGTACAACAAAGCTGTGTCACTGAAAGAAACAACCATTATCAAAAGCATTTGGAATATTTGGGTAATTACACCTTATCTTGAAATCCATCCATTTGGAATGGTCATGGTCATGCAAAGATTGAATTCTGCACTGCTGGATAACAATCTCTGCCATTTACCATGCTTAATTTCACGCATGAATGAGGTTACAAGGCACTGGATCATTATCTCTGCAGCTTACCATGCTTATTCTCAGGAAAAGATTGCATTCTGAACCACTGCATCATCCTCTCCACAATTTACCATTCTTTTTCCCATGAAAACATTGGCTTCCACACTGCTGCCTCATCATCTCTGCAATTTGCCATGCTTGAGCTCACACAAAGATTGGTGTGCATGTGTTTTCCCACAATTATTTCTGTAAATTAATGGGCCTTCACAGTTGTTTTATGTGGACCGACAGGGCAATTAGTACTACAACAGCACAGTGAATATCCATTGAACACCTATGCTCATGCTCATGGAAAGATTTTGTTACACATAATTTACATTGGATCACTCCCATGCAAAATTAATCACTAAATTAATATCAAACTCCTCAATCCTAGTTTCAAGTGTTGAAATTTCCCCACAAGAGCATTTCATTTCAGGATCCTCTTGTCCCACCTCATCCTCAATTCCCAATTACCAATTCTCTCCACAATGAGAATTAAATGAGGTTCCATTACATGGCATGGGGTCAAAGTGGGATAAAAGTGACATTATTTCATAGTAAGCTTACAGAGCCATAGGGTTTGGTGGCTTGTTGGAATAAATTATAAACCAAATCACAGAAAAATGCCAAGTGGCTCCCCCAACATGTTCTGAGGGGTCAATTGGTGAAGATATTGACCATGTTGCGGTTGGGGTTTAAAACCTTATATATACAAATTGAAAACTAATAAGTGGTATAATCAAAAGTGAAATTGTGTGTTTCATTTCATATAATTTAAATAGAACACTTTTCTTAATATTTACCTCACAGGGGCTTAATAGTAGAGAAATTTACTTTAGTAGATTTCTAACTAGTGAATTTCATTCCATTTTTCAAAGGGGAGTGATTTCATTTCAATGATATTCAATAATTTGCAAAACATCACCTCCTCAAATCTCTTGACAACTAGGATTTTTCACATGAATTAGAGTGAAATATGTATTTATGAAAGGTTCCAAGGCTTGAGATGGGAAGGTTTTTTTTCAGTGAGCTTGTGGTTCTAAAATTATTTTTCTCTAGAAGATGACTTCAATATTGAACTGATTGAAATTGAAATTCAACTTCCTTTTTTCCCCAACCTTTCCCAATTTCCCCAATGTTGATATCACCTAAAAAAGAATGAATTAATAATATCTCTAATTTAATTTATTTGTGCCATCATCTGAACTGTTGCCTTTTTTATTCAATTTTTCTCTTTTTATTCTACAATTGGAACTGAACTTATGCATCAATTTGTTGCAATATATATCCTCAATAAACTTCCTACTGTATTCCCTAACCAATGCAATGGACCCCAAGACTTTGAACTGAATTAAATAAACTACCAACTTCTTCCCTCGAGAGTGGAAGTGAATTCTATTAGATGTACAGCAGAAAGGGATTAGGCATTTAAGAAGAGATTCTGGAAGCTGATAAAAATAAAGATACACCAGTTCTTCCAGAATTTGACCATAAATTAATTTTGAATGTCTCTCAAAACCTGATAATTATTTTAAAGCCTTTATTGCCGCTCAGCCTACAAGGTGTAATTTCTTTGAAAACCTATGAGAAGGAAAAGAATGTTGGAACTTGTTAACCAATGAAAGATGTTAAAAGAGATGAGGTAATTTCCAGTGGTGAGGTTGAAATTCTGTCAAAGGAAAATTTTTTCTCAAACCTAAAACAAAAATACCCAGGCTGGAAAAATCCAAAATGCTGGTAAGACTTGTGATCAGGTATGGAAAAGAATTGGTTAATAAATGAGCCCCCTCAAGATGGATTTGAATAGTAATTCCATTAACACTCGCAGGCCAAATTCAAAAACCATCTCATTTCAATATATGAAGGGGTGTGGGGGTGTAGAATTTCTACCTGAAAGATTTTGAATTGTGATTAGAATTTCAGGAAAATTTTTACGAAAAAGACCAAATATGAAATACACCAAACAAACAACAAAATATTCTATAACTTAGAAGCAGAAAAAGGTTCTCTTGATCAAGGTGATTACATTATCAATCTTTAAGCTGACCATAATGAGAATGAAGCTCTAAAAAATGAAACCCCCAAACATTAAATGAAGCAATAAATTTCTAAACCCCTCCTGCCTCTCCTCAAAATCTTCATTCATCCCAAGAAATGAGAAGCTTAAAAATGATCCAAGGGGTGGAGATATGATTGATATAATTCCTGAGCCTCACCCAAATGCCTCAACCTCAGCTAATGATGGAGGAATTTTTTTATCCTGAATAAAATAATTTGAAAAGATTTTGAATTCTAATCAAAGTATGACTCAATAATCATGGAAAGGAGGGCTTGATAATATCAATAGTATTTACAAAAATGGGACAGTTTACCAAAACTTTCTGCTGATAACATCTTGCCTGTTGGTATTGAGGTGATAAGTAACCAAGAGTTTAGAATTTTGGACTGGCTTGAGAAGCTGGAGAATTCAGGTGAGTTTTATCTTTGTGAATGATACTTGGAGATTTGGTTGTTGACTTATTTAATATAAATTGAAATATATAGGATTGTATTTTTGAAAGCAAGTGAAACCCAAGAATTTTTAAGTAAAAAAATTTGGAATCTCAAATTGATGAACGAGTGGTAAAAACTTTGGATAATCTCATAAAATATGGCCACTCCTACTTCAAGATGGTTCAGAGCCTTCTTTATCTCTTAAATAAAATTAATGATTTTTGGGCAAATGTTATGGTTTACTCCATGAGTTTAGTCTCATAAAATGTGATTGTGCCCAAAAAATATGTAGCACCAACAACAGATCCAACCAATCCTCTAGGAATAAAATGGGTTAACTTGGAATACCTTGCCCCCTGCCTAAGTAGATAGAAGAAATGTGAAAAACATGTCAGCCCATGGGTAAGGTTTGTTTATGAAACTATTGATAATAGTCATAAATATCAAGAGTACTATGAGCTTACTCAGTATGAAATATGATATAATTAGATATTATAACCACAAATTGATAGAATTATTCAAAAGAATTATATATAAAAGAAGAATTCAGTTGTTATTCAATAACTTAAAAATAAAAAATATTAATAATTATAATAAATTATAATTATTCTATTATTATTATAGTCACCAACAGTTAGAATAATAAGAATGTATAAAGCTCTTAATGAGGCAATCATTCATGAAAAGAAGTAATATTCACCCAATTTACAAATAATATAAAGATTATTTATAACAGAAATATTACACACACTGTTCAGAGATAAATTATAAAGAAAAATACTACTTAAAAAAATTAATACTAGAACAAAAATGTATAGAATTTTGGAGGAAATTTACTCATAATATTTATTTAATATAACAAGTCAAACAGAAACTGTTTTGATATTAAGTAAGGTTCATCAGCTAAACCCACACCAAAAATCAATATTATAAAAGTTAAAACAGATTTATATGATAAAATATAAGATTTAAGCATTTTGAAGAGGAATTTATGAATTTTAAAAGATATTTAAAACAATAATTATATATAATAAAATGTATTATTGGTGACTAAAACAATACTCTAATTTATCTGATTTCAATTCTTTAATTTAAAATTGATAAAGAATAAAATACTTGAAAAAAATTTAATAATAAGATCCTATATTTAATAAAACTTCACCTGTTTAAATGTGTAAATATATTGGAATGATAATTGGTTATTTGCAAAAACAGTGATGTTTAGGCTCTTTTTATACCTTTGGAGAAGCTTGCATGATTCATAATGGATATAGAGGGAATGTTTGGGTTGAAACTGAAAAACCATTATTAAAAATAAGGTTCTTAACTTAAGTTAACTTGTTATAAATTGCAATTGAGAGCTACCAGTGTTCTTCTTAACTCCAAGTAACTTCATTACTCTTTTGAAATAACTTTTTTAAGTTGAAATGTAAAATAAATCTGTCTATATTAAGGTTAATCACATGAGAAACTTAAAAGTAAATTTTCAAGAAGAAATCTCTTAAACTAAATTTTCCTTCCACTTTGAAAGAAATATTAATTTTATGAAAGAATAATGAAATAAGTTGATTTCAATAATAATCACCAAGAATCATATTGGGAAAAAAACTTCAAAATCAATTTATAATCAGCTATAATTCAAATGTATGCTGTGTGAGATTTTGAAGAAAATCTGTTAAGAATTGGATTTTTGGTGAATTTTTCAAGTTATTGCTATTGTTCCCATTAAAATAGCAATAAACACCAAACAATAACTTTTGATAAGTTTTAAACACTTAGATATCTAAAGTTTCCAGCTTATTTAAGATTTGAGAGTTCTTAAAGTCTTGATTAAAAGCTTCCATATTGGTATTTAACCTTTGGAAGTTTGGAATTCCTGTCCAAATTGGCATTAAACCAGTTTAAACTTTAAGCTTGGATCAGAGTCTAATCTTGAAGATTAAATAGGGTTCAAAATCCTCCAATACAGGTTGAAAACCTTAGTTGAGTCCTCTCAGATCCCAAAAGCTGGGCACCCAAGCTCTATTTGATCTTTTTCCTATGTCCCACCTTTCTTCATGAATTTTTCCCTTTTAATTATGTAAATTCTTACTATGGCCTTAAAGCACTTTAATTGAGCTCACATAGGATTTACATTCTGTATGAAAAATACTTAGTGTATTCAGTAAATATAAACAACACCTCAATTGAAACCAAAATTTTGTTACGTTTGGATAAACCTCCTATGACTTTAGTTTGAGTTTTTTTATCCAAAATAAAGTTAAGTTTAGTCTTTGTTATTTTTTATTTTAGAATGCATTTATAAGTCTGCTAAAGAAAAAATCAACCATATAAAAGGCTATTTGTTTCCTTATGGGTATTTCATACATATCTAACAGGCTCCCATTCCAAACAACAAAAAGAATTGTACTACAATTTTTCATTGAATGGTATACCCCAAATTGAATTGGGGGAGTATAATCCAAGGTTCAAGCTCTCTACTGATACTTTTTCACAGGGGCTCTTTGAAATGAAGAGGGCCTGGCACTCAGTGAACAGACTTACTTATGGAGGGCTCAGAATAAAATACTCAATGGATAAGAGTAATAAAATAAGAGGATAAATTCCTAGTCATAAAATAATAAGCATTAAAAGATATGAGAGAAAAACAAAAGCAATAATAAAGAGCCAACCACAAATAATCCTGTACCACTGTTTCAACCTGTTCAGAAAAGAGAAGGATTAATAAAGGATATGGCCACCAGGACTCTACTGAACAGGTGAGGGAAGGCAAAGACTAAATTAATAAATAATAAAATAATATTTCTTAATGAGAAATAAAATAATATTAAATAATAAATCCAATATTTTAATTAACTGGGGGAAAAACCCCCAGGTGGATGAAGAGGGGCCTGTATATGTGAGAAATACCAGCCTTGGAGTTTGAGTGTTGAGATACTTGCCTGTATGCTGGAAGAAGTTGGATGTGGGATTGAATCCTGTATTGGTGAATCCAATGCAGGTTATACAGTCAATACAGGTATTTGCGCCTGTATTGATGACACGCCTGTATTTGGTGAATCCTGTATTTGGGTCTTGCCTGTATGAAACTGTATTGAGGTCTGAAAACTGTATTTGGAGATTGTTGAATGAAACCCCCTTGCTGATTGGGTTTTGAAGGGTATCAATAAAGTAATGATTGTTGAAGATGATTGGTAATGCCCCTGCCTCCTTGGCTGCGACATTATCCCCCTCTTGAAAGTGGTGAGCTCTGAGCACCATAAGTATATTGAGTCTTGACGAGCTTGCAATCAATCCATACAGTTCTTTCCCCCAATTTCTTAAATTTATCCCATTAAACTTTCTTCTTCAATCAATACTCAAACAAAATCTTCAATTGATCACTTGTAGGTATTTTTCCCTTAATCTTGATTCTGAATTCCTTCTTTTCCTTCAAAATGCCTTCATTCTTCTTAAAATTTCTTCATTCCTGTCTTGAGTGTCTTCACCAAACTTTTCTTGAGTCCTCAGGGCTTTTGAAAAGTGGGTGACCTGGGCTTATGTCCCCAGAACACCTGATTTAATCATAACTTGAATCTTGAGAGTGTTGGCATAAAATGGCCAATACTTGAGGTTTTGGACCATTTCAGAAGTCCTGGCCAAAGTCCTCAATTTTGTGATTAAAGGGGTTTTGGCCAATTTGTGCAAAAATGTGCAAAATGTGCAAATGCGCATATATGCCATAATGTCATATATTGGTGAAAAAATTGCAAAAAAATGATTAATGATGAAAAAATGGCCTTATAATGGATTCTGGCCATTTTGCACATTTTTGCGCAAAATGTGCAAAGTGCGCAAATGCACAATTATGATGAAATGGGCCAAAAAGGCCTTTTGAAGCCTTTTGGAATGATAAAGAGGCCTTTTGCGCAAAACGGCACAAAAGTGCACAAATTCACAAAATTGCGCAAATTTGCCAATATGCATAATTAAGCATATTTTGATGAAAAATGATAAAAATGAGCTATTTTGAAGTTTTGAGGTCTGATATGGCCATTTGTGCCAAAGTGCATAAATTCATGAAATTGGCCAATTGGGCCATTTGAAGAAGTTTTTTTCATTTTGATCTTGATTTCTTCTTATCTCCTCCTTGACTGGTCAATTGCCATAAATGCCTTGATGATTGGGTTTTGGCCTTCAATTTTGATCTTAAGGCATGAATTTAAGGCTGACTTGAAGGAATTTTGATGAGGGTTATCTGTAGCTGGTCTTTACCATTACTAGTGTTTTGCTCTTTGATTATTGAATGAATTGACTCCCCAAACATGATATGGGAGTGATTACTACTGCTTTTGAAATAAGCAATAAAAATAAAAATAAAACATACAAGTAAAAGAAAATAAAATAAAATAAAAATGAAAAAGAATTGAGAGAAAAAGAGAGTAAAGAATTAGAAATAAGAAAACTTCTGAGGATTGATCTTCTTGTGGTGAGTTGCTTTATTTTGGCCATAATTTTTGCTGAAGAGATAAAACCAAACATTTGATGCTCACAGAGTGGCCAAGGTGTTGTTTTACAAGAAGTAGAACCCTCAGAAATGCATACCAGGAGATGGAACTTACTTTCATAACTTCCACTCCCCACCAAGCATCATTCATAATAGAATAGAAAACTTTGCCATAAATGAATTTGAGTTAAAGAATGTGTTGAATAAGATTGAATGGCATAATTCAGAATAATATTTGTGAAAGAAGGAAAAAGAATAAAAAAGAAAAAAGAGAATTTGGCCATATCTTGATGAAAGGTCCAAAATTTGGGTATTGATGTTGCAAGGCCTTCTAAACGTGTCCCAAGAAATTGATAAGTGCTCACAAAGTGGCAAAGGTGATTCTTACAACAAATTTGGGTAGAATACCCCCTTAAAGGTGCATGCCAGGAGAGGAACTTACTTTCATAACCTCCAATCCCCACCAAGCACCATAAATCAAACTCTTGAGGCATTTGGGCCAGGCTTGTCAGGATATAAGGTGTGAAAGTCCTTGACAAGGTCTGGAGAGTTGGTAAGGTTGGCAGCTGGTTCCCAAGTTGTTCTTTCTGGGTCTTCACTGAATCCTTTCCACTCAACTCAATACCATAAAGAACCTTTCTTGAGTTTTGAGTCCAGAACCTGAGCCACTTCCCATTCTTCTTGCTCTTCAACTATTACTGGTGGTGGTGGCAATTGATGTCAATTTGGGATAGTTTATTTCTTCACTGGTTCTAAAAGGAAATGTGGAAAACGGGGTGAACTGACTTCCATTGTTGAGGCAACTTGAGGTGATATGCATGGCTGCCAATCTTCTTCAGAAATTCAAAGGGTCCCATCCATCTTTCTGAGAGCTTCTTGGTGGGTCTTGTTGGCTTTATGTTCTTGAAAGATAGCCATATTTTGTCCCCAGGTTGGAAATCAGGTGGAATTGCTCTATTTTTATCTGCATACTTCTTAAAACACTTTATTTCTGACTCTAACTCTTCTCTGAAAACTTGTTGTACAGATTGAAGTTTTGATGATAACTTTCCAGCAGGTGTATCATGAGAAATGTGAATTTAATCAAAGCTGGGATTTCTTCCATAAATAGTGAAAAATGGAGACTGTTTTGTTGATGAATGTTCTGCATTATTATAGGAAAATTCAGCCAGAGGGAGCCAGGTTTGCCAGTCATCTTGATGGTAACTGAAATACATCCGAAGATACTGTTCTGAAATCTGATTTACTCTCTCTGTCTGTCCATCTGTTTCTGGATGAAAAGAAGTTGAAAGATCTCTTGATATCCTGAGCTGCTGACATAATTTGGTCCAGAATGATGAAACAAATAAAGAAGCTCTATCACTGACAATACTGACTGGAAGTCCATGTCTGGAAAAGACATGACTAATAAAGATTTGAGCTAAGTCCAAAGCAGTGATTGTTGAATAAGTTGGAATAAATATTTCCATTTTTGAAAATCTGTCTATAACTACTAAAATTGAATCAAAGTTGCATGACAAGGGCAATTGAGTGATAAAGTCCATTAATAAAGAATTCCCAGGACCAGATGGAATTTGAAGAGGCTTGAGTAGCCCAAGCTTCTTATTGTGGATGTTCTTGTTTCTTGAACATTGCTGACATGAGTACACATAGTCCTTGATGATTTGATTCATTCCAGCCCAATGGAAATCCCTCTTGATGACCTTGAGGGTCTTCTCCTGGCCAGGATGGCCAGCCAACGGTGAGTCATGACGCTTTTGAAGAATGTCCGATTTAATTTCATGATTGCTTGGAATGACTACTCTATCTTTGAACAATAATAATTTTGCTTGAGGTTAAAGAGAATAGTCTGGGACTGATTCTCCTCTTGCTAATTTCTTGAGGATTTCCTTATAATCTTTGTCTTGCCATACTTGTCTTTGAATTTGATCAACTACATCTGAAAACATATCAAATTTTATTGAAAAGAATCTTGACTCTTGAATTTCATTTTGCTTGAGAACTTGATGAAAATTTTGAGGATTCTTGCTGATGAAATCCACCCCCCTCTCTGGGTACACGTCATCCCGGCGTGACAAGGCATCTGGTAAAGTGGCCAGCATGCCTGGGCGGTAAGTGATGATAAAAGGGAAATTTAGATAGAAATTCAGCCCAACGGGGTTGACGACAAGTAAGGACTTTAGAGGACATAAAATACTTAAGAGAAAAATGGTCTGTCAAGACCTGAAAGGAATCAGAAAGAGAAAGGAGAAAAGCTCTCTAGCGCTTGAGAGCCCAAAATATGCCAAGGAGTTCCTTGTCAAATGCAATGGGATGCTTTCCTGAGTCATTCACCTGACTCAGTAAAGCACGCAAGGCATAATCAGAAGCATCAGTCTCTACAATAGTTGGTAGAGAAGGATTAAAATGATAGAGAATAGGAGCAGTGGTGAAAGCTTCTTTCAGTATTTGAAATTGACTAAGAGCTTCCTCATTGAAGATAAAGGGAGAATTCTTTTTAAGGAGGGAAGTGAGAGGAGAGATTTTTCTGGAAGAATTTTTAATGAAACAACGATAAAAGTTGGCGAAGCCAAGAAAAGATTGGAGGGCCTTGATTTTCTTGGGCTGAGGACAATTGAGGATTTGTTGAACCTTTGAAGAATTAATCTTGAGGCCATCACTTGAAACAACATATCCCAAGTATTCCACACTTGAGGCATGGAATACACACTTGGAGGCTTTAGGAAACAAATTATTGTCTCTCAGTCTTTGGAGAACAGAGGCCACATGCTTAAAATTTTCATCCAAAGAGCTAGAGAAGACCATAATATCATCTAAGTACACTAAAACAAAAATATCCAAATAATCTGCAAAGATATCATTCACAAGATTTTGGAATGAAGCTGGAGAATTGGTTAAGCCAAATGGCATAACCAAATACTCATAACTACCATATTGGGTTCTAAAGGCAGTTAAGTGCTCATCCCCCTCTTTAATTCTCAGGAGATTATAAGCACCACGCAGATCTATCTTGGAGAAGATGGTAGCACCGTTGAATACGGTAAGAAGCTGGTTCATAGGAGGAACAGGATACCTGTTCTTCCTAGTGACAGCATTAATTTTGCAGTAGTCAACACACAAACAAAGGCCACCATCCTTTTTCTTAACAGAAAGGACAGGTGCTCCTGTTGAAGAGGAGCTTGGCCTGATGAAAACTTTCTCTACATTCTCTGAAATGTAGGCCTGCAGTGTTTCTGACTCATTCTTTGATAAAGAGTAGATAACACCAACTGGAGGAAGAAGACCCTCCAGTTTGATATGATGATCACAGGCGCGCTGCGGAGGAAGTTTCTCAGCTTGCACCTTGGAGAATACATCCAAATATTTGTGATAAGCAGGAGGAACAACCTTCAACACAGTTTCAATTTCTTCTGGCTCTTCCTCCTCATCCCACTGCTCCTCCAGGGAGGCATGAAAGGATAAAGGAGGAAGGTCCACATCCCCTTGAAAGAGATGAAGTGAAGATATAGAAACATCTTCTCCAACATCTTTTATCTCTTTGAAGACTTCATCTCTCAATGGAAGTAATGACTGAGAGGGACAGGTGGAAGGGATATGGACAGAAGGACGAAGGGAAGGTGTCTTAAGTTCAGCAACCAGAGAAACACTATTGAAAGAAGTGGTAAAGTCATTACTAGTAGAAAAAATAATACCACTAGAATCCTTATGACTAGACCCATAGGTGATCAATCCATTTTTCCAATCAATAATGGGAATAAAATGGTAAAGAAAATCATAGCCCAATATTAGGTCTTCTCCCTTGGGTGAATCTATGATAAAGAAATCCCATTCAAAGCTTGGGAATGAAGGCAATTCAACAACCCACTTGGTATAATGGGTGATGAACATGGAAGTGGATTCATTGGAATACAAAATGAAAAGAGGAATCTTTTCAGGAAGCTCTGAAATGGTCAATGAGTACTTAAGAACAAAATTCTTTGCAATAAAAGAGTTTCTAGCACCAGAATCAATGAGAATACTATAAAAAATATCAGAGATTTAAGAAAAAATAAGAAATTTTGAAGATTTTTTGACACTAGTATTCAGAGTGCACAATTGTGCTCTTCAAGGAAAGAAGTGAGAACCATCAAACACATTATGATCCCCACTCAGGCTTTTCCCTGATTGCTAGGGAAGCCTTTTGATGACCCTTGCCTATTCTCAGGCCTCTTGAAGCATTTTTCAAATGGGTGCTTTCCACCACAATAATTGCACAAGCCTTCTTTAGTCCTCCTCTCCTTTTCAGAACCAATTAATTTGTTGTCCTTATTGAGGAGAGCAGAATGAGGCTTGTCTTTGGACACTTGAAAATTCTTCGCCTTCTTATTCTTGTTGTGATAAGGCTTCTTTGATGATGGACTTTGAGGGGGCTCAGAGGAGTTGGATCCACTGATTGGAGGCTTCCTCTCTTGATGACTAAGTTCACCAACCAGAGCAACACTGTTGACAGGAGTGGTAAACTCACTACTAGTAGAAGAAATAATACCACTAGAATCCTTATGACTAGAATCATAGGTGATCAATCCATTTTTCCAATCAATAATGGGATCAAAATAGTAAAGAAAATCACAGCCCAATATTAGATCTTCTCCCTTGGGTGAATCTATGATAAAGGAATCCCACTCAAAGCTTGGGAATGAATTCAAGTCAACAACCCACTTGGTATAATGGGTGATGAACATGGAAGTGGATTCATTGGAATACAAAATGAAAAGAGGAATCTTTTCAGGAAGCTCTGACATGGTCAATGAGTACTTGAGAACAAAATTCTTTGCAAGAAAAGAGTTTGTAGCACCAGAATCAATGAGAATACTATAAAAAAATATCAGAGATTGAAGAAAAAATAAGAAATTTTAAAGATTTCTTGACACTAGTATTCAGAGTGCACAATTGTGCTGTCAGCTTGTGACTCAAAACCAGAGCACAAGCATGACAGCCAAAATACCATAAACCAATGGTATAGCCAAGATACCACCAAAACATGGAGCTGAGGCAATTCAGCTCAAAAGGTATCAAAAGAAAGAGGAAACTCACCTCTTTCTGAAAACATAAGTCCCATCATCATAGGACAAGAAATAACAAAGTTATTCCTGCTCAAAGTTATTGCTGAGTCTAAACCTTAATTTTCACCTCTCATCTAAAATCTAGAGGGAGAGGCTTAACCCCATAAAATGGGTACTCAAAATGAAGCTCTAAGCCAGGGCTATTCAACGGTACCAGCCAAACTGAGCTAGCACCAATATTACTGGAGTTATGGTCAATTTCAGGCCAAATAAGGGTGAACAAAACATTCACCTCTCATCTAGCTTCTACAGTTTTAGTGTGACATACTTGAAGTGGGGTCTTCTTGGAAAGAGCACAATCAGGGCTATCTGATGGTGTCATCCATTTCCCCATAGCTCAACTAGAACAGATGTTATGAGGCAAACAAGCTCAATAGAGCTTTTTGCCTATACCACGCAAATGTACAAAAATCTTGTACATGGGATAACTTTGCCATATTTAAAGATACCCATATCAAATGAGGTATCATTGTGTAGAGCACATACAGGGATACACACTGAACCAATTTTGCGATTGATATCTCAAGAATTGACAAAGTTATGGCTGTTTTCAGGTCAGATTCCCACCTGCTGTCATATACAGCCTTACCATGGTATAATATCCTTTAACCATGAATATGAGGTGTCAAATAGACAAAGAAGCTTGTTTTTACTTCAATACCTCATATGTCAGTCAATACTGGGGTCCCATACAGGTTCTGTACAGCATTCTACGCGTCATACACATCAGAATCAGGCTGTGAGGTCCCCAGATGAAAACTTCCACCCTGTATTGGTGAAAACTCCTCAGATGTGGTTTTAAAACCACATCTGATCCCAATACAGGTTATACAGGCCGTTTGCAAACCACAAGCCAGTACTAGAGAGTGAAAGAATCTTCACTTCCTCCATGTGGAAAGGTCTAGCACCCTTTCCACCCCATTTCAGGATAAAAAGGAGGCTTTTCACAGCCAGAATTGTCTCCTCATCCTGCTCTTGAATACCCTACATAGTAAACTGTCAAAAACAGTTTTACTCTTGGGTAATAACCAGGTATACTCTTAATTTGAGGTATTACAGTCTTTATTATTGTAACCCAACAGGTAAAGCTGCACCCAGGGCTTTCAACAGCGCTCACCACCACTATATTCCTTATAGTAAAGCCCTCTTATTATTAAATTAAACCATCTTTAACCCTTATAAAATCTTTTAAATCTTTATTTACCGTGTCACAGTCATAGTTAAGAGTTGTAAATACTGTTTAGTACTCTCATCATAGACTGAGCCTGACATGTGCTCTTGAAGGAAAGAAGTGAGAACCATTGAACACATTATGATCCCCACTCAGGCTTTTCCCTGCTTGCTAGGGAAGCCTTTTGATGACCCTTGCTTATTCTCAGGCCTCTTGAAGCATTTTTCAAATGGGTGCCTTCCACCACAATAATTTCACAAGCCTTCTTTAGTCCTCCTCTCCTTTTCAGAACCAATTAATTTGTTGTCCTCATTGAGGAGAGCAGAATGAGGCTTGTCTTTGGACACTTGAAAAGTCTTCGCCTTCTTATTCTTGTTGTGATAAGGCTTCTTTGATGATGGACTTTGAGGGGGCTCAGAGGAGTTGGATCCACTGATTGGAGGCTTCCTCTGTTGATGACTACCCTTTTCCTTCTGCCTGTCATGGTATCGGGTATCTAATTCCAAAGTGATGTCCATGAGATCTTGAAGACTATCAAAGTTTCCAGGGTTAGAAGCCAATTGGTCCAACAATCTTGATGCCAAGCCTCTCCTATACCCATGAATATAGGCCCTTTCCCCCCAGTTTCCAATTCTTGACATTAGGCTTCTGAAATCTGCTATGTACAAGGAAACTTGACCAATTTCTTTCATCCTGAGATTGTCTAACTCTTGTCCAGCTTTCCTGACTTCATTTGGATCACCAAACAGAGTGAATAACTGGGTTTCAAATAACTGCCAGTTATTGAGGAGATAAGAAGGGTCTTCATTGGAGATATTTGAGAGGTAAGGTTCAATCCATTTGCCAGCTCTACCAGTAAGAAAAGAAGTTGAGTATAAGACCTTCTTCGTGTCAGAGAAGAAGTTTGCTGGGTCATTATGGAAAATTAATTGACAAGATTGAATAAATCCTCTCAATTTATAAGCTTTAGTACCATCAAAAGAATCAGGTGCCTTGATTGATGAAGTCTTGAATGCAGGGACCTTTGAAGTGTCCCTTGGGGCAACTTCTTGAGTGAGCTGACCCATGAATTGAGTCATCTGCTCCATCATTTTGAGAAAATTTGGTTCAGTTTGAGAGACAAGAGGTTGATTAGAAAGGGCAAGATTTGGAGCTTCAGAAGCCTCAGGGGCACCTGCCGGGGCAGCTTCTACTTCAGTTTCTTCAGACTCCTCCTCTTCCACACACTCCTCCCCCTCTTCATCTTCAGCTTCCCCTAATCTACTCCTAGGCCCTTGAGAAACACCAGAATAACCACCCAAAAGTCCAGAGAATGATCTTGATCTTCTTGACTTCACACCTCCTCTTCTGGAGGGTGCTTCTCCTTCCATTGGTGGTCCTTGGTCCAAATTTGCACTCAGTTGATGAACTGATGGTGTGCGGTCAATAGGAGCCCTTGCTGTAGGAGTAAGAACAGCTTGATGTCTCTGGGATCCTGTATTCTTGGCTGGTGGGCTGTGCTGAACTGGCATCATGAAAGAAGAATGAATAAAAACTTGATGATACTTTGAATAAAATAAGGCTTGACCAAATCAAATTGAATGAGAATCTTGATCATCTTGAAGAATCAATAAACAGTCTTGAAATGAAAATACTCTGAGAAATACTGAAGAATGAAAATGACAGAATCAAATTCTTATGGATAATCAATGTCAATCAATAAATCAATTCAAGTCAATCAAGTCAATCCAAAATAAAATCAATTAAGTCTTGAGTAATTCAATCAATATCTTCAAAATCAATTCAATCAAATCAAATCTTGAGGATAAATCAGCTATATTGAGGAATCAAATCAAGTCAATCAAATCAAATCAATCAAAGTTAAATCAAAGTATTGAGGTGAAATCAATTTCTTGAGGAATTCAATCAATATCTTCAAAATCAATTCAATCAAATCAAATCTTGAGAAATTTCAAAATCAAAATCACTGAATACCCCAAATCAATAAAATCCCTGAATGATGAATCAATTAACCCAAATAATTCCACTCAAATAACCTGATAAAAACCTGAATTCAGACAAAAAGAGAAATGAGAATGATAAAGAATAAAGTGAAATGGTCAGAAGAATTTTGAAATGAGAAAAGAATGAATTTTCATGAGAATGAAATGAGTGAGATGGAAATTGATGAGAGATAATGAAATCATAAAAATAATAAAAATCATAAAATCATGAAAAAATAATAATTGAGAATGAGAGAAATGAATAAGAATGAATGAAAGAAAAGAAGCAATTATGAGTTAATTAAAATAATGTCACAGGGGCTCTTTGAAATGAAGAGGTCCTGGCACTCAGAGAACAGACTTACTTATGGAGGGCTCAGAATAAAATACTCAATGGATAAGAGTAATGAAATAAGAGGATAAATTCCTAGTCATAAAATAATAAGCATTAAAAAATATGAGAGAAAAACAAAAGCAATAATAAAGAGCCAACCACAAATAATCCTGTACCACTGTTTCAACCTGTTCAGAAAAGAGAAAAGGATTAATAAAGGATATGGCCACCAGGACTCTACTGAACAGGTGAGGGAAGGCAAAGACTAACTCAATAAATAATAAAATAATATTAAATAATAAATCCAATATTTTAATTAACTGGGGGAAAAATCCCCAGGTGGATGAAGAGGGGCTGGTATATGTGAGAAATACCAGCCTTGGAGTTTGAGTGTTGAGATACTTGCCTGTATGCTGGAAGAAGTTGGATGGGGGATTGAATCCTGTATTGGTGAATCCAATACAGGTTATACAGTCAATACAGGTATTTGCGCCTGTATTGATGACAGGCCTGTATTTGGTGAATCCTGTATTTGGGTCTTGCCTGTATGAAACTTTATTGAGGTCTGAAAACTGTGTTTGGAGAATGTTGAATGAAACCCCCTTGCTGATTGGGTTTTGAAGGGTATCAATGAAGTAATGATTGTTGAAGATGATTGGTAATGCCCCTGCCTCCTTCGCTGTGACATACTTTCAAGTGTGTAAAGCACAAAATTCAATTTTATTTTGAAAAATTGGCCTTCCCTAGTGTGTGAATCTTCTGAGAAACATTTGGGAACCAGGTATTTTACCTCCAAAAGCCACTGATCTTCATCTTGTGGTTTTTGCATCTGACTGAGTATTCTCTTTTGTTTTTTTCCCTAAGTCTTCTTTTTTCAAGCTTTCCAGAACCTTTTCCTCTTCACTTTGATGAAGTGGTGGTACCTCAAAGTGTGTTTCATTTTGCAAAGGAAATAATTCCTTACCACTTGAAGTGTAATTCTTTACTAGGCTGACAGGGAAAATGGGATGTTTATTTCCTGATACTCCTGATAGTTCTACTTGTACTGCATTTGTCGCATGAAAGGCTTTAATAATAGATTTTCCCGCAAAGAAATCTTTCAATTCATTTGGGCCTTTAATATTATGAAAATTCAAGGTTGAAACTAGTATTAAGACCCCTGCTTTGAATCTTGGGTTTTATGGCTTTTATGCCACTTCTGTTTAGAATATCCAAAGGCATCATTTGTGCTTTGATTTGCATGATGCCTTACTTTATAAAGGAGTAATTCAGAGCTTCAAGAAGCTGTATGAATACTCAGTCTTTATTCAAAGTATCAATTGAAAGTTTAAGGTTCTTTGTTTTTCCCAACATTGCAGGAGTCTTGCCCATCAGAGAATGGATAGATCTCATTTAGGCTAATTCCAATTCTGGTATAAGTGTACAACAATAATGGGTCAATCCAGAAGAATCTTCAAAATTTAGGTCATATGCACAAATTTTTCTGATCATTTCCTCAAGGGTCTGAAGCATTAAGTATCCTAATTCATCAGTTTGTGGATGGTAAGCTGTTGAGAATGATAATTTTTTCCCAAAAAGCATATGTCAACTTTACCATAAGGCTGATGTGAATTTTGGGTCTCTTTCACTCATAATATATTAAAAGAGGCCAGTATTATATATTACTCTATTCCAAATTAAAATAGCTGTGTCCATAGCTGTGTCACCTTTATGTAATGGTAAAAATATTGGAGTTTTGCTGTATCTTTCTACAATAAACAGAGATGAATTGTAATTTTTTTCACCACCAAGTGGTAGCAGCTACCCAATCCATATCAACCACTTCACATGGAGTATTCGGCTCTTGGATATGAATAATTGAAACAAACCTGCTACCAAAAGATTTATTGAATTTATGGTAGCTGTCACAACTATGACAGTATTCAATGACATATTTTCTCCAAGAGGGCCACCAAGCACATTTCTTAATTCTTTCAATTGTTATTTCTTCAGACTGATTTCCAAAATATTTTTTTTCATGGAACTGTGGTAATATTTTGTTAAGTGACATTGTCATAAATAAGACTATTACACATGTGGGTTTGGACCTATGATACAAGATACCATCAAATAAATGGAATCTTCCATTATCATAGGACGTTTTCCATATATCATTTAAGAAATTAGTAAAAGCTGTGTCTTTAAAAACCTTTTTCAAGTGGAGACGCAAGAATACAGAAACTCTTATCTTGATCATACCTTTTTCTAACTTCTTCATTGAATGCTATTTCCACATCTGTGATGCAAATTCCTTCAGCTGGAATTTGAGTTTCTGCGTTTCCAGGAACATAAGAATCATTTTCAGATGTATTGGGTAATTTAAATCTACTCATGCGAACAGAAATCTTGTGAATATTTTGAGCTTTATGTACTATGGTCATATTTCCTCCATACTTCAGTATAGCAATCTTTAATCATAAAATGTGTCTGTTAGGTGTTTTGATGTTAAGAAGTGATTTCACAGAATTCCAAGAAGTAAAACCTTCACACACACTACCATCAAGATAATTATCAAATTTCTACAGAGCCCACAAAAGGAAAAGGAGCTCAATTTGGCTTGCTCCATATCTAGCCTCAGTAGGCTTTATTTGTCTTGAGATAAAACAAACTGGACCTTAATAAGTATTTTCATTGACAATTTGAAATTGATGAATAGGTACACCTAGACCTTAACCACATACATCAATATAAATGTTAAAAGGCATTTTCCATTCTGAAATAAATAATAATGCTTCATTGGTTAAGGAATACTTTACCTCCTAATATTCTTGAATTCTTTCTTGTGTCATTTCAAAGACAATTTTTTGTTCACAAACTCTCTGCAATGATTTGGAATTGATTACAAAATCTTTAAGTTGTTGCCTGTAATAACTAGCAAACCCTACCAAAGACATCATTTATTTCTTGTTCTGGGGAATTTGTTTCAATAAGACTGCAGAAACTTTGTTTTTGTAAACAGAAAGCCTTAGTCCTGAAACCACATGTCCTAAAGATTTTCACTCATGCAATGTAAAATCAAATCTCCTATAAGATATTTTCATGTTCACTTGTTTTTTAATTACTAATGAAATTCTCTCTAAATTCAATCACCAGGTTTGTGAACAAATGATAATGTCATCAATATAAACAATTAACCATCCCTCTGATGATTCATGTGGAAAAATGGTATTAATAATTCTTTGATAATGAGAGGGTGCATTTTGAATTGAAAAATTCATCCTCAAGTACTCATAAATAACAAAATGAGGAATGATTATCAATAATTTTATTGAGAGAGGTGTCAAAACATTCTTCTGGAAACCTCAAAGGGGATCCATGGAAGTGATCAATATTTTTTTGGATAATTGAGTTGAAGTCTCATGGATTCTAGGGATATTAAAGGTATTCAATTCTCTAAAATGACCAAACATCCTTTATTTATCATTATGCCAAGTAATAACTACAGGGGTTGTGATTTCTACTTCCTCATCATGTCCAAATTTTCTAAGAACTCCCAGTTTCATGACCTCATTAATATGAGTTTCTAATCCTTGTCTAGCTCTTGGGATAGCTGGGTAAGCTTGTCTTCTTAATAATGGAGGGTAAGGTCTTTCCACATACGCATGATACTCAATTCATGGCCTTTGACAGCCCCTAGTGGTTCATTTTTAGAAGAAAAGGCTTCTCTATATTGAAACAAGATTTCAATAAGGCTTTACTCCATTTAAAATACTGATTTAGGACTGATTTGTGCTTGAATCAATTGAACTTTTACAAATTTCTCCTTATTAACATTTTTTACTTGTCTAATGGAATTTATTTCTCTTTTAACTAGAGGAAAGGAGATTTTAGTCTTTGATTCTCCCCTAAAGTGAAAAATCTGTCTGTATGAATATTAATTTCAATACCCAAATATTGAGATAATCATTTAAAAGTATGAAATTTTGTGAAGTGCAGTTATTCATTACAGCAAATTCAACTTTCAGTTTGATACTTCCTTCAGGGTGAGGAAATATCATTTCTTCTTCAAGAATTACCAAAGGATGCATATTCTGGCTAGCACTTCTGAGTTCTATACTTTCAATTGGCATCAATGTTGCTTGCAAATTGGTATAGATTCTGTCAAGATTTTATTTACAAACACAAGTGCAGAAAGCATTGTAGTAAATGTGTATCTTGGCTTCTTTTTGGTTTTTCACAAAATTAGTGGTGCAAGATGCTCCACTTGCATAAGCACTTCCTCTAGCAGGCTAGGTTTTCTGCATTTTGGCCTCCTGCGCATGTATGAGATCCATACATACATCACTATATTGTGGTAAGTGAGAAAGTACTTCTGTGACTTCAAAGGATACATGAGGTTTTTCTATAGTAAGTTTATCTGGTAGTTCTTCTTCTTAAGAACTTTAAGAATCACTTTCATGTACAGATACATCATTTGTTTATTTTGTGCCTTCAATTTTTTCAATTTCTATCTCAATGATTTTTGTTTTCTTTGGAAAAGTATTAGCAAAATGAGATGTAGTTCCACATTTATGAAATTTCAAAGGAGCTCTGTCTTGTGTTTTTCTTGGTATTGAAATTTGTTTCCCACTAGTCGTATTGTCTATTGGGGGTTTATACCAGTTTCTACTAATTTATGTTCTGGTAGTGTGGTATACCATGACATTTCAGCTGAATAAACTTGTTATTTTTATGGTAATTATTTATATAAAAGAGGATATCAATAGTATGAAATCACCTTTGAGGAAAAGTAACAGTAAAATAAACATGGAATAACACAAATGATATATTCATTAAGGAAAATTGACCACAGGTTTGCTCTTCAAGTGTCACCCCACTGCACCATCCAACACATAATTGTGATGGACAGTACCCAAAACAAAGACATTTTTCAATTTTCTCTGTAAATAATCTTTTTTAATGTATATTTTTTTAATATGCTTAAATATAAGCAATTGGGTGATTAATATAGTCAGAGTCACAATGAGGATGCCAATTAATAAAGAGCAGAGTTGTAGGCATCATAGGGGACATAGAAGATTCAATGTGTGGAACAAAACACTTTTGAAGTATCAATTTTGGGAAATTTCATGTATTTTTGCAGTTATGAACCACTCAAAGAGGGGATAAGCATCATTGAGTTCCTTTAGATAATTAAATGATTAATTTTTGAAGACTGAAATAATTTATTGCTGAATTGGAAAGGCTATATTACATCAACTTTTCTATTAATGTAAACCCCAAATTTCTCATTGAAGCTTCAGAAATGAAGAGTGGAACTGGATGTTGGAAGGGATATTGTATGTATTATTTTTTTTTATTTTATTTTTATCTATTAGTCTTGCATAGTGCTCCTCTTGTAAGGAAATTATGCAAGGCTAGTAAGTTTGAAAAATATTTTTGAAGAGAAAAGGAATGGGACATGTGAATGTCCTCACTATTTTGAGAATCTCAGAAAAGGCCAACTGGCAGAGTTCACCACCAGCAAACTGCTGACCTGACCCGGGTCAGGTCGCGCCGTCCTGACCCTGACCTAATGTTCGGGTTATGTACAGGTGCAACGTTAAGTCCCCTTTCACTCAAATGGACTACACACCATTAATCACCAAAATTGTTTGCCTTTGTTCTTCACATTTTTCTTTGCTTTTTTCCTAAATATGAGAAATATAAATATCATTTTTACTTATCACAAGTCTTACCAAGTATAATTTCTTACCTTGAACTTTCTGCTTCAATATTTCCTTTTCCGTTAAATCATCATGAGCTCCCAACGTCACAATGACAGTAACCCCAACATCTCACAAATTCTTCAAAAGCAAAACGAATACATTAACGAATTAAGATCTAAGCTTGAAGAACGTGATGAACAGATTGGAGGCCTACTTGAAAAAGTATTGAATCTCCAAGTGGCAACAGACCAAAATACCAAATCTCAATCCAAGGTTCGAAAGTCCAAATCACGCAGAAAAAACTCAACATCTAAAGAAACGCTTCCCCAAACCCAATCCAGCGTAAAGAATCAGAACTTCAAAGCATGTCAACGAGCAGTTTCCGCACATCCACAAATCCCTAACACAAAGCCACATCAGCTCAATATGCAACAAACACCTCATGGATTTCAACCAACAAAGGTGAGTTTTTTATAATGAAATGCTTTTAGACATCAATTCTCTGAAACGAGGTCTTACTTTGTCAAACTATTCCCAGGATTCCTTTTTCACACACATAAGAATCATGTGGGGCCTTATTTTTGAAAAATAAGTCCCTGTGCTACCTGATCCCACTCTTCTCAAAGAATTCTATAATCGCTTTGACTACGCTGACGAGATTCAACAAGTTGTCAAAAGTAACACAGCTGTCAATTTAATACCTCCAACAGATATCATAACACTCAGAGGTGCTAAACCAGGTAGGAAAAAGGTTTGAAGAACCATTGTCAACGTCCAGGAGTTCTTCGTCTTATATATTCAGGCCATGCTTGCAAAGCTTGGAATTCGTCGATGGGCCCCTGCTCTGGATGAACCAATTGACACCTTGTATAACGAAGCTTGCCAAATAAGCGCTGTCCAGACTTTTCGCCAAGTTGCAGTTGGAGGGGCTTATCAATACGCAAACATCAACTTGCGCTTTCTAAACAATATTGGTTTACTCGAGGCGACGTATAATCACTTTGTACATTATTTACAAACCAAAATCTGGAAGAGAGAAACAAAGGAAAGTGGGGCCTATCTAAAGGATTTAGAACGGGGGGTCATTTCAAAGAATAGACAACGTGTGAGTTCCCAAATCATTGTAGAGATTTCTTTGAAGCTTATTGCTATGATCATATTCAGCTTCAAAATCGTCGCTACAAGTTTGGTGTGGCCCAGAACTTCCCCAAGCGGTACTTGAAGATCTTATCTGATGTTGATACCCACAGTGATGACGAGTTTGTAGAAAAGGTAGGTTATGTTATAAAAAAACTACCTTATCGGTCTCAAAAGGCAACCATATTTGTGAGCCTTAGAGGTAATTTCATATACCCAAAAGACCACAAATATAAAAAATAACATATTAATATAAATAAAATAAATTTATTTATATTATTAAAATAAAAATCAAAATATAAATATAAAATTATATTAAAAAAAAAAAAATAATTATAATCTAAAAATAAAAAATACATTAAATTTTGTAAATATAAAATTACATTTATACTTGAAAAAATTAAGTAAAAATGAAACTTCAACAAAATTGTGAAAAAATAAATAAATTTGGAAAAAAGTTAAATAAAATTTATTATAACTTTTTATCCAATAAATAAACATATAAAATTTATTTCACCATTGGATTCCTCATAAAAAATGAGGTGGGGTCACCTCTAAGTGAAATTCTTGTAACTCAACTCTAAATAAGCTTAAATTAAGTTTTTAGTATTTTCAATACAAAAGTTGAAAATCCTCAAAACCTTAATTTAATTCACACCACATGTGGTGTTAACCATCAATTTTTGTGTTAAAATTGAGGTGTTGTGTTTAGTTTAGAAGTTATGAGGAATTGAAGTATTTTCAATTGAATTCAATTGAAATGTCAAAATGTGCGCGTGTATTACATAAGTGAACTTTGATTTACATATGAGGTGTCAATTATTACTGTATTGTACTGTACAATTGAATTGAATTACATATGTAAATTATAAGTATAATACATGATGAGGAATTAAAGGAAAAATAAATTGGAAAGATTAAATTTGGGGGGGAAAAGGAACTCCAGCTCTAAGGGGGAGCTAGACCCCCAAAATCCTTGCTGACAGGCGTGGGATGTCAAAATTCACGCAAAAGTTCATCACTTTTGGCCTGGAATTGAGCTACAGGGTCTGTGGACTCAATTGATGATGAGGTTTTGATACCAACTGGGGTAGTTTTAGCTGTTGCCAAGAGGGTAAAACTACCCTTAAGATAAAACAATCATAATAAAAACAGTTTTAACTGGTTTCTACGCCTCTGAAACACATTCTGACGTGTTTTGAAGGCTCTAGGCCTGGTATTGCTATAGTAATGGCTGATTTAAGGGTCTAAAATGGCTAAAATTGGCTAAAATTGGCTTAAACCAGCCCTTTTTGGTCTAAACCAGGGTTCAATGATGCCATAATTGGCTTTTCTGTTGTCAGACTGTTTTTCACGACTGACAAGAGTAAATTTTACTTTTGGAGTAAGAGAATTGATGGCTATAAAAGAATGTCTTCTTTGCCCCACTTTTCTGTTCATGTTAGAATCTTTTCCTTTTATTAATTAGTTTAAAACTGTTAAACCAATCAATCAAAGATTCCAACCACCACTTTTAAATCATTTTAATCCTTTTAACCACGTGAAAAAATCATTATAATCATTGTTTCTAACTCTTATAATCATTTTTACCCCTGAACCACCCCAAAAGTGAATTAAAGCATCTTTCATCACTGTAAACTTTGTCACTTTGTTTCCAAATTCACTCTGGTCACTTTTGGGCGTGTTTTCTCTTTAATATTCTTTTTAAAGACTTTGTTCTTTAATTAATTGCTTGCAGTTCTTTGCTCAATTAATTCCAATTGAAATTGCTCTTGAAGAAATTTCTTTTGTAGCCTTAAAATATCTCTTGTAGAGTATTTTTTGGATAAATTTTTATTGTTGGTAAAACAATAAATTTTTATAATATTATTGTTTTATACTAATAAAGTTATAAACAATAAAATTGGCCTGTTTTCTCTTAAAAATAATATTTCATACTATTTTTAATTGATTTTTACCTTATACAAATTTTGAGGACAGGAAAAGTACTTGATTTTTAATCAAAGTTTCATATCCACACCTTACATTTGGGGGCCCAGCCGTGATATTTTACCTGTGACATATTTTTACTCTTTTTAAATCTTTTTTCTTATATTGAAAAATTTAAAAACATATAAAAAATACTTATAATTCAAAAAATCCATAAAAAATAACTTTTTTTCCATATTATAAGTGAGGCTTATATTTTTATTTCTTTTTGAAATAACCCTTTTTTTACTTAATTAATTGGCTTTTTCATTAATTTTAGTGTCTGACAACGTGGTAAGACAAGAAAACATTGAAACAGCCTCAACAGTAACCAGCATTATCCCTGCCAGTACTGTCAATTCTGATCATAATAGTACTGTTATTGTGACTCAAAATAACCAGCCTGAACCAATATCTTCTGAATTGATTAACTTGGACATAAGTAATACCCTTCAGAAAGCTAAAAATTTGGCCAATGGTAAGTTTTTTGACGTAAAAATACTATTTTAAGCCTTTTTAACCATAATTATGCCTTCAACCAGGTCAGGAGCCAGCTACAACCCCTCAAGCAGCTCCCAAAAAGGTAATAGACGTGATTATGGCAGAGGCCAACCAGGTACAGAAGGAAAAGGGTCAGTTGATGACTTCCAAACAACTAAAATGGGTCATTCTGAAGCTGATAATACCATTTTACCTTCAAAAAGAGCTGACACCGCCACAACAAGCCTCTGTGGACATATACAAAGCCAGCCACAGTGCATACAACAATGCACTTCAATTCAAAGAGTACCAGATCCTTGCAGACCTGTGGAAGAATTGCATGAATTCTTACCTGACAGTAAGAAAATTCTTGGGCCATCCCAACACTTGCAAATTGCTCAATGGATGGCATCCATTAATGGAGAAGAAAAACATGATGCTTTTGACACTAGAATGGAGGAAAAACAACCCTCCACCACCCAAACCAGTGCCAAAAACAGCCCCAGTGGCCAGCAGCAGCAATTCCAACGTGAAAAAGCAGCCACAAACTCCAAACAAGGGCAAAGGGAAGGCACCAGCCCCAAAACCTTACAGCCAGGGCTACAGAATCCTAAAGATTCAGCAGGATGCCATGGAAAATGTATTTCAGATGGCCAGAACCATGATGGAATTACAGAAGGAGGAAGCCAGATTAAGGTTCCAGAAATGATTTCTGACATATTTGATTCCATCCCAGAGTTGTATAATGCTATAAATGACGTGAAAAAACATCTTTCTGATAAAAATGACACCATTTGTAACAACATTAAAACAAACAACCTGAGTCTGTGCCAAATTAATGAAACACTTATGTGTTTTGAAAAAGTTTTAAGAACAATTAAAAATTCTAATAATGACAATTCTTCTAACATTAACATAAATGAACAATCTGCCATTATTAAAGAATTAACAGATAAATATTCTAAATTCAATATTGATGACATGATTGAAACAAGAATTAAACAAGCCATAAATATTATCAAAACAGATAACAAAAAAGTCCTTGATGACATTTCAAATTCATTTACTGAAGTAAAGACATATACCATTGCCTTGAAAAAGTGTTTTGATGCTTCACAAGAAGAAGTATCAAAATTATCAATGAAATTGAATCAATTCACTGCTGATAATACAAGACAGACAGAGTTATGGCAAGAACTGACACATAAGGAAGACATGTATAAAATTGAAGTAATAAATTTAATACAAAGCTTCCAACATGAATACAGAAATTCCCAAAGGTGTAGCAACAGTAAAATGAATGACATTGAACAAATACTGAACACCTTACCAAGAATGTCTACACCTCTAAATCAAAATGAGGGCACAAGAATTCCAAATCCACAAGTATTGGATCCTGATAATTCACAATTGAAAAATGAATTATCCACTTCTTTTCATAACTTGGAACCATCAATGGGCCAAGCACTCTTGAAAGAAGTTCCAAAACTTAAAGAATGGCCTCACTTCAGTGGTGAAGGAGAGTATGACCATATGGAATTCATTAGAGGTATTGACATGATCAAAGAGGATTTTGAATTACCAGACAGATTGGTAACAGCCAGGTTTAACACCTTGTTTACCAGATCAGCTCACAGATGGTACATCAAAATAAGACAAGCACATGGACACCAGAGTTGGACTTGGTGGAAAACCCAAATAATCAACAAATGGGCAAATGATGCTTGGAGGTTTAAAGTTGAAACAGCCTTTGAATCTGCCAAATTTAATGCTGATAGAGACAGAGCTTTACCATGGTTTTGCCAACAAAAGGACAGATTAACAGCATTATATCCTGACATGTCAGAGTTTATGATCCATAGAAAACTTCTGAGACAATGTGGAGGTGACTTAGAGCATGCTGTCAAAAGCAGGACTACTGAACAATCTTCAGCAGAAGATATTATCAATATACTAGAAGAAGTAACCACCAGAACCAAAATTGGTTCTAGTAGGGTGAATCTCAAAACAAGGTTTAATACACCTTGGAAAGATTCTGTGGACAAAAACACCAAAGAAAATTCTGGTAATATTGAATATAAATCTGCAGATACAGTCAGAAAATGCCATATTTGCCAAAGCACCACCCATTTAGCCAATACATGTCCAAAGAGGGGGAAAATCAATGAAATTGACATTGAAAAGGAACCAGATGTTGAAAAAGAAGACATAATTGAAGACAATTCAGATGATAAGTCATCCATATTTTCTGAATCTTCAAAAGATATAGAAAATATCAATGCCACTTTTGACATCATGGAATCTTATTCCCACTTACCACAATTGAGCAATGGTCAAGTTGATTTATCAAAAGTTCAAGATGCACAACTTATGAAGACAAAACCAAACAGAGGAAAAGGTTATACAGCTGGTAACTCCTGTATAACAGAAGTGGTAATTGACAACAAGCCCACCAAACTTTTGCTTCACCCAGGAGCCTTCTGCTCTTGTGTTGGAAAATCCTTTCTTAAGACTTGTGTGCCAAATTTTGAAGACCAATTGTTACCAATTGATGGTATAAAATTCAACAGTGCAAGTAACCCAATGAAAGCATTGGGAATCTTTGAGACCAATGTCATATTCCCACACATAAATGGGAATTTAAGGATCACAGTTGAATTTGTTGTTATGGAAAATTGCTCTAGTACCCATTTTATATTGGGAAATGACTATTTGATCATGTATGGGATAGATTTACATAATAACAAAGACAGATACTTTACAATTGGGGACAATAAGCGCCAGAAATTTGCCTTTTTACCATTTAAAAGACAAATTACAGTAAACAAAGTATCACCAGTCAACTTAGAGTTAGAAAAATTCAAGTCTGAACAGTTAAATGAGGCTGAGATAAGCCTTCATCTGACTGATAAACAAGAAAATGAACTTTCTTCCCTTTTGTATGACCACAAAGGAGCATTTGCTACAGACAAAGAACCTCTGGGAGCAATTATTGGTCATGAAGTTGACATCATTCTTAACATTGAGAGACCTTATCCACCACTCTTAAGAAGACCTGCTTATCCAGCAAGTCCAAAATCAAGAGAAGCTCTAGAAATTCATATCAAAGAACTTCTAGACCTTGGTGTAATAAGAAAAGTAGGCCACAATGAGGAAGTAGAAATAACTACACCAGTCATAGTGGCGTGGCATAATGGAAAATCCAGAATGGTTGGGGACTTTAGAGCTCTGAACACTTACACTGTTCCAGACAGATACCCAATACCAAAAATCCAAATTGCCCTTACTCAAATATCTCAAGCAGTGTATATAACCACTATGGATGCCCTTAAAGGATTCCATCAAAATGTGGTAACACCAAGAGCAAGAAAATACTTGAGAATTATTGTTCATTGTGGAGTGTATGAATACTTAAGGATGCCCTTTGGTATCAAAAATGCACCTTCACACTTCCAAAGAATGATGAATGAAATCTTCCCTGAAGAACTCTCAGAGGGATGGTTAATCATTTACATTGATGACATTATTATCTGTTCAAAGACTTGGGAGGAGCACATGTACAGATTATCAAGAGTTTTGACAAAAATCCAATCAGTAAACATGACAATCTCCTTGAAGAAATGTCATTTTGGATTTAAAGAACTTAAGGCACTAGGACATGTTGTATCTGGTTTGGCCCTTGGAATTGATAAAAACAAAGTTGCAGCAGTATTGTTAAAACCCATGCCTCAGAATAAGAAGGAAATTCAGTCATTCTTGGGTTTTGCAGGATATTACAGGCAACACATTAAAGACTTTGCATCCATAGCAAGACCACTTTATAAGTTGTGTGACAAAGACACAGTATTTGAGATGACTGTTGACAGAGTCAAAGCTTTTGAATCTCTAAGAGAAGCATTGACCACTGCTCCACTCTTACTGATGCCAGACTTTAAATTACCTTTCAAACTGTATATTTATGCATCAGGGGATGGACTAGGTGCTGCACTTCACCAAGTTCAGATCATAAATGACAAACCTGTAGAAGGACCAATATGTTTCATATCCAGGCAAATCAAACCAACTGAAGCCAGATATGGAGCAAGTCAAATGGAATGTCTATGCCTTGTCTGGGCCTTGGAGAAATTGAACTATTTCTTAGAGGGATGTGTTTTTGAAGTAATAACAGATTGTACAGCTGTGAAATCACTTTTGAACATGAAAACACCTAACAGACACATGCTCAGATGGCAAATAGCCATACAAGAATACAGAGGCAATATGACTATTGTTCATAAGGATGGGAATATTCATAAGAATGCAGATGGACTAAGCAGATGGCCATTACCAAATGACATTGATAATCCTGCTTATGTTCCAGAAGAATCTTCACCACAAATTCCAATAGAAGGAATAAGTGTTACAGACTTGAACACCACCTTCTTTGAAGAAGTCAGAAATAGCTACACTCAAGATAAGAATTGTAGCATCTTATGCCAATTACTTAACAAAGACTGTAAAGACAACTCTCTAATATATGCCTTGGATGAAGTATGGAGAAAATCTTATAATGAAGGAAGATTTCACCTACTGGATGGTATAATTTACCACAGAACCAAGCACACATGTGTCATGACAGTTGTAGACAGGTCATTAATCAATCTTGTACTGAAAGAATGCCATGATAGTCCCTTTTCAGGACATCTTTCTGAAGACAGAACAAGAGAGAAAGTGAAGACCTGCATATGGTGGCCAATGTGGCAAAAAGATGTTGCAGAGTATTGCAAAACCTGTGACAGATGCCAAAAGGCAAATAAATCCACTCGCAAAAGACTTGGAAATATGATGAAAATCCAAGAACCAAACAGACCTTGGGAAATTGTCGATATGGATTGGGTAACTGGCCTACCACCAGGAGGTGACAGGAGCTATAATGCTCGCCTAGTAATTGTGGACAGATTCAGTAAAACTACAATCTTTTTACCATGTCACAAAGATGATACAGCCATGGATACAGCTCTTCTGATATGGAATAGAGTAGTGTCATGGACTGGGATATTTACAAATATCATCAGTGATAGAGATCCCAAATTCACTTCAGCACTATGGACAAATCTTCACCAATTATTTGGCACTAAACTGTCTTTCTCTACAGCCTACCACCCACAAACTGATGGCCTGGCTGAAAGAATGATCCAAACCTTAGAGGACATGGTGAGAAGATTTTGTGCATATGGCCTTGAATTCAAAGATTGTGATGGATTTACCCATGATTGGTGTACTCTGTTACCAGCACTCGAATTAGCATATAAAACATCAATCCATGCTAGTACCAATCAGACTCCTGCTGTTCTAGAAAAAGGATGGAACCCCAAGTTACCCCAAGACTCCTTGAGGAAAGACTTAATTGAAATACATCCCACAGCTGCTAGCTTCAAAGGAATGCTAGACAAAGCTAGAAAGCATGCAGTAAGGTGCATGGAGGACTCTTTTGCATATGCTAAAGACAAATGGGATAAATCTCATGCAACTCCAGATTTCAAAGTGGGGGACCTAGTTCTTGTATCCACCACTAACTTCAATAACATCAAAGGATGTAAAAAGTTGAAAGACTCCTTTGCAGGACCTTTTGTGATTAAGGCCCTCCATGGAGAAAATGCTGTTGAAGTAGAGTTATCTGAAGAACTTAGCAATAAGCACCCTACATTTCCAGTGAGCTTGATAAAACCATATAAATCTAGTGATGCTGAGAAATTTCCCTTGAGGAATAAGGTTCCCCAAGTTATACCTCCTATTGAGACATCTGGTACTAAGAAAATAACCAAAGTTCTTAAAGAAAGGAAATTAAGAACCAAGAAAGTAAGGGAATACCTTGTTAGGTACAGTGACCCAACTTGTGAAGATGAATGGTTAGAAGAAAAAGATATACCAGAAGCTACCAAACTCCTGAGGAGATTCAGACACACTAGAAACACCAATATTACAAAGTAATATTCTTTTTAGGGGGAGGGAATGTGAGCCTTAGAGGTAATTTCATATACCCAAAAGACCACAAATATAAAAAATAACATATTAATATAAATAAAATAAATTTATTTATATTATTAAAATAAAAATCAAAATATAAATATAAAATTATATTAAAAATAAAAAAAAATTAATTATAATTTAAAAATAAAAAATACATTAAATTTTGTAAATATAAAATTACATTTATACTTGAAAAAATTAAGTAAAAATGAAACTTTAACAAAATTGTGAAAAAATAAATAAATTTGGAAAAAAGTTAAATAAAATTTATTATAACTCTTTATCCAATAAATAAACATATAAAATTTATTTCACCATTGGATTCCTCATAAAAAATCAGGTGGGGTCACCTCTGAGTGAAATTCTTGTAACTCAACTCTAAATAAGCTTAAATTAAGTTTTTAGTATTTTCAATACAAAAGTTGAAAATCCTCAAAACCTTAATTTAATTCACACCACATGTGGTGTTAACCATCAATTTTTGTGTTAAAATTGAGGTGTTGTGTTTAGTTTAGAAGTTATGAGGAATTGAAGTATTTTCAATTGAATTCAATTGAAATGTCAAAATGTGCGCGTGTATTACATAAGTGAACTTTGATTTACATATGAGGTGTCAATTATTACTGTATTGTACTGTACAATTGAATTGAATTACATATGTAAATTATAAGTATAATACATGATGAGGAATTAAAGGAAAAATAAATTGGAAAGATTAAATTTGGGGGGGAAAAGGAACTCCAGCTCTAAGGGGGAGCTAGACCCCCAAAATCCTTGCTGACAGGCGTGGGATGTCAAAATTCACGCAAAAGTTCATCACTTTTGGCCTGGAATTGAGTTACAGGGTCTGTGGACTCAATTGATGATGAGGTTTTGATACCAACTGGGGTAGTTTTAGCTGTTGCCAAGAGGGTAAAACTACCCTTAAGATAAAACAATCATAATAAAAACAGTTTTAACTGGTTTCTACGCCTCTGACACACATTCTGACATGTTTTGAAGGCTCTAGGCCTGGTATTGCTATAGTAATGGCTGATTTAAGGGTCTAAAATGGCTAAAATTGGCTAAAATTGGCTTAAACCAGCCCTTTTTGGTCTAAACCAGGGTTCAATGATGCCATAATTGGCTTTTCTGTTGTCAGACTGTTTTTCACGACTGACAAGAGTAAATTTTACTTTTGGAGTAAGAGAATTGATGGCTATAAAAGAATGTCTTCTTTGCCCCACTTTTCTCTTCATGTTAGAATCTTTTCCTTTTATTAATTAGTTTAAAACTGTTAAACCAATCAATCAAAGATTCCAACCACCACTTTTAAATCATTTTAATCCTTTTAACCACGTGAAAAAATCATTATAATCATTGTTTGTAACTCTTATAATCATTTTTACCCCTGAACCACCCCAAAAGTGAATTAAAGCATCTTTCATCACTGTAAACTTTGTCACTTTGTTTCCAAATTCACTCTGGTCACTTTTGGGCGTGTTTTCTCTTTAATATTCTTTTTAAAGACTTTGTTCTTTAATTAATTGCTTGCAGTTCTTTGCTCAATTAATTCCAATTGAAATTGCTCTTGAAGAAATTTCTTTTGTAGCCTTAAAATATCTCTTGTAGAGTATTTTTTGGATAAATTTTTATTGTTGGTAAAACAATAAATTTTTATAATATTATTGTTTTATACTAATAAAGTTATAAACAATAAAATTGGCCTGTTTTCTCTTAAAAATAATATTTCATACTATTTTTAATTGATTTTTACCTTATACAAATTTTGAGGACAGGAAAAGTACTTGATTTTTAATCAAAGTTTCATATCCACACCTTACAATATTTATGCGTAGAGTAGATGAAGAAATCGAAAAAGCGTCAACAAATGAAGGCAAACGATCCCAGGCACACATACGTATAGAAAGCGAAACTCCAAATCCTACTGCTTTTGGACGTGTTCCGAAAGGATTACCAATTGATTTTTTTGACCCTGAATGGTTCAATAATTGCTCTCCAGCTCAGAAAACTTCCTGTGCCAACATAATGAGCATTGCATTTTTGCCAGATACATTACAATCGATTCGAGGAAAACAACATCCTGACTAAAAATTGGGCGACAAGAAATTTAGTGAGAAGTATTGGGAGGAGGCAACAAAATATTATGACTTATCACACGAAATCGCTGGTGAAGATGACTCCAGCTTCAATTCTGAAGATTTCGATAGTGATTTGAGCCCCGATTCAGAAAATTCTTCAAGCCAAGAAAATGACGGCGAGGAAGACAAATCTGATGAAGATGAAATGATGGATGAGGACTCACATATGCAGACTTCTCAAGAACTGAAAGCTCAAAGAGTTGGCCAATTAAGTGATGCGAGTAATGAAAATAATTGGGAAAACTGGTAGCAAAAATGTCTGAAAGGCTCCTTAAGCTTTTTAAACGATTATTTTAGAGTATTTTGATTTAGTGTTTGCTTTGTCTCTGTATATTGTAAATAGTGTTGTAAAATAAAAAAATTCCTGTGGTTTTCAAATGGAGACTTCACACGACATAAATGTCATAAGCTCATGGAATTCAGACTTTTCTCAATGATTAGGTAGCTCATGCAAACTTAGCTGAGAATTATAAGTCAAAAACGCAATTGTATTTCTAAGGTAAGCATCCAAAGGTAACATTCACAGTATGGGTGTATTTTTATGAAAAAATAGAATTTGTAAACTTAAATTACCATTTCGAAATCCAAGTCAATTTCAAACAAACATTTGATACAAAATGATGTAACTGCAAGACAACAATATTATGAAATGGCTATGTCTATAATGGTTTTGTTTCAGCCAAAGGAAATACGTAAAAAGAAACAACTATGCACCCATTGCATCTTCAAGAAGAGCATTATTTTTTAAACTTTGTATTTCAAGTCCAACCAACTTGTTGATCACTTGTAGAAGAAAGGTTGGCTTCTTAATGACAAGACTCCATGCAGGTAATGGTCGATATGCTGCAAGACTGATGATCTTATCAACACATATAAAAGCAAATAATCCAGTTTCCTCAACTTGAACTACATCTAATTCCTGAAGAGACAAAGTGACTTTCTCAAAAGCGGTTACTCTTTCCTCCAATGGCTTTAATACTTTAACAATTAATAATGGACCTGTATGTAGCTGATCATGTTCAAAGTCAATTATATGACTGACCTGCCCATATTTTATCAAATTTTGATTGTTGAAAGAAATAAAGTCGTTTGGATGAGAGGAGGAAATTTTTAATCCAACCTTCCAATCAATAGATTTGAATTCGTGGGCATAATTTCGCAGAACCGAGGCATTTGGTGGATGGGGCAAATCTCGATAATCACGTAATGCTCTGTAGGTTGCTCTTAGATGAACCAAAAGCAAATCATATATTTCACTTTCTAATTGAAGAATTGGCAGATATTTTGTTTTTGAATTCTTGGGTTTGCCACCAGTTTGCAATTCAAGTCTTTGTTGCTGACAAAACTTTTTGATTAAAGTCGGTTCCATCGATCCTGGTTTTTAATGAGAAATTTCAATGGAACTATAAGTTCAAGGAAATTAAATGAATCAAAAGCTAACCGAACAAATGGTTGGTCTTCAAACTCTGCAAGATTCCAACAAGACGTTCACCAGCAAATTCTGACACACCATTGGTGGACCCCACCAATCAATGTGATCAGGCATCTGCATTGCATAGTGGTGGTTTGGGTTGACTTTGACATTTTCAAAAATTTCGAAAGAGGTTTTTTGATATATCTCATAGATGTTGGCAAACTTCTGACTATCTTCTTTGTACAATGCTTTGCTGCTCAAAATGATTGTACATTGAACAAGTGCGCATAAGTTGGTCAAAAACGTAGTGAATTGGAATGTGTCTTCTTCTTGCTTACTGTAAAAGACATCAAGAACTGAAAGCGGAATGTATACATTGAATAAAACGTTCCATTCACTTGCTTTGCGCTTACCACATTGAGCTTCCCCCAAATTTCGTGGAATTCTAGTTACACCTTTTGGTACTACAACCTCGTGAATGTGGGAGATTAATTTCTTTTTCTGATGATCTGAAATTCCGCCCTTGTGTTGAGATTCCATTCCAGTCCAATCCATTTCTTCTTCGTCCAATTCTGAGTTGCTGGAGCTGCCTTGCAATGATCCTTCATGTTTCCATGAAATTCCCCATCGATCCTTGAAATGATGTTGAAGAATCCCTTCGAACCAATTATGCATTACTCCAAGAGTGATGTTCAAAACAGGATCCCAATAAGGTAAGCGGTTTAATTCTGACCAGCGTATTCCGGTCTTCTTGGCTCAGTTTTCTTTCTTTGCTTTTGATTCGAGTTCATAGTACTTGTATGATATGTTGCGAACCTCTCGACCATGACGTTGCCTTCCAAGCTTGAGATTGCTTCGTTCGCTGCTCTTGATTCCACACCAGCTACAAAAGTTTTTGGCTGAGTGATACATAAACCCACCAGCTTTGTGGGTTGCCACCACATCTCCAATCAAAGCTGCCAGCTTCACAACCACTTTGCGGCCTCTGGGGTATTTTCGCGTACAAATCACAATTCCTCTGCTCAATTCAAGGAGCTTATTCACTAGAGGACTCAATATGTTGTTGATGGTAACCATATTGGGCTGCTTAGGGCCAGGGATTATTCCTGAGAGGAACGTATATTTTGTTTGATAGCGTAATCGTGGTGGAAGGTTTAAGCAGTTGAGTGCAATAAAACCCATAGATGCTTGTCCACCTGCAAGTTTGTTTGGTAATGGATTGTACCAATCGATGAAGAGACTGAATCCTAAGTGCCAGCTGCGATTGGTTGTTTCTTTTGGAAAAAGTATTGGCCACATGGAACCTTGTGCAACATCAAGGAGCGGCCCTTGAGGTTGGAATTCTAATTGATGTTGCCAAGTCTCGATTATATCTTCAACATCCGAAGCATTCAAAAACCATTTCATCCAATCCGTAAGACTCTGCACCATAAATGTTGATTTCGGAATCCTGGGTCGTGCTGTGTGACAAGGCAGAATTTGACCATGCACCCAATTTGGTGATTGGGGTTTCAAGCGTTTCATAAAAATTTTTATTTGATCCCCTTGTAAGATGCGATGAGGATGGAAGAGATCGGCACCACATGGATGAGTAGCCGAGGAAACCTGATAGCCACATTCTTCGGGTGCTAGCTCAGCATCATAAAGAGAAAAGCAATCTGAACAACATACATATTGTTCAAATTCAACATCAAGGTTAAGCTTTTTAATAGTTGTACGAATGTCACGTGGGATTGAGCTGGTGAATGTGCATTTCTCATGATTTTTCTTGAACGTTTCTTCTAATATCTGAACCACCTGATCTTGTGCTCTTTGACAGTTTTCTTTGCTAAGACCACAATCCAAATGAAGCCATGTAATATACTTCATTACTAATGCTAATTTTAAAGCAATATCGAGTGTAAATATCATGAGTCATTAAGTTTTTAATCTAATAGAATAATAGCTTACAGACAATCTCCGATTCTTTCATGGAATCTTTGTTTTCACTATCAGATTTGTCTTCTATCAGGTCCTTGTGTTGTGGATGTGTAAGATTATTTTTACAGTCTTTGAACGATAGAGTAGGAAATAACTTTGAAAGTGTTTCTTCAACTGGTTTGTTTTCTGAAATATGTTTATGTTTGTTTCTTGTACTACGATGAACAAGAAGGCCTCTTGTGATAGTTCCATCAGGTCTCGTAATGGTGTACTGTGAACACTTTTCACAAGTACATAATTCCATGATCGAAAAGAGTTGTTTTTGGAATGATAGGTGATTTCATCTCGGTTCTCATGAAGTCGTTGTGTTGAATATAACGTTGAGTTCATTGCAACTTACCATTCATACATTCCTTGATAAAGGGTCCTATAGCTATTCAATTGATAACTGCTGTGAGTATTCGTTTGGGGGTTTCTAACATATTTCAACTTGCAGCAGTCAAAGGATGAGTAAATAAAGCTTAACTTGCCATTCACAGTAGGGTAATAGTGAATTGAAGATAAGCTTTCAGTTCGATGAAAACATGGTTTCACATCGGATTATAACTGGAAAAAAAAGCATTTGGCTCAGTAAGTAAGTTAGGGCCCAAACACAGTACCCATTCTTGTGCTAAAACGCTTATGTTGAGGTTTTTTTTTGCTTCTATGATAAAGTTGCTCAGTAATGCACAGAAACCAGACAATTTGAATCTTTTAAAATGTATAAAACATTCGAATTGCCTTGATGAGAAAGATCCAGAAATGACTTGAAAAAAAAGAAAAATGAGGGAAAGGAAGTGCACAGACCATCGGAAGAATTGAAATTGAAGTAGTCGTAAAGGGCCCAACACCCTTAACCCTAACATGAGGTGGAGAGACTGTTGAATTTAAAAAACAAAGCACTTACAAAAATTAAATTCTTATACAAAAATATTCTCGAACATCCCTTCTTCTTAAAGTAAATCATTTTTCTTATTTTTCATTTCGTTTTGCATTAATATTCAGTTTCATTCATGTGAATCAAAGGCTCATTCATCCTTTATTATCTTTTCAAAGGTTTTTCAATCTGAACTGTGAATTTTTACAACACAATAAACCGAAAACCATTCTTTTGACACATGATGATTGATTCAAGGCCTCCGTTGAAACTCCCTAAATACTTAAGTAAGCATTATTATTTCTCTCTAAGTCTTATTAAATTGTTCATCAAAATCCTTTTTAGTCAAAAATTTTTAACTTATAATCATCGATTGAAACCTCCTTCCTCTATTCTTATCATGCTCCTAAAAATAATTCTTTATCCAACAATCCATTATCTCTTATTTTTCTACATACTAAATCATATTTTAAGCTTACTATTGCGGATTTTGAATTCACTTTCAAAGATCCTTAATTGTGTATTGGTGTTGATTTATTTAATTATTCTATTTTATCTCCTAGCCCTAGGTAATCAAATATATATCACTCTCTATTTTATTTCTTTACTCAAAAAACTCTATGAATCCCGAAACCGAAACAAACGTTGAACAAAACTCGGAAACAAGCTCTTATCTTCAGTTTTTGGAATTCATAAACGAACCAGTACCAAAACCAATTGATTCTAAATTTCGGCTCGAGAAAAGGATTCAAAAATTCAAAACACTGTTAGCCAAATTGGAAGCTTCTGAGAGAGATATGGTGATTAGTTTTTTTCTTGCAATCTAGCTTTATGTGTTGGCTAACTCATTAAGTTTAATAACGTCACAAGTAACCTTCATCAACTTCAAGAAGAAGTGAAGAACAAAATATAAAAAAATTGGGCCCTTTATACCAAATAATGCAGTATGTGAATCTGGCTGGCAGGAATGTCTTTTACATTTCAAAGCGTTTATTTTTTGTTTTGCTAAGGAAAGCATTTCCTACAGACTAATTTGTATGTATTTTTTTCCTTTTTTTGCTATCAGGACATTAATCATGTTACTAACATTATTCTTTGTAAAGGACCACAACTTGTTTATTGTTGGTCACGAGGCAATGGGGTAGGATGCTTGTAGATGAATTGAAATACATTTGTGGAATGAATTCGATTCCAAACGTGTCAGTGTTTTTGCAGAGGACCAAAAACTCTTTTTGATGTTGCGAATACAGCCTCTACTGAGCATATTTATGAACGGGTAAGATTCACATGGTTAGCTGAGTGTGTTACTTAACATTCCGATGGTCAGGACAGGCTCAGGATGAGGTGACCTGACCTGGGTCAGGTCAGCAGTTTGCTGGTGGTGGTTGGTAAGGATGATCTCTGAAGCTGAGATCTGGAAATGCTGTGGGTTCAAGTCACAGTGGCAACATTCTAAAAATTGGGAATTTTGGGAAAATAAAATTTCTAGAAGTTTTAGGAAGTTTTAAGAATTTTTAGGAAGTTTTAGGAAGTTTGAAGAAGATTTAGGAAGATTTGGGAAGATTTGAGAAGAATTAGGAATTTTCAGGAAGAATACAGGTAATACAGGCCAAAAGGAATACAGGTAATCAGTCCTATGTGAATTTTCATAAAAAGGTGAAGCCTAACCCACAAGTCAGCCCTCAAAGGCCCAAAAACTATAATCCAGTAAAATCAGCTGACAGATTAGTAATCAATTGAGTAATACATCGAGATAAGGGTTCCAGGGTCAAAAATTAAGGTTTGACTGTATTTCACAGCCACATGTCACAAACGTGTCATGTGAATAGTTTGCACAGCTTTGCACAGCCACCAGAGGCTGAAAATTTCTAAGTCCCCTCTTTTATGCACTCCTATGGAGGGCCCCACAGCTATAAATAGAGGCCCTCTCTCCCACTTTTTCCCTTTTCCCCATCTAGAAATTGTAAATTGAATTCATTTTTTCTGATCCCTCTTCTAGGAGGTATACTAGAAATTTTGACGAATTAAGCCTAGTAGCTGAGGTTCGTTGTTGACATAGATCAAGAGAACCAATAGTGTGAAAAGACTTTAATTCATCCCTTACTAGCAGGTAGACTAGTTCCTTATTTAATTAGGATCTTAAAGCTTGAAGCTCATGAGCAAGGCGTCTCTGGAGTTTAGTGTTTAAATCCTTAAAAGTAATTTTTAGAGAGTTTTAAAATAAAACCATCAAACCAAAGTAATTTTGTAGGCTTTAAAATAAAACCTAACCATTATAATTAGTTTTGGGCTAGTTTTGTTGAAAACTTTCTCAAAGAGAATAATTTTGCTTGTTTTAAAACAAAACCTGCACAACCAAAGTAATTTTACTACTTTTAAAATAAAAGTGGACTTGTATTTATTGGGTAATCCCTAATAAATTATCATCAAGCAACAAAATAAAATTAAATACTTTAGTGTTTAGTTAAGATTAATATTAAACCTAAAGAAGTTAGCTAGTATTATTATCAAAAAAAAGAACCATAAGAGTTCATGTAATATATTATTAAATCAAAACACAAAACATAACATTAAACTACCCATATTATACTAAATTATTAGCAATTATTAGAGTATTATCCCATCCATCACATCAAAAGGGCTTGAAATATATTTTTATCCTTTTCAAGTTTATTATTTCAGAGAATTGAACATATTTGTTATCCTAGCTATTATTTTCTATATTTATTAAAGAATTATCAAGAAAAGAATATTTTATGGTTTTGTACTAGAAGATAGTGTTTCCTTTTATTTTTTTATTTATTTTAGTTATTATATTATTTGATATATTGTTGTACTATCATCTGGTGGAATCCACTCATCCTGCTGAAAGTTTTAAAAAGAATTTATTTGTTAAGGTTTTAAATAACCATTCTTTTGAGTAGAGCAAAGTCTGATTAGAGATTGCTGAGTCTAATATTTTCTGATCAAGCCACTATCAATAATAAAATTCATATGGTGAACTCAGTAAAGATAACTTAGCATATTAGGAAGGGAAGTCTAGATTATTCTAGCACACGAGCAGAGCAAGGGTTACAAGTCTCAAACAGCAATTCAAAACTGTTTTCTTGTAATTTCCCCTTCCAGGTACTGCCTCATTTTATCCCACACTCAGAGGAGTTTCCACATCTGGTGTCCCAACAGTGGCATGTCAGATTGGAATACCCTTAGCATCTCTTCAGCTTGATCTCTAAACAATAAAATTAACAAAATAAATATCTTTTAAAAAAACTGGAATCCACCAATCAAAAATCATCATATCATAATTCACCATCATCTCATCAATCATAATCATCCTCATATCATTATTATTATCCACTCGAAAACTCAACACCATCAGCACAAGAATCTCAAGTAGAATATAGTGATCTTATCCCAACACCAAGAACAGAAGAAAAGGAAGAGGAGAAGATAAGGAAGTTCTTTGTTAATCTCATTCAAGAATCAATAAAAGGAATAAATAAATCAAAGGAGTCAGGAGGGAGTATTAATAAAGTAGAGACCATGGATCAGTCCACATCAAAATTACCACCATTACCTGAGGATACTGTAGAAGGACAGTATGAGCAGGAAAGTGAAGAAGAAGATCAGAGTGAATATCTCATGAGGCTTTTCAAAGAGACACAAGAGCAAATGGCACAGAAGCTGCAGGATACTATCAATAATCTAAGTAAAAAGAAGGGAAAGAGAAGAGAATCAACATCATATACACCAGGAGCTAGTCCCAGTGAACCTGGTTTACCTAGACATGTTAGACCAGAAGAATCCCCAATATCACCAACACCTGGACCTAGAGCAACATCTACTCCAGCAACAGAGTCAAGACCATCAAATATTCCAAGGAGAGTTTTTGTTTCAACACCCACACATCCAAGTCCACTACAGCAAGAGATCCCAAGGAAAGAAAGATCAGTAGTAAAAATTAAAGCAAAGAATTACAACCTCAAGTTCAATGGTGAAGAAGTTGAAAAATTTATCAAGAAGATTGAAAGAATAGCCCAAATTGAAGGTGCAACAGAAGAAGATCTGGCAATGCAGATGGCATTTTGGACAACAGATTCGAAAATTAGTGATGCAATAGAAGCTATGCCAGGATATGAAGAAGGAAATTGGACGCAGCTTAAAAAAGACCTTATAACAAAATGGGGGAGAGTTGAACATGAAAGAAGATATAGAAAGGATTCCCTTGTACAGCTATTCCATGATACACAGGATGAAGGTGGAATCAGTAATCTTTCACAGTATAAGAGATTTATGGGAGAATATGAGACAATTACTACATACCTTTTAAGATATAAATATATTCCTCAAGATAATATGTTTCATGAGGATCTGTTTGACTGTCTCTCTGCAGACATAAAAGGAGCTATAAGTAAAGAAATGATAAAGGAGAATGTCATGGTTAGAGCAGAAGATGGAGGATATCTCATACCACCAATGAAGATCTTGAAGAAGTACATTGAACAGGAATTGGAAGCAAGAGTATTACTCACCAAAAGACTTTCACCTCCAAGGATGGCTGAACAGAAAGAATCAAAGAATAAGGAAAGGAGAGCTCAATTCAAGGAAGAGGTATTTCCAGGAATGAAAGAAGCCCTTAAGAAAATGAAAGAACTTACAAAAACTCTAAAAGAACAAAAGGAAGTAGTCAAGGAGGAGGCACCTGCTGAAAATGAAGATGTAAAACAGTTCAGGGATCAATTAAATGAATTAACTAATGTGGCTACACCCCAAAATAAAATAATTAATAACCCTCAGTCAAACAATCAAGGATCCAGACCAAGAGATAATGTTGCTCCACCACCAAACAGAAGTGTACCCTATGTTCCAGCACAGAATGTACCAAAGTTTTCTGTTAAATGTTACTATTGCATGGAAGAAGGTCATTCAGTTGGAAGATGTAGTGAACTAGTGGAGGATCAAAACAAGAAATGGGTTATCAGACAAGGTTTCAATTATTTATATCCCAATTGGGAAAGGGTCCCCAATGATGGAAAATTTCCACCAAAATATTTAGTCAGAGAATTTAAGAAGGAACAAGAGGAACTTAAAAGAAAGTTAGAGGAAAAGACCAAAGAGGAAGAACAAAATAAAAAGGAAAAATCAACTGCCTTTATATCAATGGACAATTGGGGTGATTGGGAACCACCATGCATTTCAACAGTATTAGAAGAACCTTTTGGGTATGCTTATGGCTTGAGAAATACAAAGCAAAGGATTGAAAATCAAGAGAAATCTAAAGCCCAACCCCTTCCCTCAAAAGAGACTATTCAACCCAAAGACACTATAAAGAAGAAGACAAGTATTCCTGGTGGATTCATTGAAGAAGAAGAACCTGATGAAGAAAAGGTCATAATACCTACAAAATATAAATCATCAAAACCACAAGAGGTTGTTAAACCACCAGAAACAACCAAACCAAACCCTAATACATCAGCAAAGGAGAAGGAGACTGATAAGAAAGCTCTAATCAAACTACCAAAGGTGGAAGTGAACAAAAAGCCTTTAGTTGAACAAGAAGGATCAGTAATTGAAAAAGTTATGAAGAAGGTCATGGACCAGAAAATTAACCTCACCTTAGAAGAAATAGTCACAATCTCACCCAAGTTTATGCAAGAATTAAAGTTTCTCTCAGATAAAGAAAGGAAATACTTAATGTCTCTTAAAACAATCAATATTCAGGAGCAAACAACCACCCAAGAAGTAATAATTCAAGATAAAATGAATTACTCTTGTCCCCTTGGAATGATTGAGGTATCAGTTGGGCAAGAAGGACATATAGTAAAAGCATTAGTAGATACTGGAGCTGAACTCAGTATAATACCAGAAGTGGAATCCATTAAAGCAAGATTACCAATGAGGGTTCTGAACATGAGGCTTAGAGGTATTGGAGGACACAGCACAGCAATTGTGGGATTATCTGAAAATACATTACTAGTATTACCATCTGGTGATGAAAGAAGAATTCACTTCTTTGTAGCCAGAGGTGCTGTTCACACAGTTATTGGAAGACCTTTTCTTTCTGACAATGGAATCAGACTTGAACACTCCCAACAACAAGGTGAAATTCTCAGCTACAAAGAATCAGATGGAAGAAGATTGTGTATACCTATATGTACACCAGAATCAAAAGGGTGGCACCCAGGACCACCAAGAGGAATGGAAATGTGTAATATTGCTAGAATAACAGAACTGAAAAATGAAGAACCAAAATCAAAATCACCCCCCAAGAAAGTTCAATTTGATATTGAAGAGAAGAAAAACTATAGTGGCAAGAAAACAAATGAGTCAATATATCACTTGAAAGAAGAGGAACCTAAAAAAATAGAACCATTGTTAGTATCTTCACAGAGAATTAGCAACCTAGACAATAATGACCCTCTTCTCCATCCAAAATTTGAAAATACTTATAGCTCTAACATGGAAGCTTCCACTATTGAAGTGGAACCAGTACAAAAGAAAGGCTTAAAGCCAAAACAGCTAGTCAAAAGTGTTTTAAATAAATATGGGAAGAATGGTACTTATTGGAAAAAGAAAAAGGATGCAATCTCTAATGAAGAATACTGTAATGATTCCAAAATGAAGGGGTCCTCTAAAATCAAAAGATATTTTTCAAAAATTATTTCTAAAATAAGAAATAATCATAAATATGAAGTTGAATGGGACTTTCAATGCCCTGGAGCTCAACCAACCATTTTAGAAGAAATAAATCTAACTAAAATTGAAAATAGAATTACTGAACTTGAAGTCGAACCAACAAATCAAAAGTTAGAAACCAACTTATCAGAGGAAGGATCAATTCAATCTCAAGAACCTTTTGGCTTAGACAAAGCAATTAAAAAGTTAAATTTTATGGAATTAGAAATAGCAAGCAGCACAGGATCTATTGGTAGTGACAACTCTCAAAAGGATTCCTTTGCTAATTTGTCACCAAATTGTGGATTAAACTCACCAATTTATGTTAGAGTAGGATGGGAGGAATATCCTGTTATGGCAATTATGAACCCAAGCCTAGAAGAAAATATTTTGCCATTAAAAATTGGATTAAGTATTGGAATGAAGCCCAAGAAGAAAAATAAAACAAAACATACAATTTTAATGAAAAAAGTACCGATTGTTATGCCAACTGATGAAACCATTTACTTACCATTTACAGTTGCAGGATCAGCAAACCATTTAATTTTGGGGAAGGAATTTTGTCATTACTTTTCTGTTATAAAGAGTATTCATAAGTCATCAATAGAAGATGAAGAAAGGGAAAATTCACAAGAAATTGGGATAGAAGGAGAAGAAGAAATGAAGAAAAAGGGAGAATTTTCCCACTCAAAAGAAGAAGAGGAGGGAGAAAAGAGTCTTAGTAACTTCAAAGTAAACACCTTCAATTCAGAGGGAATTTATGATATGGAACACATTCATAAAGTTAATGAAGACCTTTCAGAATAAAATCAAGAATTAATCAACATTAGACAATCAAAAGCATTCAATTTATTTGAGAGGGACAAGAAACCAATTCAGGAGACAGTAGCATTGGAAGAAGAAGAAATCCAAGCTATTCTGGAAGAAATATTCAAAGGAAATCCGTGGGATAATGAACTATTGTCTCAACCTCAAGCATCAAGCACACATCAGGAGATTTCTCCTCTCTTTATACAAGAATTCAAGAAAGATTTGAATATAAATCCTCAAGATTCCCATTTCCAAGTAGAAATTCATGAACCCTCAAATTATGAAGTCAAATTCTCAAAAGAAATGGACAAAAAGAAAATTGAGGGAATTTTTAAGAAAGAAGATGATAAAAAACCAACCTTCAGCTATTTCTGAGCATAAATGCCAAGAACAGTTAACCTCTGAAGAAAAAGAAATCTTAAAACTGTATGATGCATTCTTTAATATGGATAACCAACAAGTTAAAACAACAAATTTGGCCCAGAGATTAGAGTTGAATAACTTTCAACTTCCACAAGAAAATACCATTCCTTCAGGCCATATGTCTGAAATTCTGCATGATAACACTTTGGCTCAACCAATCCATATTTCTAGAGAAAGAAAAGTCACTAAGAATACAAAAACCAGAAAATTCTCTATCAGAGATCAAAATAATGAACATACCACAAGAAATAAAATTGAAGTTAATCCCATGCTTACTTATAATAATCCTCAAGAGAAAATTCATCTTCCTCTCAGAGTTCTCAAGCATAAAATTAAAAAACAGTTATTTATCTTTTTTAATCATAAATTTGAAAGTGAAATTTCTTTTAAATTTGAAAGACATAAATCCAAAAGAGGATCAAAGTTCAAGTCTCAAAGGAGTATTATGTTTTGATCCACATGTGTTAATCCACTTATACTGTTATAATATATCTACATATATATATAAATCTGTGTCTTATATTTAAAATATAGCTTATTGGCCTTTTATATATTGTTTATTTACTATTTTGATTTAATGGCTTGGGACATTTGATTTTTTTACCTATGTTACACAATCAAATTATTATGATCATTTTTTTTTCATTTTATTCTACTTTATTTTATTTTATTTCTTCTTTTATTTTATTTTTTTTCAGCACAGCTTTGCTTCAAGGTTTTTTTTTAAAATATTTTTTTTATTTCATTAAATTGAGTTTTTTTAACATACTCAAGCTCTAATCTGTCATAAAAATAACTGAATTATAAATAAAGTGATTTCCTTCTAACACGAAATTAATAATCATAAGAAATAAAGAAATCACCTTACTTTATTATTTTTTAACTTTTCATCATTATTATTTTACTCATGATTAGAAAATACTGAATTAATTCTTTCCCATATGATAAAGCTAATAAATTATCACAAGATGATTTGGTTTCAATTAGTTTTATAGTGGAGGCGAAGTTAATAATATTATAAAACAGATAGATCAACCTACATAATCATTATTCTTTTTTCTCTGCTCCTTTTGAAAAATCTTCAAAATTAATGCTCTACCTAAATTGTTTGCTGGATTACTGGAGAAGTAGTCAAATTATAATGATTTTATTTATTTTTAATTATAATTAGCTTCTAAGCGAACCAAATAAAACCAAACATTTAATAAAAACACATACTCAATCATTCAACTCATCATAGGTACTATCAGTAATTGAAGTGCTCAGATATTAAATTTATTCTATATCTAGCTGAATGATAAAAAAAATGGATAGATAGAAGTTGTTTTATTAATATTAGGTCTGAAGCGAAATGATTTAAGATCTAAAATGAATGAGATTACTTAACTAATCATATAGTAGTATTGTTGATTATCTTATTATTGATTATTATTTTTTTGTTTTTCTGATATTTTTCAATTGAAAACCTACCAACAAGTTGAAAATAATAAATTGATAATAGTTTTATTCTCTCCTATGTTGAAGCGACTTCAAAAATAATTAGATATAAATATATTAACTTACTTGAACTCCAGAAACCTATCCTGAACAGTTTGAATTGAAAAAGTGATCATTTTAGGTGATTTTCATGATGAATTGATGGAGTAAGGTTGAAAATTGATGGTTTGGATGTTCTGAGTTAGTTTGGTAGTGGAAGCAAAATGAAAAACAATAAATTAATGATTAGGTTACAACTCAATATTAGGAAAGAGTAATATTGAATAATCAAAAATTCATTATTCTAATTGTTCTATTTTTATTTTTATTTTTGAAAAAAAAGAAAAATAGAAATTGGAATAAAAAAATTTAATACTTAGTACTAGTGTTTTGTGATGGGTTGGAATTTAATTTCAGGTTACTGAATTTTGATTGATCAGGATCTGGGTATGATTTCTGATTGGTCAGAACTCAATTATGGTATTTAATTGGTCAGGATTTGACATTTTTTGTGATTGGTCAGATTTTTTTTCTGTATTTTGATAGAATGGAATTAAAGTGGACTTAGGATACAGAAAAATAATATAAATAGAAGGTGCTGTTTACCTTCATCCTAGTCCCAAACAAGACTCTAAACTGTTGTTTTAATTTTTATTCCATTTGGCCCTCATGACTCATTTAATTTATCAGCCATCTTTTGCACAATTATGTTGTATTTTATATAAATATTTAATTTATCCCTGTATCTGCAAAAGGGGAACTTTTGAAGCTTTTATTACATAAAACATTTATTTTTTTTATTTTATTTAATCTTTAAAAGCACTCTACATACATTACTACAAGAAGCTTTTCAAATCTTCTCCACAAGCTTTGATTCATTTATAACTTTGAGTTTGTAGACATTATTGATTCAAAAATTGATGATCTTTAATGGCCTCCCTGCATTAGGTGGTACTTGGACCGGAAGACTAGGTGTAAATTCACATTGATAAGCACATACTCTAAGCAGCCAAGGTCAGAAATAGTCTGATGAGGGGAAATAACTTTGAGTTGATTAAATTTATGTCCTTGGTGACGACCACTATATAGTGTCAGGGCACTATTTAAAGTTAAACATTCTCTTGAATATGAACAATAACAATATAAAAAAGAAGTATTAAGTGATATCAAGGGTAATAAGAAAGATAGGAAAGACTTGAAGTATCAATTTTAGAGTGTTGAGCTGTTTTCTGTTTATTGGATATACATATGGTTTTTTTTTATCAAATGGAGAGGGGTATGTTACCCTTTCCATAAATATAGGGTCCTGAGCAAGACATAAAACTGCATCATTGTTTTTTTATTTTATTTTTTCCTCATTTTTATGGTTATTTTTGTTTAGAGTAAAAGGGATATACCTTGTTTTTGTTTTGGATTGAAGTCTGATGTAGTTTGTTTTGGAAGAGGCTATGATTATTTTTTAAATTGAGAGGGGTTTCAACCCCTGTATTCTCAAAAAAAAAAAGAAAACAAAAGATATACTAATGAAGGGATCTCTTTTATGTTTAGTGTTATAATTTGTTTTTTTATTAGAATTATTGTTATGGTTGACCTGGTATTTGTAATGAAAACATATAAAAAATAAGGGGTGGTGCTTGTTTCTTTACATCACACCTTATGATGTTAAGTTTTGGGGGATTAGTGGAAATCATTTAAGGGGCTCATTTCTTTTTTTTCATGCACTGGATATATTAAATGATGGATAGGAAGACAATAGTAGTAGCATATCAAAGGACTATATTGCAGATGACATAGTATAATTCATTCAGCTTCACTTAGAATGCTGGGGACAGCATTAAATGGAGAGGGGGATGTGGTATACCATGACAGTTCAGCTGAATAAATTTTTTATTTTTATGGTAATTATTTATATAAAAGAGGATATCAATAGTATGAAATCACCTTTGAGGAAAAGTAACAGTAAAATAAACATGGAATAACACAAATGATATATTCATTAAGGAAAATTGACCACAGGTTTGCTCTTCAAGTGTCACCCCACTGCACCATCCAACACATAATTGTGATGGACAGTACCCAAAACAAAGACATTTTTCAATTTTCTCTGTAAATAATCTTTTTTAATGTATATTTTTTTAATATGCTTAAATATAAGCAATTGGGTGATTAATATAGTCAGAGTCACAATGAGGATGCCAATTAATAAAGAGCAGAGTTGTAGGCATCATAGGGGACATAGAAGATTCAATGTGTGGAACAAAACACTTTTGAAGTATCAATTTTGGGAAATTTCATGTATTTTTGCTGTTATGAACCACTCAAAGAGGGGATAAGCATCATTGAGTTCCTTTAGATAATTAAATGATTAATTTTTGAAGACTGAAATAATTTATTGCTGAATTGGAAAGGCTATATTACCTCAACTTTTCTATTAATGTAAACCCCAAATTTCTCATTGAAGCTTCAGAAATGAAGAGTGGAACTGGATGTTGGAAGGGATATTGTATGTATTAGTTTTTTTCTTTTATTTTTATCTATTAGTCTTGCATAGTGCTCCTCTTGTAAGGAAATTATGCAAGGCTAGTAAGTTTGAAAAATATTTTTGAAGAGAAAAGGAATGGGACATGTGAATGTGGTCACTATTTTGAGAATCTCAGAAAAGGCCAACTGGCAGAGTTGGTAAGGATGATCTCTGAAGCTGAGATCTGGAAATGCTGTGGGTTCAAGTCATAGTGGCAACATTCTAAAAATTGGGAATTTTGGGAAAATAAAATTTCTAGAAGTTTTAAGAAGTTTTAGGAAGTTTTAAGAATTTTCAGGAAGTTTTAGGAAGTTTGAAGAAGATTTAGGAAGATTTGGGAAGATTTGAGAAGAATTAGGAATTTTCAGGAAGAATACAGGTAATACAGGCCAAAAGGAATACAGGTAATCAGTCCTATGTGAATCTTCATAAAAGGGTGAAGCCTAACCCACAAGTCAGCCCTCAAAGGCCCAAAAACTATAATCCAGTAAAATCAGCTGACAGATTAGTAATCAATTGAGTAATACATGGAGATAAGGGTTCCAGGGTCCGAAATTAAGGTTTGACTGTATTTCACAGCCACATGTCACAAACGTGTCATGTGAATAGTTTGCACAGCTTTGCACAGCCACCAGAGGCTGAAAATTTCTAAGTCCCCTCTTTTATGCACTCCTATGGAGGGCCCCACGGCTATAAATAGAGGCCCTCTCTCCCACTTTTTCCCTTTTCCCCATCTAGAAATTTTAAATTGAATTCATTTTTTCTGATCCCTCTTCTAGGAGGTATACTAGAAATTTTGATAAATTAAGCCTAGTAGCTGAGGTTCGTTGTTGACATAGATCAAGAGAACCAATAGTGTGAAAAGACTTTAATTCATCCCTTACTAGCAGATAGACTAGTGCCTTATTTAATTAGGATCTTAAAGCTTGAAGCTCATGAGCAAGGCATCTCTGGAGCTGAGTGTTTAAATCCTTAAAAGTAATTTTTAGAGAGTTTTAAAATAAAACCATCAAACCAAAGTAATTTTGTAGGCTTTAAAATAAAACCTAACCATTATGATTAGTTTTGGGCTAGTTTTGTTGAAAACTTCCTCAAAGAGAGTAATTTTGCTTGTTTTAAAACAAAACCTGCACAACCAAAGTAATTTTACTACTTTTAAAATAAAAGTGGACTTGTATTTATTGGGTAATCCCTAATAAATTATCATCAAGCAACAAAATAAAATTAAATAATTTAGTGTTTAGTTAAGATTAATATTAAACCTAAAGCAGTTAGCTAGTATTATTATCAAAAAAAAGAACCATAAGAGATCATATAATATATTATTAAATCAAAACACAAAACATAACATTAAACTACCCATATTATACTAAATTATTAGCAATTATTAGAGTATTATCCCATCCATCACATCAAAAGGGCTTGAAATATATTTTTATCCTTTTCAAGTTTATTATTTCAGAGAATTGAACATATTTGTTATCCTAGCTATTATTTTCTATATTTATTAAAGAATTATCAAGAAAAGAATATTTTATGGTTTTGTACTAGAAGATAGTGTTTCCTTTTATTTTTTTATTTATTTTAGTTATTATATTATTTGATATATTGTTGTACTATCATCTGGTGGAATCCACTCAGCCTGCTGAGGTTTTAAAAAGAATTTATTTGTTAAGGTTTTAAATAACCATTTTTTTGAGTAGAGCAAAGTCTGATTAGAGATTGTTGAGTCTAATATTTTCTGATCAGAACACTATCAATAATAAAATTGATTTGGTGAACTCAGTAAAGATAACTTAGCATATTAGGAAGGGCAGTCTAGATTATTCTAGCACACGAGGAGAGCAAGGGTTACAAGTCTCAAACAGCAATTCAAAACTGTTTGCTTGTAATTTCCCCTTCCGGGTACTGCCTCATTTTATCCCACATGCAGAGGAGTTCCCACAGTGTAAGATCTGAATATGAAACTGATGATAATATTACTATTAATCAACAGTACTATGTCTGTTCTTATGAAATATAATAAAAAAAAATTATTATAACCACAATTAAATAATTATAAAATTATTTCTTTCACGTGTTATACACTACTAGTGATTATAACAGTGAGCAGTAATTGTCTACAAGAATCAATTACAAGAAGACTTTAATAATAAAAACTTCTTTATTAAAATAATAAAATTATTTTAATATATAATTATCTTTTACAAGAATAATTATAAAGATAATCCTTGAAGAAAACTATTACTAGAGAAAAACTTTAAGAATTAAAAATAAATGACTCACTAATACTCCAAAGAATTTATTGATGGATAAGAGTAGAGAAATTTGACATGGAATTGTGGATTTAAGGGATTAAAAGGATTTATAACAGTATTACAACAATATATAGTTGGATTCTATGATTTCACGTCTTTCTGGTTGATTCTGAAAGATTTAAAACACTTAAGAATAGCTTTAACTAATACTTACTTGTTGGTAATATTGATTTAATAAATTGATAAGATGATGATACGGAAAAAACAGCAAGAAGAGGCTTCCTTTAAGTCAACAACAGCTCACAGAGGTGTGCCATGGAGCAAAATGAAAAACCAGTGAGTGAGAAAACAATAAACCTTTTTGGATTAATGATTGCATCATCTGTTGTCATGTAAGATTATCATAATTACTTAATTGATGCTTTTACGTGACTACTAACCCCAATATGGTTAAGAATAAAAGGAGTAACAACAGTAAATCTTCTTTTATTCCAAAATAATCATTTATTTCTCAAAGTTATCAATGTTATTGCCAATTTCATCACAGGTTTTAATTACTGTGAATTTTTGAAGATTCAGTGTTTCACGTAGAATGGTCAAAAATGGACTGTAAGAAAAACTTTTGATTTTACTAGTAAAAATGTATTTCTTTTTGGTTGTACCATAGATAATACAGTTCTTCATTGGTCCTGAAAGCTTCAGAAAGATTCATTAAGAATTGTATTTTTAATGAATTTTTGAAGTTTTTACCTCATTTCTACATAGAATTGCAAATAGCAGTATTTTGCTGGTTTCTATGAGGTAAATCAATGAATATGGATCCCAAAAGGGTTTTAATTACTCTTTTAGGGTCTAGTAATGGAAAGTCATCAAGAATTGACGTGGTTAGAGGAGCCTAAGTAGCTTATTACCTCCTTGGCACATCAAAATAGCAGGTTATTTGTTATTTTCTTATGATTACAGTAGGTGTAACTTGGTAACCAAGTTCCCAAAGAGTTTTAGTTTACCAATTGGGCCAAGATGAGCCATGGATCCATGCTCTGGAGCTATCCACGCCTCTGAGGCCTCAGAAGTTGGGTACCCTGGCTCTCTTTGATGTCTTTTGTCCCCCTTGCCTAATTTTTACGTCAAAATAGTAATTTAAGCTTCAAGTGAGATATCCACTATGGGTGTACCAAAAGTCCATGTCAGAATACCATGATATTAAGTGCTCAAAACATGCATAACACTATTCTTAGTGTATATGTAACATGGGATTTCTCACTTTCCCATTATTTTGGTGTGAAATTAAGAAAAACAAAAATTTTCACGGATCTTTTATGTGGTATTGATGATGTGGTATTGAAGTATTTTCCATTTTACCACCTCAAAGAGTTAATTTGAGCTTATTCACTCTATGGAGCTACCCTAGGTGAATTTTTGTGTAGAATCCAAATCTGGTCCTAAATCCATGGATTTACTTACTCAAAAAAAAGTTATTCATCTTTTCTGAAATTGAAAATGATGAATTTTGGATATATGCATGACTTATGAGTTATGCATAATTCAAAATTTCTTTTTAAGATAATTGTGGCCTATTTGGGTATGTAAAATATACCTCAAGGCTCACATTCCCTCCCACCAAAAAATAAAATTGTACTACAATTTTATTAGTGATAAAAGAATAAGGCCCCAAAGGGGTTTAATGTCCACTGTCCAACCTCTTTACATTACTCAGATCAAGTAATTTAAAGCACATCTATAGACATATTCAGGCTTGTGGCCTTCTTTCATGTCTAAATATTCTTAAGAGTTTATCTGTGTCAGGTATTTCTGATTCTGCCATCCATTCATCTTCATGTACTGGATTTCTATATCTGACAAGATATTCTCTTTGATTTTTACCCCTAAGTCTCCTTTCTTTAATGACTTTCTTTATCTTTTTGTCTTCATTCTGTTCCACAGGTGGTAAAGTTAAAGGAGTTGGGTTTCTTAAAGGAAACAATTGTTTATCAGCTGGTTGATAAGGTTTTATCAAGCTGACTGGAAATGTGGGGTGTTTATTTTCTAATTCACCACTCAATTCCACTTGAACTGCATTGGTTCCATGTAAAGCAAAAATAACAAAAGGTCCTACATAAGAATCTTTAAGTTTCTTTGGGCCTTTGATATTATTAAAATTTAAGGTTGAAACTAGAACTAAGTCCCCTACTTTGAAATCTGGTACTTTATGCCTCTTGTCCCACTTCTGTTTTGCATAATCAAAAGCATCATCCATACTTTGTTTTGTGTGGTGTTTTACTTTATCAAGCATTAATTTGAAGCTGGAAGCTGTAGGATGAATGTCAATCAAGTCTTTCCTCAGTGTGTCTGCTGGGAGTCTTGGATTCCATCCTTTTTCTAACATAGCAGGAGTTTGTCCTGTGGAAGAATGGACTGATGTCTTGTATGCCAATTCTAATGCAGGTATCAGAGTGCACCAGTCATGGGTAAAGCCATCTGAGTCTTTGAATTCTCATCCATAAGCACAAAATCTCCTGATCATGTCTTCTAAAGTTTGAATCATCCTCTCTGCTAGCCCATCTGTTTGAGGGTGATATGCTGTAGAGAATGATAACTTAGTCCCAAACAATCTATGAAGATTGGTCCAAAGTGCAGATGTGAACTTGGGGTCTCTGTCACTTATGATATTCTTAAATAACCTGTATGAGAAATAACTCTACTCCATAAAAGAAGAGCTGTATCCATAGCAGTGTCATCTTTATGACATGGTAAGAATATGGGAGTTTTGCTATATCTGTCTACAATGACTAAACAAGCATTATAACTTTTGTCACCACTTGGAGGAAGTGCTGTGACCCAATCCATGTGAACAACTTCCCATGGGGATTTTGGTTCTTGAATATGGATCATAAGTCCAAATTTCTTGCCTGTACTCCTGTTTGCTTTTTGGCATCTGTCACAGGTATGGCAATATTCAATGGTTTCTTTTCTCCAAGATGGCCACCATGCACAATTCTTCACTTTTTCAAGTGTTCTGTCTTCTGACAGGTGTCCAGAGTAGATACTATCATGACATTCATGAAGAATGGTATTGATAAGTAATCTACTGCACAATGTCATAACACAAGAATGTTTTGTTCTGTGGTAAATGATTCCATCAAACAAGTGAAATCTTCGTTCAGAATAGGAATTTTTCCAAACTTCATCAAGTGCATTAACTAAAGATGTATCTTTGCAGTCTTTATCCAATAAGGAAGTCAAGATATGGCAATTCTTGTCTTGTTTATAAGATTCTCTGACCTCCTCAAAGAATTCAGTCCCAATATCAGTTATGTTAATTCCTTCAATTGGAATCTGTGGTTCAGCTTCCAAAGGTACATAAGCTGGGTTATCAGGAGTGTTGGCTCAAGCCCATCTACTAAGTCCATCAGCATTCTTGTGAATGTTTCCTGCTTTATGAACTATAGTCATGTTTCCTCTATCTTCTTGAATGGCTATTTGCCATCTCAACATATGTCTGTTGGGAGTTTTCATGTTAAGAAGTGATTTCATGGCATTACAGTCAGTTATCACTTCAAAAACACTGCCATCATGATAATAGTGTAGTTTCTCAAGTGCCCATACCAAACATAAGCACTACATTTGGCTTGCACCATATCTGGCTTCTGTTGGTTTGATTTGTCTTGAGATATAACAAACTGGTCCTTCTGTAGGTTTTTCATCAATAGTTTGGACTTGATGTAAGGCTGCCCCTAATCCATCTCCACATGCATCAATGTACAACTTAAAAGGAATATTCCAGTCAGGCATGAGGAGTAAAGGTGCTTCTGTAAGGGATTTCCTTATCTTCTCATAAGCTTTAATTCTCTCTTGTTTCATCTCAAATACAGTCTGTTGATCACAGATTCTATAACGTGACTTGGCTAGAATTGCAAAGTCTTTCAGGTGTTGCCTATAGTAACTGGCAAACCCAAGAAAAGACATCATTTCTTTTTTATTCTGGGGTATTGGTTTAAGTAACACTGCTGCTACTTTGTTTTTGTCAATACCCAAGCTTAAACCAGAAACAATATGTCCTAATGCTTTGAGTTCTTCAAAACCAAAATTGCATTTCTTAAGTGAAATTTTCATGTTCACTTCTGCAACTTTATGAAGTACTCTTGCAAGTCTTTCAAGGTGCAAAGACCATGAATCAGAACATATGATAATATCATCAATATAAATGATAAGCCATCCTTCAGACAATTATGTAGGAAAGATGGTGTTCATCATCCTTTGATAATGGGATGGAGCATTTTTAATGCCAAATGGCATTCTAAGATACTCAAAAATACCACAGTGAGTGATAATTCTAAGTAATTTCTTAGCTTGAGGCGTCAAAACATTTTGATGGAAGCCTTTCAATGCATCCATTGATTTTATATACTTGGCTTTAGACAATTGAGTCAAGGTTTCTTGAATTCTAGGGATTGGATACCTATCTGGAACTGTGTAGGTATTCAATGCTCTGAAATCTCCAACCATTCTTGACTTATCATTATGCCATGCAATAATAACAGGTGTTGTCACTTCAACTTCCTCATTATGGCCTACTTTCCTTAGCAAACCAAGTTGGATCAACTCTTGGATATGTTCTTCCAAGGCTTCTCTAGCTCTGGGACTGGCTGGATAAGCTGGTCTTCTAAGTACTGGAGGATATGGTCTGTCAATATTAAGAGTAATATCAACTTCATGTCCTCTTATAGCGCCTAATGGTTCATTATCAGAGGCAAATGCATTTTTATATGTGTATAACACATTAATAAGCTCATTCCTCATCTTTGGTGACAATGATTGATTAATTTGTGCTTCAACAAGTTGATTAGTCACAAATTCATCTTTGTAAGTATCCTTGACAGAAGATACTACAGATATCTGTTTTGGAATATTGGAGAAGGCAAATTTTTGTCTCTTGTTATCTCCAATTGTGAAATATCTGTCCTTATGGTTATTTATATCAATACCATAAATATTTAAGTAATAATTTCCAAGAATGATGTGCTGAGATGTGCAATTATCCATTACTACAATCTCAGTTTTCATTCTTACACTTCCTGCTGGATGTGGGAATAAAATATTAGTGTCCAATATGCCCAGGGGGTACATATTGTTACTAGCACTACTGAATTGTACACCTTCTATTGGTAATAGATGGTTTTTCCATTCAGGAAGTATAATTTGGAGATAATCTTTGCCCACACAAGTGCAAAATGCCCCTGTATCCAAATTTACTTTGGCTTCAATATCACTCATCAGAACTGATGTGATACAGGATGCCCCAGCAGTATAACCCTTTCCTCTAGCAGGTTTTGTTTTACACATTCTGGCATCTTGGATATTGATCAGGTTGCAGCAATCCTCACTATACTGTGGCAAGTGGGTATGGACTTCTGTGACCTCAAAGAAAGCTGAAATGTTCTCAATGGGATAGTCCTCCACTGGTGTATCTTCAGAGACTGCAGAATCTTGATCAGACTCCTCTTTCTCTTCAGGACACTGAATTTCTTCAATGACTTGAACTTCATTGATCTTTGTCTTCTGAGGACAAGTGTTGGCTAAATGCGAAGTACTTCCACATTTATGACACTTCAAGACAGGTCTTTCTGGTCTTCTTTCCTCTCTAGGAATCTTTGAGACTATTTTGGACTCTATTGGGTTTTTAATCCAAGTCTTACCAATTCTTGTCCTGGTAATGATATCTTCCATAGCATTAATGTAGTCCTCTGTTGAACAAGGTTCTACACATCTGCTTTTGATAGCATGTTCCAGTTCTCCTCCACACTTTCTTAATATTTTCATATTAATCATAGTGTCAGACATATCTGGGTGTAAAGCAGATATTCTGTCTTTTTGTTTGAAGAACCAAGTAAGTGGTTTGTCTTTTTCTGAGTTAAAAATGGCACTTTCAAAAGCATTTTCCATTTTAAACCTCCAAGAATTATTAGCCCATTTGGTAATCACTTCAGATTTCCACCAAGACCAGTCATGTTTACCATGATCAATCCTCATTTTGTAATACCATTTCTTTGCAGTTCTGGTAAACAAACAGTGTAATTTTCCCACTATGATTTCATCAGGTATATTAAAGTCTTCTTGCAACATATCAATAGTCCTGATGAATTCAATATTGTTGTATTCTCCTTCACCAGAGAATGTTGGCCATTCTTCTATTTTGGGAATATCTCTTGCAGAGTAGGCATTTTCTCCCAAGAATGGTGTAAAACTTTCTTTAACAGAGAGTTTTTCTTCAGTTAAAGGTGTAGAATGTCTTGGCATATGTGGTTCATGATTCTTATGAATTTGTTCCACACTTGCAATTATCTCATTCTTCAACTTTTGCCTTTCACTGTCACTTTTTGCTAAATGTATAGCAAATTGATTGGTGTTCTCAACTATCTTCAAGACATGGTCTTGTAGAGTCTTAAGTTGATCATTCATTTTAAAAAGATCTTCCATTTCCTCATGTTGAATTTGGCACATGTTTTCAATTCTTATGCAAGAATTGGTAATTAAGTCAAGTTTGGCATTTGTCACTTGGTGTAATTCAATGTATTTCTTGTCATTTTTCTTTAATTCAACTATATCTCATGCAATTTTAGTTAACTTGTTATCAAGTTTACCAATTTCTACATGAATACTAGTTTGTACACCAATTATTTGCGTGGAAAGTTTCTGTTCATCCTTTCCTGCTCCTTGGCTGTGAATTCCATCAGAGTTCTGGCCATATTGAAGACACTGTCCACGGCTGAAGGCTCCAATTTGGGGATCCTGTACCCTTGTGGGTAGGGTCTGTGCCAATTGGCTTTGCCTTTTCCTTTGCCTTGATGGTTCCTGGGACCTTTCTGCTTCTTCTGAGGTCCCTTGGGCTTGTCCTTGGACACTTCTGGAGCTGGTTTGGAGCTGGTAGACGCCACTGGTGCCTCTGTCTCCAAAGCTGGAGTCATTTCCAACTCTTTCTTCTGGTCTATGGATAAAAGACTTTGGTTCTTCAACCAATTCTTTATCTTTTTGACCTTGTCTTTGCAAGACAGGGGGCTCCATCCTCCTAAGAGTTCTATGGTCTTCTCCTGACCCAGAAAGCTCTTGATGTGTAAGTAGGAGTTCATGGCCCCCTGCCAAAGGCTTGGGCAGATTTCCCACTCCTCTTCCTTGGCTGCTCTGAACCAGTTTTTGTACTGGCATTGATATATTTCTATTGCTGCCACCTGAAAGTGGTTCAGCCCTGGAAATATTACTATAAATCAGTTCAGGCTCTGAATTCACGTCAAAATCTGTTGGTACAGACCTTGGGGAATGGGGGGCAACTCTGGCATCCTCCAAATGTGTCTTTCTTGTGGAAGACTTGGCACTTCTGGATTTGGTCTTGCCTCTTCCTTGTCCACATCCATCTGGTTGGACTGAATAGTTGCTTCCATTTCTGGTATGCACCATTTTTACGTCAATTTAAGGATAAAGAGTAAAAATAAAGATAAAAACACACCTTTTGGTGGTAATTTATTCTTTTCAGAATTAAATAAGGTGCCTCTTTTAGCAATTTGCACCTCAATACTGTCTTCAGATTCTGCTTCTGAAGATTCAGGACTATTGATGTATCTTTTACTGAGTCTGTTACCAGCTGCACAGTATTTGATTAAAGACACTTAAAGAGAAAAAATATGATAAAAGAAATTATTTTTGTGTTTTAAGATAATTTTAAAAGATTTTTTATAAATTTTATTATTTTTTAATATTAAAAAAATTATTCTTTTTAAAGAAAAAAATTAAAATTTAAGATTTTGAATGAAAATTAATTCAGAGTAACTCAAAGAATAATTTTATAAGTTTTTGGATGTGAAAAAGCCACGTGTAAAACAGTATAAAATTAAACCAAATTCCTCAATGAAAAAGATTTCAAAAACAATTTCAAAAATAAGAATTATTTTGACTTTAAAATGAAAGAAGAAAGTATTAAATTAATATATTTTAGAGCTTAAAAATATATTAATTAAGGGTACAAGGTTCAAAAAACACGGCCAGGCCCCCAAATGTAAGATCTGACTATGAAACTGATGATAATATTACTATTAATCAACAGTACTATGTCTGTTCTTATGAAATTTAATAAAAAAAAATTATTATAACCACAATTAAATAATTATAAAATTATTTCTTTCACGTGTTATACACTACTAGTGATTATAACAGTGAGCAGTAATTGTCTACAAGAATCAATTACAAGAAGAATTTAATAATAAAAACTTCTTTATTAAAATAATAAAATTATTTTAATATATAATTATCTTTTACAAGAATAATTATAAAGATAATCCTTGAAGAAAGCTATTACTAGAGGAAAACTTTAAGAATTAAAAATAAATGACTCACTAATACTCCAAAGAATTTATTGGTTGATAAGAGTAGAGAAATTTGACGTGGAATTGTGGATTTAAGGGATCAAAAGGATTTATAACAGTATTACAACAATATATAGTTGGATTCTATGATTTCACGTCTTTCTGGTTGATTCTGAAAGATTTAAAACACTTAAGAATAGCTTTAACTAATACTTACTTGTTGGTAATAATGATTTAATAAATTGATAAGATGATGATACGGGAAAAACAGCAAGAAGAGGCTTCTTTTAAGTCAACAACAGCTCACAGAGGCGTGCCATGGAGCAAACTGAAAAGCCAGTGAGTGAGAAAACAATAAACCTTTTTGGATTAATGATTGCATCATCTGTTGTCACGTAAGATTATCATAATTACTTAATTGATGCTTTTACGTGACTACTAACCCCAATATGGTTAAGAATAAAAGGAGTAACAACAGTAAATCTTCTTTTATTCCAAAATAATCATTTATTTCTCAAAGTTATCAATGTTATTGCCAATTTCATCACAGGTTTTAATTACTGTGAATTTTTGAAGATTCAGTGTTTCACGTAGAATGGTCAAAAATGGACTGTAAGAAAAACTTTTGATTTTACTAGTAAAACTGTAATTCTTTTTGGTTTTACCATAGATAATACAGTTCTTCATTGGTCTTGAAAGCTTCAGAAAGATTCATTAAGAATTGTATTTTTAATGAATTTTTGAAGTTTTTACCTCATTTCTACGTAGAATTGCAAATAGCAGTATTTTGCTGGTTGCTATGAGGTAAATCAATGAATATGGATCCCAAAAGGGTTTTAATTACTCTTTTAGGGTCTAGTCATGGAAAGTCATCAAGAATTGATGTGGTTACAGGAGCCTAAGTAGCTTATTACCTCCTTGGCACGTCAAAATAGCAGGTTATTTGCTATTTTCTTATGATTACAGTAGGTGTAACTTGGTAACCAAGTTCCCAAAGAGTTTTAGTTTACCAATTGGGCCAAGATGAGCCATGGATCCATGCTCTGGAGCTATCCACGCCTCTGAGGCCTCAGAAGTTGGGTACCCTGGCTCTCTTTGATGTCTTTTGTCCCCCTTGCCTAATTTTTATGTCAAAATAGCAATTTAAGCTTAAAGTGAGATATCCACTATGGGTGTACCAAAAGTCAATGTAAGAATACCATGATATTAAGTGCTCAAAACATGCATAACACTATTCTTAGTGTATATGTAACATGGGATTTCTCACTTTCCCATTATTTTGGTGTGAAATTAAGAAAAACAAAAATTTTCACGGATCTTTTATGTGGTATTGATGATGTGGTATTGAAGTATTTTCCATTTTACCACCTCAAAGAGTTAATTTGAGCTTATTCACTCTATGGAGCTACCCTAGGTGAATTTTTGTGTAGAATCCAAATCTGGTCTTAAATCCATGGATTTACTTACTCAAAAAAAAGTTATTCATCTTTTCTGAAATTGAAAATGATGAATTTTGGATATATGCATGAATTATGAGTTATGCATAATTCAAAATTTCTTTTTAAGATAATTGTGGCCTATTTGGGTATGTAAAATATACCTCAAGGCTCACACACAGTAGTGAGGTCTTTCATGGCATTGATGTAATAATTTGGGGAGCATGGCTCAAAAAATATTCTGCTTATAGCATGCTCAAGCTCACCTGAAAATTTTATTAATATCCTTTTATGTACCATTGTTTCAGACATATCAGGATGCAGGGCACTTGATATGTCCTTCTAATTAAGAAGACAGGACATGGGCCTATCCTTATCAATATTAAAATGGCTTCTTCAAAAGTTTCTTCCATTCTGAGTCTTCAGGAATCATTTTCTCATTTGGAAATAATTTTTTCTTTCCATCAAGGCCAGGAATGTTAACCATGGTCTTGTCTCATTTTATAATACCATTTCTTTGTTGATTTGGTAAATAATGAGTGTAATCTGGCACTTATTAATTCATCTTTTATGTTGAATTCCCCTTTAAACATATCAATTTTTTTTCATAAATTCTATATGATCATTGTAAGGTTTGACTATGAAAGAATAAGTAAAAATTACTAATATTTTACTTATGGTACTCTGAATGTCCTTATAAATAAAGTAAATAAGATGAAGATAATTATAATAATAAAGAATGATTATAATTAAGGTGTAAAAATAATTATATTATTGAAAAAATAAAATAATATAATTTATATTATAAGAAAATAATATAATAAATGAATATATCAATATATAATAATTAATATACTTAAAAGCACTTTATTATTGTTACCAACAAATACCAAAGGTGTAAAAATTTCTTTTTCATTAATAAAAAACAATTAGTAACAATAATATTACTAATATTAAAGTTATGAATTAATATAAATACTATTTATATTAATTACAGAATTATTAAAAGCAATAATAAAGAGAAATTATTATAATAAGAGAAAATAACCTAATTTTAACACTTAGTATAATAGTACTGAATAATTAATGCCAAATAATAAATACAACTTATTTAAAATGTATTTACAATTAAAAATACAAGAAATTACAAATTTTATTGATTTTATGTTGATTTGAGATTTTCAAGAGAATTATAACAAAACAGCAGAACAATTGAATTAATCATGTCAAAAAATGATGATTATGATAAAGATTATCTTTAGTGTATAATCAAATAAAAGATTCATTTATATAGAATAAAGATTTTTACCTTTGGTTTGATTGCTTTAATGTTTTGATGTGTCTGAGGGGAAAATAGAGTAAAAAGAGCTCTATTTATAGTAAATAACTCTCTTCTAGAGTCCAGTAGGCTTCTAGTAGACATGTACTGATGGTAACCACTGGAAATGATCAGTATTTTAAGTTTTAGTGATGATTATGTCATGATCAAACCATCTTACCTCATTATTAAGCCATCATTTAGAGTTATCACTATAACTTGAATCTTAATGATATCATAGGCTTGGAAGAAGCTTGAAATTCATGGATTTTATCAGTATTAATCATAATCCAAAATTATTCACCAGCTTTATCACTTATATAACTGTTAAACATAAAATAAGATTACAGTAAGTGATCATAAATGAGCAATTTTAAGTTATACACGCTAAAGCTATTTTGAGAGTGGATTCTGATAGCCTGGCATGTCCTTATGAAACTGCCAAGAGAATTTCATTACATCATCAAAACTCTATTTTTGATGATTTTTCTTGTAACTCATCTTTTCTGTTGAAATTTAATATTTTAAACTTCAAACCATGATTTCAAGGGGTTATACCTTGAATATTATAATACAAATGACGTCATTCTTCACGTATGAACAAGTAGAATCTGACTGTCTATTTTTGTTCAGGTTTGAACCACTTTAACAACAAAGTGGTCAACAGCTTGATTGATTTTATTCAATAATCCATTACAAGTTTTAATGTTGTTTACAACTTTTGAAATAAAGCTCATATCTGTGTTCCTCCAGTAATTATGTGGTGACCGTTGTGATATTCCATACCATTATTATCAGTTTCAAGCTTACCAGAAGAAAAAAAAGGAAGAATTAACTTAACTTACCCATAAGCTGGACATCAAAAATGGACAACAATTGCACTGTCAGCCTGTGACTCAAAACCAGAGCACAAGCATGACAGCCAAAATACCATAAACCAATGGTATAGCCAAGATACCACCAAAACATGGAGCTGAGCCAAATTAGCTCAAAAGGTATCAAAAGATAGAGGAAACTCACCTCTTTCTGAAAATATAAGTCCCATCACCATAGGACAAGAAATAACAAAGTTATTCCTGCTCAAAGTTACTGCGGAGCATAAACCTTAATTTTCACCTCTCATCTAAAATCTAGAAGGAGAGGCTTAACCCCATCAAATGGGTATTCAAAATGAATCTCTAAGCCAGGGCTATCCAATGGTACCAGCCAAACTGAGCCAGCACCAATATTACTCGCGTTATGGTCAATTTCAGGCCAAATAAGGGTGAACAAAACATTCACCTCTCATCTAACTTCTACAGTTTTAGTGTGGGATACCTGAAGTGGGGTATCTTTGGAAAGAGCACAATCAGGGCTATCTGATGGTGCCATTCACTTCTTCATATCTCAACTATAACAGAAGTTATGAGGCAAACAAGCTCAATACAGCTTTTTGCCCAAACCACGCCTATGTACAAAAAACCTTGTACATGAGATAACTTTGCCATATTCAATGATAACCATACCAAATTGGGTACCATTGTGTAGAGCTCATACAGGGCTATCCAATGAACCAACGTTGAGCATAATATCTCAAAAACTGACAGAGTTATGGCTGGTTTAATGTCAAAATCCCACCTGCTGTCATATACAGCCTTACCATGGGATAATATCCCATAATCATGAATATGAGGTGTCAAATAGATGAAGAAGCATGTTTTTACTTCAATACCTCATATGCCAGCTAATACTGGCATCCCATACAGTTTCTGTACAGCATTCTACATGTCATACACCTCAGAATCAGGCTGTGAGGTCCCCAGATGAAAATTTTCACCCTGTATTGGTGAAAACCGCCCAGATGTGGTTTCAAAACCACATCTGAGCCCAATACAGGGTATACAGGCTGTTTGAAAACCACAAGCCTGTCCTGGAGAGTGAAAAATCTTCACTTCCTCTACGTGGAAAGGTCTAGCAGCCTTTCCACCCCAATTTCAGGATAAAAGGAGGGCTTTTCACAGCCAAAATCATCTCCTCATCCTGCTCTTGAATAACCTATGTAGTAAACTGTCAAAAACAGTTTCACCGTTGGTTAATAATAAGGTATAATTATAGATTTAATTATTGTAGTCTTTTATTATTGTAACCCAACAGATAAAGCTGCACCCAGGGCTTTCAACAGCGCTCACCACCACTATATCAAATATAGTAAAGCCCTTTTTATCTTAAATTAAAATATCTTTTAAACCTTATAACTCTTTTTTAAACTATTTTACTGTGTCACAAACATAGATAAAGTTGTATTTAGCCTATTTACACATTCATCATAGTTTCATCCTGACATGCACAGAAGCTGACTAATCCTTTCAAATACAAACCACAAATTATTCAAGACTTACCAGAAAATCATTTGATTGGTCAGAAATCAAATTAATTCATGGTACATACCTATAATTACAAATTGATGCAATAAATCAATCTCATTGGTCAGAATTCACGTCCAAAGTTCATTAAAATAATAACACCATGTGATTGGTCAGAATTCAAATAAGCTCCAGGTTCATACCTATAATTACCAATTGACTTGACAACTCAATATCATTGGTCAGATCTTGGATCCTGTGTCACGTTGCTACACCAAAACTACACATCTCACTAGCCAAAACCTCTCAACTCTGATTTTTCTAAGTACCCTGTTTTGAGAAGCTCTATGGAGGCCCAAAAGCTATAAATAGAGGTTCTCTCTCCCTCATTTTTCCCAGAATCATGGAACAAGTTCCCACTATCCAGGATCACCACCATCCCTGAACTAGCAGGATATATAGAATAGTAGTAGTGTTTCAGTAGTGAAAAGCTCATTAGCCTTGCTCATAAGCTTAGTATTAGTGAAGAATAGTAGTATAACCATAGTAAAAGCTCAGTAGCCTTGCTCAGTAGCTTAGTATTAGTGAAGAATAATAGTATAACTGTAGTAAAAGCTCAGTAGCCTTGCTCAGTAGCTTAGTATTAGTAAAGAATAGTAGTATAACTGTAGTTAAAGCTTAATAGCCTTGCTCAAAAGCTTAGTGTTATTGACAAAGAGAAGTAGTAGTGATATAAACTCAGTATTAAAAAAATCCTAAAAGAATCAAATCCAGTAGTCTTATTATTAGTACTCATATCAAAAAAAATCATTTTAATTAACCTAAAACCATTAAAAATATATATATTCTTATCATTCTTATTAAAAAAAAATATTCTTATTAGTTTTATTAAAATAACAGAAACCCAAAACATATATATATATATATTATCATCACTTTTATTAAAATAAAATAAAAAAAATCTAGTGTTTATTTTATCAGAAATTTTAGATCACAGTTTTTACTGTAGTGTTATTGATAGGTCTGATTTAGAGACTTCTGATAAGTCTTCTCTATCTGTTAGAGCCACAAATCTTATTTTATGTTGTGATTCTCTGTAGGCTGACTATTCCGTATTATTTAGAGGGTCAGCTAATACACCTTAGCACCCATGGGTATTGGACAATTCTGAAATTCAAAACAGACTTACCAATAATTTCCCCCTCAAGGTACTGCCTTATTTCATCCCACACCAAAAGGAGTTCGCACATCTGGTGTCCCAACAGTGGCCAACAACAACTTCAATCATCAATAATCCATCAATTATCAAAGAAAAAAAACATTCAAATTTAGTCCATAAAAAAAAGCCTTTTATCAATAAAAAATTTGAAGCGCCTATCAAGTCAATCTGGAATCAGAAAAACCACAAAATTCTAAATCATTGTCACCATCAAGTTCTTCAACAAAATCATTTCACTATTATTATCCAAAAAGAGGAGAAACACCACCTGGAGAAGAATCACCCATAGATTATAGTATACCAGTTGGTACACCCAGAACCAAGAAGAAAGATCAAAAGATAGGTACAGATTATTTTCAGAAATTACTCAAGGAACTATTTGAAATTAAAAAGAAAAGTGAAAAAGAGGAAATCAAAAAAGAATATTTTAATTTGGATTCAGCATCATCATCAAAGATACCACACAATCCAGATGAATCCAAAAAACAATTATAAATGAAGAGACCATGCAAGGACAAGAAGATATTTTTGATGTAGAAAGACTTCATCAAAGAATGTTGAAAATGCAAAAAGAATTAATTGAACTCCTTAAAAAAGAAGGGAAAAGGAAAGAGTCAAGTTTTATTGCAGAAAACAGCCCAATTGAAGAAACTACAAGCATGCCAAGAAGGGTCACCATCACCATTTTCAAGGCCTATGGCCTCATCAACTCCATTCACTTCACAAAGACCAAATACTCTACAAAAACGGGCTAATATTCATGCACAGGCTTCAAGCCCATTGCAACAAGAAATCCCACGAAACAATACACCCATTGTCAAGATCAGACCAAAGGATTATAATTTATGGTTTGACGGAAAGGAAGTGGAAAGATTTATTATAATAGTAGAAAATATAGCAGAAATTGAAGGAGCAAGTGGAAGGGATATAGCAAGACAGATATCCTTTTGGACTAAAGATCAAGAAATTGGCTACCATATTGAAGGAATGCCTGGATATGAAACTGGCGATTGTGAGCAATTAAAATTGGATGTGAAGAGGAGATGGGGAATAGTGTCACCTGAAAGAAGATAAAAGCTGTCCTCCATTACTCAATTATTTACAAAGATTCAACAAGAAGGAGGAATTAGAAATATGAATCAATATAAAAAGTTCATTGGTGAATATTAATCCAATATTAATTATCTCAGAAGTTATCAATATATACAAGGAGATATAAATCACAATCAAGAAATTTTGGCACATCTTTCCTCAAGTGTTCAAGAATCTATTTACGAAGAAATGATTAAATATAAGGCCATGGTGCAAGCTTTGGATGGTGGTTATATCATTCCAATATTGGAAATCTTAAAGTTATATATTGAACAAGATTTAGAAGCCAAAGTCTTAATTCAACAGAAGGAATTTTCACAACCAGAGTCACAAGAGAAGAAAGCTGGGAACAAGTTTTAAAGCAAATGAAAGATCTTAACCCAAAAAATTCAAAATCCTCAGCCGCAAGGGCATCAATCAAAGGATGCTGGGAAGGAATCAGTTAAGGAAGTATTGAATCAGCTCAAAAAACTCTCAGAAGTAGTTGAATCTCCAAATAGAATACAAGCAGGCAATAATCAAGATCAGAAAGCTACACAAAACTCACAGCCACTCAGGCCAAGATATCCTTTACCACCCATATCTTCTGGCCATCAACCATATGTTCCAGCACAAATGGCTCCGAGACAGCTACTGAAGTGTTATTACTGCTTAGAAGAAGGTCATTCTACAATAAGATGTAATCACCTCACAGAAGACTTGGAGAAAAGAATTGTATTGAAGCATGGAGGAACATATCTTTTTCCAAATTTTCAAAGAGTACCCACAGAAGGCCCTAAATCTGCAAGAGAATTAGTCCGACATTTTTACAAAGAGCAGGAGGATTTTACAAAGAAAATGATGGAACAATCAAATCCACCCTCAAATAAGCAAGAAACAATAGTAATTGAGGAAAGCAAAGTTGAGAAGGCAACAGCTATAGCTCAAATAGAAGAATGGGGAAACTGGAAACCTCCTCAAATATCACCAGCAAATGAAAATATTCAAATAAATGTTGGGCTTAGACAGACAAGGCAAAGAGCTGCAAGACAGGAAAGTCAAAGTCAAACCCAGCAAGAGGATAAAACTGAAACACACAAACCCTTTAAAAAGAAGATACCAGGTTCCTACCATGCGGAAGATGAGGCAGAAGAAGAAATAAGAGTTCTAATTCCAACATAATACAAGAAAACACAAGAAGGAAAGGAAGTAGATAATGATGATATTAAAATCATTTCCAAGGAAAAGAATCAGGAGGTACTTAGACAGGAATCACAAAAGATGGAATTAAAGAACAAGGTAAAATCTACAGCCAATAATCCAAAGCTAATAATTGAACATGTGATGAAGAAAATACTTGAACAAAAAATAAATCTTACTCTTGAAGAAATATTATCAATGTCACCAACCTTTATTGATAAATTACAAAATTTAACTACCCAGGAAAAAGAGGTGATAAAATCAGTCAATACATCAAATATTCAAGAAAGACTACTTTCATTGAAGCTACAGGACTATGATACCCCAAGATTACATTATGCATGCCCACTTGGATTTATGGAAGTATTTATTGGAAGAGAAGAATATCCTGCAATGGAATTGGTGGATACTGGATCAGAAATTAATAGAATACCAGAGGAAATTGCAATTCAAGCCTCCCTTACAAGTAGAAAGCTCAATATGAATCTCAGAGGAATTGGTGGACATACCTCATCTTTGGTTGGACTCTTGGAATTTACACCAATTACTATGATAACAGGAGAAGAAAAAGAAATTCATTTATTCGTAGCGAAAGGAGCTGTACAAACCATACTTGGAAGACCATTTTTAGCAGATAATAATGTTGAATTGGAATTTTCACACAAGCAAGGGGAAATATTTAGTTATCCAGAGCAAGATGGACGTCAATTATGTTTACCAATATGTAAGCCTCAAGCTATGGGCTGGAAAATTTCTCCACCAAGAGGTATGGAGCTTTGTGCATCTTCAGATATTGGAAAATGGTCAATACATGGAGCAGAATTATCCAAAAGAAATGAAACAGAGGCAACAGAAAGTCAATCCTCAACAAGAGTGAAGACAATATTTCTTGGACCTAACAAAAGACCCTTCTCAGCTATTTTTGATGCAAAAAATGACTTGAATTTTATAACTTCGGAAATAGCCCTAAAAGAAGAATTAAACATCAGCCCTTATGCATCAAAATCAACAGTCAACTCTTTGAAGCCAATTGGTCAAATTAAAAATCTTGAAGTCACTTTTTAAAGTGAAGAAAAAACCTACCTGGACTTCTTAGTATTTGAAAATTTTAATCAAATAATAATTGAAGAAAAGTCCAGCATATTATCTTCATCTAAAGAAAGTATGCCTGCTGTAACTCATATAAAGTCTAAACAAAAGGAGACAGAAGATAGTGAAGCAATAGAAAAAAATCAAAGAGGAACTAAAGAAGATGAGAAGAAATTTGCACATAGCCATAGAATACCCAGAGAAATGGCTAGCACTTGCGTTAAGTGGTATGAACAAAGAAGATCAAGTAGAAAGCCCACAGAAGAAATTCAAAATGGATCTGAAGCCACCTGAAGCAAATTCCTCAAGAATTTCAGAAGACTATTTCAATTTATTTCAAGAGGAAACTGGGTACATTGGTGACACTGAAAAAGATTTACTAAGTGAAGAACCAAAAGATAGCATAATCAAGCCATTGGCAAAAAGAAAATTTGAAGAATTGGAAAAGGAAATTTCCACAATTACTGAAGACAAATGGATCAAGTTTGGGATAGTTATATTAAAAAAGGGATTAAACAAAGAGTGGAAATAGTTCTAGAAGGAAAATTGGTAGAATCAAAAGATGAATTGAAGTTATGTCAACAAAATAATGGAAATTGGGAAGATAAATATAAACAAAGAAGAATGTTTGAAGACCTAGAAGAAGGAGAGTTATCAGAAAATAAACAAAGGCTATCTGGACTTAGCATTATAGAAGAATTTAATTATTCCTATGATCAAATATGCTGCCTTTCAAGCTCAACTGATTTATTTAATCAAAATCAAGGAATTACATCTGGATTACCAAATAACTCCCAGAATCAAAATGGCATGCAGAAAGACATACCAGAATATGAAGGAGTGGAAGATTATGTAGTACTTCCAATAATAACATTTAAAGAACTGTATGATCATGAGCTGTATTCACCAATAATTTAAACCAAATATCTTTCAGAACTGCCTAGATAAAATCTTACAAATGTTGATTTTCTGGAATTACTAACCACTATTGGAATTAAAGGAAATTTAAGGAATCCTTACTGGAGGAAGCCTTATGGATATTATCAAATGACAATAGATGGACTGTATCACAAAATTTTATGGGCTCAAGAAGATCTGAATCTAGATGGTTGGGAAATCTTGGGTGGAACTCTTTGCTTGTGTGATTTCGGGTGCATGTTTATTCATGAAGTCAAAGGTTTTGTTTCAGAATGGAAAGGAAATACACAAAGAAAACAACACAACAAGATATTTGGAGAAATATTGAAGGACATATGTCTTTCAGTAATTCACAACAGAAGGTTGAATATTTCTCAATAATAACTGAAGTAATACAATTTCAATTGCCAATTAAAAAAAACCACCATAAAAAATAGCAAAAAATAATAAAAGAAATAACCTTAAAAAAAAGAGAATTATTTTCATATCTGTATTAGTATCAGGCCAGTGACCTCCTGCCTTATCAAAGAGGAAATTAAAATCATCAAAAAACATAAAAATGAAAATAAAATATTTTTCAAAATTCCCATCATTCAGGGCAGTGACCTCCTGCCTTATCAAAGAGGAATTTCAATTTTTTCAATTTTTTTTCAAGTATGTTATCACTCAAGGCTATAAATCAGTATTCAATAAAGGACTTCAAACTCAACATCTTCCAAGAGATTTTTTTCAATGTACAAGTATCATGATTTTATTTAAAAAATAAACAGGGGTGGTTATCTGTTCTTATGCCACCTCATATTAAAAATAGCACAAGTTTGGGGAAGGGTGGGCCCATAGGCCTTTATTAATTTTATTTCTCTTTTTTTTAAAAAAAACAATTAAAAGATAGTGTGCATATACAGCAAAAGAAGTTACAGATAGCTCAAAATGTCAAAATTATGATGGCTGGTCATAAAATGGTTCTTTGCGACAGGAAGAGATAAAATATGGAAAGGAAAACAAGAAGAAAAAAAAACCACCCAAACAGGCTAGGTCATTCAGATACAGAAAAAGAAGATAGAAGAAGTTAGAAATGTCAAAATTATGACCGCCGGTCATAATTTGCCATAAAACAATAAAACTATATCAAGAAAGGGAAGAAAGAAAAACCAAACAAGCTAGGCCATTTAGATACAGAAAAGAAAGATCAAAAAATCCAAAATGTCAAAATTTAGAAGCTACAGATAGCTCAAAATGTCAAAATTATGACCACCAGTCATAAAATGGTTCTTTGAGACAGGAAGAGATAAAATATGGAAAGGAAAACAAGAAGAAACAAAAACTAACCAAACAGGCTAGTCCATTCAGATACAGAAAAAGAAGATAGAAGAAGTTAAAAATGTCAAAATTATTACCGCCAGTCATAATTTGCCATAAAAGCAATAAAACTATATCAAGAAAGGGAAGAAAGACAAACCAAACAAGCTAGGCCATTCAGATACAGAAAAGGAATATAAAAGAATCTAAAATGTCAAAATTATGACTGCTGGTCATAATTGGGTCAGTGACTTCAGAAAAAGCAAGCAAATAGTATCTGGATAGGAAAAAAGAAGTAACCAAACAAGAAAAGGTATTCAGACACAATAAAAGAAGACACTGGAATATCAAAATTATGAAACACAGCCAATCAGAAATTTATTTCAATTTATGGCACAATTAACAATAAAAAAACATCACACAGAGGTATACTGGATAACATTAGCCCAATATATTGGTTTAGCCACTCTTTGATGTACTCCCATAAATCCACCTCAGAAATTCAAATTGAACACAGTAATAATAGATATGAAAGAGGGTGTGGGCTCCCCAAACATAGCCAGAATATCATTAAATTAGTCCTAACAGATCATGTCAAGGTGAGTCTATATAGTAGCTATAAAATGTAGTTACAAGCTAGTATTATGACTGTGACATGTCAAAAAACAAATAAATTTAAATCTTCAGGTCCTACTGCTACATGGTAACAGTGGTGATGAGTCTGTTGAGGACCTGGGTTGCAATACTCTAATATCTTTGACTGTAAAGAAGTACTACAATAATTATATTCTAATTATATCTTTAATGATAATTCTAAGGACACTACTGATTGATAACAGTTTTGTCACGTAAGAATATGGATAATAAGCTAAAGATGATGGGTTTTCAAGGAAAAAACCCTTCTTTTTATATCTTTCAAGACTGTCAAGAGTTATTTACTCTTCACGCGTCAGAGGAGTGAAAGTTTTCACTCCAATGATCAGTCTGTGGTTCTGGATCATCAATTCTGACGTCAATAGAGGCAGAATTGTGCTTTTGGAACCACAAATGATCATTCTGGATCAATACAGGGTGAAAACACTTTTCACCTGCCACGTCAGCACTTGGATGACGTTGTTCTGGTGTCTGTATGATCAATAATGATGATTTTAGAGAGGTTATATCTTCATAAGTATATTATTTTCATTATGAGAGCAATACTGTTTGATACAAGTTTGATACAGTCATGTATTGCTAGAAAAACCTTCCAATCAAGATATCTCAGTCAGTTCTTGAGATATCAAGAAACCAAGAGCACAGAATTGAATGGCTTAATACGCTCTTCAATTTGGTATGCTTCATGTTTACCCTTCTTTAAATTAGCAAAAGATATAAGGGTTTTAAGTTTTTGGATGTATTTTTGTACATCAGTATGAGGCTTCAAAAACTTCCATACCAGATATCTTCTTAAATTTGGAAGATATCTGTATTCTGATGATACAGTCTTGTAGGGCTTGATTAGCTCTACAGTTTGGTATATTACACTGTATAGTTGTATGAGTGTATGCCAAAGATACAGGGGTTTGTTTACATTGTTGTTTTTCAGAATATCTGTATTTTGGTTGTTAAACCTTTGAACCAAGATCCCTCAGTCAATTTAAGAGATACAGAGGTCTAAGGTGTCTCAAATTAAAGCTCTTGTTTAGATCTCTAATTTGGTTATACTTTTGTACAGTTTTGTACAAGCCCTCTTTGACTTCCAGGGGGGTCTTGGTTTTAAAATAAAGGTCATATGGTATCTCCAGTTGTAGTGGTGTTACAGCAACATGGATGATACCATTGTGTAGCTCTCTATGTGAGCTTTAAGAAAAATACCATTTTGGTATAGAATAACTTAAATATGCATAAGTTAGATGAGAGGTGAAAATAAGGGTTTTGACTTGTTTATTCTCCTCTAGGTTTCCTTATTCTGTTTGGATAAGGTTGGTGTTTAATTTACGAGGAGTTTTTTCCTCTTATTTATTACCTGTATTGACTATGTTTGTTCAATACTTGTCATACCATTATTTATGATATGTTGGATTTCATGCTAGTGCTCTGTTTTGAGTCACAGGCTGACATACCCTCCCTAAAAAGAAGGCTCATCATTGATGAGACTCTTCAGCCCTTCTGGAGGCTCTGAATCTTCTGAGGTTTATTTCTCCATCTGGGATTTCTTTCTCAGTTAACCATTTATCTTTATCTGCTGGTTGATTCTTAAATCTAACCAGATATTGCCTGTTGTCTTTCCCATTAATTCTTATTAACCTGGCTTTAATGATCTTTTTCACTGGTCCAGGTGAGTCATATTCCTCTACCAATCTTTCATGGGTGACTTTCTTCTTTCTGCCAGGGAATTTCTCCTCATCTGTTTGGTGATAAGCTTTGACCAGGCTCACAGGGAAAACTGGGTGTTTCCTAGAAAACTCTTTGGTCATGTTGACTTCTACTGCATTCTTTCCTATTAATTTAATAATGGTGAATGGTCGTATGAATGAGTCTCTCATCTTCTTGGGTCCTCTTAGATTGTTTAAGTTAAGAGTTTAGATTAGAACTTGGTCTCCTGCTTTGGAATCAGGTTCTTGGTGACTTTTATCATATCTCTGTTTGTTTTATAATTTAGCTTCAGCCACACATTGTTCTGCTTTTTCACAGGCAGTTTTCCACATTGTGTGGAAGTCTTTAGCTGTGGGGTGTACTGAGAGGAGGTTCTTCTTCAAGTAGTCTACTGGAAGTAGTGGGTTCCATCCTTTCTCTAATGTGGAAGGGGTTTTTCCTGTCACTGAGTGTATACTGGTGTTTTATGCCAATTGTACAGCTGGTAGGAGGTTTACCCAGTCATGGGTATATCCCTCATTGTCTTTATATTCCATGCCATATGCACAGAATCTTCTAATGATGTCTTCTAATGTTTGAATCATTCTTTCTGCTAGACCATCTGTTTGTGGATGGTAAGCTGTGGAGAATGCTAGTTTGGTTCCCAGCATCTCATATAGATTAGTCCAAAATTCTGATGTCAATTTAGGGTCTCTGTCACTAATTATAATTCTTGGAACTCTACAGTTTGCTATCAAATTGTTCCAGAACAATATGGCTGTGTCCATTGCTGTGTCCTCTTTGTGACAGGAGAGACATCTGACACTCTTGTTGTACCTGTCTACTACTACTAGGCATGCATTAAAGCTGTCTTTCCCTCCAGGGACCAGGCCTGTCACCCAATCCATGTTTATTATTTCCCAGGGGTGTTTGGGCTCCTCTATACTCTGGAGTAATCCATATCTTTTACCAAGACCTTTGTTGGATTTTTGGCATCTGGTACAAGTGTTGATGTATTCACTCAAGTCTTGTTCCCACTTTGGCCACCAAGCTGTGCTAAAGACTCTTTATTTAGTTCTTTCTTCACTCATATGTCCCATGTATGGGCAGTCATGGCATTCCTGTAGTATCAGGGAAATATGTTCTCTATTTATTATTACCAGGGCACTTGTGTGTTTTTCCCTATGGTATAGTAGATCATCTATCAGAAAAAATCTATTCTCTTTGAAGCTTTTGAGCCATGGCTCTTCCAATTTTCTCTCTAGTTCAGGACTCCTGTACTTTTGTTTTAATAGTTGTATCAATATACTACACTGTTTGTGTTTATTGTATGATGATTGTACTATACTAAAGAACTCTGTATTTAGATTAGAGGAGCTGATTCCCAATATGGGTATCTCTTTGCTCTCCCCATAGCTCTGTGCTGGGTTTGATGGGTCATTCCCTAATGCCCAGTTTGATAGTTTGAAGTTCTTTCTCCTATCTATCTCCATGCATTGTATGGGTATTTTGGCCCCATTTTCAGGGTCATATGCTGGATTCTCTTGGTCATTCTTCAGTGGCCACCTGCTGAGACCATCTGCATTAGTATGACCTTTCCCTTCTTTATAGAAAATAGTTATATTCCCTCTGTATTCTTGTATGGCTATTTGCCACCTGAGCATGTTTCTGTTTGTTGTATTCATGTTCAACAGTGATTTGAGGGCTGTGCAATCAGTAAAAACTTCAAATAATGCTCCTTCTAAGTAGTAATGCAGTTTTTCTAATGCCCATACCAAACAGAGACATTCTGTCTGAGTAGCTTCATATCTGGCTTCTGAGTCTTTCAGTTGTCTTGATATATAGCAAATTACTCCTTCTTTGGGTATTCCATCCACTAGTTGCCTCTGGTGTAGTGCTGTTCCTAGTCCTTGGCTACATGCTGCATCTATATATATTTTGAATGGTAGTTCAAAATCAGGCATCATTAGGACAGGGGCATTGGTCAGTTCATATTTGATCTTCTCAAATGCATCTCTTCTTTCTTTGGTAATTTAAAAGACTACATCTTTTGAGCACAGTTTGTATAGGCTACTTGTGATGTGTGCAAAGTTTTCTATGTGGCTCCTGTAGTAACTAGCAAAGCCCAAAAAAGATTGCATTTCTTTAATGTTCTTTGGTACTGGTTTCTTCAGTACTGCAGCAACTTTATTTTGGTCTATGGCTAGACTTAAACCTGAAGCTTTGTGTCCTAGAGATAACAGTTCTTGCTGTCCAAAGTTACATTTTTTAAGAGATATTTTCATTCTGATTGGTGTATATTTTCCCAATGTTTTATCAATTTTCCTCACATGGTCTTCCCATGTTTCTGAGTATATTATGATATCATCAATGTACACTACCATCCACCCTTCCATTATTTCATCTTGAAATATGGTATCCATCATCCCCTGAAAATGGGCTGGTGAATTCTTAATGCCAAATGGCATTCTAGTATATTCATATATGCCCATATGGCATATAAGTCTTAGCAATTTGATGGAATCTGGTTTCACCCCATTCTGGTGGAAGCCTTTCATGCAATCCATTTTTGTAATATACTTGGATTTTGCTAGCTTATCTAGTGCATGTGGTATCCTTGGGATGGGGTATCTATCTGCTTTGGTGTAATTATTCAAAGCCCAGAAGTCCCCACATAGTCTGGATTTACCATCATGACAAGTTATAAGGACTGGTGTAGTGACTTCTACTATCTCATTGTGTCCTATTTTCCTTATGACCCCCATTTCTAGGAGTTCATTGATATGTTTCTCAATTTCTTTCTTAGTTTCCATGCTGGCTGGGTATGGTGGTCTCCTAAGCATAGGTTGATATGGTCTTTCTACATCCAGATATAATTCTATACCATGTCCTTTGATTTTTCCTAGTGGTTCATCTCCTATTGCAAAAGCTCCTCTATGCTTCCTCAATACTTTCAGTAAGCTGAGTTTCATTTTACTGGTGAGTTGAGTGCCATATTGGGCTTCTTTAAATTCTTCCACTAGTTTTTTCAGGGTGTTATCATTTGTAATATGATTTATGTCAAAGGAAAATTTTTTGTCTTTGTTTCTACCTATGGTAAGATATCTATTTTTACTATTGCAAATGTCCATACCATACTGTGAGCCTGCAAGCATGAAAAGAGTTACATGCTACACAAGCTCCAAACACTTTCATTAAATTTTCTTTGAATTATTTCAATTCATCTGTGTAAATTCACTTTTAATTTGGTTTTCTTCCATTTTTGTTTACAAGTCACTCATTCAATATCTGTTGCTATAATAATCCTGTTACCAAGTCAGATCTTCAGTATTGTTTCTATAACAACACTTTACCTTGTTGGTATAGTAACTTTGCTTCTATAACAACAGCATATGCTTGGTTACATATATTGTTACTATAAAAATACCCTTTATGATAAGAAGTGTATTAGCCTATTTGTGTTTCATTTTGATTTTGTACTTACAGCATTTAAGAGGAACATTCTTCTTGAGAATGATTCCTCAGAGCTCTTATCAATATACTTTTTTTCAAATTAAAATTACTTACTTTTAATTTGGGAAATTAGTGCTCTCACTTTTAAAAAGTGATTCAATTCACTTTACCCAGCTATAGTACTGTTGAAGCTTAAATACTGACAGTACTCTGTTATAAACAAGAGTGACACACCTATTACTTATAATAATAGTATTCCACTACCTACTTAGTTTATTAAAATTACTAATAATTAGACTGGAAGCCACGTTAGAGGCCCCAGGCTAACATTTAATATATCAAAATTTAAAAAATTCAAATTAGAACTAATTAATTAATTAATTAATTCTAATAAACTAATTAGACGTCAGAATACCTAATTAATAATAAATTTTACATCTTCAATCCACTCTTCCCTCCAAAATCAAAATATCAACGTCTTTCTGATATCCTTTCTAATCTAATTCAAAGTTTTGAAGAATCAAGATACCAAAGCGCTAAAATCATCATTAAAATTCTCTAAAACTCGTTGGATTCATTTCTACTACTATCCCACATGAAAAATCAAGCTATTACTGTCATGGACCCGACAGTTCTTCAAGCTTTCAACCAGATGTCTTTGCTCATGAAAGACATTAGTTTGATTACTAGTCATCTAACAAATATTATGACTAGTCATAATGCTATTAACCAATTAGCTTATCGTCGTTGGAAAGGAAAACCTACTGCTCATTCTAATGCTTGGAAGCATTGGTATCACTCAGGCGACGAAAACTCAGTTATTTGCAGAACTAGCATCTTACAAAACGATGTGAGTACTTGCACTCCTGTTTTCAAAACAACAAAACAATGTGGAGAACGTACAGCATATCTTGGTGTTGGTGAGGATCAAGAAAGAATGAAGCGTAATGAATTCAGAAACTCATCGAATGAATTAGTAGAAAATCACATAGAGAATACTGGTTCAGAAGCTTACAGTGGTAATACCACTGTCAACCTCTCATTTAATTCAGATCTTTCCCCCGCATGCAAGCCCAATACACTTGCAGAGTACAGTAAAGGCATCAATGCAAATACTATCAAGAAGGATAGTAACTTTAGCTCCAATAAACCTGACACAAATAACAATGAGATCTATAATGAAAAGGAGCACAATTCAAAACCTATGACCTTTGGCACTAGTTCCAACATCAACACAGATCTCAGTAAAGCACTAGATATGACTGTTACTAAGACTAATGACGATAGGATTTCTAAGGACTTCAGCGATAAAAGCCCCGATCTAGTTACTTCTAATAGAAATTCAACTAATGTTTTAAAAGGAAACAATAAAATCCTTAGTAGTAGTGTTAAAAAAGAAATAAATAAAACTAGTAAAATTGAAAATGCAAAAAATTGCTCGAAAATCAACAATGCATCTAACAGTTCCAAAATTACAAATTCAATTCAGGATGACATTCATAAAAGTTTGCAAGATCAACCAATTTCAAAAAAAAAATTAGCATCAAGAAAAATAACACAAATATTGAGAGGATTGAATCAAGAAATTGAATTATATGAATTACTACATGAAGAAAAAATTTACAACACCCTAGGAACTTGAATAAAGTTAATTTTAAAGGGACGACTTTTTAGAAAACTGCTAACTGAACAAGAATTCAAGATATTAGAAACCTTCAACAATTTAAAAATTCAAGACAAGAAATCAAACTATTACAATGACTTAAAAGTAAAAGATGTCATTTCAAAAATTCAAACTCTACACAATTAATTTCACATAGTATAACTTTTTTTTTACCTTTTCTTTTGTGTTACCAAATGTGAGCCTGCAAGCATGAAAAGAGTTACATGCTACACAAGCTCCAAACACTTTCATTAAATTTTCTTTGAATTATTTCAATTCATCTGTGTAAATTCACTTTTAATTTGGTTTTCTTCCATTTTTGTTTACAAGTCACTCATTCAAAATCTGTTGCTATAATAATCCTGTTACCAAGTCAGATCTTCAGTATTGTTTCTATAACAACATTTTACCTTGTTGATATAGTAACTTTGCTTCTATAACAACAGCATATGCTTGGTTACATATATTGTTACTATAACAATACCCTTTATGATAAAAAGTGTATTAGCCTATTTGTGTTTCATTTTGATTTTGTACTTACAGCATTTAAGAGGAACATTCTTCTTGAGAATGATTCCTCAGAGCTCTTATCTTTTTCAAATTAAAATTACTTACTTTTAATTTGGGAAATTAGTGCTCTCACTTTTAAAAAGTGATTCAATTCACTTTACCCAGCTATAGTACTGTTGAAGCTTAAATACTGACAGTACTCTGTTATAAACAAGAGTGACACACCTATTACTTATAATAATAGTATTCCACTACCTACTTAGTTTATTAAAATTACTAATAATTAGACTGGAAGCCACATTAGAGGCCCCAGGCTAACCTATACATTCTTTGGTACTCTGTACCTAGTAAGAATCCTTGTACATGTGCATTCTCTAGAACTACAAATGAAGGTTCTAGTCTGATATTTCCTTTTTGGTGTGGGATAATTATCTCTTTGATTATTGTCCCCAGTGAGTGCATTTTTCCTGATGCACTTTTAAAATTTTTAGCTTTTGTTGGGATTATATCCTCTTCCCATTTGGGGAAGTGTTGTTTTAAGTATTCTTTTGCCACTATGGAGCAACTTGCTCCTGTGTCAATGATCATTGGATGTTTACAGTTCTCAATGTAAACTGTCAATTTTGTAGGTGTTCCATGAATGAATCCCATCCCTCTATTTGGGGTTACCAGGAATTTTTGTGCATTCTGTGTTTGCTTACAGAGCTCTTTGTCTGTTATTATTTGTGGTATTCCTGAATCTAATTCAATGTCTTGTATGTAAAGTGAACTTTCCTCATTGCATTCCACTATGTATTCTTCTATGGTATCAGGTTCACTTTGTCATTCTGCTCTCATACCATTTCCCATACTGTCAGAATCAGATTTGTCACCTGTTTGTTATTCTTATGATTCTTCATCAATTGCATATATTTTCTTTTTTGGTTTTGTGCAATTGTTGGCATAGTGGTCTGGTGATCCACAGTTGTGGCACACAAATTTCTTTTTTGGGGTTTCTTTCCCTTTCTCTTTGTTTGTTTCTTTAACTTCAGACTTCTTGTCTTTGAAGTTTGGCTTATAGGATGTGTACCTTCCTATGGAGGTTTTTTTCCTCACATCTTGTATGACATTTGCTATGTCATCAATGCTGCTGATGTTGTTGCATTTGCATTTGACTGCATGTTCTAGATCTCCTGGCAATTTTGTTAGGAGTTTATGGTTTCTCATTTCTATTGTCATATTGGGATCAATAGATTTTAGCCTTTTTGTTTGTTTGAGACACCATTCATATGGGTCTTTTTCTGTGGAGTATCTATCACTTTCAAAGGACATGGTCTTTTGCCAGATCCAACTACCATTGCTATACTTTTGTAAAATCTGGTTCCTCCACCATGGCCAGCTTTTCCTGCCATGTATTTCTTTCATCTCAGTATACCATATGTTTGCATGGGGTCTGAATGCTGTGTTAAGTCTTGTTGTGATCCATTAGTCTGGTATCTTTGGGACATCAACAAAGAGTCTATCAATATAGTCAATGATTTCCATATGGTCATATTCCCCAATTCCTGAGGACTTTGGCCAGTTTGCTACTTCTGGTAACTGTTTTAGTTCCTTTTTCTCTGAATAGCTGAGATTTTCCCCATCTTGGTACATTGACTCTGATCTTGACTTTGCAATCTGATATTCAGGTTCCTGGTCATAGTCTTTATCCTCTTCTTTCAATTTTGTAGAGGTAGTGGCTTGAGCTTGTGTTGGAGGGTATTGATTGTCTTCTCTGTCATAGAGGTAATCAATTTCTTTATCAAAGCTATCCTGTTGCTGCTGGATACTCCTCAGATCTCTCCTCACAGTTTGTTGTTCTTCTAGAATTGAATTCAACTGTCTGTTAGTTTTTTCAAATTCTGTCCAAATTTTGGCCAGATTTGTATTCAAGTCTTTTATGACTGTTTCTTGGAAAGCATTCTCTTCTTTTAATGTTTCCACTTTTTTCCTCATTTTTTCTGAGGTTTCATGTGTTCAATCCATGAATTGGGCCAATTTAGTCCATGTGAATTTGTTTTCAAACTCATGAGTGTGGATTGTAGTCTCAGTTATTAACTCTGGATCAATTGAGTCAGAACTATCAAAGCTATTTGTAGATACAACTATTTTTTGCTTTTGTGTACTTCTTGGACTAAGTCCATCAGCTTTTTAATCAATGGGTCTGCTTCCTTCTTCCTCTGGTTGAAAGAAGTTTTGTTTCTCCCTTGGGCTCCTTTTCTCCTGTTGGAAACTACCTGGAATGGTTGGGGAGCCTTGGATGAAGTTTCCTTTGGCTTGTAAGGCCTGGAACTGTTGGATTGTTGTGGGGAAGATGGGACTTCTCCTTCCATTTCTGGGGGTACCTGAATCTGACTGGGCTCTTCCTTGTGCCAAGATCTCTCTATGGCTTGTATGGCTGCCTGGTTCTCTTTGATTCTGATTGCTCTTTCTTCTAAGAGCTTGAAATTCTTGTTGGGGTTCCAACCTTGCATTTCTGTCATAAGTTCCATCCAAGCCATTTTCTTGAGACAGATATTCTGAATTCTTATCCCCACTTCTGCCCATGATGCTGCAATAGTGAACATTTTGTTGTCCATGCTCCATGTGAAGAGGTCTTTCAGGAGTTTGTGTATTTGAAGGACCTGTTCTTCATCTGTCCAATCTCCTGGTTGGACTTCTGGGTTGAATTTGATTTGGAATAAGACCTTGGGTAGGAGTTCCCTGATGGTAAGTCCTTTGCTGGTCATTTGATCCAGTGATTGGCTGTCTTCTTCCTCTGTGTCTTCTTGGCCAGTGTTCTGGTTGATTTCTTGGTAATCCAAGATCTCTAAGAAGTGGAGGTGTCATGTTAACAATGTTAAAAAACTACAGACAATGAAAAATGTTGTATGCTTCAAGGTTTATTTACCTTTAGCAGGCCCTTGTACAAATTTATGATCTATACTCTTTGGCAATTTGCCTTTAGAGTTTACAAATGGGTTGATAACAGTGATTTTCTGTTTTTCAATTTGTTTTGGTGATCCAACTGGTTTTGTTGGAGCTTTTCTGGGTTTTTTTGGCCCTTGGCACGGCTATTGGTGTCCAATCTTTTGAGTTGATTGTCACTTCACTGTGTCTTTTCTGCTTGCCCTTGGTTTTTGGCAGCACCTCTCTGTCTTCTGAGGCTGTCACAGATGGATTTCCTTGTGACTGGGTTTCTAATGGAATATAGTCTTTTTCCACTATTCAGAAAAGATATTTCAAATTTTATATCAGTATTTTATGATAAAACAAAATGATTTCATTCAATTCTACTGTTATTTTTCGAAATTTTTAAGTATTCTTATTATAATATTTTTTTTACATGTTTTTTATTTAAAAATAACAGTTTTTGACTTTTTCACTAATGTTTTATAAGTGAAAACTTTAGTATCCAAGTGTTTTGTGAATGATTCACTTGGATATTATTATGTTTTTGTATAAACACATCAAATTTATTAAATTATAATAAGTTTGGTTATAAATATTATTACTAATATTTCTTAATGTGAGTTTTTGTGAATTAAAACTTTAATATCCAGTTTTTTTGTGAATGATTCACTTGGATACTATTGTTTTTCTTCTAAAAAACACATCATATTTATTAAATTATAAATATTATAAATAATATTTATTTTAACACTTTATTTTTCATTAAAATATCAATCAATTACAAGTTTTCACGTCAATTTGAGTGATTTCTTGTTTTGAAGGAAATATTTAATTAAAATATTCCTTATAAATAATAAAAAATTATTTTATTATTTAATATTTATTTATTATTTATTAATAAATGTTTCTTTATTAATTTTCATGCACTTTGGTGAAAAATAATTGTAAAAAATAAGTAATATACTGTTTTTATATTATTATTTATATTGAAATTTAAATAATACTGTTTTATTATTATCAAATTTCGTGAAAATTATTGCAATATAATGAAATAAAGAGTATTTGTACTCTTACTCTCAACGAAAATATTTGTAATATATATTTTTGGAGAAAAGAAATTATGTATATAATATATGATGCTATATTATATATATAAAAAAAATATGATAATAATAGAAAATAAGATAAATTAGAAATTTTACTCACTGTTAGTAAAATACCTTTTAAATAACTGAATTTTTATGCCGAATTCAGTTCAAAACACGTCCAATAAGGTTGAAAACCCACGGCCAGGCCCCCAAAATGTCAGGGTGAGTCTATATAGTAGCTATAAGATGTAATTACAAGCTAGTATTATGACTGTGACATGTCAAAAAACAAATAAATTTAAATCTTCAGGTCCTACTGCTACGTTGTAACAGTGGTGATGAGTCTGTTGAGGACCTGGGTTGCAATACTCTAATATCTTTGACTGTAAAGAAGTACTACAATAATTATATTCTAATTATATCTTTAATGATAATTCTAAGGACACTACTGATTGATAACAGTTTTGTCATGTAAGAATATGGATAATAAGCTAAAGATGATGGGTTTTCAAGGAAAAAACCCTTCTTTTTATATCTTTCAAGACTGTCAAGAGTGATTAGCTCTTCACGCGTCAGAGGAGTGAAAGTTTTAACTCCAATGATCAGTCTGTGGTTCTGGATCATCAATTCTGACGTCAATAGAGGCAGAATTGTGCTTTTGGAGCCATAAATGATCATTCTGGATCAATACAGGGTGAAAAAACGTTTCACCTGCCACGTCAGCACTTGGATGACGTTGTTCTGGTTTCTGTATGATCAATAATGATGATCTTAGAGAGGTTATATCTTCATAAGTATATTATTTTAAGTATGAGAGCAATACTGTTTGATACAAGTTTGATACAGTCATGTATTGCTAGAAAAACCTTCCAATCAAGATATCTCAGTCAGTTCTTAAGATATCAAGAAACCAAGAGCACAGAATTGAATGGCTTAATAAGCTCTTCAATTTGGTATGCTTCATTTTTACCCTTCTTTGAGTGAGCAAAAGATAAAAGGGTTTTAAGTTTTTGGATGTATTTTTGTACATCAGTATGAGGCTTCAAAAACTTCCATACCACATATCTTCTTCAATTTGGAAGATATCTGTATTCTGATGATACAGTCTTGTAGGGCTTGATTAGCTCTTGTCACAACCATGGCAATTCACCTCCTTGGATCCCCATATGGCATAACAAGCCACAGTTCTTTTATGGCCAATTGGCCATATCCATCACCAGTGGCCAATATGGCCACGTCATCATCTTATGGACCATTTATGGCCATTTGTGTTTTGGGGCCTTCATGGCCCTTCACCTCAATCCAGAACCCATAGCGGCAATTTATGCCCAAAGGGGTATTTCTGGTCATTTCCCTCAAAACCAGGGGAAATGGCCCAAATGGCTGTTTTTGGCCATTTGGGCTCATAATGCGCATTTGCGCACTTTTTGCGCACTTTGCGCATTTGCGCATATTTGCGCACTTTTGCACATTTTGCGCACTTTGACGCAAAGTGTCCAAAAGACACTTTCCCGCCATTTGGGCCAGTTTTTGGCTCAGAACCCAAAAGTGGCCAAAACCCCAAAAGGCCCAGAAACACCATTCCAAGCTCTGAAGCCATTACATCCATCCTTTTCCCTCTGCCTTTCCATCTCAAGACCTTTGGACGTAATCTTCTTGCCAATCAACCAATATGCCATAAATGATGTTATATATCATTGTGCATCATTTTTCAACAGCAATTCAATGGTGGCAATATCAAATGGTCATTTCAACATTCCAACATCTCATCACGTCATCAAAGCACCCAATCATTCAGAGGAATCATCAAGGCTCAAGACCAAGTGTTTCAGCGTCAAAGACCAATGAGGCCATCAAGCAGTCATTGGTTATTCTCACTCCAAGTATTCCTTCCAAGGGAATACTTTCAATTCATTCTCAAGTGTATTCAAGAGGCAGTGCCAAAAAGAAGTTGTCAAGTGTCAAAGCTCCACTCAATCCATCTTGGCAACCATATTCATTTCAATACAGTCTGGATCCATCAAGAACTGTATTTCATTTTCAATCATGGGAAATTCATTCAACCCAATTCAATTTCAATATTAGCCAGCTGTATCGATTCCCAAAACAATCAATACAGCCTCAAGGATCAATACAGATCAGTTTTCAGCCTGAAGAACTCAAGCTCCCAACTTTTCACATATACCGGCTACCCTTTCCACCCTGGGGGGTTTTCCCCAGTTAATTAATATATTTTGATGTTATTTTATCTCTATTTTCTTTTCATTTTAGTTAAGGAAATACTGATATTATTAAGTCAGTCATTTAGCACCTTTCTCTTTCTCTTCCTTCGCCTGTCAATGGATATTTGGTGGTCATATCCTTACTAATTCCATTATTCATTTTTGGCAGGTTGAAACAGTGATTAAGGACTTACTTGGTTGGCTCTTTGGCCATTTGGCTTCCCTTTCCTCTTTTGCATCTCATCTTGTACCTGCATATCTTTTGGAGGAATTCATTCTTATTACTTTTATTCTTTATCCTTTTGGAGTCTTCCAAGTGAGTTCCCTGATTTCTGAGTTCCAGGCCACTCTTGTATTTCTGTCCAAGAGCCCCTGTGACATTATATTAATTAACTCATAATTTCTTTTTCATTCTGTTCATTCTTTCTTTATAATTTCATTCACTCATTTCATCGAAATTATGATTCTTTTACGGTTATGAACTTAATGATTCATGGCGTCATCTTTATTTTCTTTGATTTTCAAATTTTTCATCAAGATATTCAGACACGTTATTCACATCAAGATTCATAATTGATTCATTCTTCAAGAATTTTGGTTTTTAAAGAATAATTCACTTGATTTTGATTGATTGATTGATTTGACATATTTGATATTGACCTCAAGAAAATTGATTGACCTGAAGATTTCATTGATTTTGCTGATTTTTTCACATCAAGAATTTTGACATAAATTGATTTTTCTTCAAGATTTCATTTTATTGATTGATTTTTGCAAGATTTTGATTTTGATTGATTTGATTGATTGATTTATTGACTTGAAGATCTCATTTGGCTTTGATTCATTGATTTACTTCAAGACATTGATTTGGTTTGACTTCAAGACTTCATTTGATTTTTATTTATTGATGTACTTGAAGATTTTCATTTTGATTCATTGATTTTCCTCAAGATTTGATTGTTGACTCTTTTCACTTCAAGGAAATTTTGATTTTTAATTCATTTATTTCATTTTATTCCTGATATCATGCCTGTTCAACACTCACCTCCGGCAAGACAGACAAGATCTCAGGCCAGAGCTCAAGCTGTTCTCACTCCAACTCCAAGAGCTCCTCTAGATGGCACCTCAGCAGTTCCTCAACTGAGGGCCCAATTAGATAGAGGACCCCGCATGGAAGGAGCAGCACCATCCAGGAAGGAAGGAAGAGCGCCAAGAAGATCATGTTCATTTTCAGGAGTAGTTGGCGGATTTCCAGGAACTTCGAGGACTATTTTCAAAGGTCCAGGTGAAGATGGTGAAGAGGAAGAGTCTGATGGTACTGAAGGTGTCCCTGCTCCGCTGGAGGCATCCCAAGGTACTGGAGGGCCAACTCTAGCCCAGTCTAATCAGCCTGTCTCTCATCAGTCTGAACCATCTTTATTGGCCATCATGCAGCAAATGACTCAGATTATGGCCAATCTTCAAGCAGCTTCATCTTCTGAAGCATCAAGACCACCAGCCTTCAAGACTCCATCTATGAAGGCACCGGAATGCTTTGATGGGACTCAGCCCTTCAAAGTTAGAAGCTTCATTCAGTCTTGTCAATTGATTTTTCATAATGATCCGGCAAACTTCGCTCATCATTCCTCATTGGCAGGGCTGCAAAATGGATTGAGCCTTATCTTTCGAATCTCACCAATCAAGATTCAAATTACCTTCTCAATTCTTGGCCTTTATTTGAATCTCAACTTTTCACTCTATTTGGTGACCCGAATGAAGTCAGAAAAGCAGAAGCTGAGTTGGATTCTTTAAGAATGAAAGAAGGTGGGCATGTATCTTTATACATTGCTGATTTCAGAAGTTTAGTCTCAAGAATCGGGGATTGGGGTGAAAGAGCTCTCATCCATCATTTCAGGAAGGGATTGCCATCCAGGATTTTGGATCAATTGGCCTCCCATTCTTCAAGACTTAATGGATGTTACCCTGGAACTTGATACCAGGTACCATGAGAGGCAAAATGAAAAGAGTCATCATCAAGAGAAGAAGCCAGAAGCCTCAAAGTCAAGTTCTTCTCATCCTCAAAATTCTTCAAGCTCAGATCAAAAGAAGAAGAAGAGTTTTCAGAAGAGGGACAAGCCCCATTCTTCTTTGTTGAATAAAGATTTCAAGCTCATGAATTCTGAAAAAGAAAGAAGAATCAAGGAGGGTCTTTGTACCTATTGTGGTGGGAAGCATAGTCTTGAGTCCTGTTTCAAAAGGCCTCAAAACAAGATTACCCAACCGTCAGGCAAATTTCCCAGCCAGGGAAAAGCCTGAGTGAAGATCATGTTGTGTTCAATGGTCTTCACAGTTTTCCATCCAGAGCACAATTGTGCATTCTGAATACTGGTGTCAAAAATTCTCTTAAATTTTTTGTTTTTTCTTCTCTCTCTGATATGTTTTACAGTATTCTCATTGATTCTGGTGCTACCAACTCATTTATTGCAAAGCAGTTTGTTCACAAGTATTCTTTGACCATGTCAGAACTCCCGGAGAAGATTCCCCTTATTCTTCTTGACTCCTCTGAGTCTCCTTCTTTATTTGTGACTCACCATACTAAATATATGGTTGAGCTCCCTTCCTTCCCAAGCTTTGAATGGGACTTTTTAGTCATTGATACTCCCAAGGGAGAAGACCTCATATTGGGCTTTGACTTTCTTAATCATTTTAATCCGTTTATTGATTGGAGGCAAGGATTGATCACCTTTAATTCTGATCATAAGGACTATCATGATCCTTCTATTTCTTTTAGTAATGACTTTTCTTCTGCCAAATCATGTGCAGCTCTGGTTGGTGATTCTAGAACACCATCATTTCCGTCTTCTGTCCATATTCCTTCCCTTAATTCCCATCAGTCATTACTATCATCTAGAGATGAAGTCTTCAAAGAGATTCTAGATGTTGGAGAAGATAATTCTGTATCTTCACTTCATCTCTTCTTTGGGAATATGGACCTTCCTCCTTCATCATATCATGACTCCCTGGAGGAGTTGTGGGATGAAGAGGAAGAGCCAGAAGAAATAGAAACCGTGATGAAGGTTGTTCCTTCTGTTTATCACCAATACTTGGATGTGTTTTCCAAGGTGAAAGCAGAGAAACTTCCTCCTCACCGCGCCTGTGATCATCATATCGAGCTGGAGGGGTCTCTACCTCCAGTTGGGGTGATCTACTCTTTATCAAACCAAGAGTCAGATACACTCAGGGCCTACATTTCAGAGAATGTAGAGAAAGGTTTCATCCGGCCAAGCTCCTCTTCTACAGGAGCACCTGTTCTTTTTGTCAAAAAGAAAGATGGTGGCCTCCGTTTGTGTGTTGATTACCGCAAACTCAATGCTGTTACTAGGAAGAACAAGTATCCTGTTCCTCCTATGAATAAGCTTCTCACTGTTTTCAATGGTTCTTCTATCCTCTCCAAGATTGATTTGCGTGGTGCATATAACCTGCTCAGAATCAAGGAAGGTGATGAACATTTGACTTGTTTTAGAACCAAATATGGTAGTTATGAGTACTTGGTTATGCCATTTGGGCTTACCAATGCTCCTGCTTCTTTTCAAAATCTCGTCAATGATATTTTTTATGATCTTCTTGATGTTTATGTTGTGGTATATTTGGATGACATTATGGTCTTTTCCAAATCTGAGGAAGAACATGTCACTCATGTGTCCACTGTTCTTTCCAGACTCAGAGCCAATAACCTCTTTGCTAAGGCATCCAAATGCCTATTCCATGTTTCTAGTGTAGAGTATTTAGGTTATGTTGTTTCTTCTGAAGGCCTCAAGATGGACCAAGCAAAAGTCCAGCAAATTCGCAATTGGCCACCTCCAAGAAACCTCAAGGCTCTTCAATCATTCCTTGGCTTTGCCAATTTTTACCGCCGCTTTATCAAGAATTATTCAAAGAAAATTAGTTCACTCACAAGTTTCCTCAAAAAAGATTCCCATTTTCCCCTCAATGAGGAAGCTCTTAGACAGTTTCATCAACTCAAAGAGGCATTCACCACTGCTCCAATCCTTTCTCACTTCAATCCTTCTCTACCCACCATTGTAGAGACCGATGCATCAGATTATGCCTTGGGTGCTGTACTGAGTCAGGTTTCTGACTCAGGAAAACATCCCATTGCATTTGATAGCTGCAAGCTTCTCCCAGCTGAGCTCAATTATGAGATTCATGACAAGGAACTCCTTGGCATAGTCTGGGCTCTCAAGCGCTGGAGAGCTTTCCTTCTTTCAATTTCTTCCCCTTTTGAAGTTCTCACCGATCATGCATCTCTTCAGTATTTCATGTCTTCCAAGATTCTCACTCTCCGTCAAGCCCGCTGGGCTGAATTTTTATCTGAATTCCATTTCTCAATCACTTACCGCCCTGGCCGCTTGGCCACCCTTCCAGACGCCTTGTCACGTCGGGACGACGTTTACCCAGAGAGGGGGAGGATTTCATCAGCAAGAATCCAATGAACTATCAGAAGATAATTAAGCAAGATGAAATTCAAGCCTCAAAGTTTTTTGCAGTCAAGGTGGATTCATTTTCAAATTTGATTGATTCAATTCAGAAGGCAGTGTGGCAAGATTCTCAATATAGAAGTGTCCTTGAAGATTTGGGTAAAGGTAAATCTGTCCAAGATTATTCTCTTGATTCGTCTTCCAAACTTCTCCTTTTCAAAGATCGGGTGGTGGTCCCAAATGACCCCACAATTCAGCTCAATATAGTTCAAAAGCGGCATGACTCTCCTCTAGCTGAACACCGTGGCCAAGAGAAGACTCTCAAACTTGTCAAGCGGGATTTCCACTGGTCCGGCATGACTCAATTTATCAAGGATTATGTATCATCCTGTCAACAGTGTTCAAGAAACAAAAATATTCATCACAAGAAGTTTGGACTCCTCAAGCCTCTTCCAATTCCAAGTGGTCCTTGGATTTGTTTTTCAATGGATTTCATCACTCAATTGCCACTGTCCAATTCCTTTGATTCAATTTTAGTCATAGTGGACATATTCTCAAAAATGGCGGTTTTTATTCCAACAATAGCTTCAATCACTTCATTAGATTTGGCCCATTTATTCATCAAGAATATTTTCTCAAAGCATGGCCTTCCTTCAAGCATTGTTAGTGATTGAGGTTCTCTTTTTGTTTCTTCCTTTTGGACCAACCTTTGTCAGCAGCTCAAGATTTCAAGAGACTTGTCAACTGCTTATCATCCAGAAACTGATGGACAGACAGAGAGGGTAAATCAGATACTAGAACAGTACCTTTGGATGTATGTCAGTTATCATCAAGATGATTGGAACACCTGGCTCCCTCTGGCTGAATTTGCCTACAATAACTCTGACCACTCTTCAACAAAACAATCACCGTTTTTCACTGTTTATGGAAGAGATCCTCATTTTGACTCAGTTCACATCACTCAAGATGGAAAGTTATCAACAAAAATACAATCAGTACAGCAAGATGTCAAGAGAGAACTTGAAGTTGCCATAAACAGGTTTAAGAGGTATGCAGATAAAATTAGAGCAAGTCCACCTGTTTTCAATCCCGGTGACATGGTATGGCTCTCTTCCAAGAACATCAAATCAGCCAGACCCACCAAAAAGCTGTCTGAAAGATGGCTGGGTCCTTTTCCAATCTTGAAGAAAGTCAGCACTCATGCCTACCACCTCAAACTTCCATCTCAATGGAAATCCATCCACCCAGTTTTCCATATTTCCCTTTTGGAACCAGTCAAGACGTCAACAATCCCAAATAGGCATCAAGAGCCTCCTCCTCCAATCACCATTGAAGAAGAAGAAGAATGGGAAGTCTCTCAAATACTGGACTCAAAGCTCAAGAGAGGAAAATTATGGTATCTGGTAGAATGGAAAGGTTTCAGTCAAGACCCAGAAAGATCCACTTGGGAACCAACCAAAAAACTCAAGAATTGTCCTGAACTTGTCAAAGATTTTCATTCATTATATCCTGACAAGCCTGGGCCAAATTCTTCAAAAGCTTGATTCATTATGGTGCTTGGTGGGGAGAGGAATTACCAAAAGTAAGTCCCACTCCTGGTATGCACCTTTAGGGGTATTCTACTCTTTTTGTTGTAAGCATCACCTTGGCCACTCTGTGAGCACTTTGCAATTTTGGACACAGATATTTGGCATGGCTTTCAACTTCATTTCCAATCTTATGGCCATTTTCACTTGGGACAATGGGCCATTCACTTTTCAATTCATTTCCAAGATTCCAAATTCAAATTCATTCCTTCAACAGTTTTGTTTTATTTTTATGGCACTGGCGGGAGTGGTAACTACCAAAAGTAAGTTCCTCTCCTGGTGTGCACTTCCCTGAGGGGTCTACAATCTTGTCAAAACATCACCTTGGCCACTTTGTGAGCACCTGGCATCAAATTTATCTTTCCAGGTCCTTGGCCAATTTCAAAATCAGTTCTCAACCTCCGTGATGAAGATTGGAACCTCCTCAAGATTCAATTCATTTTTTCTTTTTCTTTTTCCTTTTCTTTTCTTATTTTCATTTTCATTCTTTATTTTTATTTTACTTTAATTTTGAATTTTCTTTTATCACGTCAAAAATTTTCATTCATTTTAAAATTCAATTCAAATCATGAAGCCAATGTCAAAAGAAGATCAAGCAAGTCCTGCGTCAAATGTCAAATTTTGAATATCAGTCTTCAAATTTTTTATCTTAATCAATCCTCTTGAATCACTTTCTCAAAATCTTTCCAATAGTCTCAAAAGGCTTCACCTTGTATTGGTTCTCAGGAGCTCACCATTCCAAGGTAGGGGGTACTGTCACAACCATGGCAATTCACCTCCTTGGATCCCCATATGGCATAACAAGCCACAGTTCTTTTATGGCCAATTGGCCATCTCCATCACCAGTGGCCAATATGGCCACGTCATCATCTTATGGACGATTTATGGCCATTTGTGTTTTGGGGCCTTCATGGCCCTTCACCTCAATCCAGAACCCATAGCGGCAATTTATGCCCAAAGGGGTATTTCTGGTCATTTCCCTCAAAACCAGGGGAAATGGCCCAAATGGCTGTTTTTGGCCATTTGGGCTCATAATGCGCATTTGCGCATTTGCGCACTTTTTGCGCACTTTGTGCATTTGCGCATATTTGCACACTTTTGCGCATTTTGCGCACTTTGCGCACTTTGATGCAAAGTGTCCAAAAGACACTTTCCCGCCTTTTGGGCCAGTTTTTGGCTCAGAACCCAAAAGTGGCCAAAACCCCAAAAGGCCCAGAAACACCATTACAAGCTCTGAAGCCATTACATCCATCCTTTTCCCTCTGCCTTTCCATCTCAAGACCTTTGGACGTCATCTTCTTGCCAATCAACCAATATTCCATAAATGATGTTATATATCATTGTGCATCATTTTTCAACAGCAATTCAATGGTGGCAATATCAAATGGTCATTTCAACATTCCAACATCTCATCACGTCATCAAGGCACCCAATCATTCAGAGGAATCATCAAGGCTCAAGACCAAGTGTTTCAGCGTCAAAGACCAATGAGGCCATCAAGCAGTCATTGGTTATTCTCACTCCAAGTATTCCTTCCAAGGGAATACTTTCAATTCATTCTCAAGTGTATTCAAGAGGCAGTGCCAAAAAGAAGTTGTCAAGTGTCAAAGCTCCACTCAATCCATCTTGGCAACCATATTCATTTCAATACAGTCTGGATCCATCAAGAACTGTATTTCATTTTCAATCATGGGAAATTCATTCAACCCAATTCAATTTCAATATTAGCCAGCTGTATCGATTCCCAAAACAATCAATACAGCCTCAAGGATCAATACAGATCAGTTTTCAGCCTGAAGAACTCAAGCTCCCAACTTTTCACATATACCGGCTACCCTTTCCACCCTGGGGGGTTTTCCCCAGTTAATTAATATATTTTGATGTTATTTTATCTCTATTTTCTTTTCATTTTAGTTAAGGAAATACTGATATTATTAAGTCAGTCATTTAGCACCTTTCTCTTTCTCTTCCTTCGCCTGTCAATGGATATTTGGTGGTCATATCCTTACTAATTCCATTATTCATTTTTGGCAGGTTGAAACAGTGATTAAGGACTAACTTGGTTGGCTCTTTGGCCATTTGGCTTCCCTTTCCTCTTTTGCATCTCATCTTGTACCTGCATATCTTTTAGAGGAATTCATTCTTATTAATTTTATTCTTTATCCTTTTGGAGTCTTCCAAGTGAGTTCCCTGATTGCTGAGTGCCAGGCCACTCTTGTATTTCTGTCCAAGAGCCCCTGTGACAGCTCTACAGTTTGGTATATTACACTTTATAGCTGTATGAGTGAATGCCAAAGCTACAGGGGTTTCTTTACATTGTTTTTTTTCAGAATATCTGTATTTTGGTTGTTAAACCTTTGAACTAAGATCCCTCAGACAATTTAAGAGATACAGACGTCTAAGGTGTCTCAAATTAAAGCTCTTGTTTAGATCTTTAATTTGGTTATACTTTTGTACAGTTTTGTACAAGCCCTCTTTGACTTCCAGGGGGGTCTTGGTTTTAAAATAAAGGTCATATGGTATCTCCAGTTGTAGTGGTGTTACAGCAACATGGATGATACCATTGTGTAGCTCTCTATGTGAGCTGTAAGAAGAATACCATTTTGGTATAGAATAACTTAAATATGCATAAGTTAGATGAGAGGTGAAAATAAGGGTTTTGACTTGTTTATTCTCCTCTAGGTTTCCTTATTCTGTTTGGATAAGGTTGGTGTTTAATTTAAGAGGAGCTTTTTCCTCTTATTCATTACCTGTATTGACTATGTTTGTTCAATACTTGTCATACCATTATTTATGGTATGTTGGATGTCATGCTAGTGCTCTGTTTTGAGTCACAGGCTGACAGATCACCATAACTCAACAAATACTAGGCCATCAGTACAGAGCACCCCCCACAGAGTGATGAACATAATGCCAGCATGATTGTAGTTTGACAACACTGCTGCCAGAGGAAGGAATCAAACCCAGGACCTTGGTAAAAGTTGAAAGCAACCCAGAATCACTAACCACTACACCATTTCAAAATATAACATCACTCCTCAAATTGAAAACTCATTCAACATCACTCATCAATTTAATCACTTTTAAAAAAAAATTCAACAAAAGAAAAAAAATTTACCAATAAAAAAAAAAAGAAAGAAAATTTAACATAAAAAAAAAAAAAAAAATTTTTTTTCAAGAGAAAAGAAAAAAAATAAAAAAAATTATCTTTTTTAAACATAACAAAAATTATAATAACCAAAAATAAATAAAATAAACTGTCTTGATTAACATTAAGGATAAAAGATCAGATCAAAAAAGAAACTAAAATTAGTCTTTGTATGACTTTAAACTACAGGGTAGCAACCTTAAGGCTAAAATTAGTCCTTGTATGACTTTGAACTACAGGGTAGCAACCTGATGGCTAAAATTAGTCCTTGTATGACTTTAAACTACAGGGTGGTTCCCAGACAGCCAAAATCAGTCCTTGTATTACTTTAAACTACAGGGTGGTTCCCAGATTGCCAAGATTAGTCCTTGTATGACTTTAAACTACAGGGTAGCAACCTGAAGGCTAAAATCAGTCCTTGTATGACTTTAAACTACAGGGTGGTTCCCAGATGGCCAAAATTAGTCCTTGTATGACTTTCAACTACAGGGTATCAACCTGAAGGCTAAAATGAGTCCTTGTATGACTTTAAGCTACAGGGTAGCAACCCGAAGGCTAAAATCAGTCCTTGTATGACTTTAAACTACAGCGTGGTTCCCGGACGGCCAAGATTTAGTCTTTGTATGACTCAAACTACAGGGGTAGCACACCAGAGGGCTGAATATGCAAGTAAAATCAAGGCATCAAAAAAAAGAAGATATCAATAGTAAAACAAAGGTGAATAATAGAATAATGAAAGCTTCAAGTAAAACAGCAAACCCAGGACTAGGGTTCACAAATGTCCTTTTATGACATTAAACTGCAGGATTTGGTATACCTAATATACTGGGTTTTATCCACCTAGAGGTAAAGTCCTTGCATGACTTAAAACTAAAACTCAAATGCAATTATGAACAAAAAAGAAAAGAAAGAACTGAAAAGAATGTTTTTATTTCAACTAAAAAAAATTATTTTAAAAAATAAAAAAATAAAAAAATATTATCAATTTATACTTTAAACCAGACTAATAATCATGGAATCTCAAGCCAATGCTGCAAAATATAAGTCAGTACTCAAGAAGGTTAGACCAGTCAATGAAGCTATGCCTCAAGATCGGAATCCCCCTTTGGAAAGACCTGAATTATCAAGAGATCCATATGAAACACCCCTATCACCTAACCCACCTCCATTTTTTGAAACATCAAAAGTTACAGAAAAAGGAATTTCAATGATAAACTTTGGACCATCTGGATTGTTATCAGAAGAAGAGATTCATTTATTAAATAATTTTATATTACTAAGGCAAAAGGCTATAGCATTTTGTGAAGAAGAAAGAGGCGTACTAAAACATTCTTATGGGAAACCTTATAAAATACCAGTTATACCACATGAACCATGGCAAAAGAAACCAATACCAATACCAAAATCAATTTTACCTCAATTTATTGAACTATTCAGAGAAAGAATACATACAGGAATCTATGAACAATCAACATCAAGCTATAACAGCCCAGTATTTTGTGTGGCAAAGCCCATGGAAAACTTAGAATAGTTCATGATCTTCAAGACCTCAATAAAGTAACAATAAAAGATGCACGATTGCCACCAAATGTTGATGAGTTTGTAGGCTCATTTTCAGGAAGAGCATGTTATGGATTGGGAGATATTATGGGAGGATACGATGAAAGAGAATTGGATATTACTACAAGACCCCTTACAACATTTGAAACACCACTTGGAAGGCTTCAGCTTACAAGACTACCTCAAGGAGCAACAAACTCTGTGGCAGTTTATCAAGCACAAATGACTTGGATACTTCAGGAGGAAATACCAGAGCACCTTGGAATATTTATAGATGATGGAGGAATTAAAGGACCCACATCAACATATCAGCATAAAAGATTGAAGGAGAATCAGCTCTTAAGAAGATTTGTTTGGGAATATGCAGTAACACTAGAAAGAATACTTTTCAGGATAGAAGAGGCAGGACTCACAATTTCAGGATCAAAATTTGCATGTCGTGTTCCAGCACTTGATATTGTGGGGCATGTTGTGTCTTTGTGAGGAAGAAAGATTTCAAAACAGAAGATAAACAAGATACAAAACTGGCCTAGACCAACAACAAAGAAGGAAGTTAGAGGATTCTTAGGATTATGTGCATATGTCAGAATGTTTATCAAGGACTTTTCACAAGTTGCAGCACCATTGAGAAGATTGACAAGGGAAGATTTATTGTGGAAATGGGATGAAAAATGTGAAGAAGCTTTTATAAAACTCAGGAAAATAGTAGGAGAAGAGATTACTTTGAAGACATTAAATTATGATAAAGATTCAGGAAAAATAAAATTAGCAATAGATTCAAGTTATATTGCAGCTGGTGCAGTTCTTATGCAAGGGGATGAGAATGGAAACATAGACCAGTACTATATGAATCAGTAACATTTTCCAGACTATAATCTAAATACTCTCAGCCAAAATTAGAGCTTTTTGGTGTAGCAAGAATACTCAAAAAACTTCAAACAATATTATGGGGGCAACACTTTGAGCTTCAAGTAGATGCTAAATCTTTCATAGAAATGATCAACCTACCTTGCTTACCAAATGCACCCATGACAAGATGGGTGGCATACATTCAGCTTTTTTCATTTGATCTTGTACACAAACCAGGAAAAACATTTACTATGCCAGATGGGTTATCAAGAAGACCAAAAGGAGAAGACGAAGAAGAAAGTGAAAGGGATGATTTTGATGAAGAGGAAGATTGGATTAAACCACATCCAGGCTTTGGCATAAAAGAAGTAAATACAAGTAAAGTGGGAAAATTATCAAGGAATAAAACGAACAATATTGAAATTCCAATAAAACAGGAAGGATTTGGAAAACATATGCATGAATATTTGAATAGCTTGAAAAAGCCACAAAGTATTGGGGAAGACTACTTCAAGAAAATTAAAAGAAGATCAGTGAATTCCTATTCAGAAGGAGGGCAGCTGAAAAGAAGAAATCAAGCACATCCACAAATAGTTGTATACAATGAAAAAGCTCAGAAACAGATACTAAAGCAAATGCATGAAGAGCTGGGGTATAGAGGGGAAAATGAAACATAAAGGAGAATCAAGAAAAGATATTGGTGGGAAGGAATGAAAAAGATAGTCAAGAAATGGGTCAAATCATGTCAAGAATGTCAAAAGAGGAGTCATTTGCAACAAAAAGAAGAAGAAAAGATATCTATAGCATCTACTTTATTTGAAAGGGTCAGCTTGGATGCGGTTCACATTAAGGCAGGAAGATGGAAATATTTAGTTATAGCAAGAGATGACTTTTCAGGATGGCCTGAAACTGTGGCATTAACAAGGCTAACTGCAAAATCAGTCTCAGAATGTTTTATGTCAGAATGGATTTGTAGATATGGAGCTCCAAAAGAAGTGACAGTTGATGGAGGAGGAGAATTTGGAAAAGAACTAAAAGAAGCAGTCAAAAGAGCAGGATCAATAATCAGAATAACTACACCTTACTACCCAGAATCACAAGGAATGGTTGAAAGAGGACATAAGCAATTGAAAGATGCCCTTGTAAAGATGTGTGGTTAAAATGGATCCAAATGGAAAGAATACTTACCAATTGTGACTTTGGCAGATAGAATATCAACAAAAAGAACAACAGGATACTCACCATTTGAGCTTCAATTTGGTCAGCAAGCTGTTTAGCCAATTGATATTGAAACAAATACATATCTAGCCATTGAATGGAATAAAATATCAACAAGAGAGGAACTATTGGAAGCAAGAACTATACAGATTGCAGAAAAAGAGGAAACAAGATTAGCAGAAGAAGAGAAATTAAGAGATTCAAGACACAAATCAGTTAAATATTTGGACAAAAAGATGGCACATAGACTGAAAAATCCACTTGAACCAGGGAACTTGGTATTAGTTTATAATAAAACACTTCAGTCACAGTGGGCTTGACTCTTCAAGAACCATTGAAATGGACCTTATAGAGTCATAAATCAAATTAATAATGGACCTTATGAGCTTGAAGAATTGGATGGCACTAGACTTACAAGAAAATTTGCAGCAAGTCACATCAAGAGGTTTTATCCCAGAGGAAAGAAAGTTCAATCAAGTTCAGAGTCAGAAAATGAAATCAGTGAAGAGATTGAAGATGAAGATTTGATATTGGAGGGAGAAGAAATTGAACAAAATGAATATGATTGATACTGGCAAGCTTTTCAACTGGAATGCTGGGGACAGCATTAAATGCAGAGGGGGATGTCGTATTCCATACCATTATTATCAGTTTCAAGCTTACCAGAAAAAAAATAAAATAAAATAATAAAAAAATTAAAAAATACAGAACTAAATATATCTGATATTTTGGAAGATTTTAGAGAACTGAAAAGGAGTTTAGTGCTACGGAAACACTTAGAATTCCGGACTAAAAAAAGAAAACCTTCCTGTCTAAGTTGACAAGAAGGAGCTATTAACCTCTGGATTGGTCATGTAGCTGGTTGAAGTCACATTGAAGCCAATTTCAAAATTATTGTTTGTGGAAGTTCCAAGAAGAATAAAACAAAATCAAAACAGAAGAATAAAATCTTTTTGGAAGAAAACAGACAATATTTTTTTTTAAAAAAAAAAAAACAAAGAATTAATTTCACCTAACCCATAAGCTGGACATCAAAAATGGACAACAATTGCACAGCAGCTGACTAGTCCTTTCAAATACAAACCACAAATTTTTCAAGACTTATCAAATATAATTTGATTGGTCAGAAATCAAATTAATTCATGGTACATACCTATAATTCCAAATTGAAGTGATAAATCAATCTCATTGGTCAGAATTCACATCCAAAGTTCATTAAAATAATAACACCATGTGATTGGTCAGAATTCAAATCAATTCCAGGTGCATACCTATAATTACCAATTTACGTGACAACTTAATATCATTGGTCAGAACTTGGATCCTGTGTCACGTTGCTACACCAAAACTACACGTCTCACTAGCTAAAACCTCTCAACTATAATTTTTTCTAAGTACCCTGTTTTGAGAAGCTCTATGGAGGCCCAAAAGCTATAAATAGAGGTCCTCTCTCCCTCATTTTTCCCAGCATCATGGAACAAGTTCCCACTATCCAGGATCACCACAATCCCTGAACTAGCAGGATATCTATAATAGTAGTAGTGTTTTAGTAGTGAAAAGCTCAGTAGCCTTGCTCAGTAGCTTAGTATTAGTGAAGAATAGTAGTATAACCGTAGTAAAAGCTCAGTAGCCTTGCTCAGTAGCTTAGTATTAGTAAAGAATAGTAGTATAACCATAGTAAAAGCTCAGTAGCCTTGCTCAGTAGCTTAGTATTAGTGAAGAATAGTAGTATAACTGTAGTAAAAGCTCAGTATCCTTGCTCAGTAGCTTAGTATTAGTAAAGAATAGTAGTATAGCTGTAGTTAAAGCTTAGTAGCCTTGCTCAAAAGCTTAGTGTTATTGTGAGCCTTAGAGGTAATTTCATATACCCAAAAGACCACAAATATAAAAAATAACATATTAATATAAATAAAATAAATTTATTTATATTATTAAAATAAAAATCAAAATATAAATATAAAATTATATTAAAAAATAAAAAATTAATTATAATTTAAAAATAAAAATACATTAAATTTTGTAAATATAAAATTACATTTATACTTGAAAAATTTAAGTAAAAATGAAATTTTAACAAAATTGTGAAAAAATAAATAAATTTGGAAAAAAGTTAAATAAAATTTATTATAACTTTTTATCCAATAAATAAACATATAAAATTTATTTCACCATTGGATTCCTCATAAAAAATCAGGTGGGGTCACCTCTGAGTGAAATTCTTGTAACTCAACTCTAAATAAGCTTAAATTAAGTTTTTAGTATTTTCAATACAAAAGTTGAAAATCCTCAAAACTTTAATTGAATTCACACCACATGTGGTGTTAACCATCAATTTTTGTGTTAAAATTGAGGTGTTGTGTTTAGTTTAGAAGTTATGAGGAATTGAAGTATTTTCAATTGAATTCAATTGAAATGTCAAAATGTGCGCGTGTATTACATAAGTGAACTTTGATTTACATATGAGGTGTCAATTATTACTGTATTTTACTGTACAATTGAATTGAATTACATATGTAAATTATAAGTATAATACATGATGAGGAATTAAAGGAAAAATAAATTGGAAAGATTAAATTTGGGGGGGAAAAGGAACTCCAGCTCTAAGGGGGAGCTAGACCCCCAAAATTCTTGCTGACAGGCGTGGGATGTCAAAATTCACGCAAAAGTTCATCACTTTTGGCCTGGAATTGAGTTACAGGGTCTGTGGACTCAATTGATGATGAGGTTTTGATACCAACTGGGGTAGTTTTAGCTGTTGCCAAGAGGGTAAAACTACCCTTAAGATAAAACAATCATAATAAAAACAGTTTTAACTGGTTTCTACGCCTCTGACACACATTCTGACGTGTTTTGAAGGCTCTAGGCCTGGTATTGCTATAGTAATGGCTGATTTAAGGGTCTAAAATGGCTAAAATTGGCTAAAATTGGCTTAAACCAGCCCTTTTTGGTCCAAACCAGGGTTCAATGATGCCATAATTGGCTTTTCTGTTGTCAGACTGTTTTTCACGACTGACAAGAGTAAATTTTACTTTTGGAGTAAGAGAATTGATGGCTATAAAAGAATGTCTTCTTTGCCCCACTTTTCTCTTCATGTTAGAATCTTTTCCTTTTATTAATTAGTTTAAAACTGTTAAACCAATCAATCAAAGATTCCAACCACCACTTTTAAATCATTTTAATCCTTTTAACCACGTGAAAAAATCATTATAATCATTGTTTCTAACTCTTATAATCATTTTTACCCCTGAACCACCCCAAAAGTGAATTAAAGCATCTTTCATCACTGTAAACTTTGTCACTTTGTTTCCAAATTCACTCTGGTCACTTTTGGGCGTGTTTTCTCTTTAATATTCTTTTTAAAGACTTTGTTCTTTAATTAATTGCTTGCAGTTCTTTGCTCAATTAATTCCAATTGAAATTGCTCTTGAAGAAATTTCTTTTGTAGCCTTAAAATATCTCTTGTAGAGTATTTTTTGGATAAATTTTTATTGTTGGTAAAACAATAAATTTTTATAATATTATTGTTTTATACTAATAAAGTTATAAACAATAAAATTGGCCTGTTTTCTCTTAAAAATAATATTTCATACTATTTTTAATTGATTTTTACCTTATACAAATTTTGAGGACAGGAAAAGTACTTGATTTTTAATCAAAGTTTCATATCCACACCTTACATTTGGGGGCCCAGCCGTGATATTTTACCTGTGACATATTTTTTTTACTCTTTTTAAATCTTTTTTCTTATATTGAAAAATTTAAAAACATATAAAAAATACTTATAATTCAAAAAATCCATAAAAAATAATTTTTTTCATATTATAAGTGAGGCTTAAAATTTTATTTCTTTTTTTGAAATATCCTTTTTTTTACTTAATTAATTGGCTTTTTCATTAATTTTAGTGTCTGACAACGTGGTAAGACAAGAAAACATTGAAACAGCCTCAACAGTAACCAGCATTATCCCTGCCAGTACTGTCAATTCTGATCATAATAGCACTGTTATTGTGACTCAAAATAACCAGCCTGAACCAATATCTTCTGAATTAATTAACTTGGACATAAGTAATACCCTTCAGAAAGCAAAAAATTTGGCCAATAGTAAGTTTTTTGACGTAAAAATACTATTTTAAGCCTTTTTAACCATAATTATGCCTTCAACCAGATCAGGAGCCAGCTACAACCCCTCAAGCAGCTCCCAAAAAGGTAATAGACGTGATTATGGCAGAGGCCAACCAGGTACAGAAGGAAAAGGGTCAGTTGATGACTTCCAAACAACTAAAATGGGTCATTCTGAAGCTGATAATACCATTTTACCTTCAAAAAGAGCTGACACCGCCACAAGAAGCCTCAGTGGACATATACAAAGCCAGCCACAAAGCTTACAACAATGCACTGCAGTACAAGGAGTACCAGATCCTGGCAGATCTGTGGAAAAACTGCATGAATTCTTACCTGACAGTAAGAAAATTCTTGGGCCATCCCAACACTTGCAAATTGCTCAATGGATGGCATCCATTGATGGAGAAGAAAAACATGATGCTTTTGACACTAGAATGGAGGAAAAACAACCCTCCACCACCCAAACCAGTGCCAAAAACAGCCCCAGTGGCCAGCAGCAGCAATTCCAACGTGAAAAAGCAGCCACAAACTCCAAACAAGGGCAAAGGGAAGGCACCAGCCCCAAAACCTTACAGCCAGGGCTACAGAATCCCAAAGATTCAGCAGGATGCCATGGAAAATGTATTTCAGATGGCCAGAACCATGATGGAATTACAGAAGAAGGAGGAAGCCAGATTAAGGTTCCAGAAATGATTTCTGACATATTTGATTCCATCCCAGAGTTGTATAATGCTATAAATGACGTGAAAAAACATCTTTCTGATAAAAATGACACCATTTGTAACAACATTAAAACAAACAACCTGAGTCTGTGCCAAATTAATGAAACACTTATGTGTTTTGAAAAAGTTTTGAGAACAATTAAAAATTCCAATAATGATAATTCTTCTAACAATAAAATAAATGAACAATCTGCCATTATTAAAGAATTAACAGATAAATATTCTAAATTCAATATTGATGACATAATTGAAACAAGAATTAAACAAGCCATAAATATTATCAAGACAGATAACAAGAAAGTCCTTGATGACATTTCAAATTCATTTACTGAAGTAAAGACATATACCATTGCCTTGAAAAAGTGTTTTGATGCTTCACAAGAAGAAGTATCAAAATTATCAATGAAATTGAATCAAGTCACTGCTGATAATACAAGACAGACAGAGTTATGGCAAGAACTGACACATAAGGAAGACATGTATAAAATTGAAGTAATAAATTTAATACAAAGCTTCCAACATGAATACAGAAATTCCCAAAGGTGTAGCAACAGTAAAATGAATGACATTGAACAAATACTGAACACCTTACCAAGAATGTCTACACCTCTAAATCAAAATGAGGGCACAAGAATTCCAAATCCACAAGTATTGGATCCTGATAATTCACAATTAAAAAATGAATTATCCACTTCTTTTCATAACTTGGAACCATCAATGGGCCAAGCACTCTTGAAAGAAGTTCCAAAACTTAAAGAATGGCCTCACTTCAGTGGTGAAGGAGAGTATGACCATATGGAATTCATTAGAGGTATTGACATGATCAAAGAGGGTTTTGAATTACCAGAAAGATTGGTAACAGCCAGGTTTAACACCTTGTTTACCAGATCAGCTCACAGATGGTACATCAAAATAAGATAAGCACATGGACACCAGAGTTGGACTTGGTGGAAAACCCAAATCATCAACAAATGGGCAAATGATGCTTGGAGGTTTAAAGTTGAAACAGCCTTTGAATCTACCAAATTTAATGCTGATAAAGACAGAGCTTTACCATGGTTTTGCCAACAAAAGGACAGATTAACAGCATTATATCCTGACATGTCAGAATTTATGATCCATAGAAAAATTCTGAGACAATGTGGAGGTGACTTAGAGCATGCTGTCAAAAGCAGGACTACTGAACAATCTTCAGCAGAAGATATTATCAATATACTAGAAGAAGTAACCACCAGAACCAAAATTGGTTCTAGTAGGGTGAATCCTAAAACAAGGTTTAATACACCTTGGAAAGATTCTGTGGACAGAAACTCCAAAGAAAATTCTGGTAATATTAAAAATAAATCTGCAGATACAGTCAGAAAGTGCCATATTTGCCAAAGCACCACCCATTTAGCCAATACATGTCCAAAAAGGGGGAAAATCAATGAAATTGACATTGAAAAGGAACCAGATGTTGAAAAAGAAGACATAATTGAAGACAATTCAGATGATAAGTCATCCATATTTTCTGAATCTTCAAAAGATATAGAAAATATCAATGCCACTTTTGACATCATGGAATCTTATTCCCACTTACCACAATTGAGCAATGGTCAAGTTGATTTATCAAAAGTTCAAGATGCACAACTTATGAAGACAAAACCAAACAGAGGAAAAGGTTATACAGCTGGTAACTCCTGTATAACAGAAGTGGTAATTGACAACAAGCCCACCAAACTTTTGCTTGACCCAGGAGCCTTCTGCTCTTGTGTTGGAAAATCCTTTCTTAAGACTTGTGTGCCAAATTTTGAAGACCAATTGTTACCAATTGATGGTATAAAATTCAACAGTGCAAGTAACCCAATGAAAGCATTGGGAATCTTTGAGACCAATGTCATATTCCAACACATAAATGGGAATTTAAGGATCACAGTATAATTTGTTGTTATGGAAAATTGCTCTAGTACCCATTTTATATTGGGAAATGACTATTTGATCATGTATGGGATAGATTTACATAATAACAAAGACAGATACTTTACAATTGGGGACAATAAGCGCCAGAAATTTGCCTTTTTACCATTTAAAAGACAAATTACAGTAAACAAAGTATCACCAGTCAACTTAGAGTTAGAAAAATTCAAGTCTGAACAGTTAAATGAGGCTGAGATAAGCCTTCATCTGACTGATAAACAAGAAAATGAACTTTCTTCCCTTTTGTATGACCACAAAGGAGCATTTGCTACAGACAAAGAACCTCTGGGAGCAATTATTGGTCATGAAGTTGACATCATTCTTAACATTGAGAGACCTTATCCACCACTCTTGAGAAGACCTGCTTATCCAGCAAGTCCAAAATCAAGAGAAGCTCTAGAAATTCATATCAAAGAACTTCTGGACCTTGGTGTAATAAGAAAAGTAGGCCACAATGAGGAAGTAGAAATAACTACACCAGTCATAGTGGCGTGGAATAATGGAAAATCCAGAATGGTTGGGGACTTTAGAGCTCTGAACACTTACACTGTTCCAGACAGATACCCAATACCAAAAATCCAAATTGCCCTTACTCAAATATCTCAAGCAGTGTATATAACCACTATGGATGCCCTTAAAGGATTCCATCAAAATGTGGTAACACCAAGAGCAAGAAAATACTTGAGAATTATTGTTCATTGTGGAGTGTATGAATACTTAAGGATGCCCTTTGGTATCAAAAATGCACCTTCACACTTCCAAAGAATGATGAATGAAATCTTCCCTGAAGAACTCTCAGAGGGATGGTTAATCATTTACATTGATGACATTATTATCTGTTCAAAGACTTGGGAGGAGCACATGTACAGATTATCAAGAGTTTTGACAAAAATCCAATCAGTAAACATGAAAATCTCCCTGAAGAAATGTCATTTTGGATTTAAAGAACTTAAGGCACTAGGACATGTTGTATCTGGTTTGTCCCTTGGAATTGATAAAAACAAAGTTGCAGCAGTATTGTTAAAACCCATGCCTCAGAATAAGAAGGAAATTCAGTCATTCTTGGGTTTTGCAGGATATTACAGGCAACACATTAAAGACTTTGCATCCATAGCAAGACCACTTTATAAGTTGTGTGACAAAGACACAGTATTTGAGATGACTGTTGACAGAGTCAAAGCTTTTGAAGCTCTAAGAGAAGCATTGACCACTGCTCCACTCTTACTGATGCCAGACTTCAAATTACCTTTCAAACTGTATATTGATGCATCAGGGGATGGACTAGGTGCTGCACTTCACCAAGTTCAGATCATAAATGACAAACCTGTAGAAGGACCAATATGTTTCATATCCAGGCAAATCAAACCAACTGAAGCCAGATATGGAGCAAGTCAAATGGAATGTCTATGCCTTGTCTGGGCCTTGGAGAAATTGAACTATTTCTTAGAGGGATGTGTTTTTGAAGTAATAACAGATTGTACAGCTGTGAAATCACTTTTGAACATGAAAACACCTAACAGACACATGCTCAGATGGCAGATAGCCATACAAGAATACAGAGGCAATATGACTATTGTTCATAAGGATGGGAATATTCATAAGAATGCAGATGGACTAAGCAGATGGCCATTACCAAATAACATTGATAATCCTGCTTATGTTCCAGAAGAAGCTTCACCACAAATTCCAATAGAAGGAATAAGTGTTACAGACTTGAACACCACCTTCTTTGAAGAAGTCAGAAATAGCTACACTCAAGATAAGAATTGTAGCATCTTATGCCAATTACTTAACAAAGACTGTAAAGACAACTCTATAATACATGCCTTGGATGAAATATGGAGAAAATCTTATAATGAAGGAAGATTTCACCTACTGGATGGTATAATTTACCACAGAACCAAGCACACATGTGTCATGACAGTTGTAGACAGGTCATTAATCAATCTTGTACTTAAAGAATGCCATGATAGTCCCTTTTCAGGACATCTTTCTGAAGACAGAACAAGAGAGAAAGTGAAGACCTGCATATGGTGGCCAATGTGGCAAAAAGATGTTGCAGAGTATTGCAAAACCTGTGACAGATGCCAAAAGGCAAATAAATCCACTCGCAAAAGACTTGGAAATATGATGAAAATCCAAGAACCAAACAGACCTTGGGAAATTGTCCATATGGATTGGGTAACTGGCCTACCACCAGGAGGTGACAGGAGCTATAATGCTTGCCTAGTCATTGTGGACAGATTCAGTAAAACTCCAATCTTTTTACCATGTCACAAAGATGATACAGCCATGGATACACCTCTTCTGATATGGAATAGAGTAGTGTCATGGACTGGGATATTTACAAATATCATCAGTGATAGAGATCCCAAATTCACTTCAGCACTATGGACAAATCTTCACCAATTATTTGGCACTAAACTGTCTTTCTCTACAGCCTACCACCCACAAACTGATGGCCTGGCTGAAAGAATGATCCAAACCTTAGAGGACATGGTGAGAAGATTTTGTGCATATGGCCTTGAATTCAAAGATTGTGATGGATTTACCCATGATTGGTGTACTCTGTTACCAGCACTGGAATTAGCATATAAAACATCAATCCATGCTAGTACCAATCAGACTCCTGCTGTTCTAGAAAAAGGATGGAACCCCAAGTTACCCCAAGACTCCTTGAGGAAAGACTTAATTGAAATACATCCCACAGCTGCTAGCTTCAAAGGAATTCTAGACAAAGCTAGAAAGCATGCAGTAAGGTGCATGGAGGACTCTTTTGCATATGCTAAAGACAAATGGGATAAATCTCATGCAACTCCAGATTTCAAAGTGGGGGACCTAGTTCTTGTATCCACCACTAACTTCAATAACATCAAAGGATGTAAAAAGTTGAAAGACTCCTTTGCAGGACCTTTTGTGATTAAGGCCCTCCATGGAGAAAATGCTGTTGAAGTAAAGTTATCTGAAGAACTTAGCAATAAGCACCCTACATTTCCAGTGAGCTTGATAAAACCATATAAATCTAGTGATGCTGAGAAATTTCCCTTGAGGAATAAGGTTCCCCAAGTTATACCTCCTATTGAGACATCTGGTACTAAGAAAATAACCAAAGTTCTTAAAGAAAGGAAATTAAGAACCAAGAAAGTAAGGGAATACCTTGTTAGGTACAGTGACCCAACTTGTGAAGATGAATGGTTAGAAGAAAAAGATATACCAGAAGCTACCAAACTCCTGAGGAGATTCAGACACACTAGAAACACCAATATTACAAAGTAATATTCTTTTTTAGGGGGAGGGAATGTGAGCCTTAGAGGTAATTTCATATACCCAAAAGACCACAAATATAAAAAATAACATATTAATATCAATAAAATAAATTTATTTATATTATTAAAATAAAAATCAAAATATAAATATAAAATTATATTAAAAAATAAAAAATTAATTATAATTTAAAAATAAAAATACATTAAATTTTGTAAATATAAAATTACATTTATACTTGAAAAATTTAAGTAAAAATGAAATTTTAACAAAATTGTGAAAAAATAAATAAATTTGGAAAAAAGTTAAATAAAATTTATTATAACTTTTTATCCAATAAATAAACGTATAAAATTTATTTCACCATTGGATTCCTCATAAAAAATCAGGTGGGGTCACCTCTGAGTGAAATTCTTGTAACTCAACTCTAAATAAGCTTAAATTAAGTTTTTAGTATTTTCAATACAAAAGTTGAAAATCCTCAAAACTTCAATTGAATTCACACCACATGTGGTGTTAACCATCAATTTTTGTGTTAAAATTGAGGTGTTGTGTTTAGTTTAGAAGCTATGAGGAATTGAAGTATTTTCAATTGAATTCAATTGAAATGTCAAAATGTGCGCGTGTATTACATAAGTGAACTTTGATTTACATATGAGGTGTCAATTATTACTGTATTGTACTGTACAATTGAATTGAATTACATATGTAAATTATAAGTATAATACATGATGAGGAATTAAAGGAAAAATAAATTGGAAAGATTAAATTTGGGGGGGAAAAGGAACTCCAGCTCTAAGGGGGAGCTAGACCCCCAAAATCCTTGCTGACAGGCGTGGGATGTCAAAATTCACGCAAAAGTTCATCACTTTTGGCCTGGAATTGAGTTACAGGGTCTGTGGACTCAATTGATGATGAGGTTTTGATACCAACTGGGGTAGTTTTAGCTGTTGCCAAGAGGGTAAAACTACCCTTAAGATAAAACAATCATAATAAAAACAGTTTTAACTGGTTTCTACGCCTCTGACACACATTCTGACGTGTTTTGAAGGCTCTAGGCCTGGTATTGCTATAGTAATGGCTGATTTAAGGGTCTAAAATGGCTAAAATTGGCTAAAATTGGCTTAAACCAGCCCTTTTTGGTCTAAACCAGGGTTCAATGATGCCATAATTGGCTTTTCTGTTGTCAGACTGTTTTTCACGACTGACAAGAGTAAATTTTACTTTTGGAGTAAGAGAATTGATGGCTATAAAAGAATGTCTTCTTTGCCCCACTTTTCTCTTCATGTTAGAATCTTTTCCTTTTATTAATTAGTTTAAAACTGTTAAATCAATCAATCAAAGATTCCAACCACCACTTTTAAATCATTTTAATCCTTTTAACCACGTGAAAAAATCATTATAATCATTGTTTGTAACTCTTATAATCATTTTTACCCCTGAACCACCCCAAAAGTGAATTAAAGCATCTTTCATCACTGTAAACTTTGTCACTTTGTTTCCAAATTCACTCTGGTCACTTTTGGGCGTGTTTTCTCTTTAATACTCTTTTTAAAGACTTTGTTCTTTAATTAATTGCTTGCAGTTCTTTGCTCAATTAATTCCAATTGAAATTGCTCTTGAAGAAATTTCTTTTGTAGCCTTAAAATATCTCTTGTAGAGTATTTTTTGGATAAATTTTTATTGTTGGTAAAACAATAAATTTTTATAATATTATTGTTTTATACTAATAAAGTTATAAACAATAAAATTGGCGTGTTTTCTCTTAAAAATAATATTTCATACTATTTTTAATTGATTTTTTACCTTATACAAATTTTGAGGACAGGAAAAGTACTTGATTTTTAATCAAAGTTTCATATCCACACCTTACAGTTATTAACAAAGAGAAGTAGTAGTGATATAAACTCAGTATTAAAAAAAATCCTAAAAGAATCAAATCCAGTAGTCTTATTATTAGTACTCATATCAAAAAAAATCATTATAATCAACCTAAAACCATAAAAAATATATATATTCTTATCCTTCTTATTAAAAAAAAAACAAAAAAAATATTCTTATTAGTTTTATTAAAATAACAGAAACCCGAAACATATATATATATATTATCATCACTTTTACTAAAATAAAATAAAAAAAATCTAGTGTTTATTTTATCAGAAATTTTAGATCAGAGTTTTTACTGTAGTGTTATTGATAGGTCTGATTTAGAGACTGCTGATAAGTCTTCTCTATCTGTTAAAGCCACAAATCTTATTTTATTTTGTGATTCTCTGTAGGCTGACTATTCTGTATTATTTAGAGGGGCAGCTAATACACCTTAGCACCCATGGTTATTGGACAATTCTGAAATTCAAAACAGAATTGCCAATAATTTCCCCTTCAAGGTACTGCCTGATTTCATCCCACACCAAAAGGAGTTCCCACACTGTATTTTTGGTTTATCTCTCTATGTTGTATATTTCAAGAGATATTAACTAAAAACCATGAATATATGCATTGACCAAAAAAGTGTATATTGTCACAGCGGCTCTTATAGAAGCAAGAGTGGCCTGGCACTCAGGAATCAAGAGCTCACTTGGAGGGCCCAAAAGGATATAAGAAATAATAATGACTAAATTTCTTTAAAGAAGAATAAGGGAAAGGACAAGTTTGCCAAAAATCAAAGAAAAAATATAAGAAGACAAAGGCCAAAGGCCAAGAAGCCAACCAAGTGACTCCTCAATTCACTGTTTCAACCTGCCAGAAAAGGAAATTGAATTAGCAAAGGATATGACCACCAATATCCACTTACAGGCAAGGAAGAATAAGACAAAAAGTGCTGAATGACTGACTTAAGATTATCAGTATTAAATTTCATAAATTAAAACAAAATAAAGATAAAAGTAAATCCAGTATCTTAAATAACTGGGGAAAAAGTCCCCAGTTGCTGAAAGGTGGCCAGTATATGTGAAAGGTTGAACGACTGATCCCAGAAGGTGAGTCACTGGCTGTATTTTCTAGATTGGGTCAATACAGATCTGGCCATCTTGAAAATTGAACTGTGTGACTGAATTGGCCCAATTGGGCCAAGTACATACAGGTTGATTGATTGCCGCCTGTATGGACCAATTGAGTTGTCCAAGGAGTATTGAAATACTTGACTCCTTTACAACTAATTGAAATAATGTATAACCTCGGAGAATGGCCCTTGGAGTAATCTTGAATGAATTTCCAACCCAACTGCTGCAGGGCCAGGTGATTGAGATCCTTGAATGGTCTTCTGATTGCCGCCATGGATTGCCCAACTGATGAGTTAAAAAGTCCTGCTTCAAAATGGGCATTGGATTTTGGGACCTTGATTTGGAAAGATGGAATTGGGTCCTGAAAACATCACCATTGAATTGCTGAGAAAAAATGGTGCATAATGGTATATAATACCATATATGCATTACTCCTGCAACCTTGAGTACAGGGTGCATGGAGGAATGGAAGAGTTCCCCTTAAGGTGAGGGGAAGGATTGAGCTGAGCAGATCTGGTGGGCTCTGGTGGGTACCAGGGGCCATGGGGATCCTGGGCCAAAATGGGTCCTATGGTGGTTTATGGCTATTTTGGTGCCATAGTGATTTGTGACTAGATTTAGCTGAGGTGGGCCCAATTGTGGTTTGGGACCCACCTGGCCTTGGGAGCTAGTGGGCTTCCCCCTTTTGCCTCTTTTGGCCCATTGGATTAGGCCAAAAGGGGCCTAATTGCCCCACGGACCGCAGACTGCGGAGTATGAACTGTGGACCGTGATTATGGCCCATGGGCCATAGAGGCCAAAAAGGGCATTTAGGCCAGAACCCCCAAATGAAAAGTGTAAGGTGTGGATATGAAACTGTGATTAAAAAGCAAGTACTTTTCCTGTCCTCAAAATTTGTATAAGGTAACAAATACATTAAAAATAGAAATAAATATTATTCTTAAGAGAAGACACGCCAATTTTATTGTTTATAGCTTTATTAGTATAAAAAAATAATATTATAAATATTTATTGTTTTATCAAAAATAAAAATTTATCCAAAAATGGTCTACAAGAGATATATAAGGCTACCAAAGAAATTTCTTCAAGAGCAATTTCAATTGGAATTAATTGAGAAAAAAGCTGCAAGCAATTAATTATAGAAAAAAGTCTTTAATAAGAATATTAAAGAGAAAACACACCCAAAAGTGACCAGAGTGAATTTGGAAACAAAGTGACAAAGCTAACAGTGATGAAAGATGCTTTAATTCACTTTTGGTGTGGTTCAGGGGTAAAAACAATTATAAGAGTTAAAAACAATAATTATAATGATTTTTTCATGTGGTTAAAAGGTTTAGAATGATTTAAAAAAGGTGGTTGGAATCTTTTATTGAATGGTTTAACAATGTTTAAACTAATTATCAAAGGAAAAGATTCTAACATGAAGAGAAAAGTGGGGCAAAGAAGACATTCTTTTATAGCCATCAATTTTCTTACTACAAAAGTAAAATGTACTCTTTTCAGTTTTGAAGAACAGTCTGACAACAGAAAAGCCAATTATGGCATCATTGAACCCTGGTTTAAACCAAAAAAGCGCTGGTTTAAGCCATTTTTGGCCATTTTTACCCATTTTGACCCTTAAATCAGACATTAATATAGCAATACCTGGTCTAGAGCCTTCAAAACACGTCAAAATGTGTGTAAGAGGCGTAGAAACCAGTTGAAACTGTTTTTACTAACATTTTTTTAACTTAAGGGTAGTTTTGCCCTCTTGGCAGCAGTTAAATCCACCCTGGTTGGTATCAAACCCTCATCATCAATTGAGTCACAGACCCTGTGACTCAATTCCAGGCCAAAATTAATGAACTTTTGCGTGGATTTTGACATCCCATGCCAGTCAGCAAGGATTTTGGTGGTCTGGCTCCCCCTTAGAGCTAGAGCTCCTTTCCCCCCCCAACTTTAATCTTTCCAATTTATTTTTTCCTTTAATTCCTCATCATGTATTATACTTATAACTTATATATGTAATTCAATTTAGTTTGACAATAAAATACAGTAATAATTGATACCTCATATGTAAATCAAAGTTCACTTATGTAATACACGCGCACATTTTGACATTTCAATTGAATTCAATTGAAAATACTTCAATTCCTCATAACTTCTAAACTAAACACAACACCTCAGTTTTAACACAGAAATTGATATTCAATACCACATTTAATGTGAATTAAATTAAAGTTTTGAGTATTTTCAATTTTTGTATTGAAAATACTAAAAACTTAATTTAAGCTTATTTAGAGTTGAGTTACAAGAATTTCATCCAGAGGTGACCCCACTTTATTTTTTATGAGGAATCCAATTGTGTGATACTTTCTTTAAGTTTATTTATTGGATAAAAAGCTATAATATATTTTATATAACTCTTTACCAAAAATATTTCAATTTCACAATTTTTATTGAAAATTCATTTTTACTTACCTTTTACAAGTAAAAATATAATTTCATAATTTTAAATTTTATTGTAATTTTATTTTTAAATTATAATTAAATTTTGATTTTTAAATATAAATTTGTATTTATATTTCAATTTTTATTTTTATAATATAAATAAATTTATTTTATTTATCTTTGTATCTTAATTTATCTTTTGTGGTCTTCTGGGTATATGAAAATACCTCTAAGATTCACAAAAAGGGTTGGCCCAAAGCCAATGATGAGGGCTAGGGGACCCAGAACCCCCTAGGAGACAGAGAGACTCCCCAGGCCCAAAAACAAAGATAGAAGCCTGGGGGTTGAGGATATGGGAATTCGCCAGGGAGGCCAATGATGGCAGGATATTGCCTGAGGCTATAATTGGCCAGGGAAGGGTGATATGGCCAAAAGGCCATATAGCACCAGAGGGGGCCAAATTGGCCATAAAAATATGGTGTGGACAATTGGCCCCAACTTGTTCTCAGGTTGGAATTGCTGCAACACCAATAGAGGAGGGTCATTCCTCGTGGTTGTGACAGTACCCCCCTTACCTTGAATGGTGAGCTCCTGAGCACCAAGATAAGGTAGAAGCCGGTTGAGGCTGTTGAGACGGATTGGACGTAGGAATTCCAGAGGTATTTGAATGTTGAAAAGAGAAAATTTGAACTGATAAAAATGTTGGGATATGAACTGAGGTTGACTTGGTCTTTTCTTGACATTTGGCTTGAAAATGTTGAAGGCATGATTTTGGCATAAAGACTTTGGCATTAAGAGCTATAAGAAAAGAAATTCAAGAAAATATAAAGAAGAAAAAAAGTAAAAGAAAACAAATATGAAGAAAGAAAAATAAAATAAAAAGGAAAATGAATTTTGAGGGAGAGTCCAATCTTCATCATGGATTTTGACAGTTGATTTTGAAAGCGGCCAAGGACTTTTGATAGTTACTGCTCCCGGCAGTGCCATAAATAAGAAAAGTTTTGATAAATAAATGTGTTGAAAGGATAATATCTTGGGAACAAAAATAAGAAAAGAATGGTCCATTTACCCCAGTGTAAATGACCATAAATTGGAATTGATGTTGACAGCCAGGCCAAAATATCTCTGTCCAAATTTTAAAGTGCTCACAGAGTGGCCAAGGTGATTCTTAAAACAGAAAAAAGTAGAATACCCCTAAAGTTGCATACCAGTAGTGGGATGTACTTTTGGTAATTCCTCTCCCCACCAAGCATCATAAAAATTCAAGCTTTTGAAGAATTGGTTCTTGGCTTGTCAGGATACAAAGAATGAAAATATTTGACAAGTTCAGGACAATTCTTGAGGCTTTCAGCTGGTTCCCATTTGGATCTTTCTGAGTCTTGACTGAAACCTTTCCATTCCATCAGATACCATAACTCTCTTCTCTTGAGCTTTGAATACAGTATTTGAGAGACTTCCCATTCCTCTTCTTCTTCAATGGTGATTGGAGGAGGAGGCTCTTGATGCCAATTTGGGATTGTTGATGTCTTTACTGGTTCCAAAAGTGAAATATGGATGACTGGGTGGATGAATTTCCATTGAGCTGGAAGCTTGAGGTGGTAAAAATGAGTAATAACTTTCTTCAGGATTGGAAAAGGACCCAATCATCTTTCAGAAAGTTTTTTGGTGGGTCTGGTTGATTTGATGTTCTTGGAAGAAAGCCATACTATGTCACCAGGATTGAAAACAGGTGGACTTGCTCTACTTTTATCTGTATACCTCTTAAACCAGTTTATAGCAACGTCAAGTTCTCTCTTGAAATCTTTCTGTACTGATTGGATTTTTGTTGATAACTTTCCAGCAGGAGTATCTTGAGTGATTTGAACTGAGTCAAATTGTGGATCTCTTTCATAAACAGTGAAAAACTGTGATTGCTTGGTTGAAGAGTGATCAGAATTATTGTAGGCAAATTCAGCCAGAGGAATCCAGGTGTTCCAATCATCTTGATGATAACTGACATACATCCAAAGATACTGTTCTAGTATCTGATTTACCCTCTCTGTCTGTCCATCAGCTTCTTGATGGTAAGCAATTGACAGATCTCTTGAAATCTTGAGCTGCTGAGAAAGATTGGTCCAAAAGAAAGAAACAAAAAGGGGACCTCTATCACTGACAATTCTTGAAGGAAGGCCATGCTTTTACAAGATATTTTTGATGAATAAATGCGTCAAATCTAGTGAAGTGATTGAAGAGATTGCTGGAATGAAAACCACCATTTTTGAGAATCTGTCCACTATGACAAGGGTTGAGTCAAATGAGTTGGATAGTGGCAGTTGAGTGATGAATTCCATTGAAAGATAAATCCAAGGACCATTTGGAATTGGAAGAGCGTTGAGGAGTCCAAACTTCTTGTGGTGAATATTCTTGTTTCTTGAACACAGTTGGCAGCATGAGACATAATCCTTGATGAATTGAGTCCTGCCGAACCAGTTGAAATCCCACTTGAAAAATTTGAGAGTCTTCTCTTGACCAGGGTGTCCAGCTAGAGGAAAGTCATGACTCTTTTGAAGAATGCTGAGTTGAATTGTGGGGTCATTTGGGACCACCACCTGATCTTTGAAGAGAAGAAGTTGGGAAGAGGAATCAAGAGAATAGTCCTGAATGTATTCCCCTTTTCCCAATTATTGAAGGATACTTCTGTACTGAAAATCTTGCCATAGAGCCTTCTGAATTGAATCAATCAAATTTGAAAAGGGTTCCACCTTGACTGCAAAATATCTTGAAGATTGGACTTCATCCTTCTTGATGAGCTGTTGAAAGTTCATTGGATTCTTGCTGATGAAATCCTCCCCCCTCTCTGGATAAATGTCGTCCCGACGTGATAAGGCATCTGGAAGAGTAGCTAGGAGGCCAGGGCGGTAAGTGATTGAGAAGTGAAATTCAGAGAGGTATTCAGCCCAGAAGGCTTGACGGCAAGTAAGGACTTTTGAAGACATTAAGTATTGAAGAGAATAATGATTGGTGAGAACTTCAAAAGGGGATGAGAGAGAAAGAAGAAAAGCCCTCCAGTGCTTGAGAGCCCAGACTATGCCAAGGAGTTCCTTGTCATGAATCTGATAGTTGAGCTCTGCTGGGATAGACTTGTGGCTTTCGAATGCAATTAGATGTTTTCCTGAGTCAGAGACCTGACTCAGTACGGCACCCAAAGCATAATCGGATGCATCTGTCTCTACAATGGTGCGTAGAGAAGGATTGAAGTGGGATAGGACTGGAGCAGCGGTGAAGGCCTCTTCAAGTTGGTGAAACTGACTAAGAGCTATCTCATTGAGGGGAAAACAGGAATCTCTCTTAAGGAAACTGGTAATTGAACTGATCTTCTTTGAATAATTATTGATAAAACAGCAGTAGAAGTTGGCAAAGCCAAGGAATGATTGAAGAGCCTTGGGACTTCTTGGAGGTGCCCAATTGAGAAAATGCTGGAATTTTTCTTGGTCCATCTTGAGGCCTTCAAAAGAAACAACATAAACAAGCTATTCTACACTAGAGACATGAAATAGGCACTTTCAAGCCTTAGCAAACAGGTATTGGCTCTGAGTCTGGAAAGAACAGTGGACAGATGAGTGACATGTTCTTCCTCAGATTTGGAAAAGACCATAATGTCATCCAAATAAACCACAACATAAACATCAAGAATATATTTGAAAATATCATTGACAAGATTCTGAAAAGAGGCAGGAGCATTGGTGAGCCCAAATGGCATAACCAAGTACTCATAACTGTCATATTTAGTTCTGAAGCATGTCAAATGTTCATCACCCTCCTTGCTTCTGAGCAAGTTATATGCACCACACAAATCAATCTTGGAGAAGATAGAAGAACCATTAAAAACATTGAGAAGCTGATTCATAGGAGGAACAGGATACTTGCTCTTCCTAGTAACAGCATTGAGTTTGCAGTAATCAACACACAAATGGAGGCCACCATCTTTCTTTTTGAGAAAGAGGACAGGTGCTCCTGTTGAAGAGGAGCTTGGCCGGATGAAACCTTTCTCTACATTCTCTGAAATATAGGTCCTGAGTGTATCTGACTCTTGTTTGGATAAAGATTAGATCACCCCAACTGGAGGTTGAGACCCCTCCAGCTCAGTATGATGATCACAGGCATGGTGATGAGAAAGTTTCTCCGCTTTCACCTTGGAGAATACATCCAAGTATTGATGATAAGCAGAAGAAACAACCTTCACTGCAGTTTCTATTCCTTCTGGCTCTTCCTCTTCATCCCACAACTCCTGAAAGGAGTCATGATAAGATGAAGGAGGAAGGTCCATATTCCCAGAATAGAGATGAAGTGAAGATACCAAATTATCTTCTACAACATCTTGAATCTCTTTGAAGAGCCCATCTCCATATAGTGGTAATGACTGAGGGGAATTTATGAAAGGAATATGGGCAGAATATGGGAATGATGGTGTTCTAGAATCACCAACCAGAGCTGCACATGATTTGGAAGAAGAAAAGTCATTATGGAGAAATTTAGAGGGATCAGAATAGTCCTTATGATAAGCCCTTGCCTCCAGTCAATAGAAGGATTCAAATGATTTAGAAAGTCAAAGCCCAGTATGAGGTCTTCTCCCTTGGGAGTATCAATGACTAAAAAGTCACATTAACAGCTTGGGAAGGAAGGGATCTCAACCATACATTTTGTATGGTGACTCACAAATAAGGAAGGGGACTCAGAGTAGTCCAAGATGATAAGAGGAATCTTCTCCAAAAGTTCTGATGTAGTCAATGAGTACTTGTGAACAAACTGCTTTGCAATAAATGAGTGCGTAGCACTAGAATCAATGAGAATACTGTAAAAAACATCAGAAAGAGAAGAGAAAAAAAGAATTTGAGAGAATTCTTGAAACCAGTATTCAGAATGCACAATTGTGCTCTGGATGGAAAACAGCGAAGACCATTGAACACAGCATGATCTTCACTCAGGCTTTTCCCAGGCTGGGAAAACTGCCTGATGGTTGGGTAAGCTTGCTTTGAGGCCTTTTGAAACAAGACTCAATAGTATGCTTCACACCACAATAAGTACACAAGCCCTCCTTTATTCTTCTTTCTTTCTCAGAACCTTTCAACTTGAAGTCCTTATTCAACAAGGAAGAATAGGGCTTGTCCTGCTTTTGAGAATGAAAATTCTTCTTCTTATGACTTGAGCTTGAAGAATTTTGATGATGAGAAGAGGATGACTTTGAGGCTTCAGGCTTCTTCTCTTGATGATCATTCTTCTCCTTTTTCCCCTCATGGTACCTGGTATTAAGTTCAGAGCTGAAATCCATTAAGTCTTGAAGAGAATCAATGTTTGAAGGATGGGAGGCCAATTGATCCAGAATTCTGGAGGCCAAACCCTTCCTGAAATGATGAATAAGTGCCCTTTCACCCCAATCTCCAATTCTTGAAACCAAACTCCTGAAATTGGCGATGTATAAGGAAACATGCCCTCCTTCCTTCATTCTAAGGCCATCGAACTCTGCTTCAGCTTTGTCAACTTCATTTGGGTCCCCAAATAAAGTGAAGAGTTGGCATTCAAACAATGGCCATGAATTGAGAAGATAACATGAGTCTTTATTAGTGAGATTGAAAAGATAAGGCTCAATCCATTTTGCAGCCCTGCCAACTAAAAATGAAGTGGCATAAAGAACTTTCTTTCTGTGATGAGAGAAATTTGCCAGGTCATTGTGAAAAATAAGTTGGGAAGACTGATCAAAACTTCTGACTTTGAAGGGTTGAGTCCCATCAAAAAATTACGGTGCCTTCATAGATGGAGTCTTGAAGGTTGGTGGTCTTGAAACTTCAGAAGATGCAGCAGCCTGAAGATTGGCCATAATTTGTGTCATTTTCTGCATGATGGCCAATAAGGATGGTTCAGTCTGGTGAGAGACAGGCTGATCATATTGAGCTAAAGTTGGTCCTCTGGTGCCTTCAGATTCTCCCACAGGAGCAGGAGCAGCCTCAGTGCCATCAGACTCTTCCTCTTCCACAAAATTCTCCTCCTCCTCTTCACCATCTGCACCTGGACCTCTAAATGTAGTCCTTGACATGCCTGGAAAACTGCCAACTACTGCTGAAAAGGAATTGGATCTTCTTGGCACTCTTCCTTTCTTCCTGGATGGTGCTGATCCCTCCTTGATTGGTCCTCTGTCTAATTGGGCCTTCAGTGGTGGAACTGCTGGGGTCCCATCGAGAGGAGCTCTTGGAGTAGGAGTCAGAACAGCCTGAGCTCAGGCCTGAGATCTTGTCTGTCTTGCAGGAGGTGAGTGTTGGAGTGGCATGATTGAATAAAATTAAAATGAAAATAATCAAAATTTGAATAAACAACTTGAGGCAAAACCAAAATAGTCTTGACGTTCAAATCAAAATCAAATATTGAGTAAAAATCAATAAATCAATAAATCAAAATCAAATTTCAAATCAATTTAAAACTCAAATCTTGCAGAAAGATCAAACAATCAATCAATTCTTGAGGTCAAACTCAATTTAAGTCAATTTTGCTGATGTAAAAAGTCAGCAAAATCAATAAAATCTTCAGTTCAATCAATTTTCTTGAAGAAAATGTCAATTTTTGTCAAATCAATCAGTCGCAATCGAAATCAGGTGAAATCTTCTTGAAAAAATCAAAATTCTGGAGGAACAAATCCAATATGAATCTTGATGTGAAGACATGTCTGAATGATAATAATGATCAATTTGAATTTCAATAATGAGGGCCTGAGTATGAGGAATTTGATGAATTGAAAGAAGATGAAAATGAGATAAAAGAAAAAATAGGTCATCTTTCAAATTTCAGAATGAGGAAATGAATGAGAGAAATTTGAGAGGTGACAAATAAATCATAAGTTCATAAAATGTTGAAGAGTCATAATTTTGATGAAGTCAAATGAATGAATTAAAATATAAGAATGAATGAAAAGAAGGAGAATCATGAGTTAATTAATATGATGTCACCAGTGCTCCTATGGAAGCAAGAGTGGCCTGGCACTCAGGAATCAAGAACTCACTTTGAGGGCTCCAAAGCATATAAGAAATAATAGTGATTAAATTTCTTTAAAAAATAATCAGGGAAAAGAAAAGTATGCAAAAAAATAAAGAAAAAATATAAGAAGCCAAAGGCCAAGAAGCCAACCAAGTGAATTCCCAATTCACTGTTTCAACCTGCCAGAAATGGAAATGGAATCAGCAAAGGATATGACCACCAATATCCACTGACAGGCAAGGAAGAAAAAGAGAAAAGTTGCTGAATGACTGACTTAAGATTATCAGTATTAACTTTGATAAAGTAAAAGAAAATAAAGATAAAAAGAAATCCAGTATATTAATTAGCTGGGGAAAAAGTCCACAGGTGCTGAAAGGTGGCCAGTATATGTGAAAAGTTGAAAGGGTGATCCTGGAAGGTTAGTCCCCGGCTTTATTGTCTGAATTGGGTCAATAAAGATCCATCCATCTTGAAATTTGAACTGTGTGGGTGAATTCCCACAGTGGAATATGAATTGGCCCAATTGGGCCAAGTACATCTAGGTTGATTGATTGCCGCCTGTATGGACCAATTGAGTTGTCCAAGGAGTATTGAAAGAATTGATTCCTTGAAAACTGATTGAAATAATGTATAACCTCTTAGAATGCGCCTTGGAGTAATCCTGAATGAATTGCTGTCAGCCTGTGACTCAAACCCAGAGCACAAGCATGACAGCCAAAATACCATAAAACAATGGTATAGCCGATATACCACCAAAACATGGAGCTGAGCCAAATTAGCTCCAAATGTATCAAACAAAAGAAGAAACTCACCTCTTTCCCAATATACAAGTCCCATCATCATAGGAAAAAGAATAACAAAGTTATTCATGGTCAAAGTTATTTCTGAGCATAAACCTTAATTTTCACCTCTCATCTGAAATACAGAGTAAAGGGCTTAACCTCATCAAATGGGTATGAAAAATGAAGCTATAAGTCAGGGCTATCCAATGGTACCAGCTAAACCGAGCTAGCACCAGTATTACAGAAGTTATGGTCAAATTCAGGCCAAATAAGGGTGAACAAAACATACACCTCTCATCTAACTTCTACAGTTTTAGTGTGGGATACCTAAAGTGGGGTCTTTTTGGAAAGATAGAAATCAGGGCTATCTGATGGTGGCATCCATTTCCTCATATCTCAACTATAGCAGAGGTTATGGGGCAAACAAGCCCAATACAGCTTTTTGCCTAAACCAGGCATATGTACAGAAATCTTGTACATGGCATAACTTTGCCATATTTAATGATAACCATATAAAATAAGGGACCATTGTGTAGAAAACATACAGGGCTACACACGATTCAGTTTGGAGGTTGATATCTAAATAACTGACAAAGTTACAGCCGTTTTAAGGTCAAAATCAAACATTCTGACCAATACAGCCTTACCATGGGATAATATCCCATAACCATGATTATGAGGTGTCAAACTGATTAAGAAGCATGTTTAAGCTTCAATACCTCATAAGTCAGTCAATACTGGGGTCCCATACAGTTTCTGCACAGCATTCTATGCATCATACATGTCAGAAGAGGGCTATGTGATCCCCAGATGAAAGGTTTCACCCTGTATTGGTGAAAACTGCCCAGATGTGCTTTCAAAACCACATCTGAGCGCAATACAGGCTATACAGGTCCTTGCAAACCACAAGCCTGTCCCAGAGAGTGAAAAAATCTTCACTTCCTCTACGTGGAAAGGTCAAACAGCCCTTCCACCTCATTTCAGGAGAAAAAAGAGCCTTTTCACAGCCAGAATAGCTTTCCTCATCCTTCTCTTGAATACCCTACATAGTAAACTGTCAAAAACAGTTTTGAACTTGGGTAATAAACAGGTATACTTATAATTTTGATTATTGTAGTCTTTATTATTGTAACCCAACAGGTAAATCTGCACCTAGGGCTTTCAACAGCGCTCACCCCCACTATACTTGTCAGGATGAAACTATGAAAAAGATGTAAGTAGGCTAATTACAACTTTGACTATGTTTGTGAGACGGTAAGAGTGATTTTAAAAAGATTTATAAAGTTGTAAGATGATTTAAAATTAAATTAAAGAGCTTTACTATACTGGGTATAGTGGTGGTGAGCGCTATTGAAAGCCCTGGGTGCAGCTTTATCTGTTGGGTTACAATAATAAAAGACTACAATAATTAAAGATTATAGTTATACCTGATTATTTAACCAAGAGTAAAGCTGTTTTCGACAGTTTACTACGTAGGTTATTTAAGAGCAGGATGAGGAGACAATTCTGGCTGTGAAAAAGCCTCCTTTTTATCCTGAAATGGGGTGGAAAGGGTGCTAGACCTTTCCACGTAGAGGAAGTGAAGATTTTTCACTCTCTAGGACTGGCTTGTGGTTTGAAAACAGCCTTCATAGCCTGTATTGGGCCCAGATGTGGTTTTGAAACCACATCTGGGCAGTTTTCACCAATACAGGGTGAAAACTTTCATCTGGGGACCTCACAGCCTGATTCTGACGTGTATGACACGTAGAATGCTGTACAGAAACTGTATGGGACCCCAGTATTGACTTACTTATGAGGTATTGAAGTATTAACATGCTTCTTTGTCTGTTTGACACCTCATAATCAGAATAGAACTGCATCCTGTCATAATACAGCTGTGTTGGTCATATTGTGGGATTATAACTTTCAAATGGCCATAACTCTGTCAGTTTTTAAGATATTATGTTCAACGTTGGTTCATTGGATAGCCCTGTATGTGTTCTACACAATGATACCCAATTTGGTATGGCTATCATTAAATATGACAAAGTTATCCCATGTACAAGGTTTTTTGTACATAGGTGTGGTTTAGGCAAAAATCTGTATTGAGCTTGTTTGCCTCATAGCTTCTGTTATAGTTGAGATATGAAGAAGTGGATGGCACCATCAGATAGCCCTGATTGTGCTCCTTCCAAAAAGACCTCACTTCAAGTATCCCACACTAAAACTGTAGAAGTTAGATGAGAGGTGAATGTTTTTTCACCCTTCTTTGGCCTGAAATTGGCCATAACTCCAGTAATATTGGTGCTAGCTCAGTTTGGCTGGTACCATTGGATAGCACTGGCTTAGAGCTTTATTTTGAGTACCCATTTGATGGGGTTAAGCCTCTCCTTCTAGATTTTAGATGAGAGGTGAAAATTAAGGTTTATGCTCAGCAATAACTTTGAGCAGGAATAACTTTGTTATTTCTTGTCCTATGGTGATGGGACTTATATTTTCAGAAATAGGTGAGTTTGCTCTTTCTTTTGATACCTTTTGAGCCGATCTGGCTCAGCTCCATATTTTGGTGGTATCTTGGCTATACCATTGGTTTATGGTATTTGGGTTGTCATGCTTGTGCTCTGGTTTTGAGTCACAGGCTGACAATACTTAATATAGTAAAGCCCTTTTATTCTTAAATTAAACCATTTTTAATCCTCATAACCTTTTTTGATCCTTTTTACCATGTCAAAGTCATAGTTAAAAGTTGTAAATACATTTATAATACTTTTATCATAGACTCAGCCTGATATTTTGGGGGCCTGGCCTTGTTTTAAACCTTTTTTGGACCTTAAAAGTAAGTTTTTTACTTATTTTCGTTATTTCTGACATTTTGTTTTATATTTTTAGGCGTATTTTTTCTTGAATAATATATATTTTATATATTTTATTTTTCCAATTCATCTATGTACCACCTTTTACTCATATTTTAAGAGTATGTGTCACATGGTTAATACCCACAAGAACTTTATTTTTGGCGTGTTTTACATATAAAAACACATAAGCCATCAATAAGTCCTGTATTTATGATTAAATAAGCACACCTCTGACGGTAAAAACAACAGTTGAGGTGTGGTTAAGTGTATTGTTGATTCAATTACACTTATACAGAGCCACTTGTACAGATCACACTTGAAAACCACAAGTGAATCTGTGGGATACTTGTACACAAACAGTGTAACAGGGTACCAAAAGCTGTAATTCTGACGTGGAATTGTTTATTCAATTACACTGTCATCATACAGGGCATATTGTAGTAATATACAAGCCCAGAGGCCATTCTTAGATGTGCAAACAGCATCTCTTTTTCCTACTTTGATTCAGTGGAAGAGAATTATATCCCACTTGAAACCCAGTCACAGGCCAACACACCAGTGACACCCTCAGAACCAGAGGGCAGCAAGGGCAAAGGAACAAGGCACAGTGAATGCCTGATTACAGCAAAGAAGTGGACACCAATAGCCACCCAGAGAAGTAGAAAACCACAAACCTCTGCATCAATACAAGGTAAACCAATCCTAACAACTTGTACATGGAAGATTACTATAATTAAACCAGTTGTAACCTCTAAAGGTAAATTCCCCAAATCAGCAGACAACAAATTTGTACAAGGCACATCCAAAGGTAAATACCCTAAGAACATAAAGTTTTTGACTGCTTGCAAACACTGATATGTCACCTGTATACCTCAGAGACCTTGGCTTCCAAAGGAACCAGCCAGAGGACAGAGAAGGCTTATCTAGAGCCAGAATACCTGGAAGAGGACACCTTGGACACAGTGGTGGATGGCAAAACAATGAGGGAGATAATAACAACCCTGCCATTCACACTCCAATTCAATAGGAACGTCAAACCAGAGGACTGGAAGGATATGGATAAAGTTCTTCAGCTCCACCAACTCCTCAAAGATTTGTTTCAATGGAGCATGGACAACAAGAGGTTCAACCTGGCATCTCACTGGGCAGAACTTGGAGCAAGTTGCCAGAAGATCTGTCTCAAAGAGATAGATTTCAAAGGCCTTATGGTAATGATCAAAGGTTGGAATCCTACCAGGCAGTTCAGACTGCTGGAGGCAAGGGAACAGAGGATAAGGAAGAATCAAGCTACTATCCAAGGTATAGAAAAACAGTTAACCCAGACAGGGCCCACTCAGATTCCTTCAGGCTCACAAGTAGCTGACCAAATCAGCTTTCCAGTGGCTTCACACCATTCAGACACCAACAAATCCATGACCAGTGTGGGAACTCCTCTTGTGTGGGATTAAAATGAGGCAGTACCTGGAGGGGGAAATCACAGGTAACTAGTTTTGAATTGCTAATAACTCCTGTAACCAAGGGTGGCAAGGGTGTATTTCCTGCCCCTCCTGAAATACTGAAGAAAATCTTCCTTGGAGCTCAAAAAACAAAATAAAATTAGTAAGTGGCTTTACAACTGCAGAAGACAAAATTCAGCAGCCTCAGATCAGACCTATTCAATAAATAATATAAACAATAATGTCAGTTATTTTGGTTAAATTTGAGATTTGAATGAAATACTTGTCTGTTTGATTTTAATATTTTTTTCTTGGTTGAATTGAGGTGAGTTGTTTCTTCTTGGTGAGAAATCCTTGGTAGGATGGGTTATTTAAGGTTTTCTGGAAAATTTGATTGGTGTTGATAAAGGTAATTTTGTTAAGGTATAGTTATAATAGAGTAAAATAATTTTTGAAAGGTTTGTTATTTTTTTAAGGGTGTTTAATAATAAGATAAGATTGTATTTGTTAAATTTAAGAGGTAAGGTTCTTTGATATTGGATTTTTAAAGGGGTAATTTATTTTCAAGTCTAGATAAATGGTGTTAATTTTACTGGATAAAGTATTTTAATAGAGTAGTAACCCTTATCTTGGGTACTGGATAATTTTTATTTTTATTTTAATAATAATACAATTCCACTGAGCTTATCTACTGGGTAATCTTCAACACTATACTTCCACTGAGCTTAGCTACTGGGCAAGTAAATTTACTATAATTTTCTGGACTACCTCCCAGGTGAGGGATGAATTATTCCTGTGCTTGCAATGTGCAGGGGATATAATTTTCATGGGGGGGATTTCAAAATTTGGGGCAAGAGAGCCTCGCTATTTATACCTTTTGGGAGCCCAGGGGGCCCTCCATGGGAGCTGTCTTTTTCCACTTTAATTCCTCTTGATTTCATCATGTGACTCTTTTTTTGGTGAGGACCTTTATTTCAGGAGTCAGGTGATTTAAGGTTTGGTGGTAATATTTTCTCTGCACAGCCTTCATTCATCACATGATGGTCTTTTGGTGAACTAATTATGATGTGATATTCTTGGATTTTCCTTGCATGCATGAGGTTATTTCATTTTGGCTGAGGACCTTTGTTGTGCACAGCCTCTTTTCTGTCACATGATATTCTGTTGGTGGATGTAATAGCACATGATGACCTTGTAATTCCTTTGCATATGTCATATTTTAGGATTGGTAGAAGTGGCTGTGTAATTTATGCAGGTGTCATGGTTGTTTTTCTTCTTTTTGAGCTTTAAAATGAGGTCAGGTGATAATTCTTGCACTGATTAATTTACTTTTTTTTATGATATGATGTGATTTTTGAGTTTGACACATGCTGTGCATAGTCATGTGGTTGAGATTTAATTAAAAAATTGTGTACTGCATGCAGCTTGTTGTAACTAGCTTTGGTTTGCATGAGGTGATGAGTTGTGTAAATAATTTTTATTCTGTTTTAAGGTTTCAAGTGGAGTTACTTTGGATATAAGATAAGGTACTCCTGTGGCTGCGTTGTAAATGAGTTGCAGGAATTCCATGGGGCTGGGCTTTGCATCATGTGACTTTGAATGAAAGTTGGCTGTATAACTAATGAATGTGTCATTTTCTTGCTGCATGAGTCTTGTGGCTGTAAGGGGGTGTAAAGCTGGGTGAGGTGTGTAATTTAAAGGGTGGTACCTTATTTGTTGTAACTAGTTTACTATGTGTAACTTGATTTTTTACATATGCATAATGAAATTGAATAATTTATTTAAACACATACACTGCCCTTTGGTGCCTGTGCCATGGTTTTATGAGTTAAATCCAGCTTCTTGCTGTAAAATTTACCTTTTGGTGTAAAATTTGAGTGTAAGTCTGCTTGTAGGCTGGATTTACTGCTGTTTTTGGGGTACTATGAGCTTGATCCTGGTGAAAAAAAATGGTATGGAATAACACATCCCCCTCTCCATTTAATGCTGTCCCCAGCATTACATGTGAGAGCTCCCTATTCTTCATCTGATTCTGTGGTTTCCTCCAATACCTCTTCCTCATTTATTAATTCATCTTCTTCACTTTGTTCTTCTTCTGTGTCTTCTTTTGTGTTTATAAACTTTCCTCTTGGGTAGAACCTCTTGACTTGAGATGCTGCAAATCTTCTTCCTAATTCTGTTCCATCCAGCTCCTCAAGTTCATATGGTCCATTGTTTATTTCTCTGATTACTCTGTAGGGTCCATTCCATTTGTTTTTTGAAAAGTAGTCCCCAATTATTTTCTATTGATTTGTTGTAAGCCAGGACCAAATCTTCTGGTTTGAATGGTGATCTTAGTTGATGTGCCATTCTTCTATCCCAATATTTGATAGAGTCTTCCCTAATTTTTTCAGTTTTTCTGCTGCTTTTCTTCTCATCTCTTCTTTTCCTTCCAATTGTTTGGCTCTGGCTTCCAGTAATTCCTCAGTTGTGCATATTTTGTGCCATTCTACTGCTAAAAATGTTTTTGTTTCAATGTCAATTGGTAATACTGGAAGTTGTCCAAATTGGAGTTCATATGGTGAGAAACCAGTTGTCCTTTTAGTTGAGATTCTGTCAGCCAATGTAACCAAAGGTAGATATTTTTTCCATTTTCCTCCATTTTCTCCACACATTTTGACTAATGAATCTTTGAGTTGCTTATGGCCCCTTTCAACCATTCCTTGAGACTCTGGGTAATAGGGTGTGGTGACTCTGATTCTTGATCCTGCTTTCTTTACCTCATCTTGCAATTCTTTTCCAAACTCTGGTCCCCCATCAACAGTTACTTCTTTTGGTGAGCCATACCTGCATATCCATTCTGAGGTGAACCATTCTGCAACTGCTTTTGCTGTTAATTTGACCAGTCCAATTGTTTCTGGCCATCCTGAAAAATCATCTCTGGCCACAACCATGTACTTCCATCTTCCAGATTTAATATGGACTTCATCCATGCTTACCCTTTCAAAGATTGTTGATGTTGCTGTAGGCTTTCCTTGTTCCCTTCGGAAGCTTTTACTTCTCTTTTGGCAGGCCAGGCAAGATTGAACCCATTTCTTGACTGATTTCTTCATTCTTTCCCACCAATATCTTGCTTTAATTCTTCTGTAAGTTTCATTTTCCCCTCTGTGGCCCATGTCTTCATGAAGTGACTTCAAAATGTAGCTTTGAGCTTCTTGACTTGATATCACCAATTGAGGGTTTGGGTTATTCCTTCTTTTGAGCTGGCCATCTTCCAAGAAAAAGTTGGATGACCTTCTTTTTATCCTTCTAAAGTCTTCATCTTTGCTTGATTGTGGTTTTTTCATTGTACTTAAGTATTCTTGCATTCTCTTCCAAAATCCTTCTTGTTTGGTCGGTACTTTACTCCTCAAAAATGTAGTGAATTTACATTCTTAGCCCCAAATCCAGGGTTTGGCTTGATCCAATCTTCTTCTTCATCAAATTCTGGTGCATCTTCATCTTCTTCTTCTGAGTTTTTTGGTCTCCTGGATAGCCCATCTGGCATAGTGAAAGTCTTCCCTGGTTTGTGTACCAAATCAAAGGAAAATAGTTGAATGAAAGCCACCCATCTTGTCATGGGGGCATTGGGTAAGCAAGGGGTGTTGATCATTTCAATTAAGGCCTTGGCATCAACTTGGAATTCAAAATGTTGTCCCCAAAGTATTGTCTGAAGCTTCTTGAGAATTCTTGTAACTCCACAGAGTTCCAATTTGGGTTGTGAGTATTTTGATTCCAATTTTGAAAAATTTATTGATTCATATAATACTGGTCTGTCCTTTCCTTCTTTGTCTTGTTGAGTGAGTACTGCTCCTGCAGCAATGTAGCTTGAATCTACTGCTAGCTTAATATTTCCTGCTCCTTTGTCATAATCCAATTTCTTGAGGGTTATTTCTTCTCCAACTATTCTTCTGAGCTTATGGAAAGCTTCTTCACATTTTTGATCCCAGTCCCAGTCAACATCTTCTCTGGTGGGCCTTCTGAGTGGTGATGCAACTTTTGAGAAGTTTTCAATGAACATCCTTACATAGGCACAAAGTCCAAGAAATCCTCTAATTTCCTTTTTGTTGAGAGGTGTTGGCCAATTTTGAATGTTGTTGATCTTTTGTTTTGAGATTGTTCTTCCTTTGAATGATACAACATGCCCTAATATGTCCAAAGCTGGAACACAGCATGCAAACTTTGATCCTGAGATAGTAAGTCCTGCTTCTTCAATCCTGAATAAGACTCTTTCTAGGTTTATGGCATATTCCCATATAAATATTCTGATTGAGGGGTTTTGTGGTAGTGCTTCTTGGTTGTAAAGTGATCCTGGTCCTTTTATTCCTCCATCATCAATAAATATTCCTACACTTTCTGGTATTTCTTCTTGGAGTATCCAGGTCATTTGGGCTTGATATACTGCTACTGAGTTGGTGGCTCTTTGGGGTAGTCTTGTGAGTTGCATCCTTCCAAGGGGTTTTTCAAAACTGCTGAGGGGTCTTGTAGTGACATGTAATTCTCTTTCATCATATCCTCCCATGATGTCTCCTAGTCCATAGCATGCTCTTCCTGCAAATTCATCTACAAATTCTTCAATGTGAGGTGGTAAGCCAGCATCCTTGATGGTGACTTTGTTGAGTTCTTGGAGGTCATGGAAAATTCTGAGTTTCCCATTTGATTTGGCCACACAAAATATTGGGCTTGTATAGCTTGAGGTGGATTGCTCATAGAGTCCATTCCTGATTCTTTCTCTGATTAATTCAGTAAACTGAGGTAAAATTGATTTGGGTACGGGAATAGTTTTATTCTGCCAAGGTTCATGAGGTATTACTGGTATCTTGTAAGGTTTTCCATATGAGTGTTTGAGTAATCCTCTTTCTTCTTCACAGAAAGCTATTGCTTTTTCCCTTAAGGTAATAACATTTTTGAGTAAATGAATTTCTTCATTTCATAACCATCCTGGTGGGCCAAAATTGACTGCTTGCAGTCTTTCATGGGTGGCCTTGAAGGTTTCTTGAAATATAGGTGGTTTTGGTGATAAGGGTGTTTCATAAGGATTGACAAAGGTGGTCTTTCCAAAGGTGGGTTAAGGTCTTGAGGCATTGGAAAATCGACTGGTCTCACCTTCATCAGGACTGAATTGTATTTGGCTGCTAAAATTTGGTGATCCATCTTCAATTAGTTATTTTTTTCTTCTTCTTTCTTTTAATTATTTATAAGAATTTGTTAGTGTCCTGAAATATTGAGGTCTTCACAATTATTCTTTATTCTTTTTTCTATAAAAAAAAAGGAGTTTAAGGTCATACAGGACCTACAACTAGGTGTGTAACCCCTGTATATTAGGTATACAAGTCCTGCAGTTTAAGTCATGCAAGGACCTCCTGTCCTAATCCAAGGGCTTATCTTAATTCTTGAGCTCCTTTGGGCTTGATTTTGGATTCCACTTGACTCTTGTTTTATTCTTCAATCTTCATGATTCCCACTTGATGAAAGAATCTTCTGGTTGTTTTATTTCTTGATAAGGAATTTTCTTGTCTTAATTGATGGCTTGGGGCTTCACTTTGTTCATTTTGGCCACTTTGATAATGATAAACATCTGTGAAAACCCTTGTTCCTGTTACACAAAGGGAGCAGTTTATTGTCATGCTGAGGACAAAAATGTTCCTTCAGCACTTCTCCTGACTAGGACAATCCCCTCCAGCTTCTTGGCTGTTATTTATTATAAGTTTCCCTGCCCAAGTCTAAAGGGGAAGCAGTTTAGTGTCATGCTGAGGACCTCTTGAGTCTTCAAGCTTCTTTAAAATCCCAAGGGCAATTTGAGTTGAGTTTTTTACATTATCTTGTTGGTCCATCATGTTGAGTGAGTCCTGAATCAATAATTAATCCAATGAGTCATCCTTCAGTCCATAAATCCTGGCCAGTCATTCTTGAATCCCAATTGAGTTTCAATCCAGAATCAAAGAAATTTCCAAGGCCTGGTGCTGTCCAAAGATCAATCCATGAGGAACTCCTGCTTTTCTTCATAAATAATCTTCTCCATTTCCAGTATTCAGAATAATTGTCCTATGATAAGTTGTTTCCCAATTCTCTTGATATTTCTTCAAAATAATTCATGTCCTTTTGTTCTTTTTTATTCCTGTATTATACCTGTTATAAAGAAAATAAAAAATAAAACATTGTAATAATAAGGTGATTTAAAATTTATTTTAATATTAATTTATTGATATTTTTGTTTCAATAATATTTGTTTGGATCAGGGCCCCCCTCTCCATTTAAAAATCTTGAGTTGGTTTTCAAATTTTGAAGAGGATATGTTCCCATTCCCCCAAAACTTCCACTATAAGGGATAGTGTAAGAAATAAGTTTACCCCCCCCTTATTTTTGAAAGTGATTTTTGATAAGGATAAATAATGATACATAAGATTTACATAATTTTATTTTGATGTGGGTCAATAATAAGTTTTTTTTTTTTTTTTTTTTAAGGTAAGTATAAAATAACCATTAACTGAGATATCTGGGTAAAAATCAAATTTGAAAAGAAATGATCCTGAATCACAATCAAGATCATGGAACTATTTGGTTGAAGGTGGTAATTTGTGCCAATTATTGAAAATTGGTGCTCTTGAGAGGTTTTCTAATTAATATGACATAATTGAATGATCATAATTTGAGTCCTTTATTCATATAATGACCCTTGTGATGCCACAACTCTTCCTTTTGGAATCATCATTGTGACTCAGACTTTATTTCAAGTCCATCCCCTTTATGGTTCAGATTTTCTGTTACCCATAAATGCATTTGAGTTGTTGAAAAAAATATAAACAGTGAAAAATAAGAATTTGTACAATTTTTAAAAAAACTCTTGTTTGCTTTTGGGGGGCTTTTAAGATTCCTTTTGGAATCAATAGCACTTTGACGTGTTATTAATATGTAAATTCCCCAGATTATGTCATCAATTTATGAGTTTTTAATATAAATAACTCCTTCAGAGTTCAATTAATGCCTTCATTGCACAAATACTTTTTCTTTTCAAAAAGTTCCAATCACTCTCTTGTAATTGAAGAAATATTTCAAATAAATTGATCATTTTTTTAAAAAAATAATACTTGATGTAGAGTTTTTTTTGTTAATTATTGTTATTATTGAGTTGAAAAATTAAGCCAGCTTAATGGCTCTTGTTGTAATAGTAGGAAAAGTATAATAGAATATCCTTGAGCTCATGAATGGGATATGACCCTAACTCTTAGTGAAAATAAATAAATGAGTTTGAAATAAATAAATAAAAAAAAATATTCTCAGAACATTCACGTAAGGAAATCTTTCTAATTCTTCTTTATAATGACATAAAATTAGAAATTAAAAAAGAATAAGAAATGAAACCTTAGGTAGTTGATAGTCTTGCCTAGGACTTATCCTCCTTTGATAGTCCTTGTTCAATATTTTTGAATGTTTTAAATAGGCAGTTTATGGTCTTGCCAAGGACTATTGGTTGATTTTTGTTTATTTTTGAGTCCTTGTTGAGAATTTTAGTGGTGGGCAGTTTATGGCCTTGCCAAGGACCATATTTTGTCTTTGCTTTGGTCCTTGTTGATAATTTTAGTGATTTATTTTTGATATTTGAAGGGGCAGTTTATGGTCTTGCCAAGGACATTTGGTTTATTTTTGATTATTGTTAATAATTTGAGTGGGCAGTTTATGGTCTTGCCAAGGACCATTGGTTGATTGTTTTTTATGTATTTTGAGTACTTTTGACACTTCTTAATGGTCAGTTTATGGTCTTGCCAAGGACCATTGTTTATTTCTTTTTTTTGATATTCTTGATGATATCCAGAGGAATTTCTTGATCCTTGAAGGGGCAGTTTATGGTCTTTCCAAGGACCATATCTTGTGTCCAGGCACCTGATTGTGGCCTTTGGGGTTTCCTGGCATGTAATTTATCTTCAAAGCCAAGCTGTATAGTTACATTAAACAGTTGATAGTCTTATTTAAGACTCTTTTTCACTTTAAAAGCAGTTTTAAGCCTATAAAATAAGAGAAATATCTTCCTGATGAACACCTGTAGCATTCAAAATCAAATATGTCAGTATAAGATATTGTAAAACATAAGAAAGAAGCATAAAAAATAGAAACAGCAGTTTAAAGCCTTGCTTAGGGCTATGCATTTTCCTTTATAGCCCTGTAACACATAAAAAATAAATATGTCAGCTTCATGTAATATTAAGGGGAAAAAAATCCAGCAGTTTAATGTCTTGCTGAGGACATAAATGTTATTTCTTGTATCCTGAGGGCTTTTTCCTTTTTAAACCCTCATTCTGTTATATACATTGATATTTCTCTTGTTATTATATATATATTGGTTGATAAAAAACTGTGAAAAATAGAATAAAATTGTCAGTAAAATAAGGAAGTCATCAAAATGATAAAACAATATAAACTTGCGCAGCTTAAAGCCTTTCCCAGGGCTTTTTTATTTTGTTTCCTTCAATCATTTTATTGAACTACAAAAAATGTATTTTTTTTAACTTATAGCCCTGTAGAATTTCAAAATAAGAAATCAATTAGCAAATTCAAAAAGCAGAATTATAATTCATAAAAGAACTAAGCAGCTTCAAGCCATGCTGAGGGCATTTTCTTAGTTATAGTTCTTTTGTAATCTTTGTTTTTTTTCTTTATCAGACCTGTAGCAATCAAAGATAAGAAATGTCAGATAAAGTCATAATTTATAAAAATGAATAAAGACAAAACATCAGTTTTAAGCCTTGATGAGGGCATTTATTTTGTTTTTTTTATTTTATAGCTATCTTGTTTCCTTCATTCATTTCATTAAACTGAAAAAATTCCTAAAATATCAGAAAATCAAATGATCAGTAATAAAATAAGAATAAGATTAAATTGAGCAGTTTAATGCCTTTCTCAGGGCCTTTTTTTATTTTGAAGTCCTGTAGGATTCAAAATAAAGTATTTCAGTATGGTTTAATTGTCAAAATGTAAAATTTAGCAGCTTAATGTCTTGCTGAGGACACTTTGTATATTGAAAACCTGTATAATTTAAAATTAAATAATTCAGTATGATTTAAAAATAAAATCAAATTAAATAAAACAGTTTCAGCAGTTTAATGTCTTGCTGAGGACATCTTTTTTTTTGGTTATTGGTAGCCCTAAAAATAATAGAATCAGCACAAAAATCAAGATATAAAAACTGAAAACACGCAGTTTATAGCCATACTGAGGGCTCTTCTTTCTTTTCAAATCCCTGTTCATTCATAAAAAAATTGGTTAGTCAAATAATTGAATCATGATAAAAAATCAATAGCACTTAAAAAAAAAGAAAAGAAAAAAATAAATCAAGCAGTTTATAGCCATGCTGAGGGCCTTTCCGTCATAAGTCTTAATTATAAAATAAAATATAAAATATAAAATTAGCATAAAAAAGCAAGATAGAAAACTTCAAACCAGCAGTTTATAGCCATACTTTGGGCTTGTCTTTTATGTTATTTTTAATTTATATCCCTTTTTTTTATTGTTTTTGGAATTTCCTGTAGAAATCAATAATCAGATTTTTTAAATTAATTTCGTTATAAAAAACAAAATAATGATAAATTTAAGAAAATCATCAGTTTAAAGCCTTGATGAGGGCTTTTTATTGATATATTATCATTTTCCAAAACATAAATAAATAAAATTTTCAACAGTTTAAAGTCATGTTGAGGACTTTGCTTTGATTGTTTTGTTTTGTTTTGTTTTTTTGTTTTTTTTTTGTTCTTTTGGTTTTTTTGGTTTTTTTTTGTTTTTTTTTGTGTTGTTTTTGTTTTTTTCTTTTTTTTTTTGACTCCTTTTTTTATTACTATTATTAAGAAAGAGAAATCATCAGTAAATTTACATAAAAATTGAATAAAAAATAAACAATTAGTTTATTCATAAATATCTATACTTTTACTATTCCATACTTATTCTTTTTTTTTTATTATTATAATTCCTGTTATTATTAAAAGATAAGGTGGTCAGCTTTACAAGCTGATCTAGAAGCTGTTACAACCCTCCAGGGGCTTCGGGTGGGGTGCTTCCATCTCCAATTATGTTGAAAAGCACTTTATTGTGCTTTAAACCACTTCGGGTGGTTTATTTTTTAATATGTGGGTGCTCTCGGCCCCTTACTTTGTTGAATAGTTGAATCGGTTGGAGTCTAGGGTGCTATGATAACCTTTTAGGATGTTTAAAATATGATCGGGTGAGCTAATTCTTCGTGTCTAACCTCCTTGAAAAGCACTTAATTGTGCTTTAAAACTCCGTGATTGAGGAATTTCTGATCCATGGGTGTTATATACACCTTACTTTGCTGAAAGATCTAGTCGGTTGGGGTATAGAGTTCTCTAACACCCTTTTAGGCTGGTGAAATTGGTGTCGCAAGCGGTCGTTGAAGCCTAGTTCAACCTCCTAGGGCTCATGACTGCTTTGGGGACTGATTAAATGCCTCTTGATGAAGTTTTGGTCACCTTATGAGTATTCAAAAGGTTTTTATGTGATCATAACCAGTTTCAAGTGTTTGAGCCGTCACAAAATCCTGACTCCATGCTAAACCCATCCCAACTCAGATCTGACATTCCTGGTGTATTAGTGAGGAGGCTAGTAAGCCAAGTCCCTTAAGCAATCTTCCCTCGGCTGAAGCAATCTCATCTGTCTTCTTGTCATTGTAATCCCTCTCTGGGTGAATTCTTGCTAAAATCAACTTTATCTTGTTGTAATTTTATTACTGCTTGATTTGGACAAAATATACCGTGCTTTGGAATTAATCTGCTGCTATCCTGTGATACAGAGCTAATTCCACTTGCAGCAACTACATGTCACATGCTACTGGATTTCTATTCTTTTCATTGTAATTCTTCTATGTGTGAATTGCTGCAGCTTTTGAAAGACTGCATACTATGCATTTATTTTTCTTGATGGTTATGTGGCTTATTCCTTCCTGCTCCGACATTCGGAGTTGTCCACGGGGTTAGTAAGAGTTGACAAACCTACTTTAGGCATGTTGTAATAAATTCTTTTTAGTATGTGAAGAAACTCCAAAGCAGTCCTAAACTTTGTGAGTCAGATTGAAACCTGTCAATTCTTCTGCTTCAGGTATGAACTATGAGTTTAATTCATGATCTTGCATCCTTTTGAGTTGGGTTTGTAGTTTCACAGATTTCTAGATTAATTGTAATTGGAGACCCCCTTCTTGGCTTTGAGTGGAACAGAGCATGCAGGTTGGACTTGGCTCCTCTGTAGGATTTTAAGAGGCTTTTTGAAGCCAATAACACAATTGCAATCATTCCTTTTTATGTGGTGTTTTAGTAGGAGTTGTCGATGAGTCTTTAGTACAGTTTATCCCCATATTTCCTTTTTCAGGCTTATTAAAGTCCACCTGCAGTGGGTTGTTTGAGGCCTATCAATTTCCCTTTGAAGCTACTGCCTGAGAGTAAGTATGCAATGCCTATAAATACCCCCCTCCTCTCTGCTTTCATCACTTTCCCCCACTTTTTGATTTTTCTCTTTTCAGACTTTTAAACAAGTATTCTTTACAGAAAGAGTTGAAATCTTCTGTATTCCATTTGATTGCACCACCTCTAATGCTGAAGATTGCTGGTATAAGTGTGTCTTCCCAGTGGTAATCCCATTTGGCCTTTTTTACAATATAACTTCCTGAGATTTTTCTAATTTTACCATTTTTAATTTCAAAGTCCTGGAGGTTGAACAAGTCTTGGCATTCCCAGGTCCTCCAAAATAGTGATTTCCTGAGGTGTTCATCCATGTGGAATATTTCATTCCAGTTATGGTTTCCAAGGTGTCCTTCAACTCCATCCCAGGTCAGTAACTCTAAGAATTCATACTTTGTAAGGTTGAATCCAGGTAATTCTTTCCATGGATGTGAAAATACAGTTTCTAATGGTGATTATTCTTTTTCAAATATTTACTCAAACTCAATATATGGAAGGACAATGGTGGAAATATCAGGACAGGGTTCTGGCTTTATTTTCAAGAACCAGTCAGGATTTGAAATTAATTCTTGTGGATTGATGTAATTGGCCCAGATTTCGTTTTCTTCTATCCAGTTGATATCTGTGTCCATTGAGCAGGGATTTTCTTCAGGTAATGGCCATGATTCCATTTTGAAGTATTTGGTGGATTTTGAAGTGTCAAGGTAAGATGAATTGAGAATAGTATCAAATTTATTTATCAAAATAGCTTGAGGGTAGGTTGAATGGATTTTGGATGGTAATTTTGGGGTAAGAATTGGATATTATTCTTTGATAAGGCAGGAGGTCACTGCCTAGTGCTTTTTGATTTTGGGTGAGTTAATTTGAGCATTGGATTTGATAAAAATTAAATTTTTTTCCTTGATAAGGCAGGAGGTCACTGCCTAGTGATGATTGGGTTTTGGTGAAGGAAAAATGGTGATTTTCTTTGCTAAAAAATTGATTTTCCTCTTTGATAAGGCAGGAGGTCACTGCCTAGTGATGCTTGATTTGATTTGGGTGAGTGAAGTTGGTAATTCTCATTGATAAGGAATTACTTTCCTCTTTGATAAGGCAGGAGGTCACTGCCTAGTGATTATTTAATTTGAATTCTGACTATTTTATTTGATTTTGGATTTCCTCTTTGATAAGGCTGGATGTCACTGCCTAGTGATTATTGAAGTTTAAATATGACTATCTTGTTTGATTTTTGATTTTTAGAGCTGTTATGTGTCTTCAAGATGGGCCTTGATGGTTTGAAATTTAATTGGTCCATTAATTCTTGAGTAATTTGATCATTGGTTTTGTCAGAAACCTCCAAATTTTTCAGCAATTCCTTGATTTCTTCAATTTCTTGGTTTCTTGATATTGATGAAGTATCTTTGAAGTGCCAAAGGTTCTCTTTATTGAAATATTCATCTTCTGGTTACCAATGAAGTTCTTCATTGATAATTTGGTCTTCTTTTATTAATTCTTCCCCATAGGATCCAAAATTTGGTGAATTGGACATGGTGGAAGTTATTGATATATTTTTGTAAGTTTTTTTTTATTAAGAAATACTTTATTGATAAATTTCTTCTTTGTTAAGGCAGGAAGTCACTTCCCTCTCAGAGAAAAATGAAATAATAAAAAAATAAACTAATGATACATTTAATGGATGATACTGATACATTTTTAAAGAAGAAATCTTGATTTTGTTGATTTTATTTAAATTTGAACTCCCCCAAGTGGGAAAGGTGAGTTTCTGTTGAGTAACCTGGCCAAAATCAGGTCTTTGAGGGCTTCCACAAAGTTATTTCTTTCCTCAATTTCTGGTTCTGCTGGACATTCTGACCACCGTAAGTCTTCATCAATGAATATATATCCATCTCCAACCCATTTCAATTTTCCAGTCTGGTATGTTGATCCATTCAATCCAAGGTACCACTGGGCCCAAATTTGATTGAAGTAAAGTCCTCTTCTTGGTAGTGTGGCCATGTGAGCCTTTGAGATATGACCACATACCCAATAAGGTCACAAAAAGACTCAGAACAATTATACCTTTAATATAATTATATTAAAATTACTTAGAATAATTATACATTAAGAATAATTACTTAAATATACAAAAAATGCCATAAATTGGTACAAAAATTGGTTTAACTTAAAAATCAATGAATAAACATGTATAATAAACTATACCATTGGATTCCCCATGGAAAAATACACATATACCATTTTTATGGCATATCTGTAAAGTCAATATTTAAGGAATTATAAGGTATAATACCTTATAAAAATCATAAAACCTTATTTATCTCAAGAACTAATGAAACAACATGTGAAATAAATTGTACCAGTGGATTCCCCATGAAAATCCACACATAAAACAATTAATAAGCTAATTTCCAATGTTAATTCTTAAGGAATTATCCGGAATATATGCACTTTTTTGGTCAACGCATATATTCAAGGATCATAGCTAACATCTTCTAAACTATACATGATAGAATGATGAACCAAAAATAAAGTTACCACGTAATTACTGTAAGAACACAGATCTGAACTTTATTTTACAAATTATAAACAAGGTTAAAACCTATGATGAATTATTGATAAAAATCAACAGAGCTGTTGACCACTTTGTTGTGAAAGTGTTCCAAACTTAAAAAAAAGTATACAGTTGGATTCTACTAGTTCATTCGTGAAGAATGATGTAATTTTTATTATTGAATTCAGGGTATAACCCCCTGAAATCAAGGTTTGAAGTTTAAAATATTGAATTTCGACAGAAAAGATGAGTTACAAGAAAAATCATCAAAATTAGAGTTTTGATGATGTAATGAAGAGCTCTTGGCAACATAATAAGGCTATTCCAGGCTATCAGAATTCACTCTCTGAATTGCTGTAGCGTGTAAATCTTAAAAGTTATTGAGGATCAAAGCTTGAGCTTAATTTGAGCAGTTATGATCACATACTGTAACCTTAATTTAAGTTTAACAGTCTTAAGAGTGATACAATTGGTGAATACTATTAGTTTATGATTAAAACTAATAAAATCCACGAAATTTGGGGTTCTGCCAAGCCTCTGATGTCATCAAACTTAGAGTTATAGTGATAACTCTAAATAATGGTGTAATAATGATGTAATATGGTTTGATCATGATGTAATCACCCTCAAACCTTAAAATATTGATCAATTCCAGTGGATATGATCAGTACACGTCTACTAGAAGCCTGTTGGACTCTAGGAGGGAGGTATTTACTATAAATAGAGCTCTTTTTACTCTATTTACCCCTCAGACACATCAAAAACATTAAATCAATTAAATAAAAGGTAATTTCTTTATTCTTTATATATAGAACTCTTATATTATTAAAGACCAAAGACCATCTTAATATTAATCACTATTTTTACGTGATTAAATCAATTCTTTAATTGTTTTTGTCATAAATCTCTCTATAAACTCATTTCCACGTAAAATCAAGAAATCAAGAAATTTAGTAATTTTCTTTATTTTTTATTGTAAATACAATTTGAAAAAGCTGTATTATATTCTTTTGGCGTAAAATATCTCAAAATTATTATTTTAAGTGTTAAAAGTAGGTTATTTCATCTTATTATAATAATTTCTCTCTTATTATTACTCTTAATAATTCTTAATTAATATAAATAGTATTTATACTAATATATAACTTTAATATTAGTAATATCATTGTTATTAATTGTTTTTTATTTATAAAAAACAGTTTTTTACGCCTTTATTATTTGTTGGTAACAATAATAAAGAGCTTCATAATATATTAATTATTTTATATTAATATATTATTTATAATATTATAATTTCATATAATATTAATTATATTATTATATTTATTTAATAATATAATATTTTTACGCCATAATAATAATATTTCTTTATTATTATTATTATTTTAATCTTATTTATTTCAATTATAAGGACATTCAGAGTACAATAAGTAATAAATTAGTAATTTTTACTTATTGTTTCATAGTCAAACCTTACATTTGGGGGCCTGACCGTGATATTTACTTAAAAGACCTTTGAAAAGATTCTATTTGGGTTTATCCAATAATAAATTATATTTATAATCATAAAATTATATAATAATTTTATATTTTATTGATTTTGAAACCTATTGAGGCATTTGGAAAGCAATTGTACTGTCTTACACGTGGTTTTTCACATCCTTAGACTTGCAAGAACTTTCTTTGAGTGACTCTAGTGATTAAAAGAGATATTTTATAAATTAAAAATAATTTTTATTATAATTTAATTTTATAAGAATCATATTCATTTTTATTTTATTCTTTAAAAATAAACAATAAAAAATATATATATAAAATATTAAAAAATATCAAAAACCAATAAAAAAGTTATTTTTATTCATTTTTATTCATTTCTTTATTTATTTCAATTTTTCAAAGATAAAAAAGCAATTTCTACGTGGAAAATTGCCATATCTTGCCAAAAATAACACTTCTTATAAAAAGACTTATATTTATTTGTCTTTTTTAGTGTTTGAAGATAACCCAACAGAAGACAACCAAGCTACTGTTGAGAGATTGGTGGAAGAAACTTGTCAAAGTTCTCCAACACCAGTTATCACCAAAAGAAAGAAAGCTAAGAAATTAGACTTTCCAGGGCCCACCATTCAAGACTTTGAAGGTGAGCACCTCTTTTTAAATTGCCATAAAAGAATTTTATTCTAAAATACTTTTATTTTTTCTTATTCTTTAAATTATGACTACCAGAAGAGGTTCCCAATACTCCATCCAATCAGATGGAGCTTTACTCAGAGGTAGAATTGATCCTTCAAAAGGGAAAAGAAACGGCAATATCCCCAGTGGAACAGAATCCACACAAGGAAGTGTCTTATCCCAAAAGCAAGTCCCAGAAATGCCCATGATATCTGAGCCTGAATTGGAACTAAGTATGAGTAACTCAAATAGGTACAAATCACATTCAGAGGGCTCAAATAGACATCTACATGAGCCAGTACAAGCAGTATTACACAGTATACAAGGACAAAGACTGGAAAATGCTGCCTTAAATACACCAAGGAGTGATGAACTCCTGGCACATCCTGAAAAAGTTCCTCAAAGAGGAGGAGATAGTGAAATACTCCAATGGATGGAATCCACTGTCATCCAAACCTCAAATCAAAAAAATCAAGGATTATCATGCCAAAAAGAGGGAGGCAAACAAGGAAGAAGCCCCAGTAGCCTCTACCAGCAAGCCTCAAGCCAACCCACTTCCCCAAGAAGGGAAGAAGAACAAGAAAAAACATTGGAGGAAACCATATTCCCCAAGCTACAGAATCCCAAGAATCCAAAAGGATGCCATGGAAAATGTTTTCAACATGGCCAAAACCTTGATGGAATTCAAGGACAAGGAAGAGCAAAGAATGAGACAGCCTCATTTCCCAAAGAAATAACCTTGTCCAAAGATGTTGTAAATACTTTAACAGAAATTAAAAATAGTATATTACCTCTAAAAGAAATTAAAGATAGTTTATTATCACTACAAGAAATAAATAACAATTTATCTTCTTTAACAAAAATTGTTGTGCAAAACAAGAAAGAAATTGACAACATTAAGTTTATTGTTGAAAATAATAAACCAAAGAATTTAATTGACAATACTCAAAAATTAATACAAGGACAACAAGAATTGTATAAATACATAAAAGATATCAAAGACAAGACTTTGACAATCAATTATGATGTGAGTATTGACAATCTTACAGAAAAATTAAATAAATTAAGTATTTCTGTAGAAAGATTTGAAGAAAAGACTTCATCACACCAAAATTTCTTTTGGACCATGTGGAAAAAAGGGATGAAGCAAGAATGCATCTGAAAGATGATATTCAAAGTGAAATAAGGCTTATTACAGAAAAAATGGATAAAATTAATGAGGCTAATTTAAATATGCCAAAGTTATCAACACCATTTTCTCATATAAGAAGCCCTGTTAAAACAAAAGAGGAATTGTCAAATCCTTTCATAACAGACTTGAGTCACCAAGACAATAACCAAGTCTTAATGAAAGAAGCACCTCAATTGAAGGAATGGCCAACATTCACAGGAGAAGGTGAATATGACCACATGTCATTTATTAAAACAATTGACATGTTACAAGAAGACTATGCCATACCAGATGAATTAATCACTGCAAGATTACATTCATTGTTTGAGAAATCTGCAAAAAGATGGTATTATGGCATAAGACAAACAAATGGTAAAAATACCTGGTCTTGGTGGAAACAAGAAATAATCACCAAGTGGGCAAATGATGCCTGGAGGTATAAGATAGAAAATGCATTTGAAAACTCTTTCTTTGACCCAGAGAAAGATAAACCTTTAACTTGGTTCTTAAAACAAGTTGAAAGGCTTAATGCACTGTACCCAGAAATGTCACAGAAGATGGTGCATATGAAAATACTTAAAAAATGTGGAGGGGAACTAGAACATGCCCTAAGAAGCAGGTGTATAGAACCATGCTCCACAGAAGAGTATATAAATGCACTAGAAGATATAGTGACAAGAACAAAAATTGGCAGGACTTGGAAAAAATTGGACATTAAAAGCCCAAATAAACCATTTATCAAAAAAGATAAGTCAAAAGAATCCTTTAAGCCCAATACATCCAACAATAATGAGCAAAGAAAATGCCATAAATGTGGGGGTATTGGACACTTAGCCAATAATTGCCTTAAAAAAGCAAAGATTAATGAAATTGTGGAAACAGAAAACCACAATGACAAAGAAGAGGAATCTGACTCTGAAAAAGAGACAGAAGAGTCAGAAAGCTCTGAAAGTGATGAAATCAATATAATTAATGCACAAATTAATAATATTGATATAATTTATGAAGTACTGGATGTTAATTCAAACTTGCCACAAGTTGGAACATCTGACACAAATCTGACAAACATACAAGATGCCAAAATGTATAGAACCAAACCTGCAAGAGGAATGGGATATACAGCTGGAAAATCAAGTATTAGTATTGTTATGGTTGATAACCAAGAAGGAAAGGTTAACTTGGATACAGGAGCATATTGCACTTGTGTTGGCAAAAGTTATTTAAAAACCATTGTCCCAGACTGGCAAGAAAAACTTATGCCAATAAAAGGTGTCAAATTTAGTAGTGCAAGTGAGAGCATGAAGCCCCTTGGAATAATTGATTTAACACTAATTTTTCCTCATCCCTCACAATGTGTCAGAATTAAAGTAGAGTTTGTAGTAATGGACAACTGTACTAGTAATCATTTCATACTTGGGAATGACTACTTATCAATCTATGGTATAGATATCTCCAACGAAAAGGATAGATATTTTACCATAGGAGATAAAAAAAGACAAAAGTTTGGATTCTTAAATAACAAAAAACAAATCACAGTTATTAAGAATGAAGAAAAAATTCCAGAAATGGAACTTTTTATATCTGAACAACTCAAAGAGGCAGAATTCAATCAAGAATTAACAGAAAAAATGAAAGAGAAATTGATTGACCTCTTATTTAAGTATAAAAATGCCTTTGCAACTGACAAAGAGCCACTAGGTGCCATAATTGGACATGAAGTGGATATAATTCTTAATGTAGAAAATCCTTACCCACCTTTATTAAGAAGACCTGCTTATCCAGCCAGTCCAAGAGCTAGAGAAGCCTTAGAGGTGCACATTAAAGAATTAATGGACCTTGGAGTATTAAGAAAGGTTGGACATAATGAACAAGTAGAAGTTACTACACCTGTCATTATAACTTGTCATAATGGAAAATCAAGGATGGTAGGAGACTTCAGAGCCCTGAATACCTATACCATTCCAGACAGATATCCAATACCCAGAATCCATGAGACATTAACCCAATTGTCACAAGCTAAGTTCATCACAGCTATGGATGCTCTGAAGGGTTTTCATCAAAATGTCTTAACAGACAATGCCAAGAAACTACTAAGAATAATAGTCCATTGTGGAATTTTTGAATACTTAAGAATTCCATTTGGAATAAAAAATGCACCTTCCCATTATCAAAGAATGATGAATACCATATTCCCTGAAGAATTATCAGAAGGATGGTTGATTATCTATATTGATGATATCATAGTTTGCTCAGAAACTTGGGAAAATCACCTTACAAGACTAGAAAGGGTACTACAGAAAATAGTCCAAGTAAATATGAAAATTTCCTTGAAAAAATGTCATTTTGCATACAGTGAATTAAAGGCACTAGGACATGTAGTATCTGGCCTTAGTCTAGGCATAGACAAAAATAAAGTAGCAGCAGTACTAATTAAGCCAATGCCTCAAACCAAAAAAGAAATGCAATCATTTCTAGGATTTGCTGGTTACTATAGACAGCATATAAAGGACTTTGCAAAAATTGCTAAATCCTTGTATAAGCTATGTGACCAACAAACAGTCTATGAGATGACAGAAGAAAGAGTCAAGGCATATGAAGAATTGAAAAATTCCTTAACAAATGCCCCATTTCTTCTCATGCCAGATTGGAAACTACCCTTCAAACTGTACATTGATGCTTGTGGAGAAGGACTAGGTGCTGCACTTCACCAAACACAAATTATCAATGATAAACCAGTGGAAGGACCAATTTGTTTCATTTCAAGGCAGATAAAGCCAACAGAAGCAAGGTATGGAGCAAGCCAAATGGAATGCTTATGCCTAGTATGGGCTTTAGAAAAACTGCATTATTATTTGGATGGCACAGTATTTGATGTAATCACAGACTGTAATGCTGTGAAATCACTATTAAATATGAAGACTCCAAATAGACATATGCTGAGATGACAAATTGCTATCCAAGAATATAGAGGAAATATGACTATTGTTCATAAATCTGGAAATATTCATAAAAATGCAGATGGTCTTAGCAGATGGGCTCTAGCAAATACCCCTGACAATCCAGCATGGGTACCACAAAAAGAGCACCATATAGAAGGAATATGTGTTACAGACATTGGCACAGAATTCTTTAACCAAGTTAAAGAAAGCTATAAGACAGACAAAAATTGCCATATCTTAAGCCAACTTCTAATGAAAGACTGCAAAGATCCATCACTTTCATCAAAACTAGATGAAATATGGAAAAAGGCATATGATGAAGGAAGATTTCACCTCCTTGATGGAATCCTTTACCATAGAACAAAACACACATGTGTTATGGCCTTAACAGATAGAACACTAATAAACACTATTTTACATGAGTGTCATGATAGTGTTGCATCTGGACATCTCTCAGAAGATAGGACACTAGAGAGGGTGAAAACCTGCTCTTGGTGGCCAAATTGGAAGAAAGATGTTGCAGAGTACTGCCAAACCTGTGACAGATGTCAAAAAGCCAACAGAGCCACAGGAAAGAAATTTGGAATGATGATCCAAATCCAAGAACCAAAATCCCCATGGGAAATAGTTCATATGGATTGGGTAACAGCCTTACCTCCAGGAGGAGACAGGAGTTATAATGCATGCCTAGTGTTAGTTGACAGGTACAGTAAAACTCCCATGTTCTTACCATTTCATAAAGATGACACAGCTATGGATACAGCCATAATGATATGGAATAAAGTCATTAGCCACACAGGCTTATTCCAAGATATTATAAGTGACAGAGACCCAAAGTTCACTTCAGCATTATGGACAAATCTCCATAACTTGTTTGGGACAAAGTTATCATTCTCAACAGCTTATCATCCTCAAACTGATGGTCTAGCAGAAAGAATGATACAGACCCTAGAGGATATGATCAGAAGATTCTGTGCTTATGGGCTAGAACTCAAAGATTCTGATGGTTTTACCCATGATTGGTGTACACTAATACCAGCACTTGAACTGGCATATAAGACATCAATCCATTCTTCTACTGGCAAAACACCAGCAATGCTAGAGAAAGGTTGGAATCCAAGACTTCCTTATGATACCCTCAAAAAGGACTTAGTGGATATACATCCAACAGCAAGCAGTTTCAAGATAATGCTTGACAAAGCAAGACACCATGCAAACAGATGCATGCAAGATTCTTTTAAATATGCAAAAGAAAGATGGGATAAAAGTCATAAGCCACCTGATTTCAAAATAGGAGACTTGGTTTTAGTATCAACCCTTAATTTCAATAACATAAAAGGCCCAAAGAAATTGAAAGATTCCTTTGCAGGACCATTTATGATAAAAGCACTCCATGGACCCAATGCTGTGCAATTAGAACTCACAGGTGAACTAATGAACAAGCACCCAACTTTCCCTGTGAGTCTAATAAAGCCTTACAGTTCAAGTGACAAGGAGTTATTTCCACGAAGAAATAAACCCCCACTTGAAATTCCACCCTTGGAAGAAGGAGAAGAAAAGAAAATAGTAAAAGTCCTTAAAGAAAGAAGGACAAGAAACAAAAAAGAAAGGGAATACCTTGTAAGGTATAGAAATTCAACTCAAGAAGATGAATGGCTACTTGAGAAAGATATAACAAATGCTGATAAACTACTAAGAAGGTTCAGACATGAAAGAAAGCCTGAAAAATAGAAAAGTTAAGCATTATTGAGCTTCAAGACTAACAAAGTCTAATGAAGAGGTAGGACAGTGGATGATACCCTAATCACACATATCAGATTGTGGTACAATCTTTTTTGGTGGTAGGGAATGTGAGCCTTTGAGATATGACCACATACCCAATAAGGTCACAAAAAGACTCAGAACAATTATACCTTTAATATAATTATATTAAAATTACTTAGAATAATTATACATTAAGAATAATTACTTAAATATACAAAAAATACCATAAATTGGTACAAAAATTGGTTTAACTTAAAAGCCAATGAATCAAAATGTATAATAAATTATACCATTGGATTCCCCATGGAAAAATACACATATACCATTTTTATGGCATATCTGTAAAGTCAATATTTAAGGAATTATAAGGTATAATACCTTATAAAAATCATAAAACCTTATTTATCTCAAGAACTAATGAAACAACATGTGAAATAAATTGTACCAGTGGATTCCCCATAAAATTCCACACATAAAACAGTAAATAAGCTGATTTCCAATGTTAATACTTAAGGAATTATCCTGAATATATGCACTTTTTTGGTCAACGCATATATTCAAGGATCATAGCTAATATCTTCTAAACTATACATGATAGAATGATGAACCAAAAATAAAGTTACCACGTAATTACTGTAAGAACACAGATATGAACTTTATTTTACAAATTATAAACAAGGTTAAAACCTATGATGAATTATTGATAAAAATCAACAGAGCTGTTGACCACTTTGTTGTGAAAGTGTTCCAAACTTAAAAAAAAGTATACAGTTGGATTCTACTAGTTCATTCGTGAAGAATGATGTAATTTGTATTATTAAATTCAGGGTATAACCCCCTGAAATCAAGGTTTGAAGTTTAAAATATTGAATTTCGACAGAAAAGATGAGTTACAAGAAAAATCATCAAAATTAGAGTTTTGATGATGTAATGAAGAGCTCTTGGCAGCATAATAGGGTTATGCCAGGCTATCAGAATTCACTCTCTGAATTGCTGTAGCGTGTAAATCTTAAAAGTTATTGAGGATCAAAGTTTGAGCTTAATTTGAGCAGTTATGATCACATACTGTAACCTTAATTTAAGTTTAACAGTCTTAAGAGTGATAAAATTGGTGAATACTATTAGTTTATGATTAAAACTAATAAAATCCACGAAATTTGGGGTTTTGCCAAGCCTCTGATGTCATCAAACTTAGAGTTATAGTGATAACTCTAAATAATGGTGTAATAATGATGTAATATGGCTTGATCATGATGTAATCACCCTCAAACCTTAAAATATTGATCAATTCCAGTGGATATGATCAGTACACGTCTACTAGAAGCCTGTTGGACTCTAGGAGGGAGGTATTTACTATAAATAGAGCTCTTTTTACTCTATTTACCCCTGAGACACATCAAAAACATTAAATCAATTAAATAAAAGGTAATTTCTTTATTCTTTATATATAAAACTCTTATATTATTAAAGACCAAAGACCATCTTAATATTATTCACTATTTTTACGTGATTAAATCAATTCTTTAATTGTTTTTGTCATAAATCTCTCTATAAACTCATTTCCACGTAAAATCAAGAAATTTAGTAATTTTCTTTATTTTTTATTGTAAATACAATTTGAAAAAGCTGTATTATATTCTTTTGGCGTAAAATATCTCAAAATTATTATTTTAAGTGTTAAAAGTAGGTTATTTCATCTTATTATAATAATTTCTCTCTTCTTATTACTCTTAATAATTCTTAATTAATATAAATAGTATTTATATTAATATATAACTTTAATATTAGTAATATTATTGTTATTAATTGTTTTTTATTTATAAAAACAGTTTTTTACGCCTTTCTTATTTGTTGGTAACAATAATAAAGAGCTTTATAATATATTAATTATTTTATATTAATATATTATTTATAATATTATAATTTCATATAATATTAATTATATTATTATATTTATTTAATAATATAATATTTTTACGCCATAATGATAATATTTCTTTATTATTATTATTATTTTAATCTTATTTATTTCAATTATAAGGACATTCAGAGTACGATACGTAATAAATTAGTAATTTTTACTTATTGTTTCATAGTCAAACCTTACAGGCCATTTCAAATATTTCATCCCAAAGTTTGTTTTCAAGGTTACCTTTAATTCCCTCTTCACTTAATAAATCTAAGAATTGGATATTGTTCAACTTTGCTCCTGGAAGATGACATAAGTATTTGTATTCACATAAGCTTTCTTGAGATTCATCCCCATAAATATCTTCAAAGGTAATGCATGGCAGGTAAATGTAGTTGTATTCATTTTCTAAGATGGATTCTATTTCATCCTCTTCATTGGTGGTTTGCTGAATGAATTCAGAGTTTTCCATTTTCCATTCATAAGGTTCTCTTTGGTTTCTCAGTGGTCTGTCCAAGAAGTTGATATGGTATGTGTCTTTTAAATTTTTGTCTCTTTCTTCCATAATTCTGAAGTCCTTTTAAATTCTATTTATAATTTCTTCATCTGAGAGTTCATTATGTTCACTAAATCTGACTTTCTTCTTTTTGGGTGCAGGTTTGAAAGGGTTTCCATGTATTTTCTCATTTCCATCCACCAAAATTTGGTATGTTTCTTTATTATTGTTAATTGGCTTGTAACGTATGCTGGGTAATTCATCTTCAGAGGTTGAGTCTTCAAGTTGTCTTTTGAGATTGCTTGGCCATTTGTTATTTTGTAAATCTTGGCCAAATTTATCACTTTTTGGAGGTATGGAGAAATCTTGGGTCTTCTGGGTCAAATTTATCATGGTATTGTCTCTTTTTGCATTTTGATCCTTCTTTCCTGGGTTATTTCTGACCAGTTTTGCCATATTGCATAAATCCATTCCTCTAGGTGGACCAGTTTGCCATCCAAGTGCTTGAGGTTTGCATATTGGCATTCATAACCTTCTTCAATCAGGTTCTTGATAACTGAGTATCTCTCCTTGTTTAAGGGAGAATTCTAGTCTGATATTGTTGTCTGCCAAGAAAGGTCTTCCAAGTACTGTATGGACAGATCCTTTTGCAATGAAGAAGTGAATTAGAGTTTCCTCACCTGAAGCCAAAATTATTGGAGTAAATTCTGATAATGCCACCAATGAAGTAGTATGCCCCCCAATACCTCTGCAGTTCATGTTAAGATTTCTTGTTGTGAGTGAGGCTTTTATTTCTATTTCTTCTGGTATGATATTCAGTTCTGCACCAGTGTCCACCAATGCTTTGATAGGATATTCTTCCTTTCCAATGAGGATTTCCATGAATCCCAAAGGACAGGCATAATGAATCTTGGGCTTTGGTATTTCTTTGAATCCAAATGTTAATAGTCTTTCTTCAAGATCCATTTAGTTGAGTGATTTAATTTTTTCCTTGTCTTTTTCTGATAATTCTTGTAATTTATGGAAAAAATTGGGTGACATCCTCAAAATTTCTTTAATGGTGAGGTTGATCTTTTGTTGCATAATTTTCTTGATAATTTTATCAATTTCCAATTTAATTTCAACTTGTTTCTTTTGAGATTTTCTGAACTTCTTTTCTTCTTTAGGAATTTCTTCATCTTCATTCCTATTGGAAATATTTTCAATTTCCTCCTCAGGTTGGTCTGGTTTTGGAATATTTGAATTTTGGAATTTGGTAGGAATTATGACTCTTTCCTCTTCTTTTTCTTCTTCAATGTAAGTTCCTGGAATAGCTGCTTTCTTCTTTGGCTCTTGATTTTGAGATTGTCTTTCCATTCTTTGCTTGGTCTGCTATAGTCCAATGTGTGATTCAAAGGGATCATTGGCTGAGGAAATGGTAGGTGGTTTCCAATTTGACCAATCTTCAACATGTGCAATTGAGGTTGATTTATCTTCTGATATCTTTTCAGTGGGCTTAACCTCTTCTTCTGGTTTTTCTTTGACAATAGGTTTTTCCATAAATTTCTTGTTGAGTCCTGCTTGTTCTTTTGCAAAAGCCCTGACTATGTTTTTGGCACTTTCATTTCCTTCCATAGGTACTCTCTGATAATTGGGGAAGAGGTAAGATCCTCCTTGAGTTCTGACAGTTCTTTTGTCCAAATCTTCAGCAAGGTGAGTGCATCTAGTTGCTGAATGGATTTCTTCCTTGCAGTAAGCACATTTTAATGGTGGTCTTGGAGCCATTTGATCTGGTATGTAAGGTTGATAACTGGATGAAAATGGTGGTAAGGGATTCCTTGGCCTGTATGGCTGATTATTTTGAGGGAATCTTTGCTCTTGATTATTGTTCCAATTCCTTCTTGGTGGGTTAACTGCCTCTGAAAGTGTTTTGAGTTGATTTAAAACTTCTTTGACTGATTCTTTTCCCTCATTTCTTGGTCGAGGCTCTGGTTGTGGAGGATTTTTGATCTTTTGGGTGAGTTCTTTTACTTGTTTTAAAACTTCATCCCAGCTTTCATCCTCAAGTCTTTTTTCCTTTTCTGCAGGTTTTGGTTTAGAAAATTCCTTTTGTTGAATCAGTACCTTGGCCTGAAAGTCTTGTTCAATGTATAATTTCAAAATATCTAATCTTGGTATGATGTAACCTCCATCCAAGGCTTGAACCATAGCTCTCTCATTGATCATTTCTTTTTCAATTGATTGTTGAAAACTTGTGGAAAGTCTCCCAATACTTCTTGATTATGGTTGATATCACCTTGAATGTATTGGTATCTTCTGAGGTAAGTGATTATTGCTTCATATTCCACAATGTATTTCCTGTATTTTTTCATGTTTCTTATTCCACTTTCTTGTTGAGGTTTTGTGAATGATTCAGTTATTGAGGATAATCTATATCTTCCTTCTGGTGATAATGTTCCCCATCTTCTTTTAATATCTACTTTCAATTAATCCCAATCAGATGTTTCATATCCTGGAACTCCTTTGATATGATAGCTGATTTCTTCATCTTTTGTCCAAAATGCTAATTGCCTTGCAATGTCTCTTCCACTTGGTCCTTCAATTTCTGAAATATTTTCAACCTTCTTGATAAATCCTTCAATATGCTCTCCATAAAACCACAAGCTATAATCCTTTTCTCTGTGAGCCTTGAGATATATTGTACATACCCAAATATGCCACCATTATCTTAAAAACAAATTCTGAACTATTCATAACCCATAAGTCATGCATATATTCAAAATTAATATTTTTTGATTTCAGAAAAGATAAATAGGGTTTTATTGAGTAAGTAAATGCATGGATTTGAGGCCAAATTTGGATTCGACACAAAATTTCACCTAGGGTAGCTCCATAGAGTGAATAAGCTCATACCAACTCTTTGAGGTGGTAATATGGTAAATACTTCAATACCACATCATAAATACCACATGAAAGAATTGTGAAAATGTTTGTTTTTCTCAATTTCATACCAAAATAATGGGAATGTGAGGAATCCCATGTTACATATACACTAACAATAGTGTTATGCATGTTTGTGGCACTTGATATTATGGTATTCTTACATGCACTTTTGGTACACCCATAGTGGATATCTCACTTGAAGCCTGAATTTCTATTTTGACATAAAAAATAGTAAAGGGGGACAAAAGACATCAAAGAGAGCCAGGGTACGCAACTTCTGAGGCCTCTGAGGCATGGATAGCTCCAAAACTTGGATTAATGGCTGATCTTGGGCTAATGATTAAACTAAACCTTTTTGGAACTTGGTTACCAAGTCAAAACTTCATTATATCATAAGAAAATAGCAAATAAGCTGGTATTTTGATGTGCCAAGGAGGTAAAAAGAAACTTAGACTCCTGTAACCATGTCAATTATTAATTAAGTTCCATGGATAAACCCCAAAATAGTAATTAAAACCCTTTTTGGACTAGTATCCATTGATTTACCTCATAGCAACCAGCCATATAGTGCTATTTGCAATTATACATAGAAATTAGGTAGAAACTTCAAAAATTCATTAAAAATACAATTCTTAATGAATATTTCTGAAAGTTTCAGTACCAATTAAGAAATCTATAATTCAAATAAAAACCAAAAATAATTATAATCTTATAAGTAAAACCAAAAGTGTTGCTTACAGTCCATTTTTGATGATTCCACGTGAAATAGTGAATATTTAAAAATGCACAGAAAATACACTCTGAAATGAAATTTCCAATAAAATTGGTAACTTTGAGAAATCAATGATTATTCTGGAATAAAAGAAAATTTACAGTTGTTACTCCTTTCATTCTTAACCATAAATGGGTTGGTAGTCACGTAAAAGCATCAATTAAGTAATTATGATAATCTTACATGACAACAGATTATGTAATCAATAATGCAAAAAGGTTTATTATTTTCTCACTCACTGGTTTTTCAGTTTTCTCCATGGCATGCCTCTGTGAGCTGTCTTACACTTAAAACAGGCCTTCTCTTGCTGTTTTTCCAAAATCATCACATTATTCAATTATACCTTTATTACCAACAAGGGAGTATTAGTTAAATCTTTTCTTATGTGTTTTGAATATTTCAGAATCAATCAGAAAGACATGAAATCATGGAAATCAATCATATATTGTTGCAATACCTTTATATATCCCTTTTTTATCTTTTAAATCCACAATTATCCATAAAATCTCTCTAGTTTTATCTTTAATAAGCTCTTTGGATTATTAGTGAGTTATTGATCTTAATTCTTAAAGTTTCTTCTCTAGTAATTGTTTTCTTCAAGAATTATATTTATAATTCTTTGTACATAAGATAATTATATATTAGAATAATTTTATTATCTTAATAAAGAGATTTTATTATTAAATACTTCTTGTAGTTGATTCTAGTAGACAGTTACTGCTTACTGTTCTAATCACTAGTAGTGTATAACAAGTAAAACAAATAATTAATTAATTAATGAATTAATTAATTATTTAATTAATCAATTAATTATTTAATTAATTAATTAATTAATTAATTAATTAATTAATTAATTAATTTGTGAGCCTTAGAGGTAATTTCATATACCCAAAAGACCACAAATACAAAATTAACATATTAATATAAATAAAATAAATTTATTTATATTATTAAAATAAAAATCAAAATATGAATATAAAATTATATTCAAAATAAAAAAAATTAATTACAATTTAAAAATAAAATTACATCAAATTTTGAAATTATAAAATTACATTTATACTTGAAAAAATTGAGTAAAAATGAAATTTTAACAAAATTGTGAAGAAATAAATAAATTTGGAAAAAAGTTAAATAAAAATTATTATAACTTTTTATCCAATAAATAAACATATAAAATTTATTTCACCATTGGATTCCTCATAAAAAATCAGGTGGGGTCACCTCTGAGTGAAATTCTTGTAACTCAACTCTAAATAAGCTTAAATTAAGTTTCTAGTATTTTCCATACAAAAGTTGAAAATCCTCAAAACCTTAATTTAATTCACACCACATGTGGTGTTAACCATCAATTTTTGTGTTAAAATTGAGGTGTTGTGTTTAGTTTAGAAGTTATGAGGAATTGAAGTATTTTCAATTGAATTCAATTGAAATGTCAAAATGTGCGCGTGTATTACATAAGTGAGCTTTGATTTACATATGAGGTGTCAATTATTACTGTATTGTACTGTACAATTGAATTGAATTACATATGTAAAGTATAAGTATAATACATGATGAGGAATTAAAGAAAAAATAAATTGGAAAGATTAAATTTGGGGGGGAAAAGGAACTCCAGCTCTAAGGGGGAGCTAGACCCCCAAAATCCTTGCTGACAGGCATGGGATGTCAAAATTCACGCAAAAGTTCATCACTTTTGGCCTGGAATTGAGTTACAGGGTCTGTGGACTCAATTGATGATGAGGTTTTGATACCAACTGGGGTAGTTTTAGCTGTTGCCAAGAGGGTAAAACTACCCTTAAGATAAAACAATCATAATAAAAACAGTTTTAACTGGTTTCTACGCCTCTGACACACATTCTGACGTGTTTTGAAGGCTCTTGGCCTGGTATTGCTATAGTAATGGCTGATTTAAGGGTCTAAAATGGCTAAAAATGGCTTAAACCAGCCCTTTTTTGGTCTAAACCAGGGTTCAATGATGCCATAATTGGCTTTTCTGTTGTCAGACTGTTTTTCACGACTGACAAGAGTAAATTTTACTTTTGGAGTAAGAGAATTGATGGCTATAAAAGAATGTCTTCTTTGCCCCACTTTTCTCTTCATGTTAGAATCTTTTCCTTTTATTAATTAGTTTAAACACTGTTAAACCAATCAATCAAAGATTCCAACCACCACTTTTTAAATCATTTTAATCCTTTTAACCACTTGAAAAAATCATTATAATCATTGTTTGTAACTCTTATAATCATTTTTACCCCTGAACCATCCCAAAAGTGAATTAAAGCATCTTTCATCACTGTTAGCTTTGTCACTTTGTTTCCAAATTCACTCTGGTTACTTTTGGGCTTGTTTTCTCTTTAATATTCTTTTTAAAGACTTTGCTCTTTAATTAATTGCTTGCAGTTCTTTGCTCAATTAATTCCAATTGAAATTGCTCTTGAAGAAATTTCTTTTGTAGCCTTAAAAATATCTCTTGTAGAGTATTTTTTTTGGATAAATTTTTATTGTTGCTAAAACAATAAATTTTTATAATATTATTGTTTTATACTAATAAAGTTATAAACAATAAATTTGGCGTGTTTTCTCTTAAAAATAATATTTCTTACTATTTTTAATAGAATTTTACCTTATACAAATTTTGAGGACAGGAAAAGTACTTGATTTTTAATCAAAGTTTCATATCCACACCTTACATAATTAATTAATTAATTAATTAATTATTTAATTAATCATTTAATTATTTAATTACTTAATTAATTAATTAATTAATTATTTAATGAATTAATTCATTATTTAATTACTTAATTAATTAATTATTTAATTATTTAATGAATTAATTCATTAATTAATTGTGTTGATAATAATTCCTATTATTATATTTCATCATAAAATTCATAGTGCTGTTGATTAATAGTAATATTATCAACAGTTTCATAGACACATCTTACATTCTCTGATTCTCACTATTGGACTGGTGTTTCTTAGAATTTCTTGAGGCAATGGAGTTTGGATTTGTGCAGAAATATTTCTTTTCTTGTTAAGGTGCTTTGTCTTTGTTCTGTATAAGGTGTTGATGTGGCCATGGGTCTTGGGTAAGGTGAAGGTGATACATGTTGCCTGAATGATCTTGGAAGGGTGGCCTGTTCCTCAAGTGAACTATTTTGTGGAGTATAACTTGATGATGTGTTTTTCCTTCCTTTTTGATTAGTGCTAATAAGTTTTATTGCATTTCCAATATTTTCTGCTGAAGTCTATCTGTTGAATACTTTTCTTCCAGTCCTTCAACAGTCTCTTCCTTAAGGTGGGTTTCTTTTATTTCTTCAATACTGCAGGGTAATTTTGATGATGAAGGTTTATCCATATTTGATTGTTTACTTCTTCCTTTTATTTTGTTGTTTATTATTGATTTTATTTCTTTCAAGGAGATCAAGGAAAAATTTCTCCACAATCTGAAAGTCTGTTTTATTGGTTATTGGTGTTTCAATAGGAAATTGGATAATAGTAATGGTCAGAGTGCATTGATGATTGAGATTCCTGAGATGATGATTTTGACTGATCTTGATTATCTTACTCCAGCTTTTGTTATAATAACAATATTTTTGGTGTAGCTGTTTTTTTGATTGATTGTAATTGAATTCATTTTTTTAATTGAAATTTGAGGTTTACTGTAACTGTTGGGACACCAGATGTGGGAAATCCTCTTGTGTGTGATTAAAATAATGTAAAACCTGGAGGGAAAATCACAGCTAACTAGTTTTGAATTTCCAATAACTCCTGTAAAGCAGGGTGGCAAGGGTGTATTGCCTGCCCCTCCTAAAATACTGAACAAAATGTTCCTTGGAGCTCAAAAACCAAATATAAAATTAGTAAATGGCTTTACAATTGCAGAAGAAAAAATTCAGAATTCTCAGATCAGACCTCTTCAATAAATAATAAGAGATTTAATTTCAGTAATTTGGCAATTTTTGAGATTTTAATGAAATACTTTTCTGTATAATTTTTCTTTCTTAGTGAAATCGGGGTCAGTGGTTTCTTCTTGGTAATAAACGTTTGATAAGATGGGTTATTTAAGGTTTTCTGGAAAATTTGATGAATTTTGATAAAGGTAATCTTGTTAAGGTAAATTTATAATAGAGTAAAATAATTATTTAAAGGTTTTTTATTTTTTAAGAGTGTTAATAATAAAATAAAACTGTATATTTTAAGTTTAAGAGGTAAGATTCTGTGATATTGGATTTTTTTAAAGGGGTAAGTCAATTTTAAATCTTGGTAAAAAGGTGTCAATATTACTAGGTGAAATATTTTAATAGAGTAATAACCCTAATATTGGCTACTGGATAATCTTTTTTTTTCATAATACGATTCCACTGACCTTAGCTACTGGGTACTCTTCATTACTATTTTTCCACTGAGCTGAGCTACTCAGAAAGTAAATTTACTATAATATACTGGACTACCTCCCAGGTGAGGAATGAGTTATTCCTATTCCTCTAATGTGCAGGGGATATAATGTGCCTAGGGGGAATTTTGAAATTTGGGGGGAGGGAGCCCCTCTATTGATACCTTTTGGGAGGCCAGGGTGCTCTCCATGGGAGCTTTTTTTCTCCATGCTAATTCCTCTTGATTCCATTATGTGAATTTGTTTTTGATGAGTACTGTTTTTGCATGTTTCAGGTAATTTAAGATTTGGTGAGAATTATTTTCCTGCACAGCCTCCATTCATCACATGATGGTCGTTTAGTGAACCAATCATGATGTGATATTCTTGGACTTTACCTGTATGCATGAGGTGATTTCACATGGTGGAATGTGATCTAAAACTTGCCAGTATTAATTGGTCTTTCAACCGGTTTGATAGCTTTTTTGGAAAGAGTTTCCTTTTCTGAGGTCTGGCAGACAGCATTTTCACAATAAACCAGTTACCAAAATCATGGGTTTGATTCTGGTTGGAGACAAGAGGAGGTCTCAAACAAACAACCAGAAATCACAGGGTTTTCCGCTCCACTGGTGCAGAAGGGCTCTGCCCCTTGGGGGTTCCTTGTAGGCTCCTGTTGTCACTAATGTAGCTCCATGAGGGTGACCGAACTCAGTGCTCTAAGCCTAAGGGAACTGTCACATTGTGGAATGTGATCTACAGCTTTCCAGTATTAATGGGTCTTTCAACTGGTTTAATAGCCTTTTTGGAAAGAGTTCCCTTTTCTGAGGTCTGGAAGACAGAATTGTGACAGGTGATTTCATTTTGGCTAAAGATTTTTCCTGTTCCCAGCATTCCTTCTGTCACATGATATGCTGTTGGTGGGGTGAAGTATTGTATTATCACCTTGTATTTCCTTTGCATATGTAATTTGAGGCTTGGTAGAAGTGGGTGTGTAATTTATGCAGGTTTCCTGGCTGTGTTTATTCTTTTTGAACTTTAAAATGAGGTTAGGTGAAAATTTCTTGCACTGATGAGTTTATGTATGCAGCCTGTTGTAACTAATTTTGACTTTCATGAGGTGATAAGTGGCATAAATAATCTTGAGGCTTCTTAGGGTTTCAAGTGGGGTTACTGTGGTTATAGATGGGGTTATTCTTGTGGCTGTTCTGTAAATTACTTTCAGGAAGTCCATTGAGTTGTTCCTTGCATCATATTACTTTTCTATAGTGAATGAAAGGTATTTGTGTAATTCATGCAGGTGTCATTTCCTTGTTTCATGAACCTTGTGGCTACAAAGGGCTGGAAATCTGGGTTGGGTGTGTTGTTTTAAGGGTGGTACCTTATGTTTTGTAACTAGTTTTCTATATGTAACTTGATTTTGACAGAAATTGAATAGTTTATTTAAAGAAATACACTTCCCTTTGGTGGCTATGCCATGGTATTATGAATTAAGTCAAGATTTTTGCTGTAAAATTGACCTTTTGGTGTAAAATTTGACTAAAATTCTGCCTGTGGGTTGAATTTTCTGCTGTTATAGGGTACTATGAGCTTGATCCTGGTGAGAAAAATGGTATGGAATACCACAATATTAGTGATAAAACTGCTGGATACTATTATATTATGATTAATACTAATAAATTCCACAACGTTTAGGCTTCTTCCAAGCGTATGATGTGATTAAACTTAGAGTTATAGTGATAACTCTAAATAATGGTGTAATAGTGAGATAATATGGTGGGATTATGATTTAATCATCACTAAGCCTTAAAATACTGAGAAATTCTAGTAGATACCATCAGTACACGTCTACTAGAAGTCTTTTGGACTCTTGAAGGGAGGAATTTACTATAAATAGGGCTCTTTTTACTCTATTTCCCCCTCAGACACATCAAAAACACTAAAACTCAAAACAAAAAGGTGAAATTGTTATTCTTTGTATACAAATCTTCTATATTATCAAAGACCAAAGGTAATCTTTATTATAATCATCAATCTTGATGTGATTAATCCAATTGTTTAATTCTTTTTGTTATATTTCTCTATATGTCTTATTTTCCACATAAACTTAAGAATATTTGTAATTTATCTTATTTTATTTTTGTAAATAAAATTGAAATAAGTTGTCTTTACATTTTGTGGCATAAATCTTTCAAAATTGTTAGATGAAGTTTTAAAAGTAGGTTATCTTCTCTTTTATAATGACTATTCTCTATTATTACTTTTAAGAATTCATTTGTTAATATAGATAGTATTTATATTAATATATAACATCCATATTGGTAATATTATGGTTATTACTTGTTTTTTTTTATTATTAAAAAGCAATTTTTTAAGCCTTTATCATTTTGTGGCAACAATAATAAAGAGCTTCAATATATTTGTATTTATTTTTTATTATATTATATTTTTATAATTTGATAATATAATAATTTTATGCCATAATTATGATAATTCTTTATTATTACAATTAATATTTCTTTTATTAATCAGATTAATAAGGAAATTCATATTACAATAAATGAAATATTTGTAATATTTACTTATTGTTTCATAATCAAAACTTACATTTGAATGCCTGGCCTTGATATTTACTTAAAGACGTTTAAAAAAAGATTCAAATTGTGTTTATCAAATAATAAATTATATTTAGAATTATGAAATTATATTATAAGCTTATATTTGCTCATTTACAAGAGCTATTGAGGCATTTGGAAAGAAATTTTATTGTCTTACATGTGGTTTTTCACATCCTTAGGCTTGTAAGAACTTTCTTTGAGTGAATCTGGTGATTAAGAAAGATATTTACAGATTAAAGATAAATTCATATTATAAATTAATTCCAAAAGAATCATCTCAATTTTATTTTCTTCTTTAAAAATAAAAATAAAAAAATATATTAAAAAAAAACAATAAAAAAAAATTATTTTTATTCTTTATGATTATTTCTTTTATTTATTTTATTCATTCAAAGATATAAAAGAAATTTTTACATGGAAATTTTGACATCTTATCAAAAATAACACTTTTGAAAAAAAACTTATATTTATTTGTCTTTTTAGTTCCTGCAGAAAACCCAGAAGAGGATAATAAAACCAATTTTGAGAGATTGGTGGAAGAAACCCGTCCAAGTTCTCCAACACCAATTGTCAATAAGAAAAAGGAAACTAATAAATTATTCTTTCCAGGACTCACTATTCAGGACTCTGAAGGTGAGTATCTCCTTTTAATTGCCATAAAAGAATTTTTTGTTCTGAAATATTTTTGTTTTCTTGAATTTTGATCATGACTACTAGAAGAAGATCCCAGTACTCCATTCAATCAGATGCTGGTGGACTCAGAATCAGAGTTTATCCCTCAAAAGGGAAAGGAAATGGAAACATCCCAAGTTAAAAAGAATCCACCCAAGGAAGTGCCATATCTAAAAGGCAAGTCCCAGATATGCCCATGATTTCTGAACCAGAGTTAGAACTAGGTATGAGTAGCTCCAAAAGGGATAAACACATTCAGAGAGCTCAAATAGACATTCATATGAGCCAGTAAAAGCATTATTACATGGTGTACAAGGACAAATATTGGGAAATTTTGCCACAAATCCACAAATTAGTAACAAACTCCAGGCATATCCTGAAAAAATTTCTCAGAGGATGGAAAAGTGAGATATGCCAATGGATGGAATCCATTATCCTCCAAGACTCAAATCAAGGAGATAAAAGAATTCCATGCCAAAAATAGGGAGGCAAGCCAGGAAGAATCCCCAGTAGTTTCTACCAGAAAGCCTCAAGCAAACCAACTTCCCCAAGAAGGGAAGAAGAAAAAGAAAAATAATTTGAGGAAATCATATTCCCCAAGTGACAAGATCCCAAAAATCCAAAAATATGTCATGGACAATGTCTTCAACATGCCCAGAACCTTGATGGAATTCAAGGACAAAGAGGAACAAAAAATGAGACAACCTCATTTCCCAAATAAATAACTTTGTCTCCTGATGTTTTAAATAATTTAAATGAATTTCAGGATAGTATTTTACCTCTTAAAGAAATGAAAAAATTGTGTTATGCTTAAAATAAATAAATAACAGCTTATCATCTTAAAAAAAATTGTCATACAAACTAAAAAAGAAATTGATAACATTAAATTTATGGTTAAAAATAATAAACCAAAATTTTAATAGAAAATACTAAAAATTAATACAATGAAAACAAGAATTGTATAAATACATAAAAGATATTAAAGACGAAACGTTTACAACCAAGTATGACGTGAGCATTGACAATCTAACATAAAAGCTAAACAAATTAAGTATTGCTGTTGAAAGATTTGAAGAAGAGACTGCATCACTTGAAAAATTACTTCTAGACCATGTAGAAAATAGTGATGAAGAAAGAATGAATCTTAAGGATGACATTCAAAGTGAAATAAGATTTATTACTGAAAAAATGGGTAAATAGTTGAAGCTAACTTAAATATGTCAAACTTATTGAGCCCATTTTCTCACTTAAGAATTCCTGTTAAGCCAAAAGACAAAACAACAAATCCATTCATGACAGACTTCATTCATCAAGACATTAACCCAGCTTTAATGAAGGAAGAACCTCAATTAAAAGAATGGCCAAAATTCAAGTTGAAGGTGAATATGACCATATGTCATTAATTAAAACTATTGATAAGCTACAAGAAGATCATTCCATACCAGATGAGCTAATCACTGCAAGATTACATTCATTATTTGAAAAATCTGAAAAAATGTGGTATTATGGAATAAGACAAACCAATGGTAAAAATATCTGGCCTTGGTGGAAAAATTAAATAATCACCAAGTGGGAAAATGATTCCTGGGGGTGCAAGATAGAAAATGAATTTAAAAATTCCTTCTTTGACCAAGACAAGGATAAAACTTTGACTTGGCTCTGAAAAAAACTTGAAATATATAAAGGACTGTGCCAAGAAATGTCACAAAAGATGGTTCACATGAAGATACTTAAGAAATGTGGAGGGGAATTAGGGCATTACCTAAGAATCAGGTATATAGATCCATGCCCAAACAAGAGTATATCAATGCACTAGAAGATATAGTGACAAGAACTGGGATTGGTAGAACTTGGAAGAAATTGGACATCAAACACCCAAATAAGCCAAGAGAACCTTCCTAGCCCAATACACCCAGAAGTAATGAGCAAAGAAAATGCCACAAATGTATAATTATTGGAAATTTAGCCAATAATCTCCTTAAAAAGGCAAAAATCAATGAAATTGTGGAAACAGAAGACCACAATGACAAAGCAGAAGAATATGATTCTGAAAAAGACATTGGAGAGTCAGAAACCTCTGAAGGTGATGAAATCAATATAATTAATGCACAAATTATCAATATTGACTTGATATATGGAGTATTAGATGTTAAATAAAGCTTACCACAAGTTGGAACATCTGATACAAGCTGTGAGCCTTAGAGGTAATTTCATATACCCAAAAGACCACAAATATAAAAAATAACATATTAATATAAATAAAATAAATTTATTTATATTATTAAAATAAAAATAAAAAATATAAATATAAAATTATATTAAAAATAAAAAATTAATTATAATTTAAAAATAAAATTACTTTAAATTTTGTAAATATAAAATTACATTTATACTTGAAAAATTTAAGTAAAAATGAAATTTTAACAAAATTGTGAAAAAATAAATAAATTTGGAAAAAAGTTAAATAAAATTTATTATAACTTTTTATCCAATAAATAAACATATAAATTTTATTTCACCATTGGATTCCTCATAAAAAATCAGGTGGGGTCACCTCTGAGTGAAATTTTTGTAACTCAACTCTAAATAAGCTTAAATTAAGTTTCTAGTATTTTCAATACAAAAGTTGAAAATCCTCAAAACCTTAATTTAATTCACACCACATGTGGTGTTAACCATCAATTTTTGCGTTAAAATTGAGGTGTTGTGTTTAGTTTAGAAGTTATGAGGAATTAAAGTATTTTCAATTGAATTCAATTGAAATGTCAAAATGTGCGCGTGTATTACATAAGTGAACTTTGATTTACATATGAGGTGTCAATTATTACTGTATTGTACTGTACAATTGAATTGAATTACATGTGTAAATTATAAGTATAATACATGATGAGGAATTAAAGGAAAAATAAATTGGAAAGATTAAATTTGGGGGGGAAAAGGAACTCCAGCTCTAAGGGGGAGCTAGACCCCCAAAATCCTTGCTGACAGGCGTGGGATGTCAAAATTCACGCAAAAGTTCATCACTTTTGGCCTGGAATTGAGTTACAGGGTCTGTGGACTCAATTGATGATGAGGTTTTGATACCAACTGGGGTAGTTTTAGCTGTTGCCAAGAAGGTAAAACTACCCTTAAGATAAAACAATCATAATAAAAACAGTTTTAACTGGTTTCTACGCCTCTGACACAAATTCTGACGTGTTTTGAAGGCTCTAGGCCTGGTATTGCTATAGTAATGGCTGATTTAAGGGTCTAAAATGGCTAAAAATGGCTAAAAATGGCTTAAACCAGCCCTTTTTGGTCTAAACCAGGGTTCAATGATGCCATAATTGGCTTTTCTGTTGTCAGACTGTTTTTCACGACTGACAAGAGTAAATTTTACTTTTGGAGTAAGAGAATTGATGGCTATAAAAGAATGTCTTCTTTGCCCCACTTTTCTCTTCATGTTAGAATCTTTTCCTTTTATTAATTAGTTTAAAACTGTTAAACCAATCAATCAAAGATTCCAACCACCACTTTTAAATCACTTTAATCCTTTTAACCACGTGAAAAAATCATTATAATCATTGTTTGTAACTCTTATAATCATTTTTACCCCTGAACCACCCCAAAAGTGAATTAAAGCATCTTTCATCACTGTTAACTTTGTCACTTTGTTTCCAAATTCACTCTGGTCACTTTTGGGCGTGTTTTCTCTTTAATATTCTTTTTAAAGACTTTGTTCTTTAATTAATTGCTTGCATTTCTTTGCTCAATTAATTCCAATTGAAATTGCTCTTGAAGAAATTTCTTTTGTAGCCTTAAAATATCTCTTGTAGAGTATTTTTTGGATAAATTTTTATTGTTGGTAAAACAATAAATTTTTATAATATTATTGTTTTATACTAATAAAGTTATAAACAATAAATTTGGCGTGTTTTCTCTTAAAAATAATATTTCATATCATTTTTAATTGAATTTTACCTTATACAAATTTTGAGGACAGGAAAAGTACTTGATTTTTAATCAAAGTTTCATATCCACACCTTACATTTGGGGGCCCAGCCGTGATATTTTACCTGTGACATATTTTTTTACTCTTTTTAAATCTTTTTTCTTATATTGAAAAATTTAAAAACATATAAAAAATACTTATAATTCAAAAAATCCATAAAAAATAACTTTTTTTCATATTATAAGTGAGGCTTATATTTTTATTTCTTTTTTGAAATAACCTTTTTTTTACTTAATTAATTGGCTTTTTCATTAATTTTAGTGTCTGACAACGTGGTAAGACAAGAAAACATTGAAACAGCCTCAACAGTAACCAGCATTATCCCTGCCAGTACTGTTAATTCTGATCATAATAGCACTGTTATTGTGACTCAAAATAACCAGCCTGAACCAATATCTTCTGAATTAATTAACTTGGACATAAGTAATACTCTTCAGAAGGCTAAGAATTTGGCCAATAGTAAGTTTTTGACGTAAAAATACTATTTTAAGCCTTTTTTAACCATAATTATGCCTTCAACCAGGTCAGGAGCCAGCTACAACCCCTCAAGCAGCTTCCAAAAAGGTAATAGACGTGATTATGGCAGAGGCCAACCAGGTACAGAAGGAAAAGGGTCAGTTGATGACTTCCAAACAACTAAAATGGGTCATTCTGAAGCTGATAATACCATTTTACCTTCAAAAAGAGCTGACACCGCCACAACAAGCCTCTGTGGACATATACAAAGCCAGCCACAGTGCATACAACAATGCACTCCAATTCAAGGAGTACCAGATCCTTGCAGACCTGTGGAAGAATTGCATGAATTCTTACCTGACAGTAAGAAAATTCTTGGGCCATCCCAACACTTGCAAATTGCTCAATGGATGGCATCCATTGATGGAGAAGAAAAACATGATGCTTTTGACACTGGAATGGAGGAAAAACAACCCTCCACCACCAAAACCAGTGCCAAAAACAGCCCCAGTGGCCAGCAGCAGCAATTCCAACGTGAAAAAGCAGCCACAAACTCCAAACAAGGGCAAAGGGAAGGCACCAGCCCCAAAACCTTACAGCCAGGGCTACAGAATCCCAAAGATTCAGCAGGATGCCATGGAAAATGTATTTCAGATGGCCAGAACCATGATGGAATTACAGAAGAAGGAGGAAGCCAGATTAAGGTTCCAGAAATGATTTCTGACATATTTGATTCCATCCCAGAGTTGTATAATGCTATAAATGACGTGAAAAAACATCTTTCTGATAAAAATGACACCATTTGTAACAACATTAAAACAAACAACCTGAGTCTGTGCCAAATTAATGAAACACTTATGTGTTTTGAAAAAGTTTTGAGAACAATTAAAAATTCCAATAATGATAATTCTTCTAACAATAAAATAAATGAACAATCTGCCATTATTAAAGAATTAACAGATAAATATTCTAAATTCAATATTGATGACATAATTGAAACAAGAATTAAACAAGCCATAAATATTATCAAGACAGATAACAAGAAAGTCCTTGATGACATTTCAAATTCATTTACTGAAGTAAAGACATATACCATTGCCTTGAAAAAGTGTTTTGATGCTTCACAAGAAGAAGTATCAAAATTATCAATGAAATTGAATCAAGTCACTGCTGATAATAAAAGACAGACAGAGTTATGGCAAGAACTTACACATAAAGAAGACATGTATAAAATTGAAGTAATAAATTTAATACAAAGCTTCCAACATGAATACAGAAATTCCCAAAGGTGTAGCAACAGTAAAATGAATGACATTGAACAATTACTGAACACCTTACCAAGAATGTCTACACCTCTAAATCAAAATGAGGGCACAAGAATTTCAAATCCACAAGTATTGGATCCTGATAATTCACAATTAAAAAATGAATTATCCACTTCTTTTCATAACTTGGAACCATCAATGGGCCAAGCACTCTTGAAAGAAGTTCCAAAACTTAAAGAATGGCCTCACTTCAGTGGTGAAGGAGAGTATGACCATATGGAATTCATTAGAGGTATTGACATGATCAAAGAGGATTTTGAATTACCAGACAGATTGGTAACAGCCAGGTTTAACACCTTGTTTACCAGATCAGCTCACAGATGGTACATCAAAATAAGACAAGCACATGGACACCAGAGTTGGACTTGGTGGAAAACCCAAATCATCAACAAATGGGCAAATGATGCTTGGAGGTTTAAAGTTGAAACAGCCTTTGAATCTGCCAAATTTAATGCTGATAAAGACAAAGCTTTACCATGGTTTTGCCAACAAAAGGACAGATTAACAGCATTATATCCTGACATGTCAGAATTTATGATCCATAGAAAAATTCTGAGACAATGTGGAGGTGACTTAGAGCATTCTGTCAAAAGCAGGACTACTGAACAATCTTCAGCAGAGGATATTATCAATATACTGGAAGAAGTAACCACCAGAACCAAAATTGGTTCTAGTAGGGTGAATCTTAAAACAAGGTTTAATACACCTTGGAAAGATTCTGTGGACAAAAACCCCAAAGAAAATTCTAGTAATATTAAATATAAATCTGCAGATACAGTCAGAAAATGCCATATTTGCCAAAGCACCACCCATTTAGCCAATACATGTCCAAAAAAGGGGAAAATCAATGAAATTGACATTGAAAAAGAACCAGATGTTGAAAAAGATGACATAATTGAAGACAATTCAGATGATAAATCATCCATATTTTCTGAATCTTCAAAAGATATAGAAAATATCAATGCCACTTTTGACATCATGGAATCTTATTCCCACTTACCACAATTGAGCAATGGTCAAGTTGATTCATCAAAAGTTCAAGATGCACAACTTATGAAGACAAAACCAAACAGAGGAAAAGGTTATACAGCTGGTAACTCCTGTATAACAGAAGTGGTGATTGACAACAAACCCACCAAACTTTTGCTTGACCCAGGAGCCTTCTGCTCTTGTGTTGGAAAATCTTTTCTTAAGACTTGTGTACCAAATTTTGAAGACCAATTATTACCAATTGATGGTATAAAATTCAACAGTGCAAGTAACCCAATGAAAGCATTAGGAATCTTTGAGACCAATGTCATATTCCCACACATAAATGGGAATTTAAGGATCACAGTTGAATTTGTTGTTATGGAAAATTGCTCTAGTACCCATTTTATATTGGGAAATGACTATTTAATCATGTATGGGATAGATTTACATAATAACAAAGACAGATACTTTACAATTGGAGACAATAAGCGCCAGAAATTTGCCTTTTTACCCTTTAAAAGACAAATTACAGTAAACAAAGTATCACCAGTCAACTTAGAGTTAGAGAAATTCAAGTCTGAACAGTTAAATGAGGCTGAAATAAGCCTTCATCTGACTGATAAGCAAGAAAATGAACTTTCTTCCCTTTTGTATGACCACAGAGGAGCATTTGCTACAGACAAAGAACCCCTGGGAGCAATTATTGGTCATGAAGTTGACATCATTCTTAACATTGAGAGACCTTATCCACCACTCTTAAGAAGACCTGCTTATCCAGCAAGTCCAAAATCAAGAGAAGCTCTAGAAATTCATATCAAAGAACTTCTAGACCTTGGTGTAATAAGAAAAGTAGGCCACAATGAGGAAGTAGAAATAACTACACCAGTCATAGTGGCGTGGCATAATGGAAAATCCAGAATGGTTGGGGACTTTAGAGCTCTGAACACTTACACTGTTCCAGACAGATACCCAATACCAAAAATCCAAATTGCCCTTACTCAAATATCTCAAGCAGTGTATATAACCACTATGGATGCCCTTAAAGGATTCCATCAAAATGTGGTAACACCAAGAGCAAGAAAATACTTGAGAATTATTGTTCATTGTGGAGTGTATGAATACTTAAGGATGCCCTTTGGTATCAAAAATGCACCTTCACACTTCCAAAGAATGATGAATGAAATCTTCCCTGAAGAACTCTCAGAGGGATGGTTAATCATTTACATTGATGACATTATTATCTGTTCAAAGACTTGGGAGGAGCACATGTACAGATTATCAAGAGTTTTGACAAAAATCCAATCAGTAAACATGAAAATCTCCTTGAAGAAATGTCATTTTGGATTTAAAGAACTTAAGGCACTAGGACATGTTGTATCTGGTTTGTCCCTTGGAATTGATAAAAACAAAGTTGCAGCAGTATTGTTAAAACCCATGCCTCAGAATAAGAAGGAAATTCAGTCATTCTTAGGTTTTGCAGGATATTACAGGCAACACATTAAAGACTTTGCATCCATAGCAAGACCACTTTATAAGTTGTGTGACAAAGACACAGTATTTGAGATGACTGTTGACAGAGTCAAAGCTTTTGAGTCTCTAAGAGAAGCATTGACCACTGCTCCACTCTTACTGATGCCAGACTTTAAATTGCCTTTCAAACTGTATATTGATGCATCAGGGGATGGACTAGGTGCTGCACTTCACCAAGTTCAGATCATAAATGACAAACCTGTAGAAGGACCAATATGTTTCATATCCAGGCAAATCAAACCAACTGAAGCCAGATATGGAGCAAGTCAAATGGAATGTCTATGCCTTGTCTGGGCCTTAGAGAAATTGAACTATTTCTTAGAGGGATGTGTTTTTGAAGTAATAACAGATTGTACAGCTGTGAAATCACTTTTGAACATGAAAACACCTAACAGACACATGCTCAGATGGCAAATAGCCATACAAGAATACAGAGGCAATATGACTATTGTTCATAAGGATGGGAATATTCATAAGAATGCAGATGGACTAAGCAGATGGCCATTACCAAATAACATTGATAATCCTGCTTATGTTCCAGAAGAAGCTTCACCACAAATTCCAATAGAAGGAATAAGTGTTACAGACTTGAACACCACCTTCTTTGAAGAAGTCAGAAATAGTTACACTCAAGATAAGAATTGTAGCATCTTATGCCAATTACTTAACAAAGACTGTAAAGACAACTCTCTAATACATGCCTTGGATGAAGTATGGAGAAAATCTTATAATGAAGGGAGATTTCACCTACTGGATGGTATAATTTACCACAGAACCAAGCACACATGTGTCATGACAGTTGTAGACAGGTCATTAATCAATCTTGTACTGAAAGAATGCCATGATAGTCCCTTTTCAGGACATCTTTCTGAGGACAGAACAAGAGAGAAAGTAAAGACCTGCATATGGTGGCCAATGTGGCAAAAAGATGTTGCAGAATATTGCAAAACCTGTGACAGATGCCAAAAGGAAAATAAATCCACTGGCAAAAGACTTGGAAATATGATGAAAATCCAAGAACCAAACAGACCTTGGGAAATTGTCCATATGGATTGGGTAACTGGCCTACCACCAGGAGGTGACAGGAGCTATAATGCTTGCCTAGTAATTGTGGACAGATTCAGTAAAACTCCAATCTTTTTACCATGTCACAAAGATGATACAGCCATGGATACAGCTCTTCTGATATGGAATAGAGTAGTGTCATGGACTGGGATATTTACAAATATCATCAGTGATAGAGATCCCAAATTCACTTCAGCACTATGGACAAATCTTCACCAATTATTTGGCACTAAACTGTCTTTCTCTACAGCCTACCACCCACAAACTGATGGCCTGGCTGAAAGAATGATCCAAACCTTAGAGGACATGGTGAGAAGATTTTGTGCATATGGCCTTGAATTCAAAGATTGTGATGGATTTACCCATGATTGGTGTACTCTGTTACCAGCACTGGAATTAGCATATAAAACATCAATCCATGCTAGTACCAATCAGACTCCTGCTGTTCTAGAAAAAGGATGGAACCCCAAGTTACCCCAAGACTCCTTGAGGAAAGACTTAATTGAAATACATCCCACAGCTGCTAGCTTCAAAGGAATGCTAGACAAAGCTAGAAAGCATGCAATGAGATGCATGGAGGACTCTTTTGCATATGCTAAAGACAAATGGGATAAATCTCATGCAACTCCAGATTTCAAAGTGGGGGACCTAGTTCTTGTATCCACCACTAACTTCAATAACATCAAAGGATGTAAAAAGTTAAAAGACTCCTTTGCAGGACCTTTTGTGATTAAGGCCCTCCATGGAGAAAATGCTGTTGAAGTAGAGTTATCTGAAGAACTTAGCAATAAGCACCCTACATTTCCAGTAAGCTTGATAAAGCCATACAAATCTAGTGATGCTGAGAAATTTCCCTTGAGGAATAAGATTCCCCAAGTTATACCTCCTATTGAGTCATCTGGTACTAAGAAAATAACCAAAGTTCTTAAAGAAAGGAAATTAAGAACCAAGAAAGTAAGGGAATACCTTGTTAGGTACAGTGACCCAACTTGTGAAGATGAATGGTTAGAAGAGAAAGATATACCAGAAGCCACCAAACTCCTGAGGAGATTCAGACACACTAGAAACACCAATATTACAAAGTAATATTCTTTTTTTAGGGGGAGGGAATGTGAGCCTTAGAGGTAATTTCATATACCCAAAAGACCACAAATATAAAAAATAACATATTAATATAAATAAAATAAATTTATTTATATTATTAAAATAAAAATAAGAAATATAAATATAAAATTATATTAAAAATAAAGAATTAATTATAATTTAAAAATAAAATTACTTTAAATTTTGTAAATATAAAATTACATTTATACTTGAAAAATTTAAGTAAAAATGAAATTTTAACAAAATTGTGAAAAAATAAATAAATTTGGAAAAAAGTTAAATAAAATTTATTATAACTTTTTATCCAATAAATAAACATATAAATTTTATTTCACCATTGGATTCCTCATAAAAAATCAGGTGGGGTCACCTCTGAGTGAAATTTTTGTAACTCAACTCTAAATAAGCTTAAATTAAGTTTCTAGTATTTTCAATACAAAAGTTGAAAATCCTCAAAACCTTAATTTAATTCACACCACATGTGGTGTTAACCATCAATTTTTGCGTTAAAATTGAGGTGTTGTGTTTAGTTTAGAAGTTATGAGGAATTAAAGTATTTTCAATTGAATTCAATTGAAATGTCAAAATGTGCGCGTGTATTACATAAGTGAACTTTGATTTACATATGAGGTGTCAATTATTACTGTATTGTACTGTACAATTGAATTGAATTACATGTGTAAATTATAAGTATAATACATGATGAGGAATTAAAGGAAAAATAAATTGGAAAGATTAAATTTGGGGGGGAAAAGGAACTCCAGCTCTAAGGGGGAGCTAGACCCCCAAAATCCTTGCTGACAGGCGTGGGATGTCAAAATTCACGCAAAAGTTCATCACTTTTGGCCTGGAATTGAGTTACAGGGTCTGTGGACTCAATTGATGATGAGGTTTTGATACCAACTGGGGTAGTTTTAGCTGTTGCCAAGAAGGTAAAATTACCCTTAAGATAAAACAATCATAATAAAAACAGTATTAACTGGTTTCTACGCCTCTGACACACATTCTGACGTGTTTTGAAGGCTCTAGGCCTGGTATTGCTATAGTAATGGCTGATTTAAGGGTCTAAAATGGCTAAAAATGGCTAAAAATGGCTTAAACCAGCCCTTTTTGGTCTAAACCAGGGTTCAATGATGCCATAATTGGCTTTTCTGTTGTCAGACTGTTTTTCACGACTGACAAGAGTAAATTTTACTTTTGGAGTAAGAGAATTGATGGCTATAAAAGAATGTCTTCTTTGCCCCACTTTTCTCTTCATGTTAGAATCTTTTCCTTTTATTAATTAGTTTAAAACTGTTAAACCAATCAATCAAAGATTCCAACCACCACTTTTAAATCATTTTAATCCTTTTAACCACGTGAAAAAATCATTATAATCATTGTTTGTAACTCTTATAATCATTTTTACCCCTGAACCACCCCAAAAGTGAATTAAAGCATCTTTCATCACTGTTAACTTTGTCACTTTGTTTCCAAATTCACTCTGGTCACTTTTGGGCGTGTTTTCTCTTTAATATTCTTTTTAAAGACTTTGTTCTTTAATTAATTGCTTGCAGTTCTTTGCTCAATTAATTCCAATTGAAATTGCTCTTGAAGAAATTTCTTTTGTAGCCTTAAAATATCTCTTGTAGAGTATTTTTTGGATAAATTTTTATTGTTGGTAAAACAATAAATTTTTATAATATTATTGTTTTATACTAATAAAGTTATAAACAATAAATTTGGCGTGTTTTCTCTTAAAAATAATATTTCATATCATTTTTAATTGAATTTTACCTTATACAAATTTTGAGGACAGGAAAAGTACTTGATTTTTAATCAAAGTTTCATATCCACACCTTACACAAGCGTAAAAAGCATACCAGTTGCCAAGATGTATAGAAGCAAACCAGAAAAAGGAATGAGATATATAGCTGGAAAGTAAATTATAAGCATTTTCATGGTTGAAAACAAGGAGGCAAAAGGAAACTTGAATACAGGAGCATACTGTACATGTGTTGGTAGAACTCATTTGAAATCAATTGTCAGCCTGTGACTCAAACCCAGACACCAGGGCAAATGTTGCATCAATCTCTGGCCATTGACTTAAAATTGCACTGCAGTCAGTATAAAATCTTGCTTGAGTCGCATTAGTGTCACATTATAGTCACTGGATTTGGTGGGTCACATCACGTCTGCCTCAAGACAATGTCAATCATCACATTTGTCACATGAGAATGTCACCCAAAGCCCAAACCCATTTCAACACTATTTACAGGGTTTGGGTAATTACACCTCATGGTGCAAGGCAGCAGTTTGGAATGCTGATATTTATGCATGAGGAGACTTCCGCCCCACCGCCTGATTGTCTCACCCCTTTACCATGCCTACTCTCACCCTTGAATTGGCTCCTTTATTTCATATAATTCAAGTGGAACACTTTGCTTAGTCTTTACCTCATGAGCATTGAATAGTTCAAAGGTTGACTTTAGTAGGTTTCTCACTAGTAAAATTTATTCAATTTCTCACAGGGAAGTGATTTAATTTGAATGATATGAAATAATTTGCAACACATCACCTCCTTGAATTTTCTGACAAATCATATTTTGCAAATGCAATACAACAAGTTCAATAGATATTGAGGAAATGTTCAAAGGCTGTCAATGGGAAGGTTTCTTTTTGTCAGCTTGTGGTTCTGAAATGTCTTTTTTCTATAAAATTCACCAACCATTGAACTGATTTAAATTGATATTGAACTTCTTCCAAAAATTCCAAAATTCTCCAATATGGATATTACCTAACAATGAATCAATGATAAATATCTTAAGCTTCTTTTAATTCCACCACTTTCAGAACTCCCACTTTTCTTTGTCAATTTTGATCTTTTTACTCAAAGAATTTCAATCAAGTTATCCATCAACTTGTCACCATCTCTTTACTCAATAAACTATCTCCGCTATGCCCCAAACACTGCCCCAAACCCCGGGAAATTCAACTTGATTCAATGAACTACAAATTTCAGCCCCAGAGAGTGGAAGTGAAATCTCTGATATGGTCAGTAGTCACGAATTAGCAATTGAAGTAGAGAGCCTGGCACATGAAAGGAATCCAGATCCACCAGGTCTTCCAGAATGTGAGCATAGATTTATCTTGAATACTTTTAGTCTCTCCAAATCTGATACTTTTGTCATAGCCTTTATTTCAGCTCAGCCTCCAAGCTCTCAGAAACCAAATTTTCAAAGCTATAACCTTGTGCACCAACAGAAGATCCAGGGCAAGATGATGTAATTTTGAGTGGGGAGGTAGAAAATATATCCAAGGAACAATTTTTCTCAAAAATTTCTCAAAAAATCCCAAGACTTGGATAAATTCAAAATGATAGTAAAACTCCTGATTATGTGCATCAAAAGATTGCTGAAGCAATGAAACTCCTCAAAATGGATTTGAACCATAAGTGTCAGGGTGACTCTATGATATAGCTTCAAAATGATGATAGAAACTATAACTCTGAGTGTGACACGAAAATGATGATGATATTAAAGCGAGAATATGAGTAAAAGGGCTATACTAAAATAATTTAGTGATGTTGAGTGCTGCTGATAGCCCTGGGTGCAGTTTTTGTCTGTTGGTTTACAATAACAAACCCTACAATAATTAAACTCAGAATTATACCTGTTAAACTCTAAGAGTACCACTTCTTTTAAGAAGTTATACCACGTTAGAATATCAAGAACAGGATGCTGGATTTTCTTCCTGGTGAGGCAAAGCATCCTTTTATCTTTTTCTGGGGTAGTGTGAGGTGGTTTACCTCTGCACACAACCACAGAGTGAAAATTCTCACTACCGTGGGCTGGTTTGTGGTTCTATACACTCAATACAGGCTAGTATTGGGTTGAAATGTGGTTTTAGAACCACAAGTAGTCATTTTTACCCTATACAGGGTGACAATTTTCACCAATGGAGTTTACAGGTGTATTCTGGTGCTCCTGACGCGTCAGAAACTGTACAGAACCTGTATGGACCTCTGTATTTGACTTAATTATGAGGTATTGAAGTATAAATAAGCTTCTGCACCTGTTTGACACCTCATAATCATACTTATGGGATAGTATCCCACTATAAGGCTGTATTGGCCAAACTGTGGGATTTTGACCTTCAAACGGCTATAACTTTGTCGGTTTTTGAGATATCAACCTCAAAATTGCTTCGGTTTGTAGCCCTAAATTTGCTCTACACAATGGTACCTCACTTGATATGGTTATCATCAAAAATGGCAAAGTTATTCCATGTACAAGCTTTTTTGTACACATGTATGTTTTGGCCAGATGCTGTGTTGGGCTTGTTTGCCCCATAACTTTTGTTCTAGTTGGGATATGAGGAAATGGTTGACACCATCAGATACCCCTGATTGTGCTCTTTCCAAAAAGACCCAACTTTAGGTATCTCACACTAAAACTGTAGAAGTTAGATGAGAGGTGAATATTTTGTTCAACCTTAGTTGGTCTGAACTTGACCATAACTTCAGTAATGTTGGTGCTAGCCCAGTTTGGCTGGTACCATTGGATAGCCCTGGCTTAGGGCTTCATTTTGCATACCCATTTGAGGGGGTTAAGCCTCTTACTCTGTATTTCAGATGAGAGGTGAAAATTAAGGTTTATGCTCAGCAGTAACTTTGAGCACTAATAACTTTGTTATTCTTTGTCCTATGGTGATGGGACTTAAATTTCCAGAAAGAGGTGAGTTTCCTCTTTCTTTTTATACCTTTTGATCTAATTTGACTCAGCTGCATGTTTTGGTGGTATATTGGCTGTCATGCTTGTGCTCTGGTTTTGAGTCACAGGCTGACATACCCTCCCTCTAAAAAAAGGCTCATAACTGATGAGACTTTCCTCTCTTCTTGGAGGTATTAGCATGGTTCATTTGACCTTGAGCCAACAACTTTCTTGTGGTCATACCCTCCCTGTCTGGTGGCTTATGTTTCAAACCATCCAGGTGTTTGGTCATTGGTTTCCTCCTTTGGGAGTGGACTGAACCAATTTCCTCTATTCCATGGCTCTTAAATTCCACCAAATATTTCTCATGGGGGTTGGGTTCACTGTATGAATTATCTCCACAGCCATTCCCCACACTATCAGAGTCAGATTCATGACCTTCTTGTTCTTTTCCTGTTTCTTCCTCCCTTGGAAATATCTCTTCCCTGTCTTTGGGAGAATTTTCTGCATAGTGATTGGGTGATTCACAGTTGTGAGATCCTGTTGTGATTTCAGATTCTGAATCATGAGTTTCTTTGGCTTCCAGGGTTGGATTCTCCCTGTTATCACCAGTACTGTGGTTATCGTATCTACCAATAGATGTTCTAATCCTTATTTCTTGCAAAGTATTGGATATTTGATCCAAGGTGGATTCTTTGGAGCATCTGCATTTTACTGCATGCTCTAAGTCTCCCGGTAGTTTAGTCAACAGTTTGTGATTTCTCATTTCTGTTGTTATGTGAGGGTCAATGGCTATTAACCTTTTTGACTGTCTCAAACACCAATCATAAGGATCTTTGTCCACTGTATATCTATCACTTCCAAATGAAAGGGTTTTCTGCCATATCCATGTATCAATTCTGTACTTTTGGATTATTTGGCTCCTCCACCATGACCATTTCTTCTGCCATGGATTTCTTTCATTTGTGTGTACCAAATACTAGCATTTCCTTTAAAAGCTGTATTTAATCTTGCAGTAATCCAGTAATCTGGTATACTTGGTACATCAGTGAAGAGTCCATCAATATAATCTATGAGTTCCATATGATCATACTCTCCAGTTCCAGAGAATTTGGGCCAGCTTGAGGCCTCAGGAAGCTGTTTCAAGGCTTCCTTTTCAGTATAAGACATATTATCTCCATCCTGGTATTTTGATGGAGACCTTGCCTTATTCACCAATAAAGAATCTGGTTTGATGTCTTCCCGGTGGTATGGGATGTTTCCAGGAACATGCCCTTGTGTTTGGGGTTTCATTTTTTGGCAGAAATTGAACAATTTGTCAATATCTTGATCCAGGTATTCCCTGTCCCTTTTGCAGTGATTTTTCTACTCTAAGACTTGATTTAGTCTTCTTTTGGCATATTCTGAGGCTCTATACAATTCAATATACTCCTCTTGAAGAGTATGAATAGTTTTGGTTTGTAAGGTACAAACCTTTTGTAACCTTGAAATACTTTCATGGAGTCTTTCAAACTTTTTTTGAGTTTGTTCTACAAATTGGGAAAATTTTAACCATAGAGTATTACTACTTATGGTACTCTCAGGTATCACAACATTGTGTTTCATCTGAGTGAAGATATCATTCCTTATCATAGGGCTTCTAGGTGCATTAGAAGTATTTCCAGATGTTTGTTGTTTCTTTGTACTTCTTGCAACAGGTCCAACAATTTCTGGATCATAGGATCTGACTCTTTCAGCCTCTGGTTGAAAGATGTCTTGTTCTTGCCTTATGATCCTCTTCCTCTCCTGGATTCTATCTTGGATTGGAAAGTATAGTGACTCTTGGTCACTGATCTGCTGGTGCCTGAGTGGTGTGAAGCCGCCAGGGAGTCTGGTTGGGTTACCAGTCCTCATGAGCTTGAAAGGGTCATAGTGTGTTATCTCTTGTTCCATTTCTTGTCTATGATAAGTTCTTTGAAGAATATCTCTTTGACAGAAATCTTCTGAATACTTTCTACAAGTTCTTTGTATTGGGAATCTGGTTTGAATTCCCTGTATTCCATTCCCCATTGGAGAAGTTCTTGGAAGATTTGATGGGTTAGAACAAACTGTTCTATGCAAGCTATTCCTGGAGGTTTGCTGTTGAAACCCACCTTGGAAGGTGTAGAAAGGTTCATTTTGCCATGTATTATGACTTTGAACAACTTCAACTTCTCTCTTTTCCAAGCCTCTATTCCAACTGATGGTTTTTTCTCTTTGTACAGAATAATCCCTTGGAAATCCAAAGTCTTTGGAATGAGGTGGTATAATTTCTGATTTGTAAAGTGAGAGTTTCAGCTAGTTGATTGAATCCCTTTTTTGTTAGGGATTTATAAGTCACTTTGGACAAGTTATTATTAAAAATATCAAAAATATCAATCAGCTCTTCGTAATATATACTCTGTATATATTAAAAAAGATTAATAATAAAATATTTTTTTTATTTTATTATGAAGTATTATTATTGAAATTATCAATAATAATGATAATAATCAATTTTTCACACTAATTTGGGTGTTTTTCTGTAAGAAAAATTTAAACAATATATACTTTGTATATGTTATGAAAAAAAGATCAATAATAAAATATGATTTGTATTTTATTATTGAGTATTATTATTGAAATTATCAATAATAATGATAATAATCAATTTTTCACGCCGATTTTGGTGAAAGAATGAATTATCAGAGTTTTTCTGTAAGAAAAATTCAAATAATATATACTTTGTATATATTATGAAAAAAAAGAATAATAAAATATTGTTTTTATTTTATTATGAAGTATTATTATTGGTATTATCAATAATAATGATAATAATCAATTTTTCACACCAATTTGGGTGAAAAAAAGAATTATCAGAGTTTTTCTTCAAGAAAAATTCAAATAATATATACTTTGTATATATTGTAAAAAAAAAATATGGTTTTAATTTTATTGTGAAGTATTATTATTGGTATTGTCAATAATAATGATAATAATCAATTTTTCACGCCAATTTGGGTGAAAAAAAGAATTATCAGAGTTTTTCTTCAAGAAAAATTCAAATAATATGTACTTGGTATATATTGTGAAAAAAAACAATAATAAAATATGGTTTTTATTTTATTATGAAGTATTATTATTGGTATTATCAATAATAATGATAATAATCAATTTTTCACGCCAATTTGGGTGGAAAAATGAATTATCAGAGTTTTTCTTCAAGAAAAATACAAATAATATATACTATGTATATATTATGAAAAAAAACAATAATAAAATATGGTTTTATTTTATTATAAAAAGAGAATATTTTATAAATAGAAATTATATATTTATAACTCTTCAAAAAGGAAAAATATTATTTTTCAAAAAAAGGATATGTATACAGTATTTTTTTTTATTATGTTTTTTATATATTTTTTTATTTTTGAGTAAAAAAAATCAGAATAGAGGAAAACCACGAAATTAATCCCCTTCAGGTATTCTTATGGCGTAAAAAAAGTGCAAATAAGCAATAAAACAAGGATAATAACTCTAAAAAGCATGAATATAAGCTCAAAATAGTGAAAACAAGCTAAAATTTTGTCTAAAATAGGTAAAAAACCCAGCCAGGCCCCCAAAATGTCAGGGAGACTCTATGATATAGCTTCAAAATGATAATAGAAACTATAACTCTGAGTGTGACACGAAAATGAGGATGATATTAAAGTGAGAATATGAGTAAAGGGGCTATACTAAAATAATTTAGTGATGGTGAGTGCTGCTGATAGCCCTGGGTGCAGTTTTTGTATGTTGGTTTACAATAACAAACCCTTCAATAATTAAGCTTATAATTATACCTGTTAAATTCTAAGAGTACCACCTCTTTTAAAAAGTTATACCACGTAAGAATATCAAGAACAGGATGCTGGATTTTCTTCCTGGTGAGGCAAAGTGTGAGCCTGTGAGGTATGTATGACATACCCATAAGGCCACAAATGATTTTATAAACAGTTAATTTTGTCTTAAACAGACTTTTTAGTTGAATTTAAAATAAAAAATAATAAAAAATAAGTATAACTTTTTTTTGGATAAACAAAGTTATAAATATTATGTCATTTTTGGATTCTACACCAAAAATAACCTAGGGTACACCCATAGGGTGTTATACCCAAAACCACTTATTTTTTATGTTATTGGAACATTTAAGAATATCACAGTACCAATGTAACTTTTTAACATTTTTTTAAAAATTGTTAAATTTAAGCTTAATTAAGCTTAAATTTAAAGTTGCATAAGGTTTATGCAAACTTACCAAAATTTTAGTTAAAATTGAGGTGTGGTGTATATTTACTGAATTGGCTAAGGATTTGTGATACAGAATGTAAATCCTGCGTGAGCTCAATTTAAAAGGGTTTAAGGCCATAGTATGGCTTTAAATAAATAAAAGGGCAAAATCCACGCAGAAAGGTGGGACAAAGGAAAAAGACCAAATAGAGCTGGGGTACGCAACTTTTTGGATCTGCAAGGATTCAATTAAGGTTGTCCACCTGTATTGGAGGATTTTCAACCTTATTTACACTTTAAGATTAGACTTTGATCCAACCTTAAGGTTTAAACTGGTTTTATCCCAATTTGGACAGGAATTTCAAGCTGCCAAAGGGTAAATCCCAATATGCAGGCTTGAAATCAAGGTTTTAAGAACTGTCAGAGCTTAATTAAGCTTAAAAAACTTAAATAAGCTTAAAACTTTAAAGTTTCAAGCATTAAAACCTTATCAAAACTTAAGGTTTAGTGTGTTTTTCTATTTTACGTGGAAAAATAGCAAAAACTTCAAAGATTCATTAAAAATCCAATTCTTAATGGATTTGCTTGAAAATTTCACACAACTTAGAATTTGATATTATCAATATATAAATTAAATTTTAAGTATCTTTTATAAATCAATTTCCTGGGTCATTAGCCTGGAAATTTACTCTTTGAATTAAACTCAAAGAAATTTATGATTACTTTAAAAATTAATTAAAAATTGAGTTTAAGAGATTTCTACTTGAAACTATATTTTTAAGTTGTTCTTGTGATGAACTTTAATATAAATAAGCTTATTTATGTTAAAAACTTAAAATAATTAGTTTAAATGAGGATTAAAGTTACATGGAGTTAAGAATAACACTGGTAACTTTAAATTGGAAGTAAAAATAAGTTGCCTTAAGTTAAGAACTTTATTTTTAAGCATGGTTTTTCAGTTTTGACCTGCGCACGCCCTCTGAATCCATTATGAATCATGAGAGCTGCTCTGAAGACATAAAAAGAGTCTTTTCATCACTGTTTTTGTCCATCATTCATTATTAATCCAATCATATTAGAAATTTAAACAGGTAAAGTTTTATTAAATATAAAATCTTATTATTAAAAGTAATTCTTAAGTTATTTTTATTCTTTATTCATTAAAATTAAAGAATTGAAGTCATAGAATTTAGATTATTGTTGTAATCACCAATAATATATTTTATTATATAAAATTATCATTTTAAATATCTTTTAAAATCCACAAATTCCTCTAAAAAACTCTTTAATCATAATTTATATTATAAAAAGTTGTTTTATCTTGAAATTTATTGATTTTTGACGTGTTTTTAACTTATAATTATTATTTAATATTATAACTGTTGTTGTTTGACTTATTATATTAAATAAATCTTATAAGTAAGTTTTCTCTAAAAATTCTATATTTTTTTGTCTAGTAGTAGTTTTTTTTTATATATATAGAATTTTCTCTATAAGAATTATTTCTGGACAGTGTGTGTTTTAATTCTTTTCCAAATAATATTTATATTATTTATAAGTGGTTAAATATTTATATTTTCCATGTGTAATTGTCTCATTAAGAGCTTTACACTTCTTATTGTTATAACTGTCAGTGACTATAACAATAATAGAATAATTATAATTTATTATAATTATTATATTTTTTTTATTATTATATTATTATAATAATAATTAAATTTATTTTTTTATATATAATTATTTCTAATAATTATATTTAAATTTGTGGTTGTAATATTTTATTATATTATATTTTTCTACTGAGGACAGTCATAGTACTCTTGATATTGTTACTATTATCAAGAGCTTCATAGACAAACCTTACATTTGGGGGCCTGGCCGTGATTTTAAACCAATTTTTGGGAAATAAATCATATTCTAGACCTTATTTTACTGTTTTTTGACGTAAAATTGCCATATTTGTCTTAATATTGGCTTTTTTGGGACTTATCCCTTATAAATAATCTTTATAATATTAATAAAGTTATTTTTTCTTAAGAATATTGTTTGAAACAATATACTATTGAGTGACTTGGAATAAATTTCTTTTGTCTAACTAGTGGCTTTTTCACATCACAGACTTGAAATTTATTCTTTGAGTTATTCTAGTATAAAGTGAATAATAATACAATTTTGATTAATTAACTTGTTAATTGCATAATGATTATTTCTTTAAAGAAAATAATTAATCAAATAAAAAAATCTTTACTAAAAACATTTTTTTCTTTTATCTTAGACATTTTTCTTTATTTTTGACATAATTTGCCATAAAATTACATTAAAACAACTTTATTTAATAAGTTGAGTTTATAAGTTATTTTCATTTTTTGATAAAATAACTTATATTTTTAATTTCCTCTAGTGTCTTCCATCAGAGAAAAGTCTTCAGACTCTGAAGCCTCAGAGTCCAGTATTGAAATTCAAACCAGTCCAGCACCAAGGGGTTTAATAACCAAAGAGCCCTTTAAAGGTCCTGCAGGTGAATTCAATTCAATTTTACTCTATTTTTTATTAAAATTGACGTGAAATGACTCCTACTAGAAGTGGAAGTAACTACTCCATCCAATCAAATGGATCTGGACCAGGACATTCCAGCCACAAATCCAAAAGGCAAGAATGTCCTCCCAGAGGAGAGGCACAAATGTAGGATGCCAGAACTTCCACCAGTTCCCAAAGGTTAGCCAGCACCTTTGAACCTCTTATTGAGAGTCCAGAAGCTGACATAACTGCTATTGCTGTTAGACCTGAACCATTTCCAACAGGCAGCTGTGGAAATTTATCAATCCCAATGGAAAAACGGGTTCCTGGCGTCAAAACAACAAGAGTGGGAACTCCTTCCAAGTCTTTGGATAGGCACCATGAACTCTTATCTTCAGGTGAAGAAGTTCATGGGGCCAGAAAGGACAGAAGATCTTCTGCTGGGTTGGACACCAATGTCTGTCAAAGGACAAGTCCAACAGATCAAAGCTTGGTTGAAAAACCAAAGCATGTTGTCAGAGGATCAGAAGAAGAAATTGGCTCAAGGCAAGGACAACAGCCCAGTGGAAGCTCCTCAAGCATCCACCAGCAAAAATCCGCCTCAACAAGTGCCAAACAAGCCCAAGCAAGCCCCAAAGACCAATCAGAAGGCAAGCAAAAGGCAAAGGGAAAGGCAAATCCCAAGTGGAACAAACCTTACCCTCAGAATTACAGAATCCCAAAGAAGGAAAAGACAGCCATGGACAATGTGTTCAATATGGCAAGAACTTTGATGGAATTCAAAAACAAGGAGGAGGAAAGATTGAACCAATCCTTTCCAAAGAAGTAGATCTTGTAAAACCTGTAACTTACTTTGAATCTTGTAATAAAGAAATTATGGCAAAATTTAAAGCATTTGATCACGTCCAACAAAAGTTGGGTAATGAGATACTACAAGTAAAAGACCAACAAAAGACCATAATTGGCCTTGAAAATGTTAACAAGGCAAATATTTTGTCTTTGATGCAAATTTGTGAAAGACTTGAGTTTAAAGTTACCTTACTCAATCAACCAGATGAACATTCAATTTCTTTTATAACTGGACAGTTAAAAGAATTGAAAATACAAGTACAAAACTTGGAAAATTCAACTGGTCACAATGCAGCTCTTTTTCAAGAACAATTGGAAAAAAGTGATAAAGCAAGACTTGAATTGAAAGAAGACATTCAGTCAAGTATTGATAATATATCACTGAAAAATGAATTGCCAAGGCAATCCACACCAATTCTTGACAGAAATGTCCTTAACTTGAATAATGATTTACATCATACAATTTCAAGTCATGATGTGGAAACTGCTTGGAATTATAAGGACATTCCAAGATTAGAGGAATGGCCAACCTTCAGTGGTGAAGGAGAATATAATCATATGGAATTTATGAAAACAATTGATATGTTTAAAGAAGACTTTAACATACCAGATGAATACATAAGTGCCAGATTACACTCATTATTTGCCAAATCAGCAAAGCAATGGTATTATAAAATGAGACAAGACCATGGTAAACATTCTTGGCCTTGGTGGAAAGAACAAGTTATTTCCAAATGGGCAAATGATTCCTGGAGATTTAGAATGGAAAATTCTTTTGAAGAAGCCATTTTTAATATTGAGAGGGACAGGCCCATGACTTGGTTTCTTAAACAGAAGGACAGATTAACTGCCCTTCATCCTGATATGTCTGAACCAATGGTACATAAAAGGATATTAAGAAAGTGTGGTGGTGACCTTGATCATGCTATAAGAAGCAGATGTATTGAGCCTTGCTCTACAAAAGATTATATCAATGCTATGGAGGATATCACTACTAGAACAAAAATTGGAATAAATTGGTATAAACCCCCAATAGACAACAAGACTAGTGGGAAACCAATTTTAAAACCAAATAAACCACATGACAGACCTCCTTTGAAATGTCATAAATGTGGAAGTACATCTCATTTAGCAAACACTTGTCCAAAAAAGACAAGAGTCAATGAGATAAATGTTGAAAAAGTGGAAGAAACAAAAGAAACTGATGTATCTTTACATGAAAGTGATTCTGAGCCTTCAGAAGAAGAAGAAGCATCAGAGCAACTTGGTATAGAAAATATTAATGTTTCTTTTGAGGTCACTGAGGTACATACTCACTTACCACAGTACAGTGATGAATGTATGGATCTCATACATGTGCAAGATGCTAAAATGCAAAAAACCAAACCTGCTAGAGGTAAAGGTTATACAGCTGGGTCATCTTGCATCACTAATATTGTGATAAATAACACAGAAGCCAAGATACATCTTGACTCAGGTGCTTTTTGCACTTGTGTTGGAAAAGATTATCTTGACAAAATTTATACCAATTGGCAAGACAAGTTGATGCCAATTGAAGGTGTAAAATTCAGCAGTGCTAGCCAAAACATGCACCCTTTGGGTATATTTGAAGCAGCAATAATATTTCCTCATCCAGCAGGGAGTATAAGATTGAAAGCTGAATTTGTTGTTATGAACAATTGTACTTCACAACACTTTATACTTGGAAATGATTATCTCAATATCTATGGTATTGATATCAACAATCATAAGGACAGGTATTTCACTATAGGGGAAAATAAAAGGCAAAAATTTGCTTTTTCTCTAGAAAGAAAAGAAATTACTGTCATTCAACAAGTAAAGAATGTTAAAAAAGAAAAATTTGTGTCAGATCAGCTAAGTGAAGCACAAACTAGTCCTGAATTAACACCAGAAATGAAGGAAGAACTTATTGAAATTTTATTCCAATATAGAGAAGCCTTTGCTTCTGATAATGAACCACTTGGGGCTATAAAAGGCCATGGGGTGGACATTATGCTTAATGTGGAAAGGCCTTATCCGCCACTATTAAGGAGAACAGCTTACTCAGCTAGCCCTAGGGCTAGAGAAGCATTAGAAAATCATATTAATGAACTAATGAAACTGGGAGTTCTTAGAAAAGTTTGGCACAATGAGGAGGTTGAAGTCACAACTCCAGTAATCATTACTTGGCATAATGATAAGTCAAGGATGGTTGGTGATTTTAGAGCACTGAATACTTATACTATTCCAGACAGGTATCCAATCCCTAGAATTCATGAGACTTTGACTCAATTATCCAAAGCAAGATTCATCACTTCTATGGATGCTCTAAAAGGCTTTCACCAGAATGTTTTGACACCTCATGCTAGGAAATTATTGAGAATAATTGCTCATTGTGGTATTTATGAATATTTGAGGATGCCTTTTGGTATTAAAAATGCACCCTCTCATTACCAAAGAATGATGAATACTATCTTCCCACATGAATTATCAGAGGGATGGTTAATCATTTATATTGATGACATTATAATTTTTTCAGGGACCTGGCAATTACATTTGGAGAGACTTTCATTAGTACTTAAGAAAATTCTACAAGTGAACATGAAAATTTCTCTTAAAAAATGTAATTTTGGGTTCCATGAGTTAAAAGCTCTAGGACATGTGGTCTCAGGACTAAGCCTTGGTGTTGATAAAAACAAAGTGGCTGCAGTTTTACTGAAACAAATGCCCCAGAACAAAAAAGAAATGATGTCTTTCTTAGGGTTTGCCAGTTATTACAGACAACACCTTAAAGATTTTGCAATCCATGCCAGATCATTATACAGAATTTGTGATCAACAAACTGTTTTTGAAATGACACAGGAGAGAATTCAAGCATATGATAAAATCAAGTATGCCTTGACCAATGCACCATTATTATTGATGCCAGATTGTAAACTTCCTTTCAAGCTGTATATTGATGCATGTGGTGATGGTTTAGGAGCTGCTCTTCATCAAGTTCAAATTGTCAATGACAAGCCTTATGAAGGTCCAATTTGTTTCATTTCAAGACAAATTAAACCTACTGAGGCCAGATATGGAGCTAGCCAAATGGAGTGCCTTTGCCTTGTTTGGGCTCTGGAAAAACTTCATGACTGTCTTGATGGTAGTGTGTTTGAAGTAATTACTGATTGTAATGCAGTTAAATCACTTCTTAACATGAAAACTCCAAACAGACACATGTTAAGATGGCAGATTGCTATACAGGAGTATAGAGGCAATATGACCATAGTACATAAAGCCGGAAATATTCATAAGAATGCTGATGGCTTGAGTAGATGGGCATTACCAAATACACCTGATAATCCTGCCTATGTTCCTACAAGTGCAGAACCTCAAATTCCAATTGAAGGAATTAATATCACAGATGTTGGAACAGAATTCTTTGAAGTTAGGGAAAGCTACAAGCAAGATAAGAATTGTCATATTCTTACTGCTCTACTTGACAAAGATTGTAAAGATGCAGCATTGGCTAACTCTCTGGATGACATTTGGAAAACATCTTATGATAATGGAAGATTCCATTTGTTTGATGGTATACTATATCATAGATCTAAACACACATGTGTCATGGTCCTATGTAGTAGAATGTTGATTAACACAATACTACTAGAATGCCATGATAACATTTATTCTGGACATCTGTCTGAAGACAGAACAATGGAAAGAATTAAGACATGTGCCTGGTGGCCATCTTGGAGAAAAGATGTCATTGAGTACTGTCATAGTTGTGATAGATGCCAGAAAGCCAATAAAGCTACTGGTAAAAGATTTGGTCTGATGATCCATATCCAAGAACCAAGTACCCCATGGGAAGTGTTTCACATGGATTGGGTAACTGCATTACCACCTGGAGGTGATAAGAGTTACAATGCATGTCTTGTTATTGTAGACAGATATAGCAAAACACCAATCTTTTTACCATGTCACAAAGATGACACAGCTATGTATACAGCTCTTTTGATCTGGAATAGAGTAATATCCCATACTGGTCTCTTTAAAAACATCATTAGTGACAGAGACCCAAAATTTACATCAGCCTTATGGACTAATTTACATAAGCTTTTGGGTACAAAATTATCATTCTCAACAGCATACCATCCACAAACAGATGGGTTAGCAGAAAGAATGATTCAAACCCTTGAGGACATGATCAGAAGATTTTGTGCTTATGGCCTGGAGTTTAAAGATTCTGATGGCTTTACCCACGATTGGTGTACTCTAATACCAGCATTGGAATTAGCCTAAAAGACCTCCATCCATGCTTCAACAGGCAAGACCCCTGCAATGTTAGAAAAAGGATGGAACCCCAAACTTCCAGTTGATACTTTGAAGAAAGATCTAGTTGATATTCATCCAACTGCTTCAAGCTTTAAATTGTTGCTTGATAAAGTGAGGCACCATGCAAATCAAAGCATGAATGATGCCTTTGAATATGCTAAGCAGAAATGGGATAAAAGTCATAAGACCCCAGAATTCAAAGTAGGGGACTTAATACTAGTTTCAACCTTGAACTTTAATAATATTAAAGGTCCAAAGAAATTGAAAGATTCCTTTGCAGGACCATTTATTATTAAAGCCCTTCATGGGACAAATGCAGTGCAATTAGAACTGTCAGGAGAACTGGGAAATAAACATCCAACATTCCCTGTCAGTCTGGTAAAGCATTACACTTCAAGTGACACGGAATCATTTCCTTTAAGAAATGAAACACCCTTAGAAGTACCCCCACTGGACCTAAGTGAGGAGAAAAAAGTACTGAAAGTCTTGAAAGAAAGAAGACTTAGGGGAAAAAATGAAAGAGAATACTTGGTCAGGTATAAAAATCCACAACATGAAGATGAGTGGATTGTAGAAAACAAAATACCTGATTCCCAAACGTTTCTCAGAAGATTCAGACATGAGAGAAGACCAATTGCTCAATAAAAAGTTTGAATTGTGTGCTTTACATACTTGAAAGTATAAGTAGAGAGGTTGGACAGTGGATTATACCCCCCCCAAATAACTTGGGGGTACACTACAAAAGAAAAATTGTGGTACAATTTTTTTTTGGTGGTAGGGAATGTGAGCCTGTGAGGTATGTATGACATACCCATAAGGCCACAAATGATTTTATAAACAGTTAATTTTGTCTTAAACAGACTTTTTAGTTGAATTTAAAATAAAAAATAATAAAAAATAAGTATAACTTTTTTTTGGATAAACAAAGTTATAAATATTATGTCATTTTTGGATTCTACACCAAAAATAACCTAGGGTACACCCATAGGGTGTTATACCCAAAACCACTTATTTTTTATGTTATTGGAACATTTAAGAATCTCACAGTACCAATGTAACTTTTTAACATTTTTTTAAAAATTGTTAAATTTAAGCTTAATTAAGCTTAAATTTAAAGTTGCATAAGGTTTATGCAAACTTACCAAAATTTTAGTTAAAATTGAGGTGTGGTGTATATTTACTGAATTGGCTAAGGATTTGTGATACAGAATGTAAATCCTGCGTGAGCTCAATTTAAAAGGGTTTAAGGCCATAGTATGGCTTTAAATAAATAAAAGGGCAAAATCCACGCAGAAAGGTGGGACAAAGGAAAAAGACCAAATAGAGCTGGGGTACCCAACTTTTTGGATCTGCAAGGATTCAATTAAGGTTGTCCACCTGTATTGGAGGATTTTCAACCTTATTTAAACTTTAAGATTAGACTTTGATCCAACCTTAAGGTTTAAACTGGTTTTATCCCAATTTGAACAGGAATTTCAAGCTGCCAAAGGGTAAATCCCAATATGCAGGCTTGAAATCAAGGTTTTAAGAACTGTCAGAGCTTAATTAAGCTTAAAAAACTTAAATAAGCTTAAAACTTTAAAGTTTCAAGCATTAAAACCTTATCAAAACTTAAGGTTTAGTGTGTTTTGCTATTTTACGTGGAAAAATAGCAAAAACTTCAAAGATTCATTAAAAATCCAATTCTTAATGGATTTGCTTGAAAATTTCACACAACTTAGAATTTAATATTATCAATATATAAATTAAATTTTAAGTATCTTTTATAAATAAATTTCCTGGGTAATTAGCCTGGAAATTTACTCTTTTAATTAAACTCAAAGAAATTTATGATTTCTTTAAAAATTAATTAAAAATTGAGTTTAAGAGATTTCTACTTGAAACTATATTTTTAAGTTGTTCATGTGATGAACTTTAATATAAATAAGCTTATTTATATTAAAAACTTAAAATAATTAGTTTAAATGAGGATTAAAGTTACATGGAGTTAAGAATAACACTGGTAACTTTAAATTGGAAGTAAAAATAAGTTGCCTTAAGCTAAGAACTTTATTTTTAAGCATGGTTTTTCAGTTTTGACCTGAGCACGCCCTCTACATCCATTATGAATCATGAGAGCTGCTCTGAAGACATAAAAAGAGTCTTTTCATCACTGTTTTTGTCCATCATTCATTATTAATCCAATCATATTAGAAATTTAAACAGGTAAAGTTTTATTAAATATAAAATCTTATTATTAAAAGTAATTCTTAAGTTATTTTTATTTTTTATTCAATAAAATTAAAGAATTGAAGTCATAGAATTTAGATTATTGTTCTAATCACCAATAGTATATTTTATTATATAAAATTATCATTTTAAATATCTTTTAAAATCCACAAATTCCTCTAAAAAACTCTTTAATCATAATTTATATTATAAAAAGTTGTTTTATCTTTAAATTTATTGATTTTTGACGTGTTTTTAACTTATAATTATTATTTAATATAATAACTGTTGTTGTTTGACTTATTATATTAAATAAATCTTATAAGTAAGTTTTCTCTAAAAATTCTATATTTTTTTGTCTAGTATTAGTTTTCTTTTATATATATAGAATTTTCTCTATAAGAATTATTTCTGGACAGTGTGTGTTTTAATTATTTTATAAATAATATTTATATTATTTCTAAGTGGTTAAATATTTATATTTTCCATGTGTAATTGTCTCATTAAGAGCTTTACACTTCTTATTGTTATAACTGTCAGTGACTATAACAATAATAGAATAATTATAATTTATTATAATTATTATATTTTTTTTATTATTATATTATTATAATAATAATTAAATTTATTTTTTTTATATATAATTATTTCTAATAATTATATTTAAATTTGTGGTTGTAATATTTTATTATATTATATTTTTCTACTGAGGACAGTCATAGTACTCTTGATATTGTTACTATTATCAAGAGTTTCATAGACAAACCTTACACAAAGCCTCCTTTTATCTTGTTCTGGGGTAGTGGGAGGATGTTTACCTCTGCACACGACAACAGAGTGAAACTTTTCACTACTGTGGGCTGGTTTGTGGTTCTATATACTCAATACAGGCTAGTATGGGGCTGAAATGTGGTTTTAGAACCACAAGTAGTCATTTTTGCCCTATACAGGGTGACAATTTTCACCAATGGAGTTTACAGGTGTATTCTGGTGCTCCTGAGGCGTCAGAAACTGTACAGAACCTGTATGAACCTCTGTATTTGACTTAATTATGAGGTATTGAAGTATAAATAAGCTTCTGCGTCTGTTTGACACCTCATAATCATACTTATGGGATAGCATCCCACTATAAGGCTGTATTGGCCAAACTGTGGGATTTTGACCTTAAAACAGCTATACCTTTGTCAGTTTCTGGGATATCAACCTCAAAATTGGTTCAGTGTGTAGCCCTGAATGTTTTCTACACAATGTTATGTCATTTGATATGGTTATCATCAATAATGGCAAAGTTATTCCATGTACAGGTTTTTTTGTACATATGTATGTTTTGGCCAAAAGCTGTATTGGGCTTGTTTGCCCCATAACGTTTGTTCTAGTTGAGATATGAGGAAATGGTTGACACCATCAGATAGCCCTGTTCTTTGCTGTTCCAAAAAGACCCAACTTTAGGTATCTCACACTGAAACTGTAGAAGTTAGATGAGAGGTGAATATTTTGTTCAACCTTATCTTGTCTGAATTTGACCATAACTTCAGTAATATTGGTGCTAGCCCAGTATGGCTGGTACCATTGGATAGCCCTGGCTTAGAGCTTCATTTTGCATACCCATTTGAGGGGGTTAAGCCTCTTACTCTGTATTTCAGATGAGAGGTGAAAATTAAGGTTTATGCTCAGCAGTAACTTTGAGAAGGAATAGCTTTGCTATTCTTTGTCCTATGGTGATGGGACTTAAATTTTCAGAAAGAGGTGAGTTTCCTCTTTCTTTTGGTACCCTTTGAGCTAATTTGGCTCAGCTGCATGTTTTGGTGGTATCTTGGCTATACCATTGATTTATGGTATATTGGCTGTCATGCTTGTGCTCTGGTTTTGAGTCACAGGCTGACAATAAGTCCATTACTAATTCAATACAAAAACCTTAAAAGGGCTGATTGCAATATATGGGCAGGTGTGGAGGTGGGAGAATATCTACCTGAAGGATCTTGAGTGGTAATTGGAGTTCCAGGCAAAGGATTAGGAAAAAGACCAAATATACATGCAACCAAAAAAACCACGAAAAAATGCTTTACCTTTGAAGCTGCAAAAGATTCCTGGGATCAATATGATGAAATTTTGAATGTTGAAGTGGAGCATATTGATAATGAGCCTCTCCATACTGAAAGCCCCCCCATACTCAATGAAACAATCCATGATGAAACCCCTTCTGCCTCCCCTCAAAATATTGCAGCTTTTCAAGAAAGGGAGACAATTAAACATGATACAATGTGACAGGATATGACTGATATAATGCCTGACCCTGAGCCAGAAGTGACATGCTCTGCTAATTTTCAAGGACTATTTTTATCCTGCATTGAAGAGTTTGGAGAAATTTTGAATTATCATTCCAATATTACTCAACAATCATGGAAAAGGGTGCTTGATAATATCAATAGTATTTACAAAAATTGATGGGACAATTTACCAACAATCAATGCTGATATATTCCTGCTCGTTGGTATTAAGGTGATCATTAATTGAGAGCTTAAAATGTTGGCCTGGCTTGAGGACCTTGAGATTGCAGGTGAGTCTTATCTTTGCGCATGATACATGATTATTGGCTGTTGACTTGTGATAAAAATTGCAATATATAGGGTTTCATTTTTTGAAGCCAGCAGAAACAGAAGTGTTTTTAATAATAACATTTGGGATCTCAAATTGATGAAGGAATCAGCAAAACCTCCAGATAATCTTCCAAAATCTGAACACTGCTTCTTCAAAATGGTTCAGAGCCTTCTTTACCCAGCCAATCCAATTAAACATTTATGGTAAAATGTTATGTTTGAATCCATTACTTAAGTCTCAAAAAATGTGGTTGCACCCACACCATATGTGGCACCAACATCAAATTTGACTGATCCTCTTTGTAAGGTGTGGATATGAAACTTTGATTAAAAATCAAGTACTTTTCCTGTCCTCAAAATTTGTATAAGGTAATAATCAATTAAAAATAGTAAGAAATATTGTTTTTAAGAGAAAACACGCCAATCTTATTGTTTATAACTTTATTAGTATAAAACAATAATATTGTAAAGATTTATTGTTTTACCAACAATAATAATTTATCCAAAAATACTCTACAAGAGATATTTAAGGCTACAAGAGAAATTGCTTCAAGAGCAATTTCAATTGGAATTAATTGAGCAAAGAACTGCAGGAAATTAATTAAATAACAAAGTCTTTAAAAAGAATATTAAAGAGAAAACACACCCAAAAGTGACCAGAGTGAATTTGGAAACAAAGTGATTAAGTTTACAGTGATGAAAATTCTTTAATTCACTTTTGGGGTGGTTCAGGGGTCAAAATGATTTTAAAAGTTACAAACAATTATTATAATTATTTTTTCACGTGGCTAAAAGGATTGAAATGATTTAAAATGGTGTTTGGAATCTCTTATTGATTGGTTTAACAATGTTTAAACTTATTATAAAAGGAAAAGATTCTAACATGAAGAGAAAAGTGGGGCAAAGAAGACATTCTTTTATAGCCATCAATTTTCTTACTTCAAAAGTAAAATTTACTCTTTTCAGTCGTGAAAATCAGTCTGACAACAGAAAAGCCAATTATGGCATCATTGAACCCTGGTTTAGACCAAAAAGGGCTGGTTTAAGCCATTTTTAGCCATTTTAGACCCTTAAATCAGCCATTACTATAGCAATACCTGGTCTAGAGCCTTCAAAACACATCAGAATGTGTGTAAGAGACGTAGGAACCAGTTGAAACTGTTTTGAATATGATTGTTTTATCTTAAGGGTAGTTTTACGCTCTTGGCAACAGCTAAAACTACCCCAGTTGGTATCAAAACCTCATCATCAATTGAGTCCACAGACCCTGTAACTCAATTCCAGGCCAAAAGTGAGTAACCTTTGCATGAATTTTGACACCACACGCCTGTCAGCAAGGAGTTTGGGGGTCTAGCTCCCCCTTAGAGCTGGAGTTCCTTTCCCCCCCCCCAAATTTAATCTTTCCAATTTATTTTTCCTTTAATTCCTCATCATGTATTATACTTATATCTTACATATGTAATTCAATTGAGTTGTACAGTTCAATCCAGCAATAATTGAAACCTCATATGTAAATCAGAGTTCACTTATGTAATACATGCACACATTTTGACATTTCAATTGAATTCAATTGAAAATACTTCAATTCCTCATAGCTTCTAAAATGTACACAACCCCTCAATTATAACACAATTTTTGGTGCTTAACACTACAAGTGATTTTAATTAAATTAAAATTTTGAGGATTTTCAATTTTCATACAAAAAATACTAAAAACTTAATTTAAGATTATTTAGAGTTGAGTTACAAATTTTTCACTCAGAGGTGACCCCACCTGATTTTTTATGAGGAATCCAATGGTGAAATAATTTTTATATGTTTATTTATTGGATAAAAAGTGATAATAATTTGATTTAAGTTTTTTCCAAATTTATTCATTTTTTTATAATTTTGTTAAAAATTCATTTTTACTTAATTTTTTCAAGTATAAATATAATTTTATAATTTCAAAATTTAATGTAATTTTATTTTTAAATGGTAATTAAATCTTTAATTTTGAATATAATTTTATATTTATATTTTCTTTTTATTATAATAATATAAGTAAATTTATGTTATTTATATTTATATGTTAATTCTGTATTTGTGGTCTTTTGGGTATATGTAATTACCTGTAAGGCTCACACTCTTTTACTCATACAGGGAGGGGTTGAATACCTTGCCTCCTGCTTGAGTAAATCAAAGACACATGCAACACAGCTTAGCATTGAAGTTGGCGGGGCTTACAATGAGATATTGACAATGCCGCACAAGAACCTGGAGGATCTAATGGATACAGTTATCCATTTGATTATTGCATACAACATGTTACATACACATAAAAAGGTTGAAGTCTATGGCATGAAAGGAAAACTCTCAAGCTCAAAAAAAAATGAGGCCATAAAATATCTTTTGACATGTCACAAGAATCTTGGAATAAATTGAATTTGCTATGGTATATTAGTGGCATTCTGTGTGGTGGGGGATTGTGGTTTGATGGTATGCTCAGATGACTGGAGAAAAAGCTCAGTGAAAGGGCCTTTATCACTAATTGAAATTTTCAGAAGACTTTCAGTGGGTAAAAATCTAGTAGAGACGGTGTGGCTACATAGTAATAAGTATATATGTAATTTACTGAATAAGAGTTTCTTCTCATCAGAGTATTTCAACCCCCCTGTACCTCTTAGATTTGAATTAGCACAATTCTTGGTATTAGACTTTGGTGATGCCTGGGTGGAGAAGCATGGCCTCGGTTCAAGTGATGAGGTCACATTGACTGTAGCCAGGTCAGCTAAAGTTACAACCAGGATTGACCCCTTTGGACTAGCTTTGTATCAGATAGATTGTAATTTAGTTTTGCAAAGTGATTTATGAATTTAATAATTGTGACCATCTACCCTACTACTTCCCGGATGCCTCAGTATGAATACCAATAATAACTACCTTTGTATGGAGGCATGCCTTGGTACACCATTGAAAATATAATGACAAGAAGCAAAATGAGTCAGGCAGCTGTGCCCACAATTAGCACATGGAGGGGCATTGCAGGAAGTGGTTTTTATCACTTGCCGCCAGCTAATACTAGGCCAAATGGCACTGGTTATTTTATGGAGGACTCGGATGATTGGGGTTTGCAGTGGAGTGCATATTGCATTCGCACATGCTTGCAATATTCCACATGCAATGAAGTATCCACTGCATTTTTCAGGTTCAGGTATTTGCAATTGCCACTTTGCAAAATTAAGATGTAATTTTTCATTTTTAGCCGCAATTAAAAAACATTGATTGACCAAAATCAAATTTAGTTGAAATTAATAATTCACACAAAAGTCAGTAATCTTTTGGTTTCATTCAATTTTCCGCTGCAAGCATGCCATTCACAAAAAAAGGAAAGGATCATAAAAGGGAACTCACAGGAAAGCATTGGGGTGAGGAAGGAAAGTGTGAGTGGCTTGCTTATTCTCAGCGTATATATATTGATATATATAAATGCTTCAGCATTTAGGTGGCACCCTCATTGGGCCCCATGGAAGAAAATTGGCTTTGGTAGGTTTAGATTAAGCCAATTTCATGTGGGCTCCAACCGGGAAGTCAAAGATGTGCGCCAAATAAAGCTCCTTGGGCATTGGGCACCATTCTGGACTCAAAAGGACTTAGCTTCACATGGCAGGAAGCCGTATCTGATATCTTGTCTGCTTCAACACAAAGTGATCCCTCAAACACTTGGGAATAGTGGGAAATCCCAAAAGACAAATGAGGCCAAAACAACCCAAAAGAAGAGATTTTTTCTTCCACTCGACCAACAGCACAAATATCAATTCCAGTATCAGCAAATATGACCCCAAGTGAAATTTGGAGGTTTGTAGATGCCAATCAGATCAAATGCATTCACTTTGGCCGCATTGCAATTTTATCTTCAACCAGATTACTGATTGCCCTTGTTGAATTCAAACCATTAAAAACAATGAGTGATGTGAGCCTTTGAGATATGATGACATATCAAAAAAGGTCACAAGAAATTTCTGTAATAACTATACTTATAACAATTAAATCAAATACTAGTAAAAATACCATAAGTAAGTACAAAATCTGAATTCACTCAGAATCTAATGAGTAAACATGTGAAATTAATTACACCAGTAGATTCCCCATGGTAAAATACACATGTCGCTTTTATGGAATATCTGAAAAGTCAATAAATACTGAAAAATAAGTAATAATACCTTAAAAAAGGTATAAAACCTTATTTAACTCAGAAACCAATGAAACAACATGTGAAATAAGATGGACCATTGGATCCTCCATAAAAGACCACACATAAAACAATTATAAAACTAATCTCTAAAGTCAATATTTAAGGAATTAAGCTTAATATATGCACTCTTTTGGTCAATGCATATATTCATGGTTTTGAGCTAATATCTCTTGAAATATACAAGATAGAGAGATAATCCAAAAATAAAGCCATCACCTAATTACTTTTAAACCAAAGATATGGGCTTTCTTTTTCAAGCTATAAACAAGGTTAAAACCTTGAATGGATTATTGCTTAAAATCAATGGAGCTGTTGACTACTTTATTATGATAGTGGTCCAAACTTATAGAATAGTAGACAGTCATATTCTACTAGTTCATGCGTGAATAATGATGTAATTTTTATTATAATATTCAAGGTATAACCGCTTGAAATCATGGTTTGAAGTTTAAAATATTGAATTTCAAAAGAAAAGATGTGTTACAAGGAAAATCATTAAAAATAGAGTTTTGATGATGTAATTGAATGCTCATGGAAGTTTAATAGGGACATGCCAAGCTATCAGAATCCACTGTCATAATGGCTTTAGAGTGTATAACTTCAAAGTTATTCATGATCAAATTTAAGTTTATATTTGATCATTGATGATCACTTACTGTAAGCTTATTTTAAGTTTAACAGCTATATAGGTGATGGAACTGGTGAATACTACTAGATTATGATCATTAATAAGAAAATACACAAATCTTAGGCTTCTGCCAAGCCTATGATGTCATCAAATTTAGAATTATAGGGATAACTCTAAATAATGGCATAATAATGAGATAAGATGGTTTGATCATGATGTAATCATCACTAAAACTGTGAGCCTTTGAGATATGACCACATACCCAATAAGGTCACAAGAGAGACTCAGAATAATTATACCTTTAAGATAATTATACTAAAATTACTTAGAATAATTATAAATTAAAAATAATTACTTCAAAAATACAAAAATACCATAAATTGGTACAAAAATTGGTTTAACTTAAAAACCAATGAATCAACATGTGAAATACATTATACCATTGGATTCCCCATGGTAAAATACACATATACCATTTTTATGGCATATCTGTAAAGTCAATATTTAATGAGTTATAAGGAATAATACCTTATAAAAGCCATAAATCCTCATTTATTTCAAGAACCAATGAAACAACATGTAAAATAAACTGTACCATTGGATTCCCCATGAAACTCCACACATAAAACAATTAATGAGCTAATTTCCAAAGTTAATACTTAAGGAATTAACCTGAATATATGCACTTTTTTGGTCAACGCATATATTCAAGGATCATAGCTAATATCTCTTAAACTATAAAAGATAGGGTGATGAACCAAAAATAAAGTTACCACGTAATTACTGTAAGAACACAGATATGAATTTTATTCTACAATTTATAAACAAGATTAAAACCTATAATGAAATATTGATAAAAATCAACAGAGCTGTTGACCACTTTGTTGCGAAAGTGGTCCAAACTTAAAATAAAGTACACAGTTGGATTCTACTAGTTCATTCGTGAATAATGATGTAATTTTTATTATTAAATTTAGGGTATAACCCCCTGAAATCATGATTTGAAGTTTAAAATATTGAATTTTGACAGAAAAGATGAGTTACAAGAAAAATCATCAAAATTAGAGTTTTGATGATGTAATGAAAAGCTCTTGGCAGCATAATACGGTTATGTCTGGCTATCAGAATTCACTCTCTGAATTGCTGTAGCGTGTAGAACTTAAAAGTTATTAAAGATCAAATTTTGAGCTTAAATTGAGCAGTTATGATCACCTACTGTAACCTTAAATTAAGTTTAACAGTCAAATGAGTGATAAAATTGGTGAATACTATTATTTTATGATTAAAACTAATAAAATCCACGAAATTTGGGGTTCTGCCAAGCCTCTGATGTCATCAACGTTAGAGTGATAACTCTAAATAATGGTGTAATAATGATGCAATATGGTTTGATCATGATGTAATCATTTCCAAACCTTAAAATATTGATCAATTCCAGTGGATATGATCAGTACACGTCTACTAGAAGCCTTCTGGAATCTAGGAGGGAGGTATTTACTATAAATAGAGCTCTTTTTACTCTATTTTCCCCTCAGACACATCAAAAACATTAAATCAATTAAATCAAAGGTAATTTCTTTATTCTTTACATATAAAAACTATTATATTATTAAAGACCAAAGACCACCTTGTTATAATCATCTATTTTGACGTGATTAAATCATTTATTTAATTGTTTTTGCTAAAAATCTCTCTAAAAACTCATTTCCACCTAAAAATCAAGAATATTAGTAATTTTTCTTTATTTTTATTGTAAATACAATTTGAAAAGGTTGTATTTATATTTTTTGGCATAAAATATTACAAAATTATTATATTAAGTGTTAAAAGTAGGTTATTTTCTCTTATTATAATAATTTTCTCTTTATTATTACTTTAACAATTCTTTAATTAATATAAATAGTATTTATATTAATTCATAGCTTTAATATTGGTAATATTATTGTTATTAATTGTTTTTTATTAATAAAAAACAATTTTTTACGCCTTTATTATTTGTTTGTAACAATAATAAAGTGCTTTTAAATATATTAATTTATTTTATTATATTATATTTTATAATATAAATTATATTATTATATCTTATTAATAATATAATTATTTTTACGCCATAATTATAATAATTCTTTATTATTATAATTATTTTTTATCTTGATTATTTCATTCATAAGGACATTCATAGTACAATAAGTAAAATATTAGTAATTTTTACTTATTGTTTCATAGTCAAACCTTCCAAAACCTTAGAGTACTAATATTTTCTAGTAGATACCACCAGTAAACGTCTACTAGAAGCCTACTGGACTCTAGAAGGGAGGTATTCACTATAAATAGAGCTCTTTTTACTCTATTTTCCCCTCAGGCGCCTCAATAAATCAAAACAATTAAATCAAAAGATCAAATCTTTATTCTTTATATTTGAAGCTTTTATATGATTAAAGACCAAAGGTAATATTAATTATGATCATCTTTTTTGACGTGTTTACTTCAATTGTTCTACTATTTTGCTATATTTCTCTTAAAAAATCTCAAATCCACGTGAAATCAAGAAAATTTGTAATTTCACTTATTTTGAATTGTAAATACAATTTATATTATTTGGCATAAAGGTATTCAAAATTATTAGGGCTGTTTTTGGCACTGGTTTGGGTGGTGGAGGGTTGTTTTTCCTCCATTCTAGTGTCAAAAGCATCATGTTTTTCTTCTCCATAAATGGATGCCATCCATTGAGCAATTTGCAAGTATTGGGATGGCCCAGGAATTTTCTCACTTTCAGGTAAGAATTCATGCAATTCTTCCAAAGGTCTGCAAGGATCTGGTACTTTTTGAACTGGAGTGCATTGTTGTATGCACTGTGGCTGGCTTTGTATATGTCCACAGAGGCTTGTTGTGGCAGTGTCAGCTCTATTTGAAGGTAAAATGGTATTATCAGCTTCAGAATAACCCATTTTAGTTGTTTGGAAGTCATCAACTGACCCTTTTCCTTCTGTACCTGATTGGCCTCTGCCATAATCACGTCTATTACCTTTGTGGGAGCTGCTTGAGGGGTTATAGCTGGCTCCCGACCTGGTTGAAGGCATAATTATGGTTAAAAAGGCTTAAAATAGTAATTTTACATCAAAAAACTTACTATTGGCCAAATCTTTGGTTTTCTGAAGAGTATTACTTATTTCCAAGTTGACTAATTCAGAAGAAATTGGCTCTGGTTGAATATTCTGAGTCACAATAATAGTACTATTATGATCAGAATTAACAGTACTGGCAGGAATAATTCTGGTTACTGTTGGGGCTGTTTCAATGTTTTCTTGTCTTACCACGTTTTCAGACACTAAAATTAATGAAAAAGCCAATCAATTAAGTAAAAAAAAAGGTTATTTCAAAAAAGAAATAAAAATATAAGCCTCACTTATAATATGAAAAAAAAATTAATTTTTATTGATTTTTTGAATTATAAGTATTTTTTATATGTTTTTAAATTTTTCAGTAAAAGAAAAAAGATTTGAAAAGAGGCAAAAAATATGTCACAGGTAAAATATCATGGCTGGGCCCCCAAATGTAAGGTGTGGATATGAAACTTTTGATTAAAAATCAAGTACTTTTCCTGTCCGCAAAACTTGTATAAGGTAATAATCAATTAAAAATAGTAATAAATATCATTTTTAAGAGAGAACACACCAATTTTATTTTTTATAACTTTATTAGTATGAAACAATAATATTATAAAGATTTATTGTTTTACCAAAAATAAAAATTTATCCAAAAAATACTCTACAAGAGATATTTTAAGGCTACAAAAGAAATTGCTTCAAGAGCAATTTCAATTGGAATTAATTGAGCAAGGAGCTGCAAGCAATTAATTAAAGAACAAAGTCTTTAAAAAGAATATTAAAGAGAAAACACACCCAAAAGTGACCAGAGTGAATTTGGAAACAAAGTGACAAAGTTTACAGTGATGAAAGATGCTTTAATTCACTTTTGGGGTGGTTCAGGGGTAAAAATGATTATAAAAGTTACAAACAAAGACTATAATGATTTTTTTCACGTGGTTAAAAGGTTTAAAATGACTTAAGGAAGGTGGTTGGAATCTTTTATTGATTGGTTTAACAATGTTTAAACTAATTATAAAAGGAAAAGATTCTAACATGCAGAGAAAAGTGGGGCAAAAAAGACATTCTTTTATAGCCATCAATTTTCTTACTCCAAAAGTAAGATTTACTTTTTTCAATCTTGAAAAACATTCTGAAAACATAAAAGCCAATTATGGCATCATTGAACCCTGTTTTAGACCAACAAAGGGCTGGTTTAAGCCATTTTTAGCCATTTTATACCCTTAAATCAGCCATTACTATAGCAATACCTGGTCTAGAGCCTTCAAAACACATCAGAATGTGTGTAAGAGACGTAGGAACCAGTTGAAACTTTTTTTACTATGAGTGTTTTATCTTAAGGGTAGTTTTACCCTCTTGGAAACAGCTAAAACTACCCCAGTTGGTATCAAAACCTCATCATCAATTGAGTCCACAGACCCTGTAGCTCAATTCCAGGCCAAAAGCAATGAACTTTTGCGTGAATTATGACACCACATGCTTTTCAGCAAGGAATTTGGGGGTCTAGCTCCCCCTTAGAGCTGGATTTTGTTTTCCTCCCCAAATTTATTTTTCCTTTAATTCCTCATCATGTATTATACTTATAATTTACATATGTAATTCAATTGAATTGTACAGTACAATACAGTCATAATTGATACCTCATATGTAAATCACAGTTCACTTATTTAATACACGCGCACATTTTGACATTTCAATTCAATTCAATTGAAAATACTTCAATTCCTCATAACTTCTAAACTAAACACAACACCTCAATTTTAACACAAAAATTGATGGTTAAAACCACATGTGGTGTGAATTAAATTAAAGTTTTGAGGGTTTTCAACTTTTGTCTTGAAAATACTAAAAACCTAATTTAAGCTTATTTAGAGTTGAGTTACAAGAATTTCACTCAGAGGTGACCCCACCTGATTTTTTATGAGGAATCCAATGGTGAAATAATTTTTATATTTTTATTTATTGGATAAAAAGTTATAATAGTTTTTATTGAACTTTTTTCCAAATCTATTTATTTATTTACAATTTTGTTATAATTTCATGTTTACTTAATTTTTTCAAGTATAAATGTAATTTTATAATTCCAAAATTTAATGTAATTTTATTTTTAAATTGTAATTAAATTTTTTATTTGGAATATAATTTTATATTTTCATTTTTATTTTTATTTTAATAATATAAATAAATTTATTTTATTTATATTTATATGTTAATTTTGTATTTGTGGTCTTTTGGGTATATGAAATTACCTCTAAGGCTCACAAGAATACCTCTAAAGGTGCATACCAGGAGTTTAACTTACTTTTGGTAATTTCTCCCCCCACCAAGCACCATAATTGAGCAAGCTCTTGAAGAATTGGGTCCTGGCTTGTCAGGATATAAAGAATGGAAATCCTTGAGAAGTTCAGGGCAATTCCTGAGGTTTTTGGCTGGTTCCCAAGTGGATCTTTCTGGGTCTTTACTGAAACCTTTGCATCTCATCAAGTACCATAATTTTCCTCTCTTTAACTTGGAATCCTGAATTTGAGAGACTTCTCATTCCTCTTCTTCTTCAATGATGATTGGAGGAGGAGGCTCCTGATGCTGATTTGGGATTGTTGGTGTCTTGACTGGTTCAAGGAGGGAAATATGGAAGATTGGGTGGATGGACTTCCATTGAGATAGGAGCTTGAGAAGGTAGGCATGAGTGCTGACTTTCTTCAGGATTTGAAAAGGACCCAACCATCTTTCAGATAGTTTTTTGGTGGGTCTAGTTGACTTTATACTCTTGGAGGAAAGCCATACCAGGTCATCAGGATTGAAAACAGGTGGACTTGCTCTACCTTTATCTGCATACCTCTTAAGCCTGTTTCTGGCAGCTTCAAGTTGTCTCTTGACATCTTGCTGTACTGATTGTATTTTTGTTGATAAATTTACAGCAGGAGTATCTTGCATGATGTGATCTGTGTCAAATTGTTGATCTCTTCCATAAAAAGTAAAAACCAGTGATTGTTTTGTTGAAGAGTTATCAGAATTATTGTAGGGAAATTCAGCCAGAGGGAGCCAGGTGTTCCAATCATCTTGATGATAACTGACATACATTCAAAGGTACTGTTCTATTATGTGACTTACCCTCTCTGTCTGTCCATCAGTTTCTGGATGGTAAGCAGTTGACAGATATCTTGAAATCTCAAGATGCTGAAAAAGATTGGTCTAAAAGGAAGCAACAAAGAGCAAAAATCTATCACTAACAATTCTTGAAGGAAGGTCATGCTTTGAAAAGATATTCTTGATGAATAAATGGGCCAAATCCAGTGAGGTTATTGAAGACATTGTTGGAATAAAAACTTCCATTTTCGAGAATCTGTCCACTATGACAAGAATTGAGTCAAAAGAATTGGACAGTGGCAATGGAGTGATAAAATCCATTGAAAGACAAATCCAAGGACCATCTGGAATTTCAAGAGGTTCGAGGAGGCCAAAGTTCTAGTGATTAATATTTTTGTTTCTTGAGCACTGTTGACAGGATGATACATAATCCTTGATAAATTGAGTCATTCTGTACCAGTGGAAATACCACTTGACAAGCTTGAGAGTCTTCTCTTATCCAGGGTGTCCAGCTAGAGGAGAGTCATGATGCTTTTGAAGAATGCTTAGTTTAATTGTGGTGTCATTTGGGACCACCACCCAATATTTGAATAACAGAAGTTGGGAAGAGGAATCAAGAGAGTAATCTTGAGCAGATTTACCTTTCCCCAATTCTTGAATTATACTTCTGTACTGAGGATCCTGCCATAATTTTTTCTGAATTGATTCAATCAAATTTGAAAAACATTCCCCCTTTACTGCAGAAAATCTTGAGGGTTGAACTTCATCTTACTTATGAGTTGCTGAAAGCTCATTTGATTCTTTCTGATTAAATCCTCCCCCCTCTGCGGATAGATGTTGTCCCGATGTGATAAGACATCCAGAAGAGTAGCTAGGCGGCCAGGGCTTTAAGTGATAGAAAAGTGAAATTCAGAAAGGAACTCAGTCCAGCAGGCTTTAAAGAGAGCAAGAACCTTTGAAGACATGAAGTATTGCAAGGAAGAGTGATTGTTGAGAACTTCAAAAGGGGAAGATATAGAGAGAATAAAAGACCTCCAGGGCTTGAGAGCCCAGACTATTCCAAGGAGTTCCTTTTCATGAATCTCATAGTTGAACTCTGCTGGAATAAGCTTGCGGCTATCAAATGCAATGGGATGTTTTCCTGAGTCAGAAGCCTGACTCAGTACAGCACCCAAGGCATAATCAGATGCATCGGTCTTCACAGTGGTGGGTAGAGAAGCATTGGAGCTGTGATAAAGGCCTCTTTGAGCTGATGAAACTGACAAGGGGCTTCCTCATTGAGGGGAAACAGGAATTTTTCTTGAGGAAACTCGTGAGTGAACCTATCTTCTTTGAATAATTCTTTATGAAACTGTGGTAGAAATTGGCAAAGCCAAGGAAGGATTGAAGAGCCTTCAGGTTTCTTGGAGGTGGCCAATTGAGAATTTTCTGGACTTTTGTTTGGTCCATCTTGAGGCCTTCAGAAGAAACAATATAACCTAGATATTCTACACTAGAAACATGGAATAGGCACTTGGAGGCCTCAGCAAAGAGGATATTGGCTCTTAGTCTGGAAACGACAGTGGACACATGAGTGACATATTCTTCCTCAGATTTGGAAAAGACCATAATTTCATCCAAATAAACCACAACATAAACATCAAGAAGATCATTGAAAATATTATTGACAAGATTTTGAAAAGAGGCAGGAGCATTGGTGAGTCTAAATGGCATGACCAAATACTCATAGCTTCTGTATTTAGTTTTGAAAGCTGTCAAGTGTTCATCACCCTCCTTGATTCTGAGCAGGTTATATGCACCATGCAAATCAATCTTGGAGAAGATAGAAGAACCATTAAAGACAGTAAGAAGCTCATTTATAGGAGGAACAGGATACTTATTCTTCCTAGTAGCAGAATTGAGTCTGTGGTAATCAACACACAAATGGAGGCCGCCATCCTTCTTTTTAACAAAAAGAACAGGTGCTCCTGTTGAAGAGGAGCTTGACCAGATGAAACCTTTCTCTACATTCTCTGAAATTTAGGCCTTGATTGTATCTGAATCTTGGTTTCATAATGAGTAGATTACTCCAACTGGAGGTAGAGACACCTCCAGTTTGATATGATGATCACAGGCGCTGTGAGGAGGAATTTTCTCTGATTTCACCTTGGAGAATACATCCAAGTAATGGTTATAAACAGAAGGAACAACCTTCATCATGGTTTCTACTTCTTCTGGCTCTTCCTCTTCATCCCATAACTCCTCCAGGGAGGTCCATATTCCCAATGAAGAGATGAAGTGAAGACACAGAATTATCTTCTCCAACATCTTGAATATCCTCTAAGACTTCATCTCTAGAAGACAGTAATGACATACAGGAACTAAGGGAAGGAATATTGACAGAAGATAGAAATGATGGTGTTCTAGAATCACCAACCAGAGCTGCACATGATTTGGAAGAGGAAAGGTCATTACTGAAAGATTTGAAGGATCATAATAGTCCTTATGATCAGCATTAAAGGTGATCAGCCCTTGCCTCCAATCAATAAATGGATTGAAATGATGAAGAAAGTCAAAGCCCAATATGAGGTCTTCTCCTTTGGGAGTATCAATGACTAAAAAGTCCCATTCAAAGCTTGGGAATGAAGGAAGCTCAACCATATATTTGTTATGGTGAGTCACAAAGAAGGAAGGGGACTAAGAGGAGTCCAAAATGATAAGAGTAATCTTCTCTGGAAGTTCTGACATAGTCAAAGAGTACTTGTGAACAAACTGCTTTGCAATCAATTGTTAGTAGCATCAGAATCAATGGGAATACTGTAAAAAACATCAGAAAGAGAATACAAAACAATAAATTTAAGAGGATTCTTGACACCAATATTCAGAATGCACAATTGTGCTCTGGATGGAAAACAGTGAGGACCATTGAACACAACATGATCTTCACTCAGGCTTTTCACTGGCTGGGAAATTGGCCTGACAGTTGGGTAAGCTTTTTTTGAGGCCTTTTGAAACAGGACTAAAGACTATGACTCCCACAACAATAGGTACATAGACCCTCCTTTATTCTTCTTTCTTTTTCAGAATTCATCAACTTGAAATCTTTATTTAACAAAGAAGAATGGGCCTTTTCCCTCTTCTGAAAATTCTTCCTCTTTTGACTTGAGCTTGAAGAATTTTGAGGATGAGAAGAATGTGACTTTGAGGCTTAAGGCTTCTTCTCTTGATGATGATTATTCTCTTTTTGCCTCTCATGGTACCTGGTATCAGGTTCCAGGGTAATATCCATTAAGTCTTGAAGAGAGTCAATTCTAGAAGGATGGGAGGCCAACTGATCCAAAATCCTGGATGGAAATCCCTTCCTGAAATTATGGATGAGAGGCCTTTCACCCTAATCCCCAATTCCTGATACTAAACTTCTGAAATCAGCAATATATAATGATACATGCCCACCTTCTTTCATTCTTAAAGAATCCAATTCTGCTTCAGCTTTTTGGACTTCATTTGGTCTTCAAATAAGGTTAAGAGTTGAGATTCTAATAATTTCCATGAGCTGAGAACGTAATTTGGATCTTGATTGGTGAGATTTGAGAGATAAGGCTCAATCCATTTTGCCACCCTTCCAATGAGAAATGAGGTGGCATAAAGAATTTTCTTTCTGTCTTGAGAGAAATTTCTCAGCTCATTATGAAATATCAATTGACAAGACTGAATGAAATTTCTAACTTTCAAGGGTTGAGTCCCATCAAAGCATTCTGGTCCCTTCATAGATGTAGTCTTAAAGGCTGGTGGTTTTGATGCTTCAGAAGATGAAGCTGCTTGAAGCTTGGCCATAATTTTAGTCATTTGCTGCATTGTGGCCAATAAGGATGGTTCAGACTGATATGAGACAGGATGATCAGACTGGGATAGAGTTGGCCCACCAGTACCTTGTTATGCCCTCACAGGAGCAGGAACACCCTCAGTACCATCAGACTCTTCCTCTTCCACAGAATTCTCCTCCTCCTCTTCACCATCTTCACCAGGACCTTTGAAAGTGGTCCTTGAAAGTCTTTGAGATCCATCAACTACTCCTGAGAAAGAATTCGATCCTCTTGGCCCTCTTCCTTCCTGGATGGATGGGGATGCTCCTCCCATAATGGGCCCTCAGTTGAGGAACTGCTGGGGTGCTGTCAAGAGGAGCTTCTGGAATTGGAGTAAGAACAGCTTGAGCTCTGGCCTGAGATCTGGTCTGTCTTGCAGGAGGGGAATGTTGAATAGGCGTTATTCCAGAATCAAACAATTAAAATAAATGAATAAAATCAAAATTGAAAGTGAAAAGCTTGAGGCAAATCAACTGGAAAACTTGAAGTAAAAATCACAAAATCAGAGTCAATGTCTTGAAGAAAAATCAATGAATCAAGATGAAATCTTGAGGTAATCAATCAATCAATATGTCAAAATGAATTCTTCAAGTCAATAAACTAATATTTCAAATCAATAAAAATAAAAATCTTGCAAAATCAATCAATCAATCAATCAAATGAATTCTTCAGGAAAATCAGTTTTATTTCAACAATTCTTGATGTGAAAAATCTGCAAAATCAATGAAATCTTGAGGTCAATCAATTTTCTTGAGGTCAATATCAATTACTTCAAATCAATAAATCAAATTAAAATGAAATGAGTTCTTCTTAAAAAGTCAAAATTCTTGAAGAATGAATCAAATATGAATCTTGATATGAAGAATGTGTCTGAATAATTTGATGAGAAATTTTAAAATCAAATTAATTTTAAGATTACACCTGAATTATGAATGAGCTAAAATTTGTTGATTGGAGGCAAAATTTAAAAGAGAAAAGAAAAATAAAATGGGTCAGCTTTCAATTTTCAAGAATGAAGAATGAATGAGAGAAAACTGAGAAGTGACAATAAATCATAAAGCTCATAAGCATTAAAGAGTCATAATTTTGATGAAATTAATGGATTAAATTATGAAGAAAGAATGAAAGGAATGAAAAGAAATTATGAGTTAATTAATATAATGTCACAGGAGCTCTTATGGAAGCAAGAGTGGCCTGGCACTCAGGAATCTAGAGCTCACTTGGAGGTTCCAAAAGAATAAAGAAATGAAAAGGAATATATTTCTTTAAAGGGAATTAAGAGTAAATACAAGTGTGCCAAAAGATAAAAGAAAAGGAAGCCAATGGCCAAGATAATAAGAAATCCAAAAGCCAAAGAGCCAACCAAATGGATCCTCAATTCCCTGTTTCAACCTGCCAAAAGAAAATGGAATTAGTAAAGGATATGACCTCCAATATCCACTGGAAGGCAAAGAAGAAAAGGTGCAAATGACTGACTTAAGATTATCAGTATTTACTTTAATAAAAGAAAAGAAAATAAGGATAATAATAAATCCAATATATTAATTAACTGGGGAAAAAGTCCTCAGTGAAGAAAAGGTGGCCAGTATATGTGAAAAGTTAAAAGACTGATCCTGGAGGGTGGATCCTGGGCTGTATTGACTGTTCTTGCTCAATAAAGATCTGGCCATATTAAAAATTGAACTGTGTGATGGAATTCCCACAGTGGAATATGAATTGGCCCAACAAGGGCCAAGGACATACAGCTTGCTTGAATACAACCTGTATGGACCAATTGAGTTGTTCAAGGAATACTGAAGTACTTGATGACTTGAAAACTGATTGAATTCTTGATAACCTGTTGAAATTGCCTTTGGAAGAATCCTGAAAGAAAGTAAAACCCAACTCCTTCAGGACCGGGTGGTTGGTGTCCTTGAATGGTCTTCTGGTAGCCACCAGGGATTGCAAGACTGAATGGCTCAGAGGTCTTCCTTTGAAATGGGTGATGGATTTGAGGACTGGAGTTGGAATGACATAATTTGGTCCTGAAAACATCACCATTGGATTTCTGAGGAAAAATGGTACACAATGTAATATAATACCATATATGTACCATGCTTGGTTCCCGCATAATGAGTCCAATTTGCGTTGAAGTTGGGGGTTTCCCTGATATTGAGGGTGTCACAGCCAAGGAGGCAGGGGCATTACCAATCATCTTCAACAATAATTACTTCATTGATACCCTTCAAAACCCAATCAGTAACAATCATTATTTCATTGATACCCTTCAAAACCCAATCAGCAAGGGGGTTTCATTCAACATTCTCCAAATACAGTTTTCAGACCTCAATACAGTTTCATACAGGCAAGACCCAAATACAGGATTAACCAAATACAGGCATTTCATCAATACAGGCGCAAATACCTGTATTGACTGTATAACCTGTATTGGATTCACCAATACAGGATTCAATCCCACATCCAGCTTCTTCCAGCATACAGGCCAGTATCTCAACACTCAAACTCCAAGGCTGGTATTTCTCACATATACCAGCCCCTCTTCATCCGCCTGGGGGTTTTTCCCCCAGTTAATTAAAATATTGGATTTATTAATTAATATTATTTTATTTCTCATTAAGAAATATTATTTTATTATTTATTAAGTTAGTCTTTGCCTTCCCTCACCTGTTCAGTAGAGTCCTGGCGGCCATATCCTTTATTAATCCTTTTCTCTTTTCTGAACAGGTTGAAACAGTGGTACAGGATTATTTGTGGTTGGCTCTTTATTATTGCTTTTGTTTTCCTCTCATATCTTTTAATTCTTATTATTTTATGACTAGGAAATTATTATCTTATTTCATTACTCTTATCTTTTGAGTATTCCTTCTGAGCCCTCCATAAGTAAGTCTGTTCACTGAGTGCCAGGCCCTCTTCAATTTAGAAGAGCCCCTGTAACATTATTTTACTTAACTCATAATTGCTTCTTTTTCTTTCATTCATTTTATTCATTTCTCTCATTCTTCAATTATGATATTTTCATGATTTTTATGATTTCATTATCTCTCATCAATTTTCATCTCATTCATTTCACTCAAATGAAAATTGATTCTCTTTCTCATTTAAAATATTCTGCTGACCATTTCACTTTATTCTTTATCATTCTCATTTCTCTTTTTTGTCTGAATTCAGGTTTTTATCAGGTCATTTGAGTGGAATTATTTGGGTTAATTGATTCATCATTCAGGGATTTTATTGATTTGGGGTATTCAGTGATTTTGATTTTGAAATTTCACAAGATTATTGATTGATTGATTGATTCCTCAAGACATTGATTTCACCTCAAGATTTTGAATTGACTTTGATTTATTTGATTTGATTGACTTGATTTGATTCCTCAAGATAGCTGATTTATCCTCAAGATTTGATTTAATTGATTGATTTGAATTTGATTCCTCAATAAAATTGAATTGACTTTTGAAGATATTGATTGAATTCCTGAAGACTTAATTGATTTGATTTTGAAGTGACTTGATTTGCTTTATTTGACTTATTGATTGAAATTGATTATTCATAAGAATTTGACTTTGTCATATTCACTCTTCAAGATTTATTCATATTGATTCACTTCAAGACTATTGATTGATTTCTCAGGTTCATCAAGATTCTCATTTTATTGTTTTGGTCAAGCCTTATTTTATTCAAAGTATCATCAGGTTTTTATTCATTCTTCTTTCATGATGCCAGTTCAGCATAGCCCACCAGCCAAGAATACAAGATCCCAGAGACATCAAGCTGTTCTCACTCCTACACCAAGGGCTCCTCTTGACTGCAAACCATCAGTTCATCAACTGAGTGCAAATTTGGACAGAGGACCACCGATGGAAGGAGCAGCACCCTGCGGAAGAGGAGGTGTGAAGTCTAGAAGATCAAGATCATTCTCTGGACTATTGGGTGGTTATCCTGGTGTTTCTCAAGGGCCTAGAAGTAGATTGGGGGAAGCTGAAGATGAGGAGGGGGAGGAGTCTGTGGAAGAGGAAGAATCTGAGGAGACTGAAGTGGCAGCTGCCTTGGCAGGTGCTCCTGAAGCTCCTGAGGCTCCAAATCTAGCTCTTTCTAATCAACCTTCTGTCTCTCAAGCTGAACCAAATTTCCTCAAGATGATGGAGCAAATGACTCAGTTTATGGGACAACTCACTCAAGCAGTTGCCCCAAGGGACACTTCAAAAGTTCCTGCATTCAAGACTCCATCAATGAAGGCACCTTATTCTTTTGATGGTACTAAAGCTTATAAATTGAGAGGATTTATTCAATCTTGTCAATTAATATTCCATAATGACCCAGCAAACTTCTTCTCTGACAGGAAGAAGGTCTTATACTCAACTTCTTTTCTTACTGGTAGAGCTTGCAAATGGATTGAACCTTACCTCTCAAATATCTCCAATGAAGACCCATCTTATCTCCTCAATAACTGGCAGTTATTTGAAACCCAGTTATTCACTCTTTTTGGTGATCCCAATTAAGTCAGAAAAGCTGAACAAGAGTTGGACAATTTGAGGATGAGGGAAAGTGGTCAAGTTTCCTTGTACATAGCTGATTTCAGAAGTCTAATGTCAAGAATTGGAGACTGGGGGGAAAGGTTCTATATTTATGTGTATAGGAGAGCCTTGGCATCAAGATTGTTGGACCAATTGGCTTCTCACCCTGGAACTTTTGATAGTCTTCCAGAACTCATGGATATCACCTTGGAATTAGATACCAGGTACCATGAGAGGCAGAAGGAAAAGGGCAGTCATCAAGAGAAGAATCCTCCAATCAGTGGATCCAACTCCTCCAAGCCCCCTCAAAGTTCATCATCAAAGAAGCCTTATCACAAGAAGAATAAGAAGGGGAAGAATTTTCAAGTGTCCAAAGACAAGCCTCATGCTGCTCTCCTCAATAAGGACAACAGATTAATTGGTTCTGAAAAGGAGAGGAGGATTAAAGAAGGCTTGTGCAATTATTGTGGTGGAAAGCACCCATTTGAAAAATGCTTCAAGAGGCCTGAGAATAGGCAAGTGTCATCAAAAGGCTTCCCTAGCAAGCAGGGACAAGCCTGAGTGGGAATCATGATGTGTTCAATGGTTCTCACTTATTTCCTTCAAGAGCAAAATTGTGCACTCTGAATACTAGTGTCAAGAAATCTTTAAAATTTCTTATTTTCTCTTCTGTCTCTGATATTTTTTAGAGTAGTCTCATTGATTCTGGTGCTAAAAACTCCTTTATTGCAAAGAATTTTGTTCTCAAGTAATCATTGACCATGTCAGAGCTCCCTGAAAAGATTCCTCTTTTCATCCTGGATTCCAGTGAATCCACTTCCTTGTTCATCACCCATTATACCAAGTGGGTTGTTGATTTACCTTCCTTCCCAAGCTTTGAATGGGATTTCTTTATCATATATTCACCCAAGGGAGAAGACCTAATATTGGGCTATGATTTTCTTTACCAATTTAATCCCATTATTGATTGGAAAAATGGATTGATCACCTATGATTCTAGTCATAAGGATTCTAGTGGTATTATTTCTTCTACTAGTAATGACTTTTCCACTGCTGTCAACAGTGTTGCTCTGGTTGGTGAACTTAAGACACCTTCCTTTCCTCCTTCTGTCCATAACCCCTCCATTTTCCCCTCTCAGTCATTACTTCCATTAAGAGATGAAGTCTTCAAAGAGATAAAAGATGTTGGAGAAGATGTTGCTATATCTTCACTTCATCTCTTTCAAGGGGATATGGACCTTTCTCCTTTATCTTTTCATGCCTCCCTGGAGGAGCAGTGGGATGAGGAGGAAGATCCATAAGAGATTGAAACTGTGTTGAAGGTAGTCCCTCCTGTTTATCACAAATATTTGGATGTATTCTCCAAAGTGAAAGCAGAGAAACTTCCTCCAAACCGTGCCTGTGATCATCATATCAAACTGGAGGGTCTTCTACCTCCAGTTGGTGTTATCTACTCTTTATCAAAGAATGGGTCAGAAACACTGCGGGCCTACATTTCAGAGAATGTAGAGAAAGGTTTCATCAGACCAAGCTCTGCCTCAACAGGAGCACCTGTCCTTTTTGTTAAGAAAAAGGATGGTGGTCTTTGTTTGTGTGTTGACTACCGCAAACTTAATGCTGTCACTAGGAAGAACAGGTATCCTGTTCCTCCAATGAATCAGCTTCTTACCGTCTTTAACGGTGCTACTATCTTCTCCAAGATAGATCTGCGTGGTGCTTATAATCTCCTGGCCATCACCTGAAACAACATAGCCCAAGTATTCCACACTTGAGGCATGGAATACACACTTGGAGGCTTTAGCAAACAAATTATTGTCTCTCAGTCTTTGGAGAACAGAGCAGTGGGATGAGGAGGAATCACTAGAAGAAATTGAAACTGTGTTGAAGGTAGTCCCTCCTGTTTATCACAAATATCTGGATGTATTCTCCAAGGTGAAAGCAGAGAAACTTCCTCTACACCGTTCCTGTGATCACCATATTGAATTGGAGGGTCTTCTACCTCCAATTGGTGTTATCTACTCCTTATCAAATCAAGAGTCAGAAACACTACGGGCCTACATTTCAGAAAATGCAGAGAAAGGTTTCGTTAGACCAAGCTCCTCTTCAACAGGAGCACCTGTCCTTTTTGTTAAGAAAAAGGATGGAGGTCTTTGTTCGTGTGTTGATTACCGCAAACTTAATGCTGTTACTAGGAAGAACAGGTACCCTGTTCCTCCTATGAACCAGCTCCTTACCGTATTCGACGGTTCCACTATATTCTCCAAGATAGACTTGCGTGGTGCATATAACCTTCTGAGAATCAAAGAGGGGGATGAGCACTTAACTGCCTTTAGAACCAAATATGGTAGTTATGAGTATTTGGGCATGCCATTTGGTTTGACCATTGCTCCTTCTTCTTTCCAGAATCTAGTAAATGATATTCTTGAAGATTTCTTGGATGTGTTTGTTGTGGTTTATTTAGATGATATTATGGTCTTTTCCAGTTCTGAGGAGGACCATGTCAAAAATGTGTCCTCTGTCCTCCAAAGACTGAGGGACAATAATTTGTTTGCCAAAGCCTCCAAGTGTGTATTCCATGCCTCAAGTGTGGAATACTTGGGCTATGTTGTTTCAAGTGATGGCCTCAAGATGGATTCTTCAAAGTTTCAGAAAATCCTCAATTGGCCTCAGCCCAAAAACATCAAGGCCCTTCAATATTTTCTTGGCTTTGCCAATTTTTATTGTCGTTTCATTAAAAATTATTCTAAAAAACTCACTTCTCTCACTTCCCTCCTTAAAAAAGATTCTCCTTTCATCTTCAATTAGGAAGCTCTTAGTCAGTCTCAAGCACTCAAAGAAGCTTTCACTTCTGCTTCTATCTTATCTCACTTCAATCCTTCTCTACCTACTATAGTAGAGACTGATGCTTCTGATTATGCTTTGGGTGCTGTACTGAGCCAGGTGAATGACTCAGGAAAGAATCCCATTGCATTTGATAGTTGCAAGCTTCTCCCAGCTTAGCTGAACTATGAAATTCATGACAAGGAACTCCTTGGCATAGTTTGGGCTCTCAAGCGCTGGAGAGCGTTTCTTCTTTCTCTTTCCAATTCTTTTGAGGTCTTGACAGACCACTCTTCCTTGCAGTATTTTATGTCTTCCAAAGTTCTTACTCGTCGTCAGGCCTGTTGGGCTGAATTCCTTTCAGAATTTCACTTCACCATCACTTACCGCCCAGGCAGGCTGGCCACTTTGCCAGATGCCTTGTCACTTCGGGATGACATGTACCCAGAGAGGGGCGTGTACTTCATCAGCAAGAATCCTCAAAACTTTCATCAAGTAATCAAGCAAGATGGAATTAAAGAGTCAAGATTCTTTTCAATCAAAGTGGAAGTGTTTTCAGATTTAGTTGACAAGATTCAAAAAGAAGTATGGCAAGACAAAGACTATAAAGAAATACTCAAGCAGCTAGCAAGAGGCAAATCAATTCCAGATTATTCTCTTGAAACTCAAGCCAAGTTCGTATTATTCAAAGATAGAGTTGTAATCCCAAGCAATGAAGAACTTCAACTCAATATTCTTCAAAACCGTCATGACTCACCTTTGGCTGGCCATCCTGGCCAGGAGAAGACCCTCAAGCTCATCAAGAGGGATTTTTATTGGGCTGGCATGAATCAATTCATCAAGGACTATGTGTACTCATGTCAGCAATGTTCAAGAAACAAGAACATTCATCACAAGAAGTTTGGACTACTCAAGCCTCTTGGAATTCCTTATCAATGGACTCTATCACTCAATTGCCCTTGTCAAACAACTTTGACTCAATTCTAGTAGTTGTGGACAGGTTCTCAAAAATGGCAATCTTCATTCCAACGTATGGAACAATCACTGCTCTGGACTTAGCTCAAATTTTCATTAGTCATGTATTTTCCAAGCATGGCCTTCCAGTCAGTATTGTCAGTGATAGAGGATCTTTATTTGTTTCATCTTTTTGGACTCAATTATGTCAGCAGCTCAAGATATCAAGAGATCTTTCAACTGCTTTTCATCCTGAAACAGATGGACAGACAGAGAGGGTAAATCAGATTCTAGAACAGTATCTTCAGATGTATGTCAGCTATGATCAAGATGACTGGTACACCTGGCTCCCTCTGGCTGAATTTGCCTATAATAATTCAGAACATTCATCAACAAAGCAAACACCTTTTTTCACCATTTATGGAAGAAATCACAGCTTTGACTCAATCCATATTTCTCAAGATTCACCTGCTGGAAAGTTATAAACAAAACTCCAATCAGTACAGCAAGTTGTCAAAGAAGAATTAGAGTCAGAAATAAGAAGATTCAAGAAGTATGCAGATAGAAATAGAGAAATTCCACCTGATTTCCAACCTGGGGACAAAGTATGGCTAGCTTCCAAGAATATCAAGACAACAAGACCCACCAAGAAATTATCAGAAAGATGGTTGGGACCTTTTGAAGTTCTGAAGAAGATTGGCAGTCATGCATATCACCTCAACTTTCCTCAGCAATGGAAGACAGTTCACTCTGTATTCCATGTGTTCTTATTAGAACCAGTCAAGCAATAAACTATCCCAAATCAGCATCAATTGCCGCCACCACCATTCCTAGTGGAGGAGCAAGAAGAATGGGAAGTGGCTCAGGTTCTGGACTCAAAACTCAAAAGAGGTAAATTATGGTATCTTTTAGAGTGGAAAGGATTAAGTGAAGACCCAGAAAGAACCACTTGGGAACCAGCTTCCAACCTTACCAACTCACCCGACCTTGTCAAGGATTTCCATTCATTATATCCAGACAAGCCTGGTCCAAATACCTCAAGAGTTTGATTATGGTGCTTGGTGGGGAGAAGAAGTTATGAAAGTAAGTTCCTCTCCTGGCATGCACCTTTAGGGGGGTATTCTACCAATATGTTTTTGTAAGCATCACCTTGGCCACTTTGTGAGCACTTTTCAATTCTTTGGACAGGTTCAGGAAGCATACGGCATCAATACCCTCCATTTGGACCTTATCAAGATATGGCCAAATGTTTCTTTCTTTCTCTTTTTCTTTTCTTTTATTTATCATTTCATTTATGCCAATCATCATACTTCAATTCATTTATGGCAATTCATTTCAGAAGTTATTTATGCCAATTCATGTCAGAAGTTATTTATGGCAAATTATTTCAGTTTTATGGTGCTTGGTGGGGAGTGGAAGTTATGAAAGTAAGTTCCATCTCCTGGTATGCATCCCTGAGGGTTCTACTTCTTGTAAAACATTACCTTGGCCACTCTGTGAGCATCAAATGCTTGGTTTTCATTTTTTCAGACACTTCTTGGCCAGAATCAAGCAACTCACTACAAGGAGGACCAGCCATCAGGATTTTTCTTTATTTCTTTTCTTTACTCTCATTTTCTCTTATTCTTTTATTTATTTATTTCTTTCTTTACTTGTATAATTTTCTTTCTTTTATTTCTTTAAAGCAGAAGCATCCCCTCCCCAAATAATGTATTGGGAGGCTCCATTATTTTTTCTTCATTTATTATTTATAAGAGTGGGGATACAAGTAAAACCAAACACAAACAAGGAAAAGGAAAACTAGCTATCTCTACCTAAATCATCAAAGGTTCTCTGGAAGTCATTTATCAACTCATCTTCATACCAGGCAAATTTAGCAGGCATCTCTTCAGAAGCAGTCCCTGGAAGCATTCTATCATTGGCATACATGATCACCTCTCTGCTATTTCTATCAACCCTCTTGAATAATCTGGCCACAGCATCTTTATTTTCACTCTCCGCATTGGGATCTTCTCTGGTAACTCGGATAGGCCAACTATCCCTTCTTTGAAACACTTGAGCGGCAGGAAACGGTAAAGGAGACAAACCATGCCTTCTTCTACTGGAGCTGGCCTCAGGTTGGAGTTGAGGAGAGGTGGTAATAGGTGAGATTCTGGATGGTTGGATTGGTGATGTCCTTACTGCTGTATTCAAGGCAGGCCTGGCATGGGAAGGAGTTGTGGAAGGAATGGAAGCAAGCATTGGTTCGAACGTTTTGGGGGTACTGGGAATTACTTGGCTTTGGAATCTGTTGGCAAGAGGCTGAGCAGAGGAATTGCTGGATGGATGGCCTACTGAATGAGGGACAACTTCAACTTCTTCACCATCCAACTCATCACTCCCCTCAGCATCTGGATCAGATGGGAAATCAGCAATCCTTCTTATTTTTTTCACTACCTTCACTACTCCATCAGTATTGGTCCTGGAGATTGGGACTTCTGAGCTGTAATGTATGGGCCTACCACCAACTGGAATTGGCCCTCCAACATTAGCACATCGTGCCACATCCCTCTGCCTGGAACCAGTCACTACATCAAAATATCAGTACCAATTCAATCAAGATGTGCAAATCACTCGCATTGAGAAAATCCTGAGGTTGCATCAGGAGTGGGTTCCTCAGAAATGGGGAATTCCTGCCCAAAAGGCCCATCTTTTCTGCTCCATAAATGCCTCCTGATGTTGGACAAAGTTGACCTGGTAGGACAACATGGTTTCTTTCCAATGAAGCAAAAATGGCATTTTGACAATCGAGGATTGTAATGTTGAAAGCAATCCTTACCCTTGGCCAAACATTCAGTACAGGCAGGATCAAGAACTTCAACTGCTCTGAACCCATCATAGGTTTGGGAGGGATCAAAGTGACCAGAAGACGCCATGGAAGGGGAGGACAATTGACTGAAGACACCAGAACCACAAATAATAGACGGTGGCGGTGCAGAAAGAGAAGATTCAGTGAGTTCAGTCAGTTTGGAACTCATAACTGAAGAATAGGCAAGCAGAAGATTCAAGATGTCAGAATCAATCCACTCCAGATCAAGAAAAAGATTTTGACCTCAAGGAAATGGGGGCCATAGCTCAATTATGCCCCCCCTCAAAGCCTCTAAGGTGAGGATTCATACCCCTTTGGGGCTGAATTCATCACCCAGGGCCTCCCCTGCAAATTTGGGGAGGCCAGGATCTTGATGGTCCTGGACCCCATCAATGGGTCCAGGCCATATATGGTGAAGTCTGGGTTTGGGCCAATTATGGTCCCCTTGCTCACCCTGTGTCCCCAGCAAAATTGGGCCCAGGGGCTCCATTTTGGTCCTGGGGGCCTCCAATAGCCCCCACAGACTGTGGACCATAGGACCCCAAAGACCCAAAATGGCCAAAAATGGCCATAAGTCATAAAAATCAAGATTCATCAGGGAAGAGGCCACAGCCCAAAAACATTTTAGAGGGCTGTTTGAGGCAATTTCCATGGACAATGGGGACAAGACCCCTTGAAGGAAATTTTTCAGGAATTCATTTGGATTAAGCCTTGCCCAATGAGTACACTTCATATACTCATTGGGCATCAAATCTTGAGCACAAGAGCTCAGTTGCCATCATTTTGGTATATATCCCAAGGCCATACCCCAAGGGCAAGATTGATTTGAATCAGAAGAAAGGAAAAGTATATTTTGAAGTGGAATACTTGCTCAAAACTTGAAAGAAGGGGGAATCAATTGAATTTGACAGAGAAGAATTGAAGAAGGATTTTCAGGATAATTGTCAAGAGGAAAAGAAAATTAAAAAGAAAATTTTTGAAAAAAATGTGGGGATATTGAGATGTCACTCAACAGTGGCAGGGTATTATGGTGTTCAGGAGCCCACCAGTTTCAAGAGGGGGATACTGTAACAACCACTCACCAGGGGTAAGGGTATTCATCAATACACCCACTCAAACACCTCAAATCAGCAGATCCATTATCTGCATCAGCATTCAGTTTCAGCAATCTTCATTCTGAAACATGCATACAGCTTGGTACATCAATACAGCCTGTCAATACCTGTACAGGTTGGATTCACCCAATACAGTTTCAATACACCAGCATGAAACTGTATGATCACTCAAATACACCACACCTCTTGTACAGGTTCTGTACAGCTGTACAGGACCTGTATTGGCCAGACTCAATTCAATAATTTAATCCTCTCATGAAAATTCTTCCTCTGGATCAGGGCTGGTGTTTCTCACATATACCAGCCCCTCTTTCTCCCCCCTGGGGACTTTTCCCCAGTTAATTAATTTAGTTTATTTATTGTTTTATGAATATTCTTATCCTTGTTTTGGGTATTATATTTATTTAATATGAAGTTATTCTTTGCATTTCTCTCTTTGCCTGTACAGTATGAGTTGGGTGGCCATATCCTTATTAACCCTTCTCTTTCCATTCTGACAGGTTGAAACAGTGGACTTGGACTTGTTTGTGGTTGGCTCTTCTATTCTTTTATTCTTATTCTTTTGTTGCTGCTTTCTTATATTCATTCTTTTAGTAATTCATCTTTAACACTCTTAAGTGTATCCCTTCTTACCATATCTTTGAGCCCTCCATAAGTGAGTCCCAGTTTACTGAGTGCCAAGCCCTCTTCACTTCAAAGAGCCCCTGTGACAATAATATTATTTTTTTATACTTATAAATTTTAAAACAATAAAATTGGTGTGTTTTCTCTTAAAAATCTTATTTCATACTATTTTTAATCAACTTTTACCTTAAACAAATGTTTAGGACAGGAAAAGTACTTGATTTTTAATCAAAGTTTAATATCCACACATTGACTTAGGGGGCCCAGCTGTGCTATTTCATGTGTAAAATAGATTTTTACTCTTTTTAAATTCCTTTTCTTATATTGAAAAATTCAAAAAACACATAAAAAATACTTATAATACAAAAATTTCCCAAAAAATAAAACTTTTTTATATTATAAGTGAGGCTTTATTTTTCATTTCTCTTTTTAAAAATCCTTTTTTTACATAAATAATTGCTGTTTTCATGAATTTCAGTGGCTTAAAACGTTGTTAGAAAGACAAATATTGAAACTGAATCAACAGCTACTAGAATTATTCCTGCTAGTACTGCCAATTTGGACTATAATAACACAGTTATTATAGCTCATAAAAGTCAACCAGAGCCAATTTCTTCTGTATTAATTGACTTGGACATATGTAATACCCTTCAAAAGGAAAAATATTTAGCCAATAGTTAGTTTTTTTGCATAAAATTACTATTTTTAAGCTTTTAATCATGAAATATGCCTTCAACAAGATCAGGAGCCAGCTATAACCCCTCAAGCAGCTCCCAAAAAGGTTATAGACGTGATTATGGCAGAAGCCAACCAGTTACAGAAGGAGAAAGGTCAGTAATACTTTTTTACCTTACAACAGAGCTGACACTTTCACAAGAAGCCTCAGTGGACATATACAACGCCAGCCAGAAGGCCTACAACAATTCATTGCAGCACAAAGAGTACCAGATCCTTGCATATCTGTGGAAAAACTGTATGAATTCTTACCTTACTGTGAGAAACTTCCTGGGCCATCCCAACACTTGTAAGTTACTGGGTGGATGGCATCCATTGATGTAAAAGCAACACATGATGCTTTTAACAGCAGAATGGAGGGAAAACAACCCTCCACCACCCAAGAAAGTTTCAAAAACATCCCCAGTAGCCAGCAGCAGAAATTACAACATTAAAAAGAAGCCACAAGCTCAGAAAAAGGGCAAAGGAAAGGTAGGAGCTGCAAAACCTTACAGCCAGGGCTACAGAATCCCAAAGATTCAGCAGGATGCCATGGATAATGTATTTCAGATGGCCAGAACAATAATGGAAGTGCAGAAAAAGGGGGAAGCCAGACTAAAGTATCAGAAATAATTTCTTAGATTTTAGATGGCATTCCAAACTTTTATATAGCTATAAATGACGTGAAAAGTCATATTTCTGATAAAAATTCATCAATTTGTAACAATCTTGAGCCAAATAAATGATACACTTATGTTTTTTGCAAAATTTTTAATAACAATAAAAACTTCCAATAATGACAATTAATTTGCAAATAATTCAGATGAACAATCTGCCATTATTAAATAATTGACAGACAAATATTCTAAATTCAATATTGATGACATAATTTGAACAAGAATATAACAAGCCATGAATATTATCAAATAAGATAATAAGGAATTCTTTGATGACATTGCAAATTCGTTTAATTAAGTAAAGACATATACAATTGCCTTGAAAAAGTGCTTTGACACCTCACAACAGGATGTATCAAAATCAACAATGAAACTGAATCAAGTCACTTCTGATAATACTAGACAGATAGAATTATGGCAAGAATTAAAACATAAGGAAGATATGTATAAAATTGAAGTAAGAAATTTAATTAAGAGCTTCCAACATGTATTCAGAAATTCTTAAAGATGTAGCAACAGTAAAATGAATGATATTGAACACTTACTGCGCACCTTACCTAGAATTTCTACACCTCTGAATCAAAATGAGTTTACAAGAATTCCCAATCCACAAGTATTGGATGTTTAAAGTTTACAGTTAAAAAATGAATTTTCCACTTCTTTTCATAACTTTGAATCATCAATGGGCCAATCACTCTTGAAAGAAGTACCAAAACTTGAAGAATGGCCTCACTTCAGTGGTGAAGGAGAATATGACCATGTCAAGATGAGTCTATGTTGAAGAGGTAATAGAGCTATTTACAACTAAACCTATGACTGTGACACGTGGAAAATAGTTTAAAAATGATTTATAAGGGTTAAAGATGGATTAATTTAATAATATAAGGGCTCTACTATGATGAATATAGTGGTGGTGAGCGCTGTTGAAAGCCCTGGGTGCAGCTTTACCTGTTGGCTTACAATAATAAAGACTACAATACTTTAAATTAAGAGTATACCTGTTTATTACCCAAGAGTAAAACTGTTTTTGACAGTTTACTACATAGGGTATTCAAGAGCAGGATGAGGAGACAATTCTGGCTGTGAAAAGCCTCCTTTTTATCCTGAAATGGGGTGGAAAGGGTGCTAGACCTTTCCACGTAGAGGAAGTGAAGATTTTTCACTCTCTAGGACTGACTTGTGGTTTGCAAACAGCCTGTATGCCCTGTATTGGGCTCAGATGTGGTTTTGATACCACATCTGGGCAGTTTTCTCCAATACAGGGTGAAAATTTTCATCTGGGGACCTCACAGCCTGATTCTGACGTGTATGACGCGTAGAATGCTGTACAGAAACTGTATGAGACCCCATTATTGACTGACTTATGAGGTATTGAGGTATCAACATGCTTCTTTGTCTATTTGACACCTCATAATCAGAGTACAACTGTATCCTGTCATAATACAGTTGTATTGGTCATATTGTGGGATTATAGCCTTCAAATGACCATAACTCTGTCAGTTTTTGAGATATCATGCTCAAAGTTGGTTCATTGAATAGCCCTGTATGAGCTCTACAAAATTCTACCCAATTTGGTATGGCTATCATTAAATATGACAAAGGTATCCCATGTACAAGGTTTTGTACATAGGCGTGGTTTGGGCAAAAAGCTGTATTGAGCTTGTTTGCCTCATAACTTCTGTTATAGGGGAGATATGAAGAAGTGGATAGTACCATCAGATAGCCCTGATTGTGCTCTTTCCAAAAATACCCCACTTCAAGTATCCCACACTAAGACTGTAGAAGTTAGATGAGAGGTGAATGTTCTGTTCACCCTTATTTGGTCTGAATTTGACCATAACTCAAGTAATACTGGTGCTAGCTCAGTTTGGCTGGTACAATTGGATAGCCCTGAATTAGAGCTCTATTTTGAATACCCATTTGATGGGGTTAAGCCTCTCCTTCTAGATTTTAGATGAGAGGTGAAAATTAAGGTTTATGCTCAGCAATAACTTTGAGCAGAAATAACTTTGTTATTTCTTGTCCTATGGTGATGGGACTTATGTTTTCAGAAAGAGGTGAGTTTCCTCTTTCTTTTGATACCTTTTGAGCTGATTTGGCTCAGCTCCATGTTTTGGTGGTATCTTGGCTATACCATTGGTTTTTGGTATTTTGGCTGTCATGCTTGTGCTCTGGTTTTGAGTCACAGGCGGACATACCATATGGCATTAATCAGAGGTATGGACATGATTAAGGAAGATTTTGAATTACCTAACAGTTTGGTAAAAGCATGATTTAGCACCTTGTTTACCAGATCAGCCCACAGATGGTATATAAAATTAAGATAGGCACATGGACACCAAAGTTGGACTTGGTGAAAAACCCAAATTATCAAAAAGGGGGAAATGATTCTTGGAGACTTAAGGTTGAAACAGCCTTTTAATCTGCTAAATCTAATGCTGACAAAGACAAAGCTTTATCATGGTTTTTCCAACAGAAAGATAGATGAGCAGCATTAAATCCTGACATGTCAGAATTTATGATTCACAGAAAGTTTCTAAGACGATGTGGAGGTGACTTAGAGCATTCTGTCAAAAGCGGGACTACTGAACAATCTTCAGCAGAAGATATCATTAATTTATTGGAAGAAGTAACTACCAGAACCAGAATTGGTTCTAGTAGGGCAAATCTCAAAAAAAAGGTTTAATACACCTTGGAAAGATTCTGTGGACATAATCCCAAAGAAAACTCAAATAATATGAAGTATAAATCTGCAGATTTAATGAGAAAATTCCATATTTTCCAAAGCACCACACATTTTGCTAATACATCTTCCAAGAAGGGGAAAATCAATGAAATTGACATTTAAAAGGAACCCAATGTTGAAAAGGATGAGGTAAATGAAGATAAGTCAGATGATAAATCATCAATATTTTCTGAATCTTCAAGAGATATAGTAATATCAATGCCACTTTTGATATCATGGAATTGTATTCCCACTTGCCACAATTAAGCAATAGTCAACTTGATTTATCAAGAATTTAAGATTCACAACTAATGAAACCCAAACCAAACAGGGGAAAAGTTTATGCAGCTTGTAGCTCCTGTATAAAAGAAGTGGGAATTGACAACAAATCCACCAAGCTTTTACTTGACCCAGGAGCCTTCTGATCTTGCGTTGGGAAATTGTTTCTTGAGCCTTGTTTACCAAAATTTGAAGATCAATTCTTTCCAATTGATGGAATAAAATTTCATAGTTCAAGTAGTCCAATGAAAGCATTGGGCATATTTGAGACTACTTTCATATTTCCACACATAAATGCAAATCTAAGGATAACTGTTGAATTTTTTTTATGGAAAATTGCTCTAGTACCCATTTTATATTTGTGAATTAATATTTGAGAATGTATGGCATAAACTCACATAACAACAAAGACAGATACTTTACTATTGGAGACAATAAGTGTCATATATTTGCCTTTTTACCATTTAAAAGACAAATCACAGTAAATAAAGTATCACCAGTCGACTTAGAGTTAGAAAAAGCTCAAGTCTGAACAGTTAAATGAAGCTGAAATAAGTTTTCATCTCACTTTTAAAAAAAGGTGAACTTTCTGCCCTTTTATATGACTACAAAGAAGCCTTTGCATCAGATATGGAGCCCCCAGGAGCAATTGTTGGTCATTAGTTTGACATTATTCTTAATATTGAAAGACCTTACCCACCTGTTTTTAGAATACTTTCATATCCAGCAAGTCCTAAATCAAGAGAAGCTGTCAAAATCCATATTAAAAAACTTCTAGACCTTGGGTTGATAAGAAAGGTTGGCCACAATGAGGAGGTAGAAATAACTACACCAGTCATAGTGGCATGGAATAATGGCAAATCTAGAATGGTTGGGGACTTCAGATCTCTGAATACTTACACTGTTGCAGACAGGTACCAAATACCAAAAATCCAAATTTCCCTTGCCCAAATATCCCAAACAGTGTATATAAGCACCATGGATGCCCTCAAAAGGATTTCATCAAAATTTGGTGACACCAAGGGCAAGAAAATACTTGAGAATTATTGTTCATTTTGGAGTTTATGAGTATTGAAGGATGCCTTTTGGTATCAATAATCCACCTTCACACTTTCAAAGAATTATGAATGGAATATTCTCTGAAGAACTTTCAGAAGGATGGTTAATCATTTAAATTGATGATATTATTGTCTGTTCCAAGACCTGGGAAGAACATATATATAGACTATCCAGAGTTTTGAACAAAATTCAATCTGTAAACATGAAAATTTCTATAAAGAAATGTCATTTTGCATTTAAAGAACTCAAAGCACTGGGACATGTAGTATCTGGTTCATCCCTTGGAATTGACAAAAACAAAGTTTCAGCAGTTCTAGTGAAACCTATGCCTCAGGACAAAAAAGGAAATCCAGTCATTTTTGGGGCTTGCGGGATATTACAGGAAACACATTAAAGATTTTACATCCAGAGCAAGATTGTAAGGTTTTTCTATGAAACTCTTGATAATAGTAGAAATATCAAGAGTACTATGACTGTCCTCAGTAGTAATATATAATATAACAAAATATTAAAACCACAAATTTAAATATAATTATTAAAATAATTGTATAAAAAAATAAATTTAATTATTATTATGGAATATAATACTAATTAAAAAAATATAATAATTAGAATAAATTATAATTATTCTATTATTGTTGTAGTCACTGACAGTTATAACAATAAGAAGTGTAAAGCTCTTAATGATACAATTACACATGGAAAATATGAATATTAACCACTTATATATAATATAAATATTATTTATAAAAGAATTAAAACACACACTGTGCAGAAGTAATTATTATAGAATAAAATTCTATATAAAGAAACTAATACTAGATAAAAAAGATATAGAACTTTAGAGAAAAACTTACTTATAATATTTATTTAATACAACAAGTCAAACAACAACAGTTATTATATTAAATAATAATTATAAGTTAAGAACACCCCAAAAATCAATATTTTTAAATATAAAACAACTTTTCATAATAAAAATTATGATTAAAGAGTTTTTAAGAGGAATTTGTGGATTTTGAAAGATATTTAAGATGATAATTTTATATAATAAAATGTATTATTGGTGATTACAACAATAATCTGAATTATATGATTTCAATTCTTTAATTTTAATTAATAAAGAATAAAATAACTTAAGAATTACTTTAAAAATAAGATTTTATATTTAATAAAACTTTACCTGTTTAAATTTTTAATATGATCGGATTGATAATGAATGATGGACAAAAACAGTGATGAAAAGACTCTTTTTATGTCTTCAGAGCAGCTCTCATGATTCATGATGAATATAGAGGGCGTGCTCAGGTCAAAACTGAAAAACCAAGCTTAAAAATGAATTTCTTAACTTAAGGTAACTTATTTTGAATTCCAATTTAAAGTTATCAGTGTTATTCTTAACTCCATTTAACTTTAATCCTCATTTAAACTAATTATTTTAAGTTTTAAATATAAATAAACTCATTTAAATTAAATTTCATCACATTAACAACTTGAAAATAGAGTTTCAAGCAGAAATCTCTTACTCTCAATTTTTAATTAATTTTTAAAGAAATTATAATTTTCTTTGAGCTTTAATTAAAAGAGTAAATTTCCAGGCTAAATACCTAGGAAAATTATTTATAAAACATACTTAAAATTTTATTTATATACAGATAATATTAAACTTTAATCTGTGTGAAACGTTCAAGCAGATCCATTAAGAATTGGATTTTTAATGAATTTATGAAGTTATTACTAATTCTCCACATAAAATAGCAATACACACCAAACCTTAAGTTTTGATAAGGTTTTAATGCTTGTAAACTTAAATTTTTAAGCTTAATTAAGCTTTGACAGTTCTTAAAACCTTGAATTCAAGCCTGCATATTGGGGTTTACCTTTTGGCAGCTTGAAATTCCTGTCTAAATTGGGATAAAACCAGTTTAAACCTTAATGTTGGATCAAAGTCTAATATTAAAGTTTGAATAAGGTTTAGAATCCTCCAATACAGGTGGAAAACCTTAATTTAATCCTTGCAGATCTAAAAAGTTGGGTACCCCAGCTCTATTTGGTCTTTTTCCTTTGTCCCACCTTTCTGCGTGGATTTTGCCCTTTTATTTGTTTAAATACATACTATGGCCTTAAACCATTTTAAATTGAGCTCACGCAGGATTTACATTCTGTATGGCAAATCTTTAGTCAATTCAGTAAATATACACCACACCTCAATTTTAACTAAAATTTTGGTAAGTTTGCATAAACCTTATGCAACTTTAAATTTAAGCTTATTTAAGCTTAAATTTAACAATCTTAAAAAAATGTTAAAAAAGCTACATTAGTACTGTGAGATTCTTAAATCTTCTAATAACATAAGAAATAAGTGTTTTTGGGTATAACCCCTTATGGATGTACCCTAGGTTATTTTTGGTGTAGAATCCAAAAACGACATAATATTTATAACTTTGTTTATCCAAAAAAAGCTGTTACTTATTTTTTGTTATTTTTTATTTTAAATTTGATTAAAAAGTCTATTGAAGACAAATTTACATGTGTATAAAGTTATTTGTGGCCTTATGGGTATGTTATACATACCTGACAGGCTCACATTCCCTACCACCAAAAAAAATTGTACCACAATTTTTCTTTTGTAGTATACCCCCAAGTTATGTGGGGGGGTATAATCCACTGTCCAACCTCTCTACTTATACTTTTTTAAGTATGTAAAGCACACAATTCAAACTTTTCATTGAGCAATTGGTCTTCTCTCATGTCTGAATCTTCTGAGAAACTATTGGGAATCAGGTATTTTGCTTTCTACAATCCATTCATCTTCATGTTGTGGATTTTTATACCTGACTAAGTATTCTCTTTCATTTTTTCTCCTAAGTCTTCTTTCTTTAAAGCCTTTTAGTACCTTTTTCTCCTCACTTTGATCTAGTGGGGGTACTTCTAAGGGTGTTTCATTTCTCAAAGGAAATAATTCCTTATCACTTGAAGTGTAATGCTTTACTAGACTGACAGGGAAAGCTGGATGTTTGTTTTCCAGTTCTCCTCACAGTTCTACTTGTACTGCATTTGTCCCATGAAGGGCTTTAATTATAAATGGTCCTGCAAAGGAATCTTTTAATTTCTTTGGGCCTTTAATGTTACTAAAGTTCAAGGTTGAAACTAATATTAAGTCCCCTACTTTGAATTCTGGGGTTTTATGACTCTTATCCCATTTCTGTTTAGCATATTCAAAGGCATAATTCATGCTTTGATTTGCATGATGTCTTACTTTATCAAGCAATAACTTTAAACTTGAAGCAGTTGGATGAATATCAACCAGATCTTTTTTCAAAGTATCAATTGGAAGTTTGGGGTTCCATCCTTTTTCCAACATTGCAGGAGTTTTTCCTGTTGAAGCATGGATGGAGGTCTTGTAGGCTAATGCCAATGCTGGTATAAGAGTACACCAATCCTAGGTAAAGCCATCAGAATCTTTAAACTCCAGGCCATAAGCACAAAATCTTCTGATCATGTCCTCAAGGGTTTGAATCATTCTTCCTGCCAGCCCATCTGTTTGTGAATGGTAGGCTGTTGATAATGATAGTCTTGTACCCAAAATCTTATGTAAATTAGTCCATAAGGTTGATGTAAATTTTGGGTCTCTTTCACTAATGATGTTTTTAAAGAGACCAGTATGGGATATTACTCTATTCCAGATCAAAAGAGCTGTATCCATAGCTGTGTCAGCTTTATGACATGGTAAAAAGATTGATGTTTTGCTATATTTGTCCACAATAACAAGACATGCATTGTAACATTTATCACCTCCAGGTGGTAAGGCAGTTACCCAATTCATGTGAACCACTTCCCATGGGGTACTTGGTTCTTGAATATGGATCATTAAACCAAATCTTTTACCAGTAGCTTTATTGGCTTTCTGGCATCTTTCACAACTGTGACAGTACTCAATGACATCTTTTCTCCAAGATGGCCACCACGCACATGTCTTAATTCTTTCCATAGTTCTGTCTTCAGACAGATGTCCAGAATATATGCTATCATGGCATTCTAGTAGTATGGTGTTAATTAACATTCTACTACATAGGACCCTGACACATGTGTGTTTAGATCTATGATATAGTATACCATCAAACAAATGGAATCTTCCATTATCATAAGATGTTTCTTTGCTGATCTGGTAAGTAATGAGTGTAATCTGGCACTTATGTATTCATCTGGTATGTTAAAGTCTTCTTTAAACATATCAATTGTTTTCATAAATTCCATATGATTATATTCTCCTTCACCATTGAAGGTTGACCATTCCTCTAATTTTGGAATGTCTTTGAAATTGCAATCAGTTTCCACCTCATTACTTGAAATGGTATGATTTAAATCATCAAGCACATTTCTGTCAAGAATTGGTGTGGATTGCCTTGGCAATTCATTTTTCAGTGATTTATTATTAATACTTGATTGAATGTCCTCTTTCAATTCAAGTCATTCTTTATCACTTTTTTCCAATTGTTCTTGGAAAAGAGCTGCATTGTGACCAGTTGAATTTTCCAAGTTTTGAACTTGTAATTTCAATTCTCTTAACTGTCCAGTTATAAAAGAAATTGAATTGTCATCTGGTTGATTGAGCAAAGTAAGTTTAGACTCAATTCTTGCACAAATTTGCATCAAAGACACAATATTTTCCTTATTAACATTTGCAAGTCCAATAATGGTCTTTTGTTGGTCTTTTACTTGTAATATCTCATTACCCAACTTCTGTTGGATATACTCAAATTTTTTAAGCTTTGTCATAATTTCTTTATTACAAGATTCAAATTGAGTTACAAGTTTAACAAGATCTATTTCTTTGGGAAAGATTGGTTCAATCTTTCCTCCTCCTTGTTTTTGAATTCCATCAGAGTTCTTGCCATATTGAACACATTGTCCATGGCTGTCTTTCCTTTCTTTGGGATTCTGTAATTCTGTGGGTAAGGCTTGTTCCACTTGGGCTTTGCCTTTCCCTTTGCCTTTTTCTTGCCCTTCTGATTGGTCTTTGGGGCTTGCGTGGGCTTGTTTGGCACTTGTTGAGGCAGAGTTTTGCTGGTGGATGCTTGCGGAGCTTCCACTGGGCTGTTTTCCTTGCCTTGGGCCGACTTCTTCTTCTGATCCTCTGATAACATTCTTTGGTTTTTCAACCAAGCTTTTATCTGTTGGACTTGTCCTTTGCAAGACATTGGTGTCCAACCCTTCAGAAGATCTTCTGTCTTTTCTGGACCCATGAGCTTCTTCACTTGAAGATAAGAGTTCATTGTGCCTATCCAAAGACTTGGGAGAAGTTCCCACTCTTGCTGTTTGGCGGCCATAAACCAGTTCTTTTACTGAGACTGGTAAATCTCCACTTCTGCCTGTTGGAAATGATTCAGGTCTAACAGAAATAGCAGTTATGTCAGCTTCTGGACTCTCAATAAGAGGTTCAAAGGTGCTGGCTAACCTTTGGGAACTGGTGGAAGTTCTGGCATCCTCCATTTGTGCCTCTCCTCTGGGCTGACATTCTTGTCTTTTTGATTTGTTACTGGAATGTCCTGGTCCAGATCCATTTGATTGGATGGAGTAATTGCTTCCACTTCTATTAGGAGTCATTGCACGTCAATTGTAAGAGAAAATAGACTAATAATGCATTGAATTCACCTGCTGGACCTTTAAAGGGTTCTTTGGTTATCAAACCCCTTGGTGCTGGGCTGGTTTGAGTTTCAATACTAGACTCTGAGGCTTCAGAGTCTGAAGAGCTGTCTCTAATTGATGACACTAGAGAAAAATAAAAATATAAGTTATTTTATCAAACAATAAAAATAACTTATAAACTCAACTTATTGAATAAAGTTGTTTTAATGTAATTTATGGCAAATTACGTCAAAAATAAAGAAAAAGTGTCTAAGATTAAAGAAAAAATATTTTTAGTAAAGATTTTTAATTTTTTAATTTTTTTGATTTGATTTTTTATTTTCTTCAAAGAAGTAATAATTATGCAATTAACAAGTTTATTAATAAAAATTGTATTATTATTCACTTTATACTAGAATAACTCAAAGAAGAAATTTCAATTCTGTGATGTGAAAAAGACACTAGTTAGACAAAAGAAATTTCTTCCAAGTCACTCAATAGTATATTGTTTCAAACAATATTCTTAAGAAAAAATAACTTTGTTAATATTATAAAGATTATTTATAAGGGATAAGTCCCAAAAAAGCCAATATTAAAATAAAGATGGAAATTTCACGACAAAAACCAGTAAAATAAGGTCTAGAATATGATTTATGTCCCCAAAATTGGTTAAAATCAAGTCCAGGGCCCAAATGTAAGGTTTGTCTATGAAACTCTTGATAATAGTAGCAATATCAAGGGTACTATGACTTTCCTCAGTAGAAATATATAATATAACAAAATATTAAAACCACAAATCTAAATATAATTATTAAAATAATTATATAATAAGAATTAAGAAAAATATAATAATTATAATAAATTGTAATTATTCTATTATTGTTAAAATCACTGAAAGTTATAACAATAAGAAGTGTAAAGCTCTTAATGAGACAATTACACATGGAAAATATAAATATTAACCACTTATACATAATATAAATATTATTTATAAAAGAATTAAAACACACACTGTGCAGAAATAATTCTTATAGAATGAAATTCTATAAAAAAACTAATACTAGATAAGAAAGATATAGAACTTTAGAGAAAAACTTACTTATAATATTTATTTAATACAACCAGTCAAACAACAACAGTTATTATATTAAATAATAATTATAAGTTAATAAAACGCCAAAAATAAATATTTTTAAATATAAAACAACTTTTTATAATAAAAATTATGATTAAAGAGTTTTTGAGAGGAATTTGTGGATTTTGAAAGATATTTAAGATGTTAATTTTATATAATAAAATGTATTATTGGTGATTACAACAATAATCTGAATTCTATGATTTCAATTCTTTAATTTTAATTAATAAAGAATAAAATAACTTAAGAAATCCTTTAATAATAACATTTTATATTTAATAAAACTTTACCTGTTTAAATTTCTAATATGATCGGATTGATAATGAATGATGGACAAAAACAGTGATGAAAAGACTCTTTTTATGTCTTCAGGGCAGCTCTCATGATTTATAATGAATATAGAGGGCGTTCTCAGGTCAAAACTGAGAAACAAACCTTAAAAATAAATTTCTTGACTTAAGTTAACTTATTTTTAATTCCAATTTAAAGTTATCAGTGTTATTCTTGACTCCATGTAGCTTTAATCCTCATTTAAACTAACATTTTAAGTTTTTAATATAAAGAAACTCATTTATATTAAATTTCATCACATGAACAACTTAAAAATGGAGTTTCAAGCAGAAATCAATCAAACTCAATTTTTAATTAATTTTTAAAGAAATTAGAATTTTCTTTGAGTTCTAATTAAAAGAGTAAATTTCCAGGCTAGATACCCAGGAAATTTATTTATAAAATATACTTAAAATTGAATTTATATGCAGATAATTCTAAATTGTAATCTGTGTGAAATTTTCAAGCAAATCCATTAAGAATTGGATTTTTAATGAACTTTTGAAGTTATTACTATTTTTCCACATAAAATAGCAATACACACCAAATCGTAAGCTTTGATAAGGTTTTAATGCTTGTAACCTTAAAGATTTAAGCTTATTTAAGCTTTGAAAGTTCTTAAAACCTTGAATTTACGCCTGCATATTGGGATTTACCCTTTGGCAGCTTGAAATTCCTGTCTAAATTGGGATAAAACCAGTTTAAACCTTAATGTTGGATCAAAGTCTAATATTAAAGTTTAAATAAGGTTGAAAATCCTCCAATACAGGTGGAAAACCTTAATTGAATCCTTGAAGATCTAAAAATTTGGGTACCCCAGCTCTATTTGGTCTTTTTCCTTTGTCCCACCTTTCTGTGTGGATTTTGCCTTTTTATTTATTTAAAGCCATACTATGGCCTTAAACCCTTTTAAATTGAGCTCACGCAGGATTTACATTCTGTATGGCAAATCCTTAGTCAATTCAGTAAATATACACCACACCTCAATTTTAACTAAAATTTTGGTAAGTTTGCATAAACCTTATGCAGCTTTAAATTTAAGCTTATTTAAGCTTAAATTTAACAATCTTAAAAAAATGTTAAAAAAGTTACATTAGTACTGTGAGATTCTTAAATCTTCTAATAACATAAGAAATAAGTGTTTTTGGGTATAACACCTTATGGATGTACCCTAGATTATTTTTGGTGTAGAATCCAAAAATGAAATAATATTTATAACTTTGTTTATCCAAAAAAAAATTATACTTATTTTTTGTTATTTTTTATTTTAAATTCAATTAAAAATTCTATTGAAGACAAATTTAAATGTGTATAAAGTTATTTGTGGCCTTATGGTTATATTATACATACCTCACAGGCTCACAAAGATCTCTTTATAAATTATGTGACAAGGACACAGCATTTGAAATGACTTCTGACAGAGTCAAAGCCTTTGAGTCTTTAATACAAGCCTTGACCACTGCTCCACTCTTACTAATACCAGATTCCAAGCTGCCCTTCAAGCTTTATATTGATGCATCAGGAGATAGACTAGGTGATGCACTTCATTAAGTCCAGATTATAAATGATAAACCTGTGGAAGGACCCATATGTTTCATATCCAGGAAAATCAAACCAACTGAAGCTACATATGGGGCAAGTCAGATGGAGTGTTTATGCCTTTTCTGGGCCTTAGAAAAACTCAATTACTTCCTAGAAGGATGTGTTTTTGAAGTAATAACAGATTGTACCACTGTTAAATCACTTTTAAAAGTGAAAACACCCAACAGGTATATGCTCAGATGTCAAATTGCTGTACAGGAGTATAGAGGTAATATGACTATTGTGCACAAAGATGGAAATATTCATAAAAATTCGGATGGACATTACCAAAAAATATTCATAATCCTGCTTATGTGACAGGAGAAGCTTCCCCACGGATACCAATAGAAGGAATCAGTTTTACAGATCTGAACACAGCATTCTTTGAGGAAGTAAGAAAAAGCTATACTCAAGATAAGAATTGTAGCATCATATTCCAATTTCTTGCTAAAGACTGTAAAGAAGACTCTTTGATACATGCTTTAGATGAAATATGGAAGAAATCATATGAAGGAAGATTTCACTTACTGGATGGTATAATTTACCACTGAACTAAGCATAATGAATCTTGTACTAAAAGAATGCCATGACAGCCCCTTCTCAGGACATCTGTCTGAGGAAAGTACAAGAGAAAAAATAAAGACCTTTATATGTTGGCAAATGTGACAGAAAGATGTGGCAGAGTATTGCAAAACCTGTTACAGATGTCAAAAGGCTAATAAATTCACCGGCAAAAGACTTGGAAATGTGATCAAAATCCAAGAACCCAGCAAACCTTGGGAAATTTTCCATATGGATTGGGTAACTGGCCTACCACCAGGGGGTGATAGAAGTTATCATGCATTCCTAGTTATTGTTGAAAGATTTAGTAAGACTCAAATCTTTCTACCATGTCATAAGGCTGATACAGCCACGGCTACAGCTCTTCTATTATGGAATAGAGTAATATCATGGACTGGAATACTCACAAATATCATTAGTGAAAGAGATCCCAAATTCACCTCAGCACTATGGATAAATCTTCATCAATTATTTGGAGCAAATTTGTCCTTCTCTACAGCCTACCACCCACAAACTGATGGACTGGCTGAAAGAAGGATCCAAACCTTAAAAGATATGGTAAGAAGATTTTGTGCATATGGCCTTGAATTTAAAGATTGTGATGGGTTCACCCATTATTGGTGTACTCTTACCAGCACTTGAATTGGCATACAAAACATCGATTAATTCCAGTACCAATCAAACTCCTTCTATCCTAGAGAAGGGATGGAATCCCAAATTACCCCAAGATTCATTAATGAAGGATTTGGTTGAAATACATCCCATAGCTGGTAGCTTCAAAGGAATGCTAGACAAATCTAGAAAGCATGCAATAAGGTGCATGGAGGACTCATTTGCATTTGCCAAAGACAAATGGGACAAATCACATGCCACTCAAGATTTCAAAGTGGGATATTTAGTGCTTTTATCCACCACTAACTTCAATAACATCAAGGGATTTAAAAACTTCAAGGACTCCTTTTGTCATTGAATCCCCCATGGGTAAAATGCAATTGAAGTAGAATTATCTGAGGAACTTAGCAATAAGCATCCTACATTTCCATTAAGCTTGGTAAAGCCATATAAATTTAGTGATGCTGAGAAGTTTCCTTTTAGAAATAAAGTTCCCCATAATATACCTCCCTTAAATCTTCTGGTACCAAGAAAATCACCAAAGTTCTCAAAGAAAGAAAGTTAAGAACCAAGAAATTAAGGGAATACCTTGTTAGGTACAGTGACCCAACTTGTGAAGATAAATGGTTAGCAGAAAAGGAAATACCTGAAGCTGCTAAACTTCTCAGAAGGTTCAGACACACTATAAATAAGAATATTACAAAGTAATATTCTTTATTTAGTGGGAGGGAATGTGAGCCTTACAGGTATTTTCAGATACCCAAAAGACCACAAATAATAAAATAATATCCAATTATAAATAAAATGAATTCATTGACATTATCAACACAAAACATAAAAATATAAATATAAATTTATACACAAGAAATTATAACTTAATTATAATTTAAAAATAAAATTACATTGAATTTTAAATTTATGAAAACACATTTTTACTTGAAAAAATTAAGTAAAAATGAATTTTCAACAAAAATACCAAGATTAAAATATTTATGGAAAAAGGTTAAATAAAAATTATCATAGCTTTTTACCCTATAAATAAACAAATGAAAATTATTTCACCATTAAACTCCTCATAAAAAATAATGTGGGGTCACCTCTGGGTAAAAATTCTATAACTCAACTCCAAATAAGCTTGAATGAAGTTTTTAGTATTTTCTGTACAAAAGTTGTTAATCCTCAAAACCTTAATCTAATTCACATCACAAGTTGTGTTAACCATCAATTTTTGTGTTAGAATTGAGGGGTTGTGTGTAGTTTAGAAGCTATGAGGAATTGAAGTATTTTCAATTGAAATGTCAAAATGTATGCATGTATTACTTAAGTGAGCTTTAATTTACATATTAGGTGTCAATTATTGAAGTTGTGTACTTTAAAAACTCAATTGAATTACTTATGTAAATTATAAGTATAATACATGATGAGGAATGGAAGAAAAAATAAATTGGAAAGATTGATTCTGGGGGGGAAGGAATCTTGGCTCCAAGGGGGAGGCAGACCCACAAATTCCTTGCTTACATGTGAGAGATTTCAAAATCCACACAAAATTTCATCACTTTTGGCCTGGAATTGAGTCGCAGGGTCTGTGACTCAATTGATGATGAGGTTTTCATACCAACCAGGGCAGTTTTAACTGTTTCCAAGAGGGTAAAACTACCCTTAAGTTAAAACAATATTAGTGAAAACAGTTTTAATTGGTTTCCACGCCTCTTACACACATTCTGACATGTTTTTAAAGCTCTAGACCATGTATTACAATAGTAATGGCTGATTTAAAGCTCTAAAATGTCTAAAAATAGCCAAAAATGGCTGAAACCAGCCCTTTTTTGGTTTGAACCAAGGTCCAATGATGCCATAATTAGCTTTTCTGTTTTCAGAGTGTCTTCCACGACTAAAAATAGTAAATTTTCATTTTAGAGTATCACAATTGATGGCTATAAAAGAATATCTTCTTTGCCCCACTTTTCTCTCTTCATGTTAGAATCTTTTCCTTTTATAATTAGTTTAAACACTGTTAAACAAATCAATGAAATATTACAACCACCCATTTTCAATCATTTTAAACCTTTTAACCAAGTGAAAAAATCATTATAATAATTTTTTGTAACTCTTATAATCCTGTTTACCCCTTGAACCACCCAATAAGTGAATTAAAGCATCTTTCATCACTGTTAACTTTGTCACTTTGTTCCCAAATTCACTCTGGTCACTTTTGGGCATGTTTTCTCTTTAATAATCCTTTTAAAGACTCTGTTCTCATATTAATTTGTTTCAGTTCTTTTCTCAATTAATTACAATTGAAATTACTCTTGAAGAACTTTCTTTTGTAGCTTTAAATATCTCTTGTAGAGTATTTTTGGATAAATTTTTATTGTTGGTAAAACAATCAATCTTTATAATATTATTTCTTTATACTAATAAAGCTAAAAACAATAAAATTGGAGTGTTTTCTCTTAAAAATCTTATTTAATACTATTTTTAATCAATTTTTACCTTACCCCTTTTTGCAGGACAGGAAAAGTACTTGATTTTTAATCAATGTTTCATATTCACACCTTAAACTTTATATTGATCCGAGCTTTGAAGGGTTAGGTGCATCTCTTCATCAAGTTCAAATTTCCAATGACAAGACTTATGAAGGACCAGTTTGTTTTATTTTAAGACAAATTAAACCTACAGAGGCTAGGTATGGAGCAAGCTAAATGGAGTTCCGTTTCCTTGTTTGGGATTTGGAAAAACTTCATTATTATATTGATGGTAGTTCTTTTGAATTAATTTTTCTTAACATGAAAACTCCTAACAGACATATGTTAAGATGGCAGATTTCTATACAGTATTATAAAGGCAATATGACCATAGTACATAAAGCTGGAAATATTTACAAGAATTCTGATGGCTTGAGTATATGGTAATTACCCAATACACCTGATAATCCTGCTTATGTTCCTGCAAATGCATCATCTCAAATTCCAATTGAAGGAATGAACATCACATATGTTGGAACAGAATTCTTTGAATAAGTTAGAGAAAGCTATAATCAAGATAAGAATTGTCATATTCTTACTTCTCCACTTGACAAATATTTCAAAGATAAAACTTTGGCCAGCTCTTTGGATGATATATGGAAAACATCATATGACAATGGAAGATTCTATTTATTTTATGGTATCTTATATTGTAGTTCCAAACACACATGTGTAATGCTCTTATGTAGTAGGATGTTAATTAACACAATATTACTAGAGTGCCATGACAACATTTATTCTGGACATGTGTCTTAAGACAGGACAATGGAAAGAATTAATAAATGTTCTTGGTGGCTATCTTAGAGAAAAGATGTCATTTATTACTGTCACAGTTGTGACAGGTGTCAAAAGGCCAATAAAGCTACTGGTAATTATTTTGTTTAATTATTCATATCCAAGAACCAAGTACCCAATGGGAAGTGGTTCATATCAATTGGGTAACTTCTATACCACCAGGTGGTGAAAATGTTACAATGAATGTCTTGTTATTGTAGACAGGTACAGAAAAACCCCTACCTTTTTACCATGTCATCAAGAAGACACAGCTATGGATAAAGTTGTTTTAATTTGAAATATAGGAATATCTCATACTGGTCTCTTCAAAAATATCATTAGTGATAGAGACCCAAAGTTTAGATAAGCCTTTGGGTACAAAACTATCATTCCCAAAAGCTTACCATCCACAAGCAGCTGGATTAGTGGAAAGAATGATGCATACCCTTTAGGACATGATCAGATGATTCTGTTCTTATGGCCTGGATTTTAAAGATTCTGACTGCTTTACCCATTATTGGTGTACACTTATACCAGCATTGGAATTAGCCTACAAGACTTCTGTCCATGCTTCAACAGGCAAGACTCTTGCAATTTTGGAAAAGGGAAGGAACCCTAATTATCAAATTATTAATTTGAAGAAATGTTTAGTCTATATTCATTCAGCTGCCTCAAGCTTTGAGCTATTTCTTTATAATGTAAGGTATAATACAAATCAAAGCATGACTTATGCCTTTGAATATGCTAAAAAAACATGGGAAGAAAGTCATAAAACTTCATAATTCAAAGTAGGGGACTTGATACTAGTTCCAAAATTGAGCTTTAATAATATTGAAGGCCAAAAGAAATTGAAACATTCCTTTGCAGGACCATTTATTATTAAAGCCTTTCATTTGAAAAATGAAGTACAATTAGAACTGTCAGGAGAATTGGAAAAAAAACATCCAGCTTTCCTTGTCAGTCTAGTAAGGAATTACACTTCAAGTGATAAGTAATTATCTCCTTTGAGAAATTAAACACCCTTATAAGTACCACCACTTAATCAAAGTGAAGTAAAAAAGGTGCTTAAAGTCTTGAAAGAAAGAAGACTTAGGGGGAACAATGGAAGAGAATACTTAGTCAGGTACAGAAGTCCACAAAATCAATATGAGTGGCTTTCAGAAAGTAAAATACCTGATTCCCAAACATTTCTCAGGAGATTCATAAATGAGAGAAGAAAAATTCCTCAATAAAAGCTTGAATTGTGTGCTTTACATACTTAAAAGTATAATTAGAGAGGTTTCACAGTGGATTATACCCCCCCAATTGAATTGGGGGTATACTACAAAGGAAAATTGTATTACAAATTGTTTTTGGTGGTAGGGAATGTGAGCTGGTGAAGTATGTATAACATACCCATAAGGGCAAAAATAAATTTATACATAGTTGATTCAGTCTTGAACCAACTTATCAATTGGATTTAAAATAAAAAATAACAAAATATAAGTAGAACTTTTCCTTTTATAAGCAAAGTTATAATTATTATGTCATTTTTGGATTCTACTCCAAAAATTTATTAGGGTAGACCCATAGGTATTTATACCCAAAATTGGTTATTTCTTATGTTATTAGAAAATTTGAGAATCTCACAGTACAATTGAAACTTTTTTGACATTTTTTAAAAAAAAATAAATTTAAGCTTATTTAAGCAAACATTTGAAGTTTCATAAGGTTTATGCAAACTTCCCAAAACTTGAGTTAAAATTGAGGTGTTGTGTATATTTACTGTATTGGCTAAGGATATGGCATACATAATGTAAATCCTGTGTGAGCTCAAATTAAAAGGGTTTAAGTCCTTAGTATGGCTTTAAATAAATAAAAGGGCAAAAACCATGTATAAAGGTGGGACAAAAGAAAAAAGACCAAACAGAGCTGGGTTACCCAGCTTTTTAGATCTGATAGGATTCAATTGAGGTTGTCAACCTGTATTGGAGTATTTTTATCCTTATTTAAACTTTAAGATTAGACTTTGATCCAGCCTTGAAGTTTAAAATGGTTTTATCCCAATTTGGACAGGAATTTCAAGCTTCCAAAGGGTAAATCCCAATATGCAAACTTCAAATCAAGGTTTTAAGAGCTTTCAAAGCTTAAACAAGCTCAAAACTTTAAAGTTACATAAATTAAAACTTTAAAATAGCAATAAGCTCAAAAATTAATCAACAATCCAATTCTTAATTAATCTTTTTGAAAATGTCACACAGATTACAAACTGATGTTATCTGTTTAAAAATTCAATTTAAAGTATCTTTTGTAGACAAGTTTTATTGGTAATTAGCCTGTAAATTTATTCTTTTTATTATACTTGAAGAAAATTAAGATTTCTTTAAAAATTGATTAAAAGTTGAGTTTGAAAGATTTTTTCTTGAAACTCCATTTTTAATTTGTTCAAGTGATGAAATTTAATTTAAATAAGCTTAATTTATATTAAAAGGCAAAATAATTGATCCAAAAGAGGACTAAAGTTACTTGTAGTTAAGAATAACACTGGTAACTTTAAATTGGAATTAAAAAGAAGTTAGCTTAAGTAGAGAACCTTATTTTTAAGCGTTGTTTGTCATTTTTGAGTTGAGAGCACTCTCTATATCTATTATGAATAATGAGAGCTGCTCTGCAGGAATAAAAAGAGCCTACATCTCACTGTTTTTGTCATTACGCAGTAATCATTCCAATCATATTAAACATTTAAGAAGTTAAAGTTTTATTAAATAGAAAATTTTATTATCAAAGTAATTCTTAAGTTATTTTATTCTTTATCAATTTAAAAATCAAATAATTGAGATCATAGAATTCAGATCATTATTGTAATCACCAATAATACATTTTATTATATAAAATTATTGTCTTGAATATCTTTGAAAATTGACAAATTCCTCTTAAAAACTCTTTAATCATATCTTTTATTGTAAAAAGTTTTTTTATCTTTTTCTATATTGATTTTTGGTGTATTTTTAACTTAGAATCATTATTGAATCTAATAAGTTTTTCTGTTTAACTTGCTTTATTAAATAAATATTATAAGTAATTTTTCTCTAAAGTTTTATATTTCTTTTATCTATTATAAGTTTTGTTATATAGAATTTTTTATAATAATTATCTCTGCACAGTGTGTGTGATAATCTCTTTTAGAAATAATATTTATATTATTTCTAAGTGGATGAATATTATTATTTTCCATGTGAAATTGTCTTATTAAGAGCTTTACACTTTGTATTTTTATAATTGTCAGTGTCTATAACAATAATATAGTAATTATAATTCATTATAATTATTAAGATTTTTCTTATTATTAAGTTTATTTATTTTTTCAAAATTATTTTCAATGTTTTATGAATTTGTGCTCATAATATTTAATTATATTATATTTTCTACTCAGGACAGTCATACTAATCTTGATATTTGCTACTATTATCCAGAGCTTCATAGACAAACCTTACATTCCTAAGTAGTGAATATAATATAATTAAAAATTATAGCCACATTTAATATTATTATTAAAAATAATTATAAAGAAGTTAAGAATTAGCTATTATTGAATAATTTAATGATAAACAAAAGTTCTTAATAATTATAATAAATTCTAATTATCCTATTATTATTATAGACACTGACAGTTATAATAGTAAGAGATATCAAATCTCTGAACAAGACAATTATATGTGAAAAATATTAATGTTAACTACTTACAAATGATATATATTTTATTTTTGGAATAAATATCACACACAATGTTCAGATATTACTCTTATAGAGAGATTCCATATAAAAAACCTAATACTAGATAAAAAGATATAGCATTCAGAAAATAACTTACCTATAATATTTATATAATACAATAAGTCAAACAACACCGGCTATAGTATTGAGTAATTTCTATAAGCTAGATAAATTTCAAAATAATTATTTGAAATTAATAAAACAACTTTTTGATCAAAAAATAAGATTTAAGAGGTTTTCAAAGAAATTTGGTGGATTTAAAAGATATTTCAAGAGAGCAATTTTATATAATAGAATCTATTATTGGTTATTACAGCAATGAACTTCCAATTCTGTTGTTTTCATTCTTTATTTATGATTTATAAATAATAAAATAACTTGAAAATTAATTTCATAGTATAAAATTTCATATTTAATAGTATATTACCCATTTAGAATGTCTCATTTTTTAAATTATTGATTGTATTGCACAAAAACAGTTATTTAAAGGCTTCTTTTATTGCTTAGGAGCAGTTCTCATGATCAATAATGGATATAAGGGTAGTTCTCAGGTAAAAACTGAAACAATTTACTTAAAAATAAGGTTCTTATCTTAGGTTAACTTATCTTCCTGTCAAGTTAAGGTTACCAGTGTTATTCCTAACTCCAAGTAACTTTAATACTCTTTTGAGTTGATTACTTTATTTTTAAAAATAAAATCAATTTACTTAGATCAAATCTAATAATATTGAAAACTTACAAATAGAGTTCCAGGTTAAACTCTGTTAGGCTGGAATTTTGTACCTTTGAGATATGACCTCATATCCAAAAAGGTCACAGCAAAATTTCTGTAATAATTTTATTTATGATAATTATCTCATAAATTAGTAAAATACAATAAATAAGTACAGAATATGGATCAAAGGAGAATCTAATTAATAAAAATGTGAAAAATTACACCATTAGGTTCCTCATGTTAAAATACACATATGTCATTTTTATTGCATATCTTAAAAGTCAATAATTACTGAAGTATAAGTAATAATACCTTAAAAAAGGTACAAAACCTCATTTATCTCAGAAGCCAATGAAACAACATGTGAAATGGATTGTACCATTGGCTTCTCCATAAAACTCTACACATAAAACAATTATAAAGCTAATCTCTAAAGCTATTACTTAAGGAATTAAGCTGAATATGTGCACTTTTTTGGTCAATGCATATATTCATGTTTTTTAGCTAATATCTCATGAAATATACAAGATGGAGAGATAAACCAAAAAAAAAATCACCACATAATTACTGTAGAAATACAGATATGAAATTTCTTTCACAAGTTATAAACAAGGTTAAACTTGTAATGGATTATTGAATAAAATTAATAGAGCTGTTGACCACTTTGTTGTGAAAGTGGTCCAAACTTAAAAAAAGAGTAGAAATTCATATTCTACTAGCTCATACGTGAATAATGACAGCATTTTTATTATAATATTCAAGATATAACCCCTTGAAATCATGGTTTGAAGTTTGAAATATTGAATTTAAACAGAAAAGATGAGTTACAAGAAAAATCATCAAAAATAGATTTTTGATGATGTAATGAAATTCTCTTGGAATTTCAATGAGGACATGCAAAGCTATCAGAATACACTCTCATGATAGCTGTAGCGTGTATAAATTAAAGGTTATTAATGATCAAAGTGTCAGCTTAAATTTGATCATTTATGATCACTCACTGTAATCTTATTTTAAGCTTAACAGTCATATAAGTGATAAGGCTGATGAATACTATTATATTATTATTAATACCAATGAAATCTACAAAGTTTTGGCTTCTGCCAAGCCTATGATGTCATCAAACTTAGAGTTATAGTGATAACTCTAAATAATGGCATAATAATGAAATAAGATGGTTTGATCATGATGTACTCATCACTAAACCTTAAAATATTGATAGTTTTAGTAGAAAACATCAGTACACGTCTACTAGAAGCCTTCTGGACTCTAGAAGGGAGGTATTTACTATAATTAGAGCTCTTTTTACTCTATTTTCCCCTCAGACGCATCAAAAACACTAAAATAATTAAATCAAAAGGTAAATTCTTTATTCTTTATATATAAAGCTTTTATATTATCAAAGACCAAATATCATCTTTATCATAATCACCAATATTGACCTGATTACATCAATTATTTGATTGTTTTTGTTCAAAAATCTCTTTAGCTCAAATTCCACGTAAAAATTCAAGAATATTTGTAATTTCACTATTTTTATTGTAAATACAGTTTGTATAAATTGTATTTACATTATTTTGGCATAGAATGTTTCAAATCTAATATATTAAGTGTTAAAAGCAGGTTATTTTCTCTTTATCATTATTTTTAATAATTCTTATATTAATAAATAACTTTAATATTAGTAATATTATTGTTATTAATTGTTTTTTATTTATAAAAAACAATTTTTCATACCTTTATTATTTGTTGGTAACAATAATAAAGTGCTTTCAAATATATTAGTTATCTTATATTAATATATTTATTTATTATATTATTTTTTGTAATATAAATTATATTATTATGTTTATTTAATAATATACTTATTTTTATGCCATAATTATAATAATTCTTTCTTATTATAATTATTTCTTATCTTATTTATTTTATTTATAAGGACATCCATAGTACAATAAGTAAAATATTAGTAATTTTTACTTATTGTTTCATAGTCAAGCCTTATATTTGGGGGCCGGGCCGTGATATTTACTTCAAAAGACCTTTAAAAAAGATTCTAATTGGGTTTATCCAATAATGAATTACAATTATAATCATAAAATTATATAATAATCTTATATTTGTTGATTTTAAGAGCTATTGATGCATTTGGAAAGTAATTGTACTGTCTTACACATGGTTTTTCACATCCTTAGACTTGCAAGAAATTTGTTTGAGTGACTCTAGTGATTAAAAAAGATATTTTATAAATTAAAAAAAATTATATTATGAATTAATTCATAAAAGAATCATATTCATTCTTATTTTATTTTTCAAAAATAAAAACATAAAAAAAATAAATAAAAAATATTACAAACCAATAAAAAAAGTTATTTTTTATTCATTTCTTCATTCATTCCATTTTTTCAAAGATATAAAAGCAATTTTTACATGGAAAATTGCCATATCTTACCAAAAAATAAAACTTCTTATATAAAAGACTTATATTTATTTGTCTTTTTTAGTTTTTGAAGGCAATCCAACAGAAAGCAACCAAGACACTGTTGAAAGATTGGTGGAATTGTCAGCCTGTGACTCAAAACCAGAGCACAAGCATGACAGCCAAAATACCATAAACCAATGGTATAGCCAAGATACCACCAAAACATGGAGCTGAGCCAAATCAGCTCAAAAGGTATCAAAGGAAAGAGGAAACTCACCTCCTTCTGAAAATATAAGTCCCATCACCATAGGACAAGAAATAACAAAGTTATTTCTGCTCAAAGTTATTGCTGAGCATAAACCTTAATTTTCACCTCTCATCTAAAATCTAGAAGGAGAGGCTTAACCCCATCAAATGGGTATTCAAAATGAAGCTCTAAGCCAGGGCTATCCAATGGTACCAGCCAAACTGAGCTAGCACCAATATTACTGGAGTTATGGTCAATTTCAGGCCAAATAAGGGTGAACAAAACATTCACCTCTCATCTAACTTCTACAGTTTTAGCGTGGGATACCTGAAGTGGGGTATTTTTGGAAAGAGCACAATCAGGGCTATCTGATGGTGGCATCCATTTCCCCTTATCTCAACTACTGCAGAATTTATGGGGAAAACAAGCTCAATACAGCTTTTTGCCTAAAACACGCAAATGTACAAAATTCTTGTACATGGGATAACTTTGCCATATTTAATGATACCCATATCAAATGAGGTACCATTGTGTAGATCACATACAGGGCTACACACCGAACCAATTTTGAGGTTGATATCTCAAGAATTGACAAATTTATGGCTGTTTTAAGGTCAAAATCCCACCTGCTGTCATATACAGCCTTACCATGGGATAATATCCCATAACCATGAATATGAGGTGTCAAATAGACAAAGAAGCATGTATTTACTTCAATACCTCATATGTCAGTCAATACTGGGGCCCCATACAGTTTCTGTACAGCATTCTACGCGTCATACACGTCAGAATCAGGCTGTGAGGTCCCCAGATGAAAACTTTCACCCTGTATTGGTGAAAACTGCCCAGATGTGGTTTCAAAACCACATCTGAGCCCAATACAGGCTATACAGGCTGTTTGCAAACCACAAGCCAGTACTAGAAAGTGAAAAAATCTTCACTTCCTCTATGTGGAAAGGTCTAGCACCCTTTCCACCCCATTTCAGGATAAAAAGGAGGCTTTTCACTGCCAGAATAGCTTTCCTCATCCTTCTCTTGAATTCCTACGTATTACAACTGTCCAAAACAGTTATACTCTTGGAAAAAAATCAGGTATACTTTAATTTTAAGTATTGTAGCTTTTATTATTGTAACCCAACAGGTAAAAGTTGCACCCAGGGCTTTCAACAGCGCTCACCACCACTATATCTCTATAGTAAAGCCCTTAAATCTTAAAATAATCATCTATTATCAAATTTATCACCTTTTAAAATTATTTTCACCGTGTCACAGTCATAGTTAAAGCTTGTAAATACTTATATACACCTTTATCATAGACTCACCCTGACAGGAAGAAACTTGTCCAAGTTCTCCAACACCAATTGTCATTAAGAAAAAGAAAGCTAACAAATTAAACTTTCCAGGACCCACTATTCAGGACTCTGAAGTTGAGTACCTGATTTATAAATTTCCATAAGAAGAATTCCTGTTCTGAAATCCTCTTATTTCTTATTTCTTAAATCATGACTACCAGAAGAGGCTCCCAATACTTCATCCAATCAGATGTATCTGAACGCAGAGGTAGCATTGATTCCTTAAAAGGGAAAAGAAAGGGAAATATCCCCAGTGGAACAGAATTCACACAAGTAAGTGCCTTATCCCAAAGGCAAGTCCCAGAAATGCCCATGATATCTGAACCAGAGTTAGAACTAAGTATGAGTAACTCAAACAGGTACAAATCACATTCAGAGGGCTCAGATAGACATTTACATGAGCCAGTACAAGCAGTACTACACAGTTTACAAAGACAAGGACTGGGAAATGTTGCCTCAAATACAGCGAGGAGTGATGAACTCCTGGCACATCCTCAAAAGGTTCCTCACAGAGGAGAAGATAATGGTATACTCCAATGGATGGAATCCACTGTCATCCAAGCCTCAAATCAAAAAGATCAAGGAGTACCATGCCAAAAAGAAGGAGGCAAGCAAGGAAGAAGCCCCAGTAGCTACTACCAGCAAGCCTCAAGCCAACCAACCTCCCAAAGAAGGGAAGAAGAACAAGAAAGAAAATTGGAGTAAACCATATTCGGCAAGCTGCAGAATTCCAAAAATCCGAAAAGATTCCATGGACAATGTCTTCAACATTGTAAGGTGTGGATATGAAACTTTGATTAAAAATCAAGTACTTTTCCTGTCCTCAAAATTTGTATAAGGTAAAAATCAATTAAAAATAGTAAGAAATATTATTTTTAAGAGAAAAAACGCCAATTTATTGTTTATAACTTTATTATTATAAAAGAATAATATTATAAAGATTTATTGTTTTACCAACAATGAAAATTTATCCAAAAAATACTCTACAAGAGATATTTTAAGGCTACAAAAGAAATTTCTTCAAGAGAAATTTCAATTGGAATTAATTGAGCAATTAACTGCAATAAATTCATTAAATAACAGAGTCTTTAAAAAGAATATTAAAGAGAAAACACGCCCAAAAGTGACCAGAGTGAATTTGGAAACAAAGTGACAAAGTTTACAGTGATGAAAGATGCTTTAATTCACTTTTGGGGTGGTTCAGGGGTAAAAATGATTATAAAGGTTCGAAACAATGATTATAATTATTTTTTCACGTGTTTAAAAGGTTTAAAATGATTTAAGAAAGGTGGTTGGAATCTTTCATTGATTGGCTTAACAATGTTTAAACTAATTATAAAAGGAAAAGATTCTAACATGAAGAGAACAGTGGGGCAAAGAAGACATCCTTTTATAGCCATCAATTTTCTTACTCCAAAAGTAAAATTTACTCTTGTCAGTCGTGAGAAACAGTCTGACAACAAAAAAGCCAATTATGGCATCATTGAAACCTGGTTTAGACCAAAAGAGGGCTGGTTTAAGCCATTTTTAGCCAGTTTAGACCCTTAAATCAACCATTACTATAGCAATACCTGGTCTAGAGCCTTCAAAACACGTCAGAATGTGTGTAAGAGGCGTAGAAACTAGTTAAAGCTTTTTTTACTATAATCTTTTTATCTTAAGGGTAGTTTTACCCTCTTGGCAACAGCTAAAACTACCCCAGTTGGTATCAAAACCTCATCATCAATTGAGTCCACAGACCCTGTAACTCAATTTCAGGCCAAAAGTGATGAACATTTGCGTAAATTTTGACACAACACGCCTGTCAGCAAGGATTTTGGGGGTCTAGCTCCCCCTTAGAGCTGGAGTTCCTTTTCCCCCCCAAATTTATTTTTCCTTTAATTACTCATCATGTATTATACTTATAATTTACATATTTAATTCAATTGATTTGTACAGTTCAATACAGTAATAATTGATACCTCATATGTAAATCAAAGTTCACTTATGTAATACATGCACACATTTTGACATTTTAATTGAATTCAATTGAAAATACTTTAATTCCTCATAACTTCTAAAATATACACAACACCTCAATTTTAACACAAATTTTGGTGATTAACACTACATTTGATGTGAATTAAATTAAAGTTTTGAGTATTTTCAATTTTCATACAGAAAATACTAAAAACTTAATTTAAGCTTATTTAGAGTTGAGTTACAAAATTTTCACTCAGAGGTGACCCCACCCAATTTTTTATGAGGAATCCAATGGTGAAATAATTTTTATATGTTTATTTATTGGATAAAAAGCTATAATAATTTTTATTTAACTTTTTCCCGAATTTATTTATTTTTTTACAATTTTGTTAAAAATTCATTTTTACTTAATTTTTTCAAGTATAAATGTAATTTTATAATTTCAAAATTTAATGTAATTTTATTTTTAAATTTTAATTAAATTTTTAATTTTGAATATAATTTTATATTTATATCTTGATTTTTATTTTAATAATAGAAATAAATTTATTTTATTTATATTTATATGTTAATTTTGTATTTGTGGTCTTTTGGGTATATGAAATTACATCTAAGGCTCACAAACATGGCCAGAACTTTGATGGAATTCATATACAAAGAGGAGAAAAGAATGAGACAACCCCATTTTTCAAATAAATAACCTTTTCTCCTGATGTTTTAAGTACTTTAACAGAGCTTAAAGACAGTATTTTACCTCTTAAAGACATTCAAAACAGTTTATTATCTTTACAAGAAATAAATAATAGCTCATCATCTTTGACAAGAATTGTTGTACAAAATAAAAAAGAAATTGATAACATTAAATTTATGGTTTACAACAACAAACCAAAAGTTTTAATTGATAATACCCAAAAATGATACAAGGACAATAAGAATTTTATAAATACATAAAAGATATCAAAGATGATATTTTGACAATCAATTATGACGTGAGTATTGATAATCTTACAGAAAAATTAAACGAATTAAGTATTTCTGTAGAAAAATTTGAAGAAAAGACTTCATCACACCAGAAATTAATTTTAGATCATGTGGAAAAAAGTGATGAAGCAATAATGCATCTGAAAGATGATATTCAAAGTGAAATAAGGCTTATCACTGAAAGAATGGATAAAATTAATTAGGCTACCTCAAATATGCCAAATTTATCAACTCCATTTTCTCACATAAGAAGCCCTGTTAAACCAAAAGAGGAATTAACAAATCCATTCATAACAGACTTGAGTCACCAAGACAATAACCAAGTCTTAATGAAGGAAGCACCTCAATTAAAATAATGGCCAACATTCACAGGAGAAGGTGAATATGACCATATGTCATTTATTAAAACAATTGACATTTTACAAGAAGATTATTCCATAACAGATGAATTGATCACTGCAAGATTACACTCACTTTTTGAGAAATCTGCAAAAAGATGGTATTATGGCATAAGACAAACAAATGGCAAAAATACCTGGTCTTGGTGGAAACAAGAAATAATCACCAAGTGGGTTAATGATGCCTGGAGGTACAAAATAGAAAATGCATTTGAAAACTCTTTCTTTGACCCAGAAAAAGGTAAACCTTTGACTTGGTTCTTAAAACAAGCTGAAAAATTAAATGCACTGTACCCAGAAATGTCACAAAAAATAGTACACATGAAAATACTTAAGAAATGTGGAGTAGAGTTGGAAAATTCCCTGAGAAGCAGGCGTATAGAGCCATGCTCCACAGAAGATTATATCAATGCACTAGAAGACATAGTGACAAGGACAAAAATTGGACATCAAAAGTCCAAATAAAAAATTTATCAAAAAAGATAAATCAAAAGAAGCTTTCAAACCCGATGCATCCAACAATAATGAGCAAAGAGAATGTCATAAATGTGGAGTTATTGGACACTTGGCAAATAATTTCCTTAAAAAAGCAAAAATCAATGAAATTGTGGAAGCAGAAGACCACAAGGAAAAAGAAGAAGAATCTGATTCTGAAAAGGACACAGAAGAGTCAGAAACTTCTTAGAGTGATCAAATTAATATAATTAATGCACAAATTAATAATATTGATATAATTTATGAAGTACTAGATGTTAACTCAAACTTACCACAAGTTGGAACATCTGACAACAACCTGACAAGTGTACAAGATGCCAAACTGTATAGAACCAAACCTGCAAAAGGAATGGGATATACAGCTGGAAGATCAAGTATAAATATTGTTATGGTTGATAACCAAGAGGCAAAAGTAAACTTGGATACAGTAGAATATTGCACCTGTGTCGGTAAAAGTTATTTAAAGACAATTGTTCCAGATTGGCAAGAAAAACTTATACCAATACAAGGTGTCAAATTTAGTAGTGCAAGTGAGAGCACGAATCCCCTTGGAATAATTGACTTAACACTCATTTCTCCTCATCCTTCACAATGTTTCAGAATTAAAGTAGAGTTTGTGGTAATTGACAGCTGTACTAGTAATCACTTCATACTTGGAAATGACTACTTGTCAATCTATGGTATAGACATCTCTTACCAAAGAGACAGATATTTTACCATAGGTGACAACAAGAGACAAAAGTTGGGCTTCTTGAACAACAAAAAACAGATTACAGCTATTAAGAATGAAGAAAAAAGTCCAGAAAAGAAACTTTTTCATATCTGAACAACTCAAAGAGGCAGAATTCAATCAAGATTTAACAGAAAAATTGAAAGAAAAATTGATTGACCTCTTATTTAAGTATAAAAATGCCTTTGCAACTGACAAAGAGCCACTAGGTGCCATAATTGGGCATGAGGTAGATATAATTCTTAATGTAGAAAGGCCTTACCCACCCTTACTAAGGAGACCTGCTTACCCAGCTAGTCCAAGGGCTAGAGAAGCCTTGGAGGTACATATTAAAGAATTAATGGACCTTGGAGTATTAAGGAAAGTAGGATATAATGAGCAGGGAGAAGTCACTACACCTGTCATTATAACTTGGCATAATGGAAAATCAAGAATGATAGGGGACTTCAGAGCCCTGAACACCTATACCATCCTTGACAGATATCCAATACCCAGAATCCATGAGACATTGACACAATTGTCACAAGCTAAGTTCATCACAGCGATGGATTCTCTAAAGGGTTTTCATCAAAATTTCTTAACAGAAAAGGCCAAGAGACTACTAAGAATAATATTCCACTGTGGAATTTTTGAATACCTGAGAATGCCATTTGGTATAAAAAATGCACCTTTCCATTATCAAAGAATGATTAATACCATATTTCCTGAAGAATTATCAGAATGATGGTTAATTATCTATATTGATTATATCATAGTTTGCTCAGAAACTTGGGAAAATCACCTCACAAGACTAGAAAAGGTACTACAAAAAATAGTGCAAGTGAATATGAAAATTTCCTTGAAGAAGTGTCATTTTGCATATAGTGAGCTAAAAGCACTAGGACATGTTTTATCTGGACTTAGTCTAGGAATAGACAAGAATAAAGTAGCAGCAGTACTACTTAAACCAATCCCTCAAACCAAAAAATAAATGCAATCATTTCTAGGATTTTCTGGTTACTATAGACAGCATATAAAGGACTTTTCGAAAATTGCCAAATCCTTGTATAAACTATGTGACCAATAAACAGTCTATGAAATGACTGAAGAAAGAGTCAAAGCATATGAATAATTGAAAAATTTCTTAACAAATTCCCCATTTCTTCTAATTCCAGATTGGAAACTACCCTTTAAGCTTTACATTGATTCTTGTGGAGAAGGACTAGGTGCTGCACTACACCAGACACAAATCATCAATGATAAACCAGTGGAAGGACCAATTTGTTTTATTTCAAAACAGATAAAGCCAACAGAGGCAAGATATGGAGCAAGCCAAATTGAATTCCTCTGCTTAGTGTGGGCTCTAGAAAAACTACACTATTACTTGGATGGAGTAGTGTTTGATGTGATTACAGACTGTAATGCTGTAAAATCTCTATTAAATATGAAAACTCCAAATAGACATATGCTGAGATGGCAAATTTCTATCCAACGATATAGAGGAAATATTACTATTGTTCATAAATCTGGTAATATTCATAAAAATGCATATGGTCTTAGCAGATGGGCTCTAGCAAATACTCCTGAAAATCCAGCATGGGTACCACAGGAGGAGCACCATATAGAAGGGATATGTGTCACAGACATTGGCACAGAATTCTTTAACAAAGTTAAAGAAAGCTATGAAATAGACAATAATTTCCATATCTTAAGCCAACTTCTAATGAAAGACTGTAAAGACCCATCACTTTCATAAAAATTAGATGAAATATGGAAAAAGGCATATGATGAAGGAATATTCCACCTCCTTGATTGAATCCTCTATCATAGAACAAAACACACATGTTTTATGGCCTTAACAGATAGAACTGTATTAAACACTATTTTACATGAGTGTCATAATAGTGTTGCATGTGGACATCTCTCAGAAGATAAAACACTAGAGAGGGTGAAAACCTGCTCTTGGTGGCCAAATTGGAAGAAAGATGTTTCAGAATACTGCCAAACCTGTGACAGATGTCAAAAAGCCAACAGAGCCACAGGAAAGAAATTTGGAATGATGATCCAAATCCAAGAACCAAAATCCCCTTGGGAAATAGTTCATATGAATTTGGTGACAGCACTACCTCCAGGAGGAGACAGAAGTTATAATGCATGCCTAGTGTTAGTTGACAGGTATAGCAAAACTCCTGTGTTCCTACCATGTCACAAAGATGTCACAGCTGTGGACACAGCCATAATGATATGGAATAAAGTCATTAGCCAAACAGGCTTATTCCGAAATATCATAAGTGACAGAGACCCAAAGTTCACTTCAGCATTATGGACAAACCTCCATAACTTGTTTGGGACAGATTTTCATTCTCAACAGCTTACCATCCTCAAACTGATGGCTTAGCAGAAAGAATGATACAAACCTTGGATGAAATTATCAGAAGATTCTGTGCTTATAGACTGGAATTTAAAGATTCTGATGGTTTTACCCATTATTTATGTACATTAATACCAGCTCTTGAACTAGCATATGAAACATCAATCCATTATTCTACTGGAAAAACACCAGAAATTCTAGAAAAAGGTTGGAATCCAAAACTTCCTTATGATACCCTCAAAAAGGACTTAGTGGATATACATCCATCAGCAAGAAGTTTTAAAATAATTCTTGATGAAGCAAGACACCATGCAAGCGGATTTATGCAAGATTCTTTCAAATATGCAAAAGAAAGATGTGATAAAAGTCATAAGCCGCCTGACTTCACAATGGGAGACTTGGTCCTAGTGTCAACCCTTAATTTCAATAATATAAGAGGGCCAAAGAAATTGAAAGATTCCTTTGCAGGACCATTCATGATAAGAGCACTACATGGACCTAATGCTGTGCAATTGGAGCTCACAGGTTAACTAATGAATAAACACCCAACGCTCCCTGTAAGTCTGATAAAACCTTACAGCTCAAGTGACAAGGAATTATTTCCACTAAGAAACAAACCCCCTTTGGAAGAAGGAGATGAAAAAAAACTTGTGAAAGTCCTTAAAGAAAGAAGGACAAGAAATAAAAAATAAAGAGAATACCTTGTAACGTATAGAAATTCAGCTCAAGAAGATGAATGGCTACTTGAGAAGGATATAAGAAATGCTGATAAACTACTAAGAATGTTCAGACATGAAAGAAGACCTAAAGAATAGAAAAATCAAGCATTATTGAGCTTCAATACTAACAAAGTCTATTGAAGAGGTAGGACAGTGGATGATACCCTAATTAACTATATCAGATTGTAGTACAATCTTTTTTGGTGGTAGGGAATGTGAGCCTTTGAGATATGACCTCATATCCAAAAAGGTCACAGCAAAATTGCTGTAATAATTTCACTCATGATAATTATCTCAAGAATTAGTAAGATACCATAAATAAGTACAAAATCTGAATTAAAGCAGAATCTAATGAATAAACATGTGAAATAACTTACACGATTAGATTCCTCATGTTAAAATACACATATTTCATTTTTATGTTATATCTGAAAAGTCAATAATTACTGAAGTATAAGTAATAATACCTTAAAAAATCTACAAAACCTGATTTATCTCAGAATCCAATGAAATAACATGTAAAAAAAATTGTACCGTTGCATTCTCCATAAAACTCTACACATGAAACAATTAGAAAGCTAATCTCTAAGCTCAATACTTAAGGAATTAAGCTGAATATATGCACTTTTTTGGTCAATGCATATATTCATGGTTTTTAGCTAATATCTCTTGAAATATACAAGATAGAAAGATGAACCAAAAAAAAAGTCACAATATAATTACTGTAAAGATACATATATGAACTTTATTTCACAATTTATAAACAAGGTTAAAACTTGTAATGGATTATTGAATAAAATCAATAGAGCTGTTGACTACTTCGTTGTGAAAGCGGTCCAAACTTAAAAAGAGTACACAGTCAAATTCTACTAGTTCATATGTGAAGAATGAGATAACTTTTATTCTAATATTCAAGGTATAACCTCTTGAAATCATGGTTTGAAGTCCGAAATATTAAATTTCAACAGAAAAGATGAGTTACAAGACAAATCATCAAAAATAGAGTTTTGATGATGTAATGAAATTCTCTTGTAAGTTTAATAACGACATTACAAGCTAGCCGAATACACTCTCAGAATAGCTGTAGCATTTATAAATCAAACATTCTTAATGATCAAAGTTTAAGCATAAATTTGATCATTTATGATCACTCACTGTACTCTTATTTTATGTTTAACAGTCATATAAGTGATAAAACTGATTAATACTAATAAAATCCACAAAGTTTAGGCTTCTTCCAAGCCTATGATGTCATCATACTTAGAGCTATAGTGATAACTCTAAATAATGGCGTAATAATGAGATATGATGGTTTGATCATGATGTAATCATCACTAAACCTTAAAATATTGATCATTTCTAGTAGAAAGCATTAGTACATGTCTACTAGAAGCCTTCTGGACTCTAGAAGGGAGGTATGCACTATAAATAGAGCTCTTTTTACTCTATTTTCCCCTCAGACGCTTACAAAACACTAAATAATTCAATCAAAAAAAGGTAAATTATTTATTCTTTATATATAAAAATTTTCTATTATTAAAGACCAAATATCATCTCTATTATAATCATCAATCTTGACATGATTACTTCAATTATTTAATTTTTTTGTTTAAAATTCTCTTAAAAACCTCAATTCCACGTAAAATCAAGATAAATTGTAATTTCTCTTCATTTTTATTGTAAATACAATTTAAGTAGATCATATTTATATTTTTTGGCGTAAAACTATTCAAAATGATCATATTAAGTATTAAAAGTAGGTTTTTTCTTCATTTAATAATAATGTTCTCTTTATTATTACTTTAATAATTCTTTAATTAATATAAATAGTATTTATATTAATTTATAACTTTAATATTAATAATATTATTGTTATTAATTGTTTTTTACGCCTTTATTATTTGTTGGTAACAATAATAAAGTTCTTTTAAATATATTAATATATTTATTTATTATATTATTATATTTATTTAATAATATAGATATTTTTACGCCATAATTATAATAATTCTTTCTTATTATAGCTATTTTTTATGTTATTTATTTTATTCATAAGGAAATTCATAGAACAATAAATAAAATATTGGTAATTTTTACTTATTGTTTCATAGTCAAACCTTACATTTGGGGGCCTGGCCATAATATTTACTCTAAAAGACCTTTAAAAAGATTCTAATTTGGTTTTTTCAATAATAAATTATATAATAATTTTTTATTTATTGATTTTAAAAGCTATTGAGGCATTTGGAAAGCAATTGTACTTTCTTACACATGGTTTTTCACATCCTTACACTTGCAAGAACTTTCTTTGAGTGACTCTAGTGATTAAAAAAGATATTTATAAAGCAAAAATAATTTTATATTATAAATTAATTTCATAAAAGAATCATATTCATTTTGTTTTTATTCTTCAAAAATAAAAACATAAAAAATATTAAAAAATATTAAAAACCAATAGAAAAAGTTATTTTTATTGATTTTTATTCATTTCTTTATTCATTTCATTTTCCCAAATATATAAAAGCAATTTTCATGTGGAAAATTTCCATATCTTACCAAAAATAACACTTCTTATATAAAAGACTTATATTTATTTGTCTTTTTCAGTGTTTGAAGACAATCCAACAGAAAACAACCAAGCCACTGTTGAAAGATTGGGAATTGTGATAAATTGGAGTAGGACACATCTGTCAGGTTTGATAGCAACAAGTGTACAGAATCAAGGATCCAAAGCACCAAGTGAGGCTCAATCATTGGGTCGGAAATTTGCAATAAACCAAACAAGACTTCCGTCTGCTAACTGATTGGAAAAATGAGTAGCTTGTGCTTTGATACTGAGGTGCAGATCTGGTCCTTTGAGTATCATATCCAAAAAGAAGAGAAGCCCTTTGGCTACACTTGTCTAAAATTGACGTGTGTATGCCAAAGACATCCTTGTTGAAACACAAAAATATAATATAAAAACTCACCTGGACGCAATAAGAAATATTAAAAACTAATGTTGATTCAAAGATTAGTTGGATGGCATCCTGTTGAACAAACAACTATAATTGAAAAAATCCACCTTGATCCAAAAAAACAACAAACAACAAGATGTCTAATCAACTAGAAAGACAATTAAATCAAAGATCAGTTCCATTAAATCATTTTGGAAAAGAAAATAATTTAAAATACTCACTTCAATCAAAAAAATTAATAGCTACAAAAGAGGAAATCAAAGATAAGCTGCATTTAATCCTGTTGAAAAAACCAAATAGAATTTAAAAAACTTGCCTCTATCCAAAAAAAAAACCTCTAAAAAGGATTTTTAATTGACTAAAAAGCAAACGGATTCAAACAGAAGTAGGGTTTAATTCTGTGGCAAAGAAAATACAATTTAAAAAATTGACAGCAATCAAAACCAAAAAAATATGTAAAAGATTTGGAATGAACTAAAGAGAAAATATATTCAAGATAAATTTCCTTGAATCCTGTTGAAAAAAACAATACAATTTAAAAAACTCACATGAATCCAAAAAAAAACTTTAAAAAGGATGGTTCATTGACTCAAAAGAAAATCCAATTTAAAAAAATTAAACCAACCCAAAAAGAAAGACAGAAAAATCCAGACAAATAAAAATAAATTCTCATAAATTGAGAAAATTAAAACCAAACTTAAAACCCAAAAACAAAATAAAAAAAAATACAAAACACATGAAACAAAACAAAAATAAGAAGAAAAGTAAAATAAAATAGAGAAACACAAAAAAACATAAGAAAATCTAAAAAATAAGCAAGATAAATAATAGTCCAAAAAAAAAAAATTATGATATACTAAAATTATTAAAAAATAAAGAAAAAGGAAATAAAAAGAAACCTCAATTAAGTTCAATTAAAAGAAAATGAGCAAAATAAAGAAAAATAAAGAAAAAAAGGGGGGAATCAATGCTTATTTGGCAAAAAATCACCAAAAAATTGAAATTTCAAGGGAACCTTCAAATTTAATTGCAATAAACTTGGACATTGATCCTTGGCACATAAAGTCATGATGCAAAACTTGCACAAATTTTCAATTTTGTAATAAATTTCAATCCAATTTCAAAACATAAGATCATTTGAAAATGAAATTCAATTGTATTTGACAAATCCCTATGTATCAAATGATCACATGACATATACCTAATATGTTATTTTTTATTGATTAATGTCATAATATTCTCCAGCTCCGCAATTGGCCTGCTTGATGACAATTCTGCTATAGTGAAATCCATCTGGCATTTCTTTTCCTTAAGTTCACATTCCTGATTACACTTTTCTTTTTCAATTTCATGTTTCTTGGTATTTTGCTTCTCATCAAAATCCATTTGCTTTTGTAGCTTGACTTCTTCAAACTGTTGCTTTTCCATGTTGCTCACTTTCTCTTCATTCCACCTCTCCCTGTCCCACTCCAAACATGCATTATGACTGGTTTCATGGGCTAATAATTGTGACTTTTGTCAATACAATTGATCAGAGTAACCATAATTTCAAGTCATACCCTTTTTCCATGATTCAAGAAAATTTGCATAAGTAGGTGCAAACATATCCAGCAACCTTTTCCTAGAACCACTCTTGTCATTCAAGTTGGGTCTCATTGCTTGATTATGCTTTTGTGTTGAATGTGTTAATGAATTACTTTTCTGGTCAAAGGAGAAATAATCAATATTTCATTTAATAAATATCACTCTTAAATGTACTTACTGATTTATATTGAAGGTTTGCCAGGAACCAAGTCATCATCATTATTAAGAAAAAGATCCAGATTATGAGGTGATTCCAAACAATTATTCTCCTTTATAATTAAAATTAGCTCCAATCATCTCAGGTAAAAAGAAAAAGAGATTATGACTTACCTTATCAAGAAAAAGATCATAATCAACACCATTTAAGCTGTCTTTTTCTTGAAAATCATAGCTTGTAATGGGAGTGACATTGGCCGTATGGCCAAAGAGTGCATCCATTTCAGCATAGCAAGGAAGCATACTTTCAAGCTTTTCACTCATTGAGTTGATTCCTTTACTCTCATTTTCTTTGGTGAGTCCAGCCCCAGTTAAATTTTCAAATTTTTTTGCTGCCATATACTTCTTTTTATATGTTCACCATTGATCTTGGATGCTGCTTGAGCTAAGGTTTAGAAAGTTTTGTAATTTTTCATTGACCCAAATGGCAATAATCTGGAATCCATTCTTCTTTGATGAAGGAGGCCTTCCAATTGATTTTGAACCACTAGTACCAAAACATGCCTCAAAATTGTATTTGAGTGAAAGCCAATTAATTATGGTTAAATAATCTTTATGGATTAAGTTACCTGATGGATGAGGCAGGCCAGAGGTGGTTTTCATATCTGACTTGATGTGTTTTGCTTTAGACCAAGGCATTCTTATATGGATGAAGAAATATGAATGGACTGTAAGGATTTTGGTAAGATTGTCCAAAATGAAGTATGGAAGAATATGGTGTACAGTTGTTACTTGTGAATACTCCTTTGGGTTAGGTTTCAAACTGAAATCCCAGATTCATGGTATTTGGTAAAAATACCAGGGGACTCAGTCAAAAATTCATGTGATTTACACCCTAAAAATGCAGGATTTATGGTTGGGATTCGGAAGCCAAATCCCATGTTATTTTGAGGCAGGATTCGGTGACTTTGAAACCCCCTAATAATAAATCCAGTAGATTAATTTACTGGGGAAAAGGTCCCCGGGAAATTAATTAGTGGCCAGTACATGTGAAAAGCTGACAGACTGATTCTGGAGGGTTTAAAACCCAGCTGTATTGATTTTTTGGGGGGAAATATGGCTTGGCTAACTTGGGAAATGAACTGGGTTCTTTGAAGACCATAGTATTTGGATAAAAGGGTCAATGCCATGCAGAGTGGATGAGCTTAGTTTTCCAAGCAGTGTTGAGACTTTGACACCTTAGAAACTGATGTGAATTATTTCCTCTTGAATATCTTTGAAAATCCTTTATCAGTATTCCCTTGAGGAAATAATGTATAAATGATAAATGCCAATACCTGAATGGGCCAGGTGATTTTTTGTCCTTTAATGGTCTTCCTGAAGTCCTACCCATTACCCCCCCCCATGGCTTATGGATTGATGCCCTTAAATACTCTTCTTTGAAAATGGGCTTGAGGGCTGGTGACTTATTTTTAGATGAGATTTTTTGGTCCTGGAAATGGTACCATTGAATTTCTGAGGAACATGGTGCATAATGGTGTATAGCACCATATATGTCATTTTTTGAGGTCCAGCAGTAATTGGGGCCCAAAAGTCAAGGAAAGGCCTTTTTTTCTTGGAGGGTTTAGGCCAAAAGAGGTTACTGATGGCCCTCTGGTTATTTTCAGGGGCCACTACTTGAGTCTGGGTGGTCTGGGGTAGAAAATGGGCTTTTTGAGGTCTTATGGTCATTTTTTCCAAAGGGATTGGGCCCCTTTGGCCTCTTTTATTTCAGGCCAAAAGGGGCCTAGGCAATGCTATGGACCACAGTTTGTGATTTAAAGCCTATGGGATGTGGTCTTTAGAGCTGGGGTCTGCAGGCGATGGAGGTCATAAGGGGCCTAAATTGCCCAAAAAGGCCTTGTGATTATTAAAGGGGAAAATTCTAGTGGGATGGCCTGGGTCCAAGGTTTATGAAGGAACAGGGTATGGCCTGTGAGGTTATAAATGATTATTTGGGTCAGTATGGCCAATTGGCTATAAGATGTTTATGACAGGAATTTCCATAAATCCAGCCATGGGGAGTATTTCACATGGTTGTTACCATCAATTCAAATCAATCCTAGTAATATTAATGCAAGATTAAAAGCATCATCAATAAATATTTCTACTAATTTCATAATATAGTGAGTCACAATCATACTTCACCAGTTGTCACTTGTGAATGAGAGGTAGTTGTTGTTCTACATAACAATTTTTTAGATTTTCTCTTGACATCAAAAGAGCATGTATGACAAACAATTAGTAATAAATCTTTGACATGTGAATGAAGTTCATACCAGTGAAGCAAAAAGCTCAAGAATTCATAAAAACATGATTGCAATTTGGTCAGTGCCAAATGCAGTTCAAAACTGGAAATAAAATATATAAGAGAGGGTTTCATGATTTTGGGCTACAGATCCCGGCAAAAGAAAAGAAGTGAATATATGAAATAAAGATGAAGCTCGAAAGACATACCTTTTTGTTTTTTTCTTTTTGTACAAGATCTTTGAGGGTTCTATTTATTGATAAATATTTGGAGTGGTGAGATGGCCACTCATTGATTTTGTACTTCCTATTTGATCATTCTTGAGTTGTTTTTGGAATAAATCAACAGAAAAAATTTTCTCATTGAATTGTATCTGGAATCATCAGAAGACCATACATACAATCATTTGGAATGTTGGGTTTTGTAATGGATAACTGCATTTCAATTTTGATCGTTCCAGGTGTTATCTAAGAGTTTTTTTCCTTCTCAAAAAATAAATCATAATAATAAGTAAAAAACAAAGTAATCATAAAAAATTGAATTAAAATACTAAAAAGGTTATTAACATTTCAGAGAGAAAGATAAGAAAAAAGACAAAAGAGAGAGTCATGGCCAGAAAGCTGTGGTAACTCTTATATACTTGTGAGACTTGGGCTACCCTTCCTGACTCCATAAAGCCTTAGGGGTTCTCTTGCTCAAAAACAAGGGGTAAAAAAACCTGGGTCTGCTAACAGGAATGTTGTAATATGAGCTTTAAGGGCCAATTTCTCCTCAGGAGATGGCATCAGTGGCTACAGCCTTTGACAAATCTAGGGGGGTGTTCTTTCAAAACCATATATGATTAAGACAAACAAAATTAAAGGATAAAACAAAATTGTAGCATGACAAGAGTTCTGGAAGATAATTCACATAGCACTTTGGAGAGTTATTTTGCACCAATGGGCATTCACCAGACTAGAGTTCCCTAACAACTCATTTGGACAATCTTAATTACTAGCCATTGCAATGATGACATCACTGGTGGTTTGCTGGTAAAACACAAGTTAAAATTTGGGAGGCATTTGAAATATCCAAATGCGTTTGGTTTCTTGATGAGATTAGTTAATGATTTGTGAAAAGTTGCTGATAGTTGGTAAGATGGAACTTCAAGTGAAAGGTGTCAACTTATACATGAAAAAGAAAGTAGTTGTTGCTCATGTTAACTCAGCTTCAAAGGCCCTAAACTGGCCTTGAATCAAACCCTGAACTCAATCGAAACCACAAGAGCTTTGAATATCTTATCAACATTATATTTTATTTCTACCAGAACACAAAAGGTTACATGAGGCATTCTCGTTTTAGGCAAACCAGTAGGATTGGCTCTGCACGAAACTAATCCTTAGCCTTGAGTCTGGCCACTTTCAAAAATATCAACTTTATGGCTTGACGAGTAAAAATGGATCTGATGAAAAGTGATTGGAAATGAAATCTAATTCATTTCACGTGGGGGCTGCAAGGCTAGACAAGCATAAGGCGATAGTTGGGTGAGTAGAGTGGGCTAAAAAGTCCGAGAGAATCCAATAAGGGCGAAGGACATCAAAAGAGTTTCATTCACGTTTACGCAGCATGTTTTTGTTTCGAACTTTTTAATCGTCGAAGGTAGACTAGAGTGATACAAGAAAAATATTTAATGGTAGTTGGAGTTTGTTGCATGGAGGGAAAGAAGCAACGGTAAAGGAAAGGAGGCGAAGGTGAAACTTGTTAGTTGAGCAGATCTAGACAAAACCAAGAAAAATGTCACGTTACTGACACTCTAGTTCTTTACCCTCAAGGATGTAACCGTCGCATCGACCACTTTGGCCAGGCCTGGAGGCAATAGAGGCATACAAGCGCCCAGCCAAAAATTGAGACTCAAGCATGTGATCGATTTTGCCAGTCAATCGTCTCTGCTCAAGTTTTCGAATAACCGATTGGGATTTGTCCTTTGTAAGTTCAGCAATGGCAGCAGCTTCTTCAGCCTTGGAGACCTATAAAAAGCAATGAAACAATAATTTAAATTTTAAGATAGGTTATTTGGGACAGCCGCATTGGCAATTAACTAGAATTATTAATGGTTGCTAACCTTGCCACGTTTGACTATGGGCTGGCCATAATGCGATTCATACCACTGTCGAAATGGGGTAGCATCAATTTGAATGATGGCACCTTTGACAAGAGTGTTGGTTCGAACCAACTCATTGTTGGTTGAATTATAAACGACAGCAATCACACGGGTCTTGCGTGTAACTCGTTCAGATCCCCAGGAAAAATTGCCACTTTCGAGCCTCAAGGCACGATACTTGAGGTTACCACCTCTAACGCGAACGGTATGAATCCTTTTGGCACCTAGTTTGGTCATAGCAGGTTGACGGCCAAGTTCGAATTTTCTCTTTTTGCGATATTGAGCTCGCTTACTGAGTTATATAAGATGATACAGGAAATAAAAACAATTCCAATTTTAGAATCCAGATTTCCAATCAAAGACTGGGTTGCTAGGTACCGAGAGAACAAGTAAAGCTTGCTCAGTGTAGATCGATGACTTACGCCCCACTGGCCGATCTTTTGTGTCTGGAGTCTCGAGAGATACCCATCTTGAATGAATCCTAGCTATAAGATCGAACCAATCGACGCTAAACACGCCAAAACAAGAGGTTAGAGAAATAATAATCAATGTACGCTACGAATGATTGAATGGAAACAAGGTGAATGTGATTTTCTATGCGGACCGAATGAAGGACCCAAGGATGGCCGCACTTACTCAAGTGGTGATGAGAATAGAGAACGCTAAAGCTGGCTCTGGCTCTGTTGGCGGAAGGACTTACTCGGGGCACAGAATTCACAGCGAGCGCCGAGGAGTCCTGGGGCAGCATGAGACCAGTTAGGGTTGACGGTCAACAGGCCAGTTAGGTTTGCGCCCACTGCGGCGGCTGCGCACACTGAATCTCATCAGCCCCAAATCTCAATGCCCGAGCTGGCAGTGCCCTGCGGCACACCCACACGGAAATCGGACAGAAGCCCCCTTCAGCCTTCAGTCAATTCACAAGAACACCATCGAACTGTTATTGAAAAATCGACAGCAACTTCAACCAACGAACTAGCTCTCATCGGTCAGTACATGTTATGCGTTCATGATTGAATTCAGTCTTCCTTTTTTTACTCGTGATAATTTAAATGTCCTTAATCCAAGTTCATTACAAATTCAAAAGAGGTCGTTTGATTGGATTCAATTTAGCATGCCCCATTTTCAACTTGCTGTCTCCCTCTATTGCCAACTTAAATATCCAAAGAAAATCTAACCTTGCTTTCTTTTTGACCTATTAACTTAGATAAAGCAAGATGTCTCACGCGAACGTTTGGAATTCCCGCCCAAAAATTTACGGTAAAGGATCCCGTGGATGGTGCTTTTTTTGATGCGTTATTCCCATGATTGGAAATGAATTTAACTTTTCCCGGCCTTCTCCCCTTAATTTTATTATTCCAACAGCAAGGTCTGCTGTCACAAGGCCGGGTTGATCCGCAAATACGGCTTGAACATCTGCCGTCAATGCTTCCGTGAAAGGTCTGCAGCTATTGGGTTTGTCAAAGTGAGCATTCAATTTCCTTGCCCGGACATAGTTCTCAAGCCAGTTCAGCCTTTAATGACTCATGTTTTTCGGATTGGCAGCACAATTGAAAAATTCCCATTTTGGGCAGCCTAACCTATCGCATCTTACATTCTTACAAATCATGCAATGAGAATTGGCCCATCGTTCAAACAAGTCCCAAGTGCTCAACGCACAATGTGCCAGATTCCAGTTAATTTGTTTTGCCCATAATGAACCTTGATGATGTCGAGGCCTTTACGTCACGCTCTCCCAAGATTATTGTTGCCCATTCAACCCATCAAGCATGGCCCTGACAAATTGGCAAACCAAGTCTATCTTCAGATCAAGTTGGAAGCTGAGGTGAAGCAAAGTAATAAATGTCGCCATGTCTGGCCACATACCTCCGCTAGCAGTTGCACCGATTTCTAGCGTTTGTAGATTTTGGCTAGTGGCTGTATGACGCCGGATCATTGTTTGTGTTGTTCGTGAGTTCTCCAATCCAAAACTGCCCCCGCGAAAGATTGCATCTCCCACAACAGACTTTGCAATTCAAAAAAGCTCCAATCACTTCCAAGTCATGTCGTACACATTTTGATACTTCACATAGCTGCCAATAAGCAGTATCCAAATTGATCCCCTTTTAAAAACACTCAAGTAAAACCATTTTGAACTGTTATTCTAACTTTATCAGATAGGTTTGAACGATATGAGAACTAGAGAATATTGCAGTGATACTGAGAGAAGTATGTCTATGCAGGCGTATGTACAAGTGAATGAGCCATGGGCTGGGCAAAGTGGAGCTACTGGACAGTGTTGAGGTAAGAGCGAAGATGTTGGAAAACGATGTCGATAAAGTGGGACATGTTTTGTTCGAGTGAATGGCTTACATCGGGCACGAGTAAGACTGTGCTAGCCCCGGCCCAAGAATTTTGATCAAATTCGCCCGTCTCGACGTTTTCATCTTGAAACATATGTTGATGAGCAAATAAATACGCAGGCCAAACGATTTGATCCCAGTAATTTGGTGGATCAACCCAAGTATCCCCCTCTAAATAATGTTTGAAAACATTGGAATTTTGATCCAAATTCAAGTCTTAATCAGTGTTAGGTTTGATATTATCAAGTTTAAATAAAGTAGTAAGTAGCATAAATTTCTAATGGGAATCAATTACTCAAGTTCAAGTTTGGAGAGAAAACCATGAATGATTTGAACTGACCTGCGGTATAATATAATTGTCTAAGCCTTCTACGCTCCTTTAAGACTTGATAAGATTCTCTAATAAAGAATTTCAAGTCATAATTCTTGAAGCAATCTAAATCCCAAAATAATAAGAAACCGTCAAGAATAACATAATGAAATTTGGTAATCAATTTAGTTGGTTGATTATTTTGAGTGATAAAAGCCAAATGCTGATCAGCAGGAGGAGATTTTGGTGGTGGTTGAATTAATGTTTGAGTGTTTGTGGTTGATTGATTTAAGTGATCATGAGAATGAATAGATTGAATTAATTGATTAAAACGATTTTGAAAGATTGAATGACTAAAATCAATATCAATATTATCACCATTTTGATGAATAATGGATGATGATGCGGTTGTTTGAAAGGTTTCTTGAATCTTTTCTAATTCTTTAAGATCTTGTAAAATCTTTCGTAATCTTAGCCAATCAATCCTAAATAAAATCCAAACAAAAGTATATCAACATCAAGTTTTTTGAGTAAAAAGATTTTTTTTTAAAAAAAAAAAAGCACACTAACGCTCCTCTAGGATCATCCCAATCTGGTACTTTATGGATTGGATGAATTGGAATATCTTTAGAGTTTGGTACAAAATCATCTTGATGTAAAATAATTGAGTTAGATAATTGATTTTGTAAAGTTTTAGATAATCTAAAACATTAAAAATAAAATAAAAATAAGAACGTCAAGTCAGTTGATTTTTTCCTTAAAAAAGTTTTTTTAAAGATTTATTTTTAAAAGTAAAGAGAAAAGTTTTTTCATTAATTTGTTTAACTTTTTTTACGTTGTTTTTCCGGAGCAAGTTGGACCACCAATAGCGATAATAACAATTTGATGTTTAACGTGGATGATTTGATTGTTAATAAGTTTTGAATCCATTTAAAATATTAATTCGAAGTTTTGAAAAGTAAAACGTATTGATGATGAATTTGTGGAGATGTCGAAAATGAAACCAATAGAAAAAATCAAAGTTTTAAAAACTCAAGTGAGTTGTCTCGAAATCTCCTGATCCGATGAAAACCAAAACAAAAAAGATCGCATTTACTTGCGAAAGAAATCATCAATTCATTGTTTTCCATGGCTGAACCAGTCTCGATATCACTCAATCCATCCACTCTTTTCCGTCGGCCTAATCGACTCCAGGACTCATCATTTACGTTATCGACTTGAATGGCCTGCGAAAATGACATCGGTCGGTTCAAACGTCGATGGAATTGCATTGGCCCACAGGACGGTCAATCAATCCAGCTGTGCCATCCGTCGGCGCCAGGCCGGCCAAAACTGACGGTGTCGCTGATTATTCTGGACTGAGCAGCGGGGGCATTGGATCTAGCTAGACCTTCGGCGAATCGTCTGGAGTAACATCTATTCGTCAAGGGCGCCCGTTGCCTAAGGAACTAGTTCCATAAAAGATGGTCAGTCCAGCTCGTGTAGACGTCTACTATCCGATTCTCCGAAGAAGACTGCCCATCCTGAAAATACTTGAATCATGAAAAGCTTCAAACAGAAAATTAAACAGTATAGAAAATTTCATCTATTCTCTTATATTATCCTCTATGGAATTCTTGATGGCAAAGTGAAAGAACAATTGATCATTGATCTGATTTTTATAAGAAAAAATGTTTTTTTAAATATTTTAACATTTTGAAGTTTAACTTGATACCATGACCAGGCAAACATGTATCATAAAAACCAATTTGATGATTATTGTTTGTACTGTATTGTATTATATTTCATCAGAATAATAATATAAATAATAAAATCTAACCCATTTGCTTAAAACTTCACAAAAAGATAAAAAATAAGAATAACTGTTTTCTTGCTTTGACAAAATAAAAAAACTTGATATTTTAAAATTATTTTTATTAATTCATAAAATCATTTTTAAATACTACATCATTGAGAAATTTGTAAATTCTTTACTAGTAAATAAAAATAAAAATAAAATGAAAAATTTGAATATTTTCAGAAATTTTTAGTTTTGATAATATAAACATGATATATTAAAATAATAACTAAATCAAAGTTAAACCAATACTAATTATTTTATTATTTTTTAACATAGAAATTATATGAATAATGAAAATAAATAATGATCAAAGTCTTATTTTGAATTTATTTATTTGTTTTTTAGTCAGTTTATTTCAAACTTTCATTTACCCTTTTCCCTTTCTTATTTTTTATTTCTTAATTTCCTTTGAAACAAAAAGTTTGATTTTTCCTTTCTTTTCTTTTGATTTAAACTCACATTTTTACCAACTATTCTTTTTTTATAAGGATTATCTTAACTTAGGTTTTTGGTCAAGATCATATTTACATATTCACTATAAATGATTGCTTGCAAGCTATTAGATCAAATTAAAATATCCTCATGAAGGCGTTTTGATGCTTAGCGCGAGGTGATAAAGACTAGCAAGACCAAAAGGATCTACCCAGAAACATCCAAAAAAACACAATTCAGAGAAACGATCGGCAAACCCATTGCTTTGTCTTTGCTGAGGTTTCCAAAATGCCTCAAAATTGTGCTTAGTATTGGTATAAGACGGCTTTGAATGGCAAGCTAGCTTTCTTAATCCAAAGCTAACTTGAAATTAAAAAATCTACAGGATTCAGAATCCTTTTTTGCGACCAAGAAAAGCATTGTTGAAAAACAGCTATTGCATCCTCACTTAAAAAAATAACGATTACAAAAAAAAAAGTTAAATTTTTGGAGGGACCTTAAACTGTATCTTTTACTGCAATAGGGCCAAATACAACTACTACAGTCTTTTTTTTAATTCAATAAAAACAAAGAAAAATAACTTCCATAAGTTGATTGTTAAATAATTCTAGGTCGAAAAACAAAATTAGAATTGAAGACGTTGTCGTCCCTACCCAAAGAGGCACAGACTTTTATATTTTGATTAAAAAGTAATCCCCCTCTAAGTAGCGTATGGAATGAGAGATTTTGTTAATTTTTCTCTATCTTTCATTCAAAATAACTCCTTTGCAACGCCACACCCAACCCTTTAGGCTGGAGTTGGAAATCTGTAGCTGAAAGGCAGTTTGACCTTGATGGCTTCCTAAACATTAATTAGAGCCCATCCTTCATCATAACGGCGTAATCCCCGCAGCCTGATCAGAAAACTCGTGCCAGCTGAAAAAACAGTTCAAAATAATCATTAGTCATCGGTTCAAAACCCCCAAGAATTGATAGCATACCGTTCATTGTACTTGGGCATGAGCGGTCGTCCTCCAATAACCTGAGCCTGTAATGAACCTGTAATTTATTGATTATAAACCAAGATAAGTGATCTAGAAGGCCAAAAACAGATGTGACAGAGGTGGCTTGATGTGGGAAACTTTGGAGCTCCACATGCCATCCACAAGCGCGATCTCTAAACATATAATATAATAACGTACTCAAGGCCTCTGCGGCTGCTTCTAACGTCGCAAATTCCAGAATCCCCATCCCTTTGCTTCTGTTTCCTACCGCCAATACTTCGGCGTTGAGTGCACCAGGACACAGAGCTAGCAATGCTGCTGAATCTGTAGTGTATGGAAGATTGTTGACAAACAACTGTGTTGAAGGTTGCTGATTGGCCGGATCAACAGGCGGTGGTCTGGTTGCAGATTGAAAATGGGTATTAGAAGCTCCATATCCAGACCCATGATTATGAAATTGATGATTTCCTGTTGGATGATGATTAGTGGCATAACGATCTTCGCGGACAACGATGCGAGCGCCCTCAAGATTGGTTCCGTTGAAGGTAGCTAAGGGGGTTTCAATTAAGATTTAGCAGTTGCATTGAATGCGATGCGAAAAAGCCCAACTGACCGATCGCGTTTGTTGCCTCGGCATCAGTTGACATGAGAATGATGCCAGTACCTTTACCGACATTAACATCGGCGCGTAAGACAGTTCCAGCTTGTCGAAACAAGTCCTTTAAAGTCCGCCATGTGACAGTCAAGGCCAACTGCGAAGCCAGTAGAAGTAAGCCCAGATAACGATGATCGATATGGATAATCAGGAGATAAGGGCTTACACCTGAGATGAAGAGCTGACGAGCAGCACCACTACTAAAGCCAGGAGATGGATAGGAATTTCTCTGAGGTTGATGACCATAACGCGGTTGGGTTTCGCGATCCTAAAGAACAACATCTGTCAGGTCTAGACTTGAGAAAGCAAGACCAAGCCAGATGGATGACTGACCTCGCGAATGAAGACAGGTCTGCCAAGCAAAGGTTTGTCACTCAGTTCAGCAATAGCCTTTTGGGCGCCTTCACCACTCGAATATTCTACGACGCCACAGCCCTTTGAAACTCGGAGGAAGAACCAAGTCAAGTCAGCGACGAGTGACCAGCCAAGACGGCAAGGAAGACAGCCCACCTTGGATCGACCATCGGGGCCCATGAGGACCTCTGCAAAGGTAACCTCGCCGGCTTCACGCATGAAATCCTTGAGTTCTCTCCAGCCGATCGCGTAGGGCAGATTTCCAATGTAGACACGATGAGCTTGAACGCTGCGAGCAGCAGCAGCGGCGGCAGTCCGGTTGTGATCATGAGATCTAAATCCAGCACTACCATGACCATAGCTCATGACGCTGGCCATAAGAGGTCTCTGGAGACGAGAAAGAGGTAGCAGCAACAGCTTGAAAGAAAAAATCGGTATCAGAAGGGTGACGGGCAGACAACGACTTGGAGTGGCCAGGCGACGGGAAGGGGCACGGGACGGGGAGAAGGGCAAGGTCGATCGACGGCCAACGCCTTGGGGAAGAAGTGATTGGGGCAGGCAGACCACAGGCAGGCAGGGTCTGGCGGGCGGGCGCCAAATTAAATTGCGGAGCTTTGGCCTTGACTCAAAAACTTCCAAATGCACTCGTCAAGACAATCTCATCTAATTTTTCCAACCAAGACCAGCTAAGAATCCAATTTCTGGAAAAAAAACTAGAAATATATGATAATTAATCAATTCAAATCACATAAATGCGAGGAAATGATGATGGGTTTACTCAGAAGTTTTTGATTCTTGGAATTTGATGAAAACTAATCATCCTACTACGAATTTGGATGGTATTTTTGTTGCTAAAATAATAAAAAATAGGCGGAAATGAATAAAAATCTTACCCCTTCGCTCAGTGAATTTTTGGGGTTTGGTAAAACATTCTAATGGTGATATTAAATTTTGAAAAGAAGAGGAAGCCAGCTTTTTAATATGTCAATTTTTGAATATCATGTTGAAAGTTTTGATTAGCTTTCTAATAACTCCATTCATTAAATAAAAAGCATTTACTTGAATATTTTACATCAAATTTCTCTCAACAATTAGCCCCAGTGGTATATCTTTCCCAGAGAGAAATAGTGGTAACCAATATATATAGCTGATTTTTTCCTTATGTGAGAAATTTGATATATAGCTTTATAATGACTATATAACCAACCATTTTTTGGGGATAATGGATTGTTTTTTGTATTCTAGAGTGATTTTCTCAATCAATTGAAACCCTCTCCTGACAAAACTCAACCCATAATTTTTCTTCAATATCAAAATGTCATGTGATTTCTTTTCTACCTAAACTTGACCTGAAATGATAGAATTAATAGATTCTTTTCTTTGAACTATTCAAGATCCTTTTTTGAAAAAATAATTTATATTTATATTTAAACAAAATCATTTTCAAATCCTATTAATTAAACAAATGACTAAGAATTAATGTTTTTTTTATAAAATGTGAAAATATTTCTATGATGGTGATTTTAAGTAATTAATATCAATCAAATTGAAGCTGTTACTTATTTTAATTGCATTTTCATTTAAAGTAAACAATTTGAAATATTAACTTAAAAAATACATATTCAACTCAATAAAATTTATCTCCTTCAAGTTGAATTATTTTGATTTGATTTTATATTTCCCTGAAAATTAATCTTAGAAAAAAAATCCAAAAAATTCATTCTTCTAATTTTATTTTTTGATGATTTAAGAGACTCATAGGGAAAAAGGACGTATTGTTCACAATAGCATTGATTACCATCAGATGGTGAGATATATTTAATCAAAGGGAAATCTAAATAAAAAAATTCTCTTAAGTAAGCTAAAATATCTCATAGAATGTAAATTAAATTTAATTGTTTCAAGTAATTTTCTTCAAGAATAAATTATTAATATTCTTAGAAGAATATTATAGTGATAATCTTGTAATTTTGTTCTTATTCTGTACTATTGATATTATTAGAAGACTCGATTTGTTTTTAATTACCAATTTTAATAACTTTAATTCTTTAAAAAAAAGCTATAAAGGAGAAAAATATTAAAATAATAATGGATTATATTAATTAAAAAGATACTTAAAATTAAATAAAAAATTGTTGTTTTATTTAATTTTTTATTACTAGTAGTTCTAAAAATATTTTTCAAGATTTCTCAATTTGGATTTTAATTTAGTTATGGTATTAATAAGTCATGTATTATATATTTATTTTTTAATGAAAATTAATGAATATTTAATCATAATATTATAGAGCTCTTTTAATATCTCTCTTTAATTGAAATGTAAAAACAAAATTAAAAAATTAATGGATGAATCTTGTATTTGGATTTATCTTTTAGAAATAAAAACACCATTATTCCTGATCTATTTTTGAGTTGATTACTCCAGATGATTGTGTTTTCCAAAATATAAATAATGAACCAATTATAAAAATAAAATTTAATTATCAATTTTTCAAATGAATTTGATGAGATATTTTGGTTTTAGAAATTATACAAAAATGTTATTTTATGATTTTAGGGTATAGTTAAAACCTTAAAATCGAATCAAAAACGCCTTATGAAGTTGATATAAAATAAATATATAAATATAACGGAAGAATAATGAGTAATAATAAGTTAAATTTTCAGTATTTATCATTTTTTATATCTTTATCTAAGGGCCTTTTTTCATCTTAGGGATTTTTAGCATACAGTTACAAGCTTGAGATATATAAGGGCATGATATTTACTACAAATTGATGAGTTTTCATGTTATAAATAGTTTCTTTTTTATGGATATATAAATTCAATTGATAAATTGATGTAGATTTCTGGCTTTAAATTTAAATAATTGAATTTTCTCCAAATATTTCTTTATAATTACCTTTAATAACTGATTGGTCTTACACCTTATTAATATCAAAATATAGAAAATTTCACGCACCTTTAGTATATTACACATTCAGTTTTGATTGAGTGTTCCTTTATTATTAAAGAGAAATTGAGAAAGAAATATTAATTATCGAGGGCCATAAGTTATATCTTGGAAAGCAGAATTACAAAATTTGGTAGTTTTAAAATATTCCCCCAGATTAGCTGGGAAGAATCAATTTTAATGAAGTATAGATCTAGGATTGTGCAAAATAATTATATTTGCATTTAAAATTTTTTTGCCAATTAGAATAATTTTGATCCACTTTGATGCGAAAAAATATAATAACATATTTGATTTTAAATTAATTATTTGGTAATAAATGAATTGTTTCTTGAACTATAATGTCTGAGGTATATTTAAGTTGTTTCTAAGAAAATAATTTAAATCTTTTACAGAAACGATTGAAGATATTTCTTTTATAAATGAAATAAGAAGGATGTGTGACTTTCAGTTAGTTTTTTAAATAAAAAGGATATAATAATTGAAATAATCAGCTAATTGAAGATAGCTATAATAATACTTAGCTTGGAAAGTAATAAATTTAATAATAGAATTAATTGATATTAAAGTTCCATTTTTTCGTTTCAAAAATTTTGAAAATATGTTTTTTTTAGAGATTCAACAGAAATGATGTAAGACATAGAAGATAGCATATGAAAGATAGAAGCTTGAGATATTTTATCAGAAATACACATCAAGGATTTAGTGCAATAAGGAAATCTTGGAAAAGAAATCAAATCTAAAGGTATTCAAACCTCAGCTGGTAAATACTTGATATTTCATAATTTGATTAAAACTAAGATAAAAATTATCAAAAAAGAAGAAAAAAATAAAATAAAAATAATATGGGGATATAAATATTATTAATATGGATAGTGAATTTAATTTCATTAGGGAGGAATATTAATTTAGAAAAATATAATTTCCCTTCTGATATGCGATTAACAATGAAATATATGTAATCCTTCAAGAATTTTGGCTACCACAAATAAAGAAATTTCAATTTTTCTCAATCTAAAGTCAGCTTTTATAGCTATAATGAAAGAATATATAGCAAGATATGTTTTGAAAGGAATAATTCAAAAATTTGAGAATAATAGATCCCGAAATTAACTGTAGGAGACCTATAAAAAATCAATAGGGTCTTTGCTTAAATAAGAATGTACACTGACACAAACTTTCACTTATAAGCTCAAGCTGAAAATCTTAAAGAACTATGGAATTATATTTGTTTGGAATATATATTCAAAATCTTTCAGTATATCCCCTTTCCAGAATTATTTCACATTTACTAACATAAAAATGAAAAAATAATTAAATTTCAGAAAAATGATTATATAAAAAATATTCCGCCTATGAAATAACAATTATATTTCTGGAAAAAAAAGTTATTAATTATTTTAAGGATAAATAATAACCTTATGTATATAAGCTTTTTTTATCATATTTTACAATAAAACTAGTTTTTAGGGATTTTGAAAAGAAATAAAGAGTATATAAATGTTTTGATAAATATTTTTAAAAAAAATGATTGATGAAAGCTAATGATTTTTTGATTTAATTGCATAAATTAAGAAATGATTTTGGGAAAAAATATAATTCCAGATGCTTATAAGCTGTATATTCTGTTATAATATAGCTTCAAGATTTATCTAAGCTTATTTGAGTAGGCTTATTAAGCTCAAAATAATGAAAGAAATAGAGAACTTTGGGAGTTTAACTTTCTTGACCAGAGACCTATCACTTTAATTATTGAGGTTATAATCATTATGGTAGTTCTTTTTTCACAGATTTCCTTATTTAAATAATTATTAAGTTTATCAATATATAGCTCCCTTCTACCCATGAGAAATAATGATATAATATAATTTACTTAATACAATTATTAATGAAAATTAGATAACTAAAACTTGAGAAAGGTAACCAAATTTCATTTTATGAGGTAATTGAAAACTAATCATTAACTTTATATTAAATTAATATGTATTGATAAAAAATAATACTCATATAGGCTATAAATATAATGCAAACATATTTTTGATTGACTGGAAACAATTTATGTTTTTTCAAAAAAATATTTAAATTCAATTAAGAAAAAAGGTGTTATTAATACAGAGGAATTTATAAGAAATTTATTTTTTTATTATTTTTTGAATAATAATTCTTTCATTATATTATCTTTATAAAAAAAAATTAATAAAAAATCATGTTTTTATATAATTTTTTAATTCTGCCTTGCATTATCAATAATCATGATAATAGTGAATAAGCTATTAAAAAGCCAAATAATTAAGAAAATTGGTCAGGAAAAAGAAGAAATATATTGGTAAACAAGTTTAGGAATCTTTATAAGAAATAAAATTTCTGTGTTTCCCCAAAAGTCTTTTAAGCCAAATTGTCTCATTATTTTGTTTTCATATTCTTTGAATGATTTCGAATATTTGTAATAAACTGTAAAAATTTTCCAATTTTTTGAATAAATGAAAGATTAATTGGGTAAAATTATTCCAATTATTTGATTAAGGAATTAGTATTTTTATAAAGGGATCAGAATTTATAGTCTCACTTTAAAATAAATTTGAATTTTATGATTTTTTTTTGTCATAAAATTTATTTCCTAATCATATCTCAAGTTGAAAATGAACTTAATTACCATAGGGGGATTTATGTAAAGTAATTTTTTTTCACAAAAAAAGAATTACCCGCATTTATCTCAAAAAAGAGATCTTCTTTATTTTAAAAATGGAATAATATCTTAAAATTTTTCTTTCACAAAGTGGAGAAATTGAAAAAGCTTTACCAAGTAATTGTAGAAATGGGTTTTTTGGAAATTTGAAATTCCCCAGAGAGTCTGAAAACAAAGTAAAACATTCAAAAATGTCTGAAAATTCACTGAAAATTGGCACAATAATTTCAGTTGAAGCCTAAAAAAATATTTGGATTTGAATTTTATAATGAAAAAATTGATGAGTCACCTCTTTGTACACTATTTTTAATATAATGTCACTAAAAAAAATCTATAAGTCTCTATGTGGAAAATTGGTAAAATCTCATGAGAAATAAGGACATTTATCTTTGAATTTGAGAAAAATTTACAAGATATTAATTTTAATATCAGAATAAATTATTTAATTATATATATTTAAGTTTTTTGCAAGAAATATTTCATTAAATATGCAGCGATTCTGATTCCACGCATAAAAATTAGAACATATTCCTAGTATGAAGATATTTATCTAAATCTATACCAAAATAAAAAATGCTTTGTACAAAATTGCGAATTTTCTAGAAAAAGCCCAAAAATAACACTGATTATTAAAAATAACATAATTTAGTATTTTGAAACAAAAAAACAAAAAAATTCCTCAAGATAATATTTTTTTCTTGATATATAGCTCAAACAGGAAACTTGAAGTAGGAATATGACTCATTTTCAATTTACAGATACTTAAATATGGTATTCAAAAATTTCATTCAATAATTCTGAATTAATAAATACACAAATTTCAAAAAAATGAGTATCAATTCTAACTATATGAAATAATATTCAAATATAGAGGAATATAACATGATAACAAGGGATTTTTGTACTTGTATAATATATTAGATATGATAATAAATTATACTTACAAATGAGCTTACTGAAAATTATCTGAGCTATCTAATGTCAAATATTTGAGGTAACAAATTGATCCAACTTCGGTGTTTTATCAAAACTTCATCTATTTTCATAATAAAGAATTAAATAAAACCTATATATTTATATTGATTTGATAAAAATATCTCTTACTAATTTATATTTTTCTTTATATTAAGAATTGAGAGGCTTAAAGTTATTTTGAAACACCCTCAAACTCCACTCATAAACAAAAGAAAAATTCCAATCATATATTTGCTTCTTGGAAAGCTAATAAGAATATATAAGGAAAACAATGTCTTCAAAAAAACTAATAGGGATAAAGGGAAATAAAAAATATCATTTATATTACAAAAATGAATTGGGAGTAAAAAAATTATCAAGGATACATAATTGGAATATTTTTTTGTCAAAGTGTTGGGCTGAGTCTATGATAAAAGCTGTATAATAGTATTTGCAACTTTAACTATGACTGTGAAACAGTGAAAATAGTTTAAAAAGAGTTGATTTGTAATAATAAATGATTTAAATTAAGATATTAAGGGCTTTACTATAATATTATAGTGGTGGTGAGCGCTGCTGAAAGCCCTGGGTGCAGTCTTACCAGTTGGATTACTATAATAAGAGCTACAATACTTAAGTTTAAATTATAAACTGTTTATTTTCCAAGAGTATAGCTGTTTTTAACATTTGTACTACATAGGAATTCAAGAGCAGGATGGGTATTCCTTTTCTGGCAGTGAAAAGGCCTCCTTTTATCCAGAAATGGAGTGAAAAGGCTGCTAGACCTTTTCACGTAGAGGAAGTGAAGATTTTTCACTCTCAAGGACAGGCTTGTGGTTTGAAAAAGGCCTGTATAGCCTGTATTGGGCTCAGATGTGGTTTTGAAACCACATCTGGGCAGTTTTCACCAATACAGGGTGAAAATTTTCATCTGGGGACCACACAGCCTGATTCAGATGTGTATGATGTGTAGAATGCTGTACAGAACCTGTATGGGACCCCAGTATTGAATTAACTATGAGGTATTTAAGTAAAAACAAGATTCTTTGTCTTTTTGACACCTCATAATCATGGTTATGGGATATTATCCCATGGTAAGGCTGTATTGGCCAAACTGTGGGATTTTGACCTTAAAACAGCCATAGCTTTGTCAGTTTTTGAGATATCAACCTAAGAATTGGTTCAGTGTGTATCCCTGTATGTTCTCTACGCAAGGGTACCTCATTTTATATGTTTATCATGAAATATGGCAAAGGTATGCCATGTACGAGATTTTTGTACATATATGTGTTTTAGGCAAAAAGCTGTATTGGGCTTGTTTGCCTTATAGCTTTTGTTCTAGATGAGATATGGGGAAATTGATGGAACCATAAAATATCCCTGATTGTGCTATTTCTAAAAAGACCCCAATTTAGGTATCTCACACTAAAACTGTAGAAGTTAGATGAGAGGTGAATATTTTATTCTCCCTTATTTGGCCTGAATTTGGCCATAACTTCTGTAATACTGGTTCTAGCTCAGTTTGGCTGGTAAAATTGAATAGAACTGACTTAGAGATTCATTTTTAATACCCATTTGATGGGGTTAAGCCTCTTACTCTGTACTTCAGATGAGAGGTGAAAATTAAGGTTTATGCTCAGCAACAACTTTGAGCAGGAATAACTTTGTTATTCTTTGTCCCATGATGATGGGACTTGTATATTTGGAAAGGGGTGAGTTTCCACTTTATTTTGATACCTTTTGAGCTTATTTGGCTCAGCTCCATGTTTTGGTGGTATCTTGGCTATACCATTGATTTATGGTATTTGGCTATCATGCTTGTGCTCTGGTTTTGAGTCACAGGCTGACACAAAGGATTATATGAAAAGTATAAAACTAATATTAATGTGATATTCTTTATTTAAATATCAATTGGGTCAAATATGGATGAAATTTCTGTTACTTAACTAATTTAAGTTTTAATTATGAAAAATTTGTTATTAATATGGATTTTTAAAAATAGATGAAGCTTGAATTTATTAAAAAAAATGTATGGTGTGTTATTCAGAATCTATAAGGAGCTCAAGTGTATTTGTTAAATTCTGTATTTTTTTTTACAAAGCTGTAATTTAATTGACACATGTGGTGGTAATTTTTAAGCTTATTCAGTTTCAAATCTGAATGAAATTAAATATTTACTATTTCTCTTAAATTCAAGATTAGTGAAATATAATTTCATAAATTAAAACAATAGATTTTTGAGTGGGAAAAGCAATTTTGGTTCTAATCATAATGAGCAAAGTGGCTACACCTGAAAGCAGGTGTTATATTTGGAATTTGGAACTTGGCATGGGAGATGGATATGATTCAAGGGGGAGATAGAAAAGAAATTTAATCAAGAAATAGAAATTTTGGAAGAAATTGAAGCCAAATATGCAAGCCACAAAGATCAAATTAGATTCTCTAAATGTCAGTGTTTGCTCATTATTTTAAAAGAAAAATGATAAAGCAATACAAGATAAAAGTAATCATTTTAACTATAAGTTCAGTTTAATCTTCCTATTTACTTGAAGCTATTTTATTAGAGAAAAAACCAAAATTTGAGGTTTGTTTTTTAGTTCTACTATAAGCTTTATCTCCATCTAATCTATAGGAATAAATAGCTGGATACTATTTACATTTGAGCCCTTTTTCTTTCAAAGAAATTCTAAATGAGTTAGAAATGCTCCCAAGTGATTATATCTATTTTAATAAGTCACACAATGTAAAATAGATATCTCACCATCAATGTGGGTTATCTGATTAACATCCATAGTGAAAAACAGCTTGTATAACTTATTTCTCTCCTCCTATTTCAGTAATATTATGCATTTAAAATTGGAAAAAACTCCAAAGTGTAAGTAAAAAGAGTTATAATAAAGCAAATATTACTAAAATATAACATATATCAAATAAATATTATAAATATTTCATCCCATGAGCTTCTTTAAAGGATTTGTGGTCACTGATAGATGGGCTAAATAAGACGTGATTGAAGAATATTTGGTCTTTATTTTATAACTGATGAATTATTTCTATCATAAAATACCAAGGGTTAAATGAATAGTAATTCTGAGCTTAAGAGAGAAAAAATAGCCTAATAATAGCCTATATACTTCTCAGATACATATAAAATATCTCCCATTAATTCTTTGAAATTTCAAGACTTTTACTCTCTGAAATAAATACATATATCACTTTTTGTATTCCTTTGAAAAAATTGTTTATTATGAGCCACCATCTCTATATAGTATATTTTATTAATATGAGACAAAAAAATATCTTTATTAAACCCTTTTTATTTTTTGTCTTTGAATTTCAATGAAATTGAGGAGGATTTCTGTAAAATATGTGACTTAATTTCTAATACCTAATACTCTCATAGTGAGCATAAAGACAGTTCAAGTATATGTGTAATTGAAAAAGGTAACCCAAATAAAAAAGTATGATTAAAGATGATTCAAATTAATTATATTCCCAATTCAAAGTGATCCATTGAGCTTTCTTTCTGTTTCATTAATTTTTGAATTATTTTTAATTTGTCAGTTTTATAAATATTTCATCTATTATGTAATAATTGGTATAAATAAAGATTTATTTACATACTGGAGAACTAAATATAATAGCTTTGTTTTACAGAATGTAAAGCTTTATTATTCCAAAATAATTGTGTGAGCTTATCAAGACTAGTAGATTAAAAATCTTATATTTTGAAAATACATTCAATAGTTTATTTGATAATTTCCCAACCTTCATATATTCTCAATAAGGTATGCAGGACACCTGTATAAATCATTAAAAAGAATTATTAAATATCTATTGAAAGGAATTTAAAAAAAATTAATTCTGAAAAAAAATAAACTAATGGTTTTTCAGTAATTGGTATAATATGTGGTCTTAAGAAATAACTGAAATAAAGAGGCTCTTTTATTGAATTTCTTTCAAAACCTTATTTTTAAAACTAATTGAAAGCTTAAGGAGTTAAACTTAACTACATAAAGTAATACTCTCATGAAGAACAATAAATTGATAATAATGGGATATATATAGACGCTGGTTCATGAAATAATATATTAAGATTACTCAAGTATTTCCAAGCTCCAATATGGAAAATTCCTTTTTTGTATTCAAATATCTATTCTGAAAAAAGGTCTTGAATTATTGCTTCAATTAATATTATTGAAAGAGAGAAAACAGAAATAAGTTGCAATTTTTTTGAAAGTAAGCTTGAAGTAATACACATATCACAGCAAAGGAATATTCAAATGGATTGTGAGCCTTGAAGAATATCTTAAATACCCAAATATGCTACAATTAACATAAAAATAAATTTTTAACTTGGCATGACCCATAAGTCATGAATATATTCAAAATTTATCATTTTTTATTTAAGAAAAGATGAATAAGTTTTTTGTTTCCAAGTAAGTCCATGTATTTAAGGCAAGATTTATATTTCACACAAAAATTGACCTAGGGTAACTCCATAGAGTGAATAAGCTGTAATTAACTCTGTGAGGTGGTAATCTGGAAAATACTTTAGCACCACATCATCAATACCACATAAAGGAACTGTGAAAATGTTTGTTTTTCTCGGTTTCATTCCAAAGCAATGAGAATGTTAAAATAGTGCTATGCATGTTTTTGGAACTTAAAGCTATCATATTATTACATACACTTTTGTTACACCCATAGTGGATATCAGTCTTGAAGCCTGAATTACTATTTTTAGTGCAAAAAAAGCTAAGCGGGAAAAAAGGCATCAAAGAGAGCCAGCATACCAAACTTCTGAGGATTCTGGGGCATGGAAATATCTAAAGCTTGAATCAATGGATGATAATGGCCCAATCAGTCTATTAAAACCTTTTGGGAGCCTGGTCACCAAGTCAAAATCCCATTAAATCCAGAGAAAATAGAAAATAAGCTGCTATTTTGATGTGACAAAAAAGGTGATGAGAAACTTTGACTCATGTAGACTTGTTAATTATTAATGATTTTCAATAGATAAGCCCTAAAAGAGTATTAATTAGAATCATTTTTGGACTAGTATCCATGAATTTACCCCATGAAAACCAAGTGTGACTATGCCATTTGCTTTTCTATGTAGAAATGAAGTAAAAACTTAAAAAATTAATCAAAAATACAATTATTAATAAATATATATTAAAAATTAAGGAAAAATGGAGAAATAGATATTAAATAATAAGACCAAAAAATCAGGAGTTAATAATTGAAATGAAAGTTTTACTTACAGTCCATTTTTGGTGATTCCATGTGAAACACTGAATCTTCAATAATTCACAGAAATTACAACCTGTGATGAAATTTACAATAAAATTGAGAAATTTGAGGAAAAAATATTTATTATGAACTAAAAATGATTTAAAGTTGTTGCTATTTTACCTCTTAACCAGAATGGGGTTTGTAGTCAAATCAAATGAGTTATTAATTAATTATTATAATCTTATGTGACAACAAGTGAAGTAATCATCAATTCAAAAAAAGAGAACTGGTTCCATCTTCACTTTTAATGTAGTTTCCTTAATAAAACACTTATTTGAGATTTTGTAGACTTAAAAGAGGCCTCTTCTTTCCATTTTTTCCAGAATGATCTTATTATTCAATCTTATCATTAGTACAAACAAGTAGGGATTAGTTAAGTCTTTTGTTAAGTGCTTTAAATATTTCAAAATAGATAAGAAAGAAATGAAATCAAGGAAAGGAAATATTTAAATTTTTTATTACTGTTATAAATCAATTTTGATATTTTAAATCCAAAAATAATCCATCAAATCACCCTGACAATTCTTTTAAAGGTATTTTTGGAGTATTAGGGAGTTATGATTAATTATCAAAGTAAATTTTATAAGATTGTAGTTTTCTTGAAGAATTAAATCTAATTATTCTTGCAAAGGATAATTATGAATTCAAATAATTTTGTCAGCCTGTGACTCAAAACCAGAGCACAAGCATGAAAGCCAAAAGAACAAACACCAGGGCATTCTTAGTCTAACTGGCTGACCAGTAATAACATATTCCTTTGAGAAAACAAAAATGTGACATATTGGTACTAACTTACTGGCCTATTTGTGACCATTATGTTCCTTAAATATGGCTGGAATATGACAAAAAATAATATTGAAATTAAAAAGAAAAAAAATAAACACTCATCATTGAGGATTATAAAGCACTAATTGAAGCTTGAAAAGTGATATGATGGCAAAATCTAAACATATTTTTAATTGGAAATTATTAAGAACCACACAATATCTTTCTAAGTATCCTTCCTTGGAATTAAGCCTTCTAAAAGTGGCTATTATAAAGTCACACGGAAGTTGAATTGAGGTTTTATAATGAAATTTTGGAGCCATGTATTCCTAAAATCTCTGCTATCATGAAAACTCATGATGGGAAATTTTTGAAATTTTATATCAGATAAATTCTAAGAACCTTTTACAGCCCTGTTTTACAGTCATAATTTCAAATACCCTATGAGCCTAAGGATTAAAGCCCCATGGGGACCTGAGAGAGGTGAAAGCATATATAACAGGGTTTGCAAAGTACTATAAATTAGGATTGTAAGAAATAGCTAATAGATAGGATAAGAGGGGATTTTTTAAATGTAATAACAAATTCCTGATGCAGAAAAAAGCTCTGCTTTGAGCCTTCTTAATGAAGTACATATATTTTTGAAACTAGTTCATAATTAAAGCTAGATTATGTTGTACCCTACAATGATAAAAAATTCAATAATGGATTCAATTGAGCAATGTAGAGGTATTTTTTATACTCAAGAAGACCAAAATACAATTGAATCTCATCATATTGAATAATTATTGAAGTATTTGATTTAAAACCCCTGTATATATTAAGATATGGCCAATCAAGAAGAAAATCAGTTTCTATTTGTATTGGAAAAACTCTAATGAAATGTCTCCTTAGTGATGTATGGATAAACCAGGGAATAAATTGTTTTTATTATTCCAAATTCTACTATTCCATTCTTTTTATATGCTATTTTGCTGTTTCAACTATTCTTCAGATGAGTGGAGAAGTTGTTCCCATTAAAGCTAAAGGTCAAGTGTTATTTGTAATAAGGGGACAGAACTTTATAATACTCACTAAATAAATGTGCATTGTAAGAAGCAATGTATTTTTTGTGTGGATAACTGACTTGAAGGAATTTAAGTATTTCTTCATAGCTACAATCATCAAGCTGTTGTGGAGTCTTTGAGCCATTCTTTTCTTCATTGTTTAGTTTCAAAAGACTATATATTTGGGAGATCATTTCTGTTGAATCATGTGAATGGAAAAGATAGGCCAGGTTTGACTTCCGGCATGTCTTTTTTAACATTGTTGAGGATATGTTTGCTGGAATATTTTTATTCATTAGTATTTATTGAGAGGAATTGACCATGAAAATTAAATTTTCAAAAATAACCCACATATTTTATTGTTTGATGAAAGCTTACTCAAGTGAACATTCATTTTCTCAAAGGACCAAGTATGTAAGGTGTGGATATGAAGCTTTGATAAAATATCAAGTACTTTTCCTGTCCTCAAAATTTGTATAAGGTAGAATTATTTAAAAATAGTAAGAAATAGTATTTTTAAGGAGAAAAAATGCCAATTTCATTGTTTTTAAACTTATAAGTATAAAAAAATAATATAATAAAAATTCATTGTTTTACCAACAATAAAGATTTATCTAAAAATACTCTACAAGAGATATTTGAGGCTACAAAAGAAATTTCTTCAAGAGAAATTTAAATTGGAATTAATTGAGCAAAGGACTGCAAGAAATTAGTTAAATAACAAAGTCTTTAAAAAGATATTTAAAGAGAAAACACACCCAAAAGTGACCAGATTGAATTTGGAAACAAAGTGACAAAGTTTACAGTGATGAAAGATGCTTTAATTCACATTTGGGGTGGTTCAAGGGGTAAAAATGATTATAAGAGTTTGAAAAAATGATTATATTGATTTTTTCACGTGGTTAAAAGGTTTAAAATGATTTAAGAATGGTGGTTGGAATCTTTTATTGATTGGTTTAACAGTGTTTAAACTAATTATAAAAGGAAAAAATTATAACATGAAGAGAAAAGTGGGGCAAAGAAGACATTCTTTTATAGCCATCAGTTTTCTTACTCCAAAGGTAAAATTTACTCTTGTCAGTCGTGAAAAACAGTCTGACAACAGAAAAGCCAATTATGGCATCATTGAACCCTGGTTTAAGCCATTTTAGACCCTTAAATCAGCCACTACTATAGCAATACCTGGTCTAGAGCCTTCAAAACACGTCAGAATGTGTGTAAGAGGCGTAGAAACCAGTTAAAACTGTTTTTAATAACATTGTTTTAACTTAAGGGTAGTTTTACCCTCTTGACAGCAGTTAAACCCACCCTGGTTGGTATCAAAACCTCATCATCAATTGAGTCACAGACCCTGTGACTCAATTCCAGGCCAAAAGTAATGAACTTTTGCATTTATTTTGACATCCCATGCCAGTAAGCAAGGATTTTGGGGTTCTAGCTCCCCCTTAGAGCTAGAGTGTCTTTTCCCCCCCAGAATTAATCTTTCCAATTTATTTTTTCTTTAATTCATCATCATGTAATACAATTGTAATTCACACATGTAATCAATTGAGTTTTTGATTACACATCTGTAATAATTTATACCTCATATGTAAATTAAAGTTCACTTATGTAATACACGCACACATTTTGACATTTCAATTGAATTCAATTGAAAATACTTCAATTCCTCATAACTTCTAAACTAAAGACAACACCTCAATTTTAACACAAAAATTGATGGTTAACACCACATTTGGTGTGAATGAAATTAAGGTTTTGAGAATTTTCATACTTTTGTACAAAAATACTAAAAACTTAATTTAAGCTTATTTAGAGTCAAGTTACAGAAATTTCATCCAGAGGTGACCCCACATTATTTTTTATGAGGAATCCAATTGTGTGATAATTTCTTAATGTTTATTTATTGGATAAAAAGCTATGATATATTTTATATAGATTTTTACCAAAAAAATTTTAATTTCACAATTTTTATTAAGAATTCATTTTTACTTAATTTTTACAAGTAAAAATGTGATTTCATAATTTTAAATTTTATTGTAATTTTATTTTTAAATTATAATTAAATTTTAATTTTTAAATATAAATTTGTATTTACATTTCAATTTTTAATTTTATAATATAAATAAATTTATTTTATTTATATTTGTATCTTAATTTATCATTTGTGGTTTTTTGGGTATATGAAAATACCTCTAAGGCTCACAAATTAGCTGTTCCCCTACATGGACCCCATCTGAGCATCAATTCAGGAATATGATTGGAAAAATGATACTTTGGTTTGCTTCTCTGATTAGGGAAAAGCTTTTGACAGGACTTTTGAAATTTTCACCAAAGTATTGTCCAATCACCAACCTTCTTTTGTGTTACATTTGAAGACATTGCAATATTTAAACAGCTGATAAGTAAGAATGTATTATTCATAATTCCCAAAGAAATTTCTTTCCCATAAAGCTGAGAAACTAAAAAGAACAAAGGTAAGTAGACCTTGTATAGTAGCTCCCATTCCGCTGCCTTGAGACTTCCATGTTTAGCTGAGCCAAGATTCTTTGGGACCCTTGTCCAGAAAGAAGGAATAGCTGTTTGTTCTACTTTTTGGAGTAACTCTTTGATATTTTCATGGTTAAAAACTATATATGAATGAAATGATAGATCAAATCCTTCTACATTTGTTTCAGAGATGATAGGAATAAAGTCTGGATCATCATGGCAAGGCTCTGTCAAGGAGGACAAACCAATATTATCACTACTCTTTATCTTGCTTGTTGAGCTTTCTTGTGCTTTAGGTTGATTTCTTGTGGTTTGTGCATCATTATTTAATCCTCTCCATTCTTTTCTCAAAATGATCACTTCAATATCATCACTATCTGTGGAATCATTCTCAAAAATTCCCAGTTCTTCTGAAGTATCTCTTTTATACTTCCATGTTGACTCTGGAATACATAGCTTGAAAAATGCATGATCCTTGACTACACCTAATAGTAAGTTATGCATAATATCTAAAGATACCATTTTAGTTGCATCCCAGTAACAAAGATCTTCAAGGATTGAATAGTTTACACCTTTTTCCTTGACAAATGAAGCTCTCTCAGTAGCAGTTGAGAAATTGAGCCAGGAATCCACATATCTTTTATGTGAATGTAGCTTTCTGCTAGGCCATATATCTGTTTCAATATCTTCAATATGATCTTTGTGAATTTTACAGAAGCTACAGAATCTTGAACCCAGTTATCCTTCTAATAGCCACAATATCACCAATAACAGTCAAAATGGCCAATCATATGGTTTCACCTGAGTTGGAAAAAAGTGAATACCATTCCAAAGCTCTTTGAGCTCTTAAACAAGTGGTCTCAGAAGGTAATTAAGCTGTTCACCATTTGGCTCTTTTGGTCCTGGAATAATGGCTGGAATATAAATGTTTTATGGCTTCATACCTACTTCAGGAGGAAGATTGAGACAAGCCAGCATTATAGCTCCAGTGCTGGAGGTATGGATTGAATTTCCAAAGGCATTAAGCCAATCAACTTATAGTGAAAATGCAAGATGCCCAGGCTTTGTAAGAAATAGGGATTCTTGATTCCCTTTGAAGTTCTTCAAAATTTAACCTTGCCAAATGTCTGTTACTTCAGAGTTATTTTGAGCTTCAATGTGCAATGACAGCAAGTCATTGATCTTTGGTCTTTGAAGAAAGAGTCCCATCTAAGACTTGAATTTTTGATAGTAGAATAGATTTTGGGGTGAGAAATGCTTTTTCAGGGGTAGATGAGGTAAATCAATAATTTTTCCAAGTGGTTCATTACATGGTGCTTGAATTTGATGGGGCTCAAGGTACCTATGACATTTAATATTGAAATTGCTTTCTACTTCATATTGGGAAGCCAAAAGCCAGCATTCAGGACAGGAAATATACATATTAAGCATAGGATTTAATATTAACCATTGATAGACATAACTTGGATCCTTTGGTATTTTCATTTGATTTTCCTTGAATGCTTTTTCTTGCTTCTTCTGCTATTGTTCTATTAAGCCTTTTAAGGATGGGAGGAGGAACCTGGATGCCTTGCGGCCAATATCATGATAGCTATCCAATATGGCTGTGATAGTCATGGATGTAATGCCAGAATTGTTATTTTGTACCAAATGCTGATAGGACCAAAATGAGAAATCAAAACTTTCCAAATTTGAAATTGGGTCAGAATGTATTGAATTATCAAATGTCTGTTTCTGTTGGAACTTTTCAGATTCTATAACCCAAGAAGCACATGAAGACCTGTGAATGGTGTTTTTGGAATCATAATTAAATTCAATAGCTTGTGTTTCATCTTGAATTTGTTTTGAAATCCTGTTGATATGATCTATATAGTCATTTTTGGTGAATGATGGGCCACAAGAGATACCAGAAGGTGAATGATGTGTTTTTTTTGATGAATTCCTTACATAGGCAAATATTCAGTTTTGAATTACTTTTAAAATTCATCAGGACCTATTAAGAGGTAAGGTGTTAGATTGAGATGAGTATGATTAAATATTAAAAAGAGAAAAAACAAGCTATTGAATTGGCTTTTTTCAAATGCAAGGGCTATATATAAATACTTATATTCTTATTTTCAATTGGAATACACCTGTGTACAGTTGGTATTACTGGTACAAGCCAAATTTTTAAGAATTTCATTTCAAAATCTCATGGAAGAGATGACTTTCCAACTAGTAACTCATTTCACAGCTATGCTTCAAAATTTGGACAGGAAAGGTACTGGTACGCAATGGCTCATACAGGGTTGTATAGTATAGTTAATAAAAAGCCCCATATTCAGTGGGTTTATAACCTAATTTATGATGTGTTGTTCTTCACAATTTGTCATTGAAACCACCCCCTGATATTATTGTCCTTTTTACAGGGGATTCTCTCAAATATATGATTGGAACAGCCTTTCATGGTTAATTACCCCTTGAATGAAGCATTTTTCAGAATCGCTGATAGAAATCACCATTCCTTGTTCATTATTACCCTCTCAACATGGGGTATTGCCACAACTGAAGCTAAAAATTCCCATTCCCCATTACCCTCCAAATGTGGGGTTGTTTTCCTCAGCTACTTATAACAACCGCCCATGGATCATTACCCATCAGTCTGGGAGGTTTTTGTTTTAGCTTCTTTGAACAACCCCCATTTTGTATTAGTTTTTCATTGGGGGTTTGTTTGACATAGCAGGCTTGAACCACCCCAATTAGCCCATTTCCCTTCTGTTGGGGGGTTGTTCATTCTAGCTGCTTCAAACATCCCCCTGTTTCCTATTACCCTTCTGCCAGGATTGTTTGTTCTAGCTTCTTCAAACAACCCCTTCTGACTATGACCCTTCCTATGGGGGTTTGTTTGTCATAGCTTCCACAAACAACCCCCCGTTTCCTATTACCCTTCTATCAGGGGGTTGTTTGTTCTGGCTTCTTCAAACACCCCCCTTTCCCTATTACCCTTTTGTTGGGGGATTGTTTTTTATAGCTGCTTCAAAAAACACCTTGTTTACTATTACCAATCTATTGGGTGGTTTTTTATCACAACTGGTATGAAAACCACCCTGTTTCTTGTGACTCTTGATATGGGGGGTTGTTTTCCATAGCTTATGCAAGCAAACTTCCATTTTTTATTACACCCATATGGGGTTTTGTTTGTCATAGCTGCAAGTCAAATAAGCAAAAGGTTTTTTTTCAAAGAATCAAGTTCCAAAAAGAGGGTGGTTCACCCTAGCTTTTCCAAACAAGCCACCATGGAAAATCCAACTTCAAATTGGAGGTTGAGTTCAATGACTGATTTGAGCCAAACCCTGTGCATCAATCCCGTTTGAGAAAGAATTTGACTACCTGTCCAACGGGCAATCATGTGTAGAGGATGGCTTTCCCAACTTCTTTCTGATTTGTTGTTCCTGATCTATGGAAAGGTACTAACCCTACACTCCTTGGGATACCACAAGATTTACCCAAATAATCATTATCTGCATGTATTAATACCATTATCACCTAGATTACTCAACAATGGATAAGTAAGTGTCTGAGAAATGAGCCATATGATTGGCTGTCATATCAAAATCTAAGTCACCATAGAATTAATACCATTAATTGCTATGGGAACAATAGTATAAAGGCACTCCAGATGGTTGATGAATAATAGATACTTGGAAAACATCTTAATCAGCCTTGATTTCATTCCTATAATTAAATAATTGGATACATAGTATGGAGGATTGATCTGATATATAAGATACCTGTGGCTAAGATTATCCCATGCTATTTCTTTCCAACTGAAGAATTGGCACACAGCTTCACCATCATTTTATAAACAAAGTTTTTCAATTAAAACTGAATCATTTATTCCACATGGATCCATATAATATCTCACTTCCTGCTAGTGTGACAGATAGATCTGATGATTGTGAGCTCCATATTTAAAATTTTAGTTTATTTCATATGCTTTGTTAATAATAATTCATTTTTTTTCAAGATAAAGAAGCCCCTGAAGGTATACATCAATCTACCTCACCAACCCCACCTCCACAGACTACCAGCTCAATGAATCACTCCTCTTTACCAAAGGTGGCTGGTCCACCAATTACACAACCAATATCCAAACCAAAAGTGGGTGGTCCATCAATCATACCCCCAATTCCCAGTGGTACCATTCATCAGACACAGTCTCCTTCATCAAGGGTGGCATATCCACCAATTCTCAGTAATACGAGCTTGCAGGAGAAATAATCATCCCCAAAGGTATCTGGTCCTCCAAATAGGCCAAAAATTCCAAACCCATTGAATCTAGTTCAAATAAAACCATTGGTTACTTACTCCTCAAGTGGATCAGGTAAGTAATCAGTTTGGTTAATAATATTTATGTACTTATGTTATGATGTAAACTGAACAGAATTCAAGGAATCAGAGGAAAGTGAAATGTCTGATATGAATCTGGAGACGCCAAAAACTTCCCATCAATCTGTATCTAAAGGTGTACTTTTAATTAAATATGACTTTCCACAAAGTATTGGGTTTTAACTATTCTTGATATATTTCATAGATGATAATCAATCTAAAACTACAGGCCAGATGGAAAGGGATCAATTTGAGGCTTTTTTCCAGAGGGCAGAAGCTCAAATTAAAGAAGAGAATGCTAGAAACCATCCACAAGTTGGGAAAACCTCAGTTCCATCAGAACGTAACAAAGGCAGGGTTCATTTTGATGAAAGCTTGAAACCTGGTCCCAGCTCTTCCTCAAGTCTTGAAGGAAAGTCATCAATTTCGGAGCATACTTCCATCCAAATATTTGCAACAGGTCCTTCTCCCAATGTGAGAATCCCAATGGAATTTGAAATTCCACAAATTTGAGGCAGATCCCTGTTCAAATTGTGCATGCAGAAGTGTCTGGTAGGAAGATGATTTCCGTCCCAAAAAGAGTGCACCAGATATTTGAAGCCAATGAAGGTGGAATTACATCAAGTTTGGAAGAAGAATTATCAAGTATTTTCTTTTTTCATTGCTGTAATTAAAAATGAATTTATCAGGTATCATATGGACCAGATATTCCAAGGTTTGGCCAATACTGGCCTAGAAAAATTCATGGTTGGCTTGGTTAGTAAAGTGACCATTTATATCCAAAATTAATTTAATAGAAGCTAACTGGAGAAATTATTCAATAGGGAAAGGGAGAAAAAGGAAACACATTTCTGACCCATTTTCCATCCCCAAAGAACCCAAAGATTTGTATCAGACCCAAGTACCCATTGAAACGCAGAGGCCAGGATTATTTTCTTTTGCATTTTCAAGGAATTCATATACAAAGGAAAATTAAAAACAAAGGATACACATTGAACAGAGTAATGAGGAAGAAGATGGTAATTATTCATCCCAATATTGATCAAATATTATATTTTCTAAAACCCTATTGGTCTTTGGATATTTATAAATACAGGTAGTGAAAATGGTTACTCTTCACCCATACAGCTTAAATCTGTTTCAAATCCTATATACCAAATGAAAAGCTCCAAAGGGAAGGAGCAGGAAAGTAAGCTTAAAAAATGGTTTTTCAAGTGCATACTGAACATTTATTAAACTTAATTTCTTCTTTGAAGCTATAAATTTTAGCTGAGCCCAAGGATCTTCAACATCAGGTTTCAAATTATCAGGACAAGATAGTTGCAGCATCCTCAGTAGCATCAACAAGAAAAGTTAAGATCCCAGAAAAAAATGATAATCTGGGACCAAACAAAATGGCAGATTATTCAAGAAATAAGGGTGGGACCAATCCTTCAAAAATAACATGGGAAAGCTGAAATAAACTTCACAAGAATTAGCTACAGATAATTATTTACATGAATTCTCATTTAGTGACTCAGATGGTATGTAAATCAATTCCTTTTTTTGGTGTAATAATGGATTGATGGTAATCTATGGAAAACACAGGGAATGAATATCAATATGCTAAAGATGCAAGGACCCGATCTAACAAAGGTTTGAGAGAAGAAAATAGTGCATCAGAAAAGTGAAAATAACAAAACAAACATCTGAAGGAACTGAAGGGAGTACTTCCAGATTGAAGCAAATCAATGCATACAATTGTTCAGATACACTGCTGTGAAGTCCTCAACATGGTAGCAAGGGACATTAACACACTTCCTGATCCACCAACTGATGCAGAAAAACAGCTGGCTTTAATTAATGGGGAAATTATTGCATTTGAGCCAGACCAATTGACTGCCACCGCCTCAGGGAACATACAAAGAAAGGCCTTCAAGAGTTATGTCAATAGACAAGTCCAATCACTAGGGTTGACACACTTTACATTTGATTGGTGTAACGGATGGAAGCATCCTTATAGTGAACTAATGGCCACTTTGTTCTATTGCACATTTGATATGGAATTGAGATCTGGTGAATACAGCAATTATTATTGGTCTCCTGACCATAATAATCATGCAATAGTTACAGCAATTCTGGGGACATATTTCACATACTTATCCAATGAGTATTGCAGCAAACAGAAAGGTGTGGACTTCATTGCAGCACACAAAGGGAAGAAAAGGGTAGAGGCAGCTAGAAAAAGGGTGAGTTTTCTTAATGATTATTATTGATGTGCCCTTAATTTTTCTCTTTTTAGCTGACAGAGAGAAGACAACAATGGTGTGATGAGAATGGTTATTTCCGATTGGCCTCCCAATATGATGACCCTCATGTTTGTTCAGCTACTGAGGAATACCTTGACAGCTCTGGAGTGGTCAGGATGTGAGAATTAGGGTTAAACTGGTGTTCAACACTCTCAAACAAGATCGTGTACAAGATTGATGAGTCAATGGGAATAGGCCAAAGAATAGGTAAAAGTCGCAAAAAGGTAGTAAAGCCTCCAAGAGAGCCCCCAACTAATGATGAGGACGATGTACATATTCCTAATTGTTTGAGCTACCAAGCCTATGATTCTGGAGCCCTCAAAATCCTTACACAGAAGCAAGTAATAGGTCTGGAAATAAACAAAGATGAAATATTTGAGGGTAGCTTTGAAGGAGGAGTTTGGAATTTTTTTTGAATTTGTTAAATTATCTTGAAAATTGGTGGAATTACTGTTGTATTTGACTCCTTGAATGTATAGAAGCTGGTCACACATATTTCTTTTATAACTCCTTATCTCCTTGAGCAATAATGTCTCCCAATCAAATGTCATTAACATGGTGGACCTGAAATAATCAAGCATTATGAATGAGATATTTAAAAGAAATAGTAGTGGACTAAATATAAGTAATTACCTCATTAGTTTCTTTTTATGCTCTTGAACCTATGAAATAGGGAAAAAGAATTTCCTTCAATTATATTTCTCTTCCAAAAGATTGAATGGTACCATATCATACCCTTTGAATATTTATTTCTATGGTCTCTTGTGATATGAAATGGAAAACCTTCATGATTCTACTTTGCCCTATTCTATGTAGTCTGTCTATTGCCTGTGATTATTGGGAGGTATTGCAATGTGGATCCTTTAAGGCAAGTAATTAGCTTAATTATTCAATTATGCTTATGAGAAAACTTACCATTATAAATACAATTTGTGCACATGTAATATTGAGACCTGTACCAGCTGCAATGAGAGATTCAAGTAGAATTTTACAATCACTTTGACTAGAAAACTGTGAGAGGGCTTTTTTTGATTTTTGGATGAGGTTTTGCCATCAATTAAAGAAAAACTTAATCCTTTATGGACCAAGAAAATTCCAATCCTATGAGTTTGTATTAACAAATAAGGCAGAAAGCTCATGTAAGATGAAGTATAAGATATACTTACAAATCTAAAAGCTGTGTCCATTGAGAATAAATCACATACTTGGCTTCTGGCACTTCAATTACTTCTTTTTTTAAAAGGTTCATTAATTCCAGTATATTCCAGCTTTCAAGGAATTGACTTGTGGTGATCTTCTTTATCAAATAATTGGGTCCATTTTCACATTGACTTGACATACTTTGAGCCTCTGAGAAGTCTGAATAATCAGCTTCCTCCCTTGAACTGGTTGTTTCTGCTAGTATGGGATGATTGCATAAGCGTCTTAACTGCTGAATACTAACTAATAAATTTCTTCTCTTGAATTTATTTGTTTCCTCCTTAGCTTCAGCAGTATAAGGATATTCAAAAAGTTTTTCCATAAAGATTCTATCATAATACAGTCTAATAGTTGAAGGTAATGGCCTGAAAACTTCTTCTTCACATATAAGAGGTAAGCTTGGAAGCACTACTGTTTTCAATCGGCGTAGCATCAAATGGCATGTAACCATATGAAAGGGCTTTAAATCCCCAATTTAAAGATGCTTTTGTAATATACCATCCCATGGCTGGGCCCCTAATGGTTGATTGCAAGAGATGGATTCAAACAATGACATGTAATCACTGAGAGAATTATTTGATGGGGTACCTGTAAGACACAGTTGGTTCTTTGTTTGAAGGGACATGATTGCAGCATGAACATGTGCATGATAATTTCTGATAACACTGTAAGCCAAATTATGAAGTTATTAGTTTTGATTATGGCATCTCAAAGCCAAATGACTTTGCAACTCTGACTTACTGAGCTTCATCTAAAATTACTCTATACCATTGATAATCATAAACTGGCCCTTTTGGTGTTGACCTAAGGTCCATTCAGAGGGTTTCATAGGTTGTGATGATGATATTTCTTTGAATGGATTTAATGATGAAATCTTTGAGACAATTGCTTCCATGGTATCAAAGAAAATGCAAATTATTAGGATGTGTGTAATTATTTAGTTCTTCCTCTCAGTTTTCAATCAATCTTTTATGACACACAATAATGGTTTCTTGGAATCCACTGATAGTGGATAAACTGGATCTCTGGTAGTTTCTTTCAGAATTAAGAGTGTGAGCTACCAGAGAAATTGCTTGCAATGATTTTCCCAGACCCATATTATCAGCAAGAATTGATCCCAAAGGTGATGGTGGGTGCAAATCAGAGTTTGAGGTGATTATTGTTTTGTTAGTAATCTTATGTTTCCATGAAATTCTAGAGGGAGAAGAAATCCTTTTCCAAAATGCATTGGCCAATACAGAATTATGAGATTTGCGATCTATAAGAACAGAAAGTCCTTGTGCTTGATGATAGAGTAGCTTAGTTTTGATAATGAAGATAGGGGGGTATAAAGGCTGAAAGTAACATCCACTTGCAATATTCAATGCCTCATCAATCAATAAAGGTGGAGAGTAATATTTCTTGGAAATCTGAGTAAGCTGTAGACTCATTGGGGAGTTGACATGCATTTCAGGTGGATAGAAAATGGGCACATTTACTCCCACATGATATTGATCAAAGGATTTGAGGGCATATTGCATATATGAAGCGGTGGTGAACAGTAAAATCCCAATTTTGATTGTTGATATCATTGAATTAGTCCAGTTAAAAGCGCATTAACAGAGGAATTGTGCTTCATCATCTGAATCCAGGCATTTTAGTCCACCAGCTGGACCATAAGTGGTTTTTTTGGGGGGACTTGGAAGGTGAGGTATAAGTGCTGATGAGATATTTGTTGGTAATTGCCCAATGATGCTATTTGAATTGGCGAAGTAGACATCCACATGATTGTGATCATGAGATAGTTGAAGCCAATAGGTGGAGGGGGCCAATGGAGGGATATGAAGAAGACAAGGTGTTACTTCACACAAAGTTGTATTAATAACACCAATACAATAAAAAATGATATTCAAATTATCTACGGAAGGAGTATTGAAAATAATGGATCTATCCTCTGTGGGGGAAATAGAAACTTTTGATTAATGGCAGGGTTTATATATGAAATGTTGATGACAAGAGGGAATATGAAAAAACACTTTTTTTAGTGTATTTCAAATCAGGCATTGAAATTTGACAAGCTAAGAGGTGTGGCTTCTGTTTGCATTGGCTGATCCAAAGTAAGGGATGGTTGGTGGCATCTCAATTTGAAACCCCAATATGGATAATTAGCATGTTTTTCAATTGTCTGGTGGTTCACATCAGCTTCTTTGAATAACACTAATACAAAGGTTGATGAACCATAGGGTTTTGTTATCACATGAGGGGTTGATTGCAGCAGATATGCATGGACACCCCTTCAATGAAGGGTAAAGTCATAGCATCTTCAAACAACCCCCCTAGCCTGTTATCATTAATACAGGGGGTTGTTTGCTATAGCTGCTGCAAAAAACCCCCCGTAGCCTGTTATCATTCATATGGGGATTGTTTTTTATAGCTGCCACAAACAACCACCCATAGACTATTACACTTCATATTGGGGTTGATTGTTATAGTGGCCACAAACAATGCCCCATTGCAAAATGCATTTTGTACAGGTGTGTGGTTCCCCAATTGAAATTTAATATGATTTTTCTGGAATTTTTTGATGTCAACATACCTAAACAAATTTTTCTGATTATATTTGCCTTTAGATGACCTACAATACAGGTAAATACCCACAAAGTCTGCACTTTAGCTTTGACGTCTTTGAATGAATGGTGAGTAATTCAATAATACAGGTAACCATTGTGTATTACTGTATCAGTCATACTAAAGTATGAAGAGCATCTAAAAATGAAAGAATTTCCAGGCATATATAACACCCTTGGGATCCCAATTGCCCTTGTGCATCCCTCCTTCTTGGAAAACCCATATTATTTTGCAATGCCCTCAATGATATTCAATTAGAAAGGTTATCCTTCAACCTCATCATTAAGTATTACACCACTGTCAGGCTCTAATACACCTGATTGTGACTCTAGTGACTCTAACACCTCAGAAACCCAATCCTCATGTAATCCTGAACCACATCCCCTCACTACAGAATCTATAACAAATAGTCTAATACCCAGTGCCAAACATCACAGACTGTCAATGTCAGCTGATGAGCTGGATTTATCAATGAATACATTTGTTCCAGATACTGATCTCACTCCAGCATGTCCATCATGGGAACAATTTTTGGAATCAACATATCCAACACAACCTCCTTTGAATTAAAACCAAACCTATTTAACTACATCCACAAATTGACCACCCATTTTCAATGTTGAAAAGGCTCAGTTAACACAGGAAGAGTCTTTGTTATCCATGGAAAAGAAGGTTAAGAGACTCAAAAAAATGATTGAGGATCCTTTGACCCTGTTTGACGACCAAAAAATCATGGAAACTATTATGAGCTCATTCATCTCAAAGATCCAATGTGAGCCTTCATTGTGATTCTATCTGACCTTATTAATACTTATTCACCTAAATAATTTCCCTAGATATTGAAGATGGAAGCACACTTCCACCAGAAAGTGTTATAATGATAGGTAATGCTAGCCTATTTCCAAAACTTAAAAAATTCTCAAAGAAAAAAGATAAGACTCACAAACACACCTAATTTGAAGCTGTACAGGAAAACCTGGAGATCAATGCTCAAAAGGATAGTTGTAAATTATTTTCATCTTATGACAAATTTAGCTTTTGAATAAAATACCTGATGATTTTCTAATATGAGCAGCACAAATGGGGATACAAACTCTTTTTATTCCCGAATCAAGTAATGAGCATACACAGTCACAAAAAATGTAACTCTGGAGATTAAAAATACAAATCATCCAACAAATGAAACTAACTCATCTCAGGCTCCCCTAAATTCTGATCCAATAATCTCATCATCATAACTGCCAATTCATAGTGCTTCTAATCAAAATCTACCCAATCTCAACCCATCTTCTATAGCAGCATCACCAATTCCTGTCTCCTCAAATTCAGAAATTTTATCCTCATGTAGTTCAGTGATACCCCTGGATTCCAGTTGTGTAGATAATATGCCTCACCTCAACCAAGAATCCACTGACACACCTTGCCTTAATTTACCAACTTCTTCATTGGCTACTTCTACTTCACTCTATACTATATCATCACATAATAATAAATCAGGAAATGTAATCACTCCAGTTGTTATCAATAATAATGATAGTCCAATTCCAAGCTCATCCTCCATACATCTGTAAAATAACCCCACCCTGATTGATTCCCAAGTCTCTACTCAAAACTGTTCCATTACACCTTCACACCAGGCCTCTTCAAATCCAAACCCCTCAAAATTCAATTCAGTGCCTCCAAACAATGACCCAAACTCACCTATTTTCTTTCAACATGCCACCTTATTTTTGCAGAGTATTGATCTGTTTGAAAACACTATTGGGGCACACCATAACTCCTTGGTTCACAAAGAAATTCATTATTTGATGGAAAAGCGCTATCAACAAAGTGAACAATAAGCTTCCTTTCCCACCACTCTACCCTGTAGTATATGATTCCTTTCTGATAAGAATACCTTGGCTGATGAATGGCTTTATCAATTCCAAACAGACTGTAAATCTCTTCCCTTATTTGTAGCTGAAATACCCCCAATATTTTGTCATAATTTATAGATACTGGACTTTTCAAACCCAGAATCAATGAACCATTTTATGACCCTGAAGTTGTCAATTTCCCTTAAATCAATACCCAAGAATGGAATAATCAATCACACCCTTTAGATCATTTCTCGAAATATCTCTGTCTCCCCTCACATCATGCATGCCAAAATTTGTTCAGCCTATTCTTCCAATGAATTGGATTGGTACATGGAGATCTAAATTTACCTATTACTAATATTCTTGTGGAAGATGTTCCTCTTGAGCTCTCTCAGGATTACCGTGCTATGGAGTATTTCAATTCATGTGTTAATCAAATCAACTCAAGAAGAATTAGTGGTATTGAAGGTCATTCTACTAAAAAAAAGGCCTCAAGCTCCAAATCCTCATGCAGATTTAAACCATCTCATTAATAGAATCTACTTAATGTTCCAGGAATTCGCAATTCTTCATTTTAGATGTAAGCGCAATAATGGCTCTACTAACCTTTCATCAGTCCAAGAAAACAAGCTCATTGTCAAGGCAATTAATGATCCCCAAATCCAACCATCATATCACATCCCGGCCTCATTCCTTGCTGCTGGATGTCGCGGGATAATGCTTTTCCCTAAAGATCATCGCAAATTTTGTGTCTCCCCTTCCTTTCAATTACTAATGCTGGCTGCACAGTTAAACCGCTTCAGCTCACATCAAATAAAAGAGACTATTTGGAGAAGGTTAAATCAATATAGATGTGATCTTTTTTCATCTACTTTCCCTTAACCTCAGTCTTTTCATTAAGTGCACATTGCCAGATATAATTTGGGTTGTGCAATCATTTTGGACTTAGGAGAGTTCTTTCACAGAGAGAACCCAAATGTATCCAGCTATGTTGTGTCTCTTCCTTGATGAGCTCCAAAAACAACAAATGTTATCATTAAAAGTCTTGAACCTTCTTCATGAATTGTTTTAGCTATTATGTACCTACCATCATATCTTGCTTAATAATCTGAGATGAGGAAGAATTAATCCTTGGTGAACCTTTATACCAAAATTTCAAATTGAATATAATTGAGTGAGAGCTTCTGTTTTTTTTGTTCCAAAAACAATTCTGTGCAAAATTAATGATATGATTGCACAAACAAATAGTCCTTCACAATACTAAATTATTGAAGATAGTTAAAGTCAAAATAAAAAGATAGGAATACACTACATGTTAATGAATTATTTTTCAAAAGAAAAAATCCAAAACCAAATAATTAAACAAAAGTGAAAAGAAATACACAAACATTAGGGCTAGCTCTGGGTCACTCTTCTTGGCACAAATGATAAGATAAATTGGAGTTATTGTAATTTATTTTTAATTTTTGCCGTTTGAGAAAAAATTCTTTCCAAAGAAAGTATATATTAAAATTCCTTTTTTATTTTATATAAATATATTTTTGAAATTTTTTTTAAATAGCTCATGCAATTATATTTAAATTAAACAGAGCCCATTGTAGTGATCCAAAATTATCAAATTATATTAACAGTATAAATGTAGTACTGTACAGATAATCTAATAACCCTAAACCTACTTCTACTCATCCATACAAAGAATGTTTCCTTCCCAAAAAAATAATTACTGAATTTAAAAAATTTCTAGATCCAACCTCAAAATGCTTCCAAAAAATCTCACCTCTTCAAAAATACATGATTGGTGCCGCCAGGGCCCACAGATTCTTTCAAAAAATAATGACTCTTTAATTTTACCTCATCCAATGCAAAATTAACAAAAATACTCTACCAAAGAATCAAAATCATTTGATGATTTAAATTAACTTGATTGGTGCTGCCAGGGCCAACTTGTTGAATTTAAGTCTGAAGGTTCCTTGCAACAAAATCCAAAATTTAATAAAAAAAGAACCCAAGCTCAGAGATGACATCAGGCATCCAGCCACAAAGTCCAATCTGAAATTCAACTAAATACTGATCAAACAACTGAAGATTGATTGATTCAGGTGTATCCAAAAGCAGAATCCAATTTGCTACTCTTACCTAGGGCCTCAATTTCAGAAAAACCTAAAATTGTTTTTGATTATGCTAATAAAATGTCACTCATGATTTTTTGTGTTCACAGCTTAGTCAATTCATCAAGAACAACTCAAGAAATCAAAAATATTATTTTGACTCTAATGAAATTAGGGAAAAATTGTCAGCCAATTAAAGATAAAAGTAAAATTTCTGGTATAATGAAAGGAGTTGGGTTCCAAGATGGATCAGACAAGGACAAGAGTGCAGGTAGGGAAATACTAACCTTCCACCATTTAAAACTAATGATATGACTTATTCTGAATACAGGTGTTTATGCCTTCAAGAAAGGTCTTACACCTGAGCAAATTCAAGAAGACAGTTTAAATCATGAAACATTATCTTCATATAATAACTTTATTTTTAATCATATTGCTGAGTTCACCCAGGTTTCCTCAGCCAGTAACTCAAGACTCCTGCTAGATGCCTCTTTACCATCTTGGCATGAATCTCAATGGTCCTTAGCTGAAATAGAAGATATTTTTTTTTTGAATGTTATCATCACTCATAAGGGATTTCACATTGAAATCCATGTTGATCAACATGATGTCAATCCCTGGACCTATGGATTGTTCTCTTTCATTCACACAAATACTTTTGAATGCCTCCAATCACCCCATAACACTTTTGGGCATGGATTACTTTTTCCAGATTATAATTTTATACTCAATTTTGGAAAATTCAATGTAATAATAGAGGTTTTGTGGAAAACCTCTGAAATCAAACATCAAACCACACAACCACCTTTAATACTCAAAAGCTATCCGTTTATAACCCACTTTGGAGTGTCGTTGCAAATTTCCAAAGCCCTCTCTGCTCAAGGACAAAATTAAAAGCATTTAGATCCTTCAATCATACAGCAAAAGACTTTCAGCCTTCCTGAAAGAATCATTAAATATTATAAAAAAAAAACTAGCTAAGTAGGGTATTTATATTTTATTCAAATTGGTTGAAATTGTTTTTGATCAGTTCCAATTTTGTAGGTGGTTCTTTGAATCATTCCTCAACATAAGAATTTCATGCAAAATTAAATATTATTCCATTGCATCCATCACAGTTACAGGTCATAGCAATCACATTAATCATCTTTCATGACAAGCTTGATGAATTAAACTGACACCTCTTCTGATTCTAATTATGAGCTAAGTACCATCAATTAGAATTCTAATTTTAAATCCAATCATAATAACTTTTCATTAATCTAATTTTATCATTTAGGTAGCTTTTGCAAGTGAAAAATCCATGGTCTGTTGTTCAAAACATAACTTCAAACTCTTTCACTGCAATTTGTTCATCGATTCCAATCAATTTAAAACCAGCTAATTTATCTTCATTGGTTAACTTACAAAATTCAAGTTGAAGCTCTCTGCTAGCCCCATCTCACAAGCACTCTAATCCTCCTAAAATTAAATTATCCAAACCTCCAAAAATTAACTTGTCCGATTTTGACCCTTATATCAAACAAATTCAAACTTAGTGGTCTCATTGGGAAAAAATTTTAAACATTAATTCAAAACTTAATCAAAATTAAAATCATTTGTCTTCTTAAACTGTTCATAACCTATCAATTTTTTTTTCTCTCTGTCAGATCCTGAAGCTTTTGATTTAATTACTCAAACTCCATTCAACTCAAATCTCAATCAAAACTCAAATTTATCTATCAATCACCAATTCTTGATCTAGCAACCAATCAAATCTTAAAAAAAAAATTATCTCATTATCTTGATATAGTCCAACTTCATTTGGTTCAAGAAATCAATTTACGTTCTACTAGCTTTTTCCCAGCTCTTGCTAACCTTCAATCTTTACATGCTCAAACCACATTTTGTAGATCTCAAATGGAAAATTTAATTCATCAACTTGATCAGTCAAAATAATCAGTTGCTCAACATGGTTAGATATCATTCAGCTTACTATTAGATTCAAAAATATCACTAAATTGATAATGCATTAAACAAACTTTACATTCAATTGAAGAACTAATTCAATCGGGTGTTTGATTTACAACTTTGAACTTGATTGAAAGTTTGAAAGCAATTTGGAATTCATCTATATTTAATTCACTTTCTACCAATAATCTCACACCTACTTCCACCTTTCATTCATATTCATTGCCTTCAATATAACTTGGGCTAAATAAAATTAAAGCCCTTTCTTACCTTCCCAATCAATTGTCCTCATTTTTTAATATCATCTCTGAAGCATTAGAAGCTGAAATAACATCAATAATCTCTCATGATCCCAAGGTAAATCTACAACACTTTCTTAACCTTAAGCCATTTGAATCTGACTTGTCTCAACCCAAATCGACTTCACATCCTCTCTCAGAATCTTTGAAAGAAATCATTCCAAAGGGCATTTTTCAAATTCAACAATCAACAAAAAAATAAAAGATCCCATTAGACTTACTTTCAATGGCTTAGCTCGAGTCTCTGGATTAGACAAAGCAATTTTATCATGAAGGCAAGCTGTCATAAAACAAACCAGAGAAACAATTAAAAACACTTTATCAGATGTAATTGAGTAGGAACAAGAAGATCAATATAGAAATTCTGATATATCTCTACTGGATTCAAAAGATACACAATCTATTCATACTGAAGAAACATACGTAATAGATCAAAGCCTCTTTTTTTTTCAAATTAGCTAACAGTTTCAAACCATGCCTTGACTTGCCCTGAAACTAAGGCTGCCAAGTCTGAAGGAGCTTTAGAGCAAAATAAGACGTCAATTACCATAGAAAATGAAATTGAAGAAATTCCAATGCAAGATAATCCAACTCAAAGTTTGGGTGCAGCGATTCTATCTCTGACGATAAATCCCTAACCTTCCCAGACCCATGAACCTCAGCTTGTTTTACCCCTATCTGAAACAGTGACTGAAACATCCTCTCCAAACCCATATCAACCTCCCAAATTGACACTGAGCCAACGACTGAGGGCAGTCGCTACTAATCAAAAAGGGAGTCCATCATCACTTGTTACCAGTTCATCCGCTCAAGTGAATGTGGCTCAAGACACATTTGATGAGACAACTAGTTCAATAGATATGATGACACAACACAAAAGGCTCCCGATGCCGATGAAGAACTGGAGAAGTCAAAAATAATAGCTAGTTTACAAAGTTTCAAGGAGCGAATTGCTGCAATTGCTGCTAAAGCCGCTTCTACATCCACTCAAGCTTCCTCCGATCAACAAGTGATTGAAACTTTATCTGAAAGTGCAATGCTTACCCAATCCAAAACAACAGATGTTGGAAATGTGATCAATGAGGTTGAGCAAGAATTCATGTTTCTGGTAGCTCAAGAGTAGCTGCACGAATTGCCCCCTTTGCCAAATTCAGCAATTTTTGAGAAATTTTCAAATGAATAAAAGTCAATGGTTGAAGAAGGAAACATACAATTAGATAAAGATATGAATGGAATGGCTCTCTCCAATGGTATTAAAACCCCCCAAAAGGCTCAAGATTTTAAAGATGATGACAAAGGGAACCTTGATGGTATTATAGATCAAGGTCAAAATGAAAGCACAAAAGCTAAAGTCAACCCAGGCAATTTCGTGATGGATTCTGGAGAAGCACAGATTAAAACAGATGAAGAAAATATGAATTTGACTAGTAATTATAATGATGAAAAATTAAAAATGGAGGAATGTTTGAAAATTTAACATAATAAAGGTGATTAAAAAGAAATAACTTATTTTTTATGTTGAAATAAGAGAGTAAATGATTGATAATAGACATAACAAGAACATTTTCTTTTTTTGTTGTATATAAGTATGAAAAAAGTGATAGAAAGCTTCTTGAAACCTTTTTTAAGGCCATATAAATGGCTGAACATTACAATAGATTTTATTTAAAGGGAAATCAAATTTCCTACTAAAATTAAGTACGTTGAGGAATGACCATTTATTTTTCAAATGATCAAATTTGTACTTTTTTTTGGCTTAATTTAGGTTACTTTTCATCTAAACTTAGCTAAAATCCCTGAATATTTTCTTAGCTTTGTATTTTGAGACAATTAATTACATTTATTATTTATATTTATGTTCAAAATGATACACAAAATTGAATGAATTTCAGAAATTACCTTGTGCCATTACATTAGAAAAGTGCACTTGGAAAGGTGCTTATTAAAAAAAACCAATCTCAAAGATTGAGTTGTAAAACAGTAAATGAATAAGTTGAACTGAATGATATTTGGTAAGATAGCCCCCTCCCATCCAATCGTTTTGATACCAGGATTATCTTAAAAATGTTGTATCCAAATCTGAAACCATTACTGATATGACCACAAAATCAACCTATAACCCATGTAGTGTCCTTGAATAAACTACATTTAATGTGAGCCCGTGATCATAAAAGTTGCTGGTTCTTTATTTTTCAGTTTTTGCAGTGTATTTTAAAAACTTTTTTAAGATATTTTCACATTAAATTCAAATTGAAAAAAACTTTTTCTTTTAATAATGGATTTACAACAATGATATAACAATATGAGTATTGGAGTTCATGACAATTTACTTTGTGTTCTGGAAGGAATTTCCCAAAGAATGGACTTCTTTTTTTGGTTGAATGGCAATAATTCATTGATTAAATATTCTCAAAAAACGAAACCCCTGAGAAATTAAATACAAAGGTAATTTAATAGTTTTTTTTTGGAAATATGATAAAAGCTTTGCCTTATTTTCTTTCCATATTTTGATATATATATATCAAACTTGAATATCAGGATAACATGAAACATATATACCAGCTGGATTTGTGAAATGATTATACATCCACACAAAGTATGATCCAACAAAATTAGTTTAAAAACAGCCCTAACAATATCTTTGTAATGTCATATGTTGTATTTATTTATTTATTTGAAAATGAAATTTGGAAAATTTGAAACAATTCAAAGAATAAATATTGGAGCTCAATATGATTTCTAAAAAATCAACAACTACTAACTGAGAGAAACTGCTTGTATACTTAATCCAGGGGATTTATAGAATAGTATTTCCCTTTTTCTAATAATATTTCATGAGTTTATGTTGATTACCATGAATTATCTGGCTGAAGATAGATTTTAAGTAATATAATAGAGTTATTTTGAGGAAACTTTATGATTAAATCAAAAGAATATTTAGAAAACATCAAAATAAATTTTTAAGCTTGGTTAGGGGAGCAGAATATTACTGGCCAACCAGCTACCTGAAAAATTCCCTGGTGAAAAACCAGTGGTAGAGAAAAATATCATGAGAAATTTAACTGTGACAAAATAGCTCATTAATTGTATTAAAATAAAGAGGAAAGGAACCTCTTTCCAAATATATAACTCCCCTAATCAAAAGAAAAAAATAACAAAGTTATTCCAGCTCAAAGCAAGAACTGAGCATAAAACTTCATTTTCACCTCTCATATAAAATACAGAGAAAGAGGAAGAAACCCATAAAATGGGTGCTCAAATTAAAGCTCAAAGTCAGGGATATCCAATGTGTCAAAGCCATGGAGACAGGAAGGGCATTACCATTCATTACTAATTGAAGATCTTCCAACACCTAATCAGCAAGGGGGTTCATGGAAGATTCACCAAATACAATTTCAAACCTCAATACAGCTCAATACAGGACAAAACCAAATACAGGATTCAGCAAATAAAGGCCTGTCCTAAATACAGGTGCAAGCACCTGTATTAATTTAAATAACTATATTGGATACACCAATACAGTTTCACATATCAAATACAGGTTCTTCAATCATACAGTAATGGTTTCTCAAAACTCAAACTCCAGGCTGGCATTTTTTCACATATACCAGCCCCCTTTCACCCACCTGGGGGCTTTTCCCCCAGTTAATTAAAATAGTTGATTTATTTATTAATATTATTTTATTTCTTACTCAGAAGTACTATTTTATTACTTATTAAGTTAGTCTTAGCCTTCCCCCACCTGCTCAGAAGAGTCCTGGTGGTCATATCCTTATGAATCCTTTTCTCTTTTTCTGGAAAGGTTGAAAAAGTGATTCAGGATTATTTGTGATTGACTCTTTGTTATTGTCTTTGTTTTTATTTCATTTCTTTAATGGTCATTCTTTATCAGTAGGCATTTTATACTTTATCTTATTGCTCTTATCCTTTGAGTACTTCCCTTGAGCCCTCCATAAGTAAGTCTGTTCACTGAGTGCCAGGCCCTCATCATTTAAAAGAGCCCCTGTGACACAATGGTATCAGAAAAATAAAGCTAGCACCAAGAACACAGAAGTTATGGCCAAAATTAAGCCAAATCAGGGTGAAAAAAATATTCACCTCTCATCTAGCTTCTACAGTTTTAGTGTGAGATACCTAGAGTGGGGTCCTTGGGTAAAGAGCAAAATAAGGGCTTTCTGATGGTCCCATTTATTTACTTATAACTAATCCATAACAAAAGCTATGGAGCAAACACATTCTATACAGGTTTTTAAAAGAGTAAATATCTGAATAATGGGATTTTGAAGTGGTATAACTTTTCTATATTTAAGGATACCCTAACCAAATGAGGTACCATTTTGTAGGCCTAGTATAAGGCTATACAATGAGCTAAATTTGATATAATTATCTTAAAAAATGAAAAAGTTATGGCAGTTTTAAGTCTAAAATCCCACAGCTGGGTCAATACATCTTCACTATGGGATAATATCCCATATCCTTGAATATGAGGTGTCAAAAACTATGAAGGAGCTTTTTTATCCTTCAACACATCAAAGTTAGGCCTGTATGGGGTCACCATACAGATTCTGTACAGCATTCTACTCTTCATAGAAAGCCAAGAAGCTCAGACTCTATGGAAAAGGCTATAGACAGTGTTTGGTCAGATTCAAGAACCAGACAGCTGATAAAGACAAATTGTTGGCAGAAGATGCCATACCAGAAGGTGATATTCAAGTGAGAATGTTAAGAGCCTCCAAGGGGCTGAGGAGTATCATAAATGACAAGCTTTTTTTCAAAGGGAGGGTATGTCAGCCTATGACTCAAAACCAGAGCACAAGCATTACAGCCAAAATACCATAAACCAATGGTAGAGCAAAATACCACCAAAAATGGAGCTTACCCAAAATATCTCATAAAGCTATTAAAAGAAGGGTGTTGGTAAACACATTTAAGGCCTTAAATGTTTTTACCAATTTATGGCCAAAACACATAAGTGACCTTTTTTTTTTACAAAAATTCCTCAGGCTCAGTCTTGAGGTTTTTGTAAGTTTATTTTTGCCATATTCTATCTGACATGGGATGTCAATATCCTCAAATTTTTTCAATTTTTTTTGCCAAAATTTCTCAAAGTTGGCCAATTTGACAAAATGGCATATTTTTTTGAAAAATTCATTTAAAATCTTCCCACTTATGAATATAATTATTTTGGGTTGAAATGAAGAGTTCAATATTGATAATTAAGAGTTAGAAGCCCATAATTTTGGGAAACATTTTTGGTGGGACAAGTGAAGGGGCAAAAAGTTTTTTTTTTTCAAATATTTTTTTCCATGTTTGTAATGTGACTATTTTTAAAAATTAATTTAAAATCTTCCCACTTATCAATTTCCTTCATTTTTTTTGAAATTAAGGGTTCAATATGGACAATAAAAAACTACAAGCCCATAATTTTGGGGAATGTTTTTGGTGGGACAACATGTGAAGGCACAAAAAGTGTTCTTTTTCATGTTTGTAACATGACTATTTTTAAGTACAAAATTGCCACATGTTTGATAAAAAAAGAGACTGAGGTGTAATTTAAGAAATAAATAGGACTGAGGAGGGGGATAATTGGTATAAACTGTATATACAAAAATAAATCAATCTCAATCAACCTCCAAAATAGTTTGTTTTTTCTGAGGGGGAAGAGGAAGATTGGAAAAATATAACATCCTGTGTTTCTTAAAGTTATCAGCCCACCCCAGGGCTTGTGGTTGGGAATGAAATTCCCAATTGACAGTAATGGGGGGCTGGATAAGCTTTAGAAATGATTATATCCAATGGAACAAAATGAGAACAGCTATCAAAGAAGCAGATGAAAATGGGTGGATTCTCATTTGGAGGACAGAAATAAGGGGAAAAAGAGAAAGATTGGGCTGTGGAATCAAAGAAAACAGGTCTTTGATACTTATTTGCAATTGGATCCCCCATTTCAGGAATGGAAATCCACTTTCTCTTTGGAGCCTGGCCAACATCTTCATACAACTCAATTCTGTCCAAAGAAGAGGATACTGAGGGAATTAAAGTGTTCATGGATTCATAAAGTCTTGAGTTTTTTTGAATTTCTTCAGCCAAGTCACCTCTGACATTGGCTCATTGATCTTGAGTCTTGTAAATGTAGTGAGATACTGATCTGTAGCAACAGTTTCCATCACCCTGGACATTGATGGCCTTGAAGATGTACTTAAATATAAACTTGGGCAAGTATTATGAGCCAGGTACCTGATAGATCTTTGTCAAAAAATCAATAAATATACACCTAAACAAGAGAAATATACATTGAAAAGAATCAGAAGCTCACAAAGATCTTGAAACATTCATCACTTGTGTGATAATTTATTTGACAATTCTCACAGGTCAAGTCAATTGCAACATATATCTTCAAACTAGTGGCAGGCTTGTGGGAATTTCTTTGTGATGTTTTGATTCCAATTGCCAATCTTCTGCATCTTTTAAGGGTGACTTCTGATTTGCCCCATCCATTTCATTCAGCTGCTGAGGGTAGTGAATCTGATCACCTGATTTATTTTGATAATGAGACCTCAGAATCTTCAGAATATTTAGATGAGTACAATTCCATAATTGAAGAGGGTGCATTTGACTGTGATCTTGATGTTGTTGTGCTGGTCACTTTTGATTAGGGTCTTCCTATTCTCTTGGATTGAATCTCAATGATTTCAAATCTTGAGGGTTCTCTTTTTTTTCTTTTTATTTTTATTCTTTGCTCCTTGAGTTCTTTCACGGATATTCTTGCATTCTAGTGGGTCTTCATAGTATTTATCATCCTCTTGACTCTTGGGAAGTTGATCAAATGGGACTTTTCCAGTCAAAACCTCTTGCACATTTTGAAGAATTGGGGTAATTTCTGCCATTGGTCTTTGAAAAAGGTCTTCCCCAATGTCCTCAAATATTTTTTTGGCTTCATTATTTATTTCTTTTTGAAAGATTTAATAACCACCTTGATAACCAGTCTGAGAAGAATATGACAAAACAATCAGTTAATAAGAAAAAAAAGTAATAATTTGAGGTTAAAAAGCCCTCACAGGAAAATTCAGATGCCACTGAGGATGGAAGCCTGATATCTCAAGCCTTTGGAACTTGGAAAATACCTTTTGGGTCTTATTCTTGCAAGGAATGCCTTGATAATTGTTGAATTTGTTGGTGCACTTTCCATTGGGGGGAAATTTGGTTTTGAAATTGTCAAAGGCAATCTGAAGGGCATAATGAGACACCCTGCCATTGAGAGCGCAGATGTGTGGAAGAAAATTCTTGACATGGAAAATCATTTCTTTGGAGATTTTTTTGATTATTTCAATAAATTGTTTTCTAAAAGCCATTTGGAGAGCCCTAACTACCTCCAGGAGAGTACAAGTGGACGTTTGGAGCCATAGTTTAACCATGGAATGGGCACCTTCAACTCTGGAGGTGGAGCCTACACCCAGGTGGCAATGGTGGTTGGTCCAGGCTGGAACATAATACTCCTTTAGAGGAGGACAGGTATTTTCAAAATATTGCAAGAATTCAGGATTTTTGGCTTGCTTTTGAAGCTTCTTCCAGTTTTCTTTGAAAGACTTTTCAGTGGATGAATACATAGCCTGAGAAATGAATCCCAAAACCATTAATATAAACAAGAAGAAGAGAAAAAGTGAAGCCAAGTGAAATAAAGTGAAAGATAAAAGTATATTAATTGATTCCAAAGGACCATAAAATTTTCAAAATCAGTGCCATGACCAATTTTATTCATGCAATGAGAAGATACATCTTCATTGATTTGCCAAAATCATAACCTGACTTTGACTTTTGGGAAGAGCTTCTAAAGAGAGTTTTTCAAGGCCAGATTCCTATCAATAACAATGACTGGAGGGGGAACAATATTGGTGTTATTGGGGAATTTTTCTATTTATTGATTTAATTCCCAAGTATATGAGGGTTAAGTCTCATTCTTCATCAAACAAAAAGACCCAGAAAAGGTGTTATTGGTTGAGCTGAATCCAACAATATGAAAAAGGGGAATTTTGTACTTATTGGTTCTATGAGTACAATCCATAAGAATGACATGAGGAAAGCCATAAAGGAGTTTTATGGTAAGGGGGTGAGTCAAAAAAAGGAGGTAATGTGTCCCTCAACATCCTTTTCAGAGGACCAAGCAAAATTTTCTTCTTTGAGAGTGTCAAAAAGAGAATCAATGGGCCTTCTACCTTGCAGTTTGTCTTTCTTGATTTTATTGACTTGGTTGTAAATGTCTTGAAGGATTACAGGCCTGTCAGACTCCCTCTGGCTGCATAATTGGTCCTGAATTTGCCTTGGCTGAAGCAGTGATTCAGACATTTGAGAAATTTGGGATGTTTCTTGCTCATTGGATTTCCTGAAAGAAGGATGTGCCATGATATTTTTTCAGTGGCATCATGGCTATTTTCAGGATTTTTGACTTTAAGAGTCTAAGTGGTCTTCTTGGCATATTTTCTGGCATAAAGTCTAAATGGACACTCAAGATTTCTTGAAGTGACTGTTTTGGAGGAGTTTTTGTTGGTATTTGGGGTCCCAGACCTGTCACAACCTATTTCAATTTAGTTGTGGGTCATATTGGACCTCAAGGTGGAAACAGCATACCCCTGAGCCCTGGAAACATTATTCACATGCTTCCAAAGAAGCTCAAGGGTCTGAAATTCACCTTCAGTGGGGGGTTGAAGAATTTTTGAGGGAAAAACATTTATAGATTCAAAAAAGGGGAATTTGGGGTTTTGGATTGACAAAAGAACATTTTCTAAATGTGACAAGGAAGTGCTAAAAGGTGTGAAAAAATCAAAAGAAGTGGTTAAGAGTGAAAAAAGTGGTTTAAATGTGGGATTAATGGATGAGGAAAGGTAAAAAATTGAAATTTTAGAGGGTTGGAAGCAGGTTGTTGTGGAGGAAAATGCAGTCTTTGGGGGAAAAAAAGAAAGAAAAGTGCGAAAAGCTTTGAAAAATTGCTTTGGTAATGCTGTTTTTCAAAAAAAACAGTTTGGGGTGGGGATAATGTGGATTATTTGGGTGTTTGGTCTTTTTTTCCAGGGGGGGGGGCTGTGAATTTTTTTTTAAGAAATTGGGAGCTAGAGGGGTTTTGGGGAAAAAAACCCTTTTCTGGCATTTTTTGGCCCAATACAGGTTTTGTCGTGTTTCAATTTTAATTAAAAATGGGCCCAGGGCACCCCATGCATGTTTTTCCCAATTCATGGCAAAAACACATAAGCTTTTAGTAAAAAAACATAAGCTCTTACGTGTTTTTACCAATTTGCTTGCGTGTTTTTACCAATAACCTAAAAGAAAGAGGTAAGCCATTTCTTTCCCAATATATAGTTCTCATAACCATAAGAAGAAAATAACAAAGCTACTCCTTCTCAAAGAAAGAAATGAGCATAAACCTTAAATTTCACCTCTCATATATAATCCAGATTAGGAGGAAGAATTCCATAAAATGAATATTAAAATTAAAGCCCTAAATCTGTGATATCCAATGGTAATATCTGAATAAAGCTAGCACTGAAACTACTGAAGTTATGGTCAAAACAAAGCCAAATCAGGGTGAAGATATTATTGACCTCCCATCTAATTTCCACAGGTTTAGTGTGAGATACCTAAGGTGGTGTCATTTTGCAAATAGCACATTATGGGCCATCTGAGGGTACCATTAATTTCCTCATAACCCATCTAGAACAGAAGTTATGGAGAAACCAAACTCCATAAAGGATTTACAAAAATACATATCTGAACAATGGGAACTAAAAGTGGAAAAATGTTGCCATATTTGATCTTACCCATACCCAATGAGGCACAATTGTGTAAATATCACCAAGTGCTACACAATGAACTAACTTTGAGCTCATTATATTGAAAACTGACAAATTTATGGCAGCTTCAAGGCTAAAATCCCACAGCTGGGTAAATACAACTTCACTGTGGGATACTATCCCATATCCTTGAATATGGGCTTTACACTCCATGAAGGAGCTAGTTTATCCTTCAATACCTCATAGTGAGGCCTGGGTGGGGTCACCACACAGATTATGTATGGAATTCTATGCATAATACACATCAGAAGAAGGCTATGTGGTCCCCAAAAGAAGATTTTCACACTGTATTGGTGAAACACAGATGTGGTTTAAAAGCCAAATCTGTGCCCAATACAGGTTTTACAGGCGGTCTAAGAGGCAAAATCCAGTCTTTGGAAGTGAAATTTCTTCAATATTCCTACATGAACAGGTCCAGAGGCCCTCTCCACCCAGTTTCAGGATACACAGGGGCCTTTTCTCTTCCAAAAAGAGAATACCAATCCTGCTCTTGAATTCCTACATAGTAAAACTGTTGAAAAGAGTTATAATTTTGGAATTAACCAGGTACAATTTAATCTTGGTATTTTACTTATGATAATTAGTTAATTGACAATCAGTGAACCAAAGGCTTTGAGCGGTGCTCACCACCACTATAAATTCATAGTAAAGCCTCAATATGAATTATTAAAGACCTTTTAATCAATATTTAACATATCACAGTAATAGCTGAAGTTGTAAATGATACTCTAATAGATTTATCACAGACTCATATTGACAAGATTTATATTCTTGTGATAATAAGTTTTATTAATAATACTTGTTATCATTGGTTTGAGTAGACAATTACTTCTTACTTTTATAATCACTGGAAGTGTATAGCAAGTAAAAGAAATGTTTAAGAAATTGATTATTTATTTGTGGTTATGATAAGTTTATTTGTTATATTTCATAAGGACTGCCATAGTACTCTTGATAAATAGTAATATCATTCAAGAGCTTAATAGAAAAATCCTACATAGAAGCAAAGAATGGTCCCAATAGCTTATCAAGAGCTTCCCTCTAATTACTGAAAACCTTTCAAAGAATCAACACATATTTTTATACTGGCTTTATTGGAATTGTTAAAACATTTCCTTTAAATATCTCTCAAACCCATTTATTGTATTCCTGTTAATATACTGAATTCATTTTGAGTTTAAATAATAAATAATACACTTTGGTAAATGAAATTATGACTAGATCTGTGAGATAATAGGATTTTTATTGTCCATTTTTTGATTGAAAAAATACTATTTAATTTGAATGCTAATTTTTTTTACCAGTATTATGGCTAAATAATCTTTTCAAAATAATTTTGGATAAATTCTGTGAGCCTGTGAGATATGCATGACAAACCCATAAGGCCACAAATGGCTTTTTATGCAGTTGATTTAGTCTTGAACAGACTTATAAATTAGATTTAAGAGAAAAAACCTCAAAAAATAAGTATAGATTTTTTTTTTGGATAAACAAAGTTATGATCATTATTCCATCTTTGAATTATAAACCAAAAATAACCTAGGGTAGATCCATAGGGTGTCATACCCAAAAATGGTTCTTTCTTACATTATTTGAAGATTTAAGAATCTAACAGTACAATTGCAACTTTTTTTAACATTTTTTAAAATTGTTAAATTTAAGCTTCTTTAAGATTAAATTGAAAGTTGCATAAGGCATATAAAAACTTACAAAAATTTTAGTCAAAAGTGAGGTGTTGTGTATATTTACTGAATTGGCTAAGGATTTTCCATACAGAATGTTGATTCTGAATGAGGTAAATTCCAAATTTTTTAAGGCCATAGTATGTCTTTAAGTACATAAAAGGGAGAAATCCACATAGAAAGGTGGGACAAAGGAAAAAGACCAAACAGAGCTGGGCTACCAAACCTTTTGGATCTGCAAGGATTCAATTAAGGTTGTCCACCCATATTAGAGGATTTTCAACCTTATTTATGCTGTGATCCTTTGAGATACTACCACGTATTCAAAAAGGTAACAAAAAAATTTACAATAATTATTTTAATAATAAGAACTAAAATTATTATTTTAAAATAGGTAAAATGGCTTAAAAAATCATAAAACCTTTAATATCTCAAAAGCCAATGAATAAAAATTTAAAATAAATTAAACAATTATATTCCTCATGGAAAAATACACATATAACATTTTTATGTCATATTTTAAATGTCAATAATTTCTAGGATAACCTGAATATATGCACTTTTATTATCAGCACATATATTCATGGTTTTCAGCTTATATCTTTAAAAATATAAATGATAGAGAGTTGAGCCAAAAAAAATAAATCTTCCATGTAATTAATGTAAGAATGCAGATATAAACTTTATTTGTCCAGTTATAAGCAAGGTTATAACTTACAAGAGTCTATTAATCAAAATAGGTATAGCTGTTGACCACTTTGTTCTGAAAGTGGTCCAAACTGAGAAAAAAGTATAAATTAGTATTCTAATAGCTCATAAATGAAGAATGATGTAATTTTCACCATCATATTCAAGGCATAACCCCTTGAAATCATGGTTTGAAGTTTAACATAGTAAATTTTGACAGAAAAGATGAGTTACAAGAAAAGTAATCAAAAATAGAGATTTGATTATGAAATGAATTCTCTTTTTCAGCTTAGTGAGGACATTTCAAGATATCAGAATTTCCCGCTGAAAGGATATAGCATCCATATCTCAAAAGTGTTTCATGAACAAATTTTAAGCTTAAAATTGATCATTTATGATCACTCACTGTAATCTTATCTTTAGGTTTAACAGCTATAGAAGTGATAGAACTGGTGAATAATAGTTCATTATGATTAAAAAAGATCAAATTTTCTAATTTTAGACTTCTACCAATCCTATGATGTAAGAAAACTTAGAGTTATAGTGATAACTCAAAATAATGGCATAGTAATGAGATATTGTGGTTTAATTATGATGTAATCATCATTAAACCTTAACATAGTGATTGAATACAGTGGATATGATCAGTACACATATACCAGAAAACTTCTGGACTCTAGGAGGGAGGATTTTACTATAAATAGAGCTCTTTTCCCTCTATTTCCTCCTCACATGCATCAAAAAAATTAAAATATTAAGTCTGAAGGTAATAGCTTTATTCTTTTTGTATAATTCTGTTATATTATGAAAGAACAAAGTTAATTATTATAGTAATCATAATTTTTGATGTGATTACATTGATATTTAATTTTTGTCAAATTCTCTCTCAAAATCTCCCATTCCACATAAAATCAAGAATATTTGTAAATAAAATTTAAATAGGTTGTATTTACATTATTTGGTGTAAATTTACTCAAAATTATTATATTAAGTGTTGAAAGTAGGTTATATTCCCTTTTCATAATAACTTCTCTTTATTATCATTCTTGATAATTCTTTTATTAATATAAATAGTATTTATATTATTATATAGTTTCTCTATTGGTAATCCTACTGTTATAAATTGTTTTTTATTATTAAAAACCAATTTTTTACACATTTATTGGTTTTTAACAATAATAATTTGCCATAAAAATACTAATATTCTTATTTTTATTATATTATTTTCTTTATTCAAATAATATAAACATTTTTACACCATAATTATAATATTTATTTATCATTAAGGTTATTTTTTATATTATTTAATACTTGAATAAGGAAATTCAGAGTAAAATAAGTAAGATCTTGGTAAGATGTACTTATTTCTTCATAGTCAAACATTACATAAACTTTAAGATCAGAATTTGATCCAACCTTAAAGTTTAAACTGGTTTTATCCCTATTTGGAAAGGAATTTAAACCTGCCAAAGGGGAAATTCCAATATGCAAGCTTGAAATCAAGGTTTGAAGAACTTTCAAAGCTGGATTAATCCTAAAAATTTAAATTTAAAAGTATTAAATCATGGGCAACAGCTAAGGTTTGGTGTGTCTTGCTATTTTAAATGGAAAAATAGCAATAACTTTGGACATTTATTCAAAATTGGATTCTTAATGGATTTTATTGAAATTTTTACACAGCTTAAAAATTCATGTTATGTGTGTATACACAAAATTTTGGGTATTTGTTTGAACAGTTTTGATTGCTAATTAGACTTGAAATTAAAAATTTAAATTATTCTTGAAGAAAGTTAAGATTTCTTTAAAAATTAATTGAAAATTCATTTTAAGAGAGTTTTTCTTGAAACTTTATTTTGAAGTTGTTAATATGATGAGCGTTAATATAGATCAACTTATATTGTTTTAAAACTTAAAATAATTCATCCAAAAGAGGATTAAAGTTACTTGAAGTTAGGAAAAACACTGGTAAATTTAATTTGGAATTAAAAATAAGCTACCTTAAGCTAAGAGCCTTATTTTTAAGTATGGTGTTTCAGTTTTTACCTCAGAAAGCCCTATATATCCATTATGATTCATGAGAGCTCCTCGGAAGACATAAAAAGAGCCTACAAATCACTGTTTTGGCCAAGAACCCATGATAATTCAAACAAATTAGAAATGTTAAATAAGTCATCTTTTATTAATCATAAAATTTTATTATTAAAGTAATTTATGGGGTATTTCATTCTTTATTAATCTTAATTTGAATGGCTGACATCATAGAAATCAGATTACTGTTGTAATCACCAATAATATATTTTTTTATACAAAACAATTGTATTAAATATCTGTCACAACCATGGAAATTCACTCTCTTGGACCCCAATATGGGATACCCATCCATTATCCAGCTTATAGCGATTTGGCCATATCCATAATCATTTTCCAAATTGGCCATTTCACTTTCTGGGCCCAACTTGGCCCTTCCTTACCTTTTTCTGATTTTGGGCACTCTTGGGTATTTTCCAGTCAACAGGGAAAATACAGCTCAAAATCCGGTATTTGGCTTTTTAAGCTTAAAATACAGCTTTGCGCATTTTTTCTGTATTCTTCTGTATATGCCATTTTCCCATGTGTTATGGGAAGTATGCCTAAAGGGCCATATCAGGCCTTTTGGCACTTAATTGGAAGTTTTGCGCACTTTGCGCAAATACAATTTTAAGACTGTATAAGATGTATTTAGCCAGAAACCAAAAATTGGCCAAAACACCCAAAGACACCTTTTCACCTCTGAAGCCACCCAAAACCCAGTTTTCACTTATATACTCCTGGCATCACCTCAGAAGACCTTTGGCCACTTTCAACCTCCAATAACCAAAAGTGCCATAAATGGTGTTATACACCATTATGCATCTTTTTTCACCAGAAATCCAATGGCACCAATATCAAATGGTTATTTCAGCTTTTCATCAGGTAATCAAGGCACATCATTCAGAGGATTAATCAAGTCTCAAAAAGAAAAAGTGTCAATATCACAATACCAATGAAGCCATCAAGCCATCATTGGTTATTTCTTACTCACAGTATTACTCCAAGGGAATACTGGCAGTTCATTATCAAGGGATATTCAAGAGGAAGTTTCAAACAAATTTGCCAAGTGTCAGTGATCTATCAATCAACCTTGGAAACCACATTCATTCAATAAATTCTGGATTCATCAAGACCTGTATTGTCAGTAATACATAATGGGAATTTCATTCAACCCAGTTCATTTCCCAATCTGGAAAGGTATACAATTAATCAAGCTGTCAATACAGCTTCAAGGATTCAATACAGACAGGCTGTCATCCTGAAGGAGTCAAGCTCTCAACTAATCACATATACCCACTTCCTTTGAACATGGAGGGTTTCCCCCCCAGTTAATTAATATATTTTGATTTTATTTTATCTTTATTTTCTTTTCATTCTGTTAAATAAATACTGATATCATCAAGTCAGTCATTTAGCACCTCTTTCTTTTTCTTTCTTTACCTGTCAATGTATATCTGGTGGTAATATCCTTACTAATTCCATTGTTCATTTTGGCAGGTTGAAGCAGTGATTAAGGACTTACTTGGTTGGCTCTTTGGACATTTGGCTTCTCATTAATCTCATTGCATCTCATCTTTGTACTTGCATTCTTCTTAGAGAAATTCAATTGTTTATTTTTATTTTCTTTATTATTTTGGAGTCTTCCAAGTGAGTTCCCTGATTTTTGAGTGCCAGGCCACTCTTGATTTTTACAGAAGAGCTCCTGTGACATTATACTAATTAACTCATAATTTATTTTAATTCTGTTCATTCTTTCTTTATAATTTCATTCACTAATTTCATTGAAATTATGACTCTTAATGCTTATGAACTTCATGATTCATAATCACCTCCCAATTTTCTCTCATTCATTCTTCATTTTGAAAATTGAAAGCTGACCCAACTTTATTTTTTGTTTCTCTTTTTTAAATATTTTTTCAAATCATCAAATTCATTTCACTCATAATTCAAGGTTTAATTTTAAAGTTGATTCTCAAATTTCTTATCAAAATTCATTCAGACACATTATCCAAATCAAGATTAATATTGATTCATTCTTCAAGAATTTTCATTTTTTAAAGACAAACTCACTTGATTTGAAATAAGTGATATTTACTTTACAAAAATTGATTGACCTAAAAATTTCATTGATTTTGCTGATTTTTTCACATCAAGAATTTTGACATAAATTGATTTTGCCTAAAGCATTCATTTTATTGACTGATTTTCTGCAAGATTTTGATTTTGATTGATTTGACCTATTGATTAATTGAATTGAAGATTTTATTTGGATATTGATTGATTGATTTACCTCAAGATTTCATTTTTGATTCATTTATTTTTCTTCAAGACATTGATTTTGACTTTGACTTCCTGTTGACTTGCCTCAAGTTTCACATCTTCAAAATTTTGATTTTTTATTGATTTTATTTCATTTGATTCCTGAATTTTTATGCATATTAAACATTCAAATCCTGTAAGAAAGACAAGATATCAGGCCAGAGCTCAAGCTATTCTCACTCCAGCTCCAAGAGCTCCTATTGACAGCATCCCAGCAGTTTCTCAACTGAGGGAACAATTTCACAGAGGACCCAGTTTGGAAGGAGCAGCACCATCCATCCAGAAAGGAAGAGGGCCAAGAAGATCAAGTTCATTTTCAGGAGTAGTTGGCCGATTTCCAGGAACTTCAACAACCATTTTCAGAGGTGCTGGGGAAGATGTTGGAGAGGAGGAGTACAATGGTACTGAAGGTATTCCTGCCCCTGTGGGGGCATCCCAAGATACTGGAGGGCCAGCTCTAGCCCAGTCTAATAAGCCTGTCTCTCATCAGTCTGAACCATCTTTATTGGCCATCATGCAGCAAATGACTAAAATTATGGCCAACCTTCAAGCAGCTTCATCTTCTGAAGCATCAAGACCACCAGCCTTCAAGACTCCATCTATAAAGGGACCAGAATGCTTTGATGGGACTCAACCCTTCAAATTTAGAAGTTTCATTCAGTCTCATCAATTGATATTTCATAATGAGCCAGAAAATTTCTCTCAAGACAGAAAGAAAGTTCTTTATGCCACCTCATTTCTCATTGGAAGGGTGGCAAAATGGATTGAGACTTATCTATCCAATCTCACCAATCAAGATCCAAATTACCTTCTCAATACATGGAAATTATTTGAATATAAAGTCTTCACCTTCTTTGAGGACCCAAATGAAGTCAGAAAAGCTGAAGCAGAATTGGATTCTTTAAGAATGAAAGAAGATGGGCTTGTATCATTATAAAATGCTGATTTCAGAAGTTTGGTCTCAAGAATCGGGGATTGGGGTGAAAGAGCCCTCATCCATCATTTCAGGAAGGGATTTAAATCCAGAATTTTGGATCAACTGGCTTCCCATCATTAAAGAATTGACTCACTTCAAGACTTAATAGACACTACCCTGGATCTTGATACCAGGTAGCATGAGAGGCAAAATGAAAAGAGTCATCATCAAGAGAAGAAGCCAGAAGCCTCAAAGTCAAATCCTTTTCATCCTCGAAATTCTCCAAGCTCAAGTAAAAAGAAGAAAAATTTTCAGAAGAGGGACAGGCCCCATTCTTCTTTATTGAATAAAGATTTCAAGTTGATGAATTCTGAAAAAGAAAGAAGAATCAAGGGGGTTTTATGTACCTATTGTGGTGAAAGGCATAGTCTTGCGTCCTGTTTAAAAAGGCCTCAAAACAAGCTTACCAAACTGTCAGGCAAATTTCCCAGCCAGGGAAAAGCCTCAGTGAAGATCATGTTGTGTTCAATGGTCTTCAATTTTTTCCATCCAGAGAACAATTGTGCATTCTGAATACTGGTGTCAAGAGTTCTCTTGAATTCTTTGTTTTTTACAGTATCCTCATTTATTCTTGTGCTACCAACTCATCTATTACAAAGCAGTTTGTTCACAAGTATTCTTTGACTATGTCAGAACTCCAAGAGAAGATTCTTGTTATCATTCTGGACTCCTCTGAGTACACTTCCTTATTTGTGACTCACAATACCAAATATATTGTTGAGCTTCCTTCATTCCCAAGCTTTGAATGGGAAATTTTATTAATTGATACTCCCAAGGGAGAATACCTCATATTGGGATTTTACTTTATCAATCATTTTAATCCATCTATTGATTGGAGGCAAGGGCTGATCACCTTTAATGCTGATCATAAGGACTATTATGATCCTTCAAAATCTTTCAGTAATGACTTTTTTTCTTCCAAATCATGGGAAGCTCTGGTAAGTGATTCTAAAACACCATCATTTCCATCTTCTGTCTATATTCCTTCCCTTAATTCCAATCAGTCATTACTACTCTCCAGAGATGAAGTCTCCAAAGAGATTCAAGATGTTGGAGAAGATAATTTTGTATCTTCACTTCATCTCTTCTTTGGGAATCTGGAGCTTCCTCCTTCATGTTATCATGACTCCCTGGAGGAGTTGTGGGATTAACAGGGAGAGCCAGAAGAAATAGAAAACGTGATGAAGGTTTTTCCTTCTATTTACCACCAGTAATTGGATGTGTTTTCCAAGGTGAAAGCAGAGAAACTTCCTCCCCACCACGCCTATGTGTCACAACCATGGCAATTACCCTCCTGGACTCCATATGGCATATCAGTGCCATATCAATCTTATGGCACTTTGGCCATATCCATAATCACTGGCCCAATTGGCCCTCTCATCTTTTCTGAACTTTTATGGTCATTTCACTCCTGGGGCCAACCTGGCCCCTTCACTATCATTGGGCCTTTCCAGTCCATTCTCTGCTTTTGGGAACTTTGAGGTATTTTCCAGTCAACAGGGAAAATACAGCCCAAAAGCCTTTATTTGGCTTTTTCAGCTTTAAATACAGTTTTGCGCACTTTTTCTCACTTTGTGCATTTTGCGCATTTTTTCTGTATTCAGCTTTATATGCCATTTTCCCATGTATTATGGGAAATATGTCCAAAAGGACATATCAGGTCTTTTGGGGATTAATTGCTAGTTTTGTGAATTTTGCACACTTTTGTGCATTTTGTGCATTTTTGCGCACTTTTGTGCATTTTTGTGAATTTTCGTGCACTTTTGTGCATTTTGTGAATTGTTGCGCACTTTGCGCAAATATAGTTTTAAATCTGTATAATCTGTATTTGGCCAGAAACCCAACATTTTCCAATACACTCAGAAACACCTTCTCACCTCTGAAGTCACCCAAAACCCAATTTTCACTCTCATCCTCCTGACTTCACTCACAAAGACCTTTGGCCACTTTCACCCTTCAGCAACTCAAATTGTCATAAATGGTGTTATACACCATTCTGAAAATTTTTTCATCAGCAATTCAATGGCTTCAATATCAGAGAGGTAATTCAACATTCCATAAGTCACCAAAGTGTCATGTCATCCAGAGGACCCATCAAGGCTGAAGTGCAGGTGTAATTTCTCAAGACCAATGACACCATCAGGAATTCATGGGATATTCTCACTTCAAGTATTCCCTCCAAGGGAATACTGTCAGTTCATTCCCAAGGTGTATTCAAGAGGCAGTTCCAAAAAGGTTGTCAAGTGTCAATGCTTTATCAATCCAACTTGGCAACCACATTCATTTCAATACAGTCTGGATTCATCAATACCTGTATTTCAATCATACATCATGGGAAAAGTATTCAACACAGTTCATTTCCCAATCTGGCAAGGTATACACTTCATCAATCTTTCAATACAGCTTCAAGGATTCAATACAGACCAGCTATGAGCCTGAAGGAGTCAAGCTCTCAACCTTTCACTATACCAGCCTCCTTTGACCCTGGGGGGCTTTCCACAAGTTAAATAATATATTTTGATTTTATTTTATCTTTATTGATCTTACCATTTTTTGTTAAGTGAATACTGATATTATAAAGTCAGTCATTCAGCACCTTTTCTCTTTTATTTATTTCCCGGTCAATGGATATTTGGTGGTAATATCTTTACTAATTCCATTGTTCATTTTGGAAGGTTGAAAAAGTGATTAAGAGCTTACTTGGTTGGCTCTTTGGCCATTTGGCTTCTCATTAATCTCATTGACTCTCATCTTTGTACTTGCATTCTTCTTAGAGAAATTCAACTCTTCATTTTTATTTCATTTAATCTTTTAGAGTCTTTCAAGTGAGTTCCCTGATTGCTGAGTGCCAGGCCACTTTTGGTTTTCTGTCCAAGAGCCCCTGTGACACTGTGATCATCATAATGAGCTGCAGGGGTATCTAGCTCCAGTTTGGGTGATCTACTCTTTATCAAACCAAGAGTCAGATACACTAAGGGCCTACATTTCAGAGAATGTAGAGAAAGGTTTCATCCGGCCAAGCTCCTCTTCAACAGGAGAACCTTTCCTCTTTGTTAAAAAGAAAGATGGTGGCCTCCATTTGTGTGTTGATTACCACAAACTCAATGCTGTTACTAGGAATAACAAGTATCCTGTTCCTCCTATGAATCAGCCTCTTACTGTCTTTAATGGTTCTTATATCTTCTCCAAGATTGATTTGCGTGGTGTATATAACTGTCTTAGAGTCAAGGCAGGTGATGAAGATTTGACAGGCTTTAGAACTAAATATGGCAGCTATGAGTATTTGGTTATGCCATTTGGGCTCACAAATGCTCCTGCCTCTTTTCAAAACCTTTTCAATGATTATTTTTATGATCTTCTTGATATTTATGCTGTGGTTTATTTGGATGAAATTATGGTCTTTCCAAAATCTGAAGAAGAACATGTCACTCATGTGTCCACTGTTCTTTCCATACTCAGAGCCAATTACCTCTTTGCTAAGGCCCTCAAGTGCCTATTTCACGTTTCTAGTGTAGAGTCTTTAGATTATGTTGTTTCTGCCCAAGGCCTCAAGACGGACCAAGCAAATGTACAGCAAATTCTCAATTGGCCACCTCCAAGAAACCTCAAGGCTCTTCAATCATTCCTTGGCTTTGCCAATTTTTACTGCTGTTTCATCAAGAATTATTCAAAGAAAATGAGTTCACTCACAAGTTTCTTCAAGAAAGATTCCTGTTTTCCCCTCAATGAGGAAGCTCTTAGACAGTTTCATCAACTCAAAGAGGCTTTCACCACTCCTCAAATCCTTCTCTACCCACCATTGTAGAGACTGATTCTTCTGATTATGCCTTGGGTGCTGTACCAAGTCAGGTCTCTGACTCAGGAAAGCATCCCATTGCATTTGATAGTCACAATCCCCTTCAAGCAGAGCTCAACTATGAGATTCATGACAAGGAACTCCTTGGTATAGTCTGGGCTCTCAAGTGCTGGAGAGCTTTTCTCCTTTCTCTTTGTTCCTCCTTTGAAGTTCTCACCAATCATTCTTCACTTCCATATTTCATGACATCAAAGATTATGCCTTTCTTTCAAGCCCTCTGGGCTGTATTTCTCTCTGAATTCCATTTTTCAATCAATTACTGTGCTGGCCGCTTGGCTACCCTCCCAGATGCATTGCCACATTGGGACAATGTTTACCCAGAGAGGGGGGCAGATTTCATCATCAACAATACAATGAATTATCAAAAAATAATTAAGCAAGATGAAATTAAAGCCCCAAAATTCTTTGCAGTCAAGGTGGATTCATTTTCAAATTTTATTGATTTAATTCAAAAGGCATTATGGAATGATTCTCACTTTAGAAGTATTCATCAAGATTTGGGTAAAGGTAAATTTGTCCATAATTATTCTCTTGATTCCTCTTCCCAACTTTTCCTGTTCAAAGATTGGGTGGTGATTCCAAACAACCCCACAATTCAGCTCAGGATCCTTCAAGAGAGGAATGACTCTCCTCCAGCTGGACACCCTGGCCAAGAGAAGACTCTCAAACTTTTCAAGCGGGATTTTCACTGGTCTTCCATGACTCAATTTATCAAGGATTATGTATCATCCTGTCAACAGTGTTCAAGAAACAAAAATATTCATCAAAAGAAGTTTGGAATCCTCAAACCTCTTCCAATTCCAAATAGTCCTTGAATTTGTCTCTCAATGGATTTCATCACTCAATTGCCACTGTCCAATTCTTTTGACTCAATCCTTGTAATAGTGAACAGATTTTCAAAAATGGCAGTTTTTATTCCAAAAATGTCTCCAATAGCTTCACTGTATTTGGCTCATTTATTAATCAAAACTATTTTCTCAAAGCATGGTCTTCCTTCAAGCATTGTTAGTGATAGAGGTTCTCTTCTTGTTTCTTCCTTTTGGACCAATCTTTTTCAGAAGCTCAAGATTTCAAGAGATCTGTTAACTGATTACCATCCAGAAACTGATGGACAGACAGAAAGGGTCAATCAGATACTAGAACAGTACTTTTGGATGTATGTCAGATATCATCAAGATAATTAGAACACCTGGCTTCCTCTGGCTGAATTTGCCTAAAATAACTCTGACCACTCTTCAATAAAACAATCACCGGTTTTCACTGTTTGTGGAAGGGATCCTCAATTTAACTCAGTTCAAATTACTCAAGATACTCCTCCTGGAAAGTTATCAACAAAAGTCCAATCAGTACAGCAAGATTTCAAGAGAGAACTTGAACTTGCCATAAACAGGTTTAAGAGGTATGCAGATAAATGTAGAGCAAGTCCACCTGTTTTTAATCCTGGTGACATGGTATGGCTCTCTTCCAAGAATTCAAGGTTTGTCTATGAAACTCTTGATAATAGTAACAATATCAAGAGTACTATGACTGTCCTCAGTAGAAAAATATAATATAATAAAATATTATAACCACAAATTTAAATATAATTATTAAAAATAATTATATAAAAAAAAATAAATTTAATTATTATTATAATAATATAATAATAAAAAAATATATAATAATTATAATAAATTATAATTATTCTATTATTGTTATAGTCACTGACAGTTATAACAATAAGAAGTGTAAAGCTCTTAATGAGACAATTACACCTGGAAAATAAGAATATTAACCACTTATAAATAATATAAATATTATTTATAAAAAGAATTAATCACACACTGTGCAGAAATAATTCTTTATAGAATAAAATTCTATATAAAAAAACTAATAATAGATAAAAAAAAATATAGAACTTTAAAGAAAACGTACTTATAATATTTATTTAATACAACAAGTTATAAAACAACAGTTATTATATTAAATAATGATTATAAGTTAAAAACACGCCAAAGATCAATAAAATCAAAGATAAAACAACTTTTTATACTAAAATTTATGATTAAAGAGTTTTTGAGAGGAATTTGTGGATTTTAAAAGATATTTAAGATGATAATTTTATATAATAAAAGTTATTATAGATGATTACAACAATAATCTGAATTATATGACTTCAATTCTTTAATTTAATAAATAAAGAATAAAAATAACTTAAGAATTACTTTTAATAATAAGATTTTATATTTAATAAAACTTTACCTGTTTAAATGTCTAATATGATTGGATTGATTATGAATGATGGACAAAAACAGTGATGAAAAGACTCTTTTTATGTCTACAGAGCAGCTCTCATGATTCATAATGGATGTAGAGGGCGTGCTCAGGTCAAAACTGAAAAACCATGCTTAAAAATTAAGTTCTTAACTTAAGGCAACTTATTTTTACTTCCAATTTAAAGTTACCAGTGTTATTCTTAACTCCAAGTAACTTTAATCCTCATTTAGTTTAATTATTTTAAGTTTTAATATAAAATAAGTTTATTTATATTAAAGTTCATCACATGAACAACATAAAATCAGAGTTTCAAGCAGAAATCTCTTAAACTGAATTTTTAATTAATTTTTAAAGAAATCATAATTTTCTTTAAGCTTAATTAAAAAAGTAATTTTCCAGGCTAATTACCCAGGAAACTAATTAATAAAAGATACTTAAAATTTAATTTATATATTGATAATATTAAATTCTAAGCTGTGTGAAATTTTCAAGCAAATCCATTAAGATTTGGATTTTTAATGAATTTTTGAAGTTATTACTATTTTTCCACGTAAAATAGCAATACACACAAAACCTTAAGTTTTGATAAGGTTTTGATGATTGAAACTTTAAAGTTTTAAGCTTATTTAAGCTTTCTAAGCTTGATTAAGCTTTGACAGTTCTTAAAACCTTGATTCCAAGCCTGCTTATTGGGATTTACCCTCTTGGCAGCTTGAAATTCTTATCCAATTTAGGATAAAATCAGTTTAAACCTTAAGGTTGGATCAAAGTCTAATCTTAAAGTTTAAATAAGGTTGAAAATCCTCCAATACAGGTGGACAACCTTAATTGAATCATGGCAGATCCAAAAAGTTGGGTACCCCAGCTCTATTTGGTCTTTTTCCTTTGTCCCACCTTTTTGCGTGGATTTTGCCCTTTTATTTATTTAAAGCCATACTATGGCCTTAAACCCTTTTAAATTGAGCTTGCGCAGGATTTACATTCTGTATGGCAAATCCTTAGCCAATTCAGTAAATATACACCACACCTCAATTTTAACTAAAATTTTGGTAAAGTTGCATAAACCTTATGTAACTTTAAATTTAAGCTTAATTAAGCTTAAATTTAACAATTTAAAAAAATGTTAAAAAAGTTACATTAGTACTGTGAGATTCTTAAATCTTCTAATAACACAAGAAATAAGTGTTTTTGGGTATAACACCCTATGGGTGTACCCTAGGTTATTTTTGGTGTAGAATCCAAAAATGACATAATAATTATAACTTTGTTTATCCAAAAAAAAGTTATACTTATTTTTTATTATTTTTTATTTTAAATTCAACTAAAAAGTCTGTTTAAGACAAATTTAATTGTTTATAAAATCATTTGTGGCCTTATGGGTATGTTAAACATACCTCAGAGGCTCACATTCCCTACCACCAAAAAAAATTGTACCACAATTTTCCTTTGTAGTATACCCCCAAGTTATTTGGGGGGGGGTATAATCCACTGTCCAACCTCTCTACTTATACTGTTCAAGTATGTAAAGCACACAATTCAAACTTTTATTGAGGAATTGGTCTTCTCTCATGTCTGAATCTTCTGAGAAACTTTTGGGAATCAGGTATCTTACTTTCTTCAACCCACTCATCTTCATGTTGTGGATTTCTGTACCTGACTAAGTATTCTCTTTCATTTTTACCCCTAAGTCTTCTTTCTTTTAAGACTTTCAGTACTTTCTTTTCCTCACTTGGTTCAAGTGGGGGTACTTCTAAGGGTGTTTCATTTCTCAAAGGAAATAATTCCTTATCACTTGATGTGTAATGCTTTACAAGACTGACAGGGAAAGTTGGGTGTTTGTTTCCTAACTCTCCTGACAGTTCTTCTTGTACTGCATTTGTCCCATGGAGGGCTTTAATAATAAATGGTCCTGCAAAGGAATCTTTCAATTTCTTTGGACCTTTAATATTATTAAAGTTCAAGGTTGAAACTAGTATTAAGTCCCCTACTTTGAATTCTGGTGTCTTATGACTTTTATCCCATTTCTGCTTAGCATATTCAAAGGCATCATTCATGCTTTGATTTGCATGATGTCTCACTTTATCAAGCAGCAGCTTAAAGCTTGAAGCAGTTGGATGAATGTCAACCAAATCTTTTTTCAAAGTATCAACTGGAAGTTTGGGGTTCCATCCTTTTTCCAACATTGCAGGAGTCTTGCCTGTTGAAGCATGGATGGAGGTTTTGTAGGCTAATTCCAATGCTGGTATAAGAGTACACCAATCATGAGTAAAGCCATCAGAATCTTTAAACTCCAGGCCATAAGCACAAAATCTTCTGATCATGTCCTCAAGGGTTTGAATCATTCTTTCTGCCAGTCCATCTGTTTGTGGATGGTAGGCTGTTGAAAATGATAATTTTGTACCCAAAAGCTTATGTAGATTAGTCCATAAGGCTGATGTGAATTTTGGGTCTCTATCACTAATAATATTTTTAAAGAGACCAGTATGGGATATGACTCTGTTCCAAATCAAAAGAGCTGTATCCATAGCTGTGTCATCTTTATGACATGGTAAAAAGATTGGTGTTTTGCTATATCTGTCCACAATAACAAGACATGCATTGTAACTTTTATCACCTCCAGGTGGTAAAGCAGTTACCCAATCCATGTGAACCACTTCCCATGGGGTACTTGGTTCTTGAATATGGATCATTAAACCAAATCTTTTACCAGTAGTTTTATTGGCTTTCTGGAATCTATCACAACTATGACAGTACTCAATGACATCTTTTCTCCAAGATGGCCACCAGGCACATGTCTTAATTCTTTCCATTGTTCTGTCTTCAGACAGATGTCCAGAATAAATGTTATCATGGCATTCTAGTAGTATTGTGTTAATCAACATTCTACTACATAGGACCATGACACATGTGTGTTTAGATCTATGATATAGTATACCATCAAACAAATGAAATCTTCCATTATCATAAGATGTTTTCCAAATATCATCCAGAGAATTAGCCAAGGTTACATCATTACAATCTTTTTCAAGTAGAGCAGTAAGAATATGACAATTCTTATCTTGCTTGTAGCTTTCTCTAACCTCTTCAAAGAATTCTGTTCCAACATCTGTGATATTAATTCCTTCAATTGGAATTTGAGGTTCTGCACTTGTAGGAACATAGGCAGGATTATCAGGTGTATTGGGTAATGCCCATCTACTTAAGCCATCAGCATTCTTATGAATATTTCCAGCTTTATGTACTATGGTCATATTGCCTCTATACTCCTGTATAGCAATCTGCCATCTTAACATGTGTCTGTTTGGAGTCTTCATGTTAAGAAGTGATTTTACTGCATTACAATCAGTAATTACTTCAAACACACTACCATCAAGATAATAATGAAGTTTTTCCAGAGCCCAAACAAGGCAAAGGCACTCCATTTGGCTAGCTCCATATCTTGCCTCAGTAGGTTTAATTTGTCTTGAAATAAAACAAACTGGACCTTCATAAGGTTTGTCATTGACAATTTGAACTTGATGAAGAGCAGCTCCTAAACCATCACCACATGCATCAATATACAGTTTGAAAGGAAGTTTCCAGTCTGGCATCAATAATAATGGTGCATTGGTCAAGGCATACTTGATTTTATCATATGCTTGAATTCTCTCCTGTGTCATTTCAAAAACAGTTTGTTGATCACAAATTCTGTATAATGATCTGGCATGGATTGCAAAATCTTTAAGGTGTTGCCTGTAATAACTGGCAAATCCTAAGAAAGACATCATCTCTTTTTTGTTCTGGGGCATTTGTTTCAGTAAAACTGCAGCCACTTTGTTTTTGTCAACACCAAGGCTTAGTCCTGATACTACATGTCCCAGAGCTTTCAACTCATGAAACCCAAAATTACATTTTTTAAGAGAAATTTTCATGTTCACTTGTAGAATTTTCTTAAGTATTAATGAAAGTCTCTCTAAATGTGATTTCCAGGTTTCTGAACAAATGATAATGTCATCAATATAAATGATTAACCATCCCTCTGATAATTCATGTGGGAATATGGTATTCATCTGTCACAGGGGCTCTTCGAAGTGAAGAGGGCCTGGCACTCAGTAAACTGGGACTCACTTATGGAGGGCTCAAAGATAAGATAAGATGAGATACACTTGAAAGTGTTAAAGATGAATTACTAAAAGAATAAATATAAGAAAAGCAGCAACAAAAGAAATAAGAATAAGAAATAGAAGAGCCAACCACAAACAAGTCCAAGTCCACTGTTTCAACCTGTCAGAATGGAAAGAGAAGGGTTAATAAGGATATGGCCACCCAACTCATACTGTACAGGCGAAGCAAGAAAAAAGGCAAAGACTAACTTAAGATTAAATAAATATAATACCCAAAATATAAGGATAAGAATATTCAGATAATAATAAATCAACTAAATTAATTAACTGGGGAAAAGTCCCCAGGGGGGAGAAAGAGGGGCTGGTATATGTGAGAATCACCAGCCCTGATCCAGAGGAAGAATTTTCATGAGAATATTTGATGATTGAATTGAGTCTGGCCAATACAGGTCCTGTACGGCTGTACAGAACCTGTACAAGAGGTGTGGTGTATTGGAGTGATCATACAGTTTCATACTGGTGTATTGAAACTGTATTGGGTGAATCCAGCCTGTACAGGTATTGACAGGCTGTATTGAGGTACCAAGCTGTATGCATGTTCAGAATGAAGATTGCTGAACTTGAATGCTGGTACAGATGCTGGATCTGCTGATTTGGGGTGTTTTGAGTGGGTGTATGACTGAATACCCTTACCCCTGATGAGTGGTTGTTACAGTATCCCCCTCTTGAAACTGGTGGGCTCCTGAACACCATAATAACCTGCCATTGTTGAATGGCATTTCACTACCCCACACAATTCCTTGGAAGGTTTTTCTTTTGGCAATTATCTCGAAATCCTTCTCCATCTTATCTCTGTCAATTAAATTATTTCCCCCCTTCTTTTAACTTTAAGTAAATACCCCACTTCGAACTGTTCTTTCTCCTGATTGAAACACTGACGTCCTTGGGGCATGGCCTTGGGTTGTATCCCAAAATTATGGCCACTGAGCTCTTGTGCTCAAAAAATGGTGCAAGATGAGTATATGAAGTGTACTCATCTGGCCAGCCCAATCAAGGAAATTGATGATGACAAGGATTCAAGGGTCTTGTCCCCAATGGCCTTCAAAACGCCTCAACCAGCCCTTTATGGTGATTTTGGGCTGGTGCCTTCTCTATGGATGGTCTTGAGGATTCCTTGAGTTATGGCCATTTTGGCCTCTTTTGGATCCTTGGTGTCTTTGGGGTGAAATGTGGTTCATGGCCTTTTTTGGCCTTTTCTTGGGTCCTTGGTGTTTTTGAGGTGATTTTGGTTCATGGCCATTTTTGGCCTTTTCTTGAAAATTGAGGTTTTTTTTTGGCCTTTACGGGCCTTTGGGGTAATTTGGGTCTTACGGTCCGCGGGCCGTACGCCGTGGGCCGTGGACCGTACGCCGCGGTCTGCGGGCCGTGGGGGCTATAGGAGGCCCCCAGGGCCAAAATGAGCCCCTGGGCCCAAATTTGCTGGGGACCCAGGGGTGCCATGGGACCTTGATTGGCCCAAAAAAAGAGAATCTTCACCTTATATGGCCTGGACCCATTGATGGGGTCCAGGACCTCCAAGAACTTGGCCTTCCCCAAACTTTCAGGGGAGGCCCCCCATGCTGATTCCAGCCCCTGAAGGGGTCTTGGGCCTTGACATTTGAGAGGTTTTGAGGGGGGCCATGATTGACTTGTGGCCCAATTCCCTTGAGGTCAAATCTTGGGCCTACAACTGGACTGATTCTGCCGTACTGAATCTTCTGCTTGCGTATCTTCAGCCATGAGTCAACCATGGCCTCTAGTGGAATGTTGATGAATTGGGTAAGTATAACCAGTTGCTTGTCCTTGTTTGTGTTTGGTTTGACTTCTATCCATGCTCTTATCACAACTAAAAAGTAAAAAATAAAAAGGATAATGGAACTTCCCAATACATGATTTGGGGAGGGGCTGCTGCTGCTTTAAAGAAATGAAAGAAGAAAATTATACAAGTAAAGAAAGAAAGAAAAATAAAAGAATAAGAGAAAAATGAGAGTAAAGAAAGAAATAATGAAAAATCCTGGTGGTTGGTCCTTCTTGTGGTGAGTTGCTTGATTTTGGCCAAGAAGTGTCTGAAAAATGAAAACCAAGCATTTGATGCTCACAGAGTGGCCAAGGTGATGTTTTACAAGAAGTAGAACCCTCAGGGATGCATACCAGGAGATGGAACTTACTTTCATAACTTCCACTCCCCACCAAGCACCATAAAACTGAAAAGAATTGCCATAAATGACTTCTGAAATGAATTGCCATAAATGGCTTCTGAAAAGATTTGCCGTAAATGACTTGAAGTAATGAATGTCTTGGATTATGATGAATGGCATAAAATGAAATGATAATAAAGAAAGAAAATGAAACACAAGAAAGAAAACATTGGGCCATATCTTGATAAGGTCCAAATGGAGGGTATTGATGTTGTATGCTTCCTGAACCTGTCCAAAGAATTGACAAGTGCTCACAAAGTGGCCAAGGTGATGCTTACAACAACATATGGGTAGAATACCCCCTTAAAGGTGCATGCCAGGAGAGGAACTTACTTTCATAACTTCTTCTCCCCACCAAGCACCATAAAATCAAACTCTTGAGGTATTTGGACCAGGCTTGTCTGGATACAATGAGTGGAAATCCTTGACAAGGTCTGGTGAGTTGGTAAGGTTGGAAGCTGGTTCCCAAGTGGTTCTTTCTGGGTCTTCACTGAATCCTTTCCACTCTACAAGATACCATAATTTACCTCTTTTGAGTTTTGAGTCCAGAACCTGAGCCACTTCCCATTCTTCTTGCTCTTCCACTAAAACTGGTGGTGGCGGCAATTGATGACGATTTGGGATAGTTGAATGCTTGACTGGTTCCAATAAGGACACATGGAATACAGGGTGAACTGTCTTCCATTGCTGAGGCAACTTGAGGTGATATGCATGGCTGCCAATCTTCTTAAGAACTTCAAAGGGTCCCAACCATCTTTCTGATAATTTCTTGGTGGGTCTTGTTGTCTTGATGTTCTTGGAAGCTAGCCATACTTTGTCCCCAGGTTGGAAATCAGGTGGAATTGCCCTATTTCTATCTGCATACTTCTTGAATCTCCTTATTGCTGACTCTAATTCTTCTTTGACAACTTGCTGTACTGATTGGAGTTTTGTTGATAACTTTCCAGCAGGTGAGTCTTGAGAAATATGGATTGAGTCAAAGCTGGGATTTCTTCCATAAATGGTGAAAAAAGGTGATTGCTTGGTTGATGAATGCTCTGCATTATTATAGGCAAATTCAGCCAGAGGGAGCCAGGTGTACCAGTCATCTTGATGATAGCTGACATACATCCGAAGGTACTGTTCTAGTATCTGATTTACCCTCTCTGTCTGTCCATCTGTTTCAGGGTGAAAAGCAGTTGAAAGATCTCTTGATATCTTGAGCTGCTGACACAATTGAGTCCAGAATGATGAAACAAATAAGGATCCTCTATCACTGACAATACTGACTGGGAGTCCATGCTTGGAAAATACATGGCTAATGAATATTTGAGCTAAATCCAGAGCAGTGATTGTGCCATAAGTTGGAATGAAGATTGCCATTTTTGAGAATCTGTCCACAACTACTAAAATTGAATCAAAGTTGTTGGACAGTGGCAATTGAGTGATAAAGTCCATTGATAAGGAATTCCAAGGACCAGATGGAATTGAAAGAGGCTTGAGTAATCCAAACTTCTTGTGATGGATGTTCTTGTTTCTTGAACATTGCTGACATGAGGACACATAGTCCTTGATGAATTGATTCATGCCAGCCCAATAAAAATCCCTCTTGATGAGCTTGAGGGTCTTCTCCTGGCCAGGATGGCCAGCCAATGGTGAGTCATGACGCTTTTGAAGAATATTGAGTTGAAGTTCTTCATTGCTTGGGATTACCACTCTATCTTTGAATAATAATAACTTGGCTTGAGGTTCAAGAGAATAATCTGGAACTGATTCACCTCTTGCTAGTTGCTTGAGTATTTCTTTATAGTCTTTGTCTTGCCATACTTCTTTTTGAATCTTGTCCACTAAATCTGAGAAAATTTCCACTTTGATTGCGAAGAATCTTGACTCTTGAATTCCATCTTGCTTAAGAACTTGATGAAGATTTTGAGGATTCTTGATGATGAAGTCCACCCCCCTCTCTGGGTACACGTCGTCCCGACGTGACAAGGCATCTGGTAAAGTGGCCAGCCTGCCTGGGCGGTAAGTGATAGTGAAATGAAGCCCAGAGAGAAACTCAGCCCAGCGGGCCTGACGACGAGTAAGAACTTTGGAAGACATGAAATACTGCAAGGAAGAGTGGTCTGTCAAGACCTCAAAAGAATTGGAAAGAGAAAGAAGAAATGCTCTCCAGCGCTTGAGAGCCCAAACTATGCCAAGGAGTTCCTTGTCATGAATCTCATAGTTGAGCTCAGCTGGTAAGAGCTTGCGACTATCAAATGCAATGGGATGCTTTCCAGAGTCATTCACCTGACTCAGTACGGCGCCCAATGCATAATCAGAAGCATCAGTCTCTACTATAGTAGGTAGAGAAGGATTAAAGTGAGATAAGATAGGAGCAGAGGTGAAAGCTTCTTTGAGTGCTTGAAACTGACTAAGAGCTTCCTCATTGAAGATGAAGGGAGAATCTTTTTTGAGAAGGGAAGTGAGAGAAGTGATTTTTTTGGAATAATTTTTAATGAAGCGACGATAAAAATTGGCAAAGCCAAGAAAAGATTGAAGAGCCTTGATGTTTTTGGGCTGAGGCCAATTGAGTATTTGCTGAACTTTTGAAGAGTCCATCTTGAGGCCATCACTTGAAACAACATAGCCCAAGTATTCCACACTTGAGGCATGGAATACACACTTGGAGGCTTTGGCAAACAAATTATTGTCCCTCAGTCTTTGGAGGACAGAGGCCACATGTTTGACATGTTCCTCCTCAGAACTGGAAAAGACCATAATATCATCTAAATAAACCACAACAAACACATCCAAGAAATCTGCAAATATATCGTTTACCAGATTCTGGAAAGAAGCAGGAGCATTGGTCAAACCAAATGGCATGACCAAATACTCATAACTACCATATTTGGTTCTAAAGGCAGTTAAGTGCTCATCTCCCTCTTTGATTCTCAGAAGGTTATATGCACCACGCAAATCTATCTTGGAGAAGATAGTGGAACCGTTGAATACGGTAAGAAGCTGGTTCATAGGAGGAACAGGGTATCTGTTCTTCCTAGTGACAGCATTGAGTTTGCGGTAGTCAACACACAAACGAAGACCTCCATCCTTTTTCTTGACAAAAAGGACAGGTGCTCCTGTTGAAGAGGAGCTTGGTCTAATGAAACCTTTCTCTACATTCTCTGAAATGTAGGCCCGCAGTGTTTCTGACTCTTGATTTGATAAGGAGTAGATAACACCAATTGGAGGTAGAAGACCCTCCAATTCGATATGGTGATCACAGGCGCGGTGTGGAGGAAGTTTCTCTGCTTTCACCTTGGAGAATACATCCAAATATTGGTGATAAGCAGGAGGAACAACCTTCAACACAGTTTCAATTTCTTCTGGCTCTTCCTCCTCATCCCACTGCTCCTCCAGGGATGCATGAAAAGATAAGGGAGGAAGGTCCATATCCCCTTGGAAGAGATGAAGTGAAGATATGGCAACATCTTCTCCAACATCCTTTATCTCTTTGAAGACTTCATCTCTTGATGGAAGTAATGACTGAGAGGGAATTATGGAAGGGATATGGACAGAAGAAGGGATGGAAGGTGTCTTAAGTTCACCAGCCAGAGCAACACTGTTGACAGCAGTGGCTAAGTCATTACTAGTAGAAGGAATAATACCACTAGAATCCTTATGATTAGAATCATAGGTGATCAATCCATTTTTCCAATCAATAATGGGATTGAAATGGTAAAGGAAATCATAGCCCAATATCAGGTCTTCTCCTTTGGGTGAATCTATGATAAAGAAATCCCATTCAAAGCTTGGGAAGGAAGGCAAGTCAACTACCCACTTGGTATAATGGGTGATGAACAAGGCAGGGGATTCATTAGAATCCAAAATGAAAAGAGGAATCTTTTCAGGGAGCTCTGACAGAGTCAATGAGTACTTGAGAACAAAGTTCTTTGCAATAAAAGAGTTTGTAGCACCAGAATCAATGAGAATACTATAAAAAATATCAGAGATTGAAGAGAAAATAAGAAATTTTAAAGATTTCTTGACACTAGTATTCAGAGTGCACAATTGTGCTCTTGAAGGAAATAAGTGAGAACCATTGAACACATCATGATTCCCACTCAGGCTTTTCCCTGCTTGCTAGGGAAGCCTTCTGATGATCCTTGCCTATTCTCAGGCCTCTTGAAGCATTTTTCAAATGGGTGTTTTCCACCACAATAATTGCACAAGCCTTCTTTAATCCTCCTCTCCTTTTCAGAACCAATTAATTTGTTGTCCTTATTGAGGAGAGCAGCATGAGGCTTGTCTTTGGACATTTGAAAATTCTTCCCCTTCTTATTCTTATTGTGATAAGGCTTCTTGGATGATGAACTTGGAGGAGGCTTGGAGAAATTGGGTCCAATGATTGGAGGCTTCTTCTCTTGATGACTGCCCTTTTCCTTTTGTCTCTCATGATATCTTGTGTCTAATTCTAGAGTGACATCCATAAGTTCTTGAAGAGTATCAAAAGTTCCAGGGTGAGAAGCCAACTGATCCAATAATCTTGATGCCAATCCTCTTCTGTAAACATGGATATAAGCTCTTTCCCCCCAATCTCCAATTCTTGACATTAAGCTTCTGAAATCTGCTATGTACAAGGAAACATGAACACTTTCCTTCATCCTCAAATTGTCCAACTCTTGTTCAGCTTTCCTGACTTCATTGGGGTCACCAAACAGAGTGAATAACTGAGATTCAAACAATGGCCAATTATTGAGGAGGTAGGAAGGGTCTTCATTGGAAATATTTGAGAGGTAAGGTTCAATCCATTTGCCAGCTCTACCAGTGAGAAAAGAAGTTGAGTACAAAACCTTCTTCCTGTCAGAGAAGAAGTTTGCTGGATCATTATGGAAAATTAGTTGACAGGATTGGATAAATCCTCTCAACTTATGAGCTTGAGTACCATCAAAAGAATCAGGTGCCTTCATGGATGGAGTCTTGAAAGCAGGGGCTTTGGAATTGTCCCTGGGGGCAACTGCTTGAGTGAGTTGTCCCATGAATTGAGTCATCTGCTCCATCATCTTGAGGAGACTTGGATCAGTTTGAGAGACAAGAGGTTGACTAGAAAGGGCTAGATTAGAACCCTGAGGCACCTCTGGAGCATTTGCCAAGGCATCTGCCACTTCAGTTTCCCCAGAATCTTCCTCTTCCACAGACTCTTCCCCCTCTTCATCTTCAACTTCCCCTAATCTTGCTCTTGCACCTTCAGACATGCCAGGGTAGCCACCCAAAAGTCCAGAAAAGGATCTTGATCTTCTAGATTTCATTCCACCTCTTCTTGAGGGTGCTGCTCCTTCCATTGGTGGTCCTCTGTCCAAGTTTGCACTCAGTTGATGAACTGATGGTGTGCGGTCAAGAGGAGCCCTTGCTGTAGGAGTGAGAACAGCTGGAATTTTCTGGGATCTAGTATTCTTGGCTGGGGGACTATGCTGAACTGGCATTATGAAAAGAATTAAAATAACTTGATGGTATTAAGAAGAATAATCAGATTTGGCCAAATCAATCACAATAAAATCTTGATGAATCTTGAGGAATCAATTCAATCAATAATCAAATCAATTCAATCAATCAACAATCAATTCAAATCAAATATCAATAATCTTGAGGAAATCAATAATCAATCAATATTCAATCAATAATCAATCAATAAGTGTCTTCAATATGAAATCAAGTCTTGAGGAATCAATCAATCAGTTCAAAATCTTCAGAAATCAATTCAATATCTTGATGAGTTAAATCAAATCAATAATCAAAATCAATTCTTGAGGATCAATCAATATCTTGAGAGTTCAAAAGTCAATCAATAATCCAAATGAAATCCTGAATCAATAACCAATCAACCAATGAATCCCAATGAATAAACCAATCAAATAACCAATCAATTACTCCTGAATAAGACCTGAATAAAAAACACAGAGAAAATTTGATTTGATAAAAATAAAATGAAGTGATGAAATGGTCAGCAATGATTAAGAAAGGAAAAGAATCAATTTTCATAAGAATGAAAAGAATGAGATGAAAATTGATAAGAGAGTGGAAATTCATAAAAAATCATAAAAATCATAAAATCATGAAAAGGTCATAATTGATGAATGAGAGGAAATGAATATAAATGAATGAAAAGAAAGAATCAAATATGAGTTAATTAATTTAATGTCACAGGGGCTCTTCGAAGTGAAGAGGGCCTGGCACTCAGTAAACTGGGACTCACTTATGGAGGGCTCAAAGATAAGATAAGATGAGATACACTTGAAAGTGTTAAAGATGAATTACTAAAAGAATAAATATAAGAAAAGCAGCAACAAAAGAAATAAGAATAAGAAATAGAAGAGCCAACCACAAACAAGTCCAAGTCCACTGTTTCAACCTGTCAGAATGGAAAGAGAAGGGTTAATAAGGATATGGCCACCCAACTCATACTGTACAGGCGAAGCAAGAAAAAAGGCAAAGACTAACTTAAGATTAAATAAATATAATACCCAAAATATAAGGATAAGAATATTCAGATAATAATAAATCAACTAAATTAATTAACTGGGGAAAAGTCCCCAGGGGGGAGAAAGAGGGGCTGGTATATGTGAGAATCACCAGCCCTGATCCAGAGGAAGAATTTTCATGAGAATATTTGATGATTGAATTGAGTCTGGCCAATACAGGTCCTGTACGGCTGTACAGAACCTGTACAAGAGGTGTGGTGTATTGGAGTGATCATACAGTTTCATACTGGTGTATTGAAACTGTATTGGGTGAATCCAGCCTGTACAGGTATTGACAGGCTGTATTGAGGTACCAAGCTGTATGCATGTTCAGAATGAAGATTGCTGAACTTGAATGCTGGTACAGATGCTGGATCTGCTGATTTGGGGTGTTTTGAGTGGGTGTATGACTGAATACCCTTACCCCTGATGAGTGGTTGTTACATCATCATTCTTTGATAATGAGAGGGTGCATTTTTAATACCAAAAGGCATCCTCAAATATTCATAAATACCACATTGAGCTATTATTCTCAATAATTTCCTAGCATGAGGTGTTAAAACATTCTGATGGAAGCCTTTAAGAGCATCCATGGAAGTAATAAACTTTGCTTTGGATAATTGAGTCAAAGTCTCATGGATTCTAGGGATTGGATACCTGTCTGGAATAGTATAGGTATTCAATGCCCTAAAATCCCCAACCATCCTTGACTTATCATTATGCCAAGTAATGATTACTGGAGTTGTGACTTCTACTTCCTCATTGTGTCCAACCTTTCTAAGAACTCCCAGTTTCATTAGTTCATGAATATGACTTTCTAATGCTTCTCTAGCCCTAGGGCTAGCTGGGTAAGCTGGTCTTCTTAATAGTGGGGGATAAGGTCTCTCCACATTAAGCATGATATCCACTTCATGGCCTTTTATAGCCCCAAGTGGTTCATCATCAGAAGCAAAGGCTTTTTGAAATTGAAATAAAATTTCAATAAGTTCTTCCTTCATTTCTGGTGTTAATTCAGGACTAATTTGTGCTTCACTTAATTGATCTGACACAAATTTTTCTTTATTAAAATTTTTTACTTGTTGAATGACAGTAATTTCTTTTCTTTCTGGAGAAAAAGCAAATTTTTGCCTTTTATTTTCCCCTATAGTGAAATATCTGTCCTTATAATTATTAATATCAATACCATAAATATTGAGATAATCATTCCCAAGTATAAAGTGTTGTGAAGTACAATTATTCATAACAACAAATTCAGCTTTCAATCTCATACTTCCTGCAGGGTGAGGAAATATTATTATAGCTTCAAATATACCCAAAGGATGCATATTCTGGCTAGCACTGCTGAATTTTACACCTTCAATTGGCATCAACTTGTCTTGCCAATTGGTATAAATTTGTCAAGATAATCTTTCCCAACACAAGTGCAAAAAGCACCTGAGTCAAGATGTATCTTGGCTTCTGTGTTATTTATCACAATATTAGTGGTACAAGATGACCCAGCTGTATAACCTTTACCTCTGGCAGGTTTGGTTTTTTGCATTCTGGCATCTTGCACATGTATGAGATCCATACATTCATCACTGTACTGTGGTAAGTGAGTATGTGCCTCAGTGACCTCAAAAGAAACATTAATATTCTCTATACTAAGTTCTTCTGATGTTTCTTCTTCTTCTGAAGGTTCAGAATCACTTTCATGTAAAGCTACATCAGTTTCTTTTGTGTCTTCCACTTTTTCAACATTTATCTCATTGACTCTTGTCTTTTTTGGACAAGTGTTTGCTAAATGAGATGTGCTTCCACATTTATGACATTTTAAAGGAGGTCTGTCATGTGGTTTATTTGGTTTTGAAATTGGTTTCCCACTAGTCTTGTTGTCTATTGGGGGTTTATACCAATTTCTTCCAATTTTTGTTCTAGTAGTGATATCCTCCATAGCATTGATATAATCTTCTGTAGAGCAAGGCTCAATACATCTGCTTCTTATAGCATGCTCAAGGTCACCACCACACTTTCTTAATATCCTTTTATGTACCATTGGTTCAGACATATCAGGATGAAGGGCAGTTAATCTGTCCTTCTGTTTAAGAAACCAAGTCATGGGCCTGTCCCTCTCAATATTAAAAATGGCTTCCTCAAAAGAATTTTCCATTCTAAATCTCCAGGAATCATTTGCCCATTTGAAAATAACTTGTTCTTTCCACCAAGGCCAGGAATGTTTACCATGGTCTTGTCTCATTTTATAATACCATTTCTTAGCTGATTTGGTAAATAATGAGTGTAATCTGGCACTTATGTATTCATCTGGTATGTTAAAGTCTTCTTTGAACATATCAATTGTTTTCATAAATTCCATATGATTATATTCTCCTTCACCACTGAAGGTTGGCCATTCCTCTAATCTTAGAATGTCTTTTAAATTGCAAGCAGTTTCCACATCATTACTTGAAATTGTATGATGTAAATCATTATTCAAGTTAAGAACATTTCTGTCAAGAAATGGTGTGGATTGCCTTGGCAATTCATTTTTCAGTGATATATTGTTAATACTTGATTGAATATCTTCTTTCAATTCAAGTCTTGCTTTATCACTTTTTTCCAATTGTTCTTGAAAAAGAGCTGCATTGTGGCCAGTTGAATTTTCCAAGTTTTGAACTTGTATTTTCAATTCTCTTAACTGTCCAGTTATAAAAGAAATTGAATTCTCATCTGGTTGATTGAGTAAGGTAACTTTATGCTCAAGTCTTTCACAAATTTGCGTCAAAGACAAAATATTTGCCTTATTAACATTTTCAAGGCCAATAATGGTCTTTTGTTGGTCTTTAACTTGTACTATCTCATTGCCCAGCTTTTGTTGGACATGATCAAATGCTTTAAATTTTGCCATAATTTCTTTATTACAAGATTCAAAGTAAGTTACAAGCTTTACAAGGTCTATTTCTTTGGAAAGGATTGGTTCAATCTTTCCTCCTCCTTGTTTTTGAATTCCATCAAAGTTCTTGCCATATTGAACACATTGTCCATGGCTGTCTTTTCCTTCTTTGGAATTCTGTAATTCTGAGGGTAGGGCTTGTTCCACTTGGGCTTTGCCTTTCCCTTTGCCTTTTGCTTGCCCTTCTGGTTGGTCTTTGGGGCTTGCTTGGGCTTGTCTGGCACTTGTTGAGGCGGATTTGTGCTGGTGGATGCTTGAGGAGCTTCCACTTGGCTGTTGTCCTTGCCCTGGGCCAACTTCTTCTTCTGGTCTTCTGATAACATGCTTTGGTTTTTCAACCAAGCTTTTATCTGTTGGACTTGCCCTTTGACAGACATTGGTGTCCAACCCAATAGAAGATCTTCTGTCTTTTCTGGCCCCATGAACTTCTTCACTTGAAGATAAGAGTTCATGGTGCCTATCCAAAGACTTGGAAGGAGTTCCCACTCTTGTTGTTTTGACACCAGGAACCAGTTTTTCCATTGGGATTGATAAATCTCCACAGTTGCCTGTTGGAATTGGTTCAGGTCTAACAGCAATAGCAGTTATGTCAGCTTCTGGACTCTCAATAAGAGGTTCAAAGGTGCTGGCTAACCTTTGGGAACTGGTGGAAGTTCTGGCATCCTCCATTTGTGCCTCTCCTCTGGGAGGACATTCTTGCCTTTTGGATTTTTGGCTGGAATGTCCTGGTCCAGATCCATTTGATTGGATGGAGTAGTTGCTTCCACTTCTAGTAGGAGTCATTTCACGTCAATTTTAATAAAAATTAGAGTAAAAATGGATTGAATTCACCTGCAGGACCTTTAAAGGGCTCCTTGGTTATTAAACCCCTTGGTGCTGGGCTGGTTTGCATTTCAATACTTGACTCTGAGGCTTCAGAGTCTGAAGAATTTTCTCTGATGGAAGACACTAGAGAAATTAAAAATATAAGTTATTTTATCAAACAATGAAAATAACTTATAAACTCAACTTATTGAACAAAGTTGTTTTTATGTAATTTTATGGCAAATTACGTCAAAAATAAAGAAAAAATGTCTAAGATAAAAGAAAAAAATATTTTTAGTAAAGATTTTTATTTTTTAAAAGATTTTTTATTTGATTTATTATTTTCTTTAAAGAAATAATAATTATGCAATTAACAAGTTATTAATCAAAATTATATTTATTATTCACTTTATACTAGAATAACTCAAAGAATAAATTTCAAGTCTGTGATGTGAAAAAGCCACTAGTTAGACAAAAGAAATTTATTCCAAGTCACTCAATAGTATATTGTTTCAAACAATATTCTTAAGAAAAAATAACTTTATTAATATTATAAAGATTATTTATAGGGGATAAGTCCCAAAAAAGCCAATATTAAGACAAATATGGCAATTTTACGTCAAAAAAAGTAAAATAAGGTCTAGAATATGATTTATGTCCCAAAAATTGGTTTAAAATCACGGCCAGGCCCCCAAATGTAAGGTTTGTCTATGAAACTCTTGATAATAGTAACAATATCAAGAGTATTATGACTGTCCTCAGTAGAAAAATATAATATAATAAAATATTATAACCACAAATTTGAATATAATTATTAAAAATAATTATATAAAAAAAAAATAAATTTAATTATTATTATAATAATATAATAATAAAAAAAAATATAATAATTATAATAAATTATAATTATTCTATTATTGTTATAGTCACTGACAGTTATAACAATAAGAAGTGTAAAGCTCTTAATGAGACAATTACACGTGGAAAATAAGAATATTAACCACTTATAAATAATATAAATATTATTTATAAAAAGAATTAATCACACACTGTGCAGAAATAATTCTTTATAGAATAAAATTCTATATAAAAAAACTAATAATAGATAAAAAAAAATATAGAACTTTGAAGAAAACTTACTTATAATATTTATTTAATACAACAAGTTATAAAACAACAGTTATTATATTAAATAATGATTATAAGTTAAAAACACGCCAAAGATCAATAAAATCAAAGATAAAACAACTTTTTATACTAAAATTTATGATTAAAGAGTTTTTGAGAGGAATTTGTGGATTTTAAAAGATATTTAAGATGATAATTTTATATAATAAAAGTTATTATAGATGATTACAACAATAATCTGAATTCTATGACTTCAATTCTTTAATTTAATAAATAAAGAATAAAAATAACTTAAGAATTACTTTTAATAATAAGATTTTATATTTAATAAAACTTTACCTGTTTAAATGTCTAATATGATTGGATTGATTATGAATGATGGACAAAAACAGTGATGAAAAGACTCTTTTTATGTCTACAGAGAAGCTCTCATGATTCATAATGGATGTAGAGGGCGTGCTCAGGTCAAAACTGAAAAACCATGCTTAAAAATTAAGTTCTTAACTTAAGGCAACTTATTTTTACTTCCAATTTAAAGTTACCAGTGTTATTCTTAACTCCAAGTAACTTTAATCCTCATTTAGTTTAATTATTTTAAGTTTTAATATAAAATAAGTTTATTTATATTAAAGTTCATCACATGAACAACATAAAATCAGAGTTTCAAGCAGAAATCTCTTAAACTGAATTTTTAATTAATTTTTAAAGAAATCATAATTTTCTTTAAGCTTAATTAAAAAAGTAATTTTCCAGGCTAATTACCCAGGAAACTCATTAAGAAAAGATACTTAAAATTTAATTTATATATTGATAATATTAAATTCTAAGCTGTGTGAAATTTTCAAGCAAATCCATTAAGATTTGGATTTTTAATGAATTTTTGAAGTTATTACTATTTTTCCACGTAAAATAGCAATACACACAAAACCTTAAGTTTTGATAAGGTTTTGATGATTGAAACTTTAAAGTTTTAAGCTTATTTAAGCTTTTTAAGCTTGATTAAGCTTTGACAGTTCTTAAAACCTTGATTCCAAGCCTGCTTATTGGGATTTACCCTCTTGGCAGCTTGAAATTCTTATCCAATTTAGGATAAAATCAGTTTAAACCTTAAGGTTGGATCAAAGTCTAATCTTAAAGTTTAAATAAGGTTGAAAATCCTCCAATACAGGTGGACAACCTTAATTGAATCATTGCAGATCCAAAAAGTTGGGTACCCCAGCTCTATTTGGTCTTTTTCCTTTGTCCCACCTTTTTGCGTGGATTTTGCCCTTTTATTTATTTAAAGCCATACTATGGCCTTAAACCCTTTTAAATTGAGCTCACGCAGGATTTACATTCTGTATGGCAAATCCTTAGCCAATTCAGTAAATATACACCACACCTCAATTTTAACTAAAATTTTGGTAAAGTTGCATAAACCTTATGTAACTTTAAATTTAAGCTTAATTAAGCTTAAATTTAACAATTTAAAAAAATGTTAAAAAAGTTACATTAGTACTGTGAGATTCTTAAATCTTCTAATAACACAAGAAATAAGTGTTTTTGGGTATAACACCCTATGGGTGTACCCTAGGTTATTTTTGGTGTAGAATCCAAAAATGACATAATAATTATAACTTTGTTTATCCAAAAAGAAGTTATACTTATTTTTTATTATTTTTTATTTTAAATTCAACTAAAAAGTCTGTTTAAGACAAATTTAATTGTTTATAAAATCATTTGTGGCCTTATGGGTATGTTAAACATACCTCACAGGCTCACAAAGAACATCAAAACAACTAGACCCACTAAAAAATTGTCTGAAAGATGGTTGTGTCCTTTTCCAATCTTGAAGAAAGTCAGAAATAATGCCTCCCATCTCAATGGAAGACCATCAACCCAGTCTTCCATATTTCACTCTTTGAACCAGTCAATACATCAACAATCCCAGATTGGCATCAAGAGCCTCCTCCTCCAGTTATCATTGAAGAAGAAGAGAAATGGGAAGTCTCTCAAATACTGGACTCAAAGCTCAAGAGAGGAAAATTATGGTATTTGGTGGAATGGAAAGGTTTCAGTCAAGACCCAGAAATATCTACTTGGTAACCAGCTGAACACCTCAAGAATTGTCCTGAAATAGTTAAGGATTTTCATTATTTATATCCTGACAAGCCAGGACCCAATTCTTCAAGAGCTTGATCATTTATGGTGCTTGGTGCAGAGAGGAATTACCAAAGGTAAGTCCCACTCCTGGTATGCACCTTTAGAGGTATTCTACCCTTTTTTTGTAAGCATTACCTTGGCCACTGTGTGAGCACTCTGCAATTTTTGGACAAAGATCTTTGGACTGGCTTCCAACATTGATTCCCAAAATTATGGCCATTTTAACTTGGGCAAATGGGCCATTCCTTTTGATAATTTCTTTCCAAGTATTTCCAATTCCAAGTCATTCCTTCCACAAATTTCTTTTCTTTCATGGCACTGGCAGGAGTGGTAATTACCAAAAGTAAGTTCCTCTCCTGGTGTGCACTTCCCTGAGGGGTCTAAAATCTTTCAAAGAATCACCTTGGCCACTTTGTGAGCACCTGGAATCGAGTTTCTCTTTCCAGGTCCTTGGCCAATTTGAAAATCAATTATCAACCTCTGTGATTAAGATTGGAACCTCATCAAGATTCATTTCTCTTCATTTCTCTTCATTTCTCTTAATTTCTTTTCATTTCTTTTCATTTCTTTTCATTTCTTTTCATTTCTTTTCATTTCTTTTCATTTCTTTTCATTTCTCTTCATTTCTTTTCATTTCTTTTCATTTCTTTTCATTTCTTTTCATTTCTTTTCATTTCTTTTCATTTCTTTTCATTTCTTTTCATTTCTTTTCATTTCTTTTCATTTCTTTTCATTTCTTTTCATTTCTTTTCATTTCTTTTCATTTCTTTTCATTTCTTTTCATTTCTTTTCATTTCTTTTCATTTCTTTTCATTTCTTTTCATTTCTTTTCATTTCTTTTCATTTCTTTTCATTTCTTTTCATTTCTTTTCATTTCTTTTCATTTCTTTTCATTTCTTTTCATTTCTTTTCATTTCTTTTCATTTCTTTTCATTTCTTTTCATTTCTTTTCATTTCTTTTCATTTCTTTTCATTTCTTTTCATTTCTTTTCATTTCTTTTCATTTCTTTTCATTTCTTTTCATTTCTTTTCATTTCTTTTCATTTCTTTTCATTTCTTTTCATTTCTTTTCATTTCTTTTCATTTCTTTTCATTTCTTTTCATTTCTTTTCATTTCTTTTCATTTCTTTTCATTTCTTTTCATTTCTTTTCATTTCTTTTCATTTCTTTTCATTTCTTTTCATTTCTTTTCATTTCTTTTCATTTCTTTTCATTTCTTTTCATTTCTTTTCATTTCTTTTCATTTCTTTTCATTTCTTTTCATTTCTTTTCATTTCTTTTCATTTCTTTTCATTTCTTTTCATTTCTTTTCATTTCTTTTCATTTCTTTTTATTTCTTTTCATTTCTTTTCATTTCTTTTCATTTCTTTTCATTTCTTTTCATTTCTTTTCATTTCTTTTCATTTCTTTTCATTTCTTTTCATTTCTTTTCATTTCTTTTCATTTCTTTTCATTTCTTTTCATTTCTTTTCATTTCTTTTCATTTCTTTTCATTTCTTTTCATTTCTTTTCATTTCTTTTCATTTCTTTTCATTTCTTTTCATTTCATTTCATTTCTTTTCATTTCTTTTCATTTCTTTTCATTTCTTTTCATTTCTTTTCATTTCTTTTCATTTCTTTTCATTTCTTTTCATTTCTTTTCATTTCTTTTCATTTCTTTTCATTTCTTTTCATTTCTTTTCATTTCTTTTCATTTCTTTTCATTTCTTTTCATTTCTTTTCATTTCTTTTCATTTCTTTTCATTTCTTTTCATTTCTTTTCATTTCTTTTCATTTCTTTTCATTTCTTTTCATTTCTTTTCCTTTCTCTTCATTTCTTTCTTTTCGTTTCTTATTTTGATTTTAATCCTTTTATTTCAATTTTATTTTAATTTTAAATTTTTCTTTATTTACCTCAAAACAAATTCATGAACAAGCAAAATTGATTTTAAAAATCACATCAATCATGAAGCCAATGTCAAAAGAAGATCAAGCAAGTCCCACTTCATATGTCAAGTTTTAATATCAGTTTAAATTTTTTTATCTTAACCATTCCTCTTGAATCCTTCTCTCAAAATCTTTCCAATAGCCTCAACAGGCTTCACCTTGTATTGGTGCTCAGGAGCTCACCATTTCAAGGTGGGGGGTACTGTCACAACCATGGCAATTCACTCTCTTGGAACTCAATATGGAATGCCCATGCCATATCCAACTTATGGCAATTTTGCCATATCCATAATCATTGGCCAAATTGGCCATTTATAGCCATTTCACTTTCTGGGCCCAACTTGGCCCTTCCTGGCCTTTCTCTGCTTTTGCGTACTCTTGGGTATTTTCCAGTAAACAGGGAAAATGCAGCTCAAAATCCTGTATTTGACTTTTTAAGCTTAAAATACAGTTTTGCACATTTTTTGCTTTATTCATCTGTATATTCTGTTTTCCCATGTATTATGGGAAATATGCCCAAAAGGCCATATAAGGCCTGTTGGCGCTTAATTTCCAGGTTTGCACAGTTTGCACACTTTGCACAAATACAGTTTTAAGACTGTATAAGCTGTATTTGGCAAGAAACCAAAAATTGGACAAAATGCCCAAAGACACCTTTTCATCTCTGAAGCCACCCAAAACCCAGTTTTCACTTATATCCTCCTGGCATTGCCTCAGAAGACCTTTGGTCACTCTCACCCTCAAATAAACAAAATTGCCAAACATGGTTTTATACACCATTATGCAACTTTTTTCACCAGAAATCTAATGGCACCAATATCAAATGCTTATTTCAGCTTTTCATCAGGTCATCAAGGTAGGTCATCCAGAGGATTCATAAAGGCTCAAAAAGAAAAAAGTTTCAATTACAAAATACCATTGACGCCATCAAGCCATCATTGGTTATTTCTCACTCACAGTATTCCTCCCAGGGAATACTGGCAGTTCATTCTCAAGGGATATTCAAGAGGAAGTTCCAAACAAATTTGCCAAGTGTCAGTGATCCATCAATCAACCTTGGAAACCACATTCATTCAATAAATTCTGGATTCATCAAGACCTGTATTGTCATTCATACATCATGGGAATTTCATTCAACCCAGTTCATTTCCCAATCTGGAAAGGTATACAATTAATCAAGCTGTCAATACAGCTTCAAGGATTAAATACAGACCAGCTGTCAGCCTGGAGGAGTCAAGCTCTCAACTTCTCACATATACCAGCCTCTTTTGACCCTGGAGAAGTTTTCCCCCAGTTAATTAATATATTTTGATTTTGATTTTGATTTTGATTTTGATTTTGATTTTGATTTTGATTTTGATTTTATCTTATCTTTAGTTATCTTATCATTTTTGTTAAGTGAATACTGATAGTATCAAGTAAGTAATTTAGAATATCTTCTGTTTTCTTTCTTTTACTGTCAATGGATATTTGGTGGTAATATCCTTACTAATTCCATTGTTCATTTTGGAAGGTTCAAACAGTGATTAAGGACTTACTTGGTTGGCTCTTTGGCCATTTGGCTTCTCATTTCTCTTATTTCATCTCATCTTTGTACTTGCATTCTTCTTAGAGAAATCCAATTGTTTATTTTTATTTTCTTTATTATTTTGGAGTCTTCCAAGTGAGTTTCCTGATTGCTGAGTGCCAGGCCACTCTTGGTTTTTCCCCAAAAGCCCCTGTGACAATATCCTTCTTAAATCCAGAAATTCCTCTCAAAAACTTATAAATTTCATTTTATCATAAACAAGTTGTTTTTATCTTTTGAAATATTCATTTTTGGCGTGTTTTTAACTTATAAACATCATCTGATATAATAACTGTTGCTTGAATTTTTGTATTAAATAAATATTATAAGTAGGTTTTCTCTAAAGCTCTATATCTTTTTTTATCTATTATCAGTTTTTTCTTATAGAATTTTTCTATAAGAATTATATCTGCCCAGTTTGTGTGATAATTTTTCTTATAAATAATATTTATATATTATTTATAAGTGGATAAATATTGTTTTTTTCCATGTGTGATTGTCTCATTAAGAGCTTTAAACTTCTTATTTTTATAATTGTCAGTGACTATAACAATAATAGAATAATTCTAATTATTAATTTTTTTATTATTATCAAATTATTTAATAATAATTAAAATATTATTTTATATAATAAGCTTTAATAATTATATCAAACTTGTGGTTATAACATGTCATTATATTATATTTTCTACTGAGGACAGTCATAGTACTCTTGATAATGGCTACTATTATAAAGAGTTTCATAGAAAAACCTTACATTTGTGGGTCTGGCTGTAATTTTAACCAATGTTTGGGACATAAATAAGATTCAAGACCTTATTTTACTTTTTTTTGACGTAAAACTGCCAAATTCACTTTGATATTGGCTTTTTTGGGACTTCTCACTTATAAATTATCTTTATACTCTTAATAGAGTTATTTTTATTATGAATGTTGTTTGCAAAAATATAGTATTTAGTGATTTTGAATAAATTTCTATTGTATAACTAGTGGCTTTTTCACATCACAGACTTGAAATTTATTATTTGAGTTGCTCTAGTATAAAGTGAATAATAATAAAATTTTAATTAATAACTTCTTAATTGCATAATTATCATTTCTTCAAATAAAATGAGAAATCATATATCTTCACTTAAAAATATTTTCTTTACTCTTTAGAAATTTTTCTTTATTTTTGACACAATTTTCCATAAATTACATTAAAAAAAATTATCCAAACATTTGAGTTAAATAAGTTATTATTATTATTATTTTTAAATAAAAGAACTCGTGTTATTTTTTTCTATATTTTCATCCATCAGGAAAAGCTTATCTGACTCTAGTATTTCAGAGTAAAGTATTGAAATTCAAACCAGTGTAGCACCAAGGGGTTTGATTACCAAAGAACCCTTTAAAGATCCAGAAGGTGAATTCAATATATATCTTAGTATAATTTTATTTAAATTGACTTGATATTACTCCCAATAAAGGTGGAAGTAACTAATTAATCCAATGAAATAGATCTGGACCAGGACATTCAAGCCATAAATCAAAAAGAAAAGAAGCACAAATGGAGGATGCCAGGGTTTCCACCAGTTCCCAAAGGTTAGCCAGCACCTTTGAAACTCTGATTGAGAATCCAGAAGGTGAAATAAATGCTATTCCTGTTTTATGACAAAAGTAATTTTCAAAAGGAAAGAGTGGATATATACCAGTCTCAGTACAAAAAATGGTTTATGGTGGAAAAGAAGCAGGAATGGGAACTTCTGCCAAGTATTTGGATAGGCAAAATGAACTCTTATCTTCAAGTGAAGAAGTTCATAAGCCCAGAACACAATCAGGACCTTCTGGAGGGTTGGAAACCCATTTCTTGAAAAGGAAAAGTCCAAAGGATAAAATCTTGGTTCAAAAAACAAAGCATTTTGTCAGAGGACTGGAAGGAAGAATCAGCCCAAAAGAAGGACAACAGACCAGTGGAAGCTCCTTAAGCCTCCACAAGCAAGAATCTGCCTCTAAAAGTGCCAAAAAAGGGCAAGAAAGCCCCAAAGAGAAAGGCAAAGCCCAAGTGGAACAAACATTTCTGTTAGCCTGTGACTCAAAAACAGAGCACAAGCATGACAGCCAAATACCATAAACTAATGGTAAAGCTAAGATACCACAAAATTATAGAGCTGAGCCAAACCAGCTCAAAAGAGATCAAAAGGAGGAGGAAATTAACCTCTTTCAAAATATATAAGTCCCATCACCATAGGACAAAGAATAACAAATTTATTCCTGCTCAAAGTTGTTGCTGAGCATAAACCTTAACTTTCACCTCTCATCTAAAATCCAGAGGAAGAGGCTTAACCCCAGCAAATGGGTATTAAAATTGAAACTCTAGGTTAGGGCTATTCAATTGTACTAGCCAAATTGAGCTCACACCAGACCTACAGAAATTATGGCCCAACATAAGGCCAAATAAGGGTGAATAAAATATTCACCTCTCATCTAACTTCTACAGTTTCAGTGTGAGATACTTAAAGTGGGCTCTTTTTGAAAAGAGCACAATAAGGGATATCTTATGGTGCCATTAGTTTCTACATATCACATCTAGAGGAAAAGCTATGGAACAAACAAGCTCCATACAGATATTGAGAAAATCATATATCTGAATAATGAAAACTGTACATGGAATAAACTTGCCATATTTAATGTTACCCATACAAAATGAGGTAACATTGTTTATATCTCATTCAGGGATACAAAACAAACCAAAATTGAGATCAATATCTCAAAAACTGACAAAGCTATATCAGCTTTAAGGTTAGAATCCTGCAATCAGGCCAATATCCCATAACCATTATTATGAGGTGTCAAACAGGCAAAAAAGCATTTTTATACTTCAATGCCTCATAGTTCATTAAATACAGGGGTAAAATACAGGTTCTGTACAGAAATCTACGCGTCATACCTGTCAGAAGAGGGCTGTGTGATCCCCAGATGAAGTTTCAAAGCCCTATCTGAGCCCAATACAGAGTATACAGGCCTTGTGGAAACCACAATCCAGTACTATGAAGTAAAGAATCTTCACTAAATCCATGTGGAATAGTCTAGAGGACCTTTTCACCCAATTTGAGGATAAAGAGGGACCTTTCTCTGCCCAAAAGATGAGTCCCAATCCTGCTCTTAAATTCATACATAGTAAAAATGTCAAAAACAGCTATAATTATAATCTGAATTATTGCATCCAGGGCTTTCAAAAGTGCTCACAACCACCAAAAATATTTAGTAAAGCCCTTATTAAGCTCTTGAAAACCTTTTTCAACTATTTTTATCCATGTCACAGTCACAATTAGAGCTGTATAGACTATTTTAATACCTACATCATAGACTCAGTATGACACTTACCCACAGAGCTACAGAATTCCAAAGAAAGAAAAGACAGCCATGGACAATGTGTTCAATATGGCAAGAAGGCTGATGGAATTCAAACGAAAGGAGGAGGAATGTGAAGCTTTTATCTCACATTGAAACTTGTAATAAAGAAATTTTTAGCAAATTTTAACAATTTTAAGTATATCCAACAAGAGTTGGGTAGAGAAATTTTACAAGTGAAAGAGTCACAAAACACCATTATTGGTCTAGAAAATGTGAATAAAGACAATATTTTTTCTTTTACAAACATTTGTGAGAGAATTGGGTCCAAATTCACTTTGCTCAATCAACCAGATGATAATTCTATTTCCTCTATTACCAAAAAATTGAAAGATTTAAGAATACAAGCTCAAAACCTGGAAAATTCAACTGACCAAAATGCAGCTCCTTTCCAAGAACAATTGGAAAAAGGTGATTAGGAAAGACTTGCATTTAAAGAAGACATTCAATCAATTATTAATAATATATCACTGAGAAATGAGCTTCCAAGACAGTAAACAACAATTCTTGACAGAAATGTGTTTAAATTGAATAATTATTTACATCATACAATTTAAAGAAATGCAGGAGTGGCATCTGCTTGTAATTTTAAGGAAATTCCCAGATTAGAGGGTTGACAAACCTTCAGTGGCTAAGGAGAATATAATCATATGAAATTTATGAAAACAATTAATATGTTTAAAGAATACTTTAACATACCAGATGAATACATAAGTGCCAGATTACACTCATTATTTACCAAATCAGAAAAGAAATGGTATTTTAAAATGAGACAAGACAATGGTAAATGTTTTTGGCTTTGGTGGAAAGAACAAATTATTGCCAAATGGGAAAATGATTCCTGGATATTTAGAATGAAAAATCATTTTTAAGAAGCAATTTTTACGATTGAGAAGGACAGGCCCATGTCCTGGTTTCTTAAAAAGAAAGACAGATCAAATTTCCTTGATCCTGAGATGTCTCAAACAATGATACAAGAGAGGATATTAATTATAAGAAAGTGTGGTGGTGACCTTGACCATGATATAAGAAGCAGATGTATTGAGCCTTTCTCTAAAGAAGATCATATAAATGCCATGGAAGACATCACTACCATAAAGAAATTAGCAAAAATTCATATAAACACCCAATAGACAATAGGACTAGTGTGAAAGCAGTTTCAAAAACAAAGAAAGCCCAAGAAAGAGCACTTTTGCAATTTCATAAATGTGGAAGTACATCTCATTTGGATAATACTTGTCCAAAAAAGCCAAGAATAAAAGAGATAGAAATTGAAAAGGCTTAAGACACAAAAGAAAAAAACAATGTAAATTTACACTAAAGTGATTCTGAGCCTTCTGAAAAATAAGAATTACTAGATATAATTAATATAGAAAATATTCATGTATCCTTTGAAGTCACAGAAGTGCATACTTACTTACCACAGTACAGTGATGAATTTATGGATCTCATACTTGTGCCAGAGGCTAGAATGAAGAAAACCAAGCCTTCCAGAGGTAAAGGTTATACAGCTCAATCATCTTGTATCACTAATATTGTGATAAACAACAAAGAAGTCAAGATACATCTTGACTCAGGTGCTTTCTGCACTTGTGTTGGAAAGAATTATCTTGTCAGAATTTATACTAATTGAAGGTATAAAACTCAGCAGTGCTAGACAGAATATGCACCCTTTGTGCATTCTTGAAGCAGGAAGGATATTTACTCACCCCGCCGGAAGTATAAAACTGAAAGTTGAGCTTGTTGTTATGAATAATTGCACTTCACAACACTTTATACTTGGAAATGATTACATCAATATTCATGGGTTTGATATTAATAATCATCAAGACAGATATTTCAATATAGGGGAAAATTAAAAGCAAACATTTTATTTTCCTCCAGAAAAAAGAGAAATAACTGTCATTAGACAAGTAAAAAATATTGATAATGAAAGATTTGTGACAGATAAATGAATTGAAGAACAAATTAGTCCTGAATTAACATTAGAAATGAAAGAAGACCTTATTGAAATCCTACTTCCATATAGAGAAGCCTTTGCTTCTGATGATGAACCACTTGGAGCTATTAAATGCAATGAAGTAGACATTATGCTTAATGCAGAAAGCTTTCCAGGACCTTCTCCTGCGCTTGTGCTGTGTTTTTTCCATTAATTTGTGCTAAAAGGATAGAGTTATGGGCAAGTGCAATACCAATTCTACCATAAAAAACACTCAGTTGGATTCAATTGGTAATGGACGCATATTAGAATTAAATCATAAATAATGAAATCGGGTCCATTGGGTGTAAACCACTGATTTGGTTCAACCACACTTTGATTGTTTATTCTTCAGCAAGCATTTTAGGAGGTGTGCAATTTTACTACTTGTCATGTATTTTTCCACATCCACAATAACTTGGGTGATTGTTGAGGAGTTATCCTGAGTGCTCCTACCCTCATGGTCTTCCAAATCCACACCCCCCATACTGTTAAGCATTATATGATGGTTAAAACATATTCACAGCTTATTAATATTTCTGAAAGATTCTCCAGGTCCTTTGATTTTGGATGATAGGAATTCTTCATATAATGTGGAATATTCTTGCTGCATTGTTGAGTTGAGTGGAAGCAGTCCTTAGTGATGGTTAATAGTGGGGAGGGATTGGAGACACCAGGGCATTTTTGGTGTAACTTGCTGGCCAGTCACACATTATTACCAGGAGAGAGCTTTAGAATACTTTGTTTGTTCTTAATATGTGACTTTATTTTAACCCTGATATCACTTGAATATTCCTTTTTTATTCTTATTAGGTGAAAATACAGTGTTTTAATTTCTCTCAAGAGAAGGACTTGATTCTAATAATAAAAGAATCAAACATTAAACATTGCCAAAAATCCAAATTTTACTCACCTTTATTCTAGAGTTTTAGACTTCCCACAATTAGGCTTTCACTTCATTTGATTTACAGAATGTTCAGGGATTCTCAATGAGAATAATTTACAAGAGTATCTGACATAAATGAAGAAATTATTCATTAGATAATAAATGTTAATCCCATTTGTGTTCTTAAAATATACTGAATCTAGTATCTATATTTTTTCCAGGAAACTGAAAAAAAAGAAATTCCCAACCTCTTAAGAGAACCAAATTGAATCTATAGAAGAGAAGAGTACTTATTAAGATCACTGAAAGTGAAGTAAGTGATATGCTCAAGGAATGGAGGAGAATAACATAATTTTGAATGTCACAAATAGTTTGAAGCAAAAATTCATTAAATAGATGCTATAAATTTAATACTCTTCTGATTTTTGGTGAATTGTATAAATAAAAGAAGTTATAAATTTGGAATTTTGTGATCCAAAATGTAATGTTCTTCATGCATATGAATTAATTTCTTTATGAAATATTGATAAATAGTATTTTTCATTAAGTGTGATCCAAAGAAATTAAAAGTTAGTTTTTGTCACAGGGGCTCTCATGGAAGCAAGAGTGCCTGGAACTCAGGAATCAAGAACTCACTTGGAGGGCTCCAAAAGATAAAGGAATAATAAAGGTTTAATTTCTTTAAAGAAGAAGAATGGAAAAGACAAGTATGCCAAAGATAAAAGAAAAGAATAAGAAGCCAAAGGCCAAAGATAATAAAGGAAGCCAGAGGCCAAGAAGCCAACAAAGTGAATCCTCAATTCACTGTTTCAACCTGCCAGAAAAGGAATGGAATTAGTAAAGGATATGACCACCAATATCCACTAACAGGCAGGGAAGAAAAAGAGAAAGGGTGCTAATTACTGACTTAAGATTATCAGTATTAACTTTAATAGGGTAAAAGAAAATAAAGATAAAAATAAATCCAATATATCAATTAACTGGGGAAAAAGTCCCCAGGTGCTGAAAGGTGGCCAGTATATGTGAAAAACTGAAAGACTGATCCTGGAAGGTGGATCACCGGCTGTATTGTCTGAATTGGGCCAATACAGTTTCTTACCATCTTGAAAATGAACTGGGTGATTGAATTCCCACAGTGGAATATTGAATTGGCCCAATTGGGCCAAGGACATACAGGTTGCTTGATTGACACCTGTATGGACCAATTGAGTTGTCCAAGGGTTATTGAAATAGTTGATGCCTTGGCAACTGATTGAAAGACTGTATAACCTCTCAGAATGCCCTTGGAATAATCCTGAACAAAATTGCCAACCCAACTCCTGCAGGGCCAGGTGGTTGGGGTCCTTGAATGGGCTTCTGATTGCTGCCATGGATTGCCAGACTGATGAGTTAAAGAATCCTCCTTTGAAATGGACATTGGATTTTATGACCTTGATTTGGAACTGTGGAATTTGGTCCTGAAAACGTCACCATTGAATTGCTCAGCAAAAATGGTGCATAATGGTATAGAATACCATATATGCACCACTCCTGCAACCTTGAGTACGGAGTGCATGGAGGAAGGAAAGAATTTCCCTTAACTTGGGGGAAGTGTTGAGCTGGTCTGGTGGCCTGTGGTGGCTGCCAGAGGCCATGGTGTTCCATGGCCAAAAATGGGTCCTACGGGATTTATGGCCAAATTGGTGTCCAAAAGGTCTTTGGCCAATTTTGGGTCCAAGGGATTGGTGACCAATTTTGGCTCAGGTGGGTCCAATTGTGGTTTGGGACCCACCTGGCCTTGGGGGCTAGATGGTTTCCCCCTTTGGCCCCTTTTGACCTCATTGGATTAGGCCAAAAGGGGCCTAATTGGCCTGCAGACCACGGGCTGTGGCGTACGGACCGTGGACCATGGACTGTGAATCACGGCCCACAGGCCGTAGGAGCCATAGGGGGCCTAAATGGCCCAAAAAGGCCATTTAGGCCTAAAAACCCTTGATGAAAAGGGGTGGCCCAGATTGGATGGAGATGGCTAGGGGGCCTGGAGGCCCCTAGAAGACAAAAGGACCCCCCAGGCCCAAAATCAAAGATAAAGGCCTGGGGGTTGGTGTTATGGAAATTGGCCAAGGAGGCCAATGATGGCAGGATATGGCCTGAGGTCATAAATGATGATTGGTGGCCATAAGGCACCAAAGGGGACCAATTGGCCATAAAAGATATGGTGTGGCCAATTGGCCCCAACTTGGTTCCAGGTTGGAATTGCCACAACACCCATGGAGGAGGGTCAATCTTTGTGGTTGTGACAGTTTTTCTATGAGAACCACAAATCTTATTGTTTAATAATCCCATCATAATTTTCAAATTTTGGTTTCTGAAGTTAATTTTTGGATAAGAAAGGTCTTTGACTTTGGGTAATGATGAGAATCATTTTACAAAAGTATTTTTGATAAAAAAAATAGTTTCTCTTTTCTACAAAAATCAGAGTTTTCTGAAAGAACACTTTACTTAGTAGAAAAATCTTGTTTTCTTAAGTTGAATTCCATGGGGATTTTTGCAAGAAATACTTCCTTGTTTCAAAGTTGGAGTTTTAAATCAAATGATTCAGTTTGAAGAAAATCATAGGTTTTGAGAGAAAGTCGGTCATTTGCAAAAAAAGACTCTTTGAAAAAGTCTTTTGCAAGGTCACAGTTTTTTTTGAAAAAAAGAATATATTTTCTGAAAAATGTAGTTCTATTCAAAAAGAAATAACAACTTTTAACAGAAAGATATTTTCTTGTTGAAAAAATAGTTCTTTTGGAATTCTTAGTTTTTTGAAAAAAGTTTCTTTTGAAAGAAATCTATATTTTTGAGGAAAAAACAGTATTTTCAAAATAAAAAGTTACTTGGGAAAGCTTTCCTAGAAAAATCAATTTCGCTTCTAAAATTACAAAAAAGTGTTTTTATGTTGGAAATTTAGCTGGTTTCTTTGACAAAGAAAAGGGTAACATTGAAAAAATTGTTCTTTTTCCACAAAACTACCTTCTTTCAAAAAAGTCATTCATGAAAAAATTAGTTAAACTTTGTTTTTGTAAAACTATTTGAAAATAGTTTTTTTAAAAGACCCTTGGCAGAATAGTATAAGCTAGTAAAAAAACACTTTTTTGAAAATACTAGTAAACAAACAATTAGTTGGAAAAAGATAATTGAAAAAGCAGCATTTTGAACAAAATAATACAATGGTTTTTTCAAGAAAACAAGTGCAAAAAAGATTTTTTGCTAAAAACTAGTCCAAAAATATTTTTTGAAGAAAAACTGATGCAAAAATAGTTTATTTGAAAAAAACTAGTACAAAAATAGTTTATTTGAAAAAAACTAATACAAAATTGTGGATGCACTTGCAACATCCAATTGTTCCTCTCTTAGCTGGTAAGCCTTGCATCTGCACTACTTGCTCACTTTGCCATGGGTTCAAATCACCCATGTGGCAGGCAATGAGGCACTCCTTGCTAAGATCCATGGGGGGCTCTCCTATTGTAGAGAGAAACCACCCATTATGCCTCAGTGCTTTGCTTGACTGGTGCCGCCAGGGCCCACCTGCAATATCCTAACACTGCAGAGGCTGGTGTTCACAACCCCCTGGTGTTTTACAGCCGGTTTCAGGGGTTTGTTCGTGCTAGCTGATGTGAACAACCCCCTGGCCTTTTACTGCTTGTTTTGGGGGGTTGTTTGCAGAAGCTGATGCAAACATTCCCCTGCCTTTTTTCAGCCAGTTTTGGGAGGTTGTTTTCACTAGCTAATGCAAGCAACCCTGTACTTTTGCCACTGTTTGGAGGGGGTTGTTTGAGCTAGCTGATGCAAACAACCTCATGGCCTTTTACATCTGGCTTTGAGGGGTTGTTGGAAACAGCACCCCTCCAATTTCTATTTGGTTTTAGGCTTTTTTTCACAAAACCTTTTTGTAACCAAATCCACAGTCTTGGAGATGGTGTCATAAGGCCTTTTACAGCAGTGGGATCAAACCACCCCCAGCCATTTGAAGCTGGTTGTGGGGGTTTTTTACAATACCATATATGATTTACCTCTGGATTCCAGAGCTACCTTGTGGGGGCTGTCTGCACAAGGTGATATAAACCAACCCCCAAACCTTTTAGTATAGGAAGATATTTTTTTGATTATCTATCCCTGAAAGTCAATGGAAACAAGCTGAGTGATTCCATGTATTTGAGCATAATTGTGAAAAAGGTTTTATCATTTTTGGAGGGAGGTTCATCATTAGAGGAAATGAAAGAAACTGATGGAGAACCTCAGCTGTTGTTTGAGATTTTTGGAATATGAACTATGCAAGAACCCTCACATTTTCCAATTTTGTAATGGTTAATGGTCTGAAATTTATCATTAGTAGTAGTGTTTAGTGAGTGGGGCAACAGAAGTTATAATTAAAGATGTACTTTCAAGCAGATAATATAATTCATGTGCACACCACTCTATAGCATCTGAGTAACCTGTCACTTTTTCCTGCCTAAAGAAAACTCGTAGCTCACATATTTCTTTTGAAAAAAGTGGGGTTCAATATAAACCTTATAGGAGGGAATAAACTTAATGATTTCATTTTTTCCCAGTAATTAGAATGAAAAACTTTAAGCTCTAGTGGCATACTTCATGTATAATATAAAGTTTGAAAAAGAATGAAAGTAATGTTATATTTATGGAGTAGCCAAAATGCTTGTGAAGATTAATTTCTAATAAAAAATAATTCCCAAATTTCTCATCTTTAAGCTTAAATTTACATTTTTTGGTTGAACATCTTTGGATTACTACTAAATTTCTGATATTATTCAAAAATAATTCAATTTTGAGGTAGATTATGTAAAATTTGAACCAAAAATCAAAAACACTTTCATAAAAAAAAGCCACCAAAACATATTACTGCAGACACAAGTGTTTGTATATTGAAAATACTAATGTAGAAAAAATGCTTTTACCAAACATATGTTCTGAATTTTTGGAAATTTCAATACAATGAAGAAGCTTTTCTTTACCTGAAAGATGAAATTTAAGCATTTTTTTAATTATGATGATTTCTGCATGTGAAAGGTGTATCTTATCAAATACTCTTTAAAGCCTCCAAGCATTTCCATTGCTTATCTGTCAGAAAACTATTAATTCTTGTCCTCAGAGCTTCTTTCAGAAATTGTTGGTGGTGTGTTTTGTTTCAGAGGGAAGTGCAAAACAAGCTAAAATGATGAAAATGTTTGAATTTGGAATATATGGGTATGGCTGAGCCTTCTTGATATTAGTTCCCAAAATCATTTCATAATTTCTGATATTTGGATATTTATCAATTTTGATTCTGTGCTCTCAATGGAACATTTAGGGCTCATATCAAGACATGATTAACTTTTTTTATGCAATAAATTGTGCTCTTAAACAATAGATATTAATTGTTAATTGATCAAATTTCCATTTTTTTCATCCCTTCATTGAAAGATATTCTTCCCATATCACATAGCTCACAGAGAATTACTGAGTAATTCAAAGCCTAATTTGGAATACCATTAAGTGATAAAATAGCTCATTAAAATGTATATGAATATTCAAAGGGAGAGTGAAAATTTCTTTATTTTTGACTCTATAAACACAAATTATACAATATTTATTGATATCTCAAACATTTTAAAGGGGGGTAAATTCTGAATAATAGGTGCTTGAGGAGAAAAGGATGCTGCTCAAAATACTGAAATAACCCACTTCTGCTCCATGTAATTTTATTTGCAAATATTATTGTTAAGTTATGAAAGGTTCTTTTAATCATATATTGAGTTAATCCAGCTGTGAAAGAAAAATCTAATACTGAAGTTCATGCAGGTAATATTTGGGCTTTTCTTAGGTCATTGTATAATTATATTTTGGTTATATTGATTTCACATTAATAGCTATTTTCAAGTCACAGACAGGACACATTGAATTACTGGCTAACCAGTCACATGAAAATTGCCCTGGTGAGATGTGTGGTTTTGGTGTGGTGCAAGCTTAAATTCCACAATGCCAAATGCAAAATATCATTTCTCTCTTTGGAAAGACTACTCAGGATGAATGGTGACCAATTATGTTGATCTGACCTCTTGGGTTGGGTGATGAATGATATTATTCCCAAAAGGTCAAAAATGGTATTGTGAATAGGTGTTCCCATTAAACATATTGAACGGTATGATAGGAGGCTATTGATGGAATGGTGAGTGGCATTGTATTGAGAGAAAATATGGCTATAAGATGGAGGAAGGGTTATTGGATATAAGAGGTAATATGAATTATCAAAAGATCAGACACTCACTGTGCTTCATCCAAAATTATAAAATTCCAATTGATTTTAAAAATGCATGATGTAGAGGTATTGGTTTGTTTAAATTCTTGGGTGATAGTATTTTAAGAAGTTATGATGATATCACATTGGAAGATTTTGGCCTCATATAATAAGTGATGAGTGGGGACATGGTAGATTTTGGCTTGCAGCGCTCCAGTCTGAGCATGCTTGGATATTTCTGATTTCCATTTGGTGATTAAGCATTTGGGGTTTGTAATTTGCCATTCCTTTGAGGTACCAATTGGTGCAATGGCCTGAATGGTTTTACTTAATACCTTATTATCGGCAAGCAGTCCTCCAAGAGGGGTATTGGTTGAAAGTGATTTTAATGAGCTGACAACCTTGTTTGTAATTATGTGCCTGGAATTATAAGTGGATCCAGGGGGTGAGGTGGCCCAACATTTATGAGCAGATTATCCATTGGGGATTTCTTAATCCCAGAGAAAAACTCATCCAGTTTTTTGATGAGGGAGGAGGGGGATTTGAATGATGGAATGGGGTGGGGTCATCATGGGAAGATCTGATCCACTGGGTAATTGTATCAGTTTTTGCGTGGAAGTCAATGAAAAGAGAGCAGGATATGAGGGTGGCATTCAGTTTTGTCAGCCTGTGACTCAAACCCAGAGCACAAGCATGACAGCCAAAATACCATAAATCAATGGTATAGCCAAGATACCACCAAAACATGGAGCTGAGCCAAATCAGCTCAAAAGGTATCAAAAGAAAGAGGGAACTCACCCCTTTCCAAATATACAAGTCCCATCACCATAGGACAAAGAATAACAAAGTTATTCCTGCTCAAACTTGATGCTGAGCATAAACCTTAATTTTCACCTCTCATCTGAAATACAGAGTAAGACACTTAACCCCATCAAATTGGTATTAAAAATGAAGCTCTAAGTCAGGGCTATTAAATTTTACCAGCCAAACTGAGCTAGCACCAGTATTACAGAAGTTATGGCCAAATTCAGGCCAAATAAGGGAGAATAAAATATTCACCTCTAATCTAACTTCTACAGTTGTGGTGTGAGATACCTACATTGGGGACTTTTTGATTTCCCCATGTCCCATCTAGAACAAAAGTTATAAGACAAACAAGCCCAATACAGCTCTTTTCCTAAAACATGCATATGTACAAAATTCTTGTACATCGCATAAATTTGCCATATTTAATAATAAGAATATCAAATGAGGCTCCATTGTGTAGAAAACATACAGGGCTATACACTGAACCAATTTTGAGGTTGATATCTCAAAAACTGACAACGTTATGGCTGTTTTAAAGTCAAAATCCCACAATTTGGCCAATAACGCCTTCCCATGGGATAATATCCCATAACTATGATTATGAGGTGTCAAACATATGAAGAGGATTTTTTTACTTCAATACCTCATAGTTCATTCAATACTGTGGTCCCATACAGGTTCTGTACAGCATTCTGTGCATCATACATGCCAGAATCAAGCTATGTGGTCCCCAGATGAAATTTTTCACCATGTATTGGTGAAATCTACCCAGATGTGGTTTCAGAACCGCATCTGAGACCAATACAGGATATACAGGCCTTCTGAAAACCACAAGTTTGTCCTATAGAGTGAAAAATATTCACTTCCTCTACGTGAAAAGGTCTAGCAGCCTTTTCACCCAATCTCAGGATAAAAGGAGGCCTTTTCACTGCCAGAAAAGGAATACCCATCCTTCTCTTGAATTACTATGTAGTACAACTGTCAAAAACAGTTAAACGCTTGGAAAATAAACAGTTTATAATTTAAACTTAAGTATTGTAGCCCTTATTATAGTAATCCAACTGGTAAGACTGCACCCAGGGCTTTCAACAGCGCTCACCACCAGTAATTCTCATTAGTAAAGCCTTTTTATCTTTAATATAGCCATCCTAAATACTTTCAACTGTGTCACAGTCATAGTAAGGGTTGTAAATAGTCTGATTACATCTTTATCATAGACTCAGGGTGACATTTTGGGGGCCTGACCTTGTTTTTTTTACTTTTGGACCTTATAAGTAAGTCATTTTCTCTTATTTTCCTTATTCTGACAAATTGCTTTTTCCTTTTTAGGTGTAATTTTAATAAAGTTATATATAATATATAGCTTATACACATTTTTACAGTGGTATATGTCATATACCACTGTTCTTTATCTTTTTCTATGATATTGTTGTGTGGTTGATTATAATTTAATCACCACAAGACCCTTATTTTTGGCGTGTTTTACATATAAAAACACTTTAAGCCATTAATAAAGTCCTTTTTTTTAAGTCAATAATGACACCTCTTACTGTGAGACAGTTGAGGTGTGGTTGGGTGTATTGTTAATTCAATTACCCTCTTACATAATACTTTTTATCAGATTATAATGGCTAACTACACATTATTCTGTAGAGAATGTCATACAAACAGTGTACCAGATATCTGTAAGCTGTATTTCTGACATGAAATTGTTAATTAAATTACACTGTCATTATAAAAGGGCATATTGTAGTAACATAAAAGCCCAGAGGCCATTATTAGACATGCAAACAGCATTTCAAGAAGTCTTAACTGACAATAAGCCCTCTTTTCCTGTTTGACTCAGTGGAAGGAAACTAGATACCACTTGAGACCCAGTCACAGGCCAACACACCAGTGACACCCTCAGAACCAGAGGGCAGAAAGGGAAAGCGAAAGAGGCACAGTGAAGGCCTGATTACAGAAACAAAGTGGACACCCATTTCCACTCAGAGGAATAGAAAACCACAAAACTCTGCTTCAATACAAGGTAAACCAACCTTAACCAATTGTACAGGGAATATTACCATAATTAACCCAGTTTTAACCTCTAAATGTAAATTGCCAAAATCAGCAGACAACAAATTTGTACAAGGCACAGTTGAAGGTAAATACCCTAAGAAAATAAAGTTTTTGACTGCTTGAAACCACCAATACATCACCTGTACACCTTAGAAAGCTTGGCTTCCAAAGGAACCAACCAGAGGACAGAGAAGGCTTGTACAGAAGCAGAAGAACTGGGAGAGGACACCTTGTACACATTGGTGGATGGCAAGACACTGGGGAAATCATACCCACCCTGCCATTCACTTTCCAAGTTAACAGGAACCTCAAACCAGAGGACTGGAAAGACATGGATTAAGCTCGTCAGCTCCACCAACTCCTCAAAGATTTTTCTCAATGGAGCATGCACAACAAGAGGTTCAGCCTGGAATCCCACTGGGAAGAACTTGGAGCAAGTGGCCAGAAGATCTGTCTCAGAAAGATAGACTTTGGAGACCTGATGGTAATCACCAAAGGTTGGAATCCCACCAGGAAGTTCAGACTCCTGGAGGTGAGGACAAACAGGATAAGGGAGAATAAAGCCACTATCCCAGCTATAGAAGAACAGCTGACCCAGACAGGGAATACTCAGATTCCTTCAGGCTCACAACGAGCAGCCCAAATCAGCTCTCCAGTGGCTTCACACCATTCAGAAACCAACAGATCAGTGGCCAAGAGTCACCATTATTCACAATCCCAGGAAGTTTCCAGGAGAAGACAAGGATACAAGGGCAAAATCAAGACCACCTTCAGCCAGAGGAAGAAAGAGTCAGACCCAATGATCCAGAAGCTGTTGTATTTGGTGAAAGAAGTGTAAAAGAATCAGAAGTAGCTGTAAATAACTCTAGAGTCAGTAGTCCCATTAATAGAAATATTACCCCCACTCAAATTGAACATAATGTTGTCACACCTGAGACTAACCTCAACAGTGATGCACTGTGGTTACAAATGTCCCAATATTCTGAGCAAACTCGAAATCAGTTTGCAGAGCTTGAAGCAAGCCATAAGAGGATGAAAATATTGACAGCCTACATGGACAAAATTGGTAAAAAACTTCAAGAAGGACATGCTCAATTGAGAAAAGCCTCTGAAAAAACCAACAAAAGACTGAATCTAGTCTTTGAAGAACAACACCACAACAAAAGTGACAGGGATTTTCTGGATCAAGACATAAAAAAACTGTTTAGTGTCTACCATAGCATGAAGCCCCAACCACAAGGCCATGTTATGGATAATCCATATCAGCAAGATGGAATCTTTAACGTTTGTCTATGAAACTCTTGATAATAGTAGCAAAATCAAGAGTACTATGACTGTCCTCAGTAGAAATATATAATATAACAAAATATTATAACCACAAATTTAAATATAATTATTAAAAAATAATTATATAAAAAAATAAATTTAATTATTATTATAAAAATATAATGATAAAAAAAATAATAATTATGAGAAATTATAATTATTCTATTATTGTTATAGTCACTGACAGTTATAACAATAAGAAGTGTAAAGCTCTTAATGAGACAATTACACGTGGAAAATATGAATATTAACCACTTATAAATGATATCAATACTATTTCTAAAAGAATTATAACACACACTGTGCAGAAATAATTCTTATAGAATAAAATTCTATACAAAAAAACTAATAATAGATAAAAAAATATAGAACTTTTAAAGAAAACTTACTATAATATTTATTCAATGCAATAAGTCATACAACAACAGTTATTATATTAATTAATAATTATAAGTTAAAAACACGCCAAAAATCAATATTTTTAAAGATAAAAAAACTTTTTATAATAAAATTAGGGTATTGGTAAAAACACGTAAGAGCTTACGTGTTTTGGCCATAATTTGGTAAAAACACGTAAGGGGTGCCCTGGGCCCATTTTTAATTAAAAATGAAACACCATTGGGCCTGTATTGGGCCAAAACATGCCCAAAAGAGGTTTTTTCGCCACAAAACCTCTCTAACTCCAAATTTTTTCAGATTTTTTTGCCCAGCCCCCCCCAAAAAACAAACAAGCTCAAACACCCCAATAATCCACATTATCCCCACCCCAAAACATTGTTTTTTTTGGAAAAACAGCATTACCAAAGCCATTTTGCAAATCTTTTCACACTTTTTTTCTTTTTGTCCCCCAAAGACTGCATTTTCCACCACAACAACCTGCTTTCAAGCCTCTCAATTTTCAATTTTTTACCATCCCTCATCTATTAATACCACATTTAAACCACTTTCTGTCACTCTTAACCACTTCTGTTCATTCTTCACACCTTTTTTCACCTCTTTTTCACATTTCGAAAGGTTCTTACCCCATTCCAAATCCCCCAATTCCCCTTTTTTTCACTTTTATACATAATTTTCATGAAAATATGCTTCAACCCCGCACTGAAGGTGAATTTCAGACCCTTGAGCTTCTTTGGCAACATGTGCATAATGTTGCCAGGGCTCAGGGGTATGCTGTGTCCACCTTGAGGTCCAATATGACCCACAACCAAATTGAAATATGTTGTGACAGGTCTGGCACCCCAAATCCCAACAAAAGCCCCTCCAAAACAGTCACCTCAAGAAAGCTTGACTGTCCTTTTAGACTTTATACCAGGAAATATGCCAAGAGTACCACTTGGACTCTTAAAGTCAAAAATCCTGAACATAGCCATGATGCCACTGAAAATATCATGGCACATCCTGCTTTCAGGAAATTCAATTAGCAAGAAACATCCCAAATTGCTCAAATGTCTGAATCACTCCTCATGCCAAGGCAAATTCAGGCCCAATTATGCAGCCAGAGGGAGTCTGACAGGCCTGTAATCCTTCAAGACATTTATAACCAAGTCAAGAAAATAAAGAAAGACAAACTGCAAGGCAGAAGGCCCATTGATGCTCTTATTGACACTCTCAAAGAAGAAAATTTTGTTTGGTCCTCTGGAAGGGATTCTGAGGGACACATTACCTCCTTGTTTTTTACTCACCCCCTGGCCATAAAACTTCTTCATGGCTTTCCTCATGTCATTCTTATGGATTGTACTTATAAAACCAATAAGTACAAAATGCCCCTTTTTCATATTGTTGGATTCAGCTCAACAAATAAGACCTTTTCTGGGGCTTTTTGTTTGATGAAGAATGAAAATGAAACTTCATATACTTGGGCATTAAATCAATACATTGAAAAGGTCCTCAACAACACCAATCTTGTTCCCCCCCAGTTATTGTTATTGACAGGGATCTGGCCTTGAAAAACTCTATTAAGAAGCTCTTCCCAGACTCCGAAGTCATGCTATGCATTTGGCACATCAACAAGGATGTATCTGCTCATTGAATGAAGAAAATTGGTCATGGAACTGATTTTGAAACTTTTATGGGCCTTTGGAATCAAGTAATATACTTCTTCATTTTATTTCATTTTATTTCATTTTATTTCATTTTATTTCATTTTATTTCATTTTATTTCATTTTATTTCATTTTATTTCATTTTATTTCATTTTATTTCATTTTATTTCATTTTATTTCATTTTATTTCATTTTATTTCATTTTATTTCATTTTATTTCATTTTATTTCATTTTATTTCATTTTATTTCATTTTATTTCATTTTATTTCATTTTATTTCATTTTATTTCATTTTATTTCATTTTATTTCACTTTTTTTCTTATTATTGTCTTTATTAATGACTTTGGGATTCTTTTCTCAGCTTATTTATTCACCCACTGAAAAGTCTTTCAAAGACAACTGGAAGAAGCTTCAAAAGCAAGTTAAAAAGCCTGAGGTCTTGCAGTATTTGGAAAAAACCTGGCTTCCTCCAAAGGAGTATTATGTGCCAGCCTGGACAAACCACCATTGCCACCTGGGTGTGGGCTTCACCTCCAGAGTTGAAGGTGCCCATGCCATGGTTAAACTTTGGCTACAAAAGTCCACTGGTACTCTCCTGGAGGTAGTCAGGGCACTCCACATGGCATTCAGAAAACAATTTATTGAAATTATCAACAGAATCTCCAAAGAAATGATTGTCCATGTCAAGAATTTTCCTCCACACATCTGTGCCCTCAATGGCAAGGTGTCTCATTATGCTCTTCAGATTGCCTTTGAAAATTTCAAAACAAAATTTCCTCCAAATGAAAAATGCACCAACAAATACAACAATTATAAAGGCATTCCTTGCAAGCATAAGACCCAAAATGCATTTGCCAAGCGCCAAAGGCTTGAATTATCAGACTTCCATCCTCAGTGGCATTTGAATTTGCCTGTGAGGGTTTTTTAATTTCTTCTTATGATTTTTTTTCTTATTAACTGATTTTACTAGTCATATTCTTCTCAGACTGGTTTTCAAGGTGATGATCAAAGTGTTGAAAAAGAAAGAAAGAATGAAGCCAAGAAAATATTTGAAAACATTGGGGAAGACTTGTTTCAAAGACCAATGGCAGAAATCACCCCAATACTCCAACATTTTCAAGATGTTTTGACTGGAAAAGTCCCATTTGATCAAATTCCCAAGAGTCAAGAGGATGATCAATATTATGAAGACCCTCTAGAATGCAAGAACATCCGTGGAAGACCCCAAGGAGCCAAGAATAAAAACAAAAGCAAACCTTGAAGATTTGAAATTATTGAGAGTCAATCCAAGAGAAGAGGAAGACCCCCATCAAAAGTGACCAGCACAACAACTTCAAGATCCCAGTCAAATGTCCCCTCTCCAATTATGGAAGTGGACTCATCTGAAGATTCTGAAGATTCTGAGGACTCCTTATCTAAATCCATCAGTTCATCGGATTCACTACCCTCAGCAACTGAATTAAATAAATCAGAAGTAACCCTTAGAAGGTCCAGAAGATTGGCAATTGGAAGCAAAAAATCACAAAGAAAGTCACACAAGCCTTCCACCAGTTTGAATATCTATGATGCAATTGACCTGACCTGTGAGCATTGTCAAAGCAACTATCACACAAGTGATGAATGCTCCAAGCTGTTTGTGAGTTTCTGATTCTTTTTAATGTAATTTTCTGTTGTTTATTTTGATATTTATTCATTTTTTGAACTTATGTTATCAGATAACTGGCTCAGAAGACTTGCCCAAGTTTATATTGAAATACACCTTCAAGGCCATCAATGTCCAGGGTGATGGAAACTATGGCTACAGAACAGTATCCCACTTCATTTACAAGACTCAAGATCAATGGACTGATGTCAGAGGTGACTTGGCTGAAGAAATTCACCAAAATAAAGACCTTTATGAAGCCATGAACACCTTAATTCCCTCAGTATCCTCTTATTTGGAAAGAATTGAATGGTATGAAGATGTTGGCCAGGCTCCAAAAAGCAAGTGGATGTCCATGCCTGACATGGGGGATCCAATTGCAAATAAGTATAAAAGACCAGTTTTTGTTTATTCCACAGCCCAATCTTTTTCTTTTTTCCCTTATTTCTGTCCTCCAAATGATAATCCCCCCATTTTCATCTGCTTCTTGAATAGTTGTGCTCATTTTGTTCCTTTGGACATCATCATTTCTAAAGCTTATTCAGTCCCCCCCATTACTGTGAACTGGGAGATTCATGCCCAAACACAAGCCCTGGGGTGGGCTGATAAATTTAAGAAACACAGAATGTTGTATTTGTCAAATCTTCCTCCCCCCTCTCAGAAAAAACCCACTATTTTGGAGGTTGATTCTGATTGAATGATTTTTGTATATACAATTTATGCCAATTATCCCCCTCCTCAGTCATATTTATTGCTTAAATCCCACCTCAGTCTCCTTTTTTATCAAACATGTGCAGATTTTGTACTTGAAAATAGTCATATTACACACAAGAAAAAAAACAGTTGAAAAAAAACACCCATTGCGCCTTCACTTGTTGTCCCACCAAAAAATTTCCAGAATTCATGAGCTTCTGGTTCTTTATTGTCCAGATTGAACCCTTTAATTTAAAAAAAATGAAGGAAATTAATAAGTGGGAAGTTATTAAATTCACTTTTTAAAAATAGGCATATTACAATGACGGGAAAAAACATTTGAAAAAAAAACCCTTTTTGCGCCTTCACTTGTCCCACCCAAATAAATTCCCAAAATTATGGGATTCTGGTGCTTTATTCTTCACATTGAACCCTTTATTTTTTTAAAAAAATGAAGGAAATTCATAAGTGGGAAGATTTTAAATGAATTTTTGAAAAAAATATGCCATTTTGGCATATTGGCCAAATTTGTGAAATTTGGCAAAAAAAAAAATTTTGAAAAAATTTGTGCTTATTGAAATGCCAAGTCGGGAAAAATATGGCAAAAAAAATTAAAAAAATCCTCAAAACTGAGCCTGAGGAATTTTTTTTGAAAATTAAGGTCACTTACGTGTTTTTACTAAAAGCTTACGTGTGTTTACCAACACCCTAAAATTATTATTAAAGAGTTTTTGAGAGGAATTTGTGGATTTTAAAAGATATTTAAGATGATAATTTTATAATATAAAATATATTATTGATGATTACAACAATAATCTGAATTCTTTGATTTCAATTCTTTAATTTACAATTAATAAAGAATGAAATAACTTAAGAATTACTTTAATAATAAGATTTTATAAATAATAAAACTTTACCTGTTTAAATTTCTAATATGATTGGATTGATAATGAATGATGGACAAAAACAGTGATGAAAAGACTCTTTTTTATGTCTTCAGAGCAGCTCTCATGATTCATAATGAATATAGAGGGCGTGCTCAGGTCAAAACTGAAAAACCATTCTTAAAAACAAATTTCTTAGCTTAAGGAAACTTGTTCTTAATTCCAATTTAAAGTAACCAGTGTTATTCTTAACTCCAAGTAACTTTAATCCTCATTTAGATTAATTATTTTACGTTTTAATATGAAATAAGTTTATTTATATTGAAGTCCATCACATGAAAAGCTTAAAAATAGAGTTTCAAGCAGAAATCTCTTAGACTCAATTTTTAATTAATTTTTAAAGAAATCATAATTTTCTTTGAGCTTAATTAAAAGAGTAAATTTCCAGGCTAATTACCCAGGAAATTTATTTAAAAAAGATACTTCAATTTAATTTATATATAGATAATATTAAATTCTAAGTTGTGTGAAATTTTCATGCAAATCCATTAAGATTTGGATTTTTAATGAATTTTTGAAGTTATTGCTATTTTTCCACATAAAATAGCAATACACACAAAACCTTAAGTTTTGATAAGGTTTTGATGATTGAAACCTTAAAGTTTTAAGCTTATTTAAGCTTTTTAAGCTTGATTAAGCTTTGACAGTTCTTAAAACCTTGATTTCAAGCGTGCATATTGGGATTTACCCTTTGGAAGCTTGAAATTCTTGTCCAAATTGGGATAAAACCAGTTTAAACCTTAAGGTTGGATCAAAGTCTAATGTTAAAGTTTAAATAAGGTTGAAAATCCTCCAATACAGGTGGAAAACCATAATTGAATCATTGCAGATCCAAAAAGCTGGGTACCCCAGCTCTATTTGGTCTTTTTCCTTTGTCCCACCACTTTGGGTGGATTTTGCCCTTTTATTTATTTAAAGCCATACTATGGCCTTAAACCCTTTTAAATTGAGCTCATGCCGGATTTACATTCTTTATGGCAAATCCTTAGCCAATTCAGTAAATATACAAAACACCTTAATTTTAACTAAAATTTTGGTAAGTTTGCATTAACCTTATGCAACTTTAAATTTACTCTTATTTAAGCTTAAATTTAACAATTTTAAAAAAATGTTAAAAAAGTTACATTAGTACTGTGAGATTCTTAAATCTTCTAATAACACAAGAAATAAGTGTTTTTGGGTATAACACCTTGTGGATGTACCCTGGGTCATTTTTGGTGTAGAATTCAAAAATGACATAATATTTATAACTTTGTTTATCCAAAAAAAGTTATACTTTTTTTTTTTTTTATCTTAATTTCAACTAAAAAGTCTGTTTAAGACAAAATTAACTGTTGATAAAATCATTTGTGGCCTTATGGGTATGTTATACATACCTCACAGGCTTGCATTCCCTACCACCAAAAAAAAAATTGTACTACAATTTTCCTTTTGTAGTATACCCCCAAGTTATTTGCGGGGGGGTATAATTGACTAATAAACCTCTCTAATTCTACTTTTAAGTATGTAAAGCACACAATTCAAACTTTTTATTGAGCAATTGGTCTTCTCTCATGTCTGAATCTTCTGAGAAATATTTGGGAATCAGGTATTTTGCTTTCTAAAATCCATTCATCTTCATGTTGAGAATTTTTATACCTGACTAAGTATTCTCTTTCATTTTTTCCCCTAAGTCTTCTTTCTTTCAAAACTTTTAGTAAATTTTTCTCCTCACTTTGATCTAGTGGGGGTACCTTTAAGGGTGTTCCATTTCTTAAAGGAAATAATTCCTTATCACTTGAAGTGTAATGCTTTACTAGACTGACAGGGAAAGTTGGATGTTTTTTTCCAGTTCTCCTGAAAGTTCTACTTGTACTGCATTTGTCCCATGAAGGGCTTTAATCATAAATGGTCCTGCAAAGGAATCTTTCAATTTCTTTGGACCTTTAATATTATTAAAGTTCAAGGTTGAAACTAGTATTAAGTCCCCTACTTTGAATTCTGGGGTTTTATGACTTTTATCCCATTTCTCCTTAGCATATTCAAAGGCATCATTCATGCTTTGATTTGAATGATGTCTCACTTTATCAAGCAATAGCTTAAAGCTTGAAGCAGTTGGATGAATGTCAACCAGATCTTTCTTCAAAGTATCAATTTAAAGTTTGGGGTTCCATCCTTTTTCCAACATTGCAGGGGTCTTGCCTGTTGAAGCATGGATGGAGGTCTTGTAGGCTAATTCCAATGCTTGTATAAGAGTACACCAATCATGGGTAAAGCCATCAGAATCTTTAAACTCCAGGCCATAAGCACAAAATCTTCTTATCATGTCCTCAAGGGTTTGAATCATTCTTTCTGCCAACCCATCTGTTTGTGGATGGTATGCTGTTGAGAAAGATAATTTTGTACCCAAAAGCTTATGTAAATTAGTCCATAAGGCTGATGTAAACTTTGAATCTCTGTCACTAATGATGTTTTTAAAGAGACCAGTATGGGATATTACTCTATTCCAGATCAAAAGAGCTGCATCCATAGCCGTGTCATCTTTATGACATAGTAAAAAGATTTGTGTTTTGCTATATCTGTCTACAATAACAAGACATGCATTGTAACTTTTATCACCTCCAGGTGGTAATGCAGTTACCCAATCCATGTGAACCACTTCCCATGTGGTACTTGGTTCTTGGATATGGATCATCAGACCAAATCTTTTACCAGTAGCTTTATTGGCTTTCTGGCATCTATCAAAACTATGACAGTACTCAATGACATCTTGTCTCCAAGATGGCCACCAGGCACATGTCTTAATTCTTTCCATTGTTCTGTCTTCAGACAGATGTCCAGAGTAAATGTTATCATGGCATTCTAGTAGTATTGTGTTAATAAACATTCTACTACATAGGACCATGACACATGTGTGTTTAGATCTATGATATAGTATACCATCAAACAAATGGAATCTTCCATTATAATAAGATGTTTTCCAAATATCATCCAGAGAATTAGCGAATGCTGCATCTTTGCAATATTTGTCAAGTAGAGCAGTAAGTATATGGCAATTTTTATCTTGCTTATAGCTTTCTCTAACTTCCTCAAAGAATTCTGTTCCCACATCTGTGATGTTAATTCCTTCAATTGGGATTTGAGGTTCTGCACTTGTAGGAACATAGGCAGGATTTTCAGGTGTATTGGGTAATGCCCATCTACTTAAGCCATCAGCATTCTTGTGAATATTTCCAGCTTTATGTACTATGGTCATATTGCCTCTATACTCCTGTATAGCAATCTGCCATCTTAACATGTGTCTGTTTGGAGTTTTCATGTTAAGAAGTGATTTTACTGCATTACAATCAGTAATTACTTCAAACACACTACCATCAAGATAGTAATGACGTTTTTCCAGAGCCAAACAAGGCAAAGGAACTCCATTTGGCTAGCTCCATATCTGGCCTCAGTAGGTTTAATTTGTCTTGAAATAAAACAAATTGGACCTTCATAAGGCTTGTCATTGAAAATTTGAACTTGATGAAGAGCAGCTCCTAAACCTGCACCACATGCATCAATATACAGCTTGGAAGGAAGTTTCCAGTCTGGCATCAATAATAATGGTGCATTGGTCAAGGCAGACTTGATTTCATCATATGCTTGAATTCTCTCCTGCATCATTTCAAAAACAGTTTGTTGATCACAAATTCTGTATAATGATCTGGCATGGATTTCAAAATCTTTAAGGTGTTGTCTTTAATAACTGGCAAACCCTAAGAAAGACATCATTTCTTTTTTGTTCTGCGGCATTTGTTTCAGTAAACCTGTAGCCACTTTGTTCTTATCAACACCAAGGCTTAGTACTGAGACTACATGTCCCAGAGCTTTTAACTCATGAAACCCAAAATTAAATTTTCAAGAGAAATATTCATGTTCACTTGTAGAATTGTCTTAAGTACTAATAAAAGTCTCTCTAAATTTAATTGCCAGGTTTCTGAACAAATGATAATTTCATCAATATAAATGATTAACCATCCCTTTGATAATTCATGTGGGAAGATAGTATTCATCATTCTTTGGTAATTAGAGGGTGCATTTTTAATACCAAAAGGCATCCTCAAATATTCATAAATACCACAAAGAGCAATTATTCTCAATAATTTCCTAGCATGAGTTATTAAAACGTTCTGATGGAAGCCTTTAAGAGCATCCATGGAAGTAATAAATTTTGCATTGGATAATTCAGTCAAAGTCTCATGGATTCTAGGGATTGGATACCTGTCTGGAATAGTATAGGTATTTAGTGCTCTAAAATCACCAACCATCCTTGACTTATCATTATGCCAAGTAATGATCACTGGAGTTGTGACTTCTACTTCTTCATTGTGTCCAACGTTTCTAAGAACTCCCAGTTTCATTAGTTCATTAATATGACTTTCTAATGCTTCTCTAGCCCTAGGGCTGGCTGGGTAAGCTGGTCTTCTTAATAGTGGAGGATAAGGTCTCTCCACATTAAGCATGATATCCACTTCATGAACCTTTATAGCCCCAAGTGGTTCATTATCAGAAGCAAAGGCTTCTCTATATTGAAATAAAATTTCAATAAGTTCTTCCTTCATTTCTGGTTTTAATTCGGACTAATTTGTGCTTCACTTAGCAGATCTGACACAAATTTTTCTTTATTAAAATTTTTTACTTGTTTAATGACAGTAATTTCTCTTCTTTCTAGAGAAAAAGCAAATTTTTGCCTTTTATTTTCCCCTAGAGTGAAATACCTGTTCTTATGATTATTAATATCAATACCATAGATATTGAGATAATCATTCCCAAGTATAAAGTGTTGTGAAGTACAATTATTCATAACCACAAATTCAGCTTGCAATCTTATACTCCCTGCAGGATGAGAAAATATTATTGCTGCTTCAAATATACCCAAAGGGTGCATGCTCTGGCTAGCACTGCTGGATCTTATACCTTCAATTGGCATCAACTTGTCTTGCCAATTGGTATAAATTTTGTCAAGATAATCTTTTCCAACAAAAGTGCAAAAAGCTCCTGAGTCAAGATGTATGTTGGCTTCTGTGTTATTTATCACAATATTAGTGATACAAGATGACCCAGCTGTATAACCTTTATCTCTGGCAGGTTTGGGTTTTTTCATTTTGGCATCTTGCACATGTATGAGATCCATACATTCATCACTGTACTGTGGTAAGTGAGTATATACCTCAGTGAATTCAAAAGAAACATTAATATTTTATATACCAAGTTCTTCTGATACTTCTTCTTCTTCTGAAGGCTCAGAATCACTTTCATGTAAAGATACATCAGTTTCTTTTGTGTCTTCCACTTTTTCAACATTTATCTCATTGAATCTTGTCTTTTTTGGACAAGTGTTTGCCAAATGAGATGTACTTCCACATTTATGACATTTCAAAGGAGGTCTGTCATGTGGTTTATTTGGTTTTGAAATTGGTTTTCCACTAGTCTTGTTGTCTGTTGGGGGTTTATTCCAATTTCTTCCAATTTTTGTTCTAGTAGTGATGTCCTCCATAGCATTGATATAATCTTCTGTAGAGCAAGGCTCAATACATCTACTTCTTATAGCATGCTCAAGGTCACCACCACACTTTCTCAATATCCTTTTATGTACCATTGGTTCAGACATATCAGGATGAAGGGCGGTTAATCTGTCCTTCTGTTTAAGAAACCAAGTCATGGGCATGTCCCTTTCAATATTAAAAATGGCTTCTTCAAAAGAATTTTCCATTCTAAATCTCCAGGAATCATTTGCCCATTTGGAAATAACTTGTTTGTTCCACCAAGGCCAAGAATGTTTACCATGGTCTTGTCTCATTTTATAATACCATTTCTTTGCTGATTTGGTAAATAATGACTGTAATCTGGCACTTATGTATTCATCTGGTATGCTAAAGTCTTCTTTAAACATACCAATTGTTTTCATAAATTCCATATGATTATATTCTCCTTCACCACTGAAGGTTGGCCATTCCTCTAATCTTGGAATGTCCTTATAATTGCAAGCATTTTCCACGTCATGACTTGAAATTGTATGATGTAATTCATTATTCAAGTTAAGAACATTTCTGTCAAGAATTGGTGTTCATTGCCTTGGTAATTCATTTTTAGTGATATATTATTAATACTTGATTGAATATCTTCTTTCAATTCAAGTCTTGCTTTGTCACTTTTTTCCAATTGTTCTTGAAAAAGAGCTGCATTGTGACCAGTTGAATTTTCCAAGTTTTGAACTTGTATTTTCAATTCCCTTAACTGTCCAGTTATAAATGAAATTGAGTTCTTATCTGGTTCATTGAGTAAGGTAACTTTAGACTCAAGTCTTTCACAAATTTTCATCAAAGACACAATATTGTCTTTATTAACATTTTCAAGGCCAATAATGGTCTTTTGCTGCTCTTTGACTTTTAATATCTCATTACCCCACTTCTATTGGACATAATCAAATTCTTTAAATTTTTTCATAATTTCTTTATTACAAGATTCAAAATGAGTTACAAGTTTTACAAGGTCTATTTCTTTGGGAAGGATTGGTTCAGTCTTTCCTCCTCCTTGTTTTCTAATTCCATCAAGTTTCTTGCCATATTGAACACATTGTCCATGGCTGTCTTTTCCTTCTTTGGGATTCTGTAATTCTGAGGGTAAGGCTTGTTCCACTTGGGATTTGCCTTTCCCTTTGCCTTTTGCTTGCCCTTCTGGTTGGTCTTTGGGGCTTGCTTGGGCTTGTTTGGCACTTGTTGAGGCGGATTTTTGCTGGTGGATGCTTGAGGAGCTTCCACTGGGCTGTTTTCCTTGCCTTGGGCCAACTTGTTCTTCTGATCCCTGATAACATGCTTTGGTTTTTCAACCAAGCTTTTATCTGTTGGACTTGTCCTTTGACAGACATGGGTGTCCAACCCATCAGAAGATCTTCTGTCTTTTCTGGTCCCATGAACTTCTTCAATTGAAGATAAGATTTCATGGTGCCTATCCAAAGACTTGGGAGAAGTTCCCACTCTTGTTGTTTTGACGCCAAGAACCAGTTTTTTCATTGAGATTGATAAATTTCCACAGCTGCCTGCTGGAAATGCTTCAGGTCTAACAGCAATAGCAGTTATGTCAGCTTCTGGACTCTCAATAAGAGGTTCAAAGGTGCTGGCCAACCTTTTGGAACTGGTGGAAGTTCTGGCATCCTCCATTTGTGCCTCTCCTCTGGGAAGACATTCTTGCATTTTTGATTTGTGGCTGGAATGTCCTGGTCCAGATCCATTTGATTGGATGGAGTAGTTACTTCCACTTCTAGTAGGAGTCATTTCATGTCAATTTTAAGAAAAAATAGAGTAAAATTGAATTGAATTCACCTGCAGGACCTTTAAAGGGCTCTTTGGTTATCAAACCCCTGGGTGGTGGGCTGGTTTGAATTTCAATACTGGACTCTGAGGCTTCAGAGTCTGAAGAACTTTCTCTGATGGAAGACACTAGAGAAAATCAAAAATATAGGTTATCTTATCAAATAATAAAAATAACTTATAAACTCAACTTATTAAATAAAGTTGTTTTAATGTAATTTTATGGCAAATTACGTCAAAAATAAAGAAAAATGTCTAAGATAAAAGAAAAACATGTTTTTAGTAAAGATTTTTCATTTGATTTATTATTTTCTTTAAAGAAATAATAATTATGCAATTAACAAGTTAATTAATCAAAATTGTATTATTATTCACTTTATACTAGAATAACTCAAAGAATAAATTTCAATTCTGTGATGTGAAAAGGCCACTAGTTAGACAAAAGAAATTTATTCCAAGTCACTCAATAGTATATTGTTTCAAACAATATTCTTAAGAAAAAAATAACTTTATTCATATTATAAAGATTCTTTATAAGGGATAAGTCCCAAAAAATCCAATATTAAGACAAATATGGCAGTTTTACGTCAAACAATAGTAAAATAAGGTCTAGAATATGATTTATGTCCCAAAAATTGGTTTAAAATCATGGCCAGGCCCCCAAATGTAAGGTTTGTCTATGAAACTCTTGATAATAGTAGAAAAATCAAGAGTACTATGACTGTCCTCAGTAGAAATATATAATATAACAAAATATTATAACCACAAATTTAAATATAATTATTAAAAAATAATTATATAAAAAAAATATTTAATTATTATTATAGAAATATAATAATAAAAAATAATAAGAATAATTATAATAAATTATCATTATTCTATTATTGTTATAGTCACTGACAGTTATAACATTAAGAAGTGTAAAGCTCTTAATGAGACAATTACACGTGGAAAATATGAATATTAACCACTTATAAATAATATAAATATTATTCATAAAAGAATTAGAACACACACTGTGCAGAAATAATTTTTATAGAATCAAATTCTATATAAAAAAACTAATACTAGATAAAAAAAATATAGAACTTTTAAAGAAAACTTACTTATAATGTTTATTTAATACAATAAGTCACACAACAACAGTTATTATATTAAATAATAATTATAAGTTGGAAACACGCCAAAAATCAATATTTTTAAAGATAAAAAGACGTTTTATAATAAAATTATTATTAAAGAGTTTTTAAGAGGAATTTGTGGATTTTAAAAGATATTTAAGATGATAATTTTATAATATAAAATATATTATTGATGACTACAACAATAATCTGAATTCTATGATATTAATTCTTTAATTTACAATTAATGAAGAATGAAATAACTTAAGAATGACTTTAATAATAAGATTTTATAAAGAATAAAACTTTACCTGTTTAAATTTCTAATATGATTGGATTGATAATGAATGATGGACAAAAACAGTGATGAAAAGACTCTTTTTATGTCTTCAGAGCAGCTCTCATGATTCATAATGAATATAGAGGGCGTGCTCAGGTCAAAACTGAAAAACCATGCTTAAAAACAAAGTTCTTAACTTAAGGCAACTTGTCTTCAATTCCAATTTAAAGTTACCAGTGTTATTCTTAACTCCAAGTAACTTTAATCCTCATTTAGGTTAATTATTTTAAGTTTTAATATAACATAAGTTTATTTATATTAACGTTCATCACATGAACAGCTTAAAAATAGAGTTTCAAGCAGAAATCTCTTAAACTCAACTTTTAATTAATTTTTAAAGGAATCATAATTTTCTTTGAGCTTAATTAAAAGAGTAAATTTCCAGGCTAATTACCCAGGAAATTTATTTATAAAAGATACTGAAAATTTAATTTATATGTAGATAATGTTACATTCTAAGATGTGTGAAATCTTCAAGCAAATCAATTGAGAATTGGACTTTTAATGAATTTTTGAAGTGATTGCTATTTTTCCACGTAAAATAGCAATACACACCAAACCTTAACTTTTGATAAGGTTTTAATGCTTGTAGCCTTAAAGTTTTAAGCTTATTTGAGGTTTTTAAGCTTTATTAAGCTTTGACAGTTCTTAAAACCTTGATTTCAAGCCTGCATAATGGGATTCACCCTTTGGCAGCTTGAAATTCCTGTCCAAATTGGGATAAAACCAGTTCAAACGTTAAGGCTGTATCAAAGTCTAATCTTAAAGTTTAAATAAGGTTGAAAATCCTCCAATACAGGTGGGCAACCTTAATTGAATCATTTCAGATCCAAAAAGTTGGGTACCCCAGCTCTATTTGGTCTTTTTCCTTTGTCCCACCATTTCGCGAGAAATTTGCCCTTTTATTTATTTAAAGCCATACTATGGCCTTAAACCCTTTTAAATTGAGCTCACGCAGGATTTACATTCTGTATGGCAAATCCCTAGCCAATTCAGTAAATATACACAACACCTTAATTTTAACTAAAATTTTGGTAAGTTTGCATTAACCTTATGCAACTTTAAATTTAAGATTATTTAAGCTTAAATTTAACAATTTTAAAAAAATGTTAAAAGAGTTACATTAGTACTGTGAGATTCTTAAATCTTCTAAAAACACAAGAAATAAGTGTTTTTGGGTATAACACCTTATGGATGTGCCCTAAGTCACTTTTGGTGTAGAATCCAAAAATGACATAATATTTATAACTTTGTTTATCCAAAGAAAAGTTATACTTATTTTTTGTTATTTTTTATTTTGATTTCAACTAAAAGGTCTGTTTAAGACAAAATTAACTGTTGATAAAATCATTTGTGGCCTTGTGGGTATCTTATACATACCTCACAGGCTCACAGAATCACACTAGATGCCATGTCAATGAATAAGGCAAGATCACCATCACAATACCAAGATGGAGATAATATGTCCAATTCAGAGAAGGAAGCCTTGAAACAGCTTCCTGAGGTCTCAAGCTGGCCCAAATTCTATGGAATTGAAGAATATGATTTTATGGAACTCATTGATTATATTGATGGAATCTTCATTGATGTACCAAGAATACCAGACTACTGGATTACTGCTAGACTGAATACAGCATTCCAAGGACATGCTAGTATATGGTACACAGAAATTAAAGAAATCCATGGCAGAAGAAACTGGCCATGGTGGAAGAGTCAAATCATCCAAAAGTACAGCAATGGTATCTGGATATGGGAAAAGACCATGTCATTTGAAAATGAAAAGTACTCTGTGAACAAAGATCAATATGAGTGGTGTCTCAGACAGTCTAAAAGACTTAAATCCATTGATCCTCAAATGAACATTCAGATGAGGAATCACAAACTCCTGACACAAATGCCAGGAGAACTAGAGAATGCAGTGAAATTCAGATGAAATCATAATTTTAGTCTAGATAAAATTGCAAATACCTTACAAGAAATAAGGAAAAGAACAAATATAGGGAAATATTCCCCATATTGAAGCAGTGGTTTCAGAGAGAAACAAACTTTAAGGCTGAAGTTTAAAGACAAACTCAGAGGAAGGGTGGCAGAAGTGGCAAAGAATAAAAATTCTTGTCACAACTGTGGTTCAACAGACCACTATGCCAACAACTGTCCAAAGGAAAAGAAAAAAAGTCTATGGCATTGAGAAAGTTCCAGAGAAGGCATCCCTAACAGAGGATTCTGAATCAGATGTTGGGTGATGCCATCAGAGAACAATCTGATGATGACCAAGACCCAAGGGAGGAATTCCTAGTGGAATACCAAGAGGAAACCCCACTAGAAATCCAAGAAATACAGTTGGAAGCATGCATGCCACAAGATACTGCCAACAAAAACTTGTGCAAACACACACAAGATTCACAAACATTCCTGGTTACACCAACCAAAGGAATGGCATACATACATGGAACAGCCACAAAAATGACTGTTTGTATTGATAATGCTCACCATCAATTGATTATTGACAGTGGAGCACACTGCTCCATAGTGGCCAGAAATTATCTGGACAACCCCTTCCCAAACTGGGAAAGCCAGCTCTTGCAAACAAAGGCAAAGGAATTCAAGAGTGCATCAGAGAAGATGACTTCCGTTGGGACAATTATAAAAGAGATAATTATTCCCCATAGGAAAGGTAACATCAGACTTAACCAAGAGTTTGCTGTGCTTGATGATACCCACATCCAAGGGCTTACCAGAGGATGTATGGTATAGATATCTACAATAGTAAAAACAGGCACATTAACATTGGGACCAACAAGGAAAAGAAATTTTCACTTGATATATACCAAGAATCTACCCAAGATCCTCTTGAAAAACTACTGAATGAATTCAGAGAGGGACAGTCTAGCCCTACCCTCATGAGTAAACAGAAACTAAGTTTACTGAAAATTCTGTGAAAGAATAGACCAGAATTTTCCATTGGTGAAGAAACATTAGGAAAAATAAGAGGCCATCATCTAGAATTACATCTGGATGTGGAAAGACCTTATCCACCCATGCTCAGGAGACCTCCTTACCCAGAAAGTCTGGAAACCAGGAAGGAAATTGAAAAACATATCAATCAACTCCTGGAAGTGGATTTCATCAGAAAGATTGGACACAATGAAAAAGTGGAAACTACCACACCTGTCCTGATCATCTGGAATGATGGCAAGTATAGGCTGTGTGGAGATTTCAGAGCTCTGAATAACTACACCAAAGCTGAAAGGTACCCTATACCCAGGATACCTCATACCTTAGACAAACTGGAAAAAGCCAAATTCATAACCAAAATGGATTGTATGAAAGGCTTCCACCAGAATGAAGTTAAACCAAAATCCATGAGATTACTCACAATCATATTCCATATGGGCATATATGAGTACACCAGGATGCCATTTGGAATCAAGAATGCACCACCCCACTTCCAAAGGATGATGGACACCATATTTCAAGAAGAAATATTGGAAGGCTGGATGGTAGTATATATTGATGACATTATTATATACTCAGAGACATGGGAAGACTGTGTGCAGTACATAGACAGAGTACTAAGTAAATGCACACCCATCAATCTGAAAATTCCACTCAAAAAGTGCAATTTTCGCCAACAAGAGCTACTAGCTCTAGGACATAAAGTCTCAGGTCTTAGTCTGGAAATTGACCAGAGCAAAGTAGCACCAGTACTGCAAAACCCAGTACCAAAAAGCATCAAAGAGATGCTACTATAGAAACCAAATCAAAGGCTTTGCCCACATAGCTAGTAGTTTATACAGGTTATGCTCAAGAGATGTAGATTTTGAAAATACCAAGTAAAGAAGGGATGAATATGAGAGGATCTAACATGAACACACAAATGCACCTGTGCTCATCTTGCCTGACTTTGAACTACCATTCAAATTATACATAGGTGCAGCATGCAGCCAAGGCTTGGGAGCGGCCCTTCACCAGAGCCAGATTGTTGATGGTGAACCAAGAGAGGGAGTAATATGTTACATCTATAGGCAGCTGAAAGATTCAGAAGCCAGGTATGGGGCCACCCAGACTGAATGTCTATCCTTAATCTCGGCTCTGGAGAAACTTTATTTTTATTTGGAGGGTGCAGTGTTTGAAGTCTTCACAGACTTCACAGCCTTGAAGTCTTTAATAAACTTGAAGAATACCAATAGACATATTTTGAGGTGGAAAATAGCCATCCAAGAGTATAGAGGGAACATGACCATCATATACAAAGAAGGTAAAATTCATACCAATGCAGATGGCGTCAGCAGATGGCCATTGGATAATGTCAAAAGCAAACCAGCTTATGACCCTGAAGTAGCAGCCAAAATTTCTATCCATTCCATGGAAATAGATGGGAGGAAGAACTTCAGATTTTCTGAATGGGCACCAGAAAGTGGTACCCTTGACAGTGGAAACACCTATTCAGAGGGAAAAGAAACTCCCATATTGGGAATAAGTTCCTCAAAATTGCACAATGAATTTTTTAGTGCAGTACTGAAGTCTTATTCCAAACACAAACAGTGTGGCATATTACTACAGCTCCTTCAACAAAAGTACAGGAGTCCAGCACTGGAATTCCAGCTGGAAGAACCCTGGTTGAGGGCCTATAAGGATAACAAGTTCTTCCTTATAGATGGCCTGATCTACCACAGAGAAAGACACACAAGTGCACTCACAGTGGTAGACAGAGACCCCATCTCTCTGATCCTGCAGGAATGCCATGAATGATTCTATATGGGACACATGAGTGAAGACAGGACCAGAGAGAGGGTAGCAAGCACAGCTTGGTGGCCCAAGTGGGAACTAGAGTTGAGTCAATACATCAACACTTGTGAAAGATGCCAAAAGGCAAACAGGAAACATGGGAAGAAGTATGGGTTACTTCAAGACATAGAGGAACCCAAACACCCATGAGAAACCATCAATATGAAATGGGTTACAGGACTTGTCCCAGGAGGCAAAGAAAACTACAATGCCTGATTAATCATAGTTGATAGGTTCAGAAAGAGCAGGAGGTGTCTACCACACCATAAAGAGGACACAGCCATGGATACTGCTCTGCTATTTTGGAATAACATCATATCTACCTGTGGAGTCCCTCAAATCATCATTAGTGATAGGGACCCAAAATTCACATCTGAATTTTGGACCAACTTGCATGAAATGCTTGGCACCAAGATTTCATTTTACACAGCTTACCATCCACAAACAGATAGCCTAGCTTAAAGGATGATCCAGACAATGGAGGATATCCTTAGAAGGTTCTGTGACTATGGCATGGAATACAAGGACCATGAGTGATACACCCATGACTGGGTTTCCCTTCTACCAGCTGTGCAACTGGCTTATGAGACAAGTCAGAACTCTACCACAGGAAAAACACCTGCAGTGGTAGAGAAAGGGTGGAATCTCCTGCTGCCTGTGGATCACTCAAAGAAAAGTCTTCTGACCATCCACCCCACAGCCAAAGACTTCCATGATATGTGGAAGAGGGCTTGTGACACAGCTTCCAAATGCATAGCTGAGGCAAAGGAATATAATAAGAAGAGGTGGGACAAGACACACATGGAACCTGACTTTAAGGAAGGGGACCAGGTGTTAGTGTCCACACTGAACTTCAATAACCTTAAAGGACCTAAGAAAATGAGAGACTCATTTGTAGGGCCCTTCACTATCATTAAATTGATAGGGAAGAATTCAGTGGAAGTCAAACTTACAGAGGAATTTTCCAGGAAGCACCCAGTCTTTCCAGTAAGTTTTGTCAAGCCATACTTCCAAACAGAAGAGGAAAAATTCCCCTCCAGGAAGAAGAACCCCACACCACCTAATATAGTGGAAGTGGAGGACTCCCCTGGACCTGTGAGTAAAATTGTGAGCCTGTGAGGTATGTATAACATACCCATAAGGCCACAAATGATTTTATAAACAATTAATTTTGTCTTAAACAGACTTTTTAGTTGAATTTAAAATAAAAAATAATAAAAAATAAGTATAACTTTTTTTGGATAAACAAAGTTATAATTATTATGTCATTTTTGGATTCTACACCAAAAATAACCTAGGGTACACCCATAGGGTGTTATACCCAAAAACACTTATTTCTTGTGTTATTGGAAGATTTAAGAATCTCATGGTAAAAATGTAACTTTTTAACATTTTTTTAAAAATTGTTAAATTTAAGATTAAATAAGCTTAAATTTAAAGTTGCATAAGTTTAATGCAAACTTACCAAGATTTTAGTTAAAATTAAGGTGTTGTGTATATTTACTGAATTGGCTAAGGATTTGCCATACAGAATGTAAATCCTGCGTGAGCTCAATTTAAAAGGGTTTAAGGCCATAGTATGGCTTTAAATAAATAAATGGGCAAAATCCACGCAAAAAGGTGGGACAAAGGAAAAAGACTAAACAGAGCTGGGGTACCCAACTTTTTGGATCTGCAATGATTCAATTAAGGTTGTCCGCCTGTATTGGAGGACTTTCAACCTTATTTAAACTTTAAGATTAGACTTTGATCCAACCTTAAGGTTTAAACTGGTTTTATCCTAAATTGGACAGGAATTTCAAGCTGCCAAGAGGGTAAATCCCAATAAGCAGGCTTGGAATCAAGGTTTTAAGAACTGTCAAAGCTTAATCAAGCTTAAAAAGCTTAAATAAGCTTAAAACTTTAAGGTTTCAATCATCAAAACCTTATCAAAACTTAAGGTTTTGTGTGTATTGCTATTTTGCGTGGAAAAATAGCAATAACTTCAAAAATTCATTAAAATTCCAAATCTTAATGGATTTGCATGAAGATTTCACACAACTTAGAATTTAATATTCTCTATATATAAATCAAATTTCAAGTATCTTTTATAAATAGTTTTCCAAGATAATTAGCCTGGAAATTTACTCTTTTAATTAAGCTCAAAGAAAATTATGATTTCTTTAAAAATTAATTAAAAATTGAGTTTAAGAGATTTTTGCTTGAAACTCTATTTTTAAGTTGTTCATGTGATGAACTTTAATATAAATAAACTTATTTTATATTAAAACTTAAAATAATTGAACTAAATGGGGATTAAAGTTACTTGGAGTTAAGAATAACACTGGTAACTTTAAATTGGAAGTAAAAATAAGTTGCCTTAAGTTAAGAACTTAATTTTTAAGCATGATTTTTCAGTTTTGACCTGAGCACGCCCTCTACATCCATTATGAATCATGAGAGCTGCTCTGTAGACATAAAAAGAGTCTTTTTCATCACTGTTTTTGTCCATCATTCCAGAATCAATCCAATCATATTAGAAATTTAAACAGGTAAAGTTTTATTAAATATAAAATCTTATTATTAAAAGTAATTCTTAAGTTATTTTTATTCTTTATTTATTAAATTAAAGAATTGAAGTAATAGAATTCAGATTATTGTTGTAATCATCTATAATAAATTTTATTATATAAAATTATCATCTTAAATATCTTTTAAAATCCACAAATTCCTCTCAAAAACTCTTTAATCATAATTTATAGTATAAAAAGTTGTTTTATCTTTAAATTTATTGATTTTTGGCGTGTTTTCACTTATAAATCTTTATTTAATATAATAACTGTTGTATTTGACTTGTTGTATTAAATAAATCTTATAAGTAAGTTTTTTTCTAAAAGTTCTATATATTCTTTTATCTAGTAATAGTTTTTTATATAGAATTTTATTCTATAAAGAATTGTTTCTGCACAGTGTGTGTTCAATTCCTTTTATAAATAATATTTATATTTTCCACGTGTAATTGTCTCATTAAGAGCTTTACACTTCTTATTGTTATAATTGTCAGTGACTATAACAATAATAGAATAATTATAATTTATTATAATTATTATATTTTTTATTATTATTATATTTTTATAATAATAATTAAATTTATTATTTTATATAATTATTTTTAATAATTATATTTAAATTTGTGGTTATAATATTTCATTATATTATATTTTTCTACTGAGGACAGTCATAGTATTCTTGATATTGTTACTATTATCAAGAGTTTCATAGACAAACCTTACATTTGGGGGCCTGGCCGTGATTTTAAGCCAATTTTTGGGACAAAAATCATACTCTAGACCTTATTTTACTATTTTTTGACGTAAAATTGCCATATTTGTCTTAATATTGGCTTTTTTGGGACTTATCCCTTATAAATAATCTTTATAATATTAATAAAGTTATTTTTTTTCTTAAGAATATTGTTTGAAACAATATACTATTTAGTGACTTGGAATAAATTTTTTTTGTCTAACTAGTGGCTTTTTCACATCACAGACTTGAAATTTATTCTTTGAGTTATTCTAGTATAAAGTGAATAATAATACAATTTTGATTAATTAACTTGTTAATTGCATAATTATTACTTCTTTAAATAAAATAATAAATCAAATAAAAAAAAATCTTTAAAAAATAAAAAATCTTTACTAAAAACATTTTTTTCCTTTATCTTAGACATTTTTCCTTTACTTTTGACGTAATTTGCCATAAATTACATAAAAGCAACTTTATTCAATAAGTTGAGTTTATAAGTTATTCTTATTATTTGTTAAAATAACTTAAATTTTTAATTTCTCTAGTGTCTTCCATAAGAGAAAATTCTTCAGACTCTGAAGCCTCAGAGTCCAGTATTGAAATTCAAACCAGCCCAGCACCAAGGGGTTTCATAACCAAAGAACCCTTTCAAGGTCCTGCAGGTGAATTCAATTCAATTTTACTCTATTTTTTATTAAAATTGACATGAAATGACTCCTACTAGAAGCGGAAGCAATTACTCCATCCAATCAAATGGATCTGGACCAGGACATTCCAGCCACAAATCCAAAAGGCAAGAATGTCGTCCCAGAGGAGAGGCACAAATGGAGGATGCCATAACTTCCACCAGTTCCCAAAGGTTAGCCAGCACCTTTGAACCTCTTCTTGAGAGTCCAGAAGCTGACATAACTGCTATTGCTGTTAGACCTGAACCATTTCCAACAGGCAACTGTGGAAATTTATCAATCCCAATGGAAAAACTGGTTCCTGGCGTCAAAACAACAAGAGTGGGAACTCCTTCCAAGTCTTTGGATAGGCACCATGAACTCTTATCTTCAAGTGAAGAAGTTCATGGGGCCAGAAAAGACAGAAGATCTTCTATTGGGTTGGACACCACTGTCTGTCAAAGGACAAGTCCAACAGATAAAAGCTTGGTTGAAAAACCAAAGCATGTTATCAGGGATCAGAAGAACAAGTTGGCCCAAGGCAAGGACAACAGCCCAGTGGAAGCTCCTCAAGCATCCACCAGCAACAATCCGCCTCAACAAGTGCCAAACAAGCCCAAGCAAGCCCCAAAAACCAACCAGAAGGGCAAGCAAAAGGCAAAGGGAAAGGCAAAGCCCAAATGGAACAAGCCTTACCCACAGAATTACAGAATTCCAAAGAAGGAAAAGACAGCCATGGACAATGTGTTCAATATGGCAAGAACTTTGATGGAATTCAAAAACAAGGAGGAGGAAAGATTGAACCAATCCTTCCCAAAGAAATAGACCTTGTAAAACTTGTAGCTCACTTTGAATCTTGTAATAAAGAAATTATGACAAAATTTAAAGAATTCGATTATGTCCAACATAAGTTGGGCAATGAGATTTTAAAAGTCAAAGAGCAGCAAAGTACCATTATTGGCCTTGAAAATGTTAATAAAGACAATATTGTGTCCTTGACGCATATTTGTGAGAGACTTGAGCCTAAAGTTACCTTGCTCAATCAACCAGATGAGAACTCAATTTCTTTTATAGCTGGACAGTTAAGGGAATTGCAAATACAAGTTCAAAACTTGGAAAATTCAACTGGTCACAATGCAGCTCTTTTTCAAGAATAATTGGAAAAAAGTGACAACGCAAGACTTGAATTGAAAGAAGATATTCAATCAAGTATTAATAATATATCACTAAAAAATGAATTACCAAGGCAATCCACACCAATTCTTGACAGAAATGTTCTTAACTTGAATAATGAATTACATCATACAATTTCAAGTCATGACGTGGAAACTGCTTGCAATTATAAGGACATTCCAAGATTAGAGGAATGGCCAACCTTCAGTGGTGAAGGAGAATATAATCATATGGAATTTATGAAAACAATTGGTATGTTTAAAGAAGACTTTAGCATACCAGATGAATACATAAGTGCCAGATTACAGTCATTATTTACCAAATCAGGAAAGAAATGGTATTATAAATTGAGACAAGACCATGGTAAACATTCTTGGCCTTGGTGGAAAGAACAAGTTATTTCCAAATGGGCAAATGATTCCTGGAGATTTAGAATGGAAAATTCTTTTGAAGAAGCCATTTTTAATATTGAAAGGGACAGGCCCATGACTTGGCTTCTTAAACAGAAGGACAGATTAACCACCCTTCATCCTGATATGTCTGAACCAATGGTACATAAAAGGATATTGAGAAAGTGTGGTGGTGACCTTGAGCATGCTATAAGAAGTAGATGTATTGAGCCTTGCTCTACAGAAGATTATATCAATGCTATGGAGGACATCACTACTAGAACAAAAATTGGAAGAAATTTGGAATAAACCCCCAATAGACAACAAGACTAGTGGAAAGCCAATTTCAAAACCAAATAAACCACATGACAGACCTCCTTTGAAATGTCATAAATGTGGAAGTACATCTCATTTAGCAAAAACTTGTCCAAAAAAGACAAGAGTCAATGAAATAAATGTTGAGAAAGTGGAAGACACAAAAGAAACTGATGTATCTTTACATGAAAGTGATTCTGAGCCTTCAGAAGAAGAAGAAGTATCAGAAGAACTTGGTATAGAAAATATTAATGTTTCTTTTGAAGTCACTGAGGTACACACCCACTTACCACAGTACAGTGATGAATGTATGGATCTCATACATGTGCAAGATGCCAAGATGCAAAAAACCAAACCTGCCAGGGGAAAAGGTTATACAGCTGGGTCATCTTGTATCACTAATATTGTGATAAATAACACAGAAGCCAAGATACATCTTGACTCAGGTGCTTTTTGCACTTGTGTTGGAAAAGATTATCTTGACAAAATCTATACCAATTGGCAAGACAAGTTAATGCCAATTGAAGGTATAAAATTCAGCAGTGCTAGCCAGAACATGCACCCTTTGGGTATATTTGAAGCAGCAATAATATTTCCTCATCCTGCAGGGAGTATAAGATTGCAAGCTGAATTTGTGGTTATAAATAATTGTACTTCACAACACTTTATACTTGGGAATGATTATCTCAATATCTATGGTATTGATATTAATAATCATAAGAACAGGTATTTCACTCTAGGGGAAAATAAAAGGCAAAAATTTGCTTTTTCTCTAGAAAGAAGAGAAATTACTGTCATTAAACAAGTAAAAAATTTTAATAAAGAAAAATTTGTGTCAGATCTGCTAAGTGAAGCACAAATTAGTCCTGAATTAAAACCAGAAATGAAGGAAGAACTTATTGAAATTTTATTTCAATATAGAGAAGCCTTTGCTTCTGATAATGAACCACTTGGGGCTATAAAAGTTCATGAAGTGGATATCATGCTTAATGTGGAGAGACCTTATCCTCCACTATTAAGAAGACCAGCTTACCTAGCCAGCCCTAGGGCTAGAGAAGCATTAGAAAGTCATATTAATGAACTAATGAAACTGGGAGTTCTTAGAAACGTTGGACACAATGAAGAAGTAGAAGTCACAACTCCAGTGATCATTACTTGGAATAATGATAAGTCAAGGATGGTTGGTGATTTTAGAGCACTAAATACCTATACTATTCCAGACAGGTATCCAATCCCTAGAATCCATGAGATTTTGACTGAATTATCCAAAGCAAAATTTATTACTTCCATGGATGCTCTTAAAGGCTTCAATCAGAATGTTTTAATACCTCATGCTAGGAAATTATTGAGAATAATTTCTATTTGTGGTATTTATGAATATTTGAGGATGCCTTTTGGTATTAAAAATGCACCCTCTCATTACCAAAGAATGATGAATACTATCTTCCCACATGAATTATCAAAGGCATGGTTAAACATTTATATTGATGAAATTATCATTTGTTCAGAAACCTGGCAATTACATTTAGAAAGACTTTCATTAGTACTTAGAAAAATTCTACAAGTGAACATGAAAATTTCTCTTAAAAAATGTAATTTTGGGTTTCATGAGCTGAAGGCTCTAGGACATGTAGTTTCAGGACTAAGCCTTGGTGTTGATAAAAACAAAGTGGCTGCAGTTTTACTGAAACAAATGCCCCAGAACAAAAAAGAAATGATGTCTTCCTTAGCATTTGGCAGTTATTACAGGCAACACCTTAAAGATTTTGCAATCCATGCCAGATCATTATACAGAATTTGTGATCAACAAACTGTTTTTGAAATGACACAGGAGAGAATTCAAGCATATGATAAAATCAAGTATGCCTTGACCAATGCACCATTATTATTGATGCCAGACTGGAAACTTCCTTTCAAGCTGTATATTGATGCATGTGGTGAAGGCTTAGGAGCTGCTCTTCATCAAGTTCAAATTGTCAATGACAAGCCTTATGAAGGTCCAATTTGTTTTATTTCAAGACAAATTAAACCTACTGAGGCCAGATATGGAGCTAGGCAAATGGAGTGCCTTTGCCTTGTTTGGGCTGTGGAAAAACTTCACTACTATCTTGATGGCAGTGTGTTTGAAGTAATTACTGATTGTAATGCAGTAGAATCACTCCTTAACATGAAAACTCCAAACAGACACATGTTAAGATGGCAGATTGCTATACAGGAGTATAGAGGCAATATGACCATAGTACATAAAGCTGGAAATATTCACAAGAATGCTGATGGCTTGAGTAGATGGGAATTACCCAATACACCTGACAACCCTGCCTATGTTCCTACAAGTGCAGAACCTCAAATTCCAATTGAAGGAATTAATATCACAGATGTTGGAACAGAATTCTTCGGAGAAGTTAGAGAAAGCATAAGCAAGATAAGAATTGTCATATTCTTACTGCTCTACTTGACAAAGATTGCAAAGATGCAGCATTGGCTAATTCTCTGGATGATATTTGGAAAACATCTTATGATAATGGAAGATTCCATTTGTTTGATGGTATACTGTATCATAGATCTAAACACACATGTGTCATGGTCCTATGTAGTATAATGTTGATTAACACAATATTACTAGAATGCCATGATAACATTTATTCTGGACATCTTTCTGAAGACAGAACAATGGAAAGAATTAAAACATGTGCCTGGTGGCCATCTTGGAGACAAGATGTCATTGAGTACTGTCATAGTTGTGATAGATTCCAAAAAGCCAATAAAGCTACTGGTAAAAGATTTGGTTTAATGATCGATATTCAAGAACCAAGTACCCCATGAGAAGTGGTTCACATGGATTGGGTAACTGCCTTACCACCTGGAGGTGATAAAAGCTACAATGCATGTCTTGTTATTGTAGACAGATATAGCAAAACACCAATCCTTTTACCATGTCATAAGGATGACACAGCTATGGATACAGCTCTTTTGATCTGGAATAGAGTAATATCCCATACTGGTCTCTTTAAAAACATCATTAGTGACAGAGACCCAAAATTCACATCAGCCTTATGGACCACTTTACATAAGCTTTTGGGTACAAAACTATCATTTTCAACAGCCTACCATCCACAGACAGATGGGCTGGCAGAAAGAATGATTCAAACCCTTGAGGACATGATCAGAAGATTTTGTGCTTATGGCCTGGAGCTTAAACATTCTGATGGCTTTACCCATGATTGGTGTACTCTTATACCAGCATTGGAATTAGCCTACAAGACCTCTACCCATGCTTCAACAGGCAAGACTCCTGCAATGTTGGAAAAGGGATGAATCCCCAAACTTCCAGTTGATACTTTGAAAAAAGATCTGGTTGACATTCATCCAACTGCCTCAAGCTTCAAGCTACTGCTTGATAAAGTGAGACATCATGCAAATCAAAGAATGAATGATGCCTTTGAATATGCTAAGCAGAAATGGGATAAGAGTCATAAAACACCAGAATTCAAAGTAGGGGACTTAATTGTGAGCCTTAGAGGTAATTTCATATACCCAAAAGACCACAAATATAAAAAATAACATATTAATATAAATAAACTAAATTTATTTATATTATTAAAATAAAAATCAAAATATAAATATAAAATTATATTAAAAATAAAAAAATTAATTATAATTTAAAAATAATAATACATTAAATTTTGTAAGTATAAAATTACATTTATACTTGAAAAAATTAAGTAAAAATGAAATTTCAACAAAAATTGTGAAAAAATAAATAAAATTGGAAAAAAGTTAAATAAAAATTATTATAACTTCTTATCCAATAAATAAACATATATGAATCATTTCACCATTGGATTCCTCATAAAAAATCAGGTGGGGTCACCTCTGAGTGAAATTCTTGTAACTCAACTCTAAATAAGCTTAAATTAAGTTTTTTGTATTTTCAATACAAAAAGTTGAAAATCCTCAAAACCTTAATTTAATTCACACCACATGTGGTGTTAACCATCAATTTTTGTGTTAAAATTGAGGTGTTGTGTTTAGTTTAGAAGTTATGAGGAATTCAAGTATTTTCAATTGAATTCAATTGAAATGTCAAAATGTGCGCGTATATTACATAAGTGAACTTTGATTTACATATGAGGTGTCAATTATTACTGTATTGTACTGTACAATTGAATTGAATCACATATGTAAATTATAAGTATAATACATGATGAGGAATTAAAGGAAAAATAAATTGGAAAGATTAAATTTGGGGGGGAGAAGGAACTCCAGCTCTAAGGGGGAGCTAGACCCCCAAAATCCTTGCTGACAGGCGTGGGATGTCAAAATTCACGCAAAAGTTCATCACTTTTGGCCTGGAATTGAGTTACAGGGTCTGTGGACTCAATTGATGAGGTTTTGATACCAACTGGGGTAGTTTTAGCTGTTGCCAAGAGGGTAAAACTACCCTTAAGATAAAACAATCATAATAAAAACAGCTTTAACTAGTTTCTACGCCTCTGACACACATTCTGACGTGTTTTGAAGGCTCTAGGCCTGGTATTGCTATAGTAATGGCTGATTTAAGGGTCTAAAATGGCTAAAAATGGCTTAAACCAGCCCTTTTTGGTCTAAACCAGGGTTCAATGATGCCATAATTGGCTTTTCTGTTGTCAAACTGTTTTTCACGACTGACAAGAGTAAAATTTACTTTTGGAGCAAGAGAATTGGTGGCTATAAAAGAATGTCTTCTTTGCCCCACTTTTCTCTTCATGTTAGAATCTTTTCCTTTTATTAATTAGTTTAAACACTGTTAAACCAATCAATCAAAGATTCCAACCACCATTTTTTAAATCATTTTAATCCTTTTAACCCCGTGAAAAAATCATTATAATCATTTTTTGTAACTCTTATAATCATTTTTACCCCTGAACCACCCCAAAAGTGAATTAAAGCATCTTTCATCACTGTAAACTTTGTCACTTTGTTTCCAAATTCACTCTGGTCACTTTTGGGTGTGTTTTCTCTTTAATATTCTTTTTAAAGACTTTGTTCTTTAATTAATTGCTTGCAGTTCTTTGCTCAATTAATTCCAATTGAAATTGCTCTTGAAGAAATTTCTTTTGTAGCCTTAAAATATCTCTTGTAGAGTATTTTTTGGATAAATTTTTATTGTTGGTAAAACAATGAATTTTTAGAATATTATTGTTTTATACTAATGAAGCTATAAACAATAAGATTGGCGTGTTTTCTCTTAAAAATAATATTTCTTACTATTTTTGATTGAATTTTACCTTATACAAATTTTGAGGACAGGAAAAGTACTTGATTTTTAATCAAAGTTTCATATCCACACCTTACATTTGGGGGCCCAGCCGTGATATTTTACCTGTGACATATTTTTTTACTCTTTTTAAATCTTTTTTCTTATATTGAAAAATTTAAAAACATATAAAAAATACTTATAATTCAAAAAAAACCCATAAAAAATAATTTTTTTCATATTATAAGTGAGGCTTAAATTTTTATTTCTTTTTTGAAATATCCTTTTTTTACTTAATTAATTGGCTTTTTCATTAATTTTAGTGTCTGAAAACGTGGTAAGACAAGAAAACATTGAAACAGCCTCAACAGTAACCAGCATTATCCTTCCAGTACTGTTTATTCTGATCATAATAGTACTGTTATTGTGACTCAAAATAATCAACCTGAACCAATATCTTTTGAATTAATTAACTTGGATATAAGTAATACACTTCAGAAAGCTAAAAATTTGGCCAATAGTAAGTTTTTGACATAAAAATACTATTTTAAGCCTTTTTGAACCATAATTATGCCTTCAAACAGGTCAGGAGCCAGCTACAACCCCTCAAGCAGCTCCCAAAAAGGTAATAGACGTGATTATGGCAGAGGCCAATCAGGTACAGAAGGAAAAGGGTCAGTTGATGACTTCCAAACAACTAAATTGGGTCATTCTGAAGCTGATAATACTATTTTACCTTCAAAAAGAGCTGACACCGCCACAACAAGCCTCTGTGGACATATACAAAGCCAGCCACAGTGCATACAACAATGCACTTCAATTCAAGGAGTACCAGATCCTTGCAGACCTGTGGAAGAATTGCATGAATTCTTACCTGACAGTAAGAAAATTCTTGGGCCATCCCAACACTTGCAAATTGCTCAATGGATGGCATCCATTGATGGAGAAGAAAAACATGATGCTTTTGACACTAGAATGGAGGAAAAACAACCCTCCACCACCCAAACCAGTGCCAAAAACAGCCCCAGTGGCCAGCAGCAGCAATTCCAACGTGAAAAAGCAGCCACAAACTCCAAACAAGGGCAAAGGGAAGGCACCAGCCCCAAAGCCTTACAGCCAGGGCTACAGAATCCCAAAGATTCAGCAGGATGCCATGGAAAATGTATTTCAGATGGCCAGAACCATGATGGAATTACAGAAGAAGGAGGAAGCCAAATTAAGGTTCCAGAAATGATTTCTGACATATTTGATTCCATCCCAGAGTTGTATAATGCTATAAAAGACGTGAAAAAACATCTTTCTGATAAAAATGAAACCATTTGTAACAACATTAAAACAAACAACCTGAGTCTGTGCCAAATTAATGAAACACTTATGTGTTTTGAAAAAGTTTTAAGGACAATTAAAAGTTCCAATAATGATAATTCTTCTAACAATAAAATAAATGAACAATCTGCCATTATTAAAGAATTAACAGATAAATATTCTAAATTCAATATTGATGACATAATTGAAACAAGAATTAAACAAGCCATAAATATTATCAAAACAGATAACAAGAAAGTCCTTGATGACATTTCAAATTCATTTACTGAAGTAAAGACATATACCATTGCCTTGAAAAAGTGTTTTGATGCTTCACAAGAAGAAGTATCAAAATTATCAATGAAATTGAATCAAGTCACTGCTGATAATACAAGACAAACAGAGTTATGGCAAGAACTGACACATAAGGGAGACATGTATAAAATTGAATTAATAAATTTAATACAAAGCTTCCAACATGAATACAGAAATTCCCAAACTTGTAGCAGCAGTAAAATGAATGACATTGAACAAATACTGAACACCTTACCAAGAATGTCCACACCTTTAAATCAAAATGAGGGCACAAGAATTTCAAATTCACAAGTATTGTATCCTGATAATTCACAATTAAAAAATGAATTATCCACTTCTTTTAATAACTTAGAACCATCAATGGGCCAAGCACTCTTGAAAGAAGTTCCAAAACTCAAAGAATGGCCTCACTTCAGTGGTGAAGGAGAGTATGACCATATGGAATTCATTAGAGGTATTGACATGATCAAAGAGGATTTTGAATTACCAGACAGATTGGTAACAGCCAGGTTTAACACCTTGTTTACCAGATCAGCTCACAGATGGTACATCAAAATAAGACAAGCACATGGACACCAGAGTTGGACTTGGTGGAAAACCCAAATCATAAACAAATGGGCAAATGATGCTTGGAGGTTTAAGATTGAAACAGCCTTTGAATATGCCAAGTTTAATGCTGATAAAGACAAAGCTTTACCATGGTTTTGCCAACAAAAGGACAGACTAACAGCATTATATCCTGACATGTCAGAATTTATGATCCATAGGAAAATTCTGAGACAATGTGGAGGTGACTTAGAGCATTCTGTCAAAAGCAGGACTACTGAACAATCTTCAGCAGAAGATATTATCAATATACTAGAGGAAGTAACCACCAGAACCAAAATTGGTTCTAGTAGGGTGAATCTTAAAACAAGGTTTAATACACCTTGGAAAGATTCTGTGGACAAAAGCCCCAAAGAAAATTCTAGTAATATTAAATATAAATTTGCAGACTCAGTCAGAAAGTGCCATATTTGCCAAAGCACCACCCATTTAGCCAATACATGTCCAAAAAGGGGGAAAATCAGTGAAATTGACATTGAAAAGGAACCAGATATTGAAAAAGAAGACATAATTGAAGACAATTCAGATGATAAGTCATCCATATTTTCTGAATCTTCAAAAGATATAGAAAATATTAATGCCACTTTTGACATCATGGAATCTTATTCCCACTTACCACAATTGAGCAATGGTCAAGTTGATTTATCAAAAGTTCAAGATGCACAACTTATGAAGACAAAACCAAACAGAGGAAAAGGTTATACAGCTGGTAATTCCTGTATAACAGAAGTGGTGATTGACAACAAGCCCACCAAACTTTTGCTTGACCCAGGAGCCTTCTGCTCTTGTGTTGGAAAATCTTTTCTTAAGACTTGTGTACCAAATTTTGAAGACCAATTGTTACCAATTGATGGTATAACATTCAACAGTGCAATTAACCCAATGAAAGCATTAGGAATCTTTGAGACCAATGTCATATTCCCACACATAAATGGAAATTTAAGGATCACAGTTGAATTTGTTGTTATGGAAAATTGCTCTAGTACCCATTTTATATTGGGAAATGACTATTTGATCATGTATGGGATAGATTTACATAATAACAAAGACAGATACTTTACAATTGGGGACAATAAGCGCCAAAAATTTGCTTTTTTACCATTTAAAAGACAAATTACAGTAAACAAAGTATCACCAGTCAACTTAGAGTTAGAAAAATTCAAGTCTGAACAGTTAAATGAGGCTGAAATAAGCCTTCATCCGACTGATAAACAAGAAAATGAACTTTCTTCCCTTTTATATGACCACAGAGGGGCATTTGCTACAGACAAAGAACCTCTGGGAGCAATTATTGGTCATGAAGTTGACATCATTCTTAACATTGAGAGACCTTATCCACCACTCTTAAGAAGACCTGCTTATCCAGCAAGTCCAAAATCAAGAGAAGCTCTAGAAATTCATATCAAAGAACTTCTGGACCTTGGTTTGATAAGAAAAGTAGGCCACAATGAAGAAGTAGAAATAACTACACCAGTCATAGTGGCGTGGCACAATGGAAAATCCAGAATGGTTGGGGACTTTAGAGCTCTGAACACTTACACTGTTCCAGACAGATACCCTATACCAAAATTCCAAATTGCCCTTACTCAAATATCTCAAGCAGTGTACATAACCACTATGGATGCCCTTAAAGGATTCCATCAAAATGTGGTGACACCAAGAGCAAGAAAGTACTTGAGAATTATTGTTCATTGTGGAGTGTATGAATACTTAAGGATGCCCTTTGGTATCAAAAATGCACCTTCACACTTCCAAAGAATGATGAATGAAATCTTCCCTGAAGAACTCTCAGAGGGATGGCTAATCATTTACATCGATGACATTATTGTCTGTTCCAAGACTTGGGAAGAGCACATGTACAGATTGTCCAGAGGTTTGACAAAAATTCAATCAGTCAACATGAAAATCTCCTTGAAGAAATGCCATTTTGGATTTAAAGAACTTAAAGCACTAGGACATGTTGTATCTGGTTTGTCCCTTGGAATTGACAAAACCAAAGTTGCAGCAGCATTGTTAAAACCCATGCCTCAGAATAAGAAGGAAATTCAGTCATTCTTAGGTTTTGCAGGATATTACAGGCAACACATTAAAGATTTTGCATCCATAGCAAGACCACTTTATAAGTTGTGTGACAAAGACACAGTGTTTGAGATGACTGTTGACAGAGTCAAAGCTTTTGAGTCTCTAAGAGAAGCATTGACCACTGCTCCACTCTTACTGATGCCAGACTTTAAATTGCCCTTCAAACTGTATATTGATGCCTCAGGGGATGGACTAGGTGCTGCACTTCACCAAGTTCAGATCATAAATGATAAACCTGTAGAAGGACCCATATGTTTCATATCCAGGCAAATCAAACCAACTGAAGCCAGATATAGAGAAAGTCAAATGGAATGTCTATGCCTTGTCTGGGCCTTGGAGAAATTGAACTACTTCTTAGAGGGATGTGTTTTTGAAGTAATAACAGATTGTACAGCTGTCAAATCACTTTTGAACATGAAAACACCTAACAGACACATGCTCAGATGGCAAATAGCCATACAAGAATACAGAGGCAATATGACTATTGTTCATAAGGATGGGAATATTCATAAGAATGCAGATGGACTAAGCAGATGGCCATTACCAAATAATATTGATAATCCTGCTTATGTTCCAGAAGAAGCTTCACCACAAATTCCAATAGAAGGAATAAGTGTTACAGACTTGAACAGCACCTTCTTTGAAGAAGTCAGAAGTAGTTACACTCAAGATAAGAATTGTAGCATCTTATGCCAATTACTTAACAAAGACTGTAAAGACAACTCTCTAATACATGCCTTGGATGAAGTATGGAGAAAATCTTATAATGAAGGAAGATTTCACCTACTGGATGGTATAATTTACTACAGAACCAAGCAAACATGTGCCATGACAGTTGTAGACAGGTCATTGATCAATCTTGTACTGAAAGAATGCCATGATAGTCCCTTTTCAGGACATCTTTCTGAAGCCAGAACAAGAGAGAAAGTGAAGACCTGCATATGGTGGCCAATGTGGCAGAAGGATGTTGCAGAGTATTGCAAAACCTGTGACAGATGCCAAAAGGCAAATAAATCCACTGGCAAAAGACTTGGAAATATGATGAAAATCCAAGAACCAAGCAGACCTTGGGAAATTATCCATATGGATTGGGTAACTGGCCTACCACCAGGAGGTGACAGAAGCTATAATGCTTGCCTAGTAATTGTGGACAGATTCAGTAAAACTCCAATCTTTTTACCATGTCACAAAGATGATACAGCCATGTATACAGCTCTTCTGATATGGAATAGAGTAGTGTCATGGACTGGGATATTTACAAATATCATCAGTGATAGAGATCCCAAATTCACTTCAGCACTATGGACAAATCTTCACCAATTATTTGGCACTAAACTGTCTTTCTCTACAGCCTACCACCCACAAACTGATGGCCTGGCTGAAAGAATGATTCAAACCTTAGAGGACATGGTGAGAAGATTTTGTGCATATGGCCTTGAATTCAAAGATTGTGATGGATTTACCCATGATTGGTGTACTCTGTTGCCAGCACTGGAATTGGCATATAAAACATCAATCCATGCCAGTACCAATCAGACTCCTGCTATTCTAGAAAAAGGATGGAACCCCAAGTTACCCCAAGATTCCTTGAGGAAAGACTTAATTGAAATACATCCCACAGCTGCTAGCTTCAAAGGAATGCTAGACAAAGCTAGAAGGAATGCAGTGAGATGCATGGAGGACTCTTTTGCATATGCTAAAGACAAATGGGATAAATCACATGCAACTCCAGATTTCAAAGTGGGGGACCTAGTTCGTGTATCCACCACTAACTTCAATAACAACAAAGGATGTAAAAAGTTGAAAGACTCCTTTGCAGGACCTTTTGTGATTAAGGCCCTCCATGGAGAAAATGCTGTTGAAGTAGAGTTATCTGAAGAACTTAGCAATAAGCACCCTACATTTCCAGTAAGCTTGATAAAGCCATATAAATCTAGTGATGCTGAGAAATTTCCCTTGAGGAATAAGATTCCCCAAGTTATACCTCCTATTGAGACATCTGGTACTAAGAAAATTACCAAAGTTCTTAAAGAAAGGAGATTAAGAACCAAGAAAGTGAGGGAATACCTTGTTAGGTACAGTGACCCAACTTGTGAAGATGGATGGTTAGAAGAAAAGGATATACCAGAAGCTACCAAACTCCTCAGGAGATTCAGACACACTAGAAACACCAATATTACAAAGTAATATTCCTTTTTAGGGGGAGGGAATGTGAACCTTAGAGGTATTTTCATATAGCCAAAAGACCACAAATATAAAAAATAACATATTAATATAAATAAAATAAATTTATTTATATTATTAAAATAAAAATCAAAATATAAATATAAAATTATATTAAAAATAAACAAATTAATTACAATTTAAAAATAATAATACATTAAATTTTGTAAGTATAAAATTACATTTATACTTGAAAAAATTAAGTAAAAATGAAATTTTAACAAAAATTGTGAAAAAATAAATAAAATTGGAAAAAATTTAAATAAAAATTATTATAACTTCTTATCCAATAAATAAAAATATAAAAATTATTTCACCATTGGATTCCTCATAAAAAATCAGGTGGGGTCACCTCTGAGTGAAATTCTTGTAACTCAACTCTAAATAAGCTTAAATTAAGTTTTTTGTATTTTCAATACAAAAATTTGAAAATCCTCAAAACCTTAATTTAATTCACACCACATGTGGTGTTAACCATCAATTTTTGTGTTAAAATTGAGGTGTTGTGTTTAGTTTAGAAGTTATGAGGAATTGAAGTATTTTCAATTGAATTCAATTGAAATGTCAAAATGTGCGCGTGTATTACATAAGTGAACTTTGATTTACATATGAGGTGTCAATTATTACTGTATTGTACTGTACAATTGAATTGAATCACATATGTAAATTATAAGTATAATACATGATGAGGAATTAAAGGAAAAATAAATTGGAAAGATTAAATTTGGGGGGGAAAAGGAACTTCAGCTCTAAGTGGGAGCTAGACCCCCAAAATCCTTGCTGACAGGCGTGGGATGTCAAAATTCACGCAAAAGTTCATCACTTTTGGCCTGGAATTGAGTTACAGGGTCTGTGGACTCAATTGATGATGAGGTTTTGATACCAACTGGGGTAGTTTTAGCTGTTGCCAAGAGGGTAAAACTACCCTTAAGATAAAACAATCGTAATAAAAGCAGTTTTAACTGGTTTCTACGCCTCTGACACACATTCTGACGTGTTTTGAAGGCTCTAGGCCTGGTATTGCTATAGTAATGGCTGATTTAAGGGTCTAAAATGGCTAAAAATGGCTTAAACCAGCCCTTTTTGGTCTAAACCAGGGTTCAATGATGCCATAATTGGCTTTTCTGTTGTCAAACTGTTTTCCACGACTGACAAGAGTAAAATTTACTTTTGGAGCAAGAGAATTGGTGGCTATAAAAGAATGTGTTCTTTGCCCCACTTTTTTCTTCATGTTAGAATCTTTTCCTTTTATTAATTAGTTTAAACACTGTTAAACCAATCAATCAAAGATTCCAACCACCATTTTTTAAATCATTTTAATCCTTTTAACCACGTGAAAAAATCATTATAATCATTGTTTGTAACTCTTATAATCATTTTTACCCCTGAACCACCCCAAAAGTGAATTAAAGCATCTTTAATCACTGTAAACTTTGTCACTTTGTTTCCAAATTCACTCTGGTCACTTTTGGGTGTGTTTTCTCTTTAATATTCTTTTTAAAGACTTTGTTCTTTAATTAATTGCTTGCAGTTCTTTGCTCAATTAATTCCAATTGAAATTGCTCTTGAAGAAATTTCTTTTGTAGCCTTAAAATATCTCTTGTAGAGTATTTTTTGGATAAATTTTTATTGTTGGTAAAACAATAAATTTTTATAATATTATTGTTTTATACTAATAAAGTTATAAACAATAAGATTGGCGTGTTTTCTCCTAAAAATGATATTTCTTACTATTTTTAATTGATTTTTACCTTATACAAATTTTGAGGACAGGAAAAGTACTTGATTTTTAATCAAAGTTTCATATCCACACCTTACACTGTGGCTGAAAGTATCTGCAAAAATATTTCAAGGTTAGAACCAAGGTTAGGACCCAGGTTGGAAGCAGGTTGGGCTTACTACCCCCACAGGCAGGGATAGCTTTTTTTCATGGTGAATGGAGTCTTTATTCTTCAAAGAAGCCTTTGAAGATTATATTTATCAATTTATGTGGTTGCATAAAGTTAATTTCAAGGGGAATCAGTACTAGAACAAGAGATAATCTCAAAATATTGCTCTTTGATCTGCTATTATTTATTACTATTTCTTGAAAACCCAAATCAAATCAGCATTCAAGACTTTATGCATGATCAATCAGTAGATCATGAAGACATCTATTCACTAGCTGAATAAAATGGGGTTTCACTTAATAAATTTTTTACAAAACTGGCAGTCTATGCATAAAACACCTGAGCTAGCTCCCAAATGGTAAACAGTAGTATTTAATCCAGGAACATTGTGTCCAAAAGGCAAGAAAAAGATATCCTATTTTTCCAGTCACTTTTCGTTCACCTATTCTGAGAATTTGAAAAGACCTCTAAGTAATATAAGATAAAATTGATGGACAAAATAAATACAAGATGAAATAAAATGTATAGAAAATCACAAAGCTTAGATGGTTGTATATATTCCTAATAATTAAAATGTATTCAGGTAGACTTTGTTATTTGATGTAAAAGGCAGTTATGGAATATTTTATTCTTGAAATATTCTCTATGCACTCAAAGATTTGGTCAAATTGAAGGCATTGAGTAAAAGGAATCTTTTTTTACATTTGGAAGGCTGAGAACCTTTCTATTAATGCTCAATTATTATGTAGAAAGAAATATTTTAGTTAAATGAATCAATATAAAGAAATCTTTTATCTCTTGCAAAACAGAAGAAGATTTTCTCATCAAATTTATGGAGGTTTCTTTCCAATTTTGAAGCCAAGGGATTGTATTAAATTTGAAGTATTGCTTTATTAACTGATGGAATGTAAATCATGCTAGTATCAACACTTGTATTCAACTTTCAGTAATCTAGTAATTCATGCCAGAAAATAGTATAAGTATCTATTTCTGAGAGATGGCTCATTTGAACAGTTATTACATAGAAATAGAATCATAATAATAGTAAATTTTGAGGAAGCGATAACTCTCACAAAAATGATCAAAGAGAGTTTTACAATGGCATATATTGGGGAGAAAATACTTGCACTTGAAATAAAAAGAAATTCAGATGGGAGACAACATTACACATCAAGTGATAAGGAATTATTTCCTTTGAGAAATGAAACACCCTTAGAGGTACCCCCACTTGATGTAAGTGAGGAAAAGAAGGTACTAAAAGTCTTAAAAGAAGGAAGACTTAGGGGTAAAAATGAAAGAGAGTACTTAGTCAGGTACAAGAATCCACAACATGAAGATGAATGGATTGAAGAAAGTAAAATACCTGATTACCAAAAGTTTCTCAGAAGATTCAGACATGAGAGAAGACCAATTCCTAAGTGAAAAGTTTGAATTAAGTGCTTTACATACTTGAAAAGTATAAGTAGAGGTAGGGAATGTGAGCCTGTGAGGTATGTATAACATACCCATAAGGCCACAAATAATTTTATAAACAATTAAATTTGTCTTAAACAGACTTTTTAGTTGAATTTAAAATAAAAAATAATAAAAAATAAGTATAACTTTTTTTTGGATAAACAAAGTTATAATTATTATGTCATTTTTGGATTCTACACCAAAAATAACATAGGGTACACCCATAGGGTGTTATACCCAAAAACACTTATTTCTTGTGTTATTGGAAGATTTAAGAATCTCATGGTACTAATGTAACTTTTTAACATTTTTTCAAAAATTGTTAAATTTAAGCTTAAATAAGCTTAAATTTAAAGTTGCATAAGGTTAATGCAAACTTACCAAAATTTTAGTTAAAATTAAGGTGTAGTGTATATTTACTGAATTGGCTAAGGATTTGCCATACAGAATGTAAATCCTGCGTGAGCTCAATTTAAAAGGGTTTAAGGCCATATTATGGCTTTAAATAAATAAATGGGCAAAATCCACGCAAAAAGGTGGGACAAAGGAAAAAGACTAAACAGAGCTGGGGTACCCAACTTTTTGGATCTGCAATGATTCAATTAAGGTTGTCCGCCTGTATTGGAGGACTTTCAACCTTATTTAAACTTTAAGATTAGACTTTGATCCAACCTTAAGGTTTAAACTGGTTTTATCCTAAATTGGACAGGAATTTCAAGCTGCCAAGAGGGTAAATCCCAATAAGCAGGCTTGGAATCAAGGTTTTAAGAACTGTCAAAGCTTAATCAAGCTTAAAAAGCTTAAATAAGCTTAAAACTTTAAGGTTTCAATCATCAAAACCTTATCAAAACTTAAGGTTTTGTGGGTATTGCTATTTTACGTGGAAAAATAGCAATAACTTCAAAAATTCATTAAAATTCCAAATCTTAATGGATTTGCATGAAGATTTCACACAACTTAGAATTTAATATTCTCTATATATAAATCAAATTTCAAGTATCTTTTATAAATAGTTTTCCAAGATAATGAGCCTGGAAATTTACTCTTTTAATTAAGCTCAAAGAAAATTATGATTTCTTTAAAAATTAATTAAAAGTTGAGTTTAAGAGATTTTTGCTTGAAACTCTATTTTTAAGTTGTTCATGTGATGAACTTTAATATAAGTAGACTTATTTTATATTAAAACTTAAAATAATTGAACTAAATGAGGATTAAAGTTACTTGGAGTTAAGAATAACACTGGTAACTTTAAATTGGAAGTAAAAATAAGTTGCCTTAAGTTAAGAACTTAATTTTTAAGCATGGTTTTTCAGTTTTGACCTGAACACGCCCTCTACATCCATTATGAATCATGAGAGCTGCTCTGTATACATAAAAAGAGTCTTTTTCATCACTGTTTTTGTCCATCATTCCAGAATCAATCCAATCATATTAGAAATTTAAACAGGTAAAGTTTTATTAAATATAAAATCTTATTATTAAAAGTAATTCTTAAGTTATTTTTATTCTTTATTTATTAAATTAAAGAATTGAAGTCATAGAATTCAGATTATTGTTGTAATCATCTATAATAAATTTTATTATATAAAATTATCATCTTAAATATCTTTTAAGATCCACAAATTCCTCTCAAAAACTCTTTAATCATAATTTATAGTATAAAAAGTTGTTTTATGTTTAAATTTATTGATTTTGGCGTGTTTTTAACTTATAAATCTTTATTTAATATAATAACTGTTGTATTTGACTTGTTGTATTAAATAAATCTTATAAGTAAGTTTTTTTCTAAAAGTTCTATATATCTTTTTATCTAGTAATAGTTTTTGTATATAGAATTTTATTCTATAAAGAATTATTTCTGCACAGTGTGTGTTTAATTCTTTTTATAAATAATATTTATATTTATATTATTTATAAGTGGTGAAATATTTATATTTTCCACATGTAATTGTCTCATTAAGAGCTTTACACTTCTTATTGTTATAATTGTCAGTGACTATAACAATAATAGAATAATTATAATTTATTATAATTATTATATTTTTTATTATTATTATATTTTTATAATAATAATTAAATTTATTATTTTATATAATTATTTTTAATAATTATATTTAAATTTGTGGTTATAATATTTCATTATATTATATTTTTCTACTGAGGACAGTCATAGTATTCTTGATATTGTTACTATTATCAAGAGTTTCATAGACAAACCTTACAAACATCATCAAGGCCAGGAAGATCAGACTTAATGGGAAGGATCAAATACAATACTTAGTCAGATTCATCAACTAGACAGCTGATAAAGACAAATGGTTGGCAGAAGATGCCATACCAGATGGGAACCTTCATCTAAGGAGATTCAGAGCCTCTAGGAGGACTTAACAGTCTCATCTCTAATGAGCCTTTTTTAGAGGGAGGGTATGTCAGCCTGTGACTCAAAAACAGAGCACAAGCATGACAGCCAAAATACCATAAATCAATGGTGTAGCCAAGATACCACCAAATGATGGAGCTGAGCTAAATTAGCTCAAAAGGTATCAAAGGAAAGAGGAAACTCACCCCTTTCTGAATATATAAGTCCCATCACCATAGGACAAAGAATAACACAGTTATCCTGCTCAAAGTTGTTGCTGAGCATAAACCTTAATTTTCAACTCTCATCTAAAATCCAGAAGGAGAGGCTTGACTCCATCAAATGGGTATTCAAAATGAAGCTCTAAGCCATGGCTATCTAATGGTACTAGGCACACTGAGCTAGCACCAGTATTACTTGAGTTATGGCCAAATTCAGGCCAAATAAGGGTGAACAAAACATTCACCTCTCATGTAGCTTTTGCAGTTTTAGTGTCAGATACCTCAAGTGCAGTCTTTTTGGAAAGAGCACAATAAGGGATATCTGATGGTTTCATTCATTTCCCCATATCTCAACTAGAACAAAAGTTATGGGCCAAATAAGCTCAATACAGCCTTTTGCCTAAACCAGCAAAATGTACAAAAGCCTTGTACATGGATTAACTTTGCCATATTTAATGATACCCATATCAAATGAGGTACCATTGCTTAGAGCACATACAGGGCTACACACCGAACCAATGTTGAGGTTGATATCTCAAGAATTGACAAAGTTATGGCTGTTTTAATGTCAGATTCCCACCTGCTGTCATATACAGCCTTACCATGGGATAATGTCCCATAATAATGAACATGAGGTGTCAAACAGATGAAGGATCTTGTTTTTACTTCAATACCTCATATGTCAGCCAATACTGGGGTCCCATACAATTTCTGTACAGCATTTTACATGTCATACACGTCAGAATCAGGCTATGAGGTCCCCAGATGGAAGTTTTCACCCTATATTGGTGAGAACTGCCCAGATGTGGTTTTAAAGCCACATGTGAGCCCAATACAGGCTATACAGGTCTTTGCAAACCACAAGCCTGTCCCAGAGAGTGAAAAAATCTTCACTTCCTCTACGTGGAAAGGTCTAGCACCCTTTCCACCCCATTTCAGGATAAAAAGGAGGCTTTTCACAGCCAGAATTGCTTTCCTCATCCTGCTCTTAAATTCTTATGTAGTAAAACTGTCGAAAACAGTTATACTCTTGGAAATTAACCAGGTATAATTATAATTTCAATTAATCTACACTTTATAATTGTAACCCAACAGGTAAAGCTGCACCCAGGGCTTTCAATAGCGCTCACCACCACTATTCCACAATAGTAAAGCCCTCTTATTTTTATTATAAACCCTTATCATCACCAAATACTTTTATTTTAAACCTTTATCACTGTGTCAAAGTCATAGTTAAAGCTTTAAACAGTCTAATTACTGCTTTATCATAGACTCAGCCTGACATTTTTAAATTTGTGAAAACACATTTTTACTTGAAAAAATTAAGTAAAAATGAATTTTCAACAAAGATACCAAAATCAAAACATTTTTGGAAAAAAGTTGAATAAAAATCATCATGAATGTTTATCCTACAAATAAACATATGAAAATTGTTTTCCCATTGGACTCCTCATAAAAAATAAGGTAGGGTCACCTCTGGGTAAACTTCTGTAGCTCAACTCTAAATAAGCTTGAATTAAGTTTTTAGTATTTTATGTACAAAATTTAAGAATCCTCAAAATCTTAATTCAATTCACATCACAGGTGGTGTTAACCATCAACTTTTGTGTTAAAATTGAGGTGTTGTGAGTAGTTTAGAAATTATGACGAATTGGAGAATTTGCGATTGAAATGTCAAAATGTGTGCACGTGTTATATAAGTGAAATTTAATTTACAGATGAGGTATCAATTCTTACAGTAGGTGTATTGTAACACTCAATTGAATTACATATGTAAATTACAAGTATAATACATGATGAGGAATTAAATGAAAAATAATTTGGGGGGGAAAGGAACTCTAGCTCTAAGGGGGAGCCAGACCCCCAAAGTCCTTTCTGACAGGCGTGAGATGTCAAAATACATGCAAACTTTCATCACTTTTGGCCTTTAAATGAGTCACAGGGTCTGTGTCTCAATTGATGATGAGGTTTTGATACCAACCAGGGCAGTTTTAACTGTTGCAAAGAGGGTAAAGCTACCCTTAAGTTAAAACAATTTTAGTCAAGACATCCTTAACTGGTTTATATGTCTCTTACAGACATTCTGACATGTTGTGAAGGCTCTATACCAGGTATTACTATAGTGATGGCTGATTTAAGAGTCTAAAATGGCTAAAAATAGCCAAAAATGGCTGAAACCAGCCTTTTTTTGGTCTGAACCAAGGTCCAATGATTCCATAATTGGATTTTCTGTTGTGAAAGTGTTTACCACAACTGAAAAAAGTAAACTTTCCTTTTGGAGTATGAAAATTGATGGCTATAAAAGAATGTCTTCTTTGCCCCACTTTTCTCTTCATATTAGAATCTTTCCCTTTTATGATTAGTTTAAACACTGTTAAACCAATAAATAAAAGATTCCAAACACCTTTTTTAATCATTTTAAACCTTTTGACCAGGCTAAACAAATCATTATAATCACTGTTTGTAACTGTTCTAATTATTTTTACCCCTGAACCACTCCATATGTGAATGAAAGCATCTTTCAACACTGTGAGCTTTGTCACTTTGTTTCCAAATTCACTCTGGTCACTTTTGGGTGGGCTTTTGTCAGGGTGAGTCTGTATAGTAGCTATAAAGTGTAAATACAAGCTAGTATTATGACTGTGACACGTCAAAAAACAAATAATTTTAATTCTTCAGGTCCTACTGCTACGTGGTAACAGTGGTGATGAGTCTATTGAGGACCTGGGTTGCAATACTCTAATATCTTTGACTGTAAAGAAGTACTACAATAATTATGCTTTAATTATATCTTATAATAGTTCTAAGGACACTACTGATGGATAACAGTTTTGTCACGTAAGAATATGGGTAAATAAGATAAGAATGATGGGTTTTCAAGGAAAAAACCCTTCTTTTTATATCTTTCAAGACTGTCAAGAGTTATTAACTCTTCACACGTCAGAGGAGTGAAAATCTTCACTCCAGTGGTCAATCTGTGGTTCTGGATCCTCAATTCTGACGTCAATATAGACAGAATTGTGGTTTTAGCACCACAAATGATCATTCTGGATCAATACAGGGTGAAAAAACCTTTCACCTGCCACGTCAGAACTTGGATGACGCTGTTCTGGTGTCTGTATGATCAATATTAGTCATTCTGGGCGGGTTTAAGCTTTAAACAACCATTATTTTAAGTATCAAGACTGTACTGGTTGGTACAGGTTTGGTACAGGCCAGTATTGGTCAAAATACTTCCAACCAAGATATCTTAGTCAGTTTTTGAGATATCAAGAAACCAAGAGCACAGAATTGAAGGGCTAGATGAGCTCTTCAATTTGGTATGCTTCATGTTTACCCTTCTTTTAAATAGCAAAAGCTATAAGGGTTTTAAGTTTTTGGATGTAATTTTGTACATCAGTATGAGGCTTCAAAACCTTCCATGCCAGATATCTTCTCCAATTTGGAAGATATCTGTATTCTAATGATACAGTTCTGTAGGGCTTGATTAGCTATACAGTTTGGTATATTACACTGTACAGTTGTATGAGTGTATGCCAAAGATACAGGGGTCTGTCTACTTTCTTGTTTTCAGAATATCTGTATTTTGGTTGTTAAACCTTTGAACCAAGATCCCTCAGTCAATTTAAGAGATACAGAGGTCTAAGGTGTCTCAAATTAAAGCTCTTGTTGAGATCTTTAATTTGGTTATACTTTTGTACAGTTTTGTACAAGCCCTCTTTGACTTTCAGGGGGACTTGGTTTTGAAAATTAAGGTTATATGGTATCTCCAGTTGTAGTGGTGTTACAACAACATGGATGATATCATTGTTTAGCTCTCTATGTGAGCTTTAAGAAAAATACCATTTTGGTATAGAGTAACTTAAATATGCATAAGTTAGATGAGAGGTGAAAATAAGGGTTTTGAATTGTTTATTCTCCTCTAGGTTTCCTTATTCTGTTTGGATAAGGTTGGTGTTTAATTTAAGAGGATTGTTTTCCTCTTATTTATTACCTGTATTGGCTATGTTTGTTCAATACTTGTCATACCATTATTTATGGTATGTTGGATGTCATGCTAGTGCTCTGTTTTGAGTCACAGGCTGACATACCCTCCCTCAAAAGAAGGCTCATCATTGATGAGACTCTTCAGCCCTTCTGGAGGCTCTGAATCTTCTGAGGTGCATTTGTCCATCTGGGATCTCTTTCTCAGTTAACCATTTATCTTTATCTGCTGGTTGATTCTTAAATCTAACCAGATATTGCCTGTTGTCTTTCCCATTAATTCTTATTTTCCTGGCTTTAATGATTTTTCTCACTGGTCCAGGTGAGTCATCTTCCTCTACCAATCTTTCATGGGTGACTGTCTTTTTTCTGTCAGGGAATTTCTCCTCATCTGTTTGGTGATAAGGTTTGACCAGGCTCACAGGGAAAACTGGGTGTTTCCTAGAAAACTCCTTGGTCAGGTTGACTTCTACTGCATTCTTTCCTATTAATTTAATAATGGTGAATGGCCCTATGAATGAGTCTCTCATCTTCTTGGGTCCTCTTAGAGTTTTAAAGTTAAGAGTTGAGATTAGAACTTGGTCTCCTTCTTTGAAATCAGGTTCTTGGTGACTTTTATCATATCTCTGTTTGTTGTATAATTTGGCTTCAGCCACAAATTGTTCTGCTTTTTCACAGGCAGTTTTCCACATTGTGTGGAAGTCTTTAGCTGTGGGGTGTACTGAGAGGAGGTTCTTCTTCAAGTGGTCTACTGGAAGTAGTGGGTTCCATCCTTTCTCTAATGTGGCAGGGGTTTTTCCTGTCACTGAGTGTATACTTGTGTTGTATGCCAATTGTACAGCTGGTAGGAGGGTTACCCAGTCATGGGTATATCCCTCATTGTCTTTATATTCCATGCCATATGCACAAAACCTCCTAATGATATCTTCTAATGTTTGGATCATTCTTTCTGCTAGACCATCTGTTTGTGGATGGTAAGCTGTGGAGAATGCTAGTTTGGTTCCCAGCATCTCATATAGATTAGTCCAAAATTCTTATGTGAATTTAGGGTCTCTGTCACTGATTATAATTCTTGGAACTCCACAGTTTTCTATCACATTGTTCCAGAACAATATGGCTGTGTCCATTGCTGTGTCCTCTTTGTGACAGGGGAGACATCTGACACTCTTGCTGTACCTGTCTACTACTACTAGGCATGCATTAAAGATGTCTTTCCCTCCAGGGACCAGGCCTGTCACCCAATCCATGTTTATTATTTCCCAGGGGTGTTTGGGCTCCTCTATACTCTGGAGTAATCCATATCTTTTGCCATGACCTTTGTTGGCTTTTTGGCATCTGGTACAAGTGTTGATGTATTCACTCAAGTCTTGTTCCCACTTTGGCCACCAAGCTGTGCTAAAGACTCTTTCTTTAGTTCTTTCTTCACTCATATGTCCCATGTATGGGCAGTCATGGCATTCCTGTAGTATCAGGGAAATATGTTCTCTATTTATTATTACCAGGGCACTTGTGTGTTTTTCCCTATGGTATAGTAGATCATCTATCAGAAAAAATCTATTCTCTTTGAAGTTTTTGAGCCATGGCTCTTCCAATTGGCTTTCTAGTTCAGGACTCCTGTACTTTTGTTTTAATAGTTGTATCAATATACTACACTGTTTGTGTTTATTGTATGATGATTGTACTATGCTAAAGAACTCTGTATTCAGATTAGAGGAGCTGATTCCCAGTATGGGTATCTCTTTGCTCTCCCCAAAGCTCTGTGCTGGGTTTGATGGGTCATTCCCTAATGCCCAGTTTGATAGTTTGAAGTTCTTTCTCTTATCTATCTCCATGCATTGTATGGGTATTTTGGCCCCATTTTCTGGGTCATATGCTGGATTCTCTTGGTCATTTTTCAGTGGCCACCTGCTGAGACCATCTGCATTAGTATGACTTTTCCCTTCTTTATAGATGATAGTCATATTCCCTCTGTATTCTTGTATGGCTATTTGCCACCTAAGCATGTGCCTGTTTGTTGTCTTCATGTTCAACAGTGATTTGAGGGCTGTGCAATCAGTAAAAACTTCAAATACTGCTCCTTCTAAGTAGTAATGGAGTTTTTCTAATGCCCATACCAAGCAGAGACATTCTGTCTGAGTAGCTCCATATCTGGCTTCTGAGTCTTTCAGTTGTCTTGATATATAGCAAATTACTCCTTCTTTGGGTATTCCATTCACTAGTTGCCTCTGGTGTAGTGCTGCTCCTAGTCCTTGGCTACATGCTGCATCTATATATAGTTTGAATGGTAGTTCAAAATCAGGCATCATCAGGACAGGGGCATTGGTCAGTTCATATTTGATCTTCTCAAATGCATCTCTTCTTTCTTTGGTGATTTCAAAGACTACATCTTTTGAGCACAGTTTGTATAGGCTACTAGTGATGTGTGCAAAGTTTTTTATGTGGCTTCTGTAGTAACTAGCAAAGCCCAAAAAAGATTGCATTTCCTTAATGTTCTTTGGTACTGGTTTCTTCAGTACTGCAGCAACTTTATTTTGGTCTATAGCTAGACTCAAACCTGAAACTTTGTGTCCTAGGGCTAGCAGTTCTTGCTGTCCAAAGTTACATTTTTTAAGAGATATCTTCATGTTGATTGGTGTACATTTTCCCAATATTTTATCAATTTTCCTCACATGGTCTTCCCATGTTTCTGAGTATATTATGATATCATCAATGTACACTACCATCCACCCTTCCATTATTTCATCTTGAAATATGGTATCCATCATCCTCTGAAAATGGGCTGGTGCATTCTTAATGCCAAATGGCATTCTAGTATATTCATATATGCCCATATGGCATATAATTCTTAGCAATTTGATGGAATCTGGTTTCACCCCATTCCGGTGGAAACCTTTCATGCAATCCATTTTTGTAATAAACTTGGCTTTTGCTAGCTTATCTAGTGCATGTGGTATCCTTGGGATGGGGTACCTATCTGCTTTGGTGTAATTATTCAAAGCCCTGAAGTCACCACATAGTCTGGATTTACCATCATGCCATGTTATAAGGACTGGTGTAGTGACTTCCACTATCTCATTATGTCCTATTTTCCTTATTACCCCCATTTCTAGGAGCTCATTGATATGTTTCTCAATTTCTTTCCTAGTTTCCATGCTGGCTGGGAATGGTGGTCTCCTAAGAATAGGTGGATATGGTCTTTCTACATCCAGATGTAATTCTATATCATGTACCTTGATTTTTCCTAGTGGTTCATCTCCTATTGCAAAAGCTCCTCTATGCTTCCTCAATACTTTCAGTAAGTTGAGTTTCATTTTACTGGTGAGTTGAGTGCTATATTGGGCTTCTTTGAATTCTTCCACTAGTTCTTTCAGGGTATTATCATTTTTTATATGATTTATATCAAAGGAAAATTTTTTGTCTTTGTTTGTACCTATGGTAAGATATCTATTTTTACTATTGCAAATGTCCATACCATACATTCTTTGGTACTCTGTACCTAGTAAGAATCCTTGTACATGTGCATTCTCTAGAACTACAAATTCAGGTTCTAGTCTGATATTTCCTTTTTGGTGTGGGATAATTATCTCTTTGATTATTGTCCCCAGTGAGTGCATTTTTCCTGATGCACTTTTAAAGTTTCTAGCTTTTGTTGAGATTATATCCTCTTCCCATTTGCGGAAGTGTTGTTTTAGGTATTCTTTTGCTACTATGGAGCAACTTGCTCCTGTGTCAATGATCATTGGGTGTTTACAGTTCTCAATGTAAACTGTCAGTTTTGTAGGTGTTCCATGAATGAATCCCATCCCTCTATTTGGGGTTACCAGGAATGTTTGTGCATTCTGTGTGTGCTTACAGAGCTCTTTGTCTGTTGTCATTTGTGGTATTCCTGAATCTAATTCAATGTCTTGTATGTCAAGTGAACTTTCTTCATTGCATTCCACTATGTATTCTTCTATGGTATCAGGTTCACTTTGTGATTCTGCTCTCATACCATTTCCCATACTGTCAGAATCAGATTTGTCACCTGTTTGTTCTTCCTCTGATTCTTCATCAATTGCATATATTTTCTTTTTTGGTTTTGTGCAATTGTTGGCATAGTGGTCTGGTGATCCACAGTTATGGCACACATGTTTCTTTTTTGGGGTTTCTTTCCCTTTCTCTTTGTTTGTCTCTTTAACTTCAGACCTCTTGTCTTTGAAGTTTGGTTTATAGGATGTGTACCTTCCTATGGAGGTTTTTTTCCTCACATCTTGTATGACATTTGCTATGTCATCAATGCTGCTGATGTTGTTGCATCTGCATTTGACTGCATGTTCTAGATCTCCTGGTAATTTTGTCAGGAGTTTATGGTTTCTCATTTCTATTGTCATATTGGGATCAATAGCTTTTAGCCTTTTTGTTTGTTTGAGACACCATTCATATGGGTCTTTTTCTGTGGAGTATCTATCACTCTCAAAGGACATGGTCTTTTGCCAGATCCAACTACCATTGCTATACTTTTGTATAATCTGGTTCCTCCACCATGGCCAGCTTTTCCTGCCATGTATTTCTTTCATCTCAGTGTACCATATGTTTGCATGGCCTCTGAATGCTGTGTTGAGTCTTATTTTTATCCAGTAGTCTGGTATTTTTGGGACATTAACAAAGAGTCAATCAATATAGTCAATGAGTTCCATATGGTCATATTCTCCAATTCCTGAGAACTTTGGCCAGTTGGCTACTTCTGGTAACTGTTTTAGTGCCTGTTTCTCTGAATAGCTGAGATTTTCCCCATCTTGGTACATTGACTCTGATCTTAACTTTGGAATCTGATATTCAGGTTCCTGGTCATAGACTTTATCCTCTTCTTTCAATTTTGTAGAGGTAGTGGGTTGACCGTGTGTTCAAGGGTATTGATTGTCTTCTCTGTCATAGAGGTAATCAATTTCTTTATCAAAGCTATCCTGTTGCTGCTGGATGCTCCTCAGATCTCTCCTCACAGTTTGTTGTTCTTCTAGAATTGAATTCAACTGTCTGTTAGTTTTTTAAAATTCTGTCCAAATTTTGGCCAGATTTGTATTCAAGTCTTTTATGACTGTTGCTTGGAAAGCATTCTCTTCTTTCAATGTTTCCACTTCTGTCCTCATTTTTCCTGAGGTTTCATGTGTCCAATCCATGAATTGGGCCAATTTGGTCCATGTGAATTTGTTTTCAAACTCATGAGTATGGATTGTAGTCTCAGTTATTAATTCTGGATCAATTGAGTCAGAACTATCAACACTATTTGTAGGTACAACTATTTTTTGCTTTTGTGTACTTCTTGGACTAAGTCCATCAGCTTTTTCATCAATGGGTCTGCTTCCTTCTTCCTCTGGTTGAAAGAAGTCTTTTTTCTCCTGTTGGAAACTACCTGGAATGGTTGGGGAGCCTTGGATGAATTTTCCTTTGGCTTGTAAGGCCTGGAACTGCTGGATTGTTGTGGGGAAGATGGGGCTTCTCCTTCCATTTCTGGGGGTACCTGAATCTGACTGGGCTCTTCCTTGTGCCAAGATCTCTCTATGGCTTGTATGGCTGCCTGGTTCTCTTTGATTCTGATTGCTCTTTCTTCTAAGAGTTTGAAATTCTTGTTGGGATTCCAACCTTGCATTTCTGTCATAAGCTCCATCCAAGCCATTTGCTTGAGACAGATCTTCTGAGTTGTTATCCCCACTTCTGCCCATGATGCTGCCATAGTGAACATTTTGTTGTCCATGCTCCATGTGAAGAGGTCTTTAAGCAGTTTGTGTATTTGAAGGACCTGTTCTGCATCTGTCCAATCTCCTGGTTGGACTTCTGGGTTGAATTTGATTTGGAACAAGACCTTGGGTAGGAGTTCCCTGATGGTAAGCCCTTTGCTGGTCATTTGGTCCAGTGATTGGCTGTATTCTTCATCTGTGTCTTCTTGGCCAGTGTTCTGGTTGATTTCTTGGGAATCCAAGATCTCTAAGAAGTGGAGGTGTCATGTTAACAATGTTAAAAAATGACAGACAATGAAAAAATGTTGTATGTTTCAAGGTTTATTTACCTTTATCAGGCCCTTGTACAAATTTATGATCTATACTCTTTGGCAATTTGCCTTTAGAGTTTACAACTGGGTTGATAACAGTGACTTTCTGTTTTTCAATTTGTTTTGGTGATCCAACTGGTTTTGTTGGAGCTTTTCTGGGTTTTTTGGCCCTTGGCACGGCTATTGGTGTCCAATCTTTTGAGTTGATTGTCACTTCACTGTGTCTTTTCTGCTTGCCCTTGGTTTTTGGCAGCACCTCTCTGTCTTCTGAGGCTGTCACAGATGGATTTCATTGTGACTGGGTTTCTAATGGAATATAGTCTTTTTCCACTATTCAGAAAAGATATTTCAGATTGTATATCAGTATTTTATGATAAAACAAAATGATTATATTCAATTCTACTGTTATTTTTCGAAATTTTTGAGGTTTTTTATGTTTTTTTATTATTTTTATATGTTTTTTATTGAAAAATAACAGTTTTTTGAGTTTTTCACTTATGTCTTATAAGTGAAAACTGTAATATCCAAGTGTTTTGTGAATGATTCACTTGGATATTAATGTGTTTTTATATAAACACGTCAGATTTATTAAATTATAATAAATTTGATTTGTTATTATAAATATTATAAATAATATTTATTTTAACACTTGTTATTGATTTAAGTTATCAATTAATTACAAGTTTTCACGTCAATTTGAGTGATTTCTTGTTTTAAAAGAAATATTTAATTAAAATATTCCTTATAAATAATAAAAAATTATTTTATTATTTAATATTTATTAATTATTAATTAATAAATGTTTCTATATTAATTTTCACGTACTTTGGTGAAAAATAAGAGTAAAATAAATAATATACTGTTTGTATATTATTATTTATATTGAAATTTAAATAATACTGTTGTATTATTATCAAATTTCGTGGAAAATATTGCAATATAATAAAAAAAAAGAGGATATGTATGTACTCTTACTCTCAACAAAAAATATTTTGTAATATATATTTTTTGGAGGAAAAAATTTTTATATATAATATATGATGCTAAAAAATAATGATAATAATATAAAAGAAAATAAATTCAAAATTTTACTTACTGTTAGTGAAATACCTTTTAAATAACTGAATTTTACGCCTAATTCAGTTCAAACACGTCCAATAAGGTTGAAAAAACCACGGCCAGGCCCCCGAAATGTCAGGGTGAGTCTATATAGTAGCTATAAAGTGTAAATACAAGCTAGTATTATGACTGTGACACGTCAAAAAACAAATAATTTTAATTCTTCAAGTCCTACTGCTATGTGGTAACAGTGGTGATGAGTCTATTGAGGACCTGGGTTGCAATACTCTAATATCTTTGACTGTAAAGAAGTACTACAATAATTATGCTTTAATTATATCTTTTAATAATTCTAAGGACACTACTGATGGATAACAGTTTTGTCACGTAAGAATATGGGTAAATAAGATAAGAATGATGGGTTTGCAAGGAAAAAACCCTTCTTTTTATATCTTTCAAAACTGTCAAGAGTTATTAACTCTTCACACGTCAGAGGAGTGAAAATCTTTACTCCAGTGGTCAATCTGTGGTTCTGGATCCTCAATTCTGACGTCAATATAGACATAATTGTGGTTTTAGCACCACAAATGATCATTCTGGATCAATACAGGGTGAAAAAACTTTTCACCTGCCACGTCAGCACTTGGATGACGTTGTTCTGGTGTCTGTATGATCAATATTAGTCATTCTGGGCGGGTTTAAGCTTTAAAAAACCATTATTTTAAGTATCAAGACTGTACTGGTTGGTACAGGTTTGGTACAGGCCAGTATTGGTCAAAATACTTCCAACCAAGATATCTTAGTCAGTTTTTGAGATATCAAGAAACCAAGAGCACAGAATTGAAGAGCTAGATGAGCTCTTCAATTTGGTATGCTTCATGTTTACCCTTCTTTCAAATAGCAAAAGCTATAAGGGTTTTAAGTTTTTGGATGTAATTTTGTACATCAGTATGAGGCTTCCAAAACTTCCATGCCAGATATCTTCTCCAATTTGGAAGATATCTGTATTCTGATGATACAGTTTTGTAGGGATTGATTAGCTCTACAGTTTGGTATATTACACTGCACAGTTGTATGAGTGTATGCCAAAGATACAGGGGTCTGTCTACTTTCTTGTTTTCAGAATATCTGTATTTTGGTTGTTAAACTTTTGAACCAAGATCCCTCAGTCAATTTAAGAGATACAGAGGTCTAAGGTGTCTCAAATTAAAGCTCTTGTTTAGATCTTTAATTTGGTTATACGTTTGTACAGTTTTGTACAAGCCCTCTTTGACTTTCAGGGGGACTTGGTTTTGAAAATAAAGGTTATATGGTATCTCCAGTTGTAGTGGTGTTACAGCAACATGGATGATATCATTGTTTAGCTCTCTATGTGAGCTTTAAGAAAAATACAATTTTGGTATAGAATAACTTAAATATGCATAAGTTAGATGAGAGGTGAAAATAAGGGTTTTGACTTGTTTATTCTCCTCTAGGTTTCCTTATTCTGTTTGGATAAGGTTGGTGTTTAATTTAAGAGGATTGTTTTCCTCTTATTTATTACCTGTATTGGCTATGTTTGTTCAATACTTGTCATACCATTATTTATGGTATGTTGGATGTCATGCTAGTGCTCTGTTTTGAGTCACAGGCTGACAGTTTTCTCTTTAATAATATTTTTAAAGACTTTGTTCTTGGATTAATTTCTTGCAGTTCTTTTCTCAATTAATTCCAATTGAAATTGCTTTCAAAGGAGTTTCCTTTGTAGCCTTAAATATCTCTTGTAGAGTATTTTTGGATAACTTTTTATTTTTGGTAAAATAATAAATATTTGCAATATCATTTTTTTATACTTATAAAGTTAAAAAAATAAATTTGGTGTGTTTTCTCTTAAAAATACTCTTTCATACTATTTTTAATCAAAGTTTTCCTTATACAAATTTTGAGCACAGGAAAGGTACTTGATTTTCAATCAAAGTCTCTTCTCCACACCTTAAATTCTTCTTTACCTTTGGAGAGGTTTCTTAGAAGTAAAAGTAAAAAAATACCAAATCTTCAAGTAGATCTGCTACCAGAAAATTGAAAGAATAATATGAAAGATATCACTGAGAGCTGCATGAATCCTCAAAATTTAATATTATTTCAATTAAAGATAAAACAGCTAGATGAAAGGTGAAATAACAGTTTTTGATTAGTGGACTCTTAAGCATAACCTTAAAGGTTTAGGGCTTTGTAAATTTTTATCCAATTTGGATAAGAATTATATATTGTTATATTTGAGACTTTAATATCCATAAATTCTCCAGGAAGAGCCAAATTTCTTCAAGATCAAGCTCAAGGTTTGAAAAAAGGATTAACGGCTTATTTATCTCATTCTAGTCCTCTATCTGGACTCACAGGTTGACAATTTCATTTCTCAAAACTTCCAAGGGTTGTTTTTCCCAAGCTGACCAAGAATAAATTAAGATTTTAAAATTGCATAACCATCAATTCTGAAGCCATTTTTAATTGCCTTAATTTCTCCTTCTGGCTTTCATATCAACATAAAACATGCTATTTGGTCTTTTTATACTCGTGATAAGGCTTATACTTGAGTGGAGAGAGCACATTTATGATAGCTAACACTTGGGGTCTCTGAGGCTTAAAATACTCTACCATTTTTTTCCAATTCCAAATATCAATTTCTCTTTAATCACATGGAAAATAAAGCTATCCCAGCTGGCAGGGGTAGCAGGTCTAACCCAGCTTCCAACTTGCTATCAATATTTGGTCATCTTCGAAGGTGGATTTTTAATATTCAAAAATAATTCACAAAGTTAATTCAATTATTTGTATGCTGGAAATCCAAAACATTCCTTTATTCCAAAAAATTCTTTTAAAGCAAAATAAAAAACTTTGGAATAAATATGAAGCCATTAGTCATGAAAATTTTCTTACAATTCTCAAAATCAAAATACCCACTTTCCTTATCTGCTATCCTATCCTTCCTTTGATGTATTTTATTTCTCTGATGGTCCATTTTTCAGACCTCAATATTTCTAATTTTTACAATCTTTTTATCAAAATATATATCGTTGAAATATTCACTATCATTATTTTTTCTAACTCACTCAAAAAAACAGAAAAAATTTTATGTTTCATTATTATGTTCTCCTGAAAGCTGAATTCATCTTTATTTCTTGAAATAAAAAACAAATTAAGATATATCATGTCATTCTTTATCCTTTTGGAATCACTTTCAGAAATTTCTTGTGAACATCATATTAAAAAGAAATTTCCCCCAAAACAATTCACCAATTATTCTTCTCTCCCTTTTCCTGGAAATCAAATATAGTTTTTTTCAAACTTGCAGCCAAATATAATTCCACTTTTCCCAAAATTTAACATTCAATAACTCTCATAACTTCTTCCCATGATAGAAATGACCTGAGACCTCTTATGAATGCAAATTTATTTATTTCCACATTACATAAAATTCAATTTATCCAAAAATTTGCAAATAAACATGATAGTAATTTATTATTAAATATTATGTAATTCATACAAAGGGTATCATTCAAGGAAGAATTCATCATATCCTACTGTTTTGGTTCAATAAGATCTGACTCAGGCTCTCAACGTGTTGTTATTTTACAGAGAAAAGTTAGCAATCCTATAAAGACTTTTTCAAAGAAAAATGTTAGATAATTACTAACTCTCTACCAAAATTCCAATTCAAAAATTTCATTTTACATGTAAATACTGCAATTCTTCATGTTAAAAACAATTTTCATTGGATTCAAGTAATGTCATCTGCTCCCATAGTATGAAGATCAGGAACCAATATCCAAGGTTTTGGAAAGCCTTAAATCTCAAATGAGTGAAGTAAATATTTTAATAAAAACTATTCCTCATGATATGAGTCTTAAATATTCACACACTTATTTTCTCTAATAAAATGATTTGTTTCAAAATAATCCTTGGAATTGAGCTTGGAATCTATTTTAGATTTCCATTTCTGTGTTAATAATGAATTGGTTACTATGGTTATGACTCATGATTCACAATTAAATTCTTCAATATTTGAAGAAAATTCAACCAGGTACAAAATTTCTTTGAAAAATTTATTTATTTGTATATGAAAATTTTCTTCCAGATTGGTTGGAATGAAAATTGATGCTCCTGATAAAATAAATTTACCATCATGAAAATGTAATTAATTTCATAAATTTTTAGCACCAGATTTAGAGCTTCATAATAATAATCAAACAGAAATATCACTTTGAGGTATGTGAATAATATTCTCACTTTTGAGGGTCCCCCTCAAGTTCATAGCTTTTTATAGAAGATTAATTTATGATTTTCATTTTACAAAACCTGAAGGGACTATATTCAGATGAATATACTAAAATTAAATTTGTGGTTCAACTGATATTTCCCATAATATCATCACATTCCAAAACTTCAAAGAGCTGTTATGTGACATTTATTACTGAAACCTGAAATCTCCAAAATATTATGCTTACAATAATCCACCTCCAAGATACTTTGAAGGATTTAATCCCTTCAAGTGTGGCTTATAAGAAGACAGCTTTGAAAATATTTTATCTTTCAGTTGAAAAGGAGAGAATATATGTAAGATTATAAATTCAAATATTCATATATTCTTAAAGAATTTTCGGTCTCTAGAAAAGATAGTACTGAAGCTCTGAATCACCTGAAAAGGTAACTGGAGGAGAATCTCCCAATGTTATAGTCCTGTTGAATTTTTCAAAGTCTTTCTCTAAGCTAGTAATTTTATTTAATATTTTAAAACTTCATCTGTATATACATTTATGTATATTTCTCAATTATAAATTTGTGCTAGATTTTGATTTTAAATTTTGTCATCAACTATAGTTTCATCCCATTTTTATGCAAGATTTAAACATGTAAAAAACCCATATTATTTTACTCCATCATTCCAAAACTATTTCCATTAATTTTTCCAAAAAGGGAATAGTTGAAGCTGAAAAGTTTTATTTTCACCATTTACAACGCTTTGATACAAACTTGTGTTTCAATACAGAAAACTTCTAACTTTTTGTTCAGAGGAAGCTTTCGTTTTGAATATTTTGTTACTGAATTGAAAAAAAGGCAAAAGAATTCCAAAATAATAGTCTATGGCATTTTTTTCACTTCTTCATTGAGACAAACAATCATCAAACAAATTTAATTCAATTTCCAAACCCATTTTTTGGTCTTTCATGCCATTTAAAATAGTTATCAAAATATGATGATTCTTCTATCTAGAGTAAGAGATTAAAATAAAATTCATTGAAGGCAACTTTGAAGGGGAAGAATTGAAAAATTTGAGAATTTCATATTGTATAAAATCTCTCAATGAAACAGTTTATAATCTGATAAAGAGGTTTTATATCAATAAAGACGTGTAGCAAAAATTCTTCAGCTATCTGAGTCAAGTCAGATCAGGGTCTCCTTTTCAATTTTCTTGGAAATTGTGTAATAAACTGGTGAGAAGTCACAGTTTCGGTTAATTATTGAAAAGAACATATCAGCAGAAGCTATAATATTATAAATTGGTTCTTACAGACCTTTTGGTGGTGGTTTTTGGTGTCTTTGAATATTGGGGTCAAAATTATTCCTAACTTCATTCAAATCTTGCTAAAGCCTTTTTACAAACTACACTCACTGCCCAGGTTTTGGTCAAGTTGGAGAAAAGTTGGATAAGGGCTTATTTATCAATTTATTATTGCTATAAATTTTAAAATTGCAAAAATACTCAGTGTATGTTTGAGGTTATTAATTGGAAGCCTTGAGGTATATTTTACATACCCAAATAGGCCACAATTATCTTAAAAATGAATTTTGAATTATGCATAACACATAAGCCATGCATATATCCAAAATTCATCATTTTTGATTTCAGAAAAGATGAATAACTTTTTATTGAGTAGGTAAATCCATGAATTTAGGCCAGATTTGGATTCTACGCAAAAATTCAACTAGGGTAGCTTCATAGAGTGAATAAGCTCAAATAAACTCTTTGAGGTGGAAATATGGAAAATACTTCAATACCACATCATCAATACCACATAAAAGATCAATGAAAATTTTTGTTTTTCTTAAATTCACACCAAAATAATGGGAATGTGAGAAACCCCATGTTACATATACACTAAGAATAGTGTTATGTATGTCTTGAGCACTTGTTATCCGGGTGTTCTTACATGGACTTTTGGTACACCCATAGTGGATATCTCACTTTAAGCTTAAATTTCTATTTTGACGTGGAAAATAAGCAAAGGGGACAAAAGACATCAAAAAGAGCCAGGGTACCCAACTTCTGAGGCCTCAGACGTGTGGAAAGCTACAAAGCTTGGATCCATGGCTGATCTCGGCCCAATTAGTAGACTAAAACACTTTGGGAACTTGGTTACCATGTTACAACTACAGTAAATCTTAAGAAAATAGCAAATAACCTGCTATTTTGACATGCCAAGGTGGTAAAGAGCTACTCAAACCTCTGTAACCATGTCAATTCTTAATGGATTTCCATGGATAAACCCCAAAAAAGTAATCAAAACCCTTTTTTGGACTCGTATCCATTGATTTACCTCATAGCAACTAGTAAAACACTGATATTTGCGATTCTACGTAGAAATGAGGTAAAATCCTCAAAAATTCATAAAAAAATACGATTTTTAATGCACCTATCTGAAACGTCCAGTACAAATGGAGAAATGTATTATCTATAGTACAACCAAAAATAATTATGGTTTTACTAGTAAAATTAAAAGGTTTACATACAGTCCATTTTTGATTATTCTACATGAAGCACTGAATCTTCAAAAATTCACAGTAATTAAAACCTGAAATGAAATTGCCAATAACATTGATAACTTTGAGAAATCAATGATTATTTCAGAATAAAATAAGATTTACATATGTTACTCCTTTTATTCTTAACCATATTGGGGTTTGTAGTCACGTAAAAGTATCAATTAAGTAATTATGATAATCTTACGTGACAACGGATGATGCAATCAGTAATCCAAAAGGGTTTATTGTTTTCTCACTCACTGATTTTTCAGTTTGCTCCATGGCATGCCTCTGTGAGCTGGTGTTGACTTAAAAGAGGCCTCCCCTTTCTGTTTTTTCCAGACATTCATCTTATTATACATTTAAATCATTGTTACCAACAAGTAAGTATTAATTAAGGCTATTCTCAAGTGTTTTAATTCTTTCAGAATCAATCAGAAAGACGTGCAATCATAGATTCCAAATATATATTGTTGTAATACTGTTATAAATACATTTTGATCCCTTAAATCCACAATTCTACGTCAAAACTCTTTATCTTATCTTTCAATAAGCTCTTTGGAATATTAGTGAGTGATTTAGCTTTAATTCTCAAAGTTTTTCTCTAAAAAATTAGTTATCTTCAAGAATTATATCTATAATTATTCTTGCAAAAGATAATTATATATTAAAATAATTTTATTATTTTAATAAAAGAAGTTTTATTATTAAAATCTACTTGTAATTGATTCTTGTAGACAATTAATGCTCACTGTTAAAGTCACTAGTAGTGTTTAACATGTGAAAGAAATAATTCTTTAGGTATTTAATTGTGGTTATAATAATATTTTATTATTATATTTCATAAGAACAGACATAGTACTGTTGATTAATAGTAATATTATCATCAGTTTCATAGTCACATCTTACATTAATTCAAATAGCTTACCCATAACATTTTACTGAAATGCTTTAAATAATAATCCTCTATCAAATTGTCAATCATTTTTAAAATAGTGATATTCTTGGCCTTTCAGCTTTTTTCAATGTCTTTTTATGATGATGAGTTACTACTCTGAGATTTGAATTCAATTTTAGATTCCATATAATTCAATATACAGTAATTAATTCCATCAAAATGAATTGTTTTTGATATAGTTAACAATTGATAAAAAAACCATGCCTCCACATCCTTCTAAGCTATTTTCAACCAGTTTGAAAATTATGTCATTGTACTTCCAATTATTTATTGAATTTGTTCTAATTTTCTGTTGCAATATTTCCACATTTGGTCCACACAATTGCAATCATATGGATGTTTGTGGTTTGGGTGTGCTCATGAATACCCTATTTTCTTATACTTTTCTGGATTTCTTTCATTCTTCATGTTACTTTATTCTCTAATAATTTCTATTTTAGTTTATTCCAACTTTTTTCCTTTTTTCAAAACTTTTTTCTATTCTTATTTTATTGTTTTTTCAATTATGCGTTTTTTGAATTTTTTGATTTTACAATTTACACTTTCTATTTTTTGATTTGTATTTTCTATTTCCATTTCTTTGAATTCCTTTTCTAGTTTTTTTTTAACTTTTTTAATTTTAAAATTGATAAAGATAGTTATTAATTTTTGTTTTCTGTTTTTCCTTTGAAATTTTTTCAATTTTTTTTTTTGCTTTTTTACCTTATTTTATTCTAATTTGATTTTCTTTATTTTCTTTTGTTTGATTTTTTAAAAAAACTAAAAAGAAATAAACAAAAATAAAAAAAACATAAAAAAAGTAAATCAAAATAAAAAAAAATTAAAAAACCAAAAAAAACCAAAAAAAATGAAAAAAGTAAAAAAAATAAAAAAAATAAAAAAAATGAAAAAAAATAAAAAAAATAAAAAAAATAAAAAAGATAAAAAAAATAAAAAAAATAAAAAAAATAAAAAAAATAAAAAAAATAAAAAAAATAAAAAAAATAAAAAAAATAAAAAAAATAAAAAAAATAAAAAAAATAAAAAAAATAAAAAAAATAAAAAAAATAAAAAAAATAAACACAATTTCAAAAAAATAAAATGAAATCAAACAAAATTAGATTAAATTAAATTAAATAAGATAGAAAAAATAATGAAAAGAATAATAAAAAATTACATATGATGTCAGAAGGAAATTAGAGTAAATAAAATTGACATTTGAAAAACAAAATGAGAAGAAAAAATAAAATAAATAAAAGACTAAAAAACTAATTCACACTAGGAGAAATTAAAATAGAAAAAAAAAGTAAAATTAAAGCAAGAAATGAATGGATAAAATGGAATGAAAAAATAACTAAAAATGGATTTTTCCTTAAAATATCAAAGAAAAAGTAGTAAAAAAATTAGCAAAAAATTGAAAACAAAGAATTTCTTTTCTTCTAATTTTTGCAAAATAACTCATTATGAATATGTAGAAAAAACCCAAAAGTTCAAAAGAAACTCAAGTTCTCAAAAAATCAAAAGGGAAAATTGAAACTTGAAAAATATGTTATTTTGTCTTTTAATCAAACTTCCTAATGATATATATTGCATTATTCTCAAAGGAAGTCTTAAAATTGAGAAAATTTTAACAACAAAGAATAATTAAAAAAAAGAAATCAACATTTATGGAAATGAATAGCTGTTGTGAGAGATGAAAGAGGTTGAACCCAAAATGGGAATTTTAAAAACTCAACATTCCATGATTTGCAAACTTGCATATACAAAATCTTGGAGGCATTGGATTGAATTAGAATGATGGTGAGGCATTCAAAACAAGATGAAAGAATTTAGGGAGGAAATAAAGTTAACTTTCATAATTATTATTCTGATTTATCTAAAATCTTATTAAGCTAAACAAACTTCGACATTTAAGCTTTAAAATACATGTAATAATGAAGCTTCCTCAATCCATTGAAAAAGACTTATGAAGCTATAAAATAGCTTTGGATGAATATTTTCAATAATCAAAAAAAGTGTACGGATATTTAACCAAATGTCGACTACTACTTATTTACAGGAAGTAATGCCTATAAATTGAGCAATATTTCATTTCTTTGAATATTTCTTTTGATACATTGAAATTGTTTCATTCAAGAAATGCTAAAAAATGATGTTTTGGAAATGATGGGCCATTTGAAGTCAGTTTATTCTTTCAATTGGAAAGGAAAATGGAATTCATTTGAATATTCTTCACAGTCTTAATCAGAGATGTTTCATTTAAGATCCCCTTAAAATAATAAATAGTGAATATGGTGTGTATGAGGCAACAAACAAAGTTCATGGAAAATAGATAATATTATATTTTAATTGAGTAAAATTCTTTATTTGCAAAGCTGTGTGTGAGCCTTAGAGGTATTTTCATATACCCAAAAGACCACAAAAGATAGATTAAGATACAAATATAAATAAAATAAATTTATTTATACTATAAAAATAAAAATTGAAACATAAATACAAATTTCTATTTAAAAATAAAAATTTAATTATAATTTAAAAACAAAATTACAATAAAATTTAAGATTATGAAATTATATTTTTACTTGTAAAAATCAAGTAAAAATGAATTTTTAATAAAATTGTCAAAAATTAAATAAATTTGGAAAAAAGTTAAATAAAAATTATTATAACTTTTTAGCCAATAAATAAACATATAAAAATTATTTCACCATTTGATTCCTCAAAAAAAATTAGGTGGGGTCAGCTCTGAGTGAAATATTTGTAACTCAACTCTAAATAAGCTTAAATTAAGTTTTTAGTATTTTCAATACAAAAGTTGAAAATCCTCAAAACTCTAATTTAATTCACACCACATGTGGTGTTAACCATCAATTTTTGTGTTAAAATTGAGGTGTTGTGTTTAGTTTAGAAGTTATGAGGAATTGAAGTATTTTCAATTGAATTCAATTGAAATGTCAAAATGTGCATGTGTATTACATAAGTGAACTTTGATTTACATATGAGGTGTCAATTATTACTGTATTTTGCTGTACAATTCAATTGAATTACATATGTAAATTATAAGTATAATACATGATGAGGAATTAAAGGAAAAAAAAATTGGAAAGATTAAAATTGGGGGGGGGGAAAGGAACTCTACCTCTAAGGGGAGCCAGACCCCCAAAGTCCTTGATGACAGGCGTGAGATGTCAAAATTCATTCAAAAGTTCAACACTTTTGGCCTGGAATTTAGTTACAGGGTCTGTGAACTCAATTGATGATGAGGTTTTCATACCAACTGGAGTAGCTTTAGCTGTTGCCAAGAGGGTAAAACTACCCTTAAGATAAACCAAACTTAGCAAAAACAGTTTTAACTGGTTTCTACGCCTCTTACACACATTCTGACGTGTTTTGTAGGCTCTAGACCAGGTATTGCTATAGTAATAGCTGATTTAAAGGTCTAAAATGGCTAAAAAATGGCTTAAACCAGCCCTTTTTGGGTTCAAACCAGGGTTCAATGATGCCATAATTGGTTTTTCTGTTGTCAGACTGTTTTTCACGACTGACAAGAGTAAATTTTACTTTTGGAGTAAGAAAATTGGTGGCTATAAAAGAATGTCTTCTTTGCCCCACTTTTCTCTGCATGTTAGAATCTTTTGCTTTTATTAATTAGTTTAAACACTGTTAAACCAATCAATAAAAGATTCCAACCACAATTTTTAAATAATTTTAATCCTTTTAACCACGTGAATAAATCATTATAATCATTGTTTGTAACTCTTATAATCATTTTTACCCCTGAACCACCCCAAAAGTGAATTAAAGCATCTTTCATCACTGTAAACTTTGTCACTTTGTTTCCAAATTCACTCTGGTCACTTTTGGGCGTGTTTTCTCTTTAATATTCTTTTTAAAGACTCTGTTTTTTAATTAATTGCTTGCAGCTCTTTGCTCAATTAATTCCAATTGAAATTGCTCTTGAAGAAATTTCTTTTGTAGCCTTAAAATATCTCTTGTAGAGTATTTTTTGGATAAATTTTTATAATATTATTGTTTTATACTAATAAAGTTATAAACAATAAAATTGGCGTGTTTTCTCTTAAAAATAATATTTCTTACTATTTTTAATTGATTTTTACCTTATACAAATTTTGAGGACAGGAAAAGTACTTGATTTTTAATCAAAGTTTCATATCCACACCTTACATTTGGGGGCCCAGCCATGATATTTTACCTGTGACATATTGTTTTTACTCTTTTTAAATCTTTTTCTTATATTTAAAAATTCAAAAACATATAAAAAATACTTATAATTCATAAAAACCCATAAAAAATAATTTTTTTCATATTATAAGTGAGGCTTAAATTTTTATTTCTTTTTTGAAATATCCTTTTTTTTACTTAATTAATTGGTTTTTTCATTAATTTCAGTGTCTGACAATGTGGTAAGTTAAGAAAACATTGAAACAGCCTCAACAGTCACCAGCATTATCCCTGCCAGTACTGTTAATTCTGATCATAATAGTACTGTTATTGTGACTCAAAATAATCAACCTGAACCAATATCTTTTGAATTAATTAACTTGGATATAAGTAATACACTTCAGAAAGCTAAAAATTTGGCCAATAGTAAGTTTTTGACGTAAAAATACTATTTTAAGCCTTTTTGAACCATAATTATGCCTTCAACCAGGTCAGGAGCCAGCTACAACCCCTCAAGCAGCTCCCAAAAAGGTGATAGACGTGATTATGGCAGAGGCCAATCAGGTACAGAAGGAAAAGGGTCAGTTGATGACTTCCAAACAACTAAAATGGGTCATTCTGAAGCTGATAATACCATTTTACCTTCAAAAAGAGCTGACACCGCCACAACAAGCCTCTGTGGACATATACAAAGCCAGCCACAGTGCATACAACAATGCACTTCAATTCAAGGAGTACCAGATCCTTGCAGACCTGTGGAAGAATTGCATTAATTCTTACCTAACTGTGAGAAAATTCCTGGGCCATCCCAACACTTGCAAATTGCTCAATGGATGGCATCCATTGATGGAGAAGAAAAACATGATGCTGTTGACACTAGAACAGAGGAAAAAAACCCTCCACCACCCAAACCAGTGCCAAAAACAGCCCCAGCGGCCAGTAGCAGCAATTCCAACGTGAAAAAGCAGCCACAAACTCCAAACAAGGTCAAAGGGAAGGCACCAGCCCCAAAGCCTTACAGCCAAGGATACAGAATTCCAAAGATTCAGCAGGATGCCATGGAAAATGTATTTCAGATGGCCAGAACCATGATGGAATTACAGAAGAAGGAGGAAGCCAGATTAAGATCCCAGAAATGATTTCTGATATATTTGATTCCATCCCAGAGTTATATGATGCTATAAATGACGTGAAAAAACATCTTTCTGATAAAAATGAAACCATTTGTAACAACATTAAAACAAACAACCTGAGTCTTTGCCAAATTAATGAAACACTTATGTGTTTTGAAAAAGTTTTAAGAACAATTAAAATTTCCAATAATGATAATTCTATTGACAATAAAATAAATGAGCAATGTGCCATTATCATGGAATTAACAGATAAATATTCTAAATTCAATATTGATGACATAGTTGAAACAAGAATAAAACAAGCCATAAACACTATCAAAGAAGATAATAAAAAAGCTCTTGATGATATTTCAAAATCATTTGCTGAAGTAAAGACACATACAATTGCCTTGAAAAAGCATTTTGATACCTCAAGAGAGGAAATATCAAAATTAACATTAAAGTTAAATGAAGTTATATCTGATAATACTAAACAAACAGAATTATGGAATGAGCTTACATATAAAGAGGATTATCATAAAAAGAATGTCATAGACTCTATACAAACCTTACAACATGAATTAAGAAATTCACAAAGGTGTAACAACAGTAAAATGAATGATATTGAACAACTGCTAAACACCTTGCCAACAATGTCTACACCTCTGAACCACAATGAGGGAGCAAGAATTCCTAATCCACAAGTATTGGATATTGAAAATTCACAGTTAAAAGATGAATTTTCTACTTCTTTTCATAACTTGGAACCATCAATGGGCCAAGCACTCTTGAAAGAAGTTCCAAAACTTAAAGAATGGCCTCACTTCAGTGGTGAAGAAGAGTATGACCATATGGAATTCATTAGAGGTATTGACATGATCAAAGAGGATTTTGAATTACCATACAGATTGGTAAAAGCAAGATTTAACACCTTGTTTACCAAATCAGCTCACAGATGGTACATCAAAATAAGACAAGCACATGGACACCAGAGTTGGACTTGGTGGAAAACCCAAATCATTAACAAATGGGCAAATGATGCTTGGAGGTTTAAAGCTGAAACAGCCTTTGAATCTGCCAAATTTAAGGCTGATAAAGACAAAGCTTTACCATGGTTTTGCCAAAAAAAAGACAGATTAACAGCATTATATCCAGACATGTCAGAATTTATGATCCATAAAAAAATTCTGAAACAATGTGGAGGTGACTTAGAGCATGCTGTCAAAAGCAGGACTACTGAACAATCTTCAGCAGAGGATATTATCAATATATTAGAAGAAGTAACCACCAGAACCAAAATTGGCTCTAGTAGGGGGAATCTTGAAACAAGGTTTAATACACCTTGGAATGATTCTGTGGATAAAAACCCCAAAGAAAATTTTAATAATGTTAGGTATAAACCTGCAGATACAGTCAAAAAGTGCCATATTTGCCAAAGCACCACCCATTTAGCTAATACATGTCCAATAATGGGGAAAATCAATGAAATTAATATTGAAAAGGAACCTAATGTTGAAAAAGATGACATAATTGAAGACAATTTAGATGATAAGTCATGCATATTTTCTGAATCTTCAAAAGACATAGAAAATATCAATGCCACTTTTGACATCATGGAATCTTATTCCCACTTGCCACAATTGAGCAATGGTCAACTTGATTTATCAAACGCTCAAAATGCACAACTTATGAAAACCAAATCCCAATAGAAGGAATAAGTGTTACAGACTTGAACACCACCTCCTTTTAAAAGGTCAGAAGTACTTACATTCAAGATAAGAATTGTAGCATATTATGCCAATTAGTGAACAAAAACTGTAAAGACAACTCTCTAATACATGCCTTTGATGAAGTATGTAAAGGATCTTATGATGAGGGAAGATTTCACCTACTGAATGGTATAATTTATCACAAGACACAGGCACACATGTGTCATGACAGTTGTGGACAAGTCATTAATCAATCTTGTACTAAAAGAATGCCATGACTGCCCCTTCTCAGGACATTTGTCTGAAGACAGAACAAGAAAAAAAGACATACCTGAAGCTATTAAACCTCTCAGAAGGTTCAGGAACACTAGAATGACAATATTACAAAGGAATATTCTTTTTTTAGGGGGAGGGAATGTGAGCCTTAGAGATATTTTCATATACCCAAAAGAGCACAAAAGATAAATTAAGATACAAATATAAATAAAATAAATTTATTTATATTATAAAAATAAAAATTGAAATATAAATACAAATTTATATTTCAAAATCAAAATTTAATTATAATTTAAAAATAAAATTACAATAAAATTTAAGATTATGAAATTATATTTTTACTTGTAAAAATCAAGTAAAAATGAATTTTTAATAAAATTGTAAAAAATTAAATAAATTTGGAAAGAAGTTAAATAAAAATTATTATAACTTTTTAGCCAATAAATAAACATATAAAAATTATTTCACCATTTGATTCCTCATAAAAAATTAGGTGGGGTCACCTCTGAGTGAAATTTTTGTAACTCAACTCTAAATAAGCTTAAATTAAGTTTTTAGTATTTTCAATACAAAAGTTGAAAATCCTCAAAACTCTAATTTAATTCACACCACATGTGGTGTTAACCATCAATTTTTGTGTTAAAATTGAGGTGTTGTGTTTAGTTTAGAAGTTATGAGGAATTGAAGTATTTTCAATTGAATTCAATTGAAATGTCAAAATGTGTGCGTGTATTACATAAGTGAACTTTGATTTACATATGAGGTGTCAATTATTACTTTATTTTACTGTACAATTCAATTGAATTACATATGTAAATTATAAGTATAATACATGATGAGGAATTAAAGGAAAAAATAAATTGGAAAGATTAAAATTGGGGGGGCAAGGAACTCTAGCTCTAAGGGGGAGCCAGACCCCCAAAATCCTTTCTGACAGGCGTGAGATGTCAAAATTCATGCAAAAGGTCATCACCTTTGGCCTGGAATTTAGTTACAGGGTCTGTGAACTCAATTGATGATGAGGTTTTGATACCAACTGGAGTAGTTTTAGCTGTTGCCAAGAGGGCAAAACTACCCTTAAGATAAAACAGACTTAGCAAGAACAGTTTTAACTGGTTTCTATGCCTCTTACACACATTCTGACGTGTTTTGAAGGCTCTAGACCAGGTATTGCTATAGTAATAGCTGATTTAAGGGTCTAAAATGGCTAAAAATGGCTTAAACCAGCCCTTTTTGGGTTCAAACCACGGTTCAATGATGCCATAATTGGCTTTTCTGTTGTCAGACTGTTTTTCACGACTGACAAGAGTTAATTTTACTTTTGGAGTAAGAAAATTGGTGGCTATAAAAGAATGTCTTCTTTGCCCCACTTTTCTCTTCATGTTAGAATCTTTTCCTTTTATTAATTAGTTTAAACACTGTTAAACCAATCAATAAAAGATTCCAACCACCATTTTTAAATCATTTTAATCCTTTTAACCATGTGAAAAAATCATTATAATCATTGTTTGTAACTCTTATAATCATTTTTACCCCTGAACCACCCCAAAAGTGAATTAAAGCATCTTTCATCACTGTGAACTTTGTCACTTTGTTTCCAAATTCACTCTGGTCACTTTTGGGTGTGTTTTCTCTTTAATATTCTTTATAAAGACTCAGTTCTTTAATCAATTGCTTGCAGCTCTTTGCTCAATTAATTCCAATTGAAATTGCTCTTGAAGAAATTTCTTTTGTAGCCTTAAAATATCTCTTGTAGAGTATTTTTTGGATAAATTTTTATTGTTGGTAAAACAATAAATTTTTATAATATTATTGTTTTATACTAATAAAGTTATAAAAAATAAAATTGGCGTGTTTTCTCTTAAAAATAATATTTCTTACTATTTTTAATTGATTTTTACCTTATACAAATTTTGAGGACAGGAAAAGTACTTGATTTTTAATCAAAGTTTCATATCCACACCTTACACTGTGGCTGAAAGTATCTGCAAAAATATTGCAAGGTTAGAACCAAGGTTAGGACCCAGGTTGGAAGCAGGTTGGGCTTACTACCCCCACAGGCATGGATAGCTTTTTTTCATGGTGAATGGAGTCTTTATTCTTCAAAGAAGCCTTTGAAGATTATATTTATCAATTTATGTGGTTGCATAAAGTTAATTTCAAGGGGAATCAGTACTAGAGCAAGAGATAATCTCAAAATATTGCTCTTTGATCTGCTATTATTTATCACTATTTCTTGAAAACCCAAATCAAATCAGCATTCAAGACTTTATGCATGATCAATCAGTAGATCATGAAGACATCTATTCACTAGCTGAATGAAATGGGGTTTCACTTAATAAATTTTTTACAAAAATGGCAGTCTATGCATAAAACACCTGAGCTAGCTCCCAAATGGTAAACAGTAGTATTTAATCCAGGAACATTGTGTCCAAAAGGCAAGAAAAAGATATCCTATTTTTCCAGTCACTTTTCGTTCACCTATTCTGAGAATTTGAAAAGACTTCTAAGTAATATAAGATAAAATTGATGGACAAAATAAATACAAGATGAAATAAAATGTATAGAAAATCACAAAGCTTAGATGGTTGTATATATTCCTAATAATTAAAATGTATTGAGGTAGACTTTGTTATTTGATGTAAAAGGCAGTTATGGAATATTTTATTCTTGAAATATTCTCTATGCACTCAAAGATTTGGTCAAATTGAAGGCATTGAGTAAAAGGAATCTTTTTTTACATTTGGAAGGCTGAGAACCTTTATATTAATGCTCAATTATTATGTAGAAAGAAATATTTTAGTTAAATGAATCAATATAAAGAAATCTTTTATCTCTTGCGAAACAGAAGAAGATTTTCTCATCAAATTTATGGAGGTTTATTTCCAATTTTGAAGCCAAGGGATTGTATTAAATTTAAAATATTGCTTTATTAACTGATGGAATGTAAATCATGCTAGTATCAACACTTGTATTCAACTTTCAGTAATCTAGTAATTCATTCCAGAAAATAGTATAAGTATCTATTTCTGAGAGATGGCGCATTTGCACAGTTACTACATAGAAATAGAATCATAATAATAGTAGATTTTGAGGAAGCGATAACTCTCACAAAAATGATCAAAGAGAGTTTTACAATGGCATATATTGGGGAGAAAATACTTGCACTTGAAATAAAAAGAAATTCAGATGGGAGAAACAAGATTATTATTAACTTCCATCTATGAATTGGAGAATTTAAAATTTTTATACACTCCAATGATACCAAATTATCACCTTAATATTTATAATTCTCTCATACTGTGACTAAATTCCAGAGCACAAGCTTGTCACCCTAATACCATAAATAATGGTATCAAAATAGGATACTCATAGAGTGACAAAATGTGCAAAATGGCTCATTATAGTATCCATCTGAAAGGGGAAGCTCCCATATTTCAAAATAAATGATTTTTATTCCAATAGGAGAATTAACAACAAAAATATTTTAGTTCAGAACCAGAACTGAGAATAAAAATTAAAATTGACTTCTCACCTAAAATCTAGAGAAAAGGAATAAACCGATCAAATAGGTGTTAAAATTTAATCTCTAAATTAAGGATATAAAATGAAACTACCAAAATGGGGTTAGAATAAAACTTACAGAATTTGGAGCCAATAATAGGAAAAATAATGGTGAATAAAATGATCACCTCCCATCTAGCTTCTAAAGTATTAGTGTAGGATATTCAAAGTGAAGCTTCTTTGAAAGGAGAAGAAACAGAGATTTCTTAGTGTACCCTCCATAAAATTCAATATCATCTGGAATAAACATCATTAAGTAAATTAGTGTAATACATGATTCATACAAACTCCGCATTCCTATAGAGGAACTTAAAGCTGGTATACTTTTTCCATGATTAATGGAAAGTGTTCCAAACAACTAGCCATTGTGTAGAACTCTTCAAGAGCCGCAGAAAAGGAAACTTTTTGGCTCTTTATATTTAAAACCAACAAATCTATTGCGGCTTTAAGATTACAATCCCACACCAGAAAGTATGGGAATTTACTGTAGGATAACTTTCCATATAGCTAAATTAACAGCTAATAAATTGAATTGAATGCTTTTTATTCCTTAATTTCTCATAATCTCACCAATAAGAGTCCTACATATTCCTCTTGTACAGTTTTTGATGTGTCAGAGCCACTAGAACACACCTGAAAGCTCTATTGGTGAAATCTTTCTCGCTGTATTAGGTAAAAATGACAGCCCGTGGTTCTAAGACCATGTTTAAACCCAATAAAAGTATGTATTGAGTGTGTGGGACCAAAAGAAAGCTTAAAGTAGTAAACCCTCCACCCTGTGGTCATGTGCAGAGGTAGAGCACCTTCCACCACGCCTGAAGAAGATAAAAGGAGTCTTTTCCTCACCAAAGGAAAATTAATAATCTTGTTTTTATATTTTTATATGGAATAGCTTTTGAATAAGTATTACCCTTAGAGCTTAACAGGTATCATTATAATCTCAATTATTGTAAATCAAAATATAAACACTGCACCCAGGGATATAAGTGGCATTTACAATCACTAGTCTCCATTAGCATAGCCCTTTGTGTTCTCTAATGGCTTATTTTCCATTGTGTTCATTATACCACACTCACATTTATAGCTTAGAATTATAATTTCAAAGCTATATCATAGAGTCTGTAACAACCATGGGAAAGAAACCCCCAATTTGTGTTTTATGGCAATTCTTGCATAAACCAATTTATTGCCAATTGGCCCCTAGTGCTGTGAAGTGGCCTTTGGGCCACACCCACTCCTCCTGGCCAGTCACAAGCCCAATGAATATCCTGCATCAAATGTCCTCTGGTGCCATTTCCATTATCTTTTCCCCCCAGGCCATCACATTGAAATTGGGCCTGAGGGTCTTCTCAGCATTCCAGGGGCCTATGACCCTTCCAGAAAAGCCCTTTTGATTGAAGGGTTTTGGGCCATTTAGGCCCCCTACTGCCTGTGGTCTGTGGAGCCCTTTGGCCCCTTTTGAGCCAAATCCAATGAGGCCAGGCCTTTGGGCCTCCAATCCCAAAACCTTGAAGATGGCCTTTTTTGCCATGGACCCTCAAGAATCAAGTCATGGCCTCTGGAAGCCACCTTCAGAAGGGCTTCCCCTCAATAAAAAGGAAACTATTCCCCATTCATGGACCAAGAATGGGGCATATATGGTCTTGTATACCATTATGCACCATTTTTCCTCATCAATTCAATGGTGATGCTTTTGAGACTCCATTCCATCATTTTGAGTCAAGTCACCAGTCCCCAAATCCATTTCAAAAGGAAGGTTCCATTTACTCAACCTTTTAATCAATGTTAGTATCCAGAAGACCATTTGAGGACACCAATAACTGGGTTATTCAAGTATTGGTCATTTTAATTCAACAGTATTCCTGTAAGCTGTGTCTATGAAACAGTTGATAATATTACTATTAATTAACAGTACTATGACTGTTCTTATGAAATATAATAATAATAAAATTATTATAACCAAAATTAAATAATTAAAGAATTATTTATTTTATGTGTTATACACTACCAGTGATTATAACAGTAAGCAGTAATTTTCTACAAAAACCAATTACAAAAAGAACTTAATAATAAAAACTTCTGTTATTAAAATAAGAAAATTATTTCAATATATAATTATCTTTTACAAGAATAATTATAAAGATACCCCTTGAAGAAAACTATTACTAAAGTAAAACTTTAAGAATTAAGATAAATCACTCACTATGAATCCATTGAGCCTTTTAGAAGATAATAGTAGAGATATTTGACGTAGAATTGTGGATTTAATAAATCAAAATTGATTTATATCAATATTACAACAATATATAGTTAATTTCTATTATTTAATGTCTTTCTGATTGATCTCTGCAATAATAAAACGCTTAAGAAAAGATTTAAAGAATACTTACTTGTTGGTACTAAAGGTATAATTGAATAATGTGATGGTCTGGGAAAAACACCAAGAGGAAGACTCTTTTAAGTCTAAGATAGCTCACAGAAGCATTCCATGGAGCAAACTGAAAACCCAGTGAGTCAGAAAACAATAAAACTTTTTGGATTATTGATTGCATCACCTGTTGTCACGTAAGATTATCATAATTACTTAATTGAGGGTTTTATGTTACTACCAACCCATTATGGTTAGGAATAAAAGGAGTAACAACTGTAAATCTTCTTTTATTCCAAAATAATCATTGATTTTTCAAAGTTATCAATGGTATTGGAAATTTCATCACAGAATTTATTTTCTGTAAATTTTTAAAGATTCTGTGTTTCACATGGAATCATCAAAAATGGAGTGTAAGTAAGCCTTTTAATTTTACAAATAAATGTATAGTTCTTTTTGATTTTAAAAGAATTATAGAGTTCTTAATTGTTCCTGATAGTTTCAGAGAGATTCATTAAGAATTGTATTTTTAATGAATTTCTGAAAACAATCAGCCATGGATCCAAGCTTTGGAGCTGTCCATGCCTCAGAGGCCTCAGAAGTTGGGTACCCTGGCTCTCTTTGATGTCTTTTGTCCCCCTTGACTATTCTTCATGTCAAAACAGAAATTCAGCATTCAAGTGAGATGTCCACTATGGGTCTGCCAAAAGTGCATGTAAGAATACCATAATATTAAGTGCTCAAAACATGCATAACACTATTCTTAGTGTATATGTAACATGGCATTTCTCACATTCCCATTATTTTGGCGTGAAATTCAGAAAAGCAAAAGGTTTTACAGATCTTTTATGTGGTATTGATGATGTGGTATTGAAGTATTTTCCATATTACCACCTCAAAGAGTTAATTTGAGCTTATTCACTCTATGGAGCTACCCTAGGTGATTTTTTTGTAGAATCCAAATCTGGCCTTAAATCCATGGCTTTACTTACTCAATAAAAAGTTATTCATCTTTTCTGAAATCAAAAATGATGAATTTTGGATATATGCATGACTTATTAGTTATGCATAATTCAAAATCTATTTTTAAGATAATTGTGGCCTCTTCGGGTATGTAAAATATACCTCAAGGCTCACATTCCCTCCCATCAAAAAATAAAATTGTACTACAATTTTATCAATGGTATAAATAATAAAAGCCCCAAAGGGGGTTAATGTCCACTGTCCAACCTCTTTACATTACTCAGATAGGGTAATTTAAAGCACATTTATAGTCGTATTCAGGCTTGTGGCCTTCTTTCATGTCTAAATCTGCTTAACAGTTGATCTGAGTCAGGCATTTCTGATTCTGCCAGCCATTAATCTTCATGGACTGGATTTCTATATCTGACAAGATATTCTATTTGATTTTTACCCCCAAGTCTCCTTTCTTCAATGAATTTTTTTATCTTTCTGTCTTCATTCTTTTCCACTGGTGGTACAGTTAAAGGAGTTGGGTTCCTCAAAGGAAACAATTCTTTATCGGCTGGTTGATAAGGGCTTATCAAGCTGACTGGAAAAGTGGGCTGTTTATTTTCTAATTCACCACTCAATTCCACTTGAACTGCATTGGTTCCATATAAGGCAACAATAACAAAAGGTCCTACATAAGAATCTTTAAGTTTCTTTGGGCCTTTGATATTATTAAAATTCAAGGTTGAAACTAGAACCTAGTCCCCTACTTTGAAGTCTGGTACTTTATGACTCTTGTCCCACTTCTGTTTTGCATAATCAAAAGCATCATTCATACTTTGTTTTGCATAATGTTTTACTTTATCAAGCATTATCTTGACGCTGGAAGCTGTAGGATGAATGTCAATCAAGCATTTCCACAGTGTGTCTGCTGGGAGTCTTGGATTCCATCCTTTTTCTAACATAGCAGGAGTTTGTCCTGTGGAAGAATGGACTGATGTCTTATATGCCAATTCTAATGCAGGTATCAGAGTGTACCAGTCATGGGTGAAGCCATCTGAGTCTTTGAATTCTAACCCATAAGCACAAAATCTCCTGATCTGGTCTTCTAAAGTTTGAATCATCCTCTCTGCTAGCCCATCTGTTTGAGGGTGATATGCTGTAGAGAATGATAACTTAGTCCCAAACAATCTATGAAGATTCGTCCAAAGTGCAGATGTGAGCTTGGGATCTCTGTCACTTATGATATTCTTAAATAATCCGGTATGAGAAATAACTCTACTTCATAGAAGAAGAGCTGTATCCATAGCAGTTTCATCTTTATGACATGGTAAGAATATGGGAGTCTTGTATATCTGTCTAAAATGACTAAACAAGCATTATAACCTTTGTCACCGATTGGAGGAAGTGCTGTGACCCAATCCATGTGAACAACTTCCCAAGGGGATTTTGGTTCTTGAATATGGATCATAAGTCCAAATTTCTTGCCTGTACTCCTGTTTGCTTTTTGACATCTGTTACAGGTATGGCAATATTCAATGGCTTCTTTCCTCCAAGATGGCCACCATGCACAGTTCTTCACTTTTTCAAGTGTTCTGTCCTCTGACAGGTGTCCAGAGTAGATGCTATCATGGCATTCATGAAGAATGGTATTGATAAGTAATCTGCTGCATAATGTCATTACACAAGAATGTTTGGTTCTATGGTAAATAATCGCATCAAACAAGTGGAATCTTCCTTCAGAATAGGAATTTTTCCAAACTTCATCCAGTGCATTGACTAAAGATGTATCTTTGTAGTCTTTATCTAATAAAGAAGTCAAGATATGGTAATTCTTGTTTTGCTTATAAGATTCTCTGACCTCTTCAAAGAATTCAGTCCCAATATCAGTTATGTTAATCCCTTCAATTGAAATCTGTGGTTCAGCTTCCAAAGGTAAATAAGCTGGGTTATCAGGAGTGTTGGCTAACGCCCACCTGCTAAGTCCATCAGCATTCTTGTGAATGTTTCCTTCTTTGTGAACTATGGTCATGTTTCCTTTATATTCTTGAATGGCTATTTGCCATCTAAACATATGTCTGTTGGGAGTTTTCATTTTGAGAAGTGATTTTACTGCATTAAATTCAGTTATCACTTCAAAAACACTGCCATCAAGATAATAGTGTAATTTCTCAAGTGCCCATACCAAACATAAGCACGCCATTTGGCTTGCACCATATCTGGCCTCTGTTGGTTTGATTTGTCTTCAGATATAATAAACTGGTCCCTCTGTAGGTTTGTCATCAATAATTTGGACTTGATGTAGGGCTGCCCCTGATCCATCTCCACATGCATCAATGTACAGTTTAAAAGGAATATTCCAGTCAGGAATGAGGAGTAAAGGTGCTTCTGTAAGAGCCTTCTTTATCTTCTCATAAGCTTTAATTCTCTCCTGTGTCATCTCAAATACAGTCTGTTGATCACAGATTCTATATAGTGACTTGGCTAGAATTGCAAAGTCTTTCAAGTGTTTCCTATAATAACTTGCAAACCCAAGAAAAGACATCATTTCTTTTTTATTCTGGGGTATTGGCTTGAGTAACAATGCTGCTACTTTGTTTTTGTCAATACCCAACCTTAAACCAGAAACAACATGTCCTAATGCTTTGAGTTCTTCAAAACCAAAATTGCATTTCTTAAGTGAAATTTTCATGTTAACTTCTGCAACTTTGTGAAGTACTCCTGCAAGTCTTTCAAGGTTCAAAGACCATGAATCATAACATATGATAATATCATCAATATAAATGATAAGCCATCCTTCAGAAAATTCTGTGGCAAATATGGTATTCATCATTCTTTGATAATGGGATGGAGCATTTTTAATGCCAAATGGCATTATAAGATACTCATAAATACCACAGTGAGTGATAATTCTAAGTAATTTCTTAGCTTTAGGTGTCAAAACATTTCGATGGAAGCCTTTTAATGCATCCATTGCTGTTATATACTTAGCTTTCAATAGTTGAGTCAAGGTTTCTTGAATTCTAGGGATTGGATACCTATCTGGAACTGTGTAGGTATTCAATTCTCTGAAATCTCCAACCATTCTTGACTTATCATTATTCCAGGCAATAATAACAGGTGTTGTCACTTCGAATTCCTCATTATGGCCTACTTTCCTTAGTACACCAAGTTGTATTAACCCTTGGATATGTTTTTCCAAGGCTTCTCTAGCTTTGGGACTAGCTGGATAAGCTGGTCTTCTAAGTACTGGAGGATATGATCTGTAAATATTAAGAGTAATATCAGCTTCATGTCCCCTTATAGCACCTAATGGTTCATCATCAGAGGCAAATTCATTATTGCATGTGTATAACACATTAATAAGTTCATTCCTCATCTTTTGTGACAATGATGGATTTATTTGGGCTTCAACAAGTTGAGTAGACACAAATTCCTCCTTATAAGTACCATTTTTAGAGGATACTATTGAGATTTGTTTTGGAATATTGGAAAAAGCAAATTTTTTTCTTTTGTTTTTTCAAATTGTGAAATATCTGTCTTTATGTTTATTGATGTCAATACCATAAATATTCAAGTAATCAATTCCAAAAATGATATGCTGAGATGTGCAATTGTCCATTACTACAATCTCAGTTTTCACTCTTATGCTTCCTGCTGGGTGTGGAAATACAAAATTAGTGTCTAATATTTCAAAGGGGTACATATTGTTACTGGCACTACTAAATTGGACACCTTCTATTGGTAATAGATGGTTTTCCCATTCATGAAGTATAACTTGGAGATAATCTTTGCCCACACAAGTGCAAAATGCCCCTCTATCTAAATTGACTTTGTCTTCAATATCATTCATCAGAACTGATGTGATACAGGATTCTCCAGCAGTATAGCAGTTTCCTTTAGCAGGTTTGGTGTTACACATCCTGGCATCCTGGTTATTGATCAGGTTGTAGCAATCTTCACTGTACTGTGGTAAGTGGGTATGGACTTCTGTGAGCTCAAAGAAAGCTGTAATGTTTTCAATGGGATAGTCCTCCACTGGTGTGTCCTCAGAGATTGCAGAATCTTGATCAGATTCTTCTTTCTCTTCAGTACAATGAACTTCTTCAATAACTTGAAATTCATTGATTTTGGTCTTTTTGGTGCAAGTGTTGGCTAAATGTGAAGTAATTCCACATTTATGACACTTCAAGACAGGTTTTTCTGGTCTTCTATCCTCTGTGGGAATCTTTGAGACCATCTTGGATTCCATAAGGATTTTAGTCCAAGTTTTACCAATTCTTGTCCTGGTAATGATATCTTCCATTGCATTAATGTAGTCCTCTGTTGAACAGGGTTCCACACATCTACTTTTGATAGCATGTTCCATTTCTCCTCCACACTTTCATAATATTTTCATATTAATCATAGTGTCATACATATCTGGGTGTAAAGCAGATAATCTGTCTTTCTGCTTGAAGAACCAAGTAAGTGGTTTATCTTTCTCTGAGTTAAAAATGGCGTTTTCAAAAGCATTTTCCATTTTAGACCTCCAAGAATTGTTGGCCCATTTGGTAATCACTTCAGATTTCCACCAAGACCAATCATGTTTCCCATGATCCATTCTCATCTTGTAAGACCATTTATTTTCAGTTCTGGTTAACAGAGAGTGTAATTTTCCCACTATGATTTCATCAGGTATATGAAAGTCTTCATGCAACATATAAATAGTCCTGATGAACTCAATATGGTTATATTCTCCTTCACCAGAGAATGTTGGCCATTTTTCCAATTTGGGAATATCTTTTGCAGAGATAACATTTTCTCCTAAGAATGGGGTCAAAATTCCTTTAACAGAAAGTTTTTATTCAGTCAATGGTGTAGAACTTCTTGGTATATGTGGTACATAATTCTTGTGAGTTTGTTCTACATTTGCAATGATTTCATTCTTTAACTTCTTCCTTTCACTGTTACTTTTTGCTAAATGTGTAGGAAACCAATTGGTATTTTCAACTATTTCTAAGACCTGATCTTTTAAAATTTTAAGTTGATCATTCATTTTAAAAATGGAAAGATCTTCCATTTCATCATTCTGAACCTGACATTTACTTTCAATTCTGTTACATTTATTAATAATTGAATCAATTCTGGCATTTGCCACTTGATACCATTCAGTATATCTTTTGTCATTTCTTTTCAATTCACTTATGTCTGATGTAAGTTTATTTATCTGTGCATCAAATTTACCAAGGGCTACATGAATATCAGATTGAAAAAAATGTATCTGATCTATTATTTCTTTGGAAAAGTTCTTTTCATCCTTTCTTGCTCTTTGGCTGTGAATTCCATCAAAGTCCTGGCCATGTTGAATACACTGTCCATGGCTGAAGGCTCCAATTTGGGGATCCTGTACCCTTGTGGGTAAGGTCTGTGCCAATTGGCTTTGCCTTTGCCCTTGCTTTGATGGTTCTTGGGACCTCTCTGCTTCTTCTGAGGTCTTTTGGGCTTGTCCTTGGACACTTCTGGAGCTGGTTTGGAGCTGGTAGACGCCACTGGGGCCTCTGTCTCCAAAGCTGGAGTCATTTCCAACTCTTTCTTCTGGTCTATGGATAAAAGAATTTGGTTCTTCAAGCAATTATTTATCTTTTTGACCTTGTTTTTGCAAGACAATGGGCTCCAACCTCCTAAGAGTTCTATGGTATTCTCCTGACCCATAAAGCTCTTGATGTGTAAGTAGGAGTTCATGGCCCCCTGCCAAAGGCTTGGGCTTATTTCCCACTCCTCTTCTTTGGCTGCTCTGAGCCAATTTTTGTATTGGCATTGATATATTTCTATTGCTGGGACTTGAAAATGGTTCAGCCTTGGAAATATTATCATGAATCAGTTCAGGATGAGAATTCATGTCAAAATCTGTGGGTACAGACCTTGGGGAATGGGGGGAAACTCTGGCATCCTCCAAATGTGTCTTTCTTGAGGAAGACTTGGCACTTCTGGATTTGGTCTTGCCTGTTCCTTGTCCACATCCATCTGGTTGGCCTGAATAGTTGCTTCCATTTCTGGTATGCACCATTTTCACGTCAATTCAAAGATACAAAACGGAAAATATAAGATAAACACACACCTTTTGGTGGTAATTTATTCTTTTCTGAGTTAAATAAGGTGCCTATTTTAGAAATTTGCACCTCAATACTGTCTTCAGATTCTGGACTAGTGATATATCTTTTACTGAGTCTGTTGCCAGCTGCACAGTATTTGATTAAAGACACTAGAAAAAAAGATTATAAAAGAGAAATATAATTTTTATACTTTTTAAAATATGTTTAAAGATTTTTTATAAGTTTTATATTTTTTAACATTAAAAATTTTTCCTTTCAAAGAAAAAAATTAAAATTTAAGATTTTGAATGAAAATTAATTCAGAGTAACTCAAAGAATAATTTTATCAGTTTTTTGGATGTGAAAAAGCCATGTGTAAAAACAGTATAAAATTAAACCAAATTCCCCAATGAAAAAGATTTCCAAAAAAATTTCAAAAATAAAAATTATTTTAACTTTAAAATGAAAGAAAAAAATAATATTAAATTAATATATTTTGAAACTTAAAAATATATTAATTAAGGGTACAAGGTTCAAAAAACAGGGCCAGACCCCCAAATGTAAGATGTGGTAGGTATGGTGGTTTTTTAGAACACAAAAATGAAGTCTAGAATATGATTATATACAAAAATCTGGTTACAATCATGGCCAGGCCCCCAAATGTAAGATGTGGCTATGAAACTGATGATAATATTACTATTGATCAACAGTACTATGTCTGTTCTTATGAAATATAACAATAAAATATTATTATAACCATAATTAAATAATTAAAGAATTATTTCTTTCATGTGTTAAACACTACTAGTGATTTTAAGAGTGAGCAGTAAGTGTCTACAAGACTCAATTACAAGAAGATTTTAATAAAATTATTTTAATATATAATTATCTTTTTCAAGAATAATTATAAATATAATTGTGGAAGAAAACTAATTATTTAGAGAAAAACTTTAAGAATTAAGGATAAATCACTCACTATATTCCAAAGAGCTTATTGAAAGATAAGATAGAGAGATTTGACGTAGAATTGTGGATTTAAGGGATCAAAATGTATTTATAACAGTATTTACAACAATATATAGTTGGATTCTATGATTTCACGTATTTCTGAATGATTCTGAAATAATTAAAACACTTAAGACTAGCTTCAACTAATACTTACTTGTTGGTAACAATGATTTAAATGGATAATAAGATGATTGTCTGGAAAAAACAGAAAGGGGAGGCCTCTTTTAAGTCAAAAACAGCAGCTCACAAAGGCGTGCCATGGAGCAAACTGAAAAACCAGTGAGTGAGAAAAAAATTAAACCCTTTTGCATTATTGATGGCATCATCTGTTGTCACGTAAGATTATCATAATGACTTAATTAATGCTTTTACGTGACTACCAACCCCAATAGGTTAAGAATAAAAGGAGTAACATCTGTAAATCTTCTTTTATTCCAAAAGAATGATTTATTTCTCAAATTTATCAATGTTATTGGCAATTTCATCTCAGGTTTTAATTACTGTGAATTTTTGAAGATTCAGTGTTTCAGGTAGAATAGTCAAAAATGGACTGTAAGTAAAACATTGAATTTTACTAGTAAAACTATAATTCTTTTTGGTTGTACCATACATACTAAAGCTTTCCATTGGTCCTGAAAGTTTCAGAGAGATTCCTTAAGAATTGTATGTTTTATGAACTTTTGAAAACTTTACCTCATTTCTACGTAGAATTGCAAATATCAGTGTTTTACTGGTTGCTATGAGGTAAATCAATGGATACAAGTCCAAAAAGGGTTTTAATTACTCTTTTGGGGTTTATCAATGGAAAATAATTAAGAATTGACATGTTTACAGGAGTCTAAGTAGCTCTTTACCTCCTTGGCACGTCAAAATAGCAGGTTATTTGCTATTTTCTTAAGATTAACTGTAGTTGTAACATGGTAACCAAGTTCCCAAAGTGTTTTAGTTTACTATTTGGGCCAAGATCAGCCATGTATCCAAGCTTTGGAGCTGTCCACGCCTCTGAGGCCTCAGAAGTTGCGTACCCTGGCTCTCTTTGATGTCTTTTGTCCCCCTTGCCTATTTTTCACATCAAAATAGAAATTTAAGCTCAAAGTGAGATATCCACTATGAGTGTACCAAACGTCCATGTAAGAATACCATGATATTAAGTGCCCAAAACATGCATAACACTATTCTTAGTGTATATGTAACATGGGATTTCTCACATTCCCATTATTCTGGCGTGAAATTCAGAAAAACATAAAATTTTCACAGATCTTTTATGTGGTATTGAAGTATTTTCCATATTACCACTTCAAAGAGTTAACTTGAGCTTATTCACTCTATGCAGCTACCGTAGATGAATTTCTGTGTAGAATCCAAATCTGGCCTTAAATCCATGGATTTACTTACTCAATAAAAAGTTATTCATATTTTCTGAAATCAAAAATGACAAATTGTGGATATATGCATGACTTATGAGTTATGCATAATTCAAAATTTATTTTTAAGATAATTGTGGCCTATTTGGGTATGTAAGATATACCTCAAGGCTCACAATTGTGGCCTATTTGGGCATGTAAAATATACCTCAAGGCTCACAATTCCCCCCAAGGGAATACTGGCCCACAATTATTCAAAGGAAAATTCAAGAGGTTGTTGTTTATCAAATCAGTTTTCAATGCATCATGAGCTCCAGCACTCCTTGGACTACTTCATTGGTCCCTACAGGCTATATTCAGGCTACCTGTATGGCATTAACCCTTTTGGGTCAATCAATGCTTCTCTTTGAGAATTCAAGACACACAGTTCAGCTCTCAAGATGGCCAGATCTGTATCTTCCCAAAACAGTCAATACAGCTTGGTGATCACACCTCCAGGATAAGTCTTTCAGATTTTCACATATACCGGCCACCTTTTCACCCCTGGGTACTTCTTGCCCATTTAATTAATCTATTGGGTTCATTTTTATTTTTGGAAGTAAATACTGATATTCATCAGTCAGTCATCTGCACCTTCTTTGCCTGTAAGTGGCCATTGGTAGTGACATCCTTTACCAATTTCATTTATCTTTCAGGAGGTTGAAACAGTGAATTGGGGATTCATTTGGTTGGCTCTTTGGCTTTTGGCTTCTCTTTTTTATCTTTGGCCTGTTGCTTCCCTTTCTATTATCTATTGGAATATTTTTACTGCTGTTAATCTTAAAGAAATATAATCTACAGTTATTTCTTTATCTATTTGGAGCCCTCAAAGTGATTTCTTTATTGCTGAGTACCAGGCCACTCTTTTTTTCCCCAAGAGCCTATGTGACAGAGTCATCCTGACAAATTCTAAATAAATGGGTGAAGATTTTGATTATGAAAGAGCTTTTGGCCCATTAAAATACTTAGTGTCATTTATTCAGAAATATCTATAATTTACAAAATATTCTCTCCCCAAATTTCTTAATATTGATTTCTATGTTCTCATACATTTCTTTAATAGAGTAAATCAGAAATCTTCATTGTACTTAAACCTGTCAACTGGTGTTTTCTTATGCTATTTTTGTAAATGACTATTATAATTAATATTTTTACAGACACCAAGTAATATATCTGGGACTCATTTTACAAAAATTCAAAAAACATCAAATAATGGCTTTGTATACTACCAAATATGATATAAAGCAATGTGAGAACGTATAAAATACTTACTCTGGCCCAAGGACTTAATAATATATTTAAATATTTTCCCAATTTTAAATTCAGTGCAAGTCTATCATTATGTGAAAACTCACTATACCACCATTACCACAGAACTCTCAATATCAGAATTTTCTGGATGAGGGGCACTCTTCAAGCTGAAGACATCAAAGTTAACTTTGTCTAATTTATATCTAGTAATGAAATTTTGGCTCAATTTTTTAGAAAAAAGTCTTGGTTGAAAAGAACATGAGAAATTTGTGACAAGATAAACTTACTTGCCTTATTGAACACGTAAATATGTTAGTATGAAAACTGAAAATAACTCACTTATGATTTTGGTAATTATATTGTAATCCTGATCAACAAGCGATCTAAATTATGTTTTTTATCCTTGTTTCCTTATTAAAGTTCCTCAAAATTATCTTTTTTTTCTTGCAAATGTATACTAACTTGACTTGAATTAGGTTTACTTATGTGAAATTGAGACGTCTTTTTTTCCTCGTTTACCATATGTAGCAAACTTCTTTTTGTACAAGTCACTCCCCTTCCTCATCTGTTTGTGACAAGACTTGTCTCATTTGTGCTTTGCCACAATTTCAAAGTTTAGTCAATCCTTCTCTTTTTCAACAAAGTTCCTATTTAATCTGTTAATGAAAAGCCTTTTCTAATATTTAAGTTGTTTCAATTTCAGGTGCTGTGTTCTGGTTAATTAAAAAGAACTTCAATAAAGTGACTTCAGTTGTCGTTAGATTGTTAATCTCCTCTTACATAACAGTACACCTTTGTTCCCATTTTTAATAAAAATCAAAATAAATATTTAACCCCAATTTATAAAGGCTTCATTTCAGATTTAACCTTGAGAAATAGGCAAGCTCATGTTGAAGTCTCATTACAAAACCATGTTTCATAAGAGTTCAAGAAAAAAAATATTAAATTCCAAAAGCGTTTTTTATTGTTACAAAAATGATTTAAATATATATTCTACTTTTATATTTAGGAAGAATAAAGTTTTTTATCCTTATAGCATATTTTCAAGTTTACTTAATCCAAAAACATATTCTAATAATCACAAATACATTTTTGACAAACCCGAACTAAAGGGTCTCACATTTATCTATTTTTGGGAAATATTAAGTTCATGTATATATTGTTGAGTCGTGTATTTAAAATGAAACTTCCTGCATTAAGACTGCAAATGCTTTCTTTTTTCACTGTGGCCATGAAGCATTTGACCTAAGATTCACGTACAGAGGTATAGAAAATGGTCCCGCGTCGCCGGTAGCACTGATTGGGCGAACAGCATACCACGCAGGACCTTGAGGAATTGGGGAGTTTTGCTCATCACGTTGCTGCTCAACCTTTTTCATTGGCCTTTTGGCCCGTCGAACTCGGGGTGCTACTTTTTGTTTGAAAAATCGTCCATTTGTCCCCACTTGGATGGTGGGCAGTGGCTGTCCACGTCGGCCTGTAAACTTTTGGTTAACGAATCCAGCATGGCTTTTGACGCCTACGGAAGTTGCTTTTCGAAAATTTAATCGGCGTTTTGCTGTATCAATCTCCAAGAATAACTCTCCACTATTGATATTGTCATAGGTTTGGCTCGCCACACGCTGAAATTTCCCACCTTCTTGAGGAACCTGAAGAGAGTTTTTAACTATTTATCACTCCCGAAACATGTTTTTTAGGGGACCTATTGTATGCTTACCGCCCAAACCTCGTAGTGCTGAGCCCATGCGGATCCCAGCCAAGAAATACCATAGTGAGAGCTATTCGAAATAGTGAAAGGGGCGCATCGGTCAGGAACCGGGAATTTTTCGGGAGATTCATCAAGAATGTCGTAACTATCAGTCAAGAAAACTTCTCATGAGAATTTTGTTTAGTTCTAAGCAACATGCAACTTTGAAGCAACAATAGTAGGATACTAAAAGATGATGTTAGGACGTTTTTAAGGTTACCTAGCTTCATATGTCAAGCGCACGACTTCTTCTTCATGGGTATCAAATTGCTCTGAGCTTTGCGATGGCCAGCCAGGAAGGTGGTAACTACATTGAACGAATAAAAGAAACGGTTTTCCAAGTCAATAGCGTATTAAAATGATAATTACAAACTTGAAAAATTACCTATAAATGTTGTGGCCTTCTCCATGGGTAATAAAACCTCCTTGGTCGCTGTGACCACGAAGCGACCAAACCAAGGCACCAGGACAGTCAAACAGATCGTAGGCTTCTTGGAAAACATCAGGAGAGGAGTCTTTTTTTGGAAGGAAAGAAAATTCTGGTATGTTTATATGCAAGCAAAACACTTGGGAGAAGAGTCATGAGAGTCAAACTGACAGAATCCATGCTCGCCTATTACTAACGCCTTATTGTACTGATTTGCTTGGTCACTCAGACTAAAATTTTTCGCAAGTGAATTTTTTGAATGTATTTAGCTCTGGATTTTCCAAAAGCTGGAGGGTTTCCTCCTGTCAAAGCTCTTTTGAAAATGAAATCAGCCCTTACCTCGAGTACAGCTTTAGGTCGGAGTCACCGTCTATATAGTGATTAATCAGTTAGAAACATTGAGAAAGTCTACAATAGTTTAAAGTTTCGCAGTATGTTAACTCGAGTACTTCTACTGACAAATGTGGTAAGAAACGATATCCACTAGGCTTGAGTTTAGGACCTCCGCTGGCCATGCGGGTTCCTGAGGATTTCCAGAGCTAGCAGATAACGTTTTAGAACGAGCTGGCTGGAACACAGGCTAAACTGAGATGCTGAAGTTGAGCACATACTAGCTTCCATCCATTACCAATGTATTTGGTGCCCAATACTTTATGAATTGAGCGATATCAAGAGTCCACTTCGGTAAAAGAGTCAGTCTTTGCTTCTAGAATAACCCAATAGTGTAGAACGTCTTACATTTGCAGGGGCGGGGCGATCATCTGTAAAAGAAGGGCAGAGGGTGAAACGCACAAGCCTTAGTTAAGGGGAAGGACATAATGCAAGTGTTGTTTGTTGCTGATAGCACATTACTCACGTATTGTGTTGGCATTTCTTCCCCAATTCATTTCATTACCTGTTTCCCATGCGAGTATTGTATCATCTTCACCGTAGATGCGGCCATTAATTGTGTTTTTTCGGGTTAATAATTTGAAGATGATCTTTTTAAAGTCCTCCCTTATTTCCGTTTGAGTGAACCAATCAACTTTCGCGCTGGCACTTCGATAAGAACGAATTTTGTATCGATGTCTAATCAAGTCATTAAAGTTCCCAACAAAAGACGTGCTCGAATCTCCAAAATCCTGAAAAAAAGAGCTGAGGTTAACCTTCAGCTTTTATGGCATACGCGGAAAGTGCGTGTATATCGTTTCCCTTTTCAACTTGCCTGATTTATGATTGGAACAATGAGCTTGACACCGTACTCAGAAGCCATTGCCATAACACGATCGAATTGCTGGAACATTGCTTCATTGTAAATCCAATCTAGGCTCCGCAACAAGAAAGTATGTCATAGGACTCATGTGGTATACTTAGAAAATAATTATAGCTTTACCCTTTTTTTTCTCATTCCAACCTAGAATATGTGCACTTGAAGTCTTCTGCGCGTCGCCGAACATGTCATTGGCAACTGCAAGAGTATACGTACGAGCAACAGGGGTTCCGAAACCTCGAACTGATTTTATCAAGTCGTGGGACTCGAAATCAGAGCCTAAGCTCAAACGCAGAAATGTATGATTCAATCAGATAACTCGGCTTTTAGCGAGGGAAAAATATATTAATTTAGTGGTTTCTTGGGAATTTTTTGCTTTGATATAAAGTAATTGTTGTTCATAGAATTGATTTGGGTTTTGAAGATAGTCTGGGAAAAGGTAGCCCCATACTAGAAACAAGAAAAGCTCTTAGCCTACCTTGAAATAGTGAAGGAATACTATTTTCATGAAAAAACCAACGAGATTAGGCAAAAGTCTGAAGAAGTACTACCAGAAGAGATTTTCTCACTTGAATCCCCTAAAGTCAAATAGCTTGTCTCCGAGGTAAAAGTGGCTTTTATTCTCTTCAGGATCATGGCGAAGCTCAACAAAACCAGTTAATGGCTTGGCTGTTATCGGCTTTATCGTTATATTAACTTCTGGCAACTGAATTTTTGTTAGTTGAGCCTCTGAATTTCCCTTCAAAAGTAATATCAGTGAGCACAGTATCGTGGTCCTGCTGAAATGACGAGTCAACTGCATTTTGAAATGAAAAATTACTATTTGAAATTTTTCCACCTCAATTTCCAGCTAATCAAACCATGAAAGATTTATTAAGTGTGAGAATTTGCTTTGATATGGCAAGAAACTGGAGGCTTCGAGATGTCTTTTTACGTGAAAAAAAGCACTTATTCGGATTTCCTGGCCAAGGGTGGAGTCACTCCTCAAGATCACCTTTTTTCGATCTTGATTCGGGGTATCTGAGGAGACAGCTTTACGGAATCCTACGTCCCAGGACAATTCTAGCTTTTAAAATTAACTGACTCCAAACCTAAGTATTTCCGATCTTGATCTGTTTTCGAGAAAATTCTTTCAACCAAGCAGCTATCACCAGTTGATGAGAAACAAGAGTTTTTGTCCCTAATGCCTCGTTCGACACTGAGCGAGTCTCCTTTAGCTTGCTTTGGCGCTGCAGCCAATATAGAAGCGATGGGGTCTCAATTCATCGAGCTGGTTTTCAGCGTTGATGCTCATGAACCGGTTGAGAAGCCTGTTACTTGCCCATCCTATCAGAATACTGATAGTCGGAAGCTATTCTGTGCTCGCCGCTGAGATTGTTCTAACGAGTTCTATAAGTAAAGCACGATGTGTAAGTTTCTTAAAGCTTTCCAGCTGTGACAATGAATGATTCTGTTCTCAGGAATGCACCAAGGCTAGAAATTTGGGGTGATCAACTTTCAAGTCAAGAAGGTACGTTGCTGAAACGTGCATGGATCAGGCACACATATGATGGTAAGAGACGAGTAGGCCTGAGGCCACACTTTGGTGGATCGCAAAGCCCAGACGGCCAAGCAGAGGAAAGCAAGTCCCCCATCACCCTAAATATTTCACTTTTCGTGTGCCCAGAATTTTTTACCCCCTTTTGCTTCCATGGAAGCCGGCGGCTCACTCCTCCACGGGACCGCGGGTCAGTGGCAAGGGGAAAACCTCCGGCTGCGTGCCTGATAAGGAGGGATTCATTGTTCCTTGACCCCATTGAATGCTCAATTGCCTCCCAGTTTATCTTCCTACCGCCAAAGCATAAAATCGGACAAATAAGAAAAAAAAGAACTTGAGCCCAATTAAGCTGTCCCCAAATTTCAAATTCCAATTTTGCTAGTCAAAAACAAACACAGTATAACCTGCAAAAGGGCTCCTTGATTAGACTGCAAACCTGCACTTATTAAAGGCTGTGTTTATGTCATTCAACTGATACAATCGAAAACCAGACTGGCAGTTAATGTAGAATGTTTTGAAAAGAGGGGGGGAAATGTAAGAAACTCCTAAGGGTAGAGTCCCGCAAAAGAGCATTCCATCCTGTGCCCAAAGCACTCAACCCCTATCTCCCCTATGTTTGATGAACCGCCCATTTTTATGAGGCAACGAAAATTCATCTAAAAATCTAACAGCCAATAGCGCCTTACAAGACAAACAAAGCTGGCTCGTAAGTAATGAGAAATTTTTCCAAAGCTGGAAACGTAAAAATAGGGGAAACGTTAGAGCTTTTATTCTACCTTTGCGGGCTGTTGACTTCCTCCATTGCGAAAAAAAATATACAAACTGGCTCATACGGCTAAAATAGCTGGAAATGAGTGCTTGGTCAAATTCTCCACGCCATGTTCATAGAAGCATCTGTTTCATGCATGGATTCTCACATTTTTTCTGCTAGAATTTATAACCCAACCTGTTGTCCTTAGCAGGGTTGAAATTTCAATCAAAAATTGCAACCAGTCAAACTGCAATCCGCCTCAACTTGCTAATTATGTCAGCTGCGTCAGTATTAACTGCTCTATACAATTTATCTACTGATAAGTAAGGTTTTGGTTATAAATCTCTCATATTCAGTCGTAACCGAATTTGAACCAATAGGGTACCCATTCTACAACAATGGATAATAACAACCCAATGGGCAAATGAGTTGGTAAATTGATTTAATCTTCAGTTATGGTATTTTAATAACATGTGTTAATTAATAAGTCATAGTTAACATAAATCATGTCTATAATTTCCAATTTAAATTTCATCTACAGTTCATATTTACACTAATTGTTCAGGTTCATAGATTCAGTAATCATTTCAATCTCACATGGACCATGCCAAACCAGGAGTTATGAAAATATTCAAGCATTTTGATTATTGAGAAAACAGTAGAGAGGTGGCAATTAGCATAAAGCACAGATTTCTATCAATAGAAAAAGGAATTTATTCAAATTGTTTAAGAACAGGATTTTCATCCTGAGAAAGCCATACATTGAGGAACATAAAATGAGAAATACTTTTGCAATTCAATTCTTCATGCAACAGGAAAGCTATACAGCCAATTAGGGGAAAGGATCCTCTCAAAAGAGTCCAAGGGGGAATAATGGAGAAGTATTTCAAAGAAATTAAACCTATAATTGGGAAATTCCTTCTCTCAATGTGCCTCTGTGATACATTTCAGAGTTGATAAGTATATTTCTCAAAATTTGAACACGAGTCACACACCTTCAAATGTTACACTATCTCCTCTTATTCATATATAGGATAGTGATTTATAATAAATTAATGAAGTTCAGCTACATTGTTAGATAAATTTCCTGTTTTCAATTTGAATCAGTCGGCAATTTTGAGCACCAACTCATTAATGTGGCTTGTGGTTTTGTAATTGGAATTATTTATAGGTATAATATCTGAATAACTTCTCAAGCCATCCTATGAGAAAATAGCAAAGCCATAATAATTTTCATTAAACAGATTAAGTGTTTCAGAAAATATTTTCAGGAATTCCAGTGTCTTTGAAGATTTTTTGGCAATAGCTGGGATTCAAGAAACATAAAATTATTGAATAATTGTTAGAAACATTGTAGTTGAGGTATTTCTTTTATTTTCCGGAATCAAGCCTTGCATGCCTCCACCAAATTTGGTGTGAAAATATTTGGAAAATGAGTAAAAAAATTGCATATGGAGCTGGAGCTATAGAAAGGAATTTCCGGTTTCTTTGAACCCATTTTCTTTTGGAATTAATTTAATGATTGGCTGAATAAAGCCCAAGGTGGCCCAATTCTCATAGACCTTTGAGAGTTTAATTAAAAAACTGGAAAGAGTTGTTAAGAAATATCATATGCTGGTGTCACAACCATGGAAATGCACCCTCTTGGACCTCCATATGGCATATCTATTCCATATTGGCCATTTCATGTTTTGTGGCCTTTTATGGTCATTTCACTATCTGGGGCCAAATTAGCTCCTTCCTCATCATCAGGCCTTTCCTGCGCAGTTTCTTCTTTTGGGAAATCTTATGTATTGTCCAGTCAACAGGGAAAATACAGACCAAAAGCCTGTATTCAGCCATTTTATGCCATTTTCCCATGTAATATGGGAAATATGCCCGAATTTCCATATGAGGCAATTTGGGGCTTAATTTCCAGTTTTGTGAATTTTGCACATTTTGTGTGCACTTTGCACAAATACAGTTTTAAATCTATATTTGCTGGATTTGTCCAAAAGCCTAAAATTGGCCAAAACATCCAAAAACCACTTTGTCACCTCTGAAGCCACCGAAAACCATTTTTCACCCTTATCCTCCTGGCATCCTTCCAAAAGACCTTTGGCTATTTTCACCCTCCAATAAGCAAAACTGTCATAAATGTTGTTTTACACCATTATGCCTCTTTTTTCACCAGAAATCTAATGGCACCAATTTCACAAGGTTATTTCCACATTTCATAAGGTCATCAAGGGATCCCTTCATCCAGAGGATTCATCAAGGCTAAAGGAAAAGTGTTACTCTCAAATATCAATGAAGCCATCAAGCCATCATTGTAAATTATTACTCACAGTATTACTCCAAGGGAATACTGGAAATTCATTTTCAAGGGGTATTCAAGAGGTAGTTCCAAAACCAATCTGTCAAGTGTCAATTCTCCATCAATCCACCTTGGAAACCACATTCATTCAATAAAGTATGAATTCATCAAGACCTGTATTTTCAATCATACACAATGGGAAGATCATTTAACCCAGTTCATTCCCCAATTTGGCAAGGTGTACATTCCCTCAGACAGTCAATACAGCTCCCAGTATTCAATACAGACCAGCTGCCAGTCTGAAGGATTGAAGCTCTCAAATTTTCACATATACCAGCCTCCTTTAACCCTGGGGGTTTTACCCCCAGTAAATTAATATCTTTTGATTTTATTTTATATTTACTTATCTTATCATTTTTGTTAAGTGAATACTGATTTTATCAAGTTAGTTATTTAGAGCCCTTTCACTTTTGTTTCTTTGCCTGTCAGTTGATATTGGTGGTCATATCCTTTACTAATTCCATTGTTCCTTCTGACAGGTTGAAAAAGTGATTAAGGACTTACTTGGTTGGCTCTTTGGAAATTTGGCTTCTTATTTCTTTTATTGCATCTCATCTTTTGTACCTGCATATTTCTTAGAGAAATTTATTTCTTTATTTTATCTTCTTTATTCTTTGGAGTCTTCCAAGTGAGTTCCCTGATTACTGAGTGCCGGGCCACTCTTTTTTTCCCCAGAGCCCCTGTGACGTTATATTAATTAACTCATAATTTCTTTTCATTCTGTTTATTCTTTCTTTATAATTTAATTAACTCATTTCAAAAAACTTATGACTCTTTAATGTTTATGAAATTTATGATTCATTGTCATCTCTCAATTTTCTCTCATTTATTACTCATTTTGAAAATTGAAATCCGACCCAATTTTTTTTTTTAAATATTTGTTTCAACTCCAAATTTGTTTCATTCATAATTCAGGTCTCATTTTAATTTCCATTTGATTTTCAAATTTCTCATCAAATTACTTAGACACATTCTTCAAATCAAGATTCATATTGATTCATTCTTGAAGAATTCTGGTTTTTATAAAAGAACTCACTGGATTTTTATTTGATTGATTGATTTGACATGAATTGATATTTACCTCAATAAAATTTATTTAATTGAGGATTCCATTGATCTTTCTGATTTTTCACATCAAGAATTTTGACATAAATTGTTTTGCCTCAAGAATTCATTTGATTGAATGATTTTCTGCAAGATTTTTAATTTGGATTGTTTTGACATATTAATTTATTGACTTCAAGGTCTCATTTGAAATTGATTTATTGACTTGAAGATTTCATTTTGACATTTGATTGATTGATTTACCTCAAGATTTAATTTTGATTCATTGATTTTTCTTCATGAAATTGATTTTGATTTTGATTTTGACTTCAAGTTTTCTTCTGATTTTTCTCAAGTTTTTTATCTTTAAATTTTTGAATTTTATTAATTTCATTTCATTTTATTCCTGAAATAATTCCTGTTCAACATTCACCTCCTGCAAGACAGACAAGATCTCTGGCCAGAGCCCAAGCTGTTCTCACTGCAACTCCAAGTGCTCCTCTTGATGGCACCCCAGTAGTTCCTCAAGTGAGGGCACAATTAGACAGAGGACCCAATTTGGAAGGAGAAGCACCATCCATCCAGGAAGGAAGAGGGCCAAGAAGATCAAGTTCTTTTTCGGGAGTAGTTGGCAGTTTTCCAGGACTTTTAAGGCCCACTCTCACAGGTCCTAGTGAAGATGGTGAAGAGGAGGAGGAGAATTCTGTGGAAGAGGAACAGTATGATAGTACTGAAGGTGTTCCTGCTCCTGTGAGAGCATCCCAAAGTACTTGAGGGGCAGTGCTAGCCCAGTCTAAGCAGCCTGTCTCTCATCAGTCTGAGCCATCCTTATTGGCCATCATGTAGAAAATGACTCAGATTATGGCCAATATTCAAGCAGGTTCATCTTCTGAAGAATCAAGACCACCAGCCTTCAAGACTCCATCTATGAAGGCACCAAAATGCTTTGATGGCACTCAACCCCTTCAAAGTCAGAAGTTTCATCCAGTCTTTCCAACTTATCTTTCATAATGCTTTGGAAAATGTCTCTCAAGACAGAAAGAAGTTCCTTTATGCCACTTCATTTATTATTGGAAGGGCTGAAAAATGGATTGAGCCTTATCTTTCCAATCTCATCAGTAAAGATCCAAATTACCTTCTCAATACGTGGAATGTATTTGAATCTCAACTCTTTACTTTGTTTGGGGACCCAAATGAAGTCAGAAAAGCTGAAGCATAGTTGGATTCCTTAATAATTAAAGAAGGTGGACATGTTTAATTACACATTTCCTATTTCAGAAGTCTGAATTCAAGAATTGGAGATTGGGGTCAAAGAGCTCCCATCCAGAATTTTAGTCAGAGATTGCCAACCATAATTCTGGATCAATTGGCCTCCCATCCTTAAAGAATTGACTCTCTTCAAGACTTAATGGATATTACCCTGGATCTTGATACCAGGTACCATGAGAGGCAAAAGGAGAAGGGTAATTTTCAAGAGAAGAAGCCTGAAGCATCAAAGTCAAATTCTTCTCATCCTCAAATTTCTTTGAGCTCAAGTCAAAAGAAGAATAATTTTCAGAAGAGGGACAAGCCCCATTATTCTTTGCTAAAGAAAGATTGCAAGTTGAGGAATTATGAAAAAGAAGGAAGAATCAAGGAGGGCTCATTTACCTATTGTGGTGGGAATCATAGTCTTGATTCTTGTTTCAAAAGACCTCAAAACCAGCTTACCCAACAATCAGCCAAATTTCCCACCCAGGGAAAATCCTGAGTGAAGATCATGTTGTGTTCAATGGTCTTTGTTGTTTTCCATCCAGAGCACAATTGTGAACTCTGAATACTGGTGTCAAGAACTCTTTAAACTTTTTTATCTCATCTTCTCTATCCGATGTTTTTTACAGTATTCTCATTGATTCTGGTGCTATCAACTCATTTATTGCAACACAGTTTGTTCACAAGTGCTCTTTGACCATTTCAGAACTTCCAGAGAAGATTCCCCTTATCATTTTGGACTCCTCTGAGTCTACTTCTTTATTTGTGACTCACCATACCAAATATATGGTTGAGCTTCCATCCTTCCCAAGCTTTGAATGGGACTTTTTAGTCATTGATATTCCCAAGGGAGAGGACCTCATATTGGCATTTGACTTTCTTAATCATTTGAATCCATCTATTGACTGGAGGAAAGGGCTGATCACCTTTAATGCTGATCATAAGTACTATGATGATCCTTCTAAATCTTTCAGTAATAAACTTTCTTCTTCCAAATCATATGCAGCTCTGGTTGGTGATTCTAAAACACCATCACTTCCATCTTCTGTTCATACTCCTTCCCTTAATTCCCATCATTCATTACTATCCTCTATAGATGAAGTCTTCAAATAGATTCAAGATGTTGGAGAAGATAATTATTTATCCTCAATTCATTTCTTCTTAGGGAATATGGACCTTCCTCCTTCATCTTATGATGACTCCCTGGAGGAGTTGTGGGATGAAGAGGAAGAGCCATAAGAAATAGAAACCATTATGAATTCTGTTACCTCTTCTTATCACAAGTATTTGGATGTATTCTCCAAGGTGAAAGCAGAGAAACTTCCTCATCACTGCACCTGTGATTATCATATTGAGCTGGAGGGGTCTCTACTCCCAGTTGGAGAAATCTACTCTTTATCAAACAAAGAGTCAGATACACTAAGGGACTACATTTAAGAGAATTTAGAGAAAGCTTTCATCTGGCCAAGCTCCTCTTCAAAAGGAGGATCTGTCCTTTTTGTCAAAAAGAAGGATGGTGGCCTCTGTTTTTGTGTTGATTACTGGAAAATCAATGCTGTGACTAGGAAGAACAAGTATCCTGTTCCTCCTATGAATTGTCTTCTTAGTGTTTTCAATGGTTCTTCTATCTTCTCCAATATTGATCTGCATGATGCATAGAACCTGCTCAAAATCAAGTAAGGTGATGAAAATTTGACATGTTTTAGAACTAAATATGGCAGTTATTAGTATTTGGTTATGCCATTTGGGCTTACCAATTCTCCTGCCTCTTTTCAAAACCTTGTCAATGATACATTTTATGATCTTCTTGATGTTTATGTTGTAGTTTATTTGAATGACATTAAAAGCTTTTCCAAATCTGAGGAAGAACATGTCACTAATGTGTCCACTGTCCTTTCCAGACTCAGAGCCAATAACCTCTTTTCTAAGGCCTCCAAGTGCCTATCTCATGTTTCTAGTGTAGAGTATTTAGGTTATATTGTTCCTTCTGAAGGCCTCAAGATGGACCAAGCAAAATTCAAGCAACTTATCAATTGCTCACCTCAAAGAAACATCAAGGCTCTCCAATCTTTCCTTGGCTTTGCCAATTTTGACCACCATTTAATCCAGAATTATTCAAATAAAATAAGTTCACTCACCAGTTGCCAAAAGAAAGATTCTCCTTTTCCCCTCAATGAGAAAGCTCTTAGACTGTTTCATCAACTCAAGGAGGCTTTGACCACTGCTCCCATCCTTTCTCACTTTAATCCTTCTCTACTTACAATTCTAGAGAATGATGCTTCTGATGATGCGTTGGGTTCTGTACTGAGTCAGGTTTCTGACTCATGAAAACATCCCATTTCATTTTATAGCTGCAAGTTTCATCCAGAAGAGCTAAACTATGAGAGTCATGAAAAGGACCTCCTTGGAATAGCCTGGGCTCTCAAGCACTGGAGCTCTTTTCTTCTCCCTTTTTCTTCCCCTTTTGAAGTTCTTACTGATAATTCTTGACTCCATCACTTCATGTCATCAAATATTATCACCCGCAGTCAAGCCCACTGGGCTGAGTTCTTATCTGAATTATGTTTCTCAATCACTTACTTCCCTGGCCCCTTGGGACCCTTTTGGATGCATTGTCAGGTTGAAACAACAACTACCCAGAGAGGGGGGAGGATTTCATCAGCAAGAACCCAATGAATTATCAACAAATACTCAAGCAAGATGAAATTAAAGTCTCAAAATTCTTTGCAGTCAAGGTGGATTCATTTTCAGATTTGATTGACTAAATTCAGAAAGAATTATGGGAATATTCACAATATAGAAGCTGTAAGGTTTGTCAATGAAACACTTGATAATAGTAGCAATATAAAGAGTACTATTACTGTTCTCACTAGAAAAATATAATATAATATAATAATATAACCACAAATTTATATAAATATTTAACATAATTATATCAAAAAAACAAATGTCTTTATTAATAAATAGTTTAATAAAAAACTCTTAAAAATTACAACAAGTTATAATTATTTAATTATTGTTATAGTCACTGAGAATTATTACAATAAGAAGTGTAAAGCTCTTTCTGAGACAATTAGACATGAAAAATATGAATATTTAACCACTTATAAATAATATGAATACTTTTTATAAAAGAACTAACACACACACTATGCAGAAAAAATGCTTATAGAAAAATTATATATAAGAAAAACTCATAATAGATAAAAGAAACATAGAACTTCAGAGAAAAAATTACTTATAATATATATTGAATACAAAAACTTAAATACAACAGTTATTATATTAAATGATTGTTTTAAGCTGAAAAACACACCAAAAAATAAATATCTTAAAGATAGAACAACTTTTTATAATAAGAATCATGATTAAAGAGTTTGTAAGAGGAATTTGTGGATTTTAAAAGATATCTAAGATGATAATTTCATAGAATAAAATATATTATTGGGGATTACAACAATAATCTGAAGTCTATGATTTCAATTCTTTAATTTAAAATTACTAAAAAATAAAATAACTTAAGAATTACTTTAATAGTAAGATTTTATATGTAATAAAACTTTACCTGTTCAAATTTCTAATATAATTGGATTGATAGTGATTGATGGACAATACCAGTTATGAATAGACTATTTTTATGCCTACATAGCAGCTCTCATGATTCATAATGGATATAAAGGGCTTGCTCAGGTCAACAATGAAAAACCATGCTTAAAAATAAGGCTCTTAACTTAAGGTAACTTATTTTAAATTCCAATCTAACTTTACCAGAGTTGTTCTCAACTCCAAGTTAATTTAATCCTCATTGAGACTAATTATTTTAATTTTCAATATGAAATAAATTTATTTATATTAGAGTTCATCACATGAACAACTTAAAAATAGAGTCTCAAGAAAAAATCTCCTAAACTCCATTTTTAATTAATTTTTAAAGAAATCTTAATTTTCTTTAAGTATAATTAAAAGAGTAAGTTTTCAGGCTAATTACCAATAAAAACTGTTTATAAAGGATACTTAAAATTAAATGTATACACGGATAACAACAAAATGTAATTTTTGTGAGAACTTCAGGCAAATCCATTAAGAATTGAATCTTTGAGGAATTTTGCAGGTATTACCATTTTGCCACATAAAATAGAAATACACACTAAACCTTAACTATTGATAAGGTTTTAATGCTTGTAAATTTGAATATTTAAGCTTATTTAAGTTTCTTAAGCTTGATTAAGCTTTGAAAGTTCTTAAAACCTTGATTTCAAGCTTGCATTTTGTGATTTACCCTTTGGCAGCTTGAAATTCCTGTCCAAATTGGGATAAAACCAGTTTAAACCTTAACGCTGGATCAAATTCTAATATTAAAGTTTGAAAAAGGTTGAAATTCCTTCAATACAGGTGGACAAGCTTAATTGAATCCACACAGACCCAAAAAGCTGGGTGCCCCAGCTCTGTTTGGTCTTTTTCCTTTGTCCCACCTTTTTGCGTGGATTTTGCCCTTTTATTTATTCAAAGCCATACTATGGCCTTGAAGCTTTTTAAATTGAGCCTACACAGGATTTACATCCTGTATGGAAAATCCTTAGCCAATTCAGTAAATATACACAGCACCTTAATCTTAACTAAAATTTTGGTATGTTTGCATCAACCATATGCAACCCCAAATTTAAGCTTATTTAAGGTTAAATTTAACAATTTCAAAAAATGTTAAAAAAATTTGCAATTGTACTTTAAAATTCTATAATATTCTTGCAACATAAGAAATAATCAATTCTAGTTATAACACCTTATGGGTGTACCCTAGGTTTTTTTTGTGTAGAATCCAAAAATGACATAATAATTACAAAATTGTTTATCCAAAAAGTAGTTATACTTATCTTTTGTTATTTTTTATTTTAAATATAATTGGAAAGTCTGTTTAAGACTCAATCAACTGTATATAAACTTATTTGTGGCCTTATGGGTAAGTCATACATACGTCACAGGCTCACAAAATAATTCTCCAAGATATGGGTAATGGTAGATCTGTCCAAGATTATTCTCTTGATTCCTCTTCCAAGCTTCTCCTTTTCAAACATTGGGTGGCTGTGAATATTTGAGATATGACCACATACCCAAAAAGGTCACAAGAAATATTCAATATAATTATACATTGAAAATAATTACCTTGAAACTACAAAAATACCATAAATTGGCATAAAACTTGGTTTAACTTAAAACCCAATGGGTAAACATGGAAAATAAACTATACCATTGGATTCCCCATGGTAAAATACACATATACCATTTTTATGGCATATCTGTAAAGTCAATATTTAATAAGTTATAAGTAATAATACCTTATAAAAAACACAAATCCTTATTTATTTCAAAGACCAATGAAACAAAATGTGAAATGAATGGTACCATTGGATTCTCCATGAAAGTCCACATATAAAACAATTAGGAAGCTAAGCTTCAAAATCAATACTTAAGGAATTAACCTGAATATATGCACTTTTTTGGTCAATGCATATATTCAAGGATTTTAGCTAATATCTCTTGAAATATGCATGATAGAGTGATGAACCAAAAATAAAGTCATCACGTAATAACTGTAGGAATACAGAAATGAAGTTTATTTCACAAGCTATAAACAAGGTTGAAACCTGTAAGGAATTATTGATTAAAATCAACAGAGCTGTTGACCACTTTGTTGTGAAAGTGGTCCAAACTTAAAAAAAGTAGAAAGTTGGATTCTACTAGTGGATTCGTGAATAATGATGTATTTATTATTATAATATTCAAGGTATAACCCCTTGAAATCATAGTTTGAAGTTTAAAATATTAAATTTCAACAGAAAAAATGAGTTACAAGAAAAATCATCAAAAATAGAGTTTTGATGATGTAATGAAATGCTCTTGGGAGCATAATGAAGTTATACTAAGCTATTAGAATTCACTCTCTGAATTGCTGTAGCGTGTAAAGATTCAAAGTTATTAAGGATCAAATTTGAGCTTAATTTGATCATTTATGATCACTCACTGTAACCTTAAATTAAGTTTAACAGTTGTATGAGTGATAATATTGGTGAATACTATTACTTTATGATTAAAACTAATAAAATCCACGAATTTTGGGGTTCTGCCAAGCCTTTGACCTCATCAAACTTAGAGTTATAGCGATAACTCTAAATGATGGCGTAAAAATGATGTAATATGGTTTGATCATGATGTAATCATCACCAAACCTTAAACTATTGATCAATTACAGTGGATATGATCAGTACACGTCTACTAGAAGCCTATTGGACTCTAGGAGGGAGGTATTTACTATAAATAGAGCTGTTTTTACTCTGTTTTCCCCTCAGACGCATCAAAAACATTAAATCAATCAAATTAAAAGGTAATATCTTTATTCTTTATATATAAATCTTTTATATTATTAAAGACCAAAGATCATCTTCTTATAATCATCAATTTTGACGTGATTAAATCATTTATTTAATTGTTTTTGCTAAAAATCTCTCTAAAATCTCATTTCCACGTAAAAATCAAGAATATTTGTAATTTTCTCTATTTTTTATGGTAAATACAATTTGGATAAGTTGTATTTACATTATTTGGTGTAAAATATTTCAGAATTATTATATTTGTCAGGGTGACTCTATGATATAGCTTCAGAATGATAATGAAAGCTATAACTCTGAGTGTGACACAAAAATAATGATGACATTTAGAGTGAGAATATGAGTGAAAAGGGCTATACTAAAAAAATTTAGTGATGGTGAGTACTGCTGATAGCCCTGGGTGCAGTGCTTTCCTGTTGGTTTACAATAGAAAACCCTACAATACTTAAACTTAAAGTATACCTGTTATAATCTAAGAGTATCACTTCCTTTTTGAGAAGTTATACCACGTAAGAATATCAAGAACAGGATGCTTGATTTGCTTCCTGGTGAGGCAAAGCCTCCTTTTATCTTGTTCTGGGGTAGTGGGAGGTGGTTTACCTCTGCACACGACCACAGAGTGAAAATTTTCACTACTGTGGGCTGGTTTGTGGTTCTACACACTCAATAAAGGCTAGTGTTGGGTTGAAGTGTGGTTTTAGAGCCACAAGTAGTCATTTTTACCCTATACAGGGTGAAAATTCTCACCAATGGAGTTTACAGGTGTATTCTGGTGCTCCTGACGTGTCAGAAACTGTACAGAACCTGTATGGACCTCTGTATTTGACTTAATTATGAGGTATTGAAGTATAAATAAGCTCCAGCGTCTGTTTGACACCTCATAATCAGAGTACAACTGTATCCTGTCATAATACAGCTGTTTTGGTCATATTGTGGGATTATAACCTTCAAGTGGCCATACCCCTGTCAGTTTTTGAGATATCATGCTCAAAGTTGGTTCATTGGATAACCCTGTATGAGCCCTACACGATGATACCCAATTTGGTATGGTTATCATTAAATATGACAAAGTTATCCCATGTACCAGGTTTTTTATACATAGGCGTGGTTTGGGCAAAAAGCTGTATTGAGCTTGTTTGCCTCATAACTTCTTTTATAGTTGAGATATAAAGAAGTGGATGGCACCATCAGATAGCCCTGATTGTGCTCTTTCCAAAAAGACCCCACTTCAAGTCTCCCACACTAAAACTGTAGAAGTTAGATGAGAGGTGAATGTTTTGTTCACCCTTATTTGGCCTGAATTTGACCATAACTCAAGTAATACTGGCGCTAGCTCAGTTTGGCTTTTACCATTGGATAGCCCTGTCTTAGAGCTTCATTTTGAGTACCCATTTGATGGGGTTAAGCCTCTCCTTCTAGATTTTAGATGAGAGGTGAAAATTAAGGTTTATGCTCAGCAATAACTTTGAGCAGGAATAACTTTGTTATTTCTTGTCCTATGGTGATGGGACTTATATTTTCAGAAAGAGGTGAGTTTCCTCTTTCTTTTGATACCTTCGAGCTGATTTGGTTCAGCTCCATGTTTGGGTGGTATCTTGGCTATACCATTGGTTTATGGTATTTTGGCTGTCATGCTTGTGCTCTGGTTTTGAGTCACAGACTGACATACCCTCCCTCTAAAAAAAAGGCTCATCATTGATGAGACTTTCCTCTCTTCTTGGAGGTATTAGCATGGATCATTTGACCTTGAGCCAACAACTTTCTTGTGGTCATACCCTCCCTGTCTGGTGGCTTATGTTTCAAATCATCGAGGTGTTTGGTCATTGGTTTCCTCCTTTGGGAGGGGACTGAGCCAATTTCCTCTATTCCATGGTTCTTAAATTCCACCAAATATTCCTCATGGGGGTTGGGTTCACTGTATGAATTATTTCCACAGCCATTCCCCACACTATTAGAGTCAGATTCATGACCTTCTTGGTCTTCTGTTGTTTCTTCCTCTCTTGCAAATATCTCTTCCCTGTCTTTGGGAGAATTTCCTGCATAGTGATTGGGTGGCTCACAATTGTGAAATCCTGTTGTGATTTCAGAAGCTGAATCATGAGTTTCTTTGGCTTCCAGGGTTGGATTCTCCCTGTTATCACCAGTACTATGGTTATTGTATCTACTGTGGGAACTCCTCTTGTGTGGGATTAAAATGAGGCAGTACCTGGAGGGGGAAATCACAGGTAACTAGTTTTGAATTGCTAATAACTCCTGTAACCAAGGGTGGCAAGGGTGTATTGCCTGCCCCTCCTAAAATACTGAACAAAATCTTCCTTGGAGCTCACAAACCAAAATAAAATTAGTAAGTGGCTTTACAACTGCAGAAGACAAAATTCAGCAGTCTCAGATCAGACCTATTCAATAAATAATATAAAAAATAATGTCAGTTATTTTGGTTAAATTTGAGATTTTAATGAGATACTTGTCTGTTTAATTTTAATATTTTTAGTTAAATTGAGGTGAGTGGTTTCTTCTTGGTGATACAATTTTGATAAGATGAGTTATTTAAGGTGTTCAGAAAAATTGATTGGTGTTTATAAAGGTAATTTTGTTAAGGTATAGCTATAATAGAGTAAAATAATTTTTTAAAGGTTTGTTATTTTTTTGTAAGAGTGTTTAATAATGAGATAAAATAGTATTTGTTAAATTTAAGAGGTAAGATTTCTTTGATATTGGATTTTTTTTTAAAGGGGTAAGTTATTTATTTATTTTTTTTTAAGTCTTGATAATGGTGTTAATTTTTACTGGATAAAGTATTTTGATAGAGTAGTAACCCTAATCTTGGGTACTAGATAATTTTTTTTTTTATTTTAATAATAATAAGATTCCACTGAGCTTAGCTACTGGGTAATCTTCAACACTATACTTCCACTGAGCTTAGCTACTGGGCAAGTAAATTTACTATAATTTTCTGGACTACCTCCCAGGTGAGGGATGACTTATTCCTGTGCTTGTAATGTGCAGAGGATATATTGTGCATGGGGGGGATTTTGAAATTTGGGGGAGAGAGCCCCTCTATTTATACCTTTTGGGAGCCCAGGGGGCCCTCCATGGGAGCTGTCTTCTCCACTTTAATTCCTCTTGATTTAATCATGTGACTCCATTTTTGGTGAGGCCCTTTCTTGCATGGGTAAGGTGATTTAAGGTTTGGTGATAATTTTTCTCTGCACAGCCTTCTTTCATCACATGATGGTCTTTTGGTGAGCTAATTATGATGTGATTTTCTTGGATTTTCCTTGCTTGCATGAGGTGATTTCATTTTGGCTGAGTATTTTTCTTGTGCACAGCCTTTTTTCTGTCACATGATATGCTGTTGGTGGATGCAGTATCACATGATGACCTTGTAATTCCTTTGCATATGTCCTATTTTAGGTTTGGTAGAAGTGGCTGTGTAATTTATGCAGGTGTCATGGTTGTTTTTCTTCTTTTTGAACTTTAAAATGAAGTCAGGTGATAATTTCTTGCACTGGTGAATATACTGTTATGTATGAGATGATGTGATTTTTGAGTTTGACACATGCTGTGCACAGTCATGTGGTTGAGGTTTAATTAAAATTGTGTACTGCATGCAACCTGTTGTAACTTGCTTTGGTTTGCATGAGGTGATAAGTGGTGTAAATAAATATGTTTTAAGGTTTGAAGTGGGGTTACTGTGGATATAAGATAAGGTACTCCTGGGGCTGTGTTGTAAATGAATTGCAGGAATTCCATGGAGCTGAGCTTTGCATCATGTGACTTTGAATGCAAGTTGGCTGTATAACTAATGCATGTGTCATTTTCTTGCTGCATGAGTCCTGTGGCTGTAAGGGGGTGTAAAGCTGGGTGGGGTGTGTAATTTAAAGGGTGGTACCTTATTTGTTGTAACTAGTGTACTATATGTAACTTGACTTTTTACATATGCATAATGAAATTGAATAAGTTATTTAAACACATACACTTCCCTTTGGTGCCTGTGCCATGGTTTTATGAGTTAAATCCAGCTTCTTGCTGTAAAATTGACCTTTTGGTGCAAAATTTGAGTGTAAGTCTGCCTGTAGGCTGGATTTCCTGCTGTTATAGGGTACTATGAGCTTGAGCCTGGTGAAAAAAAATGGTATGGAATACCACATCCCCCTCTCCATTTAATGCTGTCCCCAGCATTCCAGGTGAGAGCTCCCTATTCTTCATCTGATTCTGTGGTCTCCTCAAATACCTCTTCCTCATTTATTGATTCATCTTCTTCACTTTTTTCTTCTTTCTTTTTTTTAATGATTTCTAAGAATTTGCTAGTGTCTTGAAATCTTGAGGTCTTCACAGTTCTTCTTTCTTCTTTCTTCCATAAAAAATGTAGTTTAAGGTCATACAGGACCTACAACTAGGTGTGTAACCCCTGTATATTAGGTATACAAGTCCTGCAGTTTAAGTCATGCAAGGACCTCCTGGCCTAATCCAAGGGCTTATCTTTATTCTTGAGCTCCTTTGGGCTTGATTTTGGATTCCACTTGACTCTTGTTTTATTCTTAAATCTTCATGATTCCCACTTGATGTAAGATTCTTCTGGTTGTTTTATTTCTTGATAAGGAATTTTCTTGTCTTAATTGCTGGCTTGAGACTTCACTTTGTTCATTTTGGCCAATTTGATAATGATAAATACCTGTAAAACCCCTTGTTCCTGTTACACAAAGGGAGCAGTTTATTGTCATGCTAAGGACAAAAATGGTCCTTCAGCACTTCTCCTGACTAGGACAATCCCCTCCAGCTTCTTGGCTGTTATTTTTATTTTATTTTTTATTTTATTTTTTATTTTATTTTTTATTTTTTTAAGTTTCCCTGCCCAAGTCTACAGGGGAAGCAGTTTAGTGTCATGCTGAGGACCTCTTGAGTCTTCAAGCTTCTTTAAAATCCCAAGGGCAATTTGAGTTGAGTGTGTGCATAATCTTTTTGGTCCATCATGTTGAGTGAGTCCTGAGTCAATAATTAATCCAGTGAGTCCTCCTTCAGTCCATAAATCCTGGCCAGTAATTCTTGAGTTCCAATTGAGTTCCAATCCAAAATCAAAGAAATTCCCAAGGTCTGGTGTTTCCCAAAGGTCAATCCATAAGGAGCTCCTGCTTTTCTTCATAAATAATCTTCTTCATTTTCAGTATTCTGAATAATTGCCCTATGATAAATTGTTTCCGAATTCTCTTGCTATTTCTTAAAAATAATGTATGTCCTTTTGTTCTTTTGTATTCCTGAATTACACCTGTTATAAAGAAATAAAAAATAAAACATCGTAATAATAAGGTGAGTTGAAAATTGATTTTAATATTAATTTATTGATAAATATTGTTTAATAATATTTGTTTGGATGAGGGCCCCCCTCTCCATTTAAAAAATCTTGAGTTGGTTTTCAAATTTTGAAGAGGATATGTTCTAATTCCCCTAAAACTTCCACTATAAGGGATAATGTAAGAAATAAGTCTACCCACCCCTTATTTTTTATAGTGCTTTTGATGAGGATAAATAATGATACAGTAAATTTACATAATTTTATATTTTATTCTATTTTTTTTTTTCAATTTTTGTAATTATAAAATAATCATTAAATGAGATATCTGATTAAAAATCCCAATTCAAAAGAAATAAACCTAAATCACAATTAAGATCATGGAACTGTTTGGTTAAAGGTGGTAATTTGTTCCAATCAGCAAAAATTGGTGCTCTTGAGAGTATTTATGATTAATATTACATAGTTGAATGATCATAATTTGAGTCCTTTATTCATATAATGACCCTTATGATGCCACAACTCTTCCTTTTGGAATCATCATTGTGACTCAGACTTTATTTCAAGTCCATCCCCTTTATGGTTCAGATTTTCTGTTACCCATAAATGCATTTGAGTTGTTAAAAAATATAAACAGTGAAATTGAAAATTTGTACAATTGAAAAAAACTCTTCTTTGCTTTTGGGGGGCTTTCAAAATTCCATTTGGAATAAACAGCACATTCAGGTGTTATTAATATGTAAATTCCCCAAATTATGTCATCAATTTATGAGTTTTTAATATAAATAACTCCTTCAGAGTTCAATTAATGCCTTCATGGCACAAATACTTCTTCTTTTCAAACAAGTTCCAATCACTCTCTTGTAATTGAAGAAATATTTCAAATAAATTGATCATTTTTTTTTTTTAAAAAAAAAAAAATAATACTTGATGTAGAGTTTTTTTTTTTAATTATTGTTATTCTTGAGTTGAAAAATTAAGCCAACTTAATGGCTCTTGTTGTAATAGTAGGAAAAGTTTAATAAAGATAATAAATAAAATATTCTTGAGCTCATAAATGGGATATGACCCTAATTCTTAGTAAAAATAAATAAATGGGTTTGAAATAAATAAATAAAAGAAATAAATAAATAAAAAAAATAAAATAAAAAAATATGTTCAGAACATTCAAGTCAGTAAATGTTTCTAATTCTTTTTTATAATGACATAAAATTAGAAATTTTTTTAAAAAAAATAAGAATTGAAACCTTAGGTAGTTTATAGTCTTGCCTAGGACTTATCCTGTTTCTTTGCTTTGGTCCTTGTTGATAATTTTAGTGATTTCTTGTTGATATTTGAAGGGGCAGTGTATGGTCTTTCCAAGGACCATTGGTTAATTTTTCTTGATTATTGTTGATAATTTGAGTGGGCAGTTTATGGTCTTGCCAAGGACCATTGATTGATTGTTTTGCATTTTTAGTCCTTGTTTAGAATTCTTTTTTCTTGATATTTAAAGGTATTTCTTGATGTTTGAAGGGGAAGTTTATGGTCTTGCCAAGGACCATATTTTGTCTTTGCTTTGGTCCTTGTTGATAATTTTAGTGATTTACTTTTGATATTGGAAGGGGAAGTGTATGTTCTTTCCAAGGACCATTGGTTAATTTTTCTTGATTATTGTTGATAATTTGAGTGGGCAGTTTATGGTCTTGCCAAGGACCACATCTTGTGTCCAGGCACCTGATTGTTGCACTTGGCATGTAATTTATCTTCAAAGCCAAGTTTATAAGTAGTTCAAACAGTTTATAGTCTTATTTAGGACTCATTTTCACTTTAAAAGCATATTTAAGCCTATAAAATAAGAGAAATATTTTATTAATGTTGAATACCTGTAGAAGCCAAATAAAATATATTAGTATAGTTATTATTCAAAATAAGAAAGCATAAAAGATAAAATAGCAGTTTAAAGCCTTGCTTAGGGCTTTTGTTATTTTGTTTTATTTTTATTTTTTATATATATTTTTTAAGCCCATCAGTTTGAAGCCTTGATGAGGGCTTTTCCTTTATAAGTCTTAGTTAGAAAATAAAATATAAAATATAAAATCAGCATAAAAAAAGCAAGATAGAAAACTTCAAACCAGCAGTTTATAGCCATACTTAGGGCTTTTTTTTTGTTTTATTTTTCATTTTATTGTAAAGCCCAGTAAAAAAAATCATTTTCAGATCAGTAAGCTAAACAGTCAAGATAAAAAATAAAATCAGAAACCAGCAGTTTAATGTCTTGCTAAGGACATTTCTGATATTTGTAACCCTGTAGCATAATAATAATAATAATTAATAAACTAAATCAAGTAAGATAAATCAGCAAAACCAGCAGTTTAAAGCCATGCTGAGGGCATTTATTTTTTTCAACCCTCAATCTGATATATATATTTATCTTTCTTTTGTTATTTTATATATATTGATTGATGAAAGCTGTAAAAAATGAAATAAAGTTGTCAGTAAAATAATTAAGTCAATAAAATGATAAAATAATCTAAAATTGAGCAGTTTAAAGCCTTGCCCAGGGCTTTTTGTTTTTGTAGCCCTGCAGCAATTGAAAATATGAAATGTCAGACTTATTTAATATCCAATATAAAGTAAGCATAAAATAAAATAAGCAGTTTATAGCCATACTGAGGGCTTTTATTTATATTATTATTATTATTATTTTTTTGTTTGTAGCCCTGTTTCTTCATAAAAAAAACAAACAAACATGGTTAGTCAAATTAATTAAATCATGATAATAAATGAAATTAAGCAGTTTTAAGCCATGCTGAGGGCTTATTTGTTAATTTTTTATTTCCTCTAATTATTAAACTAAAGGGAAAATCAGTAAAAAAAACATAAAAAATAAAATTTGAGCAGTTTAATGCCTTACTCAGGGCATTGCATTGTCCTTTATAGCCCTGTAGCCATATCCAAATTTAAATATGTCAGTTTAATTCAATATTAAAAAGAAAATGAAAAAATTCCAGCAGTTTAATGTCTTGCTGAGGACATTTTATTGTTCTTTATAGCCTATTTCATAGTCCTTTTGTAATCTTTGTTGTTTTTCTTTCTCAGACCTGTAGCAATCCAAGATAAGAAATGTCAGATAAATTCATAATTTATAAGAAAGAATAAAGACAAAACATCAGTTTTAAGCCTTGATAAGGGCATTTCCTTTATAAGTCTTAGGGCTTTTCCATTTGTAGCCCTGTAGCAATTAAGAGTATCAAATGTCAGCTCAATATAATTATCAAAATAAATGGAAAATATCAGTTTAAAGCCTTGATGAGGGCTTCTGTATTTAATTTATAAAATACATTAATCAAAAGAAAAAAAAAACATCAGTAATATTCATCTTTAATAATGAAAACAATAGAAAATAAACAGTTTTAAGTCTTGTTCAGGACTTTTATTTTTATTTTTTAAACAAAAGAACTTCTTTTTGTTAGCTCCAGTAATTCAATTTATTATTATTTTTAATATTTTTAGAAAATGGTTTCTCAAAAGAAAAAAAATCATTAGTAAAACTCAAATTTAATTAATAGAATAAGAAATAAACAGTTTAAAGTCATGTCTAGGACTTATTATTTTTTTTATTTATCGTATAGCCCCCTTTTTTTTTGCTTTGTTGTCAGAAGGTAAGGTAGTCAGTTTGATGGGCTGATCTAGAGGCTGTTACAACCCTCTAGGAGCTTCGGGTAAGCTGTTTCCATCTCTAATTACCCTGCAAAGCACTTTGTTGTGCTTTCAACCACTTCGGGTGGTTAGTTCTTTTTTACCTAGAATTTCTGAAAACTGCCTCGGTGCAGTATATTAAGGTGGGGCTCAACCCTGTAAATCTCCTCAGCAGCCCTTCGGGTGGGCTGTTGTAGTCTTGATGGGTGTTATTACACCCTAATTGAAGCTTTAAAACAGTTCGGGTGACTGTATGGTGCCTGAAAGTGATTGGTGTTGAGGGTTTATGATGCCAGAGGTGTATTTGCTCCTCCACACTTGAGATTTGTTCCGTGGCTGATTTTTTAACTATAAGGGACTTTGCCTTCCCCTGTAAGGCTCCACACCTCATCGGATGTCTGTATTTGGGCTGTGATGGGTGCTATCTCACCTTTACGGTGGTTAAATTGATGTCGGGTGGCTGATTTTAATACCTTAAAAAGATGATTCAGTCGTGTTAGGTACTTTGGGTGATGTTTCTGTCACCTTTGGAGCATTCCACAGGCTCCAATGTGATCCTAACCAAATCGATGGGTAGCGGTGGCTGTAACATTCTTTTCCGGGCTAACTCCACCACAGGAATTAGCCATGTCACTTACTGTTTGGCTCTAACGTTTTGTTTAACACCTGCTGTCAATCACGACAAGCAGCTTGGTTTTGTATTTTGGGTAACTTGTCAACGTGCTATATTGTACTGTACTGGTGCAGTGTACAGTACATGCCCTTGCTTTTTCTTCTTTCCTCTTCTGACCTACTTGTATTGCTGGCAAATATTGTCTTGATGCTGTCGTGATATTCAACATGCATGGTGTTTGTAACAGAGGTAGGGTCTTGTGATGACTGCATGCAGGTGCAGTAGTGTCGTTCTTCTAGCATGTTACTGAGGCTGTACTGTACATTTATATCAAAAACTGAGAATTAGTCGATGAGGTGATGATGCAAGATCTCTTGTATGATCTCTTTTGTTGCTTTTGTTTTTTATTGTGCATGGATTTAGTGAAGTGAAGATGGGTGTCAGACACCCATCTCCCTGCTTATACGTGATTCAGGTCTGGTTACCAGGCACATGTGATCCTAACTAAATCGACTGGTATTGGTAGGTGGCGGATTTTCTCCCAAGATAAATCTGGTATCAGGACAATACCTGTCAATGATGGTGCTGGTGTTAGCACAAAAAAAAACCTGTATTGTAAGATCCTGGCTCTAAGTATTTAGTGGGTGAGTGCTCTGTAACTCCCTATTTAGCTGTTATAGTTCTTGTAAGTAAACCACATGCTCCTCCGATGTCGCATTTGCTCAGCAATAATGTTGTCAAATTCTTGCCATGCTCTGAACTATAGCTTTTCTACCAGCTCTCTTTTTTTTCTTCTGGGGGCTTGCAGGTGGATTCATATATCTTGCTTGAGTATCGTATTGACAAACTTATCTTTTGTGGCTTGTTACTTTGGCGTGGTGGCAGAGCTTGTTGAACGGAAATTCTGGATCATTCCAGTTCATTCATTTGGAGCTGTCGTCGGAGTTAGTTAGAGTTGACAAGACTTGTTGGTTTTTAATTTGGTGTTATACTCTGTTGAGGCCTATCAATCTCCACTTGAAGCTACCTCCAGGGTGTAACCAGTGGGAAACTATAAATACCCCCCCTCTCTAGTTCGGATTGTCCACAGCAGCGTTGGCATCTGAGTACGTAATGGATACTAAGACGCACTCAATAATTTTTTTAATTAATGAGTGTGTACTAAATTGCCCAGTTAATTAATATGTACTCAATAAGTCACGTAATATATACAAGCCTAGTGAGTATGAGTTTCAGTAATTAAATACAAGCGGGTGTACCAGGTAACGCCCCAATGAGCAACAATTCATTATCGCAACAAAAGCCCAAAGACAAACATTTTCGCCCAAAATTTCATGTATTTAAGTTTTCCAAGTCAGCTCATTAAGCATAAGGGCTTGTTTCATCATTTAGCCATTCTTTCAGGCATGTCAGATGAGCTATAGTTCGCGCCCCTAGGGCTGCCCGCGTCGGGGTTCTGAGCCTACCACTATGAGAGAATACACGTTCGACGCATGCTGAGCTGGCCGGAATAGTCAAGTAACGTAGGGCAATTTGCCCCAACGTAGGGAAGTTTCCTGTGATGATTTGGCGCTGTAATAAGGTCAGAATTCAGCAATAACTACAAAGCAAATCATGCGTACCTTCCAATAATTGATTATGGGTTCTCCCTTTGTCATGGGATACAAATTTTGTAAGTAACAGACTAGTTCATCTCCTTGGCTGTTTGGAACCTCGTAAGATGCCTCGATAGGTGGTTCGTTCAAATGGCGAAGTAAATCCAATTGTTCACTTTCGCTCATGTCTTGAGGCGAGCTTGTCCTGCAGTTTGCGTGATCTTCCATTTTTTTCTGTGAGATTAATGAGGCCATATCACTGTTCAAGACTTCTATCACCTCTTTCGATCGATGATGTGGCACACCCAACTGTTTAAAAATGCCTTCGCGGTACTTGGGATTGAACAAACTGGCGATTAAACTGTCGTTGTTGGCCATCTCCAACTCATAATACTTATATAGTTTCTCTCGTGCACACTGGCAGGCATGTCGCCAAGTATTGGGGCTGACACTTGCATAATGCAATAATTGATTGAGGAGTACCTGGTAGTATGGCAAGACGAGATGCTTTGTTGGACCTTTCGATTGGAAAACGTTGCATGATTTCTCAAACATCTCCAGGATCGGCTCCATGAATTCCATCGCACTCCAATGTTCTTCAGTCAGCTGATATGATTGATTCTCTGGTAAATTAGTATACAATTGAAGTGACAATTTTAAAGATCGTGCCCTTCGGATTTGCTGGAGGAAGTAGTTCCATCGAGTCATTGGGATGGTTATTGGAAGGACCTTTGGCTCACGTGTTTTATTGCGCGATTGGATGAATAAATCTCGCTGTTTGGCGGAACCTCGGATTCGTGAGCAGAGTTCTCTCAATATGCGGACGACCGTTTTATTGGAGGAAGTTTGTGATTGAGTTGGATCAGCCTCGATACCTTCGGGTTCAAAGCCTTGTTCAACCAAGTATGCCACATCAGCAGATTTGTCTTGGGTTTCAAGGGTAGGTTGATTTAATGCTCGAGATCGACCCTTTTTAAATTTGTGCCCCGAGGAGTTGTGAACTTTTTTGATTGTTGCTAAAATATCAAGACCGCAGCCCCATGTAAGACACTAGGTGTGGCAATTTGATTAGGAAATGTACTTACTTTGCAATGCCACACTACCCGAAAGACCCTCATCATCGCTATCTTCTATTGGTGCTTGTTTAAGGCCAAGGTAGTCGTCGAAGAACTTGTAATCTTCATCGGTCAGCTGTCCCATGTATGCCAAGAATTCTTTGGCCACGAGGTTAAGAACGTGACAGGCGCAACGGTGAAAACGTTCGTTTTTGGGCCAGGGGATGCCAATTCCTGCGAATTTCTCTTGAAGGACAGTGGTCATGGCCAAGTTATTTGCTGCATTGTCGCCAGTTATGCAATATAACTGCTTAATCATGCCTCGTTCGGCCAAAGCCTCCCATAGTGTCCATGCTAAAGCCACCCCGGTGTGCATTCCCAACATGGTCTATTAATTAAATGGAACATTAATAACGATGCCTTGATAGTAAATAGAAATGGAACGCACCTCAAAAGCCACAAGCGTTTTGCGGAAAGAGTAAGTGAGAGGATCTATCCATTGCATGAAAATGGCTAAGTAACTTTGAGACTGGTCTTTTGTTGTCCAACCGTCAATTGATGCACACAAGACTGTTGATTGAGGCAAGTGAGAGACCTCTTCAATCAGTCGTTGCTTACCCTCGAAGTAAAGCTGTGTTGCAGTGGCTGCTATCATGCGTCGATGGGGCCATTGAAAGGAGGGGGCAATGCGTTGTAAAGCATGTCGTAGTTGGGGGGACTCAAAAATTGAGAAAGATACTTGGACGGCCACAAGGCCTTTGACTAACTCCCGATTAAGTATTGTTTGCGTTTCAGCAGCCAATCTTGCACCCATATTTGGGTCAATCGATCCAGGTGATTTTGACGCCCACGCATTAAACCAACCAGCACAGATCTTGCGATGCTTATTCATGTTGGAAGTGTGACAACCCATGACAACGATTTTGACACTAAAATAAGCAAAATTAGATTATCAGATAATATGTGGCCATAAAGATGTTAATGTCACCTACCTGCAGTGCCGACACTTATAAGTGTAGGGGTATTCATTCTTATCAGGCATCCATTCACCAGTAAGAGTGATTTTCTGCATGGATAAACATACAAAAGCACAAATGAGCTAACCATATAAGTATAATAAGAATAAAATCAACTTTACCTCAAAATAGTCATAGACATCAGACCGTTTGCGTCGTCGCTTGCGATCTTGAGCCACTGAGTGGTTAACCCTAGTATCCTGTGAGACTGAGGCAGTCTCATTAGGCAAGTTGTATTCATCGTGGCTTGAGTAATGATCATCTGATGAGTCAGATTGCGCATCCATTCCAATAAGTGATGGTGGAAGAGGTGAAAAACAAAGAGCGAGAACGCCGCGAGTGAGTTGATGGCAGGAGCGGCCTAAAGAGGAGCTTGAAGAGTTGGATGTATATGGTGAAGGAAACAAAACACCAGGGGCAATCACACTGGTCCATGCCGCCATTTATTGTGTTGTCCTTGGTAGGCTTTATGGTGTTGTCGTTGGTAGGCTTGATGGTGTAATTGATCAGATCGACGTGTGATGAAGTTTTCGCGAGTAGCGAATAAGAACCAGGAGAAGGACTGACCAATCAGGTCAACGAAATATTCTGGATTTGTTTAAATCTGAAAAAGATCTAAACAATCGTTTGGTAGAAACATCAAGATACGATTTGATTAAAGGAATAACTGTCGAGAGATCGAGATAAATTAAAAAAATAGGTCGGGGGAGAATTAGTGAGGACCTTGATAATCGAGGTCAGTGCGGTACTTATTTGGTTGGTACCAGGAAATGCGGTAGTGGGTATCGGATCGTACCAAACCCTATGCAAGTGGGTTTGGTACTTATTTGGTTGGGTACCTTTAAGGTTCCTTCCCGGTTGGTTCATACTAGGGGGACTTACCGGGGAGCCACCCTTGGTCCACAGCCCAAATTGCTTGTTAAAGAAATATCCCAAGTCGTCTCTTGAAATAAACTTCATTGTCTCTGTTTCCTTGCTTTTAAATTGCCTCGTTGCATATGTTGAGTTCTTTTGGGTTTTTGTATTTAAAGCTACATACCCGTTGATGATACTAAGGCTAAAGCTATATCCTATATGCATCGTTCATGATATTTTGCAAGGTATTTGTTATCTTTGAACATAGCAAGAGAATAATACTTTCATTTTCTTTTTTTTTTTTTTTAATTATTTTGAAATCTACCTCCACTTAGAACAAAATGTAATCAATTCTAGAGTCAGTTTCAATACCTTTATTTACTTCTTTTTCTGTTTTTAAAGCAAAAAGAAAAAATTGAAATTGATAATTTGATTGAATCAAAAGCTGTAAAAAAAATAATGTTAGTTTAGATGAGTTTTTTTTGGTGATTCATTATCGTCCTTTTCCAGTCGTGCCCATATATATAATAGGAACGCTTTTGAATAAAGCTGGTCTCTGCTCCCTGATGACTGTATAAGAATGAAAAAAAAACAAAATTTGCTTTGTTTCTCTTACAAAAGAAATCAAACTTGGAATAGAAAGCCTATAAACAAAATTTTCTGTAAATTGTGCTGCAAAGAAACAGCAGCAACATTTCAAAGTGAAAAAGCTTTTGACATGAAATGTATAGCTGGCTATAATAAATGTAGTAATAAGGAGTCTTTTTTTTTTAATTATTTCTTTATTTTTTTTTAACAGGGATGTTTTTTTTTTTGGTTTTTTTTTGGTTTTTTGTTTTTTTTGTGAAATTAATGATGTTTTTTTTTTTTTTTATTTATTTAATTATGAAAAGAAAAAAAAAATATAGCTATAAGAGAAAATATTCAATATCAGGTAAGATTATATTCTATTTCTTCCTTCTAAGCTTATATGAATTGAAGCTTATTTTTATTAATGTTTTTTTTTTTTAGGTTAATTAGTAAAGAACAATTGAATAATAATAAAAGAAATGAAATAAGGATAAAATAAAAAATAGAAGAAATAACTAATAATAATATTAATGGAAATAGGATGGATTAAAAAACAAAGAATTAGGGACTTAGCAGGTGAAATTTCTTCAAATTAATTCCTTTTACCAAGTATTTTCTTCATCAATTCTTGCTTGATAATTAGTATTGATCCAACATTCTTCTTCATTACAGCTAATTCTTGTAGCCATTGGCCTGGTATTTTATTCAGGTAAGGTCCATGATTCCATGTTTTAGGGTTTTTTATATGATTGTTGGTAGATTGTTGTAGTGTTAAAGGTAAGTTAAATAGTATCAAATTTATTTGGATGATTTGTTTTTTTGAATTACTTAAACTTGATTAACTGGTAATATTCTTTGTTAAGGCAGGAAGTTGTTTGTGATTTTGGTTGATAAAAAATTATTTTCCTCTTTGATAAGGCAGGAGGTCACTGCCTAGTGATCTTATGATTAATTGTGGTTTCTTGTTCTAGGTAAGTGAAGTTATTGATTTGATTTGGTAAGAGTTGATGTTCCTCTTTGATAAGGCAGGAGGTCACTGCCTAGTGATTAATTAAATTTGAATCTGACTTTTTTCTTTGATTTTTGATTTATAGAGCTGTTATGTGTCTTCAAGATGGGACTTGATGGTTTGAAATTTAATTGTTCCATTAATTCTTGAGTAATTTGACCATTGGTTTTGTCAGAAACCTCCAAAAATTTCAGCAATTCCTTAATTTCTTCAATTTCTTGGTTTCTTGATATTGATGAAGTATTCTTGAAGTGCCAAAGGTTTTCTTTATTGTAATCTTCATCTTCTGGTGACCAATGAAGTTCTTCATTGATAATTTGGTCTTCTTTTATTAATTCTTCACCATAGGATCCAAAAATTGGTGAATTGGCCATGGTGGAGGTGATTGATATATTTTTTTTGTAAGGTTTTTTTTTTTTTTTTTTTTTAATTCTTAAGGAATAATTTGTTGATGAATTTCTTCTTTGTTAAGGCAGGAAGTCACTGCCCATGAGAGAAAAAATGAAATAAATAAAAAAAGAAACTAATGATACATTTTATGGGTGATACTGATACATTTTAGAGGAAAAAATCTTGATTTTGTTGGTTTTTTCAAAGTTGAGCTCCCCCTAGTGGGAAAGGTGAGTGTCTGTTGAGCAACCTGGCCAAAATAAGGTCTTTGAGGGCTTGCAAAAAGGCATTTCTTTCTTCAATTTCTGGTTCTGATGGAAATTCTGACCACCATAAGTCTTCATCAAGCAATATATATCCATCTCCAACCCATTTCAATTTTCCAGTTTGATATGTTGATCCATTTAATCCAAGGTACCGCTGGGCCCAAATTTGATTGAAGTAAAGTCCTCTTCTTGGTAGTGTGGCCATTTCAAATATTTCATCCCAAAATTTGTTTTCAAGGTTACCTTTAATTCCCTCTTCAGTTAATAATTCTAGGAATTGAACATTGTTCAAGTTTGCTCCTGGAAGGTGACATAAGTATTTATCTTCACAGAAACTTTCTTGAGCTTCATTTCCATAAATATCTTCAAAAGTGATATATGGCAAGTAAATGTAGTTATATTCATTTTCTAGGATGGATTCTGTTTCTTCATCTTCATTGGGAGGTTGCTGGATAAATTCAGGGTTTTCCAGTTGCCATTCATAAGGTTCTTCTTGGTTGTTCAATGGTCTGTCCAAGAAGTTGATATGGTATGTGTCTTTTAAATTTTTGTCTCTTTCTTCCATAATTATGAGGTCTTTTTCAATGTCATTTATAATTTCTTCATCTGAGAGCTCATGATGCTCACTAAATCTGACTTTCTTCTTTTTGGGTTTAGGTTTGAAAGGGTTTCCATGTATTTTATCATTTCCATCTACTAAAATCTGGAAAGTTTCTTCATTATTATTAATTGGCTTGTAACTGATGTTGGGTAATTCATCTTCAGAGGTTGAGTCTTCAAGTTGTCTTTTGAGATTGCTTGGCCATTTGTTATTTTGTAAATCTTGACCAAATTCATCACTTTTTTGAGATATGGATAACTCTTGGGTCTTCTGGGTTAAATTTACTATGGTATTGTCTCTTTTTGCATTTTGAAACTTCTTTCCTGGGTTATTTCTGACCAATGTTGCCATATTACATAGATCCATTCCTCTAGGTGGTCCAGTTTGCCATCCAAGTGCTTGAGGTTTTCATATTGGCATGCATAATCTTCTTCCATCAGGTTCTTGATAGCTCAGTATTTCACCTTGCTTATGGGAAAATTCCAGCCTAATGTTATTGTCTGCTAAGAAAGGTCTTCCAAGTACTGTATGGACAGATCCCTTTGCAATGAAGAAGTGAATTAGAGTTTCTTCACCTGAAGCCAAAATGATTGGAGTAAATTCTGAAAGTGCCACCAATGAAGTGGTATGGCCTCCAATTCCCCTAAGGTTCATGTTAAGATTTCTTGTTGTGAGTGAGGCTTTGATTGCTATTTCTTCTGGTATAATGTTGAGTTCTGCACCAGTGTCCACTAATGCTCTGATAGGATATTCTTCCTTTCCAATGAATATTTCCATAAATCCCAAAGGACAGGCATAATGAGTCTTGGGCTTGGGTATTTCTTTGAATCCAAATGATAATAATCTTTCTTGAAGATCCATTGAGTTGAGCGACTTAATTTTTTCCTTGTCTTTTTCTGATAATTCTTGTAATTTATGGACAAAATTTGGTGACATCCTCAAAATTTCTTCAATGGTGAGGTTGATCTTTTGTTGCATAATTTTCTTGATGATTTTGTCAATTTCCAATTTGGTTTCAACTGGTTTCTTTTGAGGTTTTCTGATCTTCTTTTCTTCTTTGGGAATTTCTTCATCTTCATTCTTATTGGCAATATTTTCAATTTCCTCCTCAGGTTGGTCTGGTTTTGGAATATTTGAATTTTGAAATTTGGTGGGAATTATTACTCTTTCTTCCTCTTTTTCTTCTTCAATGTAAGTTCCTGGAATAGCTGTTTTCTTCTTTGTCTCTTGATTTTGGGATTGTCTTTCCATTCCTTGTTTTGTCTGTCTTAATCCAATGTGTGATTCAAAAGGGTCATTGGCTGAGGAAATGGTGGGTGGTTTCCAATTTGACCAATCTTCAACATGAGAAATTGAGGTTGATTTATCTTCTGATTTCTTTTCAGTGGGCTTAACCTCTTCTTCTTGTTTTGGTTTGACAGTAGGTTTTTCCATAAATTTCTTGTTGAGCTCTGATTGTTCTTTTGCAAAAGCTCTGACTATGTTTTTGGCACTTTCATTTCCTTCCATAGGTACTCTCTGATAGTTGGGGAAGAGGTAAGATGCTCCTTGGGTTCTGACAATTCTTCTGTCCAGATCTTCAGCAAGGTGAGTGCATCTAGTTGCTGTGTGACCTTCTTCCTTGCAGTAAGCACATTTCATTGGTGGTCTTGGAGCCATTTGAGCTGGTATGTATGGTTGGTAACTGGATGAAAATGGTGGTAAAGGATTCCTTGGCCTATATGGCTGATTATTTTGAGGTAACCTTTGCTCTTGAGTATTGTTCCAGTTCCTTCTTGGTGGATTAACTGCTTCTGAAAGTGTTTTGAGTTGATTTAAAACTTCTTTAACTGATTCTTTTCCCTCATTTCTTGGTTGAGGTTCTGGTTGTGGAGGATTTTTGATCTTTTGGGTGAGTTCTTTTACTTGTTTTAAAACTTCATCCCAGCTTTCATCCTTAAATCTTGTTTTCTTTTCTGGAGGTTTTGGTTTAGAAAATTCCTTTTGTTGAATAAGTACCTTGGCCTCCAAGTCTTGTTCAATGTATAATTTCAAAATATCCAATCTTGGAATGATGTAACCTCCATCCAAGGCTTGAACCATAGCTCTGTCTTTAATCATTTCTTTGTAAATTGATTCTTGAACAGTAGTGGAAAGGCTGGCCAATATTTCCTGGTTATGATTGATATCACCTTGGATATATTGGTATCTTTTGAGGTAAGTGATGATTGCTTCATATTCCCCAATGAATTTTCTGTATTGAGTCATGTTTCTTATTCCACCTTCTTGTTGAGTTTTTGTGAATAGTTCAGTGATTGAGGATAATCTGTATCTTCTTTCAGGTGAGACTGTTCCCCATCTTCTTTTCATATCCACTTTTAATTGATCCCAATCAGCTGTTTCATATCCTGGCATTCCTTCAATATGATAACTGATTTCTTCATCTTTTGTCCAAAATGCTATTTGTCTTGCAATGTCTCTTCCACTTGCTCCTTCAATTGCTGCAATATTTTCAACTTTCTTGATAAATCTTTCAACATCCTTTCCATCAAACCACAAGTTGTAGTCCTTGGCTCTGATTTTCACTATTGGAGTAGTGTTTCTTGGAATTTCTTGATGTAATGGAGTTGGCATTTGGGAAGAAATGTTTACTCTTCTTGGTAAGGTACTTTGTCTTTGTTCTGTATAAGGTGTTGATGTGGCCATGGGTCTAGGATAAGGTGAAGGTGATCCATGCTGCCTGAATGATCTTGGAAGGGTGGTTTGTTCTTCAAGTGGACTATTTTGTGGAGTATAACTTGATGATTTATTTTTTCCTTCCTTTTTGATTAGTGCTAGTAATTCTGCTTGCATTTCTAGCATCTTCTGCTGAAGTCTCTCTGTTGTAGACATTTCTTCCTGTCCTTCAACAGTTTCTTCATTGAGGTTTTCTTCCTGGATTTCTTCAATACTGGAAGGTAATTTTGATGATGAGGGTTTATCCATTTTTGGTTGGTTTATTTCCTCTTTTGAGATTGATTTATTGAGTTTATTTCTTTCAAGGAGATCAAGGAAGAATTTCTCCACAACCTTTAAGTCCCTTTTATTGGTTCTTGGTGTTGCAATTGGGAAATTTGAATATTTATTTGGTTCCTCCCCTAGTTCTGTTTCTTGTTTTGGTGGATAATAATAGTGGTCAGAGTGAGTTGATGATTCAGATTCTTGAGATGATGGTTTTTTCTGATTTTGATTATTTGAATCCAGTTTTTATTATAAAAAATAGTATTCTTTGTTAAGAAAATTTTTTTTTGTTTGTAATTTAATTGATTTTTATTGAAGTTGAGGTTATCTGGCCACTGTTGGGACACCAGATGTGGGAACTCCTCTTGTGTGGGATTAAAATGAGGCAGTACCTGGAGGGGGAAATCACAGGTAACTAGTTTTGAATTGCTAATAACTCCTGTAACCAAGGGTGGCAAGGGTGTATTGCCTGCCCCTCCTAAAATACTGAACAAAATCTTCCTTGGAGCTCACAAACCAAAATAAAATTAGTAAGTGGCTTTACAACTGCAGAAGACAAAATTCAGCAGTCTCAGATCAGACCTATTCAATAAATAATATAAAAAATAATGTCAGTTATTTTGGTTAAATTTGAGATTTTAATGAGATACTTGTCTGTTTAATTTTAATATTTTTAGTTAAATTGAGGTGAGTGGTTTCTTCTTGGTGATACAATTTTGATAAGATGAGTTATTTAAGGTGTTCAGAAAAATTGATTGGTGTTTATAAAGGTAATTTTGTTAAGGTATAGCTATAATAGAGTAAAATAATTTTTTAAAGGTTTGTTATTTTTTTGTAAGAGTGTTTAATAATGAGATAAAATAGTATTTGTTAAATTTAAGAGGTAAGATTTCTTTGATATTGGATTTTTTTTAAAGGGGTAAGTTATTTATTTATTTTTTTTTAAGTCTTGATAATGGTGTTAATTTTTACTGGATAAAGTATTTTGATAGAGTAGTAACCCTAATCTTGGGTACTAGATAATTTTTTTTTTATTTTAATAATAATAAGATTCCACTGAGCTTAGCTACTGGGTAATCTTCAACACTATACTTCCACTGAGCTTAGCTACTGGGCAAGTAAATTTACTATAATTTTCTGGACTACCTCCCAGGTGAGGGATGACTTATTCCTGTGCTTGTAATGTGCAGAGGATATATTGTGCATGGGGGGGATTTTGAAATTTGGGGGAGAGAGCCCCTCTATTTATACCTTTTGGGAGCCCAGGGGGCCCTCCATGGGAGCTGTCTTCTCCACTTTAATTCCTCTTGATTTCATCATGTGACTCCATTTTTGGTGAGGCCCTTTCTTGCATGGGTAAGGTGATTTAAGGTTTGGTGATAATTTTTCTCTGCACAGCCTTCTTTCATCACATGATGGTCTTTTGGTGAGCTAATTATGATGTGATTTTCTTGGATTTTCCTTGCATGCATGAGGTGATTTCATTTTGGCTGAGTATTTTTCTTGTGCACAGCCTTTTTTCTGTCACATGATATGCTGTTGGTGGATGCAGTATCACATGATGACCTTGTAATTCCTTTGCATATGTCCTATTTTAGGTTTGGTAGAAGTGGCTGTGTAATTTATGCAGGTGTCATGGTTGTTTTTCTTCTTTTTGAACTTTAAAATGAAGTCAGGTGATAATTTCTTGCACTGGTGAATATACTGTTATGTATGAGATGATGTGATTTTTGAGTTTGACACATGCTGTGCACAGTCATGTGGTTGAGGTTTAATTAAAATTGTGTACTGCATGCAACCTGTTGTAACTTGCTTTGGTTTGCATGAGGTGATAAGTGGTGTAAATAAATATGTTTTAAGGTTTGAAGTGGGGTTACTGTGGATATAAGATAAGGTACTCCTGGGGCTGTGTTGTAAATGAATTGCAGGAATTCCATGGAGCTGAGCTTTGCATCATGTGACTTTGAATGCAAGTTGGCTGTATAACTAATGCATGTGTCATTTTCTTGCTGCATGAGTCCTGTGGCTGTAAGGGGGTGTAAAGCTGGGTGGGGTGTGTAATTTAAAGGGTGGTACCTTATTTGTTGTAACTAGTGTACTATATGTAACTTGACTTTTTACATATGCATAATGAAATTGAATAAGTTATTTAAACACATACACTTCCCTTTGGTGCCTGTGCCATGGTTTTATGAGTTAAATCCAGCTTCTTGCTGTAAAATTGACCTTTTGGTGCAAAATTTGAGTGTAAGTCTGCCTGTAGTCTGGATTTCCTGCTGTTATAGGGTACTATGAGCTTGAGCCTGGTGAAAAAAAATGGTATGGAATACCACACTACCAATAGATGTTCTAATCCTTACTTCTTCCAAAGTATTGGATATTTGATCCAAGGTGGATTCTTTGGAGCATCTGCATTTTACTGCATTTTCTAAGTCTCCTGGTAGTTTGGTCAACAGTTTGTGATTTCTCATTTCTGTTGTTATGTGAGGGTCAATGGATATTAACCTTTTTGACTGTCTCAGACACCAATCATATGGATCTTTGTCCACTGTGTATATATCATTTCAAAATGAAAGGGTTTTCTGCCATATCCATGTATCATTTCTGTACTTTTGGATTATTTGGCTCCTCCACCATGGCCAGTTTTTTCTGCCATGGATTTCTTTCATTTGTGTGTACCAAATACTAGCATGTCCTTTAAAAGCTGTATTTAATCTGGCAGTAATCCAGTAATCTGGTATACTTGGTACATCAGTGAAGAGTCCATCAATATAATCTATGAGTTCCATATGATCATACTCTCCAGTTCCAGAGAATTTGGGCCAGCTTGAGGCCTCAGGAAGCTGTTTCAAGGCTTCCTTTTCAGTATAAGACATATTATCTCCATCCTGGTATTTTGCTGGAGACCTTGCCTTATTCACCAATAAAGAATCTGGTTTGATGTCTTCCTGGTGGTATGGGGTGCTTCCAGAAACATGCCCTTGTGTTTGGGGTTTCATTTTTTGGCAGAAATTGAACAATTTGTCAATATCTTGATCCAGGTATTCCCTTTCCCTTTTGCAGTTATTTTTCTCCTCCAAGACTTGATTTAGTCTTCTTTTGGAATCTTCTGAGGCTTTATACAATTCAATATAGTCCTCTTGAAGAGTATGAATAGTTTTGGTTTGTAAGGTACAAACCTCTTGTAAACTTGAAATACTTTCATCGAGTCTTTCAAACTTTTTTTGAGTTTGTTCTACAAATTGGGAAAATTGTAACCATATAGTATTACTACTTATGGTACTCTCAGGTATCACAACATTGTGTTTCATCTGAGTGGAGATATCATTCCTTATCATAGGGCTGCTAGGTGCATTAGAAGTATTTGCAACTGTTTGTTATTTCTTTGTACTTCTTGCAACAGGTCCAACAATTTCTGGATAATAGGATCTGACTCTTTCAGCCTCTGGTTGAAAGAAGTCTTGTTCTTGCCTTATGATCCTCTTCCTCTCCTGGATTCTATCTTGGATTGGAAAGTATAGTGACTCTTGGTCACTGATCTGCTGGTGCCTGAGTGATTTGAAGCCACTAGGGAGTCTGGTTGGGCTACCAGTCCTCATGAGCCTGAAAGGGTCAGAGTGTGTTATCTCTTGTTCCCTTTCTTTTCTTTGATAAGTTCTTTGAAGAATATCTCTTTGAGGGAAATCTTCTGAATACTTTCTACAAGTTCTTTGTAGTGGGAATCTGGTTTGAATTCCCTATCTGCCATTCCCCATTTGAGAAGTTCTTGGAATATTTGATGGGTTAGAAAAAACTGTTCTATGCAAGCCATTCCTGGAGGTTTGCTGTTGAAACACATCTTGGAAGGTGTAGAAAGGTTCATTTTGCCATGTATTATGACTTTGAACAACTTCAAATTCTCTCTTTTCCAGGCCTCTATTCCAACTGATGGTTGTTTCTCTTTGTAAGGAATAATCCCTTGGAAATCCAAAGTCTTTTGAATGAGGTGGTATCATTTCTAAAGTGAGAGTTTCAGCTAGTTGATTGAATCCTTTTGTTGGGAATTTATAAGTCACTTTGGACAAGTTATTATTGAAAATATCAATCAACTCTCCCCAATATATACTCTGTATATATTAAAAAGATTAATAATAAAATATGGTTTGTATTTTATTATGAAGAATTATTATTGAAATTATCAATAGTAATGATAATAATCAATTTTTCACGCCAATTTGGGTAAAAAAATGAATTATAAAAGGTTTTCTCTAAGAAAAATTCAAACAATATATAATTTGTATATATTATGAAAAAAAGATCAATAATAAAATATGATTTGTATTTTATTATTGAGTATTATTATTGAAATTATCAATAATAATGATAATAATCAATTTTTCACGGCAATTTGGGTGAAAAAAAGAATTATCAGAGTTTTTCTTCAAGAAAAATTCAAATAATATACTTTGTATATATTATGAAAAAAAACAATAATAAAATATGGTTTTTATTTTATTATGAAGTATAATTATTGGTATTATCAATAATAATGATAATAATCAATTTTTCACGCCAATTTGGGTGAAAAAATGAATTATCAGAGTTTTTCTTCATGAAAAATTCAAATAATATATACTTTGTATATATTATGAAAAAAAGACAATAATAAAATATGGTTTTTATTTTATAAATATAAATTATATATTTATAACTCTTCAAAAAATGAAAAAATATTATTTTTTCAAAAAGGATATGTATACAGTTTTTTTTTATGTTTTTTTTTTTTTTTTTTTTTATGTTTTTAATATATTTTTTTTGAGTAAAACAAAATCAGAATAGAGAAAAACCACAAAATGAATCCCCTTCAGGGCTTCTTATGGTTTAAAAAAAAGTGAAAATAAGCAAGAAAACAAACATAATAACTTTAAAAGGCATAAAAATTAGCTAAAAATAGTGAAAACAAGCTAGAATTTTGTCTAAAATAGGTAAAAAAAACCTGGCCAGGCCCCCAAAATGTCAGGGTGACTCTATGATATAGCTTCAGAATCATAATGAAAGCTATAACTCTGAGTGTGACACGAAAATAATGATGATATTTAGAGTGAGAATATGAGTGAAAAGGGCTATACTAAAAAAATTTATTGATGGTGAGTACTGCTGATAGCCCTGGGTGCAGTGTTTGCCTGTTGGTTTACAATAGCAAACCCTACAATACTTAAACTTAAAGTATACCTGTTAAATTCTAAGAGTATCACTTCCTTTTTGAGAAGTTATACCACGTAAGAATATCAAGAACAGGATGCTTGATTTCCTTCCTGGTGAGGCAAAGCCTCCTTTTATCTTGTTCTGGGGTAGTGGGAGGTGGTTTACCTCTGCACACAACCACAGAGTAAAAATTTTAACTACTGTGGGCTGGTTTGTGGTTATATACACTCAATAAAGGCTAGTATTGGGTTGAAATGTGGTTTTAGAACCACAAGTAGTCATTTTTACCCTATACAGGGTGAAGATTTTCACGAATGGAGTTTACAGGTGTATTCTGGTGCTCCTGACACGTCAGAAACTGTACAGAACCTGTATGGACCTCTGTATTTGACTTAATTATGAGGTATTGAAATATAAATAAGCTCCAGCGTCTGTTTGACACCTCATAATCAGAGTACAACTGTATCCTGTCATAATACAGCTGTATTGGTCATATTGTGGGATTATAACTTTCAAATAGCCATACCTCTGTCAGTTTTGGACATATCATGCTCAAAGTTGATTCATTGGATAGCCCTGTATGGGCTCTACACGATGATACCCAATTTGGTATGGTTATCATTAAATATGACAAAGTTATCCCATGTACCAGGTTTTTTATACATAGGCGTGGTTTGGGAAAAAAGCTGTATTGAGCTTGTTTGCCTCATAACTTCTGTTATAGTTGAGATATAAAGAAGTGGATGGCACCATCAGATAGCACTGATTGTGCTCACTCCAAAAAGACCCCACTTCAAGTATCCCACACTAAAACTGTAGAAGTTAGATGAGAGGTGAATGTTTTGTTCACCCTTATTTGGCCTGAATTTGACCATAACTCAAGTAATACTGGCGCTAGCTCAGTTTGGCTTTTACCATTGGATAGCCCTGGCTTAGAGCTTCATTTTGAGTACCCATTTGATGGGGTTAAGACTCTCCTTCTAGATTTTAGATGAGTGGTGAAAATTAAGGTTTATGCTCAGCAATAACTTTGAGCAGGAATAACTTTTTTATTTCTTTTCCTATGGTGATGGGACTTATATTTTCAGAAAGAGGTGGGTTTCCTCTTTCTTTTGATACCTTCTGAGCTGATTTGGCTCAGTTCCATGTTTTGGTGGTATCTTGGCTATACCATTGGTTTATGGTATTTTGGCTTTCATGCTTGTGCTCTGGTTTTGAGTCACAGGCTGACAATATTAAGTATTAAAAGTAGGTTATTTTCTCTTATTATAATAATTTTCTCTTTATTATTACTTTAATAATTCTTTAATTAATATAAATAGTATTTATATTAATTTATAACTTTAATATTGGTAATATTATTGTTATTAATTGTTTTTTATTAATAAAAAACAATTTTTACGCCGTTATTATTTGTTTGTAACAATAATAAAGTGCCATTAAATATATTAATTATTTTATATTAATATATTTATTTCATTTTATTATATTTTATAATATAAATTATATTATTGTATTTTATTGATAATATAATTATTTTTACACCATAATTATAATAATTCTTTATTATTATGATTATTTTTATCTTATTTATTTCATTCATAGGGACATTCATAGTACAATAAGTAAAATATTAGTAATTTTTACTTATTGTTTCATAGTCAAAGCTTACACTTGGGGGCCTGGCCGTGATATTTAATCTAAAAGAACTTTAAAAAGATTCCAATTGGGCTTATCCAATAATGAATTATACCTATAATCATAAAATTATATAATAATTTTATATTTATTGATTTTAAAAGCTATTGAGGCATTTGGAAAGCAATTGTACTGTCTTACGCGTGGTTTTTCACATCCTTAGACTTGCAAAAACTTTCTTTGAGTGACTCTAGTGATTAAAAAATTTATTTTATAAATTAAAAATAATTTTATATTATAAATCAGTTTTATAAAAAGAATGATATTCATTTTTATTTTATTCTTTAAAAATAAAAACATAAAAAATATTAAAAATATTAAAACCAATAAAAAAAAGTTATTTTATTCATTTTAATTTCATTTCTTTAATTATTTTCATTTTTTTAATAAAAAAAAAGATATTAAAGCAATTTTTACATGGAAAATTGCCATATCTTACCAAAAATAACACTTTTATATAAAAGACTTATATTTATTTGTCTTTTTTAGCGTTTGAAGACAACCCAACATAGGACAACCAAACCACTGTTGAAAGATTGGTGGAAGAAACTTGTCAAAGTTCTCTAACACCAAAAATTACCAAGAAAAAGAAAGCCAAGAAATTGGACTTTCCAGGACCCACCATTCAGGACTCTGAAGGTGAGTACCTCATTTATAAATTTCCATAAGAAAATTCCTGTTCTGAAATCCTCTTATTTCTTATTTTTCTTACAATATTACTACCAGAAGAGGCTCCCAATACTCCATCCAATCAGATGGAGCTTGACTCAGAGGTAGAATTGATTCCTCAAAAGGGAAAAGGAAGGGCAATATCCCCAGTGGAACAGAATCCACACAAGGAAGTGCCTTATCCCAAAGGCAAGTCCCAGAAATGCCCATGATATCTGAACCTGAATTGAAAATAAGTATGAGTAACTCAAACCGGTACAAATCACATTCAGAGGGCTCAAATAGACATTTACATGATACAATACAAACAGTACTACACAGTGTACAAGGACAAAGATTGGGAAATGTTGCCCCAAATACACCAAGGAGTGATGAACTCCTGGCACATGCTGAAAAAGTTCCTCAAAGAGGAGGAAATAATGAGATACTCCAATGGATGGAATCCACTATCATCCAAACCTCAAATCAAAAAGATCAAGGAATATCATGCCAAAAAGAAGGAGGCAACCAAGGAAGAAGCCCCAAGTCAACCCACTTCCCCAAGAAGGGAAGAAGAACAAGAAAAAGAATTGGAGAAAACCATATTCCCAAGCTACAGTGTCCCCAAAATCCAAAAAGATGCCATGGTCAATGTCTTCAACATGGGAAGAACTTTGATGGAATTCAAAAACAAAGAGGACCAAAGAATGAGACAACCCCATTTCCCAAATAAATAACCTTGTCTCCTGATGTTGTAAATACTTTAACAGAGCTTAAAAATAGTATTTTACCTCTTAAAGACATTAAAAAGAGTTTATTATCTTTCCAAGAAATAAATAATAGCTTATCATCTTTAACAAAACTTGTTGCAGAAAATTAGAAAGAAATTGATAACATAAAATTTATGATTGAGAATAATAAACCAAGAGTATTAATTGACAATACTCAGAAATTAATACAAGGACAACAAGAGTTGTACAAATACATAAGTGATATCAAAGAAAAAACTTTGACAATCAATTATGTGGTGAGTATTGTCAATCTTACAGAAAAATTAAACAAATTAAGTATTTCTGTAGAAAAATTTGAAGAAAAGACTTCATCACACCAAAAATTACTTTTGGACCATGTGGAAAAGAGTCATGAAGCAAGAATGCATCTGAAAGATGAGATTCAAAGTGAAATAAGGCTTATTTCTGAAAAAATGGATAAAATTAATGAGGCTAACTCAAATATGCCAAAGTTATCAACACCATTTTCTCATATAAGAAGCCCTGTTAAACCAAAAGAGGAATTAACAAATCCATTCATAACAGACTTGAGTCACCAAGACAATAACCAAGCCTTAATGAAGGAAGCACCTCAATTGAAAGAATGGCCAACATTCACAGGAGAAGGTGAATATGACCAAATGTCATTTATCAAAACAATTGACATGCTACAAGAAGATTATGCCATACCAGACGAATTAATCACTGCAAGATTACATTCATTGTTTGAGAAATCTGAAAAAAGATGGTATTATGGCATAAGGCAAACAAATGGCAAAAATACCTGGTCTTGGTGGAAACAAGAAATAATCACCAAGTGGGCTAATGATGCCTGGAGGTAAAAAATAGAAAATGCATTCGAAAATTCTTTCTTTGACCCAGACGAAGACAAACCTTTTACTTGGTTGTTGAAACAAGTTGAAAGACTTAATGCATTGTACCCAGAAATGTCACAAAAAATGGTGCATATGAAAATACTCAAGAAATGTGGAGGAGAGCTAGAACATGCCCTAAGAAGCAGGTGTATAGAGCCATGCTCCACGGAAGAGTATATTAACGCACTAGAAGAAATAGTGACAAGCACAAAAATTGGCAGGACTTGGAAAAAATTGGACATCAAAAGCCCAAATAAACAATTTATCAAAAAAGATAAATCAAAAGAATCCTTCAAGCCCAATACATCCAACAATAATGAGCAAAGAAAATGCCATAAATGTGGAGGTATTGGACACTTAGCCAATAATTGCCTCAAAAAGGCAAAGATTAATGAAATTGTGCAAACAGAAAACCACAATGACAAAGAGGAGGAATCTGACTCTGAAAAAGAAACAGAAGAGTCAGAAAGTTCAGAAAGTGATGAAATTGATATAATTAATGCACAAATTAATAACATTGATATAATTATCAAGTACTAGATGTTAGCTCAAACTTACCACAAGTTGGAACATCTGACACAAACCTGACAAATATACAAGATGCCAAAATGTACAGAACCAAACCTGCAAGAGGAATGGGATATACAGCTGGGAAATCAAGTATAAGTCTTGTTATGGTTGATAACCAAGAAGGAAAAGTGAACTTGGATACAGGAGCATATTGCACCTGTGTTGGTAAAAACTATTCAAAAACCATTGTCCCAGACTGACAAGAAAAGCTTATGCCAATACAAGGTGTCAAATTTAGTAGTGCAAGTGAGAGCATGAAGCCCTTTGGAATAATTGATTTAACACTAATTTTTCCTCACCCCTCACAATGTGTCAGAATTAAAGCGGAGTTTGAAGTAATGCACAACTATACTAGTAATCACTTCATACTTGGAAATGACTACTTATCACTTTATGGTATAGATATCTCTAACCAAAAAGATAGATACTATACCATAGGAGACAACAAAACACAAAATTTTGGCTTCTTAAATAACAAAAAACAAATTACAGTTATTAAGATTGAAGAGAAAATTCCAGAAAAGGAACTTTTCATATCTGAACAACTTAAAGAGGCAGAATTCAATCAAGAATTAACAGAAAAAATGAAGGAAAAATTGATTGACCTCTTATTTAAATACAGAAATGCCTTTGCAACTGACAAGGAACAACTAGGTGCCATAATTGGGCATGAGGTGGACATAATTCTTAATGTTGAAAAGCCTTACCCACCTTTACTAAGGAGAACTGCTTACCCAGCTAGTCCAAGGGCTAGAGAAGCCTTGGAGGAACACATTAAAGAATTAATGGACCTTGGAGTATTAAGAAAAGTACAACATAATGAACAGGTAGAGGTCACTACACCTGTCATTATAACTTGGAAAAATGGAAAATCAAGAATGGTAGGAGATTTCAGAGCCCTGAACACCTATACCATTCCAGACAGATATCCAATACCCAGAATACATGAGACATTGACAAAATTGTGACAAGCTAAGTTCATTACAGCCATGCATGCCTTAAAGGGCTTTCATCAAAATGTCTTAACAGACAATGCCAAGAAACTACTGAGGATAATAGTCCACTGTTGGATTTTTGAATACTTAAGAATGCCATTTGGCATAAAAAATGCACCTTCCCATTATCAAAGAATTATGAATACCATATTTCCTGAAGAATTATCAGAAGGATGGTTCATTATCTATATTGATGATATAATACTTTGCTCAGAAACTTGGGATAATCACCTTACAAGACTAGGAAGGGTACTACAAAAAATAGTGCAAGTGAATATGAAAATTTCCTTGTAAAAGTGTCATTTTGCATACAGTGAACAAAAACACTAGGACATGTTGTATCTGGACTTAGTCTAGGCATGGACAAGAATAAAGTAGCCACAGTACTAATTAAGCCAATGCCTCAAACCAAAAAAGAAATGCAATCATTTCTAGGATTTGCTGGTTACTATAGACAACATATAAAGGACTTTGCAAAAATTGCTAAATCCTTGTATAAGCTATGTGACCAGCAAACAGTCTATGAAATGACAGAATAAAGAGTCAAGGCATATGAAGAATTGAAAAATTCCTTAACAAATTCCCCATTTCTTCTAATGCCAGATTGGAAACTACCCTTCAAACTTTACATTTATGCTTTTGGAGAAGGACTAGGTGCTGCACTACACCAGACACAAATTATCAATGATGAACCAGTAGAAGGACCAATTTGTTTTATTTCAAGACAAATAAAGCCAACAGAAGCAAGATATGGAGCAAGCCAAATGGAATGCCTCTGCTTAGTGTGGGCTTTAGAAAGATTACATTACTACTTGGATGGAACATTATTTGATGTGATTACAGACTGTAATGCTGTAAAATCTCTATTAAATATGAAAACTCCAAATAGACATATACTGAGATGGCAAATTGCTATCCAAGAATATAGAGGAAATATGACTATTGTTCATAAATCTGGTAATATTCATAAAAATGCAGATGGTCTTAGCAGATGGGCTCTAGCAAATACCCCTGACAATCCAGCATGGGTACCACAAGAAGAACACCATATAGAAGGAATATGTGTTACAGACATTGGCACAGAATTCCTTACCCAAGTTAAAAAGGGCTATAAGATAGACAAAAATTGCCATATCTTAAGCCAACTTCTAATGAAAGACTGCAAAGACCCATCACTTTCATCAAAACTAGATGAAATATGGAAAAAGGCATATGATGAAGGAAGATTCCAACTCCTTGATGGAATCCTTTACCATAGAACAAAACACACATGTGTTATGTCCTTAACAGATAGAACCCTTATAAACACTATTTTACATGAGTGTCGTGATAGTGTTGCAGCTGGACACCTTTCAGAAGACAAAACACTAGAGAGGGTGAAAACCTGCTCTTGGTGGCCAAATTGGAAGAAAGATGTTATAGAATACTTCCAAACCTGTGACAGATGTCAAAAAGCCAACAGAGCCACAGGAAAGAAATTTGGAATGATGATCCAAATCTAAGAACCAAAATCCCCTTGGGAAATAGTTCATATGGATTGGGTAACAGCATTACCTCCATGAGGAGACAGAAGCTATAATGCATGCCTAGTATTGGTTGACAGGTATAGCAAAACTCCCATGTTCTTACCATGTCATAAAGATGACACAGCTCTGGACACAGCCATAATGATATGGAATAAAGTTCTTAGCCATACAGGCTTATTCCAGAATATTATAAGTGACAGAGACCCAAAGTTCACTTCAGCATTATGGACAAATCTACATAACTTGTTTGGGACAAAGTTATCATTCTCAACAGCCTACCATCCTCAAAATGATGGCTTAGCAGAAAGAATGATACAGACCTTAGAGGACATGATCAGAAGATTCTGTGCTTATGGGCTATAATTCAAAGATTCTGATGGTTTTACCCATGATTGGTGTATGCTAATACCAGCTCTTGAGCTGGCATATAAAACATCAATCCATTCTTCTACTGGCAAAACACCAGCAATGCTAGAAAAATGTTGGAATCCAAGACTTCCTTATGATACCCTCAAAAAGGACTCAATGGATATACATCCAACAGCAAGCAGCTGTAAGATAATGCTTGACAAGGCAAGACACCATGCAAACAGATGTATGCAAGACTCTTTCAAATATGCAAAAGAATGATGGGATAAAAGTCATAAGCCACCTGATTTCAAAATAGGAGACTTGGTCCTAGTATCAAACCTTAATTTCAATAACATAAAAGGCCCAAAGAAATTAAAAGATTACTTTGCAGGACCATTTATGATAAAAGCACTTCATGGACCCAATGCTGTGCAATCGGAACTCACAGGTGAACTAATGAACAAAGACCCAACTTTCCCTGTAAGTCTGATAAAACCTTACAGCTCAAGTGACAAGGAGTTATTTCCACTAAGAAATAAACCCCCACTTGAAATCCCCCCCTTGGAAGAAGGAGAGGAAAATAAAATAGTAAAAGTCCTTAAAGAAAGAAGGACGAGAAACAAAAAAGAAAGAGAATACCTTGTAAGATATAGAAATTCAACTCAAGAAGATGAATGGCTACTTGAGAAAGAAATAACAAATGCTTATAAACTACTAAGAAGATTCAGACATGAAAGAAAGCCTGAAAAATAGAAAAGCTAAGCATTATTGAGCTTCAAGACTAACAAAGTCTATTGAAGAGGTAGCACAGTGGATGATACCCTAATTACACATATCAGATTAAGTTACAATCTTTTTTGGTGGTAGGGAATGTGAACCTTTGAGATATGACCACATACCCAAAAAAGGTCACAAGAAATATGTAATATAATTATACATTAAAAATAATTACCTTAAAACTACAAAAATACCATAAATTGGCATAAAACTTGGTTTAACTTAGAAAACAATGAATAAACATGTGAAATAAATTATACCATTAGATTCCCCATGGTAAAATACACATATACCATTTTTATGGAATCTCTGTAAAGTCAATATTTAATAAGTTATAAGTAATAATACCTTATAAAAACACAAATCCTTCTTTATTTCAAAGACCAATGAAACAACATGTGAAATGAATGGTACCATTGGATTCTTCATAAAAATACACATATAAAACAATTAATAAGCTAATCTTCAAAACAATACTTAAGGAATTAACCTGAATATATGCACTTTTTTGGTCAATGCATATATTCAAGGATTTTAGCTAATATCTCTTGAAATATGCATGATAGAGTGATGAACCAAAAATAAAGTCATCACGTAATCACTGTAGGAATACAGAAATGAAGTTTATTTCACAAGTTTTAAACAAGGTTGAAACCTGTAAGGAATTATTGATTAAAATCAACCAAGCTGTTGACCAATTTGTTGTGAAAGTGGTCCAAACTTAAAAAGAAGTAGACAGGTAGATTCTAATAGTTCATTCGTAAAGAATTATGTATTTTTCATTATAGTATTCAAGGTATAACCCCTTGAAATCATGGTTTGAAGTTTAAAATATTGAATTTCAACAGAAAAGATGAGTTACAAGAAAAATCACCAAAAATAGAGTTTTGATGATGTAATGAAATGCTCCTGGAAGAATAATAAGGTTATGCCAAGCTTTAGAATTCACTCTCTGAGTTTCTGTAGCGTGTAAATATTCAAAGTTATTAAGGATCAAAGTTTGAGCTTAATTTGATCATCTATGATCACTCACTGTAACCTTAAATGAAGTTTAACAGTCATATGAGTGATAGAATTGGTGAATACTATTAGTTTATGATTAAAACTAAGGAAATTCACGAACTTCGGGGTTCTGCCAAGCCTTTGACGTCATCAAACTTAGAGTTATAGTGATAACTCTAAATAATGGCATAATAATGATGTAATATGGTTTGATCATGATGTAATCATCACCAAACCTTAAAATATTGATCAATTCCAGTGGATATGATCAGTAAATGTCTACTAGAAGGCTATTGGACTCTAGGAGGGAGGTATTTACTATAAATAGAGCTGTTTTTACTCTGTTTTCCCCTCAGACGCATCAAAAACATTAAATCGATTGAATTAGAAGGTAATATCTTTATTCTTTATATATAAATCTTTTATATTATTCAAGACCAAAGATAATCTTCTTATAATAATCAATTTTTACGTGATTAAATCATTTATTTAATTGTTTTTGCTAAAAATCTCTCTAAAATCTCATTTCCACGTAAAAATCAAGAATATTTGTAATTTTCTCTATTTTGTATTGTAAATACAATTTAGATAAGTTGTATTTACATTATTTGGCGTAAAATATTTCAGAATTATTATATTAAGTATTAAAAGTAGGTTATTTTCTCTTATTATAATAATTTTCTCTTTATTATTACTTTAATAATTCTTTAATTAATATAAATAGTATTTATATTAATTTATAACTTTAATATTGGTAATATTATTGTTATTAATTGTTTTTTATTAATAAAAAACAATTTTTTACGCCTTTATTATTTGTTTGTAACAATAATAAAGTGCCATTGAATAAATTAATTATTTTATATTAATATATTTATTTTATTATATTATATTTTATAATATAAATTATATTATCATATTTTATTTATAATATACTTAGGGTGTTGGTAAACACACGTAAGCCCTTACGTGTTTTTACTAAAAACTTACGTGTTTTTACCAATTTATGGTAAAAACACGTAATTATATGTTAAAAAGACATAAGGGGTGGTTTTTAAATGAAATATGCCTATTTATGGCATTTTTAAGGCCACTAATGGCATTATTAATTCCATCAATGGAATTGTTAATGCCATTTATGGTATTTTGAAGGCCATTAATGCCATTTATGGAATTGTTAAGGCCACAAATGACATTAACAATGCCATTGATGGAAATTTTAAGGCTATAAATGACACTAACAATGCCATGAATGGCATTTTTAAGGCCATTAATGTCATTTATAGCCTTACCAATTCCATAAATGGCATTTTTAATGGCATTTATAGCCTTAAAAATTCCATAAATGGCATTGTTATTGTCATTTTTGGCCCCAACATTTTTAGTAAAAACACGTAAGGGCTTACGTGTTTTTACTAAAAGCTTACGTGTGTTTACCAACACCCTATAATTATTTTTACGCCATAATTATAATCATTCTTTATTATTATAATTATTTTTATCTTATTTATTTCATTTATAAGGACATTCATAGTACAATACGTAAAGCCGAATGAATCTCCTCTATCTGGAAACCCTGGCCAAGAAAAGACTCTCAAACTTGCCAAGAGTGATTTTAACTGGTATGGCATGACTCAATTTATCAAGGATTATGTCTCATCCTGTCAACATTGTTCAAGAAACAAAAATATTAAACACAAGAAGTTTGGTCTCCTCAAACCTCTCCCAATTTCAAATGATCCTTGAATTTTTCTTTCAATAGATTTCATCAATAAATTGCAACTGTCAAATTCTTTTGACTCAATCCTTGTTGTAGTGGACAGATTCACAAAAATTGCAGTTTTTATTCCAACAATGATGTCAATAAACTCATTGTATTTGGCCCATTTATTCATAATGATTATTATCTGAAAGCATGGCCTGCCTTCAAGATTTGTTAGTGATAGAGATTTTCTTTTTGTGTCTTCTTTTTGGACCAATCATTGTCAGCAGCTCCAGATTTTAAGACATCTGTCAACTGCTTACCATCCAGAGACTGATGGGAAGACAGAGAAGGTCAATCAGATATTTGCACAGTAACTTTGGATATATGTCAGTTATTATCAAGATGATTGGAACACCTGGCTCCCTTTGGCTCAATTTTCCTACAATAACTCTGATCACTCTTCAACAAAGCAATCACCATTTTTCACTTTTTATGGAAGAGCTCCTCATTTTGACTCAGATCAAATTACTCAATATACTCATGCTGGAAAGTTCTCAAAAAAATTCAATTAGTACAGAAAGATGTCAGGAGAAAACTTGAAGTTTCCATAAACAGGTTTAAGAGGTATGCAGATAAAAGTCAAGCAAGTCTAGCTGTTTTCAATCCTGGTGACATGGTATGGCTTTCTTCCAAGAACATCAAATCAACGAGAACTACCAAAACAATTTCTGAAAGATGGTTGGCTCCTTTTCCAATCTTGAAGAAAGTCAGAACTCATGCCTCCCATCTCAAGCTCCCATCTAAATGGAAATCCATGCACCCAGTTTTCCATATTTACCTCTTAGAACCAGTAAAGACATCAAAAATCCCAAATAGGCATCAATGGCCTCCTCCTCAAATTATCATTGAAGAAGAATAGGAATGGGAAGTCTCTCAAATACTGGACTCAAAGCTCAAGAGAGGTAAATCATGGTACTTGGTGGAATGGAAAGGTTTCAGTCACCACCACAAAAGATCCACTTGGGAACCAATTGAAAACCTCAAGAATTGTAATGAACTTGTCAAGGATTTTCATTCTTTATGTCCTGAAAAGCAAGGACAAACTTCTTCAAAAGCTTGATTATTCATGGTGCTTGGTGGGGAGAGGAATTACCAAAAGTAAGTCCCACTCCTGATATGCACCTTTAGAGGTATTATACCCTTCTTTTTGTAAGCATCACCTTGCCAACTCTGTGAGCACTCTGAAATTTTGAGACACAGATCTTTGGCAAGGATTTCAAAATCATTCCAAAATTAAGGCCAATTTCAATTTGGAAAATGGACCATTCCTTTCTTAATTTCTTTCCAAGTCTTTACCCTTTCCAATCCATTCCTTCAACATTCTTTGAATTCTATGGCACTTGTGGGAGTGTTAACTACCAAAGGTACGTTCCTCTCCTGGTGTGCACTTCCCTATGGGGTCTAAAATCTTTCATAAAATCACCTTGGCCACTTTGTGAGCACCTGAAATCAATTTTTTTTCCAGGTCCTTGGCCAATGTCAAAATAAATTAGAGACCTCTGTGATGCAGATTGGAACCTCCTCAAGACTCATTCATTTTCATTTCTCTCTTTTTCTTTTCTTATTTTCATTTTTATTCTTTTATTTTTATTTCTATTTTCATTTTAAATTTTTCTTTTATCATGTCAAATGTCATCTCAAAAATAATCATTCATTTTTATTAATAATCAATCATTAAGCTAATGTTGAAAGAAGATAAAGCAAGTCCCATGTCATATTCCAACATTTAAGTATCAGTATCAATTTTTATTTCTCAAAAAAACGCTTCATTATCCTTCTCTCAAAACTCTTGCCAATAGCCTCAACAGGCTTTACCTTGTATTTGTGAGCCTGTGAGGTATATATCACATACCCATAAGGCCACAAATAACTTTATATACAGCTGTTTAAGTCTTGAATAGACTTTTCAGTTGAAATTAAAATAAAACATAACAAAAAATAAGTATAACTTTTTTTTGGATAAACAAAGTCATAATTATCAGGTAATTTTTGGATTCTGCACCAAAAATAGCCTAGGGTACACCCATAGGGTGTTATACCCAAAAATGCTTATTACTTAAGTTATTGGAAGATTTAAGAATCACACAGTATTAATGTAAATTTTTTAACATTTTTTTAAAATTGTTGAATTCAAGCTTAAATCACTTCAATTTAAATTTGCATAAGGTTTATGCAAACTTACAGAAATTTTAGTTGAAATTGAGGTGTTGTGTATATTTATGCAATGGGCTAAGGATTTTCCATACAGGATGTAAATCCGGAATGGGTTCAATTTGAAAGTGTTTAAAGCCATAGTATGGCTTTGAATCAATTAAAAGGGCAAGATCAATGCAAAAAGGTGGGACAAAGGAAAAAGACAAAACAGAGCTGGGGTGCCCAAATTGTTGGATCTGCAAGGATTAAATTAAGGTTTTCCAACTGTATTGAAGGATTTTAAACCTTATTTAAGCTTTAAGATTAGAGTTTGATCCAACCTTAAAGTTTAAACTTATTTTATCCCAATTTGGACAGGAATTTCAAGCTGCCAAAGGGTAAATCCCAATATGCAAGCTTTGAATTGAAGTTTTAAGAGCTGTCAAAGCTTAAAAAAGCTTAAAACTTTAAAGTTAAAATTATCGAAACCTTTTCAAAAATTAAGCTGTACTGTGTATTGCTATTTTATGTGGAACAATAGCAATAACTTCAAAAATTCATTAAAAATCCAAATCTTAATGTATTTGATTGAAAAATTCATACAGCTTACAATTCAATGTTATCTGTGCATAAATTAAAATTTAATTATTTTATAAGCGGGTTTTATTGCTAATTATCATGGAAAATTACTCTTTTAATTATTCTCAAAGAAAATCAATATTTTTTTAAAAATTAATCAAAAATTACGTTTAGGAGATTTTCACTAGAAACTCTTTTTTTAAGTTGTTCATGTGATGAAATTTAATATAAATAAACTTATTTTATATCAAAACTTTAAATAATTAACCTAAATGAGGATTGAAGCTACTTGGAGTTATGAATAACACCACTAACTTTAAATTGGAATTAAAAACAAGTTACCTTAAGATAAGAACTTTCTTTTTAAGCATGGCTTTTCAATTTTGAGCTGAGCATGCCCTCTATATACCTCATGAATCATGAGGGCTGCTCTTCAGAAATAAAAAGATTCTATTGATCACTGTTTTTTTCCATCAATTAAATCCAACCCAATTATATTAGACATTTAAGCAGGTAAAGTTTTATTACATATAAAATCTTATTATTAAAGTAATTCTTAAGTTATTTTATTCTTTATCAACTTTAAATTAAATAATTGAAATAATAGAATTCAGATTGTTTCTGTAATCATCAAATAATATATTTTATTTTTAAAATTATTGTCTTTAAAATATCTTTTAGAATCTCCAAATTCCTCTTACAAACTCTTTAATGATATTTTTTATTATAAAAATTTGTTTTATCTTTTAAAAAATTGATTTTTGGTGTGTTCTTAACTGATAATAATTATTCAATATAATAACTGTTGTATTTAACTTGTTGTATTAAATATATATTATAAGTAGGTTTTTCTCTAAAATTCTACAATTATTTTATGTATTACTAGTTTTTTCATATAGAATTTTTCTATAAGAATTATATCTGCACAGCGTGTGTTATAATTTTCTTTATAAATAATATTTATATAATTTATAGGTGGATGAATATTTATATTTTACATGTGTAACTGTCTCATTAAGAGATTTACACTTCTTATTGTTATAACTGTCAGTGACTATAACAACAGTAGAATAATTATAATTTAATATAATTATTAATATTCTTTTTATTATTATATTGTATAATAATAGTTACATTTATATTTTTTTAATGTAATCATTTTAATAATTATATTTAATTTGTGGTTATAATATTTTGTTATATTATATTTTTCTACTGAGGACAGTCATAGTACTCTTGATATTGTTGCTATTATCATGAGTTTCATAGACAAACCTTACAGTATTGGTGCTCAGGAGCTCACCATTACAAGGTGGGGGGTACTTACACAACCATGGAAATTAATCCTCTTGGACCTCCATATGGCATATCAATGCCATATCCAATTTATGGCAATTTGGCCATATCCATAATCATTGGCAAAATTGGAGATTTTATCTTTTCTGGCCTTTCATGGCCATTTCACTATCTGGGGCCAGCTTGGCCCCTTCATCATCATCAGGCCTTTCCTGGTCAGTTTTTGCTTTTGGGAAATCTTATGTATTTTCCAGTCAACCGGGAAAATACAGGCCAAAATACTGTATTTGTCTTTTTAAGCTTTAAATACAGATTTGCAAATTTTTCTGTATTCAGCCATTTTATGCCATTTTCCCATGTAGTATGAGAAATATGCCCAAATGGCCATATTAGGCCATTTGGGGCTTAATTGTAAGCTTTTCACATTTTGTGTACTTTGCACAAATACAGTTTTGAAGCTGTCCTTTGGCCATTTCACCCTCCAGTAACCAAAAGCATCATAAATTGTGTTATACAACATTATGCCTCTTTTTTAACCAGAAATACAATGGCACCAATTGCACAAGGATATTTCCACATTTCATAAGGTCATCCAGAGGGATCATCAAGGCTCAAGGACAAGTGTTACTCTCAAATATCAATGATTTCATAAGGAAAAATGAATTCCTACTCACAGTATTCCTCAAAGGGAATACTGGCAATTAATTCTCAAGGGTTATTAAAGAGGTAGTTCCAAAACCAATCTGTCAAGTTTCAGTGCTCCATCAATCCACCTTGGAAACAACATTCATTAAATACAGTCTGGATTCATCAAGACCTTTATTTTAAATCATACACCATGGAAAGATTATTCAACCCAGTTCCTTTCTTAATTTTGAAAGGTATACATTCCCTCAGACAATCAATACAGACAGGCTACCAGCCTGAAGGATTCAAGCTCTCAATGTTTCACATATACCAGTCTCCTTTGACCCTGGGGGCATTTTCCCCCAGTTAATTAATTAATTTTGATTTTATTTTATCTTTATTGATCTTATAATTTTTGTTCAGTGAATAAATACTAATATTATCAAGCCATTCATTCAGCACCCTTTCTCTTTTCTTTCTTCCCTGTCAGTGGATATTTGTGGTCATATCCTTTAATAATTCCAATGTTCCTTCTGGCAGGTTGAAGCAGTGATTAAGCACTTACTTGGTTGGATATTTGGCCATTCAGATTCTTATTTCTCTTATTGCATTCTATCTTTTGTCTCTGCATATAACTTAGAGGAATTAATTTCTTTATTTTATCTTCTTTATTCTTTGGAGTCTTCCAAGTGAGGTCCCTGATTACGGAGTGCCAGGCTACTCTTGTTTTCCCCAAGAGCCCCTGTGACAGCTGGCTTTGTTTTGAGAAATCTAAGATGATCACCAGTATATAATTATTGAAATTAGTTTTGGATCCGCTTTTACATCTCATAGTTTGGTTTATGAGTCCTTTTTTCTATTGGAATATCAAGATAATTGAAGTAAATTATCATCTTGAAATAATGGTACATTGACCAAAGCGATGGTATAAAATAGAATCCCTTCGGATATTGAAGAATATTCAGAGAAAGAATCCCATTTTTTTGAGCTAAATTATCACTGATAGTTTGAGAAAGTGGTTTTCTATCTCAGCAAAACTAGTGTTTTCCATCATTTAATGCCTCAAAAACTCTCTCTAAAAGAATGAGGAGATTATCTTCTACCAAAGAATATATAATCTATTTGAATGCAAAATATTATGAGATATTTGGAATCTCTCTAAACCTTAGAGAGTCTCTTCAATCAGTAGAGAAAAAAAGAATCTTTCAAAGGATTAAATTATTTTGTATAAAAATCACTCACTGAGGTTCCTCATTAATCTTAAAAATAGAACCCAACTTAATAATTGAATTGAAAGAAATTTAAAGCTTATGGGATAAAACTATATAGATATAATTCTTGACCAATCCAACATTTTTAAAAAGAAATTTACCAAATAATTACAGCTACCTTAGCTACTCAAGGAGATCATGATTCAATTTGAATCTTTGTCAAAGATTATGCTCTAAAACAGAAGTCCAGTTACACTGGAAATAACCAAGCGTGATAAAGTTAAACAATAGCCTTTCAAATGTTTTCAATTAATTTTTTCATGGAATTCTAATTATGATATCCATAGTGAACACTATAGATGAAAATTAGGAGTTTCATCATGATTCACGGGTGGATGTGCGAAATCAATAAGAAATTGCTTCAATATGACAGCTTTGAGGAATCTATTGAGCTAAATTAAAAAATTTTGGAATATTTTGAAAGAAAATATATTGAAACAAGAGCCTGTGTCTGAGTTCTCCCCAAAGCTATACATTATACAAAGCTTTTGAGGAGAAAATACAAATTCCCATTTGAAATTATTCAGTGGCACATATCCTCTAAGCAAGAGTAGCTAGAGTTTCTGGAATTTTAAGAAGGACATAAAGCTGTTTTTAATTGTGCAAGCAAGTTTTTAACAAATTTTCAAGGTGATTAAAACATTCTCCAAAAAATAGAAGATACACTATATAAGTATGATGAAAAAGATTTCTGTTAAAAGTAATTACAAGTAAATTGATTTTATGAAAAAATTCAGTTGAGAAAAACATATTACTCTTAGATGAAAAATATTATGCCACGCTTTGGCTGAAACATAGTTCTGTTAATGAATATTAGTTATTGAGTAAATGATTCAATGAAAAAATTTAATAAAAAGTTGATCACATATTGTTCATTACATATTAGTTTGGAATGGAAATACTAGCAAGCATCAAGCTCAAAATGCTCCATTTTGAATCTGGTCAATTAATAGAGCTTACAGCTTTTATTAGTATTGTGCATAAGAAATCCCAAAATTGAAGGAACTTGAATTCAATGTATTAAAGAGAAAAAATAAAGCAGCTTAATGGAATAAAGGGAAATCCGAAAACAATGTAGATAATAAGTAATAGACATTAATTTTTATAGTAAAAACCTTAAAAGATAGAATCATTTGCAATTCTGTAAGTTTTAGCTATGCATGTGAGCCTTGAGATAAATTCTACATATCAAAATACACCACACATAACCATGAATATGTTTTTAATATGAAAAAGCCATAAGCTATATTAATATCTTATTTTACTCATTTTTCTTGAAGAAAAAGATGAAGATTCTTTTGAGTAAGTAAATCCATAGATTTAAGAACAGATTACCATTCCACACAACATATCACCTGGGCAAACATAATATTGTTTGAAAGATTGAATAAAAGTCATGAGGTGGTGATATGGAATATAATTAGCCCCTCATCATCAATAAAATACAGAATATTTGTATCATTTTTCTGCCAAAATAATGGGCTTCTGGAATTACCCAGGCTACATATAAGCTAGAATTGTTATGTTAAATATTTCTATAAATTGACATTACTTCTTTGTTTTTTAAAATTCTGTTACAATCATAGAAGATATTAGTCTTATAGACTGAATTACTATTTTTGAAATGAAAAAAAATTAAAAGGGACAAAAGACATCAAAGAAGGCCAGGGTAGGCCAATTTCTGATGCTTCTGAGGCATATAAAGCCCAAGAGCTTGGATAAAGGTCTTATAATGACAGAATTGATAAGCCAAGAAATTTCAAAAACCTTACCACTAAGGGTATGTACTATTAATTCCTGACAAAATAGAAAATACAAAGCTACTTTAACATTTCAAGAAGGTAATTAACATTCCAAATTGAATAAACCTATCTATAATAAATATTTTCCATTTATAAAAAGAAGACTTATTGAAACCCTTTTTATACTAGTATCCACAAAGTCAACTTATGGAAACCAGCTGTCACTATGCTATTTACTTGCACTGCTGTCACAGCCACTGCTAGGGGTAAAGGAGATTTAACCTTATCCCAACTTGAACTTTCCAAAAAAAAAACCCACCTTCTGTAGTAAAATCAATCTTTAAAATTAGTCATTTGAAACATTACATACAGCTTGTATTAACCAAATTCAGCCTGTCATCCCTCAGGTGGTCAGAATTCACCAATCTGGAATTGTGAGATAACCATCCCTCCTGTGAAGATTCTTTACTGTTCACATCAATCAATCTTAAGAAAATCCCTCCTTGTGCAAGGGCTGGTGGACTCTCACATATATCAGCCCCTACTCCTCATTATGAGAATTTTTCCCCGATTTAATCAATATATTTTATTTGATATCAAATTACATTTCATTCTTGCTTATTGAGTTATGTCTCAGCCTTCCATCACCTGTTCAGTGAGGCTTTAGTAGCAATATCCTTATCAAAATCTCTTGTCTCTCAGAAAGGTTCAAGCAGTATTCTTGGACTTTCTTGTGCTGGATCCTCTTTTGTGATTTCTTATTGCTGAATGTTATTTTAACTGAATTTCTATACATATTTTCTTATTATTAATCCTATTCATTTCTTATATTTCTTAAGTACTCTTCGGATTTCATCTGAGGCCCCTAGAAGTGAGGTCAAACCACCGAGCTCTAGGCCCTTTTCATTGAGTCAAGCCCCTTTGATATTATATTCATTAAATAATAAGTTCTTCTTTCTTTTTTCATTATTTATCAAAATATTCATAAACTCATTAATAAATGATTAATCTTTTATAATCTGAATGATATTATCATTTTTTCATCAGTTTTTATCTCAATAACTTCACTCATCTGAAAGCTATTTCTTTTTATTTCTTAACTCCTTCAGACAATTTATTTCTGTTCCTCAAATTAATCATCAATTCTTAATTTGTTTTCTATTGTGTGAAATTGAGGTCTTATCGGAATTCTTGATTTCAATTGATTTACATATTTGTTTGTTATCTTCAGGACAATTTTATTTGATTCCTCAAGATGTTGATTGAGTGACTGAACTTCTCAAACTATTTATTTATTAATTGTTTTATTTCCTCAAGAATCAATAAATAGCAAATTTATCAGATTAGCTTTATCAATAAATTTTATTATTGATTTGATATTCTGAAAGATTTCAAGTTCACCTTAAGGGTTTGATTTTGTCTTTTCATCCTTCAAGAAGTATTCATATAAATTTCACCTCAATATTCTTGATGAGTACTGAATTTTATTATCAATTTATTATAATTTTTCTGAAATTTAGTAAAGAATTCAATCTTATCCTCAATTTTCATTAAATTTCCCTTTTATTTGCCTCAAGATTCCTGTCCAGAATAGCACCCAGCGAAGAATACAAGATCCCAAAGAGCTTAAGCTGGAATGAAGCCTACAATCAGCACCCCTATTTACTGAAAACCATCAATTAATCAGCTTAGTGAAAATTCAGATATATGGCCACCAATGGAAGGAAAAGCACCTTTTAAAAAAGGAATTATCAAGTGAAGAAGATCAAGATGATTCTATAGCCTATAAAGTGGGTATCATGGAATTTCTCAATGCCCTAGAGGGAGATAGGGGGAGGATTTTGTGGAAGATGAACATTCTTATGAAATTGAACTGGTATCTTCCTTGGAAGATTCTTTTGAAGCTCCCAATGATTCAAATGTAACCCTTTCTAATCAACATGTTGTCTCCTAAGTGAACCAACCCTGCTCAAAATAATGCATAATTTCACTCAATTTATGGGTAAAATCACCAAGAAATACTTTAAAATCCCAAGCTTTCAAGCCTGCATCCACAAAGAACCCTGATACATTTGATGGTAATCAAGCTCATCAATTGGGAGAATTTATCCAATAATTTCAGTTAACTCCTCATAATGACCCAGAAACCCTGTCTTCTTATAGGAATAATATCCTTTATTTGGCTCTTTTTCTCACTGAAAAACGCTGTGAATTATATTGAGACTTCATTCTCAAATATTTTTCATGAAGAAACCTCCATCACATCAACAACTGGAATGTTTTTTAAACCCAGATGTTCATTCTGCTTGGTTATGACAATCAGTTATGAGAGTCTTAGAAAGAATAAGATAATTGGGATTTGAAAGAAGTTGGTCATGTTTCCTTTCAAATGGATTATTCAAGAAGAAAATCAAAAAGAATGGAGATTGGGGAGAAAGAGTGTATATTAATGTTTAAAAAAGGTGCTTGGAATAATGGTTGTTTGTCCAGTTGCATTCTGACCCTGAAGTTCTATACAGAGTTCAAGTGCTCAAGGACATTGACTTTAAGATAGAAAATAGGTACTATGAGAGGCAGAAAGAAAAGGGTAGTCATCCAAATAAGAAGTATTGTGTTTTTGGTTCCAGTTTCTTCAAGAAACCTCAAAGTTCATCCTCTCAGAAGCCTCATAAGGAAATGAAAGGTAAGAATTGTCAAGGCTCAAAGGATCATAACCATGCTTCCCTCCTGAATAAAGAGAAAAATTTCTTGGTTATTAATAAAATAGAATATTTGAAGGATATTTATTCAGTTATTTATATAGCAAAGAACCCCTTGAAGAATTCTTCAAAATCCTTCATTATAAGACTGGGCCATCAACAGGATTCCCCAGAAAGAGGTATAAAACCTTGGTTGGATTTATTCTTCCTTCAATTTTACTCATTTGTTTTCTTCAGGAGCACAATTTTTCACTTTGAATACTGGTATCAAAAAATCTTTTAACTGTTTTATCTTTACTACTCCCTCTGATATTTTTTAAAGTATTCTCCTTTATTCTTGTGCTACAAACTCGTTTATTGCAAAGAATTTTGTACCCAAGTACTAAATGAGTATTTCAGTTCTCCCTGAGAAGATTCATATTTTTTTTGGATGAAAAAGACTACCCTTCCTTATCTATAACCAATTCTACCAAGTGGGTGGTTGACCTTCATTCCTTCTCAAACTTTGAATGAGAACTTTTGTCATATATTCCCCCAAGATAGAATACCTCTTATTTGGCTATAATTTTCTCTACAATTTTCATCCTTTCATCAATTTGAATATTTGATTTATCACCTATGACTTTCATTGTAAATATTCAAATTGTGTCATACCATTTTTGAATTATGATGTTCAAAATTAAGTTGACAGTGTTTCTCTTTCTGGTGAGCTTAATTAATCTGCCATTTCTCATTCCTTTCATATAACTCCCATCATTTCCTCTGAGTAATTAATTTCATATAGATTTGAACAATTTTGTAAAATATCTTTTGTATCTTCACTTCATCTTCTCAAAAGGAATATGAATTTTCCTCTTTCTTTCATTTATTTATTCCTCAAGGGGAGGTGAAATAAGGAGCAAGAGCTTGAATAAATTGAAACTTTTTCAAAGGTACTCCCTCCTTCATATCACCAGTCTTTGGTTTTGTTCTCCAAGGTTAAGGAAGAGAGAATTCCCAAGCACTGCACATGTGCTTATTGTATCAAACCAGAGGGGTGTCTCCTTTTGACATTACTTATCTTCCCTTTATTCAACCAACATTCAGAGACACTCACAACCAAAATTTCAGATAACTTGGAGAAAGCTTTTGTAAGGACCAGATCGTCTTTTTTAAAAAGGAATGAGAAATAACAGAAAGATTTCTTCCCCTTGTAACAATCACTCATCAGGGGTAAGGGTATTTATTGATACACCCACTCAAACACCTTAAACCAGAAAATCCACTGTGTGCATCAAAATTCAGTTTCAGAAATCTTCCTTGCTGAAACATGCATACAGTCTGGTTCATCAATACAGCCTGTCAATACTTGTACAGGTTGGAATTACCCAATACAGCTTGGATAAACCATTTCTAAACTCTATGATCAGTCAATAAAACCACTACTCTTGTACAGGCCCTGTATTGGCCGGACTCAATTCAATAATCAAATCCTCTCCTAGAAGTTCTCTCTCTTGATCAGGGCTTGTGATTCTCATATACACCAGCCCCTCTTTCTCCCCCCTGGGGACCTTACCCCAGTTAATTAATTTAGTTTATTTCTTATTTCATAATTATGCTTATCCTTATTTTTGGTATTATAATTATTTAATTTTAAGTTAGTCTTTGCCTGTACAGTATGAGTTGGGTGTCCATATCCTTATTAGCCCTTCTCTTTCCATTCTGACAGGTTGAAACAGTGGACTTGGACTTGTTTGTGGTTGGCTCTTTTATTCTCTTACTCCTATTCTTTTGTTGCTACTTTTCTTATATTTCTCTTATTAGTAACTCATCACCTTACACTCTTAAGTGTATTTATCTCTTATCATATCCTTGAGCCCTCCATAAGTGAGTCCCAGTTTACTGAGAGCCAGGCCCTCTGCACTTCAAAGAGCCCCTGTGACATTAAATTAATTAACTCCTATTTGATTCTGTCTTTTCATTCATTTATGTTCATTTCTCTCATTCATCAATTATGATTTTTCATGAATCTATGATTCTCTAATGATTATGATTTTTCTTTTCTCATAAATCTTCATCTCATTCATTTAATTCATATGATAATTGATTCTTTCTATTTTTTCTTAATCATTGCTGACCATTTAATTTCATTTCATTTTTTATATCTCAAATCAAATTCTTCTGTTCTATTATCTGGGTCTATCAGGAGCCATTGATTGGTTAAGTGACTGGTTGAGTGATGCAGATTCATTTGGGTTATTGATTCAGAAATTCAGGATTTTATTTGGATTGGATTGATTGAACTTTGAATTCCTCAAGAATTGATTATTGATTATTGATTTATTTGATTCCAAAAGATATTGATTGAGTAATTGATTCCTCAAGACCTTGAATTGACCTTGAAGACATTGATTGATTGATTGATTATTTAATTCTTCAAGATTTATTGATATTTGAATTGAATTTATTGTTGAATTGATTGATTGATTGTTGATTGAATTTTATTCCACCTCAAGACTGTTGATTGATTCCTCGAGATTATCAAGATTTTATTTATTATTGATTTGGCCAAGATTTGATTCCTTCTTTTCAAGTATCATCAAGTTTTTATTCTTAATTTCTCAATAATTCCAGTTCAGAATAGCCCTCCAGCCAAGAATACTAGATCTCAAAGAAATCCAGCTGTTCTCACTCCTGCAGCAAGGGTTCCTCTTGACTGCACACCATCAGCTCATCAACTGGGTGAAAATTTGGACAGAGGACCACCAATGAAAGGAGAAGCACCCTCAAAAAGAGGGGGAATGAAATAGAGAAGATCAAGATCCTCCTCTGGCCTCTTGGGTGGTTATCCTGGCATGTCTTAAGGTGCCAAAGATCAAGACTTGGAGAAGTTGAAGATGAAGAGGGGGAGGAGTCTATGGAAGAGGAAGATTATGGGGAAACTGAAGTGGCAAATGCCTTGGAAAATGCTCCAGAGGTACCCCAGGGTTCAAATCTAGCCCCTACTAATCAACCTCTTGTCTCTCAATCTGACCCAAGTTTCCTCAAGATCATGGAGCATATGGCTACTATTATGGGACTACTTTCTCAAGAAGCAGCCCCCAGTGACAATTCCTAAACCCCTGCATTCAAGACTCCATCAATGAAGGCACCAGATTCTTTTGATGGTACTCAAGCTTATGAATTGAGAGGATTTATCTAATCCTGTCAGTTGATTTTCCACAATGATCCAGAAAATTGTTTCTCTGACAGGAAGAAAGTCCTGTACTCAAATTCTTCTCTTGCTGTTAGAGCTGGCAAATGGATTGAACACTATGTCTCCAATATTTCCAATGAAGACCCTTCCTGCCTCCTCAATAATTGGCAGTTGTTTGAAACTCAATTATTAACTCTGTTTGGTGATCCCAATGAAGCCAGGAAGGCTGAACAAGAGTTGGACAATTTGAGGATGAAGGAAAGTGGTCATGTATCCTTGTAAATTGCTGATTTCAGAATATTAATGTCAATAATTGGAGATTTGGGAGAAAGAGCTTATATCCATGTCTCTAGAAGAGGATTGGCATCAAGAATTTTGGACCAGTTGGATTCCAACCATGGTAATTTTGATACTCTTCAAGAACTCATGGACATTACCTTGGAATTAGATACCAGATACCAGGAGAGGCAGAAAGAGAAGGGTAGTAATCAAGAAAAGAAGCCTCCTGACACTGGATCCAATTCTTCAAGGCCTCCTAAGGAGTCATCTTCAAAAAGGCCTCACCATAAGAACAACAAGAAGGGCAAGAAATTTCAAGTTTCAAAAAATAAGCCCCATTCTGCTCTCCTCAATAAGGACAATAAATTAATTCGTTCTGAAAAGGAGAGGAGGATCAAAGAAGGGTTGTGTACATATTTTGGTGGAAAGCACCCAATTGAAAAATGCTTCAAGAGACCTCAGAACAAGCTTGGGTCATCAAGAGGCTTTCCTAGCAAGCAGCAAAAATCCTGAGTGGGAATCATGATGTGTTCAATCGTTCTCACATTTTTCCTCCAAGAGCACAATTGTGCACCCTGAATACTAGTGTCAAGAAATCTTTAAAGTTCCTTATTTTTTCTTCTGTCTCTGTGTCAGCCTGTGATTCAAAACCAGAGCACAAGCATCACATCCAAATACCATAAACCAATGGTATAGCCAAGATACCACCAAAAAATGGAGTTGAGCCAAATCTTCTCAAAAGGTATCAAACAAAAGAGAAAACTCACCTCTTTCCAAATATACATGTCCCATCATCATAGGACAAAGAATAACAAAGTTATTCCTGCTCAAAGTTGTTGCTGAGAATAAACCTTAATTTTCACCTTCCATCTGTAATACAGAGTAAGGGGACTAACCCCATCAAATGGGTATGAACAATGAATCTCTAAGCCAGGGCTATCCAATGGTACCAACCAAAATGAGCTAGCACCAGTATTACAGAAGTTATGGTCAAATTCGGGCCAAATAAGGGTGAATAAAATATTCACCTCTCAACTAACTTCTACCATTTTAGTGTGAGATACTTAAAGTGAGGTCTTTTTTGAAACAGCAAAATAAGGGCTATCTGATGCTTCCATTTATTTCCCCATATATCACCTAGAACAAAAGTTATGAGGCAAACAAGCCCAATACAGCTTTTTGCCTAAAACACGCATATGTACAAAACTCTTGTACATGGGATAACTTTGCCATATTTAATGATAACCACACCAAATAAAATACCATTGTGTAGATCGCATAAAGAGATACACACAGAACCAATTTTGAGGTTGATATCTCAAGAACTGCCAAGGTTATGGCTGTTTTAAAGTCAAAATACCACAGTTTGGCCAATACAGCCTTACCATGGGATAATATCCCATAACCATGATTATGAGGTGTAAAACTGACAAAGAAGCTTGTTTTTACTTCAATACCTCATATTTCATTCAATACTGGGGTCCCATACAGGTTCTGTACAGCATTCTATACGTCATACATGTCAAAATCAAGCTGTGTGGTCCCCAGATGAAAATTTTCACCCTCTATTGGTGAAAACTGCCCAGATGTGGTTTTCAAAACCACATCTGAGCCCAATACAGGTTATAAAGGCCTATTGAAAAACACAATCCTGTCTTATAGACTGAAAAATCTTCATTTCCTCTACGTGGAAAGGTCTAGCAGCCTTTACACCCCATTTCAGGATAAAAAGGGGCCTTTTCACAGCCAGAAAAGGTTTCCTTATCTTGCTCTTGAATTCCTACGTAGTATAACTGTAAAAAACAGTTATACTCTTGGAAAATAAACAGGTATACTTCTAATTTTAAGTATTGTAGACTTTATCATTGTAATCCAACAGGTAAAGCTGCACCCAGGGCTTTCAATAGTGCTCACACCACTATTCTTCAATAGTAAAACACTTTCATTTTAATAATAAACCATTATTATACTTTAGTACCCTTATTTTTAATATTTATAACCGTGTCACAGTCATATTTAAGGTTGTAATTAGTCCACTTACGGCTTCATAATAGACTCAGCCTGACATTTTGGGGGCCTTGCCATGCTTTTTTGATGTTTTTGGACCTTAAAAGAAAGTTTTTTCACTTAATTTTTTTATTCTGACATTTTGTTTTACCTTTTAGGAGTAAAAACTCTTAAAAATACATAATATATATATTATTGTATTCTTTTTTGAGTGATATATGTCTTATATCAAGTATTATTTATAAATATTATTCATATTATTACGTGGTTAAGAACCATTAATATCTTATTTTTGGTGTTTTATATATAAAAACACATTAAGCCATCAATAAAGTCCAAATTTTGAATTAAATAAGGATACCTCTTACTGTAAAACCAACAGTTGAGGCATCGTGAGGTGTATTGTTAATTCAATTACCCCCTTATACAAACCACTTTTATACAGATTATACTTGCTTATTACCATTTAAACTGTAAGATACTGGTACAAAAACAGTATACCAGGCATCTTTAAGCTGTAAGTCTGATGTGAAATTGTTAATTCAATTACACTGTCATTATACAGGGAATATTGTAGTAACATACAAGCCCAGAGGCCATTCTTAGACGTGAAAAAAGCATTTCAAGAAGTCTTAACTGACTATAAGCCCTCTTTTCCTGTTTGATTAAGTGGAAGAAAACTACATCCCACTAGAAACCCAGTCACAGGCCAACACACCAGTGTCACCCTCAGAACCAGAGGGCAGCAAAGGGAAAGGAAAGAGGCACAGTGAAGGCCTTATCACAGCAAAGAAGTAGACGCCAATAGCCACCCAGAGGAGGAGAAAACCACGAAACTCTGCTTCAATACAAGGTAAACCAACCTTAACAACTTGTACATGGAAGATTACCATAGATAACCCAGTTGTAACCTCTGAAGGTAAATTGCCCAAATAAGCAGACAACAAATTTGTACAAGGCACAGTCAAAGGTAAATACCCTAAGAACATAAGGTTTTCAACTGCTTGCAAACACTGATATGTCACCTGCATACCTCAGAGACCTTGGCTTCCAATGGAGCCAACCAGAGGACAGAGAAGGCTTGTCCAGAACCAGAAGACCTGGAAGAGGAAACCTTGGACATAGTGGTGGATGGCAAGACAATGAGGGAGATAATATCAACCCTTCCATTCACACTTCAATTCAACACAAACCTTAAACCAGAGGACTGGAAAGACATGGATCAAGTTTCTCAGCTCCACCAACTCCACAAAGGTTTATTTCAATGGAGCATGGACAAAAAGAGGTTCAAACTGGCATCTCACTGAGCAGAACTTGGAGCAAGTTTCCAGAGGATCTTTCTCAAAGAGATGAACTTCAAAGACCTTATTAAAATCACCAAAGGTTGGAATCCCTCCAGGCAGTTTAGACTCCTGGAGGTGAGGGCAAACAGGATAAGGGAGAATCAAGCCACTATCCAAGCTATAGAAGAACAACTGACCCAGACAGGGCACACTCATATTCCTTCAGGCTCACAAGGAGCAGGCCAAATCAGCTCTCCAGTGGCTTCCCACCATTCAGAAACCAACAGGTCAGTGGCCAAGAGTCACCATTCTTCACACTCCCAGGAAGTTTCCAGGAGAAGACAAGGACACAAGGGAAAAAACAAGACCTCTTTTCCCAAAAGGCACAGAGAGTCAAAACCAATGATCCAGAAGCTGTTAGACTTGGTGAAGGAAGTACACAAGAGCCAGAAGTAGTTGTAAACCACTCTAGAGTCAGTAGTCCCCTTAATAGAAATATTATCCCCACTCAGATTGAACATAATACTGTCTCATGTGAGAGTAACCTAAACAGTGGTGCACTGTGGTTACAAATGTCCCAATTTGCTGAGCAAAATCAAAAACAGTTTGCAGAATTAGAAGAAAGCCATGATAGAATGAAAGCTTTGACAGCCTCCATGGATAAGGGTGTCAAAACTCTTCAAGAAGGACATGCTCAATTGAGAAAAGACTCTGAAGAAACCAACAGAAGACTTAATCTAGTCTTTGAAGAACAACACCACAGCAAAAGGGACAGGGATTGTCTGGACCAGGACATCAACAAACTATTTAATGTCTACAATAACATGACTCCCCAACCACAAGGCCATGTTATAGATAATCCATATTAAAAAGATGAAATCAAACCAGATGACATGTTGGTTAGTAAAGAAAGATCTCCATCACAATACCAGGATGGAGAGAATATGTCTTATACTGAAAAGGAAGCCTTGAGACAGGTTTCTGAGGCCTCAAGATGGCCCAAATTCTCTGCAACTGGAGAGTATTATCATATGGGAATCATGGATTATATTGATGGAATCTTCATTGATGTACCAAGCATACCAGACTACTGGATTACTGCTAGACTTAATACAGCATTTAAAGGAAATGCTAGTATATGGTACACAGAAATGAAAGAAATCCATGGCAGAAGAAGCTGGCCATGGTGGAAGAGTCAAATTATCCAAAAATACAGAAATGGTACTTGGATATGGCAGAAGACCATGTCATTTGAAAGTGACAAATACTTTGTGGACAAAGATCCATATGAGTGGTGTCTCAGACAGTCTAGGAGACTCAAAGCCATTGATCCTCAAATGAACACCAAAATTAGGAATCACAAACTTCTGACACAAATTCCAGGAGAACTAGACCATACAGTAAAATGCAGATGCAACCACAATTGTACTTTAGATGACATTACCAATACATTACAAGAGGTAAGTAAAAGAACTAATATAGGGAAATTCACCCCATATAAAAGCAGTGGTTTCAAAGAAAAACAACCTTTCAGGGTAGAGTTTTAAGACAAACCCAAAGAAATAGTGGCAGAAATGGAAAAGAAGGAAAATTCTTTTCCCAATTGTAGTTCAGCAGACAACTATGCCAACAGCTTTCCAAAGGCAAAGAAAAAAATCTATGCCATTGAGAAAGTCCCAGAGGGGAAATACCAAACAGAGGATTATGAATCAGACTCTAAGGGGTATGCCATCAGAGAACAATCTGATGCTGACCAAGATCCCAGAGAAGAATTCCTAGTGAAATACCAAGAGGAAACCCCACTAGAAATCCAGGACATACAGTTGGAAGCAGGCATGCCACAAGACACTGCCAACAAGAACTTGTTCAAACACACACAAGATGCACAAACATTCCTAGTCACACCATATATACATGGAAGATCCACAAAGATGAATGTCTTTATTGACAATTCTGAACATCCATTGATCATTGATAGTGGAGCACATTGCTCCATAGTGTCCATAAATCATCTGGACAACCACCTCCCAAACTGGGAAAGACAGCTCTTTCCCACCAAGGCAAAGAACTTTGAAAGTGCATCAGGGAAGATGACTTCCATTGGAAAAATTATCAAAGAGATAATTATACCCCATAGGAAAGGTAACATCGGACTCAACCCAGAGTTTCTAGTGCTTGGTGATACCCACATCCAAGGGTTCCGACTGGGAACAGATTACCAGAGGATGTATGGCATTGACATTTACAAAAGTAAAAACAGGCACATTACCATTGGTTCCAACAAGGAGAACAAATTTTCACTTGACATATACCAAATATCTGCCCAGGATCCACTTGAAGAATTAATGAATGAATTCAGAGAGGGACAGTTTAGCACTACCCTCACCACTAAACAAAAACTAAGTCTACTGAAGGTGCTGAGAACAAATAGACCAGCATTTGCCATTGGTGAAGAACCATTGGGTAAGATTAGAGGCCATGATATAGAACTATATCTGGATATGGAAAGACCTTACCCACCCATGCTCAGGAGACCTCCTTACCCAGGAAGTCTGGAAACCAGGAAAGAAATTGAAAAACACATCAATGAAATCCTGGACATGGATGTCATCAAGAAAATTGGACATAATGAAATAGTGGAAATCACCACTCCTGTCCTGATCACCTGGCATGAAGGCAGGTCTAGGCTGTGTGGAGATTTCAGACCTCTGAATAACTACACCAAAGCTGACAGGTATCCTCTACCCAGGATACCCCATGCCCTAGACAAACTGGCAAAAGCCAAGTACATAACCAAAATGGATTGTTTGAAAGGCTTTCACCAGAATGGAGTTAAATTAAACTCTATGAAGTTACTCAGAATCATATGCCATATGGGCATATATGAGTACACCAGGATGTCATTTGGCATTAAGAATGCACCACCCCACTTCCAAAGGATTTTGGACACAATATTTCAAGAAGAAATATTGGAAGGCTGGATGGTAGTATATATTGATGATATCATTATTTACTCAGAGACGTGGGAAGACCATGTACATTACATAGACAGAGCGCTAAGTAAATGCACACCCATAAATCTCAAAATTTCACTTAAAAAGTGTGATTTTGGCCAACAAGAGCTACTAGCTCTAGGAAATAAAGTCTCAGGTCTTAGTCTGGCGATTGACCAGAATAAAGTAGCAGCAGTACTGCAAAAGCCAGTACCAAGAAACATCAAAGAGATGAAATATTTCCTTGTGTTTGCTAGCTACTATAGAAACCACATCAAACATTTTGACCACATAACTAGTAGTTTATACAATTTATGTTCAATAGATGTAGTCTTTGAAATCACCAAGGAAAGAAGGGATGCATATGAGAAGATGAAATATGAACCCACAAATGCACCTGTGCTCATCATGCCTGACTTTGAATTACCTTTCAAGCTATACATAGATGCAGCATGTAGGCAAGGCTTAGGAGCAGCCCTTCACTAGAGACAAATTGTGGATGGTGAACCAAGAGAGGGAGTAATATGTTACATCTCTAGGCAGCTTAAAGATTCAGAATCCAGGTATAGGGCCACCCAGACAGAATGTCTATGCCCAGCCTGGGCTCTAGAGAAACTCCATTATTATTTGGAGGGTGCAGTGTTTGAAGTCTACACAGACTGCAAGGCCTTGAAGTCTTTACTGCACATGAAGACTACAAATAGACACATTCTGAGATGGCAAATAGCCATCCAGGAGTATAGAGGGAACATGGCCATGATATACAAAGAAGGTAAAATCCATATTAATGCAGATCGCCTCAGAAGATGGCCATTGGATAATGTCAAAAGCAACCCAGGTTATGACCCTGAAGTTTCAGCCAAGACCCCTATCCTGTTCATGGAGATAGATAGGAAGAAGAACTCCAGATTCTCTGAATGGGCACCCGAAAGTGGTACTTTGGACAGTGGAAACACTGATTCAGAATGAACAGAAACTCCCATACTGGGAATAGGTTCCTCAGAACTGAACAATGAATTTTTTAGTGCAATACCAAAGTACTATGCCAAACACCAACATTGTAGCCTATTACTGCAATTCCTTCAACAAAAGTACAGGAGTCCAGGACTGGAATCCCATCTCGAAGAACCCTGGTTGAGGGCCTATAAGGATAAAAAGTTCTTCCTTATAGATGGCCTGCTATACCACAGAGAAAAACACACAAGTGCACTCACAGTGGTAGACAGGGACCACATCTCTCTGGTCCTGAAATAATGCCATGACTGCCCCTACATGAGACACATGAGTAAAGACAGGACCAAAGAGAGGGTAGCAAGCACAGCTTGGTGGCGCAAGTTTGAGCAAGAGTTGAGTGAATACATCAACACTTGTGAAAGATGCCAGGATCCAAAGAGGAAAGATGGGAAGAAGTATGGATTACTTCAACATATAAAAGAACCCAAACACCCATGGGGAACCATCAATATGGACTGGGTCACAGGACTTGTCCCAGGAGGAAAAGAAAACTACAATTCCTGCTTAATGATAGTTGAGATGTTCAGCAAGAGTATGAGGTGTCTACCATTTCATAAAGAGGATACAGCTATGGATACTGCTCTGTTATTCTGTAATAACATCATATCTACCTGTGGAGTTCCTAAGATCCTCATTAGTGATAGGGACCCAAAATTCACATCTGAATTTTGGACCAACTTGTATGTAATGCTTGGAGCCAAGATTACATTTTCCACAGCATACCATCCACAAACAGATGGGCTAGCTGAAAGGATGATCCAGAAAATAGAGGACATCCTTAGAAGGCTCTGTGCCTATGGCATGGAATACAAAGACCATGAAGGATACACCCATGACTGGGTTACCCTTCTACCAGCAGTCCAGCTGGCTTATAATACAAGTCAGCACTCTAATACAGGAAAAACACCTGCACTGGTAGAAACAGGGTGGAATCCCCTTTAGCTGTGGACCATCTGGAGAAAAATCTTCTCACCATCCACCCTGCAGCAAAAGACTTCAATGAAATGGGGAAGAGTGCTTGTGACACAGCTTCCAAATGCATAGCTGAGGCAAAGGAGTATAATAAGCAGAGGCGGGAAAATTCACACATGGAACCTGACTTCAAAGAAGGGGACCAGGTGCTGGTGTCTACATTAAACTTTAATAACCTCAAATGACCTAAGAAGATGAGAGACTCATTCGTAGGGCCCTTTATTATCATTAATTTGGTAGGGAAGAATGCAGTGGAGGTTAAACTCACAGGGAGTTCTGCAGGAAACACCCAGTGTTTCCAGTGAGTTCGGTAAAGTCATACTTCCAAACAGAGGAGGGTAAATTCCCCTACAGGAAGAAGAACCCCACACCACCAGAAATAGTGGAGGTGGAATACTCCCCTGGACCAGTGAAGAAAATCATCAGGGCCAGGAAGATCAGACTTAATGGTAGGGATCAGAGACAATACTTAGTTAGATTCAAAAACCAAAAAACTGATAAAGACAAATGGTTGGCAGAGGATGCCATACCAGATGAGAAAATTAATTTAAGGAGATTCAGAGCCTCTAGGAGGACTGAACAGTCTCATAAATGATGAACCTTTTTTAGAGGGAGGGTGTATCAGCCTGTGACTCAAAACCAGAGCACAAGCATGATAGCCAAATACCATACACCAATGGTATAGCCAAGATAGCACCAAAACATGGAGCTGAGGCAAATCTGCTCAAAAAGTATCAAAATAAAGAGGAAACTCACCCCTTTCCAAATATACAAGTCCCATCATCATAGGAAAAAGGATAACAAAGTTATTCCTGCTCAAAGTTGTTGCTGAGCATAAACCTTAATTTTCACCTCCCATCTCAAATACAGAGTAAGAGGCCTAACCCCATCAAATGGGTATGCAAAACAGAGGTCTAAGCCAGGGATATCCAATGGTACTAACCAAACTGAGCTAGCACCAGTATTACAGAAGTTATGGTAAAATTCAGGCCAAATAAGGGTGAATAAAATATTCACCTCTCATCTAGCCTCTACAGTTTAAGTGTGAGATACTCAAAGTGGTGTATTTTTGGAAAGAGCACAATCAGGGCTATCTGATGGTCCCATTCATTTCCCCATATCTCACCTAGAACAGAAGTTATGAGGCAAACAAGCCCAATACAGCTTTTTGCCTAAAACATGCATATGTACAAAAATCTTGTACATGGGATAACTTTGGCATATTCAATGATAACCATACCAAATAAGGTACCATTGTGTAGATCACATACTGGGATAAAAGCCAAACCAATTTTGAGGTTGATATCTCAAGGACTGACGAAGCTATGGCTGTTTTAAGGTCAAAATCCCACAGTTTGGCCAATACAGCCTTACCATGGGATAATATCCCATAGCCATGATTATGAGGTGTCAAACTGACTAAGAAGCCTGTTTTTACTTCAATACCTCATAGTCCTTTCAATAATGGGTCCCATACAGTTTCTGTATAGCATTGTACATGTCATACACATCAGAATCAAGCTGTGTGGTCCCCAGATGAAATTTTTCGCCCTGTATTGGTGAAAACTGCCCAGATGTGGTTTTCAAATCCACATCTGAGCCCAATACAAGTTATACAGGCCTATTGCAAACCACAAGCCTGTCTTAGAGAGTGAAAAATATTCACTTCCTCTACGTGGAAAGGTCTAGCATCCTTTCCACCCCATTTCAGGATAAAAAGGGGCCTTTTCACAGCCAGAAAAGGTTTCCTCATCCTTCTCTTGAATTCCTACGTAGTATAACTGTCAAAAACAGTTCTATTCTTGGAAAATGAACAGGTATACTTCCAATTTGAAGTAATGTAGACTTTATTATTTTAATCCAACAGGTAAAGCTACACCCAGGGTTTTCAATAGTGCTCACCACCACTATTCTTCAATAGTAAAACCCTTTTATTTTAATAATAAACCATTATTATACTTTAGTAGCCTTATTTTTAATATTTATAACTGTGTCACAGTCATATTTAAAGCTGTAATTAGTTCACTTACAGCTTCATCATAGACTCAGCCTGACACTCTGATATTTTTTATAGTATTCTCATTGATTCTGGTGCTACAAACTCTTTTATTGCAAAGAATTTTGTTCTCAAGTACTCATTGACTATGTCAGAGCTCCCTGAAAAGATTCCTCTTTTCATTCTGTTTTCACACGAATCCCCACCTTCTTCAACACCCATTATACCAAGTGGGTAGTTGACTTGCATTCCTTCCCAAGCTTTCAATGGGACTTTTTTATCATAGAATCACCCAAAGGAGAAGTCCTGATATTGGGCTCTGATTTCCTCTACCATTTTAATCCCATTATTGATTGGAAAAATGGATTGATCACCTATGATTCTGGTCATAAGGATTCCAGTGGTATTATTTCTTCTACTAGTAATGACTTTGCCACTGCTGTCAACAGTGCTGCCCTGGTTGGTGAACTTAAGACACCTTCCCTTCCTTCTTCTGTCCATATGCCTTCCATCATTCCCTCTCAGTCATTACTTCCGTTAAGAGATGAAGTCTTCAAATAGATAAAAGAAGTTGGAGAAGATGTTGCTATATCTTCACTTCATCTCTTTCAAGGGGATATGGACCTTCCACCCTTATCTTTTCATGCATCCCTGGAGGTGCAGTGGGATGAGGAGGAAGATCCAGAAGAAATTGAAACTTTATTGAAGGTAGTCCCTTCTGCTTCTCACCAATATTTGGACTTATTCTCCAAGGTGAAATCAGAGAAACTTTGTCCACACTGTGCCTGTGATCATCATATTGAATTGGAGGGTCTTCTACCTCCAGTTGGTGTTATCTACTCATTATCAAATCAAGATTCAGAAACACTGCGGGCCTACATTTCAGAGAATTTAGAGAAAGGTTTCATAAGGCCAAGCTCCTCTTCAACAGGAGCACCTGTCCTTTTTTGTTAAGAAAAGGGATGGAGGTATTTGTTTGTGTGTTGGCTACTGCAAACTAAATGCTGTCACTAGGAAGAACAGGTATCCTGTTCCTCCTATGAATCAGCTTCTTACCGTATTCAATGGTTTCACTATCTTCTCCAAGATTGATCTGTGTGGTGCATATAATCTCCTGAGAATCAAAGAGGGGGATGAGAACTTAACTGCCTTTAGAGCCAAAAATGGTAGTTATGAGTATTTGGTTATGGCATTTGGCCTTACCAATGCTACAGCGCCTTTCCAGAATCTTGTGAATGACATATTTGCATATTTCTTGGATATTTTTGTTGTAGTTTATTTAGATGATATTATGGTCTTTTTCAGTTCTGAGGAGGAACATGTCAAACATGTGGCCTCTGTCCTCCAAAGACTGAGGGAAAATAATTTGTTTGCCAAAGCCTCCAAGTGTGTATTCCATGCCTCAAGTGTCGAATACTTGGGCTATGTTGTTTCAAGTGATGGCCTCAGGATGGATTCTTCTAAAGTTCAATGAATCCTCAATTGGCCTCAGCCAAAGAACCTCAAGGCTCTTCAATCCTTTCTTGTATTTGCCAATTTCTATCAACTTTTCATTAAAAATTACTCCAAAAAAATCACTGTTCTCACTTCCCTTCTCAAAAAAGACTCTCCCTTTATCTCCAATGGGGAAGCTCTTAGTCAGTTTCAAATACTCAAAGAAGCATTCACCACTGATCCTATCCTTTATCATTTCAATCCTCTCTACCAGCTATGGTAGAGACTTATGCCTCTGATTATCCCTTGGGTGCTGTACTGAGTCAGGTGAATGACTCAGGAAAGCATCCCATTGCATTTGATCGTTGCAAAATTCTTCCAGCTGAGCTGAACTATGAAATTCATGACAAGGAACTCCTTGGCATAGTTTGGGCTCTCAAATGCTGGAGAGCTTTTCTTCTTTCTCTTTCCAATTATCTTGAGGTCTTGGCAGACCACTCTTCTCTTCAGTATTTCATGTCTTCCAAAGTTCTTACTCATCCTCAGGCCCATTGGGCTGAATTCCTTTCTGAGTTTCATTTCACTATTACTGTGAGCCTTAGAGGTAATTTCATATACCCAAAAGACCACAAATATAAAAAATAACATATTATTAAAATAAAAATCAAAATATAAATATAAAATTATATTAAAAATAAAAAATTAATTACAATTTAAAAATAAAAATACATTAAATTTTGTAAGTATAAAATTACATTTATACTTGAAAAAATTAAGTAAAAATGAAATTTTAACAAAATTGTGAAAAAATAAATAAATTTGGGAAAAAGTTAAATAAAAATTATTATAACTTTTTATCCAATAAATAAACATATAACAATTATTTCACCATTGGATTCCTCATAAAAAATCAGGTGGGGTCACCTCTGAGTGAAATTCTTGTAACTCAACTCTAAATAAGCTTAAATTAAGTTTTTAGTATTTTCAATACAAAAGTTGAAAATCCTCAAAACCTTAATTTAATTCACACCACATGTGGTTTTAACCATCAATTTTTGTGTTAAAATTGAGGTGTTGTGTTTAGTTTAGAAGTTATGAGGAATTGAAGTATTTTCAATTGAATTCAATTGAAATGTCAAAATGTGCGCGTGTATTACATAAGTGAACTTTGATTTACATATGAGGTGTCAATTATTACTGTATTGTACTGTACAATTGAATTGAATTACATATGTAAATTATAAGTATAATACATGATGAGGAATTAAAGGAAAAATAAATTGGAAAGATTAAATTTGGGGGGGAAAATGAACTCCAGCTCTAAGGGGGAGCTAGACCCCCAAATTCCTTGCTGACAGGCGTGGGATGTCAAAATTCATGCAAAATTTCATCACTTTTGGCCTGGAATTGAGTTACAGGGTCTGTGGACTCAATTGATGATGAGGTTTTGATACCAACTGGGGTAGTTTTAGCTGTTACCAAGAGGGTAAAACTACCCTTAAGATAAAACAACCATAGTAAAAACAGTTTTAACTGGTTTCTACGCCTCTTACACACATTCTGACGTGTTTTGAAGGCTCTAGGCCTGGTATTGCTATAGTAATGGCTCATTTAAGGGTCTAAAATGGCTAAAAATGGCTAAAATGGCTTCAACCAGCCCTTTTTGGTCTAAACCAGGGTTCAATGATGCCATAATTGGCTTTTCTGTTGTCAGACTGTTTTTCACGACTGACAAGAGTAAAATTTACTTTTTGAGTAAGAGAATTTATGGCTATAAAAGAATGTCTTCTTTGCCCCACTTTTCTCTTCATGTTAGGATCTTTTCCTTTTATTAATTAGTTTAAAAACTGTTAAACCAATCAATCAAAGATGCCAACCACCATTTTTAAATCATTTTAATCCCTTTAACCACGTGAAAAAATCATTATAATCATTGTTTGTAACTCTTATAATCATTTTTACCCCTGAACCACCCCAAAAGTGAATTAAAGCATCTTTCATCACTGTAAACTTTGTCACTTTGTTTCCAAATTCACTCTGGTCACTTTTGGGCGTGTTTTCTCTTTAATATTCTTTTTAAAGACTTTGTTCTTTAATTAATTGCTTGCAGTTCTTTGCTCAATTAATTCCAATTGAAATTGCTCTTGAAGAAATTTCTTTTGTAGCCTTAAAATATCTCTTGTAGAGTATTTTTTGGATAAATTTTTATTGTTGGTAAAACAATAAATTTTTATAATATTATTGTTTTATACTAATAAAGTTATAAACAATAAAATTGGCGTGTTTTCTCTTAAAAATAACATTTCATACTATTTTTAACTGAATTTTACCTTATAAAAATTTTGAGGACAGGAAAAGTACTTGATTTTAAATCAAAGTTTCATATCCACACCTTACATTTGGGGGCCCAGCCGTGGTATTTTACCTGTGACATATTTTTTTTACTCTTTTTAAATCTTTTTTCTTATATTGAAAAATTTAAAAACATATAAAAAATACTTATAATTCAAAAAACCCATAAAAATAATTTTTTTCATATTATAAGTGAGGCTTATATTTTTATTTCTTTTTCGAAATATCCTTTTTTTTACTTAATTAATTGGCTTTTTCATTAATTTTAGTGTCTGACAACGTGGTAAGACAAGAAAACATTGAAACAGCCTCAACAGTCACCAGCATTGTTCCTGCAAGCACTATGAATTCAGACCATAATAGTACTGTTATTGTGACTCAAAATAATCAACCTGAACCAATATCTTCTGAATTGATTAACTTGGACATAAGTAATACTCTTCAGAAAGCTAAGAATTTGGCCAATAGTAAGTTTTTGACGTAAAAATACTATTTTAAGCCTTTTTAAACCATAATTATGCCTTCAACCAGGTCAGGAGCTAGCTACAACCCCTCAAGCAGCTCCCAAAAAGGTTATAGATGTGATTATGGCAGAGGCCAATCAGGTACAGAAGGAAAAGGGTCAGTTGATGACTTCCAAACAACTAAAATGGGTCATTCTGAAGCTTATAATACCATTTTACCTTCAAAAAGAGCTGACACCGCCACAACAAGCCTCTGTGGACATATACAAAGCCAGCCACAGTGCATACAACAACGCACTTCAATTCAAGGAGTACCAGATCCTTGCAGACCTGTGGACGAATTGCATGAATTCTTACCTGACAGTAAGAAAATTCTTGGGCCATCCCAACACTTTCAAATTGCTCAATGGATGGCATTGATTGATGGAGAAGAAAAACATGATGCTTTTGACACTAGAATGGAGGAAAAACAACCCTCCACCACCCAAACCAGTGCCAAAAACAGCCCCAGTGGCCAGCAGCAGCAATTCGAATGTGGAAAAGCAGCCACAAACTCCAAACAAGGGCAAAGGGAAGGCACCAGCCCCAAAACCTTACAGCCAGGGCTACAGAATCCCAAAGATTCAGCAGGATGCCATGGAAAATGTATTTCAAATGGCCAGAACAATGATGGAATTACAGAAGAAGGAGGAAGCCAGATTAAGGTTCCAGAAATGATTTCTGACATATTTGATTCCATCCCAGAGTTGTATAATGCTATAAATGACGTGAAAAAAAATCTTTCTGATAAAAGTGAAACCATTTGTAACAACATTAAAACAAACAACCTGAGTCTGTGCCAAATTAATGAAACACTTATGTGTTTTGAAAAAGTTTTAAGGACAATTAAAAGTTCCAATAATGATAATTCTTCTAACAATAAAATAAATGATCAATCTGCCATTATTAAAGAATTAACAGATAAATATTCTAAATTCAATATTGATGACATAATTGAAACAAGAATTAAACAAGCCATAAATATTATCAAAACAGATAACAAGAAAGTCCTTGATGACATTTCAAATTCATTTACTGAAGTAAAGACATATACCATTGCCTTGAAAAAGGGTTTTGATGCTTCACAAGAAGAAGTATCAAAATTATCAATGAAATTGAATCAAGTCATTGCTGATAATACAAGACAGACAGAGTTATGGCAAGAACTGACACATAAGGAAGACATGTATAAAATTGAAGTAATAAATTTAATACAAAGCTTCCAACATGAATACAGAAATTCCCAAAGGTGTAGCAACAGTAAAATGAATGACATTGAACAAATACTGAACACCTTACCAAGAATGTCTACACCTCTAAATCAAAATGAGGGCACAAGAATTCCAAATCCACAAGTATTGGATCCTGATAATTCACAATTGAAAAATGGATTATCCACTTCTTTTCATAACTGGGAACCATCAATGGGCCAAGCACTCTTGAAAGAAGTTCCAAAACTTAAAGAATGGCCTCACTTCAGTGGTGAAGGAGAGTATGACCATATGGAATTCATTAGAGGTATTGACATGATCAAAGAGGATTTTGAATTACCAGACAGATTGGTAACAGCCAGGTTTAACACCTTGTTTACCAGATCAGCTCACAGATGGTACATCAAAATAAGACAAGCACATGGACACCAGAGTTGGACTTGGTGGAAAACCCAAATCATCAACAAATGGGAAAATGATGCTTGGAGGTTTAAAGTTGAAACAGCCTTTGAATCTGCCAAATTTCATGCTGATAAAGACAAAGCTTTACCATGGTTTTGCCAACAAAAGGACAGATTAACAGCATTATCTCCTGACATGTCAGAATTTATGATCCATAGAAAAATTCTGAGACAATGTGGAGGTGACTTAGAGCATGCTGTCAAAAGCGGGACTACTGAACAATCTTCAGCAGAGGATATTATCAATATACTAGAAGAAGTAACCACTAGAACCAAAATTGGTTCTAGTAGGGTGAATCTCAAAACAAGGTTTAATACACCTTGGAAAGATTCTGTGGACAAAATCCCCAAAGAAAATTCTAGTAATATTAAATATAAATCTGCAGATACAGTCAGAAAATGCCATATTTGCCAAAGCACCACCCATTTAGCCAATACATGTCCAAAAAGGGGGAAAATCAATGAAATTGACATTGAAAAAGAACCAGATGTTGAAAAAGAAGAGATAATTGAAGACAATTCAGATGATAAGTCATTCATATTTTCTGAATCTTCAAAAGACATAGAAAATATCAATGCCACTTTTGACATCATAGAATCTTATTCCCACTTACCACAATTGAGCAATGGTCAAGTTGATTTATCAAAAGTTCAAGATGCACAACTTATGAATACAAAACCAAACAGAGGAAAAGGTTATACAGCTGGTAACTCCTGTATAACAGAAGTGGTAATTAACAACAAGCCCACCAAACTTTTGCTTGACCCAGGAGCCTTCTGCTCTTGTGTTGGAAAATCTTTTCTTAAGACTTGTGTACCAAATTTTGAAGACCAATTGTTACCAATTGATGGTATAAAATTCAACAGTGCAAGTAACCCAATGAAGGCATTAGGAATGTTTGAGACCAATGTCATATTCCCACACATAAATGGGAATTTAAGGATCACAGTTGAATTTGTTGTTATGGAAAATTGCTCTAGTACCCATTTTATATTGGGAAATGACTATTTAATCATGTATGGGATAGATTTACATAATAACAAAGACAGATACTTTACAATTGGGGACAATAAGCGCCAGAAATTTGCCTTTTTACCATTTAAAAGACAAATTACAGTAAACAAAGTATCACCAGTCAACTTAGAGTTAGAGAAATTCAAGTCTGAACAGTTAAATGAGGCTGAAAAAAGCCTTCATCTGACTTATAAACAAGAAAAAGAACTTTCTTCCCTTTTGTATGACCACAGAGGAGCATTTGCTGCAGACAAAGAACCCCTGGGAGCAATTATTGGTCATGAAGTTGACATCATTCTTAACATTGAGAGACCTTAACCACCACTCTTAAGAAGACCTGCTTATCCAGCAAGTCCAAAATCAAGAGAAGCTCTAGAAATTCATATCAAAGAACTTCTGGACCTTGGTGTAATAAGAAAACTAGGCCACAATGAGGAAGTAGAAATAACTACACCAGTTATAGTGGCGTGGCATAATGGAAAATCCAGAATGGTTGGGGACTTTAGAGCTCTGAACACTTACACTGTTCCAGACAGATACCCAATACCAAAAATCCAAATTGCCCTTACTCAAATATCTCAAGCAGTGTATATAACCACTATGGATGCCCTTAAAGGATTCCATCAAAATGTGGTAACACCAAGAGCAAGAAAATACTTGAGAATTACTGTTCATTGTGGAGTGTATGAATACTTAAGGATGCCCTTTGGTATCAAAAATGCACCTTCACACTTCCAAAGAATGATGAATGAAATCTTCCCTGAAGAACTCTCAGAGGGATGGTTAAGCATTTACATTGATGACATTATTATGTGTTCAAAGACTTGAGAGGAGCACATGTACAGATTATCAAGAGTTTTGACAAAAATCCAATTTGTAAACATGAAAATCTCCTTGAAGAAATGTCATTTTGGATTTAAAGAACTTAAAGCACTAGGACATGTTGTATCTCATTTGTCCCTTGGAATTGACAAAAACAAAGTTGTAGCAGTATTGTTAAAGCCCATGCCTCAGAATAAGAAGGAAATTCAGTCATTCTTAGGCTTCGCAGGATATTACAGGCAACACATTAAAGATTTCGCATCCATAGCAAGACCACTTTATAAGTTGTGTGACAAAGACACAGTGTTTGAGATGACTGTTCACAGAGTCAAAGCTTTTGAGTCTCTAAGAGAAGCATTGACCACTGCTCCACTCTTACTGATGCCAGACTTTAAATTTCCTTTCAAACTGTATATTGATGCATCAGGGGATGGACTGGGTGCTGCACTTCACCAAGTTCAGATCATAAATGATAAGCCTGTAGAAGGACCCATATGTTTCATATCCAGGCAAATCAAACCAACTGAAGCCAGATATGGAGCAAGTCAAATGGAATGTCTATGCCTTGTCTGGGCCTTGGAAAAATTGAACTACTTTTTAGAGGGATGTGTTTTTGAAGTGATGACAGATTGTACAGCTGTCAAATCACTTTTGAAGATGAAAACACCCAACAGACACATGCTCAGATGGCAAATAGCCATACAAGAATACAGAGGCAATATGACTATTGTTCATAAGGATGGGAATATTCATAAGAATGCAGATGGACTAAGCAGATGGCCATTACCAAATAATATTGATAATCCTGCTTATGTGCCAGAAGAAGCTTCACCACAAATTCCAATAGAAGGAATAAGTGTTACAGATTTGAACACCACCTTCTTTGAAGAAGTCAAAAGTAGTTACACCCAAGATAGGAACTGTAGCATCTTATGCCAATTACTTAACAAAGACTGTAAATACAACTCTCTAATACATGCCTTGGATGAAGTATGGAGAAAATCTGATGATGAAGGAAGATTTCACCTACTGGATGGTATAATTTACCACAGAACCAAGCACACATGTGTGATGACAGTTGTAGACAGGTCATTAATCAATCTTGTACTGAAAGAATGCCATGATATTCCCTTTTCAGGACATCTGTCTGAAGACAGAACAAGAGAAAAAGTAAAGACCTGCATATGATGGCCAATGTGGCAGAAAGATGTTGCAGAGTATTGCAAAACCTGTGACAGATGCCAAAAGGCAAATAAACCCACAGGAAAAAGACTTGGAAATATGATAAAAATCCAAGAACCAAACAGACCTTGGGAAATTGTACATATGGATTGGGTAACTGGCCTACCACCAGGAGGTGACAGGAGCTATAATGCTTGCCTAGTAATTGTGGACAGATTCAGTAAAACTCCAATGTTTTACCATGTCACAAAGATGATACAGCCATGGATACAGCTCTTCTGATATGGAATAGAGTAGTGTCATGGACTGGGATATTTACAAATATCATCAGTGATAGAGATCCCAAATTCACTTCAGCACTATGGACAAATCTTCACCAATTATTTGGCACTAAACGGTCTTTCTCTACAGCCTACCACCCACAAACTGATGGCCTGGCTGAAAGAATGATCCAAACTTTAGAGGACATGGTGAGAAGATTTTGTGCATATGGCCTTGAATTCAAAGATTGTGATGGATTTACCCATGATTGGTGTACTCTGTTGCCAGCACTGGAATTAGCATATCAAACATCAATCCATGCCAGTACCAATCAGACTCCTGCTATTCTAGAAAAAGGATGGAACCCCAAGTTACCCCAAGATTCCTTGAGGAAAGACTTAATTGAAATACATCCCACAGCTGCTAGCTTCAAAGGAATGCTAGACAAAGCTAGAAAGCATACAGTAAGATGCATGGAGGACTCTTTTGCATATGCTAAAGACAAATGGGATAAATCACATGCAACTCCAGATTTCAAAGTGGGGGACCTAGTTCTTGTATCCACCACTAACTTCAATAACATCATAGGATGTAAAAAGTTGAAAGACTCCTTTGCAGGACTTTTTGTGATTAAGGCCCTCCATAGAGAAAATGCTGTTGAAGTAGAGTTATCTGAAGACCTTAGCAATAAGCACCCTACATTTCCAGTGAACTTGATAAAGCCATATAAATCTACTGATGCTGAGAAATTTCCCTTGAGGAATAAGATTCCCCAAGTTATACCTCCTATTGAGACATCTGGTACTAAGAAAATTACCAAAGTTCTTAAAGAAAGGAAATTAACAACCAAGAAAGTAAGGGAATACCTTGTTAGGTACAGTGACCCAACTTGTGAAGATGAATGGTTAGAAGAAAAACATAGACCAGAAGCTACCAAACTCCTCAGGAGATTCAGACACACTAGAAACACCAATATTACAAAGTAATATTCTTTTTTAGGGGAAGGGAATGTGAGCCTTAGAGGTAATTTCATATACCCAAAAGACCACAAATATAAAAAATAACATATTATTAAAATAAAAATCAAAATATAAATATAAAATTATATTAAAAACAAAAAATTAATTACAATTTAAAAATAAAAATACATTAAATTTTGTAAGTATAAAATTACATTTATACTTGAAAAAATTAAGTAAAAATGAAATTTTAACAAAATTGTGAAAAAATAAATAAATTTGGGAAAAAGTTAAATAAAAATTATTATAGCTTTTTATCCAATAAATAAACATACAAAAACTATTTCACCATTGGATTCCTCATAAAAAATCAGGTGGGGTCACCTCTGAGTGAAATTCTTATAACTCAACTCTAAATAAGCTTAAATTAAGTTTTTAGTATTTTCAATACAAAAGTTGAAAATCCTCAAAACCTTAATTTAATTCACACCACATGTGGTGTTAACCATCAATTTTTGTGTTAAAATTGAGGTGTTGTGTTTAGTTTAGAAGTTATGAGGAATTGAAGTATTTTCAATTGAATTCAATTGAAATGTCAAAATGTGCGCGTGTATTACATAAGTGAGCTTTGATTTAAATATGAGGTGTCAATTATTACTTTATTGTACTGTACAATTGAATTGAATTACATATGTAAATTATAAGTATAATACATGATGAGGAATTAAAGGAAAAATAAATTGGAAAGATTAAATTTGGGGGGGAAAAGGAACTCCAGCTCTAAGGGGGAGCTAGACCCCCAAAATCCTTGCTGACAGGCGTGGGATGTCAAAATTCATGCAAAAGTTCATCACTTTTGGCCTGGAATTGAGTTACAGGGTCTGTGGACTCAATTGATGATGAGGTTTTGATACCAACTGGGGTAGTTTTAGCTGTTGCCAAGAGGGTAAAACTACCCTTAAGATAAAACAACCATAGTAAAAACAGTTTTAACTGGCTTCTACGCCTCTTACACACATTCTGACGTGTTTTGAAGGCTCTAGGCCTGGTATTGCTACAGTAATGGCTGATTTAAGGGTCTAAAATGGCTAAAAATGTCTTAAACCAGCCCTTTTTGGTCTAAACCAGGGTTCAATGATGCCATAATTGGCTTTTCTGTTGTCAGAATGTTTTTCACGACTGACAAGAGTAAAATTTTCTTTTTGAGTAAGAGAATTGATGGCTATAAAAGAATGTCTTCTTTGCCCCACTTTTCTCTTCATGTTAGGATCTTTTCCTTTTATTAATTAGTTCAAAAACTGTTAAACCAATCAATCAAAGATGCCAACCACCATTTTTAAATCATTTTAATCCCTTTAACCACGTGAAAAAATCATTATAATCATTGTTTGTAACTCTTATAATCATTTTTACCCCTGAACCACCCCAAAAGTGAATTAAAGCATCTTTCATCACTGTAAACTTTGTCACTTTGTTTCCAAATTCACTCTGGTCACTTTTGGGCATGTTTTCTCTTTAATATTCTTTTTAAAGACTTTGTTCTTTAATTAATTGATTCCAATTGAAATTGCTCTTGAAGAAATTTCTTTTGTAGCCTTAAAATATCTATTGTAGAGTATTTTTTGGATAAATTTTTATTGTTGGTAAAACAATAAATTTTTTAATATTATTGTTTTATACTAATAAAGTTATAAACAATAAAATTGGCGTGTTTTCTCTTAAAAATAACATTTCATGCTATTTTTAACTGAATTTTACCTTATACAAATTTTGAGGACAGGAAAAGTACTTGATTTTAAATCAAAGTTTCATATCCACACCTTACAATTACTTACTGCCCAGGCAGGCTGGCCACTTTACCAGATTCCTTGTCATGTCAGGATGACATGTACCCAGAGAGGGGGGTGGACTTCATCAGCAAGAATCCTCAGCATTTTCATCAAGGAATCAAACAAGATGGCATTCAAGAGTCAATATTATTCTCAATCAAAGTGGAAATATTCTCAGATTTAGTTGACATAATTCAAGAAGAAGTATGGCAAGACAAAGAGTATAAAAAAATACTCAAGCAACTAGCAAGAGGTGAATCAGTTCCAGATTATTCTCTTGAACCTCAAGCCAAAGTATCATTTTTCAAAGATAGAGTGGTAATCCCAAGCAATGAAGAAATCCAACTCAATATTCTTCAAAAGCGTCATGACTCACCATTGGGTGGCCATCCTGGCCAGGAGAAGACCTTCAAGCTCATCAAAAGGGATCTTTATTGGGCTGGAGTGAATCAATTCATTAAGGACTATGTATCCTCATGTCAGAAATTTTCAAGAAACAAGAACATTAATCATAAGAAGTTTGGATTACTCAAGCCTCTTTAAATTCCGTCTGGTCCTTGGAATTCATTATCAATTGCTTCTATCATTCAGTTGCAACTGTCAAACAACTTTGATTCAATTTTAGTAGTTGTGGAAAGATTCTCAAAAATGGCAATATTCATTCCAACTTATGGATCAATCACTGCCCTGGACTTAGCTCAAATCTTTATTAGTCATGTATTTTCCAAAAAGGGCCTTCCAGTCAGTATTGTTAGTGATAGAGGTTATTTATTTGTTTCATCATTTTGAACTAAAGTATGTCAGCAGCTCAAGATATCAAGAGGTCTTTCAGCTGTTTTCCATCCTGAAAAAGATGGACAGACAGAGAGGGTAAATCAGATTCTAGAACAGTATCTTCAGATGTATGTCAGTTACCATCAAGATGACTGGAAAAACTGGCTCCCTCTGGCTGAATTTGCCTATAGTAATGCAGAAAATTCATCAAAAAAGAAATCAACCTTTTTCACCATTTATGGAAGAAATCCAAGCTTTGACTCAATCCATATTTATCAAGACTCACCTGCTGGAAAGTTAGCAATAACACTCCAATCAGTACAGCAAGTTTTCAAAGAAGAATTAGAGTCAGCAATAAGGAGATTCAAGAAGTATGCAGATAGAAATAGCTCAATTCCACCTGATTTCCATGTGGGAATAAGGTATGGCTAGCTTCCAAGAACATCAAGACCACAAGACCCACCAAGAAACTTTCAGAAAGATGGCTGGGACCCTTTGAAGTCGTTAAGAAGATTGGGAGCCCTGCATAACACCTCAAGTTGCCTCAACAATGGAAGTCAATTCACCCTGTATGCCATGTGTCCTTCTTAGAACCAGTGAAGCAATCAGCTATCCCAAAGCAACATCAATTGCCACCACCACCAGTTCTAGTGAAAGAGCAAGAAGAATGGGAAGTGGCTCAGGTTCTGGACTCAAAACTCAAAAGCAGTAAATTATGGTTTCTTGTAGAGTGGGAAGGATTCAGTGAAGACCCAGAAAGAACAACTTGGGAACAAGCTTCCAACCTTACCAGCTCACCAGACCTTGTCAAGGACTTCCACTAATTGTATCCAGGAAAGCCTGGTCCAAATACCTCAAGAGTTTTATTTCTATGGTGCTTGGTGGGGAGAAGAAGTTATGAAAGTAAGTTCCTCTCCTGGCGTGCACCTTTAAGGGGGTATTCAACCCAAATTTTGTTGTAAGAATCACCTTGGCCACTTTGTGAGCACTTGTCAATTCTTTTGAAAGATTCAGGAAGCATGCAACATCAATACCCTGCAATTTGGACCTTATCAAGATATGGCCAAATTTCTCTTTTATTACTATCTTGATTTATGCCAATCATCATGGTTCAAGACACTCATTACTTAAATTCATTTATGGCAATTTGTTTCATTTTGTGGTGCTTGGTGGGGAGTCGGAGTTATTAAAGTAAGTTCCATCTCCTGGTATGCATCCCTGAGGGTTCTACTTCTTGTAAAACATTACCTTAGCAACTCTGTGAGCATCAAATTCTTGGTTTTATCTTTTAGACAATTCTTGGCCAGAATTCAAGCAACTCACCACAAGAAGGACAAACCTCAGGAATTTCTCTGTTTCTTTTCTCTACTCTCATTTTCTCTCATTTTCTTTCATTTTCTTTACTTGTATATTTTTTTCTATTACTTCTTTAAAGCAGCAGCATCCCCTCCCAAGTCATGTATTGGGAGGTTCCATTTTTTTATTGATTTTTTTTCATTTTTAGTATTTCATTAGAGTTGGGATAGAAGTCAAGCCAAACACAAACAAGAACAAAGAAACTAATTATCTCTAACCAAATAATCAAAAGCTCTCTGGAAGTCATTTATCAACTCATCTTCATACCAGGCAAATTTTGCAGCCATCTCTTCAGAAGCAGTACCTGGAATAGTTCTATCATTTGCATACATAATCACCTCCCTACTATTTCTATCAGCTCTCCTGATTAACCTGCCACAGCTTCCTTGTTTTCACTCACCGCGTTTAGATTTTCTCTGGTAACTCGGATAGGCCAACAATCTCTTCTTTGAAATACTTGAGCGGCAGGAAACGGTAAAGGAGAAAATCCATCTCTTTGTCTGCTGGAGCTGGCCATAGGTTGGAGATGTTGAGAGGTGGTTATGGGTGAGTTCCTAGGCTTCTGGATGGGTGATTGTCTTACTGCTTGATTCAAGGAAGGCTTGGCATGGGAAGGACTTGGTGAAGCAGGAGGAAGGGAAGTAGAAATGGCAGCAAGAGTAGATTGGAAAGTTCTGGGAGTACTGGGAATTGTGTGACTATGGAATCTGTTGGAAAGAGGCTGAGAAGAGGAAGTGCTGGATTGATGGTCAACTGAATGGGGAACAACTTCAACTTCTTCACCATCCAACTCATCACTACCTTCAGCATCTGGATCAGGTGGGGAATCAGCAATTCTTCTTATTCTCTTCACTAAACTGTCAGCCTTGATTCTGGATATTGGGACTTCTGAGCTGGTGTATATTGGCCTACCACCAACTGGAATGGGTCCTCCAACATTAGTCCACCTTGCCACATCCCTCTGCCTAGAACCAGTCACTAAATCAAGAATATCAGTACCAAAATAAATCGAAATACTCAAATTACTCACAATTAGAAAACCCTGAAGTTCCATCAGGAGTAGGTGCCTCAGAAACTGGAAGCTCTTTTCCAAAAAGCCCATCCTTTCTACTCCATAAATACCTCCTGACATTTGAAGCTTGCAACCCGGTACAACAACATGGCTTCTTTCCAATGAAACAATAGCAACACTTTGAAGATTGGGGATTGTAATGCTGAAAACAATCCTTACCCTTTGCAAAACATTCAGTACAAGCAGGATCAAGAACTTCAACTGCCTTGTAACCATCATAACTTTGAGATGGTTCAAGATGTCCCGAAGAATCCATGGAGGGTGAAGCCAATCAACTGAGGATGCCAGAACCACAAAGAGCAGAAGGTTGCATTGCAGAAGCAGAAGATTTGTTGAGTTCAGTCAGTTTGGAACTCATGACTAAGAAATATGCAAGCAGAGGATTCAATATGTCATAATCAGTCCACTTCAACTAAAAAACCATGACCTCAAGGAAATGGGGCCATAATTCAATAATGGCCCCCCCTCAAAGCCTCCAAGGTGAATATTCAAGACCCCTTTGGGGCTGCATTCACCACCCAGGACCTCCTGTGCAACTTTGGGGAGGCCAGGATCTTCATGGTCCTAGACCCTCTCAATGGGTCCAGGCCATGTAGGTGGAAATTGGGCCAGGGGACTGTGGACCATGGCATACAGTCCACGGCCCACGGACTGTGGACCATAGGACACAAGCACTTGAAAATGGCCAAAAATGGCTATATATCAATTCTTCACCATTTTCACCCCAAGACCCAAAAAAGGTTTAAATGGCCATAAAATCAATATTATCAAAGAAGCACCCTAGCAAGAGCCAAGGCCCAAAATAGCTATGGTAGGGCTAGGGGAGGTATTTCCAAGGTAAATCGGGACAAGACCCCTTGAAGATTCTTTTCCAAGACACTTTCAGTCAAGGAAAGAAAGGGCCCAACATCGGGTTGGCCCTTGTCATATGAGTATACATTCATATACTCGTTTTGCATCATTTTTTGAGAAGGGCTCAGTGGAAATCATTTTGGGATACAACGCAAGGCCATGCCCCAAAAAGAAGGAATTATTGAATCAAAAGAAGAAAGGAGGCATATTTCGAAGTGGAAGACTTACTCAAGTTAAAGAAGGGGGGAATCAAATTAATTTGGCAGGGAAGAATTGAAAAAAGGATTTCAGGATAATGGTGAAGAGGAAATGAAAATTAAAAAGAAATTTTTTTGAGAAAATGTGGGGATATTGAGATGCCACTCAACAGTGGCAGGGTATTATGTGTTCAGGAGCCCCCCAGTTTCAAGAGGGGGATACTGTAACAACCACTCATCAGGGGTAAGGGTATTCATCGATACAACCACTGAAAAACCTTAAACCAGCAAATCCACTGTGTGCATCAACATTCAGCTTCAGCAATCTTCCTTGCTGAAAAATGCATACAGTCTGGTTGATCAATACAGCCTGTCAATACTTGTACAGGTTGTTATTACCCAATACAGTTTGGATACACCATTTACAAACTGTATGATCACTAAATACAACCACTCCTCTTGTACAGGCCCTGTACAACTGTACAGGACCTGTATTGGCCAGACTGAATTCAATCATCAAATCCTCTCATGGAAATTCTCTCTCTGGATCAGGGCTGGTGATTCTCACATATACCAGCCCCGTTTCTCCCCCCTGGCGACTTTTCCCCAGTTAATTAATTTAGTTTATTTATTATTTCATAATTAATTGTATCCTTCTTTCAGGTATTATAATTCCTCAATTTTAAGTTAGTCTTTGCCTTTTCTTTCTTCGCCTGTACAGTATGTGTTGGATGGCCATATCCTTACTTGGACTTGTTTGTGGTTGGGTCTTTTATTCTCTTATTCTTATTCTTTTGTTGCTGCTTTCCTTATATTTCTTTTATTAGTAGTTCATCACCTTACCCTCTTAAGTGTATTCATCTTTTATCATATCCTTGAGCCCTCCATAAGTAAGTGCCAGGCCCACTTCACTTTGAAGAGCCGCTGTGACACCCCTATGAGACAGCTCCTTGATATTCTTAGTTTTCCTACTATCTTCCACTAAATGTAATTTCATAGTGATTATAATTTTTCAAGAATTAAAGAGGGGAATGAGCATTGGAATAACGTTAGAGCCAAATATGATAATTATGAGTATTTAGTTATTATGTTTGATCTGATAAATTCTCCTCCTTCATTCCACCATACTGTTAATTCTATTCTTGCATTTTTTTGTATGTATTTGTAGTAGTATATCTAGATGATATTTTAAACTTCTCTGGTTCTGGTGTAAGGTGTGGATATGAAAATTTGATAAAATATCAAGTAGTTTTCCTGTCCTCAAAATTTATATAAGGTAAAATTATTTAAAAATGGTAATAAATAGTATTTTTAAAGAGAAAACATTCCAATTCTATTGTTTTTAACTTCTTAAGTATAAAACAATAATACAATAAAAATTTATTGTTTTACCAACAAAAAAGATTTATCCAAATACGCTCTACAAGAGATATTTAAGGCTATAAAAGAAATTTCTTCAAGAGCAATTTCAATTGTAATTAAATGATCAAATAACCGCAAGCAATTAATCAAAAAAACCAGTCTTTAAAAAGATATTTAAAGAGAAAAAACACCCAAAAGTGACCAGAGTGAATTGGGAAACAAAGTGACAAAGCTAACAGTGATGAAGGATGCTTTAATTGACTTTTGGAGTAGTTCAGGGTTAAAAATGATTATAAGAGTTACAAAAAATGATTATGATGATTTTTTCACGTGGTTAAAAGGTTTAAAATGTTATGAAAAGTGGAATATTTTATCAATTGGTTTAACAAGGTTTAAACTAATTATAAAAGGAAAAGATTCTAACATGGAGAGAAAAGTGGGGCAAAGAAGACATTCTTTTATAGCCATCAATTTTCTTACTCCAAAAGTAGAATTTTCTTTTGTCAGTAGTGGAAAACACTCTGAAAACAGAAAAGCCAATTATGGAATCATTGACCCCTGGTTTAGACCAAAAAAGGGCTGGTTTGAGCCATTTTAGTGCCTTAAATAAGCCATTACTATAGTAATACCTGGCCTAGAGCCTTAAACACATGTCAGAATGAGTGTCAGAGATGTAGAAACCAGTTAAAACTGTTTTTACCAATATTGGTTTTATCTTAAGTGTAGTTTTACCCTCTTGGCAACAGTTTAAACTACCCTGGTTGGTATGAAAACCTCATAATCAATTGACTCAAAGCCCCTGTGACTGAATTCCAGGCCAAAAGTGATGAACTTTTGAGTGAATTTTGACATCTCATGCCTGTCAGCAACGATTTTGGGGGTCTGGCTCCCCCTTAGAGCTAGAGTTCCTTTCCCCCAAAATTTAATCTTTCCAATTTATTTTTTCCTTTAATTCCTGATCATGTCTTATACTTACAATTTATATATGTAATTCAATTGGGTTTTACAGTAAACTACTGTAATAATTAACACCTCATATGTAAATCAAAGTTCACTTATGTAATACATGTGCACATTTTGACAATTCAATCAAATTCAATTGAAAATACTTCAATTCCTCATAACTTTTAAAATATACACAACACCTCAAGTTTAACACAAAAATTGATGATTAACACTACATGTGATCTGAATTGAATTAAGGCTTTGAGGATTTTCAATTTCTATACAGAAAATACAAAAGACTTAATTTAAGCTTATTTAAAGTTGAGTTACAAAAATTTCACTCAGACATGACCCCACCTAATTTTTTATAAGGAATCCAATGGTGAAATAAATTCTATACGTTTCTTCATTAGATAAAAAGTTATGATAAAGTTTATTTAACTTTTTTCTAAAATTATTTTATTTTGGTTAATTTTGTTAAAAATTCTTTTTACATAATTTTTTCAAGTAAAAATGTATTTTTACAATTTTCAAATTTAATGTATTTTTATTTTTAACTTATGATTAAATTTTTGATTATGTATATAAATTATTATTTATATTTTAATTTTCATTTCAATAATGTAAATAAATTCATTTTATTTATGTTTGTATATTAATTTTTTGTTTGTGGTCTTTTGGGTATATGAAAATACCTCTAAGGCTCACATTCCCTCCCCCTAAAAAAAGAATTCTACTTTTTCATATTGTTATTTCTAGTATTTCTGAGTCTTCTGAGAAGTTTGTTACCTTCAGGTATGTCGTTTTCTTCTAACCATTCATCTTCACAAGCTGGGTCACTGTACCTAACAAGGTATTCCCTTCCTTTTTTGGTTCTGAATTTCCTTTCTTTAAGAACTTTGGTAATCTTCTTAATACCAGATCTCTCAATGGGAGGTAAAACTTGGGGAACTTTATTCCCCAAGGGAAACTTTTCAGTATCACTAGATTTATATGGCTTTATCAACCTCAGTTGAAATGTAGGATTCTTATTACTAATTCCTTCAGATAATTCTACTTCAAAAGAATTTTCTCCATGGAGGGTTTTAATAACAAAAGGTACTGCAAAGGAGTCTTTGAGCTTTTTACATCCTTTGATTTTATTGAAGTTGGTGGTGGATACTAGTACTAAATCCCTCACTCTGAAATCTGGATTGGCATGTGATTTGTCCCATTTATCTTTAGCATATGCATATGAGTCTTCCATGCATCTTACTGCATGCTTGCTAGCTCTGTCTAGCATTCCTTTGAAGCTGGCAGCTGTAGGATGTATTTCAAGCAAATATTTTCTTAAAGAATGTTGGGGTAACTTGGGATTCCATCCCTTTTCTAGAATAGCAGGAGTTTGATTGGTATGGGCATTAATTGATGTCTTATATGCCAATCCTAATGCTGGTAAAAGAGTATACCAATAATGAGTGAATCCATCATAATCTTTGAATTCCACGCCATATGCACAAAATCTTCTCACCATGTCTTCCAATGTTTGTATCATCCTTTCAGCTAGACCATCAGTTTTTGGGTGGTAGGCTGTAGAGAAAGAATATTTAATGCCAAATAATTGGTGATTATTTGTCCACAGTGCTGAAGTAAGTTTGGGATCCCTGTCACTAATGATATTTCTGACTATGCCAGTCCATGATACTACTCTATTCCATATTAGAAGAGCTGTATCCATGGCTGTATCATCTTTGTGAATGGTAAAAAGATTGAAGTTTTACTGAATCTGTCTACAATCACTAAACAAGAATTATAACTTCTGTCACCTCCTGGTGGTAGGCCAGTTACCCAATCCATATGGACAATTTCCCAAGGTCTTCTGGGTAGTTGGATTTTGATCATGATTCCAAGTCTTTTGCCTGTGAATTTTTTTTGCTTTTGACATCTGTCACAGGTTTTGAAATACTCTGAAACATCTTTCTGCCACCCTGGCCACCATATGCAGGTCTTTACTCTTTCTCTTGTTCTGTCTTCAGACAAATGTCCTGAAAAGGGGCTGTCATGGCATTCTTTCAGTACAAGATTGATTAATGACCTGTCCACAACTGTCATGAGGCATGCGTGCTTGGTCCTGTGTTGAATTATACCATCAAGTAGGTGAAATCTCCCTTAATCATAGGATTTCTTCCATACTTCATCCAAGGCATGTATTAGAGAGTTGTCTTTACAGTATTTATTAAGTAATTGCATTAAGATGTTACAATTCTTATTTTGAGTGTAACTTTTTCTTACTGCTTCAAAGAAGGTGGTTTTCAAGTCTTTAACACTTATTCCTTCTATTGGGATCTGTGTGGAAGCTTCTTCTGGCACATAATCAGGATTATCAATATTATTTGGTAATGGCCATCTACTTAGTCCATCTGAATTTTTATGAATATTCCCATCTTTATGAACAATAGTCATATTTCCCCTATACTCTTGTATGGGTATTTGCCATCTGAGCATATGTCTGTTGGGTGTTTTCATGTTTAAAAGTGATTTAACAGCGGTAAAATCTGTTATTACTTCAAAAGAATATCCTTACAGAAAGTAATTGAGTTTTTCTAAAGCCAAAAAAAAGCATAAAAACTTCATCTGACTTGCGCAATATTGGGCTTCAGTTGGTTTGATTTGCCTGGATATGCAACATATGGGTCCTTCCACAGGTTTATCATTGATAATCTGGACTTGATGAAGCGCAGCACCAAGTCCATCTCCTGATGCATCAATATAAAGTTTAAAAGGCAGCTTAAAGTGTGGCATCAGTAAGAGTGGAGCAGTAGTCAAGGCTTGTCTCAGAGATTCAAAGGATTTGACTCTGTCAACAGTCATTTCAAATACTGTGGCTTTGTCACATAATTTATAAAGAGGTTTTGCTATGGATGCAAACTCTTTAATATGTTGCCTGTAATATCCTGCAAACCCCAAAAATGACTGAATTTATTTCTTATTCTGAGGCATAGGTTTCAGCAATACTGCTGCAACTTTGTTTTTGTCAATTCCAAGGGATAAACCAGATACTACATGTCCCAGTGCTTTAAGCTTATTAAATCAAAAATGGCATTTCTTTAAGGAAATTTTCATGTTGACAGATTGGATTTTTGTCAAAACTCTGGATAATCTGTATATATGTTCTTTCCAAGTTTTGGAACAGACAATAATGTCATCAATGTAAATGATTAACCATCCTTCTGAAAGCTCTTCAGGGAAAATTTTATTCATCATTCTTTGGAAGTGTGAAGGTGCATTTTTGATTCCAAAAGGCATCCTCAAATATTCATAAACTCCACAATGAACAATAATTCTTAAGTATTTCCTTGCTCTTGGTGTCACTAAATTTTGATGAAATCCTTTAAGCGCATCCATAGTGCTTATATACACTTCTTGAGATATTTTGGTGAGGGAATTTGGATTTTTGGTATTGGGTACCTTGTTGGAACAGTGTAAGTGTTCAGAGCTCTAACGTCCCCAACCATTCTAGATTTTCCATTATGCCATGCCACTGTGACTGGTGTAGTTATTTCTACTTCTTCATTGTGGCCAATCTTTCTTATTACACCAAGATCTGAGAGTTCTTGAATATGAATTTCTAGACCTTCTCTTGATTTAGAACTTTCTGGATATGCAGGTCTTCTTAATAGTGGTGGATAAGGTTTCTCAATGTTAAAAATGATGTCAACTTCATGAACAATAAATGCTCCCAAAGGTGCTTTTTCTGATGTCACTGCTCCTCTGTGGTCATATAAAAGGGCAGAAAGTTCATTTTCCTGATTATCAGTCAGATGAAGGTTTACTTCAGCTTCATTCAACTGTTCATATTTGAATCTTTCTAACTCTAAGTTGAGTTCACCTACTTTACTTACTGTAATTTGTCCTTTAAATGGTAAAAAGGCAAATTTTTGACACTTATTGTCTCCAATAGTAACATAGTAAAGTATCTATCTTTGTTGTTGTGTAAGTCTATTCCATACATGATCAAATAGTCATTTCCCAATATAAAATGGGTACTAGAGCAATTTTCCATAACAACAAATTCAACAGTGATTCTTAAATTTCCATTAATATGTGGGAATATGATATTGGTCTCAAAGGTTCCCAATGCTTTCAATAGATTACTTGCACTATTTAATTTTATGCCATGAATTGGTAGCAAGTGGTCTTCAAAATTCGGTACACAAGTCTTAAGAAAAGATTTGCCAACACAAGAGCAGAAGGCTCCTGGGTCAAGTAAAGGTTTAGTGGGTTTGTTATTAACTACCACTCCTGTTAAAGAGGAGTTACCAGCTGTATAACCTTTTACACTGTTTGGTTTGGTTTTCATAAGTTGTGCATCTTGAATTTGTGACAAATCAAGTTGACCATTGCTCAATTGTGGCAAGTAGAAATAAGATTCCATGATGTAAAAAGTGGCATTGATATTTTCGATATCCCTTGAAGATTCAGAAAATATTGATGACTCATCATCTGAATTTTCTTCAATGTTATTTTCTTTTTCAACATCAGGTTCTTGTTCAGTGTCAATTTCATTGATTTTCCCCCTTTTTGGACATGTATTGGCTAAGTGGGTGGTGCTTTGGCAAATATGGCACTTTCTGATTATATCTGCAGGTTTGTATTTAACATTATTAGAATTTTCTCCGGGATTTTTGTCCACAGAATCTTTCCAAGGTGTATTAAACCTTTCTTTGAGATTCATCCTACTGGAACCAATCTTGGTTATGGTGGTTACTTCTTCTAATATATTAATAATATCTTCTGCTGAAGATTTTTCACTAGTCCTGCTTTTGACAGCATGATCTAAGTCACCTCCACATTTCCTCAGAATCTTTCTGTGGATCATAAATTCTGACATGTCAGAATACAATGTTGTTAATATGTCTTTTTGTTGGAAAAATCATGGTAAAGCTTTGTCTTTATCAGCATTAAATTTGGAAGATTCAAATGCTGTTTCCACTTTAAATATCCAAGCGTTTTTGGCCCATTTGCTGATAATTTGGGTTTTCCACCAAGTCCAACTTTGGTGTCCATGTGCTTGTCTTAATTTGATATACTATCTGTGAGCTGATCTGGTAAACAAGGTGTTGAATCTTTCTGTTACCAATTGGTCTGGTAATTCAAAATCTTCTTTAATAATGTCAATTCCTCTTATGAATTCCATATGGTCATATTCTCCTTCACCACTGAAGTGAGGCCATTCTTTAAGTTTTGGTACTTCTTTCAAAAGTGCTTGGCCCATTGTGGGTTCCAAGTTATGAAAAGAAGTGGACAATTCATTTTTTAACTCTGAATTATCAGAATCCAATAATTGTGGATTTGGAATTCTTGTGCCCCCATTTTGATTCAGAGGTGTGGAAATTTGTGGTAAGGTTTTCAGTATTTTTTCAATATAATTCATTTTACTGTTGCTACACCTTTGGGAATTTCTGTATTCATTTTGGAAGGCTTTTATTAAATTTATTACTTCAATTTTATACATGTCTTCTTTATGTGTCAGCTCTTGCCATAGCTCTGTCTGTCTTGTATTATCAGCAGTGACTTGATTCAATTTCATTGATAATTTTGATACTTCTTCTTGTGAAGCATCAAAAGCCATTTTTAAGGGAATGGTATATGTTTTTACTTCAGTAAATGAATTTGAAATGTCATCAAGGACTTTCTTGCTATCTTTCTTGATGATATCTATGGCTTGCTTAATTCTTGTTTCAATTATGTCATCAATATTGAATGTAGAATATTTTTCTGTTAATTCTTTAATAATGGAAGATTGTTCATTTATCATTTTTCCAAAAGAATTTTCATTATTAAATGTTTTAATTATTCTTAAAAAATTTTCAAAACACATAAGTGTTTCATTGATTTGGCTCAGACTCAAGTTATTTGTTTTAAGATTGTTACAAATTGATGAATTTTTATCAGAAATATGACTTTTTACATCAGTTATAGCCTCATACAATTCTTGGATAGAATCAAAAATATCAGAAATCATTTCTGACATTTTAATCTGGCTTCCTCCTTCTTTTGTAATTCGATCATTGTTCTGGCCATCTGAAATAAATTTTCCATGGCATCCTGTAGCTGTGGCTGGTGCCTTTCCTTTGCGTTTGTTCTGAGCTTGTGGCTGCTTTTTCACATTGGAATTTCTGCTGCTTGCCACTGGGGCTGTTTTTGGCACTTTTTTGGGGGGTGGAGGGTTGTTTTTCTTCCATTCTGCTGTTAAGAGCATCATGTTCTTCTTTTCCATCAATGGATCCCATCCATTGAGTAACCTGCAAGTGTTGGGATGGCCCAGAAATTTTCTCACAGTCAGGTAAGAACTCATACAGCTTTTCCACAGATCTGCAAGGATATGGTACTCTTTGTGCTGCAGTGCATTGGGGTAAGCCTTCTGGCTGGCTTTGTAGATGTCCACTGAGGCTTCTTGTGGTGGTGTCAGCTCTGTTTGAAGGTAAAACAATTTTATCAGATCCAGAACAACATAATTTCTTAATTTTGAGGTCATCAACTGAACCTTGTCCTTCTGTAGCTGATTTGCTTCAGCCATAATCACGTCTATGACCTTTTTGGGAGCTTCTTGAGGGGTTGAAGCTGTCTCCTGATCTGGTTGAAGGCATATTTTATGATTAAAAAGCTTTGAAATAGTAATTTGACGTCAAAAAACTTACTATTGGACAAATTCTTAGCTTTCTGAAGAGTATTGCTTATATCCAAGTTATTCAATTCAGAAGAAATTGGCTCAGGTTGATTATTCTGAGTCACAATAACAATACTGGCAGGAATAATGCTGGTGACTGTTGGGGCTGTTTCAACTTTTTCTTGTCTTACCATGTTGTCAGACACTAAAATTAATGAAAAAGCCAATTAATTAAGTAAAAAAAGGTATTTCAAAAAAGAAATAAATATATAAGCCTCACTTATAATATGAAAAAAATTATTTTTTTATGGATTTTTTGAATTATAAGTATTTTTTATATGTTTTTTAAATTTTTCAATATATGAAAAAGGATTAAAAAAGAGTAAGAAACTATGTCACAGGTTAAATATCACGGCTGGGCCTCCAAATGTAAGGTGTGAACATGAAACTTTGATAAAATATCAAGTACTTTTCCTGTCCTCAAAATGTGTATAAGGTAAAATTATTTAAAAATAGTAAGAAATAGTATTTTTAAAGCAAAAACATGCCAATTTTATTGATTTTAGCTTTTTAAGTAGAAATCAATAATATGATAAAATTTATTGTTTTACCAAAAATAATGATTTATCCAAAAATACTCTACAAGAGATATTTAAGGCTACAAAAGAAATTTCTTCAAGAGCAATTTCAATTGGAATTAATTGAGAAAAGAACTGCAAGCAATTAATTAAGAAAAATCTTTAAAAAGATATTTAAATAGAAAACATTCCCAAAAGTGACCAGAGTGAATTTGGAAAGAAAGTGACAAAGTTAACAGTGATTAAGGATGCTTTAATTAACTTTGGGGGTGGTTCAGGGGTACAAATGATTGTAAGAGTTACAAAAAATGATTTTAATGATTTTTTCACATGGTTAAAGGGTTTAAAATGATATGAAAAGGGTGGTTGGAATCTTTTACTGATTGGTTTAACAATTTTTAAACTAATTATAAAAGGAAAAGATTCTAACATGAAGAGAAAAGTGGGGCAAAGAAGACATTCTTTTATTGCCATCAATTTTTTTACTCCAAAGGTCAAATTTACTCTTGTCAATTTTGGAAAACACTCTGACAACAGAAATTCCAATTATTGAATCATAAAACCCTGGTTTAGACCAACAAAAGGCTGGCTTTAGCCATTTTAGACCCTTAAATCAGCCATTACTATAGTTATACCTGTCCTAGAGCCTTCAAAACACATCAGAATGAGTGTAAGGGACGAAGACACCAGTTAAAACTGTTGTTACTAAGATTGTTTTATCTTAAGGGTAGTTTTACCCTCTTGCCAACAGCTAAACCTACCCTGGTTGGTATCAAAACCTCATCATCAATTGAGTTCCAGACCCTTTGACTCAATTCCAGGCCAAAAGTGATGAAATTTCGCGTGGATTTTGACATCCCACGCCTGTCAGCAAGGAGTTTGGGGATCTGGTCCCCCTTAAAGCTAGAGTTCCTTTCCCCCCAAATTTAATCTTTCCAGTTTATTTTTTCCTTTAATTCCTCCTCATGTATTATACTTACAATTTACATATGTAATTCACTTGAGTTTTACAGTACACTACTGTAATAATTAACACCTCATATGTAAATCAAAGTTCACTTATGTAATACACGTGCACATTTTGACAATTCAATTGAAAATACTTCAATTCCTCATAACTTCTAAAATATACACAACACCTCACGTTTAACACAAAAATTGATGATTAACACTATATGTGAGGTGAATTGAATTAAAGTTTTGAGTACTTTCAATTTTTATACAGAAAATACAAAAAACTTAATTTAAGCTTATTTAGAGTTTAGTTACAAATCTTTCACTCAGAGATGACCCCACCTAATTTTTTATAGGGAATCCAATGGTGAAATAAATTTTATATGCTTCTTTGTTAGATAAAAATTCATGATAAAACTTATTTAACTTTTTTTCTAAATTTATTTTTTTTGGTTAATTTTGTTAAAAATTCATTTTTACTTAATTTTTTCAAGGAAAAATGTGTTTTTACAATTTTCAAATTTAATATAATTTTATTTTTAAATTATAATTAAATTTTTGATTATGTATATAAATTCATGTTTATATTTTAATTTTTATTTTAATAATGTAAATAAATTTATTTTATTTATGTTTGTATATCAATTTTTTGTTTGTGGTCTCTTGGGTATATGAAAATACCTTGAAGGCTCACATCTGGGGAGGAACATGGCAAACATGTGTCCTTTGTAATTTGTATACTGAGAAAAAATTAATCTTCTTCCTAATGTTCCAGGCATGCACCCCATGTTTGAGATGTGTACTACCTTTGTTATGTTGTTTCAAAAAGATAGCGTTAATATGGATATTCAAAGGGTTGAAAAATTCCTCAATTGACCATAGCCAAAAAAACATCAATTAATTGCTATTTTTCCTTGGATATTCGTATTTCTATTGTTTTTCATTAAAAATTCTATCAAAATCATCACTTCTCTCACTTCACCTCTCAGAAAAGATATTCCTTTCACCTTAAACTGAGAAGCTCTTGGTTATTTTCAATTACTCAAAGGTTATTCCACCCCTTCTCCTATCCTTTTCCCCTTTAATACTTATCTACCCACTATTTTGGAAAATGATGCTTTGAACTATGACTTGGGTTATTTACTTAGGCAGGGGAATCATTCAGGGAAGCATCTCATTTCTTTTCAAAATTGATAGCTTCAAGCCTCTCCCAGCTGAGAAAAACTATGAAATACATGACAAGGAACTCCTTTGTATATTCTGGTATCTCACACACTTGAGATAATTTTTCATTTTTTATGAAATACATTATAAGTTTGAACATGGAATTTTTCCCTCCAAAGTTCTTACTTGCCAACAGGGCTTTTGAGCTTAATTTCTCTCTGAATCCCATTTCTCCATCACTTAATTTGCAGGCTTTCTGGCCATTTTCTCACCTTCCTTATCATGTATGAATGACATGTACCCCGTCAGGCTGAGTCTATGATAAAAGTTGTATAATAGTATTTACAACTTTAACTATGACTGTGACCTGGTGAAAATATTTTAAAAATAGTTGATTGGTAATAATAAAAGATTAAATTAACATATTAAGGGCTTTAATATAATATTATAGTGGTGGTGAGCGCTGCTCAAAGCCCTGGGTGCAGTGTTACCAGTTGGATTACTATAATAAGGGCTACAATACTTGAGGTTAAATTATAACTTGTTTATTTTCCAATAGTTCAACTGTTTTTAACAGTTTTAATATGTAGGAATGCAAGAGAAGGATGGGGATTCCTTTTCTAGCAGTGAGAAGGCCTCCTTTTATGCTGAAATGGGGTGAAAAAGCTGCTAGACCTTTTCACCTAGAGGAAGTGAAGATCTTTCACTCTCTAGGACAGGCATGTGGTTTGAAAAATGCCGGTAAAGCCTGTATTGGGCTCAGATGTGGGTTTGAAGCCACATATGGGCAGTTTTCACCAATACAGGGTGAAGATTTTCAGCTGGGACCACACAGCCTGATTCTGACATGTATGACACATATAATGCTGAAAAGAACCTGTATGGGACCCCAGTTTTGAATGCACTATGAGGTATTGAAGGAAAAACAAGCTTCTTCATCTTTTGGATACCTCATAATCATGGTTATGGGATATTATCCCATAGTAAGGCTGTATTGGCCCAGCTGTGAGATGGGGACCTTAAAACAGCCATAACCTTGTCAGTTTTTGAGATATCAACCTCAGAATTGGTTCAGTGTGTAGCCCTGTATTTTTTCCACACAATGGTACCTCATTTCTTATGTTTATAATCAAATATGGCAAAGGTATGCCATGTACAAGATTTTTGTACATATGGGTGTTTTAGGCAAAAAGCTGTATTGGGCTTGTTTGCCTTATAGCTTTTGTTCTAGATGAGATATGGGGAAATTAATGGCACCATCAGATAGCCCCAATTTTTCTCTTTCCAAAAAGACCCCACTTTAGGTATCTCACACTAAAACTGTAGAAGTTAGATAAGAGGTGAATATTTTATTCACCCTTATTTGGCCTGAATTTGGCCATACCCTCTGTAATACTGGTGCTAGCTCAGTTTGGTTGGTACCATTGGATAGCCCTTACTTAGAGCTTCATTTTAAATACCCATTTTATCGGGTTAAGGCTCTTGCTTTGTATTTCAGATGGGAGATAAAAATTAAGGTTTATGCTCAGCAACAACTTTGAACAGGAATAACTTTGTTATTCTTTGTCCTATGGTGATGGGACTTGTATATTTGGAAAGGGGTGAGTTTACTCTTTCTTGTGATATCTTTTGAGCTGATTTGGCTCAGCTCCATGTTTTGGCGGTATCTTGGCTATACCATTGCTTTATGGTATTTGGCTGTCATGCTTGTGCTCTGATTTTGAGTCACAGGCTGACATCCCCTCCCTCTAAAAAAGGATCATCATTTATGAGACTTTTCAATCCTCCCAGAGGCTCTGAACCTTCTTAAATCAAAGTTCCCATCTGGTATGGCATCTTCTGCCAACCACTTGTCCTGATCAGCTGTCTGGTTCTTGAACCTGACTAAGTACTGTCTCTGATCCTTACCATTAAGTTTCATCTTCCTGGCCTTTATAGCTTTATTCACAGGTCCAGGGGAGTCCTCCACCCCAACTATTTCTGGTGGGGTGGGGTTCCTCTTCCTGTAGGTGAATTTATCCTCCTCTATCTGGAAGTATGGCTTGAATAAACTCACTGGAAAGACTGGGTGTCTCCTTGAAAATTCCTCTGTGGGTTTGACTTCCACTGCATTTTTCATTATCAATTTAATGATAGTGAAGAGTGCTACAAATGATTCTCTCACTTTCTTGGGTCCTTTGAGATTATTAAAGTTAAGTATAGACACTAACACTCGGTCCCCTTCTTGAAAGTCAGGTTCCATGTGTGATTTGTCCCACCTCTGCTTATTATATTCTATTGCCTCAGCTATGCGTTTGGCTGATGTGTAACAAGCTCTTTTCCACATTTAATGGAAATCTTGGGATGTGGGGTGGATGGTCAGAAGATTTTCCTTCAAGTGATCCACAGGCAATAGGGGAGTCCACCCTTTTTCTACCAGTGCAGGTGTTTTTCCTGTGGTAGAGTTCTTACTTGTGTTATAAGCCAGTTGGACCGCTGGTAAAAGGGTAATCCAGTCAAGGGTGTAACCTTCATGGTCTTTATATTCCATGCCATAGGCAGAGAATCTTCTATGGATGTCCTCCATTGTCTGGATCATCCTTTCAGCTAGTCCATCTGTTTGGGGATGGTCAGGTGTAGAAAAAGAAAGTTTAGTACCTAGAATGTCATAGAGGGTGGTCCAAAATCCAAATGTGAACTTTGGGTCCCTATCACTGATGATGATCTTAGGGACTGCACAGGTAGATAGGATGTTGTTCCAGAATAACACAGAAAAATCCATGGCTGTGCCCTCCTTTTGAAATGGTAGGCACCTCATAATATTGCTGAACCTATCAACTCTGATTAAGAAGGCATTGAAGTTTTATTTGCCTCCTGGGACAAGTCCTGTAACCCAGTCCATATTGATGGTCTCCCATGGGTGTTTGGGTTCTTCTATGTGTTGAAGTAACCCATACTTCTTCCCATTTTTCCTATTTGCCTTTTGGCATATTTCACAAGCGTTGATGTATTCCATCAACTCTTGTTCCCATTTGGGCCATCAATCAGTGCTTGCTACCCTTTCTTTGGTCCTGTCCTCACTCATGTGTCCCATGTAGGGGCAGTTATGGCATTCCTGCAGGATCAAACATATATGGTCTCTGTCAATTATTGTGAGTGCACTGCTGTGCTTCTTCCTATGGTAGAGAAGGCCATCTATAAGGCAAGATTTATTGTCCTTATAGTCCCTCAAACAGGGTTCCTCTAGCTGGGATTCCAGTTCTGGGTTCCTGTATTTTTGTTGAGGGAGTTGGATCAATATGCCACATTGTTGGTTTTTGGCATATGTCTTCATCACTGAATTGAAGAATTGAATTTGCAGTTCTGAGGAGCTTATTTCCAATATGGGAGTTTCTGTTCCTTCTGAATCACTGTCTGGGGTTCCACGTTCTGGTGCCCATTCAAAAAATCCAAAGCATTTCTTCCTGTCTATTTCCAAGAAATGGATATGAATTTTAGCTGCTACTTTGTGTCATAAGCAATGGTGCTTTTGACATTATCCAATGTCCATCTGCATTGGTATGGCTTTTACTTTCCTTGTATATGATGGTCATGTTCCCTCTATAATCTTGGATGGCTATTTGCCACCTCAACATGTTTCTATTGGTAGCTTCATGTTTAGTATGGAATTCAAGGATGTGCAGTCTGTGTATACTTCAGAGACTGCACCCTCCAAGCAATAATGGAGTTTCTCCAGATCCCAGACTAAGAATAGACATTCAGTTTGAGTAGCCCCAAACCTGGCTTTTGAATCTTTCAGCTGCCTATAGATGTAACATATTACTCCATCTCTTGGTTCACCATCTACAATTTGTGTCTGGTGAAGGGCTTCTCCTAAGCCTTGGATACATGCGGCATCTATGTATAACTTGAATGTTAGTTGAAAGTCAGGAAAGATGAGCACAGGTGCTTTTGTGAGTTCATATTTGATCCTCTAATATGCATCCCTTCTTTTCTTCGTGGTTTCAAAAACTACATTTTTTGAGCATAACTTTTATAAACTACTAGTTATGTGGGCAAAACATTTGATGTGGTTTCTATAGTAGCTAGCAAACCCAAGGAAAGAATGTATCTCTTTGATGTTTCTTGGTACTGGCTTTTGCAGTACTGATGCTACTTTGTTCTGTTCAGTTTCCAGACTAAGGCCTGAGACTTTATGTACTAAAGCTAGTAGCTCTTGTTGGCCAAAATTGCACTTTTTAAATGAAATTTCCAGATATATGGGTGTGCATTTACTTAGAGCTCTGTCTATGTATTGCACATGGTCTTCCCATGTCTCTGAATATATAATGATGTCAGAAATATATACTACCACACAGCCTTCCAATATCTGTTCTTGAAATATGGTGTCCATCATCCTTTGGAAGTGGGATGGTGCATTCTTGATGCCAAATGGTATCCTGGTGTACTCATATATGCCCATATGACGTATGATTCTGATTAATTTCATGGAGTTTGGTTTAACTCCATTCTAGTGGAAACCTTTCATACAATCCATTTTGGTTATATCTTTGGCTTTTGCCAGTGTGTCTAAGGCATGAGGTATCCTGGGTATAGGGTACCTGTCAGCTTTGGTGGAGTTATTCAGAGCTCTGAAATCTCCACACAACCTAGACGTGACATCATGCCAGGTGATCAGGACAGGAGTGGTGATTTCCACTATTTCATTGTGTCCAATCTCTCCGATGAAATCCATGTCCAGAAGTTCATTGATATGTTTTTCAATTTCCTTCTTGTTTGTCAGAATTTCTGGGTAAGGAGGTCTCCTTTGCATGAGTGAATAGGGTCTTTCCACATCCAGATATAGTTATATATCATGGCCTCTAATCTTTCCTAATGGTTCTTCACCAATGGCAAACGCTGGTCTTCTCTTTCTCAGCATTTTCAGTAAACTTAGTTTCTGTTTACTGGTGAGGGTAGTGATAAACTGTCTCTCTCTAAATTTATTCAGTAGTTCTTAAATAGCATATTGGGCAGATATTTCAAATATATCAAGTGAAAATTTCTTTTCCTTGTTGGTAACAATGGTAATGTGCCTGTTTTTACTATTGTATATATATATGCCATACATCCTCTGGTAATATGTTCCCAACAAAAACCCTTGGATGTGGGCATCAGTAAGCAAAACAAACTCTTGGTTAAGTTTGATGTTACCTTTCCTATGGGGTAAAATTATCTCTTTGATAATTGTCCCAATGGAAATCATCTTCCCTCATGCACTCTTGAAGTTCTTTCCCTTGGGGGCAAGAGCTGGTTTTGACAGTTTGGGAAGTGGTTTTACAGATAATTTCTTTCCACTATGGAGCAGTGTGCTCCACTGTCAATGATAAATGAATGTTGAGTATAGTCAATACAAACAGTCATTTTTGCCTCTGTTCCATGTATGTATGCCATTCCTTTGGTTGGTGTGACCAGGAATGTTTGTGCATCTTGTGTGTGTTTGAACCAGTTTTTGTTGGCAGTGTCTTGTGGAATTCCTGCTTCCAACTGTATGTCCTAGATTTCCAGTGAGTTTTCCTCTTGGTATTAAACTAGGAATTCCTCTCTTGGATCTTGGTCATCATCAGAATCTTCTCTGATGGCTTCACCCATAGAGTCTGATTCAGAATCCTCTGTTGGAGATTCTTCCTCTGGGACCTTCTCAATGGAATAGACTTTTTTCTTTCACTTTGGACAGTTGCTGGCATAGTGGTCTGTTGAACCACAGTTATGAAAAAGAAATTGTCTTCTTTGCCACTTCTGCCACCCTTTCTCAGGGTTTGTCTTTAAACTCCACCCTGAAAGGTTGTTTCTCTTTGAAACCACTGCTTTTATATGGGCTGTATTTCCCCATATTAGGTCTTTTCCTTACATCTTGTACGGTATTTTAAATTTCAATTAAAGTGCAATTTTGGTCAAATCTGCATTTCACTTCATTCTCTAGTTCTCCTGGCATTTGTTTCAGGAGTTTGTGATTCCTCATCTGAATTTTCATTTGAGGATAAATGGCTTTAAGTCTTTTAGGCTGTCTGGGACACCACTAATATGGATCTTTGTCCACAGAGTATTTGTCATTTTCAAATGACATGGTCTTTTTCCATATTTCAAGTACCATTGCTGTACTTTTGGATTATTTGACTCCTCCACCATGGCCAGTTTCTCCTGCCCTGGAGTTCTTTTATTTCTGTGTACCAAATACTAGCACGTCCTTTGAATGCTGTATTAAGTCTAGCAGTAATCCAGTAGTCTGGTATGCTTGGTAAATCAATGAAGAGTCCATCAATATAATCAATGAGTTCCATATGATCATATTCCCTTGTTCTAGAGAATTTGGGCAAGCTTGAGGCCTCAGGAAGCTGTTTCAAGGCTTCTGTCTCAGAATAAGACATATTGTCTCAATCTTGGTATTTAGATGGAGATGTTGCCTTCTCCACCAACATGGCATCTGCTTTGATGTCCATAACATGGCCTTTTGGTTGGGCCTTTAAGTTGTGGTAGACATTAAACAGTTTGTTTATGTCTTGATCCAGACAATCCCTGTCCCTTTTGCTGTGGTGTTGTTCTTCAAATACTATATTCAGTCTTTGGTTTTTTTCTTCAGAGGCTTTACTCGATTGAGCATGTCCTTCTTGAAGAGTTTTAACAATTTTGTCCATGGAGGCTGTTAATTTTTTCATCCTCTCATGGCTTGCTTCAAGTTATCCAAACTGCTTTTGAGTTTTCTGAGCATACTGCAACATTTGTAACCACAGTGCATCACTGTTTAAGTTACTCTCAGTGGTGACAACATGATTTTCAATCTGAGTGGGGGTATGTTTCTATTAATAGGAATACTGATTCTAGAGTTATGTACAGCTACTTCGAGTTCTTGTGTACTTCTTTCACCAAATACAACAGATTCTGGAAATTGGGTTTGACTCTCTATTCTTTTGGTTGAAGTTGGTCTTGTTTTTTCCCTTGTATCCTTGTCTTCTCCTGGAAACTTGCTGGGATTGTAAATAATGGTGACTCTTGGCCACTGATCTGTTGATTCCTGAATGGTGTGAAGCCACTGGACAGCAAGTTTGGTCTATTCCTTGTGAGCCTGAAGGAATCTGAGTGTGCCCTGTCTGGGTCAGTTGTTCTTCTATAGCTTGGATAGTGGCTTGATTCTATCTTATCCTGTTTTCCCTCACCTCCAGCAGTTTCAACTGCCTGGTGGGATTCCAACCTTTGGTGATTATCATAAGGTATTTGAAGTCTATCTCTTTGAGACAGATCTTCTGGCAACTTGCTCCAAGTTCTACCCAGTGGGATGCCAGGTTGAACCTCTTGTTGTCCATTCTCCATTGAAGTAAATCTTTGAGGATTTGGTGAAGCTGAAGAACTTGTTCCATGTCTTTCCAGTCCTCTGTTTTGAGGTTCCTGGCTAATTGGAAAGTAAATGGAAGGGTGGGTATGATTTCTCCAGTATCTTGCCATCCAACACTGTGTACAGGGTGTCCTCTTCCAGGCCTTCTGGTTCTGGACAAGAATTTTCTGTCCTCTGGTTGGTTCCTTTTGGAAGCCAAGGTTTCTGAGGTGTACAGGTGACATATCAGTGTTTGAAAGCAGTCAAAAACTTTATTTTCTTAGGGTATTTACCTTTTACTGTGCCTTGTAAAACTTTTTTGTCTGCTGATTTTGGCAATTTACCTCTAGACGTTTAAACTGGGTTAATTATGGTAATCTTCCCTGTACAAGTGGTTAAGGTTGGTTTACCTTGTATTTAAAATAAGTTTCATGGTTTTCTATCCCTCTGAGTGGCAATGGGTGTCTACTTCTTTGCTGTGATAACGCCTTCACTATGCCTCTTTCCCTTGCCCTTGCCGCCATCTGGTTCTGAGGGTGTCCCTGGTGTGTTGGCCTGTGACTGGGTCTCAAGTGGTATGTAGTTTTCTTCCACTGAATCAAACCGGAAAAGAGGGCTTGATTTCAGTTAAGACTTCTAAAAATTCTGCTTTCATGTCTAAGAATGGCCTCTGGCCTTGTATGTTACTACAATATGGCCTTGTATAATGACAGTGTAATTGAATTAACAATTTCACGTCAAAAATACAGCTTACAGATATCTGATACACTGTTTTTATGCCAGTATTTCACAGAATAACTTTTAATTAGCAAGTATAATCTGATAAAAGTGGTATATAAGAGGTTAATTGGATCAACAATACACCCAACCATGACTCAACTGTTGCTTTTACAGTAAGAGGTATCCTTATTTTTTTAAAAAAGGACTTTATTCATGGCTTTAAGTGTTTTTATATGTAAAACATGCCAAAAATAAGCGTTTTGTGATGTACAAATGATAATCAACCATGCAAGAAGATAATGAAAAAAGATGAAAGATGGTGGTATATAACATATACCACTAATATATATATATATAAGATACGTTTTATATTATTTTTTACTAAGTTTATGCCTAAAAAAAGATACAAAAATACTGTTGGAATAAAGAAAATAAGAGAAAAACTCACTTTTAAGGTTGCAAAGTAAAAAAAACATGGCCAGGCCCCCAAAATGTCAGGCTGAGTCTATGAAAAATTGTGTATAATAGTATTTACAACTTTGACTATGACTGTGACATGTTGAAAATAGTTTACAGAGGGTTTATTTGTAATCATAAATGATTAAATTAAGATATTAAGGGCTTAACTATAACATTATAGTGGTGGTGAGCGCTGCTGAAAGCCCTGGTTCCAGTCTTACAAGTTGGATTACTATAATAAGAGCTACCATACTTAAGTTTAAATTATAACCTGTTTATTTTCCAAGAGTATAACTGTTTTTGACAGTTGTACTATGTAGGAATTCAAGAGAAGGATGGGGTTTCCTTTTCTAGCAGTGAAAAGGCCTCCTTTTATCCTGAAATGGGGTGAAAAAGCTGCTAGACCTTTTCACGTAGAGAAAGTGAAGATTTTTCACTTTATAGGACAGGCTTGTGGTTTTAAAAAGCCCTGTATAGCCTGTATTGGGCTCAGATGTTGTTTTGAAACCACCTCTGGGCAGGTTTCACCAATAAATGGTGAAAATTTTCATCTGGGGACCACACAGTCTGATTCTGACATGTATGATGCCTAGAATTCTGTACAGAACCTGTATAGGACCCCAGTATTGAATGAACTATGAGGTACTGAAGTAAAAAAAAGCTTCTACATCATCATTCTTATGGGATATTGTCCCATGGTAAGGCTGTATTGGCCAAACCGTGGGATTTTGACCTTAAAACAGCCATAGAATTGTTGGTTTTTGAGATATCAACCTCCAAATTACTTTGGTGTGTATCCTTGTATGGTTTTTAGGCAAGGGTACCTCCTTTGATATGGTTATCATTCAATATGGCAAAGTTATTCCATGTACAAGATTTTTGTACATATGCGTATTTTAGGCAAAAAGCTGGATTGGGCTTGTTTGCCTTATAAATCTTGTTCTAAATGAGATATGGGGAAATGAATGGCACCATGTAAAAGCCCTCATTGTTCTCTTTCCAAAAAGAACCCACCTTAGGTATCTCACACCCAAACTGTAGAAGTTAGATGCGAGGCAAATATTTTACTCACCCTTAACTGGCCTGAATTTGGACATAACTTCTGTGATACTGGGACTAGCTCAGTTTGGCTGGTACCATTAGACAGTCCTGAATGAGAGCTTCATTTCTAATACCCATTTGAAGGGGTTAATCCTCTTACTCTATATTTCAGATGGGAGGTGAAAATTAAGGTTTATGCTCAGCAACAACTTTGAGCAGGAATAACTTTGTTATTCTTTGTCCTATGGTGATAGGACTTGTATATTTGGAAAGGGGTGAGTTTCCTCTTTCTTTTGATACCTCTTTAGCTGATTTGGCTCAGCTCCATGTTTTGGTGGTATCTTGGCTATACCATTGATTTATAGTATTTGGCTTTCATGCTTGTGCTCTGGTTTTGAGTCACAGGCTGACATACCCCAAGAGGGGGATGGAGTTTACCATTAATAATCCTCAAAATTTTGATCAAGCTCTTAAGCAATATTTAATTTAATGATCAATTTATTTCTCAATAAAACTAAACGTTTTTTCATATTTAATTGATGAAACTCAAAAAGAAGTATTGTCATAAATGGGAAGCACTCAATAAATTAGCAAGAGGTGGTAAAGTGTCATATTATTTTCTTTAAAATCAATCCAAGATGTTATCCTTCATGGATAGAGTGGTAATTCCCAGAAGTGAATTCATAAAGCTGGATCTTCTTCAGAAGCTTCATCATTCTCCATTTTCTGGACAACCTGCCAAAAAGAGACCCTTGATCTTATGAAGAGGAATTTTTTTGGGATGGAATGAATCAATTCCTCAAGTATTATGTCTCCTCATTTCACCAATGCTTAAGAGACAATAAAACTCATCATAAGAACTCTGTCCTACTAAAAACTCTTCAAATTCCATCTGATCCTTTTAATTTATTATCAATGATATATCACTTAATTTCCACCTTTAAAGATATTTTATTCAATTCCAGTAGTTTTGGACAGATTCTAAAAAATTTAAATACTCCTTCCATCTTATTGAGCAATTGGTGCCTTATGTATATCTGTGCAATTTATCAACCATTTTTTTCCAAAAATGGAATTCTGATGAGTATTTTTAGTCATAAATTATTGCCTTTTCTTTAATAATTCTGCATCAATCTATTCCAGTGGCTCAAGAAATCAAGAAATTTTTTTAACTTCTTCCTGTCCTGAAGAATATATACAAACAGAGAAGTTGAATCAGATATGAGAAAGGTATTCTTGGATGTATTCTTGCTACCATCAAGATGACTGGAATATGTGAATACCTGTGGATGAAATTTCCACCCATAATGCAGAACATTATTCAAAAGAACAATCACCATTTCTCACCATATATAGCAAAAATCCCAATTTTCATTCAATTCCGATTTCTCAAGAGACTCCTGCTGGAAATCTATCATCAAAATCTCAATCAGTACAGAAATCTTTAAGATAATAATAAGAGTCAGACATTAGGAATCTCAACAATTATGTAGATAAAAATAGGTTGACCACACCTTATTTTCAACCTAGGGAGAAGGAATTGCTAGCCTCAAAGGGAAGCAATGAAAAAGACAAACAAAACACCTCTCAAACAGATGTTTTAGACCCTTTTAAGCTCTCAAGAAAGCTGGTTTAAGGTGTAAATATGAGACTTTGATAAAAAATCAATTACTTTTCCTGTCCCCAAAATTTGTATAATGTACAATTCAATATGAAATAGTAAATTTTAAGAATTTTAAGAGAACAAACACCAAAATGATTGTTTATAGCTTTATTATTATAAAAAAATAATATTATAAGGAGTTTTTTTTACCAAAGATGAAACATTATCCAAAAATACTTTACAAGAAATATTTATAGCTACAAAAGAAATCTCTTCAAGTGAAGTTTGATTTGGAAGCAATTGAGAAAAAAATTTCAGGAAATAATTATGGAGTAGAAGTCTCTAAAACATATATTACAGAGAAAACATTCCCAAAAGTGACCAGAACAAATTTGGAAACAAAGTGACAAAGCTAACAGTGATGAAAGATTCTTTGATTCACTTTTGGGATTGCTCAAGGGTAAAAATGATTATAAGAGCTACAAAGAATCATTTTGATTATTTTTTGACATTTTTAAAAGGTTTGAAATGATTTAAAAGTTTTGGTTGGAATATTGTATTGATTGAATTGACAGTTTTAAAATCATTAGACAAGGAAAAGATTCTAACTTGAAGAGAAAAGTGGGGAAAAAAAGAGCTACTTTTATAGCCACCAATTCTATTACTTGAAAAGTAACATTAAAACTCATGAGTTTTGAGAAAAATGACCAAAACAGAAAATCCAATTATGGCATCATTGAGCCCTGGTTTGGCCCCAAAAAGGTTTGTCATACCCATTTTAGTCCTTTAAACCAGAAATTTCTATAGCAATACTTGGTTTAAGGCCTTCAATACACTTCATAATGTATGTAAGAGACATAAAGCAAGTTAGAACTGTTTTTAACAGCTTATTTTAGCTTAAGGGTAGTTTTACCCTCTTGGAAACAGTTAAAATGGCCTTGGTTGGTATCAAAACCCTATCATCAATTGAGTCACAGACCCCATGACTCAATTTCAGGCCAAAAGACACAAAGTTTTGTGTAAATTTTAACATCTAAGGCCTGTGAGAAAGGAATTTGTGAGAGTCTGGAACCTTTCAGCCAAGATTCCTTTTCCTGAAAAAATTAATCTTTCCAATTTATTGTTCTTTAATTCATGATCATTCAACATACTTTGTCAATGATGTCTGCCAGACCTCAGAAAAGGTAACTCTTGCCAAAAAGGCTATTAAGACAGTGGAAAGACCTCTCAATACTGGAAATATGTAGAGCACACTACACCATCCTGGGGAAAACAAGAGTGGCCTGGCACTCAGTAATGAGGGGACTCACTCGGAAGACTTCAATTTTTGAGGAAGATAAATCTCTCTAAGAAGATATGAAAGTACAAGATGGGATGAAAAAAGAGAAAAGGAAGCCAAATGGCCAAAGAACCAACCAAGTAAGTCCTTAATCACTCTTTCAACATTCCAGAGCAAACAATTAAGTTAGTAAGGATATGACCACCAAGTATTGACATACAGCTGAATAAAGAAAAAGTGAAAATGACTGACTTAATGTCAGTATTCATTATCAAGATGAAAGAAATCAAAGTATATGAACTAACTGGGGGAAAGAAGTTCCCCAGGGCTGAAAGAGAGGCTGGTATATATGATCAATTAAGAGCTTGAATCCTTAAGGCTGATAGGTAGTCTGTATTTATTGCTCTATGAGGTTTATACCTTTCCAAATTTGGAAATGAACTGAGTTAAATGATCTTCCCAGCGTTTATTGTTGAGCTACAAGTATCTAAGAAGCAAGAAGTTATGGACATTAATGTGGTTTCCCAGGTGGATTGATGGATTATTGACACTTGAAAACTGTTTTGGAATGACCTCTGGAATATCCCTTGAGAATAAACACCCAGTATTCCTTTGGAGGAATGCTGCATTATTGAAAAGAACCAATTACTTCTTGATGAGTTGATTGGTATTTGAGAATAACACTTGCCCTTGAGCCTTGAAAAGACCTCTGAATGATGTGATGGGATGTTGAAATAGCCTTCTGAGATTGGCACCATTGGATTTCTGGTGAAAAATGGTGCATAATGGTTTATAACGCCAATTGTGGCACTCTTGATTATTTAAGATGAAAAATTGTCACAGTTCTTTCATATTAATGCCAGGAGGAAAGAGAGAAGAATTAAATTGGGTGGCTTCAGGACTTGCAGAGATGCTTTATGGACAGTGTTGGTTTTCTGGCCATTTTTGGGCTTTTGGCCAAAACAAGCGTATAAGGCTTTAAAATTGTATTTGCACAAAGTGCACAAAAGATTTGAAAAATGAGCAAATCGTGCAAATAAGCCCCAAATGTCCTTATATGGCCATTTGAGAAAATCTTTCACATTAAATGGAAATATTGCATAAAATGGCTAAATGCTCAAATTGCACAGAACTGTATTTCAAGCTTTGAAAGCATAATATAGGATTTTGGGCTGTATTATTCCTTTTCAATGAGAAATGCACAGAAGTTGACAAAGAGAGAGAAAAGCCATGAATGATATGATGATGGTGAAGCGGCCAGGTTGGCCCCAGATGATGAAATTACCATAAAGGCCATAAAAATGGAATTAGCAAATTTGGCCTAAGGTAATAAATATGGCCAAATTTCTATAAAAGGGATTGTCACACCCACTATAAGGGGTAAGCATATTCAACCTTAAAACCAACTCAAACTCACCAAGCCAGCAAATAAATGTTTGCATGAGGATGCAGTTCTAGAAATTTGTCTGGCTGAAACACTCATACAGTTTGGGAACCCAATACAGTCTGTCAAGATTTGTACAGGCTGCATTCACCAACACAGTTTTGGATAAACTAGTATGAAACTGTATGATAACTCAAATTCACCACATCCATTGTACATACCCTGTGAATCAATACAGGGGCTGTATTTTCCAAAGAAATTCAACTGAAGATTCTCCTCATGAAAATCCACTCTTTGAATAAGGGCTTGTGGATTCTAAAATATACCAGCCCCTTCTTCTCCCCCTGCGGACTTTTTCCCAGTTAATTAGTATTTTTGATTGATTATTTATTAAATATTCTTAAGATTATTTGGAGTATAATATTTATTTGTTTTAAGTTGGTATTTTACTTTTCCTCACCTGTTCAGTAGAGTTGTGGTGGCCATATCCTTATTAACCCTTCTCTTTCTTTCTGACAGGTTGAAAAAGTGGACTTGAACTTGTTTGTGATTGGTTTTTTTATTCCTTGCTCTTATTCTTTTGTTGCTGCGTTCTTATACTTATTTCATTAGAAATTCCACCTTTATCACAATCTTAAGTGTACTCTATCCTATCTCATCTTGAGCCCTCCAAAAGTGAGCTCCAGTTTACTGAGTGCCAGGCCCTCTTCAATTCAAAGAGCCCCTGTCTAATTCTATTAAATAAATTGCAATTATTTCTTCCTTTTCATTAATTTATATTCATTTCTCTCATTCATAAATTATGACCTCTTCATTATTTTATGATTTCTCATTACGTTTCATCTCACTCATCTTATCTATATGAAGATTAATCCTCTTTAGCATTTCTTTGATTATACTAACCATTCACTTTATTCTGAGTTCTCAATAAAATCTCAATTTCCTTTTTATATCTGAATTCAAGTGTTATCCGGGTTTCAATTAAATTCTTTTATTGGCTGGAATTCATTGTGATAATTGATTCAGAAATTCAGGATTTGTTATATTGGATTGGATTTATTGTTGATTTATTTTGAATTTTTCAACTAATTTGATGTTCAAGAATTTATTTTGATTGACAAGCTGATTTTGACTCACCAAGATATTGAATTGATTCCTCAAGATATTTATTGATTTATTGCATGCCTCAATCCACCGATTTTGATTTGAAGAAGTTTTTTTACTTATTTTTAATTTCCTGAATTCTTCAATACTTATTGAAATTCATTTGGATTTGTATTTATTGATTTATTTATTGAAATTGATTTGATACTTTTAAAGAATTTTGATTCATTTATAAGATTTTGACTCTGTTATTCTCACCTCTCAAAATTTTCACATTTATTTCACCACAGGAATGATGATTTATTCCTCAACTTTCATGAATAATTCCAAGTTTCTTTTTATTTTGTCAAGTCTCATTTTCTTCTCAAAGTATCATCAAGTTCATTTTCTTATTCTTCAATAATTCCTGTTCAGCATATTCCTCCATCCAAGAATAGAAGGTCCTGAAGAAATCAAGCTGTTCTCACTCCTACAGAAAGGGCTCCTCTTGACCACAAACCATCAGTTAATGTACTTCATGCAAATTTGGACGGTGGACCACCAATGGAAGGAGAAGAACCCTCAAGAAGAGGAGGTATGAAATAAAGAAGATAAAGATAATTCTATGGATTGTTTGGTTGCTATCCTGGTATTTCTCAAGGGTCTAGAAGAAGATTAGGGGAAGCTGACAATGAAGAGGGGGGATTCTGTGGAAGAGGAAGAGTCTCAGGAAGCTAAAGTGGAAACTGCCTTGGAAGGTGGCCCTGAGCCTTCTGAAGCTCCAAATCTAGCCCTTTCTAGTAAAACTCTTGGCTCCCAAGCTGAATCAAATTTTCTCAAGATGATGGAGCAAATGACTCAATTCATGGGACAGCTTACTCAAGAAGTTGGCTCCAGGGACAACTACAGACTGTATAAATGAAGGCACCTGATTCTTTTGATGGTACTCAAGCCCATAAGCTGAGAGGATTTATCCAATCCTGTCAATTAATTTTCCATAATGACCCAGAAAATGTATACTCTGAAAGGAAGAAGGTTCTTTAATCAACTTTTTTTCTCACTGGTAGAGCTGGAAAATTTATTGAACCATATCTCTCAGCTATCTACACTGAAGACTGACCCTACCTCCTCAATAGCTGGCTGTTGTTTGAAACCCACTTATTCACTATGTATGGTGATCCCAATGAAGTCAGGAAATCTGAACAAGAGTTTGATAATCTAAGGATGAGGGAAAGTGGTCATGTATCCTGCTATATTGCTAATCTTAGAAGCTTAATTTCAAGAATTGGAGATTGGGGAGAAAGGGCTTAAATTCATGTTTGTAGAAGAGGATTAGTATCAAGACCTTTGGACCAGTAGGCTTCTTACCCTGGTCCTTTTGTTAGCCTTAAAGAACTCATGGATATTACTTTGAAATTAGAAACCAGGTACCATGAGAGGACAAAGGAAAAGGGTATTCATCAACAAAAGAAGACTCCAGTCACTGGATCCAATTCTTTCAGGTATTCTCAAGATTCATCTTCCAAGAAGCCCCATAACAATAAGAGAAGGAAGGGGAAGAATTTGAGAGTATTAATGGATATGCCTCATGCTGCTCTCCTCAATAAGGAGAAGAAATTAATTTGTTCTTAAAAGTAGAGGAGGATTGAAGAGGGATTATGAACTTATTGAGATGGAAAGCACCAAATTAAAAAATTCTTCAAGAGGCCTCAAAATAGGCCAGGTTTATCAAGAGGCTTCCTTTACAAGAAGGGAAAAGCCTGAGTGAGAATCATGATGTGCTCTTGCCCACTTATTTCCTTTGAGAGCACAATTGTGCACTCTGAATACTAGTGTCAAGAAATCTTTGAAATGTCTTATTTTTTTATTCTGGCTCTGATAATTTTTATAGTATTCTCATTGATTCTTGTGCTAAAAACTCCTTTATTGCAAATATTTTTTTCTCAAGTACTCATTGACTTTGTGAGAAATCCCTGAAGAGATTCCTCTTTTCATTTTGGATTCCAATTAATCCACTTCCTTGTTCATCACTCATTATAACAAGTGGGTTGTTGAACTTCCTTTATTCCCAATGTTTGAATGAAACTTTTTTATCATAGATTCACCCAAGGGAAAAGACCTAATATTGGGCTATTATTTCCTTTACCATTTCAAGCCCATTATTGCTTGGAAAAATTGATTGATCACCTATGGTTCTAGTCATAAGGATTCTAGTGGTATTATTTCTTCTACTAGTGATGACCTTTCCACTGCTGTAAACAGTGTTTCTCTGGTTGGTGAACTGAAGAAACCTTCCCTTCCTCTTCTATCCATATCCCTTCCATCATTCCCTCTCAGTCATTACTTCCATTAAGAGCTGAAGTCTTCAAAGAGATAAAAGAAGTTGGAGAAGATGTTGCTATATCTTCACTTCATCTCTTTCAAGGGGATATGGACCTTCCTCCCTTATCTTTTCATGCCTCCCTGGAGGAGCAGTGGGATGAGGAAGAGTGGGAAGAAATTGTAACTGTGCTTAAGGTAATCCCTCCTGCTTATCACCATTATTTGGATGTGTTTTCCAAGGTGAAAGCAGAGAAACTTCCTCCACACTGTGCATAGGATCATCATATCAAACTGGAGGGTTTTCTGCCACCAGTTGATGTTATCTACTCTTTATAAAATCATGAGTCAGAAACACTGCAGGCCTATATTTCAGAGAATGTAGAGAAATATTTCATCAGGCCAAGCTCCTCTTCAACAGGAGCACCTTTCATTTTTGATGAGTAAAATGATGGTGGCTTGGTTTATGTGTTTACTACTGCAAAATTAATGCTGTTACTAGTAAGAACAGGTATCCTGTCCCTCCTATGAACCAGCTTCTTACCGTATTCAGCGGGTCCACTATCTTCTTTGATATATGTCTGCATGGTTCTCAAAATCTCCTTATAATTAAAGAGGGGGATGAGCACTTTACTGCCTTTAAAACCAAATATGGTACTTATGATTATTTGGTGATTCCATTTGAATGCTCCTGCTTTGTTCCAGAATCTTGTAAATGATATCTCCAAAGACTTCTTGAAAGCTTTTGTTTTAGTTAATTTGGATGATATTATGGTCTTTTGAAGCACTGGGGAGGAACATGTAAAACATGTGGGCTCAGCCCTCCAAAGGCTGAGTGACAATAATCATTTTTTCAAAGCCTTAAAAAGTGTATTCTATGCCTCAAGTGTGGAATACATTGTTTATGTTGTTTCAAGTAATGGCCTCAAGATGAATTCTTTGAAATTACAAGAAATCCTCAATTGGCCTCAGCCCAAGAACATCAAGGCTCTTCAAATATTTCTAGGTTTCTCCAATATATATTTTCCCTTAATTAAAAATTACTCCAAAAAATCACTTCTCTCATTTCCCTCCTTAAATAGGAACCTTTCTTTATCTTCAATGAGGAAGCTCTTAGTCAGTTTCAATTAATCAAAGAATCCTTCACCACTTCCCCTATCCTTTCTCATTTCAATCCTTCTCTACCAACTATTTTGGAGACTGATACTTCTTAGAGGAGATCATTCAGGAGGTTAACATGGAAATTGGTCCAGGAAGCATTAATCGCATGTTGTAGCTCGTTCACTGTCTGAGGTTGGTAGAGTTCACTTGTTTGACTCTTCATTGTCTTCCATATGTTTTCAATGGGATTCAGGTTGGCTGAATGAGCAGGCCAATCAAGCTTCTGGATCTCGTGCTGATTTTGCCGGTCTGTGCTTGCTTGGGCCATGTGGATGGGGGCGTTGTTCTCCAACAAAAGGAGGCGGTGGTGACCACAAATCCAAGAGGCCTTCTCCATCCAGGCTATGAATGGAAGCAGGCCCGGTTGGTAGAATTTCTGAATCATCTCAGTTGAGGTCAATCGCCCATTGAGAAAAACCAAAGGCACTCAAATCGCCGCACAAAATGCCCCCCCTACCATGAGGCTTTGACAGCAAGGTTCTTGGGGTTCCACTTCTCTTGAGGCATCCTCAAGACTCACATGTGATTGACCTTTTTCCCAAGTTTGGATGCTGACTCATTCTTCCAAAACACCTGGGCCCAATCATTTATCATCCAACGGCAGTGGGCTTGGGCAAAAGCAAGGTGACATTGGAAATCTTGAGGTCGGAGGTAGGGTTTTTTGGGAGCAATGCGCAAATGCTTACCCAATTTGTGGATCTAGTGCTGGATCATGTGAGTCAAAACTTGGTGAGTCATCAGGTCAGTGACCTGTGCGACCGTTAAGCAATGACCTTGAGTGATGATTCAGTCAAGTTCTTGTCGGTCTCATTCTGTCATGATTGGAGGTCTTCCCGGTTATCTTTGGGTCCTCACAGTGCCAATATGCTGGAATTGGGTGATTTTATCATAGACAGTTGAGAGGGGTATCACACCTAATTTAGAGATTGCTTGAATTGGGAGGCCTGCTTGGTGCATCCTAACAATATGTCCCCTGGTTTTAACATCAAGGTAACGCATCATGTTCTTTTATCAAAAAAAAATATTAATATTTTTGTCTTTTGTTAATCTGAGGAAGCTGACTGCTTATGTCTTAATTGTCCTCCCCAGTGCCAGGATGTTTGAAGCAGGTGAGGATGTAGTTGGCCCGCACTGGTGAGTGCTGGCCATCTTTTATGTTGTTAGATGGAGCAGGCATAGTTGTTGTTGTCATTGTTAAGATGAGGAATAAGACAAATAAAGATAAAAATTAAAAAAAAAATTAAAAGTTGAAATCTGGAGGCAGAGCACGACCTCTGAAAAATGAGAGTCGTCCACGGGAACTCGGGTGCACAGCTGCCCTGCCCGCGTTCGCATACTTTGGGCAGGGCACTGTACATACACCTTGGTACATGTATGCTGTGGGGCAAAGCAAAATCTGTACAACAATCTAAAATGAAATTATTCCAAGCCATCAAGTAAAATTTCTCACATGCATACCTTTGATGCATCTTGTTGGAGAGCTGCACCTAACTACCGCACAGATTTTGGTGTATTCCAAGTTAATGTAAGGGGTGCATATTGGAATGAGTAATGATTCAGGTGATACTAAAAAGGTGGATTCACTCCGGTGCCGAGGTCAGGGCAAACTATGACTGGCCCCATGCATTGTCGGGCTGCCACACGCTTTCATATCTACCCCCCAACGCAGGCAATTTTGACATGCCTGGCGGACCTTTTCTGCCTGTCTTCTGACCAGCTATTTGCTTGTGTGGGTGGCCTGCTTAACTGCAGACGCTCACCCGCTTGTGCACGGAAACCTGAAGCCATTCAGTGTGCATTTGCTTAAGCCTCATAGGCATTAGTATAACCCCCTCTTATGATCCCTGAGGCTGGTTATAATCATGGGGGGATCCACCACTGCAGGTAATACACTGGAAATTCTAACACACGCTGCACAACTATTAGTGCTCCTCTTTCAGCCAAAAATCACCTTTGGCAGGTGGCCTATTTCTCCAGAGATTCTCACATGCGTGGGGGAAAATGCCTGATGCCAATCTGGGTGCATTAGTAACAGCCTCAAAAGCAATAGGGGTGAATGTGTAAGTGGATCGTGGGTCAAGGCCAGGGCCCTCTTTGATCAAGCCACACATTCCCCCCTGGAATCCCAGTAGGCGTCAGTCCACTAGAATTTCTGTGAGAAACCAAACTCATGTTTGGTGGCACACCACCAAACATACCTCACCCGCCCACACAAAACAATCCCCAAAGTGAAATTTTCCTTTCCACTTCCACCATATCCCAGTAGGACATTGTACAACAATTAAACTGGGGAATATACACTTACTGTTTGCTGTCACACCAGCAAATATCTCTGCATGCCTCTAATTTTCCACTGTTTAACAAGTTGCTACAACCCACCACATTTTGGATATATTAATGTGAACCTTGGTCTACCAAACCTTGGGTCATACGCAGCAGATCCAGCATTCATATTGGGTGTCCCACATTCTTTCCACCTTGCCTTGATATATAACCGAAATTGGATATGAAAGCTATAAGTCCAAGAGGGCCATCTTCCTAATGACCATGCACATAACCAAATTCACTTCCCCTGTGAGCCCATTGCTGCTTCTCATATAAGTTCCCCACCTGCGCTTATTGGTCTTCATTCCCTTTAGCTAACCCTCCCTGATTATATCATTACCCACTGTCCCCAAATAAATCATAATAGCCATCATGTCAACCCCTTCACAACCACTTTGCATTGGGATGATGAACATTTGTATTCAAATGATTAGTGATATAGCCTCAAAACTTGATAATTCCCACTTAGATTCTTGGATTATCCTATTTCACAATCAACACAACACATTTGTATATCTCCCCAATCACCATAATACTATTGGCTCTCTCCCTGGAACCCTTACCAACACGTTGATACCATTCCTTGGGGCACCACAAACTTTCATGCACTGTGGTCCTGGTGGGGCATGGATTGAAAATTGCCAATCCAATCCTACTCAAACATTATTTGTTGAGGGAGTATTTATGAATGATCAGCATGATCCTGCCTAATCTCAGAAAAACAATCTAGCATTGATTTTCTTCACATAATATCTGAACATTCTATTCATAATTGAAAGTTTTTGAAAACAATACTTCCAGCTTGAAATTCCTAAAGAATATGACTGTAATACTCATAGTCAATGTCAACTTTTTACTCCCTCATTTCCCACTTCAAACTCAATAACCCCCCACCTCCCTCATCAAAAAACCAGAGTAGCTTTTATCTGGGATCAAGACATCCCCAATTCACAATCAGCCCATAACATTCGGGCCACCTCACCCCCTGGATCCACTTTTAATGCCAGGCACAGAATTAAAAACAAGGTCGTGAGCTCATTTGAATCCCTTTCAACCAATACCCCTCTTGGAGGACTTCTCATGGATGGTATGGGATTAGATAAAACCATTCAGGCCATTGCTCTAATTGGTACCTCCAAGGAGCGGCTAATTACAAACCCCCATTGCTCCACGCCCACCTTGCTTAATTACCAACTGGAAATCTGAAATATCCAAGCATGCTCAGGTTGGAGTGCTGCAAGCCAAAATCTACCATGGTTCCCTTGTCACTCTTTATCTAAGGCCAAAATCTTAAAATGTGATATCATCATCACTTATTACAATACTATCACCCAAGAGTTTAAAAAAACCAATACCTCTACATCATTCATTTTTAAAATCAATTGGCATTGTATAATTTTGGATGAAGCACAGTGAGTTTCTGATCTTTTAATGATTCAGATTACCTATTATATCCAATCACCCTTCCCTCATCTCATAGCTATTGGTACTCTCAATATACTGCCACTCACCATTCCATTAATAGCCACATATCATCCCATCAAATATGTTCAACCGGAACACCTATTCACAACAACATTTATGACCTTTTGGGAATAATATCATTCATCACCAAACCCCAGAGCTCAGATCGAGATAACTGGTCACCATTGATCCTGATTAGTCTTTCCAAAGGTTGCAATGATAATTTTCATTTGGCATTGCGGCATTTAATCTTCCACTCCACCAAAACCACACATCTCAAATCCCTACCCACTATTAGCCATCACTGTGAACTTCTCCCACTGAACCTGACAATGTAGCAATAATATTCCACATTATAAAAAGAATTGCTATCATCCAAAAGCAAAGGACCAGGAGCATTCTTCAGAAATATTAATAAGCTGCAAATATGTTGTAACAATCACATAATGCTTAAAACCATGGTGGAAAACCAATGGTATAGCCAAGATACCACCAAAACATGGATCTGAGCCAAATCAGCTCAAAAGGTATCAAACGAAAGAGGAAACTCACCTCTTTCTGAAAACATCAGTCCCATCACCATAGGAAAAGAAATAACAAACTTATTCCTGCTCAAAGACATTGCTGAGCATAAACCTTAATTTTCACTTCTCATCTAAAATCTAGAAGGAGAGGCTAAACCCCATCAAATGGGTACTCAAAATGAAGCTCTAAGCCAGGGCTATCCAATGGTACCAGCCAAACTGAGCTAGCACCAATATTAATGGAGTTATGGTCAATTTCAGGCCAAATAAGGGTGAACAAAACATTCACCTCTGGTGTCATCCATTTCCCCATAGCTCAACTAGAACAAAAGTTATGGGGCAAATAAGCTCAATACAGCCTTTTTCCTATACCACGCAAATGTACAAAAATCTTGTACATGGGATACCTTTGCCATATTTAATGATACCCATATTAAATGAGGTACCATTGTGTAGAGCCCATACAGGGCTACACACTGAACCAATTTTGAGGTTGATATCTCAAGAATTGACAACGTTATGGCTGTTTTAAGCTCATATTCCCACCTGCTGTCATATACAGCCTTACCATGGGATAATATCCCATAACCATGAATATGAGGTTTCAAATAGACAAAGAAGCTTGTTTTTACTACAATACCTCATATGTCAGTTAATACTGGGTCCCATACAGGTTCTGTACAGCATTCTACGTGTCATACATGTCAGAATCAGGCTGTGAGGTCCCCAGATAGAAATTCTCACCCTGTATTGGTGAAAACTTCCCAGATGTGGTTTCAAAACCACATCTGAGCCCAATACAAGTTATACAGGCTGTTTGCAAACCACAATCCAGTACTAGAGAGTGAAAAAATATTCACTTGCTCTATGTGGAAAGGTCTAGCACCCTTTCCACCCCATTTCAGGATAAAAAGGAGGCTTTTCACAGCCAGAATTGTTTCCTCATCCTGCTCTTGAGTAAACTACATAGTTAACTGTCAAAAACAGTTTTACTCTTGGTTAATAATTAGGTATAATTATAAATCTTAATTATTGTAGTCTTTTATTATTGTAACCCAACAGATAAAGCTGCACCCAGGGCTTTCAACAACGCTCACCACCACTATATTATATATAGTAAAGTGCTTTTAATCTTAAATTGAATTATCTTGAAACCCTTATAAATCTTTTTTAAACCATTTTTACCATGTCAGAAACATAGTTAAAGTTGTACTTAGCCTATTTACACCTTTATCATAGTTTCATCCTGATACAAACTATTGTTGATGTGGAAACATGCATGCTGAGTAGTGAAATTGCCCACCTACTAAAATGCTTACTGATGAACAAACAATCAAAGTGTGGTCCAACTAAATCAGTGGTTTACACCCAATGGACCCAATGTCTTGATTTTTGAGCTAATGTTAATATGCATCCATTACCAATTGAATCCATCTGAACATTTCTTTATGGTAGAATTGGTATTGCACTTGCCCAACACTCTATCCTTTCAGCATGAATTGATGGAACAATTACAGCACAAGCACAGGAGAAGGCCCTGGAGAATTTCTTCAATAATCCTGATTGTGAATACTGATTGCATCCATTTCTACAGCTGGAACTGGCCTCAACATAACTTGCACTAATATTGTCTTTTTGATGGTGATGGGACCCCCATAATTATTCCCTAATTTTTGGACTCTGACATTCACCTTTCCGGCAGCCCAATTGGAACCCAGCCTTTGAGGCTCAGGCTGTTGATTAACTCCATTTTTTTTGCCAACAATTACCTGTGAAGGTCATTCACTATATCACGCCTCATTCAGGAGAGATCATCATGTAGAAGGTACCTTTCAAGCTCTTCTTTGTTCCTGATTGTATTACTATTCTGAAATTGTTCTTTATGGGAATCCCATATTCCAATCACCAATGGGTCCAGGAAAAGAAAAACTCATTAACTTCATGAACCTTCCTGATATTATCTAATTTGTGTTTGACAAAGTTGATAACTCCTTTTCACCCTGTCACAGGTCCACAATTATGAACACCATGAGCTGGATCAAACTTCTTCAATATTTCCTAAATTAAAAGTAGCAATAGAGTATTATTTCTAAGGGAGACAGTAATACATTTCAATTCATATTGTTTATATTCTAACTTATTTAGAAAGTTGTTGCATATTTAGGAAATAATAATCTGATTGTATTACACCCGCACAAATAATTCACAAATTTTTAATGTGTAACTGTGCTATAGGTTTATATTACTAAGTTATTGCAGAGCATCACCATTAGGCCTAATAACTGGCATGTCGAGTATTTTGAGGGCAATAGTCTGCATTCCACTACAACCTTTGAGCCAATCTTGATCAAATACCTGAAAAGATAGGCCTTCTGGAAGAGCACCATCATCTTTCAATTGAATTTCTGGAAATTTCTCAATAGCTTTTTTACCCTCTTTTTGATCTGATTACAAAACTCTATGTCTCTATCCATTTTTAAAACCAATTCTTAAATAAGTGTGAGCACCAGCATAATCCCACTTTGCGGTAAACTTGACGTCCATGTTCCCGTACCTCCTAAGTATCTGAGCATGCTCAAGGGTCATTGAATTGTGATGTTAGAACTGTAAATTTAGCTCTATCACACCATTCACGAAGGCACTCACAGATTTGCACATCATCAATCAGATTATCATCAGACTTACTGAACAATGAAGAATAGATACAGTAACTAAGCCTTTGACAAATCTTTGCAATCTTTTGATTCTCCTTATTTTTTACCAAATACTCTGCATCCTTTTTAATAGACTTCCATTTGCTTTTCAAATAAGGGAGATATTGCTCCATCAAAGCTGACATGACCCCATAGTTATTTTGATCCTTGTTCCAACAGTAAGATGATACTTAGTGCTGACAAGTGTGAGACGGAAGGTATGGTAAAACACCATAGACATCAATGCCTTGAAGGGATGTTGCCACCAGCTCTCCCAGTCCCAAGTGAATTGCTTTACTCCTAACTTGTGAGCCTTGAGGTATATTGTACATACCCAAATAGGCCACAGTTATCTTAAAAATAAATTCTGAATTATGTAAGATGTGACTATGAAACTGATGATAATATTACTATTAATCAACAGTACTATGTCTGTTCATATGAAATATAATAATAAAATATTATTATAACCACAATTAAATAATTAAAGAATTATTTCTTTCACGTGTTAAGCACTACTAGTGATTTTAACATTGAGAAAGTAATTGTCTACAAGAATCAATTACAAGAAGAATTTAATAATAAAAACTTCTTTTATTAAGATAATAAAAATATTTTAATATACAAGTATCTTTTGCAAGAATAATTATAAAGCTAATCCTTGAAGAAAACTATTACTAGAGAAAAACTTTAAGAATTAAAGATAAATCACTCACTAATATTCCAAAGAACTTATTGAAAGATAAGATAGGGAGATTGGACGTAGACAACAATATATAGTTGATTTCTATGATTTCACGTCTTTCTGATTGAATGTGAAAGAATAAAACACTTAAGAAAATTTTTAACTAATACTTACTTGTTGGTAATACTAATATAAATGATTAATAATATGATGATGATGCGGAAAAACAGCAAGAAGAGGCTTCTTTTAAGTCAACAACAGCTCACAGAGGCGTGCCATTGAGCAAACTGAAAAACAAGTGAGTGAGAAAACAATAAACCTTTTTGGATTAATGATTGTATCATCTGTTGTTACGTAAGATTATCATAATTACTTAATTGATGCTTTTACGTGACTACCAACCCCAATATGGTTAACAATAAAAGGAGTAAAATCTGTAAATCTTCTTTTATTCCAAAATAATCATTGATTTCTCAAAGTTATCAATTCTATTGCCAATTTCATCACAGGTTTTAATTACTGTGAATTTTTGAAGATTCAGTGTTTCACGTAGCATGGTCAAAAATTGACTATAAGTAAAACTTTTAATTTTACTAGTAAAACTGTAATTCTTTTTGGTTGTACCATAGATAATACAGCTCTCTATTGGTCCTGAAGGTTTCATAAAGATTCATTAAGAATTGTATTTTTAATGAATTTTTGAAGTGTTTACCTCATTTCTACATAGAATTGCAAATATCAGTGTTTCACTGGTTGCTATGAGGTAAATCAATGGATACAAGTCCAAAAAGGGTTTTAATTACTCTTTTGGGGTTTATCCATGGAAAGTCATTAAGAATTGACGTGGTTACAGGAGTCTAAGTAGCTCTTTACCTCCTTGGCACGTCAAAATAGCAGGTTATTTGCTATTTTCTTAAGAGTTACAGTAGTTGTGACATGGTAACCAAGTTCCCAAAGAGGTTTAGTTTACCAATTGGGTCAAGATCAGCCATGGAACCAAGCTTTGGAGCTATCCACGCCTCTGAGTCCTCAGAAGTTGGGTACCCTGGCTCTCTTTGATGTCTTTTGTCCCCCTTGCCTATTTCACGGATCTTTTATGTGGTATTGATGATGTGGTATTGAAGTATTTTCCATTTTACCACCTCAAAGAGTTAATTTGCGCTTATTCACTCTATGGAGGTACCCTAGGTGAATTTTTGTGTAGAATCCAAATCTGGCTTTAAATCCATGGATTTACTTACTCAATAAAAAGATATTCATCTTTTCTGAAATCAAAAATGATGAATTTTTAATATATGCATGATTTATGACTTATGTATAATTCAAAATTTCTTTTTAAGATAATTGTGGCCTATTTGGGTATGTAAAATATACCTCAAGGCTCACATTCCCTCCCACCAAAAAATAAAATTGTAGCACAATTTTATTAGTAATAAAAGAATAAGGCCCCAAAGGGGGTTAATATCCACTGTCCAACCTCTTTACATCACTCAGATCAAGTAATTTAAAGCACATTTATAGACATATTCAGGCTTGTGGCCTTCTTTCATGTCTAAATCTTCTTAAGAGTTTATCTGAGTCAGGTATTTCTGATTCTGCCATCCATTCATCTTCATGTACTGGATTTCTATATCTGACAAGATATTCTCTCTGATTTTTACCCCTAAGTCTCCTTTCTTTAATGACTTTCTTTATCTTCTTGTCTTCATTCTGTTCCACAGGTGGTACAGTTAAAGGAGTTGGGTTTCTTAAAGGAAACAATGCTTTGTCATTTGGTTGATAAGGCTTTATCAAGCTGACTGGAAAGGTGGGGTGTTTATTTTCCAATTCACCACTCAATTCCACTTGAACTGCATTGGTTCCATGTAAAGCAACAATAACAAAAGGTCCTACATAAGAATCTTTAAGTTTCTTTGGGCCGTTGATATTATTAAAATTCAAGGTTGAAACTAAAACTAAGTCCCCTACTTTGAAGTCTGGTACTTTATGACTCTTGTCCCACTTCCGCTTTGCATAATCAAAAGCATCATCCATACTTTGTTTTGCATGGTGTTTTACTTTATCAAGCATCATCTTGAAGCTGGAGGCTGTAGGATGAATGTCAATCAAGTCTTTCCTCAGTGTGTCTTCTGGGAGTCTTGGATTCCATCCTTTTTCTAACATAGCAGGAGTTTGTCCTGTGGAAGCATGGACTGATGTCTTGTATGCCAATTCTAGTGCAGGTATCAGAGTGCACCAGTCATGGGTAAAGCCATCTGAGTCTTTGAATTCTAATCCATAAGCACAGAATCTCCTGATCATGTCTTCTAAAGTCTGAATCATCCTCTCTGCTAGCCCATCCGTTTGAGGGTGATATGCTGTAAGGAATGATAACTTAGTCCCAAACAATCTATGAAGATTGGTCCAAAGTGCAGATGTGAACTTGGGATCTCTGTCACTTATGATATTCTTGAATAATCCTGTATGAGAAATAACTCTACTCCATAAAAGAAGAGCTGTATCCATAGCAGTGTCATCTTTATGACATGGTAAGAATATGGGAGTTTTGCTATATCTGTCTACAATGACTAGACAAGCATTATAGCTCCTGTCACCACTTGGAGGAAGTGCTGTGACCCAATCCATGTGAACAACTTCCCAAGGGGATTTTGGTTCTTGAATATGGATCATTAATCCAAATTTCTTGCCTGTACTCCTGTTTGCTTTTTGGCATCTGTCACAGGTATGGCAATATTCAATGGTTTCTCTTCTCCAAGATGGCCACCATGCACAATTCTTCACTTTTTCAAGTGTTCTGTCTTCTGACAGGTGTCCAGAGTAGATACTATCATGACATTCATGAAGAATGGTATTGATAAGTAATCTACTGCACAATGTCATAACACAAGAATGTTTTGTTCTGTGGTAAATGATTCCATCAAACAAGTGAAATCTTCCTTCAGAATAGGAATTTTTCCAAACTTCATCAAGTGCATTAACTAAAGATGTATCTTTGCAGTCTTTATCTAATAAGGAAGTCAAGATATGGCAATTCTTGTCTTGTTTATAAGATTCTCTGACCTGCTCAAAGAATTCAGTTCCAATATCAGTTATGTTAATTCCTTCAATTGGAATCTGTGGTTCGGCTTCCAAAGGTACATAAGCTGGGTTATCAGGAGTGTTGGCTAAAGCCCATCTACTAAGTCCATCAGCATTCTTGTGAATGTTTCCTGCTTCATGAACTATAGTCATGTTTCCTCTATATTCTTGAATAGCTATTTGCCACCTCAACATATGTCTGTTGGGAGTTTTCATGTTAAGAAGTGATTTTACTGCATTACAGTCAGTTATTACTTCAATAACACTGCCATCAAGGTAATAGTGTAATTTCTCAAGTGCCCATACCAAATATAAGCACTCCATTTGGCTTGCACCATATCTGGCTTCTGTTGGTTTGATTTGCCTTGAGATATAACAAACTGGTCCTTCTGTAGGTTTGTCATCAATAATTTGGACTTGATGTAGGGCTGCCCCTAATCCATCTCCACATGCATCAATGTACAACTTAAAAGGAATATTCCAGTCAGGCATGAGGAGTAAAGGTGCTTCTGTAAGGGCTCTCTTTATCTTCTCATAAGCTTTAATTCTTTCCTGTGTCATCTCAAATACAGTCTGTTGATCACAGATTCTATAGAGTGATTTGGCTAGAATTGCAAAGTCTTTTAAATGTTGCCTATAGTAACTAGCATATCCAAGAAAAGACATCATTTCTTTTTTATTCTGGGGTATTGGCTCAAGTAGTACTGCTGCCACTTTATTTTTGTCAATACCCAAGCTTAAACCAGAGACAACATGTCCTAATGCTTTAAGTTCTTCAAAAAAAAAGTTGCATTTCTTAAGTGAAATTTTCATATTCACTTCTGCAACTTTGTGAAATACTCTTGCAAGTCTTTCAAGGTGCAAAGACCACGAGTCAGAACATATGATAATATCATCAATATAAATGATAAGCCATCCTTCAGACAATTCTATGGGGAAGATGGTATTCATCATTCTTTGATAATGAGATGGAGCATTTTTAATTCCAAATGGCATTCTAAGATACTCAAAAATAGCACAGTGCGTGATGATTCTAAGTAATTTCTTAGCTTTAGGCGTCAAAACATTTTGATGGAAGCCTTTCAATGCATCCATTGATGTTATATACTTGGCTTTGGATAATTGAGTCAAGGTTTCTTGGATTCTAGAGATTGGATACCTATCCGGAACTGTGTAGGTATTCAAAGCTCTAAAATTTCCAACCATTCTTGACTTATCATTATGCCAAGCAATGATAACAGGTGTTGTCACCTCAACCTCCTCATTATGGCCCATGTTCCTTAGTACAACAAATTGAATTAACTCTTGGATATGTTTCTCCAAGGCTTCTCTAGCTCTGGGACTGGCTGGATAAGCTGATCTTCTAAGTACTGGGGGATATGGTCTGTCAATATTAAGAGTAATATCAACCTCATTTCCTCTTATAGCACCTAATGGTTCATTATCAGAGGCAAATGCAGTATTGTATGTGTATAACACGTCAATAAGTTCATTCCTCATTTTTGGTGACAAAGATGGATTAATCTGTGCTTCAACAAGTTGATTAGACACAAATTCATCTTTATAAGTATATTTGACAGAAGATACCACAGATATTTGTTTTGGCATATTGGAAAAGGCAAATTTTTGTCTTTTGTTATCCCCAATTGTGAAATATCTGTCTTTATGGTTATTGATGTCAATACCATAGATATTCAAGTAATCATTTCCAAGAATGATGTGCTAAGATGTGCAATTATCCATTACAACAATTTCAGTTTTCATCCTTGCACTTCCTGCTGGGTGTGGGAATACAAGATTAGTGTCTAATATACCCAAGGGGTACATATTGTTACTGGCACTACTAAATTGTACACCTTCTATTGGTAACAGATGGTTCTTCCATCCAGGAAGTATAATTTGGAGATAATCTTTGCCCACACAAGTGCAAAATGCCCCTGTATCCAAATTTACTTTGGCTTCAATATCACTCATCAAAACTGATGTGATACAGGATGCTCCAGCAGTATAACCCTTTCCTCTAGCAGGTTTTGTTTTACACATTCTGGCATCTTGGATATTGGTCAGGTTGCAGCACTCCTCACTGTACTGTGGCAAGTGGGTATGGACTTCTGTGACCTCAAAGAAAGCTGTGATGTTTTCAATGGGATAGTCCTCTACTGGTGTATCTTCAGAGACTTCAGAATCTTGATCAGATTCTTCCTTCTCTTCAGTACACTGAATCTCTTCAATGACTTGAACTTCATTGATTTTTGTCTTTTTTGTGCAAGTGTTGGCTAAATTTGAAGTGCTTCCACATTTATGACACTTTAAGACAGGTTTTTCTGGTCTCTTATCCTCTCTGGGAATCTCAGAGGTCATCTTGGATTTTGTTGGGATTTTAGACCAAGTTTTACCAATTCTTGTTCTGGCAATGATATCTTCCATAGCATTAATGTAGTCTTCTGTTGAACAGGGTTCTACACATCTGCTTTTGATAGCATGTTCCAATTCTCCTCCACATTTTCTTAATATTTTCATATTAATCATAATATCAGAAATATCTGGTTGTAAAGCAGATAATCTTTCTTTTTGTTTGAAGAACCAAGTAAGTGGTTTATCTTTTTCTGAGTTAAAAATGGCATTTTCAAAGGCATTTTCTATTTTAAACCTCCAAGAATTATTGGCCCATTTTGTAATCATTTCAGATTTCCACCAAGACCAATCATGTTTACCATGATCAATCCTCATTTTGTAATACCATTTCTTTGCAGTTCTGATAAACAGACAGTGTAATTTTCCCACTATGATTTCATCAGGTATATTAAAGTCTTCTTGCAACATATCAATAGTCCTGATGAATTCAATATGGTTATATTCTCCTTCACCAGAGAATGTTGGCCATTCTTCTATTTTGGGAATATCTCTTGCAGAGTAGGCATTTTCTCCCAAGAATGGGGTGAGACTTTCTTTCACAGAAAGTTTTTCTTCTGTTAAAGGTGTAGAATGTCTTGGCATATGTGGTTCATGATTCTTATGAATTTGTTCCACACTTGCAATTATTTTGTTCTTCAACTTCTGCCTTTCATTGTCACTTTTTTCTAAGTGTATAGTAAATTGGTTGGTATTCTCAACTATTTTTAAAATTTGGTCTTGTAAAATTGTAAGTTGATTATTCACCTTAAAAATGGAAAATTCTTCCATCTCATCATGCTGAACTTGGCACATGTTTTCAATTCTTTTGCAAGAATTGGTAATTAAGTCAAGTCTGGAATGTGTCACTTGGTGCAATTCAATGTATGTCTTGTCATTTTTCTTTAATTCAACTATATCTGATGCAATTTTAGTTAACTTTCTATCAAGTTTACCAATTTCTACATTAATACTAGTCTGTACACCAATTATTTGCATGGAAAGTTTCTGTTCATTCTTTCCTGCTCCTTGGCTGTGAATTCCATCAGAGTCCTGGCCATATTGAAGACACTGTCCACGGCTGAAGGCTCCAATTTGGGGATCCTGTACCCTTGTGGGTAGGGTCTGTGCCAATTGGCTTTGCCTTTTCCTTTGCCTTGATGGTTCTTGGGACCTTTCTGCTTCTTCTGAGGTCCCTTGGGCTTGTCCTTGGACACTTCTGGAGCTGGTTTGGAGCTGGTAGACGCCACTGGTGCCTCTGTCTTCAAAGCTGGAGTCATTTCCAACTCTTTCTTCTGGTCTATAGATAAAAGACTTTGGTTCTTCAACCAATTCTTTATCCTTTTGACCTCGTCTTTGAAAGACAGGGGGCTCCATCCTCCTAAGAGTTCTATATTCTTCTCCTGACCCAGAAAGCTCTTGATGTGTAAGTAGGAGTTCATGGCCCCCTGCCAAAGGCTTGGGCATATTTCCCACTCTTCTTCTTTGGCTTCTCTGAACCAATTCTTGTACTGGCATTGATATATTTCTATTGCTGCCACTTGAAAATGGTTCAGCCCTAGAAATAATATCATGAATTAGTTCAGGCTCAGAATTCACGTCAAAATCTGTTGGTACAGACCTTGGGGAATGGGGGGCAACTCTGGCATCCTCCAGATGTGTCTTTCTTGTGGAAGATTTGGCACTTCTGGATTTGGCCTTGCTTCTTCCTTGTCCACATCCATCTGGTTGGACTGAATAGTTGCTTCCATTTCTAGTATGCACCATTTTCACGTCAATTTAAAGATAAAAGTGAAAATATAAGATAAAATACACACCTTTTGGTGGTAATTTAGCCTTTTCTGAGTTAAATAAGGTACCTCTTTTAGCAATTTGCACCTCAATACTTTCTTCAGATTCTGCTTCTGAAGATTCAGGACTATTGATGTATCTTTTACTGAGTCTGTTGCCAGCTGCACAGTATTTGATTAAAGACACTTAAAGAAAAAATATGATAAAAGAAATTATTTTTATGATTTAAGATATTTTTAAAAGATTTTCTATAAGTTTTATTATTTTTTTGATATTAAAAAAAATATTCTTTTCAAAGAAAAAGGTATTAAAATTTAAGAATTTGAATAAAAAATTAAGTCAGAGTAACTCAAAGAATAATTTTATAAGTTTTTGGATGTGAAAAAGCCACGTGTAAAAACAGTACAAAATTAAACCAAAGTCCTCAATGAAATAAGATTTTAAGACAATTTCAAAAAATAAATATAATTTTTTCTTTAAATTGAAGAAAAAAATATTAAATTAATATATTTTAGAACTTAAAAATATATTAATTAAGGGTACAAGGTTCAAAAAACACGGCCAGGCCCCCAGATGTAAGATGTGACTATGAAACTGATGATAATATTACTATTAATCAACAGTACTATGTCTGTTCTTATGAAATATAATAATAAAATATTATTATAACCACAATTAAATAATTAAAGAATTATTTCTTTCACATGTTAAGCATTACTAGTGATTTTAACAGTGAGCAAGTAATTGTCTACAAGAATCAATTACAAGAAGAATTTAATAATAAAAACTTCTTTTATTAAAATAATAAAATTATTTTAATATATAATTATCTTTTGCAAGAATAATTATAGAGCTAATCCTTGAAGAAAACTATTACTAGAGAAAAACTTTAAGAATTGAAGATAAATCACTCACTAATATTGCAAAGAATTTATTGAAAGATAAGATAGAGAGATTTGACGTAGAATTGTGGATTTAGAGGATCAAAATGAATTTATAAATGTATTACAACAATATATAGTTGATTTCTATGATTTCACGTCTTTTTGATTGAATCTGAAAGAATAAAACACTTAAGAAAAGTTTTAACTAATACTTACTTGTTGGTAATACTGATATAAATGATTAATAAGATGATGATGATGCGGAAAAACAGCAAGAAGAGGCTTCTTTTAAGTCAACAACAGCTCACAGAGGCGTGCCATTGAGCAAACTGAAAAACCAGTGAGTGAGAAAACAATAAACCTTTTTGGATTAATGATTGTATCATCTGTTGTCACGAAAGATTATCATAATTACTTAATTGATGCTTTTACGTGACTACCAACCCCAATATGGTTAAGACTAAAAGGAGTAACATCTGTAAATCTTTATTTATTCCAAAATAATCATTTATTTCTCAAAGTTATCAATGTTATTGCCAATTTCATCACAGGTTTTAATTACTGTGAATTTTTGAAGATTCAGTGTTTCACGTAGCATGGTCAAAAATTGACTATAAGTAAAACTTTTAATTTTACTAGTAAAACTGTAATTCTTTTTGGTTGTACCATAGATAATACAGCTCTCTATTGGTCCTGAAGGTTTCATAAAGATTCATTAAGAATTGTATTTTTAATGAATTTTTGAAATTTTTACCTCATTTCTACATAGAATTGCAAATATCAGTGTTTCACTGGTTGCTATGAGGTAAATCAATGGATACAAGTCCAAAAAGGGTTTTAATTACTCTTTTGGGGTTTACCCATGGAAAGTCATTAAGAATTGACGTGGTTACAGGAGTCTAAGTAGCTCTTTACCTCCTTGGCACATCAAAATAGCAGGTTATTTGCTATTTTCTTAAGATTTACAGTAGTTGTGACATGGTAACCAAGTTCCCAAAGAGGTTTAGTTTACCAATTGGGTCAAGATCAGCCATGGAACCAAGCTTTGGAGCTATCCACGCCTCTGAGTCCTCAGAAGTTGGGTACCCTGGCTCTCTTTGATGTCTTTTGTCCCCCTTGCCTATTTCACGGATCTTTATGTGGTATTGATGATGTGGTATTGAAGTATTTTCCATTTTACCACCTCAAAGAGTTAATTTGAGCTTATTCACTCTATGGAGCTACCCTAGGTGAATTTTTGTGTAGAATCCAAATCTGGCCTTAAATCCATGGATTTACTTACTCAATAAAAGGTTATTCATCTTTTCTGAAATCAAAAATGATGAATTTTGAATATATGCATGATTTATGAGTTATGTATAATTCAAAATTTCTTTTTAAGATAATTGTGGCCTATTTGGGTATGTAAAATATACCTCAAGGCTCACAAATTATGCATAACTCATAAGTCATGCATATATCCAAAATTCATCATTTTTTACTTCAGAAAAGATGAATAACTTTTTATTGAGTAAGTAAATTCTTGGATTTAAGGCCAGATTTGGATTCTACATAAAAATTCAACTAGGGTAGCTCCATAGAGTCAATAAGCTCAAATTAACTTTTTGAGGTGGCAATATGGAAAATTCTTCAATACCACATCATCAATACCACATAATAGATCCATGAAAAGTTTTGTTTTTCTTAATTTCACGCCAAAATAATGGGAATGTTAGAAATCCCATGTTACATATTCACTAAGAATAGTGTTATGCATGTTTTGCGCACTTAATATCATGGTAGTCTTACATGGACCTTTGGTACACCCATAGTGGATATCTCACTTGATGTTTAAATTTCTTTATTGATGTGAAAAATAAGCAAGGGGGACTAAAGATATCAAAGAGAGACAGGTTAGTGAACTTCTGAGGCCTCAGAGGCATGGACAGCTCCAACGCTTGGATCCATGGCTGATCTTGGCCCGATTAATAAAATAAAACCTTTTGGGAACTTGGTTACCATGTTACAACTACAGAAAATCACAAGAAAAAAGCAAATAACCTGCTATTTTGACATTCGAAGGAGGTAAAAAGCTACTTAGACTCCTGTAACCATGTCAATTATTAATGAATTTCCATGGATGGACCCTAAAAGAGTAATTAAAACCCTTTTTGGACTTTTATCCATTGATTTACCTCATAGCAACCAGCTAAACACTGATATTTGCAATTTTACATAGAAATGAGGTAAAAACTTCAAAAATTCATTAAAAATACAATTCTTAATGAATCTTTCTGAAACCTTCAGGACCAATGTAGAAATGTATTATCTATGGTACAACCAAAAAGAAATGTAGTCTTACTAGTAAAATTCAAAGTTTCACTTACAGTCCATTTTTGATTATTCCACATGAAACACTGAATCTTCAAAAATTCACAGTAAATACAACCTGTGATAAAATTACCAATAACATTGATAAATTTGAGAAATCAATGATTATTTTGAAAGAAAATAAGATTTACAAGTGTTACTCCTTTCATTCTTAACCATATTGGGGTTGGTCGTTATGTAAATGCATCAATTAAGTAATTATGATAATCTTACGTGACAACAAATGATGCAATCCATAATCCAAAAGGTTTTATTGTTTTCTCACTCACTTGTTTTTCAGTTTTCTCCATGGCACGCCTATTAGAGCTGTTGTTGACTCAAAAGAGGCCTCCTCTTGCTGTTTTTCCCAGAATCATCTTATTATCCATTTATATCATTGTTACCAAAAATTAAGTATTAGTTAAGCTATTCTTAAGTGCTTTAATTCTTTCAGAATCAACAATAAAGACGTGAAATCATAGAATCCAACCATATATTGCTGTAATCCTGCTATAAATCATTTTGATCCCTTAAATCCACAATTCTATGCCAAATTTCTCTACTTATATCTTTCAATAAGCTCTTTGGAGTATACGTGAGTCATTTATCTTTAATTCTTGAAGTTTTTCTCTAAAATTAGTTTTTTTCAAGAATTATCTTTATAATTATTTTTTCAAAAGATAATTATATATTAAAATAATTTTATTATTTTAATAAAAGAAGTTTTTATTATTAAATTCTTCTTGTAATTGATTCTTGTAGAGAATTACTGTTCACTGTTAAAATCACTATTAGTGTTTAACACATGAGAGAAATAATTATTTAATTATTTAATTGTGGTTCTAATCATATTTTATTATATTTCATAAGAACAGACATAGTACTGTTGATTAATAGTAATATTATCATCAGTTTCATAGTCAAATCTTACATTTGGGGGCCTGGCCTTGATTTTAACCATAGACTTGGCTTTAATCATATTCTAGACTTCATTTTTTGTTCTAAAAACTACCATAACTACCCATATCTTCTATTTGGAGCCTTGGCCGTGTTTTTTGAACCTTTTGCAATTAATTAATATATTTTTAAGCTCTAAAATATATTAATTTAATAATTTTTTTCTTTTTTCAATTTGAAGTTAAAATAAATTTTTATTTTTGAAATTGTCTTAAAATCTTTTTCATTGAGGAATTTGCTTTAATTTCATACTGTTTTTACACATGGCTTTTTCACATCCAAAAACTTATAAAATTATTCTTTGAGTTACTCTGAATTAATTTTGATTCAAATTCTTAAATTTTAATTTTTTTCTTTAAAAAGAATATTTTTTTAATATTAAAAAATATAAAACTTATAAAAAAATCTTTAATAATATTTTAAAAAAAAAAGTATAAAAAATAATTTTTTTCTAGTGTCTTTAATCAAATACTGTGCAGCTGGCAAGAGACTCAGTAAAAGATATATCACTAGTCCAGAATCTGAAGAACGTATTGAGGTGCAAATTGCTAAAAGAGGCACCTTACTTAACTTAGAAAAGAATTAAATACCACCAAAAGGTCTGTGTTTTATCTTATATTTCTCACTTTTTATCCTTAAATTGATGTGAAAATGGTGCATACCAGAAATAGAAGCAACTATTCAGTCCAACCAGATTGATGTGGACAAGGAAGAGGCAAGACCAAATCCAGAAATGCCAAGTCTTCCTCAAGAAAGACACATCTGGAGGATGCCATCGTTGCCATCTATTCCCCAAGGTCTGTACACAGAGATTATGACATGAATTCTCAATCTGAACTGATTCATGGCAATATTTCCAGGGCTGAACCATTTTCAGGTGGCAGCAATAGAAATACATGAATTCCAGTACAAAAATTGGTTCAGAGCAGCCAAAGAAGAAGAGTGGGAAATATGCCCAACCTTTGGCAGGGGGCCATGAACTCTTACTTACACATCAAGAGCTTTCTGGGTCAGGAGAAGACGATAGAACTCTTAGGAGGTTGGAGCCCATTTTCTTGCAAAGACAAGGTCAAAAAGATACAGAATTAGTTGAAGAACCAAAGTCTTTTATCCATAGACCCAAAGAAAGAGCTGGAAATGACTCCAGCTTTGGAGACAGAGACCCCAGTGGCATCTACAAGCTCCAAACCAGCTCCAGAAGTGTCCAAGGACAAGCCCAAAGGACCTCAGATGTAGAAGAGAGGTGCCAAGAACCATCAAGGCAAGGGCAAAGGCAAAGCCAATTGGCATCCATCCAATCAAATGGATCTGGACTAGGACACTCAAGTCAAAAATCCAAAAGACAAGAATTTCAGCCCAGAGGAGAGACACAAATGGAGGATGCCAGAACTTCCACCAGCTCCCAAAGATTAGCTAGCACCTTTGACACTATTATTGAGAGTCCAGATGCTGACATAACGTCTATTCCTGTTGTCAGACCTGAATCATTTCCAACAGGCAGCAAGAGAAATATACCAGTCTCAGTACAAGAACTGGTTTATGGCGGCAAAGCAGTAGGAGTGGGAGCTTCTGCCAAGTCTTTTGATAGGCACAATGAACTCTTATCTTCAAGTGAAGAAGTTCCTGGTCCCAGAAAAGACATAGGAACTTCTGAGGGGGTGGACACCCATGTCTTGCAAGGGACAAGTCCAACAGATAAAAGCTTGGTTGAAAAACTAAAGCATGTTTTCAGAGGACCAGAAGACGAAGTTGGCCCAAGGCAAAGACAACAGCCCAGTGGAAGCTTCCCAAGCCTCCACAAGAAAATCCTCCACCCCAACAAGTGCCAAAAAAGCACAAGAAAGCCCCAAAGAGCAATCAGAAGGTCAAGAAAAAGTCAAAGGGAAAGGAAAAATCCAAGTAGAACACGCCTTACCCACAGAATTACAGAATTCCTAAGAAATAGAAGACAGCCATGGACAGTGCGTTCAATATGGCAAGAACTCTGATGGAATTAAGAAACAAGGAGGAGGAAAGATTGAACCAATCATTTCCAAAGAATTAGAACTTGTAAATCTTGTAACTCATTTTGAAACTTGTAATAAAGAAATTTTAGTAAAGTTTAATAATCTTGAGTATATCCAACAGCAGTTGGGTAGAGATATATTGCAAGTGAAAGAGTCACAAAAGGCCATAATTGGTCTAGATAGTGTGAACAAAGACAATATTTACACTTTGATGCAAATTTGTGCAACAATTGAGTTTAAAGTTACCTTACTCAATCAACCAGATGATAATTCTATTTCTTTTATAACTAGACAGTTGAAAGAATTACAAATACAAGTTCAGAACTTGGAAACCTCAACTGGCCACAATGCAGCTCTTTTCCAAGAACAATTGGAAAAAGGTGATAAAGCAAGACTTTAATTGAAAGAAGGTATTCAATCAAGTATTAAGAATATATCACTGAAGAATGATTTGCCAAGACAGTGAACACCAATTCTTGATAGAAATGTGCTAAACTTGAATAATGATTTACATAATAAAATTTCAAGAAATGCAGAAGTGGAGGCTGCTTGGAATTTTAAAGAAGTTCCAAGATTAGAGGAAGGGCCACCCTTCAGTGGTGAAGGAGAATATAATCATATGGAATTTATGAAAACAATTGATATGTTTAAAGAAGATTTTAACATACCAGATGAATACATAAGTGCCAGATTACACTCCCTGTTTACCAAATAAGGGAAGAAATTGTATTACAAAATGAGGCAAGACCATGGTAAACATTCTTGGCCATGGTGGAAAGAACAAATTATTTCCAAATGGAAAAATTATTCCTGGAGATTTAAAATGGGAAATTTTTTTGAAGAAGCCATTTTTAATATTGAAAGGAACATCCCCATGTCTTGGGCTCTTAAACAGAAAGACAGATTAACTGCTCTTCATCCTGATATGTCTGAAACAATGATTCATAAAAGAATATTAAGAAAATGTGGTGGTGACCTTGAGCATGCTATACAAAGAATATTTATTAATCCTTGCCTTGCAGAAGATTATATCAACTCCATGGAAGACATCACAACTATGACAAAAATTTGAAGGAATTGGGATAAACCCCCAATGGACAACAAGACCAGTGGGAAACCAATTCCAAAACCCAATAAGCCACATGGAAAAGCTCCTTTGAAATGTCATATATGTGGAAGTACATTTTATTTGGGAAACACTTGTACCAAAAAGACAAGAATAAATGAGATATAAATAGATAACGTTGAAGACACAAAAGAAACAAATAATGTATCTTTACAAGACAGTGATTCTGAGCCTTCCGAAGAAGAGGAAATACCAGATGAACTTAGGATAGAAAAGATTAATGTTTCCTTTGAGGTCACAGAAGTACATACTCACTTACCACAGTACAGTAATGAATGTATGGATCTAATACATGTGAAAGATGCTAAAATGCAGAAAGCCAAACCTGCCAGAGGCAAAGGCTATACAGCAGGAGAATCTTGTATTACTAATATTGTGATAAATAACAGAGAAGCCAAGTTAAATCTTGACTCAGGTGCTTTTTGTAATTGTGTTGGAAAAGATTACATTGACAGGATTCATACCAATTGGAAAGAAAGCTTGACTCCAATTGAAGGTATAAATTTCAGCAGTGCTAGTCAAGATATGCACCCCTTGGCCATTTTTGAAGTAGCAATGATATTCTCTCATCCTGCAGGAAGTAGTAGATTAAAATTTGAATGTGTTGTTATGAATAGCTGTACATCACAACACTTTATACTAGGAAATGATTATCTCAATATTTATGGAATTTATATTAATAATCATAAAGACATATATTTCACTATAGGGGAAAATAAAAGGCAAAAATTTGCTTTTCCTCCAGAAAAAACAGAAATAACTGTCATTAGACAAGTAAAGAATGCAAATAAAGAAAACTCTGTGTCAGATCAGTTAATTGAAGCACAAATTAGTACTCAATTAACATTAGAAATGAAGGAAGATCTTATTGAGATTTTATTTCAATAAAGAGAGGCCTTTGCTTTGGATAATGAACCACTTGTGGCTATCAAAGACCATGAAGTGTACATTATGCTTAATGTGGAAAGACCTTACCCTCCACTATTAAGATTACCAGATTACCCAGCTACCCCTAGAGCTAGAGAAGCATTAGAAAGTCATATTAATGAGCTAGTGAAACTGGGAGTTCTTAGAAAGGTTGGGCACAATGAAGAAGTAGAAGTCACAGCGGCTGTAATCATTAATTGGAATAATGATAAATCAAGGATGGTTGGTGATTTTAGAGCATTGAATACCTACACTATTCCAGACAGGTATCCAATCCCTCGGATCCATGAAGCTTTGACCCAATTATCCAAAGGAAAGTTTATCACTTCTATGGATGCTCTTAAAGGTTTCCATAAGACTTTTTTAACACCTCATTCTAGGAAATTATTGAGGATTATTTCTCATTGTGGTATTTATGAATACTTAAGGATGCCTTTTGGTATTAAAAATGCACCCTCTAATTACCAAATAATGATGAATACAATTTTCCCACATGAATTATCAGAGGGATGGTTAATCATTTCTATTTATGAAATTATCATCTGTTCAGAAATCTGGCAATTGCATTTAGAGAGACTTTCATTAGTACTTAGAAAAATTCTTCAAGTGAACATGAAAATATCTCTTAAAAAATGTAATTTTGGGTTTCATGAGCTGAACACTCTAGGACATGTAGTATCAGGACTGAGCCTTGGTGTTGATAAAAACACGGTTGCTGCAGTTTTACTGAAACAAATGCCTCAGAAAAAAAAGAAATGATGTCTTTCTTAAGGTTTGCCAGTTACTACAGAAAACACCTTGAAGATTTTGAAATCCATGCCAAATCATTGTACAGAAATTGTGATCAACAAACATTCTTTGAGATGACACAGGAAAGAATTAAAGCATATGGAAAAATCAAGTATGCCTTGACTACTGAACCAATATTATTGATTCCAGAGTGGAAAATTCCATTCAAGCTGTATATTGATGCATGTGGTGAAGGCCTACATGAAGCTCTTCATCAAGTTTAAATTTTCAATTACAAGCCTTCTGAGGGTCCAATTTGTTTTCTCTCAAGACAAATCAAACCTACTGAGGCCAGATATGAAGCTAGCCAAATGGAGTGCCTTTGCCTTGTTTGGGCGGTGGAAAAACTTCATTATTATGTTGATGGTAGTGTTTTTGAAGTAATTACTGATTGTAATGCAGTAAAATCACTTCTCATCATGAAGACTCCTAACAGACACATGTTAAGATGGCAGATTGCTATTAAGGATTATAGAGGCAATATGACCATAGTACATAAAGCTTGAAATATTCACAAGAATGCTGGTGGCTTCAGTAGATGGGAATTACCCAATACACCTGACAATCTTGCCTATGTTCCTACAAGTGCAGAACCTCAAATTCCAATTGAAGGAAGTAACATCATGGATGTGGGGGAAGAGTTCTTTGAAGAAGTTAGAGAAAGCTATAAGAAATATAAGAATTGTCATATTCTTACTGCTCTACTGGACAAATATTGCAAAGATGCATAATTTTCTAATTCTCTCGATGATATTTGGAAAATATATTATGAAAATGGAAGATTCCATTTGTCTGATGGTATCATATGTCATAGGTCTAAACACACATGTGTCATGGTCTTATGTAGTAGAATGTTTATCAACACAATACTACTAGAATGCCATGATAACATTTATTCTGGACATCTTTCTGAAGACAGAACAATGGAAAGAATTGAGAAATGTGCCTGGTGGCCATCTTGGAGAAAAGATTTCATTGAGTACTGTCATGATTGTGATAGATGCCAGAAAGCCAATAAAGCTACTGGTAAGTGGTTTGGATTAATGATTCATATCCAAGAAGCAAGTACCCCATGGGAAGTTGTTCATATGGATTGGGTAACTGCCTTACCACCTGGAGGGATTAAAAGCTACAATGCATGTCTTGTCATTGTTTACAGATATAGCAAGACCCCAATTGTTTTACCATGTCATAAAGATGACACAGCTATGGATACAGCTCTTTTGATTTGGAACAGAGTTATATCCCATACTGGTCTCTTTAAAAATAGCATGAGTAATAGATAACCAAAATTTAAATCAGGCTTATGTACTAATTTACATAAGCTTTTGGGTACAAAACTATCATTCTCAACAGCATACCATCCACAAACAGATGAGCTAGCAGAAATAATGATTCAAAACCCTGAGGACATGATCAGAAGATTTTGTGCTTATGGCCTGGAGCTCAAAGATTCTGATGGTGTTACCCATGATTGGTGTACTCTTATACCAGCATTGGAATTAGCCTATAAGACTTCTATCCATGATTCAACAGCCAAGACTCCTGCAATGTTGGAAAAAGGATGGAACCCTGAACTTCCAGTTAATACTTTGAAGAAAGACTTAGTTGATATTCATCAAACTGCTTCCAGCTTCAAATTATTGCTTGACAAGGTGAGGCATAATGAAAAAAAAGCATTAATGATGCCTTTGAATATGCTAAACAGAAATGGGATAAAAGTAATAAATGCCCAGAATTCAAAGTAGGGGACTTGATACTAGTTTCAACCTTAAAAGTTAATAATATCAAAGGTCCAAAGAAATTGAAAGTCTTCTTCGCAGGACCATGTATTACTAAAGCCCTTCATGGATTCTACACCAACAATAACCTAGGGTACACCCATAGGGTGTTATGCCCAAAAATGCTTATTTCTTAAGTTATTGGGAGAATTAAGATTCCCACAGTACTAATGTAGCTTTTTAACATTTTTTTGAGATTGTTAAATTTAAGCTTAAAAAAGCTTAAATCAAAAGCTTCATAAGGTGTATGCAAACTTACCAACATTTTGGTTGAAATTGAGGTGCTGTGTCTATTTACTGAATTGGCTAAGGATTTGCCAAACAGAATATAAATCCTGCATGATCAAAATTTCAAGGTGTTTAAGGTCATAGTATGGCTTTAAATAAATAAAAGGGAAAAATCCATGCAAAAAGGTGGGACAAAGGAAAAAGCCCAAACAGAGCTGGGGTACCCAACTTTTTCAATATGCAAGGATTCAATTAAGGTTTTGTGCCTGTATTGAAGTATTTTCAATATTATTTAAGCTTTAAGATTTGAATTTGATCCAACCTTAAAGTTTAAACTGTTTTTATCCCAATTTGGACAGAAATTTCAAGCTTCCAAAGGTTAAATCCCAATATTCAAGCTTGAAATTAACGTTTTGAGACCTGTCAAAGCTTAAATAAGCTAAAAAATCTTGGATAAGCTTAAAACCTTAAGTTTAAAAGCATTAAAACCTTATTGAAAGTTAAGGTTTAGTGTGTATTGCTATTTTATGTGGAAAAATATCAATAACTTCAAAGGTTAATTTAAAATCCAAATCTTAATGGATTTGCTTGAAAATATCTCAAAGCTTACAATTTAGTTTTATCTGTGTAGAAATGAAATTTCAAGTATCTTTTAGAAACAGGCTTTTTTGGTAATTAGCCTGGAAAATTACTCTTTTGATTATACTTATAAAATTAAGATTTCTTTGAAAATTAATGGAAAATTGAGCTTAAGAGATTTTTGATTGAAACCTGTTTTTTAAGTTTTTCATGTGATAAAGTTGAATAGAAATAAACTTATTTTATATTAAAGCTTAAAATAATTAACTTAAATGAGGATTAAAGCTACTTGGAGTTGAGAATATCACTAGTAACTTTAAATTGGAATTAAAAATAAGTTACCTTAAGTTAAGGACCTTATTTTCAGAATGTTTTTTCCATTTTGACCTGAGAACACCCTCTATATCCATTTTGAATCATGAGAGCTGCTCTGCAGGCATAAAAAGAGTCTATTAATCACTGTTTTTGTCAATAAATTCAATCCAATCCAATTATATTAGACATTTGAACAGGTAAAGTTTTATTATATATAAAATCTTATTATTTAAATTATCTCTTAAGTATTTTATTCTTTATAAATCTTAAATCAAAGAGTTTATATCATAGAATTTATATTACTGTTGTAATCACCAATAATACATTTTATTTTATAGAATTATTCTCTTAAAATGTCTTTTAAAATCCATGAATTCCTCTTAAAAACCCTTTAAGTCGTACTTTAATTCTAAGAAGCTGTTTTATCTTTTTAAATATTGATTTTTGGCGGGTTTTTACATTATAGTAATTATTCAATATAATAACTGTTGTATTAAATATATGTTATAAGTAAGTTTTTCTCCAAAATTCTATAATTTCTTTATCTATTATTAGTTTTTTCATATAGAATTTTCTCATAAGAATTATATCTACACAGTGTGTGTTATAATTGCTTTTTTATAAATAATATTTATATCATTTATAAGTGGTTGAATATTTTTATTTTCCTTGTGTAATTGTCTCATTAAGAGCTTTACACTTCTTATTGTTATAAATGTAAGTGACTATAAAAATAATAGAATGATTATAATCTATCATAATTATTAATATTTTCATTATTATTATATCATATAATAATAATTAAATTAATTTTTTTAATATAATTATTCCAATAATTATATTTAATTTGTGGTTATAATATTTTGCTATATTATATTCTTCTACTGAGGACAGTCATAGTACTCTTGATATTGTTACTATTATCAAGATTTTCATACACAAAACTTACAGAAAATGAGCTCCATAAGTTAAGACTAAAGAAATTCACTTGGGACTGGCAGAGCTTGTGGCAACATCCGTTCAACAACTTTATGTCTATGTTGTCTTACCGTACCTTCTGTCTATCACTTGTCAGCACTGAGTATCATCATTACTGTAGGAAAAAGGATCATAATAACTATGGGGTTGTGGAAGCTTTAATGGACCAATATTTCACTTATATGAAAAGAGAATGGAAGTCTATCCGAAAGGATGCGGAGTATTTGGTAAAAAAGAATAAGAATCTAAAGCTCACAAGGATTTGTCAAAGGGTTAGTTACTTTATCTCTGCTTCATTTTGAAGTAAGTCTGATGATAATCTAGTTGATGATGTGCAGACCTATGAGTGCCATCATGAATGGTGTGATATGGCTAAATTTTCCATTCTAGCATCACAATTCAATGACCCTTGAGTATGCTCAGATACTCAGGAGGTAGTGGAAAATTGAAATCAAGTTTACCACAGAGTGGGATTACGCTGGCCCTCATTCTTATTTAATAAATTGGAATTAAAAATGGATAGAGAAATAGAGCTTTGTAATCAGATTAAAAAAGGGTAATAAGACTATTGATAGATTGCCAGAAATACAATCAACAGATGATGGTGATATTCCAGAAGGCCTATAATTTCACCTATTTGATCAAGAGTGGCTCAAAGGCTGTAATACGATGCATAGTATTGCCCTCAAAATACTTGAGATGCCAGCTATTAGTGCAAATGGGGATGCTCCCCAATAACTTAGTAATATAGATGTGTAGCACAGTTATACATTAAAATCTTGTGAATGATTTGTACGGGTGTAATACAATTTGATTATTATTTCTTAAATATGCAACAACTTGCTAAATAAGCTATAATATAAACAATATGATTTCAAATGTATACCTGTCTCCCCTATAAAAAATACTGTATTGCTCATTTTCATTGAGGAAATAATGAAGAAGTTCAATCCAGCTCATGGTGTTTATAATTGTGGACCTGTGACACGGTGAAAAGGAGTTATCAGCTTTGTCAAACACAAATTAGATAATATCAGGAAGGCTCATGCATTTAATGAGTTTTGCTTTTCTTGGACCTATTGGTGAATGGAATATGGGCTTCCCATAATGAAAGATTTCAGAACATTAATAAAATCAGGGACAAAGATTAGCTTGAAAGGTACCTCCCGCATGTTGACCTCAGCTGAATGAGTGATATAGTGAATGACCTTCACAGTTCTTTGTTGTCAAATACAATGGTGTTGATCAACAGCCTGAGCCTCAATGGCTGGGTTCCAATTGGGCTCCTGGAAAGGTGGTTGTCAGAATTGGAAAAATGGGGGTCCCCTCACCATTAAATAGCCAATATTAGCATAAGTTATGTCAAGGTCAGTTCCAGCTGTGGCAATGGATGCAATGAGTACTTCACATTCAGAATTATTTAAGAGGTTCTCCATGGCACTCTCCTGCACTTGGGCTGTAATTGTTCGATCAATTTGTACTTGAAGGATAGAGTGATGGGCAAGTGCAATACCAATTCTACCATAAAAACGGTCAGATAAATTCAATTGGTAATGAATGCATATTAGAATTAACTCACAAATCAAGAAGCTGAATCCATTGGCTGTAAACCACTAATTTGGTTGGACCAGACTTTGATTGTTTGTTCTTCAGTAAGCTTTTGCGGATTTGTGCAATTTTACTACTCATAATGCATGTTTCCACATCCACATTAGTCTGGGTGATTGTTGAGTAGTTATCCTGAGTGCTCCTGCCCTCATGGCCTTCCAAATCTGCATCTTCCATACTGTTAAAAATTATATGATGGTTACAACATATTTTCAGCTTATTAATATTTTTGAAAAATTCTCCTGGTCCTTTGCTTTTGGATGATAGGAATTTTTTGTATAATGTGGAATATTATTTCCTAATTGTTGGGTTAAGTGGGAGCAGTTCATAGTGATGGCTAATAGTGGGAAGGGATTGGAGATTTGTGGTCTTGGTGCAGCGCTTGTTTAAATGCCACAATGCCAAATGCAAAATATCATTTCCACCCTTGCAAAGGCTACTCAGGATGAATGGGGACCAGTTACCTTGATCTGAGCTCTGGGGTTGCGTGATTAATGATATTATGCCCAAAAGGTGCTAAATGGTGTTGTGAATAGGTGTGCCTATTAAGCATATTTGACGGGATGATAGGAGGTTATTGATGGCATGGTGAGTGGCAGTGTATTGATAGTAAATATACCTATAAGATGGGGGAAGTGTTATTGGATATAATAGGTAATTTGAATCATTAAAAGATCAGGCACTCACTGTGCTTCATCCAAAACTATATGACCCCAATTGTTTCTCAGAAGTCATGATGTGGAGGTATTGTTTTGTTTAAATTCTTGGGTGATATTATTGTAAGAAGTGATGATGATATCACATTGTAAGATGTTGGCCTTGGATGATGAGTGACGAGTGGGGCCAGGGTAGATTTTGGCTAGTAGTGCTCCAGCCTGAGAATGCTTGGTTATTTCTTATTGCCAGTTGGTGATTAAGCAAGATGGGCAGATGATAATGATAGGCGAGGAGCATTGGATTTTTGTAATTACACGCTCCTTGGAGGTGCCAATTAGTGCAATGGCCTGAATGACTTTACCTAATCCCATATCATCCGTGAGCAGTCCTCCAAGAGGGGTATTGGTTGAAAGGGACTCAAATGAGCTGACAACCATGTTTGTAATTATGTGCCTAGCAATAAAAGTCGAGTCAGTGGGAGGTGGCCCAAAGATTATGGGCAGATTTTCAATTGGGGATTTTTTGATCCTAGACAAAACTAGTCTGGTTTTTTGATGAGGGAGGAAGGGGTTATTAATCATAAAATGGGGCAGTGCGATCATGGGAAGATCTGATCAACTGGGTAATTATATCAGTTTTTGCTTGTATGACAATGAAAAGAGAGCAGGATATGAGGCTGGCATCTAGTTTGAAACGGGAAATTTGGGAGTAAAAAGTTGACATTGACTATCAGTATTACAGTCATATTCTTTGGGAATTTTAAGCTTTAAGTCTTGTTTTCAAAAACTTTCAATGATGAATACAATGTTCAGATACCATGTCAAGAACATCAATGCTATATTGGTTTTCTGAGATGAGGAAGGATCATCTGGATCAGTCATAAACACTCCCTCAACAAATAATGTTTTAGTAGGATTGGTTTGGAAGTTTTCAATAAATTCCCAACCAGGACCACAGTGCATGAAGGTTTGTGGTGCCCCAAAGAATAGTATCAACATGTTGGAAAGGGTTCCATGGAGAGAGCCAATAGTATGCTGGTTATTGGGGAGATATATGAATATGTTGTGCTGATTGTGCCATAGGATAATCAATGAATATAAGTGGGAATTATCAATTTTTGAGGTTATATCACTATTTATTTCAATACAAATATCAATCATCCAAACACAAAGTGGTTTTGAGGGGTTGACACAATGGCTATTATGAATTATTTGGGGACAGTGGGAAATGATATGATCAGGAAGGGTTAGACAGAGGGAATGAAGACCAATGAGCACAGGTGGGGAACTTATATGAGAGGCAGAAATGGGCTCAAAGAGGATGGCCTGTGGTTATGTTCATGGTTGTTAGGAAGATGGGCCTCTTGGACTTATAATTTTCATATCCAATTTGGGGAATATATCAAGGAAAGGTGGCAAGAATGTGGGTGCACCGATTTGAATTCTGGATCTCCCACATATTATGGAAGGATTAGTGGACCAAGGTCTAAATTAACATATCTGAAATTGGGTGGATTGTAGCAAGTTCTTGTACTGTGGCATATCAGAGGCATGCAGCCATGTTCGCAGGTGTGATGGAAAACAGTAAGTGTATTTTTCCCAGCCTAATTGATGTGCAGGGACATACTGGGCAATGGTGGTGGTGGAAAGGAATATTTCATTGTGAGGTTCTTTTTGTGTGGGCAGGTGAGGTATGTACAGTGGCATTCCACCAAACATGAGTTTGGTTTTGGGCAAACATTCTTGTGAACCAACGCCTACTGGGATTCCAGGGGGGAATGTGTCACTTGATCAAAGGGGATGCCAGCCGTGAGCCGTGATCCACTTGCATACTCACCCCTATTGTGTTTGAGGCTGTTACTAATCCACACAGATTGGCATAAGGCATTTTCCCCCACACGTGTGAGAATCTCTGGAGAAAAAGGCCACCCGCCCAAGGTAATTTTTGGCTTGAAGACAGGCACCAAAAGTTCTGCAGTCCATGTGAGAATGTCTGGCATGTGAACTGCTTTGGCATATTCCCGCACAAAAATATCCAGCCTCAGGGATCATAGGCGGGGGTTATGCTAATGTGTATGAGTCTGAAGAAAATCCACCCTGATTGGCCTCAGGTTTCCACATGCAAGCAGGTGAGCATCTGCAGTTAAGCAGGCCACCCACACAAGCAAATAGCTGGTCTGAAGACAGGCAGTAAATCTTCTGCCAGGCATGTGAAAACTGCCTGCATATGACCCATGGAGGGTGCATATGAAAGTGTGTGGCGGCCCAAAAATTCACAGGCGTGAAAATCACAAGCGGGTGCCAGTTATAGTTTTCCCGGACCTTGGCACCAGAGTGAATCCACCGTTTGTGTATGACCCGATTGATTACTCATCCCAATATGCACCCCTTACCATAACCTGGAATGCACCAGCGTCTGTGTGATAGTTAGGCAGAGCTCTCCAACAAGGTGCATCAAAGGGATGCATTTGAGATATTTGACCTGATGGCTTGGCATGATTGCATGTTCCATTATTGTAAAGCTTGTGCTCTTCCCCGCAGCATACATGTACAAACGTGTATGTACTACAATTTTGGCTGTACAAATTAGGATGGTGTAATACTACTTCAGCCTGCATACATATTTCCAATGGGTATCCACCTTCCAATTGTTTTAATAGGTCCAGCTCATGAGCCACATGATCAGTATGGTGATTCACCTGATTTGTACATGCCAGCTCAGCATGTCATTGTCAAAAGCTCACTACAGAATATTTTTGGAATTCCATGAATGGAGGAATTTCCACAATAGTTGATCGGAAATCCTCCTTCTGTACACTTTACCTAAGTACATGAAATGCTCAGCCTGGCCAAAATGTCTTCCAATGTTGTGCAAAATGCTCAGGATGTGTGCTTACAAAAATGAAATATAAATTTCTCAGAAGGGGTGCATTTTATATTGTTATATCAATAGCTCAACAGCTGTGCAATTCAAATGTTCAGCCACTGAGTATTTCAATTATGACCCCCAAGCAGACCTGCGCAATGGGTTGACCCAAGCTCATCCTGTATTCACTTTTTATACAGCTTCCCAACCCTTTGTTCAAACTCTATTACCCAGCCATAACGCTGATATGTGTCACAGGGGCTCTTGGAAGAAGAGGGCCTGGCACTCAGGAATCAAGAACTCACTTGGAGGGCTCCAAAGATAAAAGAATAGTAAGGATGAATTTCTTTAAGAAAGAATAAAGGGGGAAACAAGTATGCCAAAAGATGAGATAAGAAAAGATGAAACCAATGGCCAAAGATAATAAAGAAGCCAAAAGCCAAGAAGCCAACCAAGTGAATCCTCAATTCACTGTTTCAACCTGCCAGAAAAGGAAATGGAATTAGTATAAGGATATGACCACCAATATCCACTGGACAGGCAAGGAAATAAAAGAAAGGGGTGCTGAATGACTGACTTAAGATTATCAGTATTAACTTTAATAAGGTAAAAGAAAATAAGGACAAAAATAAATCCACTATATTAATTAACTGGGGAAAAAGTCCCCAGGTGCTGAAAGGTGGCCAGTATATGTGAAAAGCTGAAAGGTTGATCCTGGAAGGTGGATCAATGACTGTATTGTCCGAATCGGGAAATACAGTTCTGGCCATCTTGAAATTTGAATTGTGTGATGGAATTCACACAGTGGAATAAGAAATGGCCCAATTGGGCCAAGGCCATACAGGTTGATTGGATAAGGCCTGTACGGATGAATTGGGTTGTCCAAGGAGTATTGAATACTTGATGTCTTGACAACTGATTTGAATTATGTAATACCTCTTGAGAATTGACCTTAGAAGAATCCTGAATGAATTGTACCAACCCAACTCCTGCAGATACAGGTGGTTGGGATCCTTGAATGATCTTCTGAATTACCGCCATGGATTGCCAGACTGATAAGCTGAAAAGTCCTCCTTCAAAATGGGCGTTGGAATTATGGACCTTGAAATGGAAAGGTGGAATTGGGTCCTGAAAACGTCACCATTGGATTGCTGAGTAAAAATGGTGCATAATGGTATATAATACCATATATGCACCACACCTGCAATCTTGAGTACGGAGTGCATGAAGGAAAGGAAAGAATTCCCCTTAAGTTGAGGGAAATGCTTGTTGAGATGATTTGGTGGCCTCTGGTGGTTGCCAGAGGCCATGACACTGAAGTTGGTCCATGGTGGTCCAGGGCCAAAGATGGGTCCTACGGGATTTATGGCCAAAAATGGATCCAAGGTGTTTTTGGTCCAATTTGGGTCCAAGGGATTGGTGGCCAAAAATGGCTCAGGTGGGCCCAATTGTGGTTTGGGACCCACCTGGCCTTGGGGGCTAGGTGGCTGCCCCCTTTGGCCCCTTTTGGCCTCATTGGATTAGGCCAAAAGGGGCCTAATCCGCCTACGGACCGCGGCTTACGGACCGTAGAAGCCGTGGGGGGCCTAAATGGCCCAAAAAGGCCATTTAGGCCAAAACCCCCCTAATGAAAAGGGTGGCCAGGAAACCCATGAAGGTGGCCATGGGGCCTGGAAGCCCCTGGAAGACAAAGGGCCCCCCCAGGCCCAAAAACAGTGATGGAGGCCTGGGGGTTGGTGAGGTGGAAATTGGCCAAGAGGGCCAATGACGCAGGATATGGCCTGAGGCCATAAAGGGTGGTGGAGGCCATAAGTGGCCAATGGAATGGGTTATGGCATAAGAGCCATGGAACACCCAAAAGGGGTCAATTGGCCATAAATGATATGACATGGCCAATTGGCCCCAACTTGGCTCCAGGTTGGATTGCCGCCGCCATCAAGGAGGAGGGTCAAAATACGTGGTTGTGACAGTACCCCCCCTACCTTGAATGGTGAGCTCCTGAGCACCAAGATAAGGTAGAGGCCTGTTGAGGCTAATGAGACGGATTTGACGTAAGGATTCCAGAGGTATTGAATCTTGAAAAGAAGAATTGAACTGATAAGCTTGTTGGCATATGAATTGAGGTTGACTTGATCTTCTCTTGACATTCGGCTTTGACAAAGTTGAAAACATGATTTGACGTAAAGATTTTGGCGTTAAAGAGTTATAAGAAAAGAACTTTTGAAAGAATATAAAGAGTAGAAGAGAAAAGGAAACAGATATAAAGAGAGAAACAGAAAAAATAAAGAAAATGGTATTTGAGGAGGGATCCAATCTTCATCATGGATTACGACAATTGATTTTGAAAGTGACCAAGGACCTGGATAAAAGAATTTGATGCCAGGTGCTCACAGAGTGGCCAAGGTGATGTTTTGACAGATTGTAGACCCCTCAGGGAAGTGCACACCAGGAGAGGAACTTACTTTTAGTAGTTGCCACTCCCGCCAGTGCCATAAATAAGAAAGCTCTTGATAAATGAATGTGTTAAAAGAATAAAGTCTTGGGAAGGAGAATAAAAAAGGAATGGTCCATTTGCCCAAGTGTAAATGGCCATAAATTTGGAATTCGGATGTTGAAAGCCGGGCCAAAAGGTCTGTGTCCAAATTGAAAAGTGCTCACAGAGTGGCCAAGGTGATGCTTACAACAAAGAAGAGTAGAATACCCCTAAAGGTGCATACCAGGAGTGGGACTTACTTTTGGTAATTCCTCTCCCCACCAAGCACCATAAAAATTCAAGCCATTGAAGAATTGGGTCCTGGCTTGTCAGGATATAACGAATGAAAATCTTTGACAAGTTCAGGACAATTCTTGAGGTTTTCAGCTGGTTCCCATGTGGATCTTTCTGAATCTTGACTGAAACCTTTCCATTCCACCAGATACCATAATTTTCTTCTCTTGAGCTTTGAATCCAGTACTTGAGAGACTTCCCATTCCTCTTCTTCTTCAATAATGATTGGAGGAGGAGGCTCTTGATGCCGATTTGGGATTGTTGATGTCTTGACTGGTTCCAAGAGTGAGATATGGAAGACTGGGTGGATGGATTTCCATTGAGATGGAAGCTTGAGGTGGTAAGCATGAGTACTGACTTTCTTCAAGATTGGAAAGGGACCCAACCATCTTTCAGACAGTTTCTTGGTGGGTCTAGTTGATTTGATATTCTTGGAAGAAAGCCATACCATGTCACCAGGATTGAAAACAGGTGGACTTGCTCTACTTTTATCTGCATACCTCTTAAACCGGTTTATGGCGATTTCCAGTTCTCTCTTGACATCTTGCTGTACTGATTGGATTTTTGTTGATAACTTTCCAGCAGGAGTATCTTGAGTGATGTGAACTGAATCAAATTGTGGATCTCTTCCATAAACAGTGAAAAACGGTGATTGCTTGGTTGAAGAGTGGTCAGAGTTATTGTAGGCAAATTCAGCCAGAGGGAGCCAGGTGTTCCAATCATCTTGATGATAACTGACATACATCCGAAGATACTGTTCTAGTATCTGATTTACCCTCTCTGTCTGTCCATCAGTTTCTGGATGGTAAGCAGTTGACAAGTCTCTTGAAATCTTGAGCTGCTGACAAAGATTGGTCCAGAAGGAAGAAACAAAAAGGGGACCTCTATCACTGACAATGCTTGAAGGAAGGCCATGCTTTGAGAAGATATTCTTGATGAATAAATGGGCCAAATCCAAAGAAGTTATTGAAGACATTGTTGGAATAAAAACCGCCATTTTTGAGAATCTGTCCACTATGACAAGAATTGAGTCTAAAGAATTGGACAGGGGCAGTTGAGTGATGAAATCCATTGAGAGACAAATCCAAGGACCATTTGGAATTGGAAGAGGTTTGAGGAGTCCAAGCTTCTTATGGTGGATATTCTTGTTTCTTGAACACTGTTGACAGGATGATACATAATCCTTAATGAATTGAGTCATGCCGGACCAGTGGAAATCCCGCTTGACAAGTTTGAGAGTCTTCTCTTGGCCAGGGTGTCCAGCTAGAGGAGAATCGTGACGCTCTTGAAGAATGCTGAGTTGAATTGTGCAGTCATTTGGGACTACCACCCGATCTTTGAAGAGAAGAAGTTGGGAGGAGGAATCAAGAGAATAATCTTGGACAGATTTACCTTTACCCAAATCTTCAAGGATACTTCTGTACTGAGGATCTTGCCATAATTTCTTCTGAATTGAATCAATCAAATTTGAAAAAGAATCCACCTTGACTGCAAAAAACTTTGAGGGTTGAACTTCATCTTGCTTAATGAGTTGTTGAAAATTCATTGGATTCTTGCTGATGAAATCCTCCCCCCTCTCCGGATAGACGTCGTCCCGACGTGATAAGGCATCTGGAAGAGTTGCTAGGCGGCCAGGGCGGTAAGTGATTGAAAAATGAAATTCAGATAAGAATTCAGCCCAACGGGCTTGACGGCGAGTAAGGATCTTTGATGACATAAAGTACTGAAGAGAAGAATGATCGGTGAGAACTTCAAAAGGAGAGGACAGAGAAAGCAGAAAAGCCCTCCAGCGCTTGAGAGCCCAGACTATACCAAGGAGTTCCTTGTCATGAATTTCATAGTTGAGTTCTGCTGGAATAAGCTTGCGGCTGTCAAAGGCAATGGGATGTTTTCCTGAGTCAGAGATCTGACTCAGTACAGCACCCAAAGCATAATCGGGTGCATCGGTCTCTACAATGGTGGGTAGAGAAGGATTGAAGTGGGAAAGGATTGGAGCGGTAGTGAAGGCCTCTTTGAGTTGATGAAACTGGCAAAGAGCTTCCTCATTGAGGGGGAAACAGGAATCTTTCTTGAGGAAACTGGTGAGTGAACTGATTTTCTTTGAATAATTCTTGATGAAACGGCGGTAGAAGTTGGCAAAGCCAAGGAAGGATTGAAGAGCCTTGAGGTTTCTTGGAGGAGGCCAATTAAGGATCTGCTGGACTTTTGCTTGGTCCATCTTGAGGCCTTCAGAAGAAACAACATAACCAAGATATTCTACACTAGAAACATGAAAAAGGCATTTAGAAGCCTTGGCAAAAAGGTTATTGGCTCTGAGTCTGGAAAGAACAGTGGACACATGAGTGACAGGTTCTTCCTCAGATTTGGAAAAGACCATAATGTCATCCAAATAAACCACAACAAAAACATCAAGAAGATCTTGGAATATATCATTGACAAGATTCTGAAAAGAGGCAGGAGCATTGGTGAGCCCAAATGGCATTACCAAGTACTCAAAACTGCCATATTTAGTTCTGAAGCATGTCAAATGTTCATCACCCTCCTTGATTCTGAGCAGGTTATATGCACCACGCAAATCAATCTTGGAGAAGATAGAAGAACCATTAAAGACATTAAGAAGCTGGTTCATAGGAGGAACAGGATATTTGTTCTTCCTAGTGACAGCATTAAGTTTGCGGTAATCAACACACAAACGGAGGCCACCATCTTTCTTTTTAACAAAGAGGACAGGTGCTCCTGTTGAGGAGGAGCTTGGCCGGATGAAACCTTTCTCTACATTCTCTGAAATGTAGGCCCTGAGTGTATCTGACTCTTGTTTGGATAAAGAGTAGATCACCCCAACCGGAGGTAGAGACCCCTCCAGTTCGATATGATGATCACAGGCACGGTGAGGAGGAAGTTTCTCTGCCTTCACCTTGGAGAATACATCCAAGTATTGGTGATAAACAGAGGGAACAACCTTCATCACGGTTTCTACTTCTTCTGGCTCTTCCTCTTCATCCCACAACTCCTCCAGGGAGTCATGATAAGATGAAGGAGGAAGGTCCATATTCCCAAAGAAGAGATGAAGTGAAGATACAGAATTATCTTCCCCAACATCTTGAATCTCTTTGAAGACTTCATCTCCAGATGATGGTAATGACAAATGGGAATTAAGGGAAGGAATATGGACAGAAGATGGAACTGATGGTGTTCTAGAATCACCAACCAGAGCTGCACATGATTTGGCAGAGGAAGAGTCATTATGGAAGGAATTGGAAGGATCAGAATAGTCCTTTTGATCAGTATTAAAGGTGATCAGCCCTTGCCTCCAATCAATAGAAGGATTAAAATGATTGAGAAAGTCAAAGCCCAATATGAGGTCTTCTCCCTTGGGAGTATCAATGACTAAAAAATCCCACTCAAAGCTTGGGAAGGAAGGGAGCTCAACCATATATTTAGTATGGTGAGTCACAAATAAGGAAGGGGACTCAGAGGAGTCCAAAATGATAAGAGGAATCTTCTCTGGAAGTTCTGACGTAGTCAATGAGTACTTGTGAACAAACTGCTTTGCAATGAATGAGTGTGTAGCACCAGAATCAATGAGAATACTGTAAAAAACATCAGAAAGAGAAGAGAAAACAAAAAATTTAAGAGAATTCTTGACACCAGTATTCAGAATGCACAATTGTGCTCTGGAAGGAAAACTGTGAAGACCATTGAACACAACATGGTCTTCACTCAGGCTTTTCCCTGGCTGGGAAAACTGCCTGACGGTTGGGTAAGCTTGTTTTGAGGCCTTTTGACACAGGACTCAAGACTATGCTTCCCACCACAATAGGTACACAACCCCTCCTTGATTCTTCTTTCCTTTTCAGAACCTTTCAACTTGAAGTCCTTATTCAACAATGAAGAATGGGGCTTGTCCCGCTTTTGAGAATGAAATTTCTTCTTTGGTCTTGAACTTGAAGAAACTTGATGATGAGAAGAGTGAGACTTTGAGGCTTCAGGCTTCTTCTCTTGATGATGATTCTTTTCCTTCTGCCTCTCATGGTACCTGGTGTCAAGTTCCAGGCTGACGTCCATTAAGTCTTGAAGAGAATCAATGTTTGAAGGATGGGAGGCCAATTGATCCAGAATCCTGGAGGCCAAACCCTTCCTGAAATGATGAATAAGAGCCCTTTCACCCCAATCCCCAATTCTTGAAACCAAACTCCTGAAATCGGCAATATACAAAGCAACATGCCCACCTTCTTTCATCCTAAGGCCATCCAATTCAGCTTCTGCTTTTCTAACTTCATTTGGGTCTCCAAATAAAGTGAACAATTGGGATTCGAATAATGGCCAGGAATTGAGGAGATAATTTGAGTCTTGATTATTGAGGTTGGAAAGATAAGGCTCAATCCATTTTGCAGCCCTGCCAACTAAGAATGAAGTGGCATAAAGAACCTTCTTTCTGTCTTGAGAGAAGTTTGCCGGATCATTATGAAAGATGAGTTGGCAAGACTGAATAAAGCTTCTGACTTTGAAGGGCTGAGTCCCATCAAAGCATTCTGGAGCCTTCACAGAGGGAGTCTTGAAGGCTGGTGGTCTTGATAATTCAGAAGAAGAAGCTGCTTGCAGATTGGCCATAATCTGAGTCATTTGTTGCATAATGGCCAATAAAGACGGTTCAGGCTGATGAGAGGCAGGCTGATCAGACTGGGCTAGAGTTGGTCCTCTGGTGCCCTCAGATGCTCCCACAGGAGCAGGAGCAGCCTCAGTGCCATTAGACTCTTCCTCTTCCACAGAATTCTCCTCCTCCTCTTCACCATCTTCACCTTGAACCTTGGGACTGGTTCTTGAAAATCCTGGGAATCCGCCAACCACTCCTGATAAAGACATTGACCTTCTTGGCCCTCTTCCTTCCTTCCTGGATGGTGCTGCTCCTTCCATAATGGGTCCTCTGTCCAATCTGGCCCTCAGTTGAGAAACTGCTGGGGTACCATCAAGAGGAGCCCTTGGAGTTGGAGTCAGAACAGCTTGAGCTCTGGCCTGAGATCTAGTCTGTCTTGCTGGAGGTGAATGTTGAACTGGCATGATTTCAGGAATAATCAACCAAAATAAATGAAATAAAATCAAAATTTTCTTGAAGTACAAAATCAACAATCAAATCTTGAGGAAATTGGATAATCAATGAATCAAAATTCTTCAAATACGTCAATCAATCAAATCAAATGAGTCTTGAAGTAAAAATCAATATCAATGAGAATCTTGAAGTCAATAAAAACAATCAATCAAACAATCAAAATTAAATCAAATCAAATCTTGCAGAATAAATCAATCAATCAAAATGAATTCTTGAGTCAAAATCAATTTATGTCAAAAAATCTTGATGTGAATAATCAGCAAAATCAATAAAGTCTTCAGGTCAATCAATTATCTTGAGGTCAATTTTCAATTATGTCGAATTAGTCAATCAAATCAATTTTCAAGTGAATTCTTCCAAAAAATCAAAAATTCTTGAGGAATAAATCAAAGTGAATCCTGATATGAAGAACGTGTCTGAATAACCTGATGAATAACTTGAGAACCAAAGATAAAAATGCCTGAATTATGGATAAAAATAGATTGGTTAAGATTGAGAATGAGATTGATAAGATAACAAAAAACAAAAAATGGGTCAGCTTTCAATTTTCAGAACGAAGAATGAATGAGAGAAAATTGAGAGGTGACGAAGAATCATAAGATCATAAAACGTCAAAGAATCATAATTTTGATGAAATGAATGAATGAATTTAAAATATAAGAATAAAAGAATGAATGAATGAAGAAGAATTATGAGTTAATTAATATAATGTCACAGGGGCTCTTGGAAGAAGAGGGCCTGGCACTCAGGAATCAAGAACTCACTTGGAGGGCTCCAAAGATAAAAGAATAGTAAGGATGAATTTCTTTAAGAAAGAATAAAGGGGGAAACAAGTATGCCAAAAGATGAGATAAGAAAAGATGAAGCCAATGGCCAAAGATAATAAAGAAGCCAAAAGCCAAGAAGCCAACCAAGTGAATCCTCAATTCACTGTTTCAACCTGCCAGAAAAGGAAATGGAATTAGTATAAGGATATGACCACCAATATCCACTGGACAGGCAAGGAAATAAAAGAAAGGGGTGCTGAATGACTGACTTAAGATTATCAGTATTAACTTTAATAAGGTAAAAGAAAATAAGGACAAAAATAAATCCACTATATTAATTAACTGGGGAAAAAGTCCCCAGGTGCTGAAAGGTGGCCAGTATATGTGAAAAGCTGAAAGGTTGATCCTGGAAGGTGGATCAATGACTGTATTGTCCGAATCGGGAAATACAGTTCTGGCCATCTTGAAATTTGAATTGTGTGATGGAATTCACACAGTGGAATAAGAAATGGCCCAATTGGGCCAAGGCCATACAGGTTGATTGGATAAGGCCTGTACGGATGAATTGGGTTGTCCAAGGAGTATTGAATACTTGATGTCTTGACAACTGATTTGAATTATGTAATACCTCTTGAGAATTGACCTTAGAAGAATCCTGAATGAATTGTACCAACCCAACTCCTGCAGATACAGGTGGTTGGGATCCTTGAATGATCTTCTGAATTACCGCCATGGATTGCCAGACTGATAAGCTGAAAAGTCCTCCTTCAAAATGGGCGTTGGAATTATGGACCTTGAAATGGAAAGGTGGAATTGGGTCCTGAAAACGTCACCATTGGATTGCTGAGTAAAAATGGTGCATAATGGTATATAATACCATATATGCACCACACCTGCAATCTTGAGTACGGAGTGCATGAAGGAAAGGAAAGAATTCCCCTTAAGTTGAGGGAAATGCTTGTTGAGATGATTTGGTGGCCTCTGGTGGTTGCCAGAGGCCATGACGGTGAAGTTGGTCCATGGTGGTCCAGGGCCAAAGATGGGTCCTACGGGATTTATGGCCAAAAATGGATCCAAGGTGTTTTTGGTCCAATTTGGGTCCAAGGGATTGGTGGCCAAAAATGGCTCAGGTGGGCCCAATTGTGGTTTGGGACCCACCTGGCCTTGGGGGCTAGGTGGCTGCCCCCTTTGGCCCCTTTTGGCCTCATTGGATTAGGCCAAAAGGGGCCTAATCCGCCTACGGACCGCGGCCCACGGACCGTACGGACCGCGTATTACGGCCCGCGGACCGTAGAAGCCGTGGGGGGCCTAAATGGCCCAAAAAGGCCATTTAGGCCAAAACCCCCCTAATGAAAAGGGTGGCCAGGAAACCCATGAAGGTGGCCATGGGGCCTGGAAGCCCCTGGAAGACAAAGGGCCCCCCCAGGCCCAAAAACAGTGATGGAGGCCTGGGGGTTGGTGAGGTGGAAATTGGCCAAGAGGGCCAATGACGCAGGATATGGCCTGAGGCCATAAAGGGTGATGGAGGCCATAAGTGGCCAATGGAATGGGTTATGGCATAAGAGCCATGGAACACCCAAAAGGGGTCAATTGGCCATAAATGATATGACATGGCCAATTGGCCCCAACTTGGCTCCAGGTTGGATTGCCGCCGCCATCAAGGAGGAGGGTCAAAATACGTGGTTGTGACAATATGCTTGCCACAGTCACCTGTGACCAAATTCCCCATGTCCCTTTCTGCATGGGGCATTTGTGGATTGCACTCACCATGCACATTCAACAATTCCCTCACAAAATCCCTCCTGGGCGATTGGGTGGCTATTTAAGGCAACAAAGGGGATATGACTGATTCAGACAATTAAATAAATAGAAATACTCAGCCAGAAACACTTTGTTCCTCTGTCTCACATGGGAATTTCCCTTCTCAGTTGCAGCATTGGCTGCAACTGAGCTTCCATTTTTCCAACACGCCTTGAAACTGAGACTTTGTCAGCTGCTGAAACTTCTGCAATTGGCTCAGCTTCACCATGGTATAAAAGAACATCTTTGACCAAAACACCCTTCACTTTTTTTCTCACCTGCTCCATTTTTTCCGGCTCACCCGCTCTTCTCATTTTTGTGCATGTTCCCCTTCATTTTCATCTGTTTCCACTCTTTTCCATTGCACTCCACTAATTACTCCCCTTCCATCCCGCTTATACGTCCAGAAGCCCTTTCTATCCACCTCGTGCGTCTTCTCAATTCAAAACCTTTGTTGATATTATGTTCCAATATTAATACTAAACCTTCTTCATGACTTTCTTTCAGACTTTTCCAAACATCTGACCAGAGCCTCTTAATTTTAATTAAGTTTTAAGTTTATATTTCATTGTATGTCTTCCTCTTTGTGTGAATTTATACTTCTATTCAGTTACTAACCTGAATTGTCTTGTTTTTAGACATTGTGAACTTTATGCACTAAGCGGGGTATCCCCTGCATCAGCTCCTCCACAATGACCAATGCTTGTGACTCTTGCCAACAAGCACACCAAAAATGCTCTTTTGTTGTGTGACCTTTCCGACCATGCAGCCAAACAAGTTCCCGCCCAAGAAACCCTTGTGAGGACTACTTTTTAGTCAAAAATGATGAAAGCATTCCCAAGCGGGAATGGATGCCAGGACCCCAAACAGGAAGACAGGAACAATTCTGGACAATTAGCCCAGTTCCATCTAGTATTGATTTGTCCACCCCCTCTCCTAGACCACCATTCAATGGTCACTTCACTCCTTGACTGGAGAGAAGTGATTATCTGGATGGTGAAGGATGGCAATGGCAAGAGGACATTCAAGGTTGGGCTGATTTTCACCCATGGGATTCAAACACCAAAGGAAGTTTTCTTTTTCCTCCATAACTCATTTCCTTTCATGCAATCATATGGACTTTTTTCCATTATGCATAGATCAAAACCAACCGGATCCCCCACAACAAGACTCTCCAGTTGCTAGTTTTCCTTGCGAGAAAACTTTGCGGCAACTGACTCAAGGCCCAAGTGGCACCCAATGGTCAGAGGACTTATTCCGCCATAAGCAGCCAATTATTCCTTTGCTAATTTAAACTTTTGACTCAAGTGAAATGACTCTTCCTCCTTTTGTAGAGCCCTCCTGACCCAATGAGACACCTATTCCAGGCCCAAGTCAACCCTCAGGACCACATGAGGATGCTTTGACTTGTGAGCCTGAACCTGGGGTGGCTCCAACACAATCCACAAAGGAACCTTTTGGTAAGTCCCCACTTCACTTTTATTAATATTCTCAACTTTTCCTCACCCTTCCTTTGCCCATCTCCAGCCAGTTCCACTACAGCCACCTCCATAATCATCATTGATGATACGCCCATTGGATCCCCCCCTCAACTCCTTCCCCAGAGATTCAAACCGCCTCCTCTCATTCCCACAATGTGGCCTGGCAGGAATTTACAGACTTGCGACCGACCCTCATGATTCCTCAAGCAATTGTCCACAACTTAATCAACCAAATCTTGTTGGAGCATTGCCGATTGCTCCCCATAATTCCCTTCATGGATGCAACTCATTGAAATGAGATTCTCCAGGAATTCCAGGAGGAACTAAACTCCGCCCTGGCCAGGCACTGGAGGCTTATCCAAAGGAGGACATCACTAGGAAAGTCTCAAGATTCCTTGAAAAATAACAAAAAAAAGGCTTTTCTTTACACTTATTTCCTTTTGTAATACACTCTTTTAAATAAGCTAGTTGTAATAAATACACAATTTTTACATTTTTGTTATATTCTTTTTTCCTGTGAGATTTCCATTTTTGCCAATTGTGAAAATCACCTATTGTGTGTAAATAATTCTTCTAAGGGCCCCACCAAATTTCTCAGTCATTATTTCTTTGTGGCAACCTCTTTTTCAGAAAATGGGCAAATAGTCACCATTACCGCCTCCTATATTTTCTTCTTCCATGGTGTACAACCATATCAGATCTTAACTGTAAAAATTGTGGTTTTCCCACATGTCAGAAATCCACCAGAGAGTCATGAGTCATTGCCTTTCCTATAGTCACATGGTATTAATCTTAGTCATGTATGGAAGTTTTAGAATTTTCAGGAGGCTGCCCTGCGGTAAGGAGTTCAAATATTCAGGAAACTGTAAAAGAATAAGGATTTGTGTGTAAAGCTTTGGGAGCCTGGACAAGCGTCAAAACTGTTGGCATTGTCCGGAGGCTGCCCCTGCGTAAGGATTTACAGTGCAAGGTTTTATGTGTGAAGCATTGGTATCCTGGATAGGTGTAAGGATTTTTGTGTGAAGCGTTGGGATCCTGGACAAGCACAAGGATTTGGGTGCAAATAAGAGCAAGAAAACATGCCAAGCTTATGGTGACATGCGACCATACATGAGCCATTTCACTCCTTTTTCATGTGAGCCACCGTATAACCCCAATTCCAACCCATCAAGACAGTTGTATACTGTCCTGCACATTATCTCACCCTCTAACTCCCAGAATCATACCAATTCCCTCATTCTTTTAATTGAGATGAGATTTTATTACCATTGCTGATGTCATAGCCTGCTCCCTCGCCAATCTCATAATAGACATGGCTTTTTTGCCACATTGTTTTTGCTCAGCTCCTTGAGCATTGTGCAGACATAGCCACTAGTCTTGTTCTTTTGTTGTCCTGTGCTGGAACATTAAAATGAAAAAATGTTCTACTGGCCGACACTACCTGAATGAGCCCATGACATTCAGATACATCAATCTGGAAATTCTCATTTGGGAAAATCAATTTTCCCCCTATACACTCCTTTGACACATCTCTTTCAATTTGACCAGTCCTCTTATCAGCTTCAAGCCACCATCCCAAAGAATACAATAATTCATCCTTATCAACATGGGGAAAGTTTTTGAATTGGTTTATGGTAAAAGTGAGTGCCGAAGCAAACTTTAATTCCCCCTTATTTGTGGAAATATTGGCTTCATATTTTACTTTATCAAACGATAGAACCCCCAATTACTTGTAGCAAGTTTGAATCTTTTGAATTAATTTATCCCCAACATATCGTAAGGATTGACCTAGAATGCAACCCACCCAGCTAAGATTTGCACCTTGGTTCTGCCATTTATCTTTTGCGTCTTTAATTCTCCCAAGGCTTCCTTAAATCCCAAATTGTTTGTTCTTCATGCTGCATTTTCCCCACACAATCACAAAAATAAATCCCTCTAGTAATGCCCCACTTGTTGCAATTGGGTCTTTGAACTTTCTTTTGCAAAATAAGAATTGTGATAATTCATCCCATTGATTGACCTCAGCTTCACTTATTGTTGTGAATGGTTTGAATTTGACAAGAGCAATGAGTAATGCAGTTGAAGAGAAAATTGCAGTGTGGCCAAAGTGAATGGATTTGATCTTATTGACATCCACAGCCCTACAAATTTCACTTGGGGCCATATTTGCTGATAATGGAAATGATATTTTTGCTGTTGGTCAAGTGGAGGAAAGAAACTTATTCTTTTGGGTTATTTGGGCCTCATTTGTCTTTTGGGATGTCTCAATATTCCCAAGTGGTTGAGGGATCACTTTTTGCTGAAGCAGACAAGATATCATATACTGCTTCCTCCCATTTGAAGCTAAGGCTTTTTGAATTCAGAATGGTTCCCAATACCCAATGAGTTTTATTTGGCACACATCTTTGACTTCCCTGTTGGAGACCACATGGAATTGGCTTTATCTAAACCAACTGAGGCCAATGTTCTTCCATGGGGCCCAATGAGGGTGCCACATGAATTACGAAGCATATATATATACCTATATATATACAGTGAGAAAAGGTGAGCCACTCACACTTTCCTTCCTCACCCCAACACTTTCCTGCAAGCTCCCTTTTATGCTCCTCTCCTTTTTAGTGAATGGCATGTTTGCACAGGAAAATGAAATGAAACCAAAGGATTAGTGACAGTTTTGTGAATTATTAATTTCACCTACATTTGATTTTGGTCAATGAATCTTTTTTATTTTCCACTAAAAAAGAAAGATTACATCCGACTTTTGCAAATTGGCAATCTCAAGTACCTGAGCCTAAAATAATGCAGTGGATACTGGATTATTCAATTTGATATATTGATTTCCCATTCAATGAGTTTCAAATCCAACCATGTGGAATTATGCAAGAACGGGCAAATGCAATATGCACTCCACTGAATATCCCTAATCATCCTAGTCCACTTGAAAGAACCAGTGCCATTTGGCCTATTATGAGCTGGGGGAAATGATAAAACCCACTTCCCGCAATGCCCCTGCATGTGCTAATTGCAGGCACAACTGTCTGACTCATTTTGCGTCTTGTGGGAGTATTATCAATGGTGTATGGAGGCATTCCTCCATACAGAGGTAGTTATTTGGCATTCTTACTGAGGCATCTGGGAAGTAGTAGGATAGTTAGTCACAATCATTAAATTGATAAATCACTTTGCAAAATTAAATTACAATCTATCTGATACAAAACTAATCTAAAATGGGTGAATCCTGGTTGCAAGCTTAGTTGACCTGGGTACAGTCAATGTGACCTCATCACTTGAACCAAGACCATGCTTCTCCACGCAGGCATCACCAAAGTCTAATATAAAGCATTGTTCAAAGTCAAATCTAAGTGGTACAGTGGGTTTCAAATAGTCTGATGAGAGGAAACTCTTATTCAGTAAACTACATATATGCTTAATAATAGGTAGCCACACCAGCTCTACTAGATTTTTGCCCTCTGAAAGTCTTTTGGAAATGTCAATGAGTGATACAGCGCCTTTAACTGAGCTTGTTCTCCAGTCATCTGAGAAAACCATTAAACCACAAACCCCCGCTGCACAGAATGCCGCTAATATACCATAGCAAATTCAATTTATTCTGAGATTCTTGTGATACATCAAAAGATCTTTTATGGCCTCATTTCTTTTGAACTCATAAGTTTTCTTTTCATGCCATAGACTTTGACCTTTGTATGTGCATGTACCATGTTGTATGCAATCATCAAATGGATAGCTGTATCCATTAGAACCTCCAGGTTATTGTGCAGCTTTTTCAATATCTCATTGTAAGCCCTGCCACCTTCAATGCTAAGTTGTGTTTCACTTTTCTTCCATTTACTCAAGCAGGAGGCAAGGTATTCAACTGCTTCCTGTTTGAGTCCAACAGGATCATTCGAATTGATGTTAGTTCCACATATGGTTTGAGTGCAATCAAATTTTATGAGACTAAACTAATGGATTCAAAAACAACATTTGCCCAAAAATGTTTAATTGTATTGGAGGGGTAAAGAAGGCTCTGAACCATTTTGAAGAAGGAGTTTTCATATTTTGGAAGATTATCTGGAGTTTTTGCTGATTCCTTCATCAATTTGAGATTCCAAATGTTGTTATTAAAAAATGCTTCTGTTTCTGTTGGCTTAAACAAATCTAACCCTATATATTGCAATTTATATCACAAGTCAACAGCCAATAATAATATATCATGCACACAGATGAAAATCACCTGCAATCTCAAGCTCCTCAAGCCAGGCCAACATTTTAAGCTCTTGGTTACTGATCACCTTGATACCAATGCACAGGAATGTATCAGATCATTTTTTGGTAAATTGTCCCATCAATTTTTGTAAATACTATTGATATTATCAAGCCCCCTTTTCCATTATTCTTGAGTCATATTGGAATGATAATTAAAAATTTCTGCAAACTCTTCAATGGGGGATAAAGACATTCCTTGAAAATTAGCAGAGGATGACACTTTGGGCTCAGGGTCAGGCATTATATCAGTCATATCTTGTCCCATTTTACCATGTTTCATTGTCTCCCTTTCTTGAAAAGCTTCAATATTTTGAGGAGAGGCAGGAAGTTTTTCATCATGGATTTTTTAATTGAGTATGGGGGGCTTTCAGTATGTGGAGGTTCATTTATGGTTCACTTCAAGATTGATCATGTCATCACCTTGATCCCAGGAAACATTTGCGGCTTCAAAGGTATGGTGTTTTTTGTTGGTTTTTTTTGGTGGTATGTATATTTGGCCTTTTTCGTAATTCTTTTTGTGAAACTCCAATTACCACTTAATCTCCTTCAGGTAGAGATTCTCCCACCTCCACACCTACCCATATATTGTAAGAAGACCTTTTAAAGGTTTTTTGTATTGAATTAGGAATGGATTTACAGTTCAAGTCCATTTTGAGGAGGCTCATTGCTTCAGCAATCTTTTGATGCACATAATCAGGAATTTTACAATCATTTTGAATTTTTTAAAGCCTTGGGATTGTTTGAGCAATTTTTGAGACAAACTGTCTCTTGAAAATAATTTCCACCTCCCAACTCAAAAACACGTCATCTTGCCCTGAATCTTCTGCTGGTGCATAAGGTTCAACAGTCTTTTACTTCTCATAGCTTCTAAAATTTGGTTTATGAGAGCTTGGAGGCTGATCTGAAATAAAGGCTATGACAAAAGAATAAGGTTTGGAGAGACTCAAAATATGCAAGATAAATCTATGCTCACATTCTTGAAGACCTTGTGGATCTGGATTACTTTCATGTTCCAGGCTCTCTACTTCAATGCCTAATTCATGACTACTGACCATATCAGAGATTTCACTTCCACTATCTGGGGCTGAAGTTTGTAGTTCATTGAATTCAGTTTAATATCCCAGTGTTTGGGGAATAGGGGAGGTAGTTTATTGAGTAAAGAGATGGTGACGGGTTGATGGATGGCTGGATTGAAATTATTTGAATAAAAGGATCAAAATTGACAAAAAAAGGTGGTTGTTCTGAAAGTAGTGGAAGTAATATAATTTTAAGATAATTGATTTATTTTTAGGTAACATCAATATTGGAGAATTTTGGAAAGTTTGAAAGAAGTTAAATATCAATTTAAATCAGTTCAATAGTTAGTGAATCTTCTAGAAAAAAACATTTTAGAACCACAAGCTTACCAAAAGAAACTTTCCCATCAACAGCCTTGGAACCTTCCATCAATATCTATTGAACTTGTGATGGATTTGAAAAATATGATTTGTTTGGAAATTCAAGGAGGTGATGTGTTGCAAATTATTTCATATAATTCAAATAAAATTACTTCCCTGTGAGAAATTGAATAAAGTTGACTAGTGAGAAACCTACTAAATTCAGCTTTTGAGCTATTCAACACTCATAATGTAAGTACTAAGCAAAGTGTTCCATTTGAATGATATGAAACAAAATGGTTTTGTTTCAAAAACAAAGGATACAATTTGGGTTTTAAATAGTCCACTTATCAGGTCTTAATTTGTGAGCCTCATGATTTAAACCATAACCACAACATTGGGAATATCCCTACCAATTTTCCCCCAGAACCAGTTTCCAAAGAAGGCCACTCAACATATTTCTGTCATTGTGTTCATCATGTACACCAACAAGCCACCGTACCCTATGTATCTAATACATGATCATAAGCATGGTAAGCGGTGGGAGGAGGCATAAGGGGGTTTGAGGGGGGCATTGTAGTCATATCTTCAGGGAGCTGTGGGAGTTTAAGGATTGTAAGCAGCTGGAGTGGTGAGGGCGGAGATGGGGGGTGGCGTCATAGTCTCCTCTTTAGGATACTGCAGGAGAGTAAGGATGGTAAGTGGCATTGAGGATTACGCCAGTGTGGGGGTGGCATTGGAGGAATGTTGGGAGGTCACTACACAAGCATAAGGGTGGGAGGAGGCCTGAGGGGGGTTGAGGGAGCAGCAGGAGCGTAAGGATTGTAATTGGTAGGGGTGCAGAAGCATGGGCAGTGGTGAGGGCGGAGATGGGGGGAAGTAGTGTAGTCTCATCTTGAGGGAACTTCAGGAGCGTAAGGATGGTAGGCTGGTGTGAGGGTGGCGTCAGAGGCATGTCAGCAGGGCACTACCCAAGCGGTGGAGAGGGTTAGGCAGGCGGTAGAAGGCCTAAGAAGGGGTAAGGGTGGCGTCGGAGGCATATCTTGAGGGTGCCGTGGGAGCATTAGCATGTTAAGCAGTGGTGAAGATGGAGATGGGGGGAAGTGTTGTAGATACATCTGGAGGGCCGTGTGGGTACCTAAGCATGCCAAGGGTGGGAGAGGATTAGGAGGGGATGTGGAAGCCAATTTATGCGTGATAGTAGGCATGGTAAACGGGTGAGCTGATCAGGCGGTGGTGTGGAAGTCTTCTCATGCACAAATATGAGCATGCCAGACTGCTGCCTTGCACCATGAGGTGTAATCACCTGAGCCTTGTGAATAGTGTTGAAATGTGTAAGGTTTGACTATGAAACAATAAGCATAAATTACTAATATTTTACTTATTGTACTCTGAATGTCCTTACAAATAGAATAAGTAAGATGAAATGTTTATAATTATGGTGCAAAAATAATTATATTATGAAATAAATATAATAATATAATAAAAAAATATATTAATATTTGATAATTAATATACTTAAAAGCACTTTATTATTGTTACCAACAAATAATGAAGGCGTAAAAAATTGTTTTCCATTAATAAAAAACAATGAATAACAATAATATAACTGAGATTAAGGTTATATATTAATATAAATACTGTTTATATTAATTAAAGAATTATTAATAGTGATAATAGAGAGCAATTATTATAATAAGATAGAATAAACTTCTTTTGAAGCTTAATATAGTAATTTTGGAAGCATTTATGCCAAATAACTTAAAAAAAACATATTTAAATTGTATTTACAAATAAAAATTAAAGAAATTACAAACATTCTTAATTTTATGTGGAAATAAGATTTTTAAGATAATTATAACAATACAAAGGAAAAATTTGGAGCAATCATTTCAGAATTGATGATTATAATTCAGATTATCTTTGTTCTTTGATAATATAATAGATTTATATATAAAGAATAAATATTTTACCTTTGATTTAATTTTTATATTTTTTTGATGTGGCTGAGGGGAAAATAAAGTAAAAAGAGCTCTATTTGTAGTAAATTCCTCCCTTCTAGAGTCAGGTAGGCTTCTAGTAGACGTTTACTGATGTTATTCACTGGAAATTATCAGTATATTAAGGTTTAGTGATGATTACGTCATGATCAAACCACCTTATCTCATTATCATGCCATTATTTAGAGCTATCACTATAACTGTATTTTTGATGACATCATAAGCTTGAAAGAAGCCTAAAATTCGTGGATCTTATTATTAATAATCATAATATAATAGTATTCACCAGTTGTATCACTTATATAACTGTTAAGCTTAAAATAACATTACAGTGAGTGATCATAAATGATCAATTTTTAGCTTAAACTTGATCATTAATAAATTTTAAGCCATAAACGCTAAAGCTATTATAAGATTTCTTTCTGATAGCTTTGCACGTCCTCATTTAATTTCCAAGAGCATTGAAATACATAATCAAAACTCTATTTTAGATGATTTTTCTTGTATCTCATCTTTTCTGTCAAAATTCAATATTTTAAACTTCAAACCTTGATTTCAAGGGGTTTTCCCTTGAATATCATGATACCAAATACATCATTATTTACTTATTAGCTGGTAGAATATGAATATCCACTTTGTTTTAAGTTTGGACCACTTTAACAACAAAGTGGACAACAGCTCTAGTGATTTTATTCAATAAACCCTTGAAAGTTATAACCTTGCTTATAACATGTCAAAGAAAGTTCATATGTGCATTCTACAGTCTTTATGTGGTGACTTTCCTTTTGGTTTCACTCCCTATCATGTAAATTTCAAGAGATATTAGCTAAAAACCATGAATGTATGCATTGACTAAAAAAGTGCATATATTCAGCTCAATTCCTTAAATATTTATTTTAGAGAATTGACATAAAACTGTGTGATCTGCAGTTTTTCATGGAAAATTCAATGGTGAAATTTATTTTACATTTTTTTCATTGGGTTCTGAGTTAAATAAGATTTTATGTCTTTTGTAGGGTATTATGACTTATTATCCTGTAATTATTGACTTTACAGATATGACATAAAAATGATATATGTGTATTTTAAAGTGAGTAATCTAATTGTGTAATTTATTTCACCTTTTTACCCATTAGATCGTGAGATAATTTAAAGTTTATTCCTACTTATGGTACGTTCATTGGTTTCATGATAATTATTAAGAGTATAATTATTATGAAGTTTTTCTTTTGACCATTTTGGAGATGTGGTCATACCTCAAAGGCTCACATTCCATACCAACAAAAATGATTGTAACACAATCTGATATAGTTAATTAGGGTATCAGCCACTTTCCTACCTCTTTAATAGACTTTGTTAGTCTTGAAGCTCTATAATGCTCAATTTTCTATTCTTTTGGTTTTCTTTCATGTCTGAACCTTTCTAATTGCTTGTCAGAATTCAATATATCTTTCTCAAGTAGCCATTCATCTTCTTGAGCTGGGTTTCTATACCTTACAAGATATTACCTTCCTTTTTTGTTTCTTGTCCTTCTTTATTTATGGACTTTTACAATTTTCTTTTCTTCTCCTTCTTCTATCAGGGGTATTCCAATTGGGGGTTTATTTCTTAATGAAAATAATTCCTCGTCACTTGAGCTGTAAGGTCTTATCAGACTTACAGGGAAATTTGGGTGTTTTTTCATTAATTCACCTGTGAGCTCTAGTTGCACAGCATTAGGTCTGTGTAGTGCTGTTATCATAAATGGTCCTGCAAAGGAATCTTTCAGTTTCTTTGGGCCTTTGAATTATTTAAAATTAGAGTTGACACCAAGGCCAAGTCCTGTATTCTGAAGGCAGGTGGTTTATGGCTTTTATACCATCTTTTTTTTGCATACTTGAAAGGATCTTGCATACATCTGTTTTCATGGTGTCTTGCTTTGTCAATCATTGATTTGAAACTTCTCTTTGTTGGGTGTATATCCATTAAGTCCTTTTTGCGGGTGTCCTAAAGAATTCTTGGATTCCAGCCTTTTTCTAGCATTGCTGGTGTTTGCCAGTTAAAGAATGGATTGATATTTTATATGCTAGTTCAAGGGCTGGTATTAATGTACACCAATCACAGGTCAAACCATCATAATCTTTGAATTCTCAGCCATAAGCACAGAATCTCCTGATCATGTCTTGTAAGGTCTGTATCATTCTTTCTGCTAGACCATCATTTTGGGGGTGGTAAGCTGTTGAGAATGATAGTTTTGTACCAAACAAGTTATGGAAGTTTGTCCATAATGCTGAAGTCAATTTTGGGTCTCTAGCACTTATGATATTTTGGAATAAGCCTGTGTGGATACTAACATTATTCCATATAATAATGGCTTTATCCATAGATGTAACATCCTTATGACATGTTAAGAACATTGGAGTTTTGGTATATCTTTCAACCACTACTAGGCATGCATTGTAACTTCTGTATCCTCCTGGAGGTAAGGCTGTTACCCAATCCATGTGAACTATTACCCAGGGGGATTTTGGTTCCTGAATTTTGATCATCATTCCAAATTTTTTTCCTGTGGCTCTGTTTTTTTTTCTGGAATCTGTAACAGGTTTGGCAGTATTCTGCAACATCTTTGTTCCAATTTGGCCACCAAAAGCAGGTTTTTACCCTCTCTAGTGTTCTGTCTTCTGAGAGATGTCCAGCTGCAACACTATCATTATATTCATGTAGTATAGTGTTTATCAGAGCTCTATCTGTTAAAGCCATAGCCCATGTATGTTTAGCTCTATGATAGAGGATTCCATAAAGGAGGTGAAATCTTCCTTCATCAGATGATTTTTTCCATATTTAATCTAGTTTTGATGAAAGTTATGGGTCTTTACAGTCTTTCATTAGAATTTGGCATAGGATATGGCAGTTTGTATCCATCTTATAGCTTTCTTTAACTTTATTAAAGAGTTCTGTGCCAATATCTGTGACACATATTCCTTCAATATGGTGCTCTTTCTGTGGTACCCATGCTCAATTTTCAGGTGTATTTTCCAGAGCCCATTTGCTAATACAATCTGCATTTTTATGAATATTACCGGATTTATGAACTGTAGTCATATTTCCTCTATAATCTTGGATGGAAATTTGTAATATTAGCATATGTCTATTGGGAGTTTTCATTCTTAATCAAGATTTTACAGAATTGCAATCTATAATTACCTCAAACACTGTCCCATCCAAATAATAGTGTAATTTTTCTAAAGCCCACACTAAGCAGAGGCATTGCATTTGGCTTGCTCCATACCTTGCTTCTGTTGGCTTTTTTTGTCTTCAAATGAAGAAAATTGGTCCTTCAACAGGTTTTTCATTGATCATCTGTGTCTGGTGTAGTCCAGCACCTAGCCCTTCTCCACAAGCATGAATGTATAGTTTAAAGGGTAGTTTCCAATCTGCAATTAGAAGAAATGGGGCATTTTTTAAGGAATCTTTCAGTTCTTCATATCCCGTGACTCTTTCTTCAGTCATTTCATAGACTGTCTGTTGCTCACAGAGCTTATACAAGGACTTAGAAATTCTTGCAAAGTATTTTATATGCTGTCTGCAATAACCAGCAAAGCCTAGAAATGATTTCATTTCTTTTTTAGTTTGAGGAATTGGCTTCAATAGTACTTCTGATCCTTTGCTCTTATTTATTCCCAAGCTTAGTCCAGATACAACATGTACTAGTGCTTTCAGTTCACTGTAGGCAAACTGCCACTTTTTCAAGGAGAATTTCATGTTTACTTGTACTATCTTTGGCAAGACTCTTTCTAGGCTTGTTAAGTGGGCATCCCAGCTTTCTGAGAAAACTATGATATCATCAATATAGATAATCAATCATCCTTCTGACAATTCTTCAGGAAATATGGTATCCATCATCTTTTGATAAGGGGAAGGTGCATTTTTTATACTAAATGGCATTCTCAGATATTCAAAAATTCCACACTGGACTATTATCCTCAGTAGTCTTTTGGCATTTTCTGTTAAGACATCTTTGTTAAAACCTTGTAGAGCATCCATGGCTGTGATGAGCTTAGCCTGAGTCAATCTTATTAATGTCTCATGGATTCTGGGTATTGAATATCTTTCTGGGATAGTGTAGGTGTTTAGAGCTCTAAAGTCCCCTACCATCCTTGATTTTCCATTATGCCATCTTATAATGACAGTTGTAGTGACCTCTACCTGTTCATTATGTCCTACTTTCCTTAATACTCCAAGGTCTATTGATTCCTTAATGTGTACCTCTAAAGCTTCTCTAGCTCTTGGACTAGCTGGGTACGCTGGTCTTCATAATAGAGGTGGATAAGGTTTTTCCACATTAAGGATTATGTCTACCTCATGTCTGATTATGGCACCTAGTGGTTCTTAGTCAGTTGCAAAGGCATTCTGATATTTAAATAAGAGGTCAATCAATTTTTCTTTCATTTTCTCTCTTAATTCATGATTGAATTCTTCCTCTTCAAGCTGTTCAGCTGTGAAAAACTCCTCTTCTGGGCTTTTTTCTTTGTTCTTAATAACTTCAATTTGTTTTTTGTTATTTAAGAAGACAATTTTTTTTCTTTTATTGTCTCCTATGGTAGAATATCAATCTTTGTGGTTAGAGATATCTATTCCATAAATTGACAAGTAGTCATTTCCAAGTATAAAATGGTTACTAGTGCAGTTGTCCATTACTAACAACTCTACTTTCAATCTCATACTGTGAGCCTTGAGGTATATTTTACATACCCAAATAGGCCACAATTATCTTAAAAAGAAATTTTGAAGCATGCATAACTCATAAGTCATGCATATATCCAAAATTCATCATTTTTGATTTCAGAAAAGATGAATAACTTTTTATTGAGTAAGTAAATCCATGGATTTAAGGCCAGATTTGGATTCTACACAAAAATACACCTAGGGTAGCTCCATAGAGTGAATAAGCTCAAATTAACTCTTTGAAGTGGTAAAATGGAAAATACTTCAATACCACATCATCAATACCACATAAAAGATCTGTGAAAATTTTTGTTTTTCTTAATTTCACGCCAAAATAATGGGAAAGTGAGAAATCCCATGTTACATATACACTAAGAATAGTGTTATGCATGTTTTGAGCACTTAATATCATGGTATTCTTAAATGGACTTTTGGTACACCCATAGTGGATATCTCACTTGAAGCTTAAATTTCTATTTTGACATAAAAAATAAGCAAGGGGGACAAAAGACATCAAAGAGAGCCAGGGTACCAAACTTCTGAGGCCTCAGAGGCATGGACAGCTCCAAAACTTGGATCCATGGCTGACATTGGCCTAATTGGTAAATTAGAACCTTTTGGGAACTTGGTTACCATGTCACAACTACTGTAAATCTTAAGAAAATAGCAAATAACCTGCTATTTTGATGTGCCAAGGAGGTAAAGAGCTACTTAGACTACTGTAACCACGTCAATTCTTAATGATTTTCCATGAATAAACCCCAAAAGAGTAATTAAAACCCTTTTTGGACTTGTATCCATTGAATTACCTCATAGCAACCAGTGAAACACTGATATTTGCAATTCTACATAGAAATGGGGAAAAGCTTCAAAAATTCATTAAAAATACAATTCTCAATGAATCTTTCTGAAACTTTCAGGACCAATGGAGAACAGTATCATCTATGATACAACCAAAGATAATTACAATTTTACTAGTAAAATTAAAAGTTTTACTTACAGTCCATTTTTGACTATTTTACGTGAAACACTGAATCTTCAAAAATTTACAGTAATTACAACCTGTGATGAAATTGGCAATAACATTTATAACTTTGAGAAATCAATGATTATTTTGGAATAAAAAAAGATTTACAGACGTTACTCCTTTTATTCTTAACCATATTGGGGTTGGTAGTCACATAAAAGCATCAATTAAGTAATTATGATAATCTTACATGATAACAGATGATGCAATCAATAATCCAAAAGGGTTTATTTTTTTCTCACTCACTGCTTTTTCAGTTTGCTCAATGGCACGCCTCTGTGAGCTGTTGTTCACTTAAAAGAGGCCTCTTCTTGCTGTTTTTTCCAAATCATCATCTTATTATCATTTCAATCATTATTACCAACAAGTAAGTATTATTTATAGCTATTCTTAAGTGTTTTAAATCTTTCAAAATCAATCAGAAAGACGTGAAATCATATAATACAACTATATATTTTCGTAATACTGTTATAAATTCATTTTGATCCTTAAAATCCACAATTCTACGTCAAATCTCTTCATCTTATCCTTCAATAAGTTCTTTGGAATATTAGTAAGTGATTTCTTTTGAATTATTGAAGTTTTTCTCTTAAATTAGTTTTCTTCAAGAATTATAATTATAATTATTCTTGCAAAAGATAATTATATATTAAAATAATTTTATTATTTTAATAAAAGAAGTTTTATTATTAAAATCTTCTTGTAATTGATTCTTGTAGACAATTACTTGCTCACTGTTAAAATCACCATTATTGTTTAACATGTGAAAAAATAATTCTTTAATTATTTTATTGTGGTTATAATAACATTTTTTTATTATATTTCATAAGAACAGTCATAGTACTGTTGATTAATAGTAATATTATCATCAGTTTCATAGACACATCTTACAGATACATTGTGAAGGATGAGGCAAAATGAGTGTTAAGTCAATTATTCCAAGTGTCTTCATACCTTCACTTGCACTACTAAATTTGACTCTTTGTTTTGGTATACATTTTTCTTCCCAATCTGGTACAATTGTTTTCAAACATCTCTTACCAACACAGGTACAATCTGCTCCTGTATCTAAGTTCACTTTTTCCTCTTGGTTTTCCACCATGAAAATACTTATACTTGATCTTCCAGCTGTATATACCATCCCTTTTCCTAGTTTTGTTCTATACAATTTGGCATCTTGGATTTTTTTTCAGGCTTGTTTCAGATGTTCCAACTTGTGGTAAGTTTGAATTTACCTCCAGTACATCATATATTAAATCAATATTATTAATTTGTGCATTAATTATATTAATTTCATCACTTTCAGAAGTTTCTGATTCTTGAGTGTCCTTTTCAGAGTCAGATTCTTCTTCCTGATCATTGTGGTCCTCTGTTTCCACAATTTCATTGATTTTTGCTTTCTTAAGGCAATTATTGGCTAACTGTCCATGTAAGATGTGTCTATGAAACTTGTTGATAATATTACTATTAATCAACATTACTATGACTGCTCTTATAAAATATAGTAATAATTATAATGATTATAGCCACAATTAAATAATTTAAGAACTAATTATTTCTTTTACTTGTTATACACTACTAGTGATTATAACCGTAAACAGTAATTGTCTACTAGAATCAATTACAAGAAGTATTTAATGATAAAACTTCTTTATTAAGATAATAAAATTATTTTAATGTATAATTATCTTTTGCAAGAATAATTATAAATATAATTCTTAAATAAAACAATTACTAGAGAAAAAATTTAATAATTAAGATGATTAACTCACTAATACTCCAAAGAACTTATTAAAGATAAAAGCATAGAGATTTGATGAATAATTGTGGATTTAAAAGATCAACAAATGGATATATAACTTTATTACGACAATATAGAGTTGACTTCTGTGATTTAACTTCCTTCTGATTGATTCTGAAATATTTAAAACACTTAAGAAAGGTGTTAACTAATACTTACTTGTTGGTAATGAAGGTATAATTGGATAATGTGATGATATGGAAAAAACAGCAAGAGGAGGCCGCTTTTAAGTCTAAGACAGCTCACAGAGGTGTGCCATTGAGACAACTGTAAAACCAGTGAGTGAGAAAAAAATAACCCTTTTTGGATTATTTATTTCATTTTCTGTTTTCAGGTAAGATTATCATTATTACTTAATTGATGTTTTTGCGTGACTACCAACCCATTTATGGTTAAGAATAAAAGTAGTAATAGCTGTAAATATTCTCTTATTCCAAAAAAATCATTTGTTTCTCAAATTTATCAATGTTATTGGTAATTTCTTCAAAGAGTGTATTTTCTGTGAATTTTTAAACATCCAGTATTTCATGTGGAATCATCCAAAATGGACTGTAAGTAAACCTTTGAATTTAACCATAAAAGTATAATTCTTTGTTGTTTTTTATCAAGTATAAAGTCCTCAATTGGTAGTGAAAATTTCAGAAAGATTAATCAATAATTGTATTTTTGATGAATTTTTGAAGTTTACCTCATTTCTACATAGAATTGCAAATAGCAGTATATGGCTGGTTGCTATGAGGTAAATCAATGGATACTAGTCCAAAAGGAATTTTAATTGCGCTTTTGGGGATAATCCATGAACAATATCTAATAATTGATGTGGTTACAGGAGTCTAACTTTCTGTTTACCTCCTTGGCACGTCAAAATAGCAGCTTATTTGTTATTTTCTTATGATATAATGAAGTTTTAACTTGGTAACCAAGTTCCCAAAAGGTTCTAGTTTACTCATTGGGCCACATTCAGCCATGGATCCAAGCGTTGGAGCTGTCCATGCCTCAAAGGCCTCAGAAGTTGGGTACCCTGGCTCTCTTTCATGTCTTTTGTCCCCCTCGACTATTTTTCACGTCAAAATAGAAATTCAGGCTTACAGTGAGATATCCACTATGGGTGTTGCAAAAGGGTATGTAAGAATACCATAATATTCAGTGCCAAAAATATGCATAACACTATTCTAAGTCTCTATATAACATGGGATTTCTCACATTCCCATTATTGTGGTTTGAAATTGAGAAAAACAAAACTTTTCACGGATCTTTTATGTTGTATTGATGATGTGGTATTTAATTATTTTCAATATTACCCCCTCAAAGAGTTTATTTAAGCTTATTCACTCTATGGTGCTAAGCTAGATGAACTTTTGTGTAGAATCTGAATCTAGCCTTCAATCTATTGATTTACCTACTCAATAAAAAGCTATTCATCTTTTCTGAAATCAAAAATGATTAATTTTGAATATATGGATGACTTATGGGTTATGCATAGTTCAGAATTTATTTTTTAAGATAATTGTGGCCTATTTGGGTATGTAAATTATACCTCAAGGCTCACATTCCCTCCCACCAAAATATAAAATTGTACTACAATTTCATTGATGGTATCAAGAAGAAAAAAGCCCCAAAGGGGGTTAATGTCCACTGTCCAGCCTCTTTACATTACTCATATAAAGTAATTTAAAGCACATTTATGGACATTTTCAGGCTTGTGGCCTTCTTTCATTTCTAAATCTTCTTAAGAGTTTATTTGAGTTGGGTCTTTCTGATTCTGCCAGCCATTTATCTTCCCCTACCATATTTCTATATCTGACAAGATATTCTCTTTGATTTTTTCCCCCAGATATCCTTTCTTTAATGACTTTCTTTATATTTTTGTCTTCATTCTGTTTGACTGGTGGTACAGTTAAAGGATTTGGGCTCCTTAAAGGAAACAATTCTTTGTCAGCTGGTTGATAAGGCTTTATCAAGCGGAATGGAAGATTGGGGTGTTTATTTTCCAATTAGCCACTCAATTCTACTTGAACTTCATTGGTTCCATGTAAGGCAACAATAAAGAAAGGTCCTACATAAGAATCCTTTAAGTCTCTTTGGGCCTTTGATATTATTAAAATTCAAGGTTGAAACCATAAGTAAGTCCCCTACTTTGAAGTCTGGCACTTTGTGAATCCTGTCCCACTTCTGTTTTGCATAGTCAAAAGTGTCATTAATACTCTTTTTTGCATGATTTTTCACTTTATCAAGGATTATATTGAAGCTGGAAGCTGTAGGATAAATGTCAATCAAGTCTCTCCTCAGTGTGTCTGCTAGGAGTCTTGGATTCCATCCTTTTTATAAAATAGCAGGAGTTTAGCCTGTAGAAGAATGGACTGATGCCTTATATTCCAGTTCCAATGCAGGTTTTACAGTGCACCAGTCATGGGTAAAGCCATCTGAGTCTTTGAATTCTAACCCATAAGAACAAAGTCTCTTGATAATGTCGTCTAAAGTTTGAATAATTCTTTCTGCTAGTCCATCTTTTTAAGGGTGATATGCTGTTGAGAATGATGACTTAGTCCAAAACAATCTGTGAAGATTGGTCTAAGGTTCAGATGTGAATTTGGGATCTCTGTCACTTATAATATTCTTAAATAACCCTGTATGAGAAATAAATCTACTCCACAGAAGAAGAGCTGTATCCATAGCAGTGTCATCTTTATGACATGGTAATAATATGGGAGCTGTACTATATCTGTCTAAAATGACTAAACAAGAATTATAGCTTTTGTCACCACTTGGGGAAAGTGCTGTGACCCAATCCATGTGAACAACTTCCCAAGGGTATTTTGGTTTTTGAATATGAATCATCAGTCCAACTTTCTTGCCTGTACTCCTGTTTGTTTTTTTGCATCTGTCACAGGTATGGAAATATTCAATGGTTTCTATTCTCCAAGATGGCCATCATACACAGTTCTTCACTTTTTCAAGTGTTCTGTCTTCTCACAGGTGTCCAGAGTATATGCTATCATGGCATTCATGAAGAATAGTATTGATAAGAAGTCTGGTACACAATTTCATTACACAATAATGTTTGGTTCTGTCGTAAATTATCCCATCAAACAAGTGAAATCTTCCTTCACAATAGGGGTGCTTCCAAACTTCATCCAGTGCATTGATTAAAGATGTATCTTTTCAGTCTTTATCTAATAACAAAGCTAAGATATGGCAATTCTTGTCTTTCTTATAAGATTCTCTGACTTCTTCAAACAATTGAGGCCCGATATCAGTTATGTTAATTGCTTAAATTGGAATCTGTGGTTCTTCTTCCAAGGGTACATAAGCTGGGCTATCAGGAGTATTGGCTAATGCCCACCTGCTAAGTCCATCAGAATTCTTGTGAATGTTTCCTGCTTTATTAACTATATTCATGTTTCCTCTATATTCTTGAATTTCTATTTGCCATCTCAACATATGTCTATTGGGAGTTTTCATGTTAAGAAGTGATTTCGCGGCATTACAGTCAGTTATTACTTCAAAAACACTGGCATCAAGATAATAGTGTAATTTCATAAGTGTCCATACCAAACATAAGCACTCCATCTGGCTTGCACCATATTTGGCTTCCTTTGGTTTTATTTGTCTTGAGATGTAAAAAACTGGTCCTTCTATAGGTTTTTCATCAATAATTTTGACTTGATGTAGGGCTGCCCCTAATGTGAACCTTTGAGATATGACCACATACCCAAAAAAGTCACAAGAAATATTTAAAATAATTATACATTAAAAATATTCATTTTAAAACTACAAAATTGCCATAAATAGGCATAAGACTTGGTTTGACTTAAAAACCAATGAATAAGCATGTAAAAGCAATTATACCATTGTATTCTTCATGGTAAAATACACATATACCACTTTTATGGCATATCTGTAAAGTCAATATTTAATGATTTATAAGTAATAATACCTTATAAAAAACATAAATTCTTAATTATTTCAAATACCAATGAAACAACATGTAAAATAAATGGTACCATTGGATTCTCCATAGACCTCCACACATAAAGGAATTAAGAAGCTAATCTCCAAATTCAATACTTAAGGAGTTAAGCTGAATATATGCACTTTTGTGGTCAATGCATATATTCAAGGATTTTAGCTAATATCTTTTGAAATATGCATGATAGAGTGATGAACAAAAAATAAAGTCATCACTTAATTACTGTAGAAATACAGAAATGAAATTTATTTCACAAGTTATAAACAAGGTTAAAACCTGTAAGGGATTATTGATTAAAATCAATAGAGCTGTTGACCACCTTGTTGTGAAAGTTGGCCAAACTTGAAAAAAAGTAGACAGTTGGATTCTATTAGTTCATTCGTTAAGAAAGATGTATTTTTTATTATAATATTCAAGGTATAACCCCTTGAAATCATGGTTTGAAGTTTAAAATATTAAATTTTGACAGAAAAGATGAGTTACAAGAAAAATCATCAAAAATAGGGTTTTGATGATGTAATGAAATGCTCTTGAAAACATAATGGAATTATGCCAAGCTTCTCAAATTCACCCTCTGAATTTATGTAGCGTGTAAAACTTAAAAGTTATTAATGATAAGAGTTTGAGCTTAATTTGATCATATATGATCACTCACTGTAACTTTAAATTAAGTTTAACAGTCATATGAGTTATACAATTGGTGAATACTGTTAGTTCATGATTAAAACCAATAAAATACACAAATTTTGGGGTTCTTCCAAGCCTTGACGTCATCAAACTTAGAGTTATAGTGATAACTATAAATAATGATGTAATAATGAGATAAGATGGTTTGATCATGTTGTAATCATCACCAAACCTTAAACTATTGATCAATTCCAGTGGATATGATCAGTGCACGTCTACTAGAAGTCTGTTGGACTCTAAGAGGAAGGAATATAACATAAATAGAGCTCTTTTTTACTCTATTTCCCCCTCAGATGCTTACAAAACATTAAATCATTAAATAAAAAAGTAAATTCTTTATTCTTTATATATAAAACTTTTATATTATTAAAGAACAAAGGTAATCTTATAATAATCTTCATCTTTGACGTGATTATTGCAATTATTGAATTGTTTTGTTTAAATTTCTCTTAAAAACCTCAATTCCATGTAAAACCAAGAAAATATGTAATTTCTCCTAAATTTTATTTTAATTACAATTTCAATAAGCTGTATTTACATTTTTAAATGTAAAATTATCCCAAATTCTTATATCAAGCATTCAAAGTAGGTTATTTCTCTTATTATAATAATATTTCTCTCTTATTACTTTAAATAATTCTATAATTAATATAAATAGTATGTATATTAATTTATAGCTTTAATATTAGTAATATTATTGTTATTAATTGTTTTTTATTAATAAAAAACAATTTTTTATGCCTTTATTTATTGTTGGTAACAATAATCAAGTGCTTTTAAATATATTAATCATCTTATATTAATATATTTATTTATTATATTTTTTTTGTATAATATAAATTACATTATTATATTTATTTAATAATATAATTATTTTACGCAATAATTATAATAATTCTTTCTTATTATAATTTTTCTTTATTTTATTTATTGCATTTATAAGGACATTCATAGTACAATAAGTAAAATCTTAGTAATTCTTATTTATTTTTTCATAGTCAAACCTTACACCTAATGCATCTACATATGAATCAATGTAGAATTAAAATGTATATTCCAGTAAGGCATGAGGAGTAAAGGTGCTTCTTGAAGAGCTTTTCTTATATTATTGTCCTTCAGTCCTTTCCGGTGTCATCTCAAATTGTGAGCCTGAAAGGTATTTTTAGATACCCAAACGACCACAAATGATAAATTAAGATACAAATATAAATAAAATAAATTTATTTATATTATAAAAATAAAAATTGAAATATAAAATACAAACTCAAATTTAAAAATCAAAACTTAATTATAATTTAAAAATAAAATTACAATAAAAATTAAAATTATGAAAATTCATTTTTACTTGTAAAAATTATGTAAAAATGAATTTTTAATAAAAATTATTAAATTAAAATATTTTTGGTAAAAATTTATATAAAATATATTACAACTTTTTATCCAAAAAATAAACATATAAAAATTATTTCACCATTTGATTCCTCATAAAAAAATTAGGTGGGGTCACCTCTCAGTGAAATTTTTGTAACTCAACTCTAAATAAGCTTGAATTAAGTTTTTAGTATTTTCAATACCAAAGCTGAAAATCCTTAAAACTTTAATTTAATTCACACCACATGTGGTGTTAACCATCAATTTTTGTGTTAAAATTGAGGTGTTGTGTTTAGTTTAGAAGCTATGAGGAATTGAAGTATTTTCAATTTAATTCAATTCAAATGTCAAAATGTGCACGTGTATTACATAAGTGAATTTTGATTTACATATGAGGTATCAATTATTACTTTATTGTACTGTAAAATTAAATTTAATGACATATGTAAATTACAAGTATAATACATGATGAGGAATTAAAGGAAAAAATAAATTGGAAAGATTAAAATTGGGGGGGAAAGGAACTCTAGCTCTAAGTGGGAGCCAGACCCCCAAATTCCTTGCTGACTGGCGTGGGATGTCAAACTCCATGCAAAAGTTCATCACTTTTGGCCTGGAATTGAGTCACAGGGTCTGTGACTCAATTGATGATGAGGTTTTGATACCAACCAGGGTGGTTTTAACTGCTGCCAAGAGGGTAAAACTACCCTTAAATTAAAACAAGGTTAGTAAAAACAGTTTTAACTGGTTTCTACGCCTCTTACACACATTATGACGTGTTTTGAAGGCTCTAGACTAGGTACTGCTATAGTAATGGCTGATTTAAGGGTCTAAAATGGCTAAAATGGCTAAAAATGGCTTAAACCAGCGCTTTTCTGGTCTTAACCACGGTTCAATGATGCCATAATTGGCTTGTCTGTTGTCAGACTGTTTTTCACGACTGAAAAGAGTAAATTTTACTTTTGGAGTAAGAAAATTGATGGCTATAAAAGAATGTCTTCTTTGCCCCACTTTTCTTTTCATGTTAGAATCTTTTCCTTTTATAATTAGTTGAAAAATTGTTAAACCAATCAATAAAAGATTCCAACCACCTTTCTTAAATCATGTTAAACCTTTCAACCACGTGAAAAAATCATTATAATCATTGTTTGTAACTCTTATAATCATTTTTACCCCTGAACCACCCCAAAATTGAATTAAACCATCTTTCATCACTGTAAACTTTGTCACTTTGTTTCCAAATTCACTCTGGTCACTTTTGGGCGTGTTTTCTCTTTAATGATCTTTTTAAAGACTTTGTTCTTTAATCAATTTCTTGCAGTTCTTTGCTCAATTAATTCCAATTGAAATTTCTCTTGAAGAAATTTCTTTTGTAGCCTTAAATATCTCTTGTAGAGTATTTTTGGATAAATTTTTATTGTTGGTAAAGCAATAAATCTTTATAATATTATTGTTTTATACTAATAAAGTTATAAACAATAAAATTGGCGTGTTTTCTCTCAAAAAGAATATTTCTTACTATTTTTAATTGATTTTTTCCTTATACAAATTTTGAGGACAGGAAAAGTACTTGATTTTTAATCAAAGTTTCATATCCACACCTTACATTTGGGGGCCCAGCCATGATATTTTACCTTTGAAACACTTTTTTACTCTTTTTAAACCTTTTTCTTTTATTGAAAAAATTTAAAAACATATAAAAAATCCATATAATTCAAAAAACCCATGAAAAAGAATTTTTTTCATAATATAAGTGAGGCTTATATTATTATTTCTTTTTTAAAATAACCTTCTTTTTCCATAATTACTTGGCTTTTTCATTAATTTTAGTGTCTGACAGCGTGGGGAGACAAGAAGAACATTGAAATAGCCTCAACAGTCACCAGCATTATTCCTCCCAGTACTGTCAATTCAGACCATAATAGTATTGCTATTGTGACTCAAAATAACCAACGTGAACCAATATCTTCTGAATTGATCAACTTGGATCTAAGTAATACCCTTCAGAAAGCTAAGAATTTGGCAAATAGTAAGTTTTTGATGTAGAAATACTATTTTAAGCCTTTTTAATCATAAAATATGCCTTCAACTAGATCAGGAACCAGCTATAACCCCTCAAGCAGCTCCCAGAAAGGTAATTGACGTAATTATGGCAGAAGCCAATCAGGTACAGAAGGAAAAGGGTCAGTTTATGACTTCCAAACAACTAAAATGGGTCATTCTGAAGCTGATAGCACCATTTTACCTTCACAATAAGCTGACACCGCCACAAGAAGCCTCAATGGACATATACAAAGCCTGACAATGCACTGCAGTACAAGGAGTACCATATCCTGGCAGATCTGTGGAAAAACTGCATGCATTCTTACCTGACTGTGAGAAAGCTCCTGGGACATCCCAATACTTGCAAATTTCTCAATGGATGGCATCCAATGATGGAAAAGAAAAACATGATTCTCTTGACACTAGAGTGGAGGAAAAACAACCCTCCACCACCCAAACAAGTGTCAAAAACAGCCCCAGTGGTCCGCACCAGCAATTCCAATGTGAAAACGCAGCCCCAAGCTCCAAACAAGGGAAAAGGAAAGGCACCAGCCCCAAAGCCCTACAGTCAAGGATACAGGATTCCATGGGAAATGTATTTCAGATGGCCAGAACCGTGATGGAATTACAGAAGAAGGAGGAAGCCAGATTAAAATATCAGAAATGAGTTCTGATATTTTTGATTCTATTCCAGAGTTGTATCAAGCTATAACTGATGTAAAAAGTCATCTTTCTGATAAAAATGCATCGATTTGTGACAATCTTAAAAGACATAACTTGAGTCTGAGCCAAATCAATGAAACACTTAAATGTTTTGAAAACATTTTGAGAACAATTAAAACGTCTAATAGTGATAATTCTTTTGGCAATAAGATAAATGAACAATCTGCCATTATTAAGGAATTGACAGACAAATATTCTAAATTCAATATTGATGACATGATTGAAACGAGAATAAAACAAGCCATAAATAATGTCAAAGAGGATAATAAGAAACCTCTTGATGATATTTAAAAATCATTTACCAAAGTCAAGACACATATAATTGCCTTGAAAAAGTGTTTTGATACCTCAAAAGAGGAAATATCAAAATTAACAATAAAGTTAAATGAGGTTATATCTGATAATACTAAACAAACAGAATTATGGCATGAGCTGACATATAAAGAGGATGATCATAAAATGAATATAATAACCTCTATACAAATCTTACAACATGAATTAAGAAATTCACAAAGGTGTAACAATAGTAAAATGAATGATATTGAACAACTACTAAACACCTTACCAAGAATGTCTACACCTCTGAATCAAAATGAGGGTACAGGGATTCCCAGTCCACAATTATTGGATATCAAAAATTCTCAATTAAAAAATGAATCTTCTACTTCTTTTCATAACTTGGAGCCAACAATGGGCCAAGCACTCTTGAAAGAAGTTCCAAAACTTAAGGAATGGCCTCACTTCAGTGGTGAAGGAGAGTATGACCATATGGAATTCATCAGAGGCATTGACATGATCAAAAAAGATTTTGAATTACCAGACAGATTGGTAACAGCCAGGTTTAACACCTTATTTACCAAATCAGCTCACAGATGGTATATCAAATTGAGACAAGCACTTGGATACCAAAGTTCGACTTGGTGGAAAACCCAAATTATAAACAAATGGGCCATTGATGCTTGGAGGCTTTAAGTGGAAACAGCCTTTGAATCTGCCAAATTTAATGCTGATAAAGACAAAGCTTTACCATGGTTTTGCCAACAAAAAGACAAATTAACAGCATTATATCCATACATGTCATAATTTATGACCCATAGAAAGATTCTGAGACAATGTGGAGGTGACTTAGAGCATGCTGTCAAAATTAGGACTACTGAACAATCTTCAGCAGAGGATATTATCAATATATTAGAAGAAGTAACCACCAGAACCAAAATTGGGTATAGTAGGGTGAATCTCAAAACAAGGTTTAATGCACCTTGGAAAGATTCTGTGCACAAAAACCTCAAAGAAAACTCTAATAATGTTAAGTATAAATCTGCAGATACAGTCAAAAAGTGCCATATTTGCCAAAGCACCACCCATTTAGCCAATACATGTCCAAAAAGGGGGAAATCAATGAAATTGACATTGAAAGGGACCTGATGTTGAAAAATAAGACATAATTGAAGACAATTCAGATGATAAGTAATCCATATTTTCTGAATCTTCAAAAGATATAGAAAATATCAATGCCACTTTTGACATCATGGAATATTATTCCCACTTGCCACAATTGAGCAATGATCAACTTGATTTATCAAAAGCTCAAGATGAACAACTTATTAAAACAAAACAAAACAGAGGGAAAGGTTATACAGCTGGTAACTTCTGTATAAAAGAAGTGGTGATTGAAAACAAGCCCACCAAACGTTTGTTTGACCCAGGAGCCTTCTGCTCTTGTGTTAGAAAATCTTTTCTTAAGACTTGTGTACCAAATTTTGAAGCCCAATTGATGGTATAAAATTCAATAGTGCAGGTAATCCAATGAAAGCATTAGGAATTTTTGAGACCAATTCCATATTCCCACACATCAATGGGAATTGAAGAGCAACAGTTAAATTTGTTGTTATGGAAAATTTCTCTAGTACCCATTTTATATTGGGAAATGACTATTTAATCATGTATGGGATATATTTAAATAATAAAAAAGATAGATACTTTACTTTTGGAGACAATAAGCACCAAAAATTTGCCTTTTTACCATTTAAAAGACAAATTACAGTAAACAAAGTATCACCAGTAAGCTTAGAGTTAGAAAAATTCAAGTCTGAACAGTTAAATGAAGCTTGAAGAAGCCTTAATCTGACTGATAAACAAGAAAATGAACTTTCTTCCCTTTTGTATGACCACAGAGGAGCATTTGCTTCAGAAAAAGAACCTCTGGGAGCAATTATTCGTCATGAAGTTGATATCATTCTTAACATGGAGAGACCTTTAACACCACTCTTAGGAAGACCTGCATATCCAGCAAGTCCAAAATCAAGAGAAGCTCTAGAAATTCATATCAAAGAACTGCTGGACCTTGGTGTAATAAGAAACGTAGGCCACAATGAAGAGATAGAAATAACTACACCAGTCATAGTGGCATGGCATAATGGAAAATCTGGAATGGTTGGGGACTTTAGAGCTCTGAACACTTACACTGTTCCAGACAGATACCCAATACCAAAAATCCAAATTTCCCTTACTCAAATATCTCAAGCATCGTATATAACCACTATGGATGCCCTTAAAGGATTCCATCAAAATGTGGTGACACCAAGAGCAAGAAAATACTTGAGAATTATTGTTAATTGTGGAGTGTATGAATCCTTGAGGATTCCCTTCGGTATCAAAAATGCACCCTCACACTTCCAAAGAATGATTAATGAAATCTTGCCTGAAGAACTCCCAGAGGGATGGTTCATCATTTATATTGATGACATTATTGTTTGTTCCAAGAGTTGGGAGGAGCACATGTACAGATTTTCCAGAGTTTTGACAAAAATTCAATCACTAAACATGAAAATTTCCTTGAAGAAATTCCATTTTTGATTTAAAGAACTTAAGGCACTAGGACATGTTGTATCTGGTTTGTCCCTTGGAATTGACAAAACCAAAGTTGCAGCAGTATTTCTAAAACCCATGCCTCAGAAAAAGAAGGAAATTTAGTCATTCTTAGGTTTTGCAGTATATTACAGGAAATACATTAAATATTTTGCATCCATCGCAAGACCACTTTATAAATTGTGTGACAAAGACACAGTATTTGAAATGACTGTTGACAGAGTCAAAGCTTTTGAGTCCCTAAGAGAAACCTTGACCACTGCTCCACTCTTACTGATGCCAGACTTTAAATTGCCTTTCAAATTGTATATTGATGCATCAGGGGATGGGCTGGGTGCTGCACTTCACCAAGTTCAGATCATAAATGATAAACCTGTAGAAGGACCCATATGTTTCATATCCAGGCAAATAAAACCAACTGAAGCCAGATATGGAGCAAGCCAAATGGGATGTCTATGTCTTGTCTGGGCCTTGGAAAGATTAAACTACTTCTTGGAGGGATGTGTTTTTGAGGTGATAACAGATTGTACAGCTGTCAAATCACTTTTAAACATGAAAACACCCAACAGACATATGCTCAGATGGCAAATAGCCATACAAGAATACAGAGGCAATATGACTATTGTTCATAAGGATGGGAATATTCATAAGAATGCAGATGGACTAAGCAGATGGCCATTACCAAATAATATTGATAATCCTGCTTATGTGCCAGAAGAAGCTTCACCACAAATCCCAATAGAAGGAATAAGTGTTACAGACTTGAACACCACTTTCTTTGAAGAAGTCAGAAATAGTTACACTCAAGATAAGAATTGTAGTATCTTATGCCAATTACTTAACAAAGACTGTAAAGACAACTCTCCAGTACATGCCTTGGATTAAGTATCAAAAAAAATCTTATGATGAAGGAAGATTTCACCTACTGGATGGTATAATTTACCACAGGACCAAGCGCACATGTGTCATGACAGTTGTGGACAGTTCATTAATCAATCTTGTACTAAAAGAATGCCATGATAGCCCCTTTTCAGGACATATGTCTGGAGACAGAACAAGAGAGAAAGTAAAGACCTGCATATGGTGGCCAATGTGGCAGAAAGATGTTGCAGAGTATTGCAAAACCTGTGACAGATGCCAAAAGGCAAATAGATCCACTGGCAAGAGACTTGGAAATATGATAAAAATCCAAGAACCAAGCAGACCTTGGGAAATTGTCCATATGGATTGGGTAACTGGACTACCACCAGGACGTGACAGAAATTATAATTCTTGCCTAGTAATTGTGGACAGATTCAGTAAAACTCTAATCTTTTTACCATGTCACAAGGATGATGCAGCCATGGATACAGATCTTCTGATATGGAATAGAGTAGTGTCATGGACTGGAATATTTACAAATATCATTAGTGATAGGGATCCCAAATTCACTTCAGCACTATGGACAAATCTTCACCAATTATTTGGCACTAAGCTGTCTTTCTCTACAGCCTACCACCCACAAACTGATGGACTGGCTGAAAGGATGATTCAAACCTTAGAGGACATGGTAAGAAGATTTTGTGCATATGGCCTTGAATTCAAAGATTGTGATGGATTTACCCATGATTGGTGTACTCTGTTGCCAGCACTGGAATTAGCATATAAAACGTAAATCCATGCCAGTCAAACTCCTGCTATTCTAGAAAAAGGATGGAACCCCAAATTACCCCAAGATTCCTTGAGGAAAGATTTGATTGAAATACATCCCACAGCTGATAGCTTCAAGGCAATGCTAGACAAAGCTAGAAATCATGCAGTAAGGTGCATGGAGGACTCTTTTGCATATGCTAAGGACAAATGGGATAAATCACATGCAACACCAGATTTCAAATAGGGGGACTTAGTTCTTGTACCACCACTAACTTCAATAACATCAAAGGATGTAAAAAGCTGAAAGACTCATTTTCAGCACCTTTTGTTATTAAGGCGCTCCATGGAGAAAATTCTGTTGAAGTAGAGTTATCTGAAGAACTTAGCAATAAGCATCCTACATTTCCAATAAGCTTGATAAAGCCATATAAATCTAGTGATTCTGAAAAATTTGCCTTGAGGAATAAAATTCCCCAAGCTATACCTCCTGTTGAGTCATCTGGTAGTAAGAAAATTACCAAAGTTCTCAAAGAAAGAAAGTTGAGAACCAGCAAAGTTAGGGAGTACCTTGTTAGGTACAGTGACCCAACTTGTGGAGATGAATGGTTTCCAGAAAAGGACATACCTGAAGCTACTAAACTTCTCATAAGGTTCAGGCACACTGTAAATAACAATATTACAAAGTAATATTCTTTTTTAGGGGGAGGGAATGTGAGCCTTAGAGGTATTTTTATGTACCCAAAAGACCACAAATGATAAATTAAAATACAAATATAAATAAAATAAATTCATTCATATTATAAGAATAAAAACTGAAATATAAAATATAAATTTATATTTCAAAGTCAAAACTTAATTATAATTTAAAAATAAAATTACAATAAAAATTAAAATTATGAAAATTCATGTTTACTTGTAAAAACTATGTAAAAATAAATTTTTAATAGAAATTATGAAATTAAAAGATTTTTGGTTAAAATTTATATAAAATATGTTATAAATTTTTATCCAATAAATAAACATTTAAGAATCATTTCACCATTTGATTCCTCATTAAAAATTAGGTGGGGTCACCTCTGAGTGAAATTTTTGTAACTCAACTCTAAATAAGCTTAAATTAGGTTTTTAGTATTTTCAATACAAAAGTTGAAAATCCTCAAAACTTTAATTTAATTCACACCGCATGTGGTGTTAACCATCAACTTTTGTGTTAAAATTGAGGTGTTGTCTTTAGTTTAGAAGTTATGAGGAATTGAAGTATTTTCAATTGAAATGTCAAAATGTGCACATGTATTACATAAGTGATCTTTGATTTACATATGAGGTATCAATTATTACTGTATTGTACTGTACAATTCAATTTAATTACATATGTAAATTACAAGTATAATACATGATGAGGAATTAAAGGAAAAAATAAATTGGAAAGATTAAAATTGGGGGGGGGAAAGGAACTTTAGCTCTAAGGGGGAGCCAGACACCCAAATTCCGTGTTGACTGGCGTGGGATGTCAAAATCCACACAAACGTTCATCACTTTTGGCCTGGAATTGAGTCACAGGGTCTGTGACTCAATTGATGATGAGGTTTTGATACCAACCAGGGCGGTTTTAACTGCTGCCAAGAGGGTAAAACTACCCTTAAATTAAAACAAGGTTAGTAAAAACAGTTTTAACTGGTTTCTACACCTCTTACACACATTCTGACGTGTTTTGAAGGCTCTAAACCAGGTATTGCTATAGTAATGGCTGATTTAAGGGTCTAAAATGGCTAAAAATGGCTTAAACCAGCCCTTTTTTGGTCCAAAACAGGGTTCAATGATGCCATAATTGGCTTTTCTGTTGTCAGAATGTTTTTCACGACTGACAAGAGTAAATTTTATTTTTGGAGTAAGAAAATTGATGGCTATAAAATAATGTCTTCTTTGCCCCACTTTTCTTTTCATGTTAGAATATTTTGCTTTTATGATTAGCTTAAACATTGTTAAACCAATCGATAAAAGATTCTAACCACCTTTCTCAAATCATTTTAAACCTTTTAACCACGTGAAAAAATTATTATAATCATTGTTTGTAACTGTTATAATCATTTTTACCCCTGAACCACCCCAAAAGTGAATTAAAGCATCTTTCATCACTGTAAACTTTGTCACTTTGTTTCCAAATTCACTCTGGTCACTTTTGGGCATGTTTTCTCTTTAATATCCTTTTTAAAGACTTTTTTCTTCAATTAATTGCTTGCAGTTCTTTGCTCAATTAACTCCAATTGAAATTGCTCTTGAAGAAATTTCTTTTGTAGCCTTAAATATCTCTTGTAGAGTATTATTGGATAAATTTTTATTGTTGGTAAAACAATAAATCTTTATAATATTGTTGTTTTATACTAATAAAGTTATGAAAAATAAAATTGGCGTGTTTCCTCTTAAAAATAATATTTCTTACTATTTTTAATTGCTTTTTTCCTTATACAATTTTTGAGGACAGGAAAAGTACTTGATTTTTAATCAAAGTTTCATATCCATACCTTACACAAATACTGTCTGTTGTTCACAGATTCTATAGAGTGACTTGGCTAGACCTGCAAAGTCTTTCAGGAGCTTCCTGTAATAACTGGCAAATCCAAGAAAAGACATCATTTTTTTGTTATTCTGGGGTATTGGTTTAAGTAACACTGCTGCCACTTTATTCTTGTCAATCCCCAAGCTTAAACTAAAAACAATATGTCCTAAAGATTTAAGGCCTTCAAAGCCAAAATTACATTTCTTGAGTGAAATCTTCATATTCACTCCCGTAGCTTTGTCAAGTACTCTTGCAAGTCTTTCAAGGGCCAAAGACCATTAGTAAGAACATATGATAATATAATCAATATAAATGATAAGCCATCCTTCAGATAATTCTATGGGGAAGATGGTATTCATAATTCTTGGATAATGAGATGGTGAATTTTTAATACCAAATGGCATTCAAATCTAAGATACTCATAAATACCACAGTGAGTGATAATTCTAAGTAATTTCCTAGTTTTGAGCATCAAAACATTTTGAAGAAAGCCTTTTAATGCATCCATTGATGTTATATTTGGCTTTGGATAATTGGGTCAAGGTTTCTTGAATTCTAGGAATTGGATACCTATCTAGAACTGTGTAGGTATTCAATGCTCTAAAATGTCCAAAAATGCTTGATTTATCATTATTCCAAGAAAGAATAACAGGTGTTGTCACTTCAAATTCTTCATTATGGCCTACTTTCCTCAGTACACCAAATTGGATCAATTATTGGATATGTTTTTCCAAGGCTTCTCTAGCTCTGGTACTGGCTGGATAAGCTGGTCTTCTAGGAAGTTTAGGGTATGTTCTGTCAACATCAAGAGTAATATCAACTTCATGCCCTTCAATTGTGCCTAATGGTTCATTATCAGAAGCAAAGGCATTCTTATATGTGTATAAAACATCAATAAGATCATGTCTCATTTTTGGTGATAATTATGGTTTGATTTGTGCTTCAACAAGCTTATTAGCCACAAATTCTTGTTTCTAAGTATTTTTAACAGAAGATATCACAGATATTTGCTTTCGCATATTGGAAAAAGCAAATTTTTGTCCTTTATTTTCTCCAATTGTGAAATATATGTCTTTATCGTTATTGATGTCACAACCATAAATATTCAAGTAATTATTTCCAATAATGATGTGTTGAGATGGGCAATTGTCCATTACTACTATCTCAGTTTTTATTCTTGAACTTCCTTCTGGATGTGGAAATACAAAATTAGTGTCCAATATGCCCAAGGGGTACATATCATTACTGGCACTATTAAATTGTACACCCCCTATTTGTAATACATGGTTCTTCCATCCAGGGAGTATGACTTGAAGATAATCTTTACCTACACAAGTACAAAATGCTCCTGTGTCCAAATTTACTTTGGCTTAAATATCATTCATCAGGATTGATGTGATACAAGATGCTCCAGCTGTGTATCCCTTACCTCTAGCAACTTTTGTTTTACACATTCTGCCATCCTGGATATTGATCAGGTTATGAAAATCCTCACTGTACTGTGGCAAGTGGGTATGGAATTCTGTGACCTCAAAGAAAGCTGTAATTTTTTCAATGGGATAGTCCTCTACTGGTGTTTCCTCAGAGACTGCAGAATTTAGGTCAGATTCTTCTTTCTCTTCAGTACACTGAACTTCTTCAATGACTTGAATTTCATTAATATTTGTCCTTTTAGTGCAAGTGTTGGCCAAATTTGAAGAGCTTGCACATTTATGACACTTTAAGACAGGTCTTTCAGGCCTCTTATCTTCTATGGAAGGTTTAGAGACCATTTTGGATTCCATAGGGACTCTAGTACAGGTTCTACCAATTCTTGTTCTAGTAATGATATCTTCCATGGCATTGATGTAGTCTTCTGTTGAACAGGGTTCTACACATCTGCACTTGATAGCATGTTCTAGTTCCCCTACACATTTTCTTAATATTTTCATATCAATAATAGAGTCAGACATATCTGGGTGTAAGGCAGATAATCTGGCTTTCTGTTTGAGGAACCGGGTAAGTGGTTTATCCTTTTCTGAGTTAAAAATGGCACTTTTAAAAGCATTTTCCATTTTAAATCTCCCATAATTGTTAGCCAATTTGGTGATTATTTCACATTTCCACCAAGGCCAATCATGTTTACCATGATCTAGTCTCATTTTATAATACCATTTCTTTGCAGTTCTGGTAAACAAAGAGTGTAGCTTCCCGACTGTTATTTGATCAGGTGAGTGAAAATCTTCTTGCAAAATATCAATGGTTTGGATGAACTCAATATGATTGTATTCTCCTTCACCAGAGAATGTTGGCCATTCTTCCAGTTTAGGAATATCTTTTGCACATATAGGAATTTCTCCTAAAAATGGGGTCAAACTTCCTTTAACAGATGGTTTTTCTTGAGTCAAAGGTGTAGAATTTCTTGTTATATGTGGCTTATGATTCTTCTGAGTTTGTTCCACATTTGCAATGATTTCATTCTTTAACCTCTTCCTTTCACTGTCACTGTTTGCCAAATGTGCGGCAAACTGATTTGTATTATTAATTATTTCTAAAACATAATCTTTTAGAATTCTAAGCTGATCATTAATATTTAAAATGGAAAAATCTACCATTTAATCATTTTGGACTTGACATTTACTTTCAACTCTGTCACATGTTGTCAGGATGAGTCTATGTTGAAGTGGTAATAAGGCTAGTTACAACTAAAACTATGACTGTGACACGTAGAAAATGGTTTAACATACTTTTCTAAGGGTTAAAGATGGTTTAATTTAACAATAAGAGGGCTTTAATATAAGGAATACAGTGGTGGTGAGCGCTGTTGAAAGCCCTGGGTGCAGCTTTACCTGTTGGGTTACAATAATAAAGACTACAATACTTTAAATTAAGAGTATACCTGATTATTACCCAAGAGTAAAACTGTTTTTGACAGTTTACTATGTACGGTATTCAAGAGCAGGATGAGGAGACAATTCTGGCTGTGAAAAGCCTCCTTTTTATCCTGAAATGGGATGGAAAGGGTGCTAGACCTTTCCACGTAGAGGAAGGGAAGTTTTTTCACCCTCCAGGACTGGCTTGCGGTTTGCAAACAACCTGTATGCCCTGTATTGGGCTCAGATGTGGTTTTGAAACCACATCTGGGAAGTTTTCACCAATACAGGGTGAAAATTTTCATCTGGGGACCTCATAGCTTGATTCTGACGTGTATGATGCATAGAATGCTGTACAGAAACTGTATGGGACCCCAGTATTGACTGACTTATGAGGTATTGAAGTATTAACATGCTTCTTCGTCTGTTTGACACCTCATAATCAGAGTAAAACTGTATCCTGTCATAATACAGCTGTATTGGCCATATTTTGGGATTATAACCTTCAAGTGGCCGTACCTCTGTCAGTTTTTGAGATATCATGCTCAAAGTTGGTTCATTGGATAGCCCTGTATGAGCCCTACACAATGATACCCAATTTGGTATGGTTATAATTAAATATGACAAAGTTATCCCATGTACAAGGTTCTTGTACATAGGCGTGGTTTGGGCAATAAGCTGTATTGAGCTTGTTTGCCTCATAACTTCTGTTATAGTTGAGATATTAAGAAGTGGATGGCACCATCAGATATCCCTGATTGTGCTCTTTCCAAAAAGACCCCACTTTAGGTATCTCACACTAAAACTGTAGAAGTTATATGAGAGGTAAATGTTTTGTTCACCCTTATTTGGTCTGAATTTGACCATAACTCAAGTAATACTGGTCCTAGCTCAGTTTGGCTGGTACCATTGGATAGCCCTGGCTTAGAGCTTCATTTTGAAGACCCATTTGATGGGGTTAAGCCTCTTCTTCTAGATTTTAGGTGAGAGGTGAAAATTCAGGTTTATGCTCAGCAACACCTTTGAGAAGGAATAACTTTGTTATTCTTTGTCCTATGGTGATGGGACTTATGTTTTCAGAAAGGGGTGAGTTTCCTCTTTCTTTTGATACCTTTTGAGCTTATTTGGCTCAGCTCCATGTTTTGGTGGTATCTTGGCTATACCATTGGTTTATGGTATTTTGGCTGTCATGCTTGTGCTCTGGTTTTGAGTCACAGGCTGACACATGTATTGGTAATTGAATCAAGTCTGAAATTTGTCAACTTATACCACTCAGTATACCTTTTGTCATTTCTTTTCAATTAACTTATTTCTGATGTTATTTTATTTAACTTTGCATAAAATTTGCCAAGTTCTACATCAATACTAGATTTAAAAAAATTTATTTCATCTATTATTTGCATGGAAAAGTCCTGTTCATCCTTTCCTTCTCTTTGGCTGTGAATATCATAAGATTCGTGGCCATATTAAAGACACTGTCCACGGCTAAAGGCTCCAATTTGGGGATCCTGTACCCTTGTGGATAAGGTCTGTGCCAATTTTCTTTGCCTTTTCCCTTTCCCTGATGGTTCTTGGGACCTTGCTTCTTCTTCTAAGGTCCTTTAGGATTCTCTTTGAATGCTTCTGGAGCTGGTTTGGAGCTGGTAGATGCCGCTGGGCCTTCTTCCAACTCTGCGGTCATTTCCAATTCCTTCTTCTGGTCTACAGATAAAAGACTTTGGTTCTTCAGCCAATTCTTTATCTTTTTTACTTTGTCTTTGCAAGAAAATGGGCTCCACCCTTGTAAGAGTTCTATGGTCTTCTCCTGACCCAGAAGGCTCTTGATGTGTAAGTAGGAGTTCATGGCCCCCTGCAAAAGGCTTGGGCATATTTCCCACTCCTCTTCTTTTGCTGCTCTGAACCAATTTTTGTATTGGGACTAATATATTTCTATGGCTGCCACTTGAAAGTCATTCAGCCCTGAAAACATTACCTTCAATTAGTTCAGGCTCAGAGTTCACATCAAAGTTTGTTAGTACAGACCTTGGGGAATGGAGCACAGCTCTGGCATCCTCCAGATGTGTCTTTCTTGAGGAAGACTTGGCAGACCTTTTTATGGTCTTACCTCTTCCTTTCCCAGGTCCATCTGGTTAGACTTAATAGCTTTTTACATTTCTGGTATGCACCAGTTTTCATGTCAATTCAAGAGAAAATGAGAATTGAAAACAGAAAACACACACCTTTTGGTGGTTTTTTGGCCTGTTCTGTCTTAAATAAAGGGCCTCTGTTAGCAATTTTCTCTTCAATACTTTCTTAAGATTCTGCTTCTGAAGATTCTGGACTGGTAGTGTATCTTCTACTGAGTCTGTTACCAGCGGCACAGTATTTTATTAAAGACACTAGAGAAAAAAATTGATAAAAGAAAAATTATTTTTTATACTTCTAATATATTTTTTAAGATTTTTAATAGGTTTTTATTTTTTTAATATTAAAAAATAATTCTTTTTAAAGAAAAAAAAATAATATTTAAAATTTTGAATCAAAATTAATTCAGAGTAACTCAAAGAATAATTTTATAAGTTTTTTGGATGTGAAAAATCCATGTGTAAAAACAGTATCAAATTAAACCAAATTTCTCAATTAAGAATATTTTAAGATAATTTCAAAAATAAGAATAATTTTAAATTTAAATTGAAAGAAAAAAATGATTGAATCAATATATCCTAAAGCTTAAAAATATATTAATTAAGGGTAAAAGGTTCAAAAAAACATGGCCAGGGCCCCAAATGTAAGATTTGTCTATGAAACTTGTTGATAATATTACTATTAATCAACAGTACTATGAGTTTTCTTATGAAATATAATAATAATGATAACTATAACCACAATTAAATAATTAAAGAATTAATTATTTCTTTTACTTTCTATACACTACTAGTGATTATAACAGTAAGCAGTAACTGTCTACTAGAATCAATTTCAAGAAGTATTTAATGATAAAACTTCTTTATTAAAATAATATAATTATTTTGATGTATAATCATCTTTTGCAAGAATAATTATAAATATAATTCTTCAAGAAAAGAATTGCTAGAGGAAAGCTTCAAGAATTAAGATTAATCACTCACTAATACTTCAAAGAACTTATTAAAGATAAAAGTAGAGAGATTTGACAGATAATTGTGGACTTAAAAGATCAAAAAATGGATATATAACTGTATTACGACAGTATATAGTTGATTTATATGATTTCAAATCCTTCTAATTGATTCTGAAATATTTAAAACACTTAAGAAAAGTTTCAACTAATACTTACTTGTTGGTCATAAAGGTATAGTTGGATAATGTGATGATCTGGAAAAAACAGCAAGAGGAGGCCCCTTTTAAGTCTAAGACCACTCACAGAGGCTTGAAATGGAAAAACCTGAAAATCCAGTGAGTGAGAAAACAATAACTTTTTGGATTATTGATTACATCATCTTTTGTCAGGTAAGATTATCATTATTACTTGATTGATGTTTTTACATGACTACCAACCCATTTATGGTTAAGAATAAAAGGAGTAATAAATGTAAATATTCTTTTATTCCAAAATAATCATTTGTCTCTCAAATTTATCAATTTTATTGGAAATTTGATCACAGAGTGTATTTTCTGTGAATATTTAAAGATTCAGTATTTCACATGGAATCATCAAAATGGACTGTAAGTAAAACTGTTAATTTTACTTGTAAAGGTATACCTTTTTTTGGTTTTTATATGAATTATACATTTCTCAATTGGTCCTGAAAGTTTCAGAAATATTCATTAATAATTGTATTTTTAATGAATTTTCGAAGTTTTACCTCATTTCTACATAGAATGGCAAATAGCAGTAAATGGCTGGTTGCTATAACGTAAAACAATGGACACTAGTAAAAAAATGGTTTTAATTACTCTTTTGTGGTATATTAATGGAAAATAATTAATAATTGACATGGTTACAGGAGTCTAAGCTTCTCTTTACCTCCTTGGCATGTCAAAATAGCAGCTTATTTGTTATTTTCTTATGATATAATGAAGTTTTGACTTAGTAACCAAGTTCCCAAAAGGTTTTAGCTTACTTATTGGGCCGAGATAAGCCATGGATCCAAGCTTTGGAGCTTCCACGCCTTAAGGCCTCAGAAGCTTGGTACCCTGGCTCTCTGTGAGATCTTTTGTCCCCTTTGACTATTTTTTACATCAAAATAGACATTTAGGCTTAGTGAGATATCCACTATGGGTGTTCCAAAGGTGTATGTAAGAATACCATAATATTCAGTCCCAAAAACATGCATAACACTATTCTTAGTGTATATAGAACATGGTATTTCTCACATTCCCATTATTTTGGCATGAAATTGAGAAAAACAAAACTTTTCACAAATCTTTTATGTGGTATTAAATTATTTTCCATATTACCACCTCAAAGAGTTTACTTAAGCTTATTAACTCTATGGAGCTACCCTAGGTGTATTTTTGTGTTGAATCCAAATCTGGCCTTAAATCCATGGATTTATTTACTCAATAAAAAGTTATTCATATTTTCTGAATTCAAAAATGATGAATTTTGAATATATGCATGACTTAAGGTTTATGCATAGTTCAGAATTTATTTTTTAAGATAATTGTGGCCTATTTGGGTATGTGAGATATACCTCAAGGCTCAAAGTCCAAAACCTCCACATTTGTGGAACTTTCTTTGCTCATTACTTTTGCATGTATTGGGCTTGAAAGTTTCTTTTGGTTCATCATTCTTTGTAAATAGTTTATTTGAACTTTTAATGTCCAATTTTTGTCCTTGTCACTATGTGTTCTAGTCCATTGATATACTCTTCTGTGGAGCATAGCTCTATACACCTGCTTCTCAGGGAATTTTCCAATTCTCCTCCCCATTTCTTAAGTATTTTCATATGTACCATTTTTTGTGACATTTCTCAGTACAGTTCATTGAATCTTTTCAACTTGTTTTAAGCACCAAGTAAAAGGTTTATCCTTGTCTGGGTCAAAGGAAAAATTTTCAAATGCATTCTCTATTTTGTACCTTCAGGCATCATTAGCCCACTTGGTGATAATTTCTTGTTTCCACCAAGACCAGGTATTTCTGCCATTTGTTTTCCTTATGCCATAATACCATCTTTTTGCAGATTTTTCAAACAATGAATGTAATCTTGCAGTGATTAATTCATCTGGCATGGCATAATCTTCTTGTAGCATGTCAATTGTTTTGATAAATGACATGTGGTCATATTCACCCTCTCCTGTGAATGCTAGCCATTCCTTTAATTGAGGTGTTTCCTTCATTAAGACTTGGTTATTGTCTTGGTGACTCAAGTCTGTTATGAATGGGTTTGTTATTTTCTCTTTTTGTTTGAAAGGACTTCTTATATGAGAAAATGGGGTTGATAACTTTGGCATATTTAAGTTAGCCCCATTTATTTTATCCATGTTTTCAGTAATAAGCCTTATTTCACTTGTATTGTCATGTTTCAGATTCATTCTTGCTTAATTACTTTTTTCCACATGGTCTAGAAGTAATTTTTGGTGTGATGATGTATTACTCTATGCACCTGCTTCTCAGGGCATGTCCTAATTCTCCTCCACATTTATTCATTATTTTCATGTGTACCATCTTTTGTGAAATTCCTGGGTGCAGTGCATTTAATATTTCAACTTGTTTTAAGAACCATGTCAAAGGGGTATCCTTGTCTGGGTCAAAGAAGGAATTTTCAAATGCATTCTCTATTTTTTACCTTCAGACATCATTAGCTCACTTGGTGATAATTTCTTGTTTCCACCAAGACCAGGTGTTTTTGCCATTTGTTTGCCTTATGCCATAATACCATCTTTTTGCATATTTCTCAAATAGTGAGTGTAATCTGGCAGTGATTAATTCATCTTGTATGGCATAATCTTCTTGTAACATGTCAATTGTTTTAATAAATGACATATGGTCATATTCACCTTCTCCTTTGAATGTTTGCCATTCTTTCAGCTGGGTTGCTTCCTTCTTTAAGACTTGGCGATTTTCTTGATGACTCAAGTCTGTTATGAATGGATTTAATATTTACCCTTTAGGTTTAGAAGGACTTCTTATTTGAGAAAATGGGGTTGATAACTTTGGCATATTTAATTTAGCCTCTTTTATTTTATCCGTTTTTTCAGTAATAAGCCTTATTTCACTTGTATTGTCATTTTTCATATTCATTCTTGCTTAATTACTTTTTTCCACATGGTCTAGAAGTAGTTTTTGGTGTGATGAAGTATTTTCTTCAAATTTTTCTACAGAAATGCTTAATTTGTTTAGTGTTTCTGCAAGATTATCATTACTCATGTCATAATTGATTGTCAAAGTTTTATCTTTGATATCTTTTATATATTTATACCATTCTTGTTGTCCTTGTATTAATTTTTGAGTATTGTCAATTAAAACTTTTGGTTTATTATTTTCAACAATAAATCTAATGTTATAGATTTCTTTTTTGTTTTGTAAAACAACTGTTTTTAAAGATGATAAATTATTATTTATTTCTTTTAAAGGTAATAAACTGTTTTTTATTTCTCTAAGAGGTAAAATACTATTTTTAATTTCTGTTAATGTATTTAAAACATCTGGAGACAAAGTTATTTCTTTGGGAAATGAGGTTGTCTCATTATTTTTTCCTCCTTTTCCTTGAATTCCATCCAGTTTCTCGCCATGTTTCAGAAATTTTCCATGCAATATTTTTGGATTTTTGGAATCCTGTAGCTTGGGAAATATGGTTTTCTCCAGTTTTTTTCGTTTTCTTCTGTTCTTGAGGAAGTAAGTTGGCTTGGGGCTTCTTCCTTGGTTGCCTCCCTCTTTTTGGCATGGTATTACTTGATCTTTTTGGTTTGAGGTTTGGATGCTGGTGGATTCCATCCATTGGAGTATCTCACTATTTCCCCCTCCTAAGGAATTTTTTTAGGATGTGCCAGGAGTTCATCACTCCTTGGTGGATTTGTGGCAACATTTCCCAATCCTTGTCCTTGTACACTGTGTAGTATTGCTTGTACTGCCTCATGTAAATGTCTATTTGAGCCCTTGGAATGTGATTTGTACCTATTTGAGTCACCAATACTTAGTTCTAACTCTGGTTCAGATATTATGGGCATTTCTGGGACTTTCCTTGGGATAAGGCACTTCATTGTGTGGATTCTGTTACACTGGGGATTTTTCCCTTTCTTTTCCCTTTTGAGGGATCAATTCTACCTCTGAGTCCAGCTCCATCTGATTGGATGGAGTATTGTGAACCTCTTCTGGTAGTCCTAACTTCAGAAATAACAAATAAAAGAGTTTTAGGACCAGAGCTTCTTTTTTATGGCAATTGATAAAGGAGGTACTCACCTCCATAGTCCTTAATAGGGGGTCCTTGAAGGTCTAATTTCTTAGCTTTCTTTTTCTTGATGAAGATTTGTGTTGGGGAACTTGGGCAAGTTTCTTCCACCAATCTTTCAACAATGGTCTGATTGCGCTCTGTTGGATTGTCTTCAAACACTAAAAAGACAAATAAATATAAGTCTTTTATATAAAAAGTTTTATTTTTGGTAACATATGGCAATTTTCCACGTGAAAATTGCTTTTATATCTTAGAATAAATGAAATGGATAACAAAATGAAGAAAAATGAATAAAAATCATTTTTTTATTTGTTTTTAATACTTTTTATATTTTTATTTATAGAGACTAAAATGAAAATGAAGATGTTTCCTTTATGAAATTAATTTATAATATAAAATTATTTTTAATGTATAAAATATCTTCTTTAATCACTATAGTCACTCAATGAAAGTTCTTGCAAGCCTATGGATGTTAAAAACCATGTGTAAGACAGTAAAATTTCTTTCCAAATGTCTCAATAGCTTTTAAAATCAATAAATATAAAATTATTATATACTTTTATGATCATAATTATAATTTATTATTGGATAAGCCATATTGGGATCTTTTTAAAGGTTTTTTAAGTAAATATCACGGCCAGGACCCCAAATGTAAGGTTTGACTATGAAACAAGAAGTAAAAATTACTAATATTTTACTTATTCTACTCTGAATTTCCTTATAAATAAAATAAATGAGATAAAATCATTATAATAATAAAGATTTATTAAAATTAAGGTGTAAAAATATTTATAATAGTAAAGATTAGTTATAATTATGGCTTAAATATAATAATATGATTTATATTATGAAAAAATAATATAATAAATAAGTATATTAATATTGGATAATTAATATATTTGAAAGCACTTTATTATTTCCACCAATAAATGATAAAGGCGTAAACAGCTGTTTTTTATTAATAAAAAAAATTAATCACAAAAATAGTACCAATATTAAGGTTATATATTAATATAAATACTATTTATATTAGGTAAAGAATTATTAATAGTAATAATGGAGAGAAATTATTATAATAAGAGAGAACAGCCTACTTTTGATGCTTAAAACAATAGTTTTGAAAGCTTTTATGCCAATAATGTAAATACAACTTATTTAAATTGTTTTTACAAATAAAAATGAAAGAAATTACAAATATTCTAGATTTTTATGTTGAAACAAGATTTTTAAGAGAATTATAGCAAACCAAATGAACAATTGGAATACTCAAGTCAAGGTTTATGATTATAATAAAGATTTTTTCTGATATTTGATAAGATAAAGGATTTATATATAAAGAATCAATATCTTACCTTTTGACTCAATTGTTTTATTGTTTTGATGTGTCTGAGGGGAAAATAGAGTAAAAAGAGTTCTATTTAAAGTAAATTCATGCCTTCTAGATTCCAGTAGGCTTCTAGTAGATGTGTACTGATGGTATCCACTGGAAATGATCATTATATTAAGGTTTAGTGATGATTGCTTCATGATCAAACCATCTTATCTCATTATTATGCCATTATTTAGAGTTATCACTATAACTCTAAGTTTGATGACATCATACACTTTAAAGTAGCCTAAGCCTCGTGGATTTTATTATTTTTAATGTTAATATAATATTATTCAGCAGTTCTATCACTTATATAACTTTTAAACTTTAAACAAGATTATAGTGAGTGATCATAAATGATCAATTTTAAGCTTAAGCTTTGATCATTAATACCTTCTAAGCTATACACACTACAGCTATTCTGAGTGTGAATTCCGATAGCTTGGTATGTCCTTATCGAGATGCCACAAGAATTTTATTACATCATCAAAACTCTATTTTTGATGATTCTTCTTGTATCTCATCTTTTCTGTCAAAATTCAATATTTCAAAGTTCAAAAATTGATTTCAAGGGGTTATACCTTGAATATTATGATGAAAATTACATCATTCTTCATGTATGAACTATCAGAATCTGAATATCTACTTTTTTTGAGTTTCAATCACTTTCACCACAAAGTGGTCAACAGCTCTAGTAATTTTGTTCAATAAACCCTTACAAGTTATAACCTTCTTTATAGCCTGTCAAATAAAGTTCATATCTGTGTTTTACAGTAATTACATGGTTAATTTCCTTTTGTTTAACTCTCTATCATGTATATTTCAAGATATATTAGCTAAGAACCATGAATATATGCATTGACCAAAAAAGTGCATATATTCAGTTTAATTCCTTAAGTATTGACTTTAGATAATTGGCAAAAACTGTCTTGTGTGTAGGTTTTCATGAAGATACCAACGGTTCAATTTATTTTGCATGTTGTTTCATTGGTTTCTCAGTTAAATAAGATTTTATGTCTTTTTTAGGGTATTATTACTTATTATTCAGTAATCATTGACTTTCCAGATATTCCATAAGAATGATACATGTGTATTTTAACATGAGGAATCTAATGGTGTAATTTATTTCACATTTTTACTCATTATCTTCTGAGTTAATTCAGAGTGTATACCTATATATGGCATTTTAACTTTTTTCAAGATAACTATTATGAGTACAACTATTATAAAGTTTTTGTTGTGACCTTTTTGGATATGTGGTCATATGTCAAAGGCTCACAAAATGGGTTTCGGCTTTGAGTGACATTCTCAAGTGACACATGTGACAAGTGACGTTGTCTTGAAGCAGAAATGACGTGACCCACTAAATTCAGTGACTATAATGTGACACTAATGCGACTGAAGCAAGATTTTATACTGACCACAGCGTGACGTGAAGTCAATCACCGGCGATTGACGTGACATTTTCCCTGGTGACTCTTAAGACATGCATATCCAGCAAGTCCTAAATCAAGAGAAGCACTGAAAATCCATATTAAAGAACCTCTATAACTTGGTTTAATAAGCAAGGGTGGTCAAAATGAGAAGGTATAAATGACTAAATCAGTCATAGTGATATGGAATAATTGTATATCTAGAATTGTTGGGGACTTTGTGGCTCTGAGCACTTACACTGTTCCAGACAGGTACCCAATACCAAAAATCCAAATTGCCCTTACCTAAATATCTCAAGCAATGTATATAAGCACCATTGATTCCCTTAAGGGATTTAATCAAAATGTGGTGACACCAGGGGAAGAAAATACTTGAGAACTATTGTTCATTTTTGAGTGTATGAATATTTGAGGATGTCTTTTGGTATTAAGAATGCACCTTCACACTTCCAAAGAATGGTGAATGAAATCTTCCATGAAGAACTTTAAGAAGGATTTTTAATAATTTACATTGATGACATTATTGTCTGTTCCAAGACTTGGGAAGAACATACATACAGATTATCCAGAGTTTTGAACAAAATTCATTCTGTTAACATGAAAATTTCTTTAAAGAAATTCAATTTTGGATTTAAGGAACTCAAAGCACTGGGACATGTAGTATCTGGTTTATCCCTTTGTATTGACAAAACAAAGCTGCAGCAGTGCTACTGAAACCTATGTCTCAGAACCAAAAAGGAATTCAGTCATATTTCTGGTTTGAGGGATATTACAGGCAGCATATTTAAGATCTTGCATCCATAGCAAGACCTCTTTATAAATTATGTGACCAAGACACAGTATTTGAAATTACTGTTGACAGAGTCAAAGCCATTGAATCTCTGAGACAAGACTTCACCACTGCTCCACTATTACTGATGCAAGATTTTAAGCTGCCCTTTAAGCTTTATATTGATACATCAGGGGATGGGCTAGGTGCTGCACTTCATCAGTTTCAGATTATAAATTATAAACCTCTGGAATGACCCATGTGTTTCATATCCAGGCAAATCAAACCAGCTGAAGCTAGATATGGGGAAAGTCAGATGGAGTGTTTATTCCTTTTTTGAGACTTAGAAACACTCCATTGCTTCCTGGAAGGATGTGTTTTTGAAGTTATAGCATATTTCACCCCTGTTAAATCACTTTTAAACATGAAAAAACCTAATAGGCATATGCTCAGATGGAAAATATGCATACAGTAGTAAAGAGGTAATATGACTATTTTTCAGAAAGATGGTAATATTCATAAAAATGCAGATGGCCACTACCAAATGATATTGATAATCCTTTTCTTTTGCCAGAAGAAGATTCCCCACAGATCCCAATAGAAGTAACCAGTGTTACAGATCTGAACTCAACATGATTTGAAGAAGTAAGAAACAGATATGCTCAAGATAAGAATTTTAGCATCCTATTCCAATTACTTACCAAATACTGTAAAGAAAACTCTTTGATACATGCCTTATATGAAGTATGGAAGAAATCATATGATGAAGGAATATTTCACTTACTGGATGGTATAATTTACCATACAACTAAGGATAAATGTGTAATTACAGTTGTAGACATGTCCTTAATAAATCTTGTACTAAAGGAATGCCATTACAGACCCATCTCAGGACATCTGTTGGAGGACAGGACAAGACAAAAGTTAAAGACCTGTAAATGGTGGCCAATGTGGAAGGAAGATGTTTCAGAGTATTGAAAAACCTGTGACAAATGTCAAAAGGCAAATAAATCCAATGGCAAAAGACTTGGAAATATGATCAAAATATAAGAACCCAGCTGACCTTGGGAAATTTTCCATATGTATTGGGTAACTGGCCTACCACGAAGGGGTAATAGAACTTATAATGCATTTCTAGTGATTTCTGAAAGGTATAGTAAGACTCAAATCTTTCTACAATGTCAAAAGGATTATAGAGCCCTGGATGCAGCTATTCTAATATGGAATAGAGTAATATCAGGGACTGGAATATTCACAAATATAATTAGTGACAGAGATCCCAAATTCACCTCAGCACTATGGACAAATCTTCACCAATTATTTGGAACAAAGTTGTCCTTCTGTACAGCCTACCACCAACAGACTGATGGTCTGGCTGAAAGAATGATCTAAGCCTTGCAAGATATGGTGAGAAGATTTTGAGGATATGTCCTTTAATTTAAAGATTGTGATGGGTTCACCCATGATTGGTGTACTCTTTTACCAGAAGTGGAATGGGCATATTGTGAGCCTTAGAGGTATTTCCATATACCCAAAAGACCACAAATGATAAATTAAGATACAAATATGAATAAAATAAATTCACTTATAAATAAAATAAGTTTATTTATATTATAAAAATTATGAAAATACATTTTTACTTGTAAAAATTAAGTAAAAATCAATTTTTAATAAAAATTATGAAATATTTTTGGTAAAAAGTTATATAAAATGTATTATAGCTTTTTATCCAATAAATAAACATAAAGAAGTTATCACACCATTGCATTCCTCATAAAAAATGAAGTGGGGTCACTTCGGGATGAAATTTCTGTAACTCAACTCTAAATAAGCTTAAATTAAGTTTTCAGTATTTTTTGTACAAAAGTATGAAAATCCTCAAAAGCTTAATTTAATTCACACCACATGTGGTGTTAACCATCAATTTTTGTGTTAAAATTTAGGTGTGGTGTGTAGTTGAGAATTTATGAGGAATTGAAGTATTTTCAATTGAAATGTCAAAATTTGCGTGTGTATTACATAAGTGAATTTTAATTTACATATGAGGTATCAATTATTACAGATGTTTAATTAAAAACTCAATTGAATGACATATGTAAATTATAATTGTATTATATGATGAGGAATTAAAGAAAAAATAAATTGGAAAGATTAATTCTGGGGGGAAAGACACTCTAGCTCTAAGGGGGAGCTAGACCCCCAAAATCCTTGCTGACTGGCGTGGGATGTCAAAATTCATGCAAAGCTTCATTACTTTTGGCCTGGAATTGAGTCACAGGGTCTGTGACTCAATTGATGATGAGGTTTTGATACCAACCAGGGTAGTTTTAACTGCTTCCAAGAGGGTAAAACTACCCTTAAGTTAAAACAATGTTAGTAAAAACAGTTTTAACTGGTTTGTACTCCTTGTACACACATCCCTACATGTTTTGAAGGCTCTAGACCAGGTATTGCTATAGTAATGGCTGATCTAAGGGTCTAAAATGGCTTAAACCAACCCTTATTTGGTCTAAACCAGGGTTCATTGATGCCACAATTGGCTTTTCTGTTGTCAGACTGTTTTTCACGACTGACAAGGGTAGTGTGCCTTTTGGAGTAAGAAAATTGATTGCTATAAAAGAATCTCTTCTTTGCCCCACTTTTCTCTTCATGTTAGAATCTTTTCCTTTTATAATTAGTTTAAACACTGTTAAACCAATCAATAAAAGATTCCAACCACCCTTTTTTAAACATTTTTGAGCCTTTTAACCAAGTGAAAAATCATTATAATCATTGTTTGTAACTCTTATAATCATTTTTACCCCTGAACCACCCCAAAAGTTAATTAAAGCATCTTTCATCACTGTTAACTCTGTCACTTTGTTTCCAAATTCACTCTGGTCACTTTTGGGCGTGTTTTCTCTTTAAATATATTTTTTAAAGACTTTTTTTTAATTAATTGCTTGCAGTTCTTTTCTCAATTAATTCCAATTGAAATTGCTCTTGAAGAAATATCTCTTGTAGAGTATTTTTGGATTGATCTTTATTGTTGGTAAAACAATAAATTTTTATCATATTATTGTTTTATAATTACAAAGTTAAAAAAACAATAAAATTGGTGTGTTTTTTCTTTAAAAATATCATTTCTTACTATTTTGTAATAATTTTAGCTGATACAAATTTTGAGGACAGGAAAAGTACTTGATATTTTGTCAAAGTTTCATATCCACACCTTACACATATAAAACCTCCATTCATGCCAGTACCAATAAACCTCCTGATGTTCTAGAGCAGGGACTGAATCCCAAATTCCCCCAAGATTCCTAAGTAAAGATTTTGTTGAAATACATCCCACAGCTAGTAGCTTCAAGGGAATTCTAGACAAAGCTAAAAATTATGCAGTGATGGGCAAAGGAGGACTCATTTGCACATTCCCAGGACAAATGGGACAAATCACATGTCACTCCTGATTTAAAAGTGGGAGATTTAGTACTTGTATCTACCACTAACTTCTACAACATCAAAGGATGTAGAAAACTCAAAGACTTATTTGCAGGACCTTTTATTATTAAGGCCCTCCATGGAGAAAATACAATTCAAGTAGAATTATCTGAGGAACTTAGCAATAAGCATCCCACATTTCCAGTAAGCTTGATAAAACCATATAAATCTAGTGATTCTGAAAGGTTTCAGTTCAGAAATCACATTCCCCAGCATAAATCTTCTATTGAATCATCTGATACTAGGAAAATCACCAAATCTTGCAAAGAAAGGAAGTTTAAAACCAAAAAAAGTAAGGGAATACCTTGTTAGGTACAGTGACCCAGCTTGAGAAGATGAATGGTTAGCTGAAAAAGATATACCTGAAGCTACCAAGTGACTTAAAATGTTGAGATATGCTAGAAATAACAATATCCCAAAGGAATATTCTTTTTTAGGGGGGGGGAATGTGAGCCTCAGGGGTATTTTCATATACCCAAAAGACCACAAATAATAAAACAAGATACAATTATGACTAATTTCGGGATGAGTCTATGATAAAGAAGTAATAAGTGTATTTACACCTTTAAATATGAATGTGACATGGATAAAAAGTATTAAAAAGGTTTGAATTATAAGTAAAAAGGGCTTTACTAATGAGAATTAGTGGTGGTGAGCGCTGTTGAAAGCCCAAGGTGCAGCTTTATCTGTTGGGTTGCAATAATAAGAGACTACAATACTAAATATTATAGTATAACCTGATTATTTTCCAAGAGTATAACCATTTTTGACAGTTTCACTATCTAGGAATGCAAGAGCAGGATGGGGATTCCTTTTCTGGCAATGAAAAGGCCTCCTTTTATCCTGAAATGGTGTCCAAAACTGCTAGACCTTTTCATGTAGAGGAAGTGGAGATTTTTCAGTCTCCAGGACAGGATTGTGGTTTTCAAAAGGCCTGTATAGCCTTTATTGGGATCATATGTGGTTTTGAAACCACATCTGGGCAGTTTTAACCAATACAGGGTAAACGTGTATGACGCGTAGAATGCTGTAAAGAACCTGTATGGGACCCCAGTATTGAAGCAAAAACCAGCTTATCTTTCTGTTTGACACCTCATAATCATGGTTGTTAATATTATTCCATGGTAGTGTAAGGTTTGACTATGAAAGAATAAGTAAAAATTACTAATACTTTACTTATTGTACTATGAATGTCCTTATAAATAAATTAAATAAGATAAAAAAAATTATAATAATAAAGAATTATTATAATTATGGCGTAAAATAATTATATTATTAAATAAGTATAATAATATAATCTATATTATAAAAAATAATATATATAAAATAAATATATTAATATAAAATAATTAATATATTTAAAAGCACTTCATTATTGTTACCAACAAATAATAAAGGCGTAAAAAATTGTTTTTTATTAATAAAAAACAATTAATAATAATAATATTACCAATATTAAAGTTATAAATCAATATAAATACTATTTATATCAATTATAAAATTATTAAGAGTAATAATAGAGAAAAATTATTATAATAAGAGAAATAACCTACTTTTAATGCTTAATATAATAGTTTTGAATAATTTTACGCCTAGAAATGTAAATACAACTTATTTAAATTGTAATTACAATAAAATTTAAGAGAAATTACAAATTTTCTTGGTTTTATGTGGAATTGAGGTTTTTAAGAGAAATTTAAACAAAACAATTAAATAATTGCAATAATCACATCAAAGATGAAGATTATTATAAGATTATCTTTGGTCTTTAATAATATAAAAGTTTTATATATAAAGAATAAACAAATTACCTTTTTATTTAACAATTTAATGTTTTTTTAAGCGTCTGAGGGGAAAACAAAGTAAAAAGAGCTCTATTTATAGTAAATGCCTCCCTCCTAGACTCCAGCAGGCTTCTAGTAGACGTTCACTGATCATATCCAATGGAATTGATCAATATTTTAAGGTTTGGTGATGATTAAATCATGATCAAACCATCTTATCTCATTATTATGCCGTTATTTAGAGTTATCACTATAACTCTAAGTTTGATGACATCAAGGCTTGGAAGAACCCCAAAATTTGTGGATTTTATTATTTTTAATCATAAACTAACAGTATTCACCAATTGTATCGCTCATATGACTGTTAAACTTAAGTTAAGGTTGCAGTGAGTGATCATAAATGATAAAATTAAGCTCAAGCTTTGATCCTTAATAACGTTTACGTTTTACACGCTACAGCTATTCAGAAAGTGAAATCTAATAGCTTGGAATAACCTTATTATGCTGCCAAGAGCATTTCATTAAATCAGCAAAACTCTATTTTTGATGATTTTTCTTGTAACTCATCTTTTCTGTTGAAATTCAATATTTTAAACTTCAAACCATGATTTCAAGGGGTTATACCTTGAATATTATAATAAAAAATACATAATTCTTTACGAATGAACTATTAGAATCTAACTGTCTACTTCTTTTTAAGTTTGGACCACTTTCACAACAAAGTGGTCAACAGCCCTATTGATTCTAATCAATAATCCCTCACAGGTTTTAACCTTGTTTATACCTTGTAAAATAAATCTCATTTTTGTATTCCTACAGTATATACGCGATGACTTCATTTTTGGTTCATCACTCTATCATGCATATTTCAAAAGATATTAGCTAAATTCCTTGAATATATGCATTGACCAAAAAAGTGCATATATTAAGCTTAACTCTTTAAGTATTGACTTTGGAGATTAGCTTCTTCATTGTTTTATATGTGGATGTTTATGGAGATTCCAATGGTCCCATTTATTTCACATGTTTTTTCATTTTTATTTGAAATAATTAGGAATTTGTGTTTTTGATAAGGTATTATTACTTATAACTCATTAAATATTGACTTTACAGATATGCCATAAAAATGGTATATGTGTATTTTACGATGGAGAATCCAATGGTATAATCTATTTAACATTCTTATTCATTCATTTTCAAGTTACACCAATTTTTATGCCAATTTATGGAATTTTTGTAGTTTTTTAAGGTAATTATTTCAATGTATAATTATTTTAAATATTTCTTGTGACCTTTTTGGGTATGTGGTCATATCTCAAAGGTTCACATTCCCTACCACCAAAAAAGATTGTACCATAATCTGATATGTGTAATTAGGGTATCATCCACTGTCCTACCTCTTCAATAGACTTTGTTAGTCTTGAAGCTCAATAATGCTTAACTTTTCTATTTTTCAGGTTTTCTTTCATGTCTGAACCTTCTTAGTAGCTTATCAGCATTTGTTATATCTTTCTCAAGTAGCCATTCATCTTCTTGAGTTGAATTTCTATACCTTACAAGGTATTCTCTTTCTTTTTTGTTTCTTGTTCTTCTTTCTTTAAGGAATTTTACAATTTTCTTTTCTTCTCCTTCTTACAAGGGGGAATTTCAAGTGGGGGTTTATTTATTAGTTGAAATAACTCCTTGTCACTTGAGCTGTAAGGTTTCATCAGAATTACAGGGAAAGTTGGGTGTTTGTTCATTAATTCACCTGTGAGTTCCAATTGCACAGCATTGGGTCCATGAAGTGCTTTTATAATAAATGGTCCTGCAAAGGAATCTTTAAATTTCTTTGGACCTTTTATGTTATCAAAATTAAGGGTTGATACTAGGACCAAGTCTCCTATTTTGAAGTCAGGTGGTTTATGACTTTTATCCCATCTTTCTTTTGCATATTTGAAAGAATATTGCATACATCTGTTTGCATGGTGTCTTGCTTTGTCAAGAATTATCTTAAAACTGCTTGCTGTTGGATGATTATCCACTAAATTGTTTTTGAGGGTATCATAAGGAAGTCTTGGATTCCAACCTTTTTCTAGCATTGATGGTGTTTTTCCAGTAGAAGAATTGATTGATGTTTTATATGCCAGTTCAAGAGCTGGTATTAGTGTACACCAATCATGGGTAAAACCATCAGAATCTTTGAATTGTAGTCCATAAGCACAGAATCTTCTGATCATGTCCTCCAAGGTCTGTATCATTCTTTCTGCTAAACCATCAGTTTGAGAATGGAAAGCTGTTGAGAATGATAATTTTGTCCCAAACAAGTTATGCAGATTTGTCCATAATGCTGAAGTGAACTTTGGGTCTCTGTCACTTATAATATTCGGAAATAAGCCTGTATGGCTAATGACTTTATTCCATATCATTATGGCTGTGTCCATAGCTGTGTCATCTTTGTGACATGGTAGGAACATGGGAGTTTTGCTATACCTGTCAACTAATACTAGGCATGCATTATAGCTTCTGTCTCCTCCTGGGGGTAATGCTGTTACCCTATCCATATGAACTATTTCCCAAGGGGATTTTGGTTCTTGGATTTGAATGATTATTCCAAATTTCTTTCCTGTGGCTCTGTTGGCTTTTTGACATCTCTCGCAGGTTTGGCAGTATTCTGCAACATCTTTCTTCCAATTTGGCCACCAAGAGCAGGTTTTCACCCTTTCTAGTGTTCTGTCTTCTGAAAGATGTCCAGCTGCAACACTATCATGACACTCATGTAAAATAGTGTTTATCAGGGCTCTATCTGTTAAGGCCATAACACATGTGTGTTTTGTTCTATGGTAAAGGATTCCATCAAGAAGGTGGAATCTGCCTTCATCATATGCCTTTCTCCATGTTTCATCTAATTTTGATGAAAGTGATGGATCTTTGCAGTCTTTCATTAGAAGTTGGCTTAAGATATGGAAATTCTTGTCTATCTTATAGCTTTCTTTAACTTGGGAAAAGAATTCTGTGCCAATGTCTGTAACACATATCCCTTCTATATGGTGCTCTTCCTGTGGTACCCATGCTGCATTGTCAGGGGTATTTGCTAGAGCCCATCTGCTAAGACCATCTGCATTTTTATGAATATAGCCAGATTTATGAATAATAGTCATATTTCCTCTGTATTCTTGGATAGCAATTTGCCATCTCAGCATATGTCTATTTGGAGTTTTCATATTTAATAGAGATTTTACAGCATTACAGTCTGTAATCACATCAAATACTGTTCCATCCAAGTAATAATGTAATTTTTCTAAAGCCCACACTAAGCAGAGGCATACCATTTTCCTTTCTCCATATCTTGCTTCTGTTGGCTTTATTTGTCTTGAAATACAACAAATTGGTCCTTTTACTGGTTTATCATTGATAATTTGTGTCTGGTGTAGTGCAGCACCTAGTCCTTCTCCACAAGCATCAATGTAAAGTTTGAAGGGTAGTTTCCAATCTGGAATTAGAAGAAATGGGGCATTTGTTAGGGAATTTTTCAATTCTTCATATGCCTTGACTCTTTATTCTGTCATTTCATAGACTTTTTGCTGGTCACATAGCTTATACAAGGATTTAGCACTTTTTGCAAATTCCTTTATATGCTGTCTATAGTAACCAGAAAATCCTAGAAATGATTGCATTTCTTTTTTGGTTTGAGGCATTGGCTTAATTAGTACTGCTGCTACTTTATTCTTGTCTATGCCTAGACTAAGTCCACATACAACATGTCCTAGTGTTTTTGTTCACTGTATGCAAAATGACACTTTTTCAAGGAAATTTTCATATTCACTTGCACTATTTTTTGTAGTACCCTTCCTAGTCTTGTAAGGTGATTTTCCCAAGTTTCTGAGCAAACTATGATATCATCAATATAGATAATGAATCATCCTTCTGATGATTCTTCAGGAAAGATGGTCTTAATCATTCTTTGATAATGGGAAGGTGCATTTTTTATGCCAAATGGCATTCTTCAGTATTCAAAATCCAACAGTGGACTATTATCCTCAGTAGTTTCTTGGCATTGTCTGTTAAGACATTTTGACGAAAGCCCTTTAAGGCATGCATGGCTGTAATGAACTTAGCTTGTGACAATTTTGTCAATGTCTCATGTATTCTGTGAGCCTTAGAGGTAATTTCATATACCCAAAAGACCACAAATACAAAATTAACATATTAATATAAATAAAATAAATTTATTTATATTATTAAAATAAAAATCAAAATATGAATATAAAATTATATTCAAAATAAAAAAATTAATTACAATTTAAAAATAAAATTACATCAAATTTTGAAATTATAAAATTACATTTATACTTGAAAAAATTAAGTAAAAATGAAATTTTAACAAAATTGTGAAAAAATAAATAAATTTGGAAAAAAGTTAAATAAAATTTATTATAACTTTTTATCCAATAAATAAACATATAGAATTTATTTCACCATTGGATTCCTCATAAAAAATCAGGTGGGGTCACCTCTGAGTGAAATTCTTGTAACTCAACTCTAAATAAGCTTAAATTAAGTTTCTAGTATTTTCAATACAAAAGTTGAAAATCCTCAAAACCTTAATTTAATTCACACCACATGTGGTGTTAACCATCAATTTTTGTGTTAAAATTGAGGTGTTGTGTTTAGCTTAGAAGTTATGAGGAATTGAAGTATTTTCAATTGAATTCAATTGAAATGTCAAAATGTGCGCGTGTATTACATAAGTGAACTTTGATTTACATATGAGGTGTCAATTATTACTGTATTGTACTGTACAATTGAATTGAATTACATATGTAAATTATAAGTATAATACATGATGAGGAATTAAAGGAAAAATAAATTGGAAAGATTAAATTTGGGCGGGAAAAGGAACTCCAGCTCTAAGGGGGAGCTAGACCCCCAAAATCCTTGCTGACAGGCGTGGGATGTCAAAATTCACGCAAAAGTTCATCACTTTTGGCCTGGAATTGAGTTACAGGGTCTGTGGACTCAATTGATGATGAGGTTTTGATACCAACTGGGGTAGTTTTAGCTGTTGCCAAGAGGGTAAAACTACCCTTAAGATAAAACAATCATAATAAAAACAGTTTTAACTGGTTTCTACGCCTCTGACACACATTCTGACGTGTTTTGAAGGCTCTAGGCCTGGTATTGTTATAGTAATGGCTGATTTAAGTGTCTAAAATGGCTAAAAATGGCTTAAACCAGCCCTTTTTTGGTCTAAACCAGGGTTCAATGATGCCATAATTGGCTTTTCTGTTGTCAGACTGTTTTTCACGACTGACAAGAGTAAATTTTACTTTTGGAGTAAGAGAATTGATGGCTATAAAAGAATGTCTTCTTTGCCCCACTTTTCTCTTCATGTTAGAATCTTTTCCTTTTATTAATTAGTTTAAACACTGTTAAACCAATCAATCAAAGATTCCAACCACCACTTTTTAATCATTTTAATCCTTTTAACCACGTGAAAAAATCATTATAATCATTGTTTGTAACTCTTATAATCATTTTTACCCCTGAACCACCCCAAAAGTGAATTAAAGCATCTTTCATCACTGTTAACTTTGTCACTTTGTTTCCAAATTCACTCTGGTCACTTTTGGGCGTGTTTTCTCTTTAATATTCTTTTTAAAGACTTTGTTCTTTAATTAATTGCTTGCAGTTCTTTGCTCAATTAATTCCAATTGAGATTGCTCTTGAAGAAATTTCTTTTGTAGCCTTAAAATATCTCTTGTACAGTATTTTTTGGATAAATTTTTATTGTTGGTAAAACAATAAATTTTTATAATATCATTGTTTTATACTAATAAAGCTATAAACAATAAATTTGGCGTGTTTTCTCTTAAAAATAATATTTCTTACTATTTTTAATAGAATTTTACCTTATACAAATTTTGAGGACAGGAAAAGTACTTGATTTTTAATCAAAGTTTCATATCCACACCTTACATTTGGGGGCCCAGCCATGATATTTTACCTGTGACATATTTTTAGTCTTTTTAAATCTTTTTTCTTATATTGAAAAATTTAAAAACATATAAAAAATACTTATAATTCAAAAAATCCATAAAAAATAACTTTTTTTTCATATTATAAGTGAGGCTTATATTTTTATTTCTTTTTGAAATAACCTTTTTTTACTTAATTAATTGGCTTTTTCGTTAATTTTAGTGTCCGACAACGTGGTAAGACAAGAAAACATTGAAACAGCCTCAACAGTAACCAGCATTATCCCTGCCAGTACTGTTATTGTGACTCAAAATAACCAGCCTGAACCAATATCTTCTGAATTGATTAACTTGGACATAAGTAATACCCTTCAGAAAGCTAAAAATTTGGCCAATAGTAAGTTTTTGATGTAGAAATACTATTTTAAGCCTTTTTTAACCATAATTATGCCTTCAACCAGGTCAGGAGCCAGCTACAACCCCTCAAGCAGCTCCCAAAAAGGTAATAGACGTGATTATGGCAGAAGCCAACCAGGTACAGAAGGAAAAGGGTCAGTTGATGACTTCCAAACAACTAAATTGGGTCATTATGAAGCTGATAATACTATTTTACCTTCAAAAAGAGCTGACACCGCCACAACAAGCCTCTGTGGACATATACAAAGCCAGCCACAGTGCATACAACAATGCACTTCAATTCAAGGAGTACCAGATCCTTGCAGACCTGTGGAAGAATTGCATGAATTCTTACCTGACAGTAAGAAAATTCTTGGGCCATCCCAACACTTGCGAATTGCTCAATGGATGGCATCCATTGATGGAGAAGAAAAACATGATGCTTTTGACACTAGAATGGAGGAAAAACAACCCTCCACCACCCAAACCAGTGCCAAAAACAGCCCCAGTGGCCAGCACCAGCAATTCCAACGTGAAAAAGCAGCCACAAACTCCAAACAAGGGCAAAGGGAAGGCACCAGCCCCAAAACCTTACAGCCAGGGCTACAGAATCCCAAAGATTCAGAAGGATGCCATGGAAAATGTATTTCAGATGGCCAGAACCATGATGGAATTACAGAAGAAGAAGGAAGCCAGATTAAGGTTCCAGAAATGATTTCTGACATATTTGATTCCATCCCAGAGTTGTATAATGCTATAAATGACGTGAAAAAACATCTTTCTGATAAAAATGAAACCATTTGTAACAACATTAAAACAAACAATCTGAGTCTGTGCCAAATTAATGAAACACTTATGTGTTTTGAAAAAGTTTTGAGAACAATTAAAAATTCCAATAATGATAATTCTTCTAACAATAAAATAAATGAACAATCTTCCATTATTAAAGAATTAACAGATAAATATTCTAAATTCAATATTGATGACATAATTGAAACAAGAATTAAACAAGCCATAAATATTATCAAGACAGATAACAAGAAAGTCCTTGATGACATTTCAAATTCATTTACTGAAGTAAAGACATATACCATTGCCTTGAAAAAGTGTTTTGATGCTTCACAAGAAGAAGTATCAAAATTATCAATGAAATTGAATCAAGTCACTGCTGATAATACAAGACAGACAGAGTTATGGCAAGAACTGACACATAAGGAAGACATGTATAAAATTGAAGTAATAAATTTAATACAAAGCTTCCAACATGAATACAGAAATTCCCAAAGGTGTAGCAACAGTAAAATGAATGACATTGAACAAATACTGAACACCTTACCAAGAATTTCTACACCTCTAAATGAAAATGAGGGCACAAGAATTTCAAATCCACAAGTATTGGATCCTGATAATTCACAATTAAAAAATGAATTATCCACTTCTTTTCATAACTTGGAACCATCAATGGGCCAAGCACTCTTGAAAGAAGTTCCAAAACTTAAAGAATGGCCTCACTTCAGTGGTGAAGGAGAGTATGACCATATGGAATTCATTAGAGGTATTGACATGATCAAAGAGGATTTTGAATTCCCAGACAGATTGGTAACAGCCAGGTTTAACACCTTCTTTACCAGATCAGCTCACAGATGGTACATCAAAATAAGACAAGCACATGGACACCAGAGTTGGACTTGGTGGAAAACCCAAATCATCAACAAATGGGCAAATGATGCTTGGAGGTTTAAAGTTGAAACAGCCTTTGAATCTGCCAAATTTAATGCTGATAAAGACAAAGCTTTACCATGGTTTTGCCAACAAAAGGACAGATTAACAGCATTATATCCTGACATGTCAGAATTTATGATCCATAGAAAAATTCTGAGACAATGTGGAGGTGACTTAGAGCATGCTGTCAAAAGCAGGACTACTGAACAATCTTCAGAAGAGTATATTATCAATATACTAGAAGAAGTAACCACCAGAACCAAAATTGGTTCTAGTAGGGTGAATCTTAAAACAAGGTTTAATACACCTTGGAAAGATTCTGTGGACAAAAACCCCAAAGAAAATTCTAGTAATATTAAATATAAATCTGCAGATACAGTCAGAAAAAGCCATATTTGCCAAAGCACCACCCATTTAGCCAATACATCTCCAAAAAGGGGGAAAATCAATGAAATTGACATTGAAAAGGGACCAGATGTTGAAAAAGAAGACATAATTGAAGACAATTCAGATGATAAGTCATCCATATTTTCTGAATCTTCAAAAGATATAGAAAATATCAATGCCACTTTTGACATCATGGAATCTTATTCCCACTTACCACAATTGAGCAATGGTCAAGTTGATTTATCAAAAGTTCAAGATGCACAACTTATGAAGACAAAACCAAACAGAGGAAAAGGTTATACAGCTGGTAACTCCTGTATAACAGAAGTGGTGATTGACAACAAGCCCACCAAACTTTTGCTTGACCCAGGAGCCTTCTGCTCTTGTGTTGGAAAATCTTTTCTTAAGACTTGTGTACCAAATTTTGAAGACCAATTGTTACCAATTGATGGTATAAAATTCAACAGTGCAAGTAACCCAATGAAAGCATTAGGAATCTTTGAGACCAATGTCATATTCCCACACATAAATGGGAATTTAAGGATCACAGTTGAATTTGTTGTTATGGAAAATTGCTCTAGTACCCATTTTATATTGGGAAATGACTATTTAATCATGTATGGGATACATTTACATAATAACAAAGACAGATACTTTACAATTGGGGACAATAAGCGCCAGAAATTTGCCTTTTTACCATTCAAAAGACAAATTACAGTAAACAAAGTATCACCAGTCAAATTAGAGTTAGAAAAATTCAGTCTGAACAGGTAAATGAGGCTGAGATAAGCCTTCATCTGACTGATAAACAAGAAAATGAACTTTCTTCCTTTTGTATGACCACAGAGGAGCATTTGCTACAGACAAAGAACCTCTGGGAGCAATTATTGGTCATGAAGTTGACATCATTCTTAACATTGAGAGACCTTATCCACCACTCTTAAGAAGACCTGCTTATCCAGAAATTCCAAAATCAAGAGAAGCTCTAGAAATTCATATCAAAGAACTTCTAAACCTTGGTGTAATAAGAAAAGTAGGCCACAATGAGGAAGTAGAAATAACTACACCAGTTATAGTGGCGTGGCATAATGGAAAATCCAGAATGGTTGGGGACTTTAGAGCTCTGAACACTTACACTGTCCCTGACAGATACCCAATACCAAAAATCCAAATTGCCCTTACTCAAATATCTCAAGCAGTGTATATAACCACTATGGATGCCCTTAAAGGATTCCATCAAAATGTGGTAACACCAAGAGCAAGAAAATACTTGAGAATTATTGTTTATTGTGGAGTGTATGAATACTTAAGGATGCCCTTTGGTATCAAAAATGCACCTTCACACTTCCAAAGAATGATGAATGAAATCTTCCCTGAAGAACTCTCAGAGGGATGGTTAATCATTTACATTGATGACATTATTATCTGTTCAAAGACTTGGGAGGAGCACATGTACAGATTATCAAGAGTTTTGACAAAAATCCAATCAGTAAACATGAAAATCTCCTTGAGGAAATGTCATTTTGGATTTAAAGAACTTAAAGCACTAGGACATGTTTTATCTGGTTTGTCCCTTGGAATTGACAAAAACAAAGTTGCAGCAGTATTATTAAAGCCCATGCCTCAGAATAAAAAGGAAATTCAGTCATTCTTAGGTTTTGCAGGATATTACAGGCAACACATTAAAGATTTTGCGTCCATAGCAAGACCACTTTATAAGTTGTGTGACAAAGACACAGTGTTTGAGATGACTGTTGACAGAGTCAAACCTTTTGAGTCTCTAAGAGAAGCATTGACCACTGCTCCACTCTTACTGATGCCAGACTTTAAATTGCCTTTCAAACTGTATATTGATGCATCAGGGGATGGACTGGGTGCTGCACTTCACCAAGTTCAGATCATAAATGATAAGCCTGTAGAAGGACCCATACGTTTCATATCCAGGCAAATCAAACCAACTGAAGCCAGATATGGAGCAAGTCAAATGGAATGTCTATGCCTTGTCTGGGCCTTGGAGAAATTGAACTACTTCTTAGAGGGATGTGTTTTTGAAGTAATAACAGATTGTACAGCTGTCAAATCACTTTTGAACATGAAAACACCCAACAGACACATGCTCAGATGGCAAATAGCCATACAAGAATACAGAGGAAATATGACTATTGTTCATAAGGATGGGAATATTCATAAGAATGCAGATGGACTAAGCAGATGGCCATTACCAAATAATATTGATAATCCTGCTTATGTGCCAGAAGAAGCTTCACCACAAATTCCAATAGAAGGAATAAGTGTTACAGACTTGAACACCACCTTCTTTGAAGAAGTCAGAAGCAGCTATACTCAAGATAAGAATTGTAGCATCTTATTCCAATTACTTAACAAAGACTGTAAAGACAACTCTCTAATACATGCCTTGGATGAAGTATGGAGAAAATCTTATGATGAAGGAAGATTTCACCTACTGGATGGTATAATTAACCACAGGAGCAAACACACATGTGTCATGACAGTTGTAGACAGGTCATTAATCGATCTTGTACTGAAAGAATGCCATGATAGTCCCTTTTCAGGACATCTGTCTGAAGACAGAACAAGAGAGAAAGTAAAGACCTGCATATGGTGGCCAATGTGGCAGAACGATGTTGCAGAGTATTGCAAAACCTGTGACAGATGCCAAAAGGCAAATAAATCCACTGGCAAAAGACTTGGAAATATTATAAGAATCCAAGAACCAAACAGACCTTGGGAAATTGTCCATATGGATTGGGTAACTGGCCTACCACCCAGGAGGTGACAGGAGCTATAATGCTTGCCTAGTAATTCTGGACAGATTCATTAAAACTCCAATCTTTTTACCATGTCACAAAGATGATACAGCCATGGATACAGCTCTTCTGATATGGAATAGAGTAGTGTCATGGACTGGGATATTACAAATATCATCAGTGATAGAGATCCCAAATTCACTTCAGCACTATGGACAAATCTTCACCAATTATTTGGCACTAAACTGTCTTTCTCTACAGCCTACCACCCACAAACTGATGGCCTGGCTGAAAGGATGATCCAAACCTTAGAGGACATGGTGAGAGGATTTTGTGCATATGGCCTTGAATTCAAAGATTGTGATGGATTTACCCATTATTGGTGTACTCTGTTGCCAGCACTGGAATTAGCATATAAAACATCAATCCATGCCAGCACCAATCAGACTCCTGCTATTCTAGAAAAAGGATGGAACCCCAAGTTACCCCCAAGATTCCTTGAGGAAAGGACTTAATTGAAAGACATCCCACAGCTGCTAGCTTCAAAGGAATGCTAGACAAAGCTAGAAAGCATGCAGTGAGATGCATGGAGGACTTGTTTGCATATGCTAAAGATAAATGGGATAAATCACATGCAACTCCAGATTTCAAAGTGGGGGACCTAATACTTGTATCCACCACTAACTTCAATAACATCAAAGGATGTAAAAAGTTGAAAGACTCCTTTGCAGGACCTTTTGGATTAAGGCCCTCCATGGAGAAAATGCTGTTGAAGTAGAGTTATCTGAAGAACTTAGCAATAAGCACCCTACATTTCCAGTGAGCTTGATACAGCCATATAAATCTAGTGATGCTGAGAAATTTCCCTTGAGGAATAAGATTCCCCAAGTTATACCTCCTATTGAGACATCTGGTGCTAAGAAAATTACCAAAGTTCTTAAAGAAAGGAAATTAAGAACCAAGAAGGTTAGGGAATACCTTGTTAGGTACAGTGACCCAACTTGTGAAGATGAATGGTTAGAAGAAAAAGATATACCAGAAGCTACCAAACTCCTCAGAAGATTCAGACACACTAGAAACACCAATATTACAAAGTAATATTCTTTTTTTAGGGGGAGGGAATGTGAGCCTTAGAGGTAATTTCATATACCCAAAAGACCACAAATACAAAATTAACATATTAATATAAATAAAATAAATTTATTTATATTATTAAAATAAAAATCAAAATATGAATATAAAATTATATTCAAAATAAAAAAATTAATTACAATTTAAAAATAAAATTACATCAAATTTTGAAATTATAAAACTACATTTATACTTGAAAAAATTAAGTAAAAATGAAATTTTAACAAAATTGTGAAAAAATAAATAAATTTGGAAAAAAGTTAAATAAAATTTATTATAACTTTTTATCCAATAAATAAACATATAAAATTTATTTCACCATTGGATTCCTCATAAAAAATCAGGTGGGGTCACCTCTGAGTGAAATTCTTGTAACTCAACTCTAAATAAGCTTAAATTAAGTTTCTAGTATTTTCAATACAAAAGTTGAAAATCCTCAAAACCTTAATTTAATTCACACCACATGTGGTGTTAACCATCAATTTTTGTGTTAAAATTGAGGTGTTGTGTTTAGTTTAGAAGTTATGAGGAATTGAAGTATTTTCAATTGAATTCAATTGAAATGTCAAAATGTGCGCGTGTATTACATAAGTGAACTTTGATTTACATATGAGGTGTCAATTATTACTGTATTGTACTGTACAATTGAATTGAATTACATATGTAAAGTATAAGTATAATACATGATGAGGAATTAAAGGAAAAATAAATTGGAAAGATTAAATTTGGGCGGGAAAAGGAACTCCAGCTCTAAGGGGGAGCTAGACCCCCAAAATCCTGGCTGACAGGCGTGGGATGTCAAAATTCACGCAAAAGTTCATCACTTTTGGCCTGGAATTGAGTTACAGGGTCTGTGGACTCAATTGATGATGAGGTTTTGATACCAACTGGGGTAGTTTTAGCTGTTGCCAAGAGGGTAAAACTACCCTTAAGATAAAACAATCATAATAAAAACAGTTTTAACTGGTTTCTATGCCTCTGACACACATTCTGACGTGTTTTGAACGCTCTAGGCCTGGTATTACTATAGTAATGGCTGATTTAAGGGTCTAAAATGGCTAAAAATGGCTAAAAATGGCTAAAACCAGCCCTTTTTTGGTCTAAACCAGGGTTCAATGATGCCATAATTGGCTTTTCTGTTGTCAGACTGTTTTTCACGACTGACAAGAGTAAATTTTACTTTTGGAGTAAGAGAATTGATGGCTATAAAAGAATGTCTTCTTTGCCCCACTTTTCTCTTCATGTTAGAATCTTTTCCTTTTATTAATTAGTTTAAACACTGTTAAACCAATCAATCAAAGATTCCAACCACCACTTTTTAATCATTTTAATCCTTTTAACCACGTGAAAAAATCATCATAATCATTGTTTGTAACTCTTATAATCATTTTTACCCCTGAACCACCCCAAAAGTGAATTAAAGCATCTTTCATCACTGTTAACTTTGTCACTTTGTTTCCAAATTCACTCTGGTCACTTTTGGGCGTGTTTTCTCTTTAATATTCTTTTTAAAGACTTTGTTCTTTAATTAATTGCTTGCAGTTCTTTGCTCAATTAATTCCAATTGAGATTGCTCTTGAAGAAATTTCTTTTGTAGCCTTAAAATATCTCTTGTACAGTATTTTTTGGATAAATTTTTATTGTTGGTAAAACAATAAATTTTTATAATATTATTGTTTTATACTAATAAAGCTATAAACAATAAATTTGGCGTGTTTTCTCTTAAAAATAATATTTCTTACTATTTTTAATAGAATTTTACCTTATACAAATTTTGAGGACAGGAAAAGTACTTGACTTTTAATCAAAGTTTCATATCCACACCTTACATATTCTGGGTATTGGATATCTGTCTGGAATGGTATAGGTGTTCAGGGCTCTGAAGTCTCCTACCATTCTTGATTTTCCATTATGCCAAGTTATAATGACAGGTGTAGTGACCTCTACCTGTTCATTATGTCATACTTTTCTTAATACTCCAAGGTCCATTAATTCTTTAATGTGTTCCTCCAAGGCTTCTCTAGCCCTTGGACTAGCTGGGTAAGCAGGTCTCCTTAGTAAAGGTGGGTAAGGCTTTTCCACATTAAGAATTATGTCCAACTCATGCCAAATTATGGCACCTAGTTGTTCCTTGTCAGTTGAAAAGGCATTTTTGTATTTAAATAAGGGGTCAATCAATTTTTCTTTCATTTTTTCTGTTAATTCTTGATTGAATTCTGCCTCTTTAAGTTGTTCAGATAAGAAAAGTTCCTTTTCTGGAATTTTCTCTTCATTCTTAATAACTGTAATTTGTTTTTTGTTATTTAAGAAGCCAAAATTTTGTCTTTTGTTGTCTCCTATGGTAAAGTATCTATCTTTTTGGTTAGAGATATCTATACCATAAAGTGATAAGTAGTCATTTCCAAGTATGAAGTGATTACTAGTACAGTTGTGCATTACTACAAACTCTGCTTTAATTCTGACACATTGTGAGGGGTGAGGAAAAATTAGTGTTAAATCAATTATTCCAAAGGGCTTCATGCTCTCACTTGCACTACTAAATTTGACACCTTGTATTGGCATAAGTTTTTCTTGCCAGTCTGGGACAATGGTTTTTGAATAATTTGTACCAACACAGGTGCAATATGCTCCTGTATCCAAGTTCACTTTTCCTTCTTGGTTATCAACCATAACAATACTTATACTTGATTTTCCAGCTGTATATCCCATTCCTCTTGCAGGTTTGGTTCTGTACATTTTGGCATCTTGTATATTTGTCAGGTTTGTGTCAGATGTTCCAACTTGTGGTAAGTTTGAGCTAACATCTAGTACTTGATAATTATATCAATATTATTAATTTGTGCATTAATTATATCAATTTCATCACTTTCTGAACTTTCTGACTCTTTTGTTTCTTTTTCAGAGTCAGATTCCTCCTCTTTGTCATTGTGGTTTTCTGTTTCCACAATTTTATTAATCTTTGCCTTTTTGAGGCAATTATTGGCTAAGTGTCCAATACCCCCACATTTATGGCATTTTCTTTGCTCATTATTGTTGGATGTATTGGGCTTGAAAGCTTCTTTTGATTTATCCTTTTTGATAAATGCTTTATTTGGACTTTCAATGTCCAATTTCTTCCAAGTTCTGCCAATTTTTGTTCTTGTCACTATGTCTTCTAGTGCATTGATATACTCTTCTGTGGAGAATGGTTCTATACACCTGCTTCTTAGTGCATGTTCTAGCTCTCCTCCAAATTTCTTAAGTATTTTCATGTGCACCATTTTTTGTGACATTTCTGCGTACAATGCATTGAGTCTTTCAACTTGTTTTAAGAACCAAGTTAAAGGTTTGTCTTTGTCTGGGTCAAAGAAAGAATTTTAAAATGAATTTTCTATCTTTTACCTCCAGGAATCATTAGCCCACTTGGTGATTATTTCTTTTTTCCACCAAGACCTGGTATTTTTGCCATTTGTTTGCCTTATTCCATAATACCATCTTTTTGCAGATTTTTCAAACAATGAATGTAATCTTTCAGTGATTAATTCATCTGGTTTGGCATAATCTTCTTGTAGCATGTCAGTTGTTTTGATAAATGACATGTGGTCATATTCACCTTCTCCTGTGAATGTTGGCCATTCTTTTAATTGAGGTGCTTCCTTCATTAAGACTTGGTTATTGTCTTGGTGACTAAATTCTGTTATGAATGGATTTGTTAATTCCTCTTTTTGTTTAACAGGGCTTCTTATGTGAGAAATTGGTGTTGATAAATTTGGCATATTTGAGTTAGCCTCATTAATTTTATCCATTTTTTCAGTAATAAGCCTTATTTCACTTTGAATGTCATCTTTCAGATGCATTCTTGCTTCATCACTCTTTTCCACATGGTCCAAAAGCAATTTTTGGTGTGGTGAAGTCTCTTCTTCAAATCGTTCTACAGAAATGCTTAATTTGTTTAATTTTTCAGTAATATTATCAATACTCACATCATAATTGATTGTCAAAGTTTTTTCTTTGATATCACTTATGTATTTGTACAACTCTCGTTCTCCTTGTATTGATTTCTGAGTATTATTAATTAATACTTTTGGTTTATTATTTTCAATCATAAATTTTATGTTATCAATTTCTTTCTTATTTTGTACAACAAGTTTTGTTAAAGATGATAATCTATTATTTATTTCTTGGAAAGATAATAAGCTATTTTTCATGTCTTTAAGAGGTAAGATACTATCTTTAAGCTCTGTTAAAGTATTTACAACATCAGGAGACAATGTTATCTCTTTGTGAAATGGGGTTGTCTCATTATTTGCTCCTCTTTGTCTTTGAATTCCATCCAAGTTCTGGCCATTTTGAAGACATTGTCCATGGCATCTTTTTGAATTTTGGGGATCCTGTAGCTTGGGGAATATGGCTTTCTCCAATTCTTTTTCTTGTTCTTCTTCCCTTCTTGGGGAAGTGGGTTGGCTTGGGGCTTGCTGGTAGAAGCTACTGGGGCTTCTTCCTTGGTTTCCTCCTTCTTTTTGGCATGATACTCCTTGATCTTTTTGATCTGAGGTTTGGATGATAGTGGATTCCATCCATTGGAGTATCTCACTATTTCCTCCTCTTTGAGGCACCTTTTCAGGATGTTCCAGGAGTTCATCACTCCGTGGTGTATTTGGGGCAACATTTCCCAATCCTTTTCTTTGTACACTGTGTAGTACTGTTTGTACTGGCTCATTTAAATGTCTATTTGAGCCCTCTGAATGTGATTTGTACCTGTTTGAGTCACTCATACTTAGTTCCAATTCCGGTTCAGATATCATGGGCATTTCTGGGACTTGCCTTTGGGATAAGGCACTTCCTTGTGTGGATTCTGTTCCACTGGTGATATTGCCCTTCCTTTTCCCTTTTGAGGAATCAATTCTACCTCTGATTCCAGCTCCATCTGATTGGATGGAGTCTTGGGAGCCTCTTCTGGTATTCATATTTTAAGAAAAATAAGAAATCAGAAGATTTTATAACAGGAATTCTTCTTATGGCAATTTATAAATGAGGTACTCACCTTCAGATTCCTGAATAGTGGGTCCTGGAAAGTCCAATTTCTTGGCTTTCTTCTTCTTAGTGATTATTGGTGTTGGAGAACTTTGACAAGTTTCTTCCACCAATCTTTCAACAGTGGTTTGGTTGTCCTCTGTTGGATTGTCTTCAAACACTAAAAAAGACAAATAAATATAAGTCTTTTATATAAAAGTGTTATTTTTGGTAAGATATGGAAATTTTCCACGTAAAAATTGCTTTTATATCTTTTAAAAAGTGAAAATAATTAAAGAAATGAAATTAAAATGAATAAAAAAACTTTTTTATTGGTTTTTAATATTTTTTATGTTTTTATTTTTAAAAAATAAAAAAATATGAATATGATTCTTTTATAAAATTAATTGATAATATAAAATTATTTTTAATTTATAAAATATATTTTTTAATCACTAGAGTCACTCAAAGAAAGTTTTTGCAAGTCTAAGGAGGTGAAAACCCATGTGTAAGACAGTAGAATTGCTTTCCAAATGCCTCAATGGCTTTTTAAAATCAATAAATATAAAATTATTATATAATTTTATGATTATAATTATAATTTATTATTGGATAAACGCAATTAGAATCCTTTTAAAGGTCTTATAAAGTGAATATCATGACCAGGCCCCCAAATATAAGGTTTGACTATGAAACAATAAGTAAAAATTACTAATATTTTACTTATTGTACTATGAATATCTTTATAAATAAATTAAATAAGATAAAAAATAATTATAATAATAAAGAATTACTATAATTATGGCGTAAAATAATTATATTATTAAAGAATTATAATAATATAATCTATATTATAAAAAATAATATATATATAATAAGTATATTAATATATTTGAAAGCACTTTATTATTGTTACCAACAAATAATAAAGGCGTAAAAAATTGTTTTTTATTAATAAAAGTCAATTAATAACAATAATATTACCAATATTAAAGTTATAAATTAATATAAATACCATTTATATCAATTATAGAATTGTTAAGAGTAATAATAGAGAAAGATTATTATAATGAGAGAAGTAACCTACTTTTAATGCTTAATATGATAATTTTGAATAAAATTACACCTAGAAATGTAAATACAACTTATTTAAATTGTAATTACAATAAAATTTAAGAGAAATTACAAATTTTCTTGGTTTTATGTGTAATTGAGGTTTTTAAGAGAAATTTACACAAAACAATTAATAATTGCATTAATCACATCAAATATGAATATTATTATAAGATTATCTTTAGTCTTGAATAATATAAAAGTTTTATATATAAAGAATAAAGAAATTACCTTTTTATTTAATGATTTAATGTTTTTTGAAGCGTCTGAGGGGAAAACAGAGTAAAAAGAGCTCTATTTATAGTAAATACCTCCCTCCTAGAGTCCAGCAGGCTTCTAGTATACGTGCACTGATCATATCCAATGGAATTGATCAATAGTTTAAGGTTTGGTGATGATTAAATCATGATCAACCCATCTTATCTCATTATTATGGCATTATTTAGAGTTATCACTATAACTCTAAGTTTGATGACGTCAAAGCTTGGCAGAACCCCAAAATTGGTGGATTTTATTAGTTTTCAGGATCAAATAGCAGTATTCACCAATTTTATCACTCATATGACTGTTAAACCTAATTTAAGGTTACAGTTAGTGATCATAAATGATCAAATTGAGCTCAAGCTCTGATTCTTAATAACCTTTAGGCTTTACACGCTAAAGCAATTCAGAGAGTGAATTCTAATAGCTTGGAATAACCTTATTATGCTTCCAAGAGCATTTCATTACATCATCAAAACTCTTTTTTTAATGATTTTTGTTGTAACTCATCTTTTCTGTCGAAATTTAATATTTCAAACTTCAAACCATGATTTCAAGGGGTTATACCTTGAATATTATGATACAAAATAAATCATTCTTCACGAATGAACTAGTAGAATCCAACTGTCTACTTTTTTTTAAGTTTGGACCACTTTCACAACAAAGTGGTCAACAGCTCCATTGATTTTAATCAATAATCCCTTACAGGTTTAAATCTTGTTCATAACTGTAAGGTGTGGATATGAAACTTTGATTAAAAATCAAGTATTTCTCCTGTCCTCAAAATTTGTAGAAGGTAAAAATCAATTCAAAATAGTAAGAAATATTATTTTTAAGAGAAAACACACCAATTTTGTTGTTTATAGCTTTATTAGTATAAAACAATAATATTATAAAGATTTATTGTTTTACCAACAATAAAAATGTATCCAAAAATACTCCACAAGAGATATTTAACGCTACAAAATAAATTGCTTCAAGAGCAATTTTAATTTGAATTAATTGAGCAAAGAACTTCAAGCAATTAATTAAAGAACAAAGTCTTAAAAGATAATATTAAAGAGAAAACACACCCAAAAGTGACCAGAGGAATTTGGAAACAAAGTGACAACGTTTACAGTGATGAAAGATGCTTTAATTCACTTTTGGGGTGGTTCAGGGGTAAAAATGATTATAAAAGTTACAAAAAATGATTATAATGATTTTTTCACATGGTAAAAGGTTTAAAATGATTTAAGAAAGGTGGTCGGAATCCTTATTGATTGGCTTGACAATGTTTAAACTAATTATAAAAGGAAAAGATTCTAACATGAAGAGAAAAGTGGAGCAAAGAAGACATTCTTTTATAGCCATCAATTTTCTTACTCCAAAAGTAAAATTTACTCTTGCCAGTCGTGAAAAACAGTCTGACAACAGAAAAGCCAATTATGGCATCATTGACCCCTGGTTTAGACCAAAAAGGCCTTGTTCAAGCCATTTTTAGCCATTTTAGACCCTTAAATCAGCCATTGCTATAGCAATACCTGGTCTAGAGCCTTGAAACCACGTCCGAATGTGTGTAGGAGACGTAGAAACCAGTTAAAGCTGTTTTTACTATGATTTTTTTATCTTAAGGGTAGTTTTACCCTCTTGGCAACAGCTAAAACTACCCCAGTTGGTATCAAAACCTCATCATCAATTGAGTCCACAGACCCTGTAACTCAATTCCAGGCCAAAAGTGATGAACCTTTGCATGAATTCTGACACCACACGCCTGTCAGGAAGGATTTTGGGGGTCTAGCTCCCCCTTAGAGCTGGAGTTCCTTTTCCCCCCAATTTTAATCTTTCCAATTTATTTTTCCTTTAATTCCTCGTCATTTATTATACTTATAATTTACATATGTAATTCAATTGAGTTGTACAGTTCAATACAGTAATAATTGATACCCCATATGTCAATCAAAGATCACTTATGTAATACAAGCGCACATTTTGACATTTCAATTGAATTCAATTGAAAATACTTTAATTCCTCATAGCTTCTAAAATATACACAACACCTCAATTTGAACCCAAATTTTGGTGATTAACACTACATTTTATGTGAATCAAATTAAAGTTTTGAGTATTTTCAGTTTTCATACAGAGAATACTCAAAACTTAATTCAAGCTTATTTAGAGTTGAGTTACAAAATTTTCACTCAGAGGTGACCCCACCTGATTTTTTATGAGGAATCCAATGGTGAAATAATTTTTATATGTTTATTCATTGGATAAAAAGTTATAATAATTTTTATTTAACTTTTTTCCAAATTTATCCATTTTTTTACAATTTTGTTCAAAATTCCTTTTTACTTAATTTTTTCAAGTATAAATGTAATTTTACAATTTCAAACCTTTATGTAATTTTATTTTTAAATTGTAATTAAATTTTTAATTCTGAATATAATTTTATATTTACGTTTTTATTTTCATTTTAATAATATAAATAAATTTATTTTATTTATATTTATATGTTAATTTTGTATTTGTGGTCTTTTGGGTATATGAAATTACCTCTAAGGCTCACATTCCCTTCCCCTAAAAACAAATATTACTTTGTAATATTGGTATTTCTAGTGTTTCTGAATCTCCTGAGGAGTTTGGTAGCTTCTGGTATATCTTTTTCTTCTAACCATTCATCTTCACAAGTTGGGTCACTGTACCTAACAAGGTATTCCCTCACTTTCTTGGTTCTTAATTTTCTTTCTTTAAGAACTTTTGTAATTTTCTTAGTACCAGATGTCTCAATAGGAGGTATAACTTGGGGAACTTTATCCCTCAAGGGAAATTTCTCAGCATCACTAGATTTATATGTTTTTACCAAGCTCACTGGAAATGTAGGATGCTTATTACTAAGTTCTTCAGATAATTCTACTTCAACAGCATTTTCTCCATGGAGGGCTTTAATAACAAAAGGTCCTGAAAAGGAGTCTTTGAGCTTTTTACATCCTTTGATGTTATTGAAGTTGGTGGTGGATACTATTACTAAATCCCCTACCTTGAAATCTGGAGTGGCATGAGATTTGTACCATTTATCTTTAGCATATGCAAATGAGTCTTCCATGCATTTTACTGCATGCTTTCTGGCTCTGTCTAGCATTCCTTTGAAGCTGGCAGCTGTAGGATGTATTTCAACCAAATCCTTTCTTAAAGAATCTTGGGGTAATTTGGGATTCCATCCTTTTTCCAAAATAGCAGGAGTCTCATTGGTACTGGAATGAATGGAGGTTTTGTATTCCAGCTCCAGTGCATGTAGAAGAGTACACCAATCATGGGTGAAACCATCACTATCTTCAAATTCAAGGCCATATGCACAAAGTCTTCTCACCATGTCCTCTAAGGCTTGGATCATCCTTTCAGCCAGGCCATCAGTTTGTGGGTGGTAGGCTGTAGAGAAAGACAGTTTGGTTCTAAATAATTGGTGAAGATTTGTCCATAGTGCTGAAGTGAATTTGGGATCCCTATCACTAATGATATTTGTAAATATTCCAGTCCATGATACTACTCTATTCCATATCAGAAGCTCTGTATTCATGGCTGTATCATCCTTGTGACATGGTAAAAAGATTTGAGTTTTACTGAATCTGTCCACAATTACTAGGCAAGAATTATAGCTTCTGTCACATCCTGGTGGTATGCCAGTTACCCAATCCATATGGACCATTTCCCAAGGTCTGCTTGTTTCTTGAATTTTTATCATATTTCCAAGTCTCTTGCCAGTGGACGTATTTGCCTTTTGGCATCTGTCACAGGTTTTGAAATACTCTGAAACATCGTTCTGCCACATTGGCCACCATATGCAGGTCTTTACTTTCTCTCTTGTTCTGTCTTCAGACAGATTTCCTGAAAAGGGGCTATCATGGCATTCGTTTAGTACAAGATTGATTCATGACCTGTCCACAACTTTCATGACACATGTGTGTTTGCTCCTGTGGTTAATTATACCATCCAGTAGGTGAAATCTTACTTCATCATAAGATTTGTTCCATACTTCATCCAAGGCATGTATTAGAGAGTTGTCTTTACAGTCTTTGTTAAGTAATTGGCATAAGATGCTAAAATTCCTATCTTGAGTGTGACTGTTTCTGACTTCTTCAAAGAAGGTGGTGTTCAAGTCTGTAACCCTTATTCCTTCTATTGGGATCTGTGGTGAAGCTTCTTCTGGAACATAAGCAGGATTATCAATATTATTTGGTAATGGCCATCTGCTCAGTCCATCTGCATTCTTATGAGTATTCTCATCCTTATGAACAATAGTCAAATTGCCCCTGTATTCCTTTATGGCTATTTGCCATCTGAGCATATCCCTGTTGGGTGTTTTCATGTTTAAAAGTCATTTGAAAGCTGTACAATCTGTTATCACCTCAAAAACACATCCCTCCAAGAAGTAGTTTAATCTTTCCAAGGCCCAGACAAGACATAGACATCCCATTTGGCTTGCTCCATATCTGGCTTCAGCTGGTTTGATTTGACTGGATATGAAACATATGGGTCCTTCTATAGTTTTATCATTTATTATCTGAACTTGGTGAAGTGCAGCACCCAGCCCATCCCCTGATGCATCAATATACAATTTGAAAGGCAATTTCAAGTCTTGAATCAGTAAGAGTGGAGCAGTGGTCAAGGCTTCTCTTAGAGACTCAAAAGCTTTGACTCTGTCAACAGTCATTTCAAATACTGTGTCTTTATCACAAAATTTATAAGGTGGTCTTGCTATGGATGCAAAATCTTTAATGTGTTTCCTGTAATATCCTGCAAAACCTAAGAATGACTGAATTTCCTTTTTGTTCTGAGGCATGGGTTTCAGCAATACTGCTGCAAGTTTTTTTTTGTCAATTCCAAGGGACAAACCAGATACAAAATGTCCTAGTGCTTTAAGCTCCTTAAATCCAAAATGGAATTTCTTGAAGGACATTTTCATGTTTACTGATTGAAATTTTGTCAAACCTCTGGAAAATCTGTACATGTGCTCCTCCCAACTCTTGGAAAAGACAATAATGTCATCAATTTAAATGATTAACCATCCCTCTGAGAGCTCTTCAGGGAAGAATTCATTCATCATTCTTTGGAAGTGTGAAGGTTCATTTTTGATACCAAAGGGCATCCTCAAGTATTCATACACTCCACAAGGAACAATAATTCTCAAGTATTTTCTTGCTCTTGGTGTCACCACATTTTTATGGAATCCTTTAAGGGCGTCCATAGTGGTTATATACACTGCTTGAGATATTTGAGTAAGGGGAATTTGGATTTTTGGTATTGGGTATCTGTCTGGAACAGTGTAAGTGTTCAGAGCTCTAAAGTCCCCAACCATTCTAGATTTTCCATTATGCCATGCCACTATGACTGGTGTAGTTATTTCTACCTCTTCATTGTTGCCTACTTTTCTTATTACACCAAGGTCTAGAAGTTCTTTGATATGGGTTTCCAGAGCTTCTCTTGACTTGGGACTTGCTGGGTATGCAGGTCTTCTCAAGAGTGGTGGATAAGGTCTTTCAATATTAAGAATGATGTCAACTTCATGACCAATAAATGCTCCTAGAGGTTCTTTGTCTGAAGCAAATGCTCCTCTGTGGTCATACAAAAGGGAAGAAAGTTCATTTTCTTTTTTATCAGTCAGATGGCGGCTCATTTCAGCCTCATTTAACTGTTCAGCTTTGAATTTCTCCAATTGTAAGTTGACTGGTGATACTTTATTTACTGTAATTTGTCTTTTCAATGGTAAAAAGGCAAATTTCTGACGCTTATTGTCTCCAATAGTAAAGTATCTGTCTTTGTCATGTAAATCTATTCCATACATGATCAAATTGTCATTTTCCAATATAAAATGGGTACTAGAGCAATTTTCCATAACAACAAATTAAACTGGGATTTTTAAATTCCCATTTATGTGTGGAAATATGACATTGGTCTCAAAAATTCCTAATGCTTTCATTTGATTACTTGAACTGTTTAATTTTATACCATCAATTGGTAACAGTTGGTCTTCAAAATCTGGTACACAAGTCTTAAGAAAAGATTTTCCAACACAAGAGCAGAAGGCTCCTGGGTCAAGAAAAAGTTTGATGTGCTTGTTGTCAATCACCACTTCTGTTATACAGGAGTTACCAGCCGTAACACCTTTCCCCCTGTTTGTTTTTGTTTTCATAAGTTGTGCATCTGGAATTTTTGATAAATCAAGTTGACCATTGCTCAATTGTGGCAAGTGGTAATAATATTCCATGATGTCAAAAGTGGCATTGATATTTTCTATATCTTTTGAAGATTCATAAAATATGGATGATTTATCATCTGAATTGTCTTCAATTATGTCATCTTTTTCAACATCAGCGTCCTTTTAAATGTCAATTTCATTGATTCTCCCCCTTTTTGGACATGTATTGGCTAAATGGGTGGTGCTTTGGCAAATATGGCACTTTCTGACAGTATCTGCAGATTTATACTTAACATTATTAGAATTTTCTTTGGGGTTTTTGTCCACAGAATCTTTCCAAGGTGTATTAAACCTTGTTTTGAGATTCACCCTACTAGAACCAATTTTGGTTCTGGTGGTTACTTCTTCTAATATATTGATAATATCCTCTGCTGAAGATTGTTCAGTAGTCCTGCTTTTGACAGCATGCTCTAAGTCACCTCCACATTGTCTCAGAATTTTTCTATGGATCATAAATTCTGACATGTCAGGATATAATGCTGTTAATCTGTCCTTTTTTTGGCAAACCATGGTAAAGCTTTGTCTTTAGCAGCATTAAATTTGGCAGATTCAAAGGCTGTTTCAACTTTAAACCTCCAAGCATCATTTTCCCATTTGTTAATGATTTGGGTTTTCCACCAAGTCCAACTCTGGTGTCCATGTGCTTGTCTTATTTTGATGTACCATCTGTGAGCTGATTTGGTAAACAAGGTGTTAAATATTGCTGTTGTTAATCTGTATGGTAATTCAAAATCCTCTTTGATCATGTCAATACCTCTAATTAATTCCATATGGTCATACTCTCCGCTACCACTGAAGTGAGGCCATTCTTTAAGTTTTGGAAATTCTTTCAAGAGTTCTTGGCCCATTGATGGTTCTAAGTTATGAAAAGAAGTAGAAAATTCATTTTTTAACTGTAAATTTTCAATATCCAATACTTGTGGATTGGGAATTCTTGCATCTTCATTTTGATCCAGAGGTGTACACATTCTTGTTCAAGTGTTTAGCAGTTGCTAAATATCATTCATTTCACTGTTGTTACACCTTTGTGAGTATCTTAATTCAGGTTGCAAGTTTTGTATAGAGTTTATTACGATCTTTTTATGATTGTCCTCTATATATGTTGGGTCATTCCATAATTCTGTTTGTTTAGTATTATCAAATATAACTTCATTTAACTTTATTGATAATTTTGATATTTCCTCTCTTGAGGTATCAAAATGCTTTTTCAGGGAAACTGTATTTGTCTTTACTTCAGCAAATGATTTTTAAATATCATCAAGAGCTTTTTTATTATCTTCTTTGATAGTGCTTATGGCTTGTTTTCTTCTTGTTTCAATTATGTCATCAATATTGAATTTAGAATATTTGTCTGTTAATTCTTTAATAATGGCAGATTGTTCATTTATCTTAATGCCAAAAGAATTATCATTATTGGAAGCTTTGATTGTTCTTAAAGCTCTTTCAAAGTATTTAAGTGTATCATTTATTTGGCTCAGACTCAAGTTATTTGTTTTAAGATTGTCACAAATTGATTTATTTTTATCAGAAAGATGACTTTTTACGTCAGAAATAGCTTTATACAACCCTGGAATAGAATCAAAAATATCAGAACCCATTTCTGATATTTTAATCTGGCTTCCTCCTTCTTCTGTAATTGCATAATGGTTCTTGCCATCTGAAATACATTTTCCATGGCTTCCTGCTGAATCTTTGGAATCCTGTATCCTTGGCTGTAGGGCTTTGGGGCTGGTGCCTTTCCTTTGCCCTTGTTTGGAGCTTGTGGCTGCTTTTTCACGTCGGAATTGCTGGTGCTGACCACTGGGGCTGTTTTTGGCACTGGTTTGGGTGGTGGTGGGTTATTTTTCCTCCATTCTAGTGTCAAAAGCATCATGTTTTTCTCCATCAATGGATGCCATCCATTGAGCAATTTGCAAGTATTGGGATGGCCCAGGAATTTTCTCACAGTCAGGTAAGAATTCATGCAATTCTTCCACAGGTCTGCAAGGATCTGGTACTCCTTGAACTGAAGTTCATTGTTGTATGCACTGTGGCTGGCTTTTTATATGTCCACTGAGGCTTGTTGTGGTGGTGTCAGATCCTTTTGAAGGTAAAATGGTATTATCAGCTTCAGAATGACCCATTTTAGTTGTTTGGAAGTCATAAACTGACCCTTTTCCTTTTTTACCTGATTGGCCTCTTCCATAATCACGTCTATTAACTTTCTGGGAGCTGCTTGAGGGGTTATAGCTGGCTCCTGATCTGGTTGAAGGCATAATTATGGTTAAAAAGGCTTAAAATAGTAATTTTACATCAAAAAACTTACCATTGGCCAGATCTTTGTCTTTCTGAAGAGTATTACTTATTTCCAAGCTGACTAATTCAGAAGAATTTGGCTCTGGTTGAATATTCTGAGTCACAATAAGAGTACTATTATAATCAGAATTAACAGTACTGGCAGGAATAATGCTGGTTACTGTTGAGGCTGATTCAATGTTTTCTTGTCTTACCATGTTTTCAGACACTAAAATTAATGAAAAAATCAATTAATTAAGTAAAAAAATAATATTTCAAAAGGGAAATTAAAATATAAGCCTCACTTATAATATTAAAAAAATTATTTTTTTGATTGATTTTTTGAATTATAAGTATTTTTATATGTTTTTAAATTTTTCAATATAAGAAAAAGATTTAAAAAGAGTAAAAAAAATATGTAACAGGTAAAATATCATGGCTGGGCCCCCAAATGCAAGGTGTGGATATGAAACTTTGATTGAGAATCAAGTACTTTTCCTGTCCTCAAAATTTGTATAAGGTAAAAATCAATTAAAAATAGTGAGAAATATTATTTTTAAGGGAAAACACGCCAATTTTATCGTTTATAGCTTTATTAGTATGGAACAATAATATTATAAAGATTTATTGTTTTACCAACAATAAAAATTTATCCAAAAATACTCTACAAGAGATTTTTAAGGCTACAAAAGAAATTTCTTCAAGAGAAATTTCAATTGGAATTGATGGAGCAAAGAACTTCAAGAAATTAATTCAAGAACAAAGTCCTTAAAAAGAATATTAAAGAGAAATCATCCCCAAAAGTGACCAGAGTGAATTTGGAAACAAAGTGACAAAGCTTACAGTGATGAAAGATGCTTTAATTCACTTTTGGGGTGGTTCAGGGGTAAAAATGATTATAAAAGTTACAAAAAATGATCATAATGATTTTTTCACGTGGTAAAAGGTTCAAAATGATTTCAGAAAGTTGGTTGGAATCTTTTATTGATTGGTTTAACAATGTTTAAACTAATTATAAAAGGAAAAGATTCTAACATGAAGAGAAAGGTGGAGGAGAGAAGACATTCTTTTATAGACATCAATTTTCTTACTCCAAAAGTTACATTTACTCTTGCCACTTGTGAAAAACAGTCTGACAACAGAAAATCCAATTATGGCATCATTGAACCCTGGTTTAGACCAAAAAGACCTCGTTCAAGCCATTTTTAGCCATTTTAGACCGTCAAATCAGCCATTGTTATAGCAATACCTGATCTAGAGCCTTCAAACCACGTCCAAATGTGTGTGGGAGACGTAGAAACCAGATAAAACTGTTTTTACTATGATTTTTTTATCTTAAGGGTAGTTTTACCCTCTTGGCAACAGCTAAAACTACCCCAGTTGGTATCAAACCCTCATCATCAATTGAGCTCACAGACCCTGTAACTCAATTATACGCCAAAAGTGATGAACGTTTGTGTGAATTTTGACACCACATGCCTGTCAGCAAGGATTTTGGGGGTCTAGCTCCCCCTTAGAGCTGGAGTTCCTTTTCCCCCCCAAATTTAATCTTTCCAATTTATTTTTCCTTTAATTCCTCATCATGTATTATACTTATAATTTACATATGTAATTCAATTGAGCTGTACAGTTCAATACAGTAATAATTGTTACCTCATATGTAAATCAAAGATCACTTATGTAATACACGCGCACATTTGGACATTTCAATTGAATTCAATTGAAAATACTTTAATTCCTCATAGCTTCTAAAATATACACAACACCTCAATTTGAACACAAATTTTGGTGATTAACACTACATGTGATGTGAATAAAATTAAAGTTTTGATTATTTTCAATTTTCATACAGAAAATACTAAAAACTTGATTCAAGCTTATTTAAAGTTGAGTTACAAAATTTTCACTCAGAGGTGACCCCACCTGATTTTTTATGAGGATTCCAATGGTGAAATAATTTTTATATGTTTATAAAAAGCTATAGTATTTTTATTTAACTTTTTTCCAAATTTATTCATTTTTTACAATTTTGTTAAAAATTCATTTTTACTTAATTTTTTCAAGTATAAATGTAATTTTACAATTTCAAAATTTAATGTAATTTTATTTTTAAATTGTAATTCAATTTTTAATTGTGAATATAATTTTATATTTATATTTTGATTTTAATTTTAATAATATAGATAAATTTTTTTTATTCACATTCATATGTTAATTTTGTATTTGTGGTCTTTTGGGTATATGAAATTGCCTCTAAGGCTCACAATAACTTGTGAAATAAACTTCATTTCTGTATTCCTACAGTAATTACGTGATGACTTTATTTTTGGTTCATCACTCTATCATTCGTATTTCAAAAGATATTAGCTACAATCCTTGAATATATGTGTTGACCAAAAAAGTGCATATATTCAGCTTAACTCTTTAAGTATAGACTTTGGATATTAGCTTCTTAATTGTTTTATATGTGGATTTGTATGGAGATTCCAATGGTACCATTTATTTCACATGTTGTTTCATTGGTATTTGAAATAATTAAGGATTTGGGTTTTTTATAAGGTATTATTACTTATAACTCATTAAATATTTACTTTATAGATATGCCATAAAAATGGTATATGTGTATTTTACCATGGGGAATCCAATGGTATAATTTATTTCACATGTGTATTCATTGGTTGTTAAGTGAAACCAATTTTTATGCCAATTTATGGCATTTTTGTAGTTTTTTAAGGTAATTATTTTAATGTATAATTATTTTGAATATTTCTTGTGACCTTTTTGGGTATGTGGTCATATCTCAAAGGTTCACAGTAAGGCTGTATTGGCCAAACTGTGGGATTTCGACCTTAAACCAGCTATACCTTTGTCAGTTTTTGAGATATCAACCTCAAAGTTGGTTCTGTGTGTAGCCCTGTATGTGTTCTACACAATGGTACCTCATTTGATATGGTTATGATTAAATATAGCAAAGTTATCCCATGTACAAGATTATTTGTACATATGTGTGTTTTAGGGACAAAGCTGTATTGGGCTTGTTTGCCTGATGACTTTTGTTCGAGATGCGATATGGGGCAATTAATGGCCCCATCAGATAGCCCTGATTGTGCTCTTTCCAAAAAGACCCCACTTTAGGTATCTCACACTAAAACTGTAGAAGTTAGATGAGCGGTGACTATTTTATTCACCCTTATTTGGCCTAAATTTGGCCAAAGCTTCTGTAATACTGGTTCTAGCTCCATTATTCTGGTACCATTGAATAGCCCTGACTTAGGACTTCATTCTGAATACCCATTTGATGGGTTTAAACCTCTTACTCTGTATTTCACATGGGAGGTGAAAATTAAGGTTTATGCTCAGCAACAACTTTGAGCAGGAATAACTTTGTTATTCTTTGTCCTATGATGATGGGACTTGTATATTTGGAAAGGGGTGAGTTTCCTCTTTCCTTTGATACCTTTTGAGCTTATTTGGCTCAGCTCCATGTTTTGGTGGTATCTTGGCTATACCATTGATTTGTGGTATTTGGCTGTCATGCTTGTGCTCTGGCTTTGAGTCACAGGCTGACAAATAAAATAAATTTATTTATATTATCAAAAAAAAATTCAAATATAAATATAACTTTATACACAAAAATGAAAATTTAATTATGATTTGAAAATGAAATTACATTGAAATTTCAAATTGTGAAAACATATTTTGAATTGAAAAAATTAAGTAAAAATGAATTTTTAACAAAATTACTGAAATTAGAATATTTTTGGAAAAAAGTTAAATAAAAATTATTATAGCTTTTTATCAAACAAATGAAAATAAGAAAATTGGTTCACCATTGGATTCCTCATAAAAGATAAGGTGGGGTGACCTCTGGGCAAAATTTCTGTAACTCAACTCTAAATAAGCTTAAATTAAGTTTTTAGTATTTTCTGTATAGAAAGTGAAAATCCTCAAAACCTTAATAATTCACACCAGTTGCAGTGTCAACCATCAATTTTTGTGTCAAAATTTAGGTGTGGTGTGTAGTTTAGAAGCTATGAGGAATTGAAGTATTTTCAATTGAAATGTGAAAATGTGTGCATTTATTACATAAGTCAACTGTAATTTGCATATGAGGTATCAAGTATTACAGTTGTGTAACTGTAAAACTCAATTGGATTGCATTTGTAAATTACAATTATATTACATGATGAGGAATTAAAGACAAGATAAAGTGGAAAGATTAATTTTGGAGGGGGAAAAGGAATCTTGGATTCAAGGCAGACAGACCCCCAAATTTCTTTCTGAAAGGAATGAGATGTCAAAATTCATGAAAAAGTTAATTACTTTTGGCCTGGAATTGAGTCACAGGGTCTGTGACTCAATTGATGATGAGGTTTCAATACCAACCAGGGCAGGTTCAACTGTTTCCAAGAAGGTAAAACTACCCTTAAAACAAAACAATTATAGTAAAAACAGTTTTCACTGGTTTTGACCTCTCTTACACACCTTCTGACGTGTTTTGAAGGCTTAAAACCAGGTATTACTATAGCAGTGGCTGATTTGAGGGTCCAAAATGGCTAGAACCAGCCCTTTTTTGGTCTAAACCAGGGTTCAATGATTCCATAATTGACTTTTCTGTTTTCATAGTGTTTTTCACGACTGAAAAGAGTAAATTTTAATTTTGGAGTAAGAAAATTGGTGGCTATAAAAGAATGTCTTCTTTGCCCCACTTTCCTCTACATGCTAGAATCTTTTCCTTTTATAACTAGTTTAAACACCTTTAAACCAATCAAAAAGGGATTACAACCACCATTTTCTTATCACTTTAAACGTTTTACCCACCTGAAAAAATCATTAAAATAATTTTTTGTAACTCTTATAATCATTTTTACTCTTGAAACACCCCATAGAACAATTAAAGTATCTTTCAACCTGTTAACTTTGTTGCTTTGTTTTCAAATTCACTCTGGTCACTTTTGGCTTTTTTCCTCTTTAATATTATTTTTTAAGACTCTTTTCTTATACTAATTTATTTAATTCCTTTTCTAAATTAATTCCATTTGAAATTTCTCTTGCAGAAATTTCTTTCGTGGCCTCAAATATCTCTTGTAGAGTATTTGTGGATAAATTTTTATTGTTGTTGAAACAATAAATCTTTATAATATTACTTTTTTATACTTATAAATTTAAGACAGTATATGTGGCATGTTTTCTCTTAAAAACCTTAATTCTTACCATTTTTAATCATATTTTACCTCATACAAATTTTGAGGACAGGAAAAGTACTTGATTTTTAATCAAAGTTTAATATCCACACATTGCATTTTCCATACAGAATTTAGATCCTGTGTGAGCCCAATTTGAAATCTTTTAAGGCCATATGATGGCTTTCAATAAATAAAAGGGCAAAATACACACAGAAAGGTGGAACAAAGGAAAAAGACCAAACAGAGCTGTAGTACCCAACTTTTTGGATCTTCAAGGATTCAATTAAGGTTTTCCACATGTATGGAGGATTTTCAAGCTTATTTAAACTTTAAGATCAGACTTTGATAGAACCTTAAACTTTAAACTGGTTTTACCCCAATTTGGACAAGAATTTCAAGCTGCCAAAGGGTCAATCCCAATATGCAAGCATGAAGTAAAGGTTTTCAGAGCTTTGTCAGCTTAAATACCCTTAAATCTTTGGATTTAAAAGTATCAAAACCTTATCAAACGTTAAGGTTCGGTTTTTATTGCTATTTCACATTGAAAAAAATCAACTTCAATAATTCATCAAAAATCCAATTTTTAATGTATTTTCTTGAAGTTTCTACACAGATCATAAATTAATGGTATCTTTGTATGAACTCAATTTTAAGTATTTTTTTAAACAGGCTTAATTTGTAATCAACCTTGAATTTAGCCTTTTTAATTATTCTTGAAGAAAATTAGGATTTCTTTCAAAAGTAATTAAAAATTCAGTTTAAGATATTTTTTCTTGAAAAAAAATTTTTAATTTGGTAATTCAATGAGCTTTAATTTAAATAAACCTTTTTTATATTAAAGCTTAAAATAATTAATCCAAAATAGTATTCAAGTTACTATCAGTTAACAAAAATACTGGTAAGTTCAACTTAATATTGAGAAAGGTTACATTAAGTTAAGAACCTTATTTTTAATTATTATTTTTCAGTTTTGAACTGAGCACATCCTCTATATCAATTATGAATCATGAGAGCTGCTCTGAAGGCATAAAAAGAGCATACACATCACTGTTTTTGTCTATCAAAATCATCATTCCAATACATTAGACACTTCAAACAAGTTATCTTTCATTAATTATAAGATCCTATTATCAAAGTAGTTTCTTGAGAGTTTTATTTTTAATTAAATCTTAGCTTAAATAATTTAAATCATAGAAATAAGATTATTTTTGTAATCACCCATAATATATTTTATTATATAAAGCTTTTGTCTGAAATATCTATTTCAAAATCCACAAATGCCTCTTGAAAACTCTTAAATATTATTTTATCATAAAAGAGTGGTTTTTTATTCTAAAGAATTCATTTTTGGAATGCATTTAACTTATTAACATTATTCAATTTAATAACTTTTGCTGCTTGACTTGTTTTATTAAATAGATATTACAAGTAATCTTTCTCTAAAGTTCTATTTTTTTTATCTATTCTTAGCTTTTTTATATAGAACTCTTCTATAAGAATTATCCCTGCACAGTGTGTGTTATAATTTCTCTTATAGATAATATTTATCAATAAATATTATTATTTTCCATGTGTAATTTTCTCATTAAGAGCTTTACACTTCTTATTATCATAATTTTCAGTGACTATAGCAATAATAGAATCATTATATTTTATTATAATTCTTATTAAATTATTTAATAATAATGAATATTTCTTTTTTTATACAATTATATTTAGTAATTATATCAAATTTTTGGTTATAATATTTTGTTATATTATGTTTTCTACTGAGGACAGTCATAGTACTCTTGATAATTTCTACTACTGTCAAGAGTTTCATAGACAAACCTTACATAATGGTTACTTGAGAAAGATATTACTAATGTTGATAAGCTATTAAGAATTTTTAGAAAACAAAGAAGACCCAAAGAAGTAAAAGTTAAGCATTATTGAGCTTCAAGACTAATAAGGTCTAATGAGGTGTAGGACTGTGAATTATACCCTACTTAGCAATATCAAGCTGTGGTACAATCTGTTTTGGTAGTAGGTAATGTGAGCCTTTGATATATGACCACATATCCAAAAGGGTCACAAAACAACTGGACAAAATTTATTCTGATGATAAAAATTAAGACTGTTATCTTGAAATAAATAAAAATGACATATAAAGGTATAAGTTGTTGATTAATTCTGAATATAATAAATAAAAATTTGAAATAAATTTCAACTTTAGATTCACCATGGTAAAATACACATATAAAATATTTATGTCATATCTGTAAACACAATACCTACTGAGAAATAAGTAAAAATTCCATAAAAAAGCATAAACTCTTGAATATATCAGAACCAATGAATCAACATGTGAAATAAATTCCACCATTAGATTATCCATGAGAACTTACACATATAAATATTTAATTTAATATCTGTAAAGTAAATACTTAAGGAAATAACCTGAATAGATGCACTTTTATGATCAGTGCATATATTGATGCTTTTTAGCTCATATCTCCTGAAATATAAATTAAAGAGAGCTGAACAAAAATAAATATTAGGCTTAATTACTTTAAGAATGAATATATGAGCTTTTTTTGACATGTTATATACAGGGTTATAACTTGTAAGTTTTTATTAAATAAAATTGCTATAGCTGTTGACCACTTTGTTGTGAAAGTGGGAAAAGCTTAAACCAAAGTGAATATTTGGATGCTACTACCTAATATGTGAAGAATGTTGTACCTTTTATCATTATATTCAAAGTATAGCCCCTTGAAAGAATAATTTGAAGTTTAAAATAGGAAATTTCAACAGAAAAGATGAGTTACTAGAAAATCATCAAAAATAGAGTTTTGATGATGTAACAAACTTTTCTTGGTATTTTATCAATAAAATTCCAAGCTATAATAATTTACCCTCTTCATGGCTTTAGCATGTATAAATGAAATGCTTTTAATGATTGAGGTTTAAGCTTAAAATTGATCATTTATGATCACTCACTGTAATCTTAATTTACGTTTCACAGTCATATGAGTGATAGGAGTGGTTGATACTAGTTTTTTATTATTAAAACTAATAAAATCCCTGAACTTTAGTCCTCTGCCAAGCCTATGATGTCAGCAAACCTAGAGTCACAGTGATAACTCTAAATAATGGTGTAATGATGAGAAAAGATGGTTTTAATATTAGGTAATCATCACTAAACCTTGGAGTATTCATCAATTCCAGTGGATACCATCATTAAACGTCTACCAGAAGCCTTCTGGACTCTAGAAGGGAGAATTTTACTATATAGAGAGATCTTTTTACCTCTATTTCCCCCCTCAGATGCAACAAAAACAAGAAATTATTAAACCCAAAGGCAAAAGATTTATTCTTTTTATATAAAACTATTAAATATTCAAAAGAATAAAGTTCATCCTTGTTTTTATCATCAATATTGACATTATCAAACCAATTTTTGATTTATTTTGTTAAATTTCTCTATAAATCCCTAATTCCATGTAAAAACTAGAATATTTCCAATTTATTTTATTTCTTTAATTGTGAATACAGTTCAAATAAGTTTTATTTACATTTTTAGGTCTCAATTATCTCAAAGTTATTATATTAAGTGTCAAAAGTAGCTTATTTTCATCTTTAATAATAATTTTCTCTCTATTATTATCTTTAATAGTTCTTTTATTAATATAAATAGTATATATATTAATATATAACTCTAATATTGGTAATGTTGTTGTTATAAATTGGTTTTTATTATGGAATGGCAATTTTGTATTCCCTTCTTATTTGTTTGTAACAATAATAAATGTCCATAAATATCTTAATATGTTTATTCTTATTTTATTATCTTATTTATTTAATAATATAAATATTTTACATCCTAATCATAATAAATCTTTATTGTCATAATTATTCTTTATCTAAATATTTAACTTAATAAGGACATTCATAGTACAATAAGTACAATATTGGTAATACTTACTTGTTTTTCAATAGTCAAACCTTTTACTTTAAAAGCGAATATGGCTAAAATATTCAAAATTCAAGCAAAAGAAGATTAGAATGATTGAGTTCCAATAGCTCCCAAATAAATCTCAATCATTTGAGAACTTAACTCAAAAACTTAATTTTTAGAAACATCTTTCAAGTACCAATACTCATGCCCAAATTTGGGCTCTTTGATTTTATGACCAAAAAAAAGCATTAATTTTTCAATGAATATTTTTACCAAAGAATATTTTTTGTTTTTTTTTTCTATTTAGTCCTCATCCTGTGAGCTTCCATTTGAAAAAATTAGATTACATCAGCCAAATCACATTTTATTACTTTTGACTTTTTTCCTTTCCCATATGGCCAAAATAATGCTAAACTGGAAGTTTTATTAAAAAGGAAAGAAGATAAAGAATTGTGTGGGGTTTGAAAGCACTCCAAGCAGAGAAAAATTCAAAACATAAAAATTGTAAATTATATGTAATAATTCAGAAAAAAACTTGTGTGAGTTTACTAAAAGTTTAAGTGTATTTTCTGTTTTCCTAAGCAGTTATATAAAGAAAGATAGAATGAAGGAAGAAGCTTCTTTTCAAATATAATATAGAAAATTGATATATATATGTATTTGTTGTAGACTTCAGACTTTTTTTGTGCTTGGAAAAGAAGAACCCAAATACAATTGAATCAACTTGAATTATTGAAAGCTTCTTAATTAAGTTTATCTATTAACACAAGCGATTTTTGGTTTGTCTAAAAGTTAATATTTTTCAAAAACTTGTATTCTCATATAAATTTCTTAAGTTGTTTCTCTTTTTTAATCCCAAAAAACAATTCACTAATGCAGAATTTTTTAACCTTAAATATCTCCTGTATACTATTATTAGATAGAGTTTTATTTTGTTATCTTTCTTTGACATTCAAAAAGGAAATCTAATCAATTATGGCATGTTTTTCATTCAAAACTTAATACTCTTATTCTTGATTCTTTTTACTCCAATCAGATATTTGGGATAGGAACAGAATTTCATTTTCAAACAAATCTTCATATCTGTTGAAAGAAAAATTGTCTCCCAGTCTGTGAGCACCTAATCCAAAATAACACCGCACATACAAGCCACCTAAATAATCCAACTTGTGTAATTAAGAGCACAGTTTTGCTAATATTCAGCCCACTGTGACTGAGATGTGAGGACAGACCATGACATCTCTTTTGATATCTCTTCTACTTTGTCTCTCATCTAAAAATGTATCTTCAAGTTTGCAAATTTTGTACCCACCTAAGTGTGTCCAATATTTTTCATAAAAGCCTTAAATCACTAACTATTATAGCAACAACCACAGTCTTACTAGGTAGGCAGAAGAACTGTCCAGCTCCATGAAGTCTTACTAACACTACTCACTGTATTATCCTTACGTGCTTCTGCAGAATAAAATCTGTACTGTGTTGAATCTACTTATTGTAGTGATAATTGTAGCCCTGCTTGTACTGTATGTGCTATTTTTCAAGAGTTTTAGTCTATTTTTGTTACTCTTAGCTGTTCACCTTTTAACATAATTGCTATCATATTGCTAGTTCTCTTATTTTTCAGATTTACAGTCTTGGTGCTCCCACCAGCCAAAACAAAATTTGTAATGTTTTACTATGAAAAAATTCGTAAAAATTACTAATATTTTACTTATTTTACTCTGAATGTCCTCATAACTGAAATGAAGAAGGTAAAAATCATTATAATAATAAATATTTATTCTAATTATTGCATAAAAATAATTTTGATATTAAATAAATATATTAATATTTAAATAATTAATATATTTAAGAGCTCTTCATTATTTTTACTAACAAATAATAAAGGCATAAAAGAAATTTTTTTATTGATAAAAAATAATTAATAACAGTAATATTAATATTATCAAAGTTATATATTAATATAAATACTATTCATATTACTTAGAGAATTCTTAATATAAATAATATAGAGAAATTATTATAATAAGATAAAATAACCTACTTTTAACACTTAATATAATACTTTTTAAATAATTTACGCCAAACAATGTAAATACAACTTATTCAAATTGTATTTTCAAATAAAAATAAAATAAATTACAAATATTCTTGATTTTTACAAGGAAATAACATTTTTAAGAGAATTATAATAAAAGAAATGAAAAATTGCAATAATCATGTCAATATTGATGATTATGATAAATATTACCTTTGGAATTTGACGATATGAAAGATTTTACCTTTTGATTCAATTGATTTATTGTTTTGATGCCTCTGAGGAGAAAATAGAGTAAAAAGAGCTCTATTTATAGTAAATTCCTCCCTTCTAGAGTCCATTAGGCTTCTAGTAGACGTGTACTGATGGTATCCACTGGAAATGATCATTATACTAAGGTTGAGTGATGATGACATCATGATCAAACCATCTTATCTGATTATTACACCATTATTTAGAGTTATCACCATGACTCTAAGTTTGATGACATCATAGGCTTTGCAAAAACCTAACCTTTGTGTATTCTATTATTATTAATATTAATTTAATAGTAATCACCAGTTTTATCACTTATATAACTGATAAGCTTAAAATACAATTACAGTTAGTGATCATAAATGATCAATTTGAAGCTTAAGCTTTGATCATTAATAACTTTCAGTTTTTACACGCTACAGCCATTGAGAGAGTGAATTCTGATAGCTTGGCATGTCATAATCAAACTTTAAAGAGCATTTTATTACATCATCAAAACTCTATTTTTGATGATTTTTATTGTAACTCATCTTTTCTGTCAAAATTTACTATTTTAAACTTCAAACCATGAGTTCAAGAGGTTGTGCCTTGAATATTAAGACAAAAAATACATAATTACTCATGTGTACCCCAGTAGAACTTTTATATCCACTTTATTTTAAGTTTAGACGACTTTCACAACAAAGTGGTCAACAGCTCTAGCAATTTTGTTCAATAAACCCTTACAAGTCATAACCTTGTTTATAGCATGTCAAATAAAGTTCATATCTGTATTCTTTAAGGTAATTATGTAGTAAATTTCTTTTTGGTTCAACTCTCTATCATGTATAGCTGAAGAGATATGAGCCAAAAACCATGATTAAATGCATTGATCATAAAAGTGCATATATTCAGGTTATTTCCTTAAATATTGACTTTACAAATATGACGTAAAAATGTCATATGTGTAGGATTTCATGGTTAATCCACTGGTTCAATTTCTTTCACATGTTTTTTCATTGGTTTCTGAGTCAAGAAAATTCAATGTCTTTTTTGAGGGTATTATTACTTATTATTCAGTAATTATTGACTTTGGAGATATTCCATAAAAATGATATATGTGTATTTTACCATTGGGAATTGTATGGTTTCATTTATTTCACATGTTCACTCATTATATTCTGAGTTAATTCAAAGTTTACACCTATCTATGGCATTTTCATTGGCCTTAAGATAATTATTATAAAAGTTTTTCTTGTGACCTTTTTTGGATATGTGGTCATATCTCAAAGGCTCACATTCCCTACCACCAAAAACGATTGTACAACAATCTGATAGAGTTAATTAGGGTATCATCCAATGCCCTACCGCTTCAATAGACTTTGCTGTCTTGAAGCTCAAAAATGCTTCATATTTTATTCCTTTGGTTTTCTTTCATGTCTGAACCTTCTTAATAGTTTATCAGCAATTTTTATATCTTTCTCAAGCAGCCATTCATCTACTTGAGTTGGGTTTCTATACCTTACAAGGTATTCCCTTTCTTTTTTGTTTCTTGTTCTTCTTTCTGTAAGGACTTTTACAATTTTCTTTTCTTATCCTTCTTCTAACGGGGGTATTTCAAGTGGGGGTTTATTTCTTAATGAAAATAATTCCCCGTCACTTGAGCTGTAAGTTTTCATCAGACTTACAGGGAAATTTTGGGTGTTTGTTCATTAATTCACCTCTGAGCTCTAGCTGCACAGCATTAGGTCCATGCAGTTCTTTTAACATAAATTTTCCTGCAAAGGAATCTTTAAATTTCTTTGGGCCTTTTATATTATTGAGATTTAAAGTTGACACTAAGACCAAGTCTCCTACTTTGAAGCCAGGTGTTTTATGGCTTTTATCCCATCTTTCTTTTGCATATTTGAAAGAATCTTTAATACATCTGTTTGCATGGTGTCTTGCTTTATCAAGCATTAATTTGAAACTACCTTCTGTTGGGTGTATGTCCACTAAGTCCTTTTTGAGGTCATCATAGGGAAGTCTTGGATTCCAGCCTTTTTCTGGCATTGCTGGTGTTTTTTCAGTTGGAGAATGGATTGATGTTTTATATGCTAGTTCAAGGTCTGGTATTAATGTACCCCAATCATGGGTAAAACCATCAGAATTTTTGAATTCCAGTCCATAAGAACAGAATCTCCTTATCATGTCTTCTAAGGTCTGTATCATTCTTTATGATAGAACATCAGTTTGGGGGTTTTAAGCTGTTGAGAATGATAAATTTGTTCCAAACAGGTTATGGAGTTTTGTCATAATGCTGAATCAAATTTTGGGTCTCTATCACTTATAATATTTTGGAATAAGCCTGTGTGGCTAATAGCTTTATTCCATATCATTATGGCTGTGTCCATAGCTGTATCATCCTTGTGAAATAGTAAGAACATTGGAGTTTTTTGTATCTTTCAACGGATACTGGGCATTCAATCAATGTGAATTATTTCCCCAGGGGATTTTGGTTCTTTGATTTTAATCATCATTCCAAATTTCTTTCCTGTGGCTCTGTTTTTTTTCTGGAATCTGTTGCAGGCTTGGAAGTATTCTGAAACATCTTTCTTCCAATTTGGCCACCAAGGGGAGGTTTTTACCATCTCTAGTGTTCTGTCTTCTGAGAGATGTCCCGCTGCAACACTATCATGACATTCATGTAGTATAGTGTTTATCAGAGTTCTATCTGTTAAAGTCAGAACACATGTATGTTTAGTTCTATTATAGAGTATTCCATCAAGGAGGTGGAATCTTCCTTCATAATATGCGCTTTTCCATATTTCATCTAGTTTTGATGAAAGTGATTGGTCTTTATAGTCTTTCATTAGAAGTTGGCATAGGATATGGCAGTTTTTCTCCACTTTATGACTTTCTTTAACTTTTTTAAAGAATTCTTTGCCAATATATGTGACACATATTCCTTCTATATGGTGCTCTTCCTGTGGTACCCATGCTGGATTTTCAGGTGTATTTGCCAGAGCCCATCTGCTAAGACCATCTGCCTTTTATGAATATTCCCATATTTATGAACAATAGTCATATTTCCCCTATACTATTGAATGGCTATTTGCCATCTGAGCATATGTATGTTGGGTTTTTTCATGTTTAAAAGTGATTTAACAGCAGTACAATCTGTTATTACTTCAAAAACACACATCCTTCCAGAAAGTAATTGAGCTTTTCCAAAGCCCAAAAAAGGCATAAACAGTCCATATGACTTGCTCCATATCTGTCTTCAGTTGGTTTTATTTGCCTGGATATGAAACATATGGGTCCTTCCACAGGTTTATCATTGATAATCTGGACTTGATGAAGTGCAGCACCAAGTCCATCTCCTGATGCATCAATATGAAGTTTAAAAGGAAGCTTAAAGTCTGGAATCAGTAAGAGTGGAGCAGTGGTCAAGGCTTGTCTCAGAGATTCAAAGGCTTTGACTCTGTCAACAGTCAATTCTGATACTGTGTCTTTGTCACATAAATTATAAAGAGGTCTTTCTATGGATGCAAAATCTTTAATATGTTTCCTGTAGTATCCTGCAAAACCCCAAAAATGACTTAATTTCTTTCTTATTCTGAGGCATAGGTTTCAGCAATACTGCTGCAACTTTTTTTTTGTCAATTCCAAGGGATAAACCAGATACTACATGTCCCAGTGCTTTAAGCTCTTTAAATCCAAAATGGCATTTCTTCAAGGAAATTTTGATTTTGAAAGATTGTATTTTTGTCAAAACTCTGGATAATCTGTACATATGTTCTTCCCAGGTTTTGGAACAGACAATAATGTCATTAATGTAAATGATTAACCATCCTTCTGAAAGCTCTTCAGGGAAAATTTCATTCATCATTTTTGGAAGTGTTAAGGTGCATTTTTGATTCCAAAAGGCATCCTCAAATATTCATAAACTCCACAATGAACAATAATTCTTAAGTATTTCCTTGCTCTTGGTGTCACTACATTTTGATGAAATCCTTTAAGGGAATCCATAGTGCTTATATACACTTCTTGAGATATTTGGTTGAGGGAAATTTGGATTTTTGTTATTTGGTACCTGTCTGGAACAGTCCAAGTGTTCAGAGCTCTAAAGTCCCCAACCATTCTAGATTTTCCATTATGCCATGCCACTATGACTGGTGTAGTTATTTCTACTTCTTCATTGTGGCCAACCTCTCTTATTACACCAAGATCTAAGAGCTATTTAATATGAATTTCTAGAGCTTCCCTTGAATTAGGACTTGCTGCATATGCAGGTCTTCTTAAGGGTGGTGGATAAGGTCTCTCAATAATAAGGATGATGTCAGCTTCATGACCAATAATTGCTCCCAAAGGTTCTTTGTCTGATGCAAATTCCCCTCTGTGGTCATATAAAAGGGCAGAAAGTTCATTTTCCTGATTATCAGTCAGATGAAGGCTTATTTCAGCTTCATTTAACTGTTCAGATTTGAATCTTTCCAACTCTAAGTGGACTGCTGCTACTTTATTTCCTGTGATTTGTTTTTTAAATGGTAAAAAGCCAAATTTTTGATGCTTATTGTCTCCAATAGTAAAGTATTGATCTTTTTTGTTGTGTAAGTCTATTCCATACAAGATCAAATAGTCATTTCCCAATACAAAATGAGTACTAGAGAAATTTTCCATAACAACAAATTCAAAATTGATTCTTAAAATTCCATTAATATGGGAGAATATGATATTGGTCTCAAAGATTCCCAATGCTTTCATTGTATTACTTGCACTATTGAATTTTATGCCATCAATTGGTAACAAGTGGTCTTCAAAATTTGGTACATAAGTCCTAAGAAACAATTTGCCAACACAAGAGAAGAAGGCTCCTGAGTTTTTTATCAATTACCAATTCTGTTATACAGGAGTTACCATCTTTATAACCTTTTCCCCTGTTTGGTTTGGTTTTCATAAGTTGCGCATCTTGAATTTTTGAGAAATCAAGTTGACCATTTCTCAATTCTGGCAAGTGGGAATAAGGTTCCATGATGTCAAAGGTGGCATTAACATTCTCTATATCCTTTGAAGATTCATAAAATATTGATGACTTATCATCTGAATTTTCTTCAATATTATTGTCTTTTTCAACATCAGGTTCTTTTTCAATCTCAATTTCATTGATTTTTCCCCTTTTTGGACATTTATTGGCTAAGTGGGTGGTGCTTTGGCACATATGGCACTTTCCTATTATATCTGCAGGTTTATATTTAACATTATTAGAATTTTCTTTAGGATTTTTGTCCACAGAACCTTTCCAAGGTGTATTAAACCTTGCTTTGAGATTCACCCTACTAGAACCAATCTTGGTTCTGGTGGTTACTTCTTTTAATATAACAATACTATCTTCTGCTGAAGATTATTCAGTAGTCCTGCTTTTGACAGCATGCTCTAAGTCATATCCTCATGGTCTCAGAATCTTCCTGTGGATCATAAATTCTGACATGTCAGGAAACAATGCTGTTAATCTGTGTTTTTGTTGGCAAAACCATGGTAAAGCTTTGTCTTTCTCAAAATTAAATTTGGCATATTCAAAGGCTTTTTCCACTTTGAATATCCAAGCATCATTTGCCCATTTGTTGATAATTTGGGTTTTCCACCAAGTCCAACTTTGGTGTCCATGTGCTTGTCTTAATTTGATATACCATCTGTGAGCTGATCTGTTAAACAAGGTGTTAAATCTTGCTTTTACCAATCTGTCTGGTAATTCAAAATATTCTTTAATCATGTCAATTCCTCTGATGAATTCCATATGGTCATATTCTCCTTCACCACTGAAGTGAGGCCATTCTTTAAGTTTTGGTACTTCTTTCAAAAGTGCTTGGCCCATTGATGGTTCCAAGTTATGGAAAGAAGTGGACAATTCATTTTTTGACTGTGAATTATCAGAATCCAATACTTTTTGATTTGGAATTCTTGTGCCCTCATTTGAATTCAGAGGTGTAGACATTCTTGGTAAGGCTTTCAGTATTTGTTCAATATCATTCATTTTACTGTTGCTACACCTTTGGGAATTTCTGTATTCATGTTGGAAGGCTTGTATTAAATTTATTAATTCAATTTTATACATGTCTTCTTTATGTCTCAGTTCTTCCCATAACTCTGTTTGTCTTTTATTATCAGCAGTGATATAATTCAATTTCATTGATAATTTTGATGATTCTTCTTGTGAAGCATCAAAACACTTTTTCAAGGCAATGGTATATGTCCTTACTTCAGTAAATGAATTTGAAATTTCATCAAGGACCTTCTTGTTATCTGTCTTGATAATATTTATGGCTTTCTTAATTCTTGTTTCAATTATGTCATCAATATTGAATTTAGAATATTTCTCTGTTAATTTGTTAATAATGGCAGATTGTTCATTTATCTTATTGCCAAAATAATTATAATTATTGGATGTTTTAATTTTTCTTAAACCCTTTTAAAAACACATAAGTGTTTCATTTATTTGGCTCAGACTCAAGTTATTTGTTTTAAGATTGTTACAAATTGATGAATATTTATCAGAAATATGACTTTTTACGTCAGTTATAGCTTCATACAATTCTGGGATAGAATCAAAAATATCAGAAATCATTTCTGATATTTTAATCTGGCTTCCTCCTTCTTTTGTAATTCCATCATTGTTCTGGCCAGGTGAGCCTTGAGGTATATTTTACATACCCAAATAGGCCACAATTATCTCAAAAAGAAATTTTGAATTATGCATAACTCATAAGTCATGCATATATCCAAAATTCATCATTTTCAATTTCAGAAAAGATGAATAACATTTTATTGAGTAAGTAAATCCATGGATTTAAGACCAGATTTGGATTCTACACAAAAATTCACCTAGGGTAGCCCCATAGAGTGAATAAGCTCAATTTAAGTATTTGAGATGGTAAAATGTAAAATACTTCAATACCACATCATTAATACCACATAAAAGATCCGTGAAAATTTTTGTTTTTCTTGATTTTAAGCCAAAATAATGGGAAAGTGAGAAATCCCATGTTACATATACACTAAGAATAGTGTTATGCATGTTTTGAGAACTTAATATCATGGTATTCTTACATGGACTTTTGGTACACCCATAGTGGATATCTCACTTGAAGCTTAAATTTCTATTTTTACGTGAAAAATAAGCAAGGGGGACAAAAGACATCAAAGAGAGCCAGGGTACCCAACTTCTGAGGCCTCAGAGGCATGGATAGCTCCAGAGCATGGATCCATGGCTCACCTTGGCCCAATTTGTAAACTAAAACTCTTTGGGAACTTGGTTACCAAGTTACACCTACTGTAATCATAAGAAAATAGCAAATAACCTGCTATTTTGACGTGCCAAGGAGGTAATGAGCTACTTAGACTCCTGTAACCACGTCAATTCTTGATGACTTTCCATTACTAGACCCTAAAAGAGTAATTAAAACCCTTTTGGGACCCATATTCAGTGATTTACCTCATAGCAACCAGCAAAATACTGCTTTTTGCAATTCTATGTAGAAATGAGGTAAAAGCTTCAAAAATTCATTAAAAATACAATTCTTAATTAATCTTTCTGAAACTTTCAGGATTAATAGAGAACTGTATTATCTATGGTACAAAGAAGAAGAATTATGGTTTTACTAGTAAAATTAAAAGTTTTACCTACAGTCCATTTTTGACCATTCTACGTGAAACACTGAATCTTCAAAAATTCACAGTAATTACAACCTGTGATGAAATTGGCAATAACATTGAAAACTTTGAGAAATCAATGATTATTTTAGAATAAAAGAAGATTTACAGATGTTACTCCTTTTATTCTTAACCATATTGGGGTTGGTAGTCACGTAAAAACATCAATTAAGTAATTATGATAATCTTACGTGACAATTGATGATGCAATCAATAATCCAAAAGGGTTTATTGTTTTCTCACTCACTGGTTTTTCAGTTTGCTCCTTGGCACGCCTCTGTGAGCTGTTGTTGACTTAAAAGAAGCCTCTTCTTGCTGTTTTTTCCAGAATCATCATCATCTTATCAATTTATTAAATCATTATTACCAACAAGTAAGTATTAGTTACAAGCTATTCTTAAGTGTTTTGAATCTTTCAGAATCAACCAGAAAGACGTGAAATCATAGAATCCAACTATATATTGTTGTAATACTGTTATAAATCCTTTTGATCCCTTAAATCCACAATTCCACGTCAAATTTCTCTACTTTTATCTATCAATAAGTTCTTTGGAGTATTAGTGAGTCATTTATCTTTAATTCTTAAAGTTTTTCTCTAGTAATAGTTTTCTTCAAGAATTATCTTTATAATTATTCTTGTAAAAGATAATTATATATTAAAATAATTTTATTATTTTAATAAAAGAAGTTTTTATTATTAAATTCTTCTTGTAATTGATTCTTGTAGACAATTACTGCTCACTGTTATAATCACTAGTAGTGTATAACACGTGAAAGAAATAATTTTATAATTATTTAATTGTGGTTATAGTAATTTTTTATTATTATATTTCATAAGAACAGACATAGTACTGTTGATTAATAGTAATATTATCATCAGTTTCATAGTCACATCTTACAGACCATCTGAAATACATTTTCCATGGCATCCTGTTGAATCTTTGAGATTCTGTAGCCCTGGCTGTAAGGTTTTGTGGCTGGTGATTTTCCTTTGCCCTTGTTCTGAGCTTGTGGCTGATTTTTCATGTTGGAATTGCTTCTGTTGGCCACTGGGGCTGTTTTTGCAAATTGTTTGGGTGGTAGAGGGTTTTTTTTCCTCCATTCTGCTTTTAAGAGCATCATGTTCTTCTTTTCCATCAATGAATGCTATCCATTGAGTAACTTGCAAGTGTTCGGATGGCCCAGGAATTTTCTAACAGTCAGGTAAGAATTCATGCAGTTTTTCCACAGATCTGCAAGGATCTGGCACTCTTTGTGCTCCAATGCATTGTTGTAAGCCTTCTGGCTGGACTTGTAAATCTCCACTGAGGCTTCTTGTGGTGGTTTCAGCTCTTCTTGCAGGTATAACACTTTTATCAGTTTCAGAATGACACAACTTATTAATTTGGAGGTCATCAACTGACCCTTGTCCTTCTGTAACTGATTGGCTTCTGCCATAATCACGTTTATGACCTTTCGGGGAGCTGCTTGAGGGGTTATAGCTGGCTGCTGATCTGGTTGAAGGCATATTTTATGATTAAAAAGCTTTAGAAAAGTAATTTTAGGTCAAAAAACTTAGTATTTCCCAAATTCTTAGCTTTCTGAAGAGTATTACTTATATCCAAGTTAATCAATTCAGAAGAAATTGGTTCAGGTTGATTATTCTGAGTCACAATAACAGTACTATTATGGTCAGAATTAATTGTACTGGCAGGAATAATGCTGGTAACTGTTGAGGCTGTTTCAATGTTTTCTGGTCTTACCATGTTTTCAGACACTCAAATGAATGAAAAAGCCAATTTATTAAGTAAAAAAAGGTATTGCAAAAAAGGAATAAAAATATAAGCCTCACTTATAATATGAAAAAAATTATTAGTTTTTTTTATGGATTTTTTTAGATTATAAGTATTTTTTATATGTTTTTTAGATTTTTCAATATAAGAAAAAGGATTAAAAAAAGAGTAAAAAAAATATTTCACAGGTAACATATCACGGCTGGGCCCCCAAATGCAAGGTGTGGATATGAAACTTTGATAAAATATCAAGTACTTTTCCTGTCCTCAAAATTTGTATAAGGTAAAATTATTTAAAAAGAGTAAGAAATAGTATTTTTAAAGCAAAAACACGCCAATTTTATTGTTTTTAGCTTTGTAGGTATAAAAGAATAATATAATAAAAATTTATTGTTTTACCAACAATAAAGATTTATCCAAAAATACTTTACAAGAGATATTTAAGGCTACAAAAGAAATTTCTTCAAGAGCAATTTCAATTGGAATTAATTGAGCTAAGAAATGAAAGCAATTAATTAAAGAACAAAGTCTTTCAAAAAAATATTTAAAGAGAAAACACACCCAGAAGTGACCAGAGTGAATTTGGAAACAAAGTGACAAAGTTGACAGTGATGAAAGATGCTTTCATTCACTTTTGAGGTGGTTCAGAGGTAAAAATGATTATGAGAGTTACAAACAATGATTAAAATGATTTTTTCATGTGGTTAAAAGGTTTAAAGTGATATGGAAAGGGTGGTTGTAATCTTTTATTGATTGGTTTAACAGTCTTTAAGCTAATTATAAAAGGAAAGGATTATAACATGAAGAGAAAAGTTGTTAGCCTGTGACTCAAAACCAGAGCACAAGCATGACAGCCAAAATACCATAAACCAATGGTATAGCCAAGATACCACCAAAACATGGAGCTGAGCCAAATAAGCTCAAAAGGTATCAAAAGAAAGAGGAAACTCACCTATTTCTGAAAATATAAGTCCCATCACCATAGGACAAGAAATAACAAAGTTATTCCTGCTCAAAGTTCTTGCTGAGCATAAACCTTAATTTTCACCTCTCATCTAAAATCTGGAAGGAGAAGCTTAACCCCATCAAATGGGTATTCAAAATGAAGCTCTAAGGCAGGGCTATCCAATGGTACCAGCCAAACTGAGCTAGCACCAATATTACTGGAGTTATGGTCAATTTCAGGCCAAATAAGGGTGAACAAAACATTCACCTCTCGTCTAACTTCTACAGTTTTAGTGTTGGATACCTGAAGTGGGGTATTTTTGGAAAGAGTACAATCAGGGATATCTGATGGTGTCATCCATTTCCCCATAGCTCAACCAGAACAAAAGTTATGGGGCAAACAAGCTCAATACAGCTTTTTGCCCAAAACACGCAAATGTACAAAAATCTTGTACATGGGATACCTTTGCCATATCTAATAATACCCATATCAAATGAGGTACCATTGTGTAAAGAACATACAGGGCTACACACAGAACCAATTTTGAGGTTGATATCTCAAGAATTGACAAAGTTATGGCTGTTTTAAGGTCAAAATCCCACCTGCTGTCATATACAGCCTTACCATGGGATAATATCCCATAACCATGAATATGAGGTGTCAAATAGATGAAGAAGCATGTTTTTACTTCAATACCTCATATGTCAGTCAATACTGGGGTCCCATACAGTTTCTGTACAGCATTCTACGCGTCATACACGTCAGAATCAGGCTGTGAGGTACCCAGATGAAAATTTTCACCCTGTATTGGTGAAAACCGCCCAGATGTGGTTTCAAAACCACATCTGAGCCCAATACAGGTTATACAGGCTGTTTGCAAACCACAAGCCAGTACTAGAAAGTGTGAAAATCTTCACTTCCTCTACGTGGAAAGGTCTAGTACCCTTTCCACCCCATTTCAGGATAAAAAGGAGGCTTTTCACTGCCAGAATAGCTTTCCTCATCCTGCTCCTGAATAACCTACGTAGTAAGCTGTCAAAAACAGTTTTACCCTTGGTTAATAATCAGGTATACTCTTAAATTAAAACGTATTGTAGTCTTTATTATTGTAACCCAACAGGTAAAGCTGCACCCAGGGCTTTCAACAGCACTCACCAACACTATATCTCTATAGTAAAGCCCTTCATATCTTAATTTAATCCTTTATTATCAACTTTATTATCTTTTAAAGCTATTTTTACCGTGTCACAGTAATAGTTAAAGCCTGTAAATACTTATATACACCTTTATCATAGACTCATCCTGACAAAAGTGGGGCAAAGAAGACATTCTTTTATAGCCACCAATTTTCTTACTCCAAAAGTAAAATTTACTCTTTTCAGTTGTGAAAAACACTCTGACAACAGAAAAGCCAATTACGAAATCATTGAACCCTGGTTTAGACCAAAAAAGGGCTGGTTTTAGCCATTCTAGACCCTTAAATCAGCCATTACTATAGTAATACCTGACCTAGGGCCTTAAAAACACATCAGAATAAGTGTAAGAGACGTAGAAACCAGTTAAAACTGTTTTTACTAACATTGTTTTATATTAAGGGTAGTTTTACCCTCTTGGCAACAGTTAAAACTACCCTGGTTGGTATCAAAGCCTCATCATCAATTCAGTCACAGACCCTGTGACTCAATTCCAGGCCAAAAGTTATGAACATTTGCATGGATTTTGACATCTACCACCTGTAAGCAAGGATTTGGGGGGTCTGGATCCCCCTTAGAGCTAGAGTTCCTTTTCCCCCAATTTTAATCTTTCCAATTCATTTTTTCCTTTAATTCCTCATCATGTATTATACTTGGAATTTAAATATGTAATTCAATTGAATTGTACAGTACAATACAGTAATAATTGATACCTCATATGTAAATCAAAGTTCACTTATGTAATACACATGCACATTTTGACATTTCAATTGAATTCAATTGAAAATACTTCAATTCCTCATAACTTTTAAGCTAAAGACAACACCTCAATTTTAACACAAAAATTGATGGTTAACACCACATGTGGTGTGAATTAAATTAAGGTTTTGAGGATTTTCAACTTTTATACAGAAAATAAAAACACTATAATTTAATCTTATTTAGAGTTGAGTTACAAAAATTTCACTCAGACGTGACCCCACCTAATGTTTTATAAGGAATCCAATGGTGAAGTAAATTTTATATGTTTATTTGTTAGATAAAAATTTATCATAAAATTTATTTAACTTTTTTCTGAAATTATTTTATTTTGGTTAAATTTTGTTAAAAATTCATTTTTACTTAATTTTTTCAAGTAAAAATGTGTTTTTACAATTTTCAAATTTAATGTATTTTTGATTTTAAATTATAATTAAGTTTTTGATTATTTATATAAATTGATATTTATATTTTAATTTTTTATTTTAATAATGTAAATAAATTTATTTTATTGATGTTTGTATATTAATTTTTTGTTTGTGGTCTTTTGGGTATATTAAAATACCTCTAAGGCTCAGATGCAAAGTCTTTTGTATGCTGTCTGAAATAACCAGCAAATCCTAGAAATGATTTCATTTGTTTTTGGTTTGGGGAATTGGCCTCAATAGTACTGCTGCTACTTTGTTTTTATCTATGCCCAAACTTAGTCCAGATACAACATTTCCTAGTTCTTTCAGTTCACCATATGCAACATGACACTTTTTCAAGGAATTTTCATGTTTACTGGTACTATCTTTTGCAAGATACTTTCTAGCCTTGTTAAGTGACTATCTCAACTTTCTGAGCAAGCTATGATACCCTCAATATATATAATCAATCATACTTCTGAAAATTCTTCAGGAAATATTGTATTCATCATTCTTTGATAATGGAAGGTGCATTTTTTATACCAAATGGCATTCTCAGATATTCAAAAATTCAACAGTGAACTATCATCCTTGGTAGAGTTTTTGCATTTTCTGTTAAGACATTTTGATGAAAACCCTTTAGAGAATCCATGGCTGTGATGAACTTAGCCTGTGACAATGGTGTTAATGTCACATGGATTCTGGGTAGTGGATATCTTTCAGGGATAATATTGTTGTTTAGAGCTCTAAAGTCCCCTACCATCCTTGATTTTCTAGCTGTATATCCCATACCTTTTTCAGGTTTGGGTCTATGGAATTTACCATCTTGTATGTTTTTCAGGCTTGTATCAGATGTGCCAGCTTCTGGTAAGTTTGAATTGACATCCAGTACTTCATATATCAAATAAATATTATTAGGTTGTGCATTAATTATATTAATTTCATCACTTTCAGAAGTTTCTGATTCTTCAGTGTCCTTTTCAGAGTCAGATTTGTCTTCTTTGTCATTGTGGTCTTCTTTTTCCACAATTCAATTGATTTTTGCTTTTTTAAGGCAATTATTGGCTAAGCTTTCAACACCTCCACATTTGTGGCACTTTCTTTCATCATTACTGCTGGATGTATTGTGCTTGAAAGGTTCTCTTGGTTTATCTTTCTTGATAAATTGTTTATTTAAACTTTTGATGTCCAATTTCTTCCATGTTCTTCCAATTTTTGTCCTTGTTACTATGTCTTCTAGTGCATTGATATACTCTTCTGTTGAGCATTACTCTATACACCTGCTTCTCAGGGCATGTCCTAATTCTCCTCCACATTTCTTCATTATTTTCATGTGTACCATCTTTTGTGACATTCCTGGGTGCAGTGCATTTAATCTTTCAACTTTTTTAAGAACCATGTCAAAGGGTTATCCTTGTCTGGGTCAAAGAAGGAATTTTCAAATTCATTCTCTATTTTGTACCTTCAGACATCATTAGCCCACTTGCTGATTATTTCTTGTTTCCACCAAGACCAGGTGTTTTTGCCATTTGTTTGCCTTATGCCATAATACCATCTTTTTGCATATTCCTCAAATAGTGAGTGTAATCTGGCAGTGATTAATTCATCTTGTATGGCATAATCTTCTTGTAACATGTCAATTGTTTTAATAAATGACATATGGTCATATTCACCTTCTCCTTTGAATGTTTGCCATTCTTTCAGCTGGGTTGCTTCCTTCTTTAAGACTTGGCGATTTTCTTGATGACTCAAGTCTGTTATGAATGAATTTGTTATTTCCCCTTTAGGTTTAGAAGGACTTCTTATTTGAGAAAATGGGGTTGATAACTTTGGCATATTTAATTTAGCCTCTTTTATTTTATCCGTTTTTTCAGTAATAAGCCTTATTTCACTTGTATTGTCATGTTTCAGATTCATTCTTGCTTCATCATTTTTTTCCACATGGTCTAGAAGCAATTTTTGGTGTGATGAAGTCTTTTCTTCAAACCTTTCTACCAAAATACTTAATTTGTTTAATTTTTCTGTTAGATTATCAATACTCATGTCATAATTTATTGTCAAAGTTTTATCTTTGATATCTTTTATATATTTATACAATTCCTGTTGTCCTCCTATTAGTTTTTGAGTATTGTCAATTGAGACTTTTGGTTTATTATTTACAACAATAAATTTAATTTTATCAATTTCTTTTTTATTTTTTAAAACAATTTTTGTTGAAGATGCTAAATTATTATTTATTTTTTGTGAAGAGAATAAACATTTTTTAATTTCTTTAGGAGGGAAAATGTTATTTTTAATCTCTGTTAAAGTATTCACAACATCTGGCAACAAATCTATTTCTTTGGGAAATGAGGTTGTCTCATTCTTTTTTCCTCTTTTTCCTTGAATTCCATCAAGGTTCTGGCCATGTTGAAGACATTTTCCATTCAATCTTTTTGGATTTTTGGAATCCTGTAGCTTGGGGAATATGGTTTTCTCATGTTCTTTTTCTTGTTCTTCTCCCCTTCTTGGGGAAGTGCATTGGCTTGAGGCTTGCTGGTAGAAGCTACTGGGGCTTCTTCCTTGGCTGCCTCCCTCTTTTTGGCATGGTATTCCTTGATATTTTTTATTTGAGGTTTAGATGATAGTGGATTCCATCCATTTTAGTATCTCACCATTTCTTCCTCTTTGAGGAATTTTTTTAGGATGTGCCAGGAGTTCATCACTCCTTGGTGGATTTGTGAATTAATGGACCTTGGAGTATGAAGGAAAGTAGGACATAATGAACAGGTAGAGGTCATTACACCTGTCATTATAGCTTGGAATAATGGAAAATTAAGGATGGTAGGGGACTTCAGAGCTCTAAACACCTATACTATCCCTGAAAGATATCAAATACCCAGACTCCATGAGACATTAACACAATTTTAGCAAGCTAATTTCATCACAGCCATGGATGCTCTAAAGGGGTTTCACCAAAATTTCTTAACAGAAAATGCCAAAATACTACTGAGGATAATAGTCCACTATGGAATTTTTGAATATTTGAGAATGCCATTTCGTATGAAAAATGCACCTTCCCATTATCAAAGGATGATTAATACCATATTTCCTGAAGAATTGTCAGAAGTATGGTTGATTATCTATATTGATGATATCATAGTTTGCTCAGAAGCTTGGGAAAGTCACTTAAAAAGACTAGAAAGAGTCTTGCAAAGGATAGTAAAATTAAACATGAAAATTTCCTTTAAAAAATGTCATTTTGCATTCAGTGAACTGAAAGCACTAGGACTTGTTGTATCTGGACTAAGTTTGGGCATAGATAAAAACAAATTATCAGAAGTCCTATTGAATCCAATTCCCCAAACCAAAAAAGAAATGCAATCATTTCTAGGTTTTGCTGATTATTACAGATAGCATATAAAATAATTTGAAAGAATTTCCAAATTCTTGTATAAGCTCTGTGAGCAACAGAAAGTCTATGAAATAACTGAAGAAAGAGTCAAAGCATATGAAGAACTAAAAAATTGCTTAACAAATTCCCCATTTCTTCTAATGCCAGATTGTAAACTACCCTTTAACATATACATTGATGCTTGTGGAGAAGGGCTAGGTGCTGCATTACACCAGACACAAATCATCAATGACAAACCTGTTGAAGGACCAATTTGCTTCATTTCAAGACAAATAAAGCCAACAGAATCAAGGTATGGAGAATGCCAAATGTAATGCCTTTGCTTGGTGTGGGCTTTAGAAAAATCACACTATTATTTGGATGGAACAGTGTTTGATTTAATTACAGATTGCAATGCTGTAAAATCTTCATTAAACATGAAAACTCCAAATAGACATATGCTAAGATGGCAAATTTCCATCCAAGAAGATAGAGGAAATATTACTATAGTTCATAAATCCGGTAATATTCATAAAAATGCAGATGGTCTTGGCAGATGGGCTCTGGAAAATACAACTGAAAATCCAGCATGGGTACCACAGGAAGAGCACTATATAGAAGGAATATGTGTCACAGATATTGGCACAGAATTTTTTAACCAAGCTAAAGAAAGCTATTAAATAGATAAAAACTGTCATATCTTATGCCAACTTCTAATGAAAGACTGTAAAGACCCATCACTTTCATCAAAACTAGATGAAATATTGAAAAAAGCATGTGATGAAGGAAGACTCCACCTCCTTGATGGAATCCTCTATCATAGAACTAAACAGACATGTGTTATGGCTTTAACAGGTAGAACTCTGATAAACACTATAATACATGAATGTCATGATAGTGATGCAGCTGGACATCTCTCAGAAGACATAATACTAGAGAGGCTACAAACCTGCTCTTGGTGGCCAAATTGGAAGAAAGATGTTTCAGAATACTTCCAAACCTGTGACAGATGTCAGAAAGCAAACAGAGCCACAGGAAAAAATTGGAATGATGATGCATATCCAAGAACCAAAATCCCCTTGGGAAATAGTTCACATGGATTGGGTAACAGCCTTACCCCTAGGAGGAGACAGAAGTTACAATGCATGCCTATTATTAGTTGACAGGTACAGCAAAACTCCAATTTTCTTACCATGTCACAAGGATGACACAGCTATGGACACAGCCATAATGATATGGAATAAATTTATTAGCCACACAGGCTTATTCCAAATTATCATAAGTGATAGAGATCCAAAATTCACTTCAGCATTATGGACAAACCTCCATAACCTGTTTGGTACAAAATTATCATTCTCGACAGCTTACCACCCCCAAACTTATGGTCTATCATAAAGAATGAGACAGACCTTAGAAGATATGATCAGGAGATTCTGTGCTTATGGACTAGAATTCAAAGATTCTGATGGTTTTACCCATGATTGGTGTACATTAATACCAGCTCTTGAACTGGCATATAAAACATCAATCCATTCTTCAACTGGCAAAACTCCAGAAATTCTAGAAAAAGGTTGGAATCCAATACTCCCTTATGATACCCTCAAAAAGGACTTAGTGGATATACACCCAACAGAAAGTAGTTTTTAAAAGAATGCTTGAAAAAGCGAAACACCATGCAAATAGATGTATGCACAATTCTTTCAAATATGAAAAGGAAAGATGGGATAAAAGCCATTAGCCACCTGACTTAAAAATAGGAGGCTTGGTCTTAATTTCAACTCTCAATTTCAATCATATAAAATACCCAAAGAAATTTAAAGATTCCTTTGCAGGAACATTTATGATAAAAGCACTACATGTACCTAATGCTGTGCAGCTAGAGCTCACAGGTTAATTAATGAACAAACACCCAACTTTCCCTGTAAGTCTGATAAAGCCTTACAGCTCAAGTGACAAGAAATTATTTCCATTAAGAAATAAACCCCCACTTGAAATCCCCCCTTTAGAGGAGGGAGAAGAAAAGAAAATTGTAAAAGTCCTTAAAGAAAGAAGGACAGGAAACAAAAAAGAAAGGGAATACCTCATAAGTTATAGAAACCCAGCTCAAGGAGATGAATGGCTACTTGAGAAGGATATAACAAATTCTGCTAAACTAATAAGAAGATTAAGACATGAAAGAAACCTAAATAATAGCAAATTAAGCATCTTTGAGCTTCAAGACTAACAAAGTCTATTGAAGAGGTAGGACAGTAGATTATACCTTAATGAACTATATCAGATTGTGGTACACTCTTTTTTGGTTGTAGGGAATGTGAGTCTTTGAGATATGACCATATATCCAAAAAGGTCACAAAAAAACCCTATAATAATTATCTTAAAACCAGTGAAAATGCCATAAATAGGCATAAAATTTGAATTACCTCAGAATCTAAGGAGTTAACATGTTAAATAACATACACCATTAGAATCCTCATGTTAAAATACACATATATCATTTTTATGGCATATCTGTAAAGTCAATAATTACTGAATAATAAGTAAGAATACCCTTAAAAGGACATAAAATCATATTTAACTCACAACCCAGTGAAGAAACATGTGAGATAAATTACACCATTGGATTCCCAATGAAAAACTACACATATCACATTTTTATGCCATATTTTTAAATTCAATATCTAATGAAATAACCTGAATATATGCCTTTTTACGATCCACACATATATTCATTGTTTTTAGCTCATACCTCTTTAAACCAAAAAAAAATTACCATGTAATTACTGTAAAAATACAGATATGAACTTTATTTGACAAGCTATAAGCAAGGCTATGACTTGTAAGGGTTTATTGAACAAAAGTGCTAGAGCTGCTGACCACTTTGTTGTGAAAGTGGTCCAAACTTAAAATGAAGTGGATTTTCAGGCTCTAATGGCTCATACGTGAATAATTGTGTATTTTATATCTTAATATTCAAGGTACAACCCCCTGAAATCATGGTTTGAAGTTTAAAATAGTAAATTTCAACAGAAAAGGTGAGTTACAAGAAAAATCATCAAAAATAGAGTTTTGATTATGTAATGGAATTCTCTTGGCAGTTGCAAAATGACATTCCAAGCTATTGGAACCCTTTCTCTGAATGGCTTTAGGGTGTAAAGCTTAAAAGTTATTAATTATCAAAGCTTAAGCTTAAAATTAATCATTTATGATCCCTCACTGTAATCTTATATTAGGTTTAACAGTCATATAAGTGATCAAGTTGATTGATACTATTAGTTCATGATTAAAACTAATAAAACTCAAAAATTTTAGGTTTCTTCCAAGCCTATGATGTCATCCAACTCAGAGTTATAGTGATAGCTCTAAATAATGGCATAATTATGAGATAAGATGGTTTAATTATGATGTAATCATCACTAAACCTTAAAATACTGATCAATTCTAGTGGAAACCATAAGGAAAATCTACTATAAGCCTCTTTGACTCTAGGAAGGAGGAATTTACTATAAATAGAGCTCTTTTTACTCTATTTCCCCCTCAGATGCATCAAAAAACAATAAAACAATTAAATCAAAAGTTAAAATCTTTATTATTTATATATAAAAATTTTTTATTATCAAAGACCAAAGGTAATCTTCATTATGATCATCAATCTTGACCTTATTACTCCAATTGTTCAATTGTTTTTTATATAATTCTCTTAAGAATCTTATTCCCATGTAAAATCAAGAATATTTGTAATTTCATATACTTTTATTTTTAAATACAATCTAAATAAATTTTGTATAAATTATTTGGTGTAAAATCTTTCAAGACTATTATATTAAGTGTTCAAAGTAGGTTATTTTCTCTTAGTATAATAATTTCTCTCTATTATTATTCTCAATAATTCTTTTATTAATATAAATAGTATTTATATTAATACATAACTTTAATATTAGTAATTTTATTGTTATTAATTGTTTTTTATTAATAAAGAACAATTTTTTACACCTTTATTATTTGTTGGTAACAATAATAAAGTGCTTTCAAATATATTAATATATTTTTTTATTATATTATTATAATTATTTTTACACCATAATTATAATAAATCTTTATTATTATAATTATTTTATCTTATTTATTTCATTTATAAGGAAATTCAGAGTACAATAAGTAAAATATTAGTAATTTTCACTTATTACTTCATAGTCAAAACTTACAATCTACATGACAGAAAGATAAAAAATATTGTTACAGATGGGGGAGGAGAATTTGTTAATGATCGATACAAGACCCTGTCCATGAAGAAAGGCTTTTTTCACTGTATTGTGCCTCCTTATAAACCTCAGCATAACGGTTTTTCAGAGCAAGCAAACCAAACAATGCTTGACAAGGCCAGATGTATGCTGCTAACCTCAAATCTCTCAAGTAAGTACTGGGCAGAAGCCATCAATACCACAACAAGTATCTTTAGTGCTATACCAACCCCTTCAAGGAACAATCTGTTGCCACAATTTCATTGGACAAAAAAAAACACCAAAAATCCAAAGACATAGGACGTTTGGATACATGGTTATCTTCTCCATCCGAAGTCGGAAATTTCTATGGAAACTTGGACCGGTTTGAGAAGAGGGTGTTCTCCTTGGTTACAGTAATTACTCCTCCTATTGCATTATTAGATGCAAAAACAAAAAGATCTTCAAAAGCAGGCATGTTGTATTCTTTGAAAACGTTTTTCCTTTTATCACAAGAAATTATAGTCCTGACAATGTCATCAACGACAGTTGGAACAACATAAATATAATAGAAGAGGAACTTTTCTATGATTTTTTTGAAGAACCAGACAATCCAGAAGAATGTGTAATAGAAGAACAAGTTGAAAATTCAGCTATTGTTGTGCAAGAGGAGCATGCTCATGCAGAAGCAGGAGAAATAGCACCACCCAGAAAAAGAAACAAATTAATTGGCCCAAGACACCTGACACTCATTAAATCAGCTATCAGTGAAGAGAACATTTTTCCCTACCCCAGAAGATCAGCTCATTTAAAACAACTAGATACAGAAACATACAATCAGGCCACAAAATCAACCTCATCAGAGCTATGGTCTAAAGCTATAGCCAAAGAGTTTCAAACAATGAACAACCTGAATTTGTGGGATGAGGTACCAATAAAATAAAACACAAAGCTCATTGGAACCACCTGGGTATTTAAAACCAAAAGAAATGAAGAAAAGGAAATATTGAACACAAGGCATGCCTCTGTGCTCAAGGATTTGCACAAACACCCATTGTTGAATTCTCAAAACCCTTTGCCCCCACTGGAAGGTTGAACTCTTTTTGCACTCTCATCTCCTTTGCAGCCTCTAGGAACCTATGATTTGAACAGCTTGACATCAAGAGCATGTTCTTAAATGCAAATCTGGAAGAAGAAGTGTATCTCTCCATTACCCAGGGCCTGGATAGAGATAAGAAGAAAACATGTCTCAAATTAAAAAAGGTGATATATGGACTCTGACAAGCACCTCTTTCCTGGAACCATTGACTCTCAGCCTGGCTAATAGACTTTGGCTTTAAGGTATCAAAGGAAGACTCTTGCATCTTCTACCTGGAAGGTGTCAGCCATATATGGTTATTTCTGCACATAGACAATATTGGAATATTTGTTAAAGATCTGTCAGAACTTAAAACCGCCATCAAATCTGAGTTCAGAACCAAAATATTTGGTGAGACAGACCTTCTGTTAGGAGTAAAAATCACCCACCTACCAAATTCAATAACCCTGTCCCAATGTCATTATGTGGAATCTTTACTGAAACTCTGTGTTATGACCTCATTAAAGCCTGTTTCCACATCCTTGATACCCAACTCTCAAATGGAATTGGCATCAACCGCCAAAAAGGAAGCATTCCTAAAATTAGGAGTTAAATACCATAGTGCAGTTGGAAGTCTAAGCTACTTAATTGTGGCCACAAGGCCAGACCTCTCCTTCTCAGTCAGTGCTTCATCACAATTTTTAGAAAATCCAGGTATTCAACACTGGAATGGGTATCTCCACGTATTGAGGTATTTTAAAGGTACTAGTTCTGTGGAACTCGCCTATCAAAGAAACTGTCAGCCTGTGACTCAAAACCAGAGCACAAGCATGACAGCCAAATACCATAAACCAATGGTATAGCCAAGATACCACCAAAACATGGTGCTGATCCAAATCAGCTCAAAAGGTATCAAACAAAAGACGAAACACATTCCTTTCCAAATATACAAGTCCCATCACCATAGAACAAAGGATAACAAAGCTGTTGCTGAGCATAAACCTTAATTTTCACCTCTCATCTGAAATACAGAGTAAGAGGCTTAACCCTGTCAAATGGGTATTTAAAATGAATCTCTAAGTCAGGGCTATCCAATGGTACCAGCCAAACTGAGCTAGCACCAGTATTACAGAAGTTATGGCAAAATTCAGGCCAAATAAAAGTGAATAAAATAGTCACCTCCCATCTAATTTCTACAGTTTTAGTGTGAGATACCTAAAGTGGGATCTTTTTGGAAAGAGAACAATGAGGTCTATCTTATGGTGCCACTCATTTCCCCATATCTCATCTAGAACCAAAGCTATAAGGCAAACAAGCCCATTACATCTTTTTGCCTAAAACACCCATATGTACAAAGATCTTGTACATGGCATAACTTTGCCAAATTTAATTATAGCCATATCAAATGAGGTACTATTGTGTAGAACATATACAGGGCTAAACACTGAACCAATTTTGAGATTGATATCTCAAAAACTGACAAAGTGATGGCTTCTTTAAGGTCAAAATCCCACAGTTTGGCCAATGCAGCCTTACCATGGGATAATATCCCATAACCATGATTATGAGGTGTCAAACAGACAAAGAAGCTTGTTTTTACTTCAATAACTCATAGTTCATTCAATACTGGGGTTCCATACAGGTTCTGCACAGCATTCCATGTGTCATACCATCAGAATCAGGCTGTGTGGTCCCCAGATGAACATTTTCACCCTGTATTGGAAAAAACTGCCCAGATGTGGTTTCAAAACCACATCTGAGTCCAATAAAGGCTATACAGGCCTTTTGCAAACCACAAGCCTGTCCTTGAGAGTGAAAAATCTTCACTTCCTCTACGTGAAAAGGTCTAGCAGCCTTTTCACCCCATTTCAGGATAAAAGGAGGCCTTTTCACTTCCTGAAAAGGAATCCCCATCCTGCTCTTGAATTCCTATGTAGTACAACTGTCAAAAACAGCTATACTCTTGGAAATAATCAGGTTATACTTTAAATTTAAGTATTGTAGCTCTTATCATAGTAATCAAACTGGTAAGACTGCACCCAGGGCTTTCAGCAGCGCTCACCACCACTAATTCTCATTAGTAAAGCCCTTTTTATTGATAATTAAACCTTTTTTAATACTTTTTATCCTTGTCACAGTCATATTTAAAGCTGTAAATAGCCTTATTACTTCTTTATCATAGACTCATCCTGACATTCACAAAGAATGAAACACAACCTTATTCAACTACACTTCATACACGAAATAATCTCAGGCTCAATAATCCAACTTGTTAACACTCCAGCAACACAAATGTTGGCAGACTTCTTGCCCAAGTCTGTGTGCTGTCCAGCAATGAGAAGAGCCATGATCAGACTTGAGATAAAACAGACTGGAGACATGGGGCATTTTGAAAGAGAAATTGTCTCCCAGTCTGTGAGCACCTAATCCCAAATAAGACCACACATACAAGCCACGTAAATAATCAAACTTGCAGAATTAAGAGCACAGTTGTGCTTATATTCAGCCCACTGTGACTGAGATGTGAGGAGAGACCATGACCTCTCTTTTGCTATCTCTTCTACTTTGTCTCTCATCTAAAAACCTATCTTCAAGCTTCCCAATTTTGTACACACCTAAGTGTGTCCAATATTGTTTATAACAGCCTTAAATCACTTACTATTATAGCAACAACCACAGTCTTGCTAGGTAGGCACAAGCACTGTCTGACTCCATGAAATCTTACTAACACTATTCACTGTATTAGCCTTACATGCTGCTGCAGAATAAAAGCTGTACTGTGTTGAATTTACTTATCATAGTGATAATCGTAGCCCTGCTAGTACCGTACATGCTATTGTTGCAAAAGTTGTAGTCTGTTGTTGTTACTCTTAGTTGTTCACCTTTTTAGGTAATTGCTATCATCTTACTTATAATCTGTTGCATTATGTTAATATAAACCTTTTTAATTCTCTTAATTTTTCAATATCCACACCCTAACCAAAACATGCTCCAATTATTTGGAGAGTTTTTGGAAAATTCTCAAGAATTCTTTGGTCAGATATAAAAATGTGACCAATTTAACCATTTTGGCCAACTTGCTGTTCAAAAGGTTGAAACTTTTTTTTATTTTTCCAGCATCAATTTTAGGGCCAATTTGGTATTTTTGCAAGTAGAAAAAATGAATGGCACAGGGCATCAACACATGAGGCCCAAGCCATGATTTAGAAAAATATTGGCATCTGTTTGTCAGAGTCATATAAAAATATGATAATTCCAAAATTGGTATGTAAACTTTAAAAAGCCAGGGAAAAGAATGATAAGACAAACTCCCTGCCCCAAAGAGAAAGATACAAAATGCCATTGCTGAAAAACATTGAAAAAAAAACGTGCATGCTTTTCTGCAATGTTATCACAGGTGATTTTAACTTGAAAGCATCCTCTTCAGTTGTAACGAGGATGCTTTGTTTTACCTCGGCTCGTTCTGCAATTGTTTTATCGCTTAATCAATAAATTTTCAAAAGGAAAATTGATTGTATCAAAACTTCCAGCACGTCATCAAAGAAAAAAAGTAAAGTTCACAAAAACCATGCAATGTTTCCTTTTTTTTAAAAAAAAGACTGCTTTATGAAATTTAACATCGGAATTTGATGAGCTGTTGCCAAGCAGCTTTTTGTACAAGCCCTAACATTAATTGAGGCTTGCTTTGTTTAGATCTTTTTTTAGATCTTTGAGAAAGTATGTGAATAATACCTCTTTAAATTAGAAAAAGCCCTAACGAATCATTCAAACAAAAAAACAGAAGCCTGAAATTAATTTTGTTTTCAATTCCAAAAATGCAAGAGGAACTACCTTTATCCAGGCTAGCGGTGCTTTGATCTTTTTAAGAACAAAAAGAAAACGGCACATAAAACGGCACTTTTTTTCTTTTTGTGAAAATTTTGAGCGTTACGTTGGTTTATAGCATTTAATTACAAAAAGGTTTACGCCTGACAAGATTTTGTTGTCAACATAAAGGTCCCTCCTTCCTGTCTTATTTTTTTCCAGTGAGATTCTTTTCATTCGTTTGATTGGATTTGTCATGTACTATCAACTTTAAAACAAACACTTATACTACACCATCAGAAGGAAAAAGTAAAATAAAAGACAAATTTGTTAGGGTTATTTTCCTCAATCATCAATCATCTTCCCATGAAGCTTTTCAGACTTTGTGCTCTTTTGCGTTTTTTGAGATTTTAATTTTCTTCGATGATATGGATGAATTAACTCATGATTGTCCTTTTTTCTGTATTTAACTTTCCAAGTAAATTACTTACTACTTCATTATTGTCTTCACTTAAACCTTGATTTATCAAAATCTTTTTTCTTTCATTTTCATCAACCATCTCGCCTGCTGGAGTTCCTGGAATTCGTTCCAAATCAAGTTTGTGAAGATTGCCAGTAAGATAATGACTACTCCAGCTGGTTGATAAACTGCCTGAACTGCTTTTCCTACCAAATTCTTGACTGTCGTTTGGCGTGCTTGCCTCAGTGGTCGTTGTCACACTACTCGTCCGTCGTTTTGGTCTTCCACTGTTAAGGATGCGCGTCCCTTGCCGGCAACCAAGTTGAACGGGAGGGCTACCATGCCAAGGTGTTGATCCCGTACGTTGATGATGATAACCCAATCCAGCTGACACACCCACTTGTTGTTGTTCATACTCAAATGCTTCTGCAGGTAATTGATCACTAATGGCTTTAAACTCTACCTTGACATTCACCGAGCTTGCACCATTTCTTATGAACTTCCATGAGCCTAGCCCACCTCGCCCTGTCCAAACGATCTCTGTCAGTTGACCAGCTCTTTTGATGAATTTTTTCATATCACGTGTAAGAATTGGTGAACTTGATAATGAAGGGCCTGGTGATAAAACTTGAGAAATTTGATTAATAGGTGGCGATAATGGGTCATTAGATGAAGTGTTGGCCAACGGCATGAGAGGCGTTAGCATGAGCTCTTGGACGACTGACTCAATAAAACAGTCAATTACTTTTATCCGGGTTCCTTGTGCTTTTTTGAATTTACTTACAAGGCGTATGCTCTGGTGGAATTGAAACTACTAAAGTCTTAATTTTACTATGAGCAAATGCCGTCGATGAAATCTTTCAAGACAAAAATAGTAACTATTAGTCTAGATGATTAAGGACTAGTGACGAATATGATAAGTCTCACTATCCGATGGAATGGAGCGTCGATCAGGGCTGTCAGTTTGGTCAAGTTTGGAAGGCCTTTAACAATCACTTCCAAACCTTCGATACTCATCAGCCACCAATTCAAATTGAGTTGTTTCAATTGTTTACCCTCCTCAACAATAGTAAGAATTTGTTCCTTGGGAATTCGTTTGGCAATCGCACGGTTGCTGATTGCTAACTCGGGATAAAATGAATGACGTCCGGGTATCATGGCGGGAGGAGGAACCAATCTTGCGATCGATAACTTTTCCAGTTTTTGAGGATAGAGCGACAATAAGCTCATGATGTTTTGAAGATGATCTAGTGTCCAAGAGTGGTAAGAGCCATGCTCATGGTAACCAAATTTGATTGCTTTTAAGTTTGGTGGTAAATCTTGAAATTTGAGCCAACCATTCTTAGAGAATCGTCCTGGATGAAGATTTAAAAACAAATGGGTTAAAGATTTAAGGTTGATCATGACAAGTGCCAAGATTGGTTAACCTTCAACATCGATTAATTCAATCATTTCCAATTCATCGAGTCCATTAAAGAGATGTTCGATTCCACGTTCTGTTAATTTTGTGCCGCTCATACTTTCGATAGTGAGCTGTTTGAGTTTCTTGGCGCCAAGTGAGATTGAAGACATGAGTTCGTCATCGATGAATAAGCTTTTTGACAAGTTCAGTTTAATTAAACCGGTCCAATTGAGCGTTTCAAAAGCTTGAGAAAGAGCTTTGGCACCAATCGAAGAGAGAGATGAGATGAAGAGTTGAGTGAGAGTGGAAGGAAGCAAGTCGATAGAATTGGCGTCCCATCTGATTGGGCGAAGAGTACGAGGGATAAGATCCGAATCTGAGTCGGGATCGTCGAATGATTCGTTGGTCGTATGAGCTCTTCGACGACTAGTACTAGGAAGTGGTTTGAAAGTTGAAGATTGAGGATTCGATGAAGAATTTGCAACATTTGGGATATCGATTGAAAAGTTCTCAAGGTTTTGACAGTATAAACCCATTAATCTACAGATTTGATCGGTAGGCAATGAATTGGCAGACCAAGAAAACGTTTTCAAGTTGGGCAGCTTTTTTAACAATCTAATAAGATGATCAGCTGACGAGCTCAGATTGTGGCTCGATAGATCGATTGAAGAACTTAGAGATGAAGGACTGCTTGGAGGTGAAGGAACCGCATCCAAGATTGACTCAAAAGAGGAGGAAGGATCGACGATCTTGATACATTCGACTGCAGCGCCGTATCTATCGGGACCATCCAAGATAGTGAGAAGCTTGGGATGGAGCGGCAATCCATACTTGATCAAGATGGACTGGTAGATGACCGACGTTGCGAGCCTATTGATTTGCTTGGAGCCCAACCCCACCAGGAAGAGATGGACGAGACTAGGCTCGAGCTCGAAGAGTGTCTTGATGACTTGCTTCGGCAGCTTTGAGAGGTCGACGACCATCTTGGGATAGAAAAATCAAAAATTGGAAATCGGAAGAAATTGATTATGGGAATCTCTCTTGACCGTCGACGATGACGATAGACGGCGACTGCGACCGCGACGACGGATCGTGGATTTATGATGACCTCATCGCTCTTGACCAAATCCACCGACCGATCATTTTAGTTTGATTCAGTGTAAACTTACAGCGCCTGCTCGCGAAGACGGTAACTATACAGTCAAGCCGGGCTAACTTAACCAGTCACGCTGATCGGCTGGTGCGCGCCAAAGCCCATGAGTAAGAAGTGGGTGGTGGGCGGCCGCTTTTTATTGCCACGCCATTGCTGGTGGCGGCAGGGGAACGCCTTCAGCCATTGAGTATGTTATCAAAACAAAAAGACCTTTACATTTTGGAAGAGCAAAGCAGCATACAAGGAAAACAACAAAAATAAAATAAAATTGATATAATATGGGGTTTCATCCCTTGACTTATTTATTGCTTTTTTCCTTTGAAACTGATTGATTTTGAATTTTGAAAAATCAGAAGAAATCAGAAACTCTTTTCCCTTTTGGGTTTTGGACTCAAAAAATGGCTGTATCACAATAGAAATGGTGCAAAAGCATAGCACCATGAGCAAAGTGGCTACACCTGACAGCAGGGGTTCCATTTGGAAATCAGCTTAGACTGAGCTTGGTCCCAGGATCTAATTGTTTGTAAATATTCCCAGTCCTTCTAAGCCACTGAAATATTGAAGAATTTCCAGGTTTGATATTCTATGCTTTCAATTGGATAGAATAAATCTATAGTACGTTATATTTGATGTTTTTAGATCTTGGGATAAATTGAAAATTCTTCTGATTAATGATAACCTCTTCATAAAGATATCATCAACGCTAAACAATTCACTTTCACAATTACACTACTAAGTTAAGTACTTCATTCTACCTTTTGAAGGCCTCAATAAGTCAAGTCCAGGCTTGAGAATTTTGAAATCTTTTGTTTTTTGGTGGTATTTATTTAGAATATATGAATCAGGCTTTTACTGTCAAAATGTAAAGAATCATCATTTGTTACAATAATGTACATTACATCCTATAGCTGTAAAATTGTAGACAATGGTCAACAATGTTACAGTAGAAGGCCTTACTAGCCCTGCTAAAGTTCTTTTCAATAGAAAATCAATTAAATAAAAATGAATAACCAAATTAACAATGTACAAAAATCATCAAAAAATCACAAAAAAAAACATTAAAAATATATATTTATATTTAAACATAATCATCAGAATAAAAATACACAATAGCGCTCAAAGTAAAACAAAATATATTCTTCTTAAAACTCAGGATGATATATCTTTATCCTCATTTCATACTAAAAATTGCAAGGAAATTTCATTGTAATGATGAAAAAAAAATATTAATTAATAACACAAACCTTCAGCTCAGTGGTGATGAATTTTTGGGATAATTTTGACCTTTTATTAGATATTCTGAATGAATTCAAATTATTTTTCTAACTTATATTTTATCTCTAAAAAATAAAAATTAGCAATATTTCATTTGGGAATGAAAAACATAATAAAAACCAATGAGAAATAGATTTCTCAATATAATCCTAATCATTTTAGCTTAAAATTTGCAAATTGTGTTCAAATTCCAAGAAATAAGGTCTAAGTCACTCATTATTTATAATCTATATTCACATATTAATTACCATGAGCAAAATTGCTACACCTGACAGTAGGTGTTGCATTTGGAAAATGACCTAGGAAATAAGTTGGAAATAGTTTTCAACCTGAATTGAAATTGAAATTCTAAAATAGAAGATTTGGAAGAAAAAAAGCCACACCTGCAAGCCTCCAAATTTCATTTGAAAACCCTGATTATTGTTTGGTCATTATTGGTAGTTCAAAATATCAGAAAGACTGATTTTCAAAACAAGCCATGTCTTCTAGCCTCAGCTGGCTATTTCTATATCTAAGCTCATTATTTCAAAATCATAATATATGTTACTGTAAAAGGCTTCAACTTAAGAATTATATTTAATTTTTTGAATTATTGCATAGGATGAGACCACAGTATAAGCTAAATACACCATACTTCAAATTCATAATAAGATAGGATTACTCCAAAACTTCACTATCTTCAGAAGTAACTTTAAATTCCCAATGAGATCCTTGAGTTGTTGTACCCCCCTCCTAAAAACGTAGGAATATTTCTCAAGAATATGAAAATTTATATTTTTTCCTTTTCAATGTACATTCAACTCAAAATCTTACTGTTTATTTCCTTTAAGATTCTTTGAAGTCCAAAAAATTGAATATTTTGAGACATAAAAGTCCCTCATTTTTCATAGTAAAAGTCTTTTTAAAGATCAAATTCTGTTACATAATGGGATATTTTATTTTAGTAGTGATAATTTTGAATTAATAAACCTTAGTAAAGTAATATATATATTCTTGATATCCATTTTCAAAAACCAGGGGGTACAAGATGCTCATCTCTATTTTTGAAGTTTGAGCAGGGTATTTGAAAGATCACAAAATCAGATTGAATGATAATTTATCTTCTCCCCTAGTAATATACCAATGATATTTTTGGCCTTGTATCTCAATATTTCTATCATTTGATTCCTCCATACATAGGCCATGTAAAAATGTAATCAACATATGATTGTTTTGTTATTGATCTTAATCCTTCATCATGATCAGCTATTGAAAAGCATTACTTTAAGAAACTACCAATACAGGATATATATTTTTCAATTTTTAATTTTAATTCCCACATAATAACTTAAATAAATTTATTTGGAAATTTTTGTAATTAATACTTGAGAAATAAACTGAGAGTTTTTAAGAATGTGATTCAAAATGCACTTTACAGAATCTCAGAAATGTTGATATAAGATTTTGAAGGTTGGATCCTTAACTTTTATAAAAATTTGTATACTCATTGACTTTATTAAACTTTTTCTTTACATTTTGCTTGATTGGAAAGACTCTTTGTGTAATATCAATATGTAATATCTTCAAAATTTCAATATACTGTTTTCTTTTGATATTTTACATGAATAACTGGAAAAATATTAATAGGGAGTCTCTATTATTCATTAAAAATGGGTATTTATATATAACTACTCATAATTTGACAATTTTCTCCTGTCAATTCAAGTTTTTTAGCTAAGAGTTTGTAATATCACAAGTAGGATTTGATCTTTGAATTAGATATGACCCACAGATCTGCTGAATATTTTTTACAAACTTCAAGAGTTGATGAATTAAGATTATTTAATTTGAATTTAAAAATGAATAATGATCTGAGTTTTCCAATATTGTATTTTTCAGTCTTAATTAAGTGGTGGTTTTTGAAATGACTTTGGTGGAACCAATTATTATGGGATATATCATTTCAAGATGTTGAATAATCTTCATTGCAGGAAATATAATGATGTGCAACATTAAGATATCAATCATTAATAATATTTTTGATTTTATCATGAAATATGCATGATTTAAATACAATTTTCTTATGATATACAAGAGGATAACTTGATACAACAATAAATTTTGACTTCATATTTCAAATAATTATAAAGGGTTAGTTTTTTTTGAGATTTTGGAGATCAAACTAAATGAACATTAGAAAGGAATATTTCCTGTATTTGGAAGGAAAATATCTGTTAGTAAATGATATCCAGTAAGATAACTCATAGTTTCATACTTACAACCTGATTTATGGCCACAGAAAAAAGCACTTCATCATCTGAATCCAAAGGTTTTGATGAGCTCTTGTAGCTTGCAAAATGACCTTGAATATTGTCTGGAGTTATCAAAATGCATCTTTCATATTTATTTAAAAATACTCTTGCATTAAAGTAAGTAAATTATTTGTAAGGATATTCATGCTTATTGAAATGTGGTAGTGGAGTGAGTATTTGTCAGCCTGTGACTCAAAACCAGAGCACAAGCATGACAGCCAAACACCATAAATCAATGGTATAGGCAAGATACCACCAAAACATGGAACTGAGCCAAAACAGCTCAAAAGGTATCAAACAAAAGAGGAAACTAACCCCTTCCCAAATATACAAGTCCCATCATCATAGGACAAAGAATAAAAAAGTTATTCCTGCTCAATGTTGTTGCTGAGCATAAACCTTAATTTTCACCTCTCATCTAAGCTCCATAGGAAGAGGCTTAACCCCATCAAATGGGTATTCAGAATGAAGCTCTAAGTCAGGGCTACCCAATGGTACTAGGAAAATTGAGCTAGCACCAGAATTACAGAAATATGACCAAAATAAGGTCAAAGAAGGGTGAATAAAATATTCACCTCTCATCTAACTTCTACAGTTTTAGTGTTAGATACCTAAAGTGGGATCTTTTTGGAAATAGAACAATCAGGGCTACCTAATGGTGCCATCCATTTTCTCATACCTAATGTGGAACCAAGGTTATGGGGAAAACAGGTTCCATACAGTTTTCAAGTAAAACATATATGTGCACAAGAAATCTTGTACATGGCACAGCTTTGCCATACTTAATGATAACCATATCAAATGAGGTACCATTGTGTAGAACACATCCAGAGATACACAATGAACCAACATTGAGCTTTATATCTCAAAAATTGACAACATTATGGCAGCTTTAAGCTCAAAATCCCACAGTTAGACCAATACAGTCTTACTGTAAGGTGTGGATATGAAACTTTGATTAAAGATCAAGTACTTTTCCTGTCCTCAAAATTTGTATAAGGTAGAAATAAATTCAAAATAGTAAGAAATATTATTCTTAAGAGAAAACACGCCAATTTTATTGTTTATAACTTTATTAGTATAAAACAATAATATTATAAAGATTTATTGTTTTACCAACAATAAAAATTTATCCCAAAAATACTCTACAAGAGATATTTAAGGCTACAAAACAAATTTCTTCAAGAGCAATTTCAGTTGGAATTAATTGAGCAAAGAACTGCAAGCAATTAATTAAAAAAACAATTCTTTAAAAAGAGTATTAAAGAGAAAACACACCCAAAAGTGACCAGAGTGAATTTGGAAACAAAGTGACAAAGTTAACAGTGATGAAAGATGCTTTAATTCACTTTTGAGGTGGTTCAGGGGTAAAAATGATTATAAGAGTTACAAACAATGATTATAATGATTTTTCACGTGGTTAAAAGGTTTAGAATGATTTAAAAAAAGGTGGTTGGAATCTTTTATTGATTGGTTTAACAGTGTTTAAACTAATTATAAAAGGAAAAGATTCTAACATGAAGAGAAAAGTGGGGCAAAGAAGACAATCTTTTATAGCCATCAATTTTCTTACTCCAAAAGTAAAATTTACTCTTGTCAGTCGTGAAAAACAGTCTGACAACAGAAAAATCAATTATGGCATCATTGAACCCTGGTTTAGACCAAAAAAGGGCTGGTTTAAGCCATTTTTTGCCATTTTAGACCCTTAAATCAGCCATTACTATAGCAATACCTGGTAGAGAGACTTCAAAAAGGTCAGAATGTGTGTAAGAGGCTTAGAAATCAGTTAAAATTGCTCTTACTAACATTGTTATAACTTAAGGGTAGTTTTACCCTCTTGGCAACAGTTAAAACTGCCCTGGTTGGTATCAAAACCTCATCATCATTTGAGTCAAAGACCCTGTGACTCAATTCCAGGCCAAAAGTGATGAACCTTTGCGTGAATTTTAACATCTCACGCCTGTAAGCAAGGATTTTGGGGGTCTGGCTCTCCCTTGGAGCTAGAGTTCCTTTCCCCCCCCAATTTTAATCTTTCCAATTTATTTTTTCCTTTAATTCCTCATCATGTATTATACTTGTAATTTACATATGTAATTCAATTGAATTGTACAGTACAATACAGTAATAATTGATACCTTATATGTAAATCAAAGTTCACTTATGTAATACACGTGCACATTTTGACATTTCAATTGAATTCAATTGAAAATACTTCAATTCCTCATAACTTTTAAGCTAAACACAACACCTCAATTGTAACACAAAAATTGATGGTTAACACCACATGTGGTGTGAATTAAGTTAAAGTTTTTAGGATTTTCAATTTTTGTATTGAAAATACTGAAAACTTAATTTAAGCTTATTTAGAGTTGAGTTACAAAACTTTCACTCAGAGGTGACCCCACCTAACTTTTTATAAGGAATAAAATGGTGAAATAAATTTCATATGCTTATTTATTGGAAAAAAATCCAGAATATATGTTATATAAATTTTTACCAAAAATATTTTAATTTCATAATTTTTATTAAAAATTCATTTTTACTTAATTTTTACAAGTAAAAATGAATTTTCATAATTTTAAATTTTATTGTAATTTTATTTTTAAATGATAATTGAATTTTGATTTTTAAATATGAATTTGTATTTATATTTATATTTTTATAATATAAATAAATTTCTTTTATTTATATTTGTATTTTAATTTATCATTTGTGGTATTTTGGGTATATAAAAATACCTCTAAGGCTCACATTCCCTCCCCCTAAAAAAAGAATATTACTTTTTAATATTGTTATTTCTAGTGTGCCTGAACCTTTTGAGAAGTTTAGTAGATTCAGGTATGTCCTTTTCTGGCAACCATACATCTTCACAAGTTGGGTCACCGTACCTAACAAGGTATTCCCTTACTTTGTTGGTTCTCAACTTTCTTTCTTTGAGAAATTTGGTAGTTTTCTTATTACCATATGGTTCAACAGGAGGTATAGCTTGGGGAATTTTATTCCTCAAGGGAAATTTTTAAGCATCACTAGATTTATATGGCTTTATCAAGCTCACTGGAAATATAGGATGCTTATTGCTAAGCTCTTCAGATAACTCTACTTTAACAGCATTTTATCCATGGAGGGCCTTAATAACAAAAGGTCCTGCAAAAGAGTCTTTCATCTTTTTACATCCTTTGATGTTATTGAAGTTAGTGGTGGATACAAGAACTAAGTCCCCTACTTTGAAATATGGAGTTGCATGTGATTTATACCATTTGTCCTTAGCATATGCAAAGGAGTCATCCATGCACCTTAGTGCATGATTTCTAGCTTTGTCTAGCATCCCCTTGAAGCTAGCAGCTGTGGGATTTATTTAAATCAAATATTTTCTCAAGGAATCTTGAGGTAATTTGGGGTTCCATCCTTTTTCTAGGATAGCAGGAGTTTGATTGGTACTGGCATGGATTGATGTTTTATATGCTAACTCCAGTGCTGGAAACAGATTACACCAATCATGGGTAAATCCATCACAATCTTTGAGTTCAAGGCCATATGCACAAAATCTTCTTACCATGTCCTCTAAGGTTTGGATCATCCTTTCAGCCAGACCATCAGTTTGTGGGTGGTAGGCTGTAGAGAAAGACAGCTTAGTGCCAAATAATTGGTGAAGATTTGTCCATAGCGCTAAAGTGATATTGGGATCGCTATCACTAATGATATTTGTAAATATTCCAGTCCATGACACTCCTCTATTCCATATCAGAAGAGCTGTATCCATGGCTGTATCATCCTTGTGACATGGTAAAAAGATTGGAGTTTTACTGAATCTGTCCACAGTCACTAGGCAAGCATTATAACTTCTGTCACCTCCTGGTGGTAGTCCAGTTGCCCAATCCATATGGACAATTTCCCAAGGTCTGCTGGGTTCTTGGATTTTGATCATATTCCCAAGTCTCTTGCCAGTGGATTTATTTGCCTTTTGGCATCTGTCACAGGTTTTGCAATACTCTGCAACATCTTTCTCCCACATTGGCAACCATATACAGGTTTTTACCTTTTCTCTTGTTCTGTCTTCAGACAGATGTCCTGAGAAGGGGCTGTCATGGCATTCTTTCAGTACAAGAATCATTAATGACCTGTCCACAACTTTCATGACACATGTGTGCGTGGTCCTGTGATAAATTATACCATCCAGTAGGTGAAATCTTCCTTCATCATAAGATTTATTCCATACTGCATCCAAGGCATGTATTAGAGAGTTTTCTTTACAGTCTTTGTTAAGTAATTGGCATAAGATGCTACAATTCTTATCCTGAGTGTAGCTGTGTCTTACTTCTTCAAAGAAGGTGGTGTTCAAGTCTGTAACACTTATTCCTTCTATTGGGATCCGTGGTGAAGCTTCTTCTGGAATATAAGAAGGATTATCAATATTATTTGGTAATGGCCATCTTCTTAGTCCATCTCCATTCTTATGAATATTCCCATCCTTATGAACAATAGAAATATTGTCTCTGTATTATTGTATGGCTATTTGCGATCTGAGCATATGTCTGTAGGGTGTTTTCATGTTTAAAAGTGATTTGACAGCTGTAAAATCTGTTATCACCTCAAAAACACATCCCTCTAAGAAGTAGTTTAATTTTTCCAAGGCCCAGACAAGGCATAGACATTCCATTTGACTTGCTCCATATCTGGCTTCAGTTGGTTTGATTTGCCTGGATATGAAACATATGGGTCCTTCTACAGGTTTATCATTTATGATCTGAACTTGGTGAAGTGCAGCACCCAGTACATCCCCTGATGCATCAATGTAAAATTTGAAAGGAAATTTAAAGTATGGCATCAGTAAGAGTGGAGAAGTGGTCAAGGATTCTCTTAGAGACTCAAAAGCTTTGACTCTGTCAACAGTCATTTCAAATACTGTGTCTTTGTCACACAATTTATAAAGTGGTCTTTCTATGGATGAAAAATCTTTAATGTGTTGCCTGTAATATCCTGCAAAACCTAAAAATGACTGAATTTCCTTTTTTTTCTGAGGCATGGGTTTTGGAAATACTGCTGCAACTCTGGTTTTGTCAATTCCAAGGGACAAACCAGATAAAACATGTCCTAGTGCTTTAAGTTCTTTAAATCCAAAATGGCATTTCTTCAAGGAGATTTTGATTTTGAAAGATTGTATTTTTGTCAAAACTCTGGATAATCTGTACATGTGCTCTTCACAAGTCTTGGAACCAACAATAATGTCATCAATGTAAATGATTAACCATCCCTCTGAAAGTTCTTCAGGGAAGATTTCATTCATCATTCTTTGGAAGTGTGAAGGTGCATTTTTGATACCAAAGGGCATTCTTAAGTATTCATACACTCCACAATGAACAATAATTCTTAAATATTTTCTTGCTCTTGGTGTCACCACATTTTGATGGAATCCTTTAAGGGCATCCATAGTGCTTATATACAATTCTTGAGATATTTGAGTAAGGGCAATTTGGATTTTTGGTATTGGGTACCTATCTGGAACAGTGTAAGTGTTCAGAGCTCTAAAGTCTCCAACCATTCTGGATTTTCCATTATGCCATGCCACTATGACTGGTGTAGTTATTTCTACTTCTTCATTATGGCCAACCTTTCTTATTACACCAAGGTCTAGAAGTTCTTTGATATGAGTTTCCAGAGCTTCTCTTGACTTGGGACTTTCTGGGTATGCAGGCCTTCTCAAGAGTGGTGGATATGGTCTTTCAATATTAAGAATGATATCAACTTCATGACCAATAATTGCTCCTAGAGGTTCTTTGTCTGAAACAAATGCTTCTTTATGGTTATATAAAAAACTAGAGAGTTCATTTTCTTGTACATTAGTCAGATGAAGGCTTATTTCAGCTTCATTTAGCTGTTTGGACTTGAATTTCTCAGACTCTAAGTTGACTGCTGATACTTTGTTCACTGTAATTTCTCTTTAAAATGGTAAAAATGCAAATTTTTGGTGCTTATTGTCTCCAATAGTAAAGTATCTGTCCTTGTTGTTATTTAAATCTACCCCATAAATGATTAAATAGTCATTTCCCAATATAAAATGGGTACTAGAGCAGTTTCCCATAACAACAAATTCAACAGTGATTCTTAAATTTCCATTTATATGTGGAAAAATGACACTATTTTCATATATTCCCAATGCTTTCATTGGGTTACTTGCACTATTGAATTTTATGCCATCAATTGGCAACAACTGATCTTCAAAGCTTGGTACACAAGTTTTAAGAAAAGATTTTCCAACACAAGAGCAGAAGGCTCCTGGGTCAAGCAAACGTTTAGTGGGCTTGTTGTCAATCACCACTTCTGTTATACAGGAGTTAGCAGCTGTATAACATTTCCCTCTGTTTGGTTTGGTTTTCATAAGTTGTGAATCTTGAACTTTTGATAAATAAAGTTGACCATTGCTCAATTGTGGCAAGTGGGAATAAGATTCCATGATGTCAAAAGTGTCATTGATATTTTCAATATCTTTTGAAGATTCAGAAAATATGGATGCCTTATCATCTGAATTGTCTTCAATTATGTCATCTTTTTCAAAATCCGGTTCCTTTTCAATAACAATTTCATTGATTTTCCCCCTTTTTGGACATTTATTGGTTAAATGGGTGGTGCTTTGGCAAATATGGCACTTTCTGACTGTATCTGCAGATTTATACTTAACATTATTAGAATTTTCTTTGGGGTTTTTGTCCACAGAATCTTTCCAAGGTGTATTAAACCTTGTTTTGAGATTCACCCTACTAGAACCAATTTTGGTTCTGGTGGTTAATTATTCTAATATATTGATAATATCCTCTGCTGAAGATTGTTCAGTAGTCCTGCTTTTGACAGCATGCCCTAAGTCACCTCCACATTGTCTCAGAATTTTTCTATGGATCATAACTTCTGCCACTCAGGATATAATGCTGTTAATCTGTCTTTTTGTTTGCAAAACCATGGTAAAGCTTTGTCTTCATCAGAATTAAATTTGGCAGATTCAAAGGCTGTTTCCACTTTAAACCTCCAAGCATCATTGGCCCATTTGTTGATAATTTGGGTTTTCCACAAAGTCCAACTTTGGTGTCCATGTGCTTGTCTCAATTTGATATACCATCTGTGAGCTGATTTGGTAAATAAGGTGTTAAACCTGGCTTTTACCAATCTTTCTGGTAATTCAAAATCTTCTTTAATCATGTCAATTACTCTGATGAATTCCATATGGTCATATTCTCCTTCACCACTGAAGTGAGGCCATTCCATAAGTTTTGGAACTTCTTTCAAGAGTGCTTGGCCGATTGATGGTTCCAAGTTATGAAAAGAAGTAGAAGATTCATTTTTTAATTGAGAATTTTCAATATCAAATACTTGTGGATTGGGAATCCCTGTACCCTCATTTGGATTCAGAGGTGTAGACATTCTTGGTAAGGTGTTTAGTAGTTGTTCAATATCATTAATTTTATTGTTGTTACACCTTTGTGATTTTCTTAATTCATGTTGTAAGCTTTGTATAGAGATTATTAAATTCCTTTTATGATCATCCTCTTTATATTTCAGCACATTCCATAATTCTGTTTGCTTAGTATTATCAGATATAACCTCATTTAGCTTTATTGTTAATTTTGATATTTCCTCTTTTAAGGGATCAAAACACTTTTTCAAGGCAATTATATGTGTTTTTACTTCAGTAAATGATTTTGAGATATCATCAAGAGCTTTCTCATTATCCTCTTTGATAGTATTTATGGCTTGTTTTACTCTTGTTTCAATCATGTCATCAATATTGAATTTAGAATATTTGTCTGTCAATTCTTCAATAATGGCAGATTGTTCATTTATCTTATTTCCAAAGGAATTATCATTATTGGAAGTTTTAATTATTCTTAAAACCTTTTCAAAACATTTAAGTGCTTCATTGATTTGGCTCAGACTCAAGTTATGTGTTTTAAGATTGTCACAAATTGATGTATTTTTATCAGAAAGATGACTTTTTACATCAGTTATAGCTTCATACAACTCTGGAATAGAATCAAAGATATCAGAAATCATTTCTGGTATGTTAATCTGGCCTCCTCTTTCTTTTGTGATTCCATCATTGTTCTGGCCATCTGAAACACATTTTTCATGGCATCCTGTAGCCCTGGCTGTAGGGTTTGGTGGCTGGTGCCTTTCCTTTGCCCTTGTTTGGAGCTTGTGGCTGCTTTTTCACATTGGAATTTCTGCTGCTGGCCATTGGGGCTGTTTTTGGCACTTGCTTGGGTGGTGGAGGGTTGTTTTTCCTCCATTATAGTGTCAAGAGCATCATGGTTTTCTTCTCCATCAATGGATGCCATCCATTGAGCAATTTTCAAGTATTGGGATGGCCCAGGAATTTTCTCATAGTCAGGTAAGAATTCATGCAGTTTTTCCACAGATCTTCAAGGATGTGATACTCCTTGTACTGCAGGGCATTGTTGTATGCTTTGTAACTGGCTTTGTATATGTACACTGAGGCTTCTTGTGGTGGTGTCAGCTCTTTGTGAAGGTAAAATGGTATTATCAGCATCAGAATGACCTATTTTAGTAGTTGGGAAGTGATAAACTGACCCTTTTCCTTCTATACCTGGTTTGCTTCTGCCATAATCACGTCTATCACATTTCTGGGAGCTGCTTGAGGGGTTATAGCTGGCTCCTGATCTAGCTGAAGGCATATTTTATGATTAAAAAGGCTTAAAATAGTATTTTTACGTCAAAAAACTTACTATTGGCCAAACTCTTAGCTTTCTGAAGGGTATTACTTATATCCAAGTTAATTTATTCAGAAGATATTGGTTCAGGTTGGTTATTTTTAGTCACAATAACAGTACTATTATGGTCTTAATTAACAGTACTGGCAGGAATAATGCTGGTGACTGTTGAGGCTGTTTCAATGTTTTCGTGTCTTACCACATTTTCAGAGACTAAAGTTAATGAAAAAGCCAGTTAATTAAGTAGAAAAAAGGTTATTTGAAAAAAGAAATAAAAATATAAGCCTCAATTATAATATGAAAAAATTATTTCTTATGGGTTTTTTGAATTATAAGTATTTTTTATATGTTTTTTGAATTTTTCAATATAAGAAAAATGTTTTAAAAAAGAGTAAAAACATATGTCACAGGTAAAATATCACGGCTGGGCTCCCAAATATAAGGTGTGGATATGAAACTTTGATTAAAAATCAAGTATTTTTCCTGACCTCAAAATTTGTAAAAGGTAGAAATAAATTAAAAATAGTATAAAATATTATTCTTAAGAGAAAACACACCCAAAAGTGACCAGAGTGAATTTGGAAACAAAGTGACAAAGTTAACAGTGATGAAAGATGCTTTAATTCACTTTTGGGGTGGTTCAGGGGTAAAAATGATTAATAAGAGTTACAAAAAATGATTATGATAATTTTTCACGCTATTAAATGGTTTAAAATGATTTAGAAAGGTGGTTGGAATCTTTTATTGATTGGTTTAACAGTGTTTAAACTAATTATGAAAGGAAAAGATTCTAACATGAAGAGAAAAGTGGGGCAAAGAAGACATTCTTTTATGGCCATCAATTTTCTTACTCCAAAAGTAGAATTCACTCTTTTCAGTCGTAAAAAACAGTCTGAAAACAGAAAAACCAATTATGACATCATTGAACCCTGGTTTAGACCAAAAAAGGGCTGGTTTAAGCCATTTTTAGCCATTTTGGACCCTTAAATCAGCCATTACTGTAGCAATACCTGGTCTAGAGCCTTCAAAACACGTTAGAATGTGTGTAAGAGGCGTAGAAATAAGTTAAAACTGTTCTTACTAACATTGTTATAACTTAAGGGTAGTTTTACCCTCTTGGCAACAGTTAAACCTGCCCTGGTTGGTATCAAAACCTCATCATCAATTGAGTCATAGACCCTTTGACTCAATTACAGGCCAAAAGTGATGAACTTTTGCATTAATTTTGACATCTAACGCCTGTCAGCAAGGATTTTGGGGGTCTGGCTCCCACTTAGAGCTAGAGTTCCTTTCCCCCCAATTTTAATCTTTCCAATTTATTTTTTCCTTTAATTCCTCATCATGTATTATACTTGTAATTTACATATGTAATTCAATTGAATTGTACAGTACAATACATTAATAATTGATACCTTATATGTAAATCAAAGTTCACTTATGTAATACACGTGCACATTTTGACATTTCAATTGAATTCAATTGAAAATACTTCAATTCCTCATAACTTTTAAGCTAAACACAACACCTCAATTTTAACACAAAAATTGATGGTTAACACCACATGTGGTGTGAATTAAGTTAAAGTTTGTAGGATTTTCAATTTTTGTATTGAAAATACTGAAAACTCAATTTAAGCTTATGTAGAGTTGAGTTACAAAAATTTCACTCAGAGGTGACCCCACCTAACTTTTTATAAGGAATAAAATGGTGAAATAAATTTTATATGTTTACTTATTGGATAAAAAGTTAGAATATATCTTATATAAATTTTTACCAAAAATATTTTAATTTCATAATTTTTATTAAAAATTCATTTTTTCTTAATTTTTACAATTAAAAATGAATTTTCACAATTTTAAATTTTATTGTAATTTTCTTTTTAAATGATAATTAAATTTTGATTTTTGAATATAAATTTGTATTTATATTTATATTTTTATAATATAAATAAATTCATTTTATTTATATTTGTATTTTGATTTATCATTTGTGGTATTTTGGGTATATAAAAAATACCTCTAAGGCTCACACTTACTGTGGCATATTCTCCCATAAGTATGATTATGAGGTGTCAAAGAGATGACAAAGTATGTTTATACTTCAATACCTCATAGCTCATTCAATACAGGGGTCCAATACAGGTGCTGAACAGCATTCTACACCTCATACACATCAGAAGAGGGCTATGTGGTCCCCAGATGAGGTTTCAAAACCACATCTGAGCCCAATACAGAGCATACAGGAACTATGAAAGCCACAAGCCAGTAATCTTAAATGAAAAACTCTTCAATTCCTCTACATGGATATTATAGAGAGCCATTCCACCCCACTTAAGGATAAAAGGACGCCTTTTCTCCACCATAAAAGGTATCCCCATCCTTCCCTTGAATCCCTACGTAGTGGAACTTTCAAAAACAGTTATACTCTTGGAAAATAATCAGGTTATACTATAAACTTTAGTATTGTAGACTTTATTATTGTAACTTAACAGGGAAGCTGCACCTAGGGATTTCAACAGTGCTAACCACCACTATTTCACAATAGAAAAGCCCTCATTATTCAATTTTAAACTTTTATTATCCATTATAAACTTATTTTAAAATTAATCTTACTGTGTCACAGTCATAGTTAAAGTTGTAAATGACCTTATTATACCTTCATCATAGACTCACCCTGACATTTTGGGGGCCTGGCCATGGTTTTTAAACCTTTTTGGACCTTATAAGTGAGTTTTTTTCTCTTATTTTCTTCATTCTGACACTTTTGTTTCTCTTTTTTAGGCGTAAATTTTATTAAAAAAATAAATATAATGTAAATCTTTCATTTATTTTTTGAGTGGTATATGCTGTATACCACTGTGTTTCCTTCTATTTTTATTGCCCTGTTGCATGGTTGATTATAATTTAATCATCACAAAACCCTTCTTTTTGGTGTGTCTTACATATTTAAACACATTAAGCCTTTAATAAAGTCCTTTTTTTAATTAAATAAGGACACCTCTTAATGTAAAACCAACAGTTGAGGCATGGTTGGGTACATTGTTAATTTCAAGTACCCTCTTAAATAACCACTTTTTCAGATTATATTTGCTAATTACAAGTTAATCTGTGAGATACTGGTATAAAGGCAGTGTGCCAGATATCTGTAAGATGTATTTCTGACATGGAATTGTTAATTAAATTACACTGTCATAATACAAGGGCATAATATAGAAATATATTACCCAGAGGCCATTCTTAGATGTGCAAACAGCATTTTAAGAAGTCTTAACTGAAAATAAGCCCTCTTTTTCCAGTCTGATTCAGTGGAAGAAAACTACATCCCACTATAGACCCAGTCACAGGCCAACACACCAGTGACACCCTCAGAACCAGAGGGCAGAAAGGGAAAAGGAAAGAGGCACAGTGAAGGCCTCATGAAAGCTGAAAAGTGGACACCCATTTCCACTCAGAGGAATAGAGAACCACAAAAATCTGCATCAATACAAGGTAAACCAACCTTAACAGCTTGTACAGGGAAGACTACAGTCATTAACCCAGTTGTAACCTCTAAAGGTAAAATTCCAAAAGCAGCAGACAAAACATTTGTACAAGGCACAGTCAAAGGTAAATACCATAAGAAAATAAAGTTTTTGACTTCTTGGAAACACTGATATGTCACCTGTACACCTCAGAGACCTTGGTTTCCAAAGGCACCAGCCAGACAACAGAGAAAGCTTGTCCAGAACCAGAAACCCTAGAAGAGGACACCTTGAACACAGTGGTGGATGGCAAGATTTTGAGGGAAATCATACACACTCTGCCATTCACATTCCAATTCAGCAGGAACCTCAAGCCAGAGAACTGGAAGGATATGGATCAAGTTCTTCAGCTCCACAAACTCCTCAAAGACCTTTATAATGGAGCATGAACAACAAGCTGTTCAACCTGGCATCCCACTGGGCAGAAGTTGGAGAAAGCTGCCAGAAGATCTGTCTCAGAGAGATAGACTTTGGAGACCTTATGGTAATCAAAAAAGGTTGGAATCCCACCAGGCAGTTCAGACTCCTGGAGGTGAGGGAAAACAGGATCAGGGAGAATCAAGACACTATCAAAGCTATAGAATAACAACTGACCCAGACAGGGAATACTCAGATTCCTTCAGGCTCACAAGGAATAGACCAAACCAGCTCTCCAGTGGCTTCAAGCCATTCAAGAATCAACAGATCAGTGGCCAAGAGTCACCATTTGTCAGAATCCCAGGAAGCTTCAAGGAGAAGACAAGGATACAAGGGCAAAAACAAGACCACCTTAAACCAAAGGAAGAGAGAGTCAGGCCCAATAATCCAGAAGCTGTTGGATTTGGTGAAAGAAGTACACAAGAACAAGAAGTAGCTGTACATAACTTTAGAATAAGTAGTCCTATTAATAGAAATATTACCCCCACTCAGATTGAACATAATGTTGTCACACCTGAGAGTAACATAAACAGTGATGCACTGTGGTTACAAATGTCCCAATATTCTGAGAAAACTCAAAAGAAGTTTGAAGAACTTGAAGAAAGCCATGAGAGGATGAAAGAATTAACAACCTCCATGGACAAAATTGTTGAAACTCTTCAAGAAGGACATGGTCAATTGAGCAAGGCCTCTGCAGAAACCAACCAAACACTGAATTTAGTCTTTGAAGAGCAACACCACAGAAAAAGAGACAGAGATTGTCTGGATCAAGACATGGAAAAAGTGTTTAATGTCTACCATAACTTAAAGCCCCAACCAAAAGGCCATGTTATGGATAATCCATATCCCCAAGAGGACATCAAACCAGATTCCATGTTGGTGAATAAGGCAAGATCTCCATCTAAATACCAATATTGAGACAATATGTCTTATCCTGAGAAGGAAGCCTTAAAACAGCTTCCTGAGGCCTCAAACTGGCCCAAATTCTCTGGAACAGGAGAATATGATCATATGGAACTCGTTGATTATATTGATAGACTTTTGATTACTTTACCAAGCATACAAGACTACTGGATTACTGCTAGACTTAATACAGTATTTAAAGGACATGCTAGTGTTTGGTACACAGAAATAAAAGAAATCCGTGGCAGGAGAAACTGGCCATGGTGGAAGAGTCAAATCATCTAAAAGTACAGCAATGGTACTTGGATATGGCAAAAGACCATGTCATTTGAAAATGACAAATATTCAGTGGACAAAGATCCATATGAGTGGTGTCTTAGACAGTCTAAAAGACTTAAAGCCATTGATCCTCAAATGAACATTCAGATGAGGAATCACAAACTCTGGACACAAATGCCAGGAGAACTAGAGAATGCAGTGAAATGCAGATGCAACCATAATTGTACTCTAGATAACATTGCAATTACCTTACAAGAAACAAGGAAAAGAACAAATATAGGGATATATTACCCATATAAAAGCAGTGGTTTCAGAGAGAAACAACCTTTCAGGGTAGAGTTTAAAGACAAACCAAGAGAAAGAGTGGCAGAAGTGACTAAGAAGAAGAATTCTTGTCACAATTGTGGTTCAACAGAACATTATGCCAATAACTGTCCAAAGGCAAAGAAGAAAGTCCCAGAGGAGGAATCCCCCACAGAGGATTCTGAATCAGAATCTATGGGTGATGGCATCCGAGAACAATCTGATGAAGAACAAGACCAAAGAGAGGAATTTCTAGAGGAGTACCAAGAGGAAACACCACTAGAAATCCAGGACATACAGTTGGAAGCAGGCATACCACAAGACACTGCCAATAAAAACTTGTGCAAACACACAAAAGATGCACAGACTTTCCTGGTCACACCAACCAAAGGAATGGCATACATATATGGGACAGCCACAAAAATGACTGTCTGAATTGACAATGCTCAACACCCATTTATCATTGACAGTGGGGCACACTGATCCATAGTGGCCAGAAATTATTTGGACAACCACTTCCCAAATTGGGAAAAACAGCTCTTGCCAACAAAGGCAAAGAGCTTCAAAAGTGCCTCAGGGAAGATGACTTCCATTGAGACAATTATCAAAGAGATAATTATACCCCACAGAAAGGGTAATATCAGACTCAACCCAGAGTTTTTAGTGATTGATGATGCCCACATCCAAGGGTTCTTACTGGGGACAGATTACCAGAGGATGTATGGTATTGATATTTACAATAGTAAAAACAGGCACATTACCATTGGTACCAACAAGGAAGAGAAATTTTCACTTGAAATATACCATATATCTTCCCATGACCCTTTATAAGAATTACTGAATGAGTTCAAGGAGGGCCAATTCAGCACTACCCTCACCAGTAAACAGAAACTCAGCTTATTGAAGATGCTGAGGAAAAGTAGACCAGCATTTGCCATTGTTGAAGAACCATTAGGCAAAATCAGAGGCCATGATATAGAAATATATCTGGATGTGGAAAGACCCTATCCACCCATGCTAAGAAGACCTCCATACCCAGAAAGCCTGGAAACTAGGAAGGAAATTGAGAAACACATTGATGCAATCCTAGAAATGGATGTCATCAGGAAGATAGGATACAATGAGATAGTGGAAATCACCACTCCTGTACTTATCACCTGGAATGATGGCAAAACTAGGCTGTGTGGGGAATTCAGAGCTCTGAATAACTACAGAAAATCTGACAGGTACCTTATACCAAGGATACCTCATTCCCTAGACAAACTTGCAAAAGCCAAATACATAACAAAGATGGATTGTATGAAAGGCTCCCACTAGAATGGAGTTAAACCAAAATCCATGAAAATACTCAGAATCATATGAAATATGGGCATATATGAGTACACCAGGATTCCATTTGGCATCAAAAATGCACCAGCCCACTTCCAAAGGATGATGGACACAATATCTCAAGAAGAAATGTTAGAAATCTGGATGATAGTACATATTGATGACATCATTATATAATCAGAGACATGAGAAGACCATGTGAAGTACATAGACAGAGTACTGAATAAGTTCCCACCCATCAATGTGAAAATTTCACTTAAAAAGTGCGATTTTGGCCAGCAAGAATTACTGGAACTGGGACACAAAGTCTCAGGTCTTAGTCTGGCCATAGACCAGAACAAAGTAGCAGCAGTACTGCTAAAAACAGTACTAAAGAACCTCAAAGAGATGCAATATTTTCTTGGGTTTGCTAGCTACTACAGAAACCTGATTGGGAATTTTGCCCACATAACTAGTAGTCTATACAAGTTATGTTCAAAAGATGTAGGTTTTGAAATTAACAAGGAAAGGAGGATTGCATATGAGAGGATAAAACACAAACTAAAAAATACACCTGTGCTCATATTACCTGACTTTGAACTACCATTCAAGCTATAAATAGATGCAGCATGTAGCCAAGGCTTAGGGGCAGCCCTTCACCAGAGACAAATAGTAGATGGTGAACCAAGAGAAGGAGTGATATGCTACATCTCTAGGAAACTGAACAATTCAGAAGCCAGGTATTGGTCCACCAAGACTGAATGCCTATGCCTAGTCTGGGCCCTGGAGAAACTTCATTATTATTTGTAGGGTGCAGTCTTTGAGGTCTACACAGACTGCACAGCCTCGAAGTCTTTACTGAACATCAAGACTACCAATAGACACATGCTGAGGTGGCATATAGCCATCCAAGAGTATAGAGTCAATATTACCATCATATACAAAGAGGGTAAAAGTCATACCAATGCATATGGCCTCAGCAGATGGCCACTGGATAATGTCAAAAGCAACACAGCTTATGACCCTGAAGTAGCAGCCAAAATCCCTATCCATTTCATAGAAATAGATAGGAGGAAAAACTTAAGATTTTATGAATGGGCACCAGGAAATGGTACCCCAGTCAGTGGAGACACTGGATCATAAGGAAAGGAAACTCCCATATTGGGAATAAGCTCCTCAGAACTGCATAATGAGTTCTTCAATGCAGTAATGAAGACATATTGTAAACACAAACAGTATGGCATATTTTTGCAACTCCTTCAACATAAATACAGGAACCTAGAACTGGAATCCCAGTTAGGGGAACCCTGGTTGAGGAACTATAAGGACAACAAGTTTTTCCGTATAGATGGCCTGTTCTTACATAGAGAGAAGCATACAAGTGCACTCACAGTAGTAGACAGGGACCATATATCCCTGATCCTGCAAGAATGTAATAACTGCCCCTACATGAGACACATGAGTCAAGAAAGGCCCAAGGAAAGGGTAGAAAGCACAGCTTGGCGGCTCAAATGGGAACAATAGTTCAGTGAATTGATCAACACTTGTGAAAGATGCCAGAAGGCAAACAGAAAACATGGGAAAGAGTATGGGCTACTTCAACACATAGAAGAACCCAAACACCATGGGGAAACCATAAACATGGACTGGGTTACAGGACTTGTCCCAGGAGGCAAAGAAAAATTAAATGCTTTCCTGATCATAGTTTATAGGTTCAGAAAGAGTGTGAGGTGCCTACTATGTCACAAGGAGGATACAGAAATGGATACTGCCTTGTTATTTTGGAATAACATAATATCCACCTGTGGAGTCCCTAAAGTTATCATTATTGATAGGGACACAAAATTCAAATCAGAATTTAGGACCAACTTGTATGAAATGCTTGGTACTAAACTTGCATTCTCCACAGCTTACCACCCACAGATAGATGGCTTGGCTGAAAGGATGATCCAAACAATGGAGGACATCATCAGAAGATTTTGTGCATATGGCATAGAATACAGGGAACATGGAGGATACACCCATGATTGGGTTACCCTTTTACCAGCAGTCCACCTGGCTTACAACACAAGCCAGAACTCCATCACAGGGAAATAACCCTAACTGGTAGAAAAAGGGTGGAACCCCCTAATTCCTGTGGATCACCTGAAGAAAAATCTTCTGATTATCCACCCAACAGCTAAAGGATTTGATGAAATGTGGAAGAGGGCTTGTGATACAGCTTCTAGATGCATAGCTGAGGCAAAAGAATACAATAAGCACAGGTGGGACAAATCTCACATGGAACCTGACTTCAAAGAAGGGAACCAGGTATTAGTTTCCACATTCAACTTCAACAATCTTAAGGGACCTAAGAAAATGAGACACTCATTTTTAGAGCCCATAACTATCACTAAGCTGATAGGGAAAAATGAAGTGGAAGTCAAACTCACAGAGGAATTTTCTAGGAAACACGCAGTATTCCCAGTGAGTTTGGTCAAGCCATACTTCCAGACAGAGGAGTACAAGTTCCCCTCCAGGACAAAGAATCCCACTGCACCAGAAATAGTGGAGGTGGAAGAATCCCCTGGCCCTGTGAAGAAAATCATCAACGCCAGGAAGATAAGGCTGAATTGTAAGGACCAGAGACAGTACTTGGTCAGATTTAAGAACCAGACAGCAGATACAGACAAATGGTTGGCAGAAGATGCCATACCAGATGGGAACATTCATCCAAGGAGATTCAAGGCCTCTAGGATGATTGAAAAGTCTCATCAATTATGAGCCTTATTTCAGAGGGAGGGTATGTCAGCCTGTGACTCAAAACCAGAGCACAAGTGTGAGCCTTAGAGTTAATTTCATATACCCAAAAGACCACAAATATAAAAAATAACATATTAATATAAATAAAATAAATTTATTTATATTATTAAAATAAAAATCAAAATATAAATATAAAATTATATTAAAAATAAAAAATTAATTACAATTTAAAAATAAAAAATACATTAAATTTTGTAAGTATAAAATTACTTTTATACTTGAAAAAATTAAGTAAAAATAAAATTTTAACAAAATTGTGAAAAAATAAATAAATTTGGAAAAAAGTTATATAAAAATTATCATAACTTTTTATCCAATAAATAAACACATAAAATTTATTTCACCATTGGATTCCTCATAAAAAATCAGGTGGGGTCACCTCTGAGTGAAATTCTTGTAACTCAACTCTAAATAAGCTTAAATTAAGTTTTTAGTATTTTCAATACAAAAGTTGAAAATCCTCAAAACTTTAATTTAATTCACACCACATGTGGTGTTAACCATCAATTTTTGTGTTAAAATTGAGGTGTTGTGTTTAGTTTAGAAGTTATGAGGAATTGAAGTATTTTCAATTGAATTCAATTGAAATGTCAAAATGTGCGCGTGTATTACATAAGTGAACTTTGATTTACATATGAGGTATCAATTATTACTGTATTGTACTGTACAATTGAATTGAATTACATATGTAAATTATAAGTATAATACATGATGAGGAATTAAAGGAAAAATAAATTGGAAAGATTAAATTTGGGGGGGAAAAGGAACTCCAGCTCTAAGGGGGAGCTAGACCCCCAAATTCCTTGCTGACAGGCGTGGGATGTCAAAATTCACGCAAAAGTTCATCACTTTTGGCCTGGAATTGAGTTACAGGGTCTGTGAACTCAATTGATGATGAGGTTTTCATACCAACTGGGGTAGTTTTAGCTGTTGCCAAGAGGGTAAAACTACCCTTAAGATAAAACAATCATAGTAAAAACAGTTTTAACTGGTTTCTACGCCTCTGACACACATTCTGACGTGTTTTGAAGGCTCTAGGCCTGGTATTGCTATAGTAATGGCTGATTTAAGGGTCTAAAATGGCTAAAAATGGCTAAAAATGGCTTAAACCAGCCCTTTTTTGGTCTAAACCAGGGTTCAATGATGCCATAATTGGCTTTTCTGTTGTCAGACTGTTTTTCACGACTGACAAGAGTAAATTTTACTTTTGGAGTAAGAGAATTGATGGCTATAAAAGAATGTCTTCTTTGCCCCACTTTTCTCTTCATGTTAGAATCTTTTCCTTTTATTAATTAGTTTAAAGCTGTTAAACCAATCAATAAAAGATTCCAACCACCCTTTTTAAATCATTTTGAACCTTTTAACCACGTGAAAAAATCATTATAATCATTGTTTGTAACTCTTATAATCATTTTTACCCCTGAACCACCCCATAAGTGAATTAAAGCATCTTTCATCACTGTTAACTTTGTCACTTTGTTTCCAAATTCACTCTGGTCACTTTTGGGCGTGTTTTCTCTTTAATATTCTTTTTAAAGACTTTGTTCTTTAATTAATTGCTTGCAGTTCTTTGCTCAATTAATTCCAATTGAAATTGCTCTTGAAGAAATTTCTTTTGTAGCCTTAAAATATCTCTTGTAGAGTATTTTTTGGATAAATTTTTATTGTTGGTAAAACAATAAATTTTTATAATATTATTGTTTTATACTAATAAAGTTATAAACAATAAAATTGGCGTGTTTTCTCTTAAAAATAATATTTCTTACTATTTTTAACTGAATTTTACCTTATACAAATTTTGAGGACAGGAAAAGTACTTGATTTTTAATCAAAGTTTCATATCCACACCTTACAACAAGCATGACAGCCAAATACCATGAATCAATGGTAAAGCCAAGATACCACCAAATAAGCTCAAAAGGTATCAAAAGGAATAGGAAACCCACCAATTTCCAAATACACAAGTGCCACCATCATAGGACGAGGAATAACAAAGTTATTCATGCTCAACATTGCTGCTGAGCATAAACTCTATTTTTCACCTCTCATCTGAAGTCCAGAGGAAGAGACTTAAACCCATCAAATGGGTATTCAAAATTAATCTCTAAGTCAGGGCTATCCAATGGTACTAACCAAGCTGAGCTATCATCAGAATTACTGAAGTTATGGCCAAAATAAGGTCAAATAAGGGGGAATAAAATATTCACCTCTCATCTAACTTCTACAGTTTTACGGTGAGATACCTAAAGTGTGGACTCTTTGGAAGGAGCACAATCAGGACTATCTGATGGTTCCATCCATTTCCCCATATCTCATCTAGAACAAAAATTATGGGGCAAACCAGCTCCATACATATTTTAAGCAAATAATACATATGTACAAAAGATCTTGTACATGGCATACCTTTGCCATATTTAATGATAGCCATACAACATGAGGTACATTGTGTAGATCACATCCAGGGCTACACAATGAACCAACCTTTAGCTTGATATCTCAAAGACCAACAAAGGTATGGCAGCTTTAAGGTCACAATCCCACAATTAGACCAATACAGCCTTACTGTGGGATATTCTCCCATAATTATGATTGTGAGGTGTCAAATAGATGAAGAATCCTGTTCATACTTCAATACCTCATAGTTTGGTCAATACTGGGGCCTGTACAGCATCCTACACGTCATACATGTCAAAAGAGGGCTATGTGGTCCCCAGATGAAAATTTTCACCCTGTATTGGTAAGAGCTGCCCAGATGTGGTTTCAAAACCACATATGAGCCCAATACAGGCTATAAAGGCCTTGTGAAAACCACAAGCCGGTCCTTGGAAGTGAAAAATCTTCACTCCCACTACATTGAAAGGTCTCACAGCCTTTTTCACCCAATTTTAGGATATAAAAGGGCCTTTTCTACACCAGAAAAGGTTTCCTCATCCTGCTATTGAATTCCTACGCAGTACAACGTTTGAAAAGAGTCATACTATTTAAAGATAATCAGGTATAATTATCACTTTAATTATTATAGTCTTTATTATTGTAACCCAATAGGTAAAGCTGCACCCAGGGATTTCAACAGCACTCATCACCACTATTTCTCAATAGTATAGCCCTGAATATATTATTATGAACCTTTACTATCACCAGTTAAACCTTTTGTAATACATTTTACCGTGTCACAGTCATAGTTTAGGTTGTAGATACATCTATTATCACCTTTCCACAAACTCAACCTGATGATGGCAAAGGAGACCCAGCTTCTCTTTTTTGGATAGTGCTTCCCACAGGCTGTAATTGATAGGAGCTGGGCATTGGTGATGGCCTGGGCTGTGGGATAGGAGATGGATTCATTTTTGAAGCCAGGACAGGCATGGAGGTGGAAGGTTTAGGAAAAGGAGGAGGAATTGAACATTTTAGCAAAGGCAGGAAAGATTGATAGTTCATTGAGCTGGGGAATTTATTGGAAGGAGGTTGAGTGGGTGAAGAACTTGAAGAGTGGCCAACCAATGGATGAATCATGTGAGCCTTGAGGTATATTTTACATACCCAAATAGGCCACAACTATCTTTAAAAATAAATTCTGAACTATGCATAACCCATAAGTCATGCATATATTCAAAATTTATCATTTTTTATTTCAGAAAAGATGAATAACCTTTTTGCAAGTAAGTAAATCCATAGATTTAAGGCCAGATTTGGATTCTACACAAAAATTCACCTTGGGTAACTCCATACTGTCAATAAGCTTAAATTAACTCTAAGAGGTGGTAATATGGAAAATAATTCAATACTACATCATCAATAACACATAAAAGAATTGTGAAAATTTTTGTTTTTCTCAATTTCACACCAAGATAATGGGAATGTGAGAAATCACATGTTACATAAACACTAAGGATAGTGTTGTGCATGTTTTTGAAACTTATAGTTATGGTATTCTTACATAAAGTTTTGATTCACCCACAGTGGATATCAGTCTTGAAGCCTGGATTTCTATTTTTGATGTGAAAATAGCTAAGGGGGACAAAAGACATCAAAGAGAGCCAGGGTACCCAACTTCTGAGGCCTCTGAGGCATGGATAGCTCTAAAGCTTGGATACATAGCTTATTTTTACCCAATTAATATACTAAAGCCTTTTGGGAACCTAGTTACCAAGTTAAAATGTCATTAAATTATAAGAAAATTGCAAATAAGCTACTATTTTGACATGACAGAGAGGTAAAGAGCAAGTTGGACTCCTTTACCCATGTCAATTATTAATTATTTTCCATGGATAAACCCTAAAAGAGTAATTGAAACCTTTTTTGGACTAGTATCCATTGATTTACCTCATAGCAACCAGCAACATAGTATTATTTGCAATTCTACATAGAAATGAGGTAAAAACTTCAAAAATTCTGTAAAAATACAATGATTAATGAATGTTTCTGAAACTTTCAGGACCAATTAAAAAAAAGTATAATTCATATAAAAACCAAGAAAAATTATACCTTTATAAGTAAAACTAAAAGCTTTACTTACAGTCCATTTTTGATAATTCCATGTGAAATACTGAATCTTCAAAAATTCACATAAAATACAACCTGTGATGAAATTTACAATAACATTGATAAACTTGAGAAATTAATGTTTTTTTTGCAATAAAAGAAGATTTACAGTTGTTACTCCTTTTATTCATAACCATATTTTGGTTGGTAGTCACATAAAAGGATCAATTACACAATCTCACATGACAACAGATGATGCAATCATTAATACCAAAATGATTATTGTTTTCTCAATCAATGGTTTTTCAATTTTATCCATGGCACGCCTCTGTGAGCTGTCTTAGACCTAAAAGAGGCCTCCTCTTGCTCTTTTTTCCAAATAATCTCATTATCCAATTATACCATTATTACCAACAAGTAAGTGTTAGTTAAAATCTTTTCTTAAGTGTTTTAAATATTTCAGAATCAACCAGAAAGATGTGAAATCATAGAAATCAACTATATATTGTTGTAATATTGTTATAAGTCAACTTTGATTATTTAAATCCACAATTATACATCAAATCTCTCTACCAATCTCTTTATAAGGTTCATTGGGGTCTTAGTGAGTGATTTATTATTGATTCTTAAAGATTTTTCTCTAGAAATTGTTTTATTCAAGAATTATACTTATAATTATTCTCTCAAAAGATAATTTTATATTAAAATAACTTTATTATTTTAATAAAGAAGTTTTATTATTAAATACTTCTTGTAATTGATTCTTGTAGACAATTACTGCTTACTGTTAAAATCACTAGTATTGTATCACAAGTAAAAGAAGTAATTAAATAATTAATTATTTAATTGTGGTTATAATAATTTTTTATTTTTATATTTCATAGGAACAGTCATAGTACTGTTGATCAATAGTAATATTATCAACAGTTTCATATACACATCTTACAAATCACCTCAAATTCTTCAAAATCCAATTAATCACTTCCTTCAGCATCCAGATTTGTTTGTGAATCATCTATATTCATTATTCTTTTCACCACCCCTTTATTATTTATCCTGGAGATTGGGACCTGTGAGCTGGAGTAAATTGACCTGCCAGTGGTGCGAATAGGCCCTACAACATTGGTCCACCTTCAAACCTCCCTTTTCCTGGATCCAGTCACTAATTCAAGTCATAAAATAAAGTCAAATCACTTACAGCTAGAATAGCTTGAAGTACCATGAGGATTAGGGGCCTTTCCCAAAAGGCCCATCCTTCTTGCTCCAGTATCATGTTACAGTGGACATGGAACTCCTGGATGTCAACATGGCTTCTTCCCAACAAACCATTAGTGGCAATTTGAGGAATTGTGGTTAAAATGCTGAAAGAAATCTTTGCCCTTAATCAAAAAATCAGAGAAAGTGGGATTCAAGATCTCAACTGCTTTGTACCCATCATGGGTCTGATGAGGATCAAAGTAGCCTGAACAAGCCATGGGTCAGGGTGAGCCCAATTGACTGAATACACCAGCCCCACAAAGGATAGAAGGTGGCAGAAAGGAAGGAGAAGATTTGGTGATTTCAGTCAGTTTGGAACTAATTCATAGATTCATGAAATAAAAAGGAATCATTTAGGTAGATATGCATATAAAATTATTCCATCACCAAGGTCCATGTGATGTCACATCCCAAAGCTTTGTTCATTGTAAATCACATGTCTGTGTTTATCTATTCCCCATGTGAGTTTTAATAAACCTATATAGATGTGATGAAATAATTTCTATTACATAAACAGTGGAATGGTTCATTTTCCATGAACCTCAAGTTTTTGATGTAAAATAAACCAGAGGTTGATGTAAAATCACCCATAGGTTTATCTAAAATCAACCATAGGTTTATGTAAAATCAACCATGTGTTGATGTAAAGTCAACCATGTGTTGATGTAAAATCAACCATAGGTTTATTTAAAATCAACCATAGGTTTATTTAAAATCAACCATAGGTTTATTTAAAATCAACCATAGGTTGATGTAAAATCAGCCATAGGTTTATTTAAAATCAACCATAGGTTTATGTAGAATCAACCATAGGTTGATGTATTATTGACCATAGGTTGATGTATTATTAACCATAGGTTGATGTAGTATTAACCATATTTTGATGTAATTTCAACCAAAGCTTGATGTATTACCAATAAAAGTTTGAATTGGTATATAAATTCCTCATCATGAGGGATCAATTTTCAATTATGGGCTATCAATTCTCCCCCATGGGTATCAACTGAGAATCATGTGGACTGAATTACTCATCATGTGGAATGAATTCCTCATCATGTGTGATCAATTACGCATCATGTGAAATCAATTCCTCATCATGTGTAAGAAATCTAACATCATTTGGAATAAATTACTCATCATGCAATATCAATTCATCATGATGGGAAATTATTCCCCCATCATGTGGAATCAATTTCTCATTTGGAGTCAATGCCTGAAATTGATTCCACATTATGAGGAAATGATTTCACATGATGGGAAATTGATTCCAAATGATGTGAAATTTATTCCACATGATGAGGAATTGATTTCACGTGATGAGCAATTGCTTCCACATGATTAGTAATTGATTCCACATGATTCTCAGTTGATAGCCCATGGTGGGGAATTGATAGCCCATGGTGGGGAATTGATAGCCCATAATTGAAAATTGATCCCTCATGATGAGGAATTGATATACCAATTCAAACTTTGATTTGTAATACATCAAACTTTGGTTGATATTACATCAACGTATGATTAATATTCCATCAACCTATGGTTGATATCAAATCAACCTATTGTTGATATCACATCAACCTATTGTTGATATCACATCAGCCTATGGTTGATATCACATCAACCTATGGTTGATATCACATCAACCTATGGTTGATATCACATAAACCTATGGTTGATATCACATCAACCTATGGTTGATATCACATCAACCTATGGTTGATATCACATCAACCTATGGTTGATATCACATCAACCTATGGTTGATATCAAATCAACCTATGGTTGATATCAAATCAACCTATGGTTGATATCAAATCAACCTATGGTTGATATCAAATAAACCTATGGTTGATATTACATCAACCTATGGTTGATATTACATCAACCTATGGTTGATATTACATCAACCTATGGTTGATATTACATCAACCTATGGTTGATATTACATCAACCTATGGTTGATATTACATCAACCTATGGTTGATATTACATCAACCTATGGTTGATATTACATCAACCTATGGTTGATATTACATCAACCTATGGTTGATATTACATCAACCTATGGTTGATATTACATCAACCTATGGTTGATATTACATCAACCTATGGTTGATATTACATCAACCTATGGTTGATATTACATCAACCTATGGTTGATATTACATCAACCTATGGTTGATATTACATCAACCTATGGTTGATATTACATCAACCTATGGTTGATATTACATCAACCTATGGTTGATATTACATCAACCTATGGTTGATATTACATCAACCTATGGTTGATATTACATCAACCTATGGTTGATATTACATCAACCTATGGTTGATATTACATCAACCTATGGTTGATATTACATCAACCTATGGTTGATATTACATCAACCTATGGTTGATATTACATCAACCTATGGTTGATATTACATCAACCTATGGTTGATATTACATCAACCTATGGTTGATATTACATCAACCTATGGTTGATATTACATCAACCTATGGTTGATATTACATCAACCTATGGTTGATATTACATGAACCTATGGTTGATATTACATGAACCTATGGTTGATATTACATGAACCTATGGTTGATATTACATGAACCTATGGTTGATATTACATCAACCTATGGTTGATATTACATCAACCTATGGTTGATATTACATCAACCTATGGTTGATATTACATCAACCTATGGTTGATATTACATCAACCTATGGTTGATATTACATCAACCTATGGTTGATATTACATCAACCTATGGTTGATATTACATCAACCTATGGTTGATATTACATCAACCTATGGTTGATATTACATCAACCTATGGTTGATATTACATCAACCTATGGTTGATATTACATCAACCTATGGTTGATATTACATCAACCTATGGTTGATATTACATCAACCTATGGTTGATATTACATCAACCTATGGTTGATATTACATCAACCTATGGTTGATATTACATCAACCTATGGTTGATATTACATCAACCTATGGTTGATATTACATCAACCTATGGTTGATATTACATCAACCTATGGTTGATATTACATCAACCTATGGTTGATATTACATCAACCTATGGTTGATATTACATCAACCTATGGTTGATATTACATCAACCTATGGTTGATATTACATCAACCTATGGTTGATATTACATCAACCTATGGTTGATATTACATCAACCTATGGTTGATATTACATCAACCTATGGTTGATATTACATCAACCTATGGTTGATATTACATCAACCTATGGTTGATATTACATCAACCTATGGTTGATATTACATCAACCTATGGTTGATATTACATCAACCTATGGTTGATATTACATCAACCTATGGTTGATATTACATCAACCTATGGTTGATATTACATCAACCTATGGTTGATATTACATCAACCTATGGTTGATATTACATCAACCTATGGTTGATATTACATCAACCTATGGTTGATATTACATCAACCTATGGTTGATATTACATCAACCTATGGTTGATATTACATCAACCTATGGTTGATATTACATCAACCTATGGTTGATATTACATCAACCTATGGTTGATATTACATCAACCTATGGTTGATATTACATCAACCTATGGTTGATATTACATCAACCTATGGTTGATATTACATCAACCTATGGTTGATATTACATCAACCTATGGTTGATATTACATCAACCTATGGTTGATATTACATCAACCTATGGTTGATATTACATCAACCTATGGTTGATATTACATCAACCTATGGTTGATATTACATCAACCTATGGTTGATATTACATCAACCTATGGTTGATATTACATCAACCTATGGTTGATATTACATCAACCTATGGTTGATATTACATCAACCTATGGTTGATATTACATCAACCTATGGTTGATATTACATCAACCTATGGTTGATATTACATCAACCTATGGTTGATATTACATCAACCTATGGTTGATATTACATCAACCTATGGTTGATATTACATCAACCTATGGTTGATATTACATCAACCTATGGTTGATATTACATCAACCTATGGTTGATATTACATCAACCTATGGTTGATATTACATCAACCTATGGTTGATATTACATCAACCTATGGTTGATATTACATCAACCTATGGTTGATATTACATCAACCTATGGTTGATATTACATCAACCTATGGTTGATATTACATCAACCTATGGTTGATATTACATCAACCTATGGTTGATATTACATCAACCTATGGTTGATATTACATCAACCTATGGTTGATATTACATCAACCTATGGTTGATATTACATCAACCTATGGTTGATATTACATCAACCTATGGTTGATATTACATCAACCTATGGTTGATATTACATCAACCTATGGTTGATATTACATCAACCTATGGTTGATATTACATCAACCTATGGTTGATATTACATCAACCTATGGTTGATATTACATCAACCTATGGTTGATATTACATCAACCTATGGTTGATATTACATCAACCTATGGTTGATATTACATCAACCTATGGTTGATATTACATCAACCTATGGTTGATATTACATCAACCTATGGTTGATATTACATCAACCTATGGTTGATATTACATCAACCTATGGTTGATATTACATCAACCTATGGTTGTTTTTACATCAACCTATGTTTTATTTTACATCAACCTATGCTTGATTTTACATCAACCCATGTTTGATTTTACATCAACCTATGGTTCATTTTACATTAACCTATGGTTCATTTGTCAAATGAATCCTCCACCTTTTATGTAATAGAAATTATTTCATCAAATATATATAGGTTGATTAAAAATAACATGGGCAAGAGATAAACGCAGAAATGTGATTTAAAATGAACAAAGGTTTTGTGATGTGACATCACATGGAATTTGGTGATTGAATAATGCAGGCAGTATAAATCAACAAGCCAGGACCTCCCTTCCAGCTCTGGGGAGGTTACTTCTCTTCATGTCCCCGAATATTCCCAATGGGTCCAGTCTATAAGGTCCAAAACACCTTCAATTTGTCCTTTGGAGCCCCTGTAACCCCAGAAAAATTGGGTTCAAGGGAACCAAATTAGTCCTGGGGTACTCCAATAGCCCCCACAGACTTCAGATCAAGGCTTTCAAACCATGGGCCATAAAAAACCAAAATAAGCAAAAAAGGCCAGAAAAGGCCAAAAATGGCCACGTTTAAAGATTCCAAGAAACTTGAGATGGGATGGAAAGGAGCAGAAATGAACCAAAGGGTACTAAAATGACCTCAAAAATACATTTGGGTGCATTTATTCAAGAATTAAGGGGACAAGACCCCTTTTCAGACATGCATACTGAAGTATCTGATACAAGAAGAGGCCTCAAGATGTTATGGCCAAATATTGGCGTTGGCTAGGCATCCATGTAGCCATTCTTCACCATTTTTCAAGCGGGAAATGATGGTGGCCTTCATTTTGGGATTAAGCGCATGGCCACCAACACTGCTTGATCTAAAGCAGAAAAGACCCAATGTGGGAAATAGCTCAAGAAAGGAAATAACTTACTTATTGAAAAAAATGTTTTAAATAAAGGAAGAAAGAACAAAAAGGATGAGGGGAATGATTTTCAGAATAATGGTCAAGACTAAAGAAAATTAAAACTTTTGTGGGGAATTGGGGATGACACTCAAGAGTGGCAGGATATTATGGTTTTCAGGAGCCCACCAGTTTCAAGAGGGGGATACTGTCACAGCCACTATCAGGGATAAGGTTATTCAACCTCAAACCCACTAAAACACATGAAACCAGAAAATCCAATATGTGTCTCAGGAATCAGTTTCAGGAAATGTTCTTTCTGAAACATGCATACATCTTGGTTAATTAATACAGCCTGTCAATTCGTGTGCAGGCTGGATATTGCAAATACAGTTTTGGATTCACAAGACTGAAGCTTTATTATCAGCCAACTCCACGACATCTCTTATAAAGACCCTGTACATCCATACAGGGGTTTATTTTTAAAGGTTCAAGAGAAAGACTAGGGGACGTTGGAGATAAAGAGGGGGAAGAGTCTGTGGAAGAGCAAGATTCTGGGGAACCTGAAGTGGCAGATGCTTTGGAAAATGCTTCAGAGGTGCCCAGAGTTATAATATAGCCCTTTCTAGCAAACTGCTTGTCTCTCAGACTGAACCAAGTGTCCACAAGATGATTGCAAAGATGACTCAATTCATTGGGAAACCCACTAAAGAAGGTACTCCAAGGAGAAATTCCAAAGCTCCTGAATTCAAGACTCCAGAAATGAAGGCACCTGATTATTTTGATGGTACTCAAACCCATAAATTGAGAGGATTTATCTGATCCTCTAAGTTGATATTCAATAATGATCCAGAAAATATTTTCTATGACAGGAAGAAAATTCTTTACTCAACTTCTTTTCTCACTGGTAGATCTTGAAAATGCATTGAACCCTAACTCTCAAATATTTCCAATGAAAATCCTTCCTATCTCCTCAATAATTGGCAGCTTTTTGAAAGCCAATTATTCTCTCTGGTTGGTGACCCCAATGAAGTCAGGAAAGCTGAAGAAGATTTGGAAAATTTGAGGCTGAAGGAGAGTGTTCATGTATCCTTGTACATTTCTGACATTAGAATTTTAATGTAAATAATTGTAGATTGGAGAGAAAGGGCATATATTAATGTTTACAGAAGAGGATTGGCATCACAATTATTGGAATAGTTGACTTCTCACCCTGGTACCTTTGATACTCTTCACGAACTCATGGACATCACCTTGGAGTTAGATACCAGGTACCACGAGAGGAAGAAATAAAAGGGTTTTAATCAAGACAAGAAGCCTCCTGTCACTGGATACAATTGGTCAAGACGTCCTCATGACTCATTTTTAAAGAGGCCTTGCCACAAGAAGAATAAGAAGGGCAAGCAATTTCAAATTTCAAAGGACAAACCCTATGCTTTACTCCTTAATAAGGACAATAAATGAATCAGTTCTGAAAAGGAGAGGAGGATTAAGGCAGGGCTGTGTGCCTATTGTGGTGGGAATCACCCAATCAAAAAATTCTTTAGGAGAACTCAGAACAAGCCTGGGTCATCAAGGGGCTTCCCTAGAAAGCAGGGAAAAGCCTGAGTGGGAATCATGGTGTGTTCAATGGTTCTCACTTATTTCCTTCAAGAGCACAATTGTGCACTCTGAATACTAGTTTCAAGAAATCTTTATAATCTCTTATTTTTTCTTCTTTCTGTGATATTTCTTAGAGTATTATCATTGATTCTGGTGGTACAAACTCTTAAATTGCAAAGAATTTTGTTCTCAAGTACTCATTGACTGTGTCAGAGTTCCCTGGAAAAGATTCCTCTTTTCATCCTGGATTCAAATGAATCCCCTGCCTTGTTCCTCACCCAATATAGAAAGTAGGTTTTTGACTTGCCTTCATTCCCAAGCTTTGAATGGGACCTTTTTATCATGGATTAACCCAAGGGAGAATTCCTAATATTGGGCTATGATTCACTTCACCATTTTAATCCTATTATTGATTGGAAATGTTAATTGATCACCTATGACTATAGTCATAAGAACTCTAGTGGTATTGATTCTTCTACTAGTAGTTACTTTGCCACTTCTGTCAATAGTGTTGCTTTGGTTGGTGAAGTTAAGATGCTTTCCCTTCCTTCTTCTTTACATATTCCTTCCATAATTTGCCCTCAGTCATTACTTCAATCAAGCAATGAAGTCTTCAAAGAGATAAAAGATGTTGGAGAAGATGTTGCTATATCTTCACTTCATCTCTTTCAAAGGGATATGGACCTTTCTCCTTTATCTTTTCATGCCTCCCTGGAGGAGCAGTGGGTTGAGGAGGAAGAGCCAAAATAAATTGAAACTGTTCTGAAGGTAGTCCCTCCTGCTTATAAGCCATATTTGGATATATTCTCCAAGGTGAAAGCCGAGAAACTCCCTCCCACCCTGCCTGTGATCATCAGATTCAGCTGGAAGGTCTTCTACCTCCAGTTGGTGTTATCGACTCATTATCAAATCAGGTGTCAGAAACACTGTGGGCTCACATTTCAGAAAATGTAGAAAGAGTTTTCATTAGGCAAAGCTCCCCTTCAACACAAGAACATGTCCTTTTTGTCAAGAAAAAGGATGGTGGCCTTTGTTTGTGTGTTGACTATTGCAAACTAAATGATTTCACTAGGAAGAAATGGTATCTTGTTCCCCCTATGAATCAGCTACTTACTGTATTCAAAGGTTCCACTATCTTCTCCAAGATAGACCTGTGTGGTGCATATAATCTCATGAGAATAAAAGAGGGGAATGAGAACTTCATTGACTTTAGAGCCAAATATGGTAGTTATGAGTATTTGGTCATGCCATTTGGCCTTACTAATGCTCCTGCTCTGTTCAAAAATCTTGAAAATGATATATTTTCAGATTTCTTGGATATTTTCATTGCAGTTTATCTAGATGTTATTATGGTATTTTCTAGACCTGAGGATAAGCATGTCAAACATGTGGCCTCTGTTCTCCAAAGACTGAGGGACAATAATTTGTTTGCTAAAGCCTCAAAGTGTGTATTCCATGCCTCAAGTGTGGAATAATTGGGTTATGTTTTTTCAAGTGATGGCCTCAAGATGAATTCTTCCAAGTTTCAGAAAATTCTCAATTTACCTCAGGCCAAGAGCATCAAAGCTCTTCAATCCTTTCTTGGCTTTGCCAATTTATATTTCTGTTTCATTAAAAATCATTCCCAAAAAATCACTGCTCTCACTTCTCTTCTTAAAAAAAACTCTCCCTTTATCTTCAATGAGGAATTTCTTAATCAGTCTCAGATACTCAAAGACGCCTTCACCACTTCTCCTATCCTTTCCCATTTTAATCCTTCTCAAAAAACTATTGTAGAGACTTATGCTTCTGATTATTACTTGGGTGCTGTACTTGGTCAGGTGAAATACTCAGGAAAGCATCCTATTTAATTTTATAGTTGCAAGCTCCTCCCACCTGAGCTTAAATATGAAATCCATGATAAGGAGCTCCTTGGAATAGCTTGGCCTCTCAAGCACTGGAGAGCTTTTCTTCTTTCTCTTTCCAATTCTTGTGAGGTCTTGACAGACCACTCTTCTCTTCAGTATTTCATTTCTTCCAAATTTCTTACTTGTTGTCAGGCCCATTGGGATTAATTTCTCTCTGAGTTTCATTTCACTATCACTTACTGCCCAAGAACACTGGCCACTTTACCAGATTCCTTGTCACTTTGGGAAAAGATGTATCCAGAGAGGGGGGTGGACTAAATCAGCAAGAATCCAAAATATTTTCATCAAGTTCTCAAGAAAGATGAAATTTATGAGTCAATATTTGTCTCAATAAAAGTTGAGATTTTCTCAGATTTAGTTGAACAAATTAAAAAAGAAGTATGGAAAGACAAAGATTACAAGGAAATTCTCAAGCAATCAGCAAGAGATAAATAAGTCTCAGATTATTCTCTTGAACCTCAAGCCAAAGTTTTATTATTCAAAGATCAAGTAGTCATTCCAAGCAACCCTGAAACAGATAGAAAGAAAGAGAGGGTAAATCAGATTCTAGAACAGTATCTTTGGATGTATGTCAGTTACTATTAAGACAATCATCCTTTTTCACAATTTATGGAATAAATTCCAGCCTTGACTCAATCCATATTTCTCAACACTCACCTGCTGGAAAGCTATCAACAAAACTCCAATCAGTACAGCAAGTTTTCATAGAGGAACTAGAGTCAGCTATAAGTCAATGTCAGAAGTACGGACATAGAAATAGGACAATTACACCTTATTTCCAACCTGGGGACAAAGTATGGCTAGCCTCAAAGAATATCAATACTACAAGATCCACCAAGAAGCTTTTAGAGAGATGGTTGGGACCTTTCCAAGTCTTGAAGATCATTGGAAGCCATGCATATCACCTCAAATTGCCTTTGCAATGGAATTAAATTCACCCTGTATTCTATGTGTCATTATTAGACCCAATAAAGCAGTCAAGCATCCAAAATTGAAATTAATTTCCACCACCACCAGTTCTAGTGGAGGAGCAAGAACAATGGCAAGTGGCTCAGGTTCTGTATTCAAAACTCAAAAGATGTAAATTATGGTATTGTGTAGAGTGGAAAGGATTCAGTGAAGACCCAGAAAGAACAACTTGGGAACAAGCTTCCAAGCTTACAGACTCACCAGACCTTGTCAAAGACCTTTATTAATTGTATCCTGACAATATTCAGATGGACTTGCAACATCAATACCCTCAAATTTGGACCTTTTGTCAAGATATTGCCAAATTTCTTTTTATTTTATTTTCTTTTCTCAATTATGCCAATAATCATGTTTCAAGACATTCATTGCTTGTCAATTAGGGGAAATTTTTTTTTCACTTTTTATGGTGCTTGGTGGGGAATGGAACTTATTAAAGTGAGTTCCATCCGCTGGTATGCAGCTCTGAGGGTTTCTACTTCTTGTAAAAAATTACCTTGGCCACTCTATAAGCCTCAAATGCTTGTTTTTTATCTTTCAGAAAATTAATTCCCAAAACCAAGAAACTCAGCACAAGAAGGAAAAACCACAGAAGTTTCTTTACTTCTTTCTTTACTCTCTTTTCATCTCAATTTCTTTAATTTATTTTTTACTTGTATAATTCCTGTTTTATTTTATTCACGAAGCAGCAGCATCCCCTGCCATATCATGTATTGGGAGGTTCCATTTTTACTTTTATTTTATTTTTTATCCATAAGAGTGGGGATAAAAGACAAACTAAACACAAAAAAGGACAACTGACTATTTTTCTTTACCCAAATCATCAAAGTCTTCCTGAAAATCATTGATCAACTCATCTTCAGACCAGAGAAACTTGGAAGCCATCTCCTCAGAAGCAGTACCAGGAATCATTCTATTATTAGCATAAATAATTACCTCCCTAATATTTCTATCAACCCTTCTAAACAGCCTGGCCACAGCTTCTTGACCTTTATTCCCATCATTTGGATCTGGCCTTGTAACTCACATTTGCCAATGCTCTCTGCTTTGGAATACTTGGGCGGATGGGAATTGTAAATGTGACCTCACTTCTCTAGTTTTACTGGTTCTGGCTGCAGGTTGAAGCTATTGGGGACGGTGGACCATTTTATGGTGGATTGCCTCATTGGTGAAGCTAGTGGTGGTCTTTCATTGGAATGCCCAGATGAAGGACGAGGAACAGAAGATGGAATGGTGAATAAGACTGGTTGGAGATTTCTCAGAGTACTGTGCATGGCTTTATTGGAGAAATTATGGGCAGGAGGTTTAGTAGGTGAAGAACTGGGGGATGGCAAACTGATGGATTCACAATTTGAACTTCTTCACCATCAAACTCATCACTTCTCTCAGTATCCAGATCAGTTTGTGAATTGGAAACTCTTCTTATCTGTTTCACCAAACCTTGCTGGTCAATCCTGGAAATTGGGATGGCTGAACTGGAGTAGATCGGCCTACCACTTGCAGGAATTAGCCCTCCAGTATTGGTCCACCTCTCAACATCTTGGCATCTGGATCCAATCACTAAATAAAATAATCAGAGTCAAATCAGGACAAGATTTCCAAAGCACTAACAACTTGAATGCCCCAAAGTCCCATCAGAAGTAGGGGCCTCAGAAACTGGAAAATCTCTCCCAAATGGCCCATTGCTCTTGCTCCACAAGTATCTTCTGACTTTAGAAACTGGAACTCAAGGGCAACATCATGGCTTATTTCTAACAAAACAGAAATGGCATTTTGAAGATATAGGATTGAAATTTTGAGAGAGCTCTTTTCCCTCCATAAAACACTCTGTACAAGCAGGATCAAGACCATTAACCGCTTTGTATCCATCATATGTTTGAGAGGAATCAAAGCGGCCAGAAGAAGCCATGGACCAAAGCAAACTCAATCGACTGAGGATTCCAGAACCAGAAAGAACAGAAGGTGGTGGCAGAGAAGTGGATGATTTAATGAGTTCAGTCAGTTTAGAGCTCATAATTAGAGATTATCGAAGCAGAAGAATTCAAGCCATCAGATTATGCACATTGAGAATGGAGAAATCATCAAGGTTGTGGGGCCATAACTCATTTTATGGCCTCCTCAAGGTCCTCAATGTGTGTCTAAAAGTTTCTCTTGGGCCCCAATAAACAATCCAGGACCTCCCCTTCAGCTCTGGAAAGGTCATCTTTCTTGTTGGTCCTGGACCATCCTCAATGGGCCCAGGCCATATAGGTCAAAATTCAACTTGGAAATTTTTGTTGTTCCCATTGACCCCCTGAACCCCCAAACAATTGAGCCCAGGGGGACTCCAATAGCCCCCAGGGACCACATACCACAGACAACAGACCACGTAGTACAGCCCATGGATGGTAGGGACCAAAAAAGGCCTTAAGGCCTCAAAAATGCCAAAAAAATGGGCTTGGACACAAAATTTTCAAATTGACCACCTACATGGTCTTGACCAAAAAAAGCCATAATGGCCCAAAACTTTCCCAAAGCCATTTTGGGGTCATATTGTCAAAGGAAATGGAGAAAAGACCCCTCCTCCCAACTTCAAGGTTCATAATAAAGGCTGAAGGCAAGAAAAGGCCAAATGAATATTATGGCCAGCTCTTAATTGAGTATAAACTCATATACTCATCATTTGTCATTTTTCAAGCAGAAAAGCTTCATGACCCTCTTTTTGGGATATAAATCATGACCAAGGAAGGAAAAAAATCTTGCTGAATGAATTGAAAGAAAAGTATATTTTGAAAGTTGAAATTGACTTATTTAAGCAAAAGGGGAAGGACAGGTTAATGAAAGATGACAAAGAAGAAGAAGAGAGGGGCTTTCAGGATAATGATCAAGAGGAAAAGAAAATTAAAGTGAAATTTTTTAGAAAAAATGTGGGGATGTTAAGATGCCACTCAACAGCAGCAGGGTATTATGGTGTTCAGGAGCCCACCAGTTTCAAGAAGGGGATACTGTAACAACCACTATCCAGGGTCAAGGGTACTCAATATTACACCTACTAAAACACATCAAACCAGTAAATACATTGTGTGTATCAGTAATAAGCTTCAGAAAGCTTCCTTGCTGAAACATGCATACAGCTTGGTTTGGCAATACATCCTTTCAAGTCTTTTACAGGTTGGATTGACCCAATACAGTTTGGATCCACCATCCTGAAGCTGCATGACCACTCAATACCACCACACCTCTTGTACAGATCCTGTCCAGCCATACAAGACCTGTATTGTCCAAACTCAATTAAATCATTAATTCCTCTCACTAAAGTTCTCTTTCTGGATCAGGGCTAGTGATTCTCACATATACAAGCCCCGCCTTCCCCCTGGGGGATTTTCCCCTGTTGATTAATTTAGTTTATTTATTATTTTATGAATTTTCTTACTCTTATTTTTGAGTATTATATTTATTGGTATTCAGTTAGTATTTGAATTTTTTCCTTTCCTGTACAGTATGAGTTGAGGTTGCCATATCCTTATTAAACCTTCTCTTTCATTCTGACAAGTTTAAACAGTGGAATTGGAGTTGTTTGTGGTGGCTCTTTTATTTCTGAATCTTATCATTTGTTGCTTCTTTTATCATCTTTATTTTATTAGAAATTCTACTCTTATTACACTATTAAGTGTACCATGCCTTATTTTATCTATGAGCCCTCCATAAATGAGTTCCAATTTACTGAGTGCCAGGCCCTCTTCACTAAGAAGAGACCCTGCGGTATTAATGGGAAAATCATTGGAAACATTTGACAGATTAAGAATAGAATTCGTGTCATTATTATTTGTTTAATTAAATAAGATGAAAATTTAATTAAAGTCAGGTAAAAAAAGAAGATATTAAAATCTGCAGTGTTAATGCAAATATATATTCAATGAAAGATAATAATGATCAGAATTTTCATTAATTTCAATTAATCAATTCAGTTCAGTGACCAAAGCTGGAATATTGTGAGAAGAATAGTATTCAATAATTCATGTCATTTGATATTGGAAAAGAGGAAAGTGAGTAATCGTGATGTCAGATGTAATCTTTAACAAACACTAGCCTTAATATGGAGTTGGTTTCTCTATTTTTGAATTTGAGGAATTTAGTGGAAAAACTTACTGTTAAAAACACTTTCATATAGAAGATTTCAATTGAGCTCATTGTAAAAAATATTCCAACCTTGAAGTTCCAGCTTGGTAAATGACCAAATAAACATAATGACTTAGAACCTGTTAAGAAGCAAAATGAAAACTGGGTTGGACCTGCTACCCCTGCTGGAAGGGACAGCTTTTTTTTATGGTGAATCCCGTTTAATTGGGGAGTTGCGGGTCTTTTTACCATCCAGGGGTCCTTGGCCCTTTTACCAATCTCCAGGGCCTATGGACCATCCCCTTTGATTAGGACTTTTGCCCTAAATGAACTTTTTGGGCCATTTGGCCCCCCACAGCCTCTATGGCCTCAAAACCGTGGAGCCTGTTAGGCCCCTTTTTTCCTAAATTAAATGAGGCCAAGTGAGCACCTCATTGACCCTCAATCGCAGGTGGGTCCAAAACCACATTTTGGCCTATTTGGACCCCAATTTGCCACCAATACCCAAGTGCCCAAAAATTCCAAAAATCTATTTTGGGCCACATTTGGCCTTTGTCTTGTCACCATCCAGAAATGGCCTCTGGCAATCACCAGAGGTCATAGTTCACCTTTTCACAGGTCTTTCCCCTCAAGAAAAGGGAAGGCCTTTTTCCATTATTGGAGAAAAAGGCTGCAAGAAATTTGGATGGGGCATATATAGTATTATATACCATTATGCACCATTTTTCCTAAGAGATTCAATAGTGACCATTTCAAGACCCACTTCTTCTGTATCAGGCCATGTCCCAGTCCATCATTTCATTTTGAGTTAAGATGTAAAAATACTCAAACTTGTAATTAATGGTGTTATCCAAAAGACTATTTGAGGAAAAAACTCACATGGCCCTTGAGACGTTGGTCATTTCAATTAAGTAGTATTTCCCCAAGGGAATACTGGCCCAGGATTCTTCAAAGGGAAATTCAAGAGGTTTTTTTTTCTCAAATAAGTTGTCAAGGAATCAAGAGATCCAGCACTTCTTGGATAACTGAATTGGTCCATACAGGCTGTATCCAGGAAACCTGTATGGAATTGACTCTTTTTGGGTCAATTCATTTTCCACTGTGTTAATTCAAGGAACACAGTTAAATTCTCAAATTTGCTAGATCTTTATTGACCCAAAATAGTCAATAAAGTGGGGTGATCAACCCTCCAGGATCAGTCTTTCAGCTTTTCACATATACTGGCCACTTTTTCACCCCTGGGCACTTGTCCTTAGTTAATTAATCTATTGGATTTAATCTTACTCTTATTTTCTTTTCATTATTGAAAGTAGATACTTATAACTATAAGTCAGTCATTTTCATCTTTTCTTTTCCCTTCAGTGGATATTGGTGGTCATATCCTTTACTAATTCCATTGTTATTTCTGGCAGGTTACAACAGTGACTTGAGGATTCATTTGGTTGGCTGTTTGTCTTTGGCTTCTTTTATTATTTTTGGGCTCTGGCTTCCTTTTTATTATCTTTTTCATATTTCATATTGCTCTTATTCTTCCCTAAAGAAATAAAATCTTCAGTTATTTATTTATCCTTTTTGGGCCACTCAAGTGAGCTCTTGCTTACTGAGTGCCAAGACATCTTGTTATCCCCAAGAGCCCCTGAGACATTTAGCTGCAATAGGCCTTTTCAAAACTGTCAATATGGTTCTCGAGTGATGAGATGGATTATATTGAAGCAGTAAAAGCTTGAAAAGTAGCTTGCAAATGGTTAGACTTGAGTTCTTTCCACAAGGTAGTGACATGGATTCCCATGAGTGATGGAAAGATTTCTAGTTGGATATCAATAAAACATGCAGTTCTGAAATGACACAGGTGCATAGCAATGAAAGAACACTACTGTTCTTCTTTTTTAATTCAGGAGATTCAAGATCACATCTTGTTGGGAGAGACAGAAGGCCTTCCAAACCTCTTCCAGAAATATAGTTTTCAAGCTTGCAGCTCCGTTGAAACCAGCTGTTATGGGGAAAAGTGAGAATTCTCATTTGAACATATTCAGCTTGAGATTATTATTATTTGAACAGATTGTATTGCTGAGGAAAAGTTCACATACCATAGTTCTGTTCTGACTCTTATTTTCAGCCTGTGACTCAAAACCAGAGCACAAGCATGACAGCCAGATACCATAAATCAATGGTATAGCCAATATACCACCAAACCATGGAGCGGAGCCAAATCAGCTCAAAATGTATCAACGGAAAGAGGTAACTTAGCCCTTTCCAAATATACAAGTCCCATCACCATAGGACTAAGAATAACAAAGTTATTCCTGCTCAAAGTTGCTGCTGAGCATAAACCTTAAATTTCGCCTCTCATCTGAAATGAAGAGTAAGAGGCCTAACACCATGAAATGGGTATTTGAAATAAAGCTCTAAGTAAGGGATATCCAAAGGCACCAGCCAAACTGAGCTAGCACCAGTATTACTGAAGTTATGGCCAAATTCAGGCCAAATAAGGGTGAATAAAATATTCACCTCTCATCTAACTTCTACAGTTTTAGTGTGAGATACCTAAAGTGGGGTATTTTTGGAAAGAGTCCAATAAGGCCTATCTGATGGTGCCATTAATTTCCCCATATCTCATCTAGAACAAAAGTTATAAGGCAAACAAGCCCAATACAGCTTTTGCCAGAAACCATGCATATGTGAAAAAATCTTGTACATGGGATCGCTTTGCCATATTTAATGATAACCATATCAAATGAGGTACTATTGTGTATAACTCATACAGGGCTAAACACTGACCCAATTTTGAAGTTGATATCTCAAAAGCGGACAAAGTTATGGCTGTTTTAAGGTCAAAATCCGCAGTTTGGCCAATACAGCCTTACCGTGGGATAATATCCCATAACCATGATTATGAGGTGTCAAACAGACAAAGAAGCTTGTTTTTACTTCAATACTGGGGTCCCAAACAGGTTCTGTACAGCATTCTACGCGTCATACACGTCAGAATCAGGCTGTGTGGTCCCCAGATGAAAGGTTTCACCCTGTATTGGTGAAAACTGCCCAGATGTGGTTTCAAAACCACATCTGCGCCCAACACAGGCTAGAAAGGCCTTTTTCAAACCATAAGCCTTTCCTGGAGAGTGAAAAATCTTCACTTCCTCCACATGAAAAGGTCTAGCACCCTTTTCACCCCATTTCAGGATAAAAAGAGGCCTTTTCACTGCCAGAAAAGGAATTCCCATACTTCTCTTGAATTCCTACATAGTACAACTGTCACAAACAGTTATACTCTTGGAAAATAATCAGGTATAATTTAAATTTAAGTATTGTAGTCTTTATTATTGTAATCCAACAGGTAAAGCTGCACCCAGGGCTTTCAACAGCACTTACCACCACTATTTGACAATAGTAAAGCCCTCTTATTTTATTTTAAAACCCTTATTATCATTCAAAACCTTTATTTTAAACCTTTATCACCATGTCACATTCATAGTTGAATTTGTAAATAGCTTAATTACTGCTTCATCATAGACTCAGCCTGACATTTTGGGGGCCTCGCCATGCTTTTTTGTTCTTTTTTGGACCTTAAAAGTGAGTTCTCACTTATTCTCTATTCTAACTTTTTTTTGTCTTTCTTTAGGTGTAAAAACTCTTAAAAAGTATATAATATATATGTTATTATATTTTTTCTGAGTGGTATATGTCTTATACCAATTTTTCTTAATACTATTACTATGGGGTTAATAACAATAATTCTCTTCTTTTTGGCGTGTTTTACATATAAAAACACATTCAGCCATCAATGACGTCCAAATTTTTAATTAAATAAGGACACCTATTACTGTAAAACCAACAGTTGAGGCGTGGTGAGGTGTATTGTTAATTTAATTACCCTCTTATACCAACCACTTTGTGCATATTATACTTGCTAATTACAAGTTAATCTGTGAGTTACTAGTATACAAACAGTATACTAGATATATGTAAGCTGTAATTCTGACGTGGAATTGTTAATTCAATTACACTTTCATTATACAGGGCATATTGTAGTAACATAAAAGCCCAGAGGCCATTCTCAGACAGGCAAACAGCATCTTATAAAGTCTTAACTGACATCAAACCCTCTTTTCCTGTTTGATCAAGTGGAAGAAAACTACATACCACCAGAAACCCGGTCACAGGCCAAAGCACCAGTGACACCCTCAGAACCAGAGGGCAGCAAGGGAAAAGGAAAGAGGTACAGTGAAGGCCTTATCACAGCAAAGAAGTGGACACCGATTGCCACCCAGAGGAGTAGAAAGCCATGAAACTCTGCTTCAATACAAGGTAAACCAACCTTAACAGCTTGTACAGGGAAGATTACCATAATTAACCCAGTTGTAACCTCTAAAGTTAAATTGCCCAAAACAGAAGACAACAAATTTGTACAAGGCACAGTCAAAGGTAAATACCCTAAGAACATAAAGGTTTTGGCTGCTTGCAAACACTGATATGTCACCTGCATACCTCAGAGACTTTGGCTTTCAAAGGAACCAACCAGAGGACAGAGAAGGCTTGTCCAGAACCAGAGGACCTGGAAGAGGACACCTTAGACACAGTGGTGGATGGCAAAAAACTGAGGGAAATCATACCCACACTGCCATTCACATTTCACTTAAACAAAAACCTCAAACCAGAGGACTGGAAAGATATGGATCAAGTTCCTCAGCTGCACCAACTCCTCAAAGATTTATTTCAATGGATTATGGACAACAAGAGGTTCAACCTGGCATCTCACTGGGCAGGAGTTGGAGAAATTTTCCAGAAGATCTGGGTCAAAGACCTTATGATAATCACCAAAGGTTGGAATCCCACCAGCAAGTTCAGACTCCTGGTGGTGAGGGCAAACAGCATAAGGGAGAACCAAGCCACTGTCCAAGCTATAGAAGGAGAACTGACACAGACAGGGCACATTCAGATTCTTTCAGGCTCACAAGGAGCAGGCTAAATCAGCTCTCCACTGGCTTCACACCATTCAGAAACCAACAGATCAGTGGCCAAGAGTCACCATTCTTCACACTCCCAGGAGGGTTCCAGGAGAAGACAAGGACGCAAGGGCAAGAACAAGACCACTTTTCACCAAAGCCAGAGATAGTCAGACCCGATGATCCAGAAGCTGTTGGAATTGGTGAAAGAAGTACACAAGAACCAGAATTATTTTTAAACCACTCTAGAATCAGTAGTCCCCTTAATAGAAATATTACCCCCACTCAGATTGAACATAATACTGTCTCACCTGAGAGAAACTTAAACAGTGATTCACTGTGGTTACAAATGTCCTAATATGCTGAGCAAACTCAAAAGCAGTTTTCAGAACTTGAAGCAAGCCATAAGAGGATGAAAAAGTTAACAGCCTCCATGGATAAAATTGTTAAAACTCTTCAAGAAGGACATGCTCAATTGAGAAATGCCTCTGATGAAAAAAATAAAAGACTGAACATAGTCTTTGAAGAACAACACCACAGCAGAAGGGGCAGGGATTTTCTGGATCAAGACATGAATAAATTGTTTAATGTCTACCATAACATGAAGCCCCAACCACAAGGCCATGTTATGGATGACCCATATCACCAAGATGACATCAAAACAGAAGCCATGTGGGTTAATAAGGCAAGATCTCCATCACAATACCAGGAGGGAGATCATATATCTTATTCTGAAAAGGAAGCATTAAAACAGCTTCCTGAGGCCTCAAGCTGGCTCAAATCCCCTGGAACAGGTGAATATGATCATATGGAACTCATAGAGTATATTGATGGACTCTTCATTGATGTACCAAGCATACCAGACTATTGGATTACTGCTAGACGCAATACAGCATTTAAAGTTCATGCTAGTATATGGTTCACAGAAATGAAAGAAATTCATGGCAGGAGAGACTGGCCATGGTGGAAGAGTCAAATTATCCAAAGGTACAGAAATGGTACTTGGATATGGAAAAAGGCCATGTCATTTGAAAATGACAAATACTCAGTGGACAAAGATCCATATGAGTGGTGTTTTAGACATTCTAAAAGACTCAAAGCCATTAATCCTCAAATGAACACTCAAATGAGGAATCACAAACCTCTGACGCAAATGCCAGGAGCACTAGAGCATGCAGTGAAACGCAGATGAAACCAGAATTGCACTCTAGATGACATTGCAAATACATTACAAGATGTAAGGGAAAGGACTAATATAGGGAAATTCACCCCATATAGAAGCAGTAGTTTCAAAGAGAAACAACCTTTCAGGGTAGAGTTTAAAGACAAACCCAAGGAAAGAGTGGCAGAAGTGGCTAAGAAGAAAAGTTCTTTTCCCAATTGTGGTTCAACAGACCACTATGCCAACAACTTTCCAAAGGCAAAGAAAAAAGTCTATGCCATTGAGAAAGTCCCAGAGGAGGAATCTCCAACAGAAGATTCTGAATCAGACTCTATGGGTGATTCCATTAGAGAACCATCTGATGACAACCAAGACCAAAGAGAAGAACTTCTAGTGGAATACCAAGAGGAAACCGCACTAGAAATCCAGGATATACAGTTGTAAGAAGGCATGCCACCAGATACTGCTAATAAAACCCTGTGCAAACATACACAGGATGCACAAACATTCCTGGTCACACCAACTAGAGGAATGGCATACATACATGGAACAGCCACAAAGATGACTGTCTGTATTGACAATGCTCAACATACATTGATCATTGAAAGTGGAGCACACTGCTCCATAGTTGCCAGAAATTATCTGGACAACCACTTCCCAAACTGGGAAAACCAGCTCTTGCCCACCAAGGCAAAGAACTTTAAACATGCATCACGGAAGATGACTTCCATTGGGACAATTATCAAAGAGATAACTATACCCCATAGGAAAGGCGACATCACACTCAACAGAGAGTTTGTAGTGCTTAATGATGCCCACATCCAAGGGTTCATACTGGTAACAGATTACCAGAGGATGTATGGCATAGATATTTACAACAGTAAAATTATGAATATTCCCATTGGTACCAACAAGGAAAAGAAATTTTCACTTGATATATACCAAATATCTTCCCAAGACCCTATTGAAGAATTACTAAATGAATTCAGAGAAGGACAGTTTAGCACTACCCTCACCAGTAAACAAAAACTAAGTTTACTGAAGATTCTGAGAAAGAATAGACCAGCATTTGCGATTGGTGAAGAACCATTGTGAAAAATTAGGGGCCATGATATAGAACTATATCTGGATGTGGAAAGACCTTACCCACCCATGCTCAGGAGACCTCCTTACCCAGCAAGTCTGGAAATCAGGAAAGAAATTGAAAAACATATCAATGAACTCCTTGACATGGATGTCATAAGGAAGATTGGACATAATGAGATAGGGGAAATTACCACTCCAGTCCTGATCATCTGGCATGATGGCAAGTCTAGGCTGTGTGGAGATTTCAGAGCTCTGAATAACTACACCAAAGCTTACAGGTACCCTATACCCAGGATACCCCATGCCCTAGACAAACTGGAAAAAGCCAAATACATAACCAAAATGGATTGTATGAAAGGCTTGCACCAGAATGGAGTTAAGCCAAACTTCATGAAATTACTCAGAATCATATGTCATATGGGCATATATGAGTACACTAGGATGCCATTTGGAATCAAGAATGCACCATCCCACTTCCAAAGGATGATGGACACAATATTTCAAGAAGAAATATTAGAAGACTGGATGGTAGTACAAATTGATGACATCATTATATACTCAGAGAGATGGGAAGACCATGTACAATACATAGACAGAGTACTAAGTAATTGCACACCCATCAATCTGAAAATTTCACTGAAAAAGTGCAGTTTTGGCCAACAAGAGCTATTAGCTCCAGGACATAAAGTCTCAGGTCTTAGTCTGGCAATTGACCAGAATAAAGTAGAAGCAGTACTGCAAAAGCCAGTACCAAGAAACATCAAAGAGATGCAATATTTCCTTGGGTTTGCTAGCTACTATAGAAACCACATCAAACATTTTGCCCACATAACTACAAAGTTATACAAGTTATGTCCAAAAAATGTAGTTTTTGAAATTACCAAGGAAAGAAGGGATGCATATGAGAGGATCAAATATGAACTCACAAATGCACCTGTGCTCATCTTGCCTGACTTTGTACTACCATTCAAGCTATACGTAGATGCAGCATGTAGCCAAGGCTTAGGAGCAGCCCTTTACCAGAGACAAATTGTGGATGGTGAACCAAGAGAGGTAGTAATATGTTACATCTCTAGGCAGCTGAAAGATTAAGAAGCCAGGTATGGGGCCCCCCGGACTGGATGTCTATGTCTAGTCTGGGATCTAGAGAAACTCCATTACTATTTGGAGGGTGCAGTCTTTGAAGTCTACACAGACAGAACAGCCTTGAAGTCTTTACTAAAAATGAAGACTACCAATAGACACATGCTGGGTGGCAAATATCCATCCAGGAGTATAGAGGGAATATGACCATCACATACAAAGAAGGTAAAAGCCATACCAATGCAGATAGCCCCTGGATAATGTCAAAAGCAATGCAGCTTATACCCTGAAGTATCAGCTAAAATTCCTATCCATTTCATGGAAATAGATAGGAAAAAAACCTTCCAATTCTCTGAGTGGGAACAAGGAAGTGGTACCCCAGACATTGGAAACACTGACTCAGAAGGAACAGAAACCCCCCTACTGGGAATACGCTCCTCAGAACTGCACACTGAATTCTTCAATGCAGTAATGAAGACCTATTCCAAACACGAACATTGTGGCATATTGTTACAACTCCTTCACCAAGAATACAGGAGCCCAGAACTGGAGTCCCAGTTGGAGGAACCCTGGTTGAGGGGCTATAAGGAAAATAAATCCTTCCTTATAGATGGCCTGTTATACCATAGAGAGAAGCACACAAGTGCACTCACAGAGGTAGACAGAGACCACATCTCTCTGATCCTGCAGGAATGCCATGACTGCCCCTACATGGGACACATGAGTGAAGACAGGACCAAAGAGAGGGTAGCAAGCACAGCTTGGTGGCCCAAGTGGTAACAATAGTTGAGTAATTACATCAACACTTGTGAAAGAAGCAGAAGGCAAATAGGAAACATGGGAAGAAGTATGGATTACTTCAATATATAGAAGAACCCAAACACCCATGCGAAACCATCAATATGGACTGGGTTACAGGACTTGTCCCAGGAGGCAAAGAAAAATAAAATGCCTGCTTAATAATAGTTGATAGGTGCAGAAAATGTATGAGGTGTCTGCCATGCCATAAAGAGGACACAGCCATTGATACTTCTCTTTTTTTCTGGAATGAAATCATATCTACCTGTGGAGTCCCAAAGATCATCATTAGTGATAGGGACCCAAAATTCACATCTGAATTTTGGACCAACTTGTATGCCATTCTTGGAACCAAGCTTGCATTTTCCACAGCTTACCATCCACAAACAGATGGACTAGCTGAATGGGTGATCCAGACAGTGGAAGACATCCTTAGAAAATTCTGTGCCTATGGCATGGAATACATGGACCATGAAGGATACACAGATGACTGGGTTACCCTTCTACCAGCAGTCCAACTGGCTTATAATACAAGTCAGAACTCTACCACAGGAAAAACACCTGCACTTGTAGAAAAAGGGTGGAACCCTTTGTTGCCAGTGGATCACTTGAAGAGAAACCTCTCAACCATCCATCCCACAGCCATAAATTTTCATGACATGTGGAAGAAGGCCTGTGACACAGCTGCCAGATGCATAGCTTAGGCCAAAGAATATAACAAGCAGAGGTGGGACAAGACACAAATGGAACCTGACTTTAAGGAAGGGGATCAGGTGTTAGTGTCTAAACTAAGCTTTAATAATCTTAAAGGACCCAAGAAAATGAGAGACTCATTTTTAGGGCCCTTCACTATCATTAAGTTGATAGGGAGAAATGCAGTGGAAGTCAAACTCACAGAAGAGTTTTCCAGGAAACACCCAGTCTTTCCAGTGAGCTTAGTCAAGCCATACTTACAGACAGAGATGGATAAATTCCCCTACAGGAAGAGAAACACCACCCCACAAGACATAGTGGAGGAAGAGGACTCCCCTGGACCTGTGAAGAAAATTATCAAGGCCAGGAAGATCAGACTTAACTGTAAGGTTTGACTATGAAACAATAAGTAAAAATTACTAATATTTTACTTATTGTACTATGAATGTCCTTATGAATTAAATAAATAAGATAAAAATAATTATAATAATAAAGAATTATTATCATTATGGCATAAAAATAATTATATTATTAATAAAATATGATAATATAATTTATATTATGAAATATAATATAATAAAATAAATATATTAATATAAAATAATTAATATATTTAATAGCACTTTATCATTGTTACAAACAAATAATAAAGGCGTGAATAAATTGTTTTTTATTAATAAAAAACAATTAATAACAATAATATTACCAATATTAAAGTTATAAATAAATATAAATACTATTTATATTAATTAAAGAATTATTAAAAGAATAATATAGAGAAAATTATTAATATAAGAGAAAATAACCTACTTTTAATACTTAATATAATAATTTTGAGATATTTTACGACAAATAATGTAAATACAACTTATACAAATTGTATTTACAATATAAAATAGAGAAATTACAAATATTCTTGATTTTTTATGCGGAAATGAGTTTTAGGGAGATTTTTAACAAAAACAATTAAACAAATGATTTAATCACGTCAAAATTGATGATTATAATAAAGATGAACTTTGGTCTTTAATAATATAAAAGTCTTATATATAAAGAATAAAGATATTACCTTTTTGTTTGTATTGATTTAATGTTTTTGATGCATCTGAGGGGAAAACAGAGCAGAAAGAGCTCTATTTATAGTCAATACCTCCCTCCTAGAGTCCAACAGGCTTCTAGTAGACGTGTACTGATCATATCCACTGGAATTGATCAATATTTTAAGGTTTGGTGATGATTACATCATGATCAAACCTCATTACATCACTATTACACCATTATTTAGAGTTATCACTATAACTCTAAGTCTGATGATGTCAAAGGCTTGGCAGAACCCCAAATTTCGTGGATTTTATTATTTTTAATCATCAACTAATAGTATTCATCAATTTTATCACTTATATGACTGTTAAACTTAATTTAAGGTTACAGTGAGTGATAATAAATGATCAAATTAAGCTCAAACTTTGATCCTTCATAACTTTTAAGATCTAAATGCTACAGCAATTCAGAGAGTGAATTCTGATAGCTTGGCATAACCTTCTTATGCTTCAAAGAGCATTTCATTACATCATCAAAACTCTATTTTTGATGATTTTTCTTGTAACTCATCTTTTCTGTCGAAATTTGAAATTTTAAACTTCAAACTATGATTTCAAGGGGTTATACCTTGAATATTATAATAAAAAATAAATCATTCTTCACGAATGAACTAGTAGAATCAAACTGTCTACTTCTTTTTAAGTTTGAACCACTTTCACAATAAAGTGGTCAACAGCTCTATTGATTTTAATCAATAATTCCTTACAGGTTTTAACCTTGTTTATAACTTGTGAAATAAACTTCATATCTCTATTTCTATAGTAATTACGTGATGACTTTATTTTTGGTTCATCACTCTATCATGCATAATTCAAGAGATATTAGCTAAAATCCATGAATATATGCATTGACCAAAAAAGTGCATATATTCAGGTTAATTCCTTAAGTATTGGTTTTGAAGCTCAGCTTATGAATTGTTTTATGTGTGGACATTTATGGAGAATCCAATTGTACCATTTCATTTACATGTTGTTTCATTGGTTTTTGAAATAAATAAGGATTTGTGTCTTTTATAAGGTATTATTACTTATAACTTATTAAATATTGACTTTACAGATATGCCATAAAAATGGTATATGTGTATTTTACCATGGGGAATCCAATGGTGTAATTTATTTCACATGTTTATTCATTGGCTTTTAAGTTAAACCAAGTTTTATACCAATTTATGGTATTTTTGTAGTTTTAAGGTACTTATTTTTAATGTATAATTATATTAAATATTTCTTGTGACCTTTTTGGGTATGTGGTCATATCTCAAAGGTTCAAATTAACGGTAGGGATCAGAGAAGATACTTAGTCAGATTCAAAAATCAAACAGCTGATAAAGACAAATGGTTGGAAGAAGATTCCATACCAGATGGGAACCTTCATTTGAGGAGGTTCAGAGCCTCTAGGAGGACTGAACAGTCTCATCAATGATGAGCATTTTTTATAGGGAGGGTAGGTCAGCATATGACTCAAACCCAGAGCACAAGCATGACAGCCAGATACCATAAATCAATGGTATAGCCAAGATACCACCAAAACATGGAACCTAGCCAAATAAGCTTAAAAGGTATCAAAAGAAAGAGGAATCTTAACCCTTCAAAATATACAAGTCCCATCACCATAGGACAAATAATAACAAAGTTATTCCTGCTCAAAGTTGCTTCTGAGCATAAACCTTAAATTCCACCTCTAATCTGAGATACAGAGTAAGAGGCCTAACCCCATCAAATGGGTATTCAAAATGAACTCTAAGTAAGGGCTATCCAATGGTACCAGCCAAACTGAGCTAGACCCTGTATTACTGAAGTTATGGCCAAATTCAGGCCAAATACGGGTGAATAAAATATTCACCTCTCATCTACCTTCTACAGTTTTAGTGTAAGATACATAAAGTGGGGTCTTTTTGGAAAAGGCCCAATCAGGGCTATCTGATGGTGCCATTCATTTCCCCATATCTCATCTCGAACAAACCTATAAGGCAAACAAGCCCAATCCAGCTTTTGTGTAAGAACAATCATATGTACAAAAAGCTTGTACATGGGATACCTTTTCCATATTTAAAGCTAGCTATATTAAATTAGGTACCATTGTGTAGAACGCATACAGGGCTACACACTGAACTAATTTTGAGGTTGATATCTCAAACACGGACAAAATTATGGCTGTTTTAAGGTCAAAATCTCACAGTTTGGCCAATACAGCCTTACCATGGGATAATATCCATAACCATGATTATGAGGTGTCAAACATACAAAGAAGCTTTTTTTTACTTCAATACCTCATAGTTCATTCAATACTGGGGTCCCATACAGGTTCTGTACAGCATTCTACGCATCATACACATCAGAATAAGGCTGTGTGGTCCCCAGATGAAAGTTTTCACCCTGTATTGGTGAAAGCTGCCCAGATGTGGTTTCAAAGCCACATCTGAGCCCAATAAAGGCTATACAGGCCTGTCCTGGAGAGTGAAAAATCTTCACTTCCTCCACGTGAAAAGGTCTAGCACCCTTTTCACCCCATTTCAGGATAAAAAAGAGGCCTTTTCACTGCCAGAAAAGCAATCCCCATCCTGCTCTTGAATTCCTATGTAGTACAACTTTCAAAAACAGTTATACTCTTGAAAAATAATCAGGTATACCTTAAATTTAAGTATTGTAGTCTTTATTATTGTAATCCAACAGGTAAAGCTGCACCCAGGGCTTTCAACAGCACTTACCACCACTATTTGACAATAGCAAAGCCCCCTTATTATCATTAAAAACCTCTATTTTAAACCTTTATCACCGTGTCACAGTCATAGTTGAAGCTGTAAATAGCTTAATTACTGCTTCATCATAGACTCAGCCTGACACGGATTTTGTTGGAAGCACTTACAGTTAACTCTCACTACCATGAGAGATATTCAATATACAATTCTCTATTGCTTATTAGTTGAAAAAAATCAGTAGCAGTAATGGAACTGAAAATAAACCTATATATTGGTGGAGATAAATAATTGATACAAATATGATGTATTTGAAACTGACTGATTGATTAGCTTTTCATTCAATTTTAATAATCAAGTAGTTCAGATTGTATTCCAGCACCTGTATTTCAGTAACACTAGGGCATAATTTTTGGGAGTAAAAATTTTCACATTAAAGAAGTGTTGAGGAAGAGATGGGTTTGGCCTGACTAGTAAATAGTAAGATATGAAACTACCATATTATAATCAGTAACTCTAGTGGGTGATAATTTCTAGAGATATAGAGAAATCGAGATGATGGTTAACACATTTGAATTTAGGAATCCTCATCAGCCACAGTGATTACATTAATATCCTCCTTGATTATCTCTACACAAAACAGTATTCCTGAGGTGATTGTTTCAAGGGATAAATAAGAATAGCTGTCACAAACACGAGGAATGACCCCCTCCATGGGTGTTGTGGCAATTTAGCCTGGAACCAACTTGGGGCCAATTGTCCCCCTTTGGTATTCTATGGCCTTTTGGCCATAGCACCTCCCCTTGGCCTTTCATGGCGTCGGGACATATCCTGCCATCATTGGCCTTCCTAGCCAATTTCCATATCTCCAACCCTCAGGCCTCTATCTCTTTTTTGGGCCTGGGGGGGGGGGGGGGGTTCTGGGTCCCCTAGCCCTCACCATCACTTCTGGGCTAACCCTTTTCATTAGGGGGTTTAGGGCCATTGAGGCCCCCTACGGCCTCTACAGCCCGTGGGCCGTAATCCACAGCCCATGGTCCCTATGCCAATTAGGCCCCTTTTGGCCTAATCCAATGAGACCAAAAGGCGCCAAAGGGGGCAGCCCACTAGCCCTCAAGGCCAGTTGGGTCCCAAACCACAATTGGGCTCACCTGGGCCCAATTTTGGCCACAATCACCATGACACCAAAAATGGCCATAAACCACCATAGGCCCCAATTTAGCCAATGACCACCATGGACCACGTCTCAGCCCATGGCGTCTGGTAGCCACCAGAGGCCACCAGATCAGCTAAGCTCAATCCTCCCCCTCAACTTAAGGGGAATTCTTCCCATTCCTCCATGCACCCCATACTCAAGGTTGCAGGAGTGGTGCATATATGGTATTATATACCATTATGCCCCATTTTTGCTCATCAATATAATGGTGATGCTTTCAGGACCAAACTCCATAATTCCAAATCATGGTCCCCAAATACAACGCCCATTTATAAGGAGGACTCTTCAGCTCATCAGTATGGCAATCCATGGAGGCTATCAGAAGTCTATTCAAGGACCCCAACCACCTGGCCCTGCAGGAGTTGGGTTGGCAATTCAATTAAGGATTTTTCAAAAGGGGCCACTCTCAGAGGTATTACATTATTTCAATCAGTTGTCAAGGCAGAAAGTACTTCAGCATACCTTGGACCATTCAGTTGGTCCATACAGGTAATAGTCAAGTATCCTGTATGGCCTTGCCCCAATTGGGCCAGTTCAGTCCTACAGTTCAGTTTTCAAGATGGCCAGAGCTGTATTGGCCCAATTCAGACAATACAGCGGGTGAATCACCTTCCAGGATCAGCCTTTCAGCTTTTCACATATACTGGCCACCTTTCAGCACCTGGGGACTTTTCCCCACTTAATTAATATATTGAATTTATTTTTATCTTAATTTTCTTTTCAATTTATAAAAGTAAATACTGATATTCCTAATTCAGTCATTTGCACCTTTCTTCTTTGCCTGTCAGTGGATATTGGTGGTCATATCCTTTACTAATTCCATTTCCTTTTCTGGCAGGTTGAAACAGTGAATTGGGGATTCACTTGGTTGGCTTCTTGGCTTTTGGCTTTCTTATTTCCCTGGCCATTGGCTTAACTTACTCTTCCTTATCTTTGACATACTTGTCCTTATTCTTACTCTCATCCTTCTTAAAGAAATTCATTCTGCTTTATCTCTTTTATCCTTCTAGAGCCTTCCAAGTGAGTTCTTGATTCCTGAGTGCCAGGCCACTCTTGTTTTCTGTCCAAGAGCCCCTGTGAAATTATATTAATTAACTCAGAATTTCTTTCCATTCTGTTAATTCATTATTTTATCATTTTCATTCTTTCATTCATCGAAATTATGACTCTTTAATTCTTATGAACTTAATGATTCTTCATCACTTCTCAATTTTCTCTTATTCATTCTTCATTCTTGAAAATTGATAACTGACCCCTTTTTATTTATATTCTTTTTAACTCTCAATTTCAAATCATTAAATCTCATTGTATTTGTAATTCAGGCATCTTTTTATTTTTTATTCTCAAATTGCTCATCAGATTAATTCAGACACCTTCTTCACATAAAGATTCATTTTGATCATTTCTTCAAGAACTTTGATTGTTAAGAAAGAATTCACTTGATATTGATTGATTGATTTGACATAATTGACATTGACTTCAAGAAAATTGATTGACCCAAAGATTCCATTGATTTTTCTGATTACTCACATCAAGAATTTTGACATAAATCAATTTTGATTCAAGAATTCATTCGATTGATTGATTTTCTGTGAGGATTTGATTTTGATTGATTTGATTGACTGAGTAATTCACTTCAAGACTTCATTTGATATTTGGTTGATTGATGTTCTTTAAATTTCTTATTTGATTCATTCTTTTCACTTCAAGATTTGATTTGACTTGACTTCAAGCTCTCACTTTTGATTGCCTCAAGTTATCCATTTAAATTTTGATCCTTATTAATTTTAATTCATTTTTATTCCTGAAATAATGCCTATCCAACATTAACCTCCTGCAAGACAGACCAGATCTCAGGCCAGAACTCAAGCTGTTCTTACTCCAACGCCAAGAGGTTCTCTTGACGGCAGCCCAGAAGTTCCTCAACTGAGGGCGCAATTAGACAGAGGACCTACTATGGAAGGAGAAGCACCATCCAGGAAGGAAGGAAGAGGGCCAAGGATATCAAGCTCATTATCAGGAGTAGTTGGCAGATTTCCAGGACTTAAGAGCCAGTCTCAAGGTTCCAGGTGAAGATGATGAAGAGGAGGAGGAGAATTCTGTGGAAAAGGAAGAGTCTGATGGTACTGAGGCCGCTCCTGCTCCTGTTGGGGCACCTCAAGGTACTGGAAGACCAACTCTAGCCCAGTCTGATCAGCCTGTCTCTAATCAATCTGAACCATCTTTATTGGCCATTATGCAGCAGACAACTCAAATTATGGCCAATCTTCAAGCAGCTTCTTCTTCTGAATCATCAAGACCACCAGCCTTCAAGACTCCATCTATGAAGGCACCAGAATGCTTTGATGGGACTCATCCCTTCAAAGTCAGAAACTTTATTCAGTCTTGTCAATTAATTTTTCATAATGATCTGGAAAATTTCTCTCAAGACAGAAAGAAAGTTCTTTATGCCACTTCATTTCTTATTGGCAGGGCTGCAAAATGGATTGAGCCTTATCTTTCCAATCTCACTAATCAAGACCCAAGCTACCTTCTCAACTATTGGAAATTATTTGAATCTCAACTCTTCACTTTATTTGGTGATCTGAATGAAGTCAGAAAAGCTGAAGCAGAGTAGGATTCTTTGAGAATGAAAGAAGGTGGGAAGTATCTTTATACATTGCTGATTTTAGAAGCTTAGTGTCAAGAATTGGGGATTGGGGTGAAAGGGCTCTCTTTTATCATTTCAGGAGAGGGTTGGCCTCCAGGATTCTGGATCAATTGGCCTCCCATCCTTCAAATATTGATTCTCTTCAAGACTTAATGGATATTACCCTGGAGCTTTTACAACCACAAAGAATGACCCTCCACCATTGGTATTGTGGCAATTCCAACCTGAGGCCAAGCTGGGGCCAATTGGCCGATTCCGCCCTTTCTCGTGCTCTATGGAATTTTGGCCATATCACTATTCCCTGGCCTTTTATGGCCCCAACCATCATTTATGGCCTCAGGCCATATCCTGCCATCATTGGCCTTTCTGGCCACTTTCCTTACCCTCAACCCCCCAGGCCTGGGGGGTCTCTCTGTCTTCTAGGGGTTTTTGGCCCCCCTAGCCATCATCATGGTTCCAGGGCCACCCCTTTTCATTAGGGGGTCCAGGGCCTAAATGGCCTTTTTGGGCCATTGAGGCCCCCTACGGCTTCTACAGCCCGTGGGCCATTTAGGCCCCTTTTGGCCTAATCCAATGAGGCCAAAGGGGGCAGCCCATTAGCCCCCAAACCACAATTGGGCCCACCTGAGCCATTTTTGGCCCCAAATTCCATCAAACCCCAAAATGGCCATAAGACCCTCAGGACCGAATTTTGGCCAATAGCCACCAGAGGCCACCAGATCAGCTCAGCTCAAGCTTTCCCCTCATCTTAAGGGGAATTCTTCCACTCCTCCATACACCCTGTACTCAAGGTTGCAGGAGTGGTGCATATATGGTATTATATACCATTATTCACCATTTTTGCTCAGCAATTCAATGGTGATGTTTTCAGGACCCAATTCCATCTTTTCAAATAAAGGTCCCAAAATCCAACGCCCATTTCAAAGGAGGATTTCTTAGCTCATCAGTCTGGTAATCAGAAGACCATTCAAGGATCCCAGCCACCTAGCCCTGCAGGAGTTGGGTTGGCAATTTCATTCAGGATTATTCCAAGGGCATTCTCAGAGGTTATACCTCATTTCAATCAGTTGTCAAGGCATCAAGTATTTCAATACTCCTTGGACAACTCAATTGGTCCATACAGGCGTCAATCAATCAACCTGTATGTACTTGGCCCAATTGGGACAATTCATATTCCACTGTGGGAATTCAATCACGCAGTTCAAATTTCAAGATGGCCAGATCTGTATTGACCCTATTTGGACAATACACCCAGTGACTCACCTTCCAGGATCAGTATTTCAACTTTTCAAATATACTGGCCACCTTTCAGCATGTAAGGTTTGACTATGAAACAATAAGTAAAAATTACTAATTTATTACTTATTGCACTCTGAATGTCCTTATAATTGAAATAAATAAGATTAAAATAATAATAATAATAAAGAAATATTATTATTATGGCGTAAAAATATTATATTATTAAATAAATATAATAATATAATTAATATTATATGAAATTATAATATTATAAATAATATATTAATATAAAATAATTAATATATTAAAAAGCTCTTTATTATTGTTACCAACAAATAATAAAGGCGTAAAAAATTGGTTTTCATTAATAAAAACCAATTAATAACAATAATATTACTAATATTAAAGTTATGAATTAATATAAATACTATTTATATTAATTAAAGAATTATTAAGAGAGTAATAATAGAGAAATTATTATAATAAGAGAAAATAACCTACTTTTAACACTTAATATAATAATTTTGAAGTATTTTATGCCAAAAAATATAAATACAACTTTTTCAAATTGTATTTACAATAAAAACAAAGAAAATTACAAATTAATCTGGATTTTTACGTGGAAATGAGTTATTAGAGAGATTTTTAACAAAAACAATTAAATAAATGATTTAATCACGTCAAAATAGATGATTATAGCAAGGTGGTCTTTGGTCTTTAATAATATAACAGTTTTATATATAAAGAATAAAGAAATTACCTTTGATTTAATTGATTTAATGTTTTTGATGCGTCTGAGGGGAAAATAGAGTAAAAAGAGCTCTATTTATAGTAAATACCTCCCTCCTAGAGTCCAACAGGCTTCTAGTAGACGTGTACTGATCATATCCACTGGAATTGATCAATATTTTAAGGTTTGAGGGTGATTACATCATGATCAAACCATATTACATCATTATTACGCCATTATTTAGAGTTATCACTATAACTCTAAGTTTGATGACATCAGAGGCTTGGCAGAACCCCAAATTTCGTGGATTTTATTAGTTTTAATCATAAACTAATAGTATTCACCAATTTTATCACTCTTAAGACTGTTAAACTTAATTTAAGGTTACAGTATGTGATCATAACAGCTCAATTTAAGCTCAAGCTTTGATCCTCAATAACTTTTAAGGTTTTCACGCTACAGCAATTCAGAGAGTGAATTCTGATAGCCTGACATAACCTTATTATGCTGCCAAGAGCTTTTCATTACATCATAAAAACTCTAATTTTGATGATTTTTCTTGTAACTCATCTTTTCTGTCGAAATTCAATATTTTAAACTTCAAACCATGATTTCAGGGGGTTATACCCTGAATTTAATAATAAAAATTACGTCATTCTTCTCGAATAAACTAGTAGAATCCAACTGTATACTTTTTTTTAAGTTTGGACTACTTTCACAACAAAGTGGTCAACAGCTCTGTTGATTTTTATCAATATTTCCTCATAAGTCTTAACCTTGTTTATAATTTGAAAAATAAAGTTCATATCTGTGTCCTTACAGTAATTACGTGGTAACTTTATTTTTGGTTCATCATTCTAGCATGTATAGTTTAGAAGATATTAGCTATGATCACTGAATATATGCGTTGACCAAAAAAGTGCATATATTCAGGATAATTCCTTAAGTATTGATTTTGGGAATTAGCTTATTAATTGTTTTATATGTGGATTTTTGTGGGGAATCCACTGGTACAATTTATTTCACATGTTGTTTCATTAGTTACTGAGATAAATAAGGTTTTATGGTTTTTATAAGGTATTATACCTTATAATTCCTTAAATATTGACTTTACAGATATGCCATAAAAGTGGTATATGTGTATTTTTCCATGGGGAATCCAATGGTATAATTTAATTTACATGTAGATTCATTGGTTTTTAAGTTAAACCAATTTTTATACCAATTTATGGTATTTTTTGTATATTTAAGTAATTATTCTTAATGTATATTTATTCTAAGTAATTTTAATATAATTATATTAAAGTTATATTTATTCTGAGTCTTTTTGTGACCTTATTGGGTATGTGGTCATATCTCAAAGGCTCACATTCCCTACCACCAAAAAAGATTGTACCACAATCTGATATGTGTGATTAGGGTATCATCCACTGTCCTACCTCTTCAATAGACTTTGTTAGTCTTGAAGCTCAATAATGCTTAACTGTTTTATTTTTCAGGTTTTCTTTCATGTCTGAATCTTCTTAGTAATTTATCAGCATTTGTTATATCTTTCTCAAGTAGCCATTCATCTTCTTGAGTTGAATTCCTATACCTTACAAGGTATTCCCTTTCTTTTTTGTTTCTTGTCCTTCTTTCTTTAAGGACTTTTACTATTTTCTTTTCCTCTCCTTCCTCCAAGGGGGGAATCTCAAGTGGGGGTTTATTTCTTAGTGGAAATAATTCCTTATCACTTGAACTGTAAGGTTTTATCAGACTTACAGGGAAAGTTGGGTGTTTGTTCATTAGTTCACCTGTGAGTTCTAATTGCACAGCATTGGGTCCATGGAGTGCTTTTATCATAAATGGTCCTGCAAAGGAATCTTTCAATTTCTTTGGGCCTTTTATGTTATTGAAATTAAGGGTTGATACTAAAACCAAGTCTCCTATTTTGAAATCAGGTGGCTTATGACTTTTATCCCATCTTTCTTTTGCATATTTAAAAGAATCTTGCATGCATCTGTTTGCATGGTGTCTTGCTTTGTCAAGCATTATCTTGAAACTGCTTGCTGTTGGATGTATATCCACTAAGTCCTTTTTGAGGGTGTCATAAGGAAGTCTTGGATTCCAACCTTTCTCTAGCATTGCTGGTGTTTTGCCAGTAGAAGAATGGATTGATGTCTTATATGCCAGTTCAAGTGCTGGTATTAGTGTACACCAATCATGGGTAAAACCATCAGAATCTTTGAATTCTAGCCCATAAGCACAGAATCTTCTGATCATATCCTCTAGGGTTTGTATCATTCTTTCTGCTAGACCATCAGTTTGAGGATGATAAGCTGTTGAGAATGATAACTTTGTCCCAAACAAGTTATGGAGGTTTGTCCATAATGCTGAAGTGAACTTTGGGTCTCTGTCACTTATAATATTTTGGAATAAGCCTGTGTGGCTAATGACTTTATTCCATATCATTATGGCTGTATCCATAGCTGTGTCATCTTTATGACATGGTAAGAACATGGGAGTTTTACTGTACCTGTCAACTAATACTAGGCATGCATTATAACTCCTGTCTCCTCCTGGAGGTAAGGCTGTTACCCAATCCATATGAACTATTTCCCATGGGGATTTTGGTTCTTGGATTTGGATCATCATTCCAAATTTCTTCCCTGTGGCTCTGTTGGCTTTTTGACATCTGTCACAGGTTTGGCAGTACTCTGAAACATCTTTCTTCCAATTTGGCCACCAAGAGCAGGTTTTCACCCTCTCTAGTGTCCTATCTTCTGAGAGATGTCCAGATGCAACACTATCATGACACTCATGTAAAATAGTGTTTATTAGTGTTCTATCTGTTAAGGCCATAACACATGTGTGTTTTGTTCTATGGTAAAGGATTCCATCAAGGAGGTGAAATCTTCCTTCATCATATGCCTTTTTCCATATTTCATCTAGTTTTGATGAAAGTGATGGATCTTTGCAGTCTTTCATTAGAAGTTGGCTTAAGATATGGCAATTTTTGTCTGTCTTATAGCTTTCTTTAACTTGGTTAAAGAATTCTGTGCCAATGTCTGTAACACATATTCCTTCTATATGGTGCTCCTCTTGTGGTACCCATGCTGGATTGTCAGGGGTATTTGCTAGAGCCCATCTACTAAGACCATCTGCATTTTTGTGAATATTCCCAGATTTATGAACAATAGTCATATTTCCTCTATATTCTTGGATAGCAATTTGCCATCTCAGCATATGTCTATTTGGAGTCTTCATATTTAATAGTGATTTCACAGCATTACAACCTGTGATTACATCAAATACTGTGCCATCCAAATAATAATGCAGTTTTTCTAAAGCCCATACTAGGCATAAGCATTCCATTTGGCTTGCTCCATACCTTGCTTCTGTTGGCTTTATCTGCCTTGAAATGAAACAAATTGGTCCTTCCACTGGTTTGTCATTGATAATTTGTGTTTGGTGAAGTGCAGCACCTAGGCCTTCTCCACAAGCATCAATGTACAGTTTGAAGGGTAGTTTCCAATCTGGCATCAGAAGAAATGGGGCATTTGTTAAGGAATTTTTCAATTCTTCATATGCCTTGACTGTTTCTTCTGTCATCTCATAGACTGTTTGTTGGTCACATAGCTTATACAAGGATTTAGCAATCTTTGCAAAGTCCTTTATATGCTGTCTATAGTAACCAGAAAATCCTAGAAATGATTGCATTTCTTTTTTGGTTTGAGGCATTGGCTTAAGTAGTACTGCTGCTACTTTATTTTTGTCTATGCCTAGACTAAGGCCAGATACTACATGTCCTAGTGCCTTTAATTCACTGTATGCAAAATGACATTTTTTCAAGGAAATTTTCATATTTACTTGGACTATTTTCTGTAATACTCTTTCTAGTCTTGTAAGGTGATTTTCCCAAGTTTCTGAGCAAACTATGATATCATCAATATAGATAATCAACCATCCTTCTGATAATTCTTCAGGGAATCTTGTATTCATCATTCTTTGATAATGGGAAGGTGCATTTTTTATTCCAAATGGCATTCTTAAGTATTCAAAAATTACACAATGGACTATTATTCTTAGTAATTTCTTGGCATTGTCTGTTAAGACATTTTGATGAAAACCCTTCAGAGCATCCATAGCTGTGATGAACTTAGCTTGTGACAATTGGGTTAATATCTCATGGATTCTGGGTATTGGATATCTGTCTGGAATGGTATAGGTATTCAGGGCTCTGAAGTCTCCTACCATCCTTGATTTTCCATTATGCCAAGTTATAATGACAGGTGTAGTAACTTCTACTTGTTCATTATGTCCAACCTTTCTTAATACTCCAAGGTCCATTAATTCTTTAATGTGCACTTCTAAGGCTTCTCTAGCTCTTGGACTGGCTGGATAAGCAGGTCTTCTTAATAAAGGTGGGTAAGGTTTTTCTACATTAAGAATTATATCCACTTCATGTCCAATTATGGCACCTAGTGGCTCTTTGTCAGTTGCAAAGGCATTTTTATACTTAAATAAGAGATCAATCAATTTTTCTTTCATTTTTTCTGTTAATTCTTGATTGAATTCTGCCTCTATGAGTTGTTCAGATATAAAAAGTTCCTTTTCTGGAATTTTTTCTTCATTCTTAATAACTGTGATTTGTTTTTTGTTATTTAAGAATCCAAACTTTTGTCTTTTGTTATCTCCTATGGTAAAATATCTATCCTTTTGGTTGGAGATATCTATACCATAGATTGATAAGTAGTCATTCCCAAGTATGAAATGATTACTGGTACAGTTGTCCATTACTACAAACTCTACTTTAATTCTGACACATTGTGAGGGATGAGGAAAAATTAGTGTTAAATCAATTATTCCAAGGGGCTTCATGCTCTCACTTGCACTACTAAATTTGACACCTTGTATTGGCATAAGTTTTTCTTGCCAGTCTGGGACAATGGTTTTTAAATAACTTTCGCCAACACAAGTGCAATATGCTCCTGTATCCAAGTTAACCTTTCCTTCTTGGTTACCAACCATAACAATACTAATACTTGATTTTCCAGCTGTATATCCCATTCCTCTTGCAGGTTTGGTTCTATACATTTTGGCATCTTGTATGTTTGTCAGATTTGTGTCAGATGTTCCAACTTGTGGCAAGTTTGAGTTAACATCCAGTACTTCATAAATTATATCAATATTATTAATTTGTGCATTAATTATATTGATTTCATCACTTTCAGAGCTTTCTGACTCTTCTGTCTCTTTTTCAGAGTCTGATTCCTCTTCTTTGTCATTGTGGTTTTCTGTTTCCACAATTTCATTAATCTTTGCTTTTTTAAGGCAATTATTGGCTAAGTGTCCAATAACTCCACATTTATGGCATTTTCTTTGCTCATTATTGTTGGATGTATTGGGCTTAAAGGATTCTTTTGATTTATCTTTTTTGATAAATGGTTTATTTGGGCTTTTAATGTCCAATTTTTTCCAAGTCCTGCCAATTTTTGTTCTTGTCACTATATCTTCTAGTGCATTTATATACTCTTCTGTGGAGCATGGTTCTATGCACCTGCTTCTTAGGGCATGTTCTAGTTCCCCTCCACATTTTTTAAGTATTTTCATATGCACCATCTTCTGTGACATTTCTGGGTACAGTGCATTAAGCCTTTCAACTTGTTTTAAGAACCAAGTTAAAGGTTTATCTTTCTCAGGGTCAAAGAAAGAGTTTTCAAATGCATTTTCTATCTTATACCTCCAGGCATCATTTGCCCACTTGGTGATTATTTCTTGTTTCCACCAAGACCAGGTATTTTTACCATTTGTTTGTCTTATGCCATAATACCATCTTTTTGCAGATTTCTCAAACAATGAATGTAATCTTGCAGTGATTAATTCATCTGGTATGGCATAGTCTTCTTGTAACATGTCAATTGTTTTAATAAATGACATGTGGTCATATTCACCTTCTCCTGTGAATGTTGGCCATTCCTTCAATTGAGGTGCTTCCTTCATTAAGACTTGGTTATTGTCTTGGTGACTCAAGTCTGTTATGAAAGGATTTGACAATTCCTCTTTTGTTTCAATAGGGCTTCTTATATGGGAAAATGGTGTTGATAACTTTGGCATATTTAAATTAGCCTCATTAATTTTATCCATTTTTTCTGTAATAAGCCTTATTTCACTTTGAATATCATCTTTCAGATGCATGCTTGCTTCATCACTTTTTTCCACATGGTCCAAAAGTAATTTTTGGTGTGATGAAGTCTTTTCTTCAAATTTTTCTACAGAAATACTTAATTTATTTAATTTTTCTGTAAGATTGTCAATACTCACATCATAATTGATTGTCAAAGTCTTGTCTTTGATATCTTTTATGTATTTATACAATTCTTGTTGTCCTTGTATTAATTTTTGAGTATTGTCAATTAAATTTTTTGGTTTATTATTTTCAACAATAAACTTAATGTTGTCAATTTCTTTCTTGTTTTGTACAACAATTTTTGTTAAAGAAGATAAATTGTTATTTATTTCTTGTAGTGATAATAAACTGTCTTTAATTTCTTTTAGAGGTAATATACTATTTTTAATTTCTGTTAAAGTATTTACAACATCTTTGGACAAGGTTATTTCTTTGGGAAATGAGGTTGTCTCATTCTTTGCTCTTCCTTGTCCTTGAATTCCATCAAGGTTCTGGCCATGTTGAAAACATTGTCCATGGCATCCTTTTGGATTCTTGGGATTCTGTAGCTTGGGGAATATGGTTTCCTCCAATGCTTTTTCTTGTTCTTCTTCCCTTCTTGGGGAAGTAGGTTGGCTTGAGGCTTGCTGGTAGAAGCTACTGGGGCTTCTTCCTTGGTTGCCTCCCTCTTTTTGGCATGATAATCCTTGATTTTTTTGATTTGAGGTTTGGATGACAGTGGATTCCATCCATTGGAGTATTTCACTATCTCCTCCTCTTTGAGGAACTTTTTCAGGATGTGCCAGGAGTTCATCACTCCTTGGTGTATTTGAGGCAGCATTTCCCAGTCTTTGTCCTTGTATACTGTGTAATACTGCTTGTACTGGCTCATGTAGATGTCTATTTGAGCCCTCTGAATGTGATTTGTACCTGTTTGAGTTACTCATACTTAGTTCCAATTCAGGCTCAGAAATCATGGGCATTTCTGGGACTTGCCTTTGGGATAAGGCACTTCCTTGTGTGGATTCTGTTCCACTGGGGACATTGCCCTTTCTTTTCCCTTTTGAGGGATCAATTCTACTTCTGAGTCCAGCTCCATCTGATTGGATGGAGTATTGGGAACCTCTTCTGGTAGTCATGATTTAAAGAATAAGAAAAAAATAAAATAAAAGTATTTTAGAATAAAATTCTTTTATGGCAATTTAAAAAGAGGTGCTCACCTTCAGAGTCTTGAATGGTGGGCCCTGGAAAGTCTAATTTCTTAGCTTTCTTTCTTTTGGTGATAACTGGTGTAGGAGAACTTTGACAAGTTTCTTCCACCAATCTTTCAACAGTAGCTTGGTTGTCTTCTGTTGGGTTATCTTCAAACACTAAAAAAGACAAATAAATATAAGTCTTTTTATAATAAGTGTTATTTTTGGCAAGATATGGCAATTTTCCACGTAGAAATTGCTTTTATATCTTTGAAAAATTGAAATAAATAAAGAAATGAATAAAAATGAATAAAAATAACTTTTTTATTGGTTTTTAATATTTTTTAATATTTTTTTATTTTTATTTTTTAAAGAATAAAATAAAAAATGAATATGATTCTTATAAAATTAAATTATAATAAAAATTATTTTTAATTTATAAAATATCTCTTTCAATCACTAGAGTCACTCAAAGAAAGTTCTTGCAAGTCTAAGGATGTGAAAAACCACGTGTAAGACAGTACAATTGCTTTCCAAATGCCTCAATAGCTTTTAAAATCAATAAAATATAAAATTATTATATAATTTTATGATTATAAATATAATTTATTATTGGATAAACCCAAATAGAATCTTTTTAAAGGTCTTTTAAGTAAATATCATGGCCAGGCCCCCAAATGTAAGGTTTGACTATGAAACAATAAGTAAAAATTACTAATTTATTACTTATTGCACTCTGAATGTCCTTATAATTGAAATAAATAAGATTAAAATAATAATAATAATAAAGAAATATTATTATTATGGCGTAAAAATATTATATTATTAAATAAATATAATAATATAATTAATATTATATGAAATTATAATATTATAAATAATATATTAATATAAAATAATTAATATATTAAAAAGCTCTTTATTATTGTTACCAACAAATAATAAAGGCGTAAAAAATTGTTTTTTATTAATAAAAAACAATTAATAACAATAATATTACTAATATTAAAGTTATGAATTAATATAAATACTATTTAGATTAATTAAAGAATTATTAAGAGAGTAATAATAGAGAAATTATTATAATAAGAGAAAATAACCTACTTTTAACACTTAATATAATAATTTTGAAATATTTTACGCCAAAAAATATAAATACAACTTTTCCAAATTTTATTTACAATAAAAATAAAGAAAATTACAAATTAATCTGGATTTTTACGTGGAAATGAGTTATTAGAGAGATTTTTAACAAAAACAATTAAATAAATGATTTAATCACGTCAAAATAGATGATTATAGCAAGGTGGTCTTTGGTCTTTAATAATATAACAGTTTTATATATAAAGAATAAAGAAATTACCTTTGATTTAATTGATTTAATGTTTTTGATGCGTCTGAGGGGAAAATAGAGTAAAAAGAGCTCTATTTATAGTAAATACCTCCCTCCTAGAGTCCAACAGGCTTCTAGTAGACGTGTACTGATCATATCCACTGGAATTGATCAATATTTTAAGGTTTGAGGGTGATTACATCATGATCAAACCATATTACATCATTATTACGCCATTATTTAGAGTTATCACTATAACTCTAAGTTTGATGACATCAGAGGCTTGGCAGAACCCCAAATTTCGTGGATTTTATTAGTTTTAATCATAAACTAATAGTATTCACCAATTTTATCACTCTTAAGACTGTTAAACTTAATTTAAGGTTACAGTATGTGATCATAACAGCTCAATTTAAGCTCAAACTTTGATCCTCAATAACTTATAAGGTTTTCACGCTACAGCAATTCAGAGAGTGAATTCTGATAGCCTGACATAACCTTTGTATGCTACCAATAGCTTTTCATTACATCATCAAAACTCTAATTTTGATGATTTTTCTTGTAACTCATCTTTTCTGTCGAAATTCAATATTTTAAACTTCAAACCATGATTTCAGGGGGTTATACCCTGAATTTAATAATAAAAATTACGTCATTCTTCTCGAATAAACTAGTAGAATCCAACTGTATACTTTTTTTTAAGTTTGGACTACTTTCACAACAAAGTGGTCAACAGCTCTGTTGATTTTTATCAATATTTCCTCATAAGTCTTAACCTTGTTTATAATTCGCAAAATAAAGTTCATATCTGTGTTCTTACAGTAATTACGTGGTAACTTTATTTTTGGTTCATCATTCTAGCATGTATAGTTTAGAAGATATTAGCTATGATCACTGAATATATGCGTTGACCAAAAAAGTGCATATATTCAGGATAATTCCTTAAGTATTGATTTTGGGAATTAGCTTATTAATTGTTTTATATGTGGATTTTTGTGGGGAATCCACTGGTACAATTTATTTCACATGTTGTTTCATTAGTTACTGAGATAAATAAGGTTTTATGGTTTTTATAAGGTATTATACCTTATAATTCCTTAAATATTGACTTTACAGATATGCCATAAAAGTGGTATATGTGTATTTTTCCATGGGGAATCCAATGGTATAATTTAATTTACATGTTGATTCATTGGTTTTTAAGTTAAACCAATTTTTATACCAATTTATGGTATTTTTTGTATATTTAAGTAATTATTCTTAATGTATATTTATTCTAAGTAATTTTAATATAATTATATTAAAGTTATATTTATTCTGAGTCTTTTTGTGACCTTATTGGGTATGTGGTCATATCTCAAAGGCTCACACAGCACCTGGGGACTTTTTCCACAGTTAATCAATATATCGGATTTATTATTATCTTTATTTTCTTTTACTTCATTAAAGTTAATACTGATAATCTTAATTCAGTCATTCAGCACCTTTTCTCTTTTCTTCCTTGCCTGTCAGTGGATATTGGTGGTCATATCCTTTACTAATTCCATTTCCTTTCTGGCAGGTTGAAACAGTGAATTGAGGATTCACTTGGTTGGCTTCTTAGCCTTTGGCTTCTTTTATTATCCTGGGCCCTTGGCTTCTTATCTTTTCTTTTATCTTTGGCATACTTTTCTTTCCCCTTTCTTCTTCTTTAAAGAAATTAATCTTTATTATTCCTTATATCTTTTGGAGCCCTCCAAGTGAGCTCTTGATTCCTGAATGCCAGGCCCTCTTGCTTCCATAAGAACCCCTGTGACAGGAGCTTAATACCAGGTACCATGAGAGGCAAAAGGAGAAGAATCATCATCAAGAGAAGAACCCCAAAGCCTCAAATTCAAATTCTTCTCATCCTCAAAATTCTTCAAGTTCAAGTCATAAGAAGAAGAAGAATTTTCAGAAGGGGGAAAAGCCACATTCTTCTTTGTTGAATAAAGACTTCAAGATAATAAATTCTGAAAAAGAAAGAAGAATAAAGTAGGGCTTGTGTACCTATTGTGGTGGGAAGCATAGTCTTGAGTCCTGTTTCAAAAGGCCTCAAAACAAGCTTACCCAATCCTCCGGCAATTTTCCCTGCCAGGCAAAATCCTGAGTGAAGATCATGTTGTGTTCAATGGTCTTCACTGTTTTCCTTCCAGAGCGCAATTGTGCATTCTGAATACTGGTGTCAAGAATTCTCTAAAAAGTTTTGTCTTTTCTTCTCTTTCTGATGTGTTTTACAGTATTCTCATTGATTCTAGTGCTACCAACTCATTTATTGCAAAGCAGTTTGTTCACAAGTACTCATTGACCATGTAAGAACTCCCAGAGAAGATTCCTCTTATCATTTTGGACTCCTCTGAGTCCCCTTCCTTATTTGTGACTCACCATACTAAATATATGGTTGAGATCCCTTCCTTTTCAAGCTTTGAATGGGATTTTTTAGTCATTGATACTCCCAAGGGAGAAGACCTCATATTGGGCTTTGACTTTCTTGATCATTTTAATCCTTCTATTGATTGGAAGCAAGGGCTGATCACCTTTAATGCTGATCAAAAGGACTATTATGATCCTTCTAATTCTTTCAGTAATAACCTTTCTTCCGCTGAATCATGTGCAGCTCTGGTTAGTCATTCCAGAACACCATCAATTCCATCTTCTGTCCATATTCCTTCCCTTAATTACCATCAGTCATTACCATAATCTAGAGATGAAGTCTTCAAAGAGATTCAAGATGTTGGAGAAGATAATTCTGTATCTTCAATTCATCTCCTTTTTGGGAATATGGACCTTCCGCCTTCATCTTATCATGACTCCCTGGAGGAGTTGTGGGATGAAGAGGAAGAGCCAGAAGAAATAGAAACCATGATGAAGGTTGTTCCCTCTGTTAATAATTGGTATTTGGATGTATTCTCCAAGGTGTAAGCAGAGAAGCTTCCTCCTCACCGTGCCTGTGATCATCATATTGAGCTGGAGGGGTCTCTACCTCCAGTTGGGTTGATCTACTCTTTATCAAACCAAGAGTCAGATACACTCAGCGCATACATTTCAGAGAATGTAGAGAAAGGTTTCATCCGGCCAAGCTCCTCTTCAACAGGAGAACCTGTCCTCTTTGTCAAAAAGAAGGATGGTGGCCTCCGTTTGTGTGTTGATTGCCGCAAACTCAATTCTGTTATGAGGAAGAACAAGTATCCTTTCCCCCTATGAATAAGCTTCTCAATGTTTTAATGGTTCTTTTATTTTCTCCAAGATTGATTTGTGTGGTGCATATAACCTGCTCAGAATTGAGGAGGGTGATGAACATTTGACAGCTCTTGGAACTAAATATGGTGGTTTTGAGTACTTGGTTATGCCTTTTGGGCTCACCAATGCTCCTGCCTCCTTTAAAGATCTTGTCAATGATATCTTCCCAGATCTTCTTGATGTTTATGTTGTGGTTTATTTGGATGACATGATTGTCTTTTCCAAATCTGAGGGAGAACATGTCACTCATGTTTCCACTGTTCTTTCCAGACTCAGAGCCAATAAGCTCTTTGCTAAGGCTTCAAAGTGCCTTTTTCATGTTTCTAGTGTAGAATATCTTGGTCATGTTGTTTCTTCTGAAAGCCTCAAGATGGACCAATCAAAAGCTCAGCAGATTCTCAACTGGCCTCCTCCAAGAAACCTCAAGGCTCTTCAATCATTCCTTGGCTTTGCCAACTTCTACCGCCGTTTCACAAGAATTATTCAAAGAAGATCAGTTCACTAACCAGTTTCCTCAAGAAAGATTCCTGTTTCCCCCTCAATGAGGAAGCTCTCAGTCATTTTCACCAACTCAAAGAGGATTTCATCACTGCTCCAATCCTTCTCTACCCACCATTGTAGAGACCGATGCATCCAATTATGCCTTGGGTGCTGTACTGAGTCAGGTTTCTGACTCAGGAAAACATCCCATTGCAATTGACAGCCGCAAGCTTATACCACCTGAGCTCAACTATGAAATTCATGACAAGGAACTCCTTTGCATGATCTGGGCTCTCAAGTGCTGGAGGGCTTTTCTTCCCCTTTTGAAGTTCCCACTGATCACAGTTCTCTTCAATACTTCCTGTCTTCAAACGTTCTTACTCACCGTCAAGCCCGCTGGGCTGAATTCCTTTCTGAATTTAATTTTTCAATCACTTACTGCCCTGGCCACCTGGCTACTCTTCCAGACACCTTATCACGTTGGGATGACGTTTATCCGGAGAGGGGGAGGATTTCATCGGCAAGAATCCAATGAATTTTCAACAACTCATTAAGCAAGATGAAGTTAAACCCTCAAGATATTTTGCAGTCAATGTGGCTTCTTGTTCAAATTTGATTGAATCAATTCAGGAGAAGTTATGGCAAGATTCTCAGTACAGAGGTATCCTGCAAGAATTGGGCAAAGGTAAATCTGTTCAGGATTATTCTCTTGATTCCTCTTCCCAACTTCTTCTATTCAAAGATTGGGTGGTGGTCCCAAATGACCCCACAATTCAACCCAGCATTCTCCAAAAGTGTCATGACTCTCCTTTAGCTGGACACCCTGGCCAAGAGAGGACTCTCAAACTTGTCAAGCAGGATTTTCACTGGTCTGGCATGACTCAATTTATCAAGGATTATGTCTCATCCTGTCAACAGTTTTCAAGAAACAAGATTATTCATCATAAGAAGTTTGAACTCCTCAAACCCCTCCCAATTCCCAATGGTCCTTGTATTTGTCTTTCAATAAATTTCATCACTCAATTGCCATTGTCCAACTCATTTGACTCAATCCTTGTCATAGTGGCAAGATTCTCAAAAATGGCAGTTTTTATTCCAACAATGTCTTCAATCACTTCACTAGATTTAGCCCATTTATTCATCAAGAATATTTTTTCAAAGCATGGCCTTCCTTCAAGCATTGTCAGTGATATAAGTCCTCTTTTTGTTTCTTCCTTCTGGACCAATCTTTGTCAGCAGCTCAAGATTTCAAGAGATCTTTCAGCTGCTTACCATCCAGAAACTGATGGACAGACAGAGAGGGTAAATAAGATACTAGAACAGTATCTTCAGATGTATGTCAGTTATCATCAAGATGATTTGAACACCTGGCTCCCTCTGGCTGAACTTGCCTAAAATAATTCTGACCACTATTCAACCAAGCAATCACCGTTTTTCACTGTTTATGGAAGAGATCCATAATTTTATTCAGTTCACATCACTCAAGACAATCCTGCTGGAAAGGTATCAACAAAAATCCAATCAGTAGAGAAATATGTCAAGAGAGAACTTGAAGCTGCCATAAACCGGTTTAAGAGGTATGCAGATAAATGTAGAGCAAGCCCAACTGATTTCAATCCTGGTGACATGGTATGGCTTTCCTCCAAGAACATCAAATCAACTAGACCCACCAGAAAACTGTCTGAAAGATGGTTGGGTCCATTTCCAATCTTGTAGAAAGTCAGTACTCATGCTTACCACCTCAAGCTTTCATCTCAATGGAAATCCATCCACCCAGTCTTCCATATTTCCCTCTTGGAACCAGTCAAGACATCAACAATCCCAAAATAGCATCAAGAGATTCCTCCTCCAATCATCATTGAAGAAGAAGAGGAATGGGAAGTCTCTCAAATACTGGATTCAAAGCTCAAGAGAGGAAAACTTTGGTATCTGGTTGAATGGAAAGGTTTCAGTCAAGAATCAGAAAGATCCACTTGGGAACCAACTGAAAGCCTGAAGAATTGTTGTGAACTCGTCAAAGATTTTCATTCTTTATATCCTGAAAAGCCAGGACACAATTCTTCAAAATCTTGATTATTTATGTTGCTTGGTGGGGAGAGGAATTACCAAAAGTAAGTCCCACTCCTGGTATGCACCTTTAGGGGTATTCTACTCTTCTTTTTTATAAGCATCAGTTTGGCCACTCTGTGAGAACTTTGCAATTTGGACACAGATCTTGGGCCTGGCTTCAACATCAATTCAAATTTATGGCCATTTCCACTTGGGAAAATGGACCATTGCTTTTCTTATTTCCTTTCCAAGAAATTATCCATTCAACACATTCCTTTAACAAGATTTTTCTTTATTTATAGCACTGGCAGGAGTGGTAACTACCAAAATGAAGTTCCTCTCCTGGTGTGCACTTCCCTGAGGGGTCTACAATCTTTCAAAACATCAACTTGGCCACTCTGCAAGCACCTGGAATCAAATTCTGGTTTCCAGGTCCTTGGCAACTTTCAAAATCAACTGTCAAAATCTGTGATAAAGATTGGAATTGCCCTCAAAATTTTCTCTCCCTTTTATTATTTATTTCTTTCTTTATTCTTTGTTTTCTTTCATTTTATTTCTTTATATTTCCTTAAAACTTTCTTTATTATAATCAATAATGCCAAAATCGATCTGTCAACACTTTCAAAGCCAAATGTCAAGAGAAGACCAAGTTAACCCCATCTCATATGCCATCATCAGTATCAGCTCAAAATTGTCTTTTCAAGAATCAATACCTCTGGAATCCCTACTCCCAATCCTTCTCAACAGCCTCAACAGGCTCTTACCTTATCTTGGTGCTCAGGAGCTCACCATTCAAGGTACAGGGGACTGTCACAACCACAATGAATGACCCCCCTCCATGGGTGTTGGGGAAATTTAGCCTGGAACCAAGTTGGGGCCAATTGGCCACACCATATCTTTTATGGCCAATTGGCCCCCTTTGGTTTTCTATGGCCTTTTGGCCATAGCACCTCCCCCTGGCCTTTCATGGCCTCAGGCCATATCCTGCTATAATTGGCCTTCCTGGCCAATTTCCATATCTCCAACCCTCAGGCCTCTATCTTTGGTTTTAGGCCTGGGGGTTCTGGATCCCCTAGCCCTCACCATCACTTCTGGGCCAACCCTTTTCATTAGGGGGTTTAGGGCCATTTAGGCCCTCTACAGCCCATTTTGGCCTATTCCAATGAGGCCAAAGGGGGCATCCCACTAGCCCTCAAGGCCAGGTGGGTCCCAAACCACAATTGAGCCCATCTGAGCCCAATTTTGGCCTCAATCACCATGACACCAAAAATGGCCATAAACCACCATAGGCCCCAAATTGGCCAATGACCACCATGGACCACATTTCAGCCCATGGCCTCTGGTAACCACCAGAGGCCAGCAGATCAGCTCAGCTCAATCCTCCCCCTCAGCTTAAGGGGAATTCTTCCCATTCCCTCATGCACCCCGTACTCAAGGTTGCAGGAGTGGTGCATATATGGTATTATATACCATTATGCACCATTTTTGCTCAGCAATTCAATGGTGACGCTTTCAGGACTGAATTCCATGATTCCAAATCAAGGTACCAAAATCCAATGCCAATTTTGAAGGAGGACTCTTCAGCTCATCAGTCTGGCAATCCATGGCAGCTATCAGAAGACTATTTAAGGACCCCAAACACCTGGCCCTGCAGGAGTTGGATTGGAAATTCAATTCAGGATTATTCAAAAGGGTCCACTCTCAGAGGTATTAAATTATTTAAATCAGCTGTCAAGGCAGCAAGTACTTCAACATCCTTTGGACAATTCAGTTGGTCCGTATAGGTAATACTCAAGTATCCTGTATGGCCTTGGCCCAATTGGGCCAATTCAGTCCCACAGTTCAGTTTTCAAGATGGCCAGAACTGTATTTTCCCAATTCAGAGAATACAGCCAGTGACTCACCTTCCAGGATCAGCCTTTCAGCTTTTCACATATATTGGCCTCCTTCCAGAACCTGAAGACTTTTTCTCCAGTTAATTAATATTTTGGATATTCTTTTTCTCTTTATTTTCTTTTCATTTTATAAAAGTAAATACTGATATTCTTAATTCAGTCATTTGCACCTTTCTTCTTTGCCTATCAGTGGATATTGGTGGTCATATCCTTTACTAATTCCATTTCCTTTTCTGGCAGGTTGAAACAGTGACTTGGGGATTAACTTTGTTGGCTTATTGGCTTTTCGCTTTCTTATTTCCCTGGCCATTGGCTTCACTTACTCTTTCTTATATTTGACATACTTGTCCTTATTCTTACTCTCATCCTTCTTGAAGAAATTCATTCTGCTGTATCTCTTTTATCCTTCTGGAGCCTTCCAAGTGAGTTCTTGATTCCTGAGTGCCAGGCCACTCTTGTTTTCTGTCCAAGAGCCCCTATGACAATAGTAAGAGAATTAAGTGATTGAGCTGAAAACTGAGAGAGACAATTTCATGATCCAGCTCTGACAATTTTTTCACTTGACAGGTGGTTTTGTTTAAACAACCTTGCTACCCCTGTTGTATCCACCAATTAATCAACCTTTTGGGTAGGTAAGAAAGGTATATAGATTACAATAGCTACAAGGAGGATCTTAAATTCCTCATTTGGAAACTGATTGCCAGTTCCACATGTCCATGGTTAAGCAAACACAACAAATTCTTTTGAGATGTATGTAATGGTAGATTACAGCTTTATGAAAGTAGTAATGATATATAATGAACTGTCAGTGAGCAATAAGGCTGAATGTAAGGTGTGGATATGAAACTTTGATTAAAAAATCAAGTACTTTTCCTGTCCTCAAAATTTGTATAAGGTAAAAATCAATTAAAAATAGTAAGAAATATTATTTTTAAGAGAAAACACGCCAATTTTATTGTTTATAACTTTATTAATATAAAACAGTAATATTATAAAGATTTACTGTTTTACCAACAATAAAAATTTATCCAAAAATACTCTACAAGAGATATTTAAGGCTACAAAAGAAATTTCTTCAAGAGCAATTTCAATTGGAATTAATTGAGCAAAGAACTGCAAGCAATTAATTAAAGAACAGAGTCTTTAAAAAGAATATTAAAGAGAAAACACACCCAAAAGTCATCAGAGTGAATTTGGAATTAAAGTGACAAAGTTTACAGTGATGAAAGATGCTTTAATTCACTTTTGGGGTGGTTCAGGGGTAAAAATGATTATAAGAGTTACAAACAATGATTATAATGATTTTTTCACATGGTTAAAAGGTTTAAAATGATTTAATAAAGGTGGTTGGAATCTCTTATTGATTGGTTTAACAATGTTTAAACTAATTATAAAAGGAAAAGATTCTAACATGAAGAGAAAAGTGGGGCAAAGAAGACATTCTTTTATAGCCATCAATTCTCTTACTACAAAAGTAAAATTTACTCTTGTCAGTCGTGAAAAACAGTCTGACAACAGAAAAGCCAATTATGGCATCATTGAACCCTGATTTAGACCAAAAATGGCTGGTTTAAGCCATTTTAGACCCTTAAATCAGCCATTACTATAGCAATACCTGGTCTAGAGCCTTCAAAACATGTCAGAATTTGTGTAAGAGACGTAGAAACCAGTTCAAACTGTTTTTAATATGATGGTTTTATCTTAAGGGTAGTTTTACTGTCTTGGCAACAGCTAAAACTACCCCAGTTGGTATCAAAACCTCATCATCAATTGAGTCCACAGACCCTGTAGCTCAATTCCAGGCCAAAAGTGTGAAATTTTGTGTGAATTTTGACATCCCACACCTGTCAGAAAGGATTTTGGGGGTCTAGCTCCCCCTTAGAGCTGGAGTTCCTTTCCCCCCCCAAATTTAATCTTTCCAATTTATTTTTCCTTTAATTCCTCATCATGTATTATACTTATAATTTACATATGTAATTCAATTGAATTGTACAGTACAATACAGTAGTAATTGATACCTCATATGTAAATCAAAGTTCACTCGTGTAATACACGCGCACATTTTGACATTTCAATTGAATTCAACTGAAAATACTTCAATTCCTCATAGCTTCTAAACTAAACACAACACCTCAATTTTAACACAAAAATTGATGGTTAACACAACATGTGGTGTGAATTAAATAAAAGTTTTGAGGATTTTCAACTTTTGTATTGAAAATACTAAAAACTTAATTTAAGCTTATTTAGAGTTGAGTTACAAGAATTTCACTCAGAGCTGACCCCACCTGATTTTTTATGAGGAATCCAATGGTGAAATAATTTTTATATGTTTATTTATTGGATAAAAAGTTATAATAATTTTTATTTAACTTTTTTTTCAAATTTATTTATTTTTTACAATTTTGTTAAAATTTCATTTTTACTTAATTTTTTCAAGTATAAATGTAATTTTATAATTCTAAAATTCAATGTAATTTTATTTTTAAATTGTGATTAATTTTTTATTTTGAATATAACCTTATATTTATATTTTGATTTCTATTTTAATAATATAAATAAATTTATTTTATTTATATTAATATGTTAATTTTGTATTTGTGGTCTTTGGGGTATATGAAATTACCTCTAAGGCTCACACTGAAAAGGGGGCAAAGGATTAGTGCAGGATGGAGGTTTCAAGTATTGAGTACAAGAACTTTACTTGGATGTGGAGTGAAGGAAAAGACATTGGAATAAAAAGTGGGAGAAAAGAAAAGTAAAAAGAAAATTGTAAAAAAGTTATTCTTTTGTGAAAAAAAGGTTTCAAGAGAAGTGAAATAAAAATAAGCAGAACTTTTGTCAGCTGGAGTCTATGTTGAAGCAGTAATTAGGCTATTTACAACTAGAACTATGACTGTGACACGTGAAAATAGTTTTTAAAATAAGAGTCTTAATAATATAATGGTTTTATAATATAATAAGAGGGTTCTACTATTAAAAAATAGTGGTGGTAAGTGCTATTGAGAACCCTGGATGCAGTCTTACCAGTTGGATTACTATAATAAGAACTACAATAATTAAAACTATAATTATACCCTGATTATTACCCAAGAGTAAAACTGTTTTGGACAGTTTACTACATAGGATATTCAAGAGCAGGATGAGGAAACAATTCTGGCTGTGAAAAGCCTCCTTTTTATCCTGAAATGAGGTGGAAAGGGTGCTACACCTTTCCACGTAGATGAAGTGAAGATTTTTTCACTCTATAGTACTGGCTTGTGGCTTGCAAACAGCCTGTATAACCTCTATTTGGCTCAGATGTGGTTTTGAAACCACATCTGGGCAGTTTTCACCAATACAGGGTGAAAACTTTCATCTGGGGACCTCACAGCCTGATTCTGACGTGTATGACGCGTAGAATGCTGTACAGAAACTGTATGTGACCCCAGTATTGACTGAAATATGAGGTATTGAAGTAAAAAAAAGCTTCTTCGTCTATTTGAAACCTCATATTCATGGTTATAGGATATTATCCCATGGTAAGACTGTATATGACAGCAGGTGGGAATCTAGACTTAAAACAGCCATAACTTTGTCAATTATTGAGATATCAACCTCAAAATTGGTTCAGTGTGTAGCCCTGTATGTGCTCTACACAATGGTACCTCATTTGATATGGCAAAGGTATCCCATGTACAACACGTTTGTACATTTGTGTGTTTTAGGCAAAAAGCTGTATTGAGCTTGTTTGCCCCATAACTTCTGCTGTAGTTGAGATATGGGGAAGTGGATGACACCATCAGATAGCCCTGATTGTGCTCTTTCCAAAAAGACCCCACTTCAAGTATCCCACACTAAAACTGTAGAACTTAGATGAGAGGTGAACGTTTTGTTCACCCTTATTTGGCCTGAAATTGACCATAACTCCAGTAATATTGGTGCTAGCTCAGTTTGGCTGGTACCATTGGATAGCCCTGGCTTAGAGCTTTATTTTAAATACCCATTTGATGGGGTTAAGCCTCTCCTTCTAGATTTTAGATGAGAGGTGAAAATTAAGCTTTATGCTCAGCAATCACTTTGAGCAGGAATAACTTTGTTATTTCTTGTCCTATGGTGATGGGACTTATATTTTCAGAAAAAGGTGAGTTTCCTTTCTCTTTTGATACTTTTTGAGCTGATTTGGCTCAGCTCCATGTTTTGGTGGTATCTTGGCTATACCATTGGTTTATGGTATTTTGGCTGTCATGCTTGTGCTCTGGTTTTGAGTCACAGGCTGACAATTTTAGAGGGGGAAAAGATTTTCTTTTTTATTATCAAAACCAAAAATATAAGGAAGGATAGACCTCTTTTAAGAGGTGTTGGGGTGAAGTTTTTTGGTTGGTGAGAATTCTTTGGCCAAGAGAAGAGATTTTCTAGGGAGACAAGTCATTGTTCCTGGCCTTTGTCATTATGAATCACCACAGACATATTCAACGTCAGTCACCCATACAGGAGGCAAATTCATGTAAAAACATAATTAGACAACAATTCTTATGGTTTAGTCAGTTTACAAGGCTTGAAGCCTTGAATATTCATAGAATGCACCATGCAACATCAATTGTTTCATTCCTGGAAATCGCTTGTTACAGGTATTATACTTTACTATACAACCACATGCTATGGTAGTTGTCCAAACTCATTTTCATATCAAAGACTTGTTTGAAACTCAATTGAACTTGTTACGGACAATCTCATTAGCATAATGAGTGGTTGGCTTTGTCCATGTAATGAATGCATTAAAAAATACATATCAAAACAACCATGTGTTACTCAACTAACTATTGAAAACAACTCTACACCCAAAGTCTCAAAAGAAAATCTTTCACATCTGAACCTATTTCAATAAAATAACACAAGGAATGAAGAAATAATAAAAATTATAAATTTATCATATTAAATTGTTTCTTTGATAAATTTCCAATTCATATGGGTTGTCAATGAATCTTCTTGATGGCCTTGAAGGCAGATTTTTGAGACTCCAGTGAATTCAAGACATAGTGACTGAAGAGGAAAGATGATACCAAGTTAGTTTTCCCAGCATGCATCTCAGTGCTTGTAATGAGATTCCATGACAAGCTCAACTCAGTTGTATTACAGTTTGTGGGATTTTTGCAGGACTCTTGTACAGTATGCAGCTGCAATTTTACAGTATCTGATGCAAACTTACTACTTCAGAATTATTCCTGTTTGAAAACACAATGCAGTGTTGCTTAATGAAAAGGAATTTGCCTCCTGTAAGGGTGACAGGATTTGAATATGTCCGTGGTGTGTGCCTAGGAGTGACAGAGTAATGATCCGTCGAATAAGAGTAGCTGGATTGCAGTAAAAGCACGCCTGAAAAACTGCACAAGCTTAAGGAAGAGCAAACAATAATTATAGAGAGCACAACGGTCAAGTATAGTAACTACAGGCTATCAGAATCAATTAGGCAATAGCTAAGGAACCTATTAAGTCTGAGAAACCCTATCAAAGTGTGGAGTTGAACTGATCTTGATCAAAGGGTTGGTATTTGATCGTAAAAAAAACCTTCACCAACCACACCGTGCTTGCCTAACGTCGCCGCATGTTAGTAGTGCAATTAGATAATCCTATTTTTCAAAACGTATTTGAAAAAAATTGAGTTTTATTGGCCTCTAACAGGATTACTAGAGGCAATTTAATCAGAACTTACTATAGGAATCTCTTCGTTTGTCGTAATTTGGCACTTTACTTCGGACTTCTCACCTGTGGGACAAAAAAAGTCATGATTAATGACGCTTCACTGTCAAAAAAAAGATGTTTGATTCAGTTCCAGTTTCGTACGCCCTGAAACGGAAAAGAGAAAAAACTTGGCTTACTAACATGGCTTTTTTAAATAGTGAACTTCAAATCTAAGAAATGGAAGAGTAATTACAGTGAATATGGGCAACTTTTTTATGATTATCTTGCCTTCTTATGTCACCGGTGAGGGTACGCTTTCCGCGGAACCAGACATAAGTTGCCTGAAGGCTTTTACGTTTTAGAAGGTGCCAACGATCTGGACGTCTGCCCCGAGTGAACATCTTGAAGTCGAATTGCTCTATAACGTCATGGGACCGATCAGTAACCTTAGCAAAATAAGTTTGGCTAGAACCGCATTGCATTTCCCGGTCCTGCTCAAGAAGATGTGTTTTTGACATTATTCGTCACATTACGCATATAGAAGAAGTGGTTTCGTAACCATGTTTTTTTTTCGAATTTGGGAAATAATGTAAGTGGTTTTACTAACGCGGATTGTGACTGTTATGTTCCTTTTATCGATTTGATTATAAACATAAGCCGAAAAATGTGTCTCGATACTAAATCCAGTAGTTATTTTAAGAGCACCGCCACCATCGAGAGCGTAAGTCCAACTAGCTACTTTCGAGCCGTCGAGGTCCGTTTTATTCGTGCTATATACTTTGACTTTTTTACTTGGATCACTAGGGAGTTCAACGTCGTCGGTGGACTTTGTGGGGACCGCCAGAATCGGCGCTAAAAAGAGGGCCTGCAGGAGAATGAGGAGCGAAAAACTACACATTTGTTGTTCAAGTATTGCGCTTAATGACCAACAGGTAAAGCTGGGAATAATGAGGTGCTGAAAACTCTATGAAAAGTGTAACAACTAATCGAGTGTGGGACATAGCAGCTGATTCACCTATCTAGCTATATAAGACCGTCTTTGATCAGGTCATAAGTCTTACATATCGATTCTAGAAGGAAAGGTAAAGATAAATCTAGTGCGCCTTCAAACAGGAGTGATATTGTATGGACAGTATCGCACTGTGGGTGGAATGTAGTCCTGTTCTGTAGTGTGGAGCCATATTACTTTGGGATAAGTGGCTGTTTTGCCTACTACATTTGTACACTAGTCACTTTTTAAACCGTCCTTTCATATATCGAAAGAATAACCCTTTGGCTTTTACGACGAATTGTCAGTATGATTCTTGTCACATTTATCCTGACGAATCATGTGCTGGAACTAGTCCATATCAAAATACACAATCTGTACTAGAAGAACATCCTGTATTTACTATAGTCGGTCTTAGAATGTGTATTACCTTATATATAGCTGTCCTTTGCGAGATATTCTGTTCGCCATCGAAATAATAGTTTCTCTTTCCTTATTACGGATATTAATCATTACAATTATTTTGATCTAACATGAATTTTTTTTGTTTTTTTTTTTCTTTTTAAAAAAACCAATCTTATATACTCCAAATTCAGTCGTTTTTCTTTTGAATCAGTCTTATAAATTTCGATCCAGTATTGTAATTCCAAATTTTGAACCAGTTTTCCCTCTTTGTTTTCTTTTCCTTTTTTTAAATTTTGAACCAGTCTTATAAATATCAAATCACTATCATATAAAATTTCACTTTATCTCAAAAACTTAAAATATTATTTTTAAACCATTATTAAACAGGATGGAAGCATGGAATTTGAGAGACAATCCATCTTCTTCAACACCCAAAGCCTAGCCGAATGCAAATATTAGAACAACAAGTCAAAATATTTATAGAAGAATTAGATCAACTCAAGGTTTAGCACTACAATTCCAAAATTTACTTACACAACTTCAGCACCAAAAGAATGGACAGGAACAAGCCCAATGATACTTTTATCACAACTCAAATGTCCCCCCCCCCACAACATCTGAACTGACAATACTATCTCATCTCTACTTTTCATGCCAAGATCATGAACTAAACCCCTTTTTGTATCTTATTGACAACCACATACCTTCCATTGAACACCTATTTTGAAGTGAACAATGTAAGATTAATTGGGTAGCAAGATATTTTTGAACTCAAGATGCAAAATATGTTCATCCTACAACTGGTGGATGAGTGTTCTGAAGGAAAATGCAATCATTCAACATTTATCATCTACCACTCACCTAGCCTCATATCCTTGCATACTCCCTCACTTGTTATCACTTAACACATTTCTTGATAAATTGAAAGACATATTTGGTGACAAATTTGAAAAGCAGAATGCAAAGAAGGCTCTAGATTTTTGTAAACAGGGTAATTGGACAATAGAAGAATATAACTCACTATTTAGCTCACTGGTTTATGCTGTTGACCTCACCAAACAATATTGGTGCAATAAATATTGGAATGGATTAAACATCAAGATCCTTGAAGTAGCATTGCAACAAGAGGATTAGTCCCAAGCTAGAACATTAGCAGAAATGCAAAGAATAGCTGGTCTATCAGCCCAGTTTGCAGACAAATTAATGGCTCTTAGACATAGCCAATTCAACAAGCTGAGTTCTTCTTCTCGCCCCATCCATCACTCCACCCCTATTCCTATTTTTCAACCAAAGGGACCTACCCCAATGGATCTAGACTCCAGTTTGACAGAACATCCCTTACAAGTATTCCAAAAACTTTGTCAACTAAAAGGCCTTTGTTTCACGTGTTTGAATATTTTCAATGACAAACATCAACCGGCTCCCAACAGATTTTGCCCCAACCCCCCTGCCACTTTTTCAGCAAAAGGGGACTCCATAAGAGCCAACAATAACCAACAAAGACCTCCTCCTCAGCAATTGGCAGCAATATATTTCATCAAATCCTGTGAAAATCTGCAGAAGAACCAATAAAAGAGGAGGAGCTATTAGCTAATCTCTCCTTATAAGAGGTTTGGGAAAGACTTGGACATAACACTGATGAATAGTCCCCTTTAACCATGTCTTCCATGTCTTTTAAATACAATGATTCTACCAATTTGACGTTAGAGTTTTCTATAAATGATGATGGAAATATTTGCCGCTGTACAGCCCTTTCAGATACAGGTACCTCTGGTGCTTTCATGAATAAATCATTCGTCGACAAGCGTTCACTCATTTGTTCATTGCGCAGCTCCCCTTTGACAGTTCAAAGCTACAATGGTCAACAATTGGATTCCATACAACACATTTGGTTAGGCTCCCTTACTTTGAAGGCCATTGACAACACTCCTTATACTTTGGCATTACAAGCTAATGTCACCAAACTAGCCAAGATTGACATAATATTGGGAATTCCATGGATTCAGGCTGCAAATGCATGGATTGGAGGTAGAAGCTTGTCTATGATGATTGGTAACCTGGCTTTTGTAAATACTATCATAAAGAGATCTGATATGCCTATTGACAACAGTCATTCTCTTGATACTTCTGTTGTGCATGCCGACTCTACTCCTCAACAGGCTCTTCCTCCTGTTGAGAAATTACCTTTGTTTTTAAATCGTTTTAAATCTGTTTTTTCCTCTTTTAGTAATTCTTGTTTCCCTCCACTGCATCATGGTTTTGATTGCTCCATAAAGCTCAAGCCAAATAGTGTGCTGCCTTTGGCTGTATCTACCAGCTAAGTAGACCCAAGTGTTCACAACTGCAATATTACATGAAAGATTTACTTAGTAAAGGCTTTATTGAAGCTTCCTCTTCTCCTTCGGCAGCACCAATATTTTTCATCAATTCTAAAGGTAAAGCAGACACCCCTTGTGTTGACTATCAAGAACTAAATTAAATGACCATTTGAGATAGTTACCCTATTCCACATTTTTCACTGCTTCTTTATAACCTGAAGGGTTGCCAATTTCTGTCAAAAATAGATTTAAAAGTTGCATTCAACCTATGGAGAGTTCACCCTGACAGTGTTCCTTTGACCTCTTTTTGAACTTCTTGGGGGTTGTTTGAATATCTTTTCATGCCATTTGGTCTTGCTAATGCACCTGCTACCTTTCAACGGTTTATCCAACATGTCTTGCATGAATACCTGGATGTTTTTTGTTTTTTTTACCTTGACAATATCTTAATTTCTAGAAAACCAGACAAGATCATTAACAACATCTAGAGGAGGCATTGCAAAAGTTTCATAACTCAAAAACTGCAGGCTTCTTTTGAAAAATGCAACTTCTTTAAAGATACTTTCATCTTTTTAGGTTTTCAGATATCCACCAAAGGAATATCAATGGACCCTTTTAAGTTGGATACCATCACTACCTGGCCATACCCTGTGGACTTGAAAACCATTCTCCAGTCTCTTGGGTTCTGCAATTTTTATCATCAATTTATCCATAATTATTCATCCATTGTGAAACCTCTCACCAATTTGACAAAAAATGGTGTTGATACTCCTGGAGGACTGTTGGGTACTCTTGCATGTCTTTCTCTTGATTGCCTCATTACTTGCTTTACCTCTGCCCCTTTACTGTTGCACTTTTATTTTGCTAAGCCTTGTATATTACAGGTTGATTCTTCAAGTTTTGTGCTGTCTGCAATTTTGAGTCAACCCAATGACCAAAATCACTTATAATCTATTTGTTTCTTTTCACAAAAGCTAACCCCATCAGAGAGGAGTTGGCAGGTACATGATTTGGAATTGGGGGCTGTGGTAGAAGCTTTCCAACAATGGCATTCTTGGCTGGTAGGAAACTCAACTCCCATAATGTTTTTTCAGACCATCAAAACCTGAAATATTTTATGCAGCACCAAACACTCTCTCCCTGCCAAGCCAGGTGGGATTCCCTTTTTTACAACTTCAATTTCAAAATTGCACACACTCCCAGGTATATCCTGCAATCCAAAGAATAAACTATGTGAGCACCTCCATTATTTTCATTGACAAGTTCTGAGTTTCTGAAAGTTCTGAACTTGAGCCCCATCCATCTACTTGATAACCAGGTTTCAATTACTCCACCTGATAAATTGTTTGTTTTTCCAAACCAACAACATCTGCTACAGTTGCGGCGCCTTTGTACAAATTTTGACCTGCCATTGCATTCAATTAATAAGGATGACAAAGGGTTTTTTTGGTATCATTGTTGCTTGTTTGTACCACCCCAGGGTAGATGGCTGATTTTTAGAGCTTTTCACAATGAACTGAATGGTGGACACCAGGAATTAGGGAAAACACTGCCTTCCATCCTCCACTCTTTTTTGTGGCCCCATTTGCAGGATGAACTAAGGCATTTTATTAATCACTGTTATTCTTACCAATGAGTCAAAGCACCACAAAATTTTCCTCTTGGCTTACTTCAGCCACAGCCTTCCCCAATGTGACCTTGGTTGGGATGGACTTGTAACAACCACTAGTCAGGGGTAAGGGTATTCAATCTTACACCCACTCAAACACCTCAAATCAGCAATCCACTGTATGTATCAAAAATTACTTTCAGCAATCTTTCTTTCTGAAACATGAGTACAGTCTGGTGCATCAATACAGCCTGTCAATTCCTGTACAGGTTGGAATTACCCAATACAGTTTCAATACACCATCTTGAAACTGTAGGATCACTCAACATCACCACTCCTACTGTACAGATCCCTTACAAATTGTACAGACCTGTATTGGCCAGATTCAATTAAATCATCAATTCCTCTTATGAAAACTCTCTGTCTGGATCAGGGCTGGTGATTCTCACATATACCAGCCCCTCTTTCTCCCCCCTGGGGACCTTTCCCCAGTTAATTAATTTAGTTGATTTATGATTTTATAATTATTCTTAATTTTATCTTTGGGTATTATAATTATTGGTATTAAGTTAATCTTTGCATTTTTCTCTTGCCTGTTCAGTATGAGGTGTGGTGGCCATATCCTTATTAACCCTCCTCTTTCCTTCTGACAGGTTGAAACAGTGGACTTGGACTTGTTTGTGGTTGGCTCTTCTATTTCTTATTCTTAAGCCCTCTGCAGTGAGTCCCAGTTTACTGAGTGCCAGGCCCACTTCACTTAGAAGATCCCCTGTGACATTCAATTAATTAACTCATGTTTTATTCTTATTATTCTCTTCACTACTCTTTCAGTGTTGATCCTGGAAATTGGAACAGCTGAACTGGAGTAGATTGCCCTACCACCAACTGGAATGGACCCTCCAACATTGGTCCATCTTGCCACATCCCTCTGCCTAGAACCAGTCACTAATTCAAGATATCAGTATCCAATTCAATCAAGAAATTAATTTGACTCACAATCAGAATAGCCACAAGTAACATCAGGAGTTGTGTTATCCTTAGAGGAAATTTCATATACCCAAAAGACCACAAATACAAAATTAACATATAAATATAAATAACATAAATTTATTTATATTATTAAAATGAAAATCAAAATATCAATATAAAATTATATTCACAATTAAAAATTTAATTACAATTTAAAAATCAAATTACATTAGATTTTGAAATTGTAAAATTACATTTATACTTGAAAAAATTAAGTAAAAATGAATTTTTAACAAAATTGCAAATAAATAAATAGATTTGGAAAAAATTTAAATAAAAATTATTATAACTTTTCATCTCATAAATAAAAATATAAAAATTATTTCACCATTGGATTCCTCATAAAAAATCAGGTGGGGTCACCTCTGAGTGAAAATTTTGTAACTCAACTCTAAATAAGCTTAAATTAAGTTTTTAGTATTTTATGTATGAAAATTGAGAATCCTCAAAACTCTAATTTAATTCACATCACATGTAGTATTAATCACCAAAATTTGTGTTAAAATTGAGGTGTTGTGTATATTTTAGAAGTTATGAGGAATTAAAGTATTTTCAATTGAATTCAATCAAAATGTCAAAATGTGCGCGTGTATTACATAAGTGAACTTTGATTTACATATGAGGTATCAATTATTACTGTATTTAACTGTACAGCTCAATTGAATTACATATGTAAAATATAAGTATAATACATGATGAGGAATTAAAGGAAAAATAAATTGGGATGATTAAATTTGGGGGGGATAAGGAACTCCAGCTCTAAGGGGGAGCTAGACCCCCAAAATCCTTGCTGAAAGGCGTGTGGTGTCAAAATTCACGCAAAAGTTCATTACTTTTGGCCTGGAATTGAGTTACAGGGTCTGTGGACTCAATTGATGATGAGATTTTGATACCAACTGGGGTAGTTTTGCTGTTGCCAAGAGGGTAAAACTACCCTTAAGATAAAACAATCATGGCAAAAACAGTTTGAACTGGTTTCTACATCTCTTACACACAGTCTGACGTGTTTTGAAGGCTCTAGACCAGGTATTGCTATAGTAATGGCTGATTTAAGGGTCTAAAATGGCTAAAAATGGCTTAAACCAGCCCTTTTTTGGTCTAAACCAGGGTTCAATGATGCCATAATTGGCTTTTCTGTTCTCAGACTGTTTTTAACGACTGAAAAGAGTCAATTTTACTTTTGGAGTAAGAGAATTGATGGCTATAAAAGAATGTCTTCTTTGCCCCACTTTTCTCTTCATGTTAGAATCTTTTCCTTTTAAAATTAGTTTAAAAATTGTTAAAACAATAAATAAAAAGATTCCAACCACCCTTCTTAAATCATTTTAAACCTTTTAACCACGTGAAAAAATCATTATAATCATTTTTACCCCTGAACCACCCCAAAAGTGAATTAAAGCATCTTTCATCACTGTTAACTTTGTCACTTTTTTTTCCAAATTCACTCTGGTCACTTTTGGGTGTTTTTTCTCTTTAATATTCTTTTTAAAGACTTTTTTCTTTGATTAATTGCCTGCATCTCTTTGCTCAATTAATTCTAATTGAAATTGCTCTTGAAGAAATTTCTTTTGTAGCCTTAAAATATCTCTTGTAGAGTATTTTTTGAATAAAGTTTTATTGTTGGTAAAACAATAAATCTTTATAATATTATTGTTTTATACTAATAAAGTTATAAACAATAAATTTGGCGTGTTTTCTCTTAAAAATGATATTTTGTACTATTTTTAATTGATTTTTACCTTATACAAGTTTTGAGGACAGGAAGAGTACTTGATTTTTAATGAAAGTTTCTGTAAGGTGTGGATATGAAACTTTGATTAAAAATCAAGTACTTTTCCTGTCCTCAAAATTTGTATAAGGTAAAATTCTGTTAAAAATAGTATGAAATATTATTTTTAAGAGAAAACACGCCAATTTTATTGTTTATAACTTTATTAGTATAAAACAATAATATTATAAAAATTTATTGTTTTACCAACAATAAAAATTTATCCAAAAAATACTCTACAAGAGATATTTTAAGGCTACAAAAGAAATTTCTTCAAGAGCAATTTCAATTGGAATTAATTGAGCAAAGAACTGCAAGCAATTAATTAAAGAACAAAGTCTTTAAAAAGAATATTAAAGAGAAAACACGCCCAAAAGTGACCAGAGTGAATTTGGAAACAAAGTGACAAAGTTTACAGTGATGAAAGATGCTTTAATTCACTTTTGGGGTGGTTCAGGGGTAAAAATGATTATAAGAGTTACAAACAATGATTATAATGATTTTTTCACGTGGTTAAAAGGATTAAAATGATTAAAAAGTGGTGGTTGGAATCTTTGATTGATTGGTTTAACAGTTTTAAACTAATTAATAAAAGGAAAAGATTCTAACATGAAGAGAAAAGTGGGGCAAAGAAGACATTCTTTTATAGCCATCAATTCTCTTACTCCAAAAGTAAAATTTACTCTTGTCAGTCGTGAAAAACAGTCTGACAACAGAAAAGCCAATTATGGCATCATTGAACCCTGGTTTAGACCAAAAAGGGCTGGTTTAAGCCATTTTTAGCCATTTTTAGCCATTTTAGACCCTTAAATCAGCCATTACTATAGCAATACCAGGCCTAGAGCCTTCAAAACACGTCAGAATGTGTGTCAGAGGCGTAGAAACCAGTTAAAACTGTTTTTATTATGATTGTTTTATCTTAAGGGTAGTTTTACCCTCTTGGCAACAGCTAAAACTACCCCAGTTGGTATCAAAACCTCATCATCAATTGAGTCCACAGACCCTGTAACTCAATTCCAGGCCAAAAGTGATGAACTTTTGCGTGAATTTTGACATCCTACGCCTGTCAGCAAGGATTTTGGGGGTCTAGCTCCCCCTTAGAGCTGGAGTTCCTTTTCCCCCCCAAATTTAATCTTTCCAATTTATTTTTCCTTTAATTCCTCATCATGTATTATACTTATAATTTACATATGTAATTCAATTCAATTGTACAGTACAATACAGTAATAATTGACACCTCATATGTAAATCAAAGTTCACTTATGTAATACACGCGCACATTTTGACATTTCAATTGAATTCAATTGAAAATACTTCAATTCCTCATAACTTCTAAACTAAACACAACACCTCAATTTTAACACAAAAATTGATGGTTAACACCACATGTGGTGTGAATTAAATTAAGGTTTTGAGGATTTTCAACTTTTGTATTGAAAATACTAAAAACTTAATTTAAGCTTATTTAGAGTTGAGTTACAAGATTTTCACTCAGAGGTGACCCCACCTGATTTTTTATGAGGAATCCAATGGTGAAATAATTTTTATATGTTTATTTATTGGATAAAAAGTTAGAATAATTTTTTTTAACTTTTTTCCAAATTTATTTATTTTTTTACAGTTTTGTTAAAAATTCATTTTTACTTATTTTTTTTAAGTATAAATGTAATTTTATAATTACAAAATTTAATATAATTTTAATTTTAAATTTTAATTAAATTTTTTTTATTTTGAATATAATTTTATATTTATATTTTAATTTTTTATTTTATTTATATTTATATACTAATTTTTGTATTTGTGGTCTTTTGGGTACATGAAATTACCTCTAAGGCTCACAGTTTCATATCCACACCTTACATTTGGGGGCCCAGCCATGATATTTTACCTGTGACATATTTTTTTTACTCTTTTTAAATCTTTTTTCTTATATAGCAAAATTTAAAAAACATATCAAAAATACTTATAATTCAAAAATTCAATAAAAAATATTTTTTTTAATATTATAAGTGAGGCTTATATTTTAATTTCTTTTTTGAAATATCCTTTTTTTTACTTAATTAATTGGTTTTTTCATTAATTTTAGTGTCTGAAAACGTCGTAAGACAAGAAAACATTGAAACAGCCTCAACAGTAACCAACATCATTCCTGCCAGTACTGTTAATTCTGATCATAATAGTACTATTATTGTGACTCAGAATATTCAACCAGAGCCAATTTCTTCTGAATTATTCAACTTGGAAATAAGTAATACTCTTCACAAACCCAAAGATTTGGCCAGTAGCAAGTTTTTTGACATAAAATTACTATTTTAAGCCTCTTCAAGCATAATTATGCCTTCAACCAGGTCAGGAGCCAGCTATAACCCCTCAAGCAGCTCCCAGAAAGGTAATAGATGTGATTATGGCAGAGGCCAATCAGGTACAGAAAGAAAAGGGTCAGTTGATGACTTCCAAACAACTAAAATGGGTCATTCTGAAGCTGATAATACCATTTTACCTCCAAAAAGAGCCGACACCACCACAAAAAGTCTCAGTGGACATATACAGAGCCAGCCACAGTGCATACAACAGTGCACTTCAGTTCATGGAGTACCAGATCCTTGCAGACCTGTGGAAGAATTGCATGAACTCCTACCTGACTGTGAGAAAATTCCTGGGCCATCCCAATACTTGCAAATTTCTCAATGGATGGCATCCATTGATGGAGAAGAAAAACATGATGCTTTTTACACTAGAATGGAGGAAAAACAACCCTCCACCACCCAAACCAGTGCCAAAAACAGCCCCAGTGGCCAGAAGCAGCAATTTCAACGTGAAAAAGCAGCCACAAACTCCAGACAAGGGAAAAGGGAAGGCACCAGCCCCAAATCCTTACAGCCAGGGCTACAGAATCCCAAAGATTCAACAAGATGCCATGGAAAATGTATTTAAGATGGCCAGAACCATGATTGAATTACAAAAGAAGGAGGAAGCCAGATTAAAATGTCAAAAATGATTTCTGATACTTTTGATTATATTCCAGAGTTGTATAAAGCTATTTCTGACATAAAAAGTCATCTTTCTGATAAAAATACATCAATTTGTGACAATCTTAAAATAAATAACTTGAGTCTGAGCCAAATAAATGATACACTTAAATCCTTTGAAAGAGTTTTAAGAACAATCAAAACTTCCAATAATGATAATTCTTTTGGCATTAAGATAAATGAATAATCTGCCATCATTAAAGAATTAACAGACAAATATTCTAAATTTGATATTGATGACATAATTGAGACAAGAATAAAACAAGCCATAAGCACTATCAAAGAAGATAATAAAAAAGCTCTTGATGATAATTAAAAATCATTTGCTGAAGTAAAGACAAATATAGTTTCCCTGAAAAAGCATTTTGATACCTCAAGAGAGGAAATATCAAAATTAACAATAAAGTTAAATGAAGTTATATCTGATAATACTAAACAAACAGAATTATGGAATGAGCTAACATATAAAGACCATGATCATAAAAAGAATGTCATAAGCTCTATACAAAACTTGCGACATGAATTAAGAAACTCTCAAAGGTGTAACAACAGTAAAATGAATGATATTGAACCACTGCTAAACACCTTACCAAGAATGTCTACACCTCTGAATCAAAACGAAGATGAAAGAATTCCCAATCCACAAGTATTGGATATTGAAAATTCACAGTTGAAAAATGAATTTTCTACTTCTTTTCATAACTTAGAACCATCAATGGGCCAAGAACTCTTGAAAGAAGTTCCAAAACTTAAAGAATGGCCTCACTTCAAGGGTGAAGGAGAGTATGACCATATGGAATTCATTAGAGGTATTGACATGATCAAAGAGGATTTTGAATTACCAGACAGATTGGTAACAGCCAGATTTAACACCTTGTTTACCAAATCAGCTCACAGATGGTACATCAAAATAAGACAAGCACATGGACACCAGAGTTGGACTTGGTGGAAAACCCAAATCATTAACAAATGGGCAAATGATTCTTGGAGGTTTAAAGTTGAAACAGCCTTTGAATCTGCCAAATTTAATGCTGATAAAGACAAATCTTTACCACGGTTTCACCAACAAAAAGCCAGATTGAAAGTATTATATCCTGACATGTCAGAATTTATTATCCATAGAGAAATTCTGAGACAATGTGGAGGTGACTTAGCACATGCTGTCAAAAGCAGGACTACTGAACAATCTTCAGCAGAGGATATTATCAATATATTAGAAGTAGTAACCACCAGAACCAAAATTGGTTCTAGTATGGTGAGTCTCAAAACAAAGCTCAATACACCTTGGAAAGATTCTGTGGACAAAAACCCCAAAGAAAATTTTAATAATGCTAGGTATAAATCTGCATATATAATCAGAGAGTGCCATATTTGCCAAAGCACCGCCCATTTAGCTAATACATGTCCAAAAAGGGGGAAAATCAATGAAATTAATATTTAAAAGGAACCTGATGTTGAAAAAGATGACATAATTGAAGACAATTCAGATGATAAGTCATCCATATTTTCTGAATCTTCAAAAGATATAGAAAGTATCAATGCTCCTTTTGACATCATGGAATCTTATTCCCACTTGCCAGAATTGAGCAATGGTCAACTTGATTTATCATAATTTCAAGATGCACAACTTATGAAAACCAAATCCCAATAGAAGGAATAAGTGTTACAGACTTGAACACCACCTTCTTTGAAGAGGTCAGAAATAGTTACATTCAAGATAAGAATTGTAGCATCTTATGCCAATTAGTGAACAAAGACTGTAAAGACAACTCTCTCATACATGCCTTGGATAAAGTATGGAAAGGATCTTATGATGAAGGAAGATTTCACCTACTGGATGGTATGATTTATCACAGGACCAAGCACACATGTGTCATGACAGTTGTGGACAGGTCATTAATTAATCTTGTACTAAAAAGAATGCCATGACAGCCCCTTCTCAGGACATATGTCTGAAGACAGAACAAGAGAAAAAGACATACCTGAAGCTACTAAACTTCTCAGAAGGTTCAGAAACACTAGAAATAACGATATTACAAAGTAATATTCTTTTTTTAGGGGGAGGGAATGTGAGCCTTAGAAGTAATTTCATATACCCAAAAGACCACAAATACAAAATTAACATATAAATATAAATAAAATAAATTTATTTATATTATTAAAGTGAAAATCAAAATATAAATATAAAATTATATTCACAATTAAAAATTTAATTAAAATTTAAAAATAAAATTACATTAAATCTTGAAATTATAAAATTACATTTATACTTGAAAAAATTAAGTAAAAATGAATTTTTAACAAAATTGCAAAAAAATAAATAAATTTGGAAAAAAATTAAATAAAAATTATTATAACTTTTTATCTAATAAATAAACATATAAAAATTATTTTGCCATTGGATTCCTCATAAAAAATCAGGTGGGGTCACCTCTGAGTGAAAATTTTGTAACTCAACTCTAAATAAGCTTAAATTAAGTTCTTAATATTTTCTGTTTGAAAATTGAAAATCCTCAAAACTTTAATTTGATTCACATCACATGTAGTGTTAATCACCAAAATTTGTGTTAAAATTGAGGTGTTGTGTATATTTTTAGAAGTTATGAGGAATTAAAGTATTTTCAATTGAATTCAATCAAAATGTCAAAATGTGCGCGTGTATTACATAAGTGAGCTTTGATTTACATATGAGGTATCAATTATTACTGTATTGAACTGTACAACTCAATTGAATTACATATGTAAAATATAAGTATAATACATGATGAGGAATTAAAGGAAAAATAAATTGGGACAATTAAATTTGGGGGGGGAAAAGGAACTCCAGCTCTAAGGGGGAGCTAGACCCCCAAAATCCTTTCTGACAGGCGTGTGGTGTCAAAATTCACGCAAAAGCTCATTACTTTTGGCCTGGAATTGAGTTACAGGGTCTGTGGACTCAATTGATGATAAGGTTTTGATACCAACTGGGGTAGTTTTAGTTGTTGCCAAGGGGGTAAAACTACCCTTAAGATAAAAAAATCATAGTAAAAACAGTTTGAACTGGTTTCTACGTCTCTTACACACAGTCCGACGTGTTTTTAAGGCTCTAGACTAGGTATTGCTACAGTAATGGCTGATTTAAGGGTTTAAAATGGCTAAAAATGGCTTAAACCAGCCCTTTTTTGGTCTAAACCAGGGTTCAATGATGCCATAATTGGCTTTTCTGTTGTCAGACTGTTTTTCACGACTGACAAGAGTAAATTTTACTTTTGGAGTAAGAAAATTGATGGCTATAAAAGAATGTCTTCTTTGCCCCACTTTTCTCTTCATGTTAGAATCTTTTCCTTTTAAAATTAGTTTAAAAATTGTTAAACCAATCAATAAAAAGATTCCAACCACCCTTCTTAAATCATTTTAAACCTTTTAACCACGTGAAAAAATCATTATAATCATTTTTACCCCTGAACCACCCCAAAAGTGAATTAAAGCATCTTTCATCACTGTTAACTTTGTCACTTTTTTTTCCAAATTCACTCTGGTCACTTTTGGGTGTTTTTTCTCTTTAATATTCTTTTTAAAGACTTTTTTCTTTGATTAATTGCCTGCATCTCTTTGCTCAATTAATTCTAATTGAAATTGCACTTGAAGAAATTTCTTTTGTAGCCTTAAAATATCTCTCGTAGAGTTTTTTTTGGATAAAGTTTTATTGTTGGTAAAACAATAAATCTTTAAGATATTATTGTTTTATACTAATAAAGTTATAAACAATAAATTTGGCATGTTTTCTCTTAAAAATAATATTTCTTACTATTTTTAATTGATTTTTACCTTATACAAATTTTGAGAACAGGAAAAGTACTTTATTTTTAATCAAAGCTTCATATCCACACCTTACAAGTTGGGCCGTCAGAAACTGGGAACTCCTTGCCAAAGGGGCCATCCTTCTTACTCCACAAGTACCTTCTGATGTTGAAAGCGGCTCACCCAGGACAACAACATGGTTTATTCCCAACAAAACAGAAGTGGCACTTTGAAGATTTTGGGTTGAAGTGCTTAAAGCAATGTTTTCCCTTGGCCAAACATTCGGTAAAAGGAGCATCAAGAACTTCAACCACCTTGTAGCCATCATTTATTTGGCCAGGATCAAAGTGCCCAGAGGAAGCCATCGACCAAAGTGAGGCCAACAAACTGAGGATGCCAGAAGCACAAAGAACAGATGGTGGTGTTGTAGAAGGAGAAGAGTCAGTGAGTTCATTTGGTTTGGAACTCATGGCTAAAGAATGGTGCAGCAGAAGAATTCAGTGCGTCAGAATAGAGCACTACAATCCTGAAAAGTTCATCAATGGATCAGGCCAAGAAACTAGCTATGGCCCTCAATCCATCACCAAAGACCTTCCCCCAATGTTGGGGAAGTTCAGGTTTTTATGGTCCTGGACCCTCTCGATGGGCCCAGGCCATCCGGGTAAGGAATTGGTCCATGGCCATTTTTTATGGTCCCATGGACCCCCTGGAAGTTTGGCCCTGGGGGGCTCTAGTAACCCCCATCAACCCCAGACCATAAAGCAATGGCCTATGGACCATAGGACACATTGAAGACCCAAACACCAGGGTGAATCTCGCGTCAATTGTCAGCAATCAACTTCACATTGCACTGCGGTCAGTATAAAATCTTGCTTCAGTTGCATTAGTGTCACTTTATAGTAACTGGACTTGGTGGGTAATGTCACGTCTGCGTCAAGACAACATCAATTGTCACATATGTCACATGAGAATGTCACTCAAAGCCCAAACCAATTTCCACACTATTTGCAATGTTTGGGTAATCACACCTCATGGTGCTACCCAGCAGTTTGGCATGCTCATATTTGTTCATGAGAAGACTTCTGCCCCACCGCCTGGTCATCTCACCCCTTTACCATGCCTACTCTCACGCTTGAATTGGCTTCCGCATCTATGCCTAATCCTCTCTGATGCTTAGCATTCTTACGCACCTGTACCCCCCTCCAGATGAGACTCCAACAATGCCCTCACCACTCCTTATGCTTCTGCACCCCCACCTCATCTTCTCCTTGGCTTACAATCCGTACGCTGCTGCAGGGCCCTCAAGTTATGCCTCCAAAGACACCCTCACCCCTCCGCTTACCATCCTTATGCTCGTGGAGTGCCTTCCCAACATGCCTCTTATGCCACTTACCATCCTTACGCTTGTATAGTGCCAACCTGACATGCCTCTGACGCTGCTTACCATCCTTACGCTCGCAGTGCCCTTCTGACATGCCTCTGACGCTCCTTACCATCCTTATGCTTGTGGAGTGCCTTCCGGACATGCCTCTGACACCGCTTACCATCCTTACGCTTGTATAGTGCCCACCTGACATGCCTCTGACGCTGCTTACCATCCTTACGCTCGCAGTGCCCTTATGACATGCCTCTGACGCTCCTCACCATCCTTAAGCTTGTGGAGTGCCTTCCCGACATGCCTCTGACACCGCTTACCATCCTTACGCTTGTAAAGTGCCCGCCCAACATGCCTCCAACGCTTCTTACCATTCTTACGCTCCCAGTGCCCTTCCGACATGCCTCCAATGCTCCTTACCATCCTTACACTCGTGGAGTGCCTCCAACACTTCTTACCATCCTTGTGCTTGCAGTGCCCTCCCAACATGCCCCCAACACCACTTACCATCCTTATGCTTGCAGTGCCCTCCCAACATGCCTCCGATGCCCCCCTCACACTGGCCTAATCCTCAAGGCCTCTTATGATCCTTACACTCCTGCAGCCCCCCCATGTCCACCCTCACCACCCCTGCCTTATCTTCTCCGCCGCTTCCCATCCTTACACTCCCGCGGCGCCCTCAAGATATGCCTCTGACGCCACCCTCAACCCCCCTTATGCCTAATCCTCTCTCCACTGCTTACCATCCTTACGCTCAGGTACTAGATCCATAGAGTACAGTGGCTTGTTGGTGTGAGCCTTAGAGGTAATTTCATATACCCAAAAGACCACAAATACAAAATTAACATATTAATATAAATAAAATAAATTTATTTATATTATTAAAATAAAAATAAAAGTGTAAATATAAAATTATATTCAAAATAAAAAAAATTAATTACAATTTAAAGATAAAATTACATTAAATTTTGGAATTATAAAATTACATTTATACTTGAAAAAATTAAGTAAAAATGAAATTTTAACAAAATTGTAAAAAAAAAAAAAAAATTTGGAAAAAAGTTAAATAAAAATTATTATAACTTTTTATACAATAAATAAAAATGTAAGAATTATTTGACCATTGGATTCCTCAAAAAAAATCAGGTGGGGTTACCTCTGAGTCAAATTCTTGTAACTCAACTCTAAATAAGCTTAAATTAAGTTTTTAGTATTTTCAATACAAAAGTTGAAAATCCTCAAAACTTTAATTTAATTCACACCACATGTGGTGTTAACCATCAATTTTTGTGTTAAAATTGAGGTGTTGTGTTTAGTTTAGAAGTTATGAGGAATGGAAGTATTTTCAATTGAATTCAATTGAAACGTCAAAATGTGCGCGTGTATTACATAAGTGAACTTTGATTTACATATGAGGTATCAATTATTACTGTATTTTACTGTACAATTCAATTGAATTACATATGTAAATTATAAGTATAAGTGAACTTTGATTTACATATGAGGTATTAATTATTACTGTATTTTACTGTACAATTCAATTGAATTACATATGTAAATTATAAGTATAAGTGAACTTTGATTTACATATGAGGTATCAATTATTACTGTATTGTACTGTACAATTGAATTGAATTACATATGTAAATTATAAGTATAATACATGATGAGGAATTAAAGGAAAAATAAATTGGAAAGATTAAATTTGGGGGGGAAAAGGAACTCCAGCTCTAAGGGGGAGCTAGACCCCCAAAATCCTTGCTGACAGGCATGGGATGTCAAAATCCACACAAAAGTTCATCACTTTTGGCCTGGAATTGAGCTACAGGGTCTGTGGACTCAATTGATGATGAGGTTTTGATACCAAATGGGGTAGTTTCAGCTGTTTCCAAGAGGGTAAAACTACCCTTAAGATAAAACCATCATAGTAAAAACAGTTTGAAATGGTTTTTACGTCTCTTACACACATTATGACGTGTTTTCAAGGCTCTAGACCAGGTATTGCTATAGTAATGGCTGATTTAAGGGTCTAAAATGGCTAAAAATGGCTTAAACCAGCCCTTTTTGGTCTAAATCAGGGTTCAATGATGCCATAATTGGCTTTTCTGTTGTCAGACTGTTTTTCACGACTGACAAGAGTAAATTTTACTTTTGGAGTAAGAAAATTGATGGCTATAAAATAATTTCTTCTTTGCCCCACTTTTCTCTTCATGTTAGAATCTTTTCCTTTTATAATTAGTTTAAACATTGTTAAACCAATCAATAAAAGATTCCAACCACCTTTATTAAATAATTTTGAAACCTTTTAACCACGTGAAAAAATCATTATAATCATTTATACCCCTGAACCACCCCAAAAGTGAATTAAAGCATCTTTCATCACTGTAAACTTTGTCACTTTTTTTTCCAAATTCACTCTGGTCACTTTTGGGTGAGTTTTCTCTTTAATATTCTTTTTGAAGACTTTGTTCTTTGATTAATTGCCTGCAGTTATTTTCTCAATTAATTCCAATTGAAATTGCTGTTGAAGAAATTTCTTTTGTAGCCTTAAAATATCTCTTGTAGAGTATTTTTTGGATAAAGTTTTATTGTTCGTAAAACAATAAATCTTTATAGTATTATTGTTCTATACTGTTAAAGTTATAAACAATAAATTTGGCGTGTTTTCTCTTAAAAATAATATTTTGTACTATTTTTAATTGATTTTCACCTTATACAAATTTTGAGGACAGGAAAAGTACTTGATTTTTAATCAAAGTTTCATATCCACACCTTACAGTTGGCGTACATGATGAACACAATCAGGGAGCTATGCTGAGTGGCCATCTCTGCCAACAGGTTCTGGGGGAAATTGGTAGGTCTATTCACAATGTTGTGGTTAGGGTTTAAACCTAATAAGTGGACTATTTATTACCCAAATTGTATCGTCTGTTTCCCCGACAAAACCATTTTATTTCATATCATTCAAATGGAACACTTTGCTTAGTCCTTACCTCATGAGCATTGAATAGTTCAAAAGTTGACTTTAGTAGTTTTCTCACTAGTTAACTTTATTCAATTTCTCACAGGGAAGTGATTTCATTTGAATGACATGAAATAATTTGCAACACATCACCTGCTTGAATTTCCTGACAAATCATCTTTTGAAAATCCATGACAAGCTCAATAGATATGGATGGAAGGTTCCAAGGCTGTTGATGTGCAGGTTTCTTTTGGTCAGCTTGTGTCAGCCTGTGACTCAAAACCAGAGCACAAGCATGACAGCCAAAATACCATAAACCAATGGTATAGCCAAGATATCACCAAAACATGGAGCTGAGCCAAATCAGCTCAAAAAGTATCAAAAGAAAGAGAAAACTCACCCCTTTCTCAAAATATAAGTCCCATCACCATAGGACAGAGAATAACAAAGTTATTCCTGCTCAAAATTGTTGCTGAGCATAAACCTTAATTTTCACCTCTCATCTAAAATGTAGAAGGAGAGGCTTAACCCCATCAAAAGGCTACTCAAAAAGAATCTCTAAGCCAGTTCCATCCAATGGTACCAGCCAAACTGAGCTAGCACCAATATTACTGGAGTTATGGTCAATTTCAGGCCAAATAAGGATGAACAAAACATTCCCCTCTCATCTAACTTCTACAGTTTTAGTGTGAGATACTTGAAGTGGGGTCTTTTTGGAAAGAGCACAATAAGGGCTATCTGATTATGCCATCCACTTCCCCATATCTAAACTACAGCAGAAGGTATGGGGCAAACAAACTCAATACAGCTTTTTGCCTAAAACATGCATATGTACAAAAATCTTGTACATGGCATACCTTTGCCATATTTAAAGATAGCCATATCAAATAAGGTACCATTGTGTAGAACACATACAGGGCTACACACTGGTTCATGTTTGAGGTTGATATCTCAAGAACTGACCAAGCTATAGCTGTTTTAAAGCCAAAATCCCACATTCTGACCAATACAGCCTTACCATGGGATAATATCCCATAACCATGAATATGAGGTGTCAAATAGACGAAGAAGCTTGTTTTTACTTCAATAACTCATATGTCAGTCAATACTGGGGTCCAATACAGCTTCTGTAAAGCATTCTACGCGTCATACATGTCAGAATCAGGCTGTGAGGTCCCCAGATGAAACTTTTCACCCTGTATTGGTGAAAACTGCCCAGATGTGGTTTCAAAACCACATCTGAGCCCAATGCAGGTTGTACAGGCTGTTTGAAAACCACAAGCCAGTACTAGAGAGTGAAAAATCTTCACTTCCTCTACGTGGAAAGTCTAGCACCCTTTCCACCCCATTTCAGGATAAAAAGGAGGCTTTTCACAGCCAGAATTGTCTCCTCATCCTGCTCTTGAATGACCTACGTAGTAAACTGTCAAAAACAGTTTTACTCTTGGTTAATAATCAGGTATAATTTTAAATCTTAATTATTGTAGTCTTTTATTGTTATAACCCAACAGATAAAGCTGCACCCAGGGCTTTCAACAGCGCTCACCACCACTATATTACATATAGTAAAGTCCTTTTAATCTTAAATCAAACCATCTTCAACACTTATAAATCGTTTTTAACCATTTTTACCATGTCACAAACATGGTTAAAGTTGTAACTAGCCTATTTACACCTTTATCATAGTTTTATCCTGACATTTTGGGGGCCTGGCCGTGTTTTAAACTTTTTTTGGACTTATAAGTAATTTTTCTCTCTTATTCTTTATTTCTGACAATTGTTTTAACTTTTGAGGCATATTTTCTTTTAAAAATATATATTATATATATATATTTACTTTAATACTCATATTATAAGAGTACTCACCACATGGTTAATACCAACAAAAACCTTTACTTTTGGCGTGTTTACATATAAAAACACATAAGCCATCAATAAGTCCTGTATTATTGATTGAATAAGGACACCTCTGACTGCAAAACCATCAGTTGAGGCGTGGTTAAGTGTACTGTTAACTCAATTACAATTATACAGAGCCATGTATTCAGATTACACTTGAAAACCACAAGTGTATCTGTGGGATACTGGCACACAAACAGTGTGACAGGGTACCAAAAGCTGTAATTCTGACGTGGAATTGTTGATTCAATTACACTGTCATTATACAGGCATATTGTAGTAACATACAAGCCCAGAGGCCATTCTTAGATGTGCAAAACCAGCCCTTTAAGAAGTCTTAACTTACATAAGCCCTCTTTTTCCTGTTTGATTCAGTGGAAGAAAACTATATCCCGCTTGAAACCCAGTCACAGGCCAACACACCAGTGACACCCTCAGAACCAGAGGGCAGCAAGGGGAAAGGAAAGAGGCACAGTGAAGGTCTCATCACAGCCAAGAAGTGGACTCCAATAGCCACTCAGAGGAGTAGAAAACCACGAAACTCTGCATCAATACAAGGCAAACCAACCTTAACCACTTGTACAGGAAAAATTACAATTATTAACCCAGTTGTAACCTCCAAAGGCAAACTGCCCAAATCAGCAGATAAAAAATTTGTACAAGGCACAGTCAAAGGTAAATACCCTAAGAACATAAAGTTTTTGACTGCTTGCAAACACTGATATGTCCCCTGTATACCTCAGAGACCTTGGCTTCCAAAGAGACCAGCCAGAGGACAGAGAAGGCTTGTCCAGAACCAGAAGACCTGGAAGAGGACACCTTGTACACAGTGGTGGATGGCAAAACAATGAGGGAGATAATATCAACCTTTCAATTCACACTCAAATTCAACAGGAACCTCAAACCAGAGGACTGGAAGGATATGGATCAAGTTCTTCAGCTCTACCAGCTCCTCAAAGATTTATTTCAATGGAGCATGGACAACAAAAGTTTCAACCTGGCAAGTCACTGGGAAGAGCTTGGAGCAAGTTGCCAAAAGATCTGTCTCAAAGAGATAGACTTCAAAGACCTTATTATAATCACCAAAGGTTGGAATCCTACCAGGAAGTTCAGACTCCTGGAGGCAAGGGCACAGAGAATAAGGGAGAATCAAGCCACTATCCAAGCTATAGAAGAACAGTTAACCCAGACAGGGCCTAATCAGATTCCTTCAGGCTCACAAGGAGCAGACCAAATCAGCTCTCCAGTGGCTTCAAACCATTCAGAAACCAGCAGATCAGTGGCCAAGAGTCACCATTCTTCACAATTTCAGGAAGTTTCCAGGAGAAGACAAGGAAACAAGGACAAGAACAAAACCTTTTTAACCAGAGGAGGAAAGAGTCAGACCCCATTATCCAGAAGCTGTTAGATTTGGTGAAAGAAGTACGCAAGAACCAGAAGTAGTTGTAAACCACTCTACAATCAGTAGTCCTAGTAATAGAAACATTACCCCCACTCAGATGGAACACAAAATTTTCACACCTGAGAGTAACTTAAACAGTGATGCACTGTGGTTACAAATGTCCCAATATGCTGAACAATCTGCAAAGCAGTTTTCAGAACTTGGAGCTGGCCATGAGAGGATGAAAAAAACACAAGCCTCCTTGGAACAGATAGTTAAGAATTTCAAGAAGGATATGCTAAATTGAGCAAAGCCTCTGAAGAAACCAAAAAAAGACTGAATCTAGTCTTTGAAGAACAACACCACAGCAAAAGGGACAGGGATCGTCTGGATCAAGACATAAACAAACTGTTTAATGTCTACCATAACCTGAAGCCCCATCCACAAGGCCAAGCTATGGATAATCCATATCAACCAGATGACATCAAGCCAGATGCCATGTTGATGAATAAGGCAAGATCTCCATCACAATACCAGGATGGATATGACATGTCTTATTCAGAGAAGGAAGCCTTGAAACAGCTTCCCAAGGCCTCAAGCTGGCCCAAATTCTCTGGATAAGGAGAATATGATCATATGGAACTCTTAGATTATATTGATGTACCAAGCATACCAGATTACTGCATCACTGCTAGATTAAATACAGAATTTAAAGGTCATGCTAGTATATGGTACACAGAAATGAAAGAAATCCATGGCAGAAGAAACTGGCCATGGTGGAAGAGTCAAATAATCCAAAAGTAAAGTAATGGTACTTGGATATGGCAAAAGACCATGTCATTTGAAAATGAGAAATACTCTGTGGACAAAGATCCATATGAGTGGTGTCTCAAACAGTCTAAAAGACTTAAAGCCATGGATCCTCAGATGAACATTCAAATGAGGAATCAAAAACTTCTGACGTAACTGCCAGGAGAACTAGAGCATGCAATGAAATGCAGATGTAACCAAAATTGTACTCTAGATGACATTGCGAACACCTTACAAGACATAAGGAAGAGGACTAATATAGGGAAATTGACCCCATATAGAAGCACTTGTTTCAAAGAGAAACAACCTCTCAGGGTAGGGTTTAAAGACAAACCCAGAGAAAGAGTGGCAGAAGTGGCAAAAAAGAAGAATTGTTGTCACAATTGTGGTTCAACAGACCGTATGCCAACAACTTTTCAAAGGCAAAGAAAAAAGTCTATGCCATTGAGAAAGTCCCAGAAGAGGAATCCCCAACAGAGGATTCTGAATCACACTCCATGGGTGATGCCATCAGAGAACCATTTGATGATGATCAAGACCCAAGAGAGGAATTTCTAGTGGAATACCAAGAGGAAACCCCACTAGAAATTCAGGACATACAGTTGGAAGCAGGCATGCCACAGGACACTGCTAACAAGAACTTGTGCAAACACACACAAGATGCACAAACATTCCTGGTTACACCAACCAAAGGAATGGCATATATACATGAGACAGCCACAAAAATGACTGTTTGTATTGACAATGCTCATAATCCACTGATCATTGATAGTGGAGCACACTGCTCCATAGTGGCCAGAAACTATCTGGATAACCACTTCCCAAACTGGGAAAAACAGCTCTTGCCCACTAAGGCAAAGAATGTTAAAAGTGCATCAGGGAAGATGAATTCCATTGGGACAATTATCAAAGAGATAATTATACCCCACAGGAAGGGTAATATCAGAATTAACCCAGAGTTTGTAGTGCTTGATGATGCCCACATCCAAGGGTTTTTACTGGGAACAGACTACCAGAGGATGTATGGCATAGACATTTACAACAGTAAAAATAGGCACATCACCATTGGTACTAACAAGGAAAAGAAATTTTCACTTGATATATACCAGATATCTTCTAAATATCCATTAGAAGAACTTTTGAGGGAATTCAGAGAGGGACAGTTTAGAACTACCCTCACCAGTAAACAAAAACTAAGTTGACTGAAGCACCAGGGCAAATCTCGTGTCAATCGTCGGCGATTGACTTCACGTCAAGCAGGATAAAAGTCGGGCTCACGTCAAGCAAAAATCAAGCAAACGTTGAGAACACGTCCTACTCTTGCTTACACCAAATCCTGTGACATTCACCAATATTGGTTCCCCTGTGCCTTCAACTCAGATTCCTCACCACCTGATCATCCTGCAACTGTCCAATGGTTGGTAAAAATTACACAAGACCCGCCTGTTTGCACAAACACACATCAAAGAGGTCCTTCAGCCAGTCTTGATGTAGGCAGGGGGTTTGACTTCACCAGGTCACCCATGAAAGGACTCCGCCTGAGCGGGATTGTCGTTTTGCAGGTGACACTGGTAGAGCCCGCCGCACAATACCGCGGGTGCGGGTGCGGGTGCGCTTGCGTGTGCATTGGGGTGTGCGCGTGCGGGTGCGCTTGCATGTGCATTGGCGTGTGCGCAAGGGCCGATTCCCCTTCCAACATGATGATGGTGCAGTTAGAAATTTTGGATGCTGTGAAAGGTGAGTGTGTGGATCATTTGATCATTGAACTTGGCTTATTCACACTGTACCAAATGTCAAAATAGCAAGTTCTTTGTGGCAATGCGAAATAATGGGCTTTGCTTGTCACAATGGCATGTCTCTGTCACTAAATTTTGAGACAGTTATTTCACTAGCAAAATTGCTAATGAATCTGAGAGATTTGCATTTTAGTAGACTAAATATCATGAAATAACGGCTTTATCATTACAAGCAGTCCACATGACAGAACTTTGTTATCATACAATCCACAGTTACCTTCTATTTCTTCTTCAGATATAATCAAGTGTCCATCATCAAAACCAACAGCTTTATAAATATTCAGATGTGGCCAATCTGGTAAGAAATTCACATCAATCTTCAAAGTTTTTAGAATCAGAAAGTTATTGTTCAGTATGCTAGATGGCTCAGAGACTTTAAAAATGCTATTAATAATACCAAATCGTCGTGAGTTGCCCCTCAGAAAACATATCACACTGTTGCTGACATTTTTGGATTCAGTTGAAAATATATTGTTCCCAATATTAATGTTTGAAACTGGAAAATACCAAGGTGAGACAATCCTTGAAGTGGGAGGACTTGTGGATTGCACGGTAGTGTCTAAGCTGATCCAATCAACTATTTCCCTTGTTGCATGAAAATTCTATAAGTAATCAACCAGGCAATCATAATTTTCTTGGTCATGGAGGGATGGTTTGTTATATTTATGGTGATTGAACAGGGCAGGTGGCTGTGATTCGAAAAGCTGTTTTATTTCACATGGCACGGATGGGGATTTCAGGAGAACGGAAAGGTTGGAAAATTGACAGATATGTTGAAGTAAGGTTTTATCTATATCATCTATTCAGAGTTGCAAGAATTCAGTCTTATTCAGTTCAGGTGTTTAATCAATGTGAATATATTGATCTTATTAATTGGTGTACATATTTTGTTATTTGTTGGCATTTTTGCAAATACTCCAATCAAGCACTCATAACCCCATGTGGCTGAGGCTTGTGCTGGGCCCCAACGTTGGAAGAGTTCCGGAATATGATCAGCAAAATGATGATTTGGTTTACTTTTCTGTTTTGGGAACAGGAGCTGATTGGAAAGGCGGAATTTTTTCCAATGTTCAGCAAATGCAGTCGCATCATCTATTGAAACGGTCCAGCTTGTGGCAATGTTGATAGCACTCATCAAATGGAATGTATTCTTGGTTAGTTCATTTGCAAGTTCTTCTGACTGACCCATTTTTCTTTGAATGTTCACGGATTGTTGTACATCTAATGACATCTGTTGACTGAGCATTAAAAATGGAATAGAGACCTTATATAAGAGAGCCCATTCAGCGGCTTTTAAGCTACCATGGGAGGGGGAACCCATGCTGCAAGGTACTCTTGTCCATGATGAGGGAATTATCGTCTCAGATATGATTTGTTGGAGATGCTCCAGAGCCTCACCCTTGATCTGGTGATCACTCAGTGCAGTGATATCCAATTCAGAGGGGATTTCAGAAGTGGGGATGTAATCCGCATCAAATGAAGGAATCTCCGCAGAACCACTAGATGGATGTTCCGTGTGAGGGGTGGGCATTGGGAAGTAGTGGGGAGTGGCTCATTTATTATTTTTGCTGCGTCTCTTCTCAGGGAGCGGGCCTCTCTCAATGTGATTTTATCAAGAGAGCTGTTGGAGGTCATGGAATCTGAGTCTGAACTGTTGGTGTCATTGGATTTCCTGCAGGACCTGAGGTAAATTGTTGATTTGGACTCTGGAATGCACAATTTGAAAGTTGCATGATCCTTCAAAATTCCAAGTATTAAATTATGCATTATGTCAAGATTAACCATTCTGGTTGCATCCCAATACAGAAGGTCTTCTAAAATTGAATATCGCACTCCATACTCAGAGAAAATTGCTTGTCTTTGTTGTGGGGTTGCCCGAAGCCATTTGGCAATGGTTGATTTATTATTTTTATATGAGCGTGTGTAGTGAAATTGAGGACCAATTTCATCAATTCGAGCTTTGTGAATGGTGAAAAAATTACAAAAGTGGTTGCCTGAATGGGAAATAAATCCAGTAAGCTTGCGCATGGCAACCACATCCGCAATGGCTGTGAGAATGGCAACACGGATAAAGGATCCTGAAGGACCTGTTGAGGTGGGTGAAAAATGGTAACCTTGCCATAGCTCTTTGAGCTTGTTGATGAGTGGCATTAATAAATAATTCAATTGAAGGGAAGTTGGCTCCTTCGGACCAGGGAAGATTCCTGCAACATAGAAATTCTTTGGCTTCAATCTTTCACTTGGGGGAGATTAAGACAAATAAGCATGATAGGTCCAATGCTGGCCAACCGGGTGGACTTTCCATGTGCATTAAACCAGTCCACATAAATGGAGAAGGCCAATGCACCAGGAATGGACATGAATGGGGGGTCATGGATATTTCTAGTGCCAGTGAAGCGTCTCCAGACCAATCCATCCCAGATGTCACATTTTGGGGAATCTTTGGGAGTTTGGGATTGTTGATGTTGATGCAGAATTTCCATAATTCCAGCCCGCTGGAGAAATCTGGCAAGACAATTTTTGAATGGTTGATAAATGAAATGTTTTTTTGGTATAAATTTTTGCTTCATGTTGGTGGTGTTTTGGGTGTGGGATTCAAATGAATAGATGAATTTGCCTAATGATTGTGTCCAAGGGGGATCATGATCATTTGGGTCATTATGGCGTTGACAGTGGGGTTGGTCAGTTGTGACTGATTCAGTAAGGCCATTAAGAGAGAAACATTGAGGACAACATATATAGTTTTGAATCACTGGCTCCAATTGGAGATGTTCAAATATGGTACTCAGATCTTGAGGTATATGGAATACAGGAATGGGGGGACCACCGGAGCTTGAGATGCTGGACTTGATCAGCAGGTTTAGGGTGGGGTTGAGAATGTGTGAAGCCCTGCGGGGTATATTATACCTTAATGATAGAATGGCAGATATTATCATTCCAAGGTCTTGTGGGGGAAGGGTTTGACTGCTACTGTATGGTTTCTGTGCAGTTGAATTGAGCCCCGGTGCTGTGGAAAAGGTGCTTTGGGCCCATGGTGAATAATGAGCTGGGAATATTTGATCCAATAGAAGTTGTGGGCACTCAGATCGTGATGCAGAAGTAGGGATTTTTGGAAGAGATTTGGGTGCAATGGTTGATTTGAGCTTTTTAATGTGCTGTTTATATTGGAAAGGTGTGAAGGCAACTCCAGGCCTATCACCCTCAGGGGAAGAGTGTGTTTGAGTTGAGCAATGATGACACATGCATATACGCATTGAGGAATAGCGGCGGGTTGTCATTGTTGCAGGAATTGGGAGTACAATTGGTTCGTGTATAAATATCTATGGCTGATGTAAAAGTGTTTAGGAGTTTTATTAATTGGCAAAAAAATTGAGTGATTATTTATGAAGGGGTAGATGATTTGAGCCAGGTGAGAATTTTATCCCATTTGTAATGGTGCGTGAGCTGCAGCTGATGGAGTGTAACATGTCTCATCTGGATGGCGGAATTGGTTAGGAGTTTAATTGGGTAAAATGCCATGCTGCTCAATGCTCATACATATTCTATTTTATTTACACATGGCGATACTGCGGTTTTGACCCTTGAGGGGTGTTCCAATAGGGATGTGTCAACATTGATTTGAGGGGATTGACATTCAAACCATGTACGCTGGCACGCCATTGTACATGGCTTAAACCTTATTACAGACATAATGATATAACTCTATTACATAAGGGGTTTGAGTGCAGCTAAAGTCTTGGTATTTGGTTTGAGTGCAGCAGGCCTTTAATTGGTTGGAATGTGATTTGGATTGTCTCGCCTTTCTTGAAAAGGTGATGTCTCTTTTGTGGGTAAATCCTTCATGAATATACCCCTTTACAGATGTACAATGCTGTGGAATTTCAATGCATATATTGGCAGTTTAGATAATTCACAAAATGTGACAATGGGGAGGCGGAAATGTTACCGAATATGATTACTTATGGATGATGGGTCCCATTTGAGATCAAGGGAATATTACATTATATGGTGGTAGGCCATGCCGGGTGGTTTCCGACAAAAGCGGAGGAGCTCAAGAGGAGGCAGGGAGGATTCTCCTAAAAAGAGTCTTATTGGACTTCCACGCGACACTTAGTTCCAACTATTCATAGAATTTCTCTATTCTAAATTTGAAAAGATTTCATCTCATATCACTCTATTTTATCATAATACTGAGGTGTTTTATCTAGTTAAAAATATTACTGTACTTTTTCGGCACTTATGTCATCTTCCAAGTCACATAAGTCCCATTCAGGTTCTGTTCATGACTCAGATAGTGAATATAGCATAGAATATGTTCAAACACAGTCACCATTGTGTCCCAACATTCCTCTCACAACCCCTATTGCATCCTCAATGAATGTATCAGGTCTTAGCATTGATGTGGGCAATCCAAAGGCTCCAACTTCAAGCACTTGTTCGATCCCAAATATTTCCATCACTCCAATTGTCCCAAATCCCACTAATACACAAACACATTTGTCTCAGGGGCCAGAAGGCACACCTCAAATCTCATCACATGCAAATCCCCAATCAAAATTTCCACATGAGTTCCTCCTTAATCCCGGTCGGAATCCAGTCGCATCCCAGGATCCCTTTGGCCAAAGTAAACAGCCAACCCTCAATATTCCATCAGGATCTCAGGTTCATGTGGATGATGAAAGGCGCAAGGATAAGGGGAGACAAAAAAGACCATTGGAGAATGTAACTTGGAGTGGTCTGTTGGAGCGAAATCCAGGATTGACGCTTCATCAAAGTAAGTCATTTTAATTTTGGAGTATAACCTTTTTCAAAATTTGATATTTTTGTTTCATAGGCTAGATATGGCACCTAAAGGCAAGTCAGTCCGATCTCAGGAGTCAATTGAAGATCGTGAGTATGACCAGTCTTCATTAATTTTTTGTTGTGTTAACTGATGATGTGCATGGCAGGTGGTGAACTTTATGCATCTTCACCTCTGGTCCATAAAGAGAAAGTCACTGGACGTCATCATCCATATGCCTCCAAACCAAGAACAGCTCATGCCAGTTCATCAAGAGAAAAAATGGTGGATGATGAGGATGAGAACATGTCTCTGACTCAAATGGACACAAATGATGAATCAAGGAGGGACAATTTCACAGCGCATGAGCATGGCGCTCAGTCAAATAATGAGCTCACCCATCCTCAAATGCCCCTTGCCCAGAGTATGCTTGAACAATCCGAGGTCAGACAGCAAAGGAACCAGGCTCGTAAAGCTCACAATGTGGGGAAACGTGCAAGCCAGAAGGAGCAACAAAAATGGCTGGAAGCAGAACTTCCAGAGAATGTCTATGGAATGAGATCAGCAGTACATGCACATTGCCTGTTCCTACTCAAAGTTAGGGATAAGGATTTTTCCTCACTACCAGCACCACCAAGCACAGAGGAGCGTGAAATTGCAATTCAAGTGGCTGGTCATCTCAGATATGTCCCCGAGGATGTTTTCACTGAGTAATAAACACAGGTTCAGTCTCAGGGTTTCCAAAGCTACTGAAAAAATGAGCTCCACAAGCTAGGACTAAAGCAATTCACTTGGGACAGGGAGAGCTCATGGCAACATCCATTCAATGAGCTGATGTCTATGGTGTTTTACCGTAAATTCCGTCTTGCACTGGTCAGCACCAAGTATAATCATTACTGTTGGAACAAGGATCATAATAACTATGGGGTCATGGCAGCTTTAATGGAGCGATATTTCACTTATTTGAAAAGAGAATGGAAGTCTATTCAAAAGGATGCTGAGTATTTGGTTAAAAAGAAGCAGAATCAAAAGCTTGCAAAGATTTGTCAAAGGGTTAGTTAATGTATCTCTTCTTCATTGTGAGCAAAGACTGATGATGATCTACTTGATTACCTGCAGACCTGTGAGCGCCGTTGTGAATGGTGTGATATGGCTGAATTTCCCATTCTAGCGTCACAATTCAATGACCCTCGAGTATGTTCAGATACTGAGGAGGTACTGGAAAATGGCCCTCAAGTTTACCGCAAAGTGGGATTACGCTGGCGCTCCCAGTTATTTAATGAATTGGGATTAAAAATGGATTGAGACATAGAGTATTGTAATTGCATTAAAAAAAGGGTAAAAAAACTATTGATAGATTGCCAGAATTACGATAGACAGATGATGGTGATATTCCGGAAGGCTTATCATTTCAGGTATTTGATCAAGATTGGCTCAAAGTCTGTAGTAAGATGCAGACTAGCGCCCTCAAAATACTTCACATGCCAGTTATTAGGCCAAATGGTGATGCTCTGCAATAACTTAGTAATATAAATGTATAGCACCGTTACAAATTAACATTTTGTGTATTTTTTGTGCAGGTGTAATACAATCTGATTATTATTTCTTAAAGATGCAACAACTTGCTAAATATGGCAGAATATAGACAATATGAGTTGGACTGTATCACCGTCTCCCTTAGAAATAATACTCTATCGCTCATTTTCATTCAGGAAATATTGAAAAAGTTCAATCCAGCTCATGGTGTTCATAATTGTGGACCTGTGCCAGGGTGCACAGGTGTGATAAACTTGGTCAAATGTAAATTATATAATATCAGTAAGGCTCACGCAGTTAATGATTTTTTCTTTTCTTGGACCTATTGGTGTTTGGAAAATGGCATTTCCATAAGGAAGGATTTTAGAATAGCAATACAATCAGGGTCAAAGATGAGCTTGAAAGGTACCTTCCGCATGTTGACCTCAACTGAATGAGGAGTGATATAGTGGATGACCTTTACAGGTTGTTGTTGTCCAATACGATGGAGTCGATCAACAGCCTGAGCCTCAATGGCTGGGTTCCAATTGGGCTCCTGGAAATGTGGATGTCAGGGGCCACAAATCAGGGCAGAATTTTGAGGGTCCCTTCACCATTAAATAGACCATATTAGCACAAGTTATATTGAGGCCAGTTCCAGCTGTGGCAATGGATGCAATCAGTACTTCACATTCAGGATTATTGAAGAAATTCTCCAGTGCCTTCTCCTGTGCTTGTGCTGTAATTCTTCCATCAATTCGTGCTGAAAGGATAGAGTGATGGGCAAGTGCAATACCAATTCTACAATATAAAAAAGTCAGATAGATTCAATTGGTAATGGATGCATATTAGAATTAACACGCAAATCTGGAAATTGGGTCCATTGGGTATAAACCACCGATTTGGTTGGACCACACCTTGTTTGTTTGTTCTTCATTAAGCTTTCTAGGAGGTGTGCAGTTTTACTACTCATCATGCATGTTTACACATCCACAATAGTTCGTGTGATTGTTGGCGAGTTATCCTGAGTGCTCCTGCCCTTGGGGTCTTCCAAATCTGCCTCCGCAATTGTGTTAAGCATGATGTGATGGTTACAACATATTCGCAGCTTATTAATATTTCTGGAAAATTCTCCTGGTCCTTTGCTTTTGGATAATAGGAATTCTTCATATAATATGGAATATTCTTGCTGCATGGTCGGGTTGAGTGGGAGCAGCTCATAATGATGGCTAATAGTGGGGAGGGATTCAAGATGTGTGGTTTTGGTGCGGCACAAACTTAAATGCCGCAATTCCAAATGCAAAATATCATTGCAACCTTTGGAAAGACTACTCAGGATGAATGGTGACCAGTTATCTTGATTGGCGTTCTGGGGTTGAGTGATAAATGATATTATGCCCAAAAGGTCATAAATGGTGTTGTGAATAGGTGTGCCCATTGAACATATTCGACGGGATGAAAGGAGGCTATTAATGGCAGGGTGAGTGGCAGTGTATTTAGAGCAAATATAGCTATAAGATGGGGAAAGGGTTATTGGATAGAAAAGGTAATTTGAATCATTTAAGATCAGACACTCACTGTGCTTCATCCAAAATTATATGATGCCAATTGATTTGAAAAATGAATGATGTAGAGGTATTGGTTTGCTTAAATTCTTGGGTGATAGTATTGTAAGAAGTGATGATGATATCATATTTTAAGATGTCGGCTTTGGATAATGAGTGACGAGTGGGACCATGGTAGATTTTGGCATGCAGCGCTCCAGCTGAGCATGCCTGGATATTTCTGATTGCCAGTTGGTAATTAAGCAAGCGGGGCAGATGATCATGGTGGGCATGGAGTGATGGGGGTTTGCAATCATCCGCTCCTTGGAGGTACCAATTAGAGCAATGGCCTCACTGGGTTTACCTAATCCCATATCATCCGCAAGCAGTCCTCCAAGAGGAGTATTGGTCGAAATGGATTCAAATGAGCTAATGACCTTGTTTGCAATGATGTGCCTGGCATTGAAAGTGGATCCTGGGGGTGAGGTGGCCCAAAGGTTACGGGCTGATTGGACATTGGGGATTTCTCGATCCCAGAGAAAAGCTAGTCCGGTCTTTTGATGATGGAGCAGGGGGGTTAGAATAATGGCATGGGGCGGTCTGATCCACTGGGTAATTGTATCAGTTTTTGCTTGGAAATCAATGATGAAACAGCAGGATATGAAGCTGGAATCAAGTTTGAAGCAGGAAATGTCGGAGTAAAGAGTTGAAATTGACTATGAGTATTACAGTCATATTCTTTGGGCATTTTAAGCTTGAAATCTTGTGTTCGAAAGCTTTCCATTATGAATAAAATGTTTGGATACCATGTGAAGAACATCAATGCTAGATTGGGTTTCTGAGATGAGGAGGGATCATTTGCATCAGTCATAAATACTCTCTCAACAAATAATATTTGAGTAGGATTGGATTGGCAATTTTCAATCCATGACCCACCAGGACCACAGTGCATGAAAGGTTTTGGTGCCCCAAGGAATGGTATCAACGCTTTGGAAAGGGTTCCAGGTAGAGAGCCAATAGCACGCTGGTGATTGGGGTGATAAACAAATATGTTGTGTTGATTGTGCCATATGATAATCCAAGAAGATAAGTGGGAATTCTCAGGATTTAAGGTTATATCACTATTTATTTGAATACAAATGTTCATCATCCCAATGCAAAGTGGTTGTGAAGGGGTTGACATGATGGCTATTTTAAATTATTTGGGGATAGTCAGAAATTATATGATCGGGAAGGGTTAGCTAAATGGAATGAAGATGGATAAGCGCAGGTGGGGAACTTACATGAGAGGCAGCAATGGGGTGAAGGGGGGATGGCCTGTGGTTACATGCATGGTCTTGATGGGGGTGGGCCTCTTGGGCTGATAATTTTCATATCCAATTTGGGGCATATATCAAGGCAAGGTGGCCAAAATGTGGGTGCACCGATATGACTGCTGGATCTGCAGCAAGTTACAAAACCTTTGGTGGAACAAGGTTGACATTAGCATATCCGAGATTGGGTGGGTTGTAGCAACTTATTGTGGAGGGGCATATTAGAGGCATGCGGCCATGTTCGCTGGTGTGACAGCAAACAATGAGCGCATCATCCCCAGGTTAATTGTTGCACAGGGACCTACTAGGCAATGTTGGTGGTTTCAAAGGGCAATCTCACTGTGGGCAGGTGAGATATGTTCGGTGGCGTGCCACCAAACATGAGTTTGATTTTGCGTGAAGTTTTTTGATGACTGATGCCAACTAGGCTTCAGGGGGGGATGTGTGGCATGATCAAACGGGGCACCAACCGTGAGGCGTGATCCACATATAAATTCACCCCTATTGCGTTTGAGTTGGCTACTAATCCACTGAGATTGGGATCACGGTCTTTGCCTCAGGCGTGTACAAAACTCCGGAGAAAGAGGCCACACGCCCAAGGGAATTTTTGGCTGCAAGCCATGCTCCACAGCTTGTGCGGGGCGCGTGGGAACGTGCAGAAAATGACCCTCTGTGGGAGATCCCCACGCAAACATAACCAGCCTCAGCAATCATAGGCCGCAATTATTCTAATGCGGATGAGGCTGAAGCAAATCCACACTGATTGGCCTCAGGTTTCCACGCGCAAGTGGGTGAGTGTCTGCAGTCAAGCTGACAACCCGACCAAGCAAATAGGCAGTTGGAAGACTGGCAGTAAAATGTCTTCCAGGCGTGTGAAAGTTACCTGTGTATGACCTGTTGGGGGTGCATGTGAAAGTGTGTGGCTGCCCGACAATGAGAACGCGGGATGAACAAGTGCGGCCAGTCAAAGTTTGCCCCGACAATGGCACCGGAGTGAATCCACTGTTTGTGTATGACCCAAATAATAAGTCATCCCATTATGACCCACTTACATTAAATTGTGTTACATGTGCATCTGTGCCGTAGTTAGGAAGAGCTGTCCAGCAAGGTGCATCAAAGGGATGCAGTTGAGATATATGACTCTATGGCTTGACGTGATTGCACATTACATTGTTGAACAGCTTTTGCTCTGCCCTGCAGCATACTTTTACAAAGGTGTACTGCGTACTACAGTGTTGGCTGTACAGATTAGGAAGGTGTAATACTACTTGAGCCTGCATGCATATAGCGAATGTGCATGCACCTTCCAATCGTTTGCATATACGTAGCTCATGTGCCACATGCTCAGCATTGCGTTTCACCCGATTTGCACACGCAAGCTGAGCATTTCATGGTCAAAAGCACCGTGAGGAAGTGCTCAGTAAACCAATGGAATGAACTATTTTTGCAATAATTAATTGGAAGGCTCAGTTTGGAGCACTTCACCAAAGCGTGTGAAATGCTGCACCTGGCTGAAATGTCATCTGATGCAGTGCCAAATGCTCAGATTGTGTGCATACAAAAACGACTGAGCAATGGATCAGCACGGTGCATTTGATATTGTTATATCAATGGTTCAATTAATGTGCAATTAAAATGTTCAGCCACTGAGCATTTCAATTATGACCCAAAAGCAAACCTGAGCAATGGGTCGAGGCAAGCTCATGCTGTATTCACTTTTGTTACAGCCCCCCCCTTTGTTCACATACTATTACCAGGCCATACGGCTGGTAATCTTGCCACGGTCACTTGTGGCCAAATGCACCGGGTGCATTTCTGCATTGCACCCACAATGCACATTCAATGAGGGCCTCACGACCACCCTCCTGGGTGATCGGGTGGCTATTTAAGGAAACAAAGGGGCTTTGACTGAGCTTGAAAATTCAATCAATAGCAATACTCAGCCAGAACCCCATTGTTCTTCTGCCTCACGCCAGCATTTCCCTTCTCAGTTGCAGGATTCGCTGTGACTGAGCTTCAATTTTGGCCACACGCCTTGAATCTGAGCCTTTTGCGGTTGCTTCAACTGCTGAGATCGTCTCAGCTTCACCATGGTATAAAAGACCATCTTCACACGACATGCCCTTCAATTTCTTTCTCACCCGCTCCACTTTGTTCAACCTTACCCGCGTTTGTCCTTCTTGTGCGTATTCCCCTTGGTCTTCCTGCCTTTCTACTTTTGTCTTTCGCACTCCACTAACCCCACTCCCCTGCCTTTTGCCTGTTTGTTTATTCTTCTGATCCGTTCAGAACCTCACTTCTATCCACCTCATGCGTTACCTCTTTTTTAAACTTTTGTCGACATTACATACCGATATTAATACTTATTTTTCTTCACGCCTCTCTTCCAGACTTTTAAAACCTTCCGAGTAGAGTGTCTTTATTTTGTTAACGTTTTAAATTCATAATTCATCATACACCTTCATTTTATTTCTTGATTGTTTACTTTGTATGCAGTTACTAACCTCAATTGTTTTGTTTTTAGATGTTGTGCACTTTATGCACCAAGCGGGGTATCCCCTGCATTTGTTCCTCAACGACAAACAACCCTTGTGATGCTTGCCGACAAGCACACAAGAAATGTTCGTTCGTTGTCCGCCCCTTCCGACCACGAGGCCAGAGGAGTTCCCGCCCAAAATGCCCTCGCGAGGACTCCTTTGTGGTCAACAATGATGAAACCATTTCCGAGCGTGAATGGATGCCGGGCCCCCAAACAGGCCGACGGGAATGATTCCGGATGATTAGCCCTGTCCCCTCCAGTATTGATTTATCCACTCCCCCTCCTAGGCCACCATCCGATGGTCACTTCACTCCTTGACTGGAGCAAAGTGATTATCTGGCCAATGAAGGATGGCGATGGCAAGAGGAAATTCAAGCTTGGGCTGATTGTCACCATTTCTTGTCACCAATGGGATTCAAACGCACAAGTAAGTTTTCTTTCTCCTCCTTATCTCATTTCTCTTCACGCAATGATACTGACTTTTTTCCATTACTCATAGAACAAAACCCCCCGAATCCCCCCCAACAAGACTCTCCCGTTCCTAGTTTGCCTTGCAAGCAAACCCCGCGGCAACCCACTCCAGGCCCAAGTGGCACCCGATGGTCTGAGGAATTATTCCGCGGTAAGCAGCCAAAGTTTCATTTCATTTTCACTTTCACTTTTGAGTCAAGTGAACTCACTCTTACTCCTTTTTTAGAACCCTCCCGAACCAAAGAGCCACCTATTCCTGGCCAGAGTCCATCGTCCCAACCACCTGAGGACAATACGACTTGTGAGCCAGAACCTGAGGTGGCTCCTACGCAATCCACAGAGGAACCTTATGGTAAGTCACCCCTTCTTTCTCTTCGATCCATATCCACTTTTCCTCATTTTTTCTTTGACCGTCTCCAGCTCGTCCCCCCACTCCTCGCTCCATAATCATCATCAACAATATGCCCGTCAGATCCCCCCATCCCCCTCCCTCCACTCCTACCCCAGAGCTCCCTCCCATTGCCCCCGAGAACCCAACCTCCTCCTCCCCCCTGGTGCCAAGCTCCTATCATTCCCACAATGACCCTCGCCAGGAATTCACCAACCTGCGACCGACCCTAATGATTCCTTGAGCCATCGTCCATGAATCGATCAACTGAATCTTGTTGGAGCATCGCCGCTTGCTCCACATGATTCCTTCCGTGGATGCAGCTCATCGAAATGAGATGCACCGGGAATTCCAGGAGGAACTAAACTCCCTCCTTTCCCAGGCAATGGAGGCTTATCCAAAGGAGGACATAACCGGGATAGTCTCCAAATTCCTAGAAAAATAAAAATTCCAAAAAAATAATCTCATTATTTCCACTTTTTAAAATTTGTAATACTTTCTTTTAAATAAATTATTTGTATTCAATTATTATTATGTTCAATTTCTATTACATTCTTTGCTCACGTAAAAATTATTTATTTCCTCCTTAGAGAAAAACCCTGATTGCGTGAGAATTATTTTTGTAAGTGCCCCACCAAAAGCTTGAGTGAGTATTTGTTTGTGTGAACCTCTTTTTCCAAAAATGCGCCAATAGTTGCCATTACCGTCTCCTATATTTTCTTCTTCCATGGTTTAGAGCCATATCCATTCTTAACTGTAAAAAAGAGGGAGGTTCCCGCATGTGAGCAATCCAGTCCAGATTCGTGAAACATGGCCTTTCCTATGGTCACATGCTATTAATCTTACTCATGTATTGAATTGTTTAAATTGTCTGGAACCTTCACAAGCGTAAGGATTGGTGTGTGACTTGTCAGGAGCCTGCACAGGTATAAGGATTGGCGTGTGAATTGTATGGAGCCTGCACAGGCATAAGGATTGGCGTGTGAATTCTCGGGATCCTGCACAGGCCAAGAAATTTTCAGCATTGTGGGGAACCTTCACAAGTGTAAGGATTGGTGTGTGAATTGTTGGAAGCCTGTACAGGCATAAGGAATTTTTAGCATTTTTGGGAACCTCCACAAGCGTAAGGATTGGTGTGTAAATTTTCAGGAGCCTGCACAGGTGTAAGGATTGGCGTATGAAGCGTCAGCACCCTGCATAGGCGTAAGGAACTTTTAGAATTGTCGGAACCTGCACAAGCATAAGGATTTGCATGTGAAGAATTGGCATCCTGGACAATAGCAAAAAACCAGGACAAATGTACGATGGCATGCGACCGTACATAATCCACTTCACCCCTTTTTCATGTGATACACCCCATCTCCCGCACTCAAAACCATCCAATCCTGGTGTATATTGTCCTCTGCCTTACCCAACACACATGAAAATCTCCTCATTCTTTGAATCGGCATGAGATTGTATTACCATCCCTGATTTGATAGCCCGCTCTCTCGCCAATCTCATAATAGCCATGGATTTTTTGCCGCATTGTTTTTGCTAACCTGCTTGAGCATTGTGCGGACATACCCACTAGTGTTGTGCTTTTGTTGTCCTGTGCTGAATCAGTATAATGAACAAATGTACTACTGGCCCACACTACCTGAATGAGCCCATGACATGCGGATAGATCAATCCAAAAATGCTCATTTGGGAAAATCAATTTTCCCCTGTACACCGCTTTGACGCATCTCTTTGAATTTTGCCGGTCCACTTATCAGCTTGAAACCACCATCCCAAAGCATACAGCAATGCATCCTTATCAACATGAGGTGCATTTTTGAATCCATTCATGGTGAAAGTGAGTGTGGAAGCAAAATTGAATGCACCCTGATTTGCGGGTATATTGGCTTCATAGTTAACTTGATCAAAAGATGGAACCCCCAATTAATTGTAGAAATTTTGAATCTTCTCAAATAAATTATCCCCAACATATTGTAAGGATTGACCTAGAATGCAACCCACCAAGCTAAGATTGGCACCTCGGTTCCTCCATTCATCTTTTGCGTTTTCAATTTTCCCGACACTTCCATACAGACCAAATTGTTCATTCTTTGTGCTGCATTTGCACCACCCAATTGCGAACATAAATCCCTCAAGTAATGCTCCATTGGTTGCAATCGGGTCGGTGAATCTCTTTTCGCAAAATAAGAATTGTGATAATTCATCCCATTGTTGTGAATGGTCGGAATTCGACAAGGGCAATGAGTAATCCGGTTGAAGAGAAAATTGCCACACGGCCAAAGTGAATGCGTTTGATCTGATTGACATCCACAACCCTCCGAATTTCACTTGGGGTGATATTTGCTGATACTGGCATTGATATTTGTGCTGTTGGGCGAGAGGAGGAAAACAACCTATTCATTCGGGTTGTTTTGCACTCATTTGTCTTTTGGGATCTCCCACTATTCCCCAGTGGTTGAGGGATCACTATTTGTTGAAGAACACAAGATATCAGATACTGCCAAGGAGCTTTCTTTTGCACACATCCTTTGACTTCCCTGTTGGAGCCCACATGACATTGGCACAATCTGAACCGACTAAAGCCAATGTTCTTCCGTGGGGCCCAATGAGGGTGCCACATAAATGTGGAAGCATATATATATATCTATATATATACACTGAGATTAAGCGAGCAACTCACACTTTCCTTCCTCAGCCCGACGCTTTCTCGCAAGTTCCCTTTTACGCTCTTTTCCTTTTTTCGTGAATGGCATGCTTGCAGAAGAAAATGAAATGAAACCAAATGATTACTGATTTATTAATATCACCTAAATTGAATTGCGGTCGATGAATCTTTTTTAATTGCGGCTAAAAAGAATGATCACACCTGACCTTCGCGAATTTGCAATCTCAAATAATTGAACCTGAAAATTGCAGTGGATAGTGCATTATTCAATTTGACATATTGATGTTCCCATGCAATCACTTTCCAATCCAACCATTTGGAATATTGCAAGCACACTCAAATGCAATATGCATCCTGCTGCGGATCCCTAGTTATCCTAGTCCTTTTAAAAGACACAGGAACATTTGGCCTATTATGGGCTGGCGGGAAGTGATAAACGCGACCTCCTGCAATGCCCCCACGTGTGCTACTTACGCGGACAACTGCCTGACTCAGCTTGCGTCTTGTACGAGTCTTTTCAATAATTTACAGAGGCATGCCACTGTACAATTACTATTGGGATTCATACTGTGGCCTCCGGGCAGTAGTAGAATAGGAAGTCATGATTATTAAATTCATAAATAACTTTGCAAGATTTAATTATAATCTATCTAGTACAAAGCTAATTTAAAACGGGTCAATCCTGGTTGTGAGTTTAGCTGACCTGGGTACAGTCAAGGTGACCTCATCACTTGAACCAAGACCACGCTTTGCCACCCAGGCATCACCAAAGTCTAATACTAAGCATTGTGCAAATTCAAATCTAAGAGGTACAGTGGGGCTAAAAGACTCTGATGAGAAGAAACCTTTATTCAGTAAATTACATATATACTTATTAGTACGTAGCCACACTGGCTCCACTAGATTTTTACCCTCTGAACGTTTTTCGGAAATGTCAATTAGTGATAAAGCCCCTTTAACTGAGCTTGTTCTCCAGTCATCTGAGCATACCATCAAACCACGAACCCCCGGCGCACAGAATGCCGCTAATATACCTTAGCAAATTCGATTTATTCCGAGATTCTTGTGACACGCCGAAAGATCTTTGATGGCCTCATTTTTTTTTGAGTTTGTGAGTTTGCCTTTGATTCCATTAACTTCAACCTTCGTATGTGCACCTACCATGTTGTACGCAATCATCAAATGGATAACTGTATCCATTAGATCCTCCAGGTTCTTGTGTGGCTTTGTGGATATCTCATTGTCAGCCCCACCACCTTCAATGCTGAGTTGGGTTGCACGTTGCTCCACTTTACTCAAGCAGGAGGCAAGGTATTCAACTGCCCCCCGTTCAAGTCCAAGAGGATCAGCCGAATTTGATGTTGGTGCAACATATGGCTTGGGTGCAATCACATCGTATGAGACTAAACTAATGGATTCAAACATAACATTTTCCCAAAAATGTTTAGCTGGATTGGCGGGGTAAAGAAGGCTCTGAACCATTTTGAAAAAGGAGTGTTCAGATTTTGGGAGATTCTCTGGAGGTTTAGCTGATTCCTTCATCAATTTGAGATTCCAAATGTTGTGATCAAAAAACGCTTCTGTTTCTGTTGGCTTAAAAAAATCTAACCCTGTATATTGCAATTTATATCACTAGTCAGCAGCCAATAATCATGTATGATGCACAAAGATAAAACTCACCTGCCATCTCAAGGTCCTCCAGCCAGGCCAACATTTTAAGCTCTTGGTTACTGATCACCTTAATACCAACGGGCAGGAATGTATGAGCATCTTTTGTTGGTAAATTGTTCCATCGATTTTTGTAAATACTATTGATATTATCAAGCCCCCTTTTCCATGATTGTTGAGTAATATTGGAATGCTAAGTCAAAATTCCTGCAAACTCTTCCATGCGGGATAAAAATATTCCTTGAAAATTAGCATACAATGACACTTCGGGCTCAGGGCCAGGAACTATATCAGTCATATCTCATCCCATTGTATCATGTTTAATTGTTTCCCTTTCTTGAAAGGCTCGAATATTCCGAGGAGAGGCTGGAGGGGTTGCATCATGCATTGTTTCATTGGGTATTGGGGGGCTTTCAGTATGTGGAGCTTCATCATGGATTGTTTCATTGAGTATTGGGGGGGTTCAGTATGCGGAGGTTAATTATCAATATGGTCCCCTTCAACATTGATAATTTCATGACCTTCATCCCGAGAATTGTTTGCGGCTTCAAAGGTACGGCGTTTTTTGTTTGTTTTTTTGGTCGCATGTATATTTGGTCTTTTTCCTAATCCTTTGCCTGGAAATCCAATTACGACTTGAGATCCTTCAGGTAGAGATTCTCCCACCTCCACACCTGCCCATATATTGTAAGCAGCTATTTTTATCAATTTTGTTTTGAATTAGTAATTGATTTACGGTTCGAATCCATTTTGAGCAGGTTCATGGCTTCAGCAATCTTTTGACGCACATAATCAGGAATTTTACTATCATTTTAGATTTTTTCGAGCCTTGGCATCGTGTGAGCAATATTGGAGACAAATTGTTCCTTGGCTATAATTTCCACCTCCCCACTGAAAATTACATCATCTTGCCCATCATCTTCTGTCGGTGCACAAGGTTCAACAGTCTTTTCCTTCTCATAACTTTTAAAATTTGGTTTCTGAGAGCTTGGAGGCTGACCTGAAATAAAGGTTATGACACAATATCAGGTTTTGGGAGATTAGAAATATTCAACATGGATGCATACTCACATTCTGGAAGAACTGGTGGATCTTGATTATCTTAATGTGACTGGCTCTCTACTTCAATGCCTAATTCACGACTACTGGAAATATCAGAGATTTCACTTCCACTCTCTGGGGCTGAAGTTGGTTGTTCATTGAATTCAGTTGAATTTTCCGGGGTTTGGGCCATAGCGGAGGTAGTTTATCAAGCAAATAGATGGTGACGAGTTGATTGATAACTTGTTTGAAGATTTTTGAATAAAAAGATTCAAATTGAAGAAAAAAGGTGGAAGTAAAATAATCGCATTTGCAACTTGCGATTTGTCAGGAAATTGAAGGAGGCGATGTTTTGCAAATTATTTCATATCATGCAAATGAAATCACTTCCTTGTGAGACATTGAATAAAGTTGACTAGTGAGAAACCTACTAAAGTCAACTTTTGAACTATTCAACACTCATGAGGTAAGGACTAAGCAAAGTGTTCCATTTGAATGATATGAAATAAAATGGTTTCTTCAGGGAAACAGGAGACACAATTCTTGTCTTAAATAGTCCACTTATTAGGTTTTAATTTGTGAGTATCATAATTTAAACCCTAACCACAACATTGTGAATATACTGACCAATTTCCCCTTAGGTCCTGTTGGCAGAGAAGGCCACTCAGCATATTTCGGCAATGGCGTCCATTGTGTACTCCAACAAGCCACTGTACACTATGGATGTAGTACGGAAGCATAAGGATGATAAGCAGGGTCATGAGGATTTCGGGAGGGCACTACACAAGCATAAGGATAAGTGGTTTTGGGAGGATGTCGGGAGGGCACCACACAAGGGTAAGGATAAGGGGTGTCGGGAGGGCACTACACAAGGGTAAGGATAAGTGGTGTCGGGAGGGCACTCCGCGAGCGTAAGGATGGTAAGCAGTGTCGGGAGGGCACTGCACAAGCGTAAGGATAAGGAGTGTCGGGAGGGCACTACACAAGCATAAGGATAAGTGGTGTCGGGAGCATGTCGGGAGTGCACTCCGCGAGCGTTGTGGGAACTCCTTTTGGTGTGGGATGAAATAAGGCAGTACCTTGAGGGGGAAATTATTGGTAAGTCTGTTTTGAATTTCAGAATTGTCCAATAACCATGGGTGCTAAGGTGTATTAGCTGCCCCTCTAAATAATACTGAATAGTCAGCCTACAGAGAATCACAAACTAAAAAAAGATTTGTGGCTTTAACAGATAGAGAAGACTTATCAGCAGTCTCTAAATCAGACCTATCAATAACACCACAGTAAAAACTCTGATCTAAAATTTCTGATAAAATAAACACTAGATTTTTTTATACTTTATTTTAATAAAAGTGATGATAATATATATATATATATGTTTTGGGTTTCTGTTATTTTAATAAAACTAATAAGAATATTTTCTTTGTTTTTTTAATAAGAATGATAAGAATATATATATTTTTTATGGTTTTAGGTTGATTGTAATGATTTTTTTGATATGAGTACTAATAATAAGACTACTGGATTTGATTCTTTTAGGATTTTTTTTAATACTGAGTTTATATCACTAATACTTCTCTTTGTTAATAACACTAAGCTTTTGAGCAAGGCTACTAAGCTTTAACTATGGCTATACTACTATTCTTTACTAATACTAAGCTACTGAGCAAGGCTACTGAGCTTTTCACTACAGTTATACTACTATTCTTCACTAATACTAAGCTACTGAGCAAGGATACTGAGCTTTTACTATGGCTATACTACTATTCTTTACTAATACTAAGCTACTGAGCAAGGCTACTGAGCTTTTACTACGGTTTATACTACTATTCTTCACTAATACTAAGCTACTGAGCAAGGATACTGAGCTTTTACTATGGTTATACTACTATTCTTTACTAATACTAAGCTACTGAGCAAGGCTACTGAGCTTTTACTACGGTTTATACTACTATTCTTCACTAATACTAAGCTACTGAGCAAGGCTACTGAGCTTTTCACTACTCAAACACTACTACTATTCTAGATATCCTGCTAGTTCAGGGATGGTTGTGATCCTGGATAGTGGGAACTTGTTCCATGATGATGGGAAAAATGAGGGAGAGAGGACCTCTATTTATAGTTTTTGGGCCTCCATAGAGCTTCTCAAAACAGGGTACTTAGAAAAAATCATAGTTGAGAGGTTTTAGCTAGTGAGACGTGTAGTTTTGGTGTAGCAGCGTGTTTGCTGAGAGAATTATGCTGGTGGTGCTTTTTCTTATCAAGATCATGTGATGTATTTGAGATAATTTGGCTGGTGAGATTTTCTTTTTATCAGAGTCATATGAGGTCATTGAGATAATATGGCTGGTGATGTTTTCTTGAAGGTGGGGAAAGTATTTTTTGTTTCTATTTTTTACGTATGTTATGAGATAATTATGCTGGTGGTTCTTTTTCTTATCAAAATCATGTGATGTATTTGAGATAATTTGGCTGGTGAGATTTTCTTTTTATCAGAGTCATGTGAGGTCATTGAGATAATTTGGCTGGTGAGCTTTTCTTTTTGCCATGAAAGTGGAGAAAATACAGCTCCTGACAGTTGAACTTTCTTCTAGTCGTATGATATATATGAGAAAATTATGCTGGTGTTTCTGTTTCTTATCAAAATCATGTGATGTCTTTGAGATAATTTTGCTGGTGACACTTTCATTTTTGGTGACTTTGTTACGTATTTTCTGAGAGAATTATGCTGGTGGTGCTTTTTCTTATCAAAATCATGTGATGTATTTGAGATAATTTGGCTGGTGAGTTTTTCTTTTTGCCAAGAAAGTGGAGAAAATACAGCTCCTGACAATTGAACTGTCTTCTAGTCATATGATATATATGAGAAAATTATGCTGGTGTTTCTGTTTCTTATCAAAATCATGTGATGTCTTTGAGATAATTTGGCTGGTGATGTTTTCTTGAAGGTGGGGAAAGTATTTCTGTTTCTATTTTTTACGTATGTTCTGAGAGAATTATGCTGGTGGTTTTATTTCAGTATTGTATCATTTCATATGGAGATTTTATCATTTCTATCAAGTTTGATGCGTGTTATTATTACTAAGGAAGCATTTGTTCTTGGAAAATGTATTGTAATTTTATGCATAGCCTTGAGGTATTTCTTCTTTCAATTGAATCAAGGTGGGTAAAATACAGCTCTGATGCTGTGGTCCGTCTTCATATGCCTTTATTTAGATTAACTCCTTTTAATTGCATAATTTGTTATTGATTATGCAATAAGGTGGATAAATCCTTTGATACTATACTGTTTTGATAAGATCTTGAGGCTGCGCATTGTATATTTCTGTTTAAAATCTGTAGTTGTAATGTGTAAAAATGTTTTGTGTAATTTGTTTTATTATCATTTTTTTCTTTTGTTTTATTGGTAAGCTTGAAACTGGTACTAATGGTATGGAATACCACATCCCCCTCTCCATTTAATGCTGTCCCCAGCATTCCAGTTGAAAAGCTTGCCAATATCAATCATATCCATTTTGATCAATTTCTTCTCCCTCTGATATTAAATCTTCTTCTTCAATTTCTTCCCTTCTGTCATTTTCTGACTCTGTACTTGATTCAACTTTCTTTCCTCTGGGATAAAACCTCTTGATGTGACTTGCTGCAAATTTTCTTGTAAGTTTAGTGCCATCCAATTCTTCAAGCTCATAAGGTCCATTATTAATTTGCTTTATGACTCTATAAGGTCCATTCCAACGGTTCTTGAAGAGTAAACCCCACTGTGACTCAAGTGGTTTATTATAAACTAATACCAAGTCCCCTGGTTCAAGTGGATTTCTCCGTCTATGCGCCATCTTTTTGTCCAAATATTGAACTGATTTGTGTTTTGAATCTCTCAATTTCTGTGCTGCTGCTAATCTTGTTTCTTGTTTTGCCACAATCTGTATGGTTCTTGGCTCCAATAGTTCTTCTAGTTGGTATTTTCTTTTGATTGAATATTCTTCATTAATTTCACCTTGAAGTCTTCATTATTCTATTATTCACCTTGGTTGTTAATTTTGATATCTTCATTTTTTTTATTTTCTTGATTCCTTGATTTTACTTGCATATTCAGCCCTCTGGTGTGCTACCCCTGTAGTTTGAGTCATACAAAGACTGAATTTTGGCCGTCAGGTTGCTACCCTGTAGTTTAAAGTCATACAAGGACTAATTTTAGCCTTCAGGTTGCTACCCTGTAGTTTAAAGTCATACAAGGACTAATTTTAGCCTTCAGGTTGCTACCCTGTAGTTTAAAGTCATACAAGGACTAATTTTAGCCTTCAGGTTGCTACCCTGTAGTTTAAAGTCATACAAGGACTAATTTTAGCCTTCAGGTTGCTACCCTGTAGTTTAAAGTCATACAAGGACTAATTTTAGCCTTCAGATTGCTACCCTGTAGTTTAAAGTCATGCAAGGACTAACTTTAGCCTTCAGGTTGCTACCCTGTAGTTTAAAGTCATACAAGGACTGATTTTAGCCTTCAGGTTGCTACCCTGTAGTTTAAAGTCATACAAGGACTAATTTTAGCCTTAAGGTTGCTACCCTGTAGTTTAAAGTCATACAAGGACTAATTTTAGCCTTCAGGTTGCTACCCTGTAGTTTAAAGTCATACAAGGACTAATTTTAGCCTTAAGGTTGCTACCCTGTAGTTTAAAGTCATATAAGGACTAATTTTTTACCTTCTTTATTTGATCTGATCTTTTATCCTTAATTTTAATCATGACAGTTTATTTTATTTATTTTTGTTATTATAATTTTTTTTTATGTTGAAAAAAGATTTTTTTTTTTAAAAAATTATTTTCTGTTGAAAATTTTTTTTTTTTTTTTTGTTTGTTTTATGTTAAAAATTTTTTTTTTCATTTTCTTTTTATCTTGAAAAAGTTTTTTTTTTTTTTTTTATGTTGAAAAAAAATTTTTTTTTTTTTTTATGTTGAAAAAAATGTTTTTTTAAGAGTCATTAAATTGATGAGTGATGTTGAATGAGGTTTCAATTTGAGGAGTGTTGTTATATTTTCAAATGGTGTAGTGGTTAGTGATTCCGGGTTGCTTTCCACTTTCATCAAGCTTGAAACAGGTTCAATTCCCCCCTCTGGCAGTAATTCTGCTGCCGGACCTGTCAGTTTCTGGAATAGGGTAATCATGCTGGGTAGCATATTCTGAGCCTTGAGCAAGCTTAGTGATGCAATTTGGTATCATTGTGTTCCTTGAGTCTGTCAAACAAAATTGATCTTTGGAAACTCGTTGTGATTGAGGGTGCTCAACCTTGATTATGATTTGAGAAGTACTGATTTCAATTTCCTTATTTAAAATGCTGGAAGGATGCGTGCTTGTCAAAGATTGACAAAACTCATTAATTTGGTTCTATGAGAACGTCAGCCAGTATAAATCAGAGTAGTCTTTTGGTGAGTTGAATTATTTTCTGTATTGAGGTGGTCATTTTATGACCGGCGGTCATAATTTGATATTTTAAATTTTTTGATCTTCCTTTTCTGCATCTGAAGGGCCTAGCTTGTTTGGTTGATTTTTCCCCCATGTCTTGATATAATTTTCTTGATTTTAGGCCAAATTATGACCGGCGGTCATAATTTTGACATTTTGAACTTCTTCTATCTTCTTTTTCTGTATCTGAATGGCCTAGCTGGTTTGGTTGGTTTTTGTTTCTTCTTGTTTTCCTTTCCATATTTTATATCTTCCTGTCTCAAAGAACTAAATTATGACTGGCGGTCATAATTTTGATATTTTGAGCTATCTATATCTTCTTTTGCTGTTTCTTCACACTATCTTTTCATTGTTTTTTTTTCAAAAAAGAGAAATAACATTAATAAAGGCCTATGGGCCCACACTTCCCCAAACTTGTGCCATTTTTATATATGAGGTGGCATAAGAACAGATAACCACCCCTGTTTTTTTTTAATAAAATCATAATACTTATACATTGAAAAAAAAATTTGAAAAATGTTGAGTTTGAAGTCTTTTATTGAATACTGATTTATAGCCTTGAGTGATAAGATACTTGAAAAAAAATTGAAAAAATTGAAATTCCTCTTTGATAAGGCAGGAGGTCACTGCCCAGAATTATGGGAATGTTGAAAAAAGATTTTTTTTAATGATTTGAAATTCCTCTTTGAGAAGGCAGGAGGTCACTGCCCTGAGTGATAAGAGTGTTTAAGAAAGATTTTTTTTATAAGTTAGTTTGAATTATTTGAAATTCCTCTTTGATAAGGCAGGAGGTCACTGCCCTTGATACTAATACAGATATATACAGAATTCTCTTTTTTTGGTGATTTTTTTATTTTATTTTGCTATTTTTTATATGGTTTTTTATTTTTTTACTTGGTTATTGAAATTAGATTACTTCAGCTGTTATTGAGAAATATTCAACCTTCTGTTGTGAATTACTGAAAGACATATGTCCTTCAATATTTCTCCAAATATCTTGTCGCGTCGTTTTCTTTGTGTATTTCCTTTCCATTCTGAAACAAAACCTTTGACTTCATGAATAAACATGTACCCAAAATCACACCAGCAAAGAGTTCCCCCCAAGATTTCCAAACCATCTAGATTCAAGTCTTCTTGAGCCCATAAAATTTTGTGATACAGTCCTTCTATTGTCATTTGATAAGATCCATAAGGCTTCTTCCAGTAAGGATTCCTTAAATTTCCTTTGATTCCAATGGTGGTTAGTAATTCCAGAAAATCAACATTTGTAAGATTTGATCCAGGTAGTTCTGGAATATATTTGGTTTGAATTATTGGTGAATCTAGCTCATAATCATACAGCTCCTTAAACGTTATTATTGGAAGTATTACATAATCTTCCAGTCCTTCATATTCTGGTATGTCTTTCTGTATGCCATTTTGATTCTGGGAGTCATTTGGTAATCCAAATTTAGCTCCTTGATTTTGATTAAATAAATCAGTTGAGCTTGTAAGGCAGAATATTTGATCATAGGCATGATTGAATTCTTCTAGAATGCTAAGTCCAGATAGCCCTTGTGTATTTTCTGATAACTCTCCTTCTTCTAGCTCTTCAAATATTCTTCCTTGCTTATATTTATCTTCCAAATCTCCATTATTTTGTTGGTATAACTTCAAGTCATCTTCTGATTCTGCTGTTTCCATTTTTTTCTCATTCCTCTTTTGAATATATCTATCCCAAACTTGATCCATTTTGTCTTCAGTAATTATGGCACTATCCTTTTTCAATTCTTCAAATTTTCTTTTTGCCAATGGCTTGATTATGCTATCTTTTGGTTCTTCACTTAGTAAATATTTTTCAGTGTCACCAATGTACCCAATTTCCTCTTGAAATAAATTGAAATAGTCTTCTGAAATTCTTGAGGAATTTGCTTCAGGTGGCTTCAGATCCATTTTGAATTTCTTCTGTGGGCTTTCTACTTGATCTTCTTTGTTCATACCACTTAACTCAAGTGCTAGCCATTTCTCTGGATCTTCTATGGCCATGTCCAAATTTCTTCTCATCTTCTTCAGTTCCATTTTTATCTTTTCTATTGCTTCACTATCTTCTACCTTTAATTCATCCTCTTCTGGATCCTTCCCTTTAGATTTTCTTTCAGTTTGAGGTGGAATACTTTCTTTAGATGAAGATAATATGCTTAACTTTTCTTCATCTATTATCTGATTGAAATTTTCAAATACTAAGAAGTCCAGGTAGGTTTTCTCTTCACTTTCCAAAGTGACTTCAAGATTTTTAATTTGACCAATTGGCTTCAAAAAGTTATCTGATGATTTTGATGTGTAAGGGCTGATTTTGAATTCTGCTTTTAGGGCCATTTCCTGATTTATAACATTCAAGTCATTGTTTGCATCAAAAATGGCTGAGAAGGGTATTTTGTTTATTCCAAGAAATATTGTCTTCAATCTTGTTGAAGATTGACTTTCTGTTTCCTCTGTTTCGCTTCTCTTGGATGATTCTGCTCCATGTATTGACCATTTTGCAATCTCTGAAGATGCACAAAGCTCCATACCTATTGGTGGAGAAATTTGCCAGCCCATAGCTTGAGGGTTACATATTGGTAAGCATAATTGACGTCCATCTTTCTCTGGATAACTAAATATTTCCCCTTGCTTGTGTGAAAATTCCAATTTAACATTATTATCTGCTAAGAATGGTCTTCCAAGTATGGTGTGTACAGCTCCTTTTGCTATGAATAAATGAATTTCTTTTTCTTCTCCAGTTATCATAGTAATTGGTGTAAATTCTGAGAGTCCAACCAAAGATGTTGTATGTCCATCAATTCCTCTAAGATTCATATTGAGCTTTCTACTTGTAAGTGAGGCTTTAATTGCAATTTCCTCTGGTATTATATTAATTTCTGATCCAGTATCCACCAATGCCATTGTAGGATATTCTTCTCTTCCAATAAATACTTCCATAAATCCAAGTGGGCATGCATAATGTAATCTTGGGGTATCATAGTCCCGTAGCTTTACTGAAGGTAGTATTTCTTGAATATTTGACGTATTGACTGATTTTATTACTTCTTTTTCCTGGGTAGTTAAATTTTGTAGTTTATCAATAAAGGTTGGTGACATTGATAATATTTCTTCAAGAGTAAGATTTATCTTTTGTTCAAGTATTCTCTTCATCACATGTTCAATTATTATCTTTGGGTTATTGGGTGTAGATTTTACCTTGTTTTTTAATTCCATCTTTTGTGAATCCTGTCTAAGTACCTCCTTATTATTTTCCTTGGAAAGGATTTCAATATTATCATTATCTACTTCCTTTCCTTCTTGTGTTTTCTTGTATTTTGTTGGAATTAGAACTCTTATTTCTTCTTCTGCCTCATCTTCCTCGTGGTAGGCACCTGGTATCTTCTTTTTAAAGGGTTTGTGTGTTTCATTTTTATCCTCTTGCTGGTTTTGGTTTTGATTTTCCTGTCTTGCAGCTCTTTGCCTTGTCTGTCTAAGCCCAACATTTATTTGTATATTTTCATTTGCTGGTGATATTTGAGAAGGTTTCCAGTTTCCCCATTCTTCTATTTGAGCTATAGCTGCTGCCTTCTCACCTTTACTTTCCTCAATTACTGTTTTTTCTTGCTTCTTTTGGGGTTGATTTGATTGTTCCATCATTTTCTTTGTAAAATCCTCCTGCTCTTTGGCAAAATGTCTCAGTAATTCTTTTGCAGATTTAGAGCCTTCTGTGGGTACTCTTTGAAAATTTGGAAAAAGATATGTTCCTCCATGCTTCAAGACAATTCTTTTCTCCAAGTCTTCTGTGAGATGATTACATCTTATTGCGGAATGTCCTTCTTCTAGGCAGTAATAACACTTCAATGGCTGTCTTGGAGCCATTTGAGCTGGAACATATGGTTGATAACCAGAGGATATGGGTGGTGAAGGATATCTTGGCCTGAATGGCTGTGATTTTTGTATAGTTCTATGATCTTGATTATTGTTTTGTTTAGGTTTCTTGGGAGATTAAACTACTTCAGATAGGTGTTTGAGCTGATTCAATACTTCCTTAACTGCTTCATTCCCAGTATCCTTTGATTGATTTTCTTGTGGCTGAGGATTTTTAATTGTTTTGGTAAGATCTTTCATTTTTTTAAGACTTCTTCCCAGCTTTCCTCTTCAAACCTAGCTTTCTTCTCTTGTGACTTTGGTTGTGAAAATTCCTTCTGTTGAATTAAGACTTTGGCTTCTAGATCTTGTTCAATATACAACTTTAAGATTTCCAATCTTGGAATGATATAACCACCATACAAAGCTTGCACCATGGCCTTATCTTTAATCATTTCTTTGTAAATAGATTCTTGAACACTTTAGGAAATACTTGCCAAAATTTCTTGATTGTGATTGATATCTCCTTGTATATATTGATACCTTTTGAGATAATTAATAATAGATTCATATTCACCAATGAACCTTTTATATTGGGTCATATTTCTAATTCCTCCTTCTTGTTGAATCTTTGTAAATAATTGAGTAATTGAGGACAGCTTGTATCTTCTTTCAGGTGACCCTGTTCCCCATCTCCTCTTCATATCCAATTTTAATTGCTCCCAATTGCCAGTTTCATATCCAGGCATTCCTTCAATATGGTATCTAATTTCTTGATCTTTAGTCCAAAAGGATATCTGTCTTGCTATATCCCTTCCACTTACTCCTTCAATTTCTGCTATATTTTCTACTCTTTTAATAAATCTTTCCACTTCCTTTCCATCAAACCATAAATTATAATCCTTTGGTCTGATCTTGACAATGGGTGTATTGTTTCATGGGATTTCTTGTTGCAATGGGCTTGAAGTCTGTGCATGAATATTAACCCGCTTTGGTAGAGTATTTGGCCTTTGTGAAGTGAATGGAGTTGATGAGGCCATAGGCCTTGAAAATGGTGATGGTGACCCTTCTTGTCTAAAGATTCTTGGCATGCTCGTAGTTTCTTCCATTGGGCTGTTTGCTGCGGTAAAACTTGAATCTTTCCTTTTCCCTTCTTTTTTAAGGAGTTCAATTAATTCTTGTTGCATTTCCAACATTCTTTGATGAAGTCTTTCTACATCAGAAATATCTTCTTGTCCTTGCATGGTTTCTTCATTTATAATTTCTTCTTTGGATTCATCTGGATTGTGTGGTATCTTTGATGATGATGCTGAATCCATATTGATATATTCTTTGTTTATTTTCTCTTTTTCATTTTTTTTTAATTTCAAATAGTTCCTTGAGTAATTTCTGAAAATAATCTGTAACTATCTTTTGATCTTTCTTCTTAGTTCTGGGTGTACCAACTGGTATACTATACTCTATAGGTGATTCTTCTCCAGGTGGTGTTTCTCCTCTTTTTGAATAATAATAGTGAAATGATTTTGTTGAAGAACTTGATGGTGATGATGATTTAGAATCTTGTGGTTTTTCTGATTCCAGATTGACTTGATAGGTGCTTGAAATTTTTTATTGATAAAAGGCTTTTTCTTTTTATGGACTAAATTTGAATGTTTTTTTTCTTTGATAATTGACGGATTATTGATGATTGAAGTTGTTGTTGGCCACTGTTGGGACACCAGATGTGGGAGCTCCTTTTGGTGTGGGATGAAATAAGGCAGTACCTTGAGGGGGAAATTATTGGTAGGTCTGTTTTGAATTTCAGAATTGTCCAATAACCATGGGTGCTAAGGTGTATTAGCTGCCCCTCTAAATGATACTGAATAGTCAGCCTACAGAGAATCACAAAATAAAATAAGATTTGTGGCTTTGACAGATAGAGAAGACTTATCAGCAGTCTCTAAATAAGACCTATCAATAACACTACAGTAAAAACTCTGATCTAAAATTTCTGATAAAATAAACACTAGATTTTTTTATACTTTATTTTAGTAAAAGTGATGATAATATATATATATATGTTTTGGGTTTCTGTCATTTGAATAAAACTAATAAGATTTTTTTTTTAATAAGAATGATAAGAATATATATATATTTTATTGTTTTAGGTTGATTGTAATGATTTTTTTGATATGAGTACTAATAATAAGACTAATGGATTTGATTCTTTTAGGATTTTTTTTAATACTGAGTTTATATCACTACTACTTCTCTTTGTTAATAACACTAAACCTTTGAGCAAGGCTACTAAGCTTTAACTATGGTTATACTACTATTCTTTACTAATACTAAGCTACTGAGCAAGGCTACTGAGCTTTTCACTACAGTTATATTACTATTCTTCACTAATACTAAGCTACTGAGAAAGGCTACTGAGCTTTTACTACGGTTTATACTACTATTCTTCACTAATACTAAGCTACTGAGCAAGGCTACTGAGCTTTTCACTACTCAAACACTACTACTATTCTAGATATCCTGCTAGTTCAGGGATGGTTGTGATCCTGGATAGTGGGAACTTGTTCCATGATGATGGGAAAAATGAGGGAGAGAGGACCTCTATTTATAGTTTTTGGGCCTCCATAGAGCTTCTCAAAACAGGGTACTTAGAAAAAATCATAGTTGAGAGGTTTTAGCTAGTGAGACGTGTAGTTTTGGTGTAGCAGCGTGTTTGCTGAGAGAATTATGCTGGTGGTGCTTTTTCTTATCAAGATCATGTGATGTATTTGAGATAATTTGGCTGGTGAGATTTTCTTTTTATCAGAGTCATATGAGGTCATTGAGATAATATGGCTGGTGATGTTTTCTTGAAGGTGGGGAAAGTATTTTTTGTTTCTATTTTTTACGTATGTTATGAGAGAATTATGCTGGTGGTTCTTTTTCTTATCAAAATCATGTGATGTATTTGAGATAATTTGGCTGGTGAGATTTTCTTTTTATCAGAGTCATGTGAGGTCATTGAGATAATTTGGCTGGTGAGTTTTTCTTTTTGCCATGAAAGTGGAGAAAATACAGCTCCTGACAGTTGAACTTTCTTCTAGTCATATGATATATATGAGAAAATTATGTTGGTGTTTCTGTTTCTTATCAAAATCATGTGATGTCTTTGAGATAATTTTGCTGGTGACACTTTCATTTTTGGTGACTTTGTTTCATATTTTCTGAGAGAATTATGCTGGTGGTGGTTTTTCTTATCAAAATCATGTGATTTATTTGAGATAATTTGGCTGGTGAGTTTTTCTTTTTGCCAAGAAAGTGGAGAAAATACAGCTCCTGACAATTGAACTGTCTTCTAGTCATATGATATATATGAGAAAATTATGCTGGTGTTTCTGTTTCTTATCAAAATCATGTGATGTCTTTGAGATAATTTGGCTGGTGATGTTTTCTTGAAGGCGGGGAAAGTATTTCTGTTTCTATTTTTTACGTATGTTCTGAGAGAATTATGCTGCTGGTTTTATTTTAGTATTGTATCATTTCATATGGAGATTTTATCATTTCTATCAAGTTTGATGCGTGTTATTATTACTAAGGAAGCGTTTGTTCTTGGAAAATGTATTGTAATTTTATGCATAGCCTTGAGGTATTTCTTCTTTCAATTGAATCAAGGTGGGTAAAATACAGCTCTGATGCTGTGGTCTGTCTTCATATGGCTTTATTTAGATTAACTCCTTTTAATTGCATAATTTGTTATTGATTATGCAATAAGGTGGATAGATCCTTTGATACTATACTTTTTTGATAAAATCTTGAGGCTGCGCGTTGTATATTTCTGTTTAAAATCTGTAGTTGTAATGTGTAAAAATGTTTTCTGTAATTTGTTATATTATCATTTTTTTCTTTTGTTTTATTGGTAAGCTTGAAACTGGTACTAATGGTATGGAATACCACAGCGTAAGGATGGTAAGCAGTGTCGGGAGCATATTGGGAGGGCACTTTAGCGAGCGTAAGGATAAGTGATGTCGGGAGTGCACCACGTGAGCATAAAGATGGTAAGGGCGGGGGTGTGAAAGCGTAAGGAGTGGTGAGGACGGAGATGGGGGGGCAGTGTCGGAGTCTCATCTGGAGGGCGGTGCAGGCTTGTAAGCATGCGAAGCATTGGGGCGGATTAGGTGGGGATGCGGAAGCCAATGAGGTGAAATTACCCGAACATTGTGAATAGTGTTGAAATGGGTTTGGGCTTTGAGTGACATTCTCATGTGACACATGTGACGCTTGACGTTGTCTTCACGCTGAGGTGACCTGACCCACTAAATCCAGTGACTATAAAGTCACACTAACGCGACTGAAGCAAGATTTTATACTGACAGCAGTGCGACGTGAAGTCGGTCACCGACGATTGACCCGAGATTTTCCCTGGTCAAGATGCTGAGAAAGAACAGACCAGCATTTTCCATTGGTGAAGAACCATTAGGCAAGATCAAAGGCCATGATATAGAACTATATCTGGATGTGGAAAGGCCTTATCCACCCATGCTTAGGAGACCTCCTTACCCAGAAAGTCTGGAAACCAGAAAAGAAATTGAAAAACATATCAATGAACTCCTGGACATGGAAGTCATCAGGAAGATTGGACACAATGAAATAGTGGAAATAACCACTCCTGTCCTAATCACCTGGCATGATGGCAAATCTAGATTGTGTGGAGACTTCAGAGCTCTGAATAACTACACAAAAGCAGACAGGTACCTTATACCCAGGATACCTCATGCCTTGGATAAACTGGCAAAAGCCAAATACATAACCAAAATGGACTGTATGAAAGGCTTCCACCATAATGGAGTTAAACCAAACTCCATAAAATTACTCAGAATAATATGCCATATGGGCATATATGAGTATACCAGGATGCCATTTGGCATTAAAAATGCACCAGCCCACTTCCAAAGGATGATGGACACAATATTTCAAGAAGAAATATTAGAAGGCTAGACGATAGTATATATTGATGATATCATTATATACTCAGAGACATGGGAAGACCATGTACAATATATAGACAGAGTGCTAAGTAAATGTACACCCATCAATCCGAAAATTTCACTAAAAAAGTGTAATTTTGGCCAACAAGGGCTACTAGCTCTAGGACATAGAGTCTCAGGTCTTAGTCTGGCAATTGACCAGAATAAAGTAGCAGCAGTACTGCAAAAGCCAGTACCAAAAAGCATCAAAGAGATGCAATCCTTCCTTGGGTTTGCTAGCTACTATAGGAACCTTATCAAAAACTTTTCACACATAACTAGTAGTTTATACAAGTTATGTTCAAAAGATGTAGATTTTGAAATAACAAAGGAAAGGAGGGATTCATATGAGAGGATCAAACATGAACTCACAAATGCACCTGTGCTCATCTTGCCTGACTTTGAACTACCATTCAAGTTATACATAGATGCAGCATGTAGCCAAGGCTTAGGAGCAGCCCTTCACCAAAGACAAATTGTGGATGGTGAACCAAGAGAGGGTGTAAGATGTTACATCTCTAGGCAACTGAAAGATTCAGAATCCAGGTATGGGGCCACCCAGACTGAATGTCTATGTCTAGTCTGGGCTCTAGAGAAACTCCATTATTATTTGGAGGGTGCAGTCTTTGAAGTCTACACAGACTGCACAGCCTTGAAGTCTTTACTAAACATGAAGACTACAAATAGACACATTCTGAGATGACAAATAGCTATCCAGGAGTATAGAGGTAACATGACCATCATATACAAAGAAGGTAAAAGTCATACCAATGCAGATGGCCTCAGCAGATGGCCACTGGACAATGTCAAAAGCAATCCAGCTTATGACCCTGAAATTGCAGCCAAGATCCCTATCCATTTCATGGAAATAGATAGAAGGAAGAACTTCAGATTTTCTGAATGGGCACCAGAACATGGTACCCTTGACAGTGAGAAAATTGCTTCAGAGGGAACAGAAACTCCCATACTGGGGATAAGCTCCTCAGAACTGCACAATGAATTTTTCAATGCAGTACTGAAGTCTTATGCCAAACACAAACAGTGTGGCATATTACTACAACTCCTTCAACAAAAGTACAGGAGTCCAGAACTGGAATCCCAGCTGGAAGAACCCTGGTTGAGGGACTATAAGGATAACAAGTTCTTCCTTATAGATGGCCTGCTCTACCACAGAGAAAAACACACAAGTGCACTCACAGTGGTAGACAGAGACCACATCTCTCTGATCCTACAGGAATGTCATGACTTCCCCTATATGGGACACATGAGTGAAGACAGGACCAAAGAGAGGGTAGCAAGCACAGCTTGGTGCCCCAAGTGGGAACAAGAGTTGGGAGAATACATCAACACTTGTGAAAGAAGCCAGAAGGCAAATAGGAAACATGGGAAGAAGTATGGATTACTTAAATATATAGAAGAACCCAAACACCCATGGGAAACCATCAATATGGACGGGGTTACAGGACTTGTCCCAGGAGGCAAAGAAAAATACAATGCCTGCTTGATCATAGTTGATAGGTTCAGCAAGAGCATGAGGTGTCTACCATTCCATAAAGAGGACACAGCCATGGATAATGCTCTGTTATTTTGGAATAACATCATATCTACCTTTGGAGTCCCTAGAATCATCATTAGTGATAGGGATGCAAAATTCACATCTGAATTTCGGACCAACTTGTTTGACATGCTTGCAACCAAGCTTGCTTTTTCCATAGCTACCATCCCCAAACAGATGGCCTAGCTGAGAGGATGATCCAGACTGTGGAAGACATCCTTAGAAGGTTCTGTGCCTATGGCATGGAATACAAGGACCATGAAGGATACACCCATGACTGGGTTACCCTTCTGCCAGCTGTCCAACTGGCTTATAATACAAGTCAGCACTCTACCACAGGAAAACACATGCAGTGGTAGAGAAAGGGTGGAATCCCCTGTTGCCTGTGGATCACTTAAAGAAAAATCTTCTGACCATCTAACCCACAGCCAAAGACTTCCATGATATGTGGAAGAGGGCTTGTGACACAGCTGCCAAATGCATAGCTGAGGAAAAAGAATATAATAAACAGAGGTGGGACAAGACACACATGGAACCTTACTTTAAGGAAGGGGACCAGGTGCTAGTGTCTACACTGAACTTTAATATTCTTAAAGGACCCAAGAAGATGAGGTACTCATTTGTAGGACGTTTCACTATCATTAGGTTGATAGGAAAAAATGCAGTGGAAGTCAAACTTACAGAGGAATTTTCCAGGAAGCACCCAGTCTTCCCAGTAAGTTTGGTCAAACCATACTTCCAAACAGAGGAGGATAAATTCCCCTCCAGGAAGAAGAACCCCACACCACCTGATATAGTGGAAGTGGAGGACTCCCCAGGACCTGTGAGTAAGATCATCAGGGCCAGGAAGATCAGACTTAATGGAAAGGATCAAAGACAATACTTAGTCAGATTTAAGCACCAAACAGCTGATAAAGACAAATGGTTGGCAGAAGATTCCATACCAGATGGGAACCTTCTTCTAAGGAGATTCAGGTCCTCTAGGAGGATTGAACAGTCTCATCAATGATGAGCCTTTTTTAGAGGGAGGGTATGTCAGCCTGTGACTCAAAACCAGAGCACAAGCATGACAGCCAAAATACCATAAACCAACGGTATAACCAAGATACCACCAAAACATGGAGCTGAGCAAATCAGCTCAAAAAGTATCAAAAGAAAGAGGAAACTCACCCCTTTCTGAAAATATAAGTCCCATCACCATAGGACAAAGAATAACAAAGTTATTGCTGAGCATAAACCTTAATTTTCACCTCTCATCTACAATCTAGAAGGAGAGGCTTAACCCCATCAAATGGGTACTCAAAATGAAGCTCTAGGCCAGGGCTATCCAATGGTACCAGCCAAACTGAGCTAGCACCAATATTACTGGAGTTATGGTCAATTTCAGGACAAATAAGGGTGAACAAAACATTCACCTCTAATATAACTTCTACAGTTTTAGTGTGAGATACTTGAAGTGGGGTCTTTTTGGAAAGAGCACAACCAGGGCTATCTAATGGTGTCATCCACTTCTCCATATCTCAACTACAGCAGAAGTTATGGGGCAAACAAGCTCAATACAGCTTTTTCCCTAAAACATGCATATGTACAAAATTCTTGTACATGGCATAACTTTGCCATATTTAATGATAACCATATCAAATAAGGTACCATTGTGTAGAACGCATACAGGGCTACACACTGGTTCATTTTGTAGGTTGATATGTCACAAACTGACCAAGGTATAGCTGTTTTAAGGTCAAGTTCCCACATTCTGACCAATACAGCCTTACCATGGGATAATATCCCATAACCATGAATATGAGGTGTCAAATAGACAAAGAAGCTTGTTTTTACTTCAATAACTCAAATTTCAGTCAATACTGGGGTCCCATACAGCTTCTGTACAGCATTCTACGCGTCATACACATCAGAATCAGGCTGTGAGGTCCCCAGATGAAAATTTTCACCCTGTATTGGTGAAAACCGCCCGGATGTGGTTTCAAAACCACATCTGAGCCCAATACAGGTTGTACAGGCTGTTTGCAAACCACAAGCCAGTACTAGAGAGTGAAAAATCTTCACTTCCTCTATGCAGAAAGGTCTAGCACCCTTTCCACCCGATTCCAGGATAAAAAGCAGGCTTTTCACAGCCAGAATTGTCTCCTCATCCTGATCTTTAATAACCTACGTAGTAAACTGTCAAAAACATTTTTACTCTTGGTTAATAATCAGGTATAATTATAAATCTTAATCATTGTAGTCTTTTATTATTATAACCCAACAGATAAAGCTGCACCCAGGGCTTTCAACAGGGCTCACCACCACTATATTACATATAGTAAAGCCCTTTTAATCTTAAATCAAACCATATGCAGCTCTTATAAATCTTTTTTAACCATTTTTACCGTGTCACAAACATAGTTGAAGTTGTAACTAGCCTATTTACACCTTTATCATAGTTTCATCCTGACAGCTTGTGGTTCTGAAATGTCTTTTTTTAGAAAATTAACTATCTATTGAACTGATTTAAATTGATATTTAAATTCTTTCAAGCTTTCCAAAACTCTCCAATATTGATATTAACTAACAAAGAATCAGTGATCTTGAACTTGTTTTACTTCCACCACTTTAAGAACTCCCGCCTTTTTCCTTCAATTTTTATCTTTTTATTCTACAATTTTCAATCAGGTTATCAATAAACTCGTCACCATCTATTTACTTAATAAACTACCCCCGCTATGCCTCAAGTACTGGCAAATTCAACTGAATTCCATGAACAAACAACTTTAGCCCCAGAGAGTGGAATTGAAATCTCTGATATGGTCAGTAGTCATGAATTAGGCATTGAAGTAGAGAGCCTGGCAAATTAAAGTAATCCAGATCCACCAGTTCTTCCCGAATGTGAGCATAGATTTATCATGAATACGTTTAGTCTCTCCCAACCTGATACTTTTGTCATAGGCTTTATTTCAGCTCAGCCTCCAAGCTCTCAGAAACCAAATTTTAAAAGCTATGAGAAGGAAAAGACTGTTGAACCTTGTGCACTGACAGAAGATGCTAGGCAAGATGACATAATTTTCAGTGGGGAGGTTGAAATCATATCCAAGGAAAAATTTGTCTCAAAAAGTTCTCAAACAATCCCAAGGCTCAAAAAAATTAAAAATGATAGCAAAATTCCTGATTATGTGCATAAAAAGATTGCTGAAGCAATGAGCCTCCTCAAAATGGATTTGAACCGTAAGTCCATTACTAATTCAATGCAAGAACATCAAAATGGCTGCTTAAAATATATGGGCAGGTGTGGAGGTGGGAGAATCTCTACCTGAAGGATCTTGAGTGGTAATTGGAGTACCAGGCAAAGGATTAGTAGAAAGAACAAATATAAATGCTACCAAAAAAACCAACAAAAAACGCTGTACCTTTGAAGCTGCAAAAGATGCCTGGGATCAAGGTGATGACATGATCAATGTTGAAGTGGACCATATTGATAATGAACCTCCACATACTGAAAGACCCCCCATACTCAATGAAACAATCCATGGTGCAACCCCTCCTGCCTCTCCTTAAAATATCCAAGCTTTTCAAGAAAGGGAGACAATTAAATATGATACAATGGGACCAGATAGGACTGATATAATGCCTGACCCTCAGCCTGAAGTGACATCCTCCCCTAATTTTCAAGGAATATTTTCATCCCGCATTGAAGAGTTTGGAGAAATTTTGAGTTATCATTCCAATATTACTCAAGAATCATGGAAAAGGGCGCTTGATAATATCAATAGTATTTAAAAGGATTGATGGGACAATTTACCAACAAATGATGCTGATAAATTCCTGCCTGTTGGTATTAAGGTGATCAGTAACCAAGAGCTTAAAATGTCATCCTGGCTTGAGGAGCTTGAGATTGCAGATTAGTTTTATCTTTGTGAATGATGCACGATTATTGCTTGTTGACTCATGATATAAATTGAAATATACAGGGTTAGATTTTTTTAGCCCAACAGAAACAGAAGCGTTTTTTAATAACAACATTTGGAATCTCAAATTGATGAAGGAATCAGCTAAACCTCCAGATAATCTCCCAAAATCTGAACACTCCTTCAAAATGGTTCAGAGGCTTCTTTACCCCTCCAATCCAATTGAACATTTTTGGGCAAATTTTATGTTTTAATCCACTAGGCTAGTCTCATACAATGTGATTGCACCCAAAACATATGTTGCACCAACATCAAATGCAACCGATCCTCTTGGACTCGAATGGGGAGAAGTTGAATACCTTGCCTCCTGCTTGAGTAAATCGAAGCAACATGCAACACAGCTTAGGACTGAAGGTGGTGGGGCTGACAATGAGATATTGACAAAGCTGCACAAGAACCCGGAGGATCAAATGGATACAGTTATCCATTTGATGATTGCGTACAACATGGTACATACACATACAAAGGTCAAAGTCAATGGCATTAAAGGCAAACTCACAAGCTCAAAAAAAAATCAGGCCATCAAAGATCTTTTGACATGTCACAAGAATCTCGGAATAAATTGAATTTTCTTTGGTATATTAGCAGCTTTCTGTGTGGCAGGGGTTTGTGGTTTGATGGTATGCTCAGATGACTGCAGAACAGGCTCAGTGAAAGGGGCTTCATCACTCATTGACATTTCCAAAAGACTTTCAGAGGGTAAAAATCTAGTAGAGCCGGTGTGGCTACATACTAATAAGTATATATGTAATTTACTGAATAAGATTTTCTTCTCATCAGAGTCTTTTAACCCCACTGTACCACTTAGATTTGAATTTGCACAATTCTTGGTATTAGACTTTGGTGATTCCTGGGTGGAGAAGCGGGGTCTTGGCTCAAGTGATGAGGTCACATTGACTGTACCCAGGTCAGCTAAACGTACAACCAGGATTGACCCATTTTAGATTAGCTTTGTACCAGATAGATTGTAATTTAATTTTGCAAAGTCATGCATAAGTTTATTAATAGTGAATACCTATCCTACTACTGCCCGGATGCCACAGTATTAATACCAATAATAACTGCCTTCGTATGGAGGCATGCCTCCATACACCATTGAAAATACTCTGACACGATGCAAACTGAGTCAGGCAGTTGTACCTGTGATTAGCACACACAGGGGCATCACAGGAATAGGGTTTAATCACTTCCCGCCAGGTCATAATAGGCCAAAAGGCACTGGTTATTTCACAGAGGACTAGGATGATGAGGGATCAGCGGCAGAGTGCATATTGCATGTGCGTGTGCTTGAAATATTCCACACGGTTGGATTTGAACTTCATTGAATGGGAATATGAATATATCTATCAAATTGAATAATTGAGTATTTGCTGCATTTTTCAGGTTCAGGTAATTAAGATTTCCAATTCGCACAATTCAGATGTAATCTTTCATTTTTAGCTGCAACTAAAAAACAATCATTGACAGAAATCAACTTTAGTTGAAATTAATATTTAACACAACAGTCAGTAATCATTTGGTTTCATTTCATTTTCCACTGCAAGCATGCAATTCATGAAGAAAGGAAAGGAGCATAAAAGGGAAATTGCGGGAAAGCGTTGGGGTGAACAAGGAAAGTGTGAGTGGCTCACTTACTCTCAGCATATATATATAGATATATATATGGGCTGGAATTCATGTGGCACCCTCATTGGGCCCCATGGAGTAACATTGGCTTGAGTTGGTTTAGATTGAGCCAATGCCATGTGGGCTCCAACAGGGAAGTCAAAGATGTGTGCCAAATAAAGCTCATTGGGCTTTGGGTACCCTTCTGGACTCAAATGGGAGGAAGCAGTATCTGATATCTTGTCTGCTTCAACAATAAGTGATCCCTCACCCACTAGGGAATAGTGGGACCTCCCAAAAGACAAATGAGGCAAAAACCACCCAAAAGAATAAGTTTTTTTCCTCCACTCAACCGACAGCACAAATCTCAATGCCAGTATCAGAAAATATGACCCCAAGTGAAATTCAGACGGTGGTGGATGTCAATCAGATGAAATGCATTCACTTTGGCCATGTGGCAATTTTCTCTTCAACTGTATTACTCATTGCCCTTGTTGAATTAAGACCATTTTGAGTGAAGTAGAGGTCAATCAATGGGATGAATTATCACAATTCTTATTTTGTGAAAGAAAATTCACCGACCCAATTGCAACAAATGGGGCATTACTAAAGGGATTTATGTTCACAATTGGGTGGCGCAGAGGCCACACAAAGAATGAGCAATTTGCTCTTTATGGAAGTCTTGGGAAAATTGAAAACACAAAATATGAATGGTGCAGCTGAGGGGCAAATCTTAGCTTGGTTGGCTGCATTCTAGGTCAATCCTTACGATATGCTGGGGATAAATTATTTCAAAATATTCAAACTTGCACAAGTCATTGGGGGTTCCGTCCTTTGATCAAGTTAACTATGCAGGAAATATCTCTGCAAATCAGGGTGCATTTGAGTTTGCATCTGCACTAACTTTCACCATGAACGGATTCAAAAAATCACCTCATCTTGATACGGATGCATTGTTGTATGCCTCGGGATGGTGGTTTAAAGCTGATAAGCAGACCGGCCGAATTCAAAGAGATGCATCAAAGCAGTGTACAGGGGGGAAATTGATTTTCCCAAATGAGCATTTTTGGATTGATCTATCCAATTGTCATGGACTCATTCAGGTAGTGTGGGACAGTAGTACATTTGTTCATTATACTGATACAGCACACAACAATGAAAGCACAATACTAGTGGGTATGTCTGCACAATGCTCAAGGAGGTTAGCAAAAGCAATGTGGCGGAAAAGCCATGGACATTATGAGATTGGCAAGGGAGCAGGCTATCACATCAGGGATGGTAATACAATCTCATCCCATTTAGAAGAATGAGGGAGTGTGGATGCATCTGGGAGTTAGAGGGTGATTGGTGAATAAGGGCATGATAATGCGCAGGACAGTATACACCTGGGTTTTATGGGTTGAAATGGGGGTTATATGGTGGATCACATGAAAAAGAGGTGAAATGGCTCATTTACAGTGGAATGCCACCATACTCTTTTCCAGGATCCTGGAATCTCACAGGCAATTCCTTATGCCTGTCCAGGATCCCGACGCATTACACGCTGTGGAACTCCTTTTAGTGTGGGATTGGATAAGGCAGTCTTTGAGGGGGAAATCACAGGTAAACAGTTTTTAATTGCTGAAATAATCCTGTAACCAAGGGTGCTAATGGTGTTTTAGCTGCCCCTCTGAATATACTAAACAATCTCCCTAAAGAGCTCACAAATCAATATTTAAGATCGTGGCTTTACAACTAGAGAAGACTTTTTAGCAGTCTCTATCAGTCCTATTCAATAATCAGATAAGTAACTTATAAGCTTAAACAGTATAAAATATAATTTTCAAATAATAATATAAGATAATTCTAAGGGTAAGACCTTAATAGTATAAGAGATTGATTTAATATAATAGTAATAATATATATTTTAAGGGGTAAGTTCAATTTGATGTTATATATGTTATATTACTTAATGGTTTGAGAGGGTAATTGTTAAGATAATATAATAATAAGACCTTTCATAATTTATTGGTAAGATATTGTTCAATATAGAGTGGATGTTTGTTAAATATATAAAAGATATAATATAATATAAGGGTAGGTTTTTTTATATATAATAATATATAGTTGTAAGGTTGTTTTTTTAATATGAAGATATAATAAGGCTATTTTTCCTTTATAATGTAAAGGTTATGGTTAAAAACTCAATATTATGAGTATTATTGATAGTATTATAATTATAAGACTAATAATTTAAACATAGGGTGGATTAATAATATTAAGTAGACCTTCTGTTAACTACTATTAATTAGAAATCACTATGAATTAAACTTATAAGTCTATAATAATTTAATAAAATAACTAGATTTTCCTACTAGTAAGGGATGAATAGTTACTCTCCTTCTTGGTATATAAGTAATAGGATTCATGGGCAAAAGAGGAAGAAATAAGGGATAGAGGCCCTCTATTTATATTCTTGGAGCCCTCCATAGAGGCACTCAAAAATTTGTTGCACCAATTTATGTATGATTATATAATCTGAGATGTTTTTGCTGGTGAGGAATTTTGAGATGGTGTCATTTGATCAAGATATTGCACCATATGTTTGGTATATTGCACCATTTCTGAAGCTTTATTTATATTTTAATTAAACTTTAATACTATTATGCACAGCCCTGAGAGAACTTAGCTGGTGAGTAATTTTGAGAGGGTGTCATTTGATGAAGATATTGCACCATATGCTTGTGCACTGTTTGAACTTTAGGTGGAGAATTCTGTGTATTGTGGGGATTCTATTTGTCCTGTATGAGTTTTAATTTTCCTTCCTTTAAATTTAATTCTGTTTTTAATTTATATTTACTGGCTTATCAGATGGCTGTGCTTGTGATTCCACAGATATGCTGTGTAATTTAAGGTTTTGATGTATTTTCCTTGCATAAATTAATTGATCTTTTTCTTCCTGTCTTGTGACTGTTGATTAATACAGCTTGTATTTATTCCTTATTGAACTTTCCTCAGTTTAATAACTGCATTGCCGAGTAATACAAAGGTTGAGCAGAGCTTGGGTAACTTGAGTGTTACACTACCCCCTTTCACTGGTAACTTTAACATTTCTGCTAGCTTGTCATTTTCTTTTCCTTATTTTATTGTTATTGTTGTAATCAAATGGACCATTCTTCCAGGATTTGCTTATGGGATTATACATATTGATGAATTTAAGTCCATTTTATTGCTGAATTCCTCTATTATAATTGATTAATTATTGATTTTTCTTTGTTGTTTCTTCAGTTGATAGCCTTATGAATGAAATTTCACTTGAAACTGGGCCATTAAGGTATGGAATACCACACCCCCCTCTCCATTCAATGCTGTCCCCAGCATTCCAGTTTCAAGAGGAATATTCTGGGTTTATTAATCAAAAGTTTCATTTATTTAAATCTCTATTCTAATAACTTCACTTGATACTTTCTGTTTGTAGCTCTTTATATTGATTTTGAATCTCCATGGCTTCTTCTTTTGTGTTGTCTTCTTCTTTTTCTTGTCTTTATTTTGAAGTATGACTATTTTGATCATTCCAATATTGATATATTTGATTTTGATTTATTGGTTGATTTAAATCTTTTATTTTATTTATTTATTTATTTGTTAAAGAGGATTTTGATAATAAGAGAAAATTATTTTATTTTGTTTTATTTTGATGACTAATAATGCAGTTTAAGGTCATACTCAGGACCATTGCTTGAGTTATTTGAAGTAATAATTGATAAAAAATAAATAATTTGTTCAGAAAGTTTAAGGTCTTATCAAGGACCTCTTCTTGAGGTAATTTTGTTGGAAAAATATGAAAAAGGAAATATTTGGACAGTTTAAGGTCTTATCTAGGACCTTCCATCTTTTTATTTTGTTTTTCTGTTTGGGTTGTTCTTTCTTCTTTTTTTTGTTTTTGCTGAAATTACCCTTAAATGGTGGGGCCATCCCCTCTCCATTTAATAATTGTACCATCATTTCTAATTTTTTTAATTTTTATTTTAATTTTTATTTTTATATAATAATTTTTTTTTTATAGTATGAATATGATGGGTGTAAAGAAAAATTTGTAAGAATAATAATATAAATAGGGTGTTGGTAAACACACGTAAGTGACCTTAATTTTCAAAAAAAATTCCTCAGGCTCAGTTTTGAGGATTTTTTTAATTTTTTTTTGCCATATTTGTCCCGACTTGGCATGTCAATAAGCACAAATTTTTTCAAAATTTTTTTTTGCCAAATTTCACCAATGTGGCCAATATGCCAAAATGGCATTTTTTAACAAAAATTCATTTAAAATCTTCCCACTGATGAATTTCCTTATTTTTTTTAATAATGAAGGGTTCAATGTGAAGAATAAAGCACCAGAAACCCATAATTTTGGGAATTTTTTTGGGTGGGACAAGTGAAGGCGCAAAAAGGTTTTTTTTCAATTTTTTTTTCCCGTCATTATAATATGCCTATTTTTAAAAAGTGAATTTAATAACTTCCCACCCATGAATTTCCTTCATTTTTTTTAAATTAAAGGGTTCAATCTGGACAATAAAGAACCAGAAGCTCATGAATTGGGAAATTTTTTTGGGTGGGACAACAAGTGAAGGCGCAATGAGTGTTTTTTTAACTGTTTTTTTCTTGTGTGTAATATGACTATTTTCAAGTACAAAAGTTCCACATGCTTGATAAAAAAGGAGACTGAGGTGGGATTTAAGCAATAAATATGACTGAGGAGGGGGATAATTGGCATAAATTGTATATACAAAAATCATTCAATCAGAATCAACCTCCAAAATAGTGGGTTTTTTCTGAGAGGGGGGAGGAAAATTGGACAAATACAACATTTTGTGTTTCTTAAATTTATCAGCCCACCCCAGGGCTTGTTTTTGCGCATGAATTTCCCAGTTCACACTAATGGGGGGACTGGATAAACTTTAGAAATGATGATTTCCAAAGGAACAAAATGAGCACAACTCTTCAAGAAGCAGATGAAAATGGGGGGATTATCATTTGGAGGACAGAAATAAGGGAAAAAAGAAAAAGATTGGGCTGTGGAATAAAAGAAAACTGGTCTTTTATACTTATTTGCAATTGGATCCCCCATGTCAGGCATGGACATCCACTTGCTTTTTGGAGCCTGGCCAGCATCTTCAAACCATTCAATTCTTTCCAAATAAGAGGATAATGAGGGAATTAAGGTGTTAATGGCTTCATAAAGGTCTTGATTTTGGTTAATTTCTTCAGCCAAGTCATCTCTGACATCAGCCCATTGATCTTGAGTCTTGTAAATGAAGTGGGATACTGTTCTGTAGCCACAGTTTCCATCACCCTGGACATTGATGGCCTTGAAGGTGTATTTCAATATAAACTTGGGCAAGTCTTCTGAGCCAGTTATCTGATAAAATAAGGTCAAAGAATAAATAAATATTAAAAGAAACAAGAGAAATATATATCAAAAATAATAAGAAACTCACAAACAGCTTGGAGCATTCATCACTTGTGTGATAATTGCTTTGACAATACTCACAGGTGAAGTCAATTGCATCATAGATATTCAAACTGGTGGCAGGCTTGTGTGATTTTCTTTGTGATGTTTTGCTTCCAATTGCCAATCTTCTTGACCTTCTAAGGGTTACTTCTGATTTATTTAATTCAGTTGCTGAGGGTAGTGAATCTGATGAACTGATGGATTTAGATAATGAGTCCTCAGAATCTTCAGAATCTTCAGATGACTCCACTTCGATAATTGGAGAGGGGACATTCAACTGGGATCTTGATGTTGTTGTGCTGGTCACTTTTGATGGGGGTCTTCCTCTTCTCTTGGATTGACTTTTAATAATTTCAAATATTGAAGGTTCTCTTTTGTTTTTATTCTTGGCTCCTTGGGGTCTTCCATGGATATTCTTGCATTATAGAGGGTCTTCATAATATTGATCATCCTCTTGACTCTTGGGAATTCAATCAAATGGGACTTTTCCAGTCAAAACATCTTGAAAATGCTGAAGTATTGGAGTGATTTCTGCCATTGGTCTTTGGAACAGGTCTTCCCCAATGTCTTCAAATATTTTCTTGGCTTCATTCTTTCTTTCTTTTTCAACACTTTGATCATCACCTTGAAAACCAGCCTGAGAAGAATATGACAAATAAAATCAGTTAATAAGAAAAAAATAATAAGAATAAATTAAAAAATGCTCACAGGCAAATTCAAATGCCATTGAGGATGGAAGTCTGATAATTCAAGCCTTTGGGGCTTGGAAAATGTCTTTTGGGTCTTATGCTTGCAAGGAATGCCTTTATAATTGTTGTATTTGTTGGTGCATTTTTCATTTGGAGGAAATTTTGTTTTGAAACTTTCAAAGGCAATCTGAAGAGCATAATGAGACACCTTGCTATTGAGGGCACAGATGTGTGGAGGAAAATTCTTGACATGGACAATTATTTCTTTGGAGATTTGGTTGATAATTTCAATAAATTGTTTTCTGAATACCATGTGGAGAGGCCTGACTACCTCCAGGAGAGTACCAGTGGACTTTTTGAGCCAAAGTGTAACCATGGCATGGGCACCTTCAACTCTGGAGGTGGAGCCCACACCCAGGGGGCAATGGTGGTTGTTCCAGGCTGGCACATAATACTCCTTTAGAGGAAGCCAGGTATTTTCCAAATACTGCAAGACCTCAGTATTTTTAACTTGCTTTTGAAGCTTCTTGCAGTTGTCTTTGAAAGACTTTTTAGTGGGTGAATACATAAGCTGAGAAAAGAATCCCAAAGTCATTAATAAAGACAATAATAAGAAAAAAAGTGAAATAAGATGAAATAAAGTGAAGAAGTATATTACTTGATTCCAAAGGCCCATAAAATTTTTAAAATCAGTTCCATGACAACCTTTCTTCATGCAATGAGCAGATACATCCTTGTTGATGTGCCAAATGCATAGCATGACTTTGGAGTCTGGGAAGAGCTTCTTAATAGAGTTTTTCAAGGCCAGATCCCTGTCATTAACAATAACTGGAGGGGGAACAAGATTGGTGTTGTTGAGGACCTTTTCAATGTATTGATTTAATGCCCAAGTATATGAAGTTTCATTTTCATTCTTCATCAAACAAAAAGCCCCAGAAAAGGTCTTATTTGTTGAGCTGAATCCAACAATATGAAAAAGGGGCATTTTGTACTTATTGGTTTTATAAGTACAATCCATAAGAATGACATGAGGAAAGCCATGAAGAAGTTTTATGGCCAGGGGGTGAGTAAAGACAAGGAGGTAATGTGTCCCTCAGAATCCCTTGCAGAGGACCAAACAAAATTTTCTTCTTTGAGAGTGTCAATAAGAGCATCAATGGGACTTCTGCCTTGCAGTTTGTCTTTCTTGATTCTCTTGACTTGATTATAAATGTCTTGAAGGATTACAGGCCTGTCAGACTCCCTCTGGCTGCATAATTGGGCCTGAATTTGCCTTGGCATGAGCAGTGATTCAGACATTTGAGCAATTTGGGATGTTTCTTGCTCATTGAATTTCCTGAAAGCAGGATGTGCCATGATATTTTCAGTGGCATCATGGCTATGTTCAAGATTTTTGACTTTAAGAGCCCAAGTGCTACTCTTGGCATATTTCCTGGCATGAAGTCTAAAAGGACAGTCAAGCTTTCTTGAGGTGACTGTTTTGGAGGGAATTTTGTTGGGATTTGGGGTGCCAGACCTGTCACAACATATTCCAATTTAGTTGTGGGTCATATTGGACCTCAAGGTGGACACAGCATACCCCTGAGCCCTGGCAACATTATGCACATGTTGCCAAAGAAGCTCAAGGGTCTGAAATTCACCTTCAGTGGGGGGTTGAAGCATTTTTCATGATAAATATGTATAAAAGTGAAAAAAAGGGGGAATTGGGGGATTTGGAATGGGGTAAGAACCTTTTGAAATGTGAAAAAGAGGTGAAAAAAGGTGTGAAAAATGAACAGAAGTGGTTAATAGTGAAAGAAAGTGGTTTAAATGTGGGATTAATGGATGAGGGAAGGTAAAAAATTGAAAATTGAGAGGCTTGAAAGCAGGTTGTTGTGGTGGAAAATGCAGTCTTTGGGGGAAAAAAAGAAAAAAAAGTGTGAAAAGCTTTGCAAAATGGCTTTGGTAATGCTGTTTTTACAAAAAAAAACAATGGTTTGGGGTGGGGATAATGTGGATTATTGGGATGTTTGGGCTTGTTTTTTTTTGGGGGGGCTGGGCAAAAAAATCTGAAACAATTTGGAGTTAGAGAGTTTTTGTGGGGAAAAAAACTCTTTTGGGCATGTTTTGGCCCAATACAGGCCCAATTGTGTTTCAGTTTTAATTAAAAATGGCCCCAGGGCACCCCTTACGTGTTTTTACCAACACCCTATAAATAATATCAAATAATTACAAAATATAATATGAGTTTTATATGAATGGAGGTGAAAATAAAATAAAATAAGATAAAATAATATGAAGTAATATAAAATAATAATCAATAAAGTAAGATAATATAGATTCTTTCTAAAATGACACTAATTAATATAAATGTTAAATCAATAATAATAAGGAGGATTATTTAACTACTTTTGAGAATAAAACTAGTTTAAGCTCTTGATTAATCTCTTGAATCACTTTTTTTTATTTTAAATATATTAATTATTATTAATGGTGGGTGGCCTTTTATATGGTCATTGTGGATTGACACCCCCTCTCCATTAAATAATTATAACCTAATTTTAATTTATTAATCCTATTTTTTATAATAATAAATTGAACTTAATATAAATAATAATTATAATTTTAATTTGGTTTAAATAATAATTATAAATTTAATTCAGTTTAAATAATAATAATATATTTAATTTAATATAAATAATAATATTTTTAATTTAATATAGATAATAATAAAAAAATTTAATTTCATATAAATAATAATAATTTTATTTTTTAGTTTTAATAATAAATTCAATTTAATTTATATAATAATAATTTTTTTTTAATTTAAATAATGATAATATTTTTTTCATTTAATGCAAATAATAATAAATTTAATTTAATTTATATAATAACAATATTTTTTTATTTAATTTAAATAATCATGATTTTTGTTTTTTTGTTTTTTGAAGTAGCTGGGTGTGGATACTCCAAAATAAGTCAGCTGTACTTCTTATCTCCACTCGCCGTGGTTTTCTTTTTCTTCTCTACTCTTTATTTTATTATATCTATTTATTTATTTATTATTATTTTTTTATTTTTTTTGTTATTATTATTATTTGTTTTTTGTGTGTTTATATATATATATATTGATTATATTTTATTCTTATTCTTCTTTAATTTCAATTACGCCTCTCATTGAGTTTTTTTACGCCTCCATCCTCTTATCTATTTATTGGTCAAATTCCTTTTGACGCCACCTCAATCATGATTTGCTGCTGCTTTCCACATCAGTCCTCAACATTACGTCCTTTGGGGTTCTTCTGTCAGCTAATGGTCTTGTTCCAGTGAGTCCCTACTTCTTTTCTCGCTTTACTATCTCCGTTTACTGCATTAATTACAGCTATTATTCATTCTTCATTCGTTTTTTTTAACAAAGGACCCATCAAACTGTGCAATTGCAGTGAGAAGTCTTAGAGATCCATAGGCAGGTTGGTCAGATTACTACTAGGTGACGTTGTTGTTGTTCTTTTTACATTTAACCATCGTTCCTCCTCTTTCTTTATGAAACTAATTAAAAAATGTCTTCTTTTGCCTTGTCCATTTATATCGACGAACACGGACACAAAGTTATTGCTGCCCTCCACGGCGGTTATTGATATACTATTCACTGCATTCAAAACGCCAATCCAAACATGAACACAGCTAGTATTTTGCCACCTACCACCATTACTGCATTTTCCAGCTCCGTACTCGCTTGGCCCCGATCCAACAACCCTTTACCCACGACCAATGGACATCCGTCTCCTCCTGCCTTAACTGAAGGCATTGCTTCTCAAACAGTCGCTACTTCTGCTGATAATCCCGCTCCTGATAGTATATCCATTTCCACCACAACTGACTCCCATCCCTCCTCTGAGTTACAACAACCATTCAACGTCTTCAATTGTTTATTCTGCCGCTATTGCAGGGATTTCTACGATTACGTCCAAAATCATCCCAATAATGCGGTCGATTACAGATGCTTATCTGGTCTTTGAGCTTCCCTGCGAGCCTTAGTAGAGGTGTTGAAGGATTTGGCGGAGTGAGTTTATTTATTAAATTATTTACACCATTTTTTTTATATTTATTAAATTTTTTTTTAATGTGGTTGGATATCTTCATTAGTATCTTCGATGACAAAGATGACGCTGAAGAGTAAACAAATATTAACCTCCAGATCAAGCTATTTTGGTGAGACTTCTACCTTTTATTATCTTCTTCATAACTGATTATAATGATTTTTTTTTTGGAGATAGTAAACAAAAGAAGAATAAATAAATAAATCTTAAAATGAATAAATCAAATAAAAAGGAAAAAAACAAATAAGAACAGCCAAAAAATTAGGGTGTTACGGATCTATTTTTGATGTCTGTGCGTGAAATATGGTAAAGAGTTAAAATAAAATAAATAAATAATAAAAAAAAACTATTTAAATGTTTTTCTCTCTTTTTTTTTTTTTTTTTTTTTTTTATTTGTTATATTTTTTTGTAATTTATAAGTTTAAAATATTTGAAATTATTGCTTGAGGAAATGATTATGATTTAAGTTAATAAAGCAAATGTATCAATGAATTAAGTCGCCTTGATTCATTATTATGCTTTTAAGTATTGGTTTAGTTGAATTAAGAATTAATTTAACAAAATAATATAAGATTAAGTTGATTAAAATTCTTAGAATGAAATTAAAGTTTTTAATTAATTTTTGAAAATAAATCAATATAAGGTTGATTTAATTTGTACATTTTCTTTTTAATTAAATTTGGGGTCTGGTTAGGAATTTAATTTGACCAAACAATATAAGACCAAATTAATTAAGATTTTTGTTTTAAAATTAAAATTAAAGTTTTATTTTAATTTAATGTTCATTTTAGTTGTGTGAAGTTAAGAATAAATTTAACCAAATAATTTAAGATTTATTTATATATGTATAATTTTTTTTATTTCAAGAAATTGCAGTTGAGGTTTAATTTAATCTTGAAAATCCATCAATTTGAGGTTTATTTAATCTATTCAATTTATTCATTATTAATTGAATACTAAATGGGGTTAAAGGGCTGAGAAGATATTTATTTTGAGTTTTGCATAGCCTGTGATATATGAAGGGTTTAAGGGCTAATCTGTGGGTAAAAGAAAATTGTCCATCTTTATTATAAAAGGAGGTCTTTTTCTTCCTTATTCTCAGTAAAAGAAATAATAATTTTTTGTCTTTTATAATATGATATTTTTAAATACTCAAAGTAAATTTATATAAGAAAAGGAATTAATTTTATAAAGAAATATTTTAATTTGGGTCTAACCTGGCCAGTTTTACCCATGATTATATATTCTTTAATTCTTTATTGTTATATACTATTAATTATTTGATGATATCAAAACCAATAACTTTATTGATATTTCCTGTTGATTCTCGTGGATGACTTTGATCTTCTTAATGCTTGTTCTTATAAATTGTTATTGTTATTTTAATCTTGCTTTATTATCTTGATTATTTTCAAAACTTCTCTTGTAAGCAAAGGGGGTGACTAGTAAATTCAAAAAAAAATAAACCAATAAAAAAAATAATAATTTGACTAAAAATAACCATAAACAAAATTGGTCACCCCTCTTGCTATGTGTATTGTGAGGCTGTGTGTTTTGTTTGGCAATATTTGTATATTCCTTAAATTTTGTATTTTATTATTTGACTTCTTTAAATCTTGAAGTGAAACATTCTTGAATTGTTTCTTTGATTCTTCATCTTGACTTTAATTCTTGAATGGGTTGATATTGAATATTGATGAAGATAAATTTATAGAATATGTAAGATGTGACTATGAAACTGATGATAATATTACTATTAATCAACAGTACTATGTCTGTTCTTATGAAATATAATAATAAAGTATTATTATAACCACAATTAAATAATTAAAAATTATTTCTTTCACGTGTTAAGCACTACTAGTGATTTTAACAGTGAGCAAGTAATTGTCTACTAGAATCAATTACAAGAAGAATTTAATAAAAAAAACTTCTTTATTAAAATAATAAAATTATTTTAATATATAATTATCTTTTGCAAGAATAATTATAAAGATAATTCTTGAAGAAAACTATTACTAGAGAAAAACTTTAAGAATTAAGAATAAATGACTCACTAATACTCCAAAGAACTTATTGATAGATAAGAGTAGAGAAATTTGACGTAGAATTGTGGATTTAAGGGATCAAAAGGATTTATAACAGCATTACAACAATATATAGTTGGATTCTAGGATTTCACGTCTTTCTGGATGATTTGGAAAGATTTAAAACACTTAAGAATAGCTTTAACTAATACTTACTTGTTGGTAATAATGATTTAATAAATTGATAAGATGATGATACGGAAAAAACAGCAAGAATAGGCTTCTTTTAAGTCAACAACAGCTCACAGAGGCGTGCCATGGAGCAAACTGAAAAACCAGTGAGTGAGAAAACAATAAACCCTTTTGGATTAATGATTGCATCATCTGTTGTCACGTAAGATTATCATAATTACTTAATTGGTGCTTTTACGTGACTACCAACCCCAATATGGTTAAGAATAAAAGGAGTAACATCTGTAAATCTTCTTTTATTCTAAAATAATCATTGATTTCTCAAAGTTATCAATGTTATTGCCAATTTCATCACAGGTTGTAATTACTGTGAATTTTTGAAGATTCAGTGTTTCACGTAGAATGGTCAAAAATGGACTGTAAGTAAAACTTTTAATTTTATTAGTAAAACCATAATTCTTTTTGGTTGTACCATAGATAATACAGTTCTTCATTGGTCCTGAAAGTTTCAGGAAGATTCATTAAGAATTGTATTTTGAATGAATTTTTGAAGTTTTTACCTCATTTCTACGTAGAATTGCAAATAGCAGTATTTTGCTGGTTGCTATGAGGTAAATCAATGAATATGCATCCCAAAAGGGCTTAATTACTCTTTTAGGGTCTAGTCATGGAAAGTCATCAAGAATTGACGTGGTTACAGGAGCCTAAGTAGCTTATTACCTCCTTGGCACGTCAAAATAGCAGGTTATTTGCTATTTTTCTTATGATTACAGTAGGTGTAACTTGGTAACCAAGTTCCCAAAGAGTTTTAGTTTACCAATTGGGCCAAGATGAGCCATGGATCCATGCTCTGGAGCTATCCACGTCTCTGAGGCCTCAGAAGTTGGGTACCCTGGCTCTCTTTGATGTCTTTTGTCCCCCTTGCCTAATTTTTACGTCAAAATAGTAATTTAAGCTTAAAGTGAGATATCCACTATGGGTGTACCAAAAGTCCATGTAAGAAGACCATGATATTAAGTGCTCAAAACATGCATAACACTATTCTTAGTGTATATGTAACATGGGATTTCTCACTTTCCCATTATTTTGGCTAAAAATCAAGAAAAACAAAAATTTTCATGGATCTTTTATGTGGTATTAATGATGTGGTATTGAAGTATTTTCCATTTTACCACCTCAAATACTTAAATTGAGCTTATTCACTCTATGGAGCTACCCTAGGTGAATTTTTGTGTAGAATCCAAATCTGGTCTTACATCCATGGATTTACTTACTCAATAAAAAGTTATTCATCTTGTCTGAAATTGAAAATGATGAATTTTGGATATATGCATGACTTATGAGTTTTGCATAATTCAAAATTTGTTCTTAAGATAATTGTGGCCTATTTGGGTATGTAAAATATACCTCAAGGCTCACAGAATAAAATGGAAATTCCCCAGAATTTCATCCCAAAAACTTAAATCATAAAGGATGGATTTAAGAAAAAGACACCAGGGTGAATCTTGTGTCAATCATTGGCGATTGACTTCACGTCGCACCGTGGTCAGTATAAAATCTTGCTTCAGTCGCATTAGTGTTACTTTATAGTCACTGGATTTAGTGGGTCACGTCACGTCAGCATCAAGACAACGTCAATCGTCACATGTGTCACATGAGAATGTCACTCAAAGGCCGAACCCATTTCAACACTATTTGCAATGTTTGGGTAATTTCACCTCATTGGCTTGCGCATCCCCACCTGATCCGCCCCGACACTTCGCATGCTTACGCGCCCGCACCGCCCTCCAGATGAGACTCCGACACTGCCCCCCCATCTCCGTCCTCACCACTCCTTACGCTTTCACACCCCCGCCCTTACCTTCTTTATGCTCACGTGGTGCACTCCCGACATGCTCCCGACACCACTTATCCTTACGCTTGCGGAGTGCCCTCCCAACATGCTCCCGACACCACTTATCCTTACGCTTGTGTAGTGCCCTCCCAACATGCTCCCGACACCACTTATCCTTACGCTTGTGTAGTGCGCTCCCGACACTGCTTACCACACTTACGCTCGCGGAGTGCACTCCCAACATGCTCCCGACACCACTTATCCTTACGCTTGTGTAGTGCCCTCCTGACATGCTCCCAACACTGCTTACCATCCTTATGCTCGCAGCGTGCCCTCCCGACACCACTTATCCTTACACTCGCAGAGTGCACTCCTGACATGCTCCCGACACCACTTATCCTTACGCTTGCGGAGTGCCCTCCTGACATGCTCCCGACACCACTTATCCTTACGCTTGCGGAGTGCCCTCCCGACATGCTCCCGACACCACTTATCCTTACGCTTGTGTAGTGCCCTCCCAACATGCTCCCAACACCACTTATCCTTATGCTCGCGGAGTGCCTCCCAACATGCTCCCGACACGACTTATCCTTACGCTTCTGTACTACATCCATAGTGTACGGTGGCTTGTTGGCGTACACGATGAACGCAATCGCCAAAATAGGCTGAGTGGCCTTCTCTGCCAACAGGACCTAAGGGGAAATTGGTCAGTATATTCACAATGTTGTGGTTAGGGTTTAAATCATGAGACTCACAAATTAAAACCTAATAAGTGGACTATTTAAGACAAAAATTGTGTCTCCTGTTTCCCTGACAATACCATCTTATTTAATATCATTCAAATGGAACACTTTGCTTAGTCCTTACCTCATGAGCGTTGAATAGTTCAAAGGTGACTTTAGTAGGTTTCTCACTAGTCAACTTTATTCAATGTCTCACAGGGAAGTGATTTCATTTGCATGATATGAAATAATTTGCAAAAAATCGCCTCCTTCAATTTTCCGACAAATCACATTTTGCAAATGCGATTATTTTACTTCCACCTTTTTTCTTCAATTTGGATCTTCTTATTCAAAAATTTTCAAACAAGTTATCAATCAACTCGTCACCATCTATTTGCTTAATAAACTACCTCTGCTATGGCCCAAACCCCGGGAAATTCAACTGAATTAAATGAATAACAAACTTCAGCCCTAGAGAGTGGAAGTGAAATCTCTGATATCACCAGTAGTCGTGAATTAGGCATTGAAGTAGAGAGCCAGTCACATGAAGATAATCAAGATCCACCAGTTCTTCCAGAATGTGAGTATGCATCCATCTTGAATATTTCTAATCTCCCAAAACCTGATATTGTGTCATAGCCTTTATTTCCGGTCAGCCTCCAAGCTCTCAGAAACCGATTTTTAAAAGTTATGAGAAGGAAAAGACTGTTGAACCTTGTCCACTGACAGAAGATGATGCGCAAGATGATGTAATTTTCAGTGGGGAGGTGGAAATTATATCCAAGGAACAATTTGTGTACAACATTGCTCAAACAATCCCAAGGCTTGAAAAAATTCAAAATGATAGTAAAATTCCTGATTATGTGCGTCAAAAGATTGCAGAAGGCATGAGCCTGCTCAAAACGGATTTGAACCGTAAATCCATTACTAATTCAAAACAAAATTGATAAAAATAGCTGCTTACAATATATGGGCAGGTGTGGAGGTGGGAGAATCTCTACCTGAAGGATCTCGAGCCGTAATTGGATTTCCAGGCAAAGGATTAGGAAAAAGACCAAATATACATGCGACCAAAAAAACAAACAAAAAATGCCGTACCTTTGAAGCCGCAAAGGATTCTTGGGATCAAGGTGATGAAATGATCAATGTTGAAGGGGACCATATTGATAATGAACCTCCGCATACTGAACCCCCCCCATACTCAATGAAACAATCCATGATGAAGCTCCACATACTGAAAGCCCCCTGATAACCAATGAAACAATCCATGATGAAACCCCTCCCACCTCTCCTTGGAATATTCAAGCCTTTCAAGAAAGGGAAACAATTAAACATGATAAAATGGGACAAGATATGACTGATATAATTCCTGACCCTGAGCCTGAAGTGTCATCGTCTGCTAATGTTCAAGGAATATTTTTATCCCGCATGGAAGAGTTTGCAGGCATTTTGAACTATCATTCCAATATTACTCAACAATCATGGAAAAGGGGGCTTGGTAATATCAATAGTATTTACAAAAATCAATGGGACAATTTGCCAACAAAAGATGCTCATACATTCCTGCCCGTTGGTATTAAGATGATCAGTAACCAAGAGCTTAAAATATTGGCCTGGCTGGAGGACCTTGAGATGGCAGGTGAGTTTTATCTTTGTGCATTATACATCATTATTGGCTGTTGACTGGTGATATAAATTGCAATATACAGGGTTAGATTTTTTTAAGCCAAGCGAAACAGAAGCGTTTTTTGATAACAACATTTGGAATCTCAAATTGATGAAGGAATCAGCCAAACCTCCAGAGAATCTCCCAAAATCTGACCACTCCTTCTTCAAAATGGTTCAGAGCCTTCTTTACCCCGCCAATCCAGTTAAACGCTTTTGGGCAAATGTTATGTTTGAATCCATTAGTTCAGTCTCATACAATGTGATTGCACCCAAACCATATGTTGCACCAACATCAAATTTGACCGATCCTCTTGGACTCGAATGGGGAGAAGTTGAATACCTTGCCTCCTGCTTGAGTAAATTGGAGAAACGTGCAACCCAACTCAGCATTGATGGTGGTTGGGCTGACAATGAGATATCCACAAAGCCGCACAAGAACCTGGAGGATCTAATGGATACAGTTATCCATTTGATGATTGCGTACAACATGGTACGTGCACATACAAAGGTCGAAGTTAATGGCATCAAAGGCAAACTCACAAACTCAAAAAAATGAGGCCATCAAAGATCTTTTGACGTTTCACAAGAATCTCGGGGTAAATCAGATTTGCTATGGTATATTAGCGGCATTCTGTGCAGCGGGGATTTGTGGTTTGATGGTATTCTCAGATGACTGGAGAACAAGCTCAGTTAAAGGGGCTTTATCACTAATTGACATTTCCAAAAAACTTTCAGAGGGTAAAAATCTAGTAGAGCCAGTGTGGCTACGTACTAATAAGTATATATGTAATTTACTGAATAAAGGTTTCTTCTCATCAGAGTCTTTTAACCCCACTGTACCTCTTAGATTTGAATTTGCACAATGCTTAGTATTAGACTTTGGTGATGCCTGGGTGGTGAAGCGCGGTCTTGGTTCAAGTGATGAGGTCACCTTGACTGTACCCAGGTCAGCTAAACTCACAACCAGGATTGACCCGTTTTAGATTAGCTTTGTAATAGATAGATTATAATTAAATTTTGCAAAATTAATTATGAATTTAATAATCATGACTTCCTATTCTACTACTGCCCGGAGGCCACAGTATGAATCCCAATAGTAATTGTACAGTGGCATGCCTCCGTACATCATTGAAAAGACTCGTAAAAGACGCAAGCTGAGTCAGGCAGCTGTCCGCGCGAGTAGCACACGCGGGGGCATTGCAGGAGGTTGTGTTTATCACTTCCCGCCAGCCTATAATAGGCCAAATGTTCCTGTGTCTTTTGGAAGGACTAGGATAACTAGGGATCCGCAGCAGGATGGGAACATCAATATGTCAAATTGAATAATGCACTATCCACTGCAATTTTAAGGTTCAGGTATTTGAGATCACAAATTTGCGAAGGTCAGGTGTGATCATTCTTTTTAGCCGCAATTAAAAAAGATTCATCGACTGCAATTCAATTTAGGTGATATTAATAAATCAGTAATCATTTGGTTTCATTTCATTTTCTGCTGCAAGCATGCCATTCACAAAAAAAGGGAAAGAGCATAAAAGAGAACTCGCGAGAAAGCATCGGGCTAGGATGGGAAGTGTGAGTTGCTTGCTTAATCTCAGTGTATATATATAGATATATATATATGCTTCCACATTTATGTGGCACCCTCATTGGGCCCCACGGAAGAACATTGGCTTTAGTTGGTTCAGATTGTGCCAATGTCATGTGGGCTCCAACAGGCAAGCCAAAGGATGTTTGCCAAAGAAAGCTCCTTGGGCATTGGGCACCATTCTGGACTCAAAACTCCTTAGCTTCAAATGGCAGGAAGCAGTATCTTATATCTTGTCTGCTTCAACACATAGTGATCGCTCAACCACTTGGGAATAGTGGGAGATCCCGAGAGACGAATGAGGGCAAAACAACCCGAAAGAATAGGTTTTTTTCCTACTCTCGACCAACAGCACAAATATCAATGCCAGTATCAGCAAATATCACCCCAAGTGAAATTCAGAGGGTTGCGGATGTCAATCAGATCAATTGCATTCACTTTGGCCATGTGGCAATTTTCTCTTCAACCGGATTACTCATTGCCCTTGTTGAATTCCGACCATTCACAACAATGAGTGAAGTCAAGGTCAATCAATGGGATGAATTATCACAATTCTTATTTCGCAAAAAGAGATTCACCGACCCAATTGCAACAAATGGAGCATCACTGGAGGGATTTATGTTTGCGATTGGGTGGCACAAATGCAGCACAAAGAATGAACAATTTGGTCTGTATGGAAGTGTCAGGAAAATTGAAAACGCAAAAGCTGAATGCCGGAACTGAGGTGCCAATCTTAGCTCGGTGGGTTGCATTCTAGGTCAATCCTTACGATATGGTGGGGATAATTTATTTCAGAAGATTCAAAATTGCTACAACTCATTGGGGGTTCCGTCTTTTGATCAAGTCAACTATGAAGGCAATATTCCCGCAAATCAGGGTGCATGCGAGTTTGCTTCCGCACTCACTTTCACCATGAATGGATTCAAAAACTCACCTAATCTTGATAAGGATGCATTGCAGTATGCTTCAGGATGGTGGTTTCAAGCTGATAAGCGGACCGGCCAAATTCAAAGAGATGTGTCAAAGCGGTGTACAGGGGGAAAATTGATTTTCCCAAATGAGGATTTTTGGATTGATCTATCCACATTTCATGGGCTCATTCAGGCAGTGTGGGCCAGTAGTACATTTGTTCATTATACTGATCCAGCACAGGACAACGAAAGCACGACACTAGTGGGTATGTCCGCACAATGCTCAAGCAGGTTAGCAAAAACAATGTGCCAAAAAAGCCATGGCTATTATGAGATTGGGGAGAGAGCGGGCTATCAAATCAGGGATGGTAATACACTCTCATGCCAATTCAAAGAATGAGGAGATTTGCATGTGTGTTGGGTAAATAATGGTGGGGTAAGGCAGAGGACAATAGACACCAGGATTGGATGGATTCGAGTGCAGGAGATGCATGTCTCACATGAAAAAGGGGTGAAGTAGATTATGTACAGTGGCATGCCATTGTACATATGTTCTGGTTTGTTGCTCTTGTCCAGGATGCCAATGCTTCACACGCGAATCCTTATGCCTGTGCAGGTTCCGACAATGCTAAAAGTTCCTGACGCCTATGCTGGCTGCCGGCGCTTCACACGCCAATCCTTACGCCTGTGCAGGTTCCCGACAGCTCACACGCCAATCCTTACGCCTGTGCAGGATCCCAAAAATTCACACGCCAATCCTTACGCTTGTGAAGGTTCCCCAAAATGGTAAAAATTCCTTACACCTGTAAAGGCTTCCCACGATTCACACGCCAATCCTTACGCTTGTGAAGGTTGCCAAAAATGCTGACAAATTCTTACGCCTGTGCAGGCTCCCAACAATTCACACGCCAATTCTTATGCCTGTGCAGGCTCCCAACAATTCCCACGCCAATCCTTACTCCTGTGCAAGCTCCCAACAATTCACACGCCAATCCTTACGCTTGTGAAGGCTCCCAAAAATGCTAAAAACTCCTCACGCCTGTACAGGCTTCCAAAGATTCACACGCCAATCCTTATGCTTGTGAAGGTTGCCAACAATGCTGACAAATTCTTAAGCCTGTGCAGGCTCCCGACAGTTCACACGCCAATACTTACACCTGTGCAGGCGCCCAACAATTCACACACCAATCCTTACGCCTGTGCAGGCTCCCAACAACTCACATGCCAATCCTTACGCTTGTGAAGGCTCCCAACAATTTAAACAATTCAATACATGACTAAGATTAATAGCGTGTGACCATAGGAAAGGCAATGTTTCACGAAGCTGGAGTGGATTGCTCACATGCGGGAACCTCCCACTTTTTTACAGTTAAGAATTGATATGGCTCTAAACCATGGAAGAAGAAAATATAGGAGACGGCAATGGCAACTATTGGCGCATTTTTGGCAAAAGAGGTTCAAACAAACAAATACTCACTCAAACTTTTGGTGGGGCACTTACAAAAATAATTCTCACGCAATCAGGGATTTTCTCTAAGAAGGAAATAAATAAATTTTACGTGAACAAAGAATGTAATAGAAATGGAAAATAACAAACATTGGATACAAAATAATTTATTCAAAAGAAAGTACTACAAATAATAAAAAGAGGCAATAATGAGATTTTTTTAATTTTATTTTTTAAGTATTTTGAGACTATCCCGGTGATGTCCTCCTTTGGATAAGCCTCCAGTGCCTGGGCAAGGAGGGAGTTTAGTTCCTCCCGGAATTCCTGGTGCATCTCATTTTGATGAGTTGAATCCACGAAAGGAATCATGTGGAGCAAGCGGTGATACTCCAACAAGATTCGGTTGATGGATTCGTGGACGATGGCTCAAGGAATCATTAAAGTTGGTCGTAAGTCAGTGAATTCCTGGCGAGCGTCATCATGGGAATAAGAGGGGCTTTGCACTGGGGGGACGTGGAATTGGGGTTCTCGGGGGCACTGGGAGGGAACCAGGGTTGGAGTGGAGGGGGGGAACAGAAGGGGAAGGTGGGCGAGTTGGGTAAGAAGAAGGGGGAGGGGGGGATCCAATGGGCGTATCGTCAATGATTATTATGGAGCAGGGAGTGGTGGGAAAAGCTGGAGATGGTCAAAGGAGGGGTGAGGAAAAGTTGAGTAGAGTTAAAAAAGTGAAATTGGGACTTACCAAAAGGTTCCTCCGTAGATTGCGTAGGAGCCACCTCAGGTTCTGGCTCACGAGTTGTATCATCCTCAGGTGGTTGGGAGGATGGACTCTGGCCAGGAATAGGTGGCTCTTTGGTTCGGGAGGGTTCTAAAAAAGGAGTAAGAGTCAGTTCACTTGACTCGAAAGTGAAAGTGAAAATGAAATGAAACTTTGGCTACTTACCGCGGAATAATTCCTCAGACCATCAGGTGCCACTCGGGCCTGGAGTGGGTTGCTGCGGGGTTTGCTCGCAAGGCAAACTAGGAACGGCAGAGTCTTGTCGGGGGGGATTTGGGGGGTTTTGTTCTATGAGTAATGGAAAAAAGTCAGTATTATTGCGTGAAGAGAAATGAGATAAGGAGGAGAAAGAAAACTTACTTTGGCATTTGAATCCCATCGGTGACAAGACATGGTGACAATCAGCCCAAGCTTGAATGTCCTCTTTCAATCGCCATCCTTCATTGGCCGGATAATCACTTTGCTCCGGTCAAGGAGTGAAGTGACAATAGGATAGTGGCCCAGGAGGGGGGTGGACAAATCGATGCTTGAGGGGACAGGGCTAATCGTCCGGAATCGTTCCCATTTGCCTGCTTGAGGTCCTGGTGGCCATTTGCGCTCGGATATCGTTTTATCATTGTCAACCACAAAGGAGTCCTCGCAAGGGTGTCTTGGGAAAGAACTCCTCTGGCCTCCTGGTCGGAAGGGGGTGACAATGAACAAACATTTCTTGTGTGCTTGTTGGGAAGCATCACAAGCGTTGGTCGTCGTCAAGTAACAAATGCAGGGGATACCCCGCTTGGTGCATAAAGTGCACGACATCTAAAAACAAAACAATTGAGGTTAGTAACTGAATAGAAAGTAAACAATCAAGAAAGAAAATGAAGATGTATGATGAATTATAAATTTAAAATGTGAACAAAATAAAGACACTCTACTTGGAAGGTTTTAAAAGTCTGGAAGAGAGTTGTGAAGAAAAATAAGTATTAATATCGGTACATAATGTCGACAAAAGTTAAAAAAAGAGTTAACGCATGAGGTGGATAGAAGTGAGGTTCTGAAAAGGATCAGCAGAATAAACAAACAGGCAAAAGGAAGGGGAGTCGGTTTAGTGGAGTGCAAAAGACAAAAGTAGAAAGGCAGTAATACCAAGGGGAATACGCACAAGAAGGACAAACGCGGGTGAGGTTGAACGAAGTGGAGAGGGTGAGAAAGAAAGTGAAGGGAGTGTCGTGTGAAGATGGTCTTTTATACCATGGTGAAGCTGAGACAATCTCAGCAGTTGCAGCACCTGCAAAAGTCTCAGATTCAAGGCGTGTGGGCTAAATCAAAGCTTAGTGTCAGCAAATGCTGCAACTGAGAAGGGAAATGCTGGCGTGAGGCAGAACAACAATGGGTTTCTGGCTGAGTATTGCTATTCATTGAATTTTCAAGCTCAGTCAAATCCTCTTTGTTTCCTTAAATAGCTACCCGATCACCCAGGAGGGTGGTCGTGAGGCCCTCGTTGAATGTCCATGGTCGGTGCAATTCCCAAATGCCCCATGCAGAAAAGAATGTGGTGCATTTGGTCACAAGTGACGGCGGTGAGTTTACCGGCCGTATGGCCTGGTAATAGTGTTTGAAGAAAGGGGGGGCTGTAAGACAAGTGAATACAGCGTGAGCTTGCCTCCACCCATTGCTCAGGTTTGCTTTTGGGTCATAATTGAAATGCTCAGTGGCTGAACATTTTAATTGCACAGTGATTGAACTATTGATATAAAAATATCAAATTCACCATGCTGAGCCATTGCTCAGTCGTTTTTGTATGCACACAATCTGAGCATTTGGCACAGCATTGGATGACATTTCAGCCAGGTGAAGCATTTCACATGCTTTGGTGAAGTGCTCCAAACTGAGCCTTCCAATGAACTATTGCAAAAATAGTTAATTCCATGGCTTTACTGAGCACTTTCACACTGTGCTTTTGACCATGACATGCTCAGCTTGCGTGTGCAAATCGGGTGAAATGCAATGCTGAGCATGTGGCACATGAGCTACGTGTATTCAAACGATCAGAAGGTGCATGCACATTTGCTATATGCATGCAGGCTCAAGTAGTATTACACCTTCCTAATCTGTACAGCCAACACTGTAGTACGCAGTACACCTTTGTAAAAGTATGCTGCAGGGCAGAGCAAAAGCTGTTCAACAATGTAATGTGCAATCACGTCAAGCCATAGAGTCATATCTCTCACCTGCATCACTTTGATGCACCTTGTTGGACAGCTCTGCCTAACTACGGCACAGATGCGCATGTAATCCAAGCTAATGTAAGTGGGTCATAATGGGATGACTTAATATTTGGGTCATACACAAACAGTTGATTCACTCCGGTACCATTGTTGGGGCAAACAATGACTGGCCCCACTTGTTCATTGCGCGTGCTCATTGTCGGGCAGCCACACGCTTTCATACGCACCCCCCGATGGGTCATACACAGGCAACTTTCACACACCTGGAAGACATCTTACTGGCAGTGTTCCAACCCGCTATTTTCTTGTTTGGGTGGTCATCTTGACTGCAGATGCTCACCTGCTTGCACGTGGAAACATGAGGCCAATCAGTGTGGATTTGCTTCAGCCTCATCCACATTAGAATAATCCCAGCCTATGATTGCTGAGGCTGGTTATGTTTGCGTGGGTATCTCCCACTGCGGGTAATTTTCTTCACTTTCTCACACACCCCGCGCAACTTGTGGCACCTGGCTTGCAGCCAAAAATTCCCTTGGGTGCGTGGCCTCTTTCGCCAGAGTTCTGTACACGCGTGAGGCAAAGACCCTGATGCCAATCTCGGTGGATTAGTACCCGCCTCAAACGCAATAGAGGTGAATGTATATGTGGATCACGGCTCAAGGCTGGCGCCCCCTTTGATCATCCCACAAATTCCCCCCTGAAAGCCCAGTAGGCATCAGTCAGCAAAAAACTTCAGGCAAAACCAAAGTCATGTTTGGTGGCATGCCACCAAACATATCTCACCTGCCCACACACAAACATCCCCACAGTGAGATTGCCCTTTGAAACGGCCAACATTGCGCAGTAGGTCCCTGTGCAACAATTAACCTGGGGAAGATATTCAGCCATGTTCGCTGTCACACCAGCAAACATGACTGCATGCCTCTAATATGCCCTCCACAATAAGTTGCTACAACCCACCCAATTTGGGATATGCTAATGTCAACCTTGTTCCACCAAAGGTTTCGTAACTTGCTGCAGATCCAGCAGTCATATCGGTGCACCCACATTTTGGCCACCTTGCCTTGATATATGCCCCAAATCGGATATGAAAATTATGAGCCCAAGAGGCCCACCCCCATCAAGACCATGCACGTAACCACAGGCCATCCCCCCTTGACCCCATTGCTGTCTCTCATATAAGTTCCCCACCTGCGCTTATTCGTCTTCATTCCGTTTAGCTAACCCCTCCTGATCATATAATTTCCAACTGTCCCCAAATAATTTAAAATAGCCATCATGTCAACCCCTTCACAACCACTTTGCATTGGGATGATCAATATTTGTATTCAAATAGATAGTGATATAACCTTAAATCCTGAGAATTCCCACTTAGCTTCTTGGCTTATCATATGGCAAAATCAACACAACATATTTGTTTATCTCCCCAATCACCAGTGTGCTATTGGCTCTCTACCTGGAACCCTTTCCAAAACGTTGATACCATTCCTTGGGGCACCAAAAACGTTCATGCACTGTGGTCCTGTTGGGGCATGGATTGAAAATTGCCAATCCAATCCTACTCAAATATTATTTGTTGAGGGAGTATCTATGACTGATGCAAATGATCCCTCCTCATCTCAGAAACCCAATCTAGCATTGATGTTCTTCACATGGTATCCAAACATTTTATTCATAATGGAAAGCTTTCGAACACAGGATTTCAAGCTTAAAATGCCCAAAGAATATGACTGTAATACTCATAGTCAATTTCAACTCTTTACTCCAACATTTCCCGCTTCAAACTCGACGCCAGCTTCATATCCTGCTGTTTCATCATTGATTTCCAAGCAAAAACTGATACAATTACCCAGTGAATCAGACCTCCCCATGATGACCCCGCCCCATGCCATTATTCAAACCCCCCTCCTCCCTCATCAAAAGACTGGACTAGCTTTTCTCTGGGATCAAGAAATCCCCAATGGCCAATCAGCCCGTAACCTTTGGGCCACCTCACCCCCAGGATCCACTTTTAATGCCAGGAACATCATTACAAACAAGGTCATTAGCTCATTTGAATCCCTTTCGACCAATACCCCTCTTGGAGTACTGCTTGCGGATGATATGGGATTAGGTAAAACCATTCAGGCCATTGCTTTAATTGGTACCTCCAAGGAGCGGATGATTGCAAACCCCCATCGCTCCACACCCACCATGATCATCTGCCCCCTCGCTTAATTACCAACTGGCAATCAGAAATATGCAAGCATGCTCAGGCTGGAGCGCTGCATGCCAAAATCTACCATGGTCCCACTTGTCACTCATTATCCAAAGCCGACATCTTAAAATATGATATCATCATCACTTCTTACAATACTATCACCCAAGAATTTAAGCAAACCAATACCTCTACATCATTCATTTTTCAAATCAATTGGCATTGTATAATTTTGGATGAAGCACAGTGAGTGGCTGAGCTTAAATGATTCAAATTGTCTTTTATATCCAATAACCCTTGCCCCATCTTATAGCTATATTTGCTCTCAATACACTGCCACTCACTGTGTCATTAATAGCCTCCTTTCATCCCGCCGAATATGTTTAACGGGAACACCTATTCACAACACCATTTATGACCTTTTGGGCATAATATCATTCATCACTCAACCCCAGAGCGCCGATCAAGATAACTGGTCACCATTCATCCTGAGTAGTCTTTCCAAAGGTTGCCATTTTATCTTGCATTTGGCATTGCGGAATTTAAGTTTGCGCCGAACCAAAACCACACATCTCAAATCCCTCCCCACTATTAGCCATCATTATGAGCTGCCCCCACTCAACCCGACCATGCAGCAAGAATATTCCACATTATAGGAATAATTCAAATAATCCAAAAGCAAAGGACCAGGAGAATTTTTCAGAAATATTAATAAGCTGTGAATATGTTGTAACCATCACATCATGCTTAACACAATTGCGGAGGCAGATTTGGAAGACCCCAAGGGCAGGAGCACTCAGGATAACTCCCCAACAATCACACTAACTATTGTGGATGTGGAAACATGCATGAGGAGTAGTAAAACGGCACACCTCCTACAAAGCTTAATGAAGAGCAAACAAACAAGGTTTGGTCCAACCAAATCGGTGGTTTATACCCAATGGACCCAATTTCCAGATTTGCGTGTTAATTCTAATATGCATCCATTACCAATTGAATCTATCTGACTTTTTTATATTTTATAATTGGTATTGCACTTTCCCATCACTCTATCCTTTCAGCACGAATTGATGGAACAATTACAGCACAAGCACAGGAGAAGGCACTGGAGAATTTCTTCAATAATCCTGAATGTGAAGTACTGATTGCATCCATTGCCACAGCTGGAACTGGCCTCAATATAACTTGTGCTAATATGGTCTATTTAATGGTGAAGGGACCCTCAAAATTCTGCCCTGATTTGTGGCCCCTGACATCCACATTTCCAGGAGCCCAATTGGAACCCAGCCATTGAGGCTCAGGCTGTTGATCGACTCCATCGTATTGGCCAACAACAACCTGTAAAGGTCATCCACTATATCACTCCTCATTCAGTTGAGGTCAACATGCGGAAGGTACCTTTCAAGCTCATCTTTGACCCTAATTGTATTGCTATTCTAAAATCCTTCCTTATGGAAATGCCATTTTCCAAACACCAATAGGTCCAAGAAAAGAAAAAATCATTAGCTGCGTGAGCCTTACTGATATTATATAATTTACATTTGACCAAGTTTATCACACCTGTGCACCCTGGCACAGGTCCACAATTATGAACACCATGAGCTGGATTGAACTCCTTCAATATTTCCTGAATGAAAATGAGCGATAGAGTATTATTTCTAAGGGAGACGGTGATACAGTCCAACTCATATTGTCTATATTCTGCCATATTTAGCAAGTTGTTGCATCTTTAAGAAATAATAATCAGATTGTATTACACCTGCACAAAAAATACACAAAATGTTAATTTGTAACGGTGCTATACATTTATATTACTAAGTTATTGCAGAGCATCACCATTTGGCCTAATAACTGGCATGTGAAGTATTTTGAGGGCGCTAGTCTGCATCTTACTACAGACTTTGAGCCAATCTTGATCAAATACCTGAAATGATAAGCCTTCCGGAATATCACCATCATCTGTCTATCGTAATTCTGGCAATCTATCAATAGTTTTTTTACCCTTTTTTTAATGCAATTACAATACTCTATGTCTCAATCCATTTTTAATCCCAATTCATTAAATAACTGGGAGCGCCAGCGTAATCCCACTTTGCGGTAAACTTGAGGGCCATTTTCCAGTACCTCCTCAGTATCTGAACATACTCGAGGGTCATTGAATTGTGATGCTAGAATGGGAAATTCAGCCATATCACACCATTCACAACGGCGCTCACAGGTCTGCAGGTAATCAAGTAGATCATCATCAGTCTTTGCTCACAATGAAGAAGAGATACATTAACTAACCCTTTGACAAATCTTTGCAAGCTTTTGATTCTCCTTCTTTTTAACCAAATACTCAGCATCCTTTTGAAAAGACTTCCATTCTCTTTTCAAATAAGTGAAATATCGCTCCATTAAAGCTGCCATGACCCCATAGTTATTATGATCCTTGTTCCAACAGTAATGATTATACTTGGTGCTGACCAGTGCGAGACGGAATTTACGGTAAAACACCATAGACATCAGCTCATTGAATGGATGTTGCCATGAGCTCTCCCTGTCCCAAGTGAATTGCTTTAGTCCTAGCTTGTGGAGCTCATTTTTTCAGTAGCTTTGGAAACCCTGAGACTGAACCTGTGTTGATTACTCAGTGAAAACATCCTCGGGGACATATCTGAGATGACCAGCCACTTGAATTGCAATTTCACGCTCTTCTGTGCTTGGTGGTGCTGGTAGTGAGGAAAAATCCTTATCCCTAACTTTGAGTAGGAACAGGCGATGGGCATGTACTGCTGATCTCATTCCATGGACATTCTCTGGAGGTTCTGCTTTAAGCCATTTTTGTTGCTCCTTCTGGCTTGCATGTTTTGCCACATTGTGAGCTTTACGAGCCTGGTTCCTTTGCTGTCTGACCTCGGATTGTTCAAGCATACTCTGGGCAAGGGGAATTTGAGGATGGGTGAACTCACTATTTGACTGAGTGCCATGCTCATGCGCCGTGAAATTGTCCCTCCTTGGTTCATCATTTGTTTCCAATTGAGTTGGAGACATGTTCTCATCCTCACCATCCACCATTTTTTCTCTTGATGAACTGGCATGAGCTGTTGTTGGTTTGGAGGCATATGGATGATGACGTCCAGTGACTTTCTCTTTATGAACCAGAGGTGAAGATGCATAAAGTTCATCACCTGCCATGCACATCATCAGTTAACACATCAAAAAATTAATGAGGACTGGTCATACTCACAATCTTCAATTGGCTCCTGAGATCAGACTGACTTGCCTTTAGGTGCCATATCTAACCCATGAAACAAAAATATTAAATTGTGAAAAAGTTTATACTCCAAAATTCAAATGACTTACTTTGATGAAGTGTCAATCCTGGATTTCCCTCCGACAGACCACTCCAAGTTACATTCTCCAATGGTCTTTTTCATTGCCCCCCATCCATGCGCCTTTCATCGCCCACATGAACCTGAGATCCTGATGGAATATTGAGGGTTGTCTGCTTACTTTAGCCAAAGGGATCCTGGGATGTGACTGGATTCCGACCTGGATTAAGGAGGAACTAACATGGAAATTTTGATTGGGGATTAGCGTTTGATGAGATTTGAGGTGTACCTTTTGGCCCCTGAGACACATGGGTTTGTGTATTAGAGGGATTCGGGGGATTTGGAGTGACAGAAATATTTGGGATCGACCAAGTGCTTGAAGTTGGAGCCTTTGGATTTCCCACATCAATGTTAAGACCTGATACATTCATTGAGGATGCAATAGGGGTTGTGAGAGGAATGTTGGCACTCAATGGTGACTGTGTTTGAACATATTCTATGCTAGATTCACTATCTGAGTCATGAACAGAACCTGAACGGGATTTATGTGACTTGGAAGATGACATAAGGGCCAAAAAAGTACACTAATATTTTTAACTAGATAAAACACCTCAGTATTATGATAAAATAGAGTGATATGAGATGAAATCTTTTCAAATTTAGAATAGAGATATTCTATGAATATTTCTAAAAAGAGTCTTATTGGAAGTCTAATAAGGCTCTCTTCAGGAGAATCCACCCTACCTCCTCTTGAGCTCCTTCACTTTTGTCAGAAACCACCCTGCACGGCCTACCACCATATAATGTAATATTCCCTTGATCTCAAAGGGGACCCATCATCCATAAGTAATCATATTCGGTAACATTTCTGCCTCCCCATGTTCACATTTTGTGAATTATCCAAACTGCCAATATATGCATTGAAATTCCACAGCATCGTACATCTGTAAAGGGGTATATTCATGAAGGATTTACCCACAAAAGAGACATCACCTTTTCAAGAAAGGCAAGACAATACAAATCACATTCCAACCAATTAAAAGCCTTCTGCACTCAAACCAAATACCAAGACTTTAGCTGCACTCCAACCCCTTATGTAATAGAGTTATATTGTTATGTATGTAATAAGGTTGAAGCCATGTACGATGGCGTGCCAGCGTACATGGTTTGAATGTTAATCCCCTAAAATCAATGTTGACACATCCCTTTTGGAACACCCCTCAAGGGTCGAAACCGCAGTATTGCCATGTGTAAATAAAATAGAATATGTATGAGCATTGAGCAGCATGGCATTTCACCAAATTAAACTCCTAACCAATTCTGCCATCCAGATGAGACATGTTACACTCTATCAGCTGCAGCTCACGCACCATTACAGATGGGATAAAATTCTCAGATGGCTCAAATCATCTCCCCTTCATAAATAATCACTCAATGCTTTTTCCAATTAATAACACTCCTAAACACTTTCCCATCAGCCATAGATATTTATAGACAAACCAACCATACTCCCAATTTCTGCAACAATGACAACCTGCCGCTATTCCTCAATGCGTATATGCATGTGTCAACACTGCTCAACTCAAACACACTCTTCCACTGAGGGTGATAGGCATGGAGTTGCCTTCACACCTTTCCAATATAAACAGCACATTAAAAAGCTCAAATCAACCATTGCACCCAAATCTCTTCGAAAAATCCCTGCTTCTGCATCAGGATCTGAGTGCCCACAGCTTCTATTCAATCCATATTCCCAGCTGATTATTCACCATTGACCCAAAGCACCTTCTCCACAGCACTGGGTCTCAATTCAACTGCACAGAAACCATACAGCAGCAGTCAAACTCTTCCCCCACAAGACTTTGGAATGATAATATCTGCCATTCTATCATTAAGGTATAATATACCCCGCAGGGCTTCACGCATTCTCAACCCCGCCCTAAACCTGCTTATCAAGTCCAGCATCTTGACCTCCGGTGGTCCCCCCACTCCTGCATTCCATATACCTCAAGATCTGAGTATGATATTTGAACATCTCCAATTGGAACCAGTGATTCAAAACTATATATGTTGTCCTCAATGTTTCTCTCTTAATGGCCTTACTGAATCAGTCACAACTGACCAACCCCACTGTCAACGCCATAATGACCCAAATGATCATGATCCCCCATGCACACAATCATTAGGCAAATTCATCTATTCATTTGAGCCCCGCACCCAAAACACAACCAACATGAAGCAAAAATTTATCCCAACGAAATATTTCATTTATCAACCATTCAAAAATTGGCTTGCCAGATTTCTCCAGCGGGCTGGAATTATGGAAATTCTGCATCAACATCAACAATCCCAAACTCCCAAAGGTTTCCCAAAATGTGATGTCTGGGATGGATTGGTCTGGAGACGCTTCACTGGCACTAGAAATATCCATGACCCCCCATTCATGTCCATTCCTGGTGCATTGGCCTTCTCCATCTATGTGGACTGGCTTAATGCACATGGAAAGTCCACCCGGTTGGCCAGCATTGGACCTATCATGCTTATTTGTCTTAATCTCCCCCAAGTGAAAGATTGAAGCCAGAGAATGTCTATGTTGCAGGAATAATCCCTGGTCCAAAGGAGCCAACTTCCCTTCAATTAAATTACCTATTAATGCCACTCATCAACGAGCTCAAAGAGCTATGGCAAGGTTACCATCTTTCACCCACCTCAACAGGTCCTTCAGGATCCTTTATCCATGTTGCCATTCTCACAGCCATTGCGGATGTGGTTGCCATGTGCAAGCTTACTGTATTTATTTCCCATTCAGGCAACCAATTTTGTAATTTTTGCACCATTCACAAAGCTCAAATTGAAGAAATTGGTCCTCAATTTCACTACACACGCTCATATCAAAATCATAAATCAACCATTGCCAAATGGCTTCGGGCAACCCCACCACAAAGACAAGCAATTTTCTCTGAGTATGGAGTGCAATATTGGATTTTGGAAGACCTTCCATATTGAGATGCAACCAGAATGGTTAATCTTGACATAATGCATAATTTAATACTGGGAATTTTGAAGGATCATGCAACTTTCAAATTGTGCATTCCAGAGTCCAAATCAAAAATTTACCTCAGGTCCCGCAGGAAATAAAATGACACCAACAGTTCAGACTCAGATTCCATGACCTCCAACAGCTCTCTTGATAAAATCTCATTGAGAGAGGCCCGCTCCCTGAGAAGAGGCGCAGCAAAAAAAATAAATGAGCCACTCCCCACTACTTCCACCCAAAAAAAAACTACTTCCCAATGCCCACCCGTCACACAGAACATCCATCTAGTGGTTCTGCAGAGATTCCGTCATTTGATGCCGATTACATCCCCACTTCTGAAATCCCCTCTGAATTGGATATCACTGCACTGAGTGATCACCAGATCAAGGGTGAGGCTCTGGAGCATCTCCGAAAAATCATATCTGAGACAATAATTCCCTCATCATGGACAACAGTACCTCTCAACATGGGTTCCCCCTCTCATGGTAGCTTAAAAGCCGCTGAATGGGCTCTCTTATATAAGCTCTTTATTCCATTTTTAATGCTCAGTCAACAGATGTCATTAGATGTACACCAATCCCCCAACATTCAAAGAAAAATGGGTCATTCAGAAGAGCTTGCAAATGAACTAACCAAGAATAAATTCCATTTGATTAGTGCTATCAACATTGCCACAAGTTGGACTGTTGCAATAGATGATGCGACTGCATTTGCTGAAAATTGGAAAAAATTCCGCCTTTCCAATCAACTCCTGTTCCCAAAACAGAAAGGTAAACCATATCATCATTTTGCTGATCATATTCCCAAACTCTTCCAACGTTGGGGCCCAGCACAAGCCTCAGCCACATGGGGTTATGAGCACTTGATTGGAGTATTTGCAAAAATGCCAACAAATAACAAAATATGTACGTCAATTAATAAGATCAATATATTCACATGGCTTAAACACCTGAACTGAATAAGACTAACTTCTTGCAACTCTGAATAGATGTATATATATAAAACCTTACTTCAACATATCTGTCAATTCTCCAACCTTTCCGTTCTCCTGAAATCCCCATCCATGCCACGTGAAATAAAACGGCTTTTCAAATCACAGCCACCTGCCCTGTTCAATCACCATAAATATAACAAACCATCCCGCCATGACCAAGAAAATTATGATTTCCTGGTTGAGTACTTACAGAATTTTCATGCAACAAGGGAAATAGTTGATTGGATCAGCTTAGACACTACCGTGCAATCCACAAGTCCTCCCACTTCAAGGATTTTCTCACCTTGGTATTTCCCAGTTTCAAACATTAATATTGGAAACAATATATTTTCAACTGAATCCAAAAATTTCAGCAACAGTGTGATATGTTTTCTGAGGGGAAACTCACGACAATTTGGTATTATTGATAGCATTTTTAAAGTCTCTGAGCCATCTAGCATACTGAGCAATAACTTTCTTATCTTAAAAACTTTGAAGATTGATGTGAATTTCTTACCAGATTGGCCCCATCTGAATATTCATAAAGCTGTTGGTTTTGATGAGGGACACTTGATTATATCTGAAGAAGAAATTGAAGGTAACTGTGGATTGTATGATAACAAAGTTCTGTCATGTGGACTGCTTGTAATGATAAAGCCTTTATTTCATGATATTTAGTCTACTAAAATGCAAATCTCTCAGATTCATTAGCAATTTTGCTAGTGAAATAACTGCCTCAAAATTTAGTGACAGAGACATGCAATTGTGACAAGCAAAGCCCATTATTTCACATTGCCACAAAGAACTTACTATTTTGACATTGGGTACAGTGTGAATAAGCCAAGTTCAATGATCAAATGACCCACACACTCACCTTTCACAGAATCCAAAATTTCTAACTGCGCCATCATCATGTTGCAAGGCGAATCGGCCCTTGCGCACCCGCATGCGCACCTGCACACGCCAATGCACACGCAAGCACACCCGCACCCGCGGTATTGTGCAGCGGGCTCTACCAGTATCATCTGCAAAACAACAATCCCGCTCAGGCGGAGTCCTTTCATGGATGACCTGGTGAAGTCAAACCCCCCGCCTACATCAAGACTGGCTGAAGGACCTCTTTGATGTGTGTTTGTGCAAACAGGCGGGTCTTGTGTAATTTTTACCAACCATCGGATGGTTGCGGGATGATCAGGTGGTGAGGAATCTGAGTTGAAGGCACAGGGGAACCAATATTGGTGGATGTCACAGGATTTGGTGCAAGACAAGAGTAGGACGTGTGCTTGACGTTCGCTTGATTTTCACTTGATGCGAGCTTGACTTTTATCCTGCTTGACGTTTGGTTGACGTGAAGTCAATCGCCGACGATTGACACGAGATTCACCCTGGTGAGACACCCACCCTATTTTTTAGTTAAGTTATTTTTTTATACTAATACATAAGATAACATGGAATAATGATACTGATACACTTGACACTTTTTTTTGATATATTTTTTATATTTTTCTTGATTTTTTTATATTAGATTTCTTTACAGATATTTGAGCCTGGAATGAGACTAAAATTTATGAAATAATAAGGGAACATTTTTAATCAAAAAAAAATTGATAATATGAAAATTTGTTGTCAAGACCTTTCTTGAATTTGGCCTTCTTAGCTGTAAGCTCATTTATTCTTCCTTCATTGAGATATTGATCTTGAAACTTTTCTTCATTACTCAAATAATCATGATTAGTGTTTTCATTTTTATCATCATTTTCTGTCCAATCCTCATTTTGTGTTGAAATTTGATATTGCCTTGCCAAATGGGCCTGCAAGCTTGGGCATATCTTTTTATTCTGAGTAATCCAAAAATATCCCTTTTCTTCCTTAGTCTTCTTCTTCTTTTTGCTACTTTTATCTTTGATTTTATTTGATTCCTTCTTCTTTGGGGTACTAATATCTTCCAACCACTTGACATGTTGGTTTGCACATTCAAAGTTGTCCCTAGAATTATTTTTATTGTGATCCTCAATGTTGGAATTTCTAAGAGGTTGCCAATTTGTATAACCTTCCCAAGGGAATTGTTCTTCAGTAAAAATAAATTTATGCTCATCTTCAGCTTCTGCTTTTATTTCCATTTGACAAAATAATCCTTCTTCCTTCTCATATTCTGATTCAGAAAGATGTTTTTCTAAGATAATTGGTGAGTGTATTGTATTTTTTAGGTATTCATTTGTGGCATTGTTTCTAATAGATGAAAGTTTTTTGAATCTTGAATTAATTTCTTTTTCAATATCAAAGTTATTATAAGCTTCCCCAGAGGATTTGTCTTCAGGAGGTAAGGCTTTTTGCTGATTTAATTCCTGTTGTATGTCAATTTGTGACAGTGAATTAATTGGATTTTCATATGTTGACTCATCAATGTTAGCTGCATTGATATTATGAGCTGTACTGAAACTACATTCTATATCTTTTCTTGTTGACTTAAAACAAGGGAATTCCATTTTTAAAGGTTCTTCTTCTATACAAAAAGGTATATCTTTTACTTGATTTTGGTCATTTCCCCCTATGGGGTTTTCAATTATTCTTGCTAAGTCTAATTGTTCTTTGACAAGTCTTGGATCAATATTTTCCATATTCAGGCATGATTTATTTTCTCCACTAATTCCTTCCATCAAAATTCTAGGATCAATATTTTTAAAATTTGAGGGAAAAAAGATTTGTGAATTCTCAGAATTATTAAATTTCTTTTTGTGTGTAGCTCCTTGATGAAAATTATGTTTATCAATGGTCTTAATTGCTCCTTCATTATATATTGAAATTTCTTGAGGATAAGTATTTTTATTATGGTGTGAATTTTCATTAGTATCTTTCAAAATTTCATTTAGACTTGCATATTCTTCAGATTTTGGAATTATATCAGTATTTTCCTCCTGAATTTTGAGGTGGTTTTGAGTAGTAATGTCCTTCTTTTTGGAAATGTTATATTTGAGGGAAACTTCTTTTAATAAGTTGAGTGCTGATTTATCAATTTGAGAACTTAAACCTTTAGGTTCTGAGCTTACACTAACTATTGTTACAACTGGCTTGATACTTGACTTCCTATTATTCTTAAATATTCCCTTTGTAAGGGACTTCAAGGCTTTAATAGGTGAGATAAGCTTTTTTAATGTTTTTCTTTTGATGTCTTCAGTATTCTTGAAGTTATAGCTTTTGATGGCTTGAGATATTTGGCTACAAGTATTTCCATTTTCTTTTCCTGAGGCTAAAATTCCTGGAGATTTTTCTTGAAGCTTTAAATTGAAATCTACTGTATTAATTTGAGATAATTCCTCATTAATTTCCACTTTGCCTTTGGAATCCTTCACTTCTTCACTATTGTAAGATGTGACTATGAAACTGGTGATAATATTACTATTAATCAACAGTACTATGTCTGTTCTTATGAAATATAATAATCAAATATTATTATAACCACAATTAAATAATTATAAAATTATTTCTTTCACGTGTTATACACTACTAGTGATTATAACAGTGAGCAGTAATTGTCTACTAGAATCAATTACAAGAAGAATTCAATAATAAAAACTTCTTTATTAAAATAATAAAATTATTTTAATATATAATTATCTTTTACAAGAATAATTATGAATATAATTCTTGAAGAAAACTATTACTAGAGAAAAACTTTAAGAATTAAAAATAAATGACTCACTAATACTCCAAAGACCTTATTGATAGATAAAAGTAGAGAAATTTGACGTGGAATTGTGGATTTAAGGGATCAAAAGGATTTATAACAGTATTACAACAATATATAGCTGGATTCTAGGATTTCACGTCTTTCTGGATGATTTGGAAAGATTTAAAACACTTAAGAATAGCTTTGACCAATACTTACTTGTTGGTAATAATGATTTAATAAATTGATAAGATGATGATACGGAAAAAACAGCAAGAATAGGCTTCTTTTAAGTCAACAACAGCTCACAGAGGCGTGCCATGGAGCAAACTGAAAAAACCAGTGAGTGAGAAAACAATAAACCCTTTTGGATTAATGATTGCATCATCTGTTGTCACGTAAGATTATCATAATTACCTAATTGATGCTTTTACGTGACTACCAACCCCAATATGGTTAAGAATAAAAGGAGTAACATCTGTAAATCTTCTTTTATTCTAAAATAATCATTGATTTCTCAAAGTTATCAATGTTATTGCCAATTTCATCACAGGTTGTAATTACTGTGAATTTTTGAAGATTCAGTGTTTCACATAGAATGGTCAAAAATGGACTGTAAGTAAAACTTTTTATTTTACTAGTAAAACCAAAATTCTTTTTGGTTGTACCATAGATAATACAGTTCTTCATTGGTCCTGAAAGTTTTTTCTTTTTGGTTGTACCATAGATAATACAGTTCTTCATTTGTCCTGAAAGTTTCAGGAAGATTCATTAAGAATTGTATTTTTAATGAATTTTTGAAGTTTTTACCTCATTTCTACGTAGAATTGCAAATAGCAGTATTTTGCTGGTTGCTATGAGGTAAATCAATGAATATGGATCCCAAAAGGGTTTAATTACTCCTTTAGGGTCTATTCATGGAAAGTAATCAAGAATTGACGTGGTTACAGGAGCCTGAGTAGCTTATTACCTCCTTGGCACGTCAAAATAGCAGGTTATTTGCTATTTTTCTTATGATTACAGTAGGTGTAACTTGGTAACCAAGTTCCCAAAGAGTTTTAGTTTACCAATTGGGCCAAGATGAGCCATGGATCTATGCTCTGGAGCTATCCACGCCTCTGAGGCCTCAGAAGTTGGGTACCCTGGCTCTCTTTGATGTCTTTTGTCCCCCTTGCTTATTTTTTACGTCAAAATAGTAATTTAAGCTTAAAGTGAGATATCCACTATGGGTATACCAAAAGTCCATGTAAGAATACCATGATATTAAGTGCTCAAAACATGCATAACAATATTCTTAGTGTATATGTAACATGGGATTTCTCACTTTCCCATTATTTTGGCTAAAAATCAAGAAAAACAAAAATTTTCACGGATCTTTTATGTGGTATTAATGATGTGGTATTGAAGTATTTTCCATTTTACCACCTCAAATACTTAAATTGAGCTTATTCACTCTATGGAGCTACCCTAGGTGAATTTTTGTGTAGAATCCAAATCTGGTCTTAAATCCATGGATTTACTTACTCAATAAAAAGTTATTCATCTTTTCTGAAATTGAAAATGATGAATTTTGGATATATGCATGACTTATGAGTTTTGCATAATTCAAAATTTCTTTTTAAGATGATTGTGGCCTATTTGGGTATGTAAAATATACCTCAAGGCTCACATTCCCTCCCACCAAAAAATAAAATTGTACTACAATTTTATTAGTGATAAAAGAATAAGGCCCCAAAGGGGGGTAATGTCCACTGTCCAACCTCTTCACATTACTCAGATCAAGTAATTTAAAGCACCTTTATAGACATATTCAGGCTTGTGGCCTTCTTTCATGTCTAAATCTTCTTAAGAGTTCATCTGAGTCAGGTATTTCTGATTCTGCCATCCATTCATCTTCATAAACTGGATTTCTATATCTGACAAGATATTCTCTTTGATTTTTACCCCTAAGTCTGCTTTCTTTAATGACTTTCTTTATCTTTATGTCTTCATTCTGTTCCACAGGTGGTACAGTTAAAGGAGTTTGGTTTCTTAAAGGAAACAATTCTTTGTCAGCTGGTTGATAAGGCTTTATCAAGCTGACTGGAAATGTGGGGTGTTTATTTTCCAATTCACCACTCAATTCCACTTGAACTGCATTGGTTCCATGTAAAGCAACAATAACAAAAGGTCCTACATAAGAATCTTTAAGCTTATTTGGGCCTTTGATATTATTAAAATTCAAGGTTGAAACTAAAACTAAGTCCCCTACTTTGAAGTCTGGTACTTTATGACTCTTGTCCCACTTCTGTTTTGCATAATCAAAAGCATCATCCATACTCTGTTTTGCATGGTGTTTTACTTTATCAAGCATTAATTTGAAGTTGGAAGCTGTAGGATTCATGTCAATCAAGTCTTTCCTCAGTGTGTCTGCTGGGAGTCTTGGATTCCATCCTTTTTCTAACATAGCAGGAGTTTGTCCTGTGGAAGAATGGACTGATGTCTTGTATGCCAATTCTAATGCAGGTATCAGAGTGCACCAGTCATGGGTAAAGCCATCTGAGTCTTTGAATTCTAATCCATAAGCACAAAATCTCCTTATCATTTCTTCTAAAGTTTGAATCATCCTCTCTGCTAGCCCATCTGTTTGAGGGTGATATGCTGTAGAGAACGATAACTTAGTCCCAAACAATCTATGAAGATTGGTCCAAAGTGCAGATGTGAACTTGGGATCTCTGTCACTTATGATATTCTTAAATAACCCTGTATGAGAAATAACTCTACTCCACAAAAGAAGAGCTGTATCCATAGCAGTGTCATCCTTATGACATGGTAAGAATATGGGAGTTTTGCTATATCTGTCTACAATGACTAAACAAGCATTATAACTTTTGTCACCACTTGGAGGAAGTGCTGTGACCCAATCCATGTGAACAACTTCCCAAGGGGATTTTGGTTCTTGAATATGGATCATTAATCCAAATTTCTTGCCTGTGCTCCTGTTTTCTTTCTGGCATCTATCACAGGTATGGCAATCTTCAATGGTTTCTTTCCTCCAAGATGGCCACCATGCACAGTTTTTCCCTTTTTCAAGTGTTCTGTCTTCTGACAGGTGTCCAGAGTAGATACTATCATGACATTCATGAAGCATGGTATTGATAAGTAATCTACTACACAGTGTCACCACACAAGAATGTTTTGTTCTATGGTAAATAATCCCATCAAACAAGTGAAATCTTCCTTCAGAATAGGAATTTTTCCAAACTTCATCTAGTGCATTAACCAAATATGTGTCTTTGCAGTCTTTATCCAATAAAGAAGTCAAGATATGGCAATTCTTGTCTTGTTTATAAGATTCTCTGACCTCTTCAAAGAATTCAGTCCCAATATCAGTTATGTTAATTCCTTCAATTGGAATCTGTGGTTCAGCTTCCAAAGGCACATAAGCTGGGTTATCAGGAGTGTTGGCTAAAGCCCATCCACTAAGTCCATCAGCATTATTGTGAATGTTTCCTGCTTTATGAACTATAGTCATGTTTCCTCTATATTCTTGAATGGCTATTTGCCATCTCAACATATGTCTGTTGGGAGTTTTCATGTTAAGAAGTGATTTTACGGCATTACAGTCAGTTATCACTTCAAAAACACTGCCATCAAGATAATAGTGTAGCTTCTCAAGTGCCCATACCAAACATAAGCACTCCATTTGGCTTGCACCATATCTGGCTTCTGTTGGTTTGATTTGTCTTGAGATATAACAAACTGGCCCTTCTGTAGGTTTGTCATCAATAATTTGGACTTGATGTAGGGCTGCTCCTAATCCATCTCCACATGCATCAATGTACAAATTAAAAGGAATATTCCAGTCAGGCATGAGGAGTAAAGGTGCTTCTGTAAGGGCTTTCCTTATCTTCTCATAAGCTTTAATTCTCTCTTGTGTGATCTCAAATACAGTCTGTTGATCACAGATTCTATAAAGTGACTTGGCTAGAATTGCAAAGTCTTTCAGGTGTTGCCTATAGTAACTGGCAAATCCAAGAAAAGACATCATTTCTTTTTTATTCTGGGGTATTGGCTTAAGTAACACTGCTGCTACTTTATTCTTGTCAATACCCAAGCTCAAACCAGAAACAACATGTCCTAATGCTTTGAGTTCTTCAAAACCAAAATTGCATTTCTTAAGTGAAATTTTCATGTTCACTTCTGCAACTTTATGAAGTACTCTTGCAAGTCTTTCAAAAGACCATGAGTCAGAACATATAATAATATCATCAATATAAATGATAAGCCATCCTTCAGATAATTCTGTGGGGAAGATGGTATTCATCATTCTTTGATAATGAGATGGAGCATTTTTAATGCCAAATGGCATTCTAAGATACTCAAAAATACCACAGTGGGTGATAATTCTAAGTAATTTCTTAGCTTTAGGCGTCAAAACATTTTGATGGAAGCCTTTCAATGCATCCATTGATGTTATATACTTGGCTTTAGACAATTGAGTCAAGGTTTCTTGAATTCTAGGGATTGGATACCTATCTGGAACTGTGTAGGTATTCAAAGCTCTAAAATCTCCAACCATTCTTGACTTATCATTATGCCATGCAATAATAACAGGTGTTGTCACTTCAACTTCCTCATTATGGCCTACTTTCCTTAGCACACCAAGTTGGATCAACTCTTGGATATGTTTTTCCAAGGCCTCTCTAGCTCTAGGACTGGCTGGATAAGCTGGTCTTCTAAGTACTGGAGGGTATGGTCTGTCAATATTAAGAGTAATATCAACTTCATGTCCTCTTATAGCGCCTAATGGTTCATTATCAGAGGCAAATGCATTTTTATATGTGTATAACACATTAATAAGCTCATTCCTCATCTTTGGTGACAATGATTGATTAATTTGTGCTTCAACAAGTTGATTAGTCACAAATTCATCTTTGTAAGTATCCTTGACAGAAGATACCACAGATATCTGTTTTGGCATATTGGAGAAATCAAATTTTTGTCTCTTGTTATCTCCAATTGTGAAATATCTGTCTTTATGGTTATTTATATCAATACCATAAATATTTAAGTAATCATTTCCAAGAATGATGTGCTGAGATGTGCAATTATCCATTACTACAATCTCAGTTTTCATTCTTACACTTCCTGCTGGATGTGGGAATACAATATTAGTGTCCAATATGCCCAAGGGGTACATATTGTTACTGGCACTACTGAATTGTACACCTTCTATTGGTAATAGATGGTTTTTCCATTCAGGAAGTATAATTTGGAGATAATCTTTGCCAACACAAGTGCAAAATGCCCCTGTATCCAAATTTACTTTGGCTTCAATATCACTCATCAGAACTGATGTGATACAGGATGCTCCAGCAGTATAACCCTTTCCTCTAGCAGGTTTTGTTTTACACATCCTGGCATCTTGGATATTGATCAGGTTGCAGCAATCTTCACTGTACTGTGGCAAGTGGGTATGGACTTCTGTGACCTCAAAGAAAGCTGAAATGTTTTCAATGGGATAGTCCTCCACTGGTGTATCTTCAGAGACTGCAGAATCTTGATCAGACTCCTCTTTCTCCGCAGTACACTGAATTCTTTCAATGACTTGAACTTCATTGATCTTTGTCTTCTTAGGACAAGTGTTGGCTAAATGTGAAGTACTTCCACATTTATGACACTTCAATACAGGTCTTTCTGGTCTTCTTTCTTCTCTAGGAATCTTTGAGACTATTTTGGACTCTATTGGGTTTTTAACCCAAGTTTTACCAATTCTTGTTCTGGTAATGATATCTTCCATAGCATTAATGTAGTCCTCTGTTGAACAGGGTTCCACACATCTACTTTTGATAGCATGTTCCAGTTCTCCTCCACACTTTCTTAATATTTTCATATTAATCATAGTGTCAGACATATCTGGGTGTAAAGCAGATAATCTGTCTTTTTGTTTGAAGAACCAAGTAAGTGGTTTGTCTTTTTCTAAGTTAAAAATGGCACTTTCAAAAGCATTTTCCATTTTAAACCTCCAAGAATTATTAGCCCATTTGGTAATCACTTCAGATTTCCACCAAGACCAGTCATGTTTACCATGATCAATCCTCATTTTGTAATACCATTTCTTTGCAGTTCTGGTAAACAAACAGTGTAGTTTTCCCACTATGATTTCATCAGGTATATTAAAGTCTTCTTGCAACATATCAATAGTCCTGATGAATTCAATATGGTTGTATTCTCCTTCACCAGAGAATGTTGGCCATTCTTCTATTTTTGGAATATCTCTTGCAGAGTAGGCATTTTCTCCTAAGAATGGAGTCAGACTTTCTTTAACAGATAGTTTTTCTTCAGTCAAAGGTGTAGAATGTCTTGGCATATGTGGTTCATGATTCTTATGAATTTGCTCCACACTTGCAATTATATCATTCTTCAATTTCTGCCTCTCACTGTCACTTTTTGCTAAATGTATAGCAAATTGATTGGTGTTCTTAACTATTTGTAACACATGGTCTTCAAGAGTTTTAAGTCTATCATTTACTTTAAAAATGGAAGGATCCTCTGTGTCATTATTTTGACATTGGTTCTCAATTCTTTCACAAGCATTGCTAATTGACTCAAGGGTGACAGTTGTCAATTTATGCCATTCAGAATGTTGCTTGTCATTTTTCTTTAAATCATTGATGTCTAATGTAATTTGCTTTAACTTTGACTCAAGTTTGCCAATTTCTACATTAATACTTCTATGTACATCAGTTATTTGTGTGGAAAGGTCCTGTTCATCCTTTCCTGCTCCTTGGCTGTGAATTCCATAAGAGTTCTGGCCATATTGAAGACACTGTCCACAGCTGAAGGTTCCAATTTGGGGATCCTGTACCCTTGTGGGTAAGGTCTGTGCCAATTGGCTTTGCCTTTGCCCTTGCCTTGATGGTTCTTGGGACCTCTCTGTTTCTTTTGAGGTCCTTTGGGCTTGTCCTTGGATGCTTCTGGAGCTGGTTTGGAGCTGGTAGATGCCACTGGTGCCTCTGTCTCCAAAGTTGGAGTCATTTCCAACTCTTTCTTCTGGTCTATGGATAAAAGACTCTGGCTCTTCAACCAATTCTTTATCTTTTTGACCTTGTCTTTGCAAGACAGGGGGCTCCATCCTCCTAAGAGTTCTATGGTCTTCTCCTGACCCAGAAAGCTCTTGATGTGTAAGTAGGAGTTCATGGCCCCCTGCCAAAGGCTTGGGCAAATTTCCCACTCCTCTTCTTTGGCTGCTCTGAACTAATTTTTGTACTGGCTCTGATATATTTCTATTTCTGCCACTTGAAAATGGTTCAGCCCTGGAAATATTATCATAAATTAGTTCAGGCTCAGAATTTACGTCAAAATCTGTTGGTACAGACCTTGGGGAATGGGGGGAAACTCTGGCATCCTCCAGATGTGTCTTTCTTGTGGAAGATTTGGCACTTCTGCATTTGGTCTTGCCTCTTCCTTGTCCACATCCATCTGGTTGGACTGAATAGTTGCTTCCATTTCTGGTATGCACCATTTTCACGTCAATTTAAAGATAAAAGGTGAAAATATAAGATAAAATACACACCTTTTGGTGGTAATTTAGCTTTTTCTGAGTTGAATAAGGTGCCTCTTTTAGCAATCTGCACCTCAATACTGTCTTCAGATTCTGCTTCTGAAGATTCTGGACTAGTGATATATCTTTTACTGAGTCTATTGCCATCTGCACAGTATTTGATTAAAGACACTAAAAAGAAATTATAAAAGAGAAAAAATTATTTTTTATACTTTTTTTTTTTTTTAAAAATATTTTTAAAGTTTTTTTTTTTTTATAAGTTTTATATTTTTTAATATTAAAAAAAATTATTCTTTTTAAAGAAAAAAAATTAAAATTTAAGATTTTGAATGAAAATTAATTCCGAGTAACTCAAAGAATAACTTTATAAGTTTTTGGATGTGAAAAAGCCACGTGTAAAAACAATATAAAATTAAACCAAATTCCTCAATGAAAAATATTTTAAAACAATTTCAAAAATAAAAATATTTTAACTTCAAATTGAAAGAAAAAAAATTAATTAAATTAATATATTTTAGAGCTTAAAAATATATTAATTAAGGGTACAAGGCTCAAAAAACACGGCCAGGCCCCCAAATGTAAGATGTGACTATGAAACTGGTGATAATATTACTATTAATCAACAGTACTATGTCTGTTCTTATGAAATATAATAATAAAATATTATTATAACCACAATTAAATAATTATTAAATTATTTCTTTCACGTGTTATACACTACTAGTGATTATAACAGTGAGCAGTAATTGTCTACTAGAATCAATTACAAGAAGAATTTAATAATAAAATTATTTTAATATATAATTATCTTTTACAAGAATAATTATGAATATAATTCTTGAAGAAAACTATTACTAGAGAAAAACTTTAAGAATTAAAAATAAATGACTCACTAATACTCCCAAGAACTTATTGATAGATAAAAGTAGAGAAATTTGACGTGGAATTGTGGATTTAAGGGATCAAAAGGATTTATAACAGCATTACAACAATATATAGTTGGATTCTAGGATTTCACGTCTTTCTGGATGATTTGGAAAGATTTAAAACACTTAAGAATAGCTTTAACCAATACTTACTTGTTGGTAATAATGACTTAATAAATTGATAAGATGATGATACGGAAAAAACAGCAAGAATAGGATTCTTTTAAGTCAACAACAGATCACAGAGGCGTGCCATGGAGCAAACTGAAACAACCAGTGAGTGAGAAAACAACAAACCCTTTTGGATTAATGATTGCATCATCTGTTGTCACGTAAGATTATCATAATTACTTAATTGATGCTTTTACGTGACTACCAACCCCAATATGGTTAAGAATAAAAGGAGTAACATCTGTAAATCTTCTTTTATTCTAAAATAATCATTGATTTCTCAAAGTTATCAATGTTGTTGCCAATTTCATCACAGGTTGTAATTACTGTGAATTTTTGAAGATTCAGTGTTTCACGTAGAATAGTCAAAAATGGACTGTAAGTAAACCTTTTAATTTTACTAGTAAAACCATAATTCTTTTTGGTTGTACCATAGATAATACAGTTCTTCATTTGTCCTGAAAGTTTCAGGAAGATTCATTAAGAATTGTATTTTTAATGAATTTTTGAAGTTTTTACCTCATTTCTACGTAGAATTGCAAATAGCAGTATTTTGCTGGTTGCTATGAGGTAAATCAATGAATATGGATCCCAAAAGGGTTTAATTACTCTTTTAGGGTCTATTCATGGAAAGTAATCAAGAATTGACGTGGTTACAGGAGCCTAAGTAGCTTATTACCTCCTTGGCACGTCAAAATAGCAGGTTATTTGCTATTTTTCTTATGATTACAGTAGGTGTAACTTGGTAACCAAGTTCCCAAAGAGTTTTAGTTTACCAATTGGGCCAAGATGAGCCATGGATCCATGCTCTGGAGCTATCCATGCCTCTGAGGCCTCAGAAGTTGGGTACCCTGTCTCTCTTTGATGTCTTTTGTCCCCCTTGCTTATTTTTTATGTCAAAATAGTAATTTAAGCTTAAAGTGAGATATCCACTATGGGTGTACCAAAAGTCCATGTAAGAATACCATGATATTAAGTGCTCAAAACATGCATAACACTATTCTTAGTGTATATGTAACATGGGATTTCTCACTTTCCCATTAATTTGGCTAAAAATCAAGAAAAACAAAAAATTTCATGGATCTTTTATGTGGTATTAATGATGTGGTATTGAAGTATTTTCCATTTTACCACCCCAAATACTTAAATTGAGCTTATTCACTCTATGGAGCTACCCTAGGTGAATTTTGTGTAGAATCCAAATCTGGTCTTAAATCCATGGATTTACTTACTCAATAAAAGGTTATTCATCTTTTCTGAAATTGAAAATGATGAATTTTGGATATATGCATGACTTATGAGTTTTTCATAATTCAAAACTTCTTTTTAAGATGATTGTGGCCTATTTGGGTATGTAAAATATACCTCAAGGCTCACAACTATCAAGTACTTGATGAGAATTTTCCTCAAAATTTTCTTGTTTTTTGGGTCTTAATTCATTCTCTTTTGGTAATTCTTGGCAATATTCCAATTTAGAAACTTCACATGTTTCCATTCCTGCTGGTGGGTCTTCTCTCCATCCTACTTTCTGTGGTGAACAAATTGGTAAGAAAAGTCCTCTTCCATCTGGAGCTATATAACTGAATATTTCCCCTTTCTGTTTAAAAAAGTCTAATCTTATGTTATTATCTGCAAGGAAAGGCCTTCCCAATACTGTGTGAACTGCTCCTATTGCTACAAAAAGATTTATATTTCTTTCTTCCCCAGTGACTAAGGTGATTGGGGTAAATTCTGCTAATCCAACTATTGAGGTACAATGCCCACCAATTCCCCTTAAATTCATGTCAAGGCATCTTGTGGTAAGTCCTTCTTTGATTGCTGAATATTCTGGTATTATATTCAATTCTGATCCTGTATCAACTAATGCCATTATTTCATGTCTTTCTTCTCCCAAATATACTTGCATAAATCCCAATGGACAGGCATAATGTAATTTTGGCTGTTCATAATTACCCAAATGATGATTTATGAGTTTGGTTTGAATTTCCTTTGTATCAATTTAATTAATAGATTTTTTCTCTTCCTCTGACAGGTTCTTTAATTGATTAAAAAACTTTGGTGACATGACTAAAATTTGTTCCAAGGTAAGATTTATTTTCTGATCCAGTACCTTTTTGATAATTTGTGCCATAACTTCTTGAATATCTAATTTCTCCTCTTTTATGATTTTCCTTTCATTGACTTTCTTGATTGGTTCTTGAGTATTTTCAGTTTGATCAATTTTAGGTTCCTGTGGAAGTATTTCTTTTTCATTTTTCACCAGTTGAGGCTTCTTATATTTAGTTGGAATAATTGTTTTCTCTTCTTCCTTTTGCTCATCTTCAATATAAGCTCCAGGTATATTTGGTCTTTTGTTTATTGGTGTTTTCACTCTTGAATGTGATCTTAAAGCATCTTGATTGGTATTTTCTGTTCTTGAGCTTCTTTCTTTAGTATTTTTTAATCCATAATTATTTAAAAGTGGCTCATTGGCTGATGAAATAATTGGTGGTTGCCAGCTTCCCCAGTTCTCCACTTTGGCTATAGCAGTTGCACTATCATCTTTCTTCAATTGTATTATGTTCATTGGATTGGGTTTGGGTAGTGCTTCTTTAGCTTCATCTTCTTTCATTTTCTTTGTGAGTTTTTCTTGCTCTTTTGCAAAATCTTCAACTAACTTCTTTGGAGCTATTTTCACATCAGTTGGAACTCTTTGCAAATTGGGAAATAAAAATCCACCTCCTTGTCTGCTAACCAATTTCTTATTTTGGTCTTCAAAGAGGTAGTTGCATCTATTAACTGAATTTCCTTCCTCCAAACAATAATAGCATTTGAGATATGGTTTTGGTATGTTTTGTGCTGGTGCATAAGGAATATGCCTTTGTGAAAAGGGTGGTAAGCTATCTTTTGGGTACCCTGTTTGATTTTCCTTCTTGAATACCTGTCCTGTTTTATTTTGAGGTAGTACTGCTTCTGTCAATTCCTTAATTTTCTTAATGAAGTCCTTTATTTCTTTCTTTTCTTCTTGATCCTGAATCCTGGGTCTTTGTTGTTCTTTAATTTTATTATCAAGCTCCTTTAGTTGATTGAGGGCATTTTCCATGGTTTCATCTTCAAATTGGACTTTCTTTGATTTTGTCTTATCTATATGTGGATGATTTAATTCATAATGGGAGTTTGTGTCTTCAGCTCTTTCCCTTGATATGATTACAGTTTCTAGCTCTTGCTCTATATAGCTCTTCAATACTTTCATTTCTGGTACAATATATCCACCATCTCTTTCTTGGATCATTACCTTATCTCTTCTCATCTCCTTAATTATGGAAGTCCTAATTTCTGGTGAAAGGCTTGCATAGAGTTCTTCATTATGCTCAAATTCTCTTCTAATATATCCATATTTATACATATAATTTGTGATCTTTTCATATTATACAATAAATCTCTTGTATTCAGCTAAGTTTCTCATTCCTCCTGCTCTTTTGGTATTATTTAAAAGCTTCTCCAAAGATTCTGGTCTATATCTTCTGTCTGGCTCTACTCTTCCCCATTCTGTATTAAGTTCTTCTTTGAGTTTTGTCCAGTTCTTCTCTTCATAACCTTGCATTGCTTCAATTTTCTCCTTAACTTCTTCAGATGCTGACATAAAAATAACTTGTCTTGCTATATCTTCTCCACTAGCTCCTTCAATTTCAGCTGCTGCTTCCACTCTTTTTATGAATTTTTCTACTTCATTACCATCAAAAACAAGATTATAATCTTTAGCTCTTATCTTAACAATAGGAGATGTTACCTTAGGAATTTCCTTTTTTAATGGACTTGGATGGCTTGGTGTAGTTAAAAATACTTTCTTTGGGATACTCTGTGATCTTTGTTCTGTTTTTGGGTGTGGATGTTGCTCTAGGGCCAGGTCTAGGTGATATTGGTGAATCTTCAGGCCTAACATGCCTTGGTAATGTAGGTTCACTTGGACTAGCTCTAGGTGTGTAAGATGTTTGTTCCCTTCTTTTTCCTTTCTTTTTACTTTGTGTTGATAATGAATCTTGCATTTGTTTCATAAGACTTTGTATTTGTACTTTTTGATCTTCCTCTTCACTTTCTTCTGCATACTGTCCTTCTACAGTATCTTCAGGTAATGGTGGTAATTCAGATGTTGATTGTTGATTCATTTCTACTTGATAAACTGATCCTTTAAATTCTTTTGTACTTCTCTTGTTCTTTCTTGCTTCTTGAATTAACTTGAAGAAAATCTCCTTAATTCTTCCTTTTCCTTCTGTTCTGTTCTTGGTGTTGCAATGAGTAAATCAATATGCTTGGATGTTTGATTTTCTGGTGTTCCTTCTTTTACTGGATAATAAAAATGGTATGATTGATTTGAGGATTGTGATGGTGATGATGATTTGGAATGGGATTTGTTTCCAGATTCCAGATTGTATGAGAGTGTTGATAGTTAATTCTTGATAATGCTACTTATTTTTGTGAGTTATATTGATTTGATTATCTTCTTTCTTGATTATTTACTGATTGTTGAATGTTGAAGTTGAAATGGCCACTGTTGGGACACCAGATGTGGAACTCCTTTTAGTGTTGGATTGGATAAGGCAGTCCTTGAGGGGTAAATCACAGGTAAACAGTTTTGAATTTCTGAAATAATCCTGTAACCAAGGGTGCTAATGGTGTTTTAGCTGCCCCTCTTAATATACTAAACAATCTCCCTACAGAGCTCACAAATCAATATTTAAGGTTGTGGCTTTACAAATAGAGAAGAATTTTTAGCAGTCTCTATCAGACCTATTCAATAATCAGATAAGTAACTTATAAGTTAAAAAAGTATAAAATATAATTTTCAAATAATAATATAAGATAATTTTAAGGGTATGTAAGATGTGTCTATGAAACTGATGATAATATTACTATTAATCAACAGTACTATGACTGTTCTTAGGAAATATAATAACAAAATGTTATTATAAACACAATTAAATAATTAAAGAATTATTTCTTTCACGTGTTAAACACTACTAGTGATTTTAAAAGTGAGCAAGTAATTGTCTACAAGAATCAATTACAAGATTTTAATAATAAAACTTGTTTTATTAAAATGATAAAATTATTTTAATATATAATTATCTTTTGCAAGAATAATTATGATAATAATTCTTGAAGAAAACTAATTTTAGAGAAAAACTTCAAGAATTAAAAATAAATCACTCACTAATATTCCAAAGAACTTTATTGAAAGATAAGATGGAGAGATTTGACATAGGATTGTGGATTTTAAGGATAAAAATGAATTTATAACAGTATTACAACAATATATAGTTGAATTCTATGATTTCACGTCTTTCTGATTGATTTTGAAAGATTTAAAACACTTAAGAATAGCTATAACTAATACTTACTTGTTGGTAATAATGATTTAAATGATAATAAGATGATGATGTGGAATAAACAGCAAGAAGAGGCCTCTTTTAAGTCAACAAAAGCTCACAGAGGCGTGCCATGGAGCAAACTAAAAAACCAGTGAGTGAGAAAACAATAAACCTTTCTGGAGTATTGATTGCATCATCTGTTTTCACGTAAGATTATCATAATTACTTAATTGATGCTTTTACGTGACTACCAACCCCAATATGGTTAAGAATAAAAGGAGTAATATCTGTAAATCTTCTTTTATTCCAAAATAATCATTTATTTCTCAAAGTTATCAATGTCATTGCCAATTTCATCACAGGTTGTAATTACTGTAAATTTTTAAAGATTCAGTGTTTCACGTAGAATAGTCAAAAATCGACTGTAGGTAAAACTTTTAATTTTACTAGTAAAACTGGAATTATTTTTGGTTGTACCATAGATAATAAAGTTCTCCATTGGTCCTGAAAGCTTCAGAAAGATCCATTAGGAATTGTATTTTTAATGAATTTTTGAAGTTTTTACCTCATTTCTATGTAGAATTGCAAATATCAGTGTTTGGCTGGTTGCTATGAGGTAAATCAATGGATACAAGTCCAAAAAGGGTTTTGCTTACTCTTTTGGGGTTTATCCATGGAAAATGATTAATAATTGACATGGTTAAAGGAGTCTAAGTAGCTTTTTACCTCCTTGGCATGTCAAAATAGCAGGTTATTTGCTATTTTTCTTATGATTACAGTAGGTGTAACTTGGTAACCAAGTTCCCCAAGAGTTTTAGTTTACCAATTGGGCCAAGATGAGCCATGGATCCATGCTCTGGAGCTATCCATGCCTCTGAGGCCTCAGAAGTTGGGTACCCTGTCTCTCTTTGATGTCTTTTGTCCCCCTTGCTTATTTTTTATGTCAAAATAGAATTTTAAGGTTCAAGTGAGATATCCAATATGGGTGTACCAAAAGTCCATGTAAGAATACCATGATATTAAGTGCTCAAAACATGCATAACACTATTCTTAGTGTATATGTAACATGGGATTTCTCACATTCCCATTATTTTGGCGTGAAATTAAGAAAAACCAAAATTTTCACGGATCTTTTATGTGGAATTGAAGTATTTTCCATTTTACCACCTCAGAGAGTTAATTTAAGCTTATTCACTCTATGGAGCTACCCTAGGTGAATTTTCGTGTAGAATCCAAATCTGGCCTTAAATCCATGGATTTACTTACTCAATAAAAAGGTATTCATTTTTTCTGAAATCAAAAAGGATGAATTTTGGATATATGCATGACTTATGAGTTATGCATAATTCAAAATTTCTTTTTAAGATAATTTTGGCCTATTGGGGTATGTAAAATATACCTCAAGGCTCACAGGGTAAGACCCTAATAGTATAAGAGGTTGATTTAATATAATAGTAATGATATATATTTTAAGGGGTAAGTTCAATTTGATGTTACCTATGTTATAATACTTAATGGTTTGAGAGGTTAATTGTTAATATAATATAATAATAAGACCTTTAATAATTCATTGGTAAGATATTGTTCAATATAGGGTGGATGTTTGTTAAATATATAAAAGATATAATATAACATAAGGGTAGGTTTTTTTATATATAATAATATATAGTTGTAAGGTTGTTTTTTTTAATATGAAGATATAATAAGGCTATTTTTCCTTTATAATGTAAAGGTTATGGTGAAAAACTCAATATTATGAGTATTATTGATAGTATTATAATTATAAGACTAATAATTTGAACATGGGGTGGATTAATAATATTAAGTAGACCTTCTGTTAACTACTATTAATTATAAATCACTATGAATTGAACTTAGAAGTCTGTAATACTTCAATAAAATAACCAGATTATCCTACTAGTAAGGGATGAATAGTTATTCTCCTTCTTGGTATATAACTAATTGGATTCATGGGGAAAAGAGGAAGAAATGAGGGAGAGAGGCCCTCTATTTATATTCTTGGGGCCCTCCATAGAGGCACTCAAAAACAAGGGACTTAGAATTTCTTTTCACTTCTTTTGGCTGGGATAATTTTTTATAGTGATGAGATACCATTTTTTTGGTTTGTTGCACCAATTTATGTATGATTATATAATCTGAGATGTTTTTGCTGGTGGGGACTTTTGAGATGGTGTCATTTGATCAAGATATTGCACCATATGTTTGGTATATTGCACCATTTCTGAAGCTTCATTTATATTTTAATTAAACTTTAATATTATTATGCACAGCCTTGAGAGAATTTAGCTGGTGAGTAATTTTGAGAGGGTGTCATTTGATCAAGATATTGCACCATATGTTTGTGCACTGTTTGAATTTTAGGTGGAGAATTCTGTGTATTGTGGGAATTCTATTTGTCCTGTATGAGTTTTAATTTTCCTTCCTTTAAATTTAATTTTGTTTTTAATTTATATTTACTGGCTTATCAGGTGGCTGTGCTTGTGCTTCCACAGATATGCTGTGTAATTTAAGGTTTTGATGTATTTTCCTTGCATAAATTAATTGATCTTTTTCTTCCTGTCTTGTGACTGTTGATTAATACAGCTTGTATTTATTCCTTATTGAACTTTCCTCAGTTTAATAACCGCATTTCTGAGTAATCCAAAGGTTGAGCAGAACTTGGGTAAATTGAGTGTTAAACTACCCCCTTTCACTGGTAACTTTAACATTTCTGCTAGCTTGTCATTTTCTTTTTCTTATTTTATTGTTATTCTTGTAATCAAATGGACCATTCTTCCAGGATTTGCTTATAGGATTATACATATTGATGAATTTAAGTCCATTTTATTGCTGAATTCCTCTATTATAATTCATTAATTATTGATTTTTCTTTGTTGTTTCTTCAGTTGATAGCCTTATAAATGAAATTTCACTTGAAACTGGGCCATTAAGGTATGGAATACCACAAAGCAAAACTGTGAGCCTTAGAGGTAATTTCATATACCCAAAAGACCACAAATACAAAAATAACATATTAATATAAATAAAATAAATTTATTCATATTATTAAAATAAAAATGAAAATATAAATATAAAATTATATTAAAAATAAAAAAATTAATTACAATATAAAAATAAAAATACATTAAATTTTGTAAGTGTAAAATTACATTTATACTTGAAAAAATTAAGTAAAAATGAAATTTTAACAAAATTGTGAAAAAATAAATAAATTTGGAAAAAAGTTAAATAAAAATTATTATAACTTTTTATCCAATAAATGAACATATAGAAATTATTTCACCATTGGATTCCTCATAAAAAATCAGGTGGGGTCACCTCTGAGTGAAATTCTTGTAGCTCAACTCTAAATAAGCTTAAATTAAGTTTTTAGTATTTTCAATACAAAAGTTGAAAATACTCAAAGCTTTAATTTAATTCACACCACATGTGGTGTTAACCATCAAATTTTGTGTTAAAATTGAGGTGTTGTGTTTAGCGTAGAAGCTATGAGGAATTGAAGTATTTTCCATTGAATTCAATTGAAATGTCAAAATGTGCGCATGTATTACATAAGTGAACTTTGATTTACATATGAGGTGTCAATTATTACTGTATTGTACTGTACAATTGAATTGAATTACATATGTAAATTATAAGTATAATACATGATGAGGAATTAAAGGAAAAATAAATTGGAAAGATTAAATTTGGGGGGGAAAAGGAACTCCAGCTCTAAGGGGGAGCTAGACTCCCAAAATCCTTGCTTACAGGCGTGGGATATCAAAATTCACGCAAAAGCTCATCACTTTTGGCCTGGAACTGAGTTACAGGGTCTGTGGACTCAATTGATAATGAGGTTTTGATACCAACTGGGGTAGTTTTAGCTGTTACCAAGAGGGTAAAACTACCCTTAAGATAAAACAATCATAGTAAAAACAGTTTTAACTGGTTTCTACGCCTCTGACACACATTCTGACGTGTTTTGAAGGCGCTAGGTCTGGTATTGCTATAGGAATGGCTGATTTAAGGTTCTAAAATGGCTAAAAATGGCTTAAACCAGCCCTTTTTGGTCTAAACCAGGGTTCAATGATGCCATAATTGGCTTTTCAGTTGTCAGACTGTTTTTCACGACTGACAAGAGTAAATTTTACTTTTGGAGTAAGAGAATTGATGGCTATAAAAGAATGTCTTCTTTGCCCCACTTTTCTCTTCATGTTAAAATCTTTTCCTTTTATAAGTAGTTTAAACATTGTTAAACCAATCAATAAAAAATTCCAACCACCATTTTTTAATCATTTTAAACCTTTTAACCACATGAAAAAATCATTATAATCATTTTTTGTAACTTTTATAATCATTTTTACCCCTGAACCACCACAAAAGTGAATTAAAGCATCTTTCATCACTGTAAACTTTGTCACTTTGTTTCCAAATTCACTCTGGTCCCTTTTGGGCATGTTTTCTCTTTAATATTCTTTTTAAAGACCTTGTTCTTTAATTAATTGCTTGCAGTTCTTTGCTCAATTAATTCCAATTGAAATTGCTCTTGAAGAAATTTCTTTTGTAGCCTTAAAATATCTCTTGTAGAGTATTTTTTGGATAAATTTTTGATGTTGGCAAAACAATAAATTTTTATAATATTATTGTTTTATACTAATAAAGTTATAAACAATAAAATTGGCGTGTTTTCTCTTAAAAATAATATTCTTTACTATTTTTAATTGATTTTTTACCTTATACAAATTTTGAGGACAGGAAAAGTACTTGATTTTTAATCAAAGTTTCATATCCACACCTTAAAAAAACGCTGTGCTGTAAATCCTTACGCTGGGGCAGCCTTCCGACAATGCCAACAATTCCTTACGCCTGTCCAGGCTCCCAACGCTTCACATGCAAAATACTTACGCATGTACAGGCTCCTGACAATTCAAATAATTGCCTACGCCAGGGAAGGCTTTTGACAGCTCCAACACTTCCTTATGCGGGTGAAGGCACCCAAGGCTTCACACCCAAATTCTTACGCTTGTGCAGGCTCCTGACAATTCAAAAAACTGCTTACGCCAGGGAGGGCTTCCAACAATTCAGATGCAAATCCTTATGCTTGTACAGGTTCCCAACGCTGTACACGCACATCCTTACGCTTGTACAGGTTCCCAGCATTTCAGACCATTCCTTACGCCTCAGAAGCCTCCCGACAATTCTAAAAATTCCTTACACGACTAAGATTAATAGCATGTGACCATAGGAAAGGCAATGACTCATGAATCTGGAGTGGATTGCTCACATGGGGGGAACCCCCAAATTTTTACAGTTAAGATCTGAGCTGGATGTAATCCATGGAAGAAGAAAATATAGGAAGGGTATTGGTGACTATTGGCACATTTTTGGCAAAAGAGGTTCTCACAAACAAATACTAACTCAAACATTTGTTGGGGCACTTACAAAAATTATTCTCACACAATAGGGGATTTCCACCAAGGAGGAAATAAAATATTTTCAAGTGAACAAAGAATGTAATAGAAATTGAAAATATCATTCATTGAATACAAATATTTTATTTAAAGGAGTGTATTACAAAAGGTAAAAAGGGAAAATATTGCAAAATGTTTTATCTTTATCTTTTGTTTTCAAGGAATTTTGAGACTATCCTGGTAATTTCCTCCTTTGGATAAGCCTCCAGTGCCTGGGCAAGGAGGGAGTTTAGTTCCTCCCAGAATTCCCGGTGCATCTCACTTCAATGAGTCGCATCCACAAAGGGAATCATGTGGAGCAATCGGCGATGCTCCAACAAGATATGGTTGATGGATCAAGGAATCATCAAGGTTGGTTTCAAGTTGGTAAATTCCTGGCAAGAGTCATTGTGGGAATGAGGGGATCCAATGGGCATATCGTTGATGGTGATGACGGAGTGGGGTGGAGTGGGATGAGCTGGAGATGCTTGAAGGAAAGGTGAGGAAAATTTGGGAAGAGTAAAAAAAGGAAAGTTGGGAATTACCAAAAGGTTCCTCCATTGATTGTGTTGGAGCCACCTCAGGTTCAGGCTCACAAGTCGGAATGTCCTCATGTAGTTTGGAGGATGGACATGGGCCTTGAATAGGTGGCTCATCCATTTGGGAGGGTTCTACAGAAGGAGGAACAGTCAGTTCACTTGAGTCAAAAGTGGAAATTAAATGAAACTCTGGCTGCTTACCGTAGAATGAGTCCTCCAACCATTGGGTGCCACTTGGGCCTGGGGTTGGTTGCCGTGTAGTTTTATTGTGAGGCAAACTAGGAACGGGAAAGTCTTGTTGCAGGGATTTGGTTGGTTTGGTTCTATGTGTAATGCAAAAAGGTCAGTATTATTGCATGAAGAGAAATGAGTTAAGGAGGAGATATAAAACTCAATTTGGCATTTGAATCCCATGGGTGACAAGACATGGTGACAATTGGCCCAAGATTTAATGTCCTCTTTCCATTGCCATCCTTCATTGGACGGATAATCACTTTGCTCTGGTCAAGGAGTGAAGTGACCATTGGATGGTGGCCTAGGAGGGGGGTGGACAAGTTGATACTTGAGGGGACTGGGCTAATCATCCGGAATCGTTCCCGTCTGCCTGTTTGGGGTCCCCGCGTCCATTCTCGCTTGGGAATTCTTTCATCATCATCATCTATAAAGGAGTCCTCGCAAGGTGTAAGGTTTGACTATGAAACAATAAGTAAAAATTACTAATATTTCACTTATTTTACTATGAATTTCCTTATAAATGAAATAAATAAGATAAAAAAAAATTATTATAATTATGGCATAAAAATAATTATATTATTAATAAAATATAATAATATAATTTATATTATAAAATATAATATAATAAAATAAATATATTAATATAAAATAATTAATATATTTAAAAGAACTTTATTATTGTTACAATCAAATAATAAAGGCGTAGAAAATTGTTTTTTATGAATAAAAAAAATTAATAACAATAATATTACCAATATTAAAGCTATAAATTAATATAAATACTATTTATATTAATTAAGGAATTATTAAAATAATAATAAAGAGAAAATTATTATAATAAGAGAGAAATACCTACTTTTAACACTTAATATAATAATTTTGTAATATTTTACGCCAAAAAAATATAAATACAACCTTTTCAAATTGTATTTACAATAAAAATAAAGAAAAATTACTAATATTCTTGATTTTTACATGGAAATGAGTTTTAGAGAGTTTTTTAGCAAAAACAATTAAATAAATGGTTTAATCACGTCAAAATAGATGATTATAGCAAGGTGTTCTTTTTTATTTAATAATATAATAGTTTTATATATAAAGAATAAAGAAATTACCTTTGATTTAATTGATTTAATGTTTTTGATGTGTCTGGGGGGAAAACAGAGTAAAAAGAGCTCGATTTATAGTAAATACCTCCCTCCTAGAGTCCAACAGGCTTCTAGTAGAAGTGTACTGATCATATCCACTAGAATTGATCAATATTTTAAGGTTTGAGGATGATTACATCATGATCAAACCATATTACATCATTATTACACCATTATTTAGAGTTATCACTATAACTCTAAAGTTGATGACATCAGAGGCTTGGCAGAACCCCAAATTTCGTGGATTTTATTAGTTTTAATCATAAACTAATAGTATTCACCAATTTTATCACTCATATGACTGTTAAACTTAATTTAAGGTTACATTAGGTGATCATAATTGCTCAATTTAAGTTCAAACTTTGATCTTTAATAACTTGTAAGTTTTACACGCTACAGCAATTCAGAGAGTGAATTCTGATGGCCTGACATAACCGTATTATGCTGCCAAGAGCTTTTCATTACATCATAAAAACTCTAATTTTGATGATTTTTCTTGTAACTCATCTTTTCTGTCAAAATTCAATATTTCAAACTTCAAACCATGATTTCAGGGGGTTATACCCTGAATTTAATAATAAAAACTACATCATTCTTCACGAATAAACTAGTAGAATCTAACTGTGTACCTTTTTTTTAAGTTTGGACCACTTTCACAACAAAGTGGTCAACAGCTCTGTTGATTTTTATCAATATTTCATCATAGGTTTTAGCCTTGATTATAATTTGTAAAATAAAGCTTATATCTGTGTTCCTACAGTAATTAAGTGGTAACTTTATTTTTGGTTCATCACTCTATCTTGTATAGTTTAAGAGATATTAGCTATGATCCTTGAATATATGCGTTGACCAAAAAAGTGCATATATTCAGGTTAATTCCTTAAGTATTAACTTTGGAAATTAGCTCATTAATTGTTTTATGTGTGAATCGTCATGGGGAATTCAATGGTACAATTTATTTCACATGTTGTTTCATTAGTTCTTGAAATAAATAAGAATTTATGGTTTTTATAAGGTATTATTCCTTATAACTCATTAAATATTGGTTCTACAGATATGCCATAAAAATGGTATATGTGTATTTTACCATGGGGAATCCAATGGTATAATGTATTTCACATGTTGATTAATTGGTGTTTAAGTTAAACCAATTTTTGTACCAATTTATGGTATTTTTGTTTTTTTGAAGTAATTATTTTTGATATATAATTATTCTAAGTAATTTTAGTATAATTATCTTAAAGGTATAATTATTCTGAGTCTTTCTTGTGACCTTATTGGGTATGTGGTCATATCTCAAAGGCTCACATTCCCTACCACCAAAAAAGATTGTACCACAATCTGATATGTGTAATTGGGGTATCATCCACTGTCCTACCTCTTCAATAGACTTTGTTAGTCTTGAAGCTTAATAATGCTCAACTTCTCTATTTTTCAGGCTTTTGTTCATGTCTGAACCTTCTTAGTAGCTTATCAGCATTTGTTATATCTTTCTCAAGTAGCCATTCATCTTCTTGAGTTGAATTTCTATACCTTACAAGGTATTCCCTTTCTTTTTTGTTTCTTGTCCTTCTTTCTTTAAGGACTTTTACTATTTTCTTTTACTCTCCTTCTTCCAAGGGGGGAATTTCAAGTGGGGGTTCATTTCTTAGTGGAAATAACTCCTTGTCACTTGAGCTGTAAGGTTTTATTAGACTTACAGGGAAAGCTGGTTGTTTGTTCATTAGTTCACCTGTGAGTTCCAATTGCACAGCATTGGGTCCATGAAGTGCTTTTATCATAAATGGTCCTGCAAAGGAATCTTTCAATTTCTTTGGGCCTTTTATGTTATTGAAATTAAGGGTTGATACTAGAACCAAGTCTCCTATTTTAAAATCAGGTGGCTTATGACTTTTATCCCATCTTTCTTTTGCATATTTGAAAGAATCTTGCATACATCTGTTTGCATGGTGTCTTGCCTTGTCAAGCATTATTTTAAAGCTGCTTGCTGTTGGGTGTATATCCACTAAGTCCTTTTTGAGGGTGTCATAAGGACGTCTTGGATTCCAACCTTTTTCTAGCATTGCTGGTGTTTTTCCAGTAGAAGAATGGATTGATGTTTTATATGCCAGTTCCAGTGCTGGTATTAGTGTACACCAATTATGGGTAAAACCATCAGAATCTTTGAATTCTAGCCCATAAGCACAGAATCTTCTGATCATGTCTTCTAAGGTCTGTATCATTCTTTCTGCTAAACCATCAGTTTGAGGATGATAAGCTGTTGAGAATGATAACTTTGTCCCAAACAGGTTATGGAGATTTGTCCATAATGCTGAAGTGAACTTTGGGTCTGTAAGGTGTGGATATGAAACTTTGATTAAAAATCAAGTACTTTTCCTGTCCTCAAAATTTGTATAAGGTAAAATTCAGTTAAAAATAGTATGAAATATTATTTTTAAGAGAAAACACGCCAATTTTATTGTTTATAACTTTATTAGTATAAAACAATAATATTATAAAAATTTATTGTTTTACCAACAATAAAAATTTATCCAAAAAATACTCTACAAGAGATATTTTAAGGCTACAAAAGAAATTTCTTCAAGAGCAATTTCAATTGGAATTAATTGAGCAAAGAACTGCAAGCAATTAATTAAAGAACAAAGTCTTTAAAAAGAATATTAAAGAGATAACACGCCCAAAAGTGACCAGAGTGAATTTGGAAACAAAGTGACAAAGTTTACAGTGATGAAAGATGCTTTAATTCACTTTTGGGGTGGTTCAGGGGTAAAAATGATTATAAGAGTTACAAACAATGATTATAATGATTTTTTCACGTGGTTAAAAGGATTAAAATGATTTAAAAGTGGTGGTTGGAATCTTTGATTGATTGGTTTAACAGTTTTAAACTAATTAATAAAAGGAAAAGATTCTAACATGAAGAGAAAAGTGGGGCAAAGAAGACATTCTTTTATAGCCATCAATTCTCTTACTCCAAAAGTAAAATTTACTCTTGTCAGTCGTGAAAAACAGTCTGACAACAGAAAAGCCAATTATGGCATCATTGAACCCAGGTTTAGACCAAAAAGGGCTGGTTTAAGCCATTTTTAGCCATTTTTAGCCATTTTAGACCCTTAAATCAGCCATTACTATAGCAATACCAGGCCTAGAGCCTTCAAAACACGTCAGAATGTGTGTCAGAGGCGTAGAAACCAGTTAAAACTGTTTTTATTATGATTGTTTTATCTTAAGGGTAGTTTTACCCTCTTGGCAACAGCTAAAACTACCCCAGTTGGTATCAAAACCTCATCATCAATTGAGTCCACAGACCCTGTAACTCAATTCCAGGCCAAAAGTGATGAACTTTTGCGTGAATTTCGACATCCCACGCCTGTCAGCAAGGATTTTGGGGGTCTAGCTCCCCCTTAGAGCTGGAGTTCCTTTTCCCCCCCAAATTTAATCTTTCCAATTTATTTTTCCTTTAATTCCTCATCATGTATTATACTTATAATTTACATATGTAATTCAATTCAATTGTACAGTACAATACAGTAATAATTGACACCTCATATGTAAATCAAAGTTCACTTATGTAATACACGCGCACATTTTGACATTTCAATTGAATTCAATTGAAAATACTTCAATTCCTCATAACTTCTAAACTAAACACAACACCTCAATTTTAACACAAAAATTGATGGTTAACACCACATGTGGTGTGAATTCAATTAAAGTTTTGAGGATTTTCAACTTTTGTATTGAAAATACTAAAAACTTAATTTAAGCTTATTTAGAGTTGAGTTACAAGAATTTCACTCAGAGGTGACCCCACCTGATTTTTTATGAGGAATCCAATGGTGAAATAAATTTTATATGTTTATTTATTGGATAAAAAGTTATAATAAATTTTATTTAACTTTTTTCCAAATTTATTTATTTTTTCACAATTTTGTTAAAATTTCATTTTTACTTAAATTTTTCAAGTATAAATGTAATTTTATATTTACAAAATTTAATGTATTTTTATTTTTAAATTATAATTAATTTTTTATTTTTTAATATAATTTTATATTTATATTTTGATTTTTATTTTAATAATATAAATAAATTTATTTTATTTATATTAATATGTTATTTTTTATATTTGTGGTCTTTTGGGTATATGAAATTACCTCTAAGGCTCACATTCCCTCCCCCTAAAAAAGAATATTACTTTGTAATATTGGAGTTTCTAGTGTGTCTGAATCTTCTGAGGAGTTTGGTAGCTTCTGGTATATCTTTTTCTTCTAACCATTCATCTTCACAAGTTGGGTCACTGTACCTAACAAGGTATTCCCTTACTTTCTTGGTTCTTAATTTCCTTTCTTTAAGAACTTTGGTAATTTTCTTAGCACCAGATGTCTCAATAGGAGGTATAACTTGGGAAATCTTATTCCTCAAGGGAAATTTCTCAGCATCACTAGATTTATATGGTTTTATCAAGCTCACTGGAAATGTAGGGTGCTTATTGCTAAGTTCTTCAGATAACTCTACTTCAACAGCATTTTCTCCATGGAGGGCCTTAATCACAAAAGGTCCTGCAAAGGAGTCTTTCAACTTTTTACATCCTTTGATGTTATTGAAGTTAGTGGTGGATACAAGTACTAGGTCCCCCACTTTGAAATCTGGAGTTGCATGTGATTTATCCCATTTATCTTTAGCATATGCAAAAGAGTCCTCCATGCACCTTACTGCATGCTTTCTAGCTTTGTCTAGCATTCCTTTGAAGCTAGCAGCTGTGGGATGTATTTCAATTAAGTCTTTCCTCAAGGAGTCTTGGGGTAACTTGGGGTTCCATCCTTTTTCTAGAACAGCAGGAGTCTGATTGGTACTAGCATGGATTGATGTTTTATATGCTTATCCCAGTGCTGGTAACAGAGTACACCAATCATGGGTAAATCCATCACAATCTTTGAATTCAAGGCCATATGCACAAAATCTTCTCACCATGTCCTCTAAGGTTTGGATCATTCTTTCAGCCAGGCCATCAGTTTGTGGGTGGTAGGCTGTAGAGAAAGACAGTTTAGTGCCAAATAATTGGTGAAGATTTGTCCATAGTGCTGAAGTGAATTTGGGATCTCTATCACTGATGATATTTGTAAATATCCCAGTCCATGACACTACTCTATTCCATATCAGAAGAGCTTTATCCATGGCTGTATCATCTTTGTGACATGGTAAAAAGATTGGAGTTTTACTGAATCTGTCCACAATTACTAGGCAAGCATTATAGCTCCTGTCACCTCCTGGTGGTAGGCCAGTTACCCAATCCATATGGACAATTTCCCAAGGTCTGTTTGGTTCTTGGATTTTCATCATATTTCCAAGTCTTTTGCCAGTGGATTTATTTGCCTTTTGGCATCTGTCACAGGTTTTGTAATACTCTGCAACATCTTTTTGCCATATTGGCCACCATATGCAGGTCTTCACTTTCTCTCTTGTTCTGTCTTCAGAAAGATGTCCTGAAAAGGGACTATCATGGCATTCTTTCAGTACAAGATTGATTAATGACCTGTCTACAACTGTCATGACACATGTGTGCTTGGTTCTGTGGTAAATTATACCATCCAGTAGGTGAAATCTTCCTTCATTATAAGATTTCCTTCATACTTCATCCAAGGCATGTATTAGAGAGTTGTCTTTACAGTCTTTGTTAAGTAATTGGCATAAGATGCTACAATTCTTATCTTGAGTGTAACTATTTCTGACTTCTTCAAAGAAGGTGGTGTTCAAGTCTGTAACACTTATTCCTTCTATTGGAATTTGTGGTGAAGCTTCTTCTGGAACACAAGCAGGATTATCAATGTTATTTGGTAATGGCCATATGCTTAGTCCATCTGCATTCTTATGAATATTCCCATCCTTATGAACAATAGTCATATTGCCTCTGTATTCTTGTATGGCTATTTGCCATCTGAGCATGTGTCTGTTAGGTGTTTTCATGTTCAAAAGTGATTTCACAGCTGTACAATCTGTTATTACTTCAAAAACACATCCCTCTAAGAAATAGTTCAATTTCTCTAAGGCCCAGACAAGGCATAGACATTCCATTTGACTTGCTCCATATCTGGCTTCAGTTGGTTTGATTTGCCTGGATATGAAACATATTGGTCCTTCTACAGGCTTGTCATTTATGATCTGAACTTGGTGAAGTGCAGCACCTAGTCCATCCCCTGATGCATCAATATACAGTTTGAAAGGTAATTTAAAGTCTGGCATCAGTAAGAGTGGAGCAGTGGTCAATGCTTCTCTTAGAGATTCAAAAGCTTTGACTCTGTCAACAGTCATTTCAAATACTGTGTCTTTGTCACACAACTTATAAAGTGGTCTTGCTATGGATGCAAAGTCTTTAATGTGTTGCCTGTAATATCCTGCAAAACCTAAGAATGACTGAATTTCCTTCTTATTCTGAGGCATGGGTTTTAACAATACTGCTGCAACTTTGTTTTTATCAATATCAAGGGACAAACCAGATACAACATGTCCTAGTGCCTTAAGTTCTTTAAATCCAAAATGACATTTCTTCAAGGAGATTTTCATGTTTACTGATTGGATTTTTGTCAAAACTTTTGATAATCTGTACATGTGCTCCTCCCAAGTCTTTGAACAGATAATAATGTCATCAATGTAAATGATTAACCATCCCTCTGAGAGTTCTTCAGGGAAGATTTCATTCATCATTCTTTGGAAGTGTGAAGGTGCATTTTTGATACCAAAGGGCATCCTTAAGTATTCATACACTCCACAATGAACAATAATTCTCAAGTATTTTCTTGCTCTTGGTGTTACCACATTTTGATGGAATCCTTTAAGGGCATCCATAGTGGTTATATACACTGCTTGAGATATTTGAGTAAGGGCAATTTGGATTTTTGGTATTGGGTATCTGTCTGGAACAGTGTAAGTGTTCAGAGCTCTAAAGTCCCCAACCATTCTGGATTTTCCATTATGCCACGCCACTATGACTGGTGTAGTTATTTCTACTTCCTCATTGTGGCCTACTTTTCTTATTACACCAAGGTCTAGAAGTTCTTTGATATGAATTTCTAGAGCTTCTCTTGATTTGGGACTTGCTGGATAAGCAGGTCTTCTTAAGAGTGGTGGATAAGGTCTCTCAATGTTAAGGATGATGTCAACTTCATGACCAATAATTGCTCCCAGAGGTTCTTTGTCTGTAGCAAATGCTCCTTTGTGGTTATACAAAAGGGAAGAAAGTTCATTTTCTTGTTTATCAGTCAGATGAAGGCTTATCTCAGCCTCATTTAACTGTTCAGACTTGAATTTTTCTAACTCTAAGTTGACTGGTGATACTTTGTTTACTGTAATTTGTCTTTTAAATGGTAAAAAGGCAAATTTCTGGCGCTTATTGTCCCCAATTGTAAAGTATCTGTCTTTGTTATTATGTAAATCTATCCCATACATGATCAAATAGTCATTTCCCAATATAAAATGGGTACTAGAGCAATTTTCCATAACAACAAATTCAACTGTGATCCTTAAATTCCCATTTATGTGTGGGAATATGATATTGGTCTCAAAGATTCCCAATGCTTTCATTGGGTTACTTGCACTGTTGAATTTTATACCATCAATTGGTAACAATTGGTCTTCAAAATTTGGCACACAGGTCTTAAGAAAGGATTTTCCAACACAAGAGCAGAAGGCTCCTGGGTCAAGCAAAAGTTTGGTGGGCTTGTTGTCAATTACCACTTCTGTTATACAGGAGTTACCAGCTGTATAACCTTTTCCTCTGTTTGGTTTTGTCTTCATAAGTTGTGCATCTTGAACTTTTGATAAATCAACTTGACCATTGCTCAATTGTGGTAAGTGGGAATAAGATTCCATGATGTCAAAAGTGGCATTGATATTTTCTATATCTTTTGAAGATTCAGAAAATATGGATGACTTATCATCTGAATTGTCTTCAATTATGTCTTCTTTTTCAACATCTGGTTCCTTTTCAATGTCAATTTCATTGATTTTCCCCCTCTTCGGACATGTATTGGCTAAATGGGTGGTGCTTTGGCAAATATGGCATTTTCTGACTGTATCTGCAGATTTATATTTAATATTACCAGAATTTTCTTTGGGGTTTTTGTCCACAGAATCTTTCCAAGGTGTATTAAACCTTGTTTTGAGATTCACCCTACTAGAACCAATTTTGGTTCTGGTGGTTACTTCTTCTAGTATATTGATAATATCTTCTGCTGAAGATTGTTCAGTAGTCCTGCTTTTGACAGCATGCTCTAAGTCACCTCCACATTGTCTCAGAATTTTTCTATGGATCATAAACTCTGACATGTCAGGATATAATGCTGTTAATCTGTCCTTTTGTTGGCAAAACCATGGTAAAGCTCTGTCTTTATCAGCCTTAAATTTGGCAGATTCAAAGGCTGTTTCAACTTTAAACCTCCAAGCATCATTTGCCCATTTGTTGATGATTTGGGTTTTCCACCAAGTCCAACTCTGGTGTCAATGTGCTTGTCTTATTTTGATGTACCATCTGTGAGCTGATCTGGTAAACAAGGTGTTAAACCTGGCTGTTACCAATCTGTCTGGTAATTCAAAATCCTCTTTGATCATGTCAATACCTCTAATGAATTCCATATGGTCATACTCTCCTTCACCACTGAAGTGAGGCCATTCTTTAAGTTTTGGAACTTCTTTCAAGAGTGCTTGGCCCATTGATGGTTCCAAGTTATGAAAAGAAGTGGATAATTCATTTTTTAATTGTGAATTATCAGGATCCAATACTTGTGAATTTGGAATTCTTGTGCCCTCATTTTGATTTAGAGGTGTAGACATTCTTGGTAAGGTGTTCAGTATTTGTTCAATGTCATTCATTTTACTGTTGCTACACCTTTGGGAATTTCTGTATTCATGTTGGAAGCTTTGTATTAAATTTATTACTTCAATTTTATACATGTCTTCCTTATGTGTCAGTTCTTGCCATAACTCTGTCTGTCTTGTATTATCAGCAGTGACTTGATTCAATTTCATTGATAATTTTGATACTTCTTCTTGTGAAGCATCAAAACACTTTTTCAAGGCAATGGTATATGTCTTTACTTCAGTAAATGAATTTGAAATGTCATCAAGGACTTTCTTGTTATCTGTTTTGATAATATTTATGGCTTGTTTAATTCTTGTTTCAATCATGTCATCAATATTGAATTTAGAATATTTATCTGTTAATTCTTTAATAATGGCAGATTGTTCATTTATTTTAATGTTAGAAGAATTGTCATTATTAGAATTTTTAATTGTTCTTAAAACTTTTTCAAAACACATAAGTGTTTCATTAATTTGGCACAGACTCAGGTTGTTTGTTTTAATGTTGTCACAAATGGTGTCATTTTTATCAGAAAGATGTTTTTTCACGTCATTTATAGCATTATACAACTCTGGGATGGAATCAAATATGTCAGAAATCATTTCTGGAACCTTAATCTGGCTTCCTCCTTCTTCTGTAATTCCATCATGGTTCTGGCCATCTGAAATACATTTTCCATGGCATCCTGCTGAATCTTTGGGATTCTGTAGCCCTGGCTGTAAGGTTTTGGGGCTGGTGCCTTCCCTTTGCCCTTGTTTGGAGTTTGTGGCTGCTTTTTCACGTTGGAATTGCTGCTGCTGGCCACTGGGGCTGTTTTTGGCACTGGTTTGGGTGGTGGAGGGTTGTTTTTCCTCCATTCTAGTGTCAAAAGCATCATGTTTTTCTTCTCCATCAATGGATGCCATCCATTGAGCAATTTGCAAGTGTTGGGATGGCCCAAGAATTTTCTTACTGTCAGGTAAGAATTCATGCAATTCTTCCACAGGTCTGCAAGGATCTGGTACTCTTTGAATTGAAGTGCATTGTTGTATGCACTGTGGCTGGCTTTGTATATGTCCACAGAGGCTTGTTGTGGTGGTGTCAGCTCTTTTTGAAGGTAAAATGGTATTATCAGCTTCAGAATGACCCATTTTAGTTGTTTGGAAGTCATCAACTGACCCTTTTCCTTCTGTACCTGGTTGGCCTCTGCCATAATCACGTCTATTACCTTTTTGGGAGCTGCTTGAGGGGTTGTAGCTGGCTCCTGACCTGGTTGAAGGCATAATTATGGTTAAAAAAGGCTTAAAATAGTATTTTTACGTCAAAAACTTACTATTGGCCAAATTTTTAGCTTTCTGAAGGGTATTACTTATGTCCAAGTTAATCAATTCAGAAGATATTGGTTCAGGCTGGTTATTTTGAGTCACAATAACAGTGCTATTATGATCAGAATTGACAGTACTGGCAGGGATAATGCTGGTTACTGTTGAGGCTGTTTCAGTGTTTTCTTGTCTTACCACGTTGTCAGACACTAAAATTAATGAAAAAGCCAATTAATTAAGTAAAAAGAGGATATTTCAAAAAAAGAAATAAAAATTTAAGCCTCACTTATAATATGAAAAAAAATTATTTTTTATGGATTTTTTGAATTATAAGTATTTTTTATATGTTTTTAAATTTTTCAATATAAGAAAAAAGATTTAAAAAGAGTAAAAAAAATATGTCACAGGTAAAATATCACGGCTGGGCCCCCAAATGTAAGGTGTGGATATGAAACTTTGATTAAAAATCAAGTACTTTTCCTGTCCTCAAAATTTGTATAAGGTAAAATTCAGTTAAAAATAGTATGAAATATTATTTTTAAGAGAAAACACGCCAATTTTATTGTTTATAACTTTATTAGTATAAAACAATAATATTATAAAAATTTATTGTTTTACCAACAATAAAAATTTATCCAAAAAGTACTCTACAAGAGATATTTTAAGGCTACAAAAGAAATTTCTTCAAGAGCAATTTCAATTGGAATTAATTGAGCAAAGAACTGCAAGCAATTAATTAAAGAACAAAGTCTTTAAAAAGAATATTAAAGAGATAACACGCCCAAAAGTGACCAGAGTGAATTTGGAAACAAAGTGACAAAGTTTACAGTGATGAAAGATGCTTTAATTCACTTTTGGGGTGGTTCAGGGGTAAAAATGATTATAAGAGTTACAAACAATGATTATAATGATTTTTTCACGTGGTTAAAAGGATTAAAATGATTTAAAAGTGGTGGTTGGAATCTTTGATTGATTGGTTTAACAGTTTTAAACTAATTAATAAAAGGAAAAGATTCTAACATGAAGAGAAAAGTGGGGCAAAGAAGACATTCTTTTATAGCCATCAATTCTCTTACTCCAAAAGTAAAATTTACTCTTGTCAGTCGTGAAAAACAGTCTGACAACAGAAAAGCCAATTATGGCATCATTGAACCCAGGTTTAGACCAAAAAGGGCTGGTTTAAGCCAATTTTAGCCATTTTTAGCCATTTTAGACCCTTAAATCAGCCATTACTATAGCAATACCAGGCCTAGAGCCTTCAAAACACGTCAGAATGTGTGTCAGAGGCGTAGAAACCAGTTAAAACTGTTTTTATTATGATTGTTTTATCTTAAGGGTAGTTTTACCCTCTTGGCAACAGCTAAAACTACCCCAGTTGGTATCAAAACCTCATCATCAATTGAGTCCACAGACCCTGTAACTCAATTCCAGGCCAAAAGTGATGAACTTTTGCGTGAATTTTGACATCCCACGCCTGTCAGCAAGGATTTTGGGGGTCTAGCTCCCCCTTAGAGCTGGAGTTCCTTTTCCCCCCCAAATTTAATCTTTCCAATTTATTTTTCCTTTAATTCCTCATCATGTATTATACTTATAATTTACATATGTAATTCAATTCAATTGTACAGTACAATACATTAATAATTGACACCTCATATGTAAATCAAAGTTCACTTATGTAATACACGCGCACATTTTGACATTTCAATTGAATTCAATTGAAAATACTTCAATTCCTCATAACTTCTAAACTAAACACAACACCTCAATTTTAACACAAAAATTGATGGTTAACACCACATGTGGTGTGAATTCAATTAAAGTTTTGAGGATTTTCAACTTTTGTATTGAAAATACTAAAAACTTAATTTAAGCTTATTTAGAGTTGAGTTACAAGAATTTCACTCAGAGGTGACCCCACCTGATTTTTTATGAGGAATCCAATGGTGAAATAAATTTTATATGTTTATTTATTGGATAAAAAGTTATAATAAATTTTATTTAACTTTTTTCCAAATTTATTTATTTTTTCACAATTTTGTTAAAATTTCATTTTTACTTAAATTTTTCAAGTATAAGTGTAATTTTATATTTACAAAATTTAATGTATTTTTATTTTTAAATTATAATTAATTTTTTCTTTTTTAATATAATTTTATATTTATATTTTGATTTTTATTTTAATAATATAAATAAATTTATTTTATTTATATTAATATGTTATTTTTTATATTTGTGGTCTTTTGGGTATATGAAATTACCTCTAAGGCTCACAGGCTCTCTGTCACTTATAATATTCTGGAATAAGCCTGTATGGCTAATAACTTTATTCCATATAATTATGGCTGTTTCCATAGCTGTGTCATCTTTATGACATGGTAAGAACATGGTGGTTTTTCTATACCTGTCAACCAGTACTAGGCATGTATTATAGCTTCTGTCTCCTCCTGGAGGTAATGCTGTTACCCAATCCATATGAACTATTTCCCAAGGGGATTTTGGTTCTTGGATTTGGGTCATCATTCCAAATTTCTTTCCTGTGGCTCTGTTGGCCTTTTGACATCTGTCACAGGTTTGGCAGTATTCTATAACATCTTTCTTCCAATTTGGCCACCAAGAGCAGTTTTTCACCCTCTCTAGTGTTCTGTCTTCTGAAAGGTGTCCAGCTGCAACACTATCATGACACTCATGTAAACTAGTGTTTATCAGGGTTCTATCTGTTAAGGCCATAACACATTTGTGTTTTTTTCTATGGTAAAGGATTCCATCAAGGAGGTGGAATCTTCCTTCATCATATGCCTTTTTCTATATTTCATCCAGTTTTGATGAAAGTGATGGGTCTTTGCAGTCTTTTATTAGAAGTTGGCTTAAGATATGGCAATTTTTGTCTATCTTATAGCTTTCTTTAACTTGGTTAAAGAATTCTGTGCCAATGTCTGTGACACATATTCCTTCTATATGGTCTTCTTCTTGTGGTACCCATGCTGGATTGTCAGGGGTATTTGCTAGAGCCCATCTGCTAAGACCATCTGCATTTTTATGAATATTTCCAGATTTATGAACAATAGTCATATTTCCTCTATATTCTTGGATAGCAATTTGCCATCTTAGCATATGTCTTTTTGGAGTCTTCATATTTAATAGAGATTTTATAGCATTACAGTCTGTAATCACATCAAATACTGTGCCATCCAAATGATAATGTAATTTTCCTAAAGCCCACACTAAGCAGAGGCATTCCATTTGGCTTTCTCCATATCTTGCTTCTGTTGGCTTTATCTGTCTTGAAATAAAAGAGATTGGTCCTTCCACTGGTTTATCATTGATAATTTGTGTCTGGTGTAGTGCAGCACCCAGTCCTTCTCCACAAGCATCAATGTATAGCTTGAAGGGTAGTTTCCAATCTGGCATTAGAAGAAATGGGGCATTTGTTAAAGAATTTTTCAATTCCTCATATGCCTTGACTCTTTCTTCTGTCATTTCATAGACTGTTTGTTGGTCACATAGCTTATACAAGGATTTAGCAATTTTTTCAAAGTCCTTTATATGCTGTCTATAGTAACCAGCAAATCCTAGAAATGATTGCATTTCTTTTTTGGTTTGGGGCATTGGTTTAAGTAGTACTGCTGCTACTTTACTCTTGTCTATGCCTAGACTAAGTCCAGATACAACATGTCCTAGTGCTTTTAGTTCACTATATGCAAAATGACATTTTTTCAAGGAAATTTTCATATTCACTTGGACTATTTTCTGTAGTACCCTTTCTAGTCTTGTAAGGTGATTTTCCCAAGTTTCTGAGCAAACTATGATATCATCAATATAGATAATTAGCCATCCTTCTGATAATTCTTCAGGAAATATGGTATCCATCATTCTTTGATAATGGGAAGGTGCATTTTTTATGCCAAATGGCATTCTTAAGTATTCAAAAATTCCACAGTGGACTATTATCCTCAGTAGTTTTTTGGCATTGTCTGTTAAGACATTTTGATGAAAACCCTTTAAGGCATCCATGGCTGTGATGAACCTAGCTTGTGACAGTTGTGTCAATGTCTCATGGATCCTGGGTATTGGATACCTGTCTGGAATGGTATAGGTGTTCAGAGCTCTGAAGTCTCCTACCATCCTTGATTTTCCATTACGCCAAGTTATAATGACAGGTGTAGTGACTTCTACCTGTTCATTATGTCCTACCTTTCTTAGTACTCCAAGGTCCATTAATTCTTTAATGTGTACCTCTAAGGCTTCTCTAGCCCTTGGACTAGCTGGGTAAGCAGGTCTCATTAGTAGAGGTGGGTAAGGTTTTTCCACATTAAGAATTATATCCACTTCATGTCCAATTATGGCACCTAGTGGCTCTTTGTCAGTTGTAAAGGCATTTTTATACTTAAATAAGAGGTCAATCAATTTTTCTCTCATTTTCTCTGTTAATTCTTGATTGAATTCTGCCTCTTTAAGTTGTCCAGATATAAAAAGTTCCTTTTCTGGAATTTTTTCTTCATTCTTAATAACTGTGATTTGTTTTTTGTTATTTAAGAAGCCAAACTTTTGTCTTTTGTTGTCTCCTATGGTAAAATATCTATCCTTTTGGTTGGAGATATCTATACCATAAATTGATAAGTAAGCATTTCCAGATATGAAGTGATTACTAGTAAATTTGTCCATTACTACAAACTCTACTTTGATTCTGACATATTGTGAGGGATGAGGAAAAAGTAGTGTTAAATCAATTATTTCAAGGGGCTTCATGCTCTCACTTGCACTGCTAAATTTGACACCTTGTATTGGCATGAGTTTTTCTTGCCAGTCTGGGACAATGGTTTTTAAATAGCTTTTACCAACACAGGTGCAATATACTCCTGTTTCTAAGTTAGCTTTTCCTTCTTGGTTATCAACCATAACAATACTTATACTTGATTTTCCAGCTGTATATCCCATTCCTCTTGCAGGTTTGGTCCTATACATTTTGGCATCTTGTATGTTTGTCAGGTTTGTGTCAGATGTCCCAACTTGTGGTAAGTTTGAGTTAACATCCAGTACTTCATAAATTATATCCATATTATTAATTTGTGCATTAATTATATTGATTTCATCACTTTCAGAGCTTTCTGACTCTTCTGTCTCTTTTTCAGAGTCAGATTCCTCTTCTTTGTCATTGTGGTTTTCTGTTTCCACAATTTCATTAATCTTTGCCTTTTTAAGACAATTATTGGCTAAGTGTCCAATACTTCCAAATTTATGGCATTTTCTTTGCTCATTATTGTTGGATTTATTGGGCGTGCAGGATTCTTTTGACTTATCTTTTTTGATAAATGGTTTATTTGGGCTTTTAATGTCCAATTTCTTCCAAGTCCTGCCAATTTTTGTTCTTGTCACTATGTCTTCTATTGCATTAATATACTCTTCTGTGGAGCATGGTTCTATACACCTGCTTCTTAGGGCATGTTCTAGCTCTCCTCCACATTTCTTGAGTATTTTCATATGCACCATTTTTTGTGACATTTCTGGGTGCAATGAATTAAGTCTTTCAACTTGTTTCAATAACCAAGTTAAAAGTTTGTCTTTGTCTGGGTCAAAGAAAGAATTTTAAAATGCATTTTCTATTTTGTACCTCCAGGCATCATTAGCCCACTTGGTGATTATTTCTTGTTTCCACCAAGACCAGGTATTTTTACCATTTGTTTGCCTTATGCCATAATACCATCTTTTTGCAGATTTTTCAAACAATGAATGTAATCTTGCAGTGATTAATTCATCTGATATGGCATAATCTTCTTGTAGCATGTCAATTGTTTTGATAAAAGACATTTGGTCATATTCACCTTCTCCTGTGAATGTTGGCCATTCTTTTAATTGAGGTGCTTCCTTCATTAAGACTTGGTTATTGTCTTGGTGACTCAAGTCTGTTATGAATTGATTTGTTAATTCCTCTTTTGGTTTAACAGGGCTTCTTATGTGAGAAAATGGTGTTGATAACTTTGGCATATTTACATTATCCTCATTAATTGTATCCATCTTTTCAGTAATAAGCCTTATTTCACTTTGAATGTCATCTTTCAGATGCATTCTTGCTTCATCACTCTTTTCCACATGGTCCAAAAGTAATTTTTGGTGTGATGAAGTCTTTTCTTCAAATTTTTCTACAGAAATACTTAATTTGTTTAATTTTTCTGTAAGATTGTCAATACTCACGTCATAATTGATTGTCAAAGTTTTTTCTTTGATATCACTTATGTATTTATACAACTCTTGTTGTCCTTGTATTAATTTCTGAGTATTGTCAATTAATACTTTTGGTTTATTATTTTCAATAATAAATTTTATGTTATCAATTTCTTTCTTATTTTGTACAACAAGTTTTGTTAAAGATGATAAACTGTTATTTATTTCTTGTAAAGATAATAAACTATTTTTAATGTCTTTAAGAGGTAAAATACTATTTTTAAGCTCTGTTAAAGTATTTACAACATCAGGAGACAAGGTTATTTCTTTGGGCAATGGGGTTGTCTCATTCTTTGTTCCTCTTTGTCTTTGAATTCTATCAAAGTTCTGGCCATGTTGAAGACATTGTCCATGGCATCTTTTTGGATCTTGGGTATCCTGTAGCTTGGGGAATATGGTTTTCTCCAATTCTTTTTCTTGTTCTTCTTCCCTTCTTGGGGAATTGGGTTGACTTGGGGCTTGTTGGTAGAAGCTACTGGGGCTTCTTCCTTGGTTGCCTCCTTCTTTTTGGCATGATACTCCTTGATCTTTTTGATTTGAGGTTTTGATGATAGTGGATTCCATCCATTGGAGTATTTCACTATTTCCTCCTCTTTGAGGAACTTTCTCAGGATGTGCCAGGAGCTCATCACTCTTTGGTGTATTTGAGGCAACATTTCCCAATCTTTGTCCTTGTACACTGTGTAGTACTGTTTGTATTGGCTCATGTAGATGTCTATTTGAGCCCTCTGAATGTGATTTGTACCTGTTTGAGTCACTCATACTTAGTTCCAACTCAGGTTCAGATATCATGGGCATTTCTGGGCCTTGCCTTTGGGATAAGGCACTTCCTTGTGTGGATTCTGTTCCACTGGGGATATTGCCCTTCCTTTTCCCTTTTGAGGAATCAATTCTACCTCTGAGTGCAGCTCCATCTGATTGGATGGAGTATTGGGAGCCTCTTCTGGTAGTCATATTATAAGAAAAATAAGAAATAAGAGGATTTCAGAACAGGAAATTTCTTATGGCAATTTATAAATGAGGTACTCACCTTCAGAGTCCTGAATGGTGGGTCCTGGAAAGTCCAATTTCTTGGCTTTCTTTCTTTTGGTGATTATTGGTGTTGAAGAACTTTGACAAGTTTCTTCCACCAATCTTTCAACAGTGGTTTGGCTATCCTCTGTTGTGTTGTCTTCAAACACTAAAAAAGACAAATAAATATAAGTCTTTTATGTAAAAGTGTTATTTTTGGTAAGATATGGCAATTTTCCACGTAAAAATTGCTTTTATATGTTTTTTTATGGAAAAAAAATGAAAATAATTCAAGAAATGAAATTAAAAAGGATAAAATAACTTTTTTATTGGTTTTTAATATTTTTATTATTTTTTGTGTTTTTTATTTTTAAAGAATAAAATAAAAATGAATATGACTCTTTTTAAATTAATTTAGAATATAAAATTATCTTTAATTTATAAAATATCTTTTTTAATCACTAGAGTCACTCAAAGAAAGTTTTTGCAAGTCTAAGGATGTGAAAAACCACGTGTAAGACAGTACAATTGCTTTCCAAATGCCTCAATAGCTTTTAAAATCAATAAATATAAAATTATTATATAGTTTTATGATTATAAGTATAATTTATTATTGGATAAGCCCAATTAGAATCTTTTTAAAGGTCTTTTAGAGTAAATATCACGGCCAGGCCCCCAAATGTAAGGTTTGACTATGAAACAATAAGTAAAAATTACTAATATTTTACTTATTGTACTATGAATGTCCTGATAAATGAAATAAATAAGATAAAAATAATTATAATAATAAAGAATTATTATAATTATGGCATAAAAAAAATTATATTATCAATAAAATATAATAATATAATTTATATTATAGAATATAATATAATAATATAAATATATTAATATAAAATAATTAATATATTTAATAGCACTTTATTATTGTTACAAACAAATAATAAAGGTGTAAAAAAGATTTTTTTATTAGTAAAAAACAATTAATAACAATAATATTATCAATATTAAAGCTATAAATTAATATAAATACTTTTTATATTAATTAAAGAATTATTAAAAGAATAATAATAGAGAAAATTATTATAATAAGAGAAAATAACCTACTTTTAATACTCAATATAATAATTTTGAGATATTTTATGCCAAATAATGTAAAGACAACTTATACAAATTGTATTTACAATAAAAAATAGAGAAATTACAAATATTCTTGATTTTTATGTGGAAATGAGGTTTTAGAGAGATTTTGAACAAAAACAATTAAATAAATGGTTTAATCACGTCAAATTTGATGATTAAAATAATATGTTCTTTGGTCTTTACTAATATAAAAGTTTTATATATAAAGAATAAAGAAATCACCTTTTCAATTGTATTAATTTAATGTTGGGTATTGGTAAAACCACGTAAGCAAATTGGTAAAAACACGTAAGGGGTGCCCTGGGCCCATTTTTAATTAAAAATGAAACACCATTGGGCCTGTATTGGGCTAAAACATGCCCAAAAGAGGTTTTTTCCCCACAAAACCTCTCTAACTCCAAATTGTTTCAGATTTTTTTGCCCAGCCCCCCCCCCAAAAAAAACAAACAAGCTCAAACACCCCAATAATCCACATTATCCCCACCCCAAACCATTGTTTTTTTTTGGAAAAACAGCATTATCAAAGCCATTTTGCAAAGCTTTTCACACTTTTTTTTCTTTTTTCCCCCAAAGACTGCATTTCCCACCACAACAACCTGCTTTCAAGCCTCTCAATTTTCAATTTTTTACCATCCCTCATCAATTAATCCCACATTTAAACCACTTTCTGTCACTCTTAACCACTTCTGGTCATTTTTCACACCTTTTTTCACCTCTTTTTCACATTTCGGAAGGTTCTTACCCCATTCCAAATCCCCCGATTCCCCCTTTTTCTTACTTTTATACATAATTTTCATTAAAAAAATGCTTCAACCCCCCACTGAAGGTGAATTTCAGACCCTTGAGCTTCTTTGGCAACATGTGCATAATGTTGCCAAGGCTCAGGGGTATGCTGTGTCCACCTTGAGGTCCAATATGACCCACAACCAAATTGAAATATGTTGTGACAGGTCTAGCACCCCAAATCCCAACAAAATCCCCTCCAAAACAGTCACCGCAAGAAAGCTTGACTGTCCTTTTAGACTTTATGCCAGGAAATATGCCAAGAGTACCACTTGGACTCTTAAAGTCAAAAATCCTGAACATAGCCATGATGCCACTGAAAATATCATGGCACATCCTGCTTTCAGGAAATTCAATGAGCAAGAAACATCCCAAATTGCTCAAATGTCTGAATCACTGCTCATTCCAAGGCAAATTCAGGCCCAATTATGCAGCCAGAGGGAGTCTGACAGGCCTGTAATCCTTCAAGACATTTATAACCAAGTCAAGAAAATCAAGAAAGACAAACTGCAAGGCAGAAGGCCCATTGATGCTCTTATTGACACTCTCAAAGAAGAAAATTTTGTTTGGTCCTCTGCAAGGGATTCTGAGGGACACATTACCTCCTTGTTTTTTACTTACCCCCTGGCCATAAAACTTCTTCATGGCTTTCCTCATGTCATTCTTATGGATTGTACTTATAAAACCAATAAGTACAAAATGCCCCTTTTTCATATTGTTGGATTCAGCTCAACAAATAGGACCTTTTCTGGGGCTTTTTGTTTGATGAAGAATGAAAATGAAACTTCATATACTTGGGCATTAAATCAATACATTGAAAATGTCCTCAACAACACCAATCTTGTTCCCCCTCCAGTTATTGTTATTGACAGGGATCTGGCCTTGAAAAACTCTATTAAGAAGCTCTTCCCAGACTCCAAAGTCATGCTATTCATTTGGCACATCAACAAGGATGTATCTGCTCATTGCATGAAGAAAATTGGTCATGGAACTGATTTTGAAAATTTTATGGGTCTTTGGAATCAAGTAATATACTTCTTCACTTTATCTCATTTTATTTCACTTTTTTTCTTATTATTGTCTTTATTAATGACTTTGGGATTCTTTTCTCATCTTATGTATTCACCCACTGAAAAGTCTTTCAAAGACAACTGGAAGAAGCTTCAAAAGCAAGTTAAAAATGCTGAGGTCTTGCAGTATTTGGAAAATACCTGGCTTCCTCTAAAGGAGTATTATGTGCCAGCCTGGACCAACCACCATTGCCACCTGGGTGTGGGATCCACCTCCAGAGTTGAAGGTGCCTATGCCATGGTTAAACTTTGACTACAAAAGTCCACTGGTACTCTCCTGGAGGTAGTCAGGGCACTCCACATGGAATGCAGAAAACAATTTATTGAAATTATCAACCGAATCTCCAAAAAAATGATTGTCCATGTCAAGAATTTTCCTCCACACATCTGTGCCCTCAATGGCAAGGTGTCTCATTATGCTCTTCAGATTGCCTTTGAAAATTTCAAAACAAAATTTCCTCCAAATGAAAAATGCACCAACAAATACAACAATTATAAAGGCATTCCTTGCAAGCATAAGACCCAAAAGGCATTTGCCAAGCGCCAAAGGCTTGAATTATCAGACTTCCATCCTCAATGGCATTTGAATTTGCCTGTGAGGGTTTTTGAATTTCTTCTTATTATTTTTTTTCTTATTAACTGATTTTATTTGTCATATTCTTCTCAGACTGGTTTTCAAGGTGATGATTGAAGTGTTGAAAAAGAAAGAAAGAATGAAGCCAAGAAAATATTTGAAGACATTGGGGAAGACCTGTTCCAAAGACCAATGGCAGAAATCACTCCAATAATCCGACATTTTCAAGATGTTTTGACTGGAAAAGTCCCATTTGATCAAATTCCCAAGAGTCAAGAGGATGATCAATATTATGAAGACCCTCTAGAATGCAAGAATATCCGTGGAAGACCCCAAGGAGCCAAGAATAAAAACAAAAGAGAACCTTCAAGATTTGAAATTATTGAAAGTCAATCCAAGAGAAGAGGAAGACCCCCATCAAAAGTGACCAGCACAACAACTTCAAGATCCCAGTCAAATGTCCCCTCTCCAATTATGGAAGTGGACTCATCTGAAGATTCTGAAGATTCTGAGGACTCATTATCTCAATCCATCAGTTCATCAGATTCACTACCCTCAGCAACTGAATTAAATAAATCAGAAGTAACCCTTAGAAGGTCAAGAAGATTGGCAATTGGAAGCAAAACATCACAAAGAAAATCACACAAGCCTGTCACCAGTTTGAATATCTATGATGCAATTGACTTGACCTGTGAGCATTGTCAAAGCAACTATCACACAAGTGATGAATGCTCCAAGCTGTTTGTGAGTTTCTGATTCTTTTTAATGTAATTTTATGTTGTTTATTTTGATATTTATTCATTTTTTGGACTTATTTTATCAGATAACTGGCTCAGAAGACTTGCGCAAGTTTATATTGAAATACACCTTCAAGGCCATCAATGTCCAGGGTGATGGAAACTGTGGTTACAGAACAGTATCCCACTTCATTTACAAGACTCAAGATCAATGGGCTGATGTCAGAGGTGACTTGGCTGAAGAAATTCAACAAAATCAAGACATTTATGAAGCCATGAACACCTTAATTCCCTCAGTATCCTCTTATTTGGAAAGAATTGAATGGTATGAAGATGTTGGCCAGGCTCCAAAAAGCAAGTGGATGTCCATGCCTGACATGGGGGATCCAATTGCAAATAAGTATAAAAGACCAGTTTTCTTTTATTCCACAGCCCAATCTTTTTCTTTTTTCCCTTATTTCTGTCCTCCAAATGATAATCCCCCCATTTTCATCTGCTTCTTGAATAGTTGTGCTCATTTTGTTCCTTTGGACATCATCATTTCTAAAGCTTATCCTGTCCCCCCCATTACTGTGAACTGGGAGATTCATGCCCAACCACAAGCCCTGGGGTGGGCTGATAAATTTAAGAAACACAGAATGTTGTATTTGTCCAATCTTCCTTCCCCCTCTCAGAAAAAACCCACTATTTTGGAGGTTGATTCTGATTGAATGATTTTTGTATATACAATTTATGCCAATTATCCCCCTCCTCAGTCATATTTATTGCTTAAATCCCATCTCAGTCTCATCTTTTATCAAACTTGTGTAACTGTTGTACTTGAAAATATTCATATTACACACCAGAGAAAAAACAGTTAAAAAAACACCCATTGCGCCTTCACTTGTTGTCCCACCCAAAAAAATTTCCCAATTCATGAGCTTCTGGTTCTTTATTGTCCAGATTGAACCCTTTAATTTAAAAAAAAAATGAAGGAAATTCATAAGTGGGAAGTTATTAAATTCACCTTTTAAAAATAGGCATATTACAATGACGGGAAAAAACATTTGAAAAAAAACCCTTTTTGCGCCTTCACTTGTCCCAACCCAAAAAATTCCCAAAATTATGGGATTCTGGTGCTTTATTCTTCACATTGAACCCTTCATTTTAAAAAAAAAATTAAGTAAATTCATAAGTGGGAATATTTTAAATGAATTTTTGAAAAAAATATGCCATTTTGGCATATTGGCCAAATTTGTGAAATTTGGAAAAAAAATATTGAAAAAATTTGTGCTTATTGACATGCCAAGTCGGGAAAAATATGGCAAAAAAAATTAAAAAAATCCTCAAAACTGAGCTTGAGGAATTTTTTTTGAAAATTAAGGTCACTTACGTGTTTTTACCATAAATTGGTAAAAACACGTAAGGGCTTACGTGTTTTTACTAAAAGCTTACGTGTGTTTACCAACACCCTTTAATGTTTTTGATGTGTCTGGGGGGAAAACAGAGCAGAAAGAGCTCTATTTATAGTAAATACCTCCCTCCTAGAGTCCAACAGGCTTCTAGTAGACATTTACCGATCATATCCACTGGAATTGATCAATACTTTAAGGTTTGGTGATGATTACATCATGATCAAACCTCATTACATCACTATTACGCCATTATTTAGAGTTATCACTATAACTCTAAGTCTGATGATGTCAAAGGCTTGGCAGAACCCCAAATTTCGTGTATTTTATTAGTTTTAATCATAAACTCATAGTATTCACCAATTGTAACACTTATATGACTGTTAAACTTAATTTAAGGTTACAGTGTGTGATCATAAATGATCAAATTAAGCTCATATTTTGATCCTTAATAACTTTTAAGATTTACACGCTAAAGCAATTCAGAGAGTGAGTTCTGATAGCTTGGCATAACCCTATTATGCTGCCAAGAGCATTTTATTACATCATCAAAACTCTATTTTTGATGATTTTTCTTGTAACTCATCTTTTCTGTCAAAATTTAATATTTTAAACTTCAAACCATGATTTCAAGGGGTTATACCTTGAATATTATAATGGAAAATACATTATTCTTCACGAAAAAACTAGTAGAATCCAACTGTCTGCTTATTTTTAAGTTTGGACCACTTTCACAACAAAGTGGTCAACAGCTCTGTTGATTTTAATCAATAATTCCTTACAGATTTTAACCTTGTTTATAACTTGTGAAATAAACTTCATATCTGTGTTTCTACAATAATTACGTGATGACTTTATTTTTGGTTCATCACTCTATCATGTATAATTAAAGAGATATTAGCTAAAATCCTTGAATATATGTGTTGACCAAAAAAGTGGATATATTCAGGTTAATTCCTTAAGTATTGGTTTTGAAGCTTAGCTTATTAATTGTTTTATATGTGAACCTTTATGGAGAATCCAATGGTAGCATTTACTGAACATGTTGTGTCGTTAGTTGTTGAAATAAATAAGGATTTGTGGCTTTTATGAGGTATTATTACTTATAACTTATTAAATATTGACTTTACAGATATGCCATAAAAATGGTATATGTGTATTTTACCATGGGGAATGCAATGGTGTAATTGTTTTCACATTTCTATTCATTGGTTTTTAGGTTAAACCAAATTTTGTACCAATTTATGGTATTTTTATAGTTTTAAGGTACTTATTTTTAATGTATAATTATATAAAATATTTCTTGTGACCTTTTTGGGTATGTGGTCATATCTCAAAGGTTCACAACTTGCCTATCACTCTATCCTTTCTGCACAAATTAATGGAAAAATTACAGCACAAGCGCAGGAAAAGGCCCTGGAGAATTTCTTCAATAATCCTAAATGTGAAGTACTCATTGCATCCATTGCCACAGCTGGAACTGGCCTCAATATAACCTGCGCTAATATGGTCTATTTAATGGTGAGGGGACCCCCAAAATTCTACTGTGATTTTTGGACACTGACATCCACATTTCCAGGAGCCCAATTGGAACCCAGCCATTGAGGCTCAGGCTGTTGATTGACTCCATTGTATTTGCCAAAAACAACCTGTGAAGGTCATTCAGTTGAGGTCAACATGCAGAAGGTACCTTTCAATCTCATCTTTGTCCCTGATTGTATTACTATTCTGAAATATTCCTTTATGGGAATCCCATATTCAGATCACCAATAGGTTCAAGAAAAGAAAAAATCATTAACCACATGAGCCTTCCTGATATTATCTCATTTGTGTTTGACAAAGTTTATAATTCCTTCTCACCCCGTCACAGGTCCACAATTATGAACACCATGAGCTGGATAGAACTTCTTCAATATTTCCTGAATTAAAATGAGCAATATAGTATTATTTCTAAGGGAGATGGTGATACATTCCAATTCATATGGTTTACATTCTAACATATTTAGCAAGTTGTTGCATCTTTAAGAAATAATAATCAGATTGTATTACACCTGCACAAATAATTCACAAAATGTTAATTTGTAACTGTGCTATACATTTATTTTCCTAACTTATTTCAGAGCATTTCCATTTGTGCTAATAACTGGCATTTCAAGTATTTTGAGGGCAATAGTGTGCATCTTACTACGACCTTTGCGCCAATCTTGATCAAATACCTGAAAAGATAGCCCTTCAGGATTATCACCATCATCTGTAGATTGTATTTCTGGCAGTCTATCAATAGTTTTTTACCCTTTTTTCAATCCGATTACAAAACTCTATGTCTTGATCAATTTTTAATACCAAATCATTAAATAGGCCTGAGTGCCAGCGTAAGCCCACTTTGCGGTAAACTTGACAGCCATTTTCCACTACCTCATCAGTATCTGAGCAAACTTGAGGGTCATTGAATTTTGATGCTAGAATTGGAAATTTATCTGTATCACACCATTCATGACGGCGCTCACAGGTCTGCACATCATTGATTAGATTATCATCAGATTTACTTGACAATGAAGAAGAGATACAGTAATTAACCCTTTGACAAATCTTTGCGAGCTTTTGATTCTCCTTCTTTTTTACCAAATACTCTGCATCCTTTGAATAGACTTCCATTCTCATTTCAAATAAGTGAAATATTGCTTCATTAAAGCCGCCACAACCCCATAGTTATTTTGATCCTTGTTCCAACAGTAGTGATGATACTCGGTGCTGACAAGTGCAAGACAGAATGTATGGTAAAACACCATAGACATCAACTCGTTGAACGGATTTTTCCATAAGCTCTCCCAGTCCCAAGTGAATTGCTTTAGTCCTAACTTGTGGAGTTCATTTTTGCAGTAGCGTTGGAAACCCTGAGAGTGAACCTGTGTTGATGGCTCTTTGGAAACATCCTTGGGACATATCCAAGATTACCAGCCACTTGAATTGCAATTTGACGCTCTTCTGTTCTGGTTGGTGCTGGTAGTGAGGAAAATCCTTATCCCTTAATTTGAGTAGGAACAGACAATGGGCATGTACAGCTGATCTCATCCCATGGACATTTTCTGGAAGTTCCACTTTCAGCCAATTTTGTTGCTCCTTCGGGCTAGCACGTTTTGCCACATTGTGATCTTTGTGAGCCTCATTCCTTCACTGTCTCATCTCAGATTGATCAAGCATACTCTGGGCAAGGGGCATTTGAGGATGGGTGAACTCACTATTTGACTGAATGCCTTGATCATGCACTGTGAAATTGTCCCTCCTTGGTTCATCATTTCTTTCACTTTGAGTTGGAGACATGTTCTCATCCTCATCATCCACAATCTTTTCTCTTGATGAATTGGCATGACCCGTTCTTAGTTTGGAGGCATATGGATGATGACATCCAGTGACTTTCTCTTTATGGACCAGAGGTGAAGATGCATAAAGTTCATCACGTGCCATGCAAATCATCAGTTAACACTCCCAAAATTATTAAACACTGATCATACTCATGATCTTCAATTGGCTCCTGCGATCGGACTGACTTGCCTTTAGGTGCCATATCTAACCCATGAAACAAACATATCAAATTGTGAAAATGTTTATACTCCGACATCAAAATGACTTACTTTGATGAAGCGTCAATCCTGGATTTCCCTCCGACAGACCACTCCGAGTAACATTTTGCAATGGTCTTTTTCGTTTCCCACCATCAACCTGCTTTTCATCGCCCACATGAGCCTGAGATTCTGATGGAGTATCGAGGGTTGGCTGTTTACTTTGTCCAAAGGGATCCTGGGATGTAACTGGATTCTGACCAGGATTGAGGAAGAACTCACGCGGAAATTTTGATTGGGGATTAGCCTTTGATGAGATTTCAGGTGTGCTTCCTGGCCCCTCAGACACATGCATTTGTGTATTAGTGGTATTCAGGGGAATTGGAGTGACAGAAATATTTGGGATTGACCAAGTGCTTGAAGTTTGAGCTTCCAGATTTCCCACATTAATGTTAAGACCTGATACATTCATTGAGGATGCAATAGGGGTTGTGAGAGGAATTTGGGGACTCAATGGTGACTGTGTTTGAACATATTCTATGCTATATTCACTATCTGAGTCATAAAAAGAACCTGAATGGGATTTACATGGCTTGGGAGATGACATAAGGGCTAAAAAAGTACAGTCATTTTTCTAACTTGATAAAACAGCTCAGTATCATGATAAAATAGAGTGATATGAGATGAAATTTCTTCAAATTTATAATAGAGAAATTCTATGAATAGTCAGAAACAAGTGTCTCATGGAATTCTAATAAGACACTTCTTAGGAAAATTCTCCCTGCCTCCTCTTGAGCTCCTCCGCTTTTGGCGGAAAGCACCCTGCCCAGCCTACCAGCATATAATGTGATATTTCCTTGATCTCAAAGGGGGCTTATCATCCATAAGTAATCAGATATGATAAACATTTGCCCCTCCCATTTTCACATTTTGTAATTATCCAAACTGCCAATATATTCATCAAAATTACACAGCATTCTATATCTGTATAAGGGTATATTAATGAAGGATTTACCCACAAAGGAGACATCACCTTTTCAAGAAAGGCAAGACAATCCAAATCGCATTCCAACCAATTAAAAGCCCGCTGCACTCAAACCAAATAACAAGACTTTAGCTCCACTCCAAACGCTTATGTAATAGAGTTATATTTTTATGTCTGTAATAAGGTTTAAACCATGTACGATGGCGTGCCAGCATACATGGTCTGAATTTTAATCCCCTCAGTTCAATATTGACACATCCCTAATGGAATGCCCATCAAGGGTCAAAACAGCAGTATCACCATGTGTAAATAAAAGAGAATATGTATGAGCATTGAGAAGCATGTCATTTTACCCAATTAAACTCCTAACCAATTCTGCCATCCAGATGAGACATGTCACACTTTATCCCCTGCAGCTCAGCCACCATTACAAATGGGATAAAATCCTCAGCTGGCTCAAATCATCTCCCCCTTCATAAATAATTACTCAATTTTTTTTCCAATTAATAACACTGCCAAACACTTTCACATCAACCATAGATTTTCATACACAAACCAACCTTACTCACGATTCCTGCAACAATGACAACCCGCCGCTATTCCTCAATGCATATATGCATGTGTCAGCACTGCTCAACCCAAACACACTCTTCCGCTGAGGGTGATAGGCAGGGATTTGCCTTCACACCTTTCCAATATAAACAGCACATTAAAAAGCTCAAATCAATGATTGCACCCAAATCTCTTCCAAACATGCCTACTTCTGCATCAGGATCTGAGTGCCTGCAAATTCTATTGGATCAAATCTTCCAGCTTATTATTCAAAATTGAGCCAAAGCACTTTATACACTCCAGCAGGTCTCAATTCAACTGCACAGAAACCATACAGTGGCAGTCAAAACCTTCCCCCACAAGACCTTGGAATGATAATATCTGCCATTCTATCATTAAGGTATAATATACCCTGCAGGGATTCACACATTCTCAACCCCGCCCTGAACCTTCTGATCCAGTCCAGTATCTCAAGCTCAGGTGGTCCCCCCACTCCTGCATTCCATATACCTCAAGATCTCAGTACCATATTTGAACATCTCCAATTGGAGCCAGTGATTCAAAACTATATATGTTTTCCTCAATTTTTCTTTATTAATGGCCTTACTGAATCAGTCACAAATGACCAACCCCACTGTCAACACCATAATGACCCAAATGATCATGATCCCCCTTGCACATAATCATTAGGCAAATTCATCTATTCATTTGAGCCCCGCACCCAAAACACAACAACATGAAGCAAACATTTATACCAACAAAATATTTCATTTATTGACCATTCAAAAATTGGCTTTCCAGATTTCTCCAGTGGGCTGGAATTATGGAAATTATGCATCAACATCAACAATCCCAAACTCCCAAAGGTTCCCCCAAATGTGACATCTTGGATGGATTAGTCTGGAGACACTTCACTGGCACTAGAAATATCCACAACCCCCCATTGATGTCCATTCCTGGTGCATTGGCCCTCTCCATTTATGTGGACTGGTTTAATGCGCATGGAAAGTCAACCTGGCTGGCCAGCATTGGACCTATCATGCTCATTTGTCTTAATCTCCCCCAAGTGAAAGATTGAAGCCAAAGAATGTCTATGCTGTAGGAATCATCCCTGGTTCAAAGGAGCCACCTGCCCTTCAATTGAGTTACCTATTAATGCCACTCATCAAGGAGCTCAAAGAGCTATGGCAAGGTTACCATTTTTCACCCACCTCAACAGGTCCTTCAGGATCCTTTATCTATGTTTCCATTCTCATGACCATTGTGGATGTGGTTGCCATGTGCAAGCTTACTGGATTTATTTCTCATTCAGGAAACCACTTTTGTAATTTTTGCACTATTCACAAAGCTCAAATTGAGGAAATTGGTCCTCAATTTCACTACACACGCTCATACCAAAATCATTAATCAACCATTGCAAAATGGCTTTGGGCATCCCCACAACAAAGACAAGCAATTTGTTTTGAGTATGGAGTGCAATATTCAATTTTGGAAGACCTTCCGTATTGGGATGCCACCAGAATGGTTAATATTGACATAATTCATAATTTAATACTTGAAATGTTCAAGGATCATGCAGTTTTCAAATTGTGCATTCCAGAGTCCAAATCACAGATTTACTTCAGGTCCCGTAGGAAATCCAATTACACCAACAGTTCAGACTCAGATTCCATGACCTCCAACAGCTCTCTTGATAAAATCACATTGAGAGAGGCCCGCTCCCTGAGAAGAGATGCAGCAAAAATGATAAATGAGTCACTCCCCACTACTTCCACCTGAAAAACCTACCTCCCAATGCCCACCCCTCACATGAAACATCCATCTAGTGGTTCTGCAGTGATTCCTTCATTTGATGCGTATTACATCCCCTCTGAATTGGATATCAGTGCACTGAGTGATCACCAGATCAAGGGTGGGGCTCTGGAGCATCTCCAACAAATCATATAAGATACCATAATTCTCTTGTCATGGACAAGAGTACCACGCAAAATGTGTTCCCCCTCTCATGGTAGTTTGTAAGCTGCTGAATAGGCTCTCTTATACAAGGTCTATATTCCATTTTTAATGCTCAGTCAACAGATATCGTTAGATGAACACAAATCCTCCAACACACAAATAAACATGGGTCAATCAGAAGAACTTGAAAATGAACTAACCAAGAATACATTCCATGTGATTAGTGCTATCAACATTGCCACAAGTTGGACTGTTTCAAAGGATGATGTGAATGCATTTGATGAACATTGGAAAAAATTCCCCCTTTCCAATCAACACCTGTTCCCAAAACAGAAAATTAAACCAAATCATCATTTTGCTGATCATATTCCCAAACTCTTCCAACATTGGGGCCCAGCACAAGCCTCAGCCACATGGGGTTATGAGTGCTTGATTGGAGTATTTGCAAAGACACCAACAAATAACAAAATATGTATGTCAACTAATAAGATCAATATATTCACATTGATTAAACACATGAACTGAATAAGACTAACTTCTTGCAACTCTGAATAGATCATTTAGATAAAACCTTACTTCAACATATCAGTCGATGTTCCAACCTTTCTGTTCTCCTGAAATCCCCATCTGTCCCATGTGAAATAAAATAACTTTTTGAATCACAGCTGCCTTCCCCGTTCAATCACCAAAAACATAACAAACCATCCCACCATGACCAAAAGAATTATGATTGCCTGCTTGAGTACTTACAGAATTTTCATTCCACAAGGGAAATAGTTGAATGAATCAGCTTAGACACTACCATACAATCCACAAGTCATCCCACTTAAAGGATTGTCTCACCTTGGTATTTTTCAGTTTTAAACATTAATATTGGGAACAATATACTTTCAACTGAATCCATAAATGTCAGCAAAAGTGTGATATGATTTCTGAGGGGAAACTCACAATGTTTTTGTGTTATTAATAGCATTTTTAAAGTCTCTGAGTCATCTTGCATGCTGAACAATACCTTTCTAATATTAAAAACTGTGAATATTGATGTGAATTTCTTACCAGATTGGCTGCATCTCAATATTTAGAAAGCTGTTGGTTTTGATGATGGACACTTGATTATATCTGAAGAAGAAATAGAAGGTAACAGTGGATTGTATGATAGCAAAGTTATGTCATGTGGACTGCTTGTAATGATAAAACCGTTATTTCATGATATTTTTTTTCTACAAAAATTCAAATCTCTCAGATAGAAATTTTGGTAGTGAAATAACTGCCTCAAAATTTTGTGACAGAGACATGCCATTGTGACAAGCAAAACCCATTATTTCACATTGTCACAAAGAAATTACTATTTTGACATTGGGTACAGTGTGAATAAGCCAATTTCAATGATCAAATGTCCCACACACTCACCTATCACAGCATCCAAAATTTCCCACTGCGCCATCCTCACGTTGGAAGGGGAATCGGCCTTTACACACCTGCCCCCGCACGGGCACACACTTACGCACCTGTGGTATTGTGTGACGGGCTCTACCAGTGTCATCCGCAAAATGACAATCCCGCAGAGGCAGAGTCCTTTCATGGATGACCTGGTGAGGTCAAACCCCCCGCCTCTACATCAACACTGGCTGAAGGACCTCTTTGATGTGTGCATGTGGAAACAGGCGGGTCTTGTGTAATTTTTACCAACTTTTGGATGGTTGAGGGAGGATCCGGTGGTGAGGAATCTCAGTTGAAGGCACAGGGGAACCAATATTGGTGGATGTCACAGGATTTGGTGTAAGACCATAGTGTGACATGTGCTTGATGTGAGCTTGACTTTTATCCTTCTTGACATTTGCTTGATGTGAAGTCAATCGCCAACGATTGATGCAAGATTTGCCCTGGTGAAAGACCAAAGGATCGCAAAAGGGAAAAAAAGGCCCCTCATCACCAAAAATCAAAATTCAAGCCAATTCCAAGGACAATGGGGACAAGCCCCCTCCTTGGATGATGCCAAAAGGACAATCAAGGTGAAGTGGAGCCAAGAGGAACAGTTGCCCAGCCAATAATGGGTATATATGTTCATATCACCATTATCAATAATTGTTTGAGGTGAATAGCTCTATGACCTTAGTTTTGGGATACAACCCAAGGGTCCTGTCTTTAGGGGAATGATGCATTGAAATTCAGAGAAGAGTATAATTTGTAGATTGAAGAGCTTACTCAATATTAAAAGAAAGGGAAAAGACAGATAATCAAAGACAATGCACAGAGGAGAGGATTTTCAGGATAATGGCCAAGAGGAAAAGAAATCAAAAAGGAAAAATTTTGGGAAAAAATGTGGGGATTTGGTGATGCCACTCAACAGTGGCAGGGTATTATGGTGTTCAGGAGCCCACCAGTTTCAAGAGGGGGATACTGTAACAGCCACTAGTCAGGGGTAATGGTATTCAATCTTACACCCACTCAAACACCTCAAATCAGCAATCCACTGTATGTATCAACAATCAGTTTCACCAATCCTTCTTTCTGGAACATGCATACAGTCTGTTGCATCAACACAGCCTGTCAATGCCTGTACAGTTTGGAATTACCCAATACAGTGTCAATACAACATCCTGAAACTGTATTATCACTAAACATCATCACTCCTCCTGTACAGATCCTGTACAGATTTTACAGGACCTATATTGACCAGATTCAATTCAATTATCAATTCCTCTTATGAAAACTCTCTGTCTGGATCAGGGCTGGTGATTCTCACATATACCAGCCCCTCTTTCTACTCCCTGGGAACCTTTCCCCAGTTAATTAATTTAGTTGATTTATTATTTTATAATTATTCTTACTCTTATTTTTGGGTGTTATAATTATTGGTGTTAAGTTAGTCTTTGCATTTTTCTCTCCCCTGTTCAGTATGAGGTGTGGTGGCCATATCCTTATCAACCCACCTCTTTCCTTCTGACAGGTTAAAACAGTGGACTTGGACTTGTTTGTGGCTGGCTCTTCTATTTCTTATTCTTATTTTTGTTGCTGCTTTTCTTATATTAGTATTTCTTGGCAATCTTACTCTCATTAAACTCTCATGTTTTTTGCCTTATCTTATCCTTGAGCCCTCTGCAGTGAGTCTCAGGCCCTCTTCACTCAGAAGAGCCCTTGTGACAGGACTTCATCATAAAATTACCCAGTGCCAATGGCTTTGATTCAATACTTGTGTTAACAGAGCTGTTTACCAAGGGTTGTCATCTCATCCCTTTCCAGGAGAAACTGACCTCTGCCCATTTAGCCTCCCTGTTTTCAAATAGTTTTGTATGAAATCATGGCTTCCCAGACTGTCTGGTGACAGATTGGGGGTCTGTGTTTGTTAGTTCTTTCTGGAAGGCATTTTGTTCAATGGTTGGTTTAAAGCATACACCTTCCATGCCCTATCACCCACAAAATCATGGCCAAAAGGAATGTTTAAATCAAACCTTGGAGGATTATTTATGGAATTTTTGTATGTTTGGGCAGTCCAATTGGGAAGCAATGCTTCCAATGGTGGAGTTGTGTTTTAACAACACATGCTCTGATTTGATGTGGTTTTCCCCATTTTTCTTATGGAAGGGATTTCATCCTTGATTGAACTCCATCACCACCCCGCTTGAGTTCCAGATTTTGATCAATGGATGAATCTTCTTATCACCTGTCAGTCCAAGGCAATGGCTCACTTGAGTCAAGCACATCGTGTGAAAGCTCAATATTACAACCATCATTGGCTTCCTTCTCCTTTTTATCAGTGAGGGATCTCATGCTATTGTGACAGAATCACATTAAAACCCTGAGGGAAAAGTAAAATCTGGATTATTGGTATCTGGGCCCTTTTGTGGTTGAAGCCATGGTGGGTACCAATGCGGTTTGCCTGCAACTTCTGGCTCATTTGGCCCCCCTACACCCTGTTTTTAATAAATCCCTCATCAAATTATCTAGGACACCTTCAAAAAATCCTCACCACAATCTATCCCCAGTACCCACAATGTTTGTTGGGTCCTTTCCTGAGCTTGTCAATTGGAGTGAGGTCAGGGAGATTCTGAATCTCAAAAGACTTGTGCATTTAGGACCCCACTATTTATTGCGTTGGCAGATGATAGCTGGGTTCCTTTGCAAAAAATCTCTGCTTCTCTGAAAAATCAATTACTCTGTTCTCATGAGGCCAATCCTTCCTTTCCTTGCCCCTCTGCCTTGTTGTTTTTGGGGTGGCGTTCATGTGGACATTTGGCAGCACTCCCATCTTTATCACACCAGACTTCAGTAGGATCATTATTGTCACATTTATCCTGACAAATCATGTGCTGTAACTAGTCTATATCAAAATACACAATCTGTACTAGGAGAACATCCTGTATTTACTGTGGTCAGTATTAGAATCTGTATTACCTTATATAGAGCTGTCCTTTCTGAGATATTCTGTTCTCCATCAAAGTAATAATTTCTCATTCCTTATTACCAATATTAATCATTACAATTCTCCCCTTGGCAAGACTCTGGAAGCATGGCGACATTTCTTCTAATTATGATTAACTATTCTGCACTTTTGTTCATCAATGGAAGATTAATGAAGCAGTACTGTACAGCTTAGTTTTATTTTTTGGGGGGGATATCACAAGAACTGCATTTCACACCAGGCTAAGGGTGTCCCTGGAGAAGGCCAATCAAGGATTCCCCTCCAGGGAACCTGGAAGAAGTGGGGCCAGGGGCCAGTCTTTTTAATCAAACTCAATGTGGAGCTCTCAGGGGATGAGGATTGGTAATTGGAAGAGAATAATGAGGTCCAATTTTCTCTAATAATGGAAAGAAATTGAGAAAGTAAAAGGTGTTCAATTAGTAATTACAATAAACATGTCCAAACACACAAACCCAATTCTTCACACAAGCCAATTTCTCTATATGAGTGGCCAATAAAGAAGCCCAATGATGAGTAACTGTCAGTCTGTGACTCAAAACCAGAGCACAAAAATGATAGCCAAATACCATAAACCAATGGTACAGCCAAGATACCACCAAAACATGGATCTGAGCCAAATCAGCTCAAAAAGTATCAAACGAAAGAGGAGACTCCCCAATTTCTAAATATACAATTCCCATCACCATAAGACAAAGAATTACAAAGTTATTCCTGCTCAAAGTTGTTGCTGAGCTTACACCTTAATTTTCACCTCTCCTCTGAAATACAGAGTAAGAGGCTTAACCCCATAAAATGGGTATTCAAAATGAAGCTCTAAGTCAAGGCTATCCAATGGTGCCAGCCAAACTGAGCTAGCACCAGTATTACTAAAGCTATGGCCAAATTCAGGCCAAATAAGGGTGAACAAAACATTCACCTCTCATCTAACTTCTACAGTTTTAGTGTGAGATATGTAAAGTGGGGTCTTTTTGGAAAGGGCACAATCAGGGCTATCTGATGGTGTCGTTTATTTCCTCATACCTCAACTAGATCAAAAGTTGTAGGGCAAACAAGCCCAATACAGCTTTTTGCCTAAACCACACATGTGTACAAAAATCTTGTACATGGCATACCTTTGCCATATTTGATGATAGCCATATCAAAAAAGGTACCATTGTGTAGAGCACATATAGGGCTACACACTGAACCAGATTTGAGGTGGATATCTCAAAAACTGACAAAGGTATGGCAGTTTTAAGGTGAAAATCCCACAGTTTGGCCAATACAGCCTTACCGTGGGATAATATCCCATAACCATGATTATGAGGTTTCAAACGGACAAAGAAGCATGTTCATACTTCAATACCTCATATTTCATTCAACACTGGGGTCCCATACAGGTTCTGTACAGCATTCTACACGTCAAAATCAAGCTGTGTGGTCCCCAGATGAAATTTTTCACCCTGTATTGGTTAAAACTGCCCAGATATGGTTTCAAAACCACATCTGCACCCAATACAGGTTATACAGGCCTTTTTACAAACCACAAGCCTGTTGTAGAGTGTGAAAAATCTTCACTTCCTCTATGTGGAAAGGTCTAGCTGCCTTTTCACCCCATTTCAGGATAAAAAGCAGCCTTTTCACAACCGGAAAAGGTTTCCTCATCCTGCTCTTGAGTTCCTATGCAGTACAGCTGTCAAAAACAGCTCTACCCTTGGAAAATAAACAGGTATACTTCTAATTTTAAGTATTGTAGACCTTATTATTGTAATCCAACAGGTAAAGCTGCACCCAGGGTGTTTGTCAGGGTGAGTCTATATAGTAGCTATAAAATGTAGTTACAAGCTAGTATTATGACTGTGACACGTCAAAAAACAAATAAATCCAAATCTTCAGGTCCTACTGCTACGTGGTAACAGTGGTGATGAGTCTGTTGAGGACCTGGGTTGCAATACTCTAATATCTTTGACTGTAAAGAAGTACTACAATAATTATATTCTAATTATATCTTTAATGATAATTCTAAGGACACTACTTATTGATAACAGTTTTGTCACGTAAGAATATGGATAATAAGATAAAGATGATGGGTTTTCAAGGAAAAAACCCTTCTTTTTATATCTTTCAAGACTGTCAAGAGTTATTAACTCTTCACGCGTCAGAGGAGTGAAAATTTTCACTCCAATGATCAGTCTGTGGTTCTGGATCATCAATTCTGACGTCAATAGAGGCAGAATTGTGGTTTTGGAACCACAAATGATCATTCTGGATCAATACAGGGTGAAAAAACGTTTCACCTGCCACGTCAGCACTTGGATGACGTTGTTCTGGTGTCTGTATGATCAATAATGATGATTTTAGAGAGTTTATATCTTCATAAGTATATTACTTTAAGTATGAGAGCAATACTGTTTGATACAAGTTTGATACAGTCATGTATTGCTAGAAAAACCTTCCAATCAAGATATCTCAGTCAGTTCTTAAAATATCAAGAAACCAAGAGCACAGAATTGAAGTGCTTAATGAGCTCTTTAATTTGGTATGCTTCATGTTTACCCTTCTTTAAAATAGCAAAAGTTATAAGGGTTTTAAGTTTTTGGATGTATTTTGTACATCAGTATGAGGCTTCAAAAACTTCCATACCAGATATCTTCTTCAATTTGGAAGATATCTGTATTCTGATGATACAGTCTTGTTGGGCTTGATTAGCTCTACAGTTTGGTATATTACACTGTACAGTTGAATGAGTGTATGCCAAAGATACAGGGGTTTGTTTACGTTGTTGTTTTCAGAATATCTGTATTTTGGTTGTTAAACCTTTGAACCAAGATCCCTCAGTCAATTTAAGAGATACAGAGGTCTAAGGTGTCTCAAATTAAAGCTCGTGTTTAGATCTTTAATTGGGTTATACTTTTGTACAGTTTTGTACAATCCCTCTTTGACTTTCAGGGGGGTCTTGGCTTTAAAATAAAGGTCATATGGTATCTCCAGTTGTAGTGGTGTTACAGCAACATGGATGATACCATTGTGTAGCTCTCTATGTGAGCTTTAAGAAAAATACCATTTTGGTATAGAATAGCTTGAATATGCATAAGTTAGATGAGAGGTGAAAATAAGGGTTTTGACTTGTTTATTCTCCTCTAGGTTTCCTTATTCTGTTTGGATAAGGTTGGTGTTTAATTTAAGAGGAGTTTTTTCCTCTTATTTATTACCTGTATTGACTACGTTTGTTCAATACTTGTCATACCATTATTTATGGTATGTTGGATGTCATGCTAGTGCTCTGTTTTGAGTCACAGGTTGACAGTTTTCAATAGCACTCACCACCACTATTTTTCAATAGTAAAACCCTTTTATTTGAATAATAAACCATTATCATACCTTAATACTCTTATTTTGAATATTTATAACTGTGACAAAGTCATATTTAAGTAGTAATTAGGCTATTTATTGCTTTATCATAGACTCAGCCTGACATTTTGGGGGCCTGGCCGTGATTTTTTAGTGAGTATTTTTACTTATTTCCTCTATCTCTGACATTTTGTTTTATCTTTTTAGGCATAGAAAATCATTAAAAATATATATAATACATATCTTTTAGTATATTTATTTTTTGCTATATGTCTTATACCAAATTATTTTAAAATTATTATTATTAATAATATGTGGTTAATAACCACCATTAACTTATTTTTGGCGTGTTTTACATATACAAACACAGTACAGCCATTAATACAGTCCAATTTTTGATTAAACAAGGACAACTCTTACAGTAAAACCAACGGTTGAGGCGTGGTGAGGTGTATTGTTAATTCAATTACCCTCTTATACAACCACTTTTGTACAGATTGTACTTGCCAACTACAAGTGAATCTGTGATATACTGGTATACAAACAGTATACCAGAAATCTTTAAGCTGTAATTTGACGTAAAATTGTTAATTCAATGACACTGTCAGCATACAGTGCATATTGTAGTAAAATACAAGCCCAGAGGCCATTCTTAGACGTGCAAACAGCATTTTAAGAAGTCTTAACTGACAATAATCCCTCTTTTTCCTGCTTGATTCAGTGGAAGAAAACTACATCCCACTAGAAACCCAGTCAAAGGTCAACACACCAGTGACACCCTCAGCACCAGAGGGCAGCAAGGGCAAAGGAAAGAGGCACAGTGAAGGCCTTATTACAGCAAAGAAGTGGATACCAATAGCCACCCAGAGGAGTAGAAAACCACGAAACTCTGCTTCAATACAAGGTAAACCAACCTTAACAACTTTTACAGGGAATTTTACCATAATTAACCCAGTTGTAACCTCTAAAGATAAATTTCCCAAATCAGCAGACAACAAATTTGTACAAGGCACATTCAAAGGTAAATACCCTAAGAAAATAAAGTTTGTGACTGCTTGTAAACACTGATATGTCACCTGCATACCTCAGAGACCTTGGCTTCCAAAGGAACCAACCAGAGGACAGAGAAGACTTGTCCAGAACCAGAAGATCTGGAAGAGGACAACTTGGACACAGTGGTGGATGGCAAGACAGTGAAGGAGAAAATATCAACCCTGCCATTTACACTTCAATTCAACAGTAACCTCAAATCAGAGGACTGGAAAGACATTGCTCAAGTTCTTCAGCTCCACCAACTCCTCAAAGATTTATTTCAATGGAGCGTGGACAACAAGAGGTTCAACATGGCATCTCACTGGGCAGAATTTGGAGCAAGTTGCCAGAAGATCTGTCTCAAAGAGATAGACTTCAAAGACCTCATGATAATCACCAAAGGTTGGAATCCCACCAGGAAGTTCAGACACCTGGAGGTGAGGGAAAACAGGATAAGGGTACCTTTGGAGTAAGAAAATTGATTGCTATAAAAGAATGTCTTCTTTGCCCAACTTTTCTCTTCATGTCAGAATCTTTTCCTTTTTTAATTAGTTTAAACACTGTTTAACCAATCAATAAAAGATTACAACCACCCTTTTTTGAGCTTTTTGAGCCTTCTAACCACGTGAAAAAATCATTATAATCATTGTTTGTAACTCTTATAATCATTTTTACCCTTGAACCACCCCAAAAGTGAATTAAAGCATCTTTCATCACTGTTAACTTTGTCACTTTGTTTCCGGATTCACTCTGGTCACTTTTGGGAGTTTTTTTTCTTTAAAAATCTTTTTAAAGACTTTGTTCTTTAATTAATTGCTTGCAGTTTTTTGCTCAATTAATTTCCAGTTGAAATTGCTCTTGAAGAAATTTCTTTTGTAGCCTTAAATATCTCTTGTAGAGTATTTTTGGATAAATCTTTATTGTTGGTAAAACAATAAATTTTTATTATATGATTTTTTTATACTTACAAAGTTAAAACAATAAAATTTGTGTGTTTTCTCTTTAAAAAAACTGTTTCTTACTATTTTTAAATAATTTTACCTTATACAAATTTTGAGGACAGGAAAAGTACTTGATATTTTATCAAAGTTTCATATCCACACCTTACATTTGGGGGCCCAGCCATGATATTTTACCTGTGAAATAATTTTTTACTTTTTTTTAATCTTTTTTCTTATATTGAAAAATCTAAAAATATATAAAAAATACTTATAATTCAAAAAATCCTTAAAAAATAAGTTCTTTTTATAACTATAAGTGAGGCTTTATTTTTTTATTTCTCTTTTGAAAAACCTTTTTTACTTAATTAATTTGCTTTTTTTCATTAATTTTAGTGTCTGACAGCCTGGTAAGACAAGAGAATCTTAAAACAGCCTCCACAGTTACTAGCATTATTCCTTCAAGCACTGTTATTATAGCTCAGAATAATCAACAAGAGCCAATTTCTTCTGAATTGATCAACTTGGATATCAGTAATACTCTTCAGAAAGCTAAAAATTGGGCAAATAGTAGGTTTTTGACGTAAAATTACTATTTTAAACCTTTTTAATCATAAAATATGCCTTCAACCAGATCAGGAGCAAGCTATAAGCCCTCAAGAAGCTCCTAAAAAAGTCATAGGCGTGATTATGGCAGAAGCCAATCAGATACAGAAGGACAAGGGTCACTAAAAGACTTCCACAACAATAAATTGTCCAATTCTGAATCTGATAACAATATTTTACCTTCAAAAAGGGCTGAAACTGCCACAAGAGGCCTCAGTGGACATTTACAAAGCCAGCCAGAAGGCTTACAACAATGCACTGCAGCACAAAGAGTACCAGATCCTTGCAGATCTGTGGAAAAACTGCATGAACTCATACCTGACTTTAAGAAAATTCCTGGGTCATCCCAACACTTGCAAGTTACTCAATTTATGGCATCCATTGATGGAAAAGAAGAATATGATACTTTTAACAGAAGAATGGAGGAAAAACAACCCTCCACCACCAAAGCAAGTGCCAAGACTAGCCCCAGTGGCCAGCAGCAGCAACTCCAATGTGAAAAAGCAGCCACAAACTCAAAACAAGGGCAAAGGGAAGGCACCAGCCCCAAAGCCTTACAGCTAGGGCTACAGGATGCCATGGAAAATGTATTTCAGATGGACAGAACCATGATGGAATTACAGAAGTAGGAGGAAGCCAGATTAAGATTGCAGAAATGATTTATGACATATTTGATTCCATCCCAGAGTTGTATGAAGCTATAAATGACATGAAAAATCATCTTTCTGATAAAAATGAAACCATTTGTAACAACATTAAAACAAACAGCTTGAGTCTGTGCCAAATTGATGAAGCACTTATGTGTTTTGAAAAAGTCTTAAGAACAATCAAAACTTCCAATAATGATAATTCTTTTGGCAATTAAATAAATGAACAATCTGTCATTATTAAAGAGTTAACAGACAAATATTCTAAATTCAATATTGATGACATAATTGAAACAAGAATAAAACAAGACATAAGTACTATCAAAGAAGATAATAAAAAATCTCTTGATGATATTTCAAAATCATTTACTGAAGTAAAGACACATATAATTTCCTTTAAAAAGTGTTTTGATACCTCAAAAGAGGAAATATCAAAATTAACAATAAAGTTAAATGAGGTTATCTCTGATAATGCTAAACAAACAGAATTATGGAATGAGCTGACATATAAAGAGGATGATCATAAAAAGAATGTGATTAACTCCATACAAAGCTTGCAACATGAAATAAGGAGTTCACAAGGGTGTAACAATAGTAAAATGAATACTATTGAACAACTACTACACACCTTACCAAGAATGTCTACACCTCTGAATCAAAATGAGGGTACAGAGATTCCCAATCCACAAGTATTGAATATTGAAAATTCACAGTTAAAAATGAATTTTCTACTTCTTTTCATAACTTGGAACCATCAATGGGCCAAGAACCTTTGAAGGAAGTTCCAAAACTTAAAGAATGGCCTCACTTCAGTGGTGAGGGAGAATATGACCATATGGAATTCATCAGAGGTATTGACATGATCAAAGAAGATTTTGAATTACCAGACAGATTGGTAACAGCTATATTTAAAACCTTATTTACCAAATCAGCTCACAGATGGTATATCAAATTGAGACAAGCACATGGACAACAAAGTTGAGCTTGGTGGAAAACCCAAATTATCAACAAATGGGCCAATGATGCTTGGACGTTCAAGGTTAAGACAGCCTTTGAATCTGCAAAATTCAATGCTGATAAAGACAAAGCTTTGCCATGGTTTTGCAAACAAAAAGACAGGCTAACAGCATTATACCCTGACATGTCAGAATTTATGATCCACAGAAAGATTCTGAGACAATGTGGAGGTGACTTAGAGCATGCTGTCAAAAGCAGGACTACTGAACAATCTTCACCAGAGGATATTATCAATATATTGGACGAAGTAACCACCAGAACCAAAGTTGGTTCTAGTAGGGTGAATCTCAAAACAAGGTTTAATACACCTTGGAAAGATTCTGTGGACAAAAACCCCAAATAAAATTCTAATAATGTTAAGTATAGATCTGCAGATACAGTCAGAAAGTGCCATATTTGCCAAAGCACCACCCATCTAGCCAATACATGTCCAAAAAGGGGGAAAATCAATGAAATTTATATTGAAAAGGAACCTGATGTTGAAAAAGATGACATAATTGAAGACAATTCAGATGATAAGTCATCAATATTTTATGAATCTTCAAAAGATGTAGAAAATATCAATGTCACTTTTGACATCATGGAATCTTATTCCCACTTGCCACAATTGAGAAATGGTCAACTTGATTTATCAAAAGTTCAAGATGCACAACTTATGAGAACCAAACCAAACAGGGGGAAAGGTTATACAGCTGGTAACTCCTGTATAGCAGAAGTGGTGATTGACAACAAGCCCACTAAACGTTTGCTTGACCCAGGAGCCTTCTGATCTTTTGTTGGTAAATCTTTTCTTCAAACCTGTGTACCAAATTTTGAAGACCAATTGTTACCAATTGATGGTATACAATTCAATAGTTCAAGTAATCCAATCAAAGCATTAGGAGTTTTTGAGACCAATTTCATATTCCCACACTTTAATGGGAATTTAAGAATCACAGTTGAATTTTTTTGTCATGTAAAACTGCTCTAGTACCCATTTTATATTGGGAAATGACTATCTAATCATGTATGGGATAGATTTGAATAACAACAAAGATGGATACTTTACTATTGGAGACAATAAGCATCAGAAATTAGCCTTTTTGCCATTTAAAAGACAAATTACAGTAAATAAAGTATCACCAGTAAACTTACAATTGGAAGAATTCAAATCTGAACAGTTGAAGGAGGCTGAAATTAGCCTTCATCTGACTGATAAACAAGAAAATGAACTTTCTTCCCTTTTGTATGATCACAAAAGAGAATTTGCTTCATATAAAGAACCCCTAGGAGAAATTATTGGTCATGAAGTTGACATCAGTCTTAATATTGAGAGACCTTATCCACCACTCTTGAGAAGACCTGCATACCCAGCAAGTCCCAAGTCAAGAGAAGCTTTGGAAACTCATATCAAAGAGCTTCTAGACATTGGTGTAATAAGAAAGGTTGGCCATAATGAAGAAGTAGAAATAACTACACCAGTCATAGTGGCATGGCATAATGGAAAATCCAGAATGGTTGTAGACCTTAGAGCTCTGAGCACTTACACTGTTCCAGATAGGTACCCAATACCAAAAATCCAAATTTCCCTTACTCAAATATCTCAAGTAGTGTATATAGCCACTATGGATGCCGTTAAAGGATTCCATCAAAGTGTGGTGACACTAAGAGAAAGAGAATATTTGAGAATTATTGTTCATTGTGGAGTATATGAATATTTGAGGATGCCTTTTGGTATTAAGAATGCACCTTCACACTTCCAAAGAATGATGAATGAAATCTTCCCTGAAGAACTTTCAGAGGGATGGTTAATCATTTACATTGATGACATTATTGTCTGTTCCAAGACTTGGGAAGAGAACATGTACAGATTCTCCAGAGTTTTGACAAAAATTCAATCAGTGAAGATGAAAATCTCTTTGAAGAAATGTCATTTTGGATTTAACAAACTTAAAGCACTAGGACATGTTGTATCTGGTTTGTCCATTGGAATTGACAAAAACAAAGTTGCAGCAGTATTGCTAAAACCCATGCCTCAGAACAAAAAGGAAATTCATTCATTTTTAGGTTTTGCAGGACATTAAAGGCAACACATTAAAGATTTTGCATCCATAGCAAGACCACTTTATAAATTCTGTGACAAAGACACGGTATTTGAAATGACTGTTGACAGAGTCAAAGCTTTTGAGTCTCTAAGAGAAGCCTTGACCACTTCTCCACTCTTACTGATTCCAGACGTTAAGTTGCCTTTTAAATTGTATATTGATGCATCAGGGGATGGGCTGGGTTCTGCACTTCACCAAGTTCATATCATAAATGATAAACCTGTGGAAGGACCCATATGTTTCATATCCAGGCAAATCAAACCAACTGAAGCCAGATATGGAGCAAGTCAAATGGAATGTCTATTCCTTGTCTGGACCTTGGAAAAATTGAACTAATTCTTAGAGGGATGTGTGTTTGAAGTGATAACAGATTGTACAGCTTTCAAATCACTTTTAAACATTAAAACACCTAACAGACATGTGCTCAGATGGCAAATAGCCATACAAGAATACAGAGGCAATATGACTATTGTCCATAAAGATGGGAATATTCACAAAAATGCAGATAGACTAATCAGATGGCCATTACCAAATGATATTTATAATCCTGCTTATGTGCCAGAAGAAGCTTCACCACAGATCCCAATAGAAGGAATAAGTGTTACAGACTTGAACACCACCTTCTTTGAAGAAGTAAGAAACAGTTACACTCAAGATAAGAACTGTAGCATCTTATGCGAATTACTTAACAAATACTTTAAATACAACTCTCTAATACATTTCTTGGATGAAGTATGGAATAAATCCTCTGATGAAGGAAGATTTCACCTACTGGATTGTATAATTTTCCACAGAACCAAGAACACATGTGTCATGACAGTTGTGGACAGGTCATTAATTAATCTTGTACTAAAGGAATGCCATGACAGACCCTTTTCAGTACATCTGTCTAAAGACAGAACAAGAGAAAAAGTAAAGACCTGCATATGGTGGCCAATGTGGCAGAAAGATGTTGCAGATTATTTCAAAACCTGTGACAGATGCCAAAAGGCAAATAAATCCACTGGCAAGAGACTTGGAAATATGATCAAAATCCAAGAACCCAGCAGACCTTGGGAAATTGTCCATATGGACTGGGTAACTGGCCTACCATCAGGAGGTTACAGAAGTGATAATTCTTTCCTGGTGATTTTAGATAGATTAAGTAAAGCTCCAATCCTTTTACCATGTCACAAAGATGATACAGCCATGGATACAGCTCTTCTGATATGGAATATAGTAGTGTCATGGACTGGCATATTTACAAATATCATTAGTGACAGGGATCCCAAATTCCCTTCAGCACTATGGACAAATCTTCACAAATTATTTGGCACTAAGCTGTCCTTCTCTACAGCCTACCACCCACAAACTGATGGTCTAGCTGAAAGGATGATCCAGATCTTAGAGGACATTCTAAGAAGATTTTGTGCATATCGCCTTGAATTCAAAGATTGTGATTGATTTAACCATGATTGGTGTGCTCTGTTGCCAGCACTGGAATTAGCATATGAAACATCAATCCATGCCAGTACCAATCAAACTCCTGCTATCCTAGAAAAGGGATGGAACCCCAAATTACCTCAAGATTCCTTGAGGAAAGATTTGATTGAAATACGTCCCACAGCTGCTAGCTTCAAGGTAATGCTAGACAAAGCTAGAAAGCATGCAGTAAGCTGCATGCAAGACTCTTTTGAATATGCTAAGGTCAAATGGGATAAATCACATGCAACTCCAGATTTCAAAGTGGGGTATTTAGTTCTTGTATCCACAACTAACTTCAATAACATCAAATGATGTAAAAAGCTGAAAGACTCCTTTGCAGGACCTTTTGTTATGAAGGCCCTCCATGCAGAAAATCCTGTTGAAGTAGGGTTATCTTAAGAACTTAGCAATAAAAATCCTACATTTCCAGTGAGCTTGATAAAGCCATATTAATCTAGTGATGCTGAAAAATTTCCCTTGAGGTTTAAAGTTCCCCAAGTTATACCTCCTATTGAGTCATCTGGTAGTAAGAAAATTACCAAAGTTCTCAAGGAAAGAAAGTTGAGAACCAACAAAGTCGGGGAATACATTGTTAGGTACAGTGACCCAACTTATGAAGATGAATGGTTGCCAGAAAAAGAAATACATGAAGCTACTAAGCTTCTCAGAAGGTTCAGACACAGTAGAAATAACAGCATTACAAAGTAATATTCTTCTTTTAGGGGGAGGGAATGTGAGCCTTAGAGGTATTTTCATATACCCAAAAGACCACAAATGATAAATTAAGATATAAATATAAATAAAATAAAAAAATTTATATTATGAAAATAAAATTGAAATATAAATACAAATTTATATTCAAAAATCAAAATTTAATTACAATTCAAAAATAAAATTACAATAAAATTTAAAACTATGAAAATACATTTTTACTTGTAAAAATTAAGTAAAAATGAATTTTAATAAAGATTATGAAGTTAAAATACTTTTGGTAAAACGTTATTTAAAATATATTATAGCTTTTTATCCAATAAATGATAAGAAATCATCACACCATTGGCCTCCTCATAAATAATAAAGTGGGGTCACTTCTGGATGAAATTTCTGTAACTCAACTCTAAATAAGCTTAAATTAAGTTTTTAGTATTTTTTCTACAAAAGTATGAAAATCCTCAAAACCTTAACTTAATTCACACCACATGTGGTGTTAACCATCAATTTTTGTGTTAAAATTGAGGTGTTGCGTTTAGTTTAGAAGATATGAGGAATTGAAGTATTTTCAATTGAAATGTCAAAATTTGAGCATGTATTACATAAGTGAACTTTAATTTACAGATGAGGTATCAATTATTACAGATGTGTAATTGAAAACTCAATTGAATTACATATGTAAGTTATAATTGTATTACATGATGAGGAATTAAAGAAAAAATAAATTGGAAAGATTAATTCTGGGGGGGAAAGACACTCTAGCTCTAAGGGGGAGCTAGACCCCAAAATTCTTGCTGACTGGCGTGGAATGTCAAATTCCACGCAAAAATTCATTACTTTTGGCCTGGCATTGAGTCACAGGGTCTGTGACTCAATTGCTGATGAGGTTTTGATACCAACCAGGGTAGTTTTAACTGCTTCCAAGAGGGTAAAACTACCCTTAAGTTAAAACAATGTTAGTAAAAGCAGTTTTAACTGGTTTCTACGCCTCTTACACACATTATGACGTGTTTTGAAGGCTCTAGACCAGGTATTGCTATAGTAATGCCTGATTTAAGGGTCTAAAATCGCTTGAACCAACCCTTTTTTGGTGTAAACCAGGGTTCAATGATGCCATAATTGGCTTTTCTGTTGTCATACTGTTTTATACGACTGACAAAAGTAAATTTTACCTTTGGAGTAAGAAAATTGATGGCTATAAAAGAATGTCTTCTTTGCCCCACTTCTCTCTTCATGTTAGAATCTTTTCCTTTTATAATTAGTTTAAACACTGTTAAACCAATCAATAAAAGATTCCAACCACCCTTTTTTAAACATTTTGAACCTTTTAACCACGTGAAGAATCATTATAATCATTGTTTGTAGCTCTTATAATCATTTTTACCCCTGAACCACCCCAAAAGTGAATTAAAGCATCTTTCATCACTGTTAACTTTGTCACTTTGTTTCCAAATTCACTCTGGTCACTTTTGGACGTGTTTTCTCTTTAAATATCTTTTTAAAGACTTTTTTTCTTCAATTAATTGCTTTCAGTTCTTTTCTCAATTAATTTCCAATTGAAATTGCTCTTGAAGAAATTTCTTTTGTAGCCTTAAATATCTCTTGCATAGTATTTTTGGATAAATCTTTATTGTTGGTAAAACAATAAATTTTTATTATATTTACAAAGTTAAAACAATAAGATTTCTGTTTTTTCTCTTTAAAAATACCATTTCTTACTATTTCTAAATAATTTCACCTTATACAAATTTTGAGGAGAGGAAAAGTACTTGATATTTTATCAAAGCTTCATATCCACACCTTAAAGCTGACGTGATTAATTCCTTGGTTTTCCACCCTTAATTTTCTTTACCAACTCAACCCCCTGCCAATAAATTCCACAGTCACCTTATTCCCAGTTCTCCATGAAATTTCCAACCTGTAATTTCTTCACTACCATCCTCTGTTCCTCCACCTTCACCTAAACCTTCCAGTTCCAGCCCTATCCTAGCTTCACCAATGACATCATCTCCTATCCCACAGCCCAAGCCATTTCCACTTCATAGCTCCCACCAATTACAACCTGTGGCTAGAACAAGCCAAAGAAGAAAATATCAGTACCCTTTTGCCATTCCCTGCTGCTCAGGTCTTTTAAAACTGGTAGCATTAGCCAATAAGGGTTACAACAGAGGATCCAACTGTGGTTAATGAAGGTCAAGATGTGGTGGCCAGATTGTTCAGGAGGGTTGATAGAAATAGTGGGGAGGAGATTTTCTATGCCAATGATAGAATGATTTCTGGTACTTCTTCTGAGGATATGGCTGCCAACTTTGCCTAGTATGCAAATGAATTGACAAACAAATTCCAAAGTAACTTTGATGATCTTGGTAAGGATAACTATTTTTTGGCTTTCTTTGTGCTTGGTTGTCTGAAAGAATGAATAATAAAAATAAATAGAACCTCAAAATAAATGATATGGGAGGGAATTCTGCTGCTTTATACAAGAAATAAAAAGAAACAAGAATCATAAAAGTAAATAAAATAAAACAAAATAAGAATTAAGAGAAAAAGAGATTAAGGAAAAAAATAAAGAAACTTCTAAGAGAGTTTCTCCTTGTGGTGAGCTGCTTTATTTTGACCATAATGGTTTCCTGAAAGATTCAAACCAAGCATTTGATGCTCACAGAGTGGCCAAGGTGATATTCCTCAAGTAAAGACCCTCAGAGATTCATACCAGGAGATGGAACGTACTTTCATAGCTTCCACTCCCCATCAAGAACCATAAAAGAACAGAGAAACTATGTCATAATTTACTTGATTTAAGGTGTGTCTTGACTCTTTTTTAATGGAATAAGTAAGAAAAGAAACAAATAATAAAAGGATTTTGGAAATATGTTGTTCTTAGGTGCAAACCTGGGGGTATTGATGTTGCAAGGCCTTCTGAATCTGTGAAAATAATCTGATAAGTGCTCACAAAGTGTCCAAGGTGATGCTTACAACAATCTTGGGTAGAATACACCCTTAAGTGTGCATGCTAGGATAGAAACCTACTTCCATAACTTCTACTCCCCACCAAGAACCATAAGTTAAACTCTGGAGGTATTTGTGCCAGGCTTGTCAGGATACTAGGTATGTAAGTCCTTGATAAGGTCTGGTGAGTTGATAAGGTTGGAATCTGGTTCCTAAGTTGGTCTTTCTGGGTGTTCACTGAATCCTTTAAACTCTAGAAGATACCATAATTTACCTCTCTTGAGTTTTGAGTTCAGAATCTGAGCCACTTCCCACTCCTATTGCTTCTCCACTAAGCCTGGTGGTGTTGAGAATTGATTTTGGTTGGGGATATTTAATTTCTTGACTGGTTCTAATAAGGACACATGAAATATAGGGTGAACTGACTTCAACTGTTGAGGCAACCTGAGGTGATATGCATGGCTGCCAATCTTCTTCAATATTTCAAAAGGTCCCAACCATCTTTCTGAAAGTTTCTTGGTTGTTCTTTTAGTATTGATATTCTTTGAGGCTAGCCATACTTTGTCCCCAGGTTGGAAATCAGGTGGAATTGTCCTATTTCTATCTGCATACTTCTTAAATCACCTTATTGCTGACTCTAATTCTTCTTTAACCCCTTTCTGTACTGATTGGAGTTTTGTTGATAGCTTTCCAGAAGGTGTGTCTTAATAAATGTGAATTGAATCAAAACTGATATTTCTTCCATAAATGGTGAAAAAGGTTTCTTTTGATTTTTTTTATGAATGTTCTGCATTATTATAGGAAAATTTTGCCAGAGGGAGCCAGATGTTCCATTCATCTCAATGGTAACTGACATACATCCAAAGATACTTTTCTATAATCTGATTAACCCTCTCTGTCAGTCCATCTGTTTCAGGGTGGAAAGCAGTTAGAATATATTTTGATATCTTGAGCTTCTGACATGATTGGGTCCATAATTATGAAACAAATAAATATCCTCTATCACTAGCAATACTGATTGGAAGGGTATGTTTGGAACTACATGACTGATGAAAATTTGAGGTAAGTCCAAGGCAGAAATTGCTTAATAAGTTGGAATGAATATTTCCATTTTTGATAATATCCACAACTACTAAAATTGAGTCAAATTTGTTGTACAATGGAAATTGAGTGATAAAGTCCATTGATAATGAATTCCAGGGACCAGATGGAATTTGAAGACACTTGGGTAATCCAATCTTCTTATGTTTAATTTTCTTTTTTTTAACATTTCTGAAATGATATCACATAGTCCTTGATAATTTGATTCTTGCAAGCCCAATAAAAGTCCCTCTTGATGTTCTTGAGGGTCTTCTCCTGGCCAGGGTGGCCAGCCAGAGGTGAGTCATGATTATTTTGAAGAATATCCAATTAAATATCTTGATTTCTTGGAATAATGACTCTACCTTTGGATGATAATAACTTCTCTTGAGGTTCAAGAGAATAATCTGACACTGATTCACCTCTTTCTAGTTTCTTGAGTACTTTTTTATAATCTTTTTCTTGCCATACTTATTTTTGAATTTGGTCAACTCAATTTGAGAACATTTCTACCTTAATTAGAAAAAATCTTGATTTTTCAATTTCGTCTTGATTAAGAATTTGATTAGAATTTTGAGGATTATTTCTGATGAAGTCCATCCCCCTCTCTGGTTACACATTGTCCTTACATGACAAGACATCTTGTAAAGTGGCCAGCCTTCCTGGGAAGTAAGTAATAGTTAAGTGAAACTCAGAGAGAAATTCAGCCAAATAGGCTTGACAATGAGTAAGGGCTTTGGAAAACATTAAATATTGAAGGGGAAAATGGTCTGTCAAGACTTCAACTGAATGAGAAAGAAGCAGAAGAAATTCTCATCAGCCCTTGAGAGCCCTAACTATGCCAAGGAGCTCCTTGTCATGAATTTCATAGTTGAGATCAGCTGGAAGAAGCTTTTGACTATCAAATTCAATGGGATTCTGTCCTCAGTTATTCACCCAAATCATAATCAGACGCATCATTGTGAACAATAGTTGGTAGAGAAGGCTTGAAATGAGAGGAAATAGTAGCAGTGGTAGAGGCTTCATTTTGTAATTGGAACTGTCTAAGAGCTTCCTCATTTAAGATAAAGGGTTGATCTTTTTTAAGAAGGGAGGTGAGAGAAGTGATGTTTTGGGTTCAATTTTTAATTAAACAACAATAGAAATTGGCAAAGCCAAGAACTAATTGAAGAGCTTTGATGTTCTTGGTCTGAGGCCAATTGAGGATTTGTTGAGCTTTCTAACACTCCATCTTGAGGCCATCTCTTGAAACAACATAGCCAAAGTATTCCACACTTGAGGAATAGAATACACACTTTGAGGCTTTATCAAATAGATTGTTGTCCCTCATCCTTTGGAGGACAGAGGCCACATGTTTGACATTTTCCTCCTCAGTGCTTGAGAAGACCATAATATTGTCTAAATGAACTACATCAAAAATAACTAAGAAATCTGCAAATATATCATTTACAAGATTCTTGAATGAGGAAGGAGAATTGTTTAAGCTAAATGGAATAACCAAGTACTCATGGCAACCATATTTGTTTCTAAAGTCATTTGAATTCTCATCCCCCTCTTGAATCCCAGGAGATTATAAGCACCATGCAGGTCTATCTTGGAGAAGATAGTGGACCAATTAAATATGTTAAGAAGCTGGTTCATAGGAGGAACAGGGTACCTGTTTTCCCTAGTGACAGCATTGATTTTTTGGTAGTCAACACACAAACAAAGACCCTCATCCTTTTTCTTGACAAGAAGGACAGGTGCTACTGTGGAAGATGAACTTGGCCTGATTAAACCTTTCTCTAAATTCTCTGAAATGTAGGCCCACAGTGTTTCTGAATCATGATTTGATAAAGAGTAGATAACACCAACTCCTTTTAAAATACTATCCAGTTCAATATGAGGATCATAGGCACAGTGTGGAGGAAGTTTCTCTTCTCTCACCTTGGAGAATACATCTGAATATTAGTGATAAACAGGAGGGAGTACCTTCAGCACAGCTTCAATTTCTTCTGCCTCTTCCTCCTCATCCCATTGCTCCTCCAGGGAGGCATGAAAGGATAAAGGAGGAAGGTTCATATCCACTTGAAAGAGATGAAGTGAAGATATCGCAACATATTCTCCAACATCTTTTATCTCCTTGAAGACTTCATCTCTTGATGGAAATAATGACTGAGAGGGCATGATGGAAGGGATATGGACAGAAGGAGGAAGGAAAGGTGTCTTAAGCTCATCAACAAGAGCAACACTGTCGAAAGAATTGGCAAAGTAATCACTAGTAGGAGAAATAATTCCACTAGAATCCTTATGACTAGAATCATAGGTGATCAATCCATTTTTCCAATGAATAATGGGATTAAAATGGCAAAAGAAATCATACCCCAATAGTAGGTATTCTCCCTTGGGTGAGTCTATGATAAAAAAAGTCCAATTCAAAACTTGGGAAAGAAGGCAGGTCAACAACCCACCTGGTATAGTGAGTGATGAACAAGAAAGTGAATTCATTCAAATCAAGAATGAAAAGAGGAATCTTTTTGGGAAGCTCTGACATAGTCAAAGAGTACTTTAGAGAAAAATTCTTTTCAATGAAGGAGTTTGAAGCCCAGAATCCATGAGAATACCATAAAAATAGCAGAGACAGAAGAAGCAATAAGAAATTTTAAAGATTCCTTGAGACTATTATTCAGAGTGCACAGTTTTGATCTTGAAGAAAACAAGTGAGAACCATTGAACACATCAATATTCCCACCCAGGCTTTTCCCTCCATTCTAGGGAATCTTCTTGATGACCCTGGCCCATTCTGAGGACTCTTGAAAAAATTTTCAATGGTGTTCTCTCCACCACAATCAGTGAATAAGCCTTCTTTAATCCTGCTCTCCTTTTCAGAAGAAATCAATTTGTTTTCTTTATTGAGGAGAGAAGAATGAGGCTTATCCTTTGAAGCTTGAAGATTCTTTTCCTTCTTCCTCTTCTTGTAATTAGGTTTTTTGGAAGATCAATTATGAGGACGCCTGTAGGAATTAGATCCAGTAACTAGAGGATTCTTCTCTTTATGACTACCCTTTTTGTAAGGTGTAGATATGAAACTTTGATTAAAACTTAAGTACTCTTCCTGTCCTCAAAATTTGTATAAGGTAAAAAATGACTAAAAATAGTATGAAATAGTATTTTCAAGAGAAAACAAGCCAATTTTATTGTCTTTGAGCTTATAAGTATAAAACAATAATATTATAAAGATTTATTTTTTTACCAACAATGAAAATGTATCCAAAAATACTCTACAAGAGATATTTAAGGCTACAAAAGAAATTTCTTCAACAGCAATTTCAATTGGAATTCATTGAGCAAAGAACTTCAAGAAATTAATGAAAGAAAAAGGTCTTTAAGAAGATATTTAAAGAGAAAACACAGTCAAAAGTGACCAGAGTGAATTTGGAAACAAAGTGACAAAGTTAACAGTGATGAAAGATGCTTTAATTCACTTTTGGGGTGGTTCAAGGGGTAAAAATGATTATAAGAGTTACAAACAATTATTATAATGATATTTTCACATTTTTTAAAGTTTTAAAACTATATAAAAAAGGTGGTTGTAATATTTTATTGATTGGTTTAACAGTTTTCAAACTAATTATAAAAGGAAAAGATTCTAACATGAAGAGAAAAGTGGGGCAAAGAAGACATTCTTTTATAGCCATCAATTTTCTTACTCCAAAAGTAAAATTTACTCTTGTCAGTTTTGAAAGACATTATGACAACAGAAAAGCCAATTATGGCATCATTGAACCCTGGTTTAGACCAAAAAAGGGCTGGTTTAAGCCATTTTTGGCTATTTTTAGCCATTTTAGACCCCTAAATCAGCCATTACTATAATAATACCTTTTCTAGAGCCTTCAAAACACGTCAGAATGTGTTCAAGCGACTTAGAAACCTGTTAAAGTTGTTTTTACTAACATTATTTAGCTGAAGGGTAGTTTTACCCTCTTGGCAACAGTTAAAACTGCCCTGGTTGGTATTAAAACCTCATCATCAATTGAGTCACAGACCCTGTGACTCAATTCCAGGCCAAAAGTGATGAACATTTGTGTGTATTTTGACACTTCACACCAGTCAGCAAGGATTCTGGGGGTCTGGCTCCCCCTTAGAGCTAGAGTTCATTTTCCCCCCAGAATTAATCTTTCCAATTTATTTTTTCTTTAATTCCTCATCATGTAATACACTTTTAATTTACACATGCAATTCAAATGATTTTTTACAGTATACAACCATAATAATTGATTCCTCATATGTAAATTACAGTTCACTTATGTAATAAACATGCACATTTGGACATTTCAATTGAAAATACTTCAATTCCTCATAACTTCTAAACTACACACAACACCTCAATTTTAACACAAAATTTGATGTTTAACACCACATTTGATTTAAATTAAGATCAGTTATTGGGGATTTTCAACTTTTGTACAGGAAATACCAAAAACTTAATTTAAGCTTATTTAGAGTTTAGTTACAGAAATTTTGCCCAGAGGTGACCCCACCTTATTTTTTATGAGGAATCCAATGATGAGATAATTTTCTTATGTTTATTTATTGGATAAAAAGCTATAATATATTATATGTAACCTTTTACTAAGAATATTTTAATTTCATAAATTTTATTAAAAATTCATTTTTACTTAATTTTTTCAAGTAAAAATGCATTTTCATAATTTTAAAATTCAATGTAATCATTATTTTAACTTATAATTAAATTTTTCATTTGGTATATAAATTTGTATTCATATTTTAATTTTTATATTGGTAATATGAATAATTTCATTTTATTTATATTTGTATCTTATTTTGTTATTTATGGTCTTTTGGGTATATGAAAATACCTCTAAGGCTCACACTTTTTCTTCTGCCTCTCATGTTACCTGGTATCTAACTCCAAAGAAATATCCATGAGGTGTTGAAGGCTATGAAGATTACCATTATGAGAAGCCAAGTGATCTAATAACCTTGATGCAAAACCACTTCTATACACACAAATATATTCCCTTTCTCCCAAATCCCCAATTCTTGAAATTAAGCTTCTGAAATCAGTAATGTTCAAAGATACATGACCACTTTCCTTTATCCTGAGATTATCCAACTCTTGTTCAGCTTTCCTGAATCCATTGGGGTCACCAAATGGAGTGAATAACTGTGTTTCAAATGACTTGCAGTTATTCAGGAGATAGGATTGGTCCTCATTGGAGATAGCTGAGAGATATGGTCAAATCCAGTTTCCAGCTCTACCAGTGAGTAAAGAACTTTCTTCCTATAAGAGAAGAAGCTTTCTGGGTCATTATTGAATATTAATTCACAGGAATGGGTAAATCCTCTCAATTTATGTGCTTGAATACCACCAAAAAAACCAGGTGCCTTCATATATGGAGGCTTGAAAGCTGGGTCCCTTGAATTGTCGCTTTGAGAAACTGCTTGAGTGAGCTGTCCCATGATTTAAGTCATTTGTTCAATTTTCCTGAGAAACTTTGGATCAGCTTGAGAGACAAGCATTGCGGTATTCCATACCAGTTCTGCCAATGTTGAAATCCACAATGTAAAAGCTAAAAATGCAATCAATAATAATGATAATAATAATATATATATATATATAAGAAAATAAAAATAAAAAGTGAAAGATAAAAATAAAATATTGCAGAAAAAATGAAGAGAATTATATCAGAATAACAAAAATACGTATTTCACCAGATTCTACATCCAATTTTACCTATAGTCACATATTTCCTCATCCCAATAACATATAATGGATTATAAAAGAGTAATGATACTATACACTCTATACTAGGTAAAAGAATATGCTTAAAAAGAAATAAGTGATACCATTACTCTTACACCATCATGTGTTCAATCTCTTGACATAAAAGAACACTTATATATAAGCTAACATAGTGTTACATTACTCACTCCCCACTCCAACTCCCATAACCAAACATTACAGGTATTATTTACAAATTGAATTTTACATAGAAAAATACTCAACTAAATACAGATCAAGGCTGTTCAAAAGAAAAATAATACTAGTAGAGATAAGAATACAGATTTAAAAAAATGGTTCAATTAACCAAAAATATGGTTCAATATCCTGATCAAATGAAACCATTACAAATTTAACCACTAGTAAAATTCTCTCAAGGCTTTCAGCCTGTGACTCAAAACAAGAGGGAAAGTATGACTGTCAGAATACCATACACCAATGATAGAGCAAAATACCACCAAAACATGGAGCTGAGCCAAAAAAAGCTCAAAAGGTATCAAAAGGAAGAGGGAACTCACTTCTTTCCAAATATGCAAGTGCCATAATCATAGGAAAAAGAACAACAAATTTATTCAAGCTCAAAGCATCTGCTGAGCATAAACTTTAATTTTCACCTCATCTAAAATCCAGAGAAAGAGGCTGAGCCCCATCAAATGGGTATTTAAATTAAATCTCTCAATCAGGGGGATCTAATGGTAATAGCCAAATTGTGTCAGCACCAAAGCTATAGAAGTTATGGCCAAAATGGAGCCAAATAAGGGTGAATAAAATATTCACCTCTCATCCAACTTCTACAGTTGTAGTGTGAGATACTCAAAATGGGGTCTCTTTGGAAAGAGCACAATCAGGGCTGTCTGATGCTTCCATACTTTTCCTCATATCTCCTATGGAAAGAAAAGTATGGAGCAAACAAGATCAATATAGGATTCATAATAAATCCAAAAATTGATAATGGAATTTAGAATTTGTATAACGTTTCCATTTTAATGTTAGCTATACCAAATGAGTATTCATTGTGTAGAGCTCATCAACGGCTACAAAATGAGCCACTTATGAGCTCTCTATCACCAAAACGTATATATATATATTCAGGTTTTAATATTGTAGTCCCACACTAGTCAGTATGGGATCATACTGTGGGACAGCTGTCCATAAAATTGAATTAGATGCTTTTTATCCTTAATTTCTCATAAATGGACAAAGAAGAGTCATACAAGAATTTTCTGTACAGATTCTGACACATCAGGAGCACTAGAACACATCTGTAAACTTTATTGGTGAAAGCTTTCACCCTTTAAAGGGTAAAAATGACAACTTGTGGCTCTAAAGCCACATTTACACCCAATACCAGTCTGTATTTAGTGTGTAGAACCACAAACAAGCCCACAGTAGTGAAAATGTTTACTCTGTGGTTGTGTGCAGTGGTAAACAACCTCCCACTACCCCAAAACAAGATAAAAGGAGGCCTTTACTCACCAGGAGGCAGATCCATCATCCTGTTCTTAGTATTCTTACATGGTATAGCTTCTTAAAGAAGTGGTACCCCCAGAATTAAACAGGTATAAGTATAATTGTAATTATTGTAGGCTTATTACTTTAAACCAGCAGGTAAACAATGCACTCAGGGCTATCAATATCCCTCTCCATCATTAATTTCTTTAGTATAGCCCTTTTAACAATCTCACCATTAATTAATCATCATTTTTTTGTTTCACACTGAGAGGTATAGCTTTTATTATCATTTTGAAGCTATATAATGGAGTCACTCTGACAAAGGCTGTGCACTGACAATAAAAAGGTTTATAATGGTTCAATCAACCAACAATATGGTGCAATATGTTGATCAAATGACACCATTGTCAATTTAACCACCAGAAAAAATATCTCAAGATGGAATTTTTTGTAAGTCCCTTGTTTTTGGAAGGCTCTATGGAGGGCCCAAAGGGTATTAATAATAGGGCCTCTCTCCCTGTTTTTCCCCATGCTTCTGATTCAGAAAATAATCTTGAAGATCAATTCATCCCCTCTCTAGTACAACAATCTGGTATTATATTGAAAATATCATTAGCAAGGCTCAGTATGTTATAGTAGTATTTATGATTAATTATTGAAAGATATTTATAATATTAATGAAATAGTTCAATATTACTTAATAGTCTTACCATTATGGTAGTAGTGTTGATGTCAGCCTGTGACTCAAAACCAGAGCACAAGCATGAAAGCCAAATACCATAAATCAATGGTCAATCCAAGATACCACCAAAACATGGAAGTGAGCAAAATCAGCTCAAAAGGTATCAAACAAAAGAGGAAACCCACCACTTTCCAAATATACAAGTCCTATGATGGTGGTACTTGTATATTTGGAAAGAGGTTAGTTTCCTCTTTCTTTTGATACCCTTTGAGCTGGTTTGGCTCAGTTCCATGTTTTGGTGGTATTTTGGCTTTACCATTGTTTTATGGTATTTGGCTGTCATGCTTGTGCTCTGGGTTTGAGTTACAGGCTAACAGAAACAACAAAGAACATAAAATTATTAAGACCAAAGATAAAAGCTTTATTCTTTTTGTAAAAAAAATTATATATTTAAAAGACTCATGTTTATCTTTAATTTAATCATCAATTTCTATGTGATTAAATCAAATTTTAAGAAAAAAACCAGTGTTATATAATAAAATATGATTTTAAGAGTTTTGGAAGAATTTGTGGATTTTAAAAAATATTTAAAACAAAAATTTTATAAGATAAAATGTATTACTAGTGATTAAAACAATATAACCTTAATTCTATTATTATAATTTTTCAATTCAAAGTTTGTGAAAAATAAAATACTTCAGAATTAATTGTAATAATAATATTTTATATTTAATAAAACCTTACCTGTTAAACTTTTTTAATTTGATTGATTGAATGATTTATTATGGACAAAAACAGTGATGTGAAAAACTATGCTTAAAAATAAAGTTCTTAATTTAAGGTAGCTTATTTTTAATTCCAATTTAAAGTTACCAGTGTTATTCTTAATTCCAAGTAGCTTTGATTCTCTTTTGGATTAATTATTTTAAGTTGAAATATAAATTAAGTTTATTTAAATTAAGTTTCATCACATTCACAACTTAAAAATAGAGCTTTAAGGAAAAATCATTTAAGCTCAATTTTTAATATTCTTTAGTTATAATTAAAAGAGTAATTTTAAAGGCTAATTAACAATAAGACCTGTTTATAAAAGATACTTAAAATTCAATTTATACACACATAACATCAATTTTCAATCAGTGTGAAAATTTAAAGCAAATCCATTAAGAATTGAATTTTCATGAGTTTTTGAAGTTATTGCTATTTTTCCATGTAAAATAACAATACATACCAAACCTTAACTTTTGATAAGGTTTCAACACTTATAAATTTAAATGTTGAGCTTAATTAATATTTTACAGTTCTTAAAACCTTAATTACAATTATGAATATGGGGATTTACCCTTTGGAAGCTTGTAATTCCTTTTCAAATTGAGGATAAATCAGTTTAAACTTTAATATTAAATCAAATTCTAATATTAAAGTTTAAAGAAGGTTAAAAATCCTCCAAAAAAGTGTTTAACCTTAATTGAGCCCTTACAGATTCCCAAAGTTGGGTACCCTGGCTCTATTTGGCTTTTTTCCTTTTTCCCACCTTCTAACATGACTTTTGCCTCTTTTTTTATTTAAATACATACAATTTCTTTAAACAAATTTAATTTCAGATCATAAAAAATTTATAGCCTGTATGGAAAGTCCTTAGCCAATTCAGTAAATATACACCACACCTTCATTTTAACTGAATTTTTGTTAGTTTTCATAAACCTTATGAAACTATCAAATGACCCTTATATTAAAAATTTAAAAATTCAAATAAAAATTGTAAAACTGTATATTTTTACTTTGAGATTCTTAAACCTTCCAATAACATAAGAAATAGTCACTTTTGGGTCTAACACCCTATGGGTCTACCCTAGGTTATTTTTGGTTTAGAATCCAAAAATGACATAATACTTATAACTTTGTTTATCAAAAATGAATTTTTAGTTATTTTTAGTTATTTTTTGTTTTAAATTAAATTGATAAGTCTGTTCAAGACTAAATTAACCATATAAAAACTTACTTGTAGCCTTATGATTGTTTCATACATACTTCACAGGCTCATAGTTACTACTATTAAGTGATACCTCTTTTTATGAAGGTGTTTATTGTTTAAAGAAAGTGATTTGAACTTCTGGAATTTCCACCATTTTTTCTTTCCTTTTTACTAGTCTTTTTTATGAAAGGAGCTTTTTATTAATTGAAGTATTCTTTCAATAAATTCCATTGATATATTATTTTTTTATAATTTATTTTTTTCTCTTATGGTTTGCCTTGTTTTAATTTAGACAATTTGTTATTTATGAAAATTTTTCTTATGATTTTTTTACCCACATTCCCTTGTGAGATATCCTAATTCTAAAATAAAATTCTTCCAAAATTAAACCTTTAAATTTCACTATTTTTATCAAAAATTTGGGCTAATAAATTAGGAATGATATTGTGTCTATATTGTTTTATCATTTTTACAGAATCTATATCATCAAATTTTTCTAATTCTACATGAAGGCACTCTATTAATTGTAATATTTCCTCAATTAGTTTTCTTTTATGATTTTGTAGAGAAAAAAAAGATACCAGTGTATTCAAATTATAGTTTTTATCAATTTTTACCACCTTTTACATAAATGAGAAGTTTTTTATTGTCATCTTATTAGTTAAATTATTATAATCTCAGAATAAAACAAAAAAAAATTAATATTTTTTGATTTTCTTTTAATACTCTATCTATTTATATTATGAAATCTTGAATTATATATCTTTTTATATTTCACTCCAAAAAAACCTTTTTTTTTTTGAAATTTATAATGAACTTAATTTTTCACTTCTTTTTAAATTCCCTTGCAAAAAAAAAAAAGATGGTACATATTTTATTATCTTTTTAACCAAAAATTGATTAAGTCTAATAATAAGTTATTTATTAAGCTTTTAATAATCTAGTTAAATAAACTTCTCTTATTATTATTTTCAAAAAAAAAAATGATTCAAAGTTTTATTTTTAAAAAAACTTTCAGTTAATTATGATTACTTTTATTATCATAATTCTACATAATAAAAGAATTAGAATTAATAAATTAATTAATCATCATATTTATATATATTAAAAAAAATCTATTATATTTTTAATCTAAAAGGTTTCATTTCAAAAACTTAATAAAATTTATATTTAAAACTTTTGAACCAAAAAAAAAAAATAAATCAATTTAATCAATTTAATTAAAAATAAATAAATAAATAATAGTATGATTTTGAAAAAATAATAATAATAGGATTCTTTTCCTTTCAGGACTTAAAATAATTATTTATTAATTTAATTTATTTCTTACTTATAATAATGTGTTTTAATAAGTTTAATTAAGATTCAAGGTTGTAAAGTCATAGTTACATTAGATTCTTTCAACAGATGATGTAAATAATACCATCAAGGATTAATGAAAAAAAGTTAAATTTTCTAAGGCTTCGACTTGGTTCATGAATTGATAGCTAAGGTTATCAAAATACCAATTAAAAAAATATCAAAAATTTGATTATTTCTAGATGAATTTTAATGTTTTCTTAGAAAGCCATAATAGATCCAACGACTTGGGTTGTCTTTGATTTATTTAGACACTGATTTATAATGAAGTTTGTGTCCTTTTTGCTTCCCTTCTATCGTTTGATTTCTCATAAATATTAGATTAATTGTTGGATTATCTTATTGCTCGTGCGTGGTGCACTACCTTGTTTAGTTGATCAATGAAACGTGTCAAATAATTTTTATGTGTAGACATTCCTTAACCTTCTTCTTCTGTCATGCACAACAAATTGCACCATATTTCATTGATAAGGTCTGTAAAAGGAGCGTGAGGTTGTTATTTTGTATAACTGTAAAGAATATTTTTTGAATAACTTGGAGTAGCCGCTTTTTTTTTGGGAATTACAACCATGCGGACGTGTATACAACGTCAATCAATTGGAAAATCAAACAAAAATCCATATTAGAAAGTCAATAACAGTCTTTTAAGTTGTAAAAATCAATTTAAAATAATCCTCTCCACCTATACGTCTTTAGATAAAGTATGATTGTTATATATTATCATCCAAAAGATCATTTGAAAGTAAAGCAAATAAAAATTTTAAAATTTAATTTATTGTATAACTCGCTCCCGTTTAGTAAAATGAAACGGATTTCTGAAACAATTGATGATCATGTATGACAAAGTTTATGTTATATCTATAAAAAAACCAACCGATTAAGAATTTGATCTCTTTTTTTTAAAAATTTAGTAAAAAGAAAGGTCACTCGAAATAACTTTTCGCCAACTCAGCTTACCAATTGTTTGTTTCGCCAGGTATCACGGTTTTCTTGCAGCTATATAAAATGGATGAAAAAATAACATAAAATAAAAATAAGTTGAAGCCTTATCAGGACAGGATGATACAAAAAAGATGAGTTCGATGTGAGTGATGGAAATGGAATAGTAATTACAAGATTGGGTCACAATAACGTCGTTGAAGCCCGACTTGACTAGTTGTCAAAGGTTGAGATAATTTCATTGGTTAGGAAAATGTGTCGTGTAGGTGAATTAACTTAGAAAAGTACCCACGAAGGCTTGCCTAAAGGTAAGGCAAGATAGGCTTGACTCAAGAGACAAAACACTAATGTGAAGATAAAAAAATTTTGAGTTTGAAAAATCGATGACATTTTTTTACTTTGGTTTTAATAAGAAATTGGGTAAAATCTTTTTAAGAAAATTTTTGCAGAATAATCTTTGAAAATTGATCAAATAAAATCGACAGGTTGGGATGAAGCTAAAGACTTGCCAGGGTTGCTACGGCTTTTAAGCTCTAGAAGTTGGCACCGGTGAATGAAAGAAAGCGCCATAACTGAAGAAGTTTTGATATTGATAATTCTTGATGGAAGTTTTTGGCAATTGTCCTCAAAATTACGCATGAATAAATGTCGTCAAACTTAATAAAAAAAGATCCATGCGGTGCGGAAATACAAGTTATACAAGATACGATAAGCAGTGGGTTCGTTGGCTCATAGCCATTATTTGTCCACCCACTTTTGCAAAAATCGAAATTTGAATTACTGTAGCTGTTTAATTGGGATTGAAATTTTCGAAACTTTGCCTTTACCAACGCCAAAATTTTTGAAGTATCATATCTTCTGGTTTGTGTTTCTTTCTGAGGTGTTTCCTACATGCTTTGTGTGGCCCAATTGGGACGATGAATGAGTTCTCATGCAGGAATGTACTTGACGCCATGGCTTTGTCTCGGTGTTTATCATCGGTCTTGTGACTGTTTTACAATACAGTCTCTGCGTTAAGACAGTGACAAATGAAATCCCAAACTAATAAAAACATGAATACTTAATTTTATGTAGTTACTTGTGTTGTACTGTACCTCCTTGCCGCTCAAATACCGAGGTCCTTGGCCGGAGCTGGAGACGAAGCTTTGAGTAAAATTATTCGGCATGCAAACACGGCCGACGTGATATCAGGTGTAAAAATATGCGAGCTCGGTTAGGCTGATTCTGGAACTAAATTATAGATTATCATATTGCCTTTATCCAGTGCTGATTATATTTGGTTTCAGCCAAAAAAGTAATAATAGAATATCATATGGCAAACCGGAAACAAGTTATCTCGGGCTGCATTTACAAGATAACCTACGGAAAACTCTGATAAAAGAAGAAAAGGGCGATAGGGCATGCTTTGTGTTACAGTATTTGAAAGCCTAAACAGCTAGAAAAGCCAGGATACAGCATGAAGCTGAGGCGTTGGAGCTCGAAAAGCAAAAGGAGCCTGGTGGAATGATGGTAGACGAAGATGTCATCATCGCCAGATCTCGGCGTCTAATTCTTTATCATCAATTTGAAAATAAATCTCTTCTTGCGTTGTGTGGCCTAGCTTTCCTATTAGATGTCAGCAAAAAGAACCAGTATATTTCTTTGGCGCAATAGGCGTAGCTTGGATCAAAAAGTTGAAACGAATCTTCACTTGTAGAGTTCAAGAAACAGCTTCATATTTCAAAGATTAGATTTATTCGAAACTTTTCATGATTACAAACAATATTAACAAAACTAAAACTAAAACTATCTGCTTTCTTATTGGGAGACTTATCAAGTATGAATTCTTTTACTTTTCTTAATAGCCGCTTGTGCTCACTCGAGATTGACAGCGCTATGAGTCACAAAAAATGGTATCATTTAGAATTAACCCATACTTGTGTCGATAAAAGAATTGCTCACCTTGGTTGAAAAAGGCGACTCAAGAAACTTCCTTTGAATTGCCTCAAACACTCCAACAGTATTATTTCCTTTCTCCGTGCTGCCAGGAGTCGGAGGCAGGGGAGAGAAGGCTTCTTTGGACTGACTGAGATGAGGTGCCAAGAGCATGCTTTGGTTGAGGTTTAACGGACTTGGGCAGGATCCTGGTGTTTGTTGCGCGCAATGCTGTGGTATATTGTGATCAGCATGCTCTAAAACAGGTGAAGGAATTGGAATTAATCCTGGGGAATTAGCGCCTTGGGAGGCTAAACTCGAAGTAACAGAAAGTTTAGACAAGTCATTTGGGTTCGAAGTTGGTGCCGTGAGAATCAGACGTGGTTTGGGCTTTGCAGACTTCACCGGAGAATCTGTCATGATTGCCATCGGCAAGTTTCATAAGAAACACAGAGCACATTAACTTGGAGAATGGGAAACTCACTTCTTGAGGTTGATAGAAGCTTCATTTTTGGCTTGCTTGTACAACTGATAAAATTCAAGATCGCACTTGGTTTTTGAAGAATGAAAAGAGGAGATTGTGGAAAACTTTCAATGGTATCTGATAATCAAGACGCTTTACTAAAGCCTCAACGACCCTGGATCGCCGATGTGTGGAGAAATTTGGAGACGGAGATTGAGGCAAGATGCAGGCGGCTGACGGGGGCCAGAAATGCAGGCTTTGAGGCTTCATATAAGCTTTCGGCTTGAATGGTGCAGAGTGTGCTGGCCTTCGGAAGAGGGCGTTTGGCATCAGACCACGCAGCCTCAGGGCAGCTCTAGCTTCGTTTCTTGGTGCTCGATCCGGCCTTCAGACTAGAAAAAGGGAGGAGGAACAGCCTAGCTTCCGCTTGGGAGATCGACATGACACCAAAGCACCTTAGCTTGGCCACCAGGTGTGGATTTCGAAGTGAACAGGTGAATTGGGCATATCCGATAAGCTATTCTTTCCTGGCGAACGAGATCTCGGCCTGAGGCTTGGTGTCACCTCGGAGCCACCCCGTCACCCCGTCCACTAAGGCTGGTCACGTTGGCTCAGCACAATAAGCATGCCGCACTGCATAGCCCAAGGTGAGCCGATCCCTGAACGAGCCGAATGGGTTATGAATCTGACCAGCAGAAAGAGGTGGGCATCTAGCCATTTTGGTGCTCGAGTTCTATCCCGCTATAGCCGGACGCCCATCTACCGTGCCAGGGTCCGAGTAACAATAATAGTGGCCGAGGTCGCATGGCCTCAAGCCTCCGAAAAAGACTAGCAAAATAACTAGACAGAATGAAAGTAAAGACGGCCGCATATTTCCTTGGAATTGCATCCTAGATTAACACTACCCACCGAACTTGGGACTCACCTACAGCACAACTGCCTTGAAAAACCTGTTTTGCTTTGCATACTTCATATCCATTAACCACTATTTGATATTTAATGAAGCTGGGATAAGTGAAGCCTAAAGAAATTCCTTTTGCCTTGCAGGGATGGCCATCAAAGGGCTAGTTGAAAGGCTTAATCGAATCGTTGCGGCCAAGTCCAGGTTCTCCCAATCAAAAGGTCAACCGCAGATACTCAATGACTATCGCTACGTTTACCACACAATCCCATCAGCGTTGAATGAATGTGTTTGAGGGCCTACTTGGCATGATGTAATTCGTTATAGCATGCAAATGAACTCTAAAGGATTAGCATTTTGTTCATTTTTTCTTTAATCCAACCATGAAGCTTAAAAGTTTGTTTTCTTGCTTCCAACAGCCTTGGCATTCAGTTAGCTTGGAGAGATTGAATCTCAACACATTAGCCAAATTTCATTTGACTCAAGCACTGTGGAACCAACAGCAAACTGCATCTTTCCTATTCAAAAGAGTGATTTCTTATTAACTTGATCTTGCGGAGGAAAAATCACAAATCAACTTATTAGCAGATACAACAGCTGTTTGACAGGGTATGTTTGTAAATGTTATTGGGCCCATAGGCCTAATTCAAAATAACCATTGCGGACAACTAGGTTGCAAAACTCTGAATTTTGACGAGCCTCTACTTGAAGAGGTGAATGTGTACATACAATATATTGTTTGAGATTGAAGGACAGAAATCTGTTTGGCTTGTCATCTTTTTCTTTTCTCCTTGTTTTTCGTGGAGAAAGGGATGGCTAAAACGCAAGAAATGCAGCGCAAAGCATTGATTCATTGAATTTTTTTGAGCTTTTGGTACTGATTTGCTTGGCTGTCAGGTTAGTCCATCAAAACTGGTGTAGATCACGCTACAAAATTCTTTCAGTTCTCTGGTTTCATTAATGGCCTGGTCATAAACAAAGCAAACAAAATCACTTAGTACATGAGAACTGGGGCACACATGAAAGGCAGGCCTTACCTCAGTGTATTCATTTGGTACTGCATTTAAAATCACGTGACATTCCTTCGATATGATAGGTACCAAGTCTACGATCCGAACTCGATTTTCCCACGGTTGAGAATCATTATTAGATTGAAGCTCAGTGAAACGTGAGCCAATGGCTTCAGCGTTACAGTACATCTTGGGGTCTTGGCCAGTTAATGAGGAATTCCGACACAAATTTGTGGTACATAGCCCTATAGCTCTATTCATTGCACTAGAGAGCACAAATCGAAAGTCTGGACAATCCAAGAAATCTTGTGTTTCGTCCAATAAGGTTCGCAATTGAGGATTTACTACACAATCTTCTGGTAACATCCCGCCACAGCGCAAAGCCTCAACTTCATCACAAGGCGACGAAGGCAAGAGAATCGATGAAAATCTGCAGGGCGCAACGTAAAAAGTTGACAGGAAGTGAAGGACAGTAGGTTACTTTAACTCTTTAGCGGAGAAGAGACGTAAGAAATTGTCATCAAATTTTGAACATACTTGAAATCTGATCCATCAGGCTCTAGCTCCACTTTCTTACAAACTGACTCAAAAATCATTTGAAGATCCGATAAAGAAACTTGATCTTTCAAGTTCTTAGATGCCAATGCTTCTACCACAGCAGCTCTGATCCTATCTTTCAATTTTTTCCAACCCTGGTGTAGGTACCACCAAGAAAGAGTTAAGTAGCGCCTCTCAGTTGTGGGGTCCAGCACGTTGCATTTTGGTAGAATACATTGTTGGTCACGGATTTCATCATCGTCCAAGGTGAGACTTTCAGGTGATATGATGCTTCTCAAGTAAGAATTTCGACCTAGAAGGCCTAATTGAATATGAGTTTGAAGCGTCAAGAGAGCAATACCGTATAGTGATGCCAAAAGTCGAGAAAATGACAAGCACATCATTTCTTGCCAAATTTCGGAGCGTTTTTGAATCCTCGTGCCATCTGGACGAACAAGGAAGTCAACTTCCTGGCCTTGGTTGCGCTCAGGCTGGGATGTTTGAAGAGGCGGAGTAGCATTGTTTTTATCATTTTTTTCAGCAATATCGGTGATAGGTGAAAGTGAAGAGCCATCTAAAAGGCTTAAATTCTTCTGATTTCTGGTATTTTCAGATTCTGTGTCATCGCCATTTAGCTGTGGAGATTGAGACTGAGTGATTGGATTTGTGGTGGCAGGGTGTCGTGCTTGAGACTTTGTCTGATTCAAGAATTCCACTAACTTTTCGACATTCATACCCTCTAAGATCTGCTTTGAAAGAGTTGGTATGAGAGCCAAAATCGTAAAGCAACAGTTCTCTTGGTTTTCTTCGAACCTGCGTCGCAAGCTTTAGAACCAAGGCAATATCAGCTTGATGGGGACCTCGATGAGATAGAACTGGTAAATCAGACAGACTGAAAACTTCTTCAAAAACATCATTTACTTTTCCGTACACACCCTGTTTCTTGTCAGCGATTCTTGCATTTCGCTCAGCCTGGTTTGAATATAGGACATGGCCAGGTAGCCTCCTCCACACGCTGTCACTAATATCGTCATCGGACGACGGCCCCAATTGAGTAATCGACCTAAGCCATCAAATGCCATCGTTTCGTATCCGACCGAGATGAGCTTACAAGAAAAATTGAGAAGAAAAAATTCATAAAAAATTGATAAGCAAAACGAAGTTTTCTAAAAAGTCAATGAATGATGAACTCGGACTCAGACTCAGAAAACTCCGACGGGTGAAAGGCGAGATAAAAATAACCACTAGAGAGTGACAGCGCCGACGCAACTAACTCAGAAAACCAGCTCCACCCAAGACAAAGTGGCCAGGAAACACCATTTTGAGACTAAACTTGTCACACTCAGCTTGGTCTGACAATTTTCAAGTTAGGCCCTACATCAGAAACCACAGTTCTTGTCCAATAAGGTACAAACAAGCTTAAGACTGCTGATTAACTGAAAAAGGATCAAAATTGAATGAACTCTTGTGTGCAACAGAAAAAGACATTGGCAGTGAAAGATTTCTTTGAGAAATCTTCTGTGGATTTCTCTTGTAATTTTTGGTGAAATATCAAAGATTTAACATATTTATTTCTTTATTGAGTTATATCTTGATCACAGTTTTCAATCAAAATGCTTAAAATTTAAAAAATCCCATAAAATGTCTACTTAACAAGAGATATATTTTTGTTTTCTTTGAACTTTTTCCAAATAGTATAATATTCAATTTGTGTTTATTTACCTAATTTTTTGAAAATTTTTATTTTGAAGACTTTAAATTAATTTTAAAACTAAATTCTTGTTATTTTTTTTAAATGAGTTCTAATAGTTTGAAGACTTTAATTTTTCTTCTTCAAGTAATATATATTTATGATATCATTATTAGAGCTTATGGTGTGGTATTCCATATGTTTTTGGCCCAGTTTCAGGATGTTTTTATCTCTGAAGCTATTAATTGAAGATTAAATAAGGAAAAATTCATAATTAATCAGTGATCATGGTGGAATTCAGCACTAAATGGATTGAAATTTAGACATATCAGGAATTACATAAAAAAAATCTATAAGAATTAGCTATGAAGTTACAAAAAATAAAGAATAAAATGAGGAAAAAGAAAATAAAAAAAAGAAAAGAATAATTTTAAATATACCAATGGAAGAGTGAGTGTAAAACTCAAATCACCCTAACTCTGCTAAACTTTGTAATTAATCAGCAATACAGTCAGTAAAGTGGGGCCACTGTAATAAGAACTAAATTAAAATCATATTACTGTAGTCAATAGGAACAAGACAGAAAAATAAAATTATGCAAGGAAAACCCATCAAAACCTTGAATTACACATAATCTCTACAGAAATACAAGCATACCCACATGGTCAAACATAAGAGATAGATTAAATTAATGCAATTCAAATGCAATACAGGACACATAAAATTCCCACAACACACAGCATTCTCAACTTTCAGCTCAAACCTTGCACAGACATATGATGCAATATCTGTACAAAATAACCTCAGAACAAAAAAAATAGTAAAATAAATTCAGAAAACAACACCATCACAATTTTATCAGAAAAGAAGGTTTAGCCATATTACATAATCATACATGGAAATGTTGCAATAAGCTGAATATGTGGTCCAATAATTCAAAGAAAATCACACCATTTCAAAAATCCTCAACAGAAAAAACCTTTTGGGTTGCATAATCATAAATTTAAATTGTTAAATTTACAAAAGAAATAGTTCAATACCTTGGAAAAATGGTATCATTTGAAAGTAACCACTATGAAAAATTATTCCACCCAAAATAAGTAAAAAATTCCAAGCCCTTTTTTGTGAGTGCCTCTATGGAGAGCCCAGAAAATATAAAGAGAGGGTGTCTCTACCTCACTTCCCCCCTTCCTCATGGCAATTATATACCAAGAAAGAGAACAAAAATATATATAAAAACAATTAATCAAAAATTCTTTGTTAAATTTAAAATGATATTGAAGCTCTAAACAACCATATTTAAAACTTAGCATTATGGACTCAATTAAAATAGGCAAGACCTTTGAGAATTTATTTATTTATATAAACTTTTATGAACATGATAAGGGCCTAAATTGCTTATTTCAAGGGCTAATCACCCCATTGAAAATTTTCTATCCCAATTATTCATTTTCATTATGGAAACTAAAAATATTTACTCTGTATTATGATAAAATATCTTCTTTTTGTTGTTTAATACCAACACTTCAGAAAATATTTGAATTGAAGTGTAAATAAATCGAATTAAATACCACAATTGTGATTTTGAAATGTACATATGAATTTTTATCCCAATTTTCAATAGAAGTGTGTTTTTTTTGAGAAATATTAATTGTCAATAGAGCTTTATATAAGTTTTAACAAAAATTTAGAATTTGAATCTATATATTATTTCTATTAGCCTTTTTTCCACTTTTCACAGAGTAAATTGATACTATAAATATGTAGAAGTGAAAAATCAACCTGTAGGACTGTTGATATGAGCACCAAAACCCAAATACTGTAATCCTTAAGAAAGAGGAAGTTTGATTGTTCATAAAATTTCTAATACTTTAGGGAAGATATGTTTGATGTTAACTGTATCAGTAAGAAGCTTAAGAAAATAAAGTCATTATATAATAGCAGAAATTTACCCTTCAATTAAAGAAATGATTTTTTGTTTCAGTAAGGATATGAATTTATGAATAATTACAGTTTTTCTTCTTTCAAAGGCCTACAAGAGGAAATTTTAATATTCTTGACCAAGCTGATAATTCAAATAGGAATTATTTAAAAAGGATTTTTTTGAGTTATTTCTTAAACTAATATTAATTTTTAATGGGAAATATTATTCAAGTGCTATTATTGTATCATCTAAAACTACCAGCTCATTCAAAAATACCTTCATAATTTCATTCCTTTTGTCAGGCTATGACTAAAAACCAGAGTACAAGCATGAAAGCAGAATACCATAAACCAATGGTAGAGAAAAATACCACCTAAAAGTTAAATGAGACAATATAATATATAAATGGTAGTAAAATAGATAGTAACTTAACATCTTTCAAAATATATAACTCCCATAACCATAGGAAAAACAATAACAAAGTCATTCAGGCTCAAAGTAATTTCTGAGCATAAAACTTAATTTTAACCTCTCATCTAAAGTCCATAGAAAGAGGCAGAACCCCATATCATTGATGTTCAAATTAAAGCTCTCAGTCAGAGATATCTGATGGTACTACCTAAATAGGGCTAGAATCAAAACTATAGAGGTTATGGTAAGATAAAGACTAAATAAGGGTGAATGAAATATTCACCTCTCATCTAGCTTTTATAGTTTTTGTGTGAGATACACAAAGGGGAGTATTTTTGAAAAGGAAACAATGAGAGCTCTCTGATGGTTACCTCTGTTTCCACATATCCCATTTAGAAAAAAAGGTATTGGGAAAACAAGTTCAATGCAGGATTCATAATGAATCAATAAGTCAACAATAGAATTTGAAACTGGCTTAACTTTTCCTTATTCAAAGCTAGGCATACCAAATTAGTAACCATTTTTTATAAATTATCAAGGGATACAAAATAAGACACTATTTACCTCTATATTTTGAAAAATGACAAAGGTATGGCAGCTTTAAAGTCAAAATCCCACAACATTGGATAAAATCCAATACTGTCAGATAGTATCCCACAATAATTAATATGAGGTGTTAACAACATGAAAATGTGTGTTTGTACTTAAATACCTCCTAGTTGAACAAATAAAGGGTCTATTGACGTTTTCTGTACAGAGCTCTATGTGCCTTACCTGTCTGAACACCTCTGAGAGGACCCCAAATGACAAGTTTCACCCTATATTGGGGAAAAGTGACTAGATATGAGCCCAATACAGGCTATAAAGACTGTGTATAAACCACAATACTTCACTTGGAGGTCATAATTCTTCACTCTTTCTATGTGGGAAGAACCAGAGGTCCTTTCCACCCATTTTCAGGAAAAAAGGGGCCTTCCTCTTCCCAAAAGAGGAATCACCATCCTGCTTTATAATTCCTAAAAATCACAACCTTTTGAAAGAGCTATACTCTTGGAAAATAATCAGGTATACTCAAAGTCTTATAATTATTGTAGTTCTTATTATAACTAGTAGATTAATAATTATTGTACCCAGGGCTTTCAGCAGTGCTCACTAACACTATTACCCCATAGTAAAGCCCCAATAATTCATTATTAAACTTTTTTATTGTCATTCATCCATGTAAAGATCATATTAAAAGCTTTAAATATCATTTAAATAGCTTTATTGAAGATGCAGCCTGACACCTTTCAAAGGTACATATTTTTTTCCCTCAAAGAAGGTTTGTCAAGTTTTTATGCAAAAGTAAGCACATGGAGTTATAACTATAATTTTTTTGTACATTTTTAGTTTTTTTTTCCTTTTCTATGTGTCAAATTTATTTTAGAAATCATCAAAAAGCACTTCAGATCTTTATTAAGAGTAATGTTGGAACAGGTGGTTCCCTACCATCACCATCACTACACCCTGGGCTGTCAGATTGGCACAATAATTACAACAAAGCATAAAAGGCTACAAGATCAATATCAAGTTTGAGTTTCCTTTATCTTTCTCTGGCATTATAGGTCACAGTTTCAACTTCTTTGAAACTGTGGTTTTTTCAATTTTGAGAACACTTTTACGTTTTTTAGTATTTAGCATGAATTTATGATTAAATTTTTTCCTTTGATTCTCCTGAATTCATTCTTAGTTTCTCATTTACTATTCAGGTTGTCTTTTCTCTTTTTTATTATTTTTAACTTTACTTAAATTATATATATATATATTTATTTATTTATTTATGTTCAAATTAACAATTCTTTGATCATTCCTCTATTAATACTTCATCTCTTTGAATATGGAGTATATTCAAAATTTATACATGAATTTTTACATTGTAGTGGATTTAATTCACTTTGATAATCCATTGGGCTTTTTTTCATTTTAACTTGCAATTAATTAAAATATTAATAGAAATTTTTGATTTTTTTGCTTCTATATCTTGGTCATTTTATTCTTTTATTCTTATATCTTTTTAATTTTATGTTGAATTAATTTCAAGATATAAATTTCTGAAATTTTCCTCTTATTTTTTCTCTCTCCTTCTAACTTTTTTTATCTTCTCTTATACTCATTCATTTTTTTAAATACTACTGATATATTTCAAATTATTTTTTCTCAATTACTTCCTTGCTTATTTATTTTGTATTTGAATCAAAATTTTGTAAAAAAAAAAACCAATTTTTGTTTAATTTTCTCTTAAATTTTGAGGACTTCAATTTTTCAATATTTCCAATTTTTACAATCTTTGCACTTTTTTGGAATTTCTTCAATTTTTTCAATTTTTTAATATTTTTTAATCTCTGATTTTGATAGGATTTTTAAATTCATTAAGGTTATTGAGCTTTCTCATTAATTTTATCTCCATATTTGTTGAGCTTCTTGAGCCTTATACATCTTGAAGCTTTCTCAACTGTTTTGAGTATTTTTTACTCTACATGCATTCCAAAATATATAGAAAAAAACTGACATCTTTTACAAATAGAACCATAGATATTAAATTGATGTCTTGAAAAGATTAAATTTTTGTTTTGACTATTCATTGGTGGCCAGAGTCAAGCTCAATATATACGTTCAAACATATTTTTATATTTAAAGAAAATCCAATGAAAAATTACTTTCATATTTTTTTATCAAATAATTCCTTATAAAAAAGAAATATCAAGAATATGTAAAAGAAGATCTTTTAAAATCTCAAGAACCTGTGGCAAAGCTAGAGGTTTCTAATTAGAATTAATGATAATATCTTGATCTTTGAGCTACAAATACTCTGTACATCAATCCCAAAGCTGTCCTTTTTAACCTATCCTCTACACTTCCTGATTTCTTTTGGTATCCATTGAATATCTGGCTTATATCTAGAATAGCCTTCAAATTCTCTTCAATAATTATCCTTTTATTCATAAAGAGGGCTTCAAATTTATTTTTCAATAGAAAAATTAATTTTATAAGTAAAAGTGATAGAATAGGAAAGGAATACAAGCTGAAAGGGGTCATAATAATTTCTATATTTCATAATATCTTCAAAATGGGATGTCATTCTTGAATACCTGTCGATAATAGACAATTTGAACTTAAAGAAATGGAAAAAGAAATCATTCATAAGGCACAATCTTTCTGAAATATTTCTGTACTTTTTCTAATGCGCCTTGTGATTTCTTTCACTTCTGCGCTTCTTAATCTTTAAGTAAAGTCCTTATCTTTGTGAGATAGGATGAGAATAGAAATGATATTCGCTCTGCAATCATGAGTTTTACAGAGCATACTACATAGTTTGGGTATTGGACTCTTAATGAAAGATTATTTCCTGGATATAAGAAATCTAAACACTTATGAGTACTATTTCATTTCTGTAAGTCTGATTGGAATTTGAATATCCCACAGCTCAAAGAATAGAAGAATTCCTTGAAGTCCTTCACAGAACATCACTATAGAACTCCTACTTTTCTTGAAATTAAAGCTGGTTTTATATAAAGCTTTTTTAGTTTCCTAAAAAAAAGAATCTTAAGATTAAACTGAGAAGAAAACTTAGAATAAATAAAAAAAGAAGAACCAAGATGTTTATTGTTAATTCTAGGGAAAAAAAAGGCATCCAAGCTTCAGAATAATTATTTTTAATAACAAATAAACATCTGTTATTTGGGAAAATAGTTTAATATCCCTCCCTCATTTTAACTTTGAAAAAAATTCAAAAGAATCTCAAACAGATTTCTATATTTCAGAGAAAGTACATTCTTGGAAAAAAATTCTAAAACAATTCTTAATATTACAAATGCAAATTCCTTAATGGATTAACTTTAAAGAAAAGAATGTCAATCTTAATATGGTTTGAAAAAGAAGAATAAAATGACTATCTTACAATTTATGATGATTTTGAAATAAGTCCTGGACCAAAAAGGGCTGCAGATCCTCTTTTTCAGTGAAATTTGGGCTTCCTGATTTGAAGACTTTCGGTATTAAGAGCTAAGGATCTAGTAAGAAATATGATTCACTTCAAATATCATTTTTAATTAATCTGAAAGAAAGATATTCAAAAAATTTTCAAAAATGGTGATATTTCAGCGTATTTAAGTCCAATTCATGAGCTTGATTCACTATCCATTTCTTTATAATTGTAAATTTGTATTAAATATAAAATAGGATCTGGAATTTCTTTATTTAAATATCAATTTCATATAAAATTTTTCTCCTATCACTCAGCCTTTTATTTACCTCTTACTTTCATAGATTCAATAGAAGAATCAACAGACCAATGTAGGAGCTTTTGAGAATAGAATTTGTAGAAGGTGATTCAGATATTCTTTCAATTTTTTTTTACAAACCAATTAGTTTCTTTACCATTACACATGATGGATTGAAGGATTTCTAAGATTTTAGTTATAATATATCTTGAGGAAATCTTTGTATTTTATCTCAAAGGCAAGAGCCCAAAATAATTCTGATTTATGAGTTAATAAGGGAAAGACTGTTTTCTACCCAAACAGGAAATATAATAATACATATTAAGCTCTTCATCCAATGATTTGAGCTCAAATGGAAACTAATATTTGAAATTTTTATTGAAAACTGAAGAATTAGGTACATAAATTCTTAAGATTAGGGGGTGGGTAGAAAACTATTGATTAAGTCAAAGATGAAACTCAAAAATAAATGGTTAGGTTTATTGACAATTCTTCGCTCCAATGACTTAAATGACATATTTTTCAAATAAAAAACCTCTATAATCTTATGTTTTAATTTTCTTGTTGGATTTTCAAAAAGGTATTTCATGAGTGTTTTGAAATTTGTTTCAGTGCTATTTTACCATTATTGTTCAAATTCTGACTCACTCTGTTAACATTCTGGTATAATATCGCAAATACAATTTTTATTGACCAAGAGACTTTTAGACATAGAAACACAATAATTTTATGTAGATCCACATTCAAAAAATCTGAAATATTAACCCTTTATAGTTCTACTTAGTATAAAAAATGATCTTGGCTATGATATAAAAATCAATAACAAAGTTAAATGATATTATACAGAAAATAATATATCACAAACTGCACAGATATAATTCTTGAAGAGAAATTGTATGTAAAAAAACTAATAATAGAGAAAAAGGATATAGAAATTCAGAGAAAAAGTTACTTATAATATTTATTCAATACAATAGGTCAAATACTACAGCTATAGTATTGAATGATGTTTATAGGTTGAAAAAACACCAAAATAAAAATATTATTGAAGAAATAAAAAAAATTTATCAAAAGAAAATTTAAGGAGTTTTTGTGGAATTTGTGGATTCAAAAGATACTTCAAAACAGAAATTTTATACAACAAAATCAATCATTTGGTTATCAAAACAATATAATATTAATGATATGATTTAAATTCTTTCTCTAAAATTCATAAAGAATTAAATAAACTAAGGATTAATCTTAATAATAAGATTTTATATTTAATAAAACTTGACCTGTTTAAATTTCATATTTCCTCTCTTGAATGATTAAGATGGACAAAAACAGACATTAAAAGGTTTCTTTTATGCCTTCAGAGAAGCTATCATGATCCATAATGGATCTGGAGGGTGTGCTCAGATAAAAACTGAAAAACTACACTTAAAAATAATGTTCTCAATTTAGGGTAGTTAATTTTCCATCTTAATATAAAGTCTCACTCATGGATCTAAGAAACTGTAATCCTCATTTAAGCTCATTATTTTAACTTTTAATTGAAAATTAATGCCATTTATATTAAAGCTCATCCCATAAACAACTCAATAATGGACTTTAAAGAAAAAATCTGTTAAATAAGATCTTGAATTAATTTTTAAAGAACTCTTAATTTTCTTTAAGAATAATTGAAAGGGGTACTTGAAAGGCTGAATCACCATAAAAAAGGCTTTCTGTGAGTCTTGAGGTAGGTTTTACATACTCAAATAGGCCAAAATTAATATTAAAATATATTCTGAACTGTGCATAACCCATAAGTCATTCATATATCCAAAATGTATCATTTTTTATTTAAGAAAAGATGAATACCTTTTTTGTGAGTAAGTAAATCTATGTATTTAAAGGCAGATTTAGATTCTACACAAAAATTCATCTAGGGTAACTCCATAGAGTGATCAAGCTTAAATTAACTCTATGAGTTGGTAATATGGAAAATACTTCAATACCACATAAAAGAATTGTGAAATTTTTTGTTTTTCTCCATTTCATGCCAAAATAATGGGAATGTGAGAAATCCCATGTGACATATACACTAAGAATAGTATAATTAATGTTTATGGCACTTAAAATTAAAGTATTCTTGAATAAAGGTTTGGTACACCCATAGTGGATATCAGTCTTGAAGCCTAAGTTACTATTTTTGACTTGAAAATGGCTAAGGGGGACAAAAGACATCAAAGAGAGCCAGGGTACCCATCTTCTGAGGCCTCTGAGGTGTGGATAGCTCTAACAATTGTATCAATGGCTGATAATGTCCCAATTAGTATATCAAAACCTTTTGGGAACTTGGTTACCAAGTTAAACTTCCATTAAATCATAAGAAAATAGCAAATAAGCTGCTATTTTGAAATGACAAGGAAGTAATGAGATACTATGACTCCTTTAACAATGTAAATTCTTAATTATTTTCCATTGATAAACATTAAAAGAGTAATTAAATCCCTTTTTGGACTATTATCAATGAATTTACCTCATGGAAACTGGCTAAAACTGTGCTATTTGCAATTATATGTAGAGATAAGGTAAAAATTTCAAAAATTCATTAAGGATACAATTATTAATTAATATTTCTGAAAAATTAAGGACCAATGGAGAAACGGATACTAAATATAAAAACCAAATAGAATTATGACTTCATTCTTCAAATTAAAAGTTTTACTTACAGTCCATTTTTGATTATTACACGTGAAACACTTAATCTTACAAAATCAACAGAAAATACAATCTGTGATGAAATTTCCAATAAAATTAAAAACTTTGAGAAATTAATTATTATTTTGAAAAAAGAGAATTTTAAAAGTTTTTACTCCTTTATTTCTCAACCATAAATGGGTTGGTAGTCACATGAAATGACTTAATTAAGTGATTATGATACTCTTACAGGACAACAAGTAATTTAACCAATTATTCAAAGGGGATTAATGGTTTATCACTCACTGTTTTTTGATTTTGCTCCATTGTATGCCTCTGTGAGCTGTTTTTGAGTTAACAGAGACTTCCTCTTGCTGTTTTTTCAAAATAATGCTATTATCAAATTATATCTTTAGTACCATCAAGTAAGTATTATTTAATCCTTTTTTTATGTTGTGGATATAAAACTTTGATTAAAAATCCAGTAATTTTCCTGTTCTCAAAATTTGTTTAAGGTAAAAATTTAATCAAAAATAGTAAATTTTAAAAGTTTTAAAAGAAAACACACCAAATTTATTGTTTTAAACTTCTTCAGTATGAAAAATAACATTATGATGATTTATTGTTTCGACAACAATAAAAATTTACCCAAAAAATACTCTACAAGGGATAGTTGAGTCTAAAAAAGAAATTTCTTCAGGAGAATTTTCAATTTTAATTAATTGAGCACAGGAAAGAAAGAAATTATTATAAGAAAAGAGTCTTTAAAAAGAATACTAACAAGAAAAAACACCCAAAAGTGACAAAGTGTAAGGTTTGACAATGAAACAATAAGTAAATATTACCTATATCTTACTTATTGTACTATGAATGTGCTTATGAAAATAAAGAATAAGAGAAAAATAATTATTATAATTATGGTTTAAAATATTTATATTATTAAGAAAATAGAATAATATAAATTATATCAAAACAAATTTAATATAATAAAAATTAATACATTGATATATAATAATTAATATATTTATGGAACTTTATTATTGTTACAAACAAATAATAAAGGCATAAATAATTGTTTTTTAATAAATAAAAACAATGTATAACAATGATATTACCAAGAATAAGGTTATATAATAATATAAATACAAGAATTATTAAAGTAATAATAAAGAGAAAATTATTATACAAAATGAAAAGAACCTACTTTTGACATTTAATATAATAATTTTGAATACGTTTATGCCTAAAAATGTAAGTAAAGCTTATTTGAATTGTATTTACAATAAAAAATAGAAGAAATCACAAATATTCTTAATTTTACATGGATTTAGAGGTTTTTAGAGAGAGATTTAACAAAAACAATTAAAAATTGATTTAATCACATCAAGATAAATTATTATAATAAATATGAACTTAAGTCTTTAAATATATAGCAGTTTTATACTAAAAGAATGAAGCCTTTACCTTTGGTTTTGATAATTTAATGTTTTTGTTGCATCTGAGGGGGAAATAGAGGTAAAAAGAGCTCTATATATAGTAAAATCCTCCCTCCTAGATTCCAGAAGGCCTATAGTAGACGTGTACTGATGGTATCAAATGGAATTTATTAGTATTCCCAGTTTTAGTAATGATAAAATCATAATTAAACCATCTTATCTCATTCTTGTGGCATTATTTGGAGTTATCACTGTAACTCTAAGTCTACTGACATCATAGGCTTGGAAGAAGACTAAAATTTGTGTATTTTATTTGTTTTAATCATAATAAGATAGTATTAACCACATTTATCACTTATGTGACTGTTCAGCTTAAATTAAGATTACAATGAGTGATCAAAAATGATCAATTTTAAGCTTAAACTTTGATCATCAATAATCTTTGAGTTATAAACACTACCACCATTAAGAGAGTGAATTCTAATATCTGTACATGTCATTAATTGGCTTCAAAGAGAATTTCACTACATCATAAAAACTCTATTTTTGATAATTTTTCTTTTAACTCATATTTTCTGTCGATATTTACTATTTTAAACTTCAAAACATGATTTCAAGGGGTTATACCTTGAATATAATGATAGAAATTACATAATTATTCATGTATGAGCTAGCAGAATCTGAATATTCACTTTCTCTAAGTTTGGACCACTTTCACAACAAAGTGGTCAACAGCTGTAATAATTTTGTTCAATAAACCCTTACAAGTTATAACATGTCAAATAAAGTTTATATCTGTATTACTAAAGTAATTATGTGATAGCTTTATTTTTGGTTTAACTATCTATAATGTATATTTAAGGAAATATGAGCTCAAAACCATGAATATATGTGTTGATCATAAAAGTGCATATATTCAGGTTATTTCCTTAATTATTGAATTTAAAAATATGAACTAAAAATTTTATATGTTTAATGTTTCATGGGGAATCCAATGGTGAAATTCATTTCAAATATTGTCACATTGGTTTCTGAGATAAAAGAGAATTTATGCCTTTTTATGGCATTTTTCATTATTACACAGTAAGTATTGTCTTTACAGATATGACATAAAGATTTGATATGTTTATTTTACCATGAGGTCTCTAATGGTACAATGAATTCCAAATATTTCTTAATTAGCTTCTGAGATGGTCAAGAAATTATGCCTATTTATTGCCTTTTTACTTATTTAAGATAATAATTCTAATTTTTATTCATAAAATAAGGGTATTGGTAAAAACACATAAGAGCTTACGTGTTTTTACCATCAATTGGTAAAAACACGTAATTTTATGGTAAAAACATGTAAGGGATGGTTTTTAAATGAAATATGGCTATTTATGGCATTTATGATGCCATTAATGCCATTTGTGGCATTGAAAATTCCATTTATGGCATTAACAGTGCCATTAATGGCATTATCAATGAAATATTGCTGATGCCATTAATGCCATTTATGGAATCAACAATGCCATAAATGGCATTAACAGTGCCATAAATGGCATTAACAGTGCTATAAATGGCATTAACAGTGCCATAAATGACATTAACAGTGCCATAAATGACATTAACAGTGCCATAAATGGCATTAACAATTCCATTTATGGCATTAACAGTGCCATAAATGGCATTAACAGTGCCATAAATGGCATTAAAAGTGTCATAAATGGCATTAACAGTGCCATTAATGGCATTATCAATGAAATATTGTTGATGCCATTAATGCCATTTATGGCATCAAAAATGCCATTTGTGGCATAAAAAATGCAACATTGATGATGCCATTAATGCCATAAATGGAATTAATAATGCCACATTAACAATGCCATTAATGGCATTACTAATACCATGAACGGCATTATCAATGCAATAAATGGCATAATGCCATTTATGTAACACCATAAATGGCATTGTTAATTCCATTTATGTAATGCCACAAATGGAATTTTTGATTCCATAAATGGCATTTTTGATGCCATTTATGTTATAGTTAAGGCCATTAAATCCATTTTTAAGGCCAATGTTAAGGCCATTCATGCCATTTTTAAGGCCATTTATGGCATTTTTAAATGCATAAATGGAATTGTCAAGGCCATTAAATTCAATTTATGAAATTGCTGTAATGCCATTTATGCCAATTTTCTGGCCATAAATGGCATCTGTATGTCATTCTTGATGCCATTTATGGCATTATTATGTCATTAGTGATGCCATTTATGGCACTTTTGATGTGATAAATGGCACTGTTAATGCCAAAAATCAAATTTTAACTTCCACTCATCATAAATTACATTTTGAATTCAATTTATGTCATAAATGGCATTTTCAATTTAATTACAAACATGAACAAAAAAACATAAAAAAACATGGACTTTTTGGGCCTACAAATATTCTTGCAAAAAAAATGCCAAAATGTTGGGCTTCTGGTTTATTATTCTCAACATTCTCACCTTCATTTTTTAAAAAAAATATATTGAAATTCATAAGTGGGAACATTTTTAATGAATTTTTTCAAAAAAATGGGCCATTTTACCAAAGTGCCCAAAATAGAAAAATTGGGCAAAAAAAAAAATTTGAAAAAATTTGGGGACCTTCACATCCCATGTTGGAAAAAATATGGCAAAAAAAAATGTTAAAAATCTGCAAAAATGAGCCTGAGGAATTTTTATAAAAAAATTAGGTTACTTACGTTTTTTTACCATAAAATTACGTGTTTTGGCCATAATTTGGTAAAAACACATAAGGGCTTACATGTTTTTACTAAAAGATTACATGTGTTTACCAACACCCTAAAAAAAGTATTGTAAAGTTATTTGTGATCCTTTTGGATATGGGATAATATCTCAAATGTTCACACAAAGTTAAAAGTGATGAAAGATGCTTTAATTCACTTTTGGGGTGGTTCAAGGGTACAAATGAATATTATAGTTACAAAAAAGATTCTAATGATCTTCTAATGTGAGTAAAAGGCTTAAGATAATCCAAAAGGGGGGTTTTAAATCTTTTATTGATTGTATTCAACAGTGTTTAAGCTGATTATAAAAGACAAGGGGGAAACAAGGACATTCTTTTATAGCCACCAATTTCCTTGCTAAAAAAGTAATATTTATTCTAATTAGTCATGAGAAATACTCTTAAAACAGAAAATCAAGTTATGGAATCATTTAACCCTGCTTGAGACTAAAAAGAGGGCCGGTTTTAGCCATTTTAGTCACTTAAATCAGCCATTGGTATGGTAATACCTGGTTTCAAGACTTAAAAACACATCAGAATATGTGTAAAAGACCTCAAATCCAGTTGAAACTGTTTTCAGTAAGTTATTTTTAGCTTAAGGGTAGTTTTAACCTCATGGAAACAGCTAAAACTTCCCTGGTTGGTATTAAAACCTCATCATCAATTGAGTCACAGACCCTGTGACTCAATTCCAGGCCAAATGTAATGCACTTTTGTGTGAAATTTGACATCCCACACCTTTCAGGAAGGAATTTGGGGAGTATGGCACCCTTGAAGCCAAGATTCCTTTTCCCCCAGGATTAATCTTTCCAATTTATTTTTTTCTTTAATTCCTAATCATGTACTGTGGTATTCCATACCAATTTTTTTCACCAGGATCAATCTCATAGTACCCTATAACAGCAGTAAGTTCTACCCACAGGAAGACTTACAGTAAATGCTTATACCAAAAGGTCAGTTTTACAGCAAGAAGCTAGAGTTAATTCATAATACCATGGCACAGGCACCAAAGGGCAGCTAATGTGTTTAAATAAATTATTCAATTTAATTCTGCATATGTAAAAGTGAAGTTACATATAGAAAAATAGTTACAAAAAATGGGGTACCAACCTTTAAATTACACACCCCAACCAGCTTTACATCCCTCCATAGGCACAGAACTCATGCAGCAAGGAAATGACACCTGAATAAGTCACACAGCCACCTTGCATTAAACCTAGAAACCTCACATGATCCAAAGCTCAACCCCATGGATTTCTTGAAGTTTATTCCCAACACACACACATGAGTACCTTATCTTATATACATAGTAACCCCACTTGAAACCTTCAAAAAGCATCAAAATTCTCCATACCACTTATCACATAATGAAAGTCAAAACTAGTTAAAACAGGCTGCATGAAGTACACACTCTTTTTAAATCACAGCCAAGTGACTATGCACAGCATGTGTCAAGCTAAAAAAACACATCATCTATTACAAAACAATAATTTCATCAGTTCAAGAAATTATCACCTGACCTCATTTTAAAGTTAAAAAAGACAAAACACAGCCATTAAACCTGAATAAATTACACAGCCACTTCTATCAAGCCTAAAATATGACATATGCAAAGGAAATACAAGGTAATCATGAAATACTGCACCAACTAACAGCATATCTTGTGATAGAAAAAAGGCTGTGCACAAGAAAAATTCCCAGCCAAAATGAAATCACCTCATGCATGCAAGGAAAATTCAAGAATATCATGTCACAATCAGCTCACCAAAAGATCATAATGTTATAAATGGAGGCTGTGCAGAGAAACAATTATCACCAAACCTTGAATAACCTAACAAATGCAAGAAAGGTCCTCACCAAAAACAAAGTCACATGATGAAATAAAGAGGAATTAAAGTTGAAAAAGATAGCTCCCATGGAGGACCCCCTGAGCTCCCAAAAGGTATAAATAGAGGGACTCTATCCCACCAAATTTCAAAATACCCCCATGCATATGATATCCCCTGAACATTAGAAACACAGGAATAAGTCATCCCTCAGCTAGGAGGTAGTCCAGTATATTATAGTGAATTTACTTGCCAAGTAGGCACCCTCAGTGGAATTATAGTGTTGAAGATTTCCCAGTAGCCAAGATCAGTGTAATATTAGTATTAAAAAGATAAAAATTATCAAGTAACCAAGATTAGGGTTACTACTCTATTAAAATATTTCACCTAGTAAAATTTACACCTTTTACCAAGATTTAAAATTAACTGACCCCTTTAAAAATCCAATATCAAAGAATATTACCACCCAAATTCAAAAAATACAATGATATCTTATTATTAACAACTATTGAAGACATAAAAAACAGTTAAAAAATATTTTACTCTATTATAAGTTTAACTTAACAGAATTACCTTTATATAACATTCATCAAGCTTTCAAGAACAACTAAAATAACCCATCTTCCCAAACCTTCATAACCAAGAAGAAACACTCACCCCATTTTCACTAAAAATAAAAATTAAACAGACAAGTATTTAATTAAAATCTCAAATTTAACCAAAAATTACTGACATTAAATTTAATATTATATATTGGATAGGTCTGATCTGAGACTTCTGAGTTTTTTCTTCTGCAGTTGTAAAGCCACTTACTAATAAAATTTTGGTTTTTGAGCTCCAAGGAAATTTTTTTTCAGCATTTTATGAGGGGAAGGTAATACACCCTTGCCACCCTTGGTTACAGCAGTTATTAGAACTTCAAAAATAGTTACCTTAGTATTTGCCCTCCAGGTACTGCCTAATTTTAATCCCACACAAGGGGAGTTCCAAAATTACTATAATAGAGTTATACATATGTAATTCACTTGAAAATTTACAGCAAAAAGCTTTAATTATTTATTCCACATATGCAAATCCAAGTTCACTTTATGTAATACACATGCACATTTTGACATTTCAATTGAAAATACTCCCATTCCTCATATCTTCTGAACTGCACACCAAACCTCATCTTTAACAAGAAAATTGACAGTTAACACCACTTTTGGTGTTAATTAAACTAAATGTTTGAGTATTTTAATATTTTCATACAGAAAATACTAAAAACTTAATTTATGCTTAGTTAGAGTAGAGTTACAGAATTTTCTCTCAGGGGTGACCCCACCTGATTTTTTATGAGGAATACAATGATGAAATATCTTTAATAAGTTTGTTAATTGAAAAAAAAAATATAATAATGTTTATTAACTTTTTTTCTAAAAATATTTCAATTTTAAGATCCTTGGTGAAAATTTATTTTCACTTAATTTTTTCAAGTGAAAGTTTATTCTCACATTTTTAAATTTAAGTGCAATTTCAACTTCAAATTATAATTATAATTAAAATTTTAATTTTGTTTATAAATTTGATGTTTATATTTTAATTTTTGTTTGTCTAATAAAAATAAATTCATTTATCTATAATTATAACTTAATTTGATTGTTTGTACTCTTTTGTGTATGTGAAAATACCTCTAAGTATTGCATTCACTCCCTGTAAAAAACAATCTTATATTGTAATATTGTTATTTCTAGTGTGTCTGAATGTTCTGAGAAGTTTTGGAGCTTCAGATATGTCTTTTTCTGCTAACCCTTCATCTTCACAAGTTGGGTCACTGTACCTGACAGGGTATTCCTTTACTTTTTTAGTTCTCAATTTCCTTTCTTTGAGAACTTTGGTAAAAATAATTTCTTGAGGTCAATCAATCAATCAATAGATCTTGTTGAATTCAACCTATAGGCCTTGAGGAAAATCAATCAAAAAAAATGAATTATTGAGGGAAAATCAATCAGAAAATTAAATCTAATAGATGAGAAACTTCAGGTCAATCCATTCTTGAGGTAAAAATGAATTGTATTTAGAATCAATAAATCAAACTACGTTCCAATAAAAGCTTTCTGTGAATCAAAACTCTTCAAGAGAAAATAAAAATGAATATTGATGAATGAAGATGGTGTGTGAATAAATTCTGAGACCAATTTAATAGTCATGATTGACCTGTGACCTGAATTAAAATGTAATGGAATAAAATTACTAAAAATGGTATGCCAAGCAATTTTAAAAGAAAAGCACATTCTTGATAAAGATTAAAAGAAAATGATGAAGACAAAATTAATTTTCAATAATGAAATAGTGATTGAAAATTGAGATAATTGAAGAAAAAGTCATTCAGGTCATAAAAGCATGATAATTGATGGATGAATTATTTCAAAGATGAAAAATAAAATAATAAATAAGGAAAAACCCATGAATAATTAGCTAGTCTAATGTAACAGGGCTCCTGGAATAACAAAAGTGGCCAGGCACTCAGGAATAAGGGAAATCACTTGGAAGACTCCAATGAATCACAGAAATAAGAAATAGTATATTTCCTTACCAAGAATAATGCAAGTACAAAAATGAGATGCAGAATAAGATACAAAGCCAAATGTCCAAGGAGAAAACAAAGTTATACCTTTATTCACTGTTTCAACCTATTAATATCAGTATTTACTTTCCAAAATGAAAAGAAAATAGTGATAAAATTAAATACAATTGATTAATTAACTGGGGAAAAAGTACTCAGGGAATGGAAGAGTGGCCAGTGTATGTGAAACGCTGGAAGACTGATCCTGGAGGCTTGATAACCAAGATTTATAGTTGGTATTCAGCTGTATTGACTGTTTTGGGAAATACAGCTTGGCCATTTTGAGAAATTAAACTGTGTGGATTGAATTCCCACAATGTATAAAGAAAATTACCCAAAAGGTCAATCCCAAGCAGGTTTCTTGAATACATCCTGTTTGGATCAATTCAGTTGTCCAAGGAGTGCTGGAGATCTTGATGCCTTGACAGCTTATTTGACAATAAAAAACCTCTTGAAATTACCATTTTAAGATCCTTTGTTTGGATTCCCTTGGAGAAATACTGTTGGAATGGTATAGAATAATACCTGAAAGGCCAAGTGATTTTTGTCCTCAAATAGTCTTTTGAGTATCCCCAATGGATTACAATATTGAGTCCCTGGGAGCCTTCCTTCAAAATGGATTGGTGTACTGGTGAATTGAATTCAGCTTGGATGATTGAGTCTTGAAACTTTTACCATTGAATTTCTAAGAAAAAATAGTGCATAATGGTATATAATACCATTTTCTCCCCATGCATGGTTCCAGGACAGAAGAAGGCTTTCCCTTGTCTTGAGGAAAAAGCCTGGTGAAGAATTTCTGATGGCCTCTGGTAGCTTCCAGAGGAAATTTCTGGAGTATTGAGGGTCCATGGTGGAAATTGTGAATTTGGCCCCTTTTGGCCTCCTTGATTTTATGCCAAAAGGGGCCTAGGTGGGCCAATGGTCTGTGGTATACAGACAGTAGGGGTCCTAAATGGCCCAAAATTCTCTAATAAAAGGGGAAAGGTCAGAGGTCCTGGTGATAGTAGAAGGGGATATAGCCCCCTGAGGGCTGAGAGGACCCCCAGGTACCATTGAAGTGGGAAAGCCTGTGGGGAAAGAATTGTGAAAATGGCCTAAAAGGCCATATGGTTCAGGATATGGCCTGTGAGCCATAAATAAAGGTTAAGGCCAGAGTTGGACAGAAAAGGTGGGTGTGGCCCAGAGTCCAATAAACACCACAAGGGTCCAATTGGCCATAAAATGGTTAGGAAAGGTAATTTCCATAAACTACCAATTGGGGGGATATTCACTTGGGTTGTGACACTTAATAATATTGCATTTCACTTAAACATAGAAATTAGCAATAAGTTGGGTTGGAAGAAAATTGCTCAAAAATGTGATATATTAATATTTCCCCATATTATACTTATTTTAGAAAAGCTCATGTTTGAAGATACATAATTAAGAAATAATTTATTCCCAAGAGATACAGTATTTTATGTGGGACATAATATGCTAAGATATCTTCTTTGTTGAAAAAAATGTCATAGTTTGTGGATATCATGGGAAAGAGAGGTGATGATCTTAAAATTGTAATATTCAAAGGTCAAATAATTTTGATTCCCCTAGCATTTCAAATAAAAAATGGAAGTTCAGGATTGTAAGGTGTGGATATGCAACTTTGATAAAATATCAAGTACTTTGCCTGTCCTCAAAATTTGTATAAGGTAAAATTATTTAAAAATAGTAAGAAACAGTATTTTTAAAGAGAAAGCACACCAATTTTATTTTCTAACCTTTTAAGTATAAAACAATAATATAATAAAAATTTATTTTTTTACCAACAATAAAGATTTATCCAAAAATACTCTACAAGAGAGATTTAAGGCTACAAAAGAAATTTCTTCAAGAGAAATTTCAATTGGAATTAATTGAGCAAAGACATGCAAGCAATTAATTGAAGAACACATTATTTGAAAAATATTTAAAGACAAAACATGCTAAAAAGTGACCAGAGTGAATTTGGAAACAAAGTGACAAAGTTAACAGTGATGAAAGATGCTTTAATTCACTTTCGGGGTGGTTCAGGGGTAAAAATGATTATAAGAGTTACAAACAATGATTATAATAATTTTTCACGTGGTTAAAAGGTTCAAAAAGCTTAAAAAAAAAGGGTGGATGGAATCTTTTATTGATTGGTTTAACAGTGTTTAAACTAATTATAAAAGGAAAAGATTCTAACATGGAGAAGAGTGGCGCAAAGAAGACATTCTTTTATAGCCATCAATTTTCATACTCCAAAAGTAAAATTTACTCTTTTCAGTCATGAAAAGCAGTCTGAAAACAGAAAAGCCAATTATGGCATCATTGAACCCTGGTTTAGACCAAAAAAGGGCTGGTTTAAGCCATTTTAGACCCATAACTCAGCCATTACTATAGAAATACCTGGTCTAGAGCCTTCAAAAGACGTCAGAATGTGTGTAAGAGGCATAGAAACCAGTTAAAACTGTTTTTACCAACATTGTTTTGACTTAAGGGTAGTTTTACCCCCTTGGCAGCAGTTAAAACTACCCTGGTTGGTATCAAAACCTCATCATCAATTGAGTCACAGACCCTGTGACTCAATTCCTGGCCAAAAGTAATGAGCTTTTGTGTGGACTTTGACATCTCACGCCAGTAAGCAAGGATTTTCGGGGTCTAGCTCCCCCTTGGAGCTAGAGTGTCTTTTCCCCCCAGAATTAATCTTTCCAATTTATCTGTTCTTTAATTCCTCATCATGTAATACAATTATAATTTACACATGTAATTCAATTGAGTTTTTAATTACACATCTGTAATAATTGATACCTCATATGTAAATTAAAGTTTACTTATGTAATACACGCGCACATTTTGACATTTCAATTGAAAATAATTCAATTCCTCATAGCTTCTAAACTAAACACAACACCTCAATTTTAACACAAAAATTGATGGTTAACACCACATGTGGTGTGAATTAAAGTAAGGTTTTGAGGATTTTTAGACTTTTGTACAAAAAATACTAAAAACTTAATTTTAGCTTATTTAGAGTTGAGTTACAGAAATTTCATCTAGAGGTGACCCCAATTTATTTTTTATGAGGAATCCAATGGTGTAATGATTTATTTATGTTTATTTATTGGATAAAAAGTTCTAATTTATTTTATATAACCTTTTACCAAAAATATTTCGATTTCATAATTTTTATTTAAAATTCATTTTTACTTAATTTTTACAAGTAAAAATGTGTTTTCATAATTTTAGATTTTATTGTAATTTTATTTTTAAATTATAATTAAATTTTTATTTTTATAATATAAATAAATTTATTTTCTTTATATTTGTATCTTAACTTATCATTTGTGGTCTTTTGGGTATATGAAAATACCTCTAAGGCTCACATTCCCTCCCCCTAAAAAAAGAATATTACTTTGTAATATTGTTATTTCTAGTGTGCCTGAACCTTATGAGAAGTTTAGTAGCTTCAGGTATATCTTTTTCTGGCAACCATTCATCTTCACAAGTTGGGTCACTGTACCTAACAAGGTATTCCATTACTTTGTTGGTTCTCAACTTTCTTTCTTTGAGAACTTTGGTAATTTTCTTACTTCCAGATGACTCAATAGGAGGTATAGCTTTGGGAACTTTATTCCTCAAGGGAAAGTTTTCAGCATCACTAGATTTATATGGCTTTATCAAGCTCACTGGAAATGTAGGATGGTTATTGCTAAGTTATTCAGATAACTTTACTTCAACAGCATTTTCCCCATGGAGGGCCTTAATAACAAAAGGTCCTGCAAACAATTCTTTCATATTTTTACATACTTTGATGTTATTGAAGTTAGTGGTGGATACAAGAGCTAAATACCCCACTTTGAAATCTGGAGTTGCATGTGATTTATCCCATTTGTCCTTAGCATATGCAAAAGAGTCTTCCATGCACCTTTCTGCATGCTTTCTAGCTTTTTCTAGCATTCCCTTGAAGCTAGCAGCTGTGGGATGTATTTCAATCAAATCTTTCCTCAAGGAATCTTGGGGTAATTTGGGGTTTCATCCCTTTTCTAGGATAACGGGAGTTTGATTCGTACTGGCATGGATTGATGTTTTATATGCTAATTCCAGTGCGGGCAACAGAGTGCACCAATCATGGGTAAATCCATCAAAATCTTTGAATCCAAGGCCATATGAACAAAATCTGCTTACCATGTCCTCTAAGGTATGGATCATCCTTTTGGCTCAACCATCAGTTTGTGGGTGGTAGGCTGTAGAGAAGGACAGCTTAGTGCCAAATAATTCCACATTGTTTTACATTATTGGCTCAAAAGAACAAGACTAAATGGAAGACTAAGAAAAAGTCTCCCTGTGACTCAATTCCAGGCCAAAAGTAATGAACTTTTGCATTGATTGTGACATCTCACACCAGTCACAAAGGATTTTGGGGGTCTAGCTCCCCCTTAGAGCTAGAGTGTCTTTCCCCCCCAGAATTAATCTTTCCAATTTATTGTTTCTTTAATTCCTCATCATGTAATACAATTATAATTTACATATGTAACTCAATTGAGTTTTCAATTACAAATCTTTAATAATTGATACTTCATATGTAAATTAAAGTTTACTTATGTAATACACGCACACATTTTGACATTTCAATTAAAATACTTCAATTCCTCATAACCTCTAACCTAAACACAACACCTCAATTTTAACACAAAAATTGATGGTTAACAACACATGTGGTGTGAATTAAAGTAAGGTTTTTAGGATTTTCATACTTTTGTACAAAAAATACTAAAAACTTAATTTAAGCTTATTTAGAGTTGAGTTACAGAAATTTCATCCAGAGGTGACCCCACTGTATTTTTTATGATGAATCAAACTGTGTGATAATTTCTTTATGTTTATTTATTTGATAAAAAGCTATAATATATTCTATATAACGTTTTACCGAAAATATTTTAATTTCATAATTTGTATTAAAAATTCATTTTTACTTAATTTTTACAAGTAAAAATGTATTTTCATAATTTTAAATTCTAGTGTAATTTTATTTTTAAGTTATAATTGAATTTTGATTTTTAAATATAATTTTGTATTTATATTTCAATTTTTATTTTTATAATATAAATAAACTTATTTTATTTATATTTTTATCTTAATTTATCATTTGTGGTCTTTTGGGTATACGAAAATACCTCTAAGGCTCACAAGGATGAAGATGGATGAAAGACCAGAATTATTCAATTTAATTTTTTAATATTTCTTTTGGTTTGTATTTCAGAGGAAAGCTGAAAATGGGTTTCAAATGAAATTCATATATATTAATTTTGATTAAGCCCTTCAAAATAGCAATTGAGGAAGATTTCAAAAAAAAGGGATGTAAAATGACTATATTGTGTTATTTTTATGAGATAGAAGAACTAATGATAAGGAATAGATCAAAGAATAATATCCTGACATTCGTTTTTTAGGTTTGGAAATGTCAAGAACTGATGTCAATGTTTTTTCCCAAAAGATATCCCCAATGGAGGATGTTATAGCTTATTAGAAAAGAAGAATAAGTATTTCTAGAGTGATAGAAGGCAATAAATTTCCTAATGATGAGATCTATATCAGATTTCAAGTTTTTATTATGTTTTTGAATAATATTGGGTAGTATGGTATTATTAAGAGATTGGAAATGCTATATAACTCAAGTAATTATAGGAATAATATTTTCAAATCTTGTAAATACGGCTTGGAAGATAGTGAAATAAAAATAGCAATTTAAAGCCTAGTATGAACCAAGATGGAAGCTGGGTTGGAGCTGGTTTTTAACTGCTATACCCACCAGAAGGGATAGCTTTTTTCATTGTGAATACAAATGAATCTTACCAATGAGAGATAATTAATGTTAAATGGATACATACATAGAATTGAATTGTAAGCTGGGTGAAATATTTAAGTAAATCCATTTAGAATTTGATTCCACATTAAATTTTTGAGTTATTAATATTTTTCCATGTAAACATAGAAATACACACTAAAGCTTAGCTTTTTTATGAGGTTTTGATACTTTTAACTTTATTTTTAAGCTTATTTGCACCTATTCAAGCTTAAATAATCTTTGATAGTTCCTCAAAATTGGATAACAAGCCTGCATATAGAGAGTTACCCTTTGGCCGCTTGTAGTTCCTGTCCAACAGAGGAATCAACCTGTAAGATGTGACTATGAAACTGATGATAATATTACTATTAATCAACAGTACTATGTCTGTTCTTATGAAATATAATAATAAAATATTATTATAACCACAATTAAATAATTAAAAAATTATTTCTTTCACGTGTTAAGCACTACTAGTGATTTTAACAGTGAGCAAGTAATTGTCTACAAGAATCAATTACAAGAAGAATTTAATAATAAAAACTTCTTTATTAAAATAATAAAATTATTTTAATATATAATTATCTTTTGCAAGAATAATTATAAAGATAATTCTTGAAGAAAACTATTACTAGAGAAAAACTTTAAGAATTAAAGATAAATGACTCACTAATACTCCAAAGAACTTATTGATAATAAAAGTAGAGAAATTTGACGTGGAATTGTGGATTTAAGGGATCAAAAGGATTTATAACAATATTACAACAATATATAGTTGGATTCTATGATTTCACGTCTTTCTGATTGATTCTGAAAGAATTAAAACACTTAAGAATAGTTGAACTAATACTTACTTGTTGGTAATAAAGATTAATAAATTGATAAGATGATGATACGGAAAAAACAGCAAGAATAGGCTTCTTTTAAGTCAACAACAGCTCACAGAGGCGTGCCATGGAGCAAACTGAAAAACCAGTGAGTGAGAAAACAATAAACCTTTTTGGATTATTGATTGCATCATCTGTTGTCATGTAAGATTATCATAATTACTTAATTGATGCTTTTACGTGACTACCAACCCCAATATGGTTAAGAATAAAAGGAGTAACACTTGTAAATCTTCTTTTATTCTAAAATAATCATTGATTTCTCAAAGTTATCAATGTTATTGCCAATTTCATCACAGGTTGTAATTACTGTGAATTTTTGAAGATTCAGTGTTTCACGTAGAATATCCAAAATTGGACTGTAAGTAAAACTTTTAATTTTACTAGTAAAACTGTAATTCTTTTTGGTTGTACCATAGATAATACAGTTCTCCTTTAGTCCTGAAAGTTTCAGAAAGATTCATTAAGAATTGTATTTTTAATGAATTTCTGAAGGTTTTACCTCATTTCTACGTAGAATTGCAAATAGCAGTGTTTTGCTGGTTGCTATGAGGTAAATCAATGAATATGGGTCCCAAAAGGGTTTTAATTACTCTTTTGGGGTTTATCCATGGAAAGTCATTAGTAATTGACATGGTTACAGGAGTGTAAATAGCTCATTACCTCCTTGGCACGTCAAAATAGCAGGTTATTTGCTATTTTCTGATGTTTTACAGTAGTTGTAACTTGGTAACCAAGTTCCCAAAGAGTTTTAGTTTACCAATTGGGCCAAGATGAGCCATGAATCCATGCTCTGGAGCTATCCACGCCTCTGAGGCCTCAGAAGTTGGGTACCCTGGCTCTCTTTGATGTCTTTTGTCCCCCTTGCCTATTTTTTACGTCAAAATAGTAATTTAAGCTTAAAGTGAGATATCCACTATGGGTGTACCAAAAGTCCATGTAAGAATACCATGATATTAAGTGCTCAAAACATGCATAACACTATTCTTAGTGTATATGTAACATGGGATTTCTCACTTTCCCATTATTTTGGCTAAAAATCAAGAAAAACAAAAATTTTCACGGATCTTTTATGTGGTATTAATGATGTGGTATTGAAGTATTTTCCATTTTACCACCTCAAATACTTAAATTGAGCTTATTCACTCTATGGAGCTACCCTAGGTGAATTTTTGTGTAGAATCCAAATCTGGTCTTAAATCCATGGATTTACTTACTCAATAAAAAGTTATTCATCTTTTCTGAAATTGAAAATGATGAATTTTGGATATATGCATGACTTATGAGTTTTGCATAATTCAAAATTTCTTTTTAAGATAATTGTGGCCTATTTGGGTATGTAAAATATACCTCAAGGCTCACATTCCCTCCCACCAAAAAATAAAATTGTACTACAATTTTATTAGTGGTAAAAAGAATAAGGCCCCAAAAGGGGGTTAATGTCCACTGTCCAACCTCTTCACATTACTCAGATCAAGTAATTTAAAGCACATTTATAGACATATTCAGGCTTGTGGCCTTCTTTCATGTCTAAATCTTCTTAAGAGTTTATCTGAGTCAGGTATTTCTGATTCTGCCATCCATTCATCTTCATGTACTGGATTTCTATATCTGACAAGATATTCTCTTTGATTTTTACCCCTAAGTCTCCTTTCTTTAATGACTTTCTTTATCTTTCTGTCTTCATTCTGTTCCACAGGGGGCACAGTTAAAGGAGTTGGGTTCCTTAAAGGAAACAATTCTTTGTCAGCTGGTTGATAAGGTTTTATCAGGCTGACTGGAAATGTGGGGTGTTTATTTTCCAATTCACCACTCAATTCCACTTGAACTGCATTGGTTCCATGTAAGGCAACAATAACAAAAGGTCCTACATAAGAATCTTTAAGTTTCTTTGGGCCTTTGATATTATTAAAATTCAAGGTTGAAACTAGAACTAAGTCCCCTACTTTGAAGTCTGGTACTTTATGACTCTTGTCCCACTTCTGTTTTGCATAATCAAAAGCATCATCCATACTTTGTTTTGCATGGTGTTTTACTTTATCAAGCATTAATTTGAAGCTGGAAGCTGTAGGATGAATGTCAATCAAGTCTTTCCTCAGTGTGTCTGCTGGGAGTCTTGGATTCCATCCTTTTTCTAACATAGCAGGAGTTTGTCCTGTGGAAGAATGGACTGATGTCTTGTATGCCAATTCTAATGCAGGTATCAGAGTGCACCAGTCATGGGTAAAGCCATCTGAGTCTTTAAATTCTAATCCATAAGCACAAAATCTCCTGATCATGTCTTCTAAAGTTTGAATCATCCTCTCTGCTAGCCCATCTGTTTGAGGGTGATATGCTGTAGAGAATGATAACTTAGTCCCAAACAATCTATGAAGATTGGTCCAAAGTGCAGATGTGAACTTGGGGTCTCTGTCACTTATGATATTCTTAAATAACCCTGTATGAGAAATAACTCTACTCCATAAAAGAAGAGCTGTATCCATAGCAGTGTCATCTTTATGACATGGTAAGAATATGGGAGTTTTGCTATATCTGTCTACAATGACTAAACAAGCATTATAACTTTTGTCACCACTTGGAGGAAGTGCTGTGACCCAATCCATGTGAACAACTTCCCAAGGGGATTTTGGTTCTTGAATATGGATCATTAATCCAAATTTCTTGCCTGTACTCCTGTTTGCTTTTTGGCATCTATCACAGGTATGGCAATATTCAATGGTTTCTTTTCTCCAAGATGGCCACCATGCACAGTTCTTCACCTTTTCAAGTGTTCTGTCTTCTGATAGGTGTCCAGAGTAAATGCTATCATGGCATTCATGAAGAATGGTATTGATGAGTAATCTACTACACAATGTCATCACACAAGAATGTTTTGTTCTATGGTAAATAATCCCATCAAACAAGTGAAATCTTCCTTCAGAATAGGAATTTTTCCAAACTTCATCTAGTGTATTGACCAAAGATGTGTCTTTGCAGTCTTTATCCAATAAAGAAGTCAAGATATGGCAATTCTTGTCTTGTTTATAAGACTCTCTGACCTCTTCAAAGAATTCAGTCCCAATATCAGTTATGTTAATCCCTTCAATTGGAATCTGTGGTTCAGCTTCCAAAGGTACATAAGCTGGGTTATCAGGAGTGTTGGCTAAAGCCCATCTACTAAGTCCATCAGCATTTTTGTGAATGTTTCCTGCTTTATGAACTATAGTCATGTTTCCTCTATATTCTTGAATGGCTATTTGCCATCTCAACATATGTCTGTTGGGAGTTTTCATGTTAAGAAGTGATTTCACGGCATTACAGTCAGTTATCACTTCAAAAACACTGCCATCAAGGTAATAGTGTAATTTCTCAAGTGCCCATACCAAACATAAGCACTCCATTTGGCTTGCACCATATCTGGCTTCTGTTGGTTTGATTTGTCTTGAGATATAACAAACTGGTCCTTCTGTAGGTTTGTCATCAATAATTTGGACTTGGTGTAGGGCTGCCCCTAATCCATCCCCACATGCATCAATGTACAATTTAAAAGGAATATTCCAGTCAGGCATGAGGAGTAAAGGTGCTTCTGTAAGGGCTTTCTTTATCTTCTCATAAGCTTTAATTCTTTCCTGTGTCATTTCAAATACAGTCTGTTGATCACAGATTCTATAAAGTGACTTGGCTAGAATTGCAAAATCTTTCAAGTGTTGCCTATAGTAACTAGCAAATCCAAGAAAAGACATCATTTCTTTTTTATTCTGGGGTATTGGCTTAAGTAACACTGCTGCTACTTTATTCTTGTCAATACCCAAGCTCAAACCAGAGACAACATGTCCTAATGCTTTGAGTTCTTCAAAACCAAAATTGCATTTCTTAAGTGAAATTTTCATGTTCACTTCTGCAACTTTATGAAGTACTCTTGCAAGTCTTTCAAGGTGCAAAGACCATGAGTCAGAACATATAATAATATCATCAATATAAATGATAAGCCATCCTTCAGACAATTCTGTGGGGAAGTTGGTATTCATCATTCTTTGATAATGAGATGGAGCATTTTTAATGCCAAATGGCATTCTAAGATACTCATAAATACCACAGTGAGTGATAATTCTAAGTAATTTCCTAGCTTTAGGCGTCAAAACATTTTGATGGAAGCCTTTTAATGCGTCCATTGATGTTATATACTTGGCTTTAGACAATTGAGTCAAGGTTTCTTGGATCCTAGGGATTGGATACCTATCTGGAACTGTGTAGGTATTCAAAGCTCTAAAATCTCCAACCATTCTTGACTTATCATTATGCCATGCAATAATAACAGGTGTTGTCACTTCAACTTCCTCATTATGGCCTACTTTCCTTAGCACACCAAGTTGGATCAACTCTTGGATATGTTTTTCCAAGGCCTCCCTAGCTCTGGGACTGGCTGGATAAGCTGGTCTTCTAAGTACTGGAGGATATGGTCTATCAATATTAAGAGTAATATCAATTTCATGTCCCCTTATAGCGCCTAATGGTTCATTATCAGATGCAAATGCATTATTGTATGTATATAATACATCAATAAGTTCATTCCTCATCTTTGGTGACAATGATGGATTAATTTGTGCTTCAACAAGTTGTTTAGACACAAATTCATCTTTGTAAGTATCTTTGACAGAAGATACTACAGATATCTGTTTTGGCATATTGGAGAAAGCAAATTTTTGCCTTTTGTTATCTCCAATTGTGAAATATCTGTCTTTATGGTTATTTATATCAATACCATAAATATTCAAGTAATCATTTCCAAGAATGATATGCTGAGATGTACAATTATCCATTACTACAATCTCAGTTTTCATTCTTACACTTCCTGCTGGATGTGGGAATACAATACTAGTATCCAATATGCCCAAGGGGTACATATTGTTACTGGCACTACTGAACTGTACACCTTCTATTGGTAATAGATGGTTTTTCCATTCAGGAAGTATAATTTGGAGATAATCCTTGCCAATACAAGTGCAAAATGCTCCTGTATCCAGATTTACTTTGGCTTCAATATCACCCATTAGAACTGGTGTGATACAGGATGCTCCAGCAGTATAACCCTTTCCTCTAGCAGGTTTTGTTTTACACATTCTGGCATCTTGGATATTGATCAGGTTGTAGCAATCCTCACTGTACTGTGGCAAGTGGGTATGGACTTCTGTGACCTCAAAGAAAGCTGAAATGTTTTCAATGGGATAGTCCTCTACTGGTGTATCTTCAGAGACTGCAGAATCTTGATCAGACTCTTCTTTCTCTTCAGTACACTGAATGTCTTCAATGATTTGAACTTCATTGATCTTTGTCTTCTTAGGGCAAGTGTTGGCTAAATGTGAAGTACTTCCACATTTATGACACTTCAAGACAGGTCTTTCTGGTCTTCTTTCCTCTCTAGGAATCTTTGAGACTATTTTGGACTCTATTGGGTTTCTAACCCAAGTTTTACCAATTCTTGTTCTGGTAATGATATCTTCCATAGCATTAATGTAGTCCTCTGTTGAACAGGGTTCCACACATCTGCTTTTGATAGCATGTTCCAGTTCTCCTCCACATTTTCTTAATATTTTCATATTAATCATAGTGTCAGACATATCTGGGTGTAAAGCAGATAATCTGTCTTTTTGTTTGAAGAACCAAGTAAGTGGTTTGTCTTTTTCTGAGTTAAAAATGGCACTTTCAAAAGCATTCTCCATTTTAAACCTCCAAGAATTATTGGCCCATTTGGTAATCACTTCAGATTTCCACCAAGACCAGTCATGTCTTCCATGATCCATTCTCATCTTGTAATACCATTTCTTTGCAGTCTTGGTAAACAAACAATGTAATTTTCCTACTATGATTTCATCAGGTATATTAAAGTCTTCTTGCAACATATCAATAGTCCTGATGAATTCAATATGGTTGTATTCTCCTTCACCAGAGAATGTTGGCCATTCTTCTAATTTGGGAATATCCTTTGCAGAAATAACATTCTCTCCTAAGAATGGAGTCAAACTTTCTTTGACAGAAAGTTTTTCTTCAGTCAAAGGTGTAGAATGTCTTGGCATATGTGGTTCATGATTCTTATGAATTTGCTCCACACTTGCAATTATTTCATTCTTCAATTTCTGCCTTTCACTGTCACTTTTTGCTAAATGTATAGCAAATTGATTAGTGTTCTTAACTATTTGTAAGACATGGTCTTCAAGAGTTTTAAGTCTATCATTTACTTTAAAGATGGAAAGATCCTCTGTGTCATTATTTTGACATTGGTTCTCAATTCTTTCACAAGCATTGCTAATTGACTCAAGGGTGACAGTTGTCAATTTATGCCAATCAGAATGTTGCTTGTCATTTTTCTTTAAATCATTGATGTCTAATGTAATTTGCTTTAACTTTGACTCAAGTTTGCCAATTTCTACACTAATACTTCTATGTACATCATTTATTTGCGTGGAAAAGTCCTGTTCATCCTTTCCTGCTCTTTGGCTGTGAATTCCATAAGAGTTCTGGCCATATTGAAGACACTGTCCACGGCTGAAGGCTCCAATCTGGGGATCCTGTACCCTTGTGGGTAAGGTCTGTGCCAATTGGCTTTGCCTTTGCCCTTGCCTTGATGGTTCTTGGGACCTCTCTGTTTCTTTTGAGGTCCTTTGGGCTTGTCCTTGGATGCTTCTGGAGCTGGTTTGGAGCTGGTAGATGCCACTGGTGCCTCTGTCTCCAAAGTTGGAGTCATTTCCAATTCTTTCTTCTGGTCTATGGATAAAAGACTCTGGTTCTTCAACCAATTCTTTATCTTTTTGACCTTGTCTTTGCAAGACAGGGGGCTCCAACCTCCTAAGAGTTCTATGGTCTTCTCCTGACCCAGAAAGCTCTTGATGTGTAAGTAGGAGTTCATGGCCCCCTGCCAAAGGCTTGGGCAGATTTCCCACTCCTCTTCTTTGGCTGCTCTGAACCAATTTTTGTACTGGCTCTGATATATTTCTATTGCTGCCACTTGAAAATGGTTCAGCCCTGGAAATATTATCATAAATTAGTTCAGGCTCAGAATTCACGTCAAAATCTGTTGGTACAGACCTTGGGGAATGGGGGGCAACTCTGGCATCCTCCAGATGTGCCTTTCTTGTGGAAGATTTGGCACTTCTGGATTTGGTCTTGCCTCTTCCTTGTCCACATCCATCTGGTTGGACTGAATAGTTGCTTCCATTTCTGGTATGCACCATTTTCACGTCAATTTAAAGATAAAAGGTGAAAATATAAGATAAAATACACACCTTTTGGTGGTAATTTAGCTTTTTCTGAGTTGAATAAGGTGCCTCTTTTAGCAATTTGCACCTCAATACTGTCTTCAGATTCTGCTTCTGAAGATTCTGGACTAGTGATATATCTTTTACTGAGTCTGTTGCCAGCTGCACAGTATTTGATTAAAGACACTAAAAGAAATTATAAAAGAGAAAAAATTATTTTTTATACTTTTTAAAATATTTTTTAAAGATTTTTTATAAGTTTTATATTTTTTAATATTAAAAAAAATTATTCTTTTTAAAGAAAAAAATTAAAATTTAAGATTTTGAATGAAAATCAATTCAGAGTAACTCAAAGAATAATTTTATAAGTTTTTGGATGTGAAAAAGCCACGTGTAAAAACAATATAAAATTAAACCAAATTCCTCAATGAAAAAGATTTTAAAACAATTTCAAAAATAAAAATATTTTAACTCCAAATTGAAAGAAAAAAAAATTAATTAAATTAATATATTTTAGAGCTTAAAAATATATTAATTAAGGGTACAAGGTTCAAAAAACACGGCCAGGCCCCCAAATGTAAGATGTGGTAGGTATGGTGGTTTTTTAGAACACAAAAATGAAGTCTAGAATATGATTAAAGCCAAGTCTATGGATAAAATCACGGCCAGGCCCCCAAATGTAAGATGTGACTATGAAACTGATGATAATATTACTATTAATCAACAGTACTATGTCTGTTCTTATGAAATATAATAATAAAATATTATTATAACCACAATTAAATAATTAAAAAATTATTTCTTTCACGTGTTAAGCACTACTAGTGATTTTAACAGTGAGCAAGTAATTGTCTACAAGAATCAATTACAAGAAGAATTTAATAATAAAAACTTCTTTATTAAAATAATAAAATTATTTTAATATATAATTATCTTTTGCAAGAATAATTATAAAGATAATTCTTGAAGAAAACTATTACTAGAGAAAAACTTTAAGAATTAAAGATAAATGACTCACTAATACTCCAAAGAACTTATTGATAATAAAAGTAGAGAAATTTGACGTGGAATTGTGGATTTAAGGGATCAAAAGGATTTATAACAATATTACAACAATATATAGTTGGATTCTATGATTTCACGTCTTTCTGATTGATTCTGAAAGAATTAAAACACTTAAGAATAGTTGAACTAATACTTACTTGTTGGTAATAAAGATTAATAAATTGATAAGATGATGATACGGAAAAAACAGCAAGAATAGGCTTCTTTTAAGTCAACAACAGCTCACAGAGGCGTGCCATGGAGCAAACTGAAAAACCAGTGAGTGAGAAAACAATAAACCTTTTTGGATTATTGATTGCATCATCTGTTGTCATGTAAGATTATCATAATTACTTAATTGATGCTTTTACGTGACTACCAACCCCAATATGGTTAAGAATAAAAGGAGTAACACTTGTAAATCTTCTTTTATTCTAAAATAATCATTGATTTCTCAAAGTTATCAATGTTATTGCCAATTTCATCACAGGTTGTAATTACTGTGAATTTTTGAAGATTCAGTGTTTCACGTAGAATATCCAAAATTGGACTGTAAGTAAAACTTTTAATTTTACTAGTAAAACTGTAATTCCTTTTGGTTGTACCATAGATAATACAGTTCTCCTTTAGTCCTGAAAGTTTCAGAAAGATTCATTAAGAATTGTATTTTTAATGAATTTTTGAAGGTTTTACCTCATTTCTACGTAGAATTGCAAATAGCAGTGTTTTGCTGGTTGCTATGAGGTAAATCAATGAATATGGGTCCCAAAAGGGTTTTAATTACTCTTTTGGGGTTTATCCATGGAAAGTCATTAGTAATTGACATGGTTACAGGAGTGTAAGTAGCTCATTACCTCCTTGGCACGTCAAAATAGCAGGTTATTTGCTATTTTCTGATGTTTTACAGTAGTTGTAACTTGGTAACCAAGTTCCCAAAGAGTTTTAGTTTACCAATTGGGCCAAGATGAGCCATGGATCCATGCTCTGGAGCTATCCACGCCTCTGAGGCCTCAGAAGTTGGGTACCCTGGCTCTCTTTGATGTCTTTTGTCCCCCTTGCCTATTTTTTACGTCAAAATAGTAATTTAAGCTTAAAGTGAGATATCCACTATGGGTGTACCAAAAGTCCATGTAAGAATACCATGATATTAAGTGCTCAAAACATGCATAACACTATTCTTAGTGTATATGTAACATGGGATTTCTCACTTTCCCATTATTTTGGCTAAAAATCAAGAAAAACAAAAATTTTCACGGATCTTTTATGTGGTATTAATGATGTGGTATTGAAGTATTTTCCATTTTACCACCTCAAATACTTAAATTGAGCTTATTCACTCTATGGAGCTACCCTAGGTGAATTTTTGTGTAGAATCCAAATCTGGTCTTAAATCCATGGATTTACTTACTCAATAAAAAGTTATTCATCTTTTCTGAAATTGAAAATGATGAATTTTGGATATATGCATGACTTATGAGTTTTGCATAATTCAAAATTTCTTTTTAAGATAATTGTGGCCTATTTGGGTATGTAAAATATACCTCAAGGCTCACACAACCAGTTTAAAATTTAATTTTTAAGTAAAGTCTAATATTCAAGTTTGAATAAGGTTGAAAATCCTTGAATAAGGAGGATAACCTTATTTGGGCTCTTGCAGGTCCCAAAAGCTCAGTACCCTGTAACATTTTGCCTTTTTCCCTTTGTCCCACCTTCTTGTATGCATTTTACCCGTTTATTTATTCAAAGCCATAAAATGGCTTTAAACCAACTTCAATTGAGCTCATGCAAGATTTACAGCCTTTATGGAAAATCCTTAGGCAATTCAGTATATATACACAAAACATCAAATTTGACTGAATTTTTGTAATTTTGCATAAATGCTGTGAAGATTTTAAATTAGGATTAAATTTAACAATGTAAGAATTTGAGTGGATATTTTTGAATTGTTTAATTGTGCTTTGAGAGTCTTAAAACTTCCAATAACACTAGAAATAGCTTTTTTTTGGTATAACACCCTATGGGTCTTCCCTATGTTGGTTTTGGTGTAGAATCCCAAAACAACATGATATTCATAACTTTGTTGATCAAGAATGAAGCTATAATGTTTTTTTGTTATTTTCTGTTTTCAATTATTTTGAAAGGTCTATTTATTACTAAATCGTATGTATAAAAAGCTATATGTGGCCTTATGGATATTTCATACATACCTCACAGGCTCACACAAAAAAGGAAAGGTTTTTTGAAGGGATTTTCTAGCTTGTAAAACCACCATCTCAAAGACTTTCCAATGTTTTCTAAGATCCTCTACAGCATCTGAGACCAATGAAAAGTGTTTGAGCTTACTCAAGAGAGAATTACAGCCTATCAAAAGGTCAAGAACTCCTTGAAAAATGCCATTTTACTCCTTGTTCTAGATTTCAAAATAGACTTCAAAATATAAACTTAGTCCAGTGGAGAAGTACTAGGCTCTTCTATTTATGAATTATGAATTTTCAAAGACAAACCCCATTAGTGACCAGTTTGCTTTATTTCAACAAAAATCAAATCAAAAGAAGAAAGGTATGTTTCAAGCCATACAGAAGTATTTTTTCTATTTTTGGAATTAGAAAAGCTCTAGTAATATCTTGATTGAAGCTTTTTTGAATTTATTACTAATTTAAATGCAGAAAAGTTACTCCTTCACATGAAAGCCCAAATTGAAATATTTTTAGATAGAAAATAACAACCCAGGAAGATATAGGCAATATGAATATTGTCCATAAAGAAGGAAAAATTGGTAGGAAACAAGATGGTCTCATTACATGTCCTTTAGCCAATACAACTCATAGTTCAGCATATGTACCTTTAGAATTTTAATCCCAGATTCTAATTTAAGCTATCAATATCACTTTTTTTGGGACAGAATTCTTTGAGGAAGTGAGGAAATCCTATGAAGAGGATGAAAATTGTCAACCACTGACTAAACCTTTTGGAAAATGCTGTAAAAATACTGCACCAAGCCATTTATTGAATTATTTATGTAAATTTGAATACAATAGTTGAAAATTCAACCTATTTTATTTAATCCTCTACAACAGAACAAAATATTCTTGTGTTATGATTCTTTGTTGAAACTCTCTAATCAATACCATACTCTAAGAATTCAATTACAGAATTTAGTATGGAAACCTATTTAAAGACAGTACAATTGATATAGTAATCCTTTCTGTGTTGTGGCCTCATTGGAGGCAAGAGACCTTTGAGTACCTTTAAGCTTCTGAGACCTGCCAGAAGGCCAAAAGAACAACAAAAAGAATCCTTGGTAACATAATCCAGAATCAAGAAACTAGTTTCAAATTTTAAGGAGTTTCCATAGATTTGCTTAAAGCCTTCCCACCTTATGAAGAAAAAAGCTTCAATGCTTTTATGGTGATAGGATACATATATAGAAAAAATCCCTTATTTTTCCATGTCATAAATATTAGCTGAAAGAATAATTTATACCCTTGAAGAAAGGATCATAATATTCTGTGGCTATGGCTTAGAATCCAAAGACTCACATGGATTCACCCATGACTGGTGTACCTTAATCCCAGAAGTTGAACTGGTTTTCAAAACCTCTATTCATGAGTCAAAAGGTACAACACCTCCCATTCTACAGAAAGTTTGTAATCCCAAACTTCAAAAAAACATTCTTAAAAAATGTCTAGTTGATATTCACTCAACGTCTTATAGTTTGAAACTTATTCTTCACAAATCATTGGTTAAACCTTTCAGTATAGCACAAAAAAGATGGGACAAAGGTCATAAAACCCCAGATTTAAAAATAGGACATCTCACTCTTGCTTTAAGCTTGAGTTTAATAATATCACTGGGAAGAAGAAGCTTGAATATTCCTTTGTTGCAGCTTTTATTGAAAAGAAGACTACATGGATCTAATGCAGAGCAAGTAGAACTCACAGGGTAATTTTAGAATAAACATCCACATTTTCCAGTAGTTCTAATTAAGGAGTATAAATCAACTAATAAAGAGTTTCTTCCCCTAAGGAACTTAACTCCTCTCACAGTTCCCCCATTGGAACAGTATTACACTAAAAATATCATTGAAATTTTAAAAGGGAGGAGGTTAAGAGGTAGAAGAATTATATAATGCTCAGATATGTATAAGAAAAAATTGCTTGAAGATGGATGGTTAGCTGAGAAAAACATATGTACCACTGTGGTGAAGTACCATAAATCATGAGAGAATGGCATATAAGCTACCATTCTGACATGAAAAGGAGGTAATAAACACCTTTGGCACTTTAAAACGAATAAATTATTCATTATTTACAACTAATAGACCCAGAAGGATTCATCAAAGGTCCTTTGTACCAGTAGCTTCAAAGATTACTTGATAGTCGACAGCAGTTGCTTTGCTATTTGACTATACCATGTAAAATGAAAGTAAAACTTATAAAATTCATTAAAAATATTCTTTTTAATAGATTATTCTGAAGCCTCCAATACTAGGGGAGAAAGTGAAAATACACATAAAATGCAAAAATAATCATGGTTGAATAATCTCAATCAAAAGGTTTACTTACATTAAAACTTTTTGGATTATATTTGAAACACTAAAACTTCAAAATTTCACAAAAGTAACAGTCTCTTATTTAATTTCCAATAAAATTGATGAATTTGAGGAGAAAAATTTATTTTTTGAAAAAAGGAATACTTACCGTGGTAGCTTCATTCTTTATTAACCATAAATGGGTTGGTATCCATGTAAACTCACTTAATTAAGGAATAATGAGAGTTTTATGTGACCACAAGTGATGTATCCATTGATTCTAATCAGTTAAATGGTTTATAATCTATTTTTTTCAGTAGAATCCCTTTCAAGCCTCTTTGAGCTATTGTGGAATTAAAAGAAGCCTACTCTTGCTGTTTTTCTACAATTTACCTTAAATAATCACTTTCAAGATTAAAAATTCATACAAGTATATTAATACCCTGTTATTATAAAAGTATTCTTGATATTTAATTTCTTTTTAATGGGTTAAAATATTTGAAATCAATTATATTACTTTCAATCTCAATAGTATTGTGATACCTTCAAAGCTTATATTTTATAGATTTTTACTGAAATTGTTTTAAATCCACAAGTACCCTCTGGGCTTACTCAAAATCCTTCAACCCCCAAGCTATGTGGTTTTTTGAAGTTCTTTAACTTTTGTTTCATTGTTTCATTGATTTTTAAAAAAAATTATTATCTTCTGGACTTATAAAATTTGGGTTTAATTTATCTTTTATTAAAGTGGGTTCATAAATTATTTCATATCTAATTTCTTCCAAAAGTTCCTATAAAAGCAATTTTTCTATAATATTATTCTATTAGAATTGTATTTTTCAACATGTTAAGTTCAAGAAGCTATATTGTGATGGGAAAATAGGTCTTCAGTAATATTGACTCTGGTAGAGAAATATTTTGCTCAACTTCAATATTTTGATTAACATATTTATGATGCAAGAAAAGTTTCTTAATGAAAGCTGTTAAATTATTTCATTTCTTTTTTGGATACTAAATATATAATCATTTGATTAATTATAATTTTATGATTTTTAGTTATTTTGAAATTGAACCCTGTGGTTATAGAAAAACTGTTTATACTGATTTCATAAGGACATTCATAGTACATTAGTGTCTTAGAGTAATTTTTTGATAGAAGAACCTTACAAGAGGGAAGTATTGAAACAAAAAAGTTGCAAGCTTGTAGCTAGCCTTTTTAAGCAAATAGATCCAAGTCCTTTCAAAACTTAAATTCTTGGTTTTCTGCAACTTATCCTCAGAAAATAAAAACTAAAAGTAGGCTTTCTGTTTTTGCTACTTATAATTCTTTGAAAGATATTCCTAAAAGCATTAAAAAAAATAACATTCTTTCAAATGTTAATTTTAAGATTTTTCTTATTCTTGTTTGATTTCTAAAATTCATACAGAAATAATAATAAATACCATTATCATTATTTATTTTGATTAAATTTCATTCTCATTTGTGGTATCTTACCTATCCAAAATTACCTCTTTAGGCCAATTTAATCACCTAATTCCTCATATACCTCATCTTCCCTTTAAATTGGTATTCATGACTTCATTCTGGTTTCGTGAAATAGCTTTCTTTATTGAAGAAAAGTTATTTTGTGTCTGAAACTATATTAATGTTAATCTAAAGTGACTTTTAACATAGTATACTATCAAAAAGGGAGGCCTTACATCTTTTTTCTGCAGGAAAATTGTACCAGCTCATATTGGAACAACCAGAATGGGTAATTGAGTAACGCCTGGATACTTTCTCAAAGCTAGCATAAGCTTTATGTATTTGAGATTCAATCCTTAATCTTGTGGGAGATAATGGGCCCTTTCTGAACATTAAAGTATTATTCATCCCTCTTTGAGAAGGTATCTTACCAATCCTTTTTATCTCATAAGCTATGATTTTAATAGAATATCATTGGAATTGACAAATAACTTAACCTTTTCACTTGTATAGCTAAAAATAGAGACCTTATTTTAATAAGAGAATATTACTTATATGATACATTAAAACCCAGAGGAGTTTTCCTGAATAAAAACCACATTTTTTGGTCATTTAACTAAGAGCTTAGTCCTACTTTATTAATAGAAACATTTGAGGAAAACAAGTTTCAATAGAAATTAACATACTCTAATTTCTCATAGGGGATCTAAAAACTAGATCCCTATTATAGATCTACATTTAAAATCAAAAGAAATTGAGTAGATGTACGATATTTTCAATTTTATAAATTATTAGGTATTTTGGAATGAAAATCAAACTCTTAATTTTGTATGAAAAGATTACTTTTTAAATATAACAATGTTTCTATCTGAAAGTTTGTGATATTTTCTTGGTTATGCTAATTTGAAGACTATCTATTGAAGTTTTTTTGTGGTTTAATTCAATTTTAATTCTTCATGAGACTCCTGCTTATTCACAAAATACACCAATTTCTCAGATTAATTATTGTATAACTGAGCTAATGTAGACTGAGGTCCAATGACAAGACTTATGCCATTCTTATTTTGATTTACCCATAACACTTTATTAAAATGAAGTTATTGACTCTTTCACATTTTAGTAATTAATTCACCCCAAAATTCAAGTGATAGAAATGACGAAAAATGAGCTCTCAAGAGATTGAATTTTGAAAATACCTTTTTAGCATCTGAAATTTATGCTGCAAATCCACGTTGTTTTTCTTGCTTTAAAAGCAGTTGGCCCTCAGTAGGAAGGAATTGGCTCTTGCTAATTGAAGGTCGTTTTCGTGGAAGCAAAAACCTGTCCATAGATATTTCCAAACTTTCCAGGAAACATTTCGCACCAGTCGAGAACTAAAATAAGGTGAGAGTGGTTGAATACCAAGGTCGGTTGCCTTGCAGGGGTCATAGGATTTGCGGACCCGTGCCTGGTCCATCGCGCACGATGGAATCTGACCTTACAACCGCCCAGTTAAAGAATCTGACCAACATGCGACGCAAATGGAGAGCGCATGACAAGCGTGAGATAAGGTGGGGTTTCCGAGTACGGGAATCGAACCCGTCTCTACCGCGTGCTATGGAATGAAAGGCGGTCATACTAGCCAATCGATATACTAACTTATCGGATTTTTTCATTACTGACAAGGAGCTGACGCTGCGCGATGCGGCGTCGTCCTGACCCTACTTTGCCAGGGGCGCGCATTCCAACTCTGATTGTTGCTGTCACAGTATTAGTTATTAACATTTATCATTTTTCTTATCTCTCATCGTGTTTTTTTGTCAACACCAACTTCAACAACCACAATGGAAGTATGGAATTGCCCTCAGTGCATCAAATTGAAGTTTACAAATGAAGATGGCAAAACAACTCAAGGTGTCTTGTTACTTGGAGGACTCGTAATTGCCATTGGAAAAAACATTGTCAATCTGACCAACTCCTATCTGATCTCATAGGAAAAGCTACACTATCACAATCTACCAAATCAAATGATGGTCAAAAATATCCAAATCAAGATCAAGAAAGCCAAAAAATGGATCTTTGTACTGAAAATACATTTGTGGAATTGTTTTGTAAGTACTTATCTTTTAATTAGAATAATTGTGATAATCTAACATTTTTAATACACTAGATCTTATCTTTTGCTTCATGGCATGGATGTACATTGTTGGGGGGATGAGCCGAGAAAAATGTCAAGTTGCTAGATCATATCTGATATGTGTAATCAGCTTATCCAAAAAGGTAAAAAATGTTGATTCTATTCAGAAGCAGATACCCCAGGATGGAGGAACTGTGGCAAAAAAACTCAACCACTTCATTTGTTGTCCCCAATGCTACTCCATGTATGATATCAACACAGCCCCCCATCATTGTTGATACAAAACCTTTCCAACATCTCCTCCATGTGGTACATCTTTGTTCCATACATTAGGCTTCATAAGACCTCTACCTCACATCAATAGGATTTCAATGCATTACTCTAGGACTCAACATATCCAAAGAAATAGAAAACCATTTTTGGTCTTTGTGACCCAGGATTTCTCAAACTGGCTCAAATGGTTCATTCCTCAAAGCAAAAAATCAATTGAAGATTGGAGACTGTCTATCACTACCACCAGCAATACTATTTATTATTACCAACAATCACCAACATGGGACGCCCTTTAACCCAAATGTGAACAAGCCAAGAACTCCACAACACTACAATTGGCCTTTAGCTTATTTGTAGACTGGTTCAATCCACTTTCAAACAAGACTGCTGGAAAGCAAGTCTTGCTTGGTGTTCCAGCCTTAAACTGCCTTAACCTACCACCAACAAGTCAATGGAAGGAAAAAAACACATTTATTTATGGCCTTGTTCCAGAACCCTCACAGCCAAATATGATCACAATCAACAATTTCTTGAGAATTTTTATTGAAGAAATGGTTCAGCTGAATTCTGGTATTTTCATTCAAACACCCCACTATCCCAAAGGTGGCAAGGTTGTGGTACGTCTTGGCTGCTTGATTGGGGACTTGGTAGCTAATCACAAAGTCTCGGGCTTTGCTTCTCATTCTGCTACTCAGTTTTGCTCTTGGTGTGAATGTCCAAAGGCAGAGAACCAACAACTCAAACTGGCAAAACTATGACAAAAGCATATTTTCAAAGACTACTCAATAGCCTTCAAAGGACTGAATAATGATGCTGAACACACCAGAGTGGTCAGGAGGACTGGAATTAGGTGGTCAGAGCTGAATTGTCTTGATTATTGAGATCCTGTGTAGCAGATACCACTTGGTATTATGCATAATTGGTTTGAAGGAATACTTCAACACCATTTTTGATGGCGATTGAGGTAAGATTTTGATAAAATGGAAATGAACAATAATGAAAGCACTCAGCATGACTCAAAAGATGACTCCAAAATGCAGGATGGGGACACGTCAGGCCAGGCTGGTCTGTCATGGGAGCAAGGGCAGAATATGAGGTTAGCTTTTTCAAATGTTATTATTCCATTTGGATTGACTCGGATCCCATCATGGCTTGGACAAGCCAAAGAGGGGAAAATAAAAGCAAGTGAATGGTGGTCACTTTTTTTCAATTTACTTACTGTTAACAGCAATCAATACCATGGTTGGAGATGTTTACCAATTCATCAACAAGCCACATGAAGCTGAGGCAATTTGTTTGCTGGTTGAAAACCTTTGTGCATTGGTGGTATGCACACATATTTTGGAATCTCATTCAATTTCAAATGAAGATTGCTTACGTTTTGGAAAAGAATATCAAATTTATTGTCAAACATAAAAAACATTATTTCAAGGATGTCTTATTAACCCAAACCATCACTATGCCTTGCATATTGAAATTCAGCTTTGGCATTGGGGTCCATTGATAGGACTCTCAGAGTTTTCTGGTGAAAGATTAAATGGAATTCTCCAAAGAATTCCAACTTTTGGACAAATAGGTAAGCAAACCAACTATTTTTTGACTACTTTTGCTCACCTGAAGTTTCTCTCAAGGTAAATTTGGAGTAACAATAATGAAAGGATTTTGTCAATGGCAACGTCTGATGGAGGAAGCTGATTTAGATGTTCCTGAACCACAAAAACCTAATGATGAAGTCGATTTTGAGATGGATCATGAAACATACATCAAGATTTTATTACATTTGCAACTCACTGTACCAAACCTTTGTAATTACTCCCAGCTCCCTCATCCAGAAGGCTCAAAAGTCTTTTTCAACTATGCAAAAGAGATACCCACAATAAAGAAAAGGGGCTATCTAATTGGCAATGCAGAACCCAAAAATATGATTCAATATGGTTCTGCCGCTCAGATGCGATTTGGAACAGTAATTCATATTCTAAAGGTGATCAATGAAGGTTCAAATGATGAACTCTTGTTGGTCAAGCACTTGGACTTTGCAAAGAGTGAATGGGATGGAGAAAGATGGCTAAAAGAAGTGCTTGATAGGTTTCAAGTGGTACATTTAAGACAAATCAGAACTGTAGAGGTTGTTTGATCAAGTGTCATTGCAGCTACCTGTGCTTACCAAAGACTCTCAGCATGGACACTTGGCTGCAAGGAGCCGAGTGTGTTGGTGCATGTGATTAAAAAGGGAGTTAATTTTGCTCAAAAATAGTCAGTGAAATAATTTTGAGGCGTTTTCTTTTTGTGATAATATATATTTTGAGTATTCTATAATGCTTTCAATTTCATGGTTCTACCTCCTAAAAATCTATTGACCTTGAATTATATCACATAAAGTATTTACAAACCAGGTTCAACATATCTCAGACAGTGTTGAAAAAAAAGTGTATTCAATCCCAATCCAACCACTGGTCATCAACAAAAGATAGAAAAGACATGTGGATTCAATAGTAAGCCAACCTCGAGTCAAAAAGAAAGAAAAAAGATCCTCTTTACATAATACCAGCTTTAGATATCCACTTTTTTTCATTTTTTTAGAAAAGAAAGAAATATCAAATCCAAATCCAAGTCTTATTCACATTTATGACCAAATATTTACAAGGAAAAAAGACTAAGATGGGATTATTGTAGAGTGAAAGAAGCCAAAATGCTCATAACAAACTTTCAAGCCAGCCAAACAATTTAATTCTCATTTTCAGGCATTACAATACCAACCATTCCTGGGCCCCCCTCCCCTAGATGATCTTGTATCCCAAGCATCTACCATCACCACGTCTTCATTCTTTTGGTAAGGAGTTTCATTTTCCTCCTCCATCAATTCTGGCTTGCTTTCACCATTTTCTAAACTTGGCTCCTCAAGGAAATTCTTGTCCACATTGCACTTGCCTCTCGCTGCATCTAAGTCAATACTACTTCCAACACTACCCTCTTCACTACTTTCAGGGGTACCAGGGTCGATTTCGTAATCTTTGCTTATTGATTCCAAGTACTTTCAGCTGAAAGAAATGTCGCCAAGTTGTTCATCAGGATGTTGTTTTGCTACTGGAGGTAAGTCTTTAACTGGAACAAAGGCCACCCCTGATAACTCGGCAGCTATTAACTTTTCTGAGTGAGTTCTTTCATTAAACCATTTGGGTTCGTAAAAGTCAATTGGGGTGTTTTTAGGGTTTTTTTCAAAGTCAGAAAAAATGGGTTCCTTTGGCATTTGGCAAACTTGTTGATTGGCTTTACAACCCATCATAGCATCAACTTCATTTATCTTGCTATCAAGTCTTTGGAAAAATGGAGTTGCACTGTTTGATTGGTAAGGAAGTGTTTTGATGATATAAATCCCTAATTGCGGGTTGTACTCATCATTGCTATGAGCATTAACATCTGAAGCAATGGCTTAATATCTTTTAGCATAATTGTGTGAAACCAGAAACTTTTAGCGTCGATCTTGTAGCTTTTCAAAGAATAACATAATTCAGCTTTATCAAAATTTTTGAGTCTTAAAATTTTAATAAAAACTTACTCGTTGTCTTTCTCTCTGTACTACTTTCCTCTCCACATCCCGTGCATTCCATCCTTTTTCTCTAACTTCTTTTTTATACTTTTCAGACAAAACATAATGCACATAGTGATCATATGCAGTGCAAAGCAATCCAAGGTCACTACCGTAAGTTAGATTTGCACGCATGTATTGATAGGCACCACTGCAAGCAATCTGTCAAAAGGTCATCAAGACAACAATGCGACACACCTCATTATACAGGGAATCAGGTGCTTCTTGAAGATCTGGTACCCAGATACGGATTCCGAGCCTTGCAAGCATTGCATGAACATAGGTAATATAGAAGTCTTGCATGTTGATAATATTTTTACCTATCTTTCTTTTCCCAGTTTGTGCATCCTGCAAGGTTTGGACCTGGGCCTCGCTAATCAATTCAACACCTTGTGAGTTCTGGGAAACAATTTGAACCTCCTTGGCACTTGAAAATCTTTGGTAGAATTCCTTAAGTAATTGTTTATCAGGTGCTGTTCGCAATGCTTATGGAGTGAGCATTCCCCACAAGAGCTTGATGTGTACTTACAATGCTTCCTATTAAAAAGGTCAACAAATCAGCCATTTGAACTACAGGTTTATTAACGACTGACTAACCTTTGTATATTTGAAATCAGGAGGAGCATCTTTCATGAGCATTAACCAATTTTGAAAAGGAGTACTTTGGCCCTTTCCTTTGCCCTTCGTTTGAGGGTCATTACTTTCCCAAGGGTTGTGTTCAGCTTCATCCTCATCTTCTGCTTGCTGCATCAATGCAGCTATTACTTCATCACGTTCCAATATCACATTTTTCATTTTTTCCAACTGGTCTGGGCCTGACAAGCTTCCTCCAATAGGTTGGTCATAAGCATTATGAATTGGAAAATTCATTATGCTTGAGGAGTGAATAAAAATAATAAACAAATTACTTGGAAGAATGAGCTAAAAAACACCAAAAATTTGAGAATTTGTTCTTTCTTCTAAATCCAGTCAAAAGAAAGAGAAATCAAGCAAAAAATGTAAGTGAGTAGCTGAATCTGTGGTATTAAGTGAAGAAACATGTATTGTAAATTGTTATCACTAAGCTAAGCCAGTAGATTTTATGAAGGTATTAAAGAAGAAAGCTGGGGTTAAAATTAATTGAAAAAATCTAACGAGGAATTTCAGAAAAATTAGATATCGTGGCTTCAGGACTGGAGTGTGTAAAAAAACTGGAAGTGGTGATTCTTTATTTAAGAGCATCTACGCCACTTTTGAAATGAAAGGAAGGTATAGCCTTTATTTTTCATTGGAACATTTGAGGACCTTGAGTGATCAAATTGAAAGAGTTCCTGAGCTTTTTTCACAAGCTCGAGAGTAATAAATTTCCTTTCAAAGTCTGAACAATGTATATTTGTCAAGGAGCAATAAAGGGCTCTCTTAACCAAACATGACCATCATCAAACCTTAGCATCAGGACGACGCCACATGCTGCAGCATCAGGGCCTTTCAAGTAGTGTCTACCATTCACCCCCAACAATTGGGTGATGTGGGGCAGTTTACGGTGCACTGTCCCCTTTCAATTAATTTTCGTCAACAGCTCCATGCCATTCTATTTTCGCATTGCACATCAAATAAATTATGATGAGTCCCCTTTCTCCACATCAACCTTTGTTTTAATTTTTTATCTTTCATCTCATAAAAATGAAAAGATTATGTCGTGGACAAAATGGGTTTCTCAAATAATTTCACCTTCTCTTAATAATTAAAGCTAGTTTTTTTATCATGAGCTTCAATAGGTTTTCTAATTTTGATCATACTAATCCAGATGACCCTCTTTCAGAACCTAATATTTGTTATGTTGTGGACCAGAAAAACCAATGAATTTTATTTTGGGAGAAGCAACTTCAACAATCACAGAAGGATTACAAAACTATTGTAGAGAAAGTCAACCACCTTCAACTACAGAAAGGTCCAAAAGAAAAGAACAAGAAGAATTAACTTTCATGTATGCAAAATTCAACAAATCATCATAATTCAAAAATACTCAAAACAAAAAATGTCAAGTTTCAACACCAGGATAATTGCTCACACAAGTCAAACCCATATCATCTCGTTATGAGCAATACACCTCCAGAATTTCAGTACACCAAGGTAATTTTTATTACTTTCACTATTAAAATGAAAGTTGTTTTTCTGCCTGACTGATTTATAAATATGCTTTGAGGATTCATTTTATTTGCATAAGAAAATCCTTTGGGGGATGGAGCATCCACATGCAGTTCCCACTGCCCCCAACACTTCTTTGCTTCAAGAATTCAACAATCGTTTCAAAATCTCAGAAGAAATAAAAAAGAAGGCTGAAAGTGATACAAGCATACCACTCATTCCTAAAGACCAGGTTTTGACACTGAAAGGAGTTCAACCTGGAAGAAAGAAAGGTGGCCAAGGTATAGTTTTCATGAAGGACTTTTTCATTTTTTACATACAGGCCTTGCTCTTCAAGTTGGGAATTCATCAATGGGCCCCAAATCTTAATGAGGCAAGCAACACCCTGTATAACGAAGCCTGAAGAATTAGTGAAGTTCAAAGCTTTTGTCAAGTTGCTATTGGGGGTGCTTACGAGCACATGAATGTTAATCTCCGTTATCTCAGCAATATTCAATTACTTCATTCAACCTACAACCATTATGTCCATTACTACATGACTCAACAATTTAAGAAGGAGGTGAAGGAAGCTGGAAAACACAAGAAAGATCAAGAGAAAGGAGCAATTCAATTATCAAGGAAACGTGTAAGAGTACTTAATAATAAAAAGGTTGCTTTTTTTACTTACTGACATGTTTTTTTGACAGCTTTGTGACATTCACTACAAATTTGGAGTAGCCAATAACTTTCCAAAGTGTTACTTGAAAATTATGTCCAAGAATGAAGCTCATAGCGATGATGAGTACATATCCAAGAACACCTACAAAATAAACAAGCTCAATTTCCGCTCAGAGAATGCAACCAAATTCATGAGACGTGTGGATGAGCAAATTGAGAAAGCAGAAACAATAGAAGGAAAGTGATCCAAAAGACGAAACAGAATTGAAGTCAATCCACCAAAGCTTTAAACCTATTCCCAACCTCCCAAAGGCTTGCCGATTGACTTCTACAATCCAAAATGGTTCAATAATTGCCCTGTTGGTCAAAAGACAGTAGTTGCAGATGCCTTCAAGGTGGCATTGTTACCTGATGCTTCCCAATCTATTCGTGGTATCAAACATCCAGACGAGTGGCTTAGTGACCAAAACTTCACCAAGAAGTATTGGGAAAGGTGCACTGCTGACTATGACCTTTCCCACGAGATTGCCAAGGAGGATGAAGATTTGGATAGCGATGATGATGAGGGTGAAATTAGTGATGAGACTGAAAGTGATGATCATATAGAAGAGGAAAATTATGAAATGCAGGACTATGAAGAACAAGAATTCAATACCCTTTTAGATAGAGATACAGAAATGGCCCATGAGGAAGATCTTGATCAATTTGTTGTAGGGGGATAAGGCTTTGCTGTAGGTAATAATGAGTGGTCAGGTGATTTGTAATATTGATTTCATTCATTGACTAGATATTATAATTCTTGAACTTCCTCTTATGTTTGACAGTTTTTTGCATATCTCAAGCTCTTCATTTCTAGTAAATTGTACGTAGCTCTTTCCTCGTTCGTGACATATTTATGTAATTAAAAAATTGAAATATTTATGTAATTAAAAAATTAAGCCTGATTAGAATTCTTGAAATGAAAAAAAATTACTTATCGGAAAAGAAAAATATAAGTCATAAGATTTATCTGTGGCTTTGAATACTCAAAGAGAGGAATATGCACAGTTCCTACTGAGACTTATGGCTTATGAAAAAAGTATGGATTTTTTGATAAAGGGAGAGAAATCTGTGTTAACAACCTTAAAGGGAAAAAAATATGTAGTTATATAGAACACAGGAGAAAAATTGGGCAAAAGATAAAAGTAACACATCAATTTAATCAAAACATTTCTCTGTAAACCCAATTATTCAACGCACTATTATCCACAAAATAAAGAATTTCACCTCTTACCACCTTTGTCAACATTTCAGCAGCAACAGGAATGTTTACAAAAGTGGTTCTCTGCAACTGTGATGAACCAAAATTTGCTGTCCTGGACATGAATCAAAAGGAGAAAATTTTCATACATTGCCCTCACAAATATTCAATAATTTTTTTTTCAAAACAGGGTTGTAATTTCTTTGGTAAGTTTCCTTGAAACAGACACCCTTATTGTTTTCCAATAAATTGACCAGTTTCATTACCAAGCATGGATAGATGACTATTCTTGGGAAAACAAACTGTTAAAGACCCCAATCTTAGTCACAGTACAACCTTCCTTTTGGCAAGGCTTTCAAGCACGAAATTTACAACTCCTTCTATTAACAGCTCAAGCAATCTCTAGGAAAGGAAAAGAGTTAGGTACAGTACAAGGTTTGTTTTGAAATGGTTGAAATCTAATCATGACATAAATAGGCATTGAAGTAGCTATCTTTGAACAGGCAGATTCAGCACTCGCTTAGAATCTCATGGGGTCAAGAATAAATCTCAAATTCTTGAGATGCATGCATTAGTTGAATTGATTGATAGCATTTTAGCTTCAACATACAAAGAGTTGAATTTGCAAATGGTGATTGGAAGAATGCATTTTATTAGAAGAGTTTTACATACTTTTGTAGATGATTCTGGCCTGCTTTGAATAAATTAGACATGCTTTACTTTTTGATACAAATTCTTTGTGAATTGTTTTTGGATTAATATATGAATCATTAGCGTTCAAGTGTGGCAAACTAACAGTGGAAATTACCACATCTTTTTGTAAATAGCCACATTTTTGGATTTTTCATGTCTCATGGTTGTATCAAAGCCAAAGCTTACAATTTCTTATCCAATTCATACAATGATCATGGTTTTTCGAATTCAAACATGCCATAAACATGATCATTTCATAAGTACATACATAAACTTTGAGAAAGATAAGAAAATAAGCAGTGAGCTTGAAGCTCAAGCTTGATTTCTTTCAATACCAACAAACCTATTGAAAAATGCAGAAGAAAGTTTATTTTTCTGCAGCCTAGAGACCAAGCTGGAAGTTGCTGATAAGCTACCAAACCCAAAACTTTACTCACCAAAAAAAAACACAGCCTTTGTGTCAGTACAACATGAGCAATCTCCAAGCCATCTAGAAAGGGCTGAACTTGTTCAAAACCATATTCTTGCTTGTTTAATACCTCCTACTCCTCCAGAACTATCAGCGGACCAGAATGCAATTCAGGTTCTCTGAGATCTAAAATATTCATAATTTGTCCAAATTTTTCTTTCCTTCCACTTCTGAACTTGACCCAGTTATTAGGAGAATTGACTGATAGCTTTAATTCCATTAGCCAGTTCAGAGATTGCAAGTTGATTGCAAAATTTCGAAGTACTAATGAACTGTATGGGTGAGGGAGCATATGGAAGTAACGTAAATCTGGGTGCTTTTGTTGTAGGTATTCCAACGATGCGCTGTAAGTTTCTCCATTAATTTCCTGATATTTAGGTGACATTTCTTTGTCAGGATAAGATTTATTGAGCTTGAAGGCTTCAAGCCTTTGCCTTTGACAGAACTTTGCCATGAAAGTTTCCTCCATTGCACCTGTAATTCAGAGTAAGATAATCAAAAAAAGGTTCAGGAATTTTATTCATTAAAGGAATACTAGCTTGGAAGAAAGTTTCATTTGGGGCTTTGAATTTCCCCAACAAGACGCTCTCCAGCAAATTCTGAAATTCCCATTGGTGGTCCCCAATTTTTCAGCTGCTCTGGTATGTGCATCGCGTAGTGGTGATTTGTGTGCTGATAAGTGCTGTAGCTTTCAGAAAGCCTTTGTGGATAATTATTTTCAACAACTTTTGCACCAACAATGTTTGTACATTGCACAAGCGAACCAAAATTCAATAGCAAATCAAACGACTTCCCTGTTTGATCATTTACTGCAATTCCCCACAAGACTTCAGTAAATACCATTGGGAGATAAACCGAAAACAAGCAGTTCCACTTGCTTGCTTTGAGCTTCCCAATCTGTGACCTGCCAACCAAAGGGGGCTTATGTGTGACTCCTTTTGCAACAATTACCTCGCAAATTCAATCTCGAATCCTTTTCTTAAGATCTTCTGAAAGAAATCCTGAGTTCTCATCATCACTTTCCAAGGTTAGCTCCTCGTATATAGACATTCTGGTATCTTCTTCTTGTAACTGCTGCAATGGTTCTGAAGCATCAGAATTTTCATATGTGTCTGAAATCTTGGAATCAAATCCCCACCGGCTTATAAAATGATGCTGAAGGACACCCTCGAACCAATTATGCATCACGCCTAAGGCAATGTTTCAAACTGGGTCCCAGTAAGGTAAACAATTGAGATCAGACCAGCAAACTCCTGTTTGCATTGCTACCTTCTCTGGGCTGAATGCAGATTTCATGTCTTTCCAGTGATGTGCTGCTTCCAAAACATTTCTTCCTTTGCGAGGACGTCCTAGATTGAGTTTATGCCAATCTGATGCATTAATTTCACACCAAGAACAAAACTTAGTGGCTGAATGTGATTTGAATCCTTCTGCTTTGTGAACTGCAACAATATTGCCAACCAGTGTGACTAATGTCACAACAACCTTCTGTCCATGAGCATATTTTGGTGTCAAGATGGTGAGTCCCTTATTTAATTCATACAGCACATTTACTAATGGTGTAAGATTGTGGTTGATGGTAATCATTGTTGGTTGATTCGGGGAAGGAATAATACCTGCAAGGAAGGTATACCGGGTTTGGTATTGTAAATGTGGTGGGAGATTAAGGCAATTGAGAAAAATAAACCCCATTGATAATTGCTGGCCAGCGAGTGTATTTTTGAGTGGGTTGAACCAAATGATAAACAGAGAAAGCCCCAAAAAAAGTCCTGAGCGTTTATAATCAGATGAGAAAAGCTTTCTCCAAACTGGTCCTTGGGCCACATCAAAAATTGAATTGCAATCGTGAGCTTCTAATTAATTTGCCCATTGATCAATGTGTTCTTCAACCATATGTAAACTGAGGAACCAGTTCAGCCACTGAGTTATGTTTTGCATTACAAATGTTGAAATTTGAATTCTTGGTTCATGCTGGCCTGAAAGCTGAAGCAAACCTTGATGTGTTTTTTTTTCTTTGGTTGAGGCTCAACAAATATTTGTGGTTTGAGCAATCCTAATAAGGCATTCGATTTGAATAGCCTGGTACCACATGGTTGACTCTTTGATGAAGCTTGATACCCACAGTCTTCTGGTGCCATTTCAATGTCGTACAATGCAAAACACATTGGACAGAAAAGATATTGCTCAAGGGAGGCCTCCAGGTTTAACCGTTTATTGATAGTCCGGACATCTTGAGGAGTAGATAAAATAAAGCTGGAATCAACACCAAACCTTTGGGAAACCGATTCAACAATTTCAACAAGATCATCCCTGGCTTTTCTACAATGCAGTTTGCTGAGCCCACAAGCTAAGTGGAGCCACATGATAAATTGCATTATAAGACCTGTAAATCAAAAATAAAATTAAAGATAAGCAAATTATTGAGGGCTGAGATTAAATTTTGTACACACAAATAATTTTGTATTCAGTACTTCTTTCTGGTAGGCTTGCATTTTCATCGTCAGAATATGAAGTTGTTTTTTCCTTTTTGGTGAATGAAATAGTTGTTTGTGGAATTCATTTTAACAATTTTTTTGATTAATTTGACTTATTTTGTTGTCCTCCTGTTTCAAAAACTTTGCCCAATGTCTTCCACGAGTAGTTTGATGGAAAAATAGTCCGTGATGAGTATGACCTTCAGCATCTGTAATGGTGTTCTGTCAACATTTGGGGCACGTGCAGAGCTCCATCAAAAGGCTTGAAGACTTATTTCTGGGTTTCTTCTTGCCAAATACCTGAGAAAGTAAGAAACCAAGTGGAATAACGTTGTAGAGTATTTTGAATTGAGACAAAGAGAAATGGAGAAATAAAAAAAATATGTTGAAGAGAGGTGAGTGATAAAGAAATTTTTACGAGAGATTAAAAAAAATCTAATTTGACAAGAAAGCTGAAGTTAAAATATGTGCTATGAGGATTTGACTAGTTGTGCGACTGTGCGATGCAGGGGGGTTAACATCAGCTGTCTGCAGGGGGTGGTTGAACTAACTTGGTATGATATTATTGTCCCAAAACTATATCAAATTATACTTAGGAAACCGCTCCTTCAAAGGTGTGAAAAATAAAACCTAGCAACTTTCTGGAAATGAGAACTTAATTCATCTTTTGTCTTTAATAAATAGCTTAAATTTCATAGCTCTTTCGACTTCCCAGAGAATGTTTTGAGAAAGTTTTGGAAATTTGAAGCAAAATTTTCCGATAATCTTGCTTCTTATGGGATATTCTGAGTGATATTTGATGTTGATTTTCTTGTCCAAAACACTAAATTATAATAACTACATCAAGAAATTTTTCAAAAACACCCATTTCTTTCTTGTGGTACACCATATTTTGCATGGAGTTTGGTCATATTTTTTACATAAGAGAGATTTTTCCCTCATTAAAGCAATGAATGCTAAGGAATATTAGGATATTGGTCTTACTCATTCTTTTTGATATTTTATATTTATTATTCTATCATAATGAAGTTCCAGGAATTTAAAACTCATGAAAAGAAGTGTTTATTCTGCTAGTTTTATGTAAGTATTTGGATCTTTTAAGAAACTTTTCCCAGTTTTTGTAATTGACCCATACAAATATTTTGTACCCTCATAATTAATTTCTTCCTATTCTTACTAAGAATAAACTGAATGATTGTTGAACTGGTGGATTGCTTCAAATAAAGGACAATTTCTTAATAGTAGTGTTTGGCATATAGTTAAATATTTCATTTCTATCACTCCGATAATTTTCTTTTCAACACTCGGGCTTGAAAATATTGATGAATAAGTGGTGTTTCATTAACAAAAAAAACATTAAATTGAGGATTGAAAACCAATATCTTAATTAATATTTTTCTCCTATCATGTGGAAAAAGAGAACAGCAAAATCAGAAGACAAACTGATCCGCACACGCATCATATTTTTTACTAAAAAAGATTCATTCATTTGTGATCAAAGAGGAATGATTTGAAGGAATTTTCGCCAATTAAATTCCTCGTTTCCTCCAGATGGGTGATAGTGATGAATTTTTTCACAGCCCCGGAAATCAAAAATTCTCTTCAAGATATATTAGCTTTTCTAAATATCTCTTTGTTATGATTTAGAACTCATACATGAGAAATCTTAAATTCAAGCTTAAACTGCAAGAACGCAAAACTTACCTTATTTGGGGATCGTTTGATGTTCTATAAAGCTGTGAGCTGAAATAACTCTATCCAAATGATTATTAATTAATTTTCCTCCAATTAATTTAAGTTGAGTTGACAAAGCATATGCCGCTTTTCAAAAACCTTAAATACAACTAGCAAAGCCCTAAGATCTTCCCCAAATGCTACAATAAAGAAGGAAATTTTTAATTTTACTCTTATTTAGAAAGAGATTTTTACATTATAGCTTTCAAGTCCTAATGGAAAAATCCATTGAAATATAATGATTTCTCTGTTATCAATATCTTCACTCCCTTGTTTATTTACATATGAACTGAGTCCATTATCATAATAAAAAGAATGAAATTCATTATTATAAACTGTAATTAGCACAATGACACATAATTCTTGCCCAATTTTTAAATTACTTGTTTTTATCTCTTCAGGATTCTTACAACAGGGACTTTAGCATAATAAGAAGGTCTCTCATATTATTCTTTTATCAAATTAAGTAGATAAACCTCGCTCCCAAAGAAAGTGAGTTTTTTGAATGTGCTTGTCAATCTCTAAATGCAGTTCCACATATCCATAAAATTGATTACATTTCTATAATGGTTAATTTTTCTTGTTTTCAATTAGGTATCAAAAGAAATATAAGAATGAAGCAATTTTTTGTAAAACATCTTTCAAATTGATTACTCTAATTAGGCAATGTAAACAGATAATCATGAATGATGAGATATCACCATGGTCATCAAGCTAGGTTTACTACAAAATTTGTGAAATCAATTTCAAACATTTTTATGAAATAATTATAAGAAAGTTCATTAAGAACATCATTAAAGTTTAATTTTCTGAAAGTAATGACTCAAATTTGAGCCTAAACAAGAAATTTGAGTGTAATTCCTCATTATTATGTCATGCACACCTCAATAGGAAATTCAAACAAAATAAAACTATCCTCAATATCAAGAGTCAAAAAAATAAGTAGAAAATTGAGTTCTTTAGATTATAGAAGATAGGAAATGTTGAGTAACTGAGTGAAAATATATTCCCCTACCACAGTATGATATAATCAGCTTTTTATTAGTATTTTTTATATAAATTATATATTTATTAAAGATTAATTCCTATTGAGTGTTTTTTTTGAAACTGTTGGATATATTATACTTGAGCCAATATGAAAAGTAATAATTTTTGGTCGATAACAGGCATGAGGGTATTTCTATCATGGAAAAGAGGTTTGAGAATGATTCAATATCATATTTTGTCAAAATGGAAACATTTTTATGTCTCAAATATCAAATTAATTAGCAGATTCGAACAAGAAGGGAAAAAGTGAAATATACTAAGTTAATTTGTATTGGGAAAAATTCCTTTTGAACCTGATATTCAAAGGAAATTACCCAAGTGTTCCCCAAGTTTTGATAAATAAAATGATATATTTTGATTGGTATTTGATTTCTGAAAATCAATATTGTTGCAATGTTTTGGGAAAAAGAGCTTATACATTTGGTTATTTTTTTGTGAGTTAAAGAAATCTATTCTAAGAAATTGATTGAAGAGAAACACTTTCATAGAGATATTTTTAAGGTTGGAAATATTAAAATCTGAGAGAAGGATTTTGAGAAAAAAGAGGTATAGGAAGCAGGAAATCAAAAGAGATGGGGAAAGAGTGTAGTTGAATCTTGATAAATGTGAAGGATAATATTTCATCATTAATGGATTCATTTTGATTTGAAAATACTTAGTTATTTTCTTGAAGAAGTTCTTTGAATGAAGCATTATTCAGGCTTTCCAAGTGTTAAATGAATAAATTTATTATATGTGATGTATGTATGAATATTGAGAATATGCCTTGTCAGATTTCCAAATGACAATGGACAGGGAGATCCCTTTAGGAAGAGATTTGGAATCTGGGTTGGACCGGCTACCCTGTATGTAGGGGTAGTTTTTTTGATGATGATTGTGCTAAAATGTTTTTTCTCCTAGGGAATTTGAGCCTTTGAGATATTTCTACATATTCAAAAATCTCACAAAAGATATTATCAAGCTTATTCAAATGATAATAATTCAATTTAAGATTGTATGAACAATGAAATTAAGCAAAAATACCATAAAAAGCCATTAATTCTTCATTATCCCAGTAACACATGGCTAAACATGTGGCATATGATTCACAATTGGATTCCCATCCACAAAGACATGCATTGATTTTTATTTCATAGCTGTTAACCCAATACTCACTCAGTTTCCCGGATATATCACTTTATGATCAGGGCATGTATTCATGTTTTGTAGCTCATACCTTTCATAATACTCATCATAACAAGATAATCCAAAATCATATTTACCCAGAAATATTTTTAATAATAAAACTTTAATATTTGTTTGTGAACTTGGAAGTATGTTGAATAATAATGAACAATTTTCCAAAATAGAAATACCATTTGACCAGATAGAATTAACAGTGGTCCAAACTGAAAAAAAAGTAGAAATTCAGATTCTGGTAGCTCATACTTGAATAATGGACCAATTACTATAATAACATCCAAGGTAGATCCCTAAGAAAGCATGGAATCAAATCCAAAACAGTAAATTTCAAAAGAAAAGATAAATTCAAAGAAAAACCTTCAAAGAAACAATTCTGATGATTTTATGAGGTCCTATTAACAGATTAGTAAGGAAATTAAAAGATATTATAATTTACCCTCATAAATTCAGTTGAGTAAGAAAGGTAAAAGTTTTGAATGATTAAAGTTAAGGCTTAAAAATTTCAACTTTTGATCTTTAAATGTAATCTTATTTTCAGTTGAACAGTACGATAGGAGATACAAATTGTGGATATTAGTATTTTATTATTGAAAATACCTTAATTCACAAAGCTTAGTAATATTAAAATCTAATTATGCCAGGAAAATAGAGGTACAGTGTTAAGTATAAAATATGTCATAATGATGAGATAAAACATTTTAATGATGATGTAATTTGTAAGATATGTCTATGAAACTGATGATAATATTACTATTAATCAACAGTACTATGACTGTTCTTATGAAATATAATAACAAAGTGTTATTATAACCACAATTAAATAATTAAAGAATTATTTCTTTCACATGTTAAACACTACTAGTGAACTTAACAGTGAGCAAGTAATTGTCTACAACAATCAATTACAAGAAGATATTAATAATAAAACTTCTTTTTATTAAAATAATAATATTATTTTAATATATAATTATCTTTTGCAAGAATAATTATAATGGTAATTCTTGAAGAAAACTAATTTTAGACAAAACATTTAAGAATTAAGGATAAATTACTCACTAATATTCGAAGGGACTTATTGAAAGATAAGATAAAGAGATTTGACATAGAATTGTGGATTTACAGGATCAAAATGAATTTATAAGAGTATTAGAATAATATATAGTTAGATTCTATGATTTCACGTCTTTCTGATTGATTCTGAAAGAATTAAAACACTTAAGAATAGCTTTAACTAATACTTGTTGGTAACAATGATATAAATGATAATAAGACAATGATGATGTGGAAAAAACAGCAAGAGGAGGCCTCTTTTAAGTCAACAACAGCTCAAAGAGGTGTGCCATGGAGCAAACTGAAAAACCAGTCAGTCAGAAAACAATAAACCCTTTTGAATTATTGATTGCATCATCTGTTGTCACGTAATATTATCATAATTGCTTAATTAATGCTTTTACGTGACTACCAACCCCAATATTTTTTAGAAGAGTTTTGGTTGTACCATGAAGAATACAGTTATCTATTGGTCCTAAAGGTTTCAGAAAGATTCATTAAGAATTGTATTTTTAATGAATTTTTGAAGTTTTTACCTCATTTCTATGTAGAATTGCAAATATCAGTGTTTCACTGGTTGCTATGAGGTAAATCAATGGATACAAGTCCAAAAAGGGTTTTAATTACTCTTTTGGGGTTTATCCATGGAAAATCATTAAGAATTGACATGGCTACAGGAGTCTAAGTAGCTGTTTACCTCCTTGGCATGTCAAAATAGCAGGTTATTTGCTATTTTCTTAAGATTTACTATAGTTGTAACATGGTAACCAAGTTCCCAAAAGGTTTTAGTTTACCAATTAGGCCAAGATCAGCCATGGATCCAAGCTTTGGAGCTGTCCATGCCTCTGAGGCCTCAGAAGCTGGGTACCCTGGCTCTCTTTGATGTCTTTTGTCCCCCTTGCTTATTTTTCACCTCAAAATACAAAATTGAGCTCAAAGTGAGATATCCACTATGGGTGTACCAAACGTCCATGTAATCATTACATGATATTAAGTGCACAAAACATGCATAACACTATTCCTAGTGTATATGTAACATGGGATTTCTCACATTCCCATTATTTTGGGGTGAAATTAAGAAAAACAAAAATTTTCACAGATCTTTTATGTGGTATTGATGATGTGGTATTGAAGTATTCTCCATATTACCACCTCAAAGAGTTAATTTGAGCTTATTCACTCTATGGAGCTACCCTAGGTGAATTTTTGTGTAGAATTGAAATCTGGCCTTAAATCAATGTATTTACTTACTCAATCAAAGGTTATTCATCTTTTCTGAAATAAAAAATGATGAATTTTGGATATATGCATGACTCATGAGTTATGAATAATTCAAAATTCATTTTTACGATCATTGTGGCCTATTTGGGTATGTAAAATATACCTCAAGGCTCACATAATTATTAATAAATCTTCAGATATTGATACATTCCAATGGATACCATTAGTAAATGACATCTAGAAGGTCTATGGCTACTTGGACGGGAAATTCCTCCTACATAAAGATCCCTTATTCCTCTGTTTGCACCTCACATTAGTCAAATTCAATATAATATTTAATAAAAAGGGAAAAAAATCCATTCTACTTGATATAAATCCTGTATTATAAATAAACAAAGTATTATATTTTCTTCATTACTATCTTTTATGTGATTACAACAATAATTCTTATCATTTAATATATTCTCTTAAAATTATATAAATAAATGTAACAAAAGCAAAAATTGTATTTATCTCTTTTTTCTATTGTAACTAAATATTAAATAGATTGTAATTACCTTCTTAGGAATATATTTAATCAAAATTCTCCTATTATTTTCTGAAGGGAGGTTATTCTCTCTTATTATAATATTTTTTCCCTATTGTTTAAAGTTTAAAATTCTCTAATTATCAACCATAAAGGGGTTGAAAGCCACATAAAATAGCTGAGATTTTTAGGTGTGATAAATTTAGTTGGATACAAGTGATGTAGTCAACATACCACATAATGTAAGTGGTTTCTTACCCACTGGTTTACAAATTTTCTCAATGGAATTTCTATGCAGCAGATGTACACCTCAAAGAAGCCCACTCATACGTTTTCCAAAAATAATCCCATCATTAAGTTAAATTATCAAGTAATTAATACTACCAAAGGAATCATGGGTAATTGAATGATTATTAGTATTTTTAATTGTCTGAATGAGTCTGGAAATACCTTCCCATTTTATCTATTTCCACAGACCCAAAACCTATAAGAGATCCTAGTTTCTTAAAGGTTGAGTATCGGAAACAATAAAAGCCACTTTAATGTATTAAAAATTTCCAAGTTGATATTATAATTAATTGAAAATATGAATTAGGCCTATTTATCCTTTGAATTATGGTACAAATTAATGTTTGAATGCATCAAGATGGTGTAATATTTCATTAATTACATGAGTCATAAATAATGTTTTCTGTTGATCCTCTATTTGGGTAACATCTCTAGCTAGAGGATTAGAAAAGGATAATATTTGAAATAGTTTTCCTCTTATAAGCTGATACACTTTATTTCAATAATTGAAAAAGGAAAACTTATTGCATGTTGATTTTTGAAGCACAACTATGGGGTGATCTATTAATACCAACTTTGATATCAGAAATTAAAGGAAATTAGATAAAAAACTCAATTAAAATCTTTTATCGTGTTCAAGGAATAAAATTTGTTAACAACTTTAAATTGATTGCTTAGATTGAAACCTATTTTTACCTCATGACCTACACAGTTTGGATTAAAATGGATTCCAGGGCATTAGGTAAACTCAAAATTCAAGTGTATTTGTAAAAGGAAATGGCAATACGGCTTTAAATGGATTTGAGTTTGTCTTTCCAAGTCCATTCATGTATGGATATTTCAAAAATATATGTTTTATTTTCTCTTCGGAAGACATAAGTGTAAACTTCTATTTTAACAGATGGTCCTGTAGATAACCTTTGAAGCTTATTGGAGGAAAAATCATCAACCTTTTTATTTCTTGTATATCATATTCTAATTCACCACAAAAGGGGCTAATGTTGAATGCAGGAGCTTTGAATTCAACAGAAAAGAGAGCCATTCTGAAAAAGTCTTGACATATTGATTAATTCATAATTGGCATGTCAAAGAGAGAAAAATATTTACTTTTCTTGCAGTTGTGTGACCTTTTCTTGAGTCATTTCAAGATTTTATTCTTTTTTATCATTTATAACTTCGAGATGACACATTTTCCTCAAAAAGAATCCAATCATATTTTCCAGAAACTTCAAACCTGAAATTTATAGATATTATATGCTTATATTTTCATGTGTATATCTCCAGTAGCCAGCCACTCATAAAGATCACACCACGAGGTGAAATAGCATTATGTATTCTACTTCGTTTAGAATAGGATTTGACCTTTGGAAAGATACAAAGGTGAACCTATCAATTGAATATGGCATATTTATTGAGACTTCAATATCTATTTGAGGATTCTTTTGAGGGAACCTCTTTACATTTGGGGGACGACCTTTTTCGGGGTCAAAAGACAAAGAACACTATTTCCCAGAAATGGGAGTTCTTGAATATTATAGCTTGGCTTTGTGATTTTACCGAGTGAAGGAGTCGAACCTCCGTTATCTGCTTTCAATTTGGATACATGTACATTGCCATATATTCAAGCTTCAGGCGGTCGTTCTACCGTACGTTGAACTAACTCGGTATGATATTATTCTCCCAAAAATATATGAAATTATACTTAGGAAACCGCTGTTTCAAAGGTGTGGAAAATAAAACCTAGAAACTATCTGGCAATGAGACCTTACTCCACCTTTTTTCTTTGATAAATAGCTTAAGTTTCATAGCTCTTTCGACTTCCCAAAGGCTGTTTTGAAAAGGGTTCGTAAAATTGAACCAAATTTTTCTCATAATATTGCTTCTTCTGGAATATTCTGAGTGATATTTGATCTTTATTTTTTTGTCCACCACAGTAAGTTATAATATCTAGATCAATAAATTTTTCAAAAACACCCATTTCTTCCTTGCGGTAGTACCGTATTTCCCACAGAGTTTGGTCATGTTTTTTACATAAGAGAGATTTTTTCCCTCATTAAATCAATGAATTCTAAGCGATATTAGGATATTGGTATTACTCATTCTTTTTGATATTTTATATTTATTATTCTATCATTCTCGAATTCTGGAAATTTGAACCTCATGAAAAGCAGCGTTCATTCTGTTAGTTTCATGTAAGTATTTGAATCTTTTAGGAAGCTTTTCCCAGTTTTAACAAGTGACCCCTACAAATATTTTGAACTCTCATATTTAATTTCTTTCCATTCTTACTTAGAATGAAGGGAATCATTGTTAAACTGGTGGATTGCCTCAAATAAAGTCCGATTTCTCAATAGTATTTTATGGCATAGAGGTAAATATTTCATTTCTATCACTCAGATAGTTTTCTTTCAACACTCCGGCTTCAAAATATTGATTACTCATTGGTGTTTCATTAAAAAAAACATTAAATTGAGGATGAAGAACCAATAAGTTAATGAATATTTTTTTCTGATTGTGTGGAAAAAGTAAAAAGGAAAAATCAGAAGACAAAGTGATCCGCACACGCGTCATGTTTTTTACTCCAAAATATTCATTCATGTGTGATCAAAAAGAAATGATTTGAGCAAATTGTTGTCAATTAAAGTCCTCGTTTCCTGCAGCTGGGTGATAGTTATAAATTTTGTCACAGCCCCGGAAATCAAAACCTCTCTTCAACATATATCTTATTTTCCAACAAAAACCTTTAATTTGATTCTTATTTAGAAAGAGATGTTTACATTATAACTTTCAAGTCCTAATCAAAAAATCCCTTGAAATATAAAAATTTCTGTGTTATCAAGATCTTCACTCCATTATTTATTTACATATGAACTGAGTCCATTATCATTATAAAAATAATAATATTCATTATTATAAACCGTAATTAGCAAAATGACACATAATTCTTGCCCAATTCTTAAATCACTTGTTTTTATCTCTTCAGGATTCTTCAAAGCGGGACTGTAGCATAATAATAAGGTCTCTCATATCACTCTTTTATCAAATCAAGTAGATAAACCTCACACCCAAAGAAAGTGTGTTTTGTGAATGTGATTGTCAATCTCTACATGCAGTTCCACATATCCAGAAAATGGATGACATTTTTATAATGGTTAATTTTTCTTGTTTTCAATTAGGTATCAATAGAAATATAAGAATGCAGCCATTTTTTGTAAAAAAACTTTCAAATTGATGACTCTAGCTAAGCAATGTAAACAGATAATTATGAATGATGAGATATCACCATGGTCATCAAGCTAGCTTTACTACAAAACTTGTGAAATCAATTTCAAACATTTTGATCAGATAATTATAAGAAGGTTCATTAAGCACATCATTAAAGTTTAATTTTCTGAAAGTAATGACTCACATTTGAGTCTAAACAAGAAATTTGAGTGTAATTCCTCATTATTATGTCATGCACACCTCAATAGGAAATTCAATCAAAATAAAACTATCCTCAATATCAAGAGTCATAAAAAATAAGTAGAAAAGTGAGTTCTTTACATTCTGGAACATAGGAAATGTTGAGTAACTGAGTGAAAATATATTCCCTTACCAAAGTATGATATAATCAGCTTTTTATTAATATTTTTTATATAAATTATATATTCATTAAGGATTAATTGCTATTGAGTGGTTTTGTTTGTAACTGTTGGATATATTATATTTGAGCCAATATGAAAAGTAATAATTTTTGGTCGATAACAGGCATGAGGGTATTTCTATCATGGAAAAGAGGTTTGAGAATGATTCAATATCATATTTTGTCAAAATGGAAAAATTTTATTGTCTCAAATATCAAATTAATTAGAATATTTGAAGAAGAAGGGAAAAAGTGAAATATACTAAGTTAATCTGTGTTGGGACAAATTCCTTTTGAACCTGATATTCAAAGGAAATTACCCAAGTGTTCCCCAAGTTTTAATAAAGAAAATGATATATTTTGATTGGTATTTTATTTCTGAAAATCAATATTGTTCCAATGTTTTGGGCAAAAGAACCTATACGTTTTGTTATTTTTTTGTGAGTTAAAATGATTTATTCTGAGCAATTAGTTAAAGAGAAACGCTTTCATAGAGACTTTTTTCAGGTTGGAAATATTAAAATCTGAGAGAAGGATTTTGAGAAAAAAGAGGTATAGAAAGCAGGAAATAACAAGAGATGGGGAAAGAGTGTAGTTGAATCTTGATAATTTTGAAGGATAATATTTCATGGTTAATGGATTCATTTTGATTTGAAAATCGTTAGTTTTTTGCTTGAGAAAGTTCTTTGAATGAATGCTTATTCAGGATTTCCAAGTGTTAAATAAATAAATTTATTATATGTGATGTATTGATGATTATTGAGAATATGGCTTGTCACATTTCCAAATGAAAATAGAAAGTGAAATCCCTTTATGAAGAAAGTTAGAATCTGGGTTGGACCTGCTACCCTGCCTTTAGGGAGAGTTTTTTCAATGGTGATTGTGCTACAATCTTTTTGCTTCTAGGGAATTCAAGCCTTTGAGATATTACTAAATATACAAAAAGCTGACAATAAATATGATAAAACTTATTCAAATGATCATAGTTGGAATTCAGATGGTATACACAATAAAAATAAGTAAAAATCCCATAAAAAGCCATTAATTCTTCATTCTCCCAGTAGAGCATGGGTAAAAATGTGGAATATGATGCACCATTGGATTCCCCATCCACAAAGACATGCATTGATTCTTATTTCATAGCTGTTAACCCAATACTCACTCAGTTTCCCGGATATATCACCTTTATGATCAGGGCATGTATTCATGTTTTGTAGCTCATATCTTTCATAATACTCATCATAACAACATGATCCAAAATCATATTTACCCAGAAATATTTTCAATAATAAAAATTTAATATTGATTTGTAAATTTGGAAGTATTTTTAATAATAATGAATCATTTTGCAAAAATAGCAATACCAGTTCACCACTTGAAATTAACAGTGGTCCACACATAAAATGAAGTATAAATTCAGCCGCTAGTAGCTCATACTTGAATAATGAACCAATTACTATCATAATATCCAAGGTAGATCCCAAGAAATCATGGAATCAAATCCAAAACAGTAAATTTCAAAAGAAAAGATAAATTAAGAGGAAAACTTCAAAGAAACAGCTCTGATGATTTTATGAGGTCCTATTAACAGATTGGTAAGGAAATTAAAAGATATTATAATTTACTCTCATAAATTCAGTTGAGTAAGAAAGGTAAAAGTTATGAATGATTAAAGTTAAGGCTTAAAAATGATCACTTTTGATCTTTAAATGTAATCTTATTTTCAGTTGAACACTACAATAAGCAATACAAATTGGTGATATTTTTATTTTATTATTAAAAACACATTAATTCACAAAGCTTAGTAATTTTAAAATCTAATTATGCCAGAAAAATAGAGGTCCAGTGATAAGTCTAAAGTATGGAATAATGATGAGATAAACCATTTTAATAATCATGTAATTATTAATAAACCTTCAGATATTGATACATTCCAATGGATACTATTAGTAAATGACATCTAGAAAGTCTATGGCTACTAGGACGGGAAATTCCTCCTACATAAAGACCCCTTATTCCTCTGTTTTCCCCCTCACATTAATCAAATTCAATATAATATTTAATAACAAGGTAAAAAAATTCATTCTACTTGATATAAATCTTGTATTATAAAGAAACAAAGTATCATGTTTTCTTATTACTATAATTCATTTGATTACAACAATAATTATTGTCATTTGATATATTCTCTTAAAGCTATATAAATCAATGTAAAAAAGCAAGGATTGTAGTTCTCTCTATTTTCTATTGTAACTAAATATTAAATAGGTTGTAATTACCTTCTGAGGAATGTATTTAATCAAAATTCTCCTATTATTTTCTGAAGGGAGGTTATTCTCTCTTATTATAGCATTTTTTCCCTATTGTTACTCATCAATAATTATTTTATGAATAGAAATAGTACTTATATGAATACATTGGTTTGATATTTCCAATATTATTGCTATAACTTGTTTTTTATTTTGGGTTAGAAATTGCTTACAAATTTCTTCTTAATTTCAAGATAATCAAGTGCCATAAATATATTAATATATTGAATATGAATATGTTCATTTTGATATATTATTCTGTTCTTTGTAGATAATATGAACATTTGAGGCCATAATTATAGTAAGACTTTATCATCATAACCACTTTAAATCCTATTAATAAGTTCTATTACAACAACCAGAGTACAACAAGTAAAATATTAGTAGCTTCCACTTTTCTTGAAAGTGCTAAAATCTAAATATTCCAAATAAATTTGGCTACTGAACATTCCATTCACTAAAGGAAGGATAATGGAAGGTTTTAATGAAAGTGTATTTCCCTTTAGCCCTTGTTTCAATATGGAGTTCAAATAAGCCTCAAAGCTAAGAAAGGAAATTTAAAGTGTGGATATAATTTTTTTTTAAAAAATCAAGTACTTCTATTGTCCTCACACTTTGTATAAGGTAAGCCTTTATTGAAAATAGTAAATTTTAAGAGTTTTACATTAAAACACAGAATTTATTGTTTTCACCCTTGTCAGTATAAAAAAGAATATTATAAAGATTTCTTGTCTTACCAAAAACCAAAATTTAGGTAAAAACTCTTTACAAGAGATATTTATGGCTATAAAAGAAATTTCTTCAAGAGCAATTGCAATTGAAATTATTTAAGCAAAATACTGCAAGCAATTAATATGGGAACAGAGTCTCCAAAGGTATATTAAAAAGAAAAAAGGACCACAATTTATGAGAGTGAATTTGGAAACAAAGTGACAAGTTTAACAGGAATGAAAGATGATTCAATTTAATTTTGGGGTGGTTTCCATGAATCCTTATCTATTAATGCACAACATAACAAATTACAGCTCAATTTCAATCTCACTGCAGTTATGAAACTTCTTATATTAAGATATTACCACATATCCCTATGTTCAAGATTGCTCCCAGATAATATGCTCTATAAGGCCCATGTTTTTCCTTATCATTTAACAGTTCACCATTAATGCCTCCTTACATAAGATAAGTTTGTTGTCACCTCTTGACAAATTCCTGAATGTTTGTCAGATGTGTCTATGAAAATGATGATAATATTACTATTAATTAACAGTATAATGACTGTTCTTATGAAATATAATAATAAAAACTATTATAACCACAATGAAATAATTCATAAATTCAATTTTTATTTATTTTACTTGTTATACACTGCTAGTGATTATAACATCAAGCAGTAATTGTCTACTAGAATTAATTACAAGAAGTATTTAATAATAAAACTTCTTCATCAAGATAATGAAATTATTTTAATAAAGAATTGTCTTTTTCATGAATATTTATAAGTATAGTCCTTGGAGAAAAATGTTACTAGAGAAAAAAGTTTAAGAATAAATAATAAATTACTCACTATTATTGCAATGAACCTTAATGTCAGGCTGAGTCTATGATAAAGGTGTATAATTTTATTTACAAACTTTGACTATGACTGTGAAACATTAAAGTGGTAAGAAAAAATATTTGTTCATTTTAATAATGTTTTAGAATAAAATAATAAGGGCTTTACTATAACAATATAGTGGTGGTGAGCACTGTTGAAAGCCCTGGGTGCAATCTTACCAGTTGGATTACTATTAAAAGAGCTACAATACTTAAATTTGAAATATAACCTGATTATTTCCAAGAGTATAACTGTTTTTGAAAGTTGTACTAAATAGGAATTCAAGAGCAGGATGGGGATTCCTTTCTGGCAGTGAAAAGGCCTTCTTTTATCCTGAAATGGGGTGAAAAGGCTGCTAGACCTTTTCACGTAGAGGAACTGACAATTTTTCACTCTCTAGGACAGGAATGTGGTTTTGAAAAGGCCTGTACAAGCTGTATTGGGCTCAGATGTGATTTTGAAACCACATCTAGGCAGTTTTCACCAATACAGGGTGAAAACCTTCATCTGGGGACCACACAGCCTTATTCTGACGTGTATGACAGGTAGAATGCTGGACAGAACCTGTATGGGACCCCAGTATTGAATGAACTATTAAAAAAAGATTCTTTGTCTGTTTGACACCTCATAATCATATTTATGGGATATTATCCCATGATAAGGCTGTATTGGCCAAACTGTGGGATGTCAACATTAAGACAGCCATAACTTTGTCAGTTTCTGAGATATCAACCTCAAAACTGGTTCAGGGCATAGCCCTCTATGTGCTATACACAATGGTACCTCATTTGATATGGCTATGATTAAATATAGCAAAGTAATTCCATATACAAGATTTTTGTACATATGCATGTTTTAGGCAAAAAGCTGTATTGGGCTAGTTTACCTTATAGCTTTTGTTCTAGAAAGGATATTGGGAAATGAAGGGCACCATGAGATAGCCCTGATTGTAATATTTCCCAAAAGACCCAAATTTAGGTATATCACACTTACACTGTAGAAGTGAGACAAGAGGTGAATATTTTATTCACCTTTATTTGGCCTGAATTTGGCCATAACTTCTGTAAGATTGGTGCTAGCTCAGTTTGGCTGGTACCATTGAATATCCCTGAATTAGAGCTTTTTTTTGAATACCCACTTGATGTGGTTAAGCCCCTTACTCTGTATTTAAGATGAGAGGTGAAAATTAAGCTTTATGCTCAGCAACAACTTTGAGCAGGAATAACTTTGTTCTTATTTGTCCTATGGTGATGGTACTTGTTTATTTGGAAAGGGGTGAGGTTCCTATTTATTTTGATACATTTTGAGCTGATTTGGCTCAGCTCCATGTTTTGGTGTTATCTTGGCTATACCATTGATTTATGGTATTTGGCTGTCATGCTTGTGCTCTTGTTTTGAGTCACAGGCTGACACTTAAAAACAATATGGTAGAGAGATTTGACAGAAAAATTGTGAATTTAAGGGATCAAAATTGATTTATAACAATATTAGAAAACTATATAGTTGAGTTATACAGTTTCTAGTCTTTCTGATTTCTTCTGAAAGAATTGTAACACTTAAGAAAAGATTTCACTAATACTTCCTTGTTGGTAAAAGAGATATAATTGGATAATAAGCTGATTCTAGAAAAAACAGCAAGAGGAAGCCTCTTTTAAGTCAAATACACCTCACAGACGCATTCCATGGAGAAAACTGAGAAACCAGTGGGTGAGAAAACAATAATCCTTTATGGATTAATGATTGCATCATATGTTGTCATGTAAGATTATCATAATTACTTAATTGATGCTTTTACCGGACTATCAAACCAAATATGGTAAAGAATAAAAGGAGTAACATTTTGAAATATTCTTCAATTTCAAAATACACATTAATTTCTCAAAGTTATCAAAGTTATTGGAAATTTCATCACAGGTTGTATTTTCTGTGATTTTTTGAAGCTTCAGTATTTCATGTGGAATTATCAACAATGGACTGTATGTAAAACCTTTCATTTTAATTATGAAATTTTAATCATATTTCTCTTTTTTATGAATAATACTGTTCTCTGTTGGTCCTGAAAGCTTCAGAAGGATTCATTGTAATTGTATTTTTAATGAACTTTTAAAGTTTTTACCTCATTTCTACATAGAATTGCAAATAACACTATATGGTGGGTTGCTATGAGGTGAATCAATGGATGATAGTCCAAAAAGGGTTTTCATTACTATTTTGGGGCTTATCCATGGAAAATAATTGATAATTTCTATGGTTACAGGAGTCTAAATTGCTCTTTACCTCTCTGTCATGTAAAAATAGTAGCTTACTTGCAATTTTCTTATGATTCAATGATATTTTAAGTTGTTAAATAGGTTCCCAAAAGGTTTTAGTATAATAATTGGGCCAAGATAAGCCATGGATCCAAGATTTAGAGCTATTCATCCCTAGGAGCCCTCAGAAGTTGTGTACCCTGGCTCTCTTTGATATCTTTTGTCCCCCTTAGCCATTTTCACATCAAAAATAGAATTTCAGGATTAAATACTGATATCTACTATGTTGGTATCAAAGCTGTATTCGAGAATACCATAATATTAAGTGCCATAAACATGCACAACATTATTCTTAGTGTATATGTAACATGGGATTTCTCACATTCCTATTATTTTGGTGTTAAATTGGGAAAAATAAAATTTTTCATGATTATTTTCTGTTCTATTAATGATGTGGTATTGAAGTATTTTTGATATTACCACCTCTTACATTTAATTTAAGCTTATTCACTCTACAGAGCTACCCTAGGTGAACTTTTGTGTAGAATCCAAATCTGGCCCTAAATCCATGGATTTACTTATGCACAAAAAAGCTATTCATCTTTTCTGAAAAAAAATGATGAATTTTGAATATATTCAAAACTTATGGTTTATGCATAATTAAGAATTCATTTTAAAGATAGCTGTGGCCTATTAGGGTATGTAAATTATACCTCAAGGCTCACAATATTTATTCCTGTCTCATCATTAGTTCTTATGACTTCAACAAATCAAGAAGTATCATGTAAGCTTTCTCAATTCCAGTATCAGGTTTCAAGCTTCAACTACTGATATTACATCAAAAACCCTTATGACTTTTCTACCTACTTTTCCCATAGCTAATGAAGCTTCCACCACTCATCCAAAACTTGGTGCAGAAACAAATAAGGATCAGAAACCACAGTTTATTTCCAGGATTTCCAATTTTATCCCTTGCGTAAATCTTGCTACCTGTGATTAGAATTTTGCATAGTTTTATTCAAAATAAGTCATTGAATTATTCATCATTCTTGAGACTGATGTTTGATCTATGACTTGCAAAAGTTTCCTTTAAAGATTAAGTCTATTTGTTACAAAAAATGAATTCATATCACATATTCTCAATGAGATCAATGTTACATCTAAGTGTAAGATTTCTATATAACCAAGCTTCAAAACTCCATAGAAATTTATCTGATATCTTCATGAAGTAATCATGCCCAAAAACAAAAGCGTATAGAACTTCATTTGGAGAAGTTCATCAGGTATTGTTATTTTGTCTTGTAGTTTGGAGAATCTTACTCTTCAATTTGCTACTTTCTTTTGTAAATTTTTCTTTAAAAATTAAATTACCATTCTTCTGCATCATTATATTACTTTTCTGCTAAATAAGAAAATTCAAAATTTCACAAACAGAATTAATACTATTTAGATATTAATTCAGCCACTTCATCTGGGATAAACTCAACTGAGCAAAGTGTTTCTCTAAATTATTCCAAGTCCCAAATGAATGCCACTCTATTTCACCTTCAAAAGATAATAACCTAACATTACAAATATGAGATAAAAATTAAACCAGCATTAAAAAGCCAAAAAAGAAAGAGGTAATTCCATTGTTCAAAGCAAATAATAGAATGACTTCCACTTCAAGAGACACACAATCACGTAATCAAGGATCATTCACAGTACTTAATAATGTTACCCTTCCTGAATCAGAACATTTGACTCATAGATTAACTTCTCACCATTTCAATCAAATATTATTGATTAAAAGTCCCTCCATTTCCCAATATTCAAACTTTTTCAGGCCCATACAGAAGTATACCTTTGGGAGCACATAAAAGTAATACATACCCTATATTTCTTTTGTGGACTTCCCAACGGCATACATTTGAAAAGTATTCAATCAATAAGTGTTTATAGCAGGACTATTTCCCTGGATTAATTGGTTGAGCTTCCAAATGATTGAAGCATTCCTAAAGTCGTTCAGCTTGACCTTAAAATGTAAAAAATATTCAGGTTTGGACATATTCTCACCGAAGAACATATAGGAGTTCTATGATATTGATTCCTGGAAGATGAAAATTTTTACCATGGAAATAACTTCAATGCATGAAATTCACAAATCCCATCATCCACTTTTCAATTTGGTCCATGACCTGATCTTTCCCAGCCTGAACCAGAAAAAAATGTGGGTGAGCTTAATAATAGAATTGATTTCAATTGAAGCACAAGATCCTATTAGGAAAGCAAAATTTGAAATTCATCATATCATCCCAAGTGATCCTCTTGTAGTTGAAAGAGTCGCCATTGATTTCTCATTTTTCTGCCTCAGCTCAAAACATTTCTGCTTCATAAAATGACATGAAAACAATGATTATCAGCCAAAAATTGTTTTGATACTTAATATATTATCTTCAAATTATGACCTCTTTTATCTAGTGATTTCATATAATATCTTCCTTTATCATTCAAAACTTCACTCAAGAAAAAAAAGATGGATACCCTATAACTCCAGGAAATTCAAAAAAGCACCTTCACTATTTATATAAACTCAATTCTAATCTGGGTTGGGTAAGGCCATGCTACCAAATATTTTTTGGAGAGAATAATGGATTTGTTGCTATTTTTTTAATTTTATCAATCGGGGGAATGAAAAATGTAATACAGAATATTCAGTTGATTTTATGATATTATATATTCTAAATGAAGATGAAGTATATATAGAGAGAATAACAATAAACTATTAATTGAATTATTCTTCTTTACGAAAATATATTTGAAACCCAGTTTATCATACACCTCTAAAAATAGTTAAAATGAATATGATAAGTGCATGATTTGATTAATATTGAGCTTATTGACCTAGATATGAAGAGTTAAAATTTAGGATATTTATATTTTGAATTTCTTATACCATGATAGCTTAAGAATATCTGTAATGGTCCTTCAAAAGCATACTTAGAAATTGAATCCAACAGAAAATTACTCAAGTTCACTTATGGCAAAAATGTAAGGATGAAAATAACAACTTGAACAGAAGCAGAACTTAAAGAACTCATAATTTAGTAGCTATCTATATTATCAATGGTTAGGTTGTCAGATAGTGATTTAAAAAAACAAGAGGATTTAAAAATATAAATTAGAAACGTTTCTTGTGATTCCTCAGGCTTAGGCGAAATTATTAATGAATTGATGGAAAATTAATATAAATTTAACTTTTAAATATTGGAGTAACCAAAATTGGAATATGATTAATAAGTACAGGATTATCATAAGAAAAGATACCTTGTGAGTCTCTTGGTAGTGGTGGACTTTGTTAGAGGATAAATTGATATTAACCTGAGATATAACATAGAAAAAGCCAACCAGAGATACACCAAAGCTAATTGAAGGGACCTTTTAGTCAGGTCGCTCAACTCCATATTTTTCTATGATGCTTAGCTTTAACAAAATCTTGAATTATAACTTTGTAATGGGAATCTTGCCAAAATACTATCTGAATTGAGTCAACAAAACAAGACAAATAATTTTTAAGGTGTGGATATGAAACTTTGATTGGAAATCAAGTACTTTTCCTTTCCTTAAAATTTGTATGAGGTAAAAATCAATTAAAAATAGTAAGAAATATTATTCTTCAGAGAAAACAAGCCAATTTTATTGTTTATAGCTCTATTAGTATAAAACAATAGTATTATAAAGATTCATTGTTTTACCAAAAATACTCTACAAGAGATATTTAAGGCTACAAAAGAAATTTCTTAAAGAGAAATCTCAATTGGAATTAATTGAGCAAAGAACTGCAAGCAATTAATTAAAGAAAAAATTATTTTAAAAAAATGTTTAAAGAGAAAACACGCCCAAAATTGACCAGAGTGAATTTGGAAACAAAGTGACAAAGTTTACAGTGATGAAAGATGCTTTAATTCACTTTTGGGGTGGTTCAGGGGTAAAAATGATCATAAGACTTACAAACAATGATTATTATGATTTTTTCACGTTGTTAAAAGGTTCAAAATGTTTTAAAAAGGGTGGTTGGAATCTTTTATTGATTTGTTTAACAGTGTTTAAACTAATTATAAAAGGAAAAGATTCTAACATGAAGAGAAAAGTGGGGAAAAGAAGACATTCTTTTATAGCCATCAACTTTCTTACTCCAAAAGTAAAATTTACTCTTGTCAGTCGTGAAAAATAGTCTGACAACAGAAAATCCAATTATGGCACCATTGAACCCTGGTTTAGACCAAAAAAGGGCTGGTTTAAGTCATTTTCAGTCATTTTTAGCCATTTTAGACCCTTAAATCAGCCATTACTATAGCAATACCTTCTCTAGAGCCTTCAAAACACGTCAGAATGTGTGTAAAAGGCATAGAAATCAGTTAAAACTGTTTTCACTAACATTGTTTTAACTTAAGGGTAGTTTTACCTTCTTGGCAGCAGTTTAAACTACCCTGGTTGCTATCAAAACCTCATCTGTGACTCAATTCCAGGCCAAAAGTGATGAACTTTTGTGTGAATTTTGACATCTCACGCCTTTCATAAAGGATTTTGGGGTCTGGCTCCCCCTTAGAGCTAGAGTTCCTTTTCCCCCCCAATTTGAATCTTTCCAATTTATTTTTTTCTTCTAATTCCTCATCATGTATTATACTTGTAATTTACATATGTAATTCAATTGAATTGTACAGTAAAATACAGTAATAATTGATACCTCATATGTAAATCAAAGTTCACTTATGTAATACACGTCCACATTTTGACATTTCAATTGATTTCAATTCAAAATACTTCAATTCCTCATAGCTTTTAAACTAAACACAATACCTCAATTTTAACACAAAAATTGATGGTTAACACCACATGTGGTGTGAATTAAATTGAAGTTTTGAGGATTTTCAATTTTTGTATTGAAAATACTGCAAACTTAATTTAAGCTTATTTAAAGTTGAGTTACAAAAATTTCACTCAGAGGTGACCCCACCTAATTTTTTATAAGGAATCAAATGGTGAAATAAGTTTTATATGTTTAGTTGTTGGATAAAAAGTTATAATATATTTTATCTAAATTTTTACCAAAAATATTTTAATATCATGAATTTTATTAAAAATTCATTTTTACTTAATTTTTACAAGTAAAAATGAATTTTCATAATTTTAAATTTTATTGTATTTTATTTTTAAATTATAATTAAATTTTGATTTTTAAATATAAATTTGTATTTATATTTTTTTTATAATATAAATAATTTTTTTATTTATATTTGTATTTCAATTTATGATTTGTGGTCTTTTGGGTATATAAAAATACCTCTAAGGCTCACAGAATTTATGTTTATTGATAAGAATTTCAAATGTTGAACTTCATCTTTCTTGATAATTTGTTGAACATTTGATGGATTATTTCCTCTGAAATGCTCTTCTCTCTCTGTTTGAATGTAAACACAATGTGATGGTGCATTTAGAAGACTGGTAAGGCATCCAGGGAAATAATTGATGGTCAAATTAAATTCAGCTCACCAGGTTTGATGGGGAGTGAGTACTCTGGAAGAAATGAAACACTGAATACATGGGCATTACTCAGAACCTTTACAAAGGAAGAAAGAGACAGTACAAAGGAGCTCCAGAACTTGGGAGTCTGGACTATGAAAATGTGTTCCTTGTCATAAATGTTATAATTGAGGTTTTCTGAAAGTTAATTGCAACTATAAAATGAATTGGAATTTTTTCCTGAATCACTCACCTGAATTAGTGTAGCACCCAAGGCCTTGGTCTGCGAAAGGGTTGATAGAGGTATTAGTAATGAGAGAGAGCCAAATCTGTGGTGAAATACTTTTTAGTAAGTTGAAGTTGGACAAGAACTTCCTCATTGAGGGGGGAAAATGAATATTTATTGGGGACTTTTCTGAGTGGATAAATTTCATTTGAAAAGTTCTTGATGAAATGTAGGTTAAAGTTGGAAAATGTGATAAATAATGGTAGATCGCTGATATTTCTTAGGGTGACCAATTAAGATTTTTTTGGACTTTTCATTGGTTCATCTTGGGGCCTACAGAAGAAACAATATAAAATAAATATTAAACCCTTTAAGGATAAAAGTGGCACTCGGAGGCCTTAGCAAAGAGGTAATTGTCACTGACTATGGAAAGTTCAATGGTCAAATGAGTGAAATGATACACCTAAGAATTCAAAATTACAATAAAGTAATCCAAAGGAACTACATAAAAATTAAGAACATGAGAGAAAATATCATTCAACAGATTTTTTCAAAAGGCTGCAGCATTTGTGAGCCCAAATGGCAGAACCAAGTAAACATGACTGCTAAATTTAGTTCTAACAGTTGTCAGGTGCTAACCACCCTCCTTGATTCTTTATTGTGTGGGTATAAACCTTTCATTGACAATAATGTATTTTTCATGTACTCAAAGTCTTAAAAGGTAAAATTTAATTAAAAATTGAAAATTTCTAATATTATTGGGAGAAAACACACCAAATGTATTGCTTTTGACTTTTTCAGTAATCAACAGTGATACTATAACTATATATTGTTTTACAAATAATACAAGTATTCCAATAATAATCTACAAGAGATATCTATGCCTACAAAAAAACTTTCTTCAAAACCAATTGCAATTGGAATTATTTGAGAAAAGAACTTCAGAAAAACATTGTTATAACATAGTCTCCAAATGAAATATCAAAGAAAAAATGTGCCCAAAATTTCCAAGAGTGAATTTGGAAATAAAGTAACAATGTTAACAGTGTTGAAAGATGCTTTAATTCACTTATGTGGTGGTTCAAGGGTAAAACAAATTATAAGAATTACAAAAAGTGATTATGATACTTTTTTTGTGTCTTTAAAAAGCTAATTTGAATCAAAAATGATGGTTTTAATTCTCTATTGAATGTTTTAAAAGTGTTTAAGCTAATTATGAAAGGAAATCATTATAATTTGAAGACAAAAGTGGGGAAGAGAAGAAATTCTTTTATAGCCACCAATTATATTTTGGTAAAAGTAAAATCAACTCTCATAATTCTTTAGAAACACAGTTACAATGGAAAATCAAGCTATGGCATCATTGAACCCTGGTTTGGACCAAAAATTAACATCTAGTGTGCAAAATAATGAAATAAATGTCACATCTTGTGCAAATTATGTGTCAATAAATTGGCAACATATGGAAATTTTTTGAAAGGAAGAAACGTGTAGAGCTATTGTTACATGCATATTACTAAGAATGCTAATTAAAAGAATAAAGAGCATATGCTTAAAAATATTTCAAAATTGACTTAATTCAAAGAAATATGAGTATAATGTATTTCTTTAATATGTCAAAAATGTTTTCAAGGACTTGTGTTTCCCAAAATAAATAGCAGTTGTTCTTAATTGTATAATTTTTGGCTGAATTAGTGAAGTAATATCAAAGATCTATGCCTGAAAATGCAATATTTGCACTGAGATGAAGGAAGGAATTCCAAAAATGTTCAAGTGGAATGAAATATTAAATTTTAATATCATAATAGAAAAGCTCTCTCCTCTCTCATATTTTTGTGTATGATGCCTTCAATATTTTTAGAACATCATTTACATCAAATTTTAGGACAAATAATTGCAATTGAATCTTAGACATATATTTCTTCATCATTGTTGGCCATATTCAACCTTGGCTTCACCAAATTATAAGGCTCATATGACTTCACCAATTGAATATTACATATAAAATTGATGGAATACTTAGAATTTTTTTTGGCTTTGAATCATTATTCAGCTTAAGTACTCCTTGAGAGCTCTTATACATTTTTTGGGTTCTTAAGATTTTGATGACTCATAGATGAATTGAAATTAAAGGTATATGATACTAATGAAATATCTCAATAACTTTGCTTTGTGTAGGAGTAATCTGGTAAAAATATAATATGAAAGCATAACCTAAAAGAATTGAATAATCTATTGTATGTGGAATGAAGTAAATAGGACTTTCAATCCCAAAGTTGGGGATAGTTTTACTTTTTTACTTTGCAATAATTAATTCAGAAAATAAAAATATTTTGTTTCCAAATCCTCAAAATAATATTTGGTTAATGAATGCAAATTTGAAATATGATAAAAAAGCCTTTTAACTGCAGTATTTATGAGAAGAGATGGGGCTTTCACTGATAAATCCCTGATAGAAAACCCCAACTTGGTGAGGGCCTCAGGCTGTTCTTAAGAAATTTAATATGGAAAAATCATAAAATGGGGTATTGAAAGGCCTTAAAGCTCAGGATCCAGTGAGGAAATGTCTCAGTGGGAAATTTGTAATTGCTGAATAACACAATATGTATGACTCAGTTTGCAATTGAGGAATTTGGTACAGGGAAATACATATTGGGAGAAGTGTAAATGTGTATGCCTCAGGCTACACTGAAGGAAATTTGTGCAGGGGAATTCATAGTTGATTGAAGTAAAAGGTTGTACAACCCAGCCTAAACTCAACAAAAATTGTGGGGAAAAATTCATAGTTGGTGGGTCTAAAGGCTTCATGGCCAAGGCTTTGCTCAAGGACATTCATCAAGGGTCATTTATTGTTAGTGAACTGAGAATTCTGTATGGATAAGGCTACATTTAAGGAGGTTTTTCAAGGTGAGTAATCATTTTAAGGTGTTAGAATTATTGATGACTCTTTCTTTCTACTTCATGGAGGGATTTTTATCATATTTCCAAGTCTTTTGCCTGTGGAATCATTTGCCTTTTGACATCTGTCACAGGTTTTGCAATACTCTGCAACATCTTTCTGCCACAATGGCCACCATATGCAGGTTTTTACTTTTTCTCTTGTTCTGTCTTCAGACAGATGTCTTGAAAAGGGGCTGTCATGGCATTCTTTCAGTACAAGATTGATTAATGACCTGTCCACAACTGTAATGACACATGTGTGCTTGGTCCTGTGGTAAATTATACCATCCAGTAGGTGAAATCTTCCTTCATCATAAGATTTCTTCCATACTTCATCCAAGGCATGTATTAGAGAGTTGTCCTAACAGTCTTGGTTAAGTAACTGGAATAAGATGCTACAATTCTGATCTTGAGTGTAGCTGTTTCTTACTTCTTCAAAGAAGGTGGTGTTCAAGTCTGTAACACTTATTCCTTCTATTGGGATCTGTGGTGAAGCTTCTTCTGGCACATAAGCAGGATTATCAATATTATTTGGTAATGGCCATCTGCTTAGTCCATCTGCATTTTTATGAATATTCCCATCTTTATGAACAATAGTCATATTGCCCCTATACTCTTGTATGGCTATTTTCCATCTGAGCATATGTCTGTTGGGTGTTTTCATGTTTAAAAGTGATTTAACAGTGATACAATCTGTTATTACTTCAAAAACACATCCTTCCAGAAGGTAATTGAGTTTTTCTAAAGCCAAAACAAGGCATAAGCACTCCATATGACTTGCTCCATATCTGGCTTCAGTTGGTTTGATTTGCCTGGATATGAAATATCTGGGTCCTTCCACAGTTTTATCGTTGATAATCTGGACTTGATGAAGTGCAGCACAAAGTCCATCTCCTGATGCATCAATATGAAGCTGAAAAGGCAGCTTGAAGTCTGGAATCAGTAAGAGTGGAGCAGTGGTCAAGGCTTGTCTCAGAGATTCAAATGCTTTGACTCTGTCAACAGTCATATATCCTGCAAACACCAATAATAACTGAATTTATTTCTTATTCTGAGGCATAGGTTTCAGCAATACTGCTGAAACTTTGTTTTTGTCAATTACAAGGGATAAACCAGATACTACATGTCCCAGTGCTTTAACCTCTTTCAATCCAAAATGGCATTTCTTTAACGAAATTTTCATGTTGACAGATTGGATTTTTGTCAAAACTCTGGATAATCTGTTCATATGTTCTTCCCAAGCTTTGGAACAGACAATAATTTCATCAATGTAAATGATTAACCATCATTCTGAAGGATCTTCAGGGAAAATTTCATTCATCATTCTTTGGAAGTGTGAAGGTGCATTTTTGATTCCAAAAGTCATCCTCAAATATTCATAAACTCCACAACGAACAATTATTCTTAATTATCTCCTTGCTCTTGGTGTTACTACATTTTGATAAGATCCTTTAAGGGCATCCATAGTGCTTAGATACACTGCTTGAGATATTTGGGTGAGGGCAATTTGGATTTTTGGTATTGGGTACCTATCTGGAACAGTGTAAGTGTTCAGATCTCTAAATTCTCCAACCATTCTAGATTTTCCATTATTCCATGCCACTATGACTGGTGTAGTTAGTTGTACTTCTTCATTGTGGGAAACCTTTCTTATTACACCAAGATCTAAGAGTTCTTTAATATGAGTTTCTAGAGCTTCTCTTCATTTAGGACTTGCTGGATATGCAGTCCTTCTTAAGAGTGGTGGATAAGGTCTCTCAATATTAAGGATGATGTCAGCTTCATGACCAATAATTGCTCCCAAAGGTTCTTTCTCTGATGCAAATGCTCCTTTGTGGTCATATAAAGGGGCAGAAAGTTCATTTTCCTGATTATCAGTCAGATGAAGGCTTATTTCAGCTTCATTTAACTGTTCAGATTTGAATATTTCCAACTCTAAGTTAAGTGCTGCTACTTTACTTAATTTCATTTGTCTTTTGAATGGTAAAAAGGAAAATTTTTGATGCTTATTGTCTCCAATAGTAAAGTACCTATCTTTGCTGTTTTAAAGTCTATTCCATACATGATCAAATAGTAATTTCACAATAGAAAATGGGTAATAGAGCAATTTTCCATAACAACAAATTCAACAGTTTTCCTTAAACTTCCATCAATATGTGGGAATATCATATTGGTCTGAAAGATTCCCAATGCTTTCATAGCATTACTGGCACTATTGAATTTTATACCATCAATTGGTAACAAGTGGTCTTCAAAATTTGGTACACAAGTCTTAAGAAAAGGTTTTCCAACACAAGAGCAGAAGGCTCCTGGGTCAAGTAAAAGTTTAATGGGTTTTTTATTAATTACCACTTCTGTTATACAGGAGTTACCAGCTGTATAACCTTTTCCCCTGTTTGGTTTGGTTTTAATTAGTTGTGCATCTTGACTTTTTGACAAATCAACTTGACCATTGCTCAATTGTTGCAAGTGGGAATAAGATTCCATGATGTCAAAGGTGGCATTGATATTTTCTTTATCTTTTGAAGATTCTGAAGATGTTGATGGCTTATGATCTGAATTTTCTTCAATATTATTGTCTTTTTCAACATCAGGTTCTTTATCAATGTCAATTTCATTGATTTTTCCCTTTCTGGGACATGTATTGGCTAAGTGGGTGGTGCTTTGGCAAATATGGCACTTTCTGATTAAATCTTCAGGTTTGTATTTAATCACCAGGGAAAATCTCATTTCAATCGTTGGCGATTGACTTCATGTCAAGCAAACGTCATGCAGGATAAAAGTCAAGCAGAAATCAAGGGAACATTGAGCACACGTTGCACTCTGGTCTTACACCAAATCCTGTGACATCCATCAATATTGGTTCCCCTGTGCCTTCAACTGAGATTCCTCACCACTGGATCCTCCCTCAAACATCCAAAAGTTGGTAAAAATTACACAAGACCCTCCTGTTTCCACATGCACACAACAAAGAGGTCCTTCAGCTAGTCTTGATGTAGAGGGGGGGTTTGACTTCACCAGGTAATCCATGAGGAGCGCCTCCGCAAGATTGTCATTTTGCGGATGACACTGGTAGAGCCCGCCGCACAATACCGCAGGTGCAGTGCGGTTGCATTGGCGTGTGCATGTGGGGGTGCGTTTGCGTGTGCATGTGTGGGGGCGGGTGTGTGAGTGTGCATGCGCGAGGGAGTGTGAGCCTTTGAGATATGACCACATACCCAATGAGGTCACAAAAAAGACTAAAAATAATTATACCTTTAATATAATTATATTAAAATTACTTAGAATAATTATACATTAAAAATAATTACTTCAATATACAAAAAATACCATAAATTGGTACAAAAATGGGTTTAAATTAAACGCCAATGAATCAACATGTAAAAGAAATTATACCATTGGATTCCTCATGGAAAAATACACATATACCAATTTTTTGGCATATCTGTAAAGTCAATATTTAATGAATTATAGGGTATAATACCTTATAAAAACGATAAAACCTTATTTATCTCAAGAACTAATGAAACAACATGTGAATTAAATTGGACCAGTGGATTCCCCACGGAAATCCACACATAAAACAATTAATAAGCTAATTTCCAAAGTCAATATTTAAGGAATTAACCTGAATATATGCACTTTTTTGGTCAATGCATATATTCAAGGATCATAGCTAATATCTCCTAAACTATACATGAAAGAATGATGAACCAAAAATAAAGCTACCACGTAATTAATGTAAGAACACAGATATGAACTTTATTTTACAAATTATAAACAAGGTTAAAACCTATGATGAAATATTGATAAAAATCAACAGAGCTGTTGACCACTTTGTTGTGAAAGTGGTCAAAACTTAAAAAAAAATATACATTTGGATTCTACTAGTTCATATGTGAAGAATGATGTAATTGTTATTATTAAATTCAGGGTATAACCCCCTGAAATCAAGGTTTGAAGTTTAAAATATTGAATTTCAACAGAAAAGATGAGTTACAAGAAAAATCATAAAAATTAGAGTTTTGATGATGTAATGAAATGCTCCTCAAAGAATAATGAGGTTATGCCAGGCTATCAGAATTCACTCTGTGAATTGCTGTAGCGTGTAAATCTTAAAAGTTATTGAAGATCAAAGTTTGAGCATAAATTGAGCAGTTATGATCACCTACTGTAACCTTAAATTAAGTTTAACAGTCATATGAGTGATACAATTAGTGAATACTATTAGTTTATGATTAAAACTAATAAAATCCACGAAATTTGGGGTTCTTCCAAGCCTCTGATGTCATCAAACTTAGAGTTATAGTGATAACTCTAAATAATGGTGTAATAATGATGTAATATGGTTTGATCATGATGTAATCACCCTCAAGCCTTAAAATATTGATCAATTCCAGTGGATATGATAAGTACACATCTACTAGAAGCCTTTTGGACTCTAGGAGGGAGGTATTTACTATAAATAGAGCTCTTTTTACTCTATTTTCCCCTCAGACGCATTGAAAACATTAAATCAATTAAATCAAAGGCAGTTTCTTTATTCTTTATATATAAAAGTATTATATTATTAAAGACCAAAGACCACCTTGCTATAATCATCTATCTTGACGTGATTAAATCATTTATTTAATTTTTTTTGTTAAAAATCTCTCTAAAACTCATTTCCACGTAAAAATCCAGAAAAATTTGTAATTTTCTTTATTTTTATTGTAAATACAATTTGAAAAAAGTTGTATTTATATTTTTTGGCATAAAATATTTCAAAATTATTATATTAAGTGTTAAAAGTAGGTTATTTTCTCTTATTATAATAATTGCTCTATTATTACTCTCTTAATAATTCTTTAATTAATATAAATAGTATTTATATTAATTCATAACTTTAATATTAGTAATATTATTGTTATTAATTGTTTTTTATTAATAAAAAGCAATTTTTTACGCCTTTATTATTTGTTGGTAACAATAATAAAGAGCTTTTTAAATATATTAATTATTTTATATTAATATATTTATTTATTATATTATATTTTCATAATATAAATTATATTATTATATTCATTTAATAATATAATTATTTTACGCCATAATAATAATAATTATTTATTATTATTATATTTTTAATCTTATTTATTCAATTTATAAGGACATTCAGAGTACAATAAGTAATAAATTAGTAATTTTTACTTATTGTTTCATAGTCAAACCTTACATTTGGGGGACTGGCCGTGATATTTACTTAAAAGACCTTTAAAAAGATTCTAATTGGGTTTATCCAATAGTAAATTATATTTATAATCATAAAATTATATAATAATTTTATATTTTATTGATTTTGAAAGATATTGAGGCATTTGGAAAGCAATTGTACTGTCTTAAACGTGGTTTTTCACATCCTTAGACTTGCAAGAACTTTCTTTGAGTGACTCTGGTGATTAAAAGAGATATTTTATAAATTAAAAATAATTTTATTATAACTTAATTTTATAAGAATCATATTCATTTTTTATTTTATTCTTTAAAAAGAAAAATATATTAAAAAAAAATATTAAAAAATATTAAAAACCAATAAAAAAAGTTATTTTTATTCATTTTTATTCATTTCTTTATTTATTTCAATTTTTAAAAGATATAAAAGCAATTTCTACGTGGAAAATTGCCATATCTTGCCAAAAAATAACACTTCTTATAAAAAGGCTTATATTTATTTGTCTTTTTTAGTGTTTGAAGATAACCCAACAGAAGACAACCAAGCTACTGGTGAGAGTGTCAGCCTGTGACTCAAAACCAGAGCACAAGCATGACAGCCAATATACCATAAATCAATGGTATAGCCAAGATACCACCAAAACATGGAACTGAGCCAAATCAGCTCAAAAGGTATCAAAAGAAGGAGGAAACTCACCCCTTTCTGAAAATATAAGTCCCATCACCATAGGACAAGAAATAACAAAGTTATTCCTGCTCAAAGTTATTGCTGAGCATAAACCTTAATTTTCACCTCTCATCTAAAATCTAGAAGGAGAGGCTTAACCCCATCAAATGGGTACTCAAAATGAAGCTCTAAGCCAGGGCTATCCAATGGTACCAGCCAAACTGAGCTAGCACCAGTATTACTTGAGTTATGGTCAAATTCAGGCCAAATAAGGGTGAACAAAACATTCACCTCTCATCTAACTTCTACAGTTTTAGTGTGGGATACTTGAAGTGGGGTCTCTTTGGAAAGAGCACAATCAGGGCTATCTGATGGTGCCATTCACTTCTTCATATCTCAACTATAACAGAAGTTATGAGGCAAACAAGCTCAATACAGCTTTTTGCCCAAACCACGCCTATGTACAAAAAACCTTGTACATGGGATAACTTTGTCATATTTAATGATAACCATACCAAATTGGGTATCATTGTGTAGAGCCCATACAGGGCTATCCAATGAACCAACTTTGAGCATTATATCTCAACAACTGACAGAGTTATGGCTGTCTGAAGGTTATAATCCCACAATATGGCCAATACAGCTGTATTATGACAGGATACAGTTGTACTCTGATTATGAGGTGTCAAACAGACGCTGAAGCTTATTTATACTTCAATACCTCATAACTAAGTCAAATACAGAGGTCCATACAGGTTCTGTACAGTTTCTGACGCGTCAGGAGCACCAGAATACACCTGTAAAGTCCATTGGTGAAAATTTTCACCCTGTATAGGGTAAAACTGACTACTTGTGGTTCTAAAACCACATTTCAACCCAATACTAGCCTGTATTGAGTGTATAGAACCACAAACCAGCCCACAGTAGTGAAAATTTTCACTCTGTGGTCGTGTGCAGAGGTAAACCACCTCCCACTACCCCAGAACAAGATAAAAGGAGGCTTTGCCTCACCAGGAAGCAAATCCAGCATCCTGTTCTTGATATTCTTACGTGGTATGACTTCGTAAAAAGGAAGTGATACTCTTAGAATTTAACAGGTATACTTTAAAGTAAGTATTGTAGGGTTTGCTATTGTAAACCAACAGGCAAACACTGCACCCAGGGCTATCAGCAGTACTCACCATCACTAAATTATTTTAGTATAGCCCTTTTCACTCATATTCTCACTCTAAATATAATCATTATTTTCGTGTCACACTCAGAGTTATAGCTTTTATTATCTTTCTGAAGCTATATCATAGAGTCACCCTGACATTTTGGGGGCCTGGCCAGGTTTTTTACCTATTTTAGACGAAATTCTAGCTTGTTTTCACTATTTTTAATTAATTTTCATGCCTTTTAAAGTTATTATATTTGTTTTCTTGCTTATTTTCACTTTTTTGAAACCATAAGAAGCCCTGAAGGGGATTCATTTCGTGGTTTTTCTCTATTCTGATTTTTTTTACTCACAAAAAAAATATATTAAAAACAAAAAAATAAAATAGAATAAAAAATCAAAAAAAACTGTATACATATCCTTTTTTGAAAAAATAATATTTTTTCATTTTTTGAAGAGTTATAAATATATAATTTATATTTATAAAATATTCTCTTTTTATAATAAAATAAAAACCATATTTTATTATTGTTTTTTTTTCATAATATATACAAAGTATATATTATTTGAATTTTTCTTGAAGAAAAACTCTGATAATTCATTTTTTCACCCAAATTGGCGTGAAAAATTGATTATTGTCATTATTATTGATAATACCAATAATTATACTTAATAATAAAATAAAAACCATATTTTATTATTGTTTTTTTTTCATAAGATATACAAAGTATATTATTTGAATTTTTCTTGAAGAAAAACTCTGATAATTCTTTTTTTCACCCAAATTGGCGTGAAAAACTGATTATTATCATTATTATTGATAATACCAATAATAATACTTAATAATAAAATAAAAACCATATTTTATTATTGTTTTTTTCATAATATATACAAAGTATATATTATTTGAATTTTTCTTACAGAAAAACTCTGATAATTCATTTTTTCACCCAAATTGGCGTGCAAAATTGATTATTATCATTATTATTGATAATTTCAATAATTATACTCAATAATAAAATACAAATCATATTTTATTATTGATCTTTTTTTCATAATATATACAAGGTATATATTGTTTGAATTTTTCTTAGAGAAAAACTCTTATAATTCTTTTTTTTACCCAAATTGGCGTGAAAAATTGATTATTATCATTACTATTGATAATTTTAATAGTAATACTTCATAATAAAATACAAACCATATTTTATTATTAATTTTTTTAATATATACAGAGTATATATTGGGGAGAGTTGATTGATATTTATTATTGATATTTTCAATAATAACTTGTCCAAAGTGACTTATAAATCCTAACAAAAGGATTCAATCAACTAGCTGAAACTCTCACTTTACAAATCAGAAATGATACCACCTCATTCCAAAGACTTTGGATTTCCAAGGGATTATTCCTTACAAAGAGAAACAACCATCAGTTGGAATAGAGGCCTGGAAAAGAGAGAAGTTGAAGTTGTTCAAAGTCATAATACATGGCAAAATGAACCTTTCTACACCTTCCAAGATGGGTTTCAACAGCAAACCTCCAGGAATGGCTTGCATAGAACAGTTTGTTCTAACCCATCAAATCTTCCAAGAAATTCTCCAATGGGGAATGGCAGACAGGGAATTCAAACCAGATTCCCACTACAAACAACTTGTAGAAAGTATTCAGAAGATTTCCCTCAAAGAGATACTCTTCAAAGAACTTATCATAGACAAGAAATGGAACAAGAGCTAACACACTCTGACCCTTTCAGGCTCATGAGGACTGGTAACCCAACCAGACTCCCTAGTGGCTTCACACCACTCAGGCACCAGCAGATCAGTGACCAAGAGTCACTATACTTTCCAATCCAAGATAGAATCCAGGAGAGGAAGAGGATCATAAGGCAAGAACAAGACTTCTTTCAACCAGAGGCTGAAAGAGTCAGATCCTATGATCCAGAAATTGTTGGACCTGTTGCAAGAAGTACAAATAAACAACAAACAGTTGTAAACACTTCTAATGCACCTAGCAGCCCTATGATAAGGAATGATATCTCCACTCAGATGAAACACAATGTTGTGATACCTGAGAGTACCATAAGTAGTAATACTCTATGGTTACAATTTTCCCAATTTGTAGAACAAACTCAAAAAGAGTTTGAAAGACTCCATGAAAGTATGTCAAGGTTACAAGAGGCTTGTACCTTACAAGCCAAAACTATTCATACTCTTCAAGAGGACTATATTGAATTATATAAAGCCTCAGAAGAGTCCAAAAGAAGACTAAATCAAGTCTTGGAGGAGCAAAATCACTGCAAAAGGGAAAGGGAATACCTGGATCAAGATATTGACAAATTGTTCAATTTCTGCCAAAAAATGAAACCCCAAACACAAGGGCATGTTTTTGGAAGCACCCCATACCACCAGGAAGACATCAAACCAGATTCTTTATTGGTGAATAAGGCAAGGTCTCCATCAAAATACCAGGATGGAGATAATATGTCTTATACTGAAAAGGAAGCCTTGAAACAGCTTCCTGAGGCCTCAAGCTGGCCCAAATTCTCTGGAACTGGAGAATATGATCATATGGAACTCATAGATTATATTGATGGACTCTTCACTGATGTACCAAGTATACCAGATTACTGGATTACTGCCAGACTAAATACAGCTTTTAAAGGACATGCTAGTATTTGGTACACACAAATGAAAGAAATCCATGGCAGAAGAAACTGGCCATGGTGGAGGAGCCAAATAATCCAAAAGTACAGAAATGATACATGGATATGGCAGAAAACCCTTTCATTTGGAAATGATAGATACACAGTGGACAAAGATCCATATGATTGGTGTCTGAGACAGTCAAAAAGGTTAATAGCCATTGACCCTCACATAACAACAGAAATGAGAAATCACAAACTGTTGACCAAACTACCAGGAGACTTAGAACATGCAGTAAAATGCAGATGCTCCAAAGAATCCACCCTGGATCAAATATCCAATACTTTGCAAGAAGTAAGGATTAGAACATCTATTGGTAGATACAATAACCATAGTAGTGGTGATAACAGGGAGAATCCAACCCTGGAAGCCAAAGATACTCATGATTCAGATTCTAAAATCACAACAGGATTTCACAATTGTGATACACCCAATCACTATGCAGAAAATTCTCCCAAAGACAGGGAAGAGATATTTGCAAGAGAGGAAGAAACAACAAAAGACCAAGAAGGTCATGAATCTGACTCTGATAGTGTGGGGAATGGCTGTGGAAATAATTCATACAGTGAGCCTAACCCCCATGAGGAATATTTGGTGGAATTTAAGAACCATCCAATACAGGAAATTGGTTCAGTCCATTCCCAAAGGAGGAAACCAATGACCAAACACCTGGATGGTTTGAAACATAAGCCACCAGACAGGGAGGGTATGACAACAAGGGAATTGTTGGCTCAACGTCACATGAACCATGCTAATACCTCCAAGAAGAGAGGAAAGTCTCATCAAAAATGAGCCTTTTTTAGAGGGAGGGTATGTCAGCCTGTGACTCAAAACCAGAGCACAAGCATGACAGCCAATATACCATAAATCAATGGTATAGCCAAGATACCACCAAAACATGGAACTGAGCCAAATCAGCTCAAAAGGTATCAAAAGAAGGAGGAAACTCACCCCTTTCTGAAAATATAAGTCCCATCACCATAGGACAAGAAATAACAAAGTTATTCCTGCTCAAAGTTATTGCTGAGCATAAACCTTAATTTTCACCTCTCATCTAAAATCTAGAAGGAGAGGCTTAACCCCATCAAATGGGTACTCAAAATGAAGCTCTAAGCCAGGGCTATCCAATGGTACCAGCCAAACTGAGCTAGCACCAGTATTACTTGAGTTATGGTCAAATTCAGGCCAAATAAGGGTGAACAAAACATTCACCTCTCATCTAACTTCTACAGTTTTAGTGTGGGATACTTGAAGTGGGGTCTCTTTGGAAAGAGCACAATCAGGGCTATCTGATGGTGCCATTCACTTCTTCATATCTCAACTATAACAGAAGTTATGAGGCAAACAAGCTCAATACAGCTTTTTGCCCAAACCACGCCTATGTACAAAAAACCTTGTACATGGGATAACTTTGTCATATTTAATGATAACCATACCAAATTGGGTATCATTGTGTAGAGCCCATACAGGGCTATCCAATGAACCAACTTTGAGCATTATATCTCAACAACTGACAGAGTTATGGCTGTCTGAAGGTTATAATCCCACAATATGGCCAATACAGCTGTATTATGACAGGATACAGTTGTACTCTGATTATGAGGTGTCAAACAGACGCTGAAGCTTATTTATACTTCAATACCTCATAACTAAGTCAAATACAGAGGTCCATACAGGTTCTGTACAGTTTCTGACGCGTCAGGAGCACCAGAATACACCTGTAAAGTCCATTGGTGAAAATTTTCACCCTGTATAGGGTAAAACTGACTACTTGTGGTTCTAAAACCACATTTCAACCCAATACTAGCCTGTATTGAGTGTATAGAACCACAAACCAGCCCACAGTAGTGAAAATTTTCACTCTGTGGTCGTGTGCAGAGGTAAACCACCTCCCACTACCCCAGAACAAGATAAAAGGAGGCTTTGCCTCACCAGGAAGCAAATCCAGCATCCTGTTCTTGATATTCTTACGTGGTATGACTTCGTAAAAAGGAAGTGATACTCTTAGAATTTAACAGGTATACTTTAAAGTAAGTATTGTAGGGTTTGCTATTGTAAACCAACAGGCAAACACTGCACCCAGGGCTATCAGCAGTACTCACCATCACTAAATTATTTTAGTATAGCCCTTTTCACTCATATTCTCACTCTAAATATAATCATTATTTTCGTGTCACACTCAGAGTTATAGCTTTTATTATCTTTCTGAAGCTATATCATAGAGTCACCCTGACAGAGAGGTTGGTGGAAGAAACTTGTCAAAGTTCTCCAACACCAGTTATCACTAAAAGAAAGAAAGCTAAGAAATTAGACTTTCCAGGACCCACCATTCAAGACTCTGAAGGTGAGCACCTCTTTTATAGGTGCCATAAAAAGAATTTTATTCTAAAACACTTTTATTTGTCTTATTCTTTAAATTATGACTACCAGAAGAGGTTCCCAATACTCCATCCAATCAGATGGAGCTGGACTCAGAGGTAGAACTGATCCCTCAAAAGGGAAAAGAAAGGGCAATATCCCCAGTGGAACAGAATCCACACAAGGAAGTGCCTTATCCCAAAGGCAAGTCCCAGAAATGCCCATGATATCTGAGCCTGAATTGGAACTAAGTATGAGTAACTCAAACAGGTACAAATCACATTCAGAGGGCTCAAATAGACATCTACATGAGCCAGTACAAGCAGTATTGCACATTGTACAAGGGAAAAGATTGGGAAATGTTGCCTCAAATACACCAAGGAGTGATGAACTCCTGGCACATCCTGAAAAAGTTCCTCAAAGAGGAGGAGATAGTGAAATACTCCAATGGATGGAATCCACTGTCATCCAAACCTCAAATCAAAAAAATCAAGGACTACCATGCCAAAAAGTGGGAGGCAACCAAGGAAGAAGCCCCAGTAGCTTCTACCAGCAAGCCCCAAGCCAACCCACTTCCCCAAGAAGGGAAGAAGAACAAGAAAAAGCATTGGAGGAAACCATATTCCCCAAGCTACAGAATCCCAAGAATCCAAAAGGATGCCACGGACAATGTTTTCAACATGGCCAGAACCTTGATGGAATTCAAGGACAAGGAAGAGCAAAGAATGAGACAACCTCATTTCCCAAAGAAATAACCTTGTCCAAAGATGTTGTAAATACTTTAACAGAAATTAAAAATAGTATATTACCTCTAAAAGAAATTAAAGATAGTTTATTATCACTACAAGAAATAAATAACAATTTATCTTCTTTAACAAAAATTGTTGTGCAAAACAAGAAAGAAATTGACAACATTATGTTTATTGTTGAAAATAATAAACCAAAGAATTTAATTGACAATACTCAAAAATTAATACAAGGACAACAAGAATTGTATAAATACATAAAAGATATCAAAGAAAAAACTTTGACAATCAATTATGATGTGAGAATTGACAATCTTACAGAAAAATTAAATAAATTAAGTATTTCTGTAGAAAAATTTGAAGAAAAGACTTCATCACACCAAAAATTACTTTTGGACCATGTGGAAAAAAGTGATGAAGCAAGAATGCATCTGAAAGATGATATTCAGAGTGAAATAAGGCTTATCACTGAAAAAATGGATAAAATTAATTAGGCTAATTTAAATATGCCAAAGTTATCAACACCATTTTCTCATATAAGAAGCCCTGTTAAAACAAAAGAGGAATTGTAAAATCCTTTCATAACAGACTTGAGTCACCAAGATAATAACCAAGTCTTAATGAAAGAAGCACCTCAATTAAAAGAATGGCCAACATTCACAGGGGAAGGTGAATATGACCACATGTCATTTATTAAAACAATTGACATGTTACAAGAAGACTATGCCATACCAGATGAATTAATCACTGCAAGATTACATTCACTGTTTGAGAAATCTGCAAAAAGATGGTATTATGGCATAAGACAAACAAATGGTAAAAATACCTGGTCTTGGTGGAAACAAGAAATAATCACCAAGTGGGCAAATGATGCCTGGAGGTCTAAGATAGAAAATGCATTTGAAAACTCTTTCTTTGACCCAGAGAAAGACAAACCTTTAACTTGGTTCTTAAAATAAGTTGAAAGGCTTAATGCACTGTACCCAGAAATGTCACAGAAGATGGTGCATATGAAAATCCTTAAAAAATGTGGAGGGGAACTAGAACATGCTCTAAGAAGCAGGTGTATAGAACCATGCTCCACAGAAGAGTATATAAATGCACTAGAAGATATAGTGACAAGAACAAAAATTGGCAGGACTTGGAAAGAATTGGACATTAAAAGCCCAAATCAACCATTTATCAAAAAAGATAAATCAAAAGAATCCTTTAAGCCAAATACATCCAACAATAATGAGCAAAGAAAATGCCATAAATGTGGAGGTATTGGACACTTAGCCAATAATTGCCTTAAAAAAGCAAAGATTAATGAAATTGTGGAAACAGAAAGCCACAATGACAAAGAAGAGGAATCTGACTCTGAAAAAGAGACAGAAGAGTCAGAAAGATCTGAAAGTGATGAAATCAATATAATTAATGCACAAATTAATAATATTGATATAATTTATGAAGTACTGGATGTTAATTCAAACTTGCCACAAGTTGGAACATCTGACACAAACCTGACAAGCATAGAAGATGCCAAAATGTATAGAACCAAACCTGCAAGAGGAATGGGATGTACAGCTGGAAAATCAAGTATAAGTATTGTTATAGTTGATAACCAAGAAGGAAAAGTTAACTTGGATACAGGAGCATATTGCACTTGTGTTGGCAAAAGTTATTTAAAAACCATTGTCCCAAACTGGCAAGAAAAACTTATGCCAATACAAGGTGTCAAATTTAGTAGTGCAAGTGAGAGCATGAAGCCCCTTGGAATAATTGATTTAACACTAATTTTTCCTCATCCCTCACAATGTGTCAGAATTAAAGTAGAGTTTGTAGTAATGGACAACTGTACTAGTAATCATTTCATACTTGGGAATGACTACTCATCAATCTATGGTATAGATATCTCCAACCAAAAAGATAGATATTTTACCATAGGAGATAACAAAAGACAAAAGTTTGGCTTCTTAAATAACAAAAAACAAATCACAGTTATTAAGAAGGAAGAAAAAATTCCAGAAAAGGAACTTTTTATATCTGAACAACTTAAAGAGGCAGAATTCAATCAAGAATTAACAGAAAAAATGAAAGAAAAATTGATTGACCTCTTATTTAAGTATAAAAATGCCTTTGCAACTGACAAAGAACCACTAGGTGCCATAATTGGACATGAAGTGGATATAATTCTTAATGTAGAAAAGCCTTACCCACCTTTATTAAGAAGACCTGCTTATCCAGCCAGTCCAAGGGCTAGAGAAGCCTTAGAGGTGCACATTAAAGAATTAATGGACCTTGGAGTATTAAGAAAGGTCGGACATAATGAACAAGTAGAAGTTAATACACCTGTCATTATAACTTGGCATAATGGAAAATCAAGAATGGTAGGAGACTTCAGAGCCCTGAACACCTATCCCATTCCAGACAGATATCCAATACCTAGAATCCATGAGACATTGACCCAATTGTCACAAGCTAAGTTCATCACAGCTATGGATGCTCTTAAGGGTTTTCATCAGAATGTCTTAACAGACAATGCCAAGAAACTACTAAGAATAATAGTCCATTGTGGAATTTTTGAATACTTAAGAATGCCATTTGGGATAAAAAATGCACCTTCCCATTATCAAAGAATGATGAATACCATATTCCCTGAAGAATTATCAGAAGGATGGTTAATTATCTATATTGATGATATCATAGTTTGCTCAGAAACTTGGGAAAATCACCTTACAAGACTAGAAAGGGTACTACAAAAAATAGTCCAAGTGAATATGAAAATTTCCTTGAAAAAATGTCATTTTGCATATAGTGAATTCAAAGCACTAGGACATGTTGTATCTGGACTTAGTCTAGGCATAGACAAAAATAAAGTAGCAGCAGTACTACTTAAACCAATGCCTCAAACCAAAAAAGAAATGCAATCATTTCTAGGATTTGCTGGTTACTATAGACAGCATATAATGGACCTTGCAAAAATTGCCAAATCCTTATATAAATTATGTGACCAACAAACAGTTTATGAAATGACTGAAGAAAGGGTCAAGGCATATGAAGAATTGAAAAATTCCTTAAAAAATTCCCCATTTCTTCTAATGCCAGATTGGAAACTACCCTTCAAACTGTACATTGATGCTTGTGGAGAAGGACTAGGTGCTGCACTTCACCAAACACAAATTATCAATGATAAACCAGTGGAAGGACCAATTTGTTTCATTTCAAGGAAAATAAAGCCAACAGAAGCAAGGTATGGAGCAAGCCAAATGGAATGCTTATGCCCAGTGTGGGCTTTAGAAAAACTGCATTATTATTTGGATGGCACAGTATTTGATGTAATCACAGACTGTAATGCTGTGAAATCACTATTAAATATGAAGACCCCAAATAGACATATGCTGAGATGGCAAATTGCTATCCAAGAATATAGAGGAAATATGACTATTGCTCATAAATCTGGAAATATTCATAAAAATGCAGATGGTCTCAGCGGTTGGGCTCTAGCAAATACCCCTGACAATCCAGCATGGGTACCACAGGAAGAGCACCATATAGAAGGAGTATGTGTTACAGACATTGGGACAGAATTCTTTAACCAAGTTCAAGAAAGCTATAAGACAGACAAAAATTGCCATATCCTGGGCCAACTTCTAATGAAAGACTGCAAAGATCAATCACTTTCATCAAGACTAGATGAAATATGGAAAAAGGCATATGATGAAGGAAGATTCCACCTCCTTGATGGAATCCTTTACCATAGAACAAAACACACATGTGTTATGGCCTTAACAGACAGAACACTAATAAACACTATTTTACATGTGTGTCATGATAGTGTTGCATCTGGACATCTCTCAGAAGATAGGACACTAGAGAGGGTGAAAACCTGCTCTTGGTGGCCAAATTGGAAGAAAGATGTTGCAGAGTACTGCCAAACCTGTGACAGATGTCAAAACGCCAACAGAGCCACAGGAAAGAAATCTGGAATGATGATCCAAATCCAAGAACCAAAATTCCCATGGGAAATAGTTCATATGGATTGGGTAACAGCTTTACCTCCAGGAGGAGACAGGAGGTATAATGCATGCCTAGTGTTAGTTGACAGGTACAGTAAAACTCCCATGTTCTTACCATGTCATAAAGATGACACAGCTATGGATACAGCCATAATGATATGGAATAAAGTCATTAGCCACATAGGCTTATTCCAAAATATTATAAGTGACAGAGACCCAAAGTTTACTTCAGCATTATGGACAAATGTCCATAACTTATTTGGGACAAAGTTATCATTCTCAACAGCTTATCATCCTCAAACTGATGGTTTAGCAGAAAGAATGATACAGACCCTAGAAGATATGATCAGAAGATTCTGTGCTTATGGGCTAGAATTCAAAGATTCTGATGGTTTTACCCATGATTGGTGTACACTAATACCAGCACTTGAACTGGCATATAAGACATCAATCCATTCTTCTACTGGCAAAACACCAGCAATGCTAGAGAAAGGTTGGAATCCAAGACTTCCTTATGATACCCTCAGGAAGGACTTAGTGGACATACATCCAACAGCAAGCAGTTTCAAGATAATGCTTGACAAAGCAAGACACCATGCAAACAGATGCATGCAAGACTCTTTCAAATATGCAAAAGAAAGATGGGACAAAAGTCATAAACCACCTGACTTCAAAATAGGAGATTTGGTATTAGTATCAACTCTTAACTTTAATAACATAAAAGGACCACAGAAATTGAAAGATTCCTTTGCAGGACCATCTATGGTAAAAGCACTTCATGGACCAAATGCTGTACAATTGGAACTTACAGGTGATTTAATGAATAAACACCCAACTTTCCCTGTACGTCTTATAAAACCATACAGCTCAAGTGACAAGGAATTATTTCCACTAAGAAATACACCCCCACTTGAAATTCCCCCTTTGGAAGAAGGAGAAGAAAAAAGAATTGTAAAAGTCCTTAAAGAAAGAAGGACAAGGAACAAAAAAGAAAGAGAATACCTTGTAAGGTATAGAAATCCAACTCAAGAAGATGAATGGCTACTTGAGAAAGATATAACAAATGCTGATAAACTACTGAGGAGGTTTAGACATGAAAGAAAACCTAAAGAATAACAAAATCAAGAATTATTGAGATTCAAGACTGATAAAGTCTAATGAAGAGGTAGGACAGTGGATGATACCCTAATCACACATATCAGATTGTGGTACAATCTTTTTTGGTGGTAGGGAATGTGAGCCTTTGAGATATGACCACATACCCAATAAGGTCACAAAAAAGACTAAGAATAATTATACCTTTAATATAATTATATCAAAATTACTTAGAATAATTATACATTAAAAATAATTACTTAAATATACAAAAAATACCATAAATTGGTACAAAAATTGGTTTAACTTAAAAACCAATGAATCAACATGTAAAATAAATTATACCATTGGATTCCTCATGGAAAAATACACATATACCATTCTTATGGCATATCTGTAAAGTATATTTCTAATGAATTATAAGGTATAATACCTTATAAAAACCATAAAACCTTATTTATCTCAAGACCTAATGAAGCAACATGTGAAATAAATTGTACCAGTGGATTTCCCACCAAATTCCACACATAAAACAATTAATAAGCTAATTTCCAAAGTCAATACTTAAGGAATTAACCTCAATATATGCACTTTTTTGGTCAATGCATATATTCAACGATCATAGCTAATATCTCCTAAAATATACATGATAGAATGATGAACCAAAAATAAAGTTAACACATAATTACTGCAAGAACACAGATATGAACTTTATTTTACAAATTATAAACAAGGTTAAAACCTATGATGAAATATTGATAAAAATCAACAGAGCTGTTGACCACTTTGTTGTGAAAGTGGTCAAAACTTAAAAAAAAAGAATACAGTTGGATTCTACTAGTTCATTCGTGAAGAATGATGTAATTCTTATTATTAAATTCAGGGTATGACCCCCTGAAATCAAGGTTTGAAGTTTAAAATATTGAATTTCGACAGAAAAGATGAGTTACAAGAAAAATCATCAAAATTAGAGTTTTGATGATGTAATGAAATGCTCCTGGAAGAATAATGAGGTTATGCCAGGCTATCAGAATTAACTCTCTGAATTGCTGTAGCGTGTAAATCTTAAAAGTTATTGAAGATCAAAGTTTGAGCATAAATTGAGCAGTTATGATCACCTACTGTAGCCTTAAATTAAGTTTGACAGTCATATGAGTGATAAGATTAGTGAATACTATTAGTTTATGATTAAAACTAATAACATCCACGAAATTTGGGGTTCTGCCAAGCCTCTGATGTCATCGAACTTAGAGTTATAGTGATAACTCTAAATAATGGTGTAATAATGATGTAATATGGTTTGATCATGATGTAATCACCCTCAAACCTTAAAATATTGATCAATTCCAGTGGATATGATCAGTACACGTCTACTAGAAGCCTGTTGGACTCTAGGAGGGAGGTATTTACTATAAATAGAGCTCTTTTTACTCTATTTTCCCCTCAGACGCATCAAAAACATTAAATCAATTAGATCAAAGGTAATTTCTTTATTCTTTATATATAAAAGTATCATATTATTAAAGACCAAAGACCACCTTGCTATAATCATCTATTTTGACGTGATTAAATCATTTATTTAATTTTTTTTGTTAAAAATCTCTCTAAAACTCATTTCCACGTGAAAAATCCAGAATAATTTGTAATTTTCTTTATTTTTATTGTAAATACAATTTGAAAAAAGTTGTATTTATATTTTTTGGCATAAAATATTTCAAAATTATTATATTAAGTGTTAAAAGTAGGTTATTTTCTCTTATTATAAGAATTTCTCTATTATTACTCTCTTAATAATTCTTTAATTAATATAAATAGTATTTATATTAATTCATAACTTTAATATTAGTAATATTATTGTTATTAATTGTTTTTTATTAATAAAAAGCAATTTTTTACCCTTTTATTATCGGTTGGTAACAATAATAAAGAGCTTTTTAAATATATTAATTATTTTATATTAATATATTTATTTATTATATTATATTTTCATAATATAAATTATATTATTATATTCATTTAATAATATAATTATTTTACGCCATAATAATAATAATTATTTATTATTATTATATTTTTAATCTTATTTATTCAATTTATAAGGACATTCAGAGTACAATAAGTAATAAATTAGTAATTTTTACTTATTGTTTCATAGTCAAACCTTACAGGGAGGGTGCGTAAGTGTGTGCATGTGCCCATGCAGGGGCGGGTGCGTAAGGGCCAATTCCCCTTCCAACATGATGATGGCACAGTTGGACATTATGGATTCTGTGATAGGTGAGTGTGTTGGACATTTTATCATTTAAATTGGCTTATACACACTGTACCCAATTTCAAAATAGTAATTTCATTGTGGCAATGTGAAATAATGGGCTTTGCTTGTCATAATGGCATGCCTCTGTCACCAAATTTTGACACAGTTATTTCAATAGCAAAATTGCTAATGAATCTGAGAGATTTGCATTTTTGTAGACTAAGTATCATGAAATAACGGTTTTATCATTACAAGCAGTCCACATGACATAGCTTTGTTATCATACAATCCACAGTTACCTTCTATTTCTTCTTTAGATATAATCAATTCTCCATCATCAAAAACAACAGCTTTATAAATATTGAGATGCGGCTAATCTGGTAAGAAATTCACATCAATCTTCAAAGTTATTGCTCAGCATGCAACATGGCTCAGAGACTTTAAAAATGCTATTAATAACACCAAAGGGTCATGAGTTGCCCCTCAGAAAACATATCACACTGTTGCTGACATTTTTGGATTCAGTTGAAAATATATTGTTCCCAATATTAATGTTTCAAACTGGAAAATACCAAGGTGAGACAATCCTTGAAGTGGGATGACCTCTGAATTGTATGGTAGTGTCTAAGCTGATCCATTCAACTATTTCCCTTGTGGAATACAAATTCTCTAAGTACTCAACCAGGCAATCATAATTTTCTTGGTCATGGCGGGATGGTTTGTTATGTTTTTGGTGATTGAACAGGGCAGGCTGCTGTGATTAGAAAAGTTGTTTTCTTTCACATGGGATAGATGGGGATTTCAGGAGAAGAGAAAGGTTGGAACATCAACTGATATGTTGAAGTAAGGTTTTATCTAAATCATCTATTCAGTGTTGCAAGAAGTTAGTCTTATTCAGTTCATGTGTTTAATAAATGTGAATATATTTATCTTATTAATTGACCTACATATGTTGTTATTTGTTGGCATCTTTGCAAATACTCCAATCAAGTGCTCATAACCCCATGTGGCTGAGGCTTGTCCTGGGCCCCAACATTGGAAGAGGTTGGGAATATGATCAGCAAAATGATGATTTGCTTTACTTTTCTGTTTTGGGAACAGGTGTTGATTGGAAAGGGGGAATTTCTTCCGATGGTTAGAAAATGAATTTGCATCATCCATTGAGACAGTCCAACTTGTGGCAATGTTGATAGAACTAATCAAATGGAATGTATTCTTGGTTAGTTCATTTGCAAGTTCTTTTAATTGACCCATGTTTCTTTGTGTGTTGGTGGATTTGTGTTCATCTAGCGACATCTGTTTACTGAGAATTAAAAATAGAATATAGACCTTGTATAAGAGAGCCCATTCAGAGGCTTTCAAAATACCATGAGAGGGGGAACCCATTTTGCGGGGTACTCTTGTCCATGAGGAGGGAATTATGGTATGAGATATGATTGGTTGGAGATGCTCCAGAGCCTCACCCTTGATCTGGTGATCACTCAGTGCACTGATATCCAATTCAGAGGGGATTTCAGGAGTGGGGATGCAATCGCCATCAAATGAAGGAATCTCTGCAGAACCACTAGATGGATGTTGCATGTGAGGGGTGGGCATTGGGAGGTAGTTTTTTCAGGTGGAAGTAGTGGGGAGTGACTCATTTATTATTTTTGCTGTGTCTTCTCAGGGAGTGGGCCTCTCTCAATGTGATTTTATCAAGAGAGCTGTTGGAGGTCATGGAATCTGAGTCTGAACTGTTGCTGTCATTGGATTTCCTGCGGGACCTGAAGTGAATTTTTGATTTGGACTCTGGAATGCACAATTTGAAAGCTGCATGATCCTTCAAAATTCCAAGTATTAAATTATGCGTTATGTCAAGATTAACCATTGTGGTTGCATCCAATACGGAAGGTCTTGCAAAATTGAATATCACACTCCATACTCACAAAAAATTGCTTGTCTTTGTTGTGAAGATTCCCGAAGCAATTTTGCAATGGTTAATTTATGATTTTGGTATGAGCATGTGTAGTGAAATTGAGGACCAATTCCTTCAATTTGAGCTTTGTGAATAGTGCAAAAATTACAAAAGTGGTTTCCTGAATGAGAAATAAATCCAGTCAGCCTGCGCATGGCAACCACATCCGCAAGGGCCATGAGAATGGCAACACTGATAAAGGATCCTGAAGGACCTATTGAGGTGGGTGAAAAATGGTAACCTTTCCATAGCTCTTTGAGCTCCTTGATGAGTGGCATTAATAGGTAACTCAATTGAATGGAAGTTGGCTCCTTTGGACTAGGGATTATTCCTGAAAAATAGACATTCTCTGGCTTCAATCTTTCACTTGTGGGGAGATTAAGACAAATGAGCATGATAGGACCAATGCTGGCCAACCAGGTTGACTTTCCATGTGCATTAAACGAGTCCACATAAATGTAGAAGGCCAATGCACCAGGAATGGACATGAATGGGGGGTTTTGAATATTTCTAGTGCGAGTGAAGCGTCTCCAGACCAAACAATCCCAGATGTCACATTTGGGGGAACCTTTGGGAGTTTGGGATTGTTGATGTTGATTCAGAATTTCCATAATTCCAGCCCGCTGGAGAAAGCTGGCAAGCCAATTTTTGAATGGTTGATGAATGAAATGTTTCCTTGGTATAAATTTTTGCTTCATGTTGGTTGTGATTTGAGTGTGGGGTTCAAATGAATAGATGAATTTGCCTAATGACTGTGTGCAAGGGGGATCATGATCATTTGGTTCATTATGGCGTTGACAGTGGGGTTGGTCAGTTGTGACTGATTCAGTAAGGCCATTAAGAAAGAAACATTGAGGACAACATATATAGTTTTGAATAACTGGCTCCAATTGGAGATGTTCAAATATGGTACTGATATCTTAAGGTATATGGAATGCAGGAGTGGGGGGACCACCTGAGCTTGAGATACTGGACTTGATCAGCAGGTTCAGGGAAGGTTTGAGAATGCGTGAAGTTCTGTGGGGTATATTATACCTTAATGATAGAATGGCAGATATTATCACTCCAAGGTCTTGTGGGGGAAGGTTTTGACTGCCACTGTATGCTTCCTGTGCAGTTGAATTGTGACCTGCTGGAGTGGAGAAAGTGCTTTGGGTCACCTTTGAATAATCAGCTGGGAAGATTTGATCCAATAGAATTTGCAGGCACTCAGATCCTGTTGCAGAAGTAGGGATGTTTGGAAGAGATTTGGGTGCAATGGTTTCTTTGGGATTTTTAATTTGCTGTTTATATTGGAAAGGTGTGAAGGAAACTCCCTGCCTATCACCCTCAGCAGAAGAGTGTGTTTGGGTCGAGCAGTGCTGACACATGCATATACGCATTGAGGAATAGCGGCGGGTTGTCATTGTTGCAGGAATCGTGAGTAAGGTTGGTTTGTGTATAGATATCTATGGCTGATGTGAAAGTTTTTGGGAGTGTTATTGATTGGAAAAAAAATTCAGTGATTATTGATGAAGGGGGAGATGATTTGAGCCAGCTGAAGATTTTATGCCATTTTTAATGGTGGCTGAGCTGTAGGCAATAAATGGTAACATGTCTCATCTGGATGGTGGAATTGGTTAGGAGTTTAATTGGGTAAAATGCCATTCTGCTCAATGCTCATACATATTATATTTTATTTACACATGGTGATACTGTGGTTATGACCCTTGATGGGCATTTCATGAGGGATGTGTCAACATTGAATGGAGGGGATTAACATTCAAACCATGTACGCTGGCACGCCATTGTACATGGCTTAAACCTTATTACAGACATAACAATATAGCACTATTACATAAGCGTTTGGAGTGGAGCTAAATTCTTGTTATTTGGTTTGAGTGCAGTGGGCTTTTAATCAGTTGGAATGTGATTTGGATTGCCTTCCCTTTCTTGAAAAGGTGATGTCTCTTTTGTGGGTAAATCCTTCATTAATATGCCCTTATACAGATATAGAATGCTGTGTAATTTTGATGCATATAATGGCAGTTTGGATAATTCACAAAATGTAACAATGGGGAGGGGGAAATGTTCATTGGATATGATTACTTATGGATGATGGGTCCCCTTTGAGATCAAGGAAATATCACATTATATGTTAGTAGGCTGGGCAGGGTGGTTTCCAACAAAAGCAGAGGAGCTCAAGAGGAGGCAGGGAGAATTCTCCTAAGAAGTGTCTTATTAGACTTCCATGGGAGGCTTGGTTCCCACTTTTCATACAATTTATATATTATATTTTTGAAATCACTCTATTTTATCATAATACTGAGCTGTTTTATCAAGTTAAAAAAATTGCTGTACTTTTTTAGCCCTTATGTCATCTTCCAAGCCACGTAAATCCTGTTCAGGTTCTGTTCATGACTCAGATAGTGAATCTAGCATAGAATGTGTTCAAACAGAGTCACCATTGAGTCCCAACATTCCTCTCACAACCCCTATTGCATCCTCAATGGATTTATCAGGTCTTAACATTGATGTGGGAAATCCAAAGGCTCCAACTTCAAGCACTTGGTCAATCCCAAATATTTCCAACACTCCAATTCCCCCAAATCCCACCAGTACACAAATTCATGTGTCTGAGGGGCCAGAAGGCACACCTCAAATCTCATCAAACCCTAATCCGCAATCAAAATTTCCACGTGATTTCCTCCTTAATACTGGTCAGAATCCAGTTGCATCCCAGGATCCCTTTGGACAAAGTAAACAGCCAACCCTCAATATTCCATCAGGATCTCAGGTTCATGTGGGCCATGAAAAGCGGGTTGATGGTGGGAGACAAAAAAGAATGTTGGAAAATGTAACTTGGAGTAGTCTGTTGGAGGGAAATCCAGGATTGACGCTCCATCAAAGTAAGTCATTTTGATGTTGGAGTATAAACTTTTTCACAATTTGATCTGTTTGCTTCATGGGTTAGATATGGTACCTAAAGGAAAGTCAGTCCGATCTCAGGAGCCAATTGAAGATCATGAGTATGACCAGTCTTTATTAATGTTTTGATGTGTTAACTGATTATTTGCATGGCAGGTGATGAACTTTATGCATCTTCACCTCTGGTCCATAAAGAGAAATTCATTGGATGTCATCATTCATATGCCTCCAAACCAAGAATGGGTCATGCCAGTTCATCAAGAGAAAAAATTGTGGATGATGAGGATTAGAACATGTCTCCAACTCAAAGTGAAAGAAATGACGAACCAAGGAGGGATGATTTCATGGCGCATGAGCAACGCACTCAGTCAAATAGTGAGTTCACCCATCCTCAAATGGGCGTTTCCCAGAGTATGCTTGAACAATCCAAGGTCAGACAGCAAAAGGAACCAGGCTTGTAAACCTCACAATGTGACGAAACATGCAAGCCAGAAGGAGCAACAAAAATGGCTGAGAGCAGAACTTCCAGAGAATGTCCATGGAATGAGATCAGCAGTACATGCCTATTGCCTGTTCCTACTCAAAGTTAGGGATAAGGGTTTTCCTCACTACCAGCACCACCCAGCACAGAGGAGTGTGAAGTTTCAATCCAAGTGTCTGGTCATCTCGGATATGTCCCCAAAGATATTTTCAATGTGCCATCAACACAGGTTCAGTCTCAGGTGTTCCAAAGCTACTGAGAAAATGAGCTCCACAAGCTAGGACTAAAGCAATTCACTTGAGACTGGGAGAGCTCATGGCAACATCCGTTCAACAAGTTGATGTCTAGGGTGTTTTACCGTACATTGCGTCTGGCACTTGTCAGCACTGAGTATCATCACTACTGTTGGAACAAGGATCATGGCAGCTTTAATGGAGCAATATTTCACTTATTTGAAAAGAGAATGGATGTCTGCTCAAAAGGATGCGGAGTATTCGGTAAAAAAGAAAGAGAATAAAATTCTCACAAAGATTTGTCAAAGGGTTAGTTAATGTATCTCTTCTTCATTGTGAACAAAGTCTGATGATAGTCTACCTGATTATGTGCAGACCTGTCAGCGCCATTGTGAATGGTGTGATACCGCTAAATTTCCCATTCTAGAATCACAATTCAATGACCCTTTAGTATGCTCAGATACTGAGGGGGTACTGGAAAATGGCCATCAAGTTTACGGAAAAGTGGGATTACGCTGGTACTCCCAGTTATTTAATTAATTTGTATGAAAATGGATAGAGACATAGAGTTTTGTAATTGTATTAAAAAAAGGGTAAAAAACTATTGACAGATTGCCAGAAATACAATCAACAGATGATGGTGATATTCCGGAAGGCCTATCATTTCAGGTATTTGATGAAGATTGGCTCAAGAATTGTAGTAAGATTCAGACTATCACCCTCAAAATACTTGACATGCCAGTTATTAGGCCGAGTGATGATGATCTGCAATAACTTAGTAATATAAATGTATAGCACCATTACAAATTAACAGTTTGTGAATTATTTGTGAAAGTGTAATAAAATCTGATTATTATATCTCAAATATGCAACAAGCTGTTCAATATGTCAGAATATAGACAATATGAATTGGAATGTATCACTGTCTCCCTCAGAAATAATACTCTATTGTACATTTTCATTGAGGAAATATCGAAGGAGTTTGATCCAGCTCATGGTGTTCATAATTGTGGACCTGCGCCGGGGTGAAAAGGAGCTATCAACTTTGTCAAAGACAAATTATATAATATCAGTAAGGCTAATGCAGTTAATGAGCTTTTATTTGCTTGGACCTATTGATGATTGGAATATGCCATTCCCATAAGGAGTGATTTCAGAATAGCAATACAATCAGGGTCAAAGATGAGCTTGAAAGGTACCTTCCACATGTTGAGCTCAACTGAATGAGGAGTGATATAGTGGATGATGTTTACAGGTTGTTGTTGGCCAATACAATGTAGTCGATCAACAGCCTGAGCCTCAATGGCTGGGTTCCAATTGAGCTCCTGGAAATGTGGACTTCAGTGTCTGAAAATTGGGGTAGAATTTTGGGGGTCCCCTCACCATCAAATAGACAATATTAGCACATATTATATTGAGGCAAGTTCCAGCTGCAGCAATGGATGCAATCAGTACTTCACATTCAGGATTGTTGAAGAAATTCTCTAGTGCCGTCTCCTGCACTTGTGCTGTAGTTGTTCCATCAATTTGTGCTGAAAGGATAGAGTGATGGGCAAGTGCAATACCAATTCTACAATAAAAAACAGTCAGATGGAGTCAATTGGTAATGGGTGCATATTAGAATTAACTCACAAATCAAGAAATTGGGTCCATTGGGTATAAAACACTGATTTGGTTGGACCACACTTTGATTGTTTGTTCTTCATTAAGATTTGTAGGAGGTGTTCAATTTTACTACTCATCATTCATGTTTCCACATCCACAATAGTTAGTGTAATTGTTTAGGAGTTATCCTGAATGCTCCTTCCCTCGTGGTCTTCCAACTACACATCCACAATTGTGTTAAGCATGATGTGATGGTTACAACATATTCACAGCTTATTAATATTCCTGAAAAATTCTCCTGGTCCTTCCCTTTTGGATGATAGGAGTTCTTTGTATAATGTGGAATATTTTTGCTGCATTGTTGGGTTGAGTGGGAGCGGTTCATAATAATGGCTAATAGTGGGAAGGGATTTGAGATGTGTGGTTTTGGTGTGGCCCAAATTTAAATGCCGCAATGCCAAATACAAATTATCATTGCTACCTTTGGAAAGACTACTCAGGATGAATGGTGACAAGTTATCTTGATCTGAGCTCTGTGGTTGGGTGATGAATGATATTATGCCCAAAAGGTCATAAATGGTGTTGTGAATAGGTGTGCCCATTGAACATATTTGATGGGATGAAAGGAGGCTATTAATGGCACGGTGCGTGGCAGTGTATTGAGAGCAAATATAGCTATAAGATGGGGGAAGGGTTATTGAATATCAAAGGTAATTTGAATCATTGAAAGATCAGAAACTCACTGTGCTTCATCAAAGATTATACAATGCCAATTGATTTCAAAAATGAATGATGTAGAGGTATTGCTTTGCTTAAATTATTGGGTGATAGTATTGTAAGAATTGATGATTATATCATATTTTAAGATGTTGGCCTTGGATAATGAGTGACGAGTGGGACCATGGTAGATTTTGGCATGCAGCGCTCCAGCCTGAGCATGCTTGGATATTTCAGATTGCCAGTTGGTAATTAAGCAAGGGGGGCAGATGATCATGGTGGGCATGGAGCAATGGGGGTTTGCAATCAACCGCTCCTTGGAGGTACCAATTAGAGCAATGGCCTGAATGATTTTACCTAATCCCATATCATCTGCAAGCAGTCCTCTAAGAGGGGTATTGGTCAAAAGGGATTCAAATGAGCTAACAACCTTGTTTCTCATGATGTGCCTGGCATTAAAAGTGGATCCTGGGGGTGAGGTGGCCCAAAGCTTACAGGCTGATTGGCCATTGGGGATTTCTTGATCTCAGAGAGAAGCTAGTCCAAACTTTTGATGAGGGAGGAGGGGGGCTTGAATAATGCAATGGGGTGGGCTCATCATGGGGAGGTCTGATCCACTGGGTAATTGCATCAGTTTTTGCTTGGAAGTCAATGATAAAACAGTAGGATATGAAGCTGGCGTCGAGTTTGAAGTGGGAAATGTGGGAGTAAAGCGTTGACATTGACTGAGTATTACAGTCATATTCTTTGGGCATTTTAAGCTTGAAATCTTGCATTCGAAACCTTTCAATTATGAATAGAATGTTTGGATACCATGTGAAGAACATTAATGCTAGATTAGGTTTCTGAGATGAGGAGGATCATTTGCATCAGTCATGAATACTCCCTCAACAAATAATGTTTGAGTAGGATTGGATTTGCAATTTTCAATCCATGCCCCACCAGGACCACAGTGCATGAAGGTTTGTGGTGCCCCAAGGAATGGTATAAATGTTTTGGAAAGGGTTCCAGTGAGAGAGCCAATAGCATGCTGGTGATTGGGGAGATATACAAATATGTTGTGTTGATTGTGCCATAGGATAATCCAAGAAGCTAAGTGGGAATTATGAGGATTCAAGGCTATATCACCATTTATTTGAATATTAATATTAATCATCCCAATGCAAAGTGGCTGTGAAGGGGTTGACATGATGTCTATTATGAATTATTTGGGGAAAGTTGGAAATTATATGATCAGGAAAGGGTAGCTAAAGGGGAAGAAGACCAATAAGCGCAGGTGGGGAGCTTATATGAGAGGCAGAAATGAACTCAAAGGGGGATGGCCTGTGGTTACGTGCATGGTCTTTAGGAAGATGGGCCTCTTGGGCTCATAATTTTCATATCCGATTTGGGGCATATATCAAGGCAAGGTGGCAAACATGTGGGTGCACCGATATGACTTCTGTATCTGCAGCAAATTGCACCACTTTTGGTGGACCAAGGTTGACATTAGCACATCCAAAATTGGGTGGGTTGTAGCAACTTAATGTGGAGGGGCATATTAGACGCATGAAGCCATGTTTGCTGGTGTGACAGTGTGAGCCTCAAGGTATATTTTACATACCCAAATTGGCCACAATTATCTTAAAAAGAAATTTTGAATTATGCATAACTCATAAGTCATGCATTTATCCAAAATTCATCATTTTTGATTTCAGAAAAGATGAATAAATTCTTATTGAGTAAGTAAATCCATGGATTTAAGGCCAGATTTAGATTCTACACAAAAATTCACCTAGGGTAGCTCCATAGAGTGAATAAGCTCAAATTAACTCTTTGAGGTGGTAAAATGGAAAATACTTCAATACCACATAAAAGATCCGTGAAAACTTTTGTTTTTCTTAATTTCACGCCAAAATAATGGGAAAGTGAGAAATCCCATGTTACATATACACTAAGAATAGTGTTATGCATTTTTTGAGCACTTAATATTATGGTATTCTTACATGGACCTTTGGTACACCCATAGTGGATATCTCACTTTAAGCTTAAATTTCTATTTTGACGTGAAAAATAGGAAAGGGGGACAAAAGACATCAAAGAGAGCCAGGGTACCCAACTTCTGAGGCCTCAGAGGCGTGGACAGCTCCAAACCTTGGATCCATTGCTGATCTTGGCCTAATTGGTAAACTAGAACCTTTTGGGAACTTGGTTACCATGTCACCACTACTGTAAATCTTAAGAAAATAGCAAATAACCTGCTATTTTGATGTGCCAAGGAGGTACAGAGCTACTTAGACTCCTGTAACCACGTCAATTCTTAATTAATTTCCATGGATAAACCCCAAAAGAGTAATTAAAACCATTTTTGGACTTGTATCCATTGATTTACCTCATAGCAACCAGTGAAACTGATATTTGCAATTCTACGTAGAAATGAGGTAAAACATTCTAAAATTCATTAAAGATACAATTCTTAATGAATCTTTCTGAAACTTTCAGGACTAATGGAGAACTGTATTATCTATGGCACATCCAAAAAGAATCACAGTTTTACTGGTGAAATTCAAAGTTTTACTTACAGTCCATTTTTGACTATTCTACGTGAAACACTGAATCTTCAAAAATTCACATTAATTACATCCTGTGATGAAATTGGCCATAACATTGATAACTTTGAGAAATAAATGATTATTTTGGAATAAAAGAAGATTTACAGATGATACTCCTTTTCTTCTTAACCATATTGGGGTTGGTAGTCACGTAAAAGCATCAATTAAGTAATTATGATAATCTTACATGACGACAAATGATGCAATCAATAATCCAAAAAAGTTTTATTGTTTTCTCACTCACTGGTTTTCAGTTTGCTCCATGGCACGCCTCTGTGAGCTGTTGTTGACTTAAAAGAAGCCTCCTCTTGCTGTTTTTCCCACATCATCATCATCTTATTATTCATTTAAACCATTATTACCAACAAGTAAGTATTAGTAAAACTATTCTTAAGTGTTTTAAATCTTTCAAAAGAAATCAGAAAAGATGTGAAATAATAGAATATAACTATATATTGTTGTAATACTGTTATAAATACATTTTGATCCCTTAAATCCACAATTCTACATCAAATCTCTCTACCTTATCTTTCAATAAGTTCTTTGGAATATTAGTGAGTGATTTATTTTTAATTCTTAAAGTTTTTCTCTAAAATTAGTTTTCTTCAAGAATTACCATTATAATTATTCTTGTAAAAGATAATTATATATTGAAATAATTTTATTATTTTAATGAAAGAAGTTTTATTATTAAAATCTTCTTGAAATTTATTCTTGTAGACAATTACTTACTCACTGTTAAAACCACTAGTAGTGTTTAACACGTGAAAGAAATAATTTTTAATTATTTAATTGTGGTTATAATAATATTTTATTACTTTATTTCATAAGAACAGACATAGTACTGTTGATTAATAGTAATATTATCATCTGTTTCATAGTCACATCTTACATTTGGGCACCTGGCCATGTTTTTTGAACCTTGTACCCTTAATTAATATATTTTTAAGTTCTAAAATATATTAATTTAATAATTTTTTATTTCATTTTGGAGTTAAAATAATTTTTATTTTTGAAATTGTTTTGAAAATCTTTTTCATTGAGGAATTCGGTTTAATTTTATATTGTTTTTAGACGTGGCTTTTTCACATCCAAAAGCTTATAAAATTATTCTTTGAGTTACTCTGAATTAATTTTCATTCAAAATCTCAAATTTTAATTTTTTTTCTTTAAAAAGAATAATTTTTCAATATTAAAAAATATAAAACTTATAAAAAATCTTAAAAATATTTTAAAAAGTATAAAAAATAATTTTTTCTCTTTTAGAATTTTTTTTCTAGTGTCTTTAATCAAATACTGTGCAGCTGGCAACAGACTCAGTAAAATATATATCACTAGTCCAGAATCTTCAGAAGCAGAATCTGAAGACAGTATTGAGGTGCAGATTGCTAAGAGAGGCACCTTATTTAACTCAGAAAAGGCTAAATTACCACCAAAAGGTGTGTATTTTATCTTATATTTTCACCTTTTATCTTTAAATTGACGTGAAAATGGTGCATACCAGAAATGGAAGCAACTATTCAGTCCAACCAGATGGATGTGGACAAGGAAGAGGCAAGACCAAATGCAGAAGTGCCAAGTCTTCCACAAGAAAGACACATTTGGAGGATGCCAGAGTTGCCCCCCATTCCCCAAGGTCTGTACCAACAGATTTTGACATGAATTCTGAGCCTGAACTGATTCATGACCATATTTCCAGGGCTGAACCATTTTCAAGTGGCAGAAATAGAAATATATCAATGCCAGTACAAAAATTGGCTCAGAGCAGCCAAAGAAGAGGAGTGGGAAATATGCCTAAGCCTTTGGCAGGGGGCCATGAACTCCTACTTACACATCAAGAGCTTTCTGGGTCAGGAGAAGACCATAGAACTCTTAGGAGGATGGAGCCCCCTGTCTTGCAAAGACAAAGTAAAAAAGATAAAGAATTGGTTGAAGAACCAAAGTCTTTTATCCATATACCAGAAGAAGGAACTGGAAATGACTCCAGCTTTGGAGACAGAGGCCCCAGTGGCGTCTACCAGCTCCAAACCAGCTCAAGAAGTGTCCAAAGACAAACCCAAAGGACCTCAGAAGAAGCAGAGAGGTCCCAAGAGCCATCAAGGCAAGGGCAAAGGCAAAGCCAATTGGCACAGACCTTACCCACATGGGTACAGGATTCCCAAATTAGAGCCTTCAGCAGTGGACACTGTATTCAATATGGCCAGAACTCTCATGGAATTCACAGCCAAAGAGCAGGAAGGGATGAACAGGACTTTTCCACGCAAATATATCATGTACAAAGAGCTATTAATGTAGAAATTGGTAAACTTGATTCAAAGTTAACTAAAATAACACTAGATATTAATGACTTGAAAAAACATGACAAGAAATATACTGAATGGTACGAATTAAAAAATGCCAGATTTGATTCAATTACCAATGCTTGTAGCAGAATTGAGAGTGCATGCCAGATTCAGAATGATGAAATGGAAGATCTTTCTTTTTTGAAAATGAATGATCAACTTAAGATTATACAAGAGCATGTCTTGAAGATAGTTGAAAACACCAATCAATTTGCTACACATTTAGCAAAAAGTGACATTGAAAGGCAGAAGTTAAAGAATGAAATAATTGAAAATGTAGAACAAATTCACAAGAATTATGAACCACATATGCCAAGACATTCTACACCTTTGACTGAAGAAAACCTTTCTGTTAAAGGAAGTTTTACCCCACTTCTAGGAGAAAATGTAGTGTCTGTCAAAGATATTCCCAAATTAGAAGAATGGCCAACATTCTCTGGTGAAGGAGAATATAACCATATTGAGTTCATCAGGACTATTGATATGTTACAAGAAGACTTTAATATACCTGATGAAATCATAGTGGGGAAATTACACTCTCTGTTTACCAGGACTGCAAAGAAATGGTATTACAAGATGAGGATGAATCATGGAAAACATGATTGGTCTTGGTGGAAATCTGAAGTGATTACCAAATGGGCCAGCAATTCTTGGAGGTTTGAAATGGAAAATGCTTTTGAAAGTTCCATTTTTAACTCAGAGAAAGATAAACCACTTACTTGGTTCTTCAAACAAAAAGACAGATTATCTGCTTTACACCCAGATATGTCTGACACTATGATTAATATGAAGATATTAAGAAAGCTTGGGGGAAAACTGGAACATGCTATCAAAAGCAGATGTGTAGAACCCTGTTCAACAGAGGACTACATTAATGCAATGGAAGATATCATTACCAGGACAAGAATTGGTAAAACTTGGACTAGAATCCCTATGGAATCCAAGATGATCCCAAATATTCCCAGAGAGGATAAAAGACCAGAAAGACCTGTCTTGAAGTGTCATAAATGTGGAAGTACTTCACATTTAGCAAACACTTGCACCAAAAAGACAAAAATCAATGAAGTTCAGGTCATTGAAGAAATTCAGTGTACTGCAGAGAAAGAAGAGTCTGATCAAGATTCTGCAGTCTCTGAAGATACACCAGTGGAGGACTATCCCATTGAAAACATTACAGCTTTCTTTGAGGTCACAGAAGTCCATAACCACTTGCCAAAGTACAGTGAGGATTGCTGCAACCTCACCAATATCCAAGATGCCAGAATGTGCAAAACAAAACCTGCTAGAGGAAAGGGTTACACTTCTGGAACATCCTGTATCACATCAGTTTTGATGAGTGATATTGAAGCCAAATGAGAATTTGGATACAGGGGCATTTTGCACTTGTGTGGGCGAAGATTATCTCCAAATTATACTTCCTGAATGGAAAAACCATCTATTACCAATAGAAGGTGTGAAATTCAGTAGTGCCAGTAACAATATGTACCCCTTGGGTATATTAGACACTAATCTTGTATTTCCACACCCAGCAGGAAGTGTAAGAATGAAAACTGAGATTGTTGTAATGGATAATTGCACATCTCAGCACATCATTCTTAGAAATGATTACTTGAATATCTATGATATTGACATAAATAACCATAAAGACAGATATTTTACAATTGGGGATAACAAAAGACAAAAATTTGCCTTTTCCAATATGCCAAAGCAAATATCTGTAGTATCTTCTCTCAAGGATACTCACAAGGATGAATTTGTGTCTAATCAACTTGTTGAAGCACAAATTAATCCATCATTTTCATCAAAAATGAGGAATGAACTTATTAATGTGTTATACACATACAAAAATGCATTTGCCTCTGATAATGAACCATGAGGTGCTATAAGGGGACATGAAGTTGATATTACTCTTAATATTGACAGTCCATATCCTCCAGTACTTAGAAGACCAGCTTATCCAGCCAGTCCCAGAGCTAGAGAGAGCCTTGGAAAAACATATCAAAGAGTTAATCCAACTTGGTGTACTAAGAAAAGTAGGCCATAATGAAGAAGTTGAAGTGACAACACCTGTTATTATTGCATGGCATAATGACAAGTCAAGAATGGTTGGGGATTTCAGAGAACCAAATACCTACACAGTTCCAGATAGATATCCAATCCCTATAATTCAAGAAACCTTGACTCAATTGCCTAAAGCCAAGTATATAACATCAATGGATGCATTGAAAGGTTTCCATCAGAGTGTTGTAAGATGTGACTATGAAACTGATGATAATATTACTATTAATCAACAGTACTATGTCTGTTCTTATGAAATATAATAATAAAAAATTATTATAACCACAATTAAATAATTATAAAATTATTTCTTTCACGTGTTAAACACTACTAGTGAATTTAACAGTGAGCAAGTAATTGTCTACTAGAATCAATTACAAGAAGATTTTAATAATAAAAACTTCTTTTATTAAAATAATAAAATTATTTTAATATATAATTATCTTTTGCAAGAATAATTATAAATATAATTCTTGAAGAAAACTAATTTTAGAGAAAAACTTTAAGAATTAAATATAAATGACTCACTAATACTCCAAAGAACTTATTGAAAGATATAAGTAGAGAAATTTGACGTAGAATTGTGGATTTAAGGGATCAAGATGATTTATAACAGTATTACAACAATATATAGTTGGATTCTTTGATTTCACGTCTTTCTGATTGATCTAGAAAGATTTAAAACACTTAAGAATAGTTGAACTAATACTTACTTGTTGGTAATAATGATTTAATAAATTTATAAGATGATGATGAAAAAACAGCAAGAAGAGGCTTCTTTTAAGTCAACAACAGCTCACAGAGGCGTGCCATGGAGCAAACTGAAAAACCAGTGAGTGAGAAAACAATAAACCTTTTTGGATTATTGATTGCATCATCTGTTGTCATGTAAGATTATCATAATTACTTAATTGATGCTTTTACGTGACTACCAACCCCAATATGGTTAAGAATAAAAGGAGTAACACTTGTAAATCTTCTTTTATTCTAAAATAATCATTGATTTCTCAAAGTTATCAATGTTATTGCCAATTTCATCACAGGTTGTAATTACTGTGAATTTTTGAAGATTCAGTGTTTCACGTAGAATATCCAAAAATGGACTGTAAGTAAAACTTTTAATTTTACTAGTAAAACTGTAATTCCTTTTGGTTGTACCATAGATAATACAGTTCTCCTTTAGTCCTGAAAGTTTCAGAAAGATTCATTAAGAATTGTATTTTTAATGAATTTTTGAAGGTTTTACCTCATTTCTACGTAGAATTGCAAATAGCAGTGTTTTGCTGGTTGCTATGAGGTAAATCAATGAATATGGGTCCCAAAAGGGTTTTAATTACTCTTTTGGGGTTTATCCATGGAAAGTCATTAGTAATTGACATGGTTACAGGAGTGTAAGTAGCTCATTACCTCCTTGACACGTCAAAATAGCAGATTATTTGCTATTTTCTGATGTTTTACAGTAGTTGTAACTTGGTAACCAAGTTCCCAAAGAGTTTTAGTTTACCAATTGGGCCAAGATGAGCCATGGATCCATGCTCTGGAGCTATCCACGCCTCTGAGGCCTCAGAAGTTGGGTACCCTGGCTCTCTTTGATGTCTTTTGTCCCCCTTGCCTATTTTTTACGTCAAAATAGTAATTTAAGCTTAAAGTGAGATATCCACTATGGGTGTACCAAAAGTCCATGTAAGAATACCATGATATTAAGTGCTCAAAACATGCATAACACTATTCTTAGTGTATATGTAACATGGGATTTCTCACTTTCCCATTATTTTGGCTAAAAATCAAGAAAAACAAAAATTTTCACGGATCTTTTATGTGGTATTAATGATGTGGTATTGAAGTATTTTCCATTTTACCACCTCAAATACTTAAATTGAGCTTATTCACTCTATGGAGCTACCCTAGGTGAATTTTTGTGTAGAATCCAAATCTGGTCTTAAATCCATGGATTTACTTACTCAATAAAAAGTTATTCATCTTTTCTGAAATTGAAAATGATGAATTTTGGATATATGCATGACTTATGAGTTTTGCATAATTCAAAATTTCTTTTTAAGATAATTGTGGCCTATTTGGGTATGTAAAATATACCTCAAGGCTCACAAGTGTTTTGATGCCTAAAGCTAAGAAATTACTTGGAATTATCACTCACTGTGGTATTTATGAGTATCTTAGAATGCCATTTGGTATTAAAAATGCTCCATCCCATTATCAAAGAATGATGAACACAATCTTTCCCACAGAATTGTCTGAAGGATGGCTTATCATTTATATTGATGATATTATCATATGTTCTGATTCATGGTCTTTGCATTTTGAAAGACTTGCAAGAGTCCTTCACAAAGGTGCAGAAGTGAACATGAAAATTTAACTTAAAAAATGCAATTTTGGTTTTGAAGAACTCAAAGCATTAGGACATATTGTTTCTGGTTTAAGCTTGGGTATTGACAAAAACAAAGTAGCAGCAGTGTTACTTAAGCCAATACCCCAGAATAAAAAAGAAATGATGTCTTTTCTTGAGTTTGCCAGTTATTATAGGCAACACTTGAAAGACTTTGCAATTCTAGCCCAGTCACTTTATAGAATCGGTGATCAACAGACTGTATTTGAGATGACACAGGAGAGAATTAAAGCTTATGAGAAGATAAGAAAAGCTCTCACAGAAGCACCTTTACTCCTCATGCCTGACTGGAATATTCCTTTTAAATTGTACTTTGATGCATGTGGAGATGGATTAGGGGCAGCCCTACATCAAGTCCAAATTTTTGATGAAAAACCTACAGAAGGACCAGTTTGTTACATCTCAAGGCAAATCAAACCAACAGAAGCCAGATATGGTGCAAGCCAAATGGAGTGCTTATGTTTGGTATGGGCACTTGAGAAATTACACTATTATCTTGATGGCAGTGTTTTTGAAGTGCTAACTGACTGTAATGCCGTAAAATCACTTCTTAACATGAAAACTCCCAACAGACACATGTTGAGATGGCAAATATCCATTCAGGAATATAAAGGAAACATGACTATAGTCCACAAAGCAGGAAACATTCACAAGAATGCTGATGGACTTAGCAGGTGGGCATTAGCCAACACTCCTGATAACCCAGCTTATGTACCCTTGGAAGCTGAACCAAAAATTCCAATTGAAGGGATTAATATAACTGATATTGGGACTGAATTCTTTGAAGAGCTCAGAGAATCCTATAAGCAGGACAAGAATTGCAATATCTTGACTTCCTTGTTGGATAAAGACTGCAAAGATACATCTTTGGTCAATGCACTAGATGAAGTTTGGAGAAATTCCTATTCTGAAGGGAGATTTCACTTGTTTGATGGGATTATTTACCACAGAACCAAACATTCTTGTGTAATGACATTATGCAGCAGATTGCTTATCAATACAATTATTCATGAATGCCATGATAGCATCTACTCTGGACACCTTTAAGAGGACAGAACACTTGAAAAAGTAAAGAACTGTGCATGGTGGCTATCTTGGATAAAAGAAACCATTGAATATTGCCATACCTGTGACAGATGACAAAAAGCAAACAGGAGTACAGGCAAGAAATTTGGACTTATGATCCATATTAAAGAACCAAAATCCCCATGGGAAGTTGTTCACATGGATTGGGTCACAGCACTTTGTCCAAGTGGTGACAAAGTTTATAATGCTTGTTTAGTCATTGTAGACAGATATAGAAAGACTCCCATATTCTTACCATGTCATAAAGATGACACTGCTATGGACACCGCTCTTCTTCTGTGGAGTAGAGTTATTTCTCATACAGGATTATTTAAGAATATCATAAGTGACAGAGATCCCAAGTTCACATCTGCACTTTGGACCAATTTTCATAGATTGTTTGGGACTAAGTTATCATTCTCTACAGCATATCACCCTCAGACAGATGGGCTAGCAGAGAGGAGGATTCAAACTTTAGAAGACATGATCAGGAGATTTTGTGCTTATGGGTTAGAATTCAAAGACTCAGATGGCTTTACCCATGACTGTTGCACTCTGATACCTGCATTAGAATTGGCATACAAGACATCAGTCCATTCTTCCACAGGACAAACTCCTGCTATGTTAGAAAAAGGATGGAATCCAAGACTCCCAGCAGACACATTGAGGAAAGACTTAGTAGACATTCATCCTACACCTTCCAGATTCAAGATAATGCTTGATAAAGTGAAACATCAAGCAAAACAAAGTATGGATGATGCTTTTGATCATGAAAAACAGAAGTGGGACAAGAGTCATAAATTACAAGACTTCAAAGTAGGGGACTTAGTTCTAGTTTCAACCTTGAATCTTAAAAATATCAAAGGCTGAAAGAAACTTAAAGATTCTTATGTAGGACCTTTTGTTATTGTTGCCTTACATGGAACCAATGCAGTTCAAGTGGAATTTAGTGGTGAATTGGCAAATAAACACCCCACTTTTCCAGTCAGCTTGATAAAACCTTATCAACCAGCTGATAAAGAATTGTTTCCTCTAAGGAACCCAACTCCTTTAACTGTACCACCAGTGGAACAGAATGAAGACAAAAAGATAAAGAAATTCATTAAAGAAAGGAGACTTCGGGGTAAAAATCAAAGAGAATATCTTGTCAGATATAGAAATCCAGTACATGAAGATGAATGGCTGGAAGAATCAGATATACCTGACTCAGATAAACTCTTGAGAAGATTTAGACATGAAAGAAGGCCACAGGCCTGAATATGTCTATAAATGTGCTTTAAATTACTTGATCTGAGTAATGTAAAGAGGTTGGACAGTGGACATTAACCCCCTTTGGGGCTTTTTATTATTTCTATCATTGATAAAATTGTAGTACAATTTCATTTTTTGGTGGGAGGGAATGTGAGCCTTGAGGTATATTTTACATACCCAAATAGGCCAAAATTATCTTAAAAAGAAATTTTGAATTATGCATAACTCATAAGTCATGCATATATCCAAAATTTATCATTTTTGATTTGAGAAAAGATGAATAACGTTTTATTGAGTAAGTAAATCCATGGATTTTAGGCCAGAATTGGATTCTACACTAAAATTCACCTAGGGTAGCTCCATAGAGTGAATAAGCTCAAATTAACTCTTTGAGGTGGTAAAATGAAAAATACTTCAATACCACATAAAAGATCCGTGAAAACTTTTGTTTTTCTTAATTTCACGCCAAAATAATGGGAAAGTGAGAAATCCCATGTTACATATACACTAAGAATAGTGTTATGCATGTTTTGAGCACTTAATATTATGGTATTCTTACATGGACCTTTGGTATGCCCATAGTGGATATCTCACTTTAAGCTTAAATTTCTATTTTGACGTGAAAAATAGGCAAGGGGGACAAAAGACATCAAAGAGAGCCAGGGTACCCAGCTTCTGAGGCCTCAGAGCCATGGACAGTGCCAAAACTTGGATCCATGGCTGATCTTGGCCTAATTGGTAAACTAGAACCTTTTGGAAACTTGGTTACCATGTCACAACTACTGTAAATCTTAAGAAAATAGCAAATCACCTGCTATTTTGACGTGCCAAGGAGGTAAACAGCTACTTAGACGCCTCTAACCACGTCAAATCTTAATGACTTTCCATGGATAAACCCCAAAAGAGTAATTAAAACCCTTTTTGGACTTGTATCCATTGATTTACCTCATAGTAACCAGTGAAACACTGATATTTGCAATTCTACGTAGAAATGAGGTAAAAACTTCTAAAATCCATTAAAAATACAATTCTTAATGAATCTTTCTGAAACTTTCAGGACTAATGGAGAGCTGTATTATCTATGGTACATCCAAAAATAATTACAGTTTTACTAGTAAAACTAAAGGGTTTACTTACAGTCCATTTTCGACTATTCTACGTAAAACACTGAATCTTCAAGAATTCACAGTAATTACATCCTGTGATGAAATTGGTAATAACATTGATAACTTTGAGAAATCAATGATTATCTTGGAATAAAAGAAGATTTACAGATGTTACTCCTTTTATTCCTAACCATATTGGGGTTGGTAGTCACGTAAAAGCATCAATTAAGTAATTATGATAATCTTATGTGACAACAAATGATGCAATCAATAATCCAAAAAGGTTTATTGTTTTATCACTCACTGGTTTTTCAGTTTGCTCCATGGCACACCTCTGTGAGCTGTTGTTGACTTAAAAGAAGCCTCTTCTTGCTGTTTTTTCCACATCATCATCTTATTATTCATTTAAACCATTATTACCAACAAGTAAGTATTAGCAAAACTATTCTTGAGTGTTTGAAATCTTTCAAAATCAATCAGAAAAGATGTGAAATCAAAGAATATAACTATATATTGTTATAATACTCTTATAAATACATTTTGATCCCTTAAATCCACAATTCTACATCAAATCTCTCTACCTTATCTTTCAACAAGTTCTTTGGAATATTAGTGAGTGATTTAATTTTAATTCTTAAAGTTTTTCTCTAAAAGTAGTTTTCTTCAAGAATTACCATTATAATTATTCTTGTAAAAGATAATTATATATTAAAATAATTTTATTATTTTAATAAAAGAAGTTTTATTATTAAAATCTTCTTGTAATTGATTCTTGTAGACAATTACTTACTCACTGTTAAAATCACTAGTAGCGTTTAACACGTGAAAGAAATAATTTTTAATTATTTAATTGTGACTATAATAATATTTTATTATTATATTTCATAAGAACAGACATAGTACTGTTTATTAATAGTAATATTATCATCAGTGTCATAGTCACATCTTACAGACAGCAAAAAATAAGCATATCTTCCCCAGGTTAATTGTGGCACACAGACCTACTGGGCAATGTTGGTGGTTTCAAAGGGCAATCTCACTGTGGGGATGCTTGTGGGTGGGTGGGTGAGATATGTTTGGTGGCATGCCACCAAACATGAGTTTGGTTTTTCCCAAAGTTTTTTGCTGACTGAAGCCTACTGGCATTCCAGGGGGGAATGTGTGCCATGATCAAAGGGGGTGCCGGCGGTGAGACATGATCCACATATACATTCACCCGTATTGCTTTTGAGGCAGGTACTAATCCACCGAGATTGGCATCAGGGTGTTTCCACCACGTGTGTATGGAACTCTGGCAAAAGAGGCCACCTGCCCAAGGGACCTTTAGGCTGCAAGCCAGGCGCCACAACTTGTTTGGGGCGCCTGAGATTGTGCAGTAAATGACCCATGGTGGCAGATCCCCACGCAAACATAACCAGCCTCAGCAATCATAGGCCGAGAGTATGCTAATGCGGATGAGGCTGAAGCAAATCCACACTCATTGGCCTCAGGCTTTGGAGCCCAAGTGGGTGAGCATCTGCAGTCAAGCTGACAACCCGACCAAGCAAATAGCTGGTCGGAAGACTGGCAGTAAAAGGTCTGCCAGGCATGTGAAATTGACCTGTGTATGACCTGTCGGGGGGTGCATATTAAAGTGTGTGGCAGCCCAACAATGAGCAGGCACAATAAACAAGTGGGGCCAGTCATAATTTTCCCCAACAATGGCACCGGAGTGAATCCACCGTTTGCATATGACCCAAATCCTTAGTCATCCATGTATACACCCCTTACATTAACTCCGATTACACCCGCATCTGTGTGGTAGTTAGGCAGAACTCTCCAAAAACATGCATCAAAGGGAGTGTGTCATCCTTTTTTAAATCATTAAGATCTCATGTTAATATATTAAATTTTGCATCATCATCAATACTAGATTTAATAAATCTTATTTCATCTATTCTTTTCATGGAATGTTCCTGTTCATCCTTTCTTCTTAATTTTCTGGAAATCTCATAGGAGTTATGACCACATTTAATACACTGTTCATGGCTGAAGGCTCAAATTTGGAGATCCTGTATGCTTGTGGGTAAGGTATGTGCCAATGGGCCTTTTCTTGGAAATTGTCTTTATTGTTCCCAAGACCTCTCTGATTTTCCTGAGATCCTTTGTGATTGTCCTTGGAGACTTCTGAAGCTGGTTTGGAGTTGATAGACACCATAGGGCCTTCTTTCTCCAAAGCTGGGGTCCTTTCCAACTCTTTCATCTGGTCTATGGATAAAAGACTTTGGTTCTTCAACCAATTCTTTCTCTTTTTTACCTTGTCTTTGCAATAAAATGGGCTCCACCCTCCTAAGAGTTCTTTGGTGTTCTCCTGGCCCAGAAATTTGTTGATGTGTAGGTATGAGTTCATATCCCCTTCCAAAGGATTGGGAATATTTCCAACTCCTCTTACTTGGCTACTCTGTACCATCTTTTGTACTTTGATTGATATATTCATATGGCTGCCACTTAGAAAAGGCTCAGCCCGTAATACATTACCTTGAATAAGTTCAGGCTTAGAGTAAATTTCAAAGCTTGTAGGTACACACCTTGGGGGATGGGCCAAATCTGGCATCCTCCAGACAGTCCTTTCTTGAGGAAGACATGCCTTATCTGGCCGTGGTCTTTCATCTTCCCTGTCCACATCAATTTGGCTGAACTGGATAGTTGCTCACATTTCTGGGATTAACCATTTTCACATAAATTTGAGAAAAAACAAAGAATAAAAATACAAGACACACCTTTTTGTGGTTCCTTAGATATTTATGCATTGAATAAAGTTCCTATTTCAGCAATTTGAACTTCAATACTGTCTTCAGATTCTTCTTCAGAAGTTTCTGGAGTGGTGATATCTCTTATTGAGCTTGTTAAATTTCCAATGTACTTGATTAAAGGAAGTAGGGAAAAATTGATAAACAAAAAAGTATTTTGTATGCTTTTGAAATTTTTAACATTTTTTTTATTTTTTTTATATATTGAAAAAATTGTTCTTTTTGAAAAGAAAAAAATTAAGATTCAAGATTTTGAATTGAAATCAAGTCAGAGTAACACAAAGAATAATTTTATAGGTTTTTGGATGTGAAAAAGCCATGTGTAAAACAGTATAGAATTAAACCAAATTCTTCAATGAAAAATATTTTAAAATAGAATTCAAAAATAAACATTACTTTCACGGTAAATTGGAAGAAAAAAATATTAAATTACTACATTTGAGAATTTAAAAATATATTAACTAAGGGTAAAAGGTTCAAAAAACACAGCCAGGCCACCAAATGTAAGATGTGTCTATGATATGTTGATAATATTACTCTTAATCAACAGTACAATTATTCTTCTTATGTAAGATAATAATAAGAATAATTATAACAACAATCTCCTAATACATTAATTAATTATTTCTTCTAATTGTTATAAACTAATAGTTATTATAACAGTTAGCAGTAATTTTCTACAAGAATCAAGTACAAGAAGTATTCAATAATAAAACTCCTTTTTTATAATAATAAAATCATTTCAATATATCATTATCTCTTTCAAGAATAATTATAAATATATGTCTTCAATAAACGTAATTTTAAATAAAAAACTTGAATAATTAATTAAAATTACTCACTAATACTCCAATGAACCTTGGAAAGAGTGGTAGGGAGATTTGACAGATCATTTGTGGATTCAAAGGATCAGAAATTGATTTATAACATTATTGCAGAAAATTACAGTTTGGTTTCATGATTTCATGTCTTTCTGATTGGTTCTGAAAGAATAAAACAGTTGAGAAAATATTTAACTAATACTTCCTTGTTGGTAAGAAAGGTATAATTGGAAAATAAAATGATTTGGAAAAAACAGAAAGAGGAGGCCTTTTTTGAGTCAACAAAAGCTCACAGAGGAATTCCATGTAGTAAAATAAAAAACTGGTGAGTCAGAAAACAATAAAACTTCCTGGATTATTAATTGAATCATCTGTTGTAATGTAGGATTATCATAATTACTTGATTAAGCCTCTTATGTGACTACCAACCCATTTAAGGTTAAAAATAAAGGGAGTAGCAACTTTAAATATTATTTTCTTTCAGAGTGAAAATTAATTCCTCCAAGTTATCAATTTTATTTGGAATTTTGTCCCAAGTTGTATTTTCTGTGAATTTTTAAACATTCAGTGTTTCACAAGGAATAATACAAAATGGACAGTGTTTAATAATTTTAATTTTACTTATGAAGCTGTAATTATATTTGGTTTACTTACAGATCATACTATTATTCATTTTTCCTGAAACGTTCTGCAAGATTCATGAAAAATTGTTTTTTTGATGAATTTTTGAAGTTTTTACCACATTTCTACATAAAATTACAAATATCACATTATAGCAGGTTGCTATGTGGTAAATCAATGGGTACTAGTTGAAAAAGGGTTTTTAATTACTATTTTTAGGTTTATCCATGGACAATAATCAATAATTGACATGGTGACAGGACTCTAATCTGCTCTTTACCTCCTTGTCACATCAAAATAGCAGCTTATTTTCAATTTTCTGATGGTTTAATGAGAGTATAACTTAGTACCAAGTTCCCAAAAGGTTTTGGAACACTAATTGGGTCATGACTATCCATAGATCCAAGCTTGAGAGCTATCCACACCTCAGAGGCCTCAGAAGCTGGGTACCTAGGCTCTCTTTGATGCGTTTTGCCCCCGTCAGCTGTTTTCACATCAAATTAGAAATTCAGGGTGTAAGACTGATATCCACTATGGGTGTACCAAACGTTTATTTCAGAATACCATAATATAAAGCTCCAGAAAAAAAGAAAAACACTAATTTTAGTCTATTTACAACATGGGATTTCCCACATTCCCATTATTTTGGTGTGAAATTGAGAAAAACAAAGGTGTTCACAATTCTTTTATGTGTTATTGAAGTATTTCCATATTACCACCTCATAGAGTTGGTTTAAGCTTATTCACTCTACGGGACTCACCTGAGTGAATTCTTGTTTAGAATCCAAATCTGGCCTTAAATCCATGGACTTACTTACTCACAAAAAGCCATTTATCTTTTCTGAAATCAAAAATGAAGGAATTTGGATATATGCATTAATTTTGGGTCAACATAGTTCAGAATGGATTTCAATACTAGTTGTGGCCTCTTTGTGTATGTAAAATAAATCTCAAGGCTCACAGAATTATGCATAAGTTTATCAAACCTAATTTTTAGAATTTCAGTATGTATTGTTATTTTACCTTGTAATTTGGGGAACTTTATTCTCCAATTTACTACTTATTCTTGATAAATATTTATTCTAATATTAAACAACCAGTCTTCTCATGATTATATTACTCATCTTCTAGATCAAAAAATATCAAGCCTCACAGAGAGAATGCATAAAATTTAGAGCTGAATTGAGCCACTTCATCTGGGATAAAATCAATTGAACAAAACATTGCTCCAAATTATCCCAAGTCACAAATTAATGCCACTCTATTTCACCTGTTTAAAAAAATAACTTCAAATTAAAAATGGGAAATAAGAATGATACCAGCATTGCAAAACCAATGAGAATAAATGTCATTCCATTCTTAAAACAAATAATAGCATGATTTCTACTTAAAGAGAGACTCAATAAGGTAATCAGAGATCATGTAAAGTTCTTAATAAGGCTTGTCTTACTGAATCAGAGCTTTTAACTCATGGCTTCCCATTTTACAATTTTGAAGAAAATATTATTAATTAAAAATACAACCATCTTTATCTATTTAAGTGGTATCAGGCCCATATTGAAGTATACCTTTGTGCGTGCATACAAGAATTAACCTCCCTAGATTTTTTTGGTGGACTCCCTAATGGAATACATTTCACAAGCATTCAATCAATAAGTGTTTATAAAGGGATTATTGCCCTGGATTGCTCTGGTTAGCTGCCAAATAATTGAGGAGTTCCTAAATTTATTCAACTTGACATTCAAATTGAAATACTTATGTTTGGACATAATCTCAACCAAGAAAACATAGCCATTTTATGATATTTATTCCTGTGATATGAAACCTTTTCCCCATAGAAATCAGTTCAATACAAGCAATCCCCAAATCAGATCATCCAATTCTTAATTTTGTCCATTATCTACTTTTTTCCATCCTGAACCAGAAAAAATTGTGGGTGAGCTTAACAATAGAATTTTTCTCAATTGAAGCACAAGATCCCATGAAAACTGCAAGATTTGAAATTTGTCAGATCACCCCAAGTGATCCTCTTGTAGTTAAGGGAGTTGACATTGATTTATTAGTTATCTAGCTCAGCTCATAACAATTTGGCTTCATTAAGTAACATAAAATCACAGATTATCAGCCAAGAAGTGATGGAATACTTAATATTTTAGCTTCTAATGATTGCCTTTAATATCTAGTGATTTCATATAATATTGTTCTTTTTCATTCAAACCTTCACTTAATTAAAAAATATGATGGATGCCCTATAAGTCAAAGTAATTCAAAAAAGGAGCTTCACTATTTATAAGAACAACATTCTAATCTGGTCAGGTAATGCCATGCTACAATATCTAAGCATTAATATGTGCAGTTTCTATGCGTGGCTTAATGGATTTCTGATAATCTTGGGGAAAATGCTCAGGAAAAGATGCATTAGAATTTATTGAAGTACCCTCTTTTACAGTTCAAAAGGAAACACCACAAGATTCCCTTGGGAAAAGAACAAAGGCCTACATTTGTGAGATTATCAAAAAAGCTTCTTTCCCCAAAATAAGGATTGTGTACCCATGTTGCCAAAATGATAGAACTGCAACAGTGCATATATACCTTTGTAAAATAGTTTTATGAAATAAATACAAAAGATAAGTCTCATTAAAAAACTGATTGACTCTCATACATGCAATTTTGGGAATGTGTCACAGCCATGGAGACAGGCAGGGCATTACTATTAATTACTAATAGAAAATCTACCAACACCTAATAAGCAAGGGGTTTCATGGAAGATTCACCAAATTCAGTTTCAAACCTAAATACAGCTCAATACAGGAAGAACCCAAATACAGGCCTGCCCTCAATACAGGTGCAAACACCTGTCTTGATTCAAATAACCATATTGGATACACCAATACAGTTTCACATCTCAAATACAGGTTCTTCAATCATACACTCATGGTTTCTGAACACTCAAAATCCAGGCTGGCACTTTTTCATATATACCATCCCCTTTCACCCACCTGGGCGTTTTCCCCCAGTTAATTAAAATATTGGATTTATTATTTAATATTATTTTTTTTCTCATGGAGAAATATGTTATTATTGATTATTAAGGTAGTCTTTTCCTTCCCTCACCTTTCCAGTAGAGTCCTGATGGCCATATCCTTTATTAATCTGTTTCTTGTTTCTGAACAGGCTGAAATAGTGATACAGGATTATTTCTGGTTGGCTCTTTATGATTGACTTTGTTTTCTCTCATGACTTTTAATGCTCTTATTATGTGACTAGGAATTTTTTTTCTCTTATCTCATTACTCTGATCAATTGAGTATTTATTCTGAGCCCTCCATAAGTAAGTCTGTTCACTGAGTGCCTGGCCCTCTTGATTTAGAAGAGCCCCTGTGACAGAATGCTACTCAAATCTTGATTAATGTTTTTTGAGTACACTTTATAATGAGGAATGTGTGACATTTTGCTCTGAAAATTTGAGGAATTAAAATCTTGCGCTTTAAAACAATCTTCATTCTATTTGTCAGATTATTCCTTTCATTTGAAATTATAAGTCAAAACTCATCACTATTCAATATACCAATTTCTGCTTTACCTTAAAAATATACCACAATTCACCACAACTTTGAACAAAATTGTCAGCCTGTGACTCAAAACCAGTGCACAAGCCTGACAGCCAAATACCATAAGCCAATGGTAAAGCTAAGATATGACCAAAACATGGAGATGAGAAAAACTAGCTCAAAATTTATCAAATGCAAGGGAAAACTCACCCCTTTCCAAATACACAAGTCCCACCATCACAGGACAAAGAATAACAAAGTTTTTCCTACTCAAAATTGATGCTGAGCATAAACCTTAATCTTCACCTCTGATCTGAAATCAAGAGGAAGAGGCTTAACCCCAACAAATGGGTACTCAAGTTGAAGCTTTAGGTCAGGGCTATCCAATTGTACAAGCAAAACTAAGCTAGCACCAAAACTATAGAATTTATGACCAAAATAAGGTCACATAAGGGTGAATCAAATTGTCACCTCTCATCTAGCTTCTACATTTTAGTGTGGGATACTGAAATTGGGGTCTTTTTGGGAAGAGAACAATCAGGGCTATCTGATGGTGCTATCCATTTCCCTATATTGCATCTAGAACAAAGGTTATGGGGGAAAAAACTTCAATGGAAATATTGAGAGAATAATATATCTGAATAACAAAAATTGTACATGGAATAACTTTTCCATCTTTTATTATACCCATACCAAATGAGGTACTATTTTTTGGATCTCATCCAGAGCTACACAATGAGCCAAAATTGGGCCCAATATCTCAAAAACTGACAAAGCTCTAGCAGTTTTAAGGCTAAAATCCCACAGTTAGGCTAACACACTTTTACTGTGGGATACTATCCCATAACTATGATTATGATGTGTTGAACAGACAAATAAGCATGTCTTTACTTCAATACCTCATATTGAATTCAATAATGGGGGCCCATACAGGTTCTTTACAGAATTCTATGTGTCATACATGTCAGAAGATGGCTGTGTGCTCCCCAGATGATAATTTTCACCCTGTATTGGGGGAAGCTGCCCAGATGTGGTTTCAAAACCACATCTGAGCCCAATACAGAGTATACAGGCCAAGTAAAAACCACAAGGCAGTACTCTGAAGTGAAAAATCTGCACTTCCTCCATGTGGATGGTCTAGACGGCCATTCCACCCCTTTTCAGGATAAAAGGAGGCCTTTTCTCTGCCAGAGAAGGAATCCCCATCCTTTTCTTAAATTCCTATGTAGTATAACTGTCAAAAACAGTTATACTCTTGGAGAAAAAAGTGATGTATACTTTAGATCTAAGTATTGTAGCTCTTATTTTAGTAATCCAACTGGTAAGACTGTAACAAGGGCTTTCAGCAGCACTCACCACCACTATTTCTTAATAGTAAATCCCTTATTACTTTATTTAAAAACCCTTGGCATCTACATCAAAGCTAATTTTAATTAATTTTAACATGTCACAGTCATATTTACAGTTGTAAATAGTCTTATCACAGCTTCATCATGGACTCAGCCTGACAACTTGGGGGATGGCTGTGTTTTTTTAAATTTTAGGACTATTTTAAAGCAAAAAGTGAGTTTTTTCTTTTCAATATTTATTTCTGAAATTATTGTTTCTCTTTTTAGGTGTAAAATCTTAAAATAATAATATAAAAATTATCCTTTATTATATTTTTTGAGTGGTATATAATAAATATACCACTTTGTTTCTTTCTTTTACTATTCTTTAGATGGTTGATTATAGCTTGATCACTACCAGACTTATTTTTGGCATTTTTTTCATATTGAAAGACTTGGATCCACTAATATTGTTCTTTTTTAATTATAAAGAATACCTCTTTTAGTGTAAATAACAGCATCAGAGGTGTGGTTGGGTATATTGATAATTTTAAGTGCCCATTACAGAACAACTAAAGATTACACTTTCCAATTGCAAGTTAATATGTTAGATACTGGTATAAAAACAGTACACCAGAAATCCAAAAGCCAGTATTTTTGACATGTAATTGATAATTTCAATTACAAAATCATAATACTAGGGCATAATATAGGAATATATTGCCCAGAGGCCATTATCAGGCATGGTGTAACAACCATCCATCAGGGGTAAGGCTATTCATTCATACACCCACTCAAACACCCCAAATCAGCAAATCCAGTATCTGCATCAGCATTCAGTTTCAGCAATCTTCATTCTGAAACATGCATACAGCTTGGTACATCCATACAGCCTGTCAACACCTGTACAGGTTGGATTCACCCAATACAGTTTCAATACACCAATATGGAACTGTAGGATCACTCAAATACACCACACCTCTTGTACAGGTTCTGTACAGCTGTACAGGACCTGTATTGGCCAGACTCAATTCAATCATCAATTATTCTCATGAAAATTCTTCCTCTGGATCAGGGCTGGTGATTCTCACATATACCAGCCCCTCTTTCTCCCCCCTGGGGACTTTTCCCCAGTTAATTAATTTAGTTTATTTATTATTTTATAATTATTCTTATCCTTATAATTGGGTATTATAATTATTTAATTTTAAGTTAGTCTTTGCCTTTTCTCTCTTCGCCTGTACAGTATGAGTTGGGTGGCCATATCCTTATTAACCCTTCTCTTTCCATTCTGACAAGTTGAAACAGTGGACTTGGACTTGTTGGTGGTTGGCTCTTCTATTTCTTACTCGTATTTCTTGTTGCTTCTTTTCTTATATTTATTCTTTAGCAATTTATCTTAACACTCTTCAGTGTGTTCCTTCTTACCTTATCCTTGAGCCCTCCATAAGTGAGTCCCAGTTTACTGAGTGCCAGGCCCTCTTCACTTCGACGAGCCCCTGTGACATTAAATTAATTAACTCATATTTGATTCTTTCTTTCATTCATTTCACTTCTCTCATTCTTCAATTATGATCTTTCATGATTTTATGATTTTTATGATTTTTTATGATTTTTTCTCTCTCATCAATTTCCATCTCATTCATTTCATTAAAAATGAAAATTGATTCTTTTTCTCATTTCAAAAATTCTGCTGACCATTTAATTTTATTCTTTATCATTCTCATTTCTCTTTTTGTCTGAATTCAGGTTTTTATCAGGTTATTTGAGTGGAATTATTTGGGTTAATTGATTCATCATTCAGGGATTTTTATTGATTTGGGGTATTCAGTGATTTTGGTTTTGAAATTTCTCAAACTTATTGATTGATTCCTCAAGAAATTGATTTCACCTCAAGACTTTGATTTGACTTTGATTGATTTGATTGATTGACTTGATTTGATTTCTCAAGATAGCTGATTTATCCTCAAGATTTGATTTGATTTATTGATTTGAATTTGATTCCTCAAGAAAATTGAATTGATTTTTGAAGATATTGATTGAAATCCTCAAGACTTAATTGATTTGATTTTGATTGACTTGATTTGACTTATTGATTGAAATTGATTGTTCATAAGAATTTGACCTTGTCATCTTCACTCTTCAAGATTTATTCATATTGATTCACTTCAAGACTATTGATTGATTTCTCAAGTTCATCAAGATTCTCATTTGATTGTTTTGGTCAAGCCTTATTTTATTCAAAGTATCATCAAGTTTTATTTCATTTATTTCAAAATTCCAGTTCAGCATAGTCCCCCAGCTAAAAATACTAGATCCCAAAGAATTCAAGCTGTTCTCACTCCTACAGCAAGGGCTCCTCTTGACCGCACACCATCAGTTCATCAACTGAGTGCAAATTTGGACAGAGGACCACCAATGGAAGGAGCAGCACCCTCAAGAAGAGGTGGAATGAAATCTAGAAGATCAAGATCTTTCTCTGGACTTTTGGGTGGCTACCCTGGCATGTCTGAAGGTGCAAGAGCAAGACAAGGGGAAGTTGAAGATGAAGAGGGGGAAGAGTCTGTGGAAGAGGAAGATTCTGGGGAAACTGAAGTGGCAGATGCCTTGGAAAATGCTCCAGAGGTGCCTCAGGGTTCTAATCTAGCCCTTTCTAGTCAACCTCTTGTCTCTCAAACTGATCCAAGTCTCCTCAAGATGATGGAGCAGATGACTCAATTCATGGGGCAACTCACTCAAGCAGTTGCTCCCAGGGACAATTCCAAAGCCCCTGCTTTCAAGACCCCATCCATGAAGGCACCTGATTCTTTTGATGGTACTCAAGCTCATAAATTGAGAGGATTTATCCAATCCTGTCAATTAATCTTCCATAATGATCCAGCAAATTTCTTCTCTGATAGGAAGAAAGTTCTTTACTCAACTTCCTTTCTCACTGGTAGAGCTGGAAAGTGGATTGAACCCTATCTCTCAAATATTTCCAATGAAGACCCTTCCTACCTCCTCAATAATTGGCCATTATTTGAATCTCAATTATTCACTCTGTTTGGTGATCCCAATGAAGTCAGGAAAGCTGAACAAGAGTTGGACAGTTTGAGGATGAAGGAAAGTGGTAATGTCTCCTTGTACATTGCAGATTTCAGAAGCTTAATGTCAAGAATTGGAGATTGGGGGGAAAGAGCTTATATTCATGTTTACAGAAGAGGATTGGCATCAAGATTATTGGATCAGTTGGCTTCTCACCCTGGAACTTTTGATACTCTTCAAGAACTTATGGATGTCACCTTAGAATTAGACACAAGATATCATGAGAGGCAAAAAGAAAAGGGTGGCAATCAAGAGAAGAAGCCTCCAGTCATTGGATCCAATCAATCTAGGCCTCCTCAAAACTCATCTTCAAAGAGGTCTCACCAGAAGAAGAACAAGAAGGGAAGACAATTTCAAGCTTCAAAGGACAAGCCCCATGCTGCTCTCCTCAATAAGGACAATAAATTAATCAGTTCTGAAAAGGAGAGGAGGATGAAAGAGGGGTTGTGTACTTATTGTGGTGGAAAGCACCAAATTAAAAAATGCTTCAAGAGACCTCAGAACAAGCCTGGGTCATCATCAAGAGGCTTCCCTAGCAAGCAGGGAAAAGCCTGAGTGGGAATCATGATGTGTTCAATGGTTCTCACTTATTTCCTTCAAGAGAACAATTGTGCACTCTGAATACTAGTGTCAAGAAATCTTTAAAATTTCTTATTTTCTCTTCTGTCTCTGATATTTTTTATAGTATTCTCATTGATTCTGGTGCTACAAACTCTTTTATTGCAAAGAATTTTGTTCTCAAGTACTCATTGACTCTGTCAGAGCTCCCTGAAAAGATTCCTCTTTTCATTTTGGATTCTAATGAATCCCCTGCCTTGTTCATCACCCATTATACCAAGTGGGTAGTTGACTTGCCTTCCTTCCCAAGCTTTGAATGGGACTTTTTTATCATAGATTCACCCAAGGGAGAAGACCTGATATTGGGCTATGATTTCCTTTACCGTTTTAATCCCATTATTGATTGGAAAAATGGATTGATCACCTATGATTCTAGTCATAAGGATTCTAGTGGTATTATTCCTTCTGCTAGTAATGACTTAGCCACTGCTGTCAACAGTGTTGCTCTGGTCGGTGAGCTTAAGACAACTTCCCTTCCTTCTTCTGTCCCTATCCCTTCTATTATTCCCTCTCAGTCATTACTTCCATCAAGAGATGAAGTCTTCAAAGAGATACGGGATGTTGGAAAAGATGTTGCCATATCTTCACTTCATCTCTTTCAAGGGGATATGGACCTTCCTCCCTTATCTTTTCATGCATCCCTGGAGGAGCAGTGGGATGAGGAGGAAGAGCCAGAAGAAATTGAAACTGTGTTGAAGGTTGTTCCTCCTGCTTATCACCAATATTTGGATGTATTCTCCAAGGTGAAAGCAGAGAAACTTCCTCAACACCGTGCCTGTGATCACCATATTGAATTGGAGGGTCTTCTACCTCCAATTGGTGTTATCTACTCATTATCAAATCAAGAGTCAGAAACACTGCAGGCCTACATTTCAGAGAATGTAGAGAAAGGTTTCATTAGACCAAGCTCCTCTTCAACAGGAGCACCTGTCCTTTTTGTCAAAAAAAAGGATGGAGGTCTCCGTTTGTGTGTTGACTACCGCAAACTCAATGCTGTCACTAGGAAGAACAGATACCCTGTTCCTCCTATGAACCAGCTCCTTACCCTATTCAACGGCTCCACTATCTTCTCCAAGATAGATTTGCGTGGGAATATAACCTTCTGAGAATCAAAGAGGGGGATGAGCACTTAACTGCCTTTAGAACCAAATATGGTAGTTATGAGTATTTGGTCATGCCATTTGGTTTGACCAATGCTCCTGCTTCTTTCCAAAATCTAGTAAATGATATCTTTGCAGATTTTTTGGATGTGTTTGTTGTGGTTTACTCAGATGATATTATGGTCTTTTCCAGTTCTGAGGAGGAACATGTCAAACATGTGGCCTCTGTCCTCCAAAGACTGAGGGACAATAATCTGTTTGCCAAAGCCTCCAAGTGTGTATTCCATGCCTCAAGTGTGAAATACTTGGGCTATGTTGTTTCAAGTGATGGCCTCAAGATGGATTCTTCAAAAGTTCAGCAAATCCTCGATTGGCCTCAGCCCAAAAACATCAAGGCTCTTCAATCCTTTCTTGGCTTTGCCAATTTTTATTGTTGTTTCATTAAAAACTATTCCAAAAAAGCACTTCTCTCACTTCCCTTCTCAAGAAAGATTCTCCTTTCATCTTCAATGAGGAAGCTCTTAGTCAGTTTCAAGCACTCAAAGAAGCCTTCACCTCTGCTCCTATCTTATCCCATTTCAATCCATCTCTACCTACTATTGTAGAGACTGATGCTTCTGATTATGCATTGGGCGCCGTACTGAGTCAGGTGAATGACTCTGGAAAGCATCCCATTGAATTTGATAGTCGCAAGCTCTTACCAGCTGAACTCAACTATGAAATTCATGACAAGGAACTCCTTGGCATAGTTTGGGCTCTCAAGCGCTGGAGGGCATTTCTTCTTTCTCTTTCCAATCCTTTTGAGGTCTTGACAGACCACTATTCCTTGCAGTATTTCATGTCTTCCAAAGTTCTTACTCGTCGTCAGGCCCGTTGGGCTGAATTTCTATCAGAATTTCACTTCACTATCACTTACCGCCCAGGCAGGCTGGCCACTTTACCAGATGCCTTGTCACGTCGGGACAACATGTACCCAGAGAGGGGGGTGGACTTCATCAGCAAGAATCCTCATAATTTTCATCAAGTACTTAAGCAAGATGGAATTCAAGAGTCAAGATTCTTCTCAATCAAAGTGGACAAGATTCAAAAAGGAGTATGGCAAGACAAAGACTATAAAGAAATACTCAAGCAACTAGCAAGAGGTGAATCAGTTCCAGATTATTCTCTTGAACCTCAAGCCAAGTTGTTATTATTCAAAGATAGAGTGGTAATCCCAAGCAATGAAGAACTTCAACTCAATATTCTTCAAAAGCGTCATGACTCACCATTGGCTGGCCGTCCTGGCCAGGAGAAGACCCTCAAGCTCATCAAGAGGGATTTTTATTGGGCTGGCATGAATCAATTCATGAAGGACTATGTGTCCTCATGTCAGCAATGTTTAAGAAACAAGAACATTCATCACAAGAAGTTTGGATTACTCAAGCCTCTTTCAATTCCGTCTGGTCCTTGGAATTCATTATCAATGGACTTCATCACTCAATTGCCACTGTCAAACAACTTTGATTCAATTTTAGTAGTTGTGGAAAGATTCTCAAAAATGGCAATCTTCATTCCAGCTTATGGCACAATCACTGCTATGGATTTAGCTCAAATCTTCATTAGTCATGTATTTTCCAAGCATGGACTTCCGGTCAGTATTGTCAGTGATAGAGGATCCTTATTTGTTTCATCATTTTGGACTCAATTGTGTCAGCAGCTCAAGATATCAAGAGATCTTTCAACTGCCTTTCACCCTGAAACAGATGGACAGACAGAGAGGGTAAATCAGATACTAGAACAGTACCTTTGGATGTATGTCAGCTATCATCAAGATGACTGGTACACCTGGCTCCCTCTGGCTGAATTTGCCTATAATAATGCAGAACATTCATCAACCAAGCAATCACTTTTTTCACCATTTATGGAAGAAATCCAAGCTTTGACTCAATCCATATTTCTCAAGACTCACCTGCTGGAAAGGTATCAACAAAACTCCAATCAGTACAGCAAGTTGTCAAAAAAGAATTAGAGTCAGCAATAAGGAGATACAAGAAGTATGCAGATAGAAATAGAGCAATTCCACCTGATTTCCAACCTGGGGACAAAGTATGGCTAGCTTCCAAGAACATCAAGACAATAAGACCCACCAAGAAATTATCAGAAAGATGGTTGGGACCCTTTGAAGTTCTGAAGAAGATTGGCAGCCATGCATATCACCTCAAGTTGCCTCAGCAATGGAAGACAGTTCACCCTGTATTCCATGTGTCCTTATTAGAACCAGTCAAGCATTCAACTATCCCAAATCATCATCAATTGCCGCCACAACCAGTTTTAGTGGAGGAGCAAGAAGAATGGGAAGTGGCTCAGGTTCTGGACTCAAAACTCAAAAGAGGTAAATTATGGTATCTTGTAGATTGGAAAGGATTCAGTGAAGACCCAGAAATAACCACTTGGGAGCCAGCTTCAAACCTTACCAACTCACCAGATCTTGTCAAGGACTTCCACTCATTGTATCCAGACAAGCCTGGTCCAAATACCTCAAGAGGTTGATTTGTGGTGCTTGGTGGGGAGAAGAAGTTATGAAAGTAAGTTCTTCTCCTGGCATGCACCTTTAAGGGGGTATTCTACCCATATGTTGTTTTAAGCATCACCTTGGCCACTTTGTGAGCACTTGTCAATTCTTTGGACAGGTTCAGGAAGCATACAACACCAATACTCCCCGATTTGGACCTTATTAAGATATGGCCAAATATTCCTTTCTTTGTTTTCTTTTCTTTCTTTCCATTTATCATTTCAATTTATGCCAATCATCATAATTCAAGACATTCATTACTTCAAGTCATTTACGGAAATTCTTTTCAGAAGTCATTTATGGCAATTCATCTCAGAAGTCATTTATGACAATCTTTTTCAATTTTACGGTGCTTGGTGGGGAGTGGAAGTTATGAAAGTAAGCTCCATCTCCTGGTATGCATCCCTGAGGGTTCTACTTCTTGTAAAACATAACCTTGGCCACTCTGTGAGCATCAAAATGCTTGGTTTTCATTTTTTTCAGACACTTTTGGCCAGAATCAAGCAACTCACCACAAGAAGGACCAACCATCAGGACTTTTTCTTTATTTCTTTCTTTACTCTCATTTTCTCTTATTCTTTATTTTCTTTCTTTATTTACTTGTATAATTTTCTTTCTTTTATTTCTTAAAGCAGCAGCATCCCCTCCCAAATCATGTATTTGGAGGTTCCATTATTTTTTCATTTTTTAGTATTTATAAGAGTGGGGATAGAAGGCAAACCAAACACAAACAAGGAAAAGGAAACTAGTTATCTCTACCCAAATCATCAAATGTTCTCTGGAAATCATTTATCAACTCATCTTCATACCAGGCAAATTTTGCAGCCATCTCTTCAGAAGCAGTACCTGGAATAGTCCTGTCATTGGCATACATAATCACCTCTCTGCTATTCCTATCAACCCTCCTGAACAATCTTGCCACAGCATCTTGACATTCACTAGCCGCGTTTGGATCTTCTCTGGTAACCCGGATAGGCCAACGTTCTCTTCTTTGAAAACTTGAGCAGCAGGAAACGGCAGAGGGGAAAATCCATCTCTTCTTCTGCTGGAGCTGGCCACAGGTTGGAGTTGACAGGAGGTGTTTATGGGTGAGTTCCTGGGCTGTTGAACTGGGGATGGTCTTACTGCTGGATTCAAGGCAGGCCTGGTGGTGTGGGAAGTAGTTGGTGAAGGAGGAGGAAGGGTTGTAGGAATGGAGGCAAGCATTGGTTGGAAGGTTCTTGGAGTACTGGGAATGACTTGACTGTGGAATCTGGTGTTGGCAAGAGGTTGAGAAGAGGAATTGCTGGATGGATGGCCAATAGAATGAGGAATAACTTGAACTTCTTCACCATCCAACTCATCACTTCCTTCAGCATCTGGATCTGATGGGGAATCAACAATTCTTCTTAGCTTCTTCACTACTTTCACCACTCCATCAGAATTGGTCCTTGAAATTGGAATTTCTGAGCTGTAGTGGATGGGCCTACCACCAATTGGAATGGACCCTCCAACATTGGTCCATCTGGCCACATCCCTCTGCCTGGAACCAGTCACTACATCAAGATGTCAGCACCAATTCAATCAAAATATGCAAATCACTCACATTGAGAAAATCCAGAAGTGGCATCAGGGGTAGGCTCCTCAAGAATGGAGAATTCCTGCCCATAAGGCCCATCTTTCCTGCTCCATAAGTGTCTCCTGACCTGGGACAAAGTCGATCCGGTACGGCGGCATGGCTTCTTCCCAACAAAACAAAAATGGCATTTTGATGATTGAGGATTGTAATGTTGAAAGCAATCCTTTCCCTTGGCCAAACACTCAGTACAGGCAGGATCAAGAACTTCAACTTCTCTGAACCCATCATATGTTTGGGAAGGATCAAAATGGCCAGAAGACGCCATGGAAAGGGAGGACAATCAACTGAAGATGCCAGAACCATGGAGAACAGACGGTGGCGGTGCATAAGGAGAAGATTCAGTAAGTTCAGTCAGTTTGGAACTCATAACTGAAGAATATGCAAGCAGAAGATTCAAGACGTCAGAATCAATCCACTCCATATCAAGATGAAAGAATTTGACCTCAAGGAAATGGGGCCATAACTCAATTATGCCACCCCTCAAAGCCTCTATGGTGAAGGTTCATACCCCTTTGGGGCTGAACTAATCACCCAGGGCCTCCCCTGCAGCTTTGGGGAGGCCAGGATGTTGATGGCCCTGGACCCCATTAATGGGTCCAGGCCATGTATGGTGAACTTTTATGCTTGGGCCATTTCTGGGCCCCTTGGTCACCCTGGGTCCCCAGCAAATTTGGGCCCAGGGCTCCATTTTGGTCCTGGGGGCCTCCATTAACCCCCACGGACCGCGGACCGCGGCGTACAATCCACGGCCCACAGACCGCGAACCATGGCGTACGGACCGCGGCCCATGGCCCACGGACCGTAGGACCCCAAAACATCCAAAAGGCCAATTATGGCCAAAAATCATGAAAATGGCCAAATTCACCAAAACACCCAAAAAGGCCAAAAGGCCATAAAAAATCAAGATATATCAAGAATCATCAGGGTAAAGGCCACAGCCCAAAACATTTTGGAGGGCTGTTGAGGCCATTCCCATGGGTAATGGGGACAAGACCCCTTGGAGGAATTTTTTCAATTTTTCAATGGATTAAGCCTTGCCCAATGAGTACACTTCATATACTCATTGGGCATCATTTTTTGAGCACAAGAGCTCAGTGGTCCTTATTCTGGGATATATCCAAAGGCCACATCTCAAGGGCATGTTTGATTGAATCAGAACAAAAGAAATGCATACTTCAAAGTGGAATACTTACTCAAACTTGGAAAAAAAGGGGGGAATCAATTGAATTTGACAGGGAAGGAGGAATGAAAGATTTTCAGGATAATGGCCAAGAGGAAAAGAAAAATTAAAAGAAAGTTTTTTGAAAAAATGTGGGGATAATGAGATGCCACTCAACAGTGGCAGGGTATTATGGTGTTCAGGAGCCCACCAGTTTCAAGAGGGGGATACTGTAACAACCATCCATCAGGGGTAAGGGTATTCATTCATACACCCACTCAAACACCCCAAATCAGCAAATCCAGTATCTGCATCAGCATTCAGTTTCAGCAATCTTCATTCTGAAACATGCATACAGCTTGGTACATCCATGCAGCCTGTCAACACCTGTACAGGTTGGATTCACCCAATACAGTTTCAATACACCAATATGGAACTGTAGGATCACTCAAATACACCACACCTCTTGTACAGGTTCTGTACAGCTGTACAGGACCTGTATTGGCCAGACTCAATTCAATCATCAATTATTCTCATCAAAATTCTTCCTCTGGATCAGGGCTGGTGATTCTCACATATACCAGCCCCTCTTTCTCCCCCCTGGGGACTTTTCCCCAGTTAATTAATTTAGTTTATTTATTATTTTATAATTATTCTTATCCTTATAATTGGGTATTATAATTATTTAATTTTAAGTTAGTCTTTGCCTTTTCTCTCTTCGCCTGTACAGTATGAGTTGGGTGGCCATATCCTTATTAACCCTTCTCTTTTCATTCTGACAGGTTGCAACAGTGGACTTGGACTTGTTTGTGGTTGGCTCTTCCATTTCTTACTCTTATTTCTTTTTTCTGCTTTTCTTATATTTATTCTTTAGCAATTTATCTTAACACTCTTCAGTGTGTTCCTTCTTACCTCATCTTTGAGCCCTCCATAAGTGAGTCCCAGTTTACTGAGTGCCAGGCCCTCTTCACTTCGAAGAGCCCCTGTGACACATGGACACAGCATTTTAAGAATAATTAAATTACATAAGCCCTCTTTTTTATCTTTGATTCAGTGGAAGAAAACTTTGTACCACTTGAAACCCAATCACCAGGGAATACACCAGTGATACCATCAGAACCAGAAGGCAAGGGAAAAGGAAAGAGGCACAGGGAAAGCCTCATTACAGGCAAGAAGTGGACACCAATGGCCACCCAGATAAGTAGAAAATCATAAAACTCTGCATCCATACAAGGTAAGCCTACCTTAATCACTTTTACAGGGAAGATTACCATGATTAACCCAGCTGTAACCTTGAAAGGCAAATTTCCCAAAGCAGTAGATAACAAATTTGTACAAGGCACAGTCAAAGTTAAATACCCTAAGAAAATTAAGTTGTTGACTTCTTGCAAACACTGATATGTCACTTATACACCTCAGGAACCTTGTAATCCCAAGGAACCTGCCAGAGGACAGAGAAGGCTTGGAAGGGGACACCTTGGACACAGTGGTAGATGGCAAGTGTCAGAGTGACTCTATGATATAGCTGTACAATTATAATAAAAAGCTATAACTCTGAGTGTGACATAAGAAAGAAGAATGATGATTATTAAGTGAGTAGATGGTTAAAAGGCTATACTAAAAGAATTTAGTTATGGTGAGTGCTATTGATAGCCCGTTGTGCAATGTTTATCTGTTGGTTTCCAATAATAAACCCTACAATAATCAAAATTACAATCATACCTGTTTAATTCTAAGGGTACCACGTCTTTAAGAAGCTATACCACATACAAATATGGGAAAAATGCTGATTAATTGGCCATTTGGTGAGGCAAGGCCACCTTTTATCTTGTTTTCAGTAGTGGGAGGTTGTTTACCTCTGAACACGACCACAGAGTGAAATCTTTGAATACTATTGGCTGTTTTGTGGTTCTATACACTCAAGACACACTGTTATTGGGTGAAAATGTGGTTTTAGAGCCACAAGATGTCACTCTTACCCTATATAGGGTGAAAAGCTTCACCAATGGAGTTTACAGGTGTGTTCTGGTTCGTGTGACGCGTCAGAAGTAGTTCAGAACATGTATGAACCCCTGTAATTGACTGAAATATGAGGTATTGAAGTAAAAACATGCTTCTTCATCTATTTTACACCTCATCATCATTGTAAGCTTTGAGTATGAAACAATAAGTAAAAATTACTAATATTTTACTTATTGTACTATGAATGTCCTTATAAGTGAAATAAATAAGATAAAAATAATTATAATAATAAAGAATTATTATAATTATGGCATAAAAAATTATATTATGTAATAAATATAATATTATAATTTATATTATAAAAAATAATATATATAAAATAAATATATTAATATAAGATAATTAATATATTTAAAAGCACTTTATTATTCTTACCAACAAATAATAAAGGCGTAAAAAATTGTTTTTTATTAATCAAAAACAATTAATAACAATAATATTACCAATATTAAAGCTATAAATTAATACAAATACTATTTATATGAATTAGAGATTTATTAACAGTAATAATAGAGAAAAAGTATTATAATAAGAGAAATAACCTACTTTCAATGCTTAATATAATAATTTTGAAACATTTTACTCCTAGAAATGTAAATACAACTTATTGAAATTGTAGTTACAATAAAATTTAAGAGAAATTCCAAATTTTCTTGGTTTTACGTGGAATTGAGGTTTTTAAAAGAAATTTAAACAAAACAATTAAATAATTGCAATAATCACGTCAAAGATGAAGATTGTTATAAGTTTATCTTTGGTCTTTAATAATAGAAAAGTTTTATATATGAAGAATAAAGAAATTACCTTTTTATTTAATGATTTAATGTTTTGTAAGTGTCTGAGGGGGAAATAGAGTAAAAAGAGCTCTATTTATATTAAATTCCTTCCTCCTAGAGTCCAACAGGCTTCTACTAGACGTGCACTGATCATATCCACTGCAATTGATCAATATTTTAAGGTTTTGTGATGATTACATCATGATCAAACCATCTAATCTCATTATTACACCATTATTTAGAGTTATCACTATAACACCAAGTTTGATGGCATCAAGGCTTGGTAGAACCCCAAAATTCGTGGAATTTATTAGTTTCAATCATTAAATAACATTCTTCACCAATTGTATCACTCATATGACTGTTAAACTTAATTTAAGGTTACAGTAAGTGATCATAAATGATAAAATTAAGCTCAAATTTTGATCCTTAAGAACCTCTTGAGTTTTACATGCTACAGCAATTCAGAGAGTGAATTACAATAGCTTGGCATAACCGTATCATGCTTCCAAGAGCATTTCATTAAATCATCAAAACTCTATTTTTGATGATTTTTCTTGTAACTCATCTTTTCTGTGGAAATTTAATATATTAAACTTCAAGCCATGTTTCAAGGGGTTATACCTTGAATATTATAATAAAAAATACATCATTCTCCACAAATGAACTAGTAGAATCCAACTGTCTACTTTATTCTAAGTTTGGACCACTTTCACAACAAAGTGGTCAACAGCTCTATAGATTTTAATCAATAATCCCTTACAGATTTTGACCTTGTTTATAACTTGTGAAATAAAGTTCATTTCTGTATTCCTACTGTAATTACGTGATGATTTTATGTTTGGTTCATCACTCTATCATGCATATTTCAAAAGATATCAGCTGAAATCCTTGAATATATGCATTGACCAAAAAAGTGCATATATTAAGCTTAACTCCTTAAGTATTGGCTTTGGAGATTAGCTTCTTAACTGTTTTATGTGTGGAATTTTATGGAGAATCCAATGGGACCACTTATTTTACATTTTGTTTCATTGGTATTTGAAATAACTTGGGATTTATGTTTTTTATAAGGTATTATTACTTATAACTCATGAAATATTGACTTTACAGATATGCCATAAAAATGGTATATGTGTATTTTACCATGGGGAATCCAATGGTATAATTCATTTCAAATCTTTATTCATTGGGCTTTAAGTTAAACCATGTTTTATGCCTATTTATGGCATTTTTGTAGCTTTAAGGTAATTATTTTTAATGTATAATTATTTTAAATACTTCTTGTGACCTTTTTGGGTATGTGGTCATATCTCAAAGGTTCAAATTCCCTAACACAAAAAAAGATTGTACCACAATCTGATGTGTGTAATTAGGGTATCATCCACTGTCCTACCTCTTCAATAGACTTTCTTAGTCTTGAAGCTCAATAATGCTTAGCTTTTCTATCTTTCAGGTTTTCTTTCATGTCTGAACCTTCTTAGTAGTTTATCAGCATTTGTTATATCTTTCTCAAGTAGCCATTCATCTTCTTGAGTTGAATCTCTATACCTTACAAGGTATTCTCTTTCTTTTTTGTTTCTTTTCCTTCTTTATTCAAGGACTTTTACAATTTTCTTTTCCTCTCCTTCTTCCAAGGGGGGTATTTCAAGTGGGGATCTATTTCTTAGTGGAAAGAACTCCTTTTCACTTGAGCTTTAAGGTTTTATGAGACTTTCAGGGAACGTTGGGTGTTTGTTCATTATTTCAACTTTGAGTTCCAATTTCACAGCATTGGGTCCATGGAGTGCTTTTATCATAAATGGTCCTGCAAGGGAATCTTTCAATTTCTTTGGACATTTTATGTCATTGAAATTAAGGGTTGATACTAGTACCAAGTCTCCTATTTTGAAGTCAGGTGGTTTATGACTTTTATCCCATCTTTCTTTTGCATATTTGAAAGAATCTTGCACACATCTGTTTGCATGGTGTCTTGCTTTGTCAAGAATTATCTTAAAACTGCTTGCTGTTGGATTTATATCCACTAAGTCCTTTTTGAGGGTATCATAAGGAAGTCTTGGATTCCAACCTTTTTCTAGCATTGCTGGTGTTCTGCCAGTAGAAGAATGGATTGATGTTTTATATGCCAGTTCAAGAGCTGGTATTAGTGTACACCAATCATGGGCAAAACCATCAGATTCTTTGAATTCTACTCCATAAGCACAGAATCTTCTGATAATGTCCTCCAAGGTTTGTATCATTCTTTCTGCTAAACCATCAGTTTGAGGAAGGTAAGCTCTTGAGAATGATAATTTTGTCCCAAACAGGCTCTGAAAATTTGTCCATAATGCTGAAGTGAATTTTGGGTCTCTATCACTTATAATATTCTGGAATAGGCCTGTATGGCTAATGACTTTATTCCATATCATTATGGCTCTGTCATCTTTGTGACATGGTAGGAACATGGGAGTTTTGCTATACCTGTCAACTAATACTAGGCATGCATTATAGCTTCTGTCTCCTCCTGAAGGTAATGCTGTTACCCAATCCATATGAACTATTTCCCAAGGGGATTTTGGTTCTTGGATTTGGATCATCATTCCAAATTTCTTTCCTGTGGCTCTGTTGGCCTTTTGACATCTGTCACAGGTTTGGCAGTATTCTGCAACATCTTGCTTCCAATTTGGCCACCAAGAGCAGGTTTTCACCCTCTCTAGTGTTCTGTCTTCTGAAAGATGTCCAGCTGCAACACTATCATGACAATCATGTAAAATAGTTTTTATCAGGGTTGCATCTGTTAAGGCCATAACACATGTGTGTTTTGTTCTATGGTAAAGGATTCCATCAAGGAGGTGGAATCCTCCTTCATCATATCCCTTTTTCCATGTTTCATCTAATTTTGATGAAAGTGATGGATCTTTGCAGTCTTTCATTAGAAGTTGGCTTAAGATATGGGAATTATTGTCTATCTTATAGCTTTCTTTAACTTGGTTAAAGAATTTTGTGCCAATGTCTGTAACACATATTACTTCTATATGGTGCTCTTCCTGTGGTACCCATGCTGGATTGTCAGGGGTATTTGCTAGAGCCCATCTGCATTTTTATGAATATTGCCAGATTTATGAAGGATAGTCATATTACCTCTGTATTCTTGGATAGCAATTTGCCATCTCAGCATATGTCTATTTGGAGTTTTCATATTCAATAAAGATTTTACAGAATTATAGTCTGTAATCATATCAAATACTTTTCCATCCAAGTAATAATGTAATTTTACTAAAGCCCACAGTAAGCAGAGGCATTCCATTTGGCTTGCTCCATATCTTGCTTCTGTTGGCTTTATTTATCTTGAATTAAAACAAATTGGTCCTTCCACCGGTTTATCATTGATAATTTGTGTCTGGTGTAGTGCAGCACCTAGTCCTTCTCCAAAAACATCAATGTAAAGTTTGAAGGGTAGTTTCCAATCTGGCCTTAGAAGAAATGGGGCATTTGTTAAGGAATTTTTCAATTCTTCATATGCCTTGACTCTTTCTTCTGTCATTTCATGGACTGTTTGTTGGTCACATAGCTTATACAAGGATTTAGCAATTTTTGCAAAGTCCTTTATATGCTGTCTATAGTAACAAGCAAGTCCTAGAAATGATTGCATTCCTTTTTTGGTTTGAGGCATTGGCTTAAGTAGTACCGCTGCTACCCTATTCTTTTCTATGCCTAGACTAAGTCCAGATACAACATGTCCTAGTGCTTTTAGTTCACTGTATGCAAAATGACACTTTTTCAAGGAAATTTTAGTATTTGCTTGCACTATTTTTTGTAGTACCCTTTCTAGTCTTGTAAGGTGATTTTCCCAAGTTTCTGAGCAAACTATGATATCATAAATATAGATAATTAACCATCCTTCTGATAATTCTTCAGGAAATATGGTGTTCATCATCCTTTGACAATGGGAAGGTGCATTTTTCATGCCAAAAGGCATTCTTAAGTTTTCAAAAATCCCACAGTGGACTATTATCCTCAGTAGTTTCTTGGCATTTTCTGTTAAGAAATTTTGATTAAAACCCTTTAAAGCATCCAATGCTGTAATGAACTTAGCTTGTGACAATTTTGTCAATGTCTCATGGATTCTGGGTATTGGATATCTATCTGGAATGGTATAGGTGCTCAGGGCTCTGAAGCCTCCTACCATTCTTGATTTTCCATTATGCCAAGTTATAATGACAGGTGTAGTGACCTCTACCTGTTCTGTCAGCCTGTGACTCAAAACCAGAGCACAAGCACGACAGCGAAAATACCATCAACCAATGGTATAGCCAAGATACCACCAAAACATGGAGCTGAGCCAAATCAGCTCAGAAGGTATCAAAGGAAAGAGGAAACTCACCTATTTCTGAAAATATAAGTCCCATCACCATAGGACAAGAAATAACAAAGTTATTCCTGCTCAAAGTTATTGCTGAGCATAAACCTTAATTTTCACCTCTCATCTGAAATCTAGAAGGCGAGGCTTAACCCCATCAAATGGGTACTCAAAATAAAGCTCTAAGCCAGGGCTATCCAATGGTACCAGCCAAACTGAGCTAGCACCAATATTACTGGAGTCATGGTCAATTTCAGGCCAAATAAGGGTGAACAAAACATTTAACTCTCATCTAACTTGTACAATTTTAGTGTGAGATACTTGAAGTGGGGTCTTTTTGGGAAGAGCACAATCAGGCCTATCTGATGGTGCCATCCATTTCCTCATAGCTGAACTAGAACAAAAGTTATGGGGCAAATAAGCTCAATACAGCTTTTTGCCTATACCACACAAATGTACAAAAATCTTGTACATGGGATAACTTTGCCATATTTAATGATACCCATATCAAATGAGGTATCATTGTGTATAGCACATACAGGGATACACACTGAACCATTTTTGAGGTTGATATCTCAAGAATTGACAAAGCTATGGCTGTTTTAAGGTCAGATTCCCACCTGCTGTCATATACAGCCTTACCATGGGATAATATCCCATAACCATGAATATGAGGTGTCAAATAGACAAAGAAGAATGTTTTTACTTCAATACCTCATATTTCGGTCAATACTGGGGTCCCATACAGCGTTTGTACAGCATTCTACGTGTCATACACGTCAGAATCAGGCTGTGAGGTCCCCAGATGAAACTTTTCACCCTGTATTGGTGAAAACTGCCCAGATGTGGTTTCAAAACCACATCTGAGCCCAATACAGGATATACAGGCTGTTTGCAAACCACAATCCAGTACTAGAGGGTGAAAAATCTTCACTTCCTCTACGTGGAAAGGTCTAGCACCCTTTCCACCCCATTTCAGGATAAAAAGGAGGCTTTTCACAGCCAGAATTGTTTCCTCATCCTGCTCTTGAATATCCTACGTAGTAAACTGTCCAAAAACCGTTTTACCCTTGGGTAATAATCAGGGTATAATTATACTTTTAATTATGGTAGTTCTTATTATAGTAATGCAACTGGTAAGACTGCATCCAGGGTTCTCAATAGTGCTCACCACCACTATTTAATAATAGTAGAACCCTCTTATCATATTATAAGCTATTATATTATATTAAAACTCTTCTTTTAAAATTATTTCCACGTGTCACAGTCATAGTTCTAGTTGTAAATAGCCTAATTACTGCTTCAACATAGACTCCAGCTGACATGCTCATTATGTCCTACTTTTCTTAATACTCCAAGGTCTATTAATTCTTTAATGTGTGCCTCCAAGGCTTCTCTATCCCTTGGACTAACTGGGTAAGCAGGTCTCTTTAGTAAGGGTGGGTAAGGCTTTTCCACATTAAGAATTATATCCCATTCATGCCCAATTATGGCACCTAGTGGCTCCTTGTCAGCTGCAAAGGCATTTTTGTACTTAAATAAGAGGTCAATCAATTTTTCTTTCATTTTTTCTATTAATTCTTGATTGAATTCTGCCTCTTTGAGTTGTTCAGATATAAAAAGTTCCTTTTCTGGAATTTTCTCTTCATTCTTGATAACTGTGATTTGTTTTGTGTTATTTAAGAAGCCAAACGTTTGTATTTTGTTGTCTCCTATGGTAAAATATCTATCTTTTTGGTTACAGATATCTATACCATAAACCGATAAGTAGTCATTTCCAAGTATGAAGTGATTACTAGTACAGTTGTCCATTACTACAAACTCTACTTTAATTCTGACACATTGTGAGGGGTGGGGAAAAATTACTGTTAAATCAATTATTCCAAGGGGCATCATGCTTTCACTTGCACTACTAAATTTGACACCTTGGATTGGTATAAGTTTTTCTTGCCAGTCTGGAACAATTGCACTTAAATAACTTTTACCAACACAGGTGCAATATGCTCCTGTATCAAAGTTCACCTTTGCTTCTTGGTTATCAACCATGACAATACTTATACTTAATTTTCCAGCTGTATATCCCATTCCTTTTGCAGGTTTGGTTCTGTACATTTTGGCATCTTGTATATTTATCAGGTTTGTGTCAGATGTTCCAACTTGTGGTAAGTTTAGGTTAACATCTAGCACTTCATAAATTATATCAATATTATTAATTTGTGCATGAATTATATTAATTGAATCACTTTCAGAACTTTCTGACTCTTCTGTTTCTTTTTCAGAGTCAGATTCCTCCTCTTTGTCATTTTGGTTTTCTGTTTCCACAATTTCATTTATCTTTGCGTTTTTGAGGCAATTATGGGCTAAGTGTCCAATACCTCCACATTTATGGCATTTTCTTTGCTCATTATTGTTGGATGTATTGGGCTTGAAAGCTTCTTTTGATTTATCCTTTTTGATAAAGGGTTTATTTGGACTTTTAATGTCCAATTTATTCCAAGTTCTGCCAATTTTTGTTCTTGTGGCTATGTCTTCTAGTGCATTGATATACTCTTCTGTGGATCATGGCTCTATACACCTGCTTCTTAGGGCATATTCTAGCTTTCCTCCAAATTTCTTAAGTCTTTTCATGTGCACCATTTTTTGTGACATTTCTGGGTACAATGCATTGAGTCTTTCAACTTGTTTTAAGAACCAAGTTAAAGGTTTGTCTTTGTCTGGGTCAAAGAAAGAATTTTCAAATGCATTCTCTATCTTGTACCTCCAGGCATCATTAGCCCACTTGGTGATTATTTCTTGTTTCCACCAAGACCAGGTATTTTTACCATTTGTTTGTCTTATGCCATAATACCATCTTTTTGCAGATTTCTCAAACAGTGAATGTAATCTTGCAGTGATTAATTCATCTGGTATGGCATAGTCTTCTTGTAACATGTCAATTGTTTTGATAAATGACATGTGGTTATATTCACCTTCTCCTGTGAATGTTGGCCATTCTTTTAATTGAGGTGCTTCCTTCATTAAGACTTGGTTATTGTCTTGGTGACTCAAGTCTATTATGAATGGGGTTGATAATTCCTCTTTTGGTTTAACAGGGCTTCTTATGTGAGAAAATGGTGTTGATAACTTTGGCATATTTGAGTTAGCCTCATTAATTTTATCAATTTTATCAGTGATAAGCCTTATTTCACTTTGAATGTCATCTTTCAGATTCATTCTTGCTTCATCACTCTTTTCCACATGGTCCAAAAGTAATTTTTGGTGTGATGAAGTCTTTGCTTCAAATGTTTCTACAGAAATGTTTAATTTGTTTAATTTTTCTGTAAGATTATCAATACTCACATCATAATTGATTGTCAAAGCTCTTTCTTTGATATCACTTATGTATTTGTACAACTCTTGTTTTACTTGTATTAATTTCTGAGTATTATCAATTAATACTTTTGGGTTATTTTTTTCAAACATAGATTTTATGTTATCAATTTCTTTTTTATTTTGTACAACAAGTTTTGTTAAAGATGATAAGCTATTCTTTATTTCTTGGAAAGATAATAAACTATTTTTGATGTCTTTAAGAGGTAAAATACTATCTTTAAGCTCTGTAAAAGTATTGACAACATCAGGAGACAAGGTTATTTCTTTGGGAAATGGGGGTGTCCATTCTTTGCTCCTCTTTGTCTTTGAATTTCATCAAGGTTCTGGCCATGTTGAACACATTGTCCATGGCATTCTTTTGGATTTTTAGAATCCTGTAGCTTGGGGAATATGGTTTTCTCCAATTTTTTTTCTTGTTATTCTTCCCTTCTTGGGGAAGTGGGTGGCTTGGGGCTTGCTGGTAGAAGCTACTGGGGCTTCTTCCTTGGTTGCCTCCTTCTGTTTGGCATGGTACTCCTTGATCTTTTTGATTTGAGGTTTGGATGCTAGTGGATTCCATCCATTGGATAATCTCACTATTTCCTCCTCTTTGAGGAACCTTTTCAGGATGTGCCAGGAGTTCATCACTCCTTGGTGTATTTGGGGCAACATTTCCCAATCCTTGTCTTTGTACACTGTGTAGTACTGTTTGTACTGTCTCATGTAAATGTCTATTTGAGCCCTCTGAATGTGATTTGTACCTGTTTGAGTCATGCATACTTAGTTCCAATTCTTGTTCAGATAACATGGGCAATTCTGGGACTTGCCTTTGGGATAAGGCACTTCCTTGTGTGGATTCTGTTCCACTGGGGATATTGCCCTTCCTTTTCCCTTTTGAGGAATTAATTCTACCTCTGAGTCCAGCTCCATCTGATTGGATGGAGTATTGGGAGCCTCTTCTGGTAGTCATATTGTGAGAGGAAAAATAAGAAACAAGAGGATTTCAGAACAAGAATTATTCTTATGGAAATTTATAAATGAGGTACTCACCTTCAGAGTCCTGAATAGTGGGTGCTGGAAAGTCTAATTTCTTGGCTTTCTTTTTCTTAGTGATTATTGGTGTTGGAGAACTTTGACAAGTTTCTTCCACCAATCTTTCAACAGTGGTTTGGTTGTCTTCTGTTGGATTGTCTTCAAACACTAAAAAAGACAAATAAATATAAGTCTTTTATATAAAAAGTGTTATTTTTGTTAAGATATGGCAATTTTCCACGTAAAAATTGCTTTTATATCATAAAATGAAAATAAATAAAGAAATGAAATTAAAATGAATAAAAAATTACCTTTTTTCTTTGGTGTTTATTTATAATAACTTTTTTGTTTTTTATATTTTTATTTTTAAAGAATAAAATAAAAAAATGAATATGATTCTTTTATAAAATTAATTTATAATATAAAATTATTTTGAATTTATAAAATATCTTTTCTAATTACCAGAGTCACTCAAAGAAAGTTCTTTCAATTCTAAGGATGTGAAAAACCATGTGTAAGACAGTACAATTCCTTTTCAAATGCCTCAACAGTATTCAAATTCAATCAATATCAAATTATTGTATAATTTTATGATTATAACTATGATTTATTATTGGATAAACCCAATTAGAATCTTTTTAAAGGTCTTTTAGAGTAAATATGATGGCCAGGCCCTTAAATGTAAGGTTTGACTATGAAACAATAAGTAAAAATTACTAATATTTTACTTATTGTACTATGAATGTCCTTATAAATGAAATAAATAAGATAAAAATAATTATATTATTTAATAAATATAATAATATAACATAATTAATATATTTAAAAGCACTTCATTATTGTTACCAAAAAATAATTAAAGCATGAAAAATTGTTTTTTATTAATAAAAAACAATTAATAACAATAATATTACCAATATTAAGGTTATAAATTAATATAAATACTATTCATATCAATTATAAAATTAATAAAAGTAATAATAGAGAAAAATTATTATAATATAAGAAATAACCTACTTTTAATGCTTAATATAATAATTTTGAATAATTTTACACCTAGAAATTTAAATTGTAGTTACCATAAAATTTAAGAGAAATTACAAATTTTCTTGGTTTTATGTGGAATTGAGGTTTTTGAGAGAAATTTAAACAAAAAAACTAAATCATTGTAATAATCACGTCAAAGATGAAGATTATTATAAGCTGATCTTTGGTCTTTAGTAATACAAAAGTTTCATATATAAAGAATAAAGAAATTATGTTTTTATTTAATGATTTAATGTTTTGTAAGCGTCTGAGGGGGAAATAGAGTAAAAAGAGCTCTATTTATATTGAATTCCTTCCTCCTAGAGTCCAACAGGCTTCTAATAGACGTGCACTGATCATATCCACTGGAATCGATCAATACTTTAAGGTTTGGCGATGATTACATCATGATCAAACCATCTGATCTCATTATTACGCCATTATTTAGAGTTATCACTATAACTCTAGGTTTGATGACGTCAAGGCTTGGCAGAACCCCAAATTCTGGGGAATTTATTAGTTTTAATGATAAACTAACAGTATTAACCAATTTTATCACTCATATGACTGTTAAACTTAATTTAAGGTTACAGTGAGTGATCATAAATGATCAAATTGAGCTCAAACTTTGATCCTTAATAACTTTTTAATTTTTACACGCTACAGCAATTAAGAGAGTGAATTCACAAAGCTTGGCATAACCTTATCATTCTGCCAAGAGCATTGCATTAAATCATCAAAAGTCTTTTTTTGATGATATTTCTTGTAACTCATCTTTTTGGTGGAAATTTAATATTTTAAACTTCAAAGCATGATTTCAAGGGGTTATAGCGTGAATATTATAATAAAAAATACATCATTCTTCACGAATGAACTAGTAGAATCGAACTGTAAAATTTTTTTTAAGTTTGGACCACTTTCACACCAAAGTGGTCAACAGCTCTATTGATTTTAATCAATAATCCCTTACAGATTTTAAACTTGTTTATAGCTTGTGAAATAAAGCTCTTTTCTGTATTCCTAAAGTAATGACATGATGACTTTATGTTTGGTTCATCAGTCTATCATGCATATTTCAAAAGATATTAGCTAAAATCCTTGAATATATGCATTGACCAAAAAAGTGCATATATTCAGCTTAACTCCTTAATTATTGGCTTTTGAGATTATCTTCTTAATTGCTTTATGTGTGGAGTTTTATGGAGAGTCCAATGGCACCATTTATTTCACATGTTGTTTCATTGGTATTTGAAATAATTAAAGATTTATGTTTTTTAGAAGGTATTATTACTTATAACTCATTAAATATTGACTTTACAGATATGCCATAAAAATGGTATATGTGTATTTTACCATGGGTAATCCAATGGTATAATTTATTTCACATTTTTATTCATTGGTTTTTAAGTTAAACTAAGCTTTATGCCTATTTATGGCATTTTTGTAGCTTTAGGGTAATTATTTTTAATGTATAATTATTTTAAATACTTCTTGTGACCTTTTTGGGTATGTGGTCATATCTCAAACATTCGCAATCATAGTTATGGGATATTATCCCACAGTAAAGCTGTATTGGGCTAAATGTGGGATGTTGACCTTAAAACTGCTTTAACTTTGTCAATTTTTGAGATAGTGAGCTGACCTTTTGTTCATTGGGTGTCCGTGGATGGGACCTACACAGTGGTACCTCATTTGGTATGGTTAACATTAAAGATGGCAAAGTTATGCCAAGTTCAATTTTAGTTATCCAGATATATGATTATCACAAAATCTGTATGGAACTTTTTTTCCCCATAACTTTTGCTCTAGATGAGATCTGGGCAAATTGATGGCACCATAAGATAGCGCTTATCATTCTCTTTCCAAAGAGACCCCACTTTGGGTCTCTCACACTAAATCTGTAGAAGGTGGATGAGAGGTGAATATTTTATTCACCCTTATTTGAACTTATTTTGGCCACAGCTTCTAAATGTTTGGTGCTATCTCAGTTTGGCTATCCCTTATTGAGAGCTTCAATTGGAAAACCCATTTGATGGGGTTCAGCCTCTCTCTCTGTATTTTAGATTAAAGGTGAAAATTAAGGTTTATGCTCAGGAACTGCTTTGCGCTTGAATAAGTTCGTTATTATTTGGGCTATGATTATGGGAGTTGTATATTTGGAAAGAGGTTAGTTTCCTCTTTCTTTTCATACCTTCTAACCTTGTTTGGCTCACCTCCATGTTTTGGTGGAATTTTGCTTTACCATTGGTTTATGGTATTCTGGAAGTCATGCTTGTGCTCTGGTTTGAGTCACAAGCTGACAGCGATAAACTGAGATAAATAAGACCCTCTCTGCCATTCACCTTCCAATTCAACAGAAACCTCAAAGCAGCAGACTCGAAGGATATGGATCAAGTTTTTCAGTCCCACCAACTCCTGAAAGATATTTATCAATGGAGGATGGACAACAAGAGGTTAAACCTAGCGTCCCACTGGGAAGAACTTGGAGCAATTTCCATAAGATATGTCTCAAAGAGATACCCTTCAAAGATCTGATGGTAATTCCCAAAGAATTCAATTCCACCAGGAAGTTCAGAATACTGGAGGAGAGGGAAACCAGGATAAGGCAGAATCAAGCCACTATCCAAGTTATAGAAGAATGGCTGAAGCAGATAGGGCCTACTCTGATTCCTTCAGGATCACAAAGAGTAGAGCAACCCGATTCTCCATTGGCTTCAAACCATCCAGGAACAGCATATCAGGGGCCAAGAGTAACCATTCTTCACAATCCCAGGTAGTTTCCAAGAGAAGACAAGTATACAAGGGCATAAAAAAAGACTTCTTTTGGCCAAAGGAAGAGAGAGTCAGATCCAATGATCCAGAAGCTGTTGGACTTGGTAAAAGAAGTACACAAGAGGCAGAAATAGTTTTTAATAATTCTATAATCAGTAGCCCTACTAATAGAAATATTATCCCCACTCAGAATGAACACAATGTTTTCAACCCTGAGTGTAACTTAAAAAGTGATGCACTGTGGTTACAAATGTCACAACTTGCCAAGAAAACTCAAAAACAGTTTTCATAAGTCCAAGAAAGCCATGTGAGGGTGGAAAAACTAACAGCCTCAATGGATAAAATTGTAAAAATTATTCAAGCAGGCCATGCTCAATTGAGCAAAGCCTCTGAAGAACACAAAAAAAGACTGAATCAAGTCCCCAAGAGAAACACCACGAAAAAAGGGAAAGCGATTGTCTGGATCAAGACTTAAAAAAATGGTTTAATGTCTACCAAAACATGAATCCCCAACTACACGGCCATGTTTTGGATAATCCATACCACCAAGAAGACATCAAACCAAATGCCTTGTTCAAGAATAAGGAAATCTCTCCATCTCAATACAAAGATGGAGATCACATTTCTTATTCTGAGAAGGAAGCATAAAGAAGCTTCCAGAGGCCTCAAGCTGGCCCATATTCTCTGTCACAGGAAAATATAATCATATGGAAATCATTTATTATGTTGATGAACTCTTCATTGTAGTACCAAGCATACCAGATTACAGGATTACAGCCAGATTGAATAAAGAATTCAAAGGACATGCTAGTAACTGGTAGACAGAAATGAACAAATTCCATGGCAGAAGGAACTGACCATGGTGGAAGAGTCAGATAATCCAAAAATGCAGTAATGGTACTTGCATATGGAAAAGAACCATTTCATTTGAAAATGAAAAGTACTCTGTGGACAAAGATCCATATGAATGGTGTTTTTTACAGTCTAAAAGTCTTAAAGCCATTCATCCTCAAATGAATATTCAGATGAGGAATCAGAAACTCCTGCCAAAAATACAACAAGAACTAGAGCTTGCAATAAAATGCAGATGCAATCAAATGTGCACTATCAATGTCATTGCAAACACCTTACAAGATGTGGGGAAAAGGAAAAAAACAGGGAAATATTCCCAATAGAAAAGCAGTAGTCTCAAAGAGAAACAACCTTTCAGGGTTTACTTCAAAGATAAACCCAAAGAAGCTGGCAGAACTGACCAAGAATCAAAACACTTGTCACAATTGTGGGACAAAAGACCACTATGCCAATAACTGTCCAAAGGCAAAGCAAAAAGTCTATTCCATTGAGAAGTCTCAGAGGAAGAATTCCTCACAGAGGATTCTTAATCAGACTATATGGGTGATTCCATCAAAGAAAAATCTGATGAAGACCAAGACCCAAGAGATGTACTTTTAGTGGAGTACAAGGAGGAAACACAACTAGAAATTCAGGATATAAAGTTAGAAGTAGGAATGCCACAGGACACTGAAATAAAACCTTGTTTAAACACACAAAATATGAACAAACATTCCTAGTCGCACCAACTAACGAAATACCATATATACACGGGAAATCCACAAATATGACTTTTAGTATTGACAATGCTCAACACCCATTGATCATTGACAGTTGGGCGCATTTCTCTATAGTGGCAAAAGATTATCTTTACAACCACTTCGCAAATTTGGAGAATACGCTCTTTCCAACCAATAAAAAAAGTTTTCAAAGTGCATCAGGGATGATGACATCCATCGGGAAAATTATCAAAGAGATAATTATACCCCATAGGAATGGGAACATCGGACTCAACCCAAAGTTTTTCGTGCATGAAGATGTCCACATCCAAGGATTTTTACTGGGAACAGACTACCAGAGGATGTATGGCATTGATATTTACAATATCAAAGACAGGAAGAATTAAATAGGTATAAAAAAGGAAAACAAATTTTCATATGATATATACCAAATCCCTACCCATGACCCCCTAGAACAATGAATGAATGAATTCAGAGAGGTCCAATTTAGCACCAACCTCAGCAGTAAACAGACATTAGTTTAAGGCAAATGCTGAGGAAAAATAGACCAACATTTGCCATTGGTGAAGAACCTTTAGTAAAAAGCAGAGGCCATGATATAGAATTAAATCTAGATGTTGAAAGACCTCATTCACCCATGTTGCAAAGACCTTAATACCCAGAAATCCTGGAAACTAGGAAACAAATTGATAAACACATCAAAAACATCAGGAATGTAGGACAGAATAAAATAGTGGAAATCACCACTCCTGTCCTTATCACCTGGCATGATGGCAAATCAAGGTTGTTTAGGGATTTTGGAGCCCTTAATAATTACACAAAACCTAATAGGTACCCCATAGTAAGGATACCTCATGCCCTAGAAAATCTGGAAAAATCAAAGTATATAACCAAATGTATTGTATAAAAGGCCTTCATAAGAATGGAGTTTAACCAAACTCCATGAAGATACTCAGAATTATATTCCATATGGGTATATATGAGTATACCAGGATGCCATTTGGCATCAAAAATGCACCAAACCACTTCCAAAGCATAATGGACACAATATTTCAAGAAGAAATATTGGAATGTGAGATAGTAGTATACATTTATGACATAATTATATACTAAGAGACATGGGAAGACCATGTGCAGTACATAGAAAGAGTCGTTAGTAAATGCACACCCATCAATCTAAACATTACATTTAAGAAGTGCAATTTTGGCCAACAAGAACTATTGGCACTAGGAGAAAAAGTCCCAGGCCTTGGGCTGGCCATATACCAGTATGAAATATAAGCAGTACTGAAAAAACCAGTACCAAAGAAAATCAAAGAGATGAAATCTTTCCTTGGGGTGGCTAGCTACTGCAGAAACCACATCAAAACCTTTTCCCACACAACTAGTAGTCTATACAAGTTATGTTTAAATGATTTAGTTTTAGAAATTACCAAGGAAAGGAGGTGTGAGCCTTAGAGATATTTTTATATACCCAAAAGACCACAATTGATAAATTAAAATACAAATATAAATATAATAAATTTATTTATATTATAAAAATTAGAATTAAAATATAAATACAAATTTATATTTAAAAATCAAAACTTAATTATAATTTAAAAATAAAAATTACAATAAAATGTAAAATTATGAAAATTCATTTTTACTTGTAAAAATTATGTAAAAATAAATTCTTAATAAAAATTATGAAATTAAAATATTTTTGGTAAAAATTTATGTAAAATATACTATAACTTTTTATCCAATAAATAAAAATATAAAAATTATTTCAACATTTGATTCCTTATAAAAAATTAGGTGGGGTCACCTTTGAGTGAAATTTTTGTAACTCAACTCTAAATAAGCTTAAATTAAGTTTTCAGTATTTTCAATACAAAAATTGAAAATCCTCAAAACTTTAATTTAATTCACACCACATGTGGTGTTAACCATCAATTTTTGTGTTAAAATTGAGGTATTGTGTTTAGTTTAGAAGTTATGAGGAATTGAAGTATTTTGAATTGAAATCAATTGAAATGTCAAAATGTGGGCATGTATTACATAAGTGAACTTTCATTTGCATATAAGGTATCAATTATTACTGTATTTTACTTTACAATTCAATTGAATGACATATGTAAATTACAAGTATAATACATGATGAGGAATTAACAGAAAAAAATAAATTGGAAAGATTAAAATTGGGGGGGGAAAGGAACTCTAGCTCTAAGGGGGAACCAGACCCCCAAAATCCTTTCTTACTGGCGTGGGATGTCAAAATGCATGCAAAAGTTCATTACTTTTGGCCTGGACTTGAGTCACAGGGTCTGCGACTCAATTGATGATGAGGTTTTGATACCAACCGGGGTAGTTTTAACTGCTGCCAATAGGGTAAAACCACCCTTAAGTTGAAACAATCTTAGTAAAAACACTTTGAACTGGTTTCTACGCCTCTTACACACATTCTGACGTGTTTTGAAGGCTCTAGACCAGGTATTGCTATAGTAATGGCTGATTTAAGGGTCTAAAATGCCTAAAAATGGCTTAAACCACCCCTTTTTTGGTCTAAACCAGGGTTCAATGATACCATAATTGGCTTTTCTGTTGTCAGAGTGTTTTTCACGACTGACAAGAGTAAATTTTACTTTTGGAGTAAGAAAATTGATGGCTATAAAAGAATGTCTTCTTCGCCCCACTTTTCTCTTCATGTTAGAATCTTTTCCTTTTATAACTAGTTTAAACATTGTTAAACCAATCAATGAAAGATTCCTACCACCTTTCTTATATCATTTCAAACATTTAAGCCACGTGAAAAAATCATTATAATCATTTTTTGTGACTCTTATAATCATTTTTACCCCTGAACCACCCTAAAAGTGAATTGAAGCATCTTTCATCACTTTTAACTTTGTCACGTTGTTTCCAAATTCACTCTGGTCACTTTTGGGTGTGTTTTATCTTTGATATTCTTTTTAAAGACTTTGTTTGTTAAATTAATTGCTTGCAGTTCATTTCTCAATTAATTCCAATTGAAATTGCTCTTGAAGGAATTTCTTTTGTAGCCTTAAATATCTCTTGTAGAGTATTTTTGGATAAATTTTTATTGTTTGTAAAACAATGAATCTTTATAATATTATTGTTTTATACTAATGAAGTTATAAACAATACAATTGGCGTGTTTTCTCTTAAAAATAATATTTATTACTATTTTTAATTGATCATTACCTTATACAAATTCTGAGGACAGGAAAAGTACTTGATTTTTAATCAAAGTTTCATATCCACACCTTACAGGAGGGATGCATATGAGAGAATAAAACATAAACTCACCATTTAACCTTTCCTGATAATCCCTGAATTTGAGTGACCATTAAAGTTGTACATAGCTGCAGCTTTCAGCCAAGGATTGGGAGCTGCCTTGCACCAAAGACAGATTGTGGATGGTAAACAAAGGGAAGGGGTAATATGTTATCTCTGCAGGCAACTGAAAGATACCGAAGCTAGGTATTGAGGAACCCAGACTGGACGCTTATGCCTAGTCTAAGCCCTAGAGAAACTCCATTACTATCTGGAGGGTGTAGTATTTTAAGTCTACACAGACTTCACATCACTCAAGCCTTTACTTAAGATGAAGACTAGTAATAAAAACATGTTGATGTGGCAAATAGCCATCCAATATTATAGAGATAAAATGACCATCATATAAAAAGAAGAAAAAAGCCACACCAGGGGAGATAGTCTCAGTAGATGGCCACTGGATAATGTCAAAAGAAACCCAGCTTAGGTTTCTGAAGTAGAAGCCAAGATTCCTATCCATTTTATTAAAATAGACAGGAGGAAAAACCTCTGATTTACTGAAGGGGCACCAGAAAATGGTATCCCAGACAGTGAAGACACTGAATCAGAGGGAACATAAGCTCCTATATTGGAGATGAGCTCCTCAGAACTGCTTAATTAGTCCTTCAGTGGAGTGATGAAGACTTATGCCAAACACAAACAGTGTGGCCTATTGTTACAACTCCTTAAACAGAAATACAGGAGACCAGAACTGGAATCCCAGTTAGAGGAACCCTGGTTGAGGGACTATAAGGATAACAGGTTTTTCCTTATAGATAGATTACTCTATCACAGAGAGAAGAATACAAGATCCCTTGAGTCCCAAAACTCATAATGAGTGATAGGGACCCAAGATTCACATCAGAATTTCTTACTGACCTCTATGACATGCTTGGAACAGAACTTGCATTTTCTACAGCTTACGATCTACAGACAGATGGTTTGGCTGAAAGGATGATCAAAAACATTGAGGAAATCATTGGAAGATTCTGTGCATATGGCATCAAAAATAATGACCATGAAGGGTACACCCATGAATGGGTTATACTACTTCCAGAAATCCAACTGGCTTACAACACCAGCGAGCACTCCACCACAGGTAAATTTCCCTCATTGGTACAAAAAGGGTGGAACCCCCTATTGCCTGTGGATCAATTGAAGAAAAATCTTCCCACTATCCACCAGTCACAGGGGCTCTTATGGAAGCAAGAGTGGCCTAGAAATCAGGAATCAAGGACTCCCTTATAGGGCTCCAAAAGAATAAAGAAACAAAAGGGAATATATTTCTTCAAGGAAGAAGAAGGATAAAGACAAGTGTGCCAAAGATAAAAGAAAAAGGAAGCTAATGGACAACATAATAAAAAAGCCAAAAGACAAAGAGCCAACCAAATGAATGCTCAATTGACTGTTTCAACCTGCCAGAAAGAACAATGGAATTAGTGAAGGATATGGCCACCAATATCCACTGACAGGAAAAGACAAAAAGGTGCAAATGACCAACTTGAGATTATCAGTATTTACTTTAATAAGAGAAAAGAAAAAAAGGATCATAATAAATCCAATATATTAATTAACTGGGGAAAAAGTCCCCATTGAAGAACAGGTGTGCCATATAGGTGACAAAGCTGAAGACTGATTCTGGAGGGTTTATCCCCAGATGTATAGACACCAGGGCAAATCTCGTGTCAATCGTCGGCGATTGACTTCACGTCAAGCAAACGTCAAGCAGGATAAAAGTCGAGCTCATGTCAAGCAAAAATCAAGCGAACGTCGAGCACACGTCCTACTCTTGTCTTACACCAAATCCTGTGACATCCACCAATATTGGTTCCCCTGTGCCTTCAACTCAGATTCCTCACCACCTGATCATCCCGCAACCGTCCGATGGTTGGTGAAAATTACACAAGACCCGCCTGTTTGCACAAACACACATCAAAGAGGTCCTTCAGCCAGTCTTGATGTAGGCGGGGGGTTTGACTTCACCAGGTCATCCATAAAAGGACTCCGCCTGAGCAGGATTGTCGTTTTGCAGGTGACACTGGTAGGGCCCGCCGCACAATACCGCGTGTGCGGGTGCGGGTGCGTGTGCGCTTGCGTGTGCATTGGCGCGTGCGGTGTGCGGGTGCGCAAGGGTCGCTTCCCCTTCCTACATGATCATGGCGCAGCTAGAAATTTTGGCGGGGGGTTTGACTTCACCAGGTCGTCCATGAAAGGACTCCGCCTGAGCGGGATTGTTGTTTTGCAGGTGACACTGGTAGAGCCCGCCGCACAATACCGCGTGTGTGGGTGCGGGTGCGCTTGCGTGTGCATTGGCGTGTGCGCAAGGGCCGCTTCCCCTTCCAACATGATGATGATGCAGTTAGAAATTTTGGATGCTGTGAAAGGTGAGTGTGTGGGCCATTTGATCATTGAACTTGGCTTATTCACACTGTACCCAATGTCAAAATAGTAAGTTCTTTGTGGCAATGTGAAATAATGGGCTTTGCTTGTCACAATGGCATGTCTCTGTCACTAAATTTTGAGGCAGTTATTTCACTAGCAAAATTGCTAATGAATCTGAGATATTTGCATTTCTGTAGACTAAATTTCATGAAATAACGGCTTTATCATTACAAGCAGTCCACATGACAGAACTTTGTTATCATACAATCCACAGTTACCTTCTATTTCTTCTTCAGATATAATCAAGTGTCCATCATCAAGACCAATAGATTTGTAAATATTGAGATGCGGCCAATCTGGTAAGAAATTCACATCAATCTTCAAAGTTTTTAAGATCAGAAAGTTATTGTTCAGTATGCTAGATGGCTCAGAGACTTTAAAAATGCTATTAATAATACCAAATTGTCGTGAGTTGCCCCTCAGAAAAGATATCACACTGTTGCTGACGTTTTTGGATTCAGTTGAAAATATATTGTTCCCAATATTAATGTTTGAAACTGGAAAATACCAAGGTGAGACAATCCTTGAAGTGAGATGACTTGTGGATTGCACGGTAGTGTCTAAGCTGATCCAATCAACTATTTCCCTTTTTGCATGAAAATTCTGTAAGTACTCAACCAGGCAATCATAATTTTCTTGGTCATGGCGGGATGGTTTGTTATATTTATGGTCATTGAACAGGGCAGGTAGCTGTGATTCGAAAAGCTGTTTTATTTCACATGGCACGGAGGGGGATTTCAGGAGAACGGAAAGGTTGGAACATCGACAGATATGTTGAAGTAAGGTTTTATCTATATCATCTATTTAGAGTTGCAAGAAGTTAATCTTATTCAGTTCAGGTGTTTAATCAATGTGAATATATTGATCTTATTAATTGACGTACATATTTTGTTATTTGTTGGCATTTTTGCAAATACTCCAATCAAGCGCTCATAACCCCATGTGGCTGAGGCTTGTGCTGGGCCCCAACGTTGGAAGAGTTCGGGAATATGGTCAGCAAAATGATGATTTGGTTTACTTTTCTGTTTTGGGAACAGGAGTTGATTGGAAAGGCGGAATTTTTTCCAATGTTCAGCAAATGCAGTCGCATCTCCTATTGAAACAGTCCAACTTGTGGCAATGTTGATAGCACTAATCAAATGGAATGTATTCTTGGTTAGTTCATTTCCAAGTTCTTCTGACTGACCCATTTGCCTTTGAATGTTGGCGGATTGGTGTACATCTAATGACATCTGTTGACTGAGCATTAAAAATGGAATATAGACCTTATATAAGAGAGCCCATTCAGCGGCTTTTAAGCTACCATGAGAGGGGGAACCCATGTTGCGAGGTACTCTTGTCCATGATGAGGGAATTATTGTCTCAGATATGATTTGTTGGAGATGCTCCAGAACCTCACCCTTGATCTGGTGATCACTCAGTGCAGTGATATCCAATTCAGAGGGGATTTCAGAAGTGGGGATGTAATCGGCATCAAATGAAGGAATCTCCGCAGAACCACTAGATGGATGTTCTGTGTTAGGGGTGGGCATTGGGAAGTAGTTTTTTTGGGTGGAAGTAGTGGGGAGTGGCTCATTTATTATTTTTGCTGCGTCTCTTCTCAGGGAGCGGGCCTCTCTCAATGTGATATTATCAAGAGAGCTGTTGGAGGTCATGGAATCTGAGTCTGAACTGTTGGTGTCATTGGATTTCCTGCGTGACCTGAGGTAAATTTTTGATTTGGACTCTGGAATGCACAATTTGAAAGTTGCATGATCCTTCAAAATTCCAAGTATTAAATTATGCATTATGTCAAGATTAACCATTCTGGTGGCATCCCAATACGGAAGGTCTTCTAAAATTGAATATCGCACTCCATACTCAGAGAAAATTGCTTGTCTTTGTTGTGGGGTTGCCCGAAGCCATTTGGCAATGGTTGATTTATGATTTTGATATGAGCGTGTGTAGTGAAATTGAGGACCAATTTCATCAATTTGAGCTTTGTGAATGGTGCAAAAATTACAAAAGTGGTTGCCTGAATGGGAAATAAATCCAGTAAGCTTGCGCATGGCAACCACATCCGCAATGGCTGTGAGAATGGCAACACGGATAAAGGATCCTGAAGGACCTGTTGAGGTGGGTGAAAAATGGTAACCTTGCCATAGCTCTTTGAGCTCGTTGATGAGTGGCATTAATAAATAATTCAATTGAAGGGAAGTTGGCTCCTTTGGACCAGGGATGATTCCTGCAACATAGACATTCTCTGGCTTCAATCTTTCACTTGGGGAGAGATTAAGACAAATAAGCATGATAGGTCCAATGCTGGCCAACCGGGTGGACTTTCCATGTGCATTAAACCAGTCCACATAAATCGAGAAGGCCAATGCACCAGGAATGGACATGAATGGGGGGTCATGGATATTTCTAGTGCCAGTGAAGCGTCTCCAGACCAATCCATCCCAGACGTCACATTTTGGGGAATCTTTGGGAGTTTGGGATTGTTGATGTTGATGCAGAATGTCCATAATTCCAGCCCGCTGGAGAAATCTGGCAAGCCAATTTTTGAATGGTTGATAAATGAAATGTTTTGTTGGTATAAATATTTGCTTCATGTTGGTGGTGTTTTGGGTGTGGGCTTCAAATGAATAGATGAATTTGCCTAATGATTGTGTGCAAGGGGGATCATGATCATTTGGGTCATTATGGCGTTGACAGTGGGGTTGGTCAGTTGTGACTGATTCAGTAAGGCCATTAAGAGAGAAACATTGAGGACAACATATATAGTTTTGAATCACTGGCTCCAATTGGAGATGTTCAAATATGGTACTCAGATCTTGAGGTATATGGAATGCAGGAATGGGGGGACCACTGGAGCTTGAGATGCTGGACTTGATCAGCAGGTTTAGGGCGGGGTTGAGAATGCGTGAAGCCCGGCGGGGTATATTATACCTTAATGATAGAATGGCAGATATTATCATTCCAAGGTCTTGTGGAGGAAGGGTTTGACTGCTGCTGTATGGTTTCTGTGCAGTTGAATTGGGAACCGCTGGAGTTGAGAAAGTGCTTTGGGTCAAACGTGAATAATCAGCTGGGAAGATTTGATCCAATAGAATTTGTGGGCACCCAGATCCTGATGCAGAAGTAGGGATGTTTGGAAGAGATTTGGGTGCAATGGTTGATTTGAGCTTTTTAATGTGCTGTTTATATTGGAAAGGTGTGAAGGCAACTCCAGGCCTATCACCCTCAGGGGAAGAGTGTGTTTGAGCTGAGCAGTGTTGACACATGCATATATGCATTGAGGAATAGCAGCGGGTTGTCATTGTTGCAGAAATTGGGAGTACAGTTGGTTTGTGTAAAATATCTATGGCTGATGTGAAAGTGTTTAGGAGTGTTATTAATTGGCAAAAAAATTGAGTGATTCTTTATGAAGGGGGAGATGATTTGAGCCAGCTGGGAGTTTTATCCCATTTGTAATGGTGTGTGCGCTGCAGCTGATAGAGTGCAACATGTCTCATCTGGATGGCGGAATTGTTTAGGAGTTTAATGGGGTAAAATGCCATGCAGCTCAATGCTCATACATATTCTATTTTATTTACACATGGCGATACTGCGGTTTTGACCCTTGAGGGGCGTTGCAATAGGGATGTGTCAACATTGATTTGAGGGGATTGACATTCAAACCATGTACGCTGGCACGCCATCGTACATGGCTTAAACCTTATTACAGACATAACGATATAACTCTATTACATAAGGGGTATGAGTGCAGCTGAAGTCTTGGTATTTGGTTTGAGTGCAGCAGGCTTTTAATCGGTTGGAATGTGATTTGGATTGTCTCGCCTTTCTTGAAAAGGTGATGTCTCTTTTGTGGGTAAATCCTTCATGAATATACCCCTTTACAGATGTACAATGCTGTGGAATTTCAATGCGTATATTGGCAGTTTGGATAATTCACAAAATGTGACAATGGGGAGGCGGAAATGTTACCTAATATGATTACTTATGGATGATGGGTCCCCTTTGAGATCAAGGGAATATTACATTATATGGTGGTAGGCCGTGCAGGGTGGTTTCCGACAAAAGCGGAGGAGCTCAAGAGGAGGCAGGGAGGATTCTCCTAAAAAGAGGCTTATTGGACTTTCACGCAACACTTAGTTCCAACTATTCATAGAATTTCTCTATTCTAAATTTGAAAAGATTTCATCTCATATCACTCTATTTTATCATAATACTGAGGTGTTTTATCTAGTTAAAAATATTACTGTACTTTTTCGGCCCTTATGTCATCTTCCAAGTCACATCAATCCCGTTCAGGTTCTGTTCATGACTCAGATAGTGAATCTAGCATAGAATATGTTCAAACACAATCACCATTGAGTCCCAACATTCCTCTCACAACCCCTATCGCATCCTCAATGAATGTATCAGGTCTTAACATTGATGTGGGAAATCCGAAGGCTCCAACTTCCAGCACTTGGGCGATCCCAAATATTTCTGTCACTCCAATTCCCCCGAATCCCACTAATACACAAATGCATGTGTCTGAGGGGCCGGAAGGCACACCTCAAATCTCATCAAACGCTAATCCCCAATCAAAATTTCCACGTGAGTTCCTCCTTAACCCCGGTCGGAATCCATTTGCATCCCAGGATAACTTTGGACGAAGTCAACAGCCAACCCTCAATATTCCATCAGGATCTCAGGCTCATGTGGGAAATGAAAGGCGCGTTGATGGCGGGCGACAAAAAACACCTTTGGAAAATGTAACTTGGAGCGGTCTGTCGGAGGGAAATCCAGGATTGACACTTCATCAAAGTAAGTCATTTGAATTTTGGAGTATAACATTTTTCACAATTTGATATTTTTGTTTCATGGGTTAGATATGGCACCTAAAGGCAAGTCAGTCCGATCTCAGGAGCCAATTGAAGATCGTGAGGATGACCAGTCTTCATTAATGTTTTGATGTGTTAACTGATGATTTGCATGGCAGGGGATGAACTTTATGCGTCTTCACCTCTGGTCCATAAAGAGAAAGTCACTGGACGTCATCATCCATATGCCTCCAAACCAAGAACGGGTCATGCCAGTTCATCAAGAGAAAGAATTGTGGATGATGAGGATGAGAACATGTCTCCGACTCATAGTGAAAGAAATGATGAACCAAGGAGGGACGATTTCACGGCGCATGAGCAAGGCACTCAATCAAATAGTGAGTTCACCCATCCTCAGCTGGGCCTTGCCCAGAGTATGCTTGAACAATCCGAGGTCAGACAGCAAAGGAACCAGGCCCGCAAAGCTCACAATGTGGCGAAACGTGCAAGCCAGAAGGAGCAAAAAAAATGGCTGAAGGCAGAACTTCCAGAGAATGTCCATGGAATGAGATCAGCAGTACACGCACATTGCCTGTTCCTACTCAAAGTTAGGGATAAGGATTTTTCCTCACTACCAGCACCACCCAGCATAGAAGAGCGTGAAATTGCAATTCAAGTGGCTGGTCATCTCGGATATGTCCCCGAGGATGTTTTCAATGAGCAATCAACACAGGTTCAGTCTCAGGGTTTCCAAAGCTACTGCGAAAATGAGCTCCACAAGCTAGGACTAAAGCGGTTCACTTGGGACTGGGAGAGCTCATGGCAACATCCGTTCAATGAGCTGATGTCTATGGTGTTTTACCGTACATTCCGTCTTGCACTGGTCAGCACCGAGTATCATCATTACTGTTGGAACAAGGATCATAATAACTATGGGGTCGTGGCGGCTTTAATGGAGCGATATTTCACTTATTTGAAAAGAGAATGGAAGTCTATTCAAAAGGATGCCGAGTATTTGGTTAAAAAGAAGGAGAATCAAAAGCTCGCAAAAATTCGTCAAAGGGTTAGTTAATGTATCTCTTCTTCATTGTGAGCAAAGACTGATGATGATCTACTTCATTATGTGCAGACCTGTGAGCGCCGTTGTGAATGGTGTGATACGGCTAATTTTCCCATTCTAGCATCACAATTCAATGACCCTCAAGTATGTTCAGATACTGAGGAGGTACTGGAAAATGGCCGTCAAGTTTACCGCAAAGTGGGATTACGCTGGCGCTCCCAGTTATTTAATGAATTGGTATTAAAAATTGATCGAGACATAGAGTTTTGTAATCGCATTAAAAAAAAGGGTAAAAAAACTATTGATAGATTGCCAGAATTACGATCGACAGATGATGGTGATATTCCGGAAGGCTTATCATTTCAGGTATTTGATCAAGATTGGCTCAAAGGCTGTAGTAAGATGCAGACTAGCGCCCTCAAAATACTTGACATGCCAGTTATTAGGCCAAATGGTGATGCTCTGCAATAACTTAGTAATATAAATGTATAGCACCGTTACAAATTAACATTTTGTGAATTATTTGTCCAGGTGTAATAAAATCTGATTATTATCTCTTAAGGATGCAACAACTTGCTAAATATGTTAGAATATAGACAATATGAATTGAAATGTATCAGCGTCTCCCTTAGCAATAAAACTCTATTGCTCATTTTCATTGAGGAAATATTGAAGAAGTTTGATCCAGCTCATGGTGTTCATAATTGTGGACCTGTGCCAGAGTCAACAGGGGTTATCAACTTTGTCAATCACAAATTATATAATATCAGTAAGGCTCACACAGTTAATGATTTTTTCTTTTCTTGGACCTATTGGTGATTGGAATATGGCATTCCCATAAGGAAGGATTTCAGAATAGTAATACAATCAAGTGAAAGATGAGCTTGAAAGGTACCTTCCGCATGTTGACCTCAACTGAATGAGGAGTGATATAGTGGATGACCTGTACAGGTCGTTGTTGGCCAATACAATGTAGACGATCAACAGCCTGAGCCTCAATGGCTGGGTTCCAATTGGGCTCCTGGAAATGTGGATGTCAGGGTCCGAAAATCAGGGGAGAATTTTGGGGGGCCCCTCACCATTAAATAGACTATATTAGCACAAGTTATATTGAGGCCAGTTCCAGCCGCGGCAATGGATGCAATGAGTACTTCACATTCAGGATTATTGAAGAAATTCTCAAGCGCCTTGTCCTGCGCTTGTGGTGTATTTGTTCCATCAATTCGTGCTGAAAGGATAGAGTGATGGGCAAGAGCAATCCCAATTCTACAATATAAAAAAGTCAGATGGAGTCAATTGGTAATGGATGCATATTAGAATTAACGCACAAATCTAGAAATTGGGTCCATTGGGAGTAAACCACCGACTCGGTTGGACCACACCTTGTTTGTTTGTTCTTCATTAAGCTTTGTAGGAGGTGTGCAATTTTACTACTCATCATGCATGTTTCGACATCCACAATAGTTCGTGTGATTGTTGGCGAGTTATCCTGAGTGCTCCTGCCCTCGGGGTCTTCCAAATCCGCCTCCGCAATTGTGTTAAGCATGATGTGATGGTTACAACATATTCGCAGCTTATTAATATTTCTGAAAAATTCTCCTGGTCCTTTGCTTTTGGATGATAGGAATTCTTCATATAATATGGAATATTCTTGCTGCATGGTCGGGTTGAGTGGGAGCAGCTCATAATGATGGCTAATAGTGGGGAGGGATTCGAGATGTGTGGTTTTGGTGCGGCGCAAACTTAAATGCCGCAATGCCAAATGCAAGATATCATTGCAACCTTTGGAAAGACTACTCAGGATGAATGGTGACCAGTTATCTTGATCGGCACTCTGGGGTTGAGTGATAAAGGATATTATGCCCAAAAGGTCATAAATGGTGTTGTGAATAGGTGTGCCCGTTAAACATATTCGACGGGATGAAAGGAGGCTATTAATGGCACGGTGAGTGGCAGTGTATTGAGAGCAAATATAGCTATAAGATAGGGCAAGGGTTATTGGATATAAAAGGTAATTTGAATCATTTAAGATCAGACACTCACTGTGCTTCATCCAGAATTATACAATGCCAATTGATTTGAAAAATGATTGATGTAGAGGGATTGGTTTGCTTAAATTCTTGGGTGATAGTATTGTAAGAAGTGATGATGATATCATATTTCAAGATGTCGTCTTTGGATAATGAGTGACGAGTGGGACCATGGTAGATTTTGGAATGCAGCGCTCCAGCCTGAGCATGCTTGGATATTTCTGATTGCCAGTTGGTAATTAAGCGAGGGGGCCAGATGATCATGGTGGGCGTGGAGCGATGGGGGTTTGCAATCATCCGCTCCTTGGAGGTACCAATTAGAGCAATGGCCTGAATGGTTTTACCTAATCCCATATCATCCGCGAGCAGTCCTCCAAGAGGGGTATTTGTCGAAAGGGATTCAAATGAGCTAACAACCTTGTTTGTAATGATGTGCCTGGCATTGAAAGTGGATCCTGGGGGTGAGGTGGCCCAAAGGTTACGGGCTGATTGGCCATTGGGGATTTCTCGATCCCAGAGAAACGCTAGTCCGGTCTTTTGATGAGGGAGGAGGGGGGTTTGAATAATGGCATGGGGCGGGGTCATCATGGGGAGGTCTGATCCACTGGGTAATTGTATCAGTTTTTGCTTGGAAATCAATGATGAAACAGCAGGATATGAAGCAGGCGTCGAGTTTGAAATGGGAAATGTCGGAGTAAAGAGTTGACATTGACAATGAGTAGTACAGTCATATTCTTTGGGCATTTTAAGCTTTAAATCTTGTGTTCGAAAGCTTTCCATTATGAAGAGAATGTTAGGATACCATGTGAAGAACATCAATGCTAGATTGGGTTTCTGAGATGAGGAGGGATCATTTGCATCAGTCATAAATACTCCCTCAACAAATAATATTTGAGTAGGATTGGATTGGCAATTTTCAATCCATGCCCCACCAGGACCACAGTGCATGAAAGTTTTTGGTGCCCCGAGGAATGGTATCAACGTTTTGGAAAGGGTTGCAGGTAGAGAGCCAATAGCATGCTGGTGATTGGGGAGATATACAAATATGTTGTGTTGATTGTGCCATAGGATAATACAAGAACCTAAATGGGAATTCTCAGGCTTTAAGGTTATATCACTATTTATTTGAATACAAATATTAATCATCCCAATGCAAAGTGGTTGTGAAGGGGTTGACATGATGGCTATGTTAAATTATTTGGGGACAGTTGGAAATTATATGATCGGGAAGGGTTAGCTAAAGGGAATGAAGAGGAATAAGCGTAGGTGGGGAACTTATATGAGTGGCAGCAACAGGCCAAAAGGGGGATGGCCTGTGGTTATGTGCATGGTCTTGATGGGGATGGGCCTCTTGGGCTCATAATTTTCATATCCGATTTGGGGCATATATCAAGGCAAGGTGGCCAAAATGTGGGTGCACCAATATGACTGCTGGATCTGCAGCAAGGTACAAAACCCTTGGTGGAACAAGGTTGACATTAGCATATCCGAAATTGGGTGGGTTGTAGCAACTTATTGTGGAGGGCATATCAGAGGCATGCAGTCATGTTCGCTGGTGTGACAGCGAACATGGATGCATATATATCTTCCCCAGGTTAATTGTAGCACAGGGACCTACTGGGCAATGTTGGCCGTTTCAAAGGGCAATCTCACTGTGGGGATGTTTGTGTGTGGGCGGGTGAGATATGTTTGGTGGCATGCCACCAAACATGACTTTGGTTTTGCGTGAAGTTTTTTGATGACTGATTCCAACTAGGCTTCAGGGGGGGAAGTGTGGCATGATCAAACGGGGCACTGACCGTGAGGCATGATCCACATCTACATTCACCCCTATTGCGTTTGAGGAGGCTACTATTCCCCAGAGATTGGGATCACGGTCTTTGCCTCACGCGTGAACAAAACTCCGGAGAAAGAGGCCACCCACCCAAGGGAATTTCTGGCTGCAAGCCAGGTGCCACAATTGCGTGGGGCGTGTGAGAACGTGAAGAAAATAACCCGCGGTGGGAGATACCCACGCAAACATAACCAGCCTCAGCAATCATAGGCTGGGATTATTCTGATGTGGATGAGGCTGAAGCAAATCCACACTGATTGGCCTCAGGTTTCCACGCGCGAGCAGGTGAGCGTCTGCAGTCAAGCTGACCACCCGACCAAGAAACTAGCCGGTCGGAACACTGGCAGTAAAATGTCTTCCAGGCGTGTGAAAGTTGCCTGTGTATGACCCGTTGGGGGGTGCGTATGAAAGCGTGTGGCTGCCCGACAATGAGCACGCGCAATGAACAAGCAGGGCCAGTCATTGTTGGCCCCGACAATGGCACCGGAGTGAATCCACTGTTTGTGTATTACCCAAATAATAAGTCATCCCATTATGACCCACTTTCATTAACTCGGATTACACCCGCGTCTATGCCATTGTTAGGCAGAGCTCTCCAAAAAGGTGCACCAAAGGGATGCAGTTGAGATATATGACTCAATGGCTTGACGTGATTTTCATGTTACATTGCTGAACAGCTTTTGCTCTGCCCTGAAGCATACTTTTACAAAGGTGTACTGCGTACTACAGTGTTGGCTGTACAGATTAGGAAGTTGTAATACTACTTGAGCCTGCATGCATATACCGAATGTGCATGCACCTTCCGATTGTTTGCATATACGTAGCTCATGTGCCACATGCTCAGCATTGCATTTCACCCGATTTGCACACGCAAGCTGAGCATGTCATGGTCAAAAGCACCGTGTGAAAGTGCTCAGTAAAGCCATGGAATGAACTATTTTTGCAATAGTTCATTGGAAGGCTCAGTTTGGATTACTTCACCCAAGCGTGTGAAATGCTGCAGCTGGCTGAAATGTCACCCGATGCTGTGCCAAATGCTCAGATTGTGGGCATACAAAAACGACTGAGCAATGGCTCAGCATGGTGCATTTGATATTTTTATATCAATAGTTCAATCACTGTGCCATTAAAATGTTCAGCCACTGAGCATTTTAATTATGACCCGAAAGCAAACCTGAACAACGGGTCGAGGCAAGCTCACGCTGTATTCACTTGTGTTACAGCCCCCCCTTTGTTCACATACTATTACCAGGCCATACGGCTGGTAATATTGCCGCGGTCATTTGTGACCAAATGCACCGGGTGCATTTCTGCATGGGTCCCTTGTGCATTCCACCCACCATGCACATTCAACAAGGGCCTGACGACCACCCTCCTGGGTGATCGGGTGGCTCTTTAAGGAAAGAAAGGGGATTTGACTCAGCTTCACAATTTAATAAATTGCAATACTCAGCGGTGCATTTGATATTGTTATATCAATTGTTCAATTACTGTGCAATTCAAATGCTCAGCCACTGAGCATTTCAATTATGACCCGAAAGCAAACCTGAGCAATGGGTCGAGGCAAGATCACGCTGTATTCACTTGTCTTACAGCCCCCCCCTTTGTTCAAAGACTATCACCAGGCCATAAGGCTGGTGATCTTGCCGCGGTCACTTGTGCATTGCACCCACAATGCACAATCAATAAGGGCTTCACGACCACCCTCCTGGGTGATCGGGTGGCAATTTAAGGAAACAAAGGGGATTTGACTCAGCTTGACAATTCAATAAATTGCAATACTCTGCCAGACCCCCATTGTTCTTCTGCCTCACGCGAGCATTTCACTTCTCAGTTGCAGCATTTGCTGAGACTCAGCTTCAATTTTGCCCACACGCCTTGAAGCTGAGACTTTTGCGGGTGCTGCAACTGCTGAGATTGTCTCAGCTTCACCATGGTATAAAAGACCATCTTCACACGACACGCACTTCACTTTCTTTCTCACCCGCTCCACTTCGTTCAACCTCACCCGCGTTTGTCCATCTTGTGCGTATTCCCCTTCGTCTTCCTGCCTTTCTATTTTTGTCTTTCGCACTCCACTAAACCCACTTCCCTTCCTTTTGCCTGTTTGTTTATTCTTCTGATCCGTTCAGAACCTCACTTCTATCCACCTTGTGCGTTACCTCTTTTTTAAACTTTTGTCGACATTACATACCAATATTAATACTTATTTTTCTTCACGACTCTTTTCCAGACTTTTAAAACCTTCGGACTAGAGCGTTCTTATTTTGTTTCCGATTTAAATTTATAATTCATCGTACGTCTTCATTTTTTCTCTTGATTGTTTACTTTGTATGCAGTTACTAACCTCAATTGTTTTGTTTTTAGATGTCGTGCACTTTATGCACCAAGCGGGGTATCCCCTGCATTTGCTCCTCGACGACGAACGACGCTTGTGATGCTTGCCGACAAGCACACAAGAAATGTTCGTTCGTTGTCCGCCCCTTCCGACCACGAGGCCAGAGGAGTTCCCGCCCAAGACGCCCTCGCGAGGACTCCTTTGTGGTCGACGATGATGAAACCATTTCCGAGCGTGAATGGACGCCGGGCCCCCAAACAGGCCAACAGGAACGATTCCGGACGATCAGCCCTGTCCCCTCCAGTATCGATTTGTCCACTCCCCCTCCTAGGCCACCATCCGATGGTCACTTCACTCCTCGACCGGAGAGAAGTGATTATCCGGCCGATGAAGGATGGCGATGGCGAGAGGACATTTGAACTTGGGCTGATCGTCACCATGTCTTGTCACCGATGGGATTCAAACGCCAAAGTAAGTTTTCTTTCTCCTCCTTATCTCATTTCTCTTCACGCAATAATACTGACTTTTTTCCATTTCTCATAGAACAAAACCCCCCGAATCCCCCCTGACAAGAATCTCCCGTGCCTAGTTTGCCTCGCGAGCAAACCCCCTGGCAACCCACTCCAGGCCCGAGTGGCACCCGATGGTCTGAGGAATTATTCCGCGGTAAGCAGCCAAAGTTTCATTTCATTTTCACTTTCACTTTTGAGTCGAGAGAACTGACTCTTACTCCTTTTCTAGAACCCTCCCGAACGGAAGAGCCACCTATTACTGGCCCGAGTCCAACGTCCCAACAACCTGAGGACGATACGACTCGTGAGCCAGAACCCGAGGTGGCTCCTACGCAATCCACGGAGGAAGCTTATGGTAAGTCACTCCTTCTTTCTCTCTTCGATCCATATACCCTTTTCCTCATTTTTTCTTTGACCGTCTCCAGATCGTCCCGCCACTCCTCGCTTGATCATCATCATCGACGATACGCCCGTCGGATCCCCCCTCCCCCTTCTTCTTACACGACTCGCCCACCTTCCCCTTCCATTCCCCCCCCCTCCCCAGAGATCCCTTCCAGTGCCCCTGAGAACCCCAATGCCTCCTCCCCCCCGGTGCCAAGCTCCTCTCATTCCCACGATGAAGCTCGCCAGGAATTCACCAACCTGTGACCGACCCTAATGATTCCTTGAGCCATCGTCCACGATTCGATCAACCAAATCTTGTTGGAGCATCGTCGCTTGCTCCACATGATTCCTTTCGTGGATGCAACTCATCGAAACAAGATGCACCGGGAATTCCGGGACGAACTAAACTGCCTCCTTGCCCAGGCACTGGAGGCTTATCCAAAGGAGGACATAACCGGGATAGTCTCCAAATTCCTTGAAAAATAAAAATTTAAAAAAAAAATCCCATTATTTCCACTTTTTATCATTTGTAATACTTTCTTTTAAATAAATTATCATTTGTAATCAATTATTATTATGTTCAAATTCTATTACATTCTTTGTTCACGTAAAAATTACTTATTTCCTCCTTAGAGAAAAACCCTGATTGCGTGAGAATTATTTTTGTAAGTGCCCCACCAAGCGTTTGAGTGAGTATTTGTTTTCGTGAACCTCTTTTTCTCAAAATGCGCTAATAGTTGCCGTTATCCTCTCCTATATTTTCTTCTTCCATGGTTTAGAGCCATATCCATTCTTAACTGTAAAAAAGCGGGATGTTCCCGTATGTGAGCAATCCAGTCCAGATTCGTGAAACATGGCCTTTCCTATGGTCACACGCTATTAATCTTACTCATGTATTGAATTGTTTAAATTGTCTGGAACCTTCACAAGCGTAAGGATTGGCGTGTGACTTGTCTGGAGCCTGCACAGGCGTAAGGATTGGCGTGTCAATTGTTGGGAGCCTGCACAGGCGTAAGGATTGGCGTGTGAATTCTTGGGAGCCTGCACAGGCGTAAGAATTGGCGTGTGAATTGTTGGGAGCCTGCAAAGGCGTAAGAATTGGCGTGTGAATTCTTGGGATCCTGCACAGGCCAAGAAATTTTCAGCATTGTGGGGAACCTTCACAAGCGTAAGGATTTGCATGTGAATCGCCGGAAGCCTGTACAGGCGTAAGGAATTTTTACCATTTTTGGGAACCTTCACAAGCATCAGGATTGGAGTGTGAATTTTTGGCAGGCTGCACAGGCGTAAGGATTGGCTGATGAAGCTTCGGCAGCCCGCATAGGCATAAGGAACTTTTAGCATTGTCAGAACCTGCTCAAGCATAAGGATTCGCGTGTGAAGCATTGGACTCCTGGACAATAGCAACAAACCAGGACATATGTACGTTGGCATGCCACCGTACATAATCCACTTCACCCCTTTTTCATGTGAGACACCCCATCTCCGGCATTCAAATCCATCCAATCCTGGTGTATATTGTCCTCTGCCTTACCCCACCATTACTTACCCAACACACATGAAAAACTCCTCATTCTTTGAATTGGCATGAGATTGTATTACCATCCCTGATTTGATTGCCCGCTCTCTCGCCAATCTCATAATAGCCATGGTTTTTTTGCCGAATTGTTTTTGCTAACCTGCTTGAGCATTTTGCGGACATACCCACTAGTGTCGTGCTTTCGTTGTCCTGTGCTGGATCAGTATAATGAACAAATGTACTACTGGCCCACACTACCTGAATGAGCCCATGACATGCGGATAGATCAATCCAAAAATGCTCATTTGGGAAAATCAATTTTCCCCCTGTACACCGCTTTGACGCATCTCTTTGAATTTGGCCGGTCCGCTTATCAGCTTGAAACCACCATCCCGAAGCATACTGCGATGCATCCTTATCAACATGAGGAGCGTTTTTGAATCCATTCATGGTGAAAGTGAGTGCGGAAGCGAACTCGAATGCACCCTGATTTGCCGGAATATTGCCTTCATAGTTGACTTGATCAAAAGACGGAACCCCCAATGAATTGTAGGAATTTTGAATCTTCTCAAATAAATTATCCCCAACATATCGTAAGGATTGACCTAGAATGCAACCCACCGAGCTAAGATTGGCACCTCGGTTCCGCCATTCATCTTTTGCATTTTCAATTTTGCCAGCACTTCCATACAGACCAAATTGTTCATTCTTTGTGGTGCATTTGCGCCACCCAATCGCGAACATAAATCCCTCCAGTAATGCTCCATTTGTTGCAATAGGGTCAGTGAACCTCTTTTCGCGAAATAGGAATTGTGATAATTCATCCCATTGATTGACCTCGACTTCACTCATTGTTGTGAATGGTCGGAATTCGACAAGGGCAATGAGTAATCCGGTTGAAGAGAAAATTGCCACACGGCCAAAGTGAATGCATTTGATCTGATGGGCGAGAGGAGGAAAACAACCTATTCATTCGGGTCGTTTTGCGCTCATTTGTCTTTTGGGATCTGCTACTATTCCCGAGTGGTTGAGGGATCACTATGTGTTGAAGCACACAAGATATCAGATACTGCCAAGGAGCTTTCTTTGGCACACATCCTTGAACTTCCCTGTTGGACCCCACATGACATTGGCACAATCTGAACCGACTAAAGCCAATGTTATTCCGTGGGGCCCAATGAGGGTGCCACATAAATGTGGAAGCATATATACACTGAGATTAAGCGAGTAACTCACACTTTCCTTCCTCAGCCCGACGCTTTCTCGCGAGTTCCCTTTTACGCTCTTTTCCTTTTTTGGTGAATGGAATGCTTTCAGCAGAAATTGAAATGAAACCAAATGATTACTGATTTCTTAATATCACCTAAATTGGATTGCGGTGGATGAATCTTTTTTAATTGCGGTAAAAAGAAAGCTCACGCCTGACCTTGGCAAATTCACGATCTCAAATACCTGAACCTGAAAATTGCAGTGGATAGTGCATTATTCAATTTTACACATTGATGTTCCCATGCAATCACTTTCCAATCCAACCATTTGGAATCTTGCAAGCACATGCAAATGCAATTTACATCCTGCTGCGGATCCCTAGCTATCCTAGTCCTCTTGAAAGACACAGGAACATTTGGCCTATTATGGGCTGGCGGGAAGGGATAAACGCGACCTCCCGCAATGCCCCCGCGTGTGCTACTCGCGGGCACAACGCCTGACTCAGCTTGCGTCTTGTCGGAGTCTTTGCAATAATGTACGGAGGCATGCTGCCGTACAATTACTATTGGTACTCAGACTGTGGCATCCGGGCAGTAGTAGGATAGGAAGTCATGATTATTAAATTCATAAATGACTTTGCAAAATTAAATTACAATCTATCTAGTACAAAGCTAATCTAAAACGGGTCAATCCTGGTTGTGAGCTTTGCTGACCTGGGTACCGTCAAGGTGACCTCATCACTTGAACCAAGACCGCGTTTTGCCACCCAGGCATCACCAAAGTCTAATACTAAGCATCGTGCAAATTCAAATCTAAGAGGTACAGTGGGGTTGAAAGACTCTGATGAGAAGAAACTTTTATTCAGTAAATTACATATATACTTATTAGTACGTAGCCACACTGGCTCCACTAGATTTTTACCCTCTGAAAGTTTTGCGGAAATGTCAATTAGTGATAAAGCCCCTTTAACTGAGCTTGTTCTCCAGTCATCTGAGCATACCATCGAACCACGAACCCCCGCCGCACAGAATGCCGCTAATATACCATAGCAAATTCGATTTATTCCGAGATTCTTGTGACACGCCAAAAGATCTTTGATGGCCTCATTTTTTTTTGAGTTCGTGAGTTTGCCTTTGATGCCATTAACTTTGACCTTTGTATGTGCACGTACCATGTTGTACGCAATCATCAAATGGATAACTGTATCCATTAGATCCTCCAGGTTCTTGTGCGGCTTTGTGGATATCTCATTGTCAGCCCTGCCACCTTCAATACTGAGTTGGGTTGCACGTTGCTTTGATTTACTCAAGCAGGAGGCCAGGTATTCAACTGCTCCACGTTCGAGTCCAAGAGGATCGGTCGAATTTGATGTTGGTGCAACATATGGTTTGGGTGCAACCACATCGTATGAGACTAAACTAATGGATTCAAACATAACATTTGCCCAAAAATGTTTAACTGGATTTGCGGGGTAAAGAAGGCTCTGAACCATTTTGAAGAAGGAGTGTTCTTATTTTGGGAGATTATCTAGAGGTTTAGCTGATTCCTTCATCAATTTGAGATTCCAAATGTTGTGATCAAAAAACGCTTCTGTTTTGGTTGGCTTAAAAAAATCTAACCCTGTATATTGCAATTTATATCACCAGTCAACAGCCAATAATCAAGTATCATGCACAAAGATAAAAAAAAACTCACCTGCCATCTCAAGGTCCTCCAGCCAAGCCGACATTTTAAGCTCTCGGTTACTGATCACCTTAATACCAACGGGCAGGAATGTATGAGCATCCTTTGTTGGTAAATTGTCCCATCTATTTTTGTAAATCCTATTGATATTATCAAGCCCCCTTTTCCATGATTGTTGAGAAATGTTGGAATGATAATTCAAAATGCCTGCAAACTCTTCCATGCGGGATAAAAATATTCCTTGAAAATTCGCAGCGGATGACACTTCGGGCTCAGCGTCGGGAATTATATCAGTCATATCTCGTCCCATTGTATCATGTTTAATTGTTTCCCTTTCTTGAAAGGCTTGAATATTCCGAGGAGAGGCGGGAGGGGTTGCATCATGCATTGTTTCATTGGGTATTGGGGGGCTTTCAGTATGTGGAGCTTGATCATGGATTGTTTCATTGAGTATTGGGGGGGGTTCAGTATGCGGAGGTTGATTATCAACATGGTCCCCTTCAACATTGATAATTTCATGACCTTGATTGCGAGAATCGTTTGTGGCTTCAAAGGTACGGCGTTTTTTGTTTGTTTTTTTGGTCGCATGTATATTTGGTCTTTTTCCTAATCCTTTGCCTGGAAATCCAATTACGACTCGAGATCCTTCAGGTAGAGATTCTCCCACCTCCACACCTGCCCATATATTGTAAGCAGCTATTTTTATCAATTTTGTTTTGAATTAGTAATGGACTTACGGTTCAAATCCATTTTGAGCAGGCTCATGGCTTCAGCAATCTTTTGACGCACATAATCAGGAATTTTACTATCATTTTGGATATTTTCGAGCCTTGGGATTGTTTGAGCAATATTGGAGACAAATTGTTCCTTGGATATAATTTCCACCTCCCCACTGAAAATTACATCATCTTGCCCATCATCTTCTGTCGGTGCACAAGGTTCAACAGTCTTTTCCTTCTCATAACTTTTAAAATTCGGTTTCTGAGAGCTTGGAGGCTGCCCTGAAATAAAGGCTATGACACAATATCAGGTTTTGAGAGATTTGAAATATTCAAGATGGATACATACTCACATTCCGGAAGAACTGGTGGATCTTGATTATCTTCATGTGACTGGCTCTCTACTTCAATGCCTAATTCACAACTACTGGCGATATCAGAGATTTCACTTCCACTCTCTGGGGCTGAAGTTGGTTGTTCATTGAATTCATGTGAATTTCCCGGGGTTCGGGCCATGGCGGAGGTAGTTTATTAAGCAAATAGATGGTGACGAGTGGATTGATAACTTGTTTGAAAATTTTTGAATAAAAAGATCAAAACTGAAGAAAAAAGGTGGAAGTAAAATAATCGCATTTGCAAAATGCGATTTGTCGGGAAATTGAAGGAGGCGATGTTTTGCAAATTATTTCATATCATGCAAATGAAATCACTTCCCTGTGAGACATTGAATAAAGTTGACTAGTGAGAAACCTACTAAAGTCAACTTTTGAACTATTCAACGCTCATGAGGTAAGGACTAAGCAAAGTGTTCATTTGATTGATATGAAATAAAATGGTTTTGTCGGCAAAACAGGAGACACAATTCTTGTCTTAAATAGTCCACTTATTAGGTTTTAATTTGTGAGTCTCATGATTTAAACCCTAACCACAACATTGTGAATATACTGACCAATTTCCCCTTAGGTCCTGTTGGGAGAGAAGGCCACTCAGCATATTTCGGGGATTGCCTTCATCGTGTACGCCAACAAGCCACCGTACACTATGGATGTAGTACGGAAGCGTAAGGATATGTTGTGTTGGGAGCATGTTGAGAGGCACTCCGCGAGCGTAAGGATAGGTGGTTTTGGGAGCATGTTGTGAGGGCACCACACATGCGTAAGGATAAGTGGTGTCGGGAGGGCACTACACAAGCGTAAGGATAAGTGGTGTCGGGAGCATGTTGGGAGTGCACTCCGCGAGTGTAAGGATGGTAAGCAGTGTCGGGAGTGCACTACACAAGCGTAAGGATAAGCAGTGTCGGGAGCATGTCGGGAGGGCGCTACACAAGCGTAAGGATAAGCAGTGTCGGGAGCATGTCGGGAGGGCACTTGAGCGAGCGTAAGGATAAGTGATGTCGGGAGTGCACTCCGCGAGCGTAATGATCGTAAGCAGTGTCGGGAGCATATCGGGAGGGCACTTGAGCGAGCGTAAGGATAAGTGATGTCGGGAGTGCACCACGTGAGCATAAAGATGGTATGGGCGGGGGTGTGAAAGCGGAAGGAGTGGTGAGGACAGAGATGGGGGGGCAGTGTCGGAGTCTCATCTGGAGGGTGGTGCGGGCTCATAAGCATGCGAAGCATCGGGGCGGATTAGGTGGGGATGCGGAAGCCAATGAGGTGAAATTACCCGAACATTGTGAATAGTGTTGAAATGGGTTTGGGCTTTGAGTGACATTCGCATGTGACACATGTGACGATTGACGTTGTCTTGACGCTGACGTGACGTGACCCACTAAATCCAGTGACTATAAAGTGACACTAACGCGACTGAAGCAAGATTTTATACTGACAGCAGTGCGACGTGAAGTCAATCGCCAACGATTGACGCAAGATTCGCCCTGGTGAGACCGTTTTGGGTAAATGCAGATCTGTTCATCTTGAGAATTGAACTGTGTGATGGAATTTCCACAGTGGAATATGATTTGGCCCAAAAGGGCCAAGGCCATACATCTTGCTTGAATACAACCTGTATGGGATAATTGAGTTGTCTGAGGAATACTGAAGTACTTGATGCCTTTACAACTGATTGAATTCTTGATAACATCTTGAAATTTCCCTTATAAGAATCATGAAAGAAAGTAAAACCCAACTCCTTCCAGGCCAGGTGGTTGGGCTCCTCAAATGGTCTTCTGGTAGCTGCCAGGGATTGCAAGTCTTAATGGCTGAGAAGACTTCCTTCAAAATGGCTGAAGGATTTGGGGAATTTGTTTGGAATGGCCTAATCTGGTCCTGAAACCATCAGCATTGGATTGCTGAGAAAAATTGGTGCATAATGGTATATTATACCATATATGCACCATTCCTGAATTCATGGTATGGCATACATTGGTGAATGGCAGTCTTTCCCCTGAACGAAGGGGAAAACTTTCTGAGCTTGATCTGGTGGCCTCTGGTGATTGTTAAAGGCCAGGGGTTGAAAGTGGCCAATTTAGGGCCTGGGGTCCTTTTGGCCATTTGTGGGACTGGTAAGATTGGGGCCCAATATTGGCTCAGGTGGGACCACTTGTAGTTTGGGTCCCACCTGGCCCCCTTGACCCCTTTTGGCCTCATTGGATTTAGGCTAAAAGGGCCCTAAGGGTCCCATGGTAAATGGCATATGGACGTTAGGCCATAGATTACAGCTTGCAGACTGTAGAGGCCATAGGGGGGTAAATAGCCCAAAAAGGCCATAATTAAAGGGGTGGGCCCAAGGGATAAGAGGCCCTTGGAAATACAGATGGACCCCCCGGGCCCAGAAGAGAGGAATTGGCCTGGGGGTTGGTGACGTCAAGGATTAGTTAAAAGGGCCAATTATGCAGGATATTCCCAATGAAGGGTGGTGTGGCACAAAGTCCATAAAACACCAATATGGACCAATTGGCCATAAAATGAGGTCAGGCTATAATCACTGCAAACATCCATTAGGGGGTGATTACATGTGTTTGTGAGAGTACCCCTCACCTTTAATGGTGAGCTCCTGAGCACCAAACCAAGGTAAAAGCCTATTGAGGCTGTTGACAAAGATTTGATGTAGGGATTCAAGAGGTATTGCATCTTGAAAGAAAATTTTCAGACTAGTATTAGGTTGGAATATGAAGTGAGGATGATTTGGTCTTTTGAAATTTGGCTTTGAGATTTTGAAGAATTGAATTGACATGAGAAATTTTGGCATTAAGAATATAATAATAAAGCTTTTGAAAAAGTAGAAGGAGAGAAAAGTAAAGAAAAATAAAAGAAATAAAGAGGAATGAAATCTTGAGAAGGATTCCAATTTTGATCACAGAATTGGACAGCTGATTTGAATTGGCAAAGGACCCTGAAAACAAGATTTGATTCCAGGTGCTCACAGAGTGGCCAAGGTGATGTTTTGAAATATTGTAGACCGCTCAGGGAAGGACACACCAGGAGAGGAACTTACTTTTGGTAGTTACCACTCCTGCCAGTTCCATAAAAAGAAAGAACATTTCTGAAGGAATAAATTGAATTGGAATGGCTTGGAAAGAAATTGAGAAAAATAATGGTCCATTTTCCCAAGTGAAAATTGTCATAAATTTTGGATTTTGATTTAGAAAGCCAGGCCAAAGATCTGTGTCCAAAAATTGCAGAGTTCTAACAGAGTGGCCAAGGTGATTCTGACAAAAAAAAAGTAGAATACCTCTAAAGGTGCATATCAGGAGTGGGAATTAATTTTGGCAATTCCTCTCCCCACGAAGCACCATAAATGATCAAGCTCTTGAAGAATTTGGTCCTTGCCTGTCAGGATACAAAGAATGGAAATGCTTGAGAAGTTCAGGGAAATTCTTGCGGTTTTTGGTAGGTTCCCAACTGGATCTTTCTGTGTCTTGACTGAAACCTTTCCATTCCACCAAATATCATAATTTTGCTCTCTTGATGTTGGAATCCAGAATTTGAGAGACTTCACATTCCTCTTCTTCTGCAATGATTATTGGAGGAGGAGGGTCTTGATTCTGATTTGGAATTGTTGATGTCTTGACTGGTTCAAGGAGGGAAATATGGAAGACTGGGTGGATGGATTTCCATTGGGATGAAAGCTTGAGGTGGTAAGCATGAGTACTGAGTTTTTTTAAGAGTGGAAAAGCACCCAAGAATCTTTCAGCGAGTTTTTTTGTGGGTCTAGTTGCTTCAATATTCTTGGAAGACAGCCATACCATGTCACCAGGATTGAAAACTGGTTGACTTGCTCTACTTTTATCTGCATACCTCTCAAACCCATCATGGCAATTTCAAGTTCTCTCTTGACATCTTGCTGTACTGATGTGATTTTTGTTGATAAATTTCCAGCAGAAGTATCTTGAGTGATGTGAACTGAGTCAAATTGTGGGTCTCTTCCATAAACAGTAAGAAATGGTGATTGCTTTGTTAAAGAGTGATCATAATTATTGTAGGCAAATTCAGCCAGCAGGAGACAGGTGTTCTAAACATCTTGATGAGAACTGATATACATCAAAAGGTACTGTTCTAGTGTCTGATTTGCCCTCTCTGTCTGACAATCAGTTTCTGGTTGGTAAGCAGTTGACAGATCTCTTGAAATGTTGAGCTGCTGAAAAAGATTAGTCCAAAATGAAGAAACAAAAAAAGAACCTCTATCACTAACAATGCTTGAAGGCAGGCCATTCGTTGAAAAGATATTCTTGATGAATAAATGGGCCAACTCCAATCAAGTCATTGAAGACATTGTTGGAATACAAACTGCCATCTTTGAGAATTTATCCACTATGACAAGAATTGAGTCAAAAGAATTGGACAATGGCAATTGAGTGATGAAATCCATTGAAAGACTAATCCAAGGACCATTTGTAATTGGCAGAGGTTTGAGGAGTCCAAACTCCTTGTGATTAATATTCTTGTTTTGTGAGCACTGTTGAAAGGATGATACATAATCCTTGATAAATTGAGTCATGCCAAACCAGTGGAAATCCGGCTTGAAAAGATTGAGAGTCTTCTCTTGGCCAGGGTGTCAGGCTAGAGGAGAACCATGACACTTTTGAAGAATGCTGTTGTTAATTGTGGTGTCATTGTGGAGCACCTTCTGATCCTTTCATGAAAGAAGTTGGGAATAAGTATCAAAAGAATAATCTTGAACAGATTTACCTTTACCCAATTCTTGAAGGATATTTCTGTACTGAGGATATTGCCATAATTTCTTCTGAATCGATTAAATAAAATTTTAAAAGAAGGGTTGAACTTCATCTTTCTTAATGAGTTCCTTGAAGTTCCTTGGATTCTTGCTGATAAAAATCTCCCCCCTCTGCAGATAAACATTGTCCCGACATGATAAGGCATCTGGCAGAGTAGCTAGGCAACCAGGCAATTAAGTGATAGAAAAGTGAAATTAAGAAAGGAATTCAGCCCAGCGGGCTTGACGGTGAGTAAGGACTTTTTAATGCATGAAGTATTGAAGGGAAGAGTGATTGGTGAGAACTTCAAATGGGGAAGAGAGAGAAAGATGAAAAGCCCTCCAGAGCTTGAGGGCCCAGACTATGCCAAGGAGTCATTCTCATGAATTTCATATTTGAGCTCTGCTGGAATACGCTGTGGTATTCCATACCATTAGTACCAGTTTCAAGCTTACCAATAAAACAAAATAAAAAAAAAAGATAATAAAACCAATTACGCAAAACATATTTACACATGTTAACTACAAATTTCAAAAAGAAATATACAATACACAGCCTCAAGATCTTATCAAAAAAGTATAGTATCAAAGGATATATCCACCTTATCGCATCATCAATAACAAATTACGTCATTAAAGGCAGTTAATCTAAATAAAGGTATATGAAAATAGACCAAAGCATCAGAAGCTGTATTTTCCCCACCTTGATTCAATTGAAAGAAGAAACACCTCAAGGCTATGCATACAATTACAATATATTTTCCAAGAAGAAATGTTTGCTTAGTAATAATGGCACGCAGAAAACTTGTTAGAAATGATGCAATCTCCATATGAAATGATACAATACTAAAACAGAAACACCAGCATAATTTTCTCATATATATCATATGACTAGAAGAATTTTCAATTGTCAGGAGCTGTATTTTCTCCACTTTCTTGGCAAAAAGAAAATCTCACCAGCAAAATTATCTCAAATACATCACATGATTTTGATAAGGAAAAGAACCACCAGCATAATTCTCTCAGAACATATGTAAAAAATAGAAACAAAAGCAATTTCCCCACCTTCAAGAAAACATCACCAGCCATATTTTCTCAATAACCGCACATGACTCTGATAAAAAGAAAATCTCACCAGCCAAATTATCTCAAATACATCACATGATTTTGATAAGGAAAAGAACCACCAGCATAATTCTCTCAGAACATACGTAAAAAATAGAAACAAAAGCAATTTCCCCACCTTCAAGAAAACATCACCAGCCATATTTTCTCAATAACGGCACATGACTCTGATAAAAAGAAAATCTCACCAGCCAAATTATCTCAAATACATCACATGATTTTGATAAGAAACAGAAACACCAGCATAATTTTCTCATATATATCATATGACTAGAAGAAATTTCAATTTTCAAGAGCTGTATTTTCTCCACTTTCTTGGCAAAAAGAAAATCTCACCAGCCAAATTATCTTGAATACATCACATTATTTTGATAAGAAAAAGCACCACCAGCATAATTCTCTCAGAAAATACATAACAAAGTCACCAAAAATGAAAGTGTCACCAGCAATATTATCTCAATGACCTCACATGACTCTGATAAAAAGAAAATCTTACCAGCAAAATTATCTCAACAACATCACATGATTTGGATAATAAAAAGCACCACCAGCATAATTCTCTCAGCAAACACGTTGCTACACCAAAACTACACGTCTCACTAGCTAAAACCTCTCAACTATGATTTTTTCTAAGTACCCTATTTTGAGAAGCTCTATGGAGGCCTAAAAGCTATAAATAGAGGTCCTCTCTCCCTCATTTTCCCATCATCATGGAACAAGTTCCCACTATCCAGGATCACAACCATCCCTGAACTAGCAGGATATCTAGAATAGTAGTAGTGTTTTAGTAGTGAAAAGCTCAGTAGCTTAGTATTAGTGAAGAATAGTAGTATAACCGTAGTAAAAGCTCAGTAGCCTTGCTCAGTAGCTTAGTATTAGCGAAGAATAGTAGTATAACCGTAGTAAAAGCTCAGTAGCCTTGCTCAGTAGCTTAGTATTAGTGAAGAATAGTAGTATAACCGTAGTAAAAGCTTAGTAGCCTTTCTCAAAAGCTTAGTGTTATTAACAAAGAGAAGAAGTAGTGATATAAACTCAACATTGAAAATATAAAAACAAGAATATCACGTAGTCTTATTGTTAGTATTAATATAAAAAAAATCATTATAATCATCATAAACCCAAAAAAAAAAATATTCCTATTACTCTTATTAAAATAACAGAAAACAAAAAAAAAATATATATATTATAATTACTTTTATTCAAATAATAAAAAAAAATCTTAGTCTTTATTTTATCAGAAATTTTAGTTTTAAATAAAAATTTTACTGTAGTGTTATTGATAGGTCTGATTGAGAGACTGCTGATAAGTCTTCTCTATCTGTTAAAGCCACAAATCTTGTTTTATTTTGTGATTCTCTGTACGCTGACTATTCAGTATTATTTAGAGGGGCAGCTAATACACCTTAGCACCCATGGTTATTGGACAATTCTGAAATTCAAAACAGACTTACCAATAATTTCCCCCTCAAGGTACTGCCTTATTTCATCCCACACCAAAAGGAGTTCCCACATCTGGTGTCCCAACAGTGGCCAACAACAACTTCAATCATCAATAATCCGTCAATTATCAAAGAAAAAAAAAATCTAGTCCATAAAAAGAAAAAAGCCTTTTATCAATAAACAATTTCAAGCACCTATCAAGTCAATCTGGAATCAGAAAAACCACAGAATTCTAAATCATCATCACCATCAAGTTCTTCAACAAAATCATTTCACTATTATTATCCAAAAAGAGGAGAAACACCACCTGGAGAAGAATCACCTATAGATTATAGTATACCAGTTGGTACACCAAGAACTAAGAAGAAAGATCAAAAGATAGTTACAGATTATTTTCAGAAATTACTCAAGGAACTATTTGAAATTCAAAAGAAAAGTGAAAAAGAGAAAATAAATAAAGAATATATCAATATGGATTCAGCATCATCATCAAAGATACCACACAATCCAGATGAATCCAAAGAAGAAATTATAAATGAAGAGACCATGCATGGACAAGAAGATATTTCTGATGTAGAAAGACTTCATCAAAGAATGTTGGAAATGCAACAAGAATTAATTGAACTCCTTAAAAAAGAAGGGAAAAGGAAAGAGTCAAGTTTTACAGCAGAAAACAGCCCAATGGAAGAAACTACGAGAATGCCAAGAATCTTTAGACAAGAAGGGTCACCATCACCATTTTCAAGGCCTATGGCCTCATCAACTCCATTCACTTCACAAAGACCAAATACTCTACCAAAGCGGGTTAATATTCATGCACAGGCTTCAAGCCCATTGCAACAAGAAATCCCACGAAACAATACACCCATTGTCAAGATCAGACCAAAGGATTATAATTTATGGTTTGATGGAAAGGAAGTGGAAAGATTTATTAAAAGAGTAGAAAATATAGCAGAAATTGAGGGAGCAAGTGGAAGGGATATAGCAAGACAGATACCCTTTTGGACTAAAGATCAAGAAATTAGCTACCATATTGAAGGAATGCCTGGATATGAAACTGGCGATTGGGAGCAATTAAAATTGGATATGAAGAGGAGATGGGGAACAGTTTCACCTGAAAGAAGATACAAGCTGTCCTCAATTACTCAATTATTTACAAAGATTCAACAAGAAGGAGGAATTAGAAATATGACCCAATATAAAAAGTTCATTGGTGAATATGAATCTATTATTAATTATCTCAAAAGGTATCAATATATACAAGGAGATATCAATCACAATCAAGAAATTTTGGCAAGTCTTTCCTCAAGTGTTCAAGAATCTATTTAAAAAGAAATGATTAAAGATAAGGCCATGGTGCAAGCTTTGGATGCTGGTTATATCATTCCAAGATTGGAAATCTTAAAGCTGTATATTGAACAAGATCTAGAAGCCAAAGTCTTAATTCAACAGAAGGAATTTTTACAGCCAAAGTCACAAGAGAAGAAAGCTAGGTTTGAAGAGGAAAGCTGGGAAGAAGTCTTAAAGCAAATGAAAGATCTTACCAAAACAATTAAAAATCCTCAGCCACAAGAAAATCAATCAAAGAATACTGGGAATGAAGCAGTTAAGGAAGTATTGAATCAGCTCAAACACCTCTCTGAAGCAGTTGAATCTCCCAAGAAGCCTCAACCAAACAATAATCAAGATCACAGAACTATACAAAACTCACAGCCATTCAGGCCAAGATATCCTTCACCACCCATATCTTCTGGTTATCAACCATATGTTCCAGCTCAAATGTCTCCAAGACAGCCATTGAAGTGTTATTACTGCCTAGAAGAAGGACATTCTGCAATAAGATGTAATCATCTCACAGAAGACTTGGAGAAAAGAATGGTCTTGAAGCGTGGAGGAACATATCTTTTTCCAAATTTTCAAAGAGTACCCACAGAAGGCCCTAAATCTGCAAAAGAATTAGTTAGACATTTTGCCAAAGAGCAGGAGGATTTTACAAAGAAAATGATGGAACAATCAAATCCACCCCCTAATAAGCAAGAAGCAACAGTAATTGAGGAAAGCAAAGAAGAGAAGGCAACTGCTATAGCTCAAATAGAAGAATGGGGAAACTGGAAACCTCCTCAAATATCACCAGCAAATGGAAATATTCAAATAAATGTTGGGCTTAGACAGACAAGGCAAAGAGCTCCAAGACAGGAAACTCAAAGTCAAACCCAGCAAGAGGATAAAAATGAAACACACAAACCCTTTAAAAAGAAGATACCAGGTGCCTACCACGAGGAAGATGAGGCAGAAGAAGAAATAAGAGTTCTAATTCAAACAAAATACAAGAAAACACAAGAAGGAAAGGAAGTAGATAATGATATTGAAATCATTTCCAAGGAAAAGAATAAGGAAGTACTTAGACAGGATTCACAAAAGATGGAATTAAAAAACAAGGTAAAATCTACACCCAATAACTCAAAGATAATAATTGAACATGTGATGAAGAGAATACTTGAACAAAAGATAAATCTTACTCTTGAAGAAATATTATCAATGTCACCAACCTTTATTGATAAACTACAAAATTTAACTACCCAGGAAAAAGAAGTAATAAAATCAGTCAATACGTCAAATATTCAAGAAAGACTACTTTGAGTAAAGCTACGGGACTATGATACCCCAAGATTACATTATGCATGCCCACTTGGACTTATGGAAGTATTTATTGGAAGAGAAGAATATCCTACAATGGCATTGGTGGATACTGGATCAGAAATTAATATAATACCAGAGGACATTGCAATTCAAGCCTCACTTACAAGTAGAAAGCTCAATATGAATCTTAGAGGAATTGGTGGACATACAACATCTTTGGTTGGACTCTCAGAATTTACACCAATTACTATGATAACAGGAGAAGAAAAAGAAATTCATTTATTCATAGCAAAAGGAGCTGTACACACCATACTTGGAAGACCATTTTTAGCAGATAATAATGTTAAATTGGAATTTTCACACAAGCAACGGGAAATATTTAGTTATCCAGAGCAAGATGGATGTCGATTATGTTTACCAATATGTAACCCTCAAGCTATGGGTTGGGAAATTTCTCCACCAAGAGGAATGGAGCTTTGTGCATCTTCAGAGATTGGAAAATGGTCAATACATGGAGCAGAATCATCCAAAAGAAAAGAAACAAGGGAAACAGAAAGTCAAATTTCAACAAGAGTGAAGACAATATTTCTTGGAGCAAACAAAATACCCTTCTCAGCTATTTTTGATGCAAAAAATGACTTGAATTTTATAACTCAGGAAATGGCCCTAAAAGCAGAATTAAAAATCAGCCCTTACACATCAAAATCAACAGATAACTTTTTGAAGCCAATTGGTCAAATTAAAAATCTTGAAGTCACTTTTGAAAGTGAAGAGAAAACCTACCTGGACTTCTTAGTATTTGAAAATTTCAACCAGATAATAGATAAAGAAAAGTCAAGCATATTATCTTCATCTAAAGAAAGTATTCCACCTCAAACTGAAACAAAATCTAAAGGGAAGGATCCAGAAGAGGATGAATTGAAGATAGAAGATAGTGAAGCAATAGAAAAAATAAAAATGGAACTGAAGAAGATGAGAAGAAATTTGGACATGGCCATAGAAGATCCAGAGAAATGGCTAGCACTTGAGTTAAGTGGTATGAACAAAGAAGATCAAGTAGAAAGCCCACAGAAGAAATTCAAAATGGATCTGAAGCCACCTGAAGCAAATTCCTCTAGAATTTCAGAAGACTATTTCAATTTATTTCAAGAGGAAATTGGGTACATTGGTGACACTGAAAAAGATTTACTAAGTGAAGAACCAAAAGATAGCATAATCAAGCCATTGGCAAAAAGAAAATTTGAAGAATTGGAAAAGGACAGTGCCATAATTACTGAAGACAAAATGGATCAAGTTTGGGATAGAAATATTCAAAAGAGGATTGATAAAAAAATGGAAACAGCAGAATCAGAAGATTACTTGAAGTTATACCAACAAAATAATGAAGATTTGGAAGATAAATATAAGCAAGGAAGAATATTTGAAGATCTAGAAGAAGGAGAGTTATCAGAAAATACACAAAGGCTAGCTGGACTTAGCATTATAGAAGAATTTAATCATGCCTATGATCAAATATTCTGCTTTTCAAGCGCAACTGATCTATTTAATCAAAATAAAGGAATTACATCTGAATTACGAAATGACTCCCAGAATCAAAATGGCATACAGGAAGACATACCAGAATATGAAGGACTGGAAGATTACATAATACTTCCAATAATAACATTTAAGGAACTGTATGATTATGAGCTAGATTCACCAATAATTCAAACCAAATATATTTCAGAACTACCTGGATCAAATCTTACAAATGTTGATTTTCTGGAATTACTAACCAGTATTGGAATCAAAGGAAACTTAAGGAATCCTTACTGGGAGAAGCCTTATGGATATTATCAAATGACAATAGAAGGACTGTATCACAAAATGTTATGGGCTCAAGAAGATTTGAATCTAAATGGTTTGGAAATCTTGGGGGGAACTCTTTGCTGGTGTGATTTTGGGTACATGTTTATTCATGAAGTCAAAGGTTTTGTTTCAGAATGGAAAGGAAATACACAAAGAAAACAACGCAACAAGATATTTGGAGAAATATTGAAGGACATATGTCTTTCAGTAATTCACAACAGAAGGTTGAATATTTCTCAATAACAGCTGAATTAATCCAATTTCAATCACCAAATAAAAAAATAAAAACCATATAAAAAATAGCAAAATAAAATAAAAAAAATCACCAAAAAAAAGAGAATTCTGTATATATCTGTATTAGTATCAAGGGCAGTGACCTCCTGCCTTATCAAAGAGAAATTTCAAATCATTCAAAAACATAAAAAAAAAATCTTTTTTCAACACTGTCATAATTCAGGGCAGTGACCTCCTGCCTTATCAAAGAGGAATTTCAATTTTTTCAATTTTTTTTCAAGTATCTTATCACTCAAGGCTATCAATCAGTATTCAATAAAGGACTTCAAACTCAACATTTTTCAAGATATTTTTTTTTTCAATGTATAAGTATTATGATTTTATTTTTTAAAAAAAACAGGGGTGGTTATCTGTTCTTATGCCACCTCATATTAAAAATGGCACAAGTTTGGGGAAGTGTGGGCCCATATGCCTTTATTAATGTTATTTCTCTTTTTTTAAAAAAACAACAACAATGAAAAGATGGTGTGAAGAAACAGCAAAAGAAGATATAGATAGCTCAAAATATCAAAATTATGACTGCCGGTCATAATTTGGTTCTTTGAGACAGGAAGAGATAAAATATGGAAAGGAAAACAAGAAGAAACAAAAACCTACCAAACAAGCTCGGCCATTCAGATACAGAAAAAGAAGATAGAAGAAGTTCAACATGTCAAAATTATCACCGCCGGTCATAATTTGGCCTAAAATCAAGAAAATTATATCAAAACAAGAAGAAACAAAAACCAACCAAACAAGCTAGGCTATTCAGATACAGAAAAAGAAGATAGAAGAAGTTAAAAATGTCAAAATTATGACCGCCGTTCATAATTTGCCATAAAGCAAGAAAACTATATCAAGAAAGGGAAAAAAACCAACCAAACAAGCTAGGCCATTCAGATACAGTTAAGGAAGATCAAAGAATTCAAAATGTCAAATTATGACCGCCGGTCATAAAATGAACACCTCAATACAGAAAATAATTCAACTAACCAAAAGGCTACTACAATTTATACTGGATGACGTTCTTATAGCCCCAAATTAATGAGTTAGTCAATCTTTGACTAGCACGCATCCTTCCAGCATTTTAAATAAGCAAATTGAAATCAGTACTTCTCAAATCATAATCAAGGTTGAGCACCCTCAATCACAACAAGTTTCCAAAGATCAATTTTGTTTGACAGACTCAAGGAACACAACGATACCAAATTGCATCACTAAGCTTGCTCAAGGCTCAGAATATGCTACCCAGCATGGTTACCCTATTCCAGAAACTGACAGGTCCAGCAGAAGAATTACTGCCAGAGGGGGGAATTGAACCCGTTTCAAATTTGATGAAAGTGGAATGCAACCCGGAATCACTAACCACTACACCATTTGAAAATGTAACCTCACTCCTCAAATTGAAAAGTCATTCAACATAACTCATCAATTTGAGCACTCTTAAAAAAAAATTTTTCAACATAAGAAAAAAAAAAAAAAAAAAAAAATTCGACAAAAAAAAAAAAAAAAAAAAAAAAAAAAAAAATTTTCAACATTAAAAAAAAAAAAAAAAAAAAAAAAAAATTTCAACATAAAAAAAAAAAAAAAAAAAAAAAATTTTTTTTTCAACAGAAAATAATTTTTTTAAAAAAAAAAAAAAAAAAAAAAAATCTTTTTTTCAACATAAAAAAAATTTATAATAACAAAAATAAATAAAATAAACTGTTGTGATTAAAATTAAGGATAAAAGATCAGATCAAATAAAGAAGGCTAAAATTAGTCTTTGTATGACTTTAAACTACAGGGTAGCAGCAACCTGAAGGCTAAAATTAGTCCTTGTATGACTTTAAACTACAGGGTAGCAACCTGAAGGCTAAAATTAGTCCTTGTATGACTTTAAACTACAGGGTAGCAACCTGAAGGCTAAAGACAGTCTTTGTATGACTTTAAACTACAGGGTGGTTCCCAGACGGCCAAAATTAGTCCTTGTATGACTTCAAACTACAGGGGTAGCACACCAGAGGGCTGAAGATGCAAGTAAAATCAAGGAATCAAGAAAATAAAAAAAAGAGAAGATATCAAGAGTAAAACAAAAATGAATAATAGAATAATGAAAGCCTCAAGTAAAACAGTAAACTCAGGACTAGGGCTCACAAATGTCCTTGTATGACATTAAACTGCAGGATTTGGTATACCTAATATACTGGGTTTTATCCACCTAGAGGTACAGTCCTTGCATGACTTAAAACTACAACTCAAATACAATTATGAATAAAAAGAAAAGAAAGAACTGAAAAGACTGTTTTTATTTCAACTAAAAAAATTATCAATTTATGCTTTAAAACCAGACTAATAATCATGGAAGCTCAAGCCAATGCTGCAAAATATAAGTCAGTACTCAAGAAGGTTAGACCAGTCAATGAAGCTATGCCTCAAGATCTGAATCCGCCTTTGGGAAGACCTGAATTATCAAGAGATCCATATGAAACACCCCTATCACCTAACCCACCTCCATTTTTTGAAACATCAAAAGTTACAGAAGAAAGAATTTCAATGATAAACTTTGGACCATCTGGATGGTTATCATAAGAAGAGATTAATTTATTAAAGAATGTTATATTACTAAGGCAAAAGGCTATAGCATTTTGTGAAGAAGAAAGAGGTGTACTAAAGCATTCTTATGGAAAACCTTATAAAATACCAGTCATACCACATGAACCATGGCAAAAGAAACCAATACCAATACCAAAATCAATTTTACCTCAATTTATTGAACTAGTCAGAGAAAGAATACGTACAGGACTCTATGAACAATCAACATCAAGCTATAACAGCCCAGTATTTTGTGTGGCAAAGCCCAATGGAAAACTTAGAATAGTTCATGATCTTCAAGACCTCAATAAAGTAACAATAAAAGATGCAGGATTGCCACCAAATGTTGATGAGTTTGTAGGATCATTTTCAGGAAGAGCATGTTATGGATTGGGAGATATTATGGGAGGATATGATGAAAGAGAATTGGATATTACTACAAGACCACTTACAACATTTGAAACACCACTTGGAAGACTTCAGCTTACAAGACTACCTCAAGGAGCAACAAACTCTGTGGCAGTTTATCAAGCACAAATGACTTGGATACTTCAGGAGGAAATACCAGAGCACCTTGGAATATTTATAGATGATGGAGGAATTAAAGGACCCAGATCAACATATCAGCATGAAACATTGAAGGAGAATCAGCTCATAAGAAGATTTGTTTGGGAATATGCAGTAACATTAGAAAGAATACTTTTCAGGATAGAAGAGGCGGGACTCACAATTTCAGGATCAAAATTTGCATGTTGTGTTCCAGCACTTGATATTGTGGGGCATGTTGTGTCTTTGGGAGGAAGAAAGATTTCAAAACAGAAGATAAACAAGATACAAAACTGGCCTAGACCAACAACAAAGAAGGAAGTTAGAGGATTCTTAGGATTATGTGCATATGTCAGAATGTTTATCAAGGACTTTTCACAAGTTGCAGCACCATTGAGAAGATTGACAAGGGAGGATGTATTGTGGAAATGGGATGAAAAATGTGAAGAAGCATTTGTAAAACTCAGGAAAATAGTAGGAGAAGAGATTACTTTGAAGACATTAAATTATGATAAAGATTCAGGAAAAATAAAATTAGCAATAGATTCAAGTTATATTGCAGCTGGTGCAGTTCTTATGCAAGAGGATGAAGATGGAAAGGATAGACCAGTACTATATGAATCAGTAACATTTTCCAGACTAGAATCTAAATACTCTCAGCCAAAATTAGAGCTTTGCGGTGTAGCAAGAATACTTAAAAAACTTCAAACAATATTATGGGGGCAACACTTTGAACTTCAAGTAGATGCTAAAGCTTTAATAGAAATGATCAACACACCTTGCTTACCAAATGCACCCATGACAAGATGGGTGGCATTCATTCAACTTTTTTCATTTGATCTTGTACACAAACCAGGAAAAACATTTACTATGCCGGATGGGTTATCAAGAAGACCAAAAGGAGAAGATAAAGAAGAAATTGAAAGGGATGATTTTGATGAAGAGGAAGATTGGATTAAACCACATCCAGGATTTGGCCTAAAAGAAGTAAATACAAGCAAAGTGGGAAAATTATCAAGGAATAAAACAAAAAATATTGAAATTCCAATAAAACAGGAAGGATTTGGGAAACATATTCAGGAATATTTGAATAGTTTGAAAAAGCCACAAAGTGTTGGGGAAGAATACTTCAAGAAAATTAAGAGAAGATCAGTGAACTTCTATTTAGAAGGAGGGCAGCTGAAAAGAAGAAATCAAGCACATCCACAAATAGTTGTATACAATGAAAAAGCTCAGAAACAGATACTAAAAAGAATGCATGAAGAGCTGGGGCATAGAGGGGAAAATGAAACATACAGGAGAATCAAGAAAAGATATTGGTGGGAAGGAATGAAAAATATAGTCAAGAAATGGGTCAAATCATGTCAAGAATGTCAAAAAAGGAGTCATTTGGAACAAAAAGAAGAAGCAAAGATATCTGTAACATCTACTTTATTTGAAAGAGTCAGCATGGAAGCAGTTCACATTAAGGCAGGAAGATGGAAATATTTAGTTATAGCAAGAGATGAATTTTCAGGATGGCCAGAAACTGTGGCATTAGCAAGGCTAACTGCAAAATCAGTCTCAGAATGGTTTATTTCAGAATGGATTTGTAGATATGGAGCTCCAAAAGAAGTGACAGTTGACGGAGGAGCAGAATTTTGAAAAGAACTACAAGAAGCAGTCAAAAGAGCAGGATCAAGAATCAGAATAACTACACCTTACTACCCAGAAGCACAAGGAATGATTGAAAGAGGCCATAAGCAATTGAAGGATGCACTTGTAAAAATGTGTGGTGAAAATGGATCCAAATGGAAAGAATACTTACCAATTGTAACCTTGGCAGATAGAATTTCAGTAAAAAGAACAACAGGATACTCACCATTTGAACTTCAGTTTGGTCAGCAGGCTGTCTTACCAATTGACATAGAAACAAACACATACCTGGCCATAGAATGGAATAAAATCTCAACAACAGAAGAGCTATTGGAAGCAAGAGCAATACAGATCGCAGCAAAAGAGGAAACAAGATTAGAAGCAGCAGAGAAATTAAGAGATTCAAGACACAAATCAGTTAAATATTTGGACAAAAAGATGGCACATAGACTGAGAAATCCACTTGAACTAGGGGACTTGGTATTAGTTTATAATAAGCCACTTGAGTCACAGTGGGGTTTACTCTTCAAGAACCGTTGGAATGGACCATATAGAGTCATAAATCAAATTAATAATGGACCTTATGAGCTTGAAGAATTGGATGGCACTAAACTTACAAGAAAATTTGCAGCAAGTCACATCAAGAGGTTTTATCCCAGAGGAAAGAAAGTTGAATCAAGTACAGAGTCAGAAAATGACAGTAGTGAAGAAATTGAAGAAGAAGATTTAATATCAGAGGGAGAAGAAATTGGTCAAAATGGATATGATTGATATTGGCAAGCTTTTCAACTGGAATGCTGGGGACAGCATTAAATGGAGAGGGGGATGTGGTATTCCATACCATTAGTACCAGTTTCAAGCTTACCAATAAAACAAAATAAAAAAAAAGATAATAAAACCAATTACGCAAAACATATTTACACATGTTAACTACAAATTTCAAAAAGAAATATACAATACACAGCCTCAAGATCTTATCAAAAAAGTATAGTATCAAAGGATATATCCACCTTATCGCATCATCAATAACAAATTACGTCATTAAAGGCAGTTAATCTAAATAAAGGTATATGAAAATAGACCAAAGCATCAGAAGCTGTATTTTCCCCACCTTGATTCAATTGAAAGAAGAAATACCTCAAGGCTATGCATAAAATTACAATATATTTTCCAAGAAGAAATGTTTGCTTAGTAATAATGGCACGCAGCAAACTTGTTAGAAATGATGCAATCTCCATATGAAATGATACAATACTAAAACAGAAACACCAGCATAATTTTCTCATATATATCATATGACTAGAAGAATTTTCAATTGTCAGGAGCTGTATTTTCTCCACTTTCTTGGCAAAAAGAAAATCTCACCAGCAAAATTATCTCAAATACATCACATGATTTTGATAAGGAAAAGAACCACCAGCATAATTCTCTCAGAACATACGTAAAAAATAGAAACAAAAGCAATTTCCCCACCTTCAAGAAAACATCACCAGCCATATTTTCTCAATAACCGCACATGACTCTGATAAAAAGAAAATCTCACCAGCCAAATTATCTCAAATACATCACATGATTTTGATAAGGAAAAGAACCACCAGCATAATTCTCTCAGAACATACGTAAAAAAAAGAAACAAAAGCAATTTCCCCACCTTCAAGAAAACATCACCAGCCATATTTTCTCAATAACGGCACATGACTCTGAAAAAAGAAAATCTCACCAGCCAAATTATCTCAAATACATCACATGATTTTGATAAGAAACAGAAACACCAGCATAATTTTCTCATATATATCATATGACTAGAAGAAATTTCAATTTTCAGGAGCTGTATTTTCTCCACTTTCTTGGCAAAAAGAAAATCTCACCAGCCAAATTATCTTGAATACATCACATTATTTTGATAAGAAAAAGCACCACCAGCATAATTCTCTCAGAAAATACATAACAAAGTCACCAAAAATGAAAGTGTCACCAGCAATATTATCTCAATGACCTCACATGACTCTGATAAAAAGAAAATCTTACCAGCAAAATTATCTCAACAACATCACATGATTTGGATAAGAAAAAGCACCACCAGCATAATTCTCTCAGCAAACACGTTGCTACACCAAAACTACACGTCTCACTAGCTAAAACCTCTCAACTATGATTTTTTCTAAGTACCCTATTTTGAGAAGCTCTATGGAGGCCTAAAAGCTATAAATAGAGGTCCTCTCTCCCTCATTTTCCCATCATCATGGAACAAGTTCCCACTATCCAGGATCACAACCATCCCTGAACTAGCAGGATATCTAGAATAGTAGTAGTGTTTTAGTAGTGAAAAGCTCAGTAGCTTAGTATTAGTGAAGAATAGTAGTATAACCGTAGTAAAAGCTCAGTAGCCTTGCTCAGTAGCTTAGTATTAGCGAAGAATAGTAGTATAACCGTAGTAAAAGCTCAGTAGCCTTGCTCAGTAGCTTAGTATTAGTGAAGAATAGTAGTATAACCGTAGTAAAAGCTCAGTAGCTTAGTATTAGTGAAGAATAGTAGTATAGCCATAGTAAAAGCTTAGTAGCATTTCTCAAAAGCTTAGTGTTATTAACAAAGAGAAGAACTAGTGATATAAACTCAACATTGAAAATATAAAAACAAGAATATCACGTAGTCTTATTATTAGTATTAATATAAAAAAAATCATTATAATCATCATAAACCCAAAAAAAAATATTCCTATTACTTTTATTAAAATAACAGAAAACCAAAAAAAAATATATATATATTATAATTAATTTTATTAAAATAATAAAAAAAAATCTTAGTCTTTATTTTATCAGAAATTTTAGTTTTAAATAAAAATTTTACTGTAGTGTTATTGATAGGTCTGATTGAGAGACTGCTGATAAGTCTTCTCTATCTGTTAAAGCCACAAATCTTATTTTATTTTGTGATTCTCTGTAGGCTGACTATTCAGTATTATTTAGAGGGGCAGCTAATACACCTTAGCACCCATGGTTATTGGACAATTCTGAAATTCAAAACAGACTTACCAATAATTTCCCCCTCAAGGTACTGCCTTATTTCATCCCACACCAAAAGGAGTTCCCACAACGCTTGTGGCTATAAAATCAAATGGGATGTTTACCTGAGTCATAAACCTGATGCAATACAGCACCCAATGGATAATTGGATGCATTGATCTCCACAATGGTGGGTAGAAAAGGATTGGAGCTGTGGTGAAGGCCTCTTTGAGTTGATGAAACTGTCTAAGAGCTTCCTCATTGAGGGCAAAGCAGGAAGCTTTTTTGAGGAAAATGGTGAGTGAACTAATTTTCTTTGAATAATTCTTGATGAAACTGCAGTAGAAATTGGAAAAGCCAAGGAATGATTGAAGATCCTTGAGGTTTCTTGGAGGTGGCCCATTGAGAATTTTCTTGACTTTTTCTTGGTCCATGTTGAGGTCTTCAGAAGAAGCAATACAACCTAAATGTTCCACACTAGAAACATGAAATAGGCACTTGGAGGCCTAAGCAAAGAGCATATTGGATCTGACTGTGGAAAGAAAAGTGGACACATGAGGGACATGTTCTTCCTCAGACTTGGAATAGAACATCATGTCATCACAATAAACCACAAAATAAATATTCATAAGGTCATAGAAAATAGCATTGACAAGAGTTTCAAAAGAGGCAGGAGCATTGGTGAGTACAAATGGCATAATCAAATACTCATAACTGCCATATCTAGTTCTAAAACATTTCAAATGTTCATCACCTGTGTTGATTCTGAGCAGGTTATATGCACCACCCAAATCAATCTTGGAGAAGATAGAAGAACCATTGCAAACAGTAAGGAGTTGATTCATAGGAGGAACGCAATATTTTTCTTCCTAGCAACAGCATTGAGTTTGCGGTAATCAACAAACAAAAGGAGGCCACCATCCTCCTTTTTGATAAAGAGGACAGGTCCTCCTGTTGAAGAGGAGCTTGGATGGGTGAAAAACTTCTCTACATTCTCTGAAATTTAGGCCCTGAGTGTATCTGACTCTTGGATTTATCAAGAGTAGACCACCCTGCAGCTCAATATGATGATCACAGGCGCCATGAGGAGGAAGCTTCTCTTCTTTCACCTTGGAGAATACATCCAAGTACTGGTGATAAACAGGAGAAACAACCTTCATCACGGTTTCTATTTCTTCTGCCTCTTCCTCTTCATCCCACAACTCCTCCAGGGAGTCATGATAAGATGAAAGAGGAAGGTCCATATTCCCAAAGAAGAGGTGAAGTGATGATACAGAATTATCTTCTCCAACATCTTGAATCTCTTTGAATACTTTATCTCTAAATGATAGTAATGAGTGATGGGAAGTAAGGGAAGCAATATGGACAGAAGATGGAAATGATGGTGCTATAGATTGACCAACCAGGGCTGGACATGATTTGGAAGAAGGAAAGTCATTACTGAAAAATTTTGAAGGATCATAATAGTACTTATGATCAGAATTAAAGGCAATCAGCCCTTGCCTCCAATCAATAGATGGATGAAAATGATTGAGAAAGTCAAAGCCTAATATGGGATCTTCTCCCTCAGGAGTGTCAATGACTAAGAAGTCTCATTCAAAGCTTGTCAGCCTGTTATCCAAAACCAGAGCATAAGCATGACAGCCAAAATACCATAAACCAATGGTATAGCCAAGATACCACCATAACATGGAGCTGAGCCAAATCAGCTCAAAAGGTATCAAACAAAATGAGAAACTCACCCTTTTCTGAAAATATAAGTCCCATCACCATAGGGCAAAGAACAACAAAGTTATTCCTGCTCAAAGTTATTGCTGAGCATAAACCTTAATTTTCATCACTCATCTGAAATCCAGAAGGAGAGGCTTAACCCCATCAAATGGGAATTCATAATAAAGCTCTAAGCCAGGGCTATCCAATGGAACTTTTCAAACTGAGCTAGCACCAGTATTACTGGAGTTATGGCCAAATTCAGGCCAAATAAGGGTGAACCAAACATTCACCTCTCATCTAACCTTTGCAGTTTTAGGGTGAGATACCTAAAGGTGGGTCTTTTTGGAAAGAGAAAAATCAGGTCTATCTGAGGGTGTCATCCATTTCCCCATAGCTCAACTTGAACAAAAGTTATGGGGAAAATGAGCTCAATACAGCTTTTTGCCTATACCACACAAATGTACAAAAATCTTGTACATGGGATCACTTTGCCATATTGGTTGATACCCATATCAAATGAGGTACCATTGTGTAGAGAACATACAGGGCTACACACTGAACCAATTTTGAGGTTGATATCTCAAGAATTGACAAAGCTATGGCTGTTTTAAGGTCAGATTCCCACCTGCTGTCATATACTGCCTTACCATGGGATAACATCCCATAATCATGAATATGAGGTGTCAAATAGACAAAGGAGCTTGTTTTTACTCCAATAACTCATACTTCAGTCAATACTGGGGTCCCATACAGTTTCTGTACAGCATTCTATGCGTCATACACGTCAGAATCAGGCTGTGAGGTCCCCAGATGAAAATCTTCACCCTGTATTGGTGAAATCTGCCCAGATGTGGCTTTCAAAACCATATCCAAGCCCAATAAAGGCTATGCAGGTCTTTGCAAACCACAAGACTGTCTCAGAGAGAGAAAAAATCTTCACTTCCTCTAGGTAGAAAGGTCTAGCACTCTTTCCACCCCATTTCAGGATAAAAAGGAGGCTTTTCACAGCCAGAATTGTTTCCTCATCCTGATCTTGAATACCCTACGTAGTAAACTGTCCAAAACAGTTTTAATCTTGGGTAATAATCAGGTATAATTATAATTATAATTATTGTAGTTCTTATTATAGTAATCCAACTGGTTAGACTGCACCCAGGGTTCTCAATAGCGCTCACCACCACTATTATCCAATAGTAGAACCCTTTAAATTACATTATAAATCTTTATTTTATTCAAAATAATATTATCTTGAATCATTTCTTAGGTGTCACAGTCAAAGTTCTAGTTGTAAATAGCCTACTTACTGCTTCAACATAGACTCTACCTGACATTTTGGGGGCCTGGCCATGTTTTAAACCTTTTTTGGACCTTTATAAGTGAGTTTTTCTCTTGTTTATTACTTTCTGACAATTGTATTATTCTTTTTAGGCGTAAATTTTCTTAAAAAATATATATTATATATATTTTTCCTTTTAATTGGTATATATACCACCTCTTTACTCATATTATAAGAGTACTTGCCAAGTGGTTAACACTCACAAAACCTTTATTTTTGGCATGTTTTAAATATAAAAACACATAAGCCATCAATAAGTCCTGTATTCTTGATTGAATGAGGACCCCTATGACTGTAAAACCAACAGTTGAGGCATGGTCAAGTGTATTGTTAACTCAATTACACTTATACAGAGCCACTTGTTCAGATTAGACTTGAAAACCACAAGTCAATCTGTGGGATACTGGCACAAAAACAGTGTGACAGGGTACCAAAAGCTGTAATTCTGACGTGAAATTGTTGATTCAATTACACTGTCATTATACAGGGCATATTGTAGTAACATACAAGCCCAGAGGCCATTCTTAGACGTGCAAAACCAGCATTTTGAGAAGTCTTTACTGAAATAAGCCCTCTTTTTTCCTACCTTGATTCAGTGGAAGAAAATTACATCCCACTTGAGACCAAGTCACACGCCAACACACCAGTGAAACCCTCAGAACCAGAGGGCAGCAAGGGAAAAGGAAAGAGGCACAGTGAAGGCCTGATTACAGCAAAGAAGTGGAAACCAATAGCCACCTAGAGAAGTAGAAAACCACAAAACTCTGAATTAATGCAAGGTAAACCAACGTTAATTACTTGTACAGGGAAAATTACTATAATTAACCCAGTTGTAACCTCTAAAGGTAAATTGCCCAAATCAGCAGACAACAAATTTGTACAAGGCACAGTCAAAGGTAAATACCCTAAGAACATAAAGTTTTTGACTGCTTGCAAACACTAACATGTCACCTGTACGCCCCAGAGATCTTGGCTTCCAAAGGAACCAGCCAGAGGACAGGGAAAACCTGTCCAGAACCAGAAGATCTGAAAGAGGACACCCTGCACACAGTAGTGGATGGCAAAACAATGAGGGAGAAAATATCAACCCTGCCATTCACACTCCAATTCAATGGAGACCTCAAACCACAGGACTGGAAAGACATGGATCAAGTTCTTCAGCTCCACCAACTCCTCAAGGACCTATTCCAATGGAGCATGGACAACAGGAGGTTTAACTTGGCATCTCACTGGGAAGAACTTGGAGCAAATTGCCAGAAGATCTGTCTCAAAGAGATAGACTTCAAAGACCTGATGGTAATCACCAAAGGTTGGAATCCTACCAGGCAGTTCAGACTCCTGGAGGCAAGGGCACAGAGGATAAGGGAGAATCAAGCCACTATCCAAGCTATAGAAGAACAGTTAACCCAGACAGGGCCTACTCAGATTCCTTCAGGCTCACAAGGAGCAGGCCAAATCAGCTCTCCAGTGGCTTCACACCATTCAGAAACCAGAATATCAGTGGCCAAGAGTCACCATTCTTCACAATCCCAGGAGGTTTGCAGGAGAAGACAAGGGAACAAGGGCAAGAACAAAGCCTCCTTCAACGAGAGGAGGAAAGAGTCAGACCCTATGATTCAGAAGCTGTTGGATTTGGTAAAAGAAGTGCACAAGAACCAGAAGTAGTTGTAAACCACTCTAGAATCAGTAGTCCTAGTAATAGAAACATTACCCCCACTCAGACTGAACATAACATTGTCACATCTGAGAGTAACACCAACAGTGATACACTGTGGTTACAAATGTCCCAATATGCTGATAAATCTGCAAAGCAGTTTCCAGAACTTGAAGCCAGCCATGAGAGGATGAAGAAATTACAAGCCTCCATGGGAAAAATAGTTAGAAATCTTCAAGAAGGACATGCTCAACTGAGCAAAGCCTCTGAAGAAATTAACAAAAGACTGAATCTAGTCTTTGAAGAACAACATCACAGCAGAAGGGACAGGGATTGTTGGGACCAAGACATAAACAAATTTTTTAATATCTACCATAACTTGAAGCCCCAACCACAAGTCCAAGTTATGGAACATGCATATCAACCAGATGCCATGTTGATGAATAAGGCAAGATCTCAATCACAATACCAGGAAAAACTAACAGCCTCAATGGATAAAATTGTAAAAATTATCCAAGCAGGCCATGCTCAATTGAGCAAAGCCTCTGAAGAACACAACAAAAGACTGAATAAAGTCCCCAAGAGAAACACCACGAAAAAAGGGAAAGCGATTGTCTGGATCAAGACTTAAACAAATTGTTTAATGTCTACCAAAACATGAATCCCCACCCACACGGCCATGTTTTGGATAATCCATACCACCAAGAAGACATCAAACCAAATGCCTTGTTCAAGAATAAGGAAATCTCTCCATCTCAATACAAAGATGGAGATCACATTTCTTATTCTGAGAAGGAAGCATCAAAGCAGCTTCCAGAGGCCTCAAGCTGGCCCAAATTCTCTGGAACAGGAGAATATGATCATATGGATCTCATAGATTATATTGATGGACTCTTCATTGATGTACCAAGCATACCAGACTACTGGATCACTGCTAGATTGAATACTGCATTTAAAGGTCATGCTAGTATATGGTACACAGAAATGAAAGAAATCCATGGCAGAAGGAACTGGCCATGGTGGAAGAGTCAAATCATCCAAAAGTACATTAATGGAACTTGGATATGGCAAAAGACCATGTCATTTTACAATGACAAATACTCTGTGGAGAAAGATCCATATGGGTGGTGCCTTAGATAGTCTAAAAGACTTAAAGCCATTGATCCTCAGATGAACATCCAAATGAGGAATCACAAGCTTCTGACACAACTGCCAGGAGAGCTAGAGCATGGACTAAAATGCAGATGCAACCAAAATTGCACTCTAGATGACATTGCTAATACCTTACAAGACATAAGGAAAAGGACTAATATACGGAAATTAATGCCATATAAGAGCGGGGTTTCAAAGAGAAACAACCTTTTAGGGTAGAGTTTGAAGACAAACCCAAAGAAAGAGTGGCAGAAGTGGGAAGGAAGAGGAATCCTTGTCACAATTGTAGTTCAACAGACCACTATGCCAACAACTTTCCAAAGGCAAAGAAAAAAGTCTATGCCATTGAGAAAGTCCCAGAGGAGGAATCCCCAACAGAGAATTCTGAATCAGACTCTATGGGTGATGCCATCAGAGACCTATCTGATGATGACCAAGACCCAAAGGAAGAATTTCTAGTGGAATACCAAGAGGAAACCCCACTAGATATTCAGGACATACAGTTGGAAGCAGGCATGCCACAGGACACTGCCAATGAAAACTTGTTCAAACACACACAAGATGCACAAAGATTCCTGGTTGCACCAACCAAAGGGATGGCATATATACATGGAACAGCCACAAAGATGACTGTCTGTATTGACAATTCTCAGCATCCACTGATCATTGACAGTGGAGCACACTGCTCCATAGTGGCCAGAAGGTATCTAGACAACCACTTCCACCATTGGGAAAAACAGCTCTTGCCCACAAAGGCAAAGAACTTTAAAAGTGCCTCAGGGAAGATGACTTCCATTGGTACAATTATCAAAGAGATAATTATACCCCACAATAAGGGTAATAGCAGACTCAACCCAGAGTTTTTAGTGCTTAATGATGCCCACATCCAAGGGTTCTTACTGGGAACAGACTACAAGAGGATGTATGGAATAGATATTTTTAAAAAGTAAAAATAGGCACATTACCATTGGTACCAACAAGGAAAAGAAATTTTCACTTGATATATACCATATATCTTCTCAAGATCCACTAGAAGAACTTCTGAATGAATTCAGAGAGGGATAGTTTAGCACTACCCTCACCAGTAAACAAAAACCAAGTTTAATGAAGATGCTGAGAAAGAACAGACCAGCATTTGCCATTGGTGAAGAACCATTAGGCAAGATCAAAGGCCATGATATAGAACTATATCTGGATTTAGAAAGACCTTATCCACCCATGCTTAGGAGACCTCCTTATCCAGCAAGCCTGGAAACCAGGAAAGAAATTGAGAAACATATCAATGAACTCTTTGACATGGATGTCATCAGGAAGATTGGACATAATGAAATAGTGGAAATCACCAACCCTGTCCTAATCAGCTGGCATGATGGCAAGTCTAAACTGTGTGGAGACTTCAGAGCTATGAATAACTACAGAAACGCAGACAGGTACCCTATACCCAGGATACCTCATGCCTTGGATAAACTGGCAAAAGCGAAATACATTACCAAAATGGATTGTATGAAAGGATTCCACCAAAATGGAGTTAAACCAAACTCCATGAAATCACTCAGAATAATATGCCATATGGGCATATATGAGTATACCAGGATGACATTTGGCATCAAAAATGCACCAGCCCACTTCCAAAGGATGATGGACACAATATTTCAAGCAGAAATATTGGAAGGCTGGATTGTGGTATATATTGATGATATCATTATATACTCCGAGAAATGGGAAGACCATGTACACTACATAGACAGAGTACTAAGCAAATTTACACCCATCAATCTGAAAATTTCACTGAAAAAGTTTAATTTTGGCCAACAAGAGCTACTGGCTCTAGGACATAAAGTCTCAGGTCTTAGTCTGGCAATTGGCCAGAATAAAGTAGCAGCAGTACTGCAAAAGCCAGTACCAAAGAGAATCAAAGAGATGCAATCTTTCCTTGGGTTTGCTAGCTACTATAGAAACCACATCAAGAATTTTTCCCACATAACTAGTAGTTTATACAAGTTGTCTTCAAAAGATTTAGTTTTTGAAATCACCAAGGAAAGGAGGGATGTATATGAGAGGATCAAATATGAACTCACAAATGCACCTGTGCTCATCTTACGTGACTTGGAACTACCATTCAAGTTATACATAGATGCAGCATGTAGTCGATGCCTAGGAGCAGCCCTTCACCAAAGACAAATTATGGTTGGTGAACCAAGAGAAGGAGTAATCTGCTTCATCTCAAGGCAACTGAAAGATTCAGAAGCCAGGTATGGGGCCTCCAAGGCTGAATGTCTATGTCTACTCTGGGCTCTGGAGAAACTTAATTATTGTTTGGAGGGTGCAGTCTTTGAAGTCTACACAGACTGCACAGTCCTAAAGTCTTTACTGAACATGAAGACTACAAATAGACACATGCTGAGATGGCAAATAGCCATCCAGGAGTATAGAGGGAAAATTACCATCATATACAAGGAAGGTAAAAGTCATACAAATGCAGATGGCCTTAGCAGATGGCCACTGGATAATGTCAAGAGCAATCCAGCTTATGACCCCGAGGTTTCAGCCAAAATCCCTATCCATTTCATGGAAATAGATAGTAGGAAGAACTTCAGATTTTCTGAATGGGCACCAGGAAGTGGTACCCTTGACAGTGGAAACACTGATTCAGAGGGGACAGAAACTCCCATATTGGGAATAAGTTCCTCTGAAGTGCACAATGAATTTTTTAGTGCAGTACTGAAGTCTTATGCCAAAAATAAACAGTGTGGCATACTACTACAACTCCTTCAACAAAACTACAGGAGTCCAGAACTGGAATCCCAGCTGGAAGAACCCTGGTTGAGGGCCTATAAGGATAACAAGTTCTTCCTTATAGATGGCCTGCTCTACCACAGAGAAAAACACACAAGTGCACTCACAGTGGTAGACAGAGACCACATCTCCCTGATCTTGCAGGAATGCCATGACTTCCCCTATATGGGACACATGAGTGAAGACAGGACCAAGGAGAGGGTAGCAAGCAAAGCTTGGTGGCCCAAGTGGGAAGAAGAGTTGAGTGAATACATCAACACTTGTGAAAGATGCCAAAAGGAAAATAGGAAACAGGGGAAGAAGTATGGGTTACTTCAACATATAGAAGAACCCAAACACCCATGGGAAACCATCAATATGGACTGGGTTACAGGACTGGTCCCAGAAGGCAAAGAAAAATAAAATGCCTGCTTGATAATAGTTGATAGGTTCAGCAAGAGCATGAGGTTTCTACCATGCCACAAAGAGGACACAGCCATGGATACTGCTCCATTATTTTGGAATAACATCATATCCACCTGTGGAGTCCCTAAGATCATCATTAGTGATAGGGACCCAAAATTCACATCTGAAAGTTGGACAAACTTGTATGACATGCTTGGCACCAAGCTTGCTTTTTCCACAGCTTACCATCCACAAACAGATGGCCTAGCAGAAAGGATTATCCAAACAATGGAGGACATCCTTAGGAGGTTCTGTGCCGATTGCATAGAATATAAGGACCATGGGGCATATACCCATGAATGGGTTACCCTTCTTCCAGCTGTCTAACTGGCTTATAATACAAGTCAGCACTCAACAACAGGAAAAACACCTGCCTTAGTAGAGAAAGGGTGGAATCCCTTGTCGCCTGTGGATCACTTGAACAAGAATCTTCTGACCATCCACCCCACAGCCAAACACTTCCATGATATGTGGAAGAGAGCTTGTGACACAGCTGCTAGATGCATAGCTGAGGCAAAATATTATAATAAGAAGAGGTGGGACAAGACACACATGGAACCTGACTTTAAGGAAGGGGACCAGGTGTTAGTGTCTACACTGAACTTCAACAATCTTAAGGGACCCAAAAAAGATGAGAGACTCATTTGTAGGGCCCTTCACTATCATTAGGTTGGTAGGAAATAATGCAGTGGAAGTAAAGCTCACAGAGGAGTTTTCCAGGAAACACCCAGTATTTCCAGTGAGTTTGGTCAAGCCATACTTCCAAACAGAAGAGGGTAAATTTCCCTCCAGGAAGAAGAACCTCACACCACAAGAAATAGTGGAATTAGAGGACTCCCCAGGACCTGTGAGTAAGATCATCAGGGCCAGGAAGATCAGACTTAATGGGAAAGATCAAAGACAACATTTAGTCAGATTCAAGAACCAAACAGCTGATAAAGAGAAATGGTTGGCAGAAGATGCCATACCAGATGGAAACCTTCATTTACAGAGATTCAGAGCCTATAGGAGGACTGAACAGTCTCATCAATGATGAGCCTTTTTTAGAGGGAGGGTATGTCAGCCTATGACTAAAAACCAGAGCACAAGCATGACAGCCAAAATACCATAAACCAATGGTATAGCCAAGATACCACCAAAACATGGAGCTGAGCCAAATCAGCTCAAAAGGTATCAAAGGAAAGAGGAAACTCACCTCTTTCTGAAAATATAAGTCCCATAACCACAGAACAAAGAATAACAAAGTTATTCCTGATCAACGTTATTGCTGAGCATACACCTTAATTTTCACCTCTCATCTAAAATCCATAAGGAGAGGCTTAAACCCATAAAATGGGTATTCAAAATGAATCTCTAAGCCAGGGCTATCCAATGGTACTAGGCAAACTGAGCCAGCACCAGGATTACCTGAGTTATGGCCAAATTCAGGCCAAATAAGGGTGAATCAAACATTCACCTCTCATCTAACCTTTGCAGTTTTAGTGTGAGATACCTAAAGTGGGGTCTTTTTCAAAAGATCATAATCAGGGCTATCTGATGGTGTCATCAATTTTCCCATAGATCAACTAAAACAAAAGTTATGGGGAAAATAAGCTCAATACAGCTTTTTGCCTATACCATGCAAAGGTACAAAAATCTTGTACATGGGATACCTTTGCCATATTTAATGATACCCATATCATATGAGGTACCATTGTGTAGAGCATATACAGGGCTACACACTGAACCAATTTTGAGGTTGATATCTCCAGAATCGACAAAGGTATGGCTGTTTTAAGGTCAGATTCCCACCTGCTGTCATATACTGCCTTACCATGGGATAACATCCCATAATCATGAATATAAGGTGTCAAATAGACAAAGGAGCTTGTTTTTACTTCAATACCTCATATTTCAGTCAATACTGGGGTCCCATACAGTTTCTTTACAGCATTCTACGCGTCATACACGTCAGAATCAGGCTGTGAGGTCCCCATATGAACATTTTCACACTGTATTGGTGACAACTGCCCAGATGTGGTTTTCAAAACTACATCCGAGCCCAATACAGGCTATACAGGTCTTTTCAAACCACAAGCCTGTCTCAGAGAGTGAAAAAATCTTCACTTCCTCTACGTGGAAAGGTCTAGCACCCTTTCCACCCCGTTTCAGGATAAAAAGGAGGCTTTTCACAGCCAGAATTGTTTCCTCATCCTGCTCTTGAATACCCTACATAGTAAACTGTCCAAAACAGTTTTACTCTTGGGTAATAATCAGATACAACTATAATTTTAATTATTTCAGTTCTTATTATAGTAATCCAACTGGTAAGACTGCACCCAGGGTTCTCAATAGCACTCACCACCACTATTATCCAATAGTAGAACCCTTTAAGTTAAATTATAAATCTTTATTTTATTCAAAATAATATTATCTTAAATCATTTTTTACATGTCACAGTCAAAGTTCTAGTTGTAAATCGCCTACTTACTGCTTCAACATAGACTCTACCTGAAAAAGCTTGGGAAAGAAGGGAGCTCAACCATATATTTAGTATGGTGAGTGACAAATAAAGAAGGAAACTAAGAGGATTCAAGAATTATAAGAGGGATCTTCTCTGGGAGTTCTGACATGGTCAAAGAATACTTGTGAAGAAACTTCTTTGCAATAAATGTGTTGGTAGCACCAGAATCAATGAGAATACTGTTAAAAACATCAGAGATAGATGAAAAAACAAAGAATTTGAGAGAATTTTTGACACCAGTATTCAGATTGCACTATTGTTCTCTGGATGGAAAAAAGTGAAGACCATTGATCAAAACATGATCTTCACTCAGGCTTTTCCCTGGGTGTGAAATTTTCCTGACAGGTGGGTAAGCTGGTTTTGAGGCATTTTGAAAAAGGAATCAAGACCATGCTTCCCACCATAATAGGTACATAAGACCTCCTTGATTCTTCTTTGCTTTTCAGACCCCAACAACCTGAAGTCCTTATTCAGCAAGGAGGAATGGGGCTTGTCCCTTTTTCGAGGATGAAAATTCTCCTTCTTCTTTTGACTTGAGCTTGAAGAATTTGACTTTGAGGCTTCAGGCTTCTTCTCTTGATAATGACCCTTCTCCTTTTTCCTTTCATGGTACCCAGTATCAAGCTCCAGGGTAACATCCATTAAGTCTTGAAGAGAGTCAATTGTTGAAGGACGGGAAGCCAATTGGTCCAAATTCCTGGAGGGAAATCCCTTCCTGAAATGATGAATGAGAGCCCTTTCACCCCAATCTCCAATTCTTGAAACCAAACTTCTGAAATTGGCTATGTATAATGATAAATTTACCCCTTCTTTCAATCTTAGGAAATCCAACTCTGCTTCAGCTTTTCTGAATTTTTCTCGGTCTCCAAATAAAGTAGGGAGTTTGGATTCAAATAATTTGCACAAATTGAGAAGGTAATTTGGATCTTGATTTTTGAGATTGGAAAGATAAGGCCCAACCCATTTTGCAGCCCTGCAACGGAGAAATGAGGGGGCATAGAGGACATTATTTCTGTCCTGAGAGAAGTTTGATGGATCATTATGAAAAATTAATTGGCAAGACTGAATGAAGCTTCTAACTTTGAAGGGCTGAGTCCCATCAAAGCATTCTGGTGCCTTCATAGATAGAGTATTGAAGGCTGGTGGTCTTGATGAATCAGAAGATGAAGCTGCTTTAAGATTGGAAATAATTTGAGTCATCTGCTGCATGATGGCTAATAACAATGGTTCAGACTGATGAGAGACAGGCTGATTATACTTGGATAGAGTTGGTCCTCTAGTACCTTGGGATGCCCCTACAGCAGCAGGAAAACCTTCAGTACCATCAGACTCTTCCTCTTCCACAGCATTCGCCTCCTCCTCTTCACAATCTTTACCAGGACCTTTGAAAGTGGTCCTTGAAAGTCTTGGAAATATGCCTCCTCCTGAAAGTGAGATTGATCTTCTTGGCCCTCTTCCTTCCTTTCTGGATGGTGCTGCTCCTTCCATAGTGGGTCCTCTGTCTAATTGGGCCCTCAGTTATGGAACTGCTGGGGTACCATCAAGAGGAGCTCTTGGGGTTGGAGTGAGAACAGCTTGAGCTCTGGCCTGAGATCTGGTCTGTCTTGCATTAGGTGAATGTTTAATGGGAATGATTTCTGGAATAAAAAATTGAAATAAATCAAGAAAATCAAAATGGAAAACTTGAAGTCAAAATCAAAAAATCAGAATCAATTTCTTGAAGAAAAATCATGAAACAATGAAATCTTGAGGTAATCAGTCAATCAATACGTCAAAATGAATTCTACAAGTAAATAAATCAATCAAAATCAAAATCCTGCAAAATAAATTGATCAATAAAATAAATCCTTGTGTAAAATCACTTTTATGTCAACAATGCTTGATGTGAGAATCATCAAAATCAATGAAATCTCCTGGTCAATAGATTTTGTTGAAGTCAATATCAATTATGTAAAACCAATCAACAAAATCAAAATCAATTGATTTCTTGTTTAAAAATTCAAATTCTTGAAGGATGAATCAAATATGGATCTTGATTTGAAGAATGTGTCTCAATAATTTGATGAGAAATTTGAAAATCAAATGAAATTTAGTATTACACCTGAATTATGAATGAACTAAAATTGATGATTTGAGATACAATTTTATAAGAGGAACAAAAAACAAAATTTGGGTCAGCTTTCAATTTTCAACTTGAGAATTAATGTGAGAAATTAAGAGGTGATGATAAATCATAAAGTTCATAAGCATTGAAGAGTCATAATTTTGATGAAATGAGTGAATGAAATTATAGAGAAAGAATGAACAGAATGAACAGAGATTATGAGTTAATTAATATAATGTCACAGGGGTTCTTATGGAAGCAAGAGTGGCCTGGAACTCAGGAATAAGGAACTCACTTGGAGGGATCCAAAAAAATAAAGAAATAAAAGGGAAAATATTCCTTTAAGGAAGAATGAGAGTAAAGACAAGTGTGCCAAAGATAAAAGAGAAAGGAAGCAAATGTTCAAGGTAATAAAAAAGCCAAAAGACAAAGAGCCAACTAAATTAATCCTCAATTCACTATTCCCACCTCCCAGAAAAAACAATGGAATTAGTAAAGGATATGACTAGCAATATCCACTGACAGGGGAAGAAGAAAAGGTGCAAATGACTGACTTAATATTATCAGTATTGGGAAAGTGTCCCCAGGGAAGAAGAGGTGGCCTGTATATGTGAAAACGTTGAAGAATGATCTTGGAGGGTTGATCCCTGGCTGCATTGACTTTTTTGGGTCAATACAGATCTGGCAATCTTGAGAAGTAAAATGTGTGATGGAATTCCCACAGTGGAATATGAATTGACCCAAAAGGGCCAAGGCCATACAGCTTGCTTGAATACAACCTGTATGTGCCAATTGAGTTGTCCAAGGAATACTGAAGTACTTGATGCTTCAACAACTGATTGGATGCTTGTTAACCTTGTGAAATTGCGCTTGGAAGAATCCTGAAAGAAGAGTCTTTCCCCTGAATGAAGGGGAAAACTTGCTGAGCTTGATCTGGTGGCCTCTGATGATTGACAAATTCCAGGGTTGAGAATGGCCAATTTGGGTCCTGGGGTCCTTTTGGCCATTTGTGGGAGTGGTGATATTGGGGGCCAATATTGGCTCAGAAAGGCCCACTTTTATTTTGGGTCCAACCTGGCCCCCTTTTCCCCTTTTGGCCTCATTGGACCTAGGCCAAAAGGGGACTAAGGGCCACTGATCATAGAGGACATGCCAGGCTAAATAGCCCAAAAAGGCCATTTAGCCCAAAAACCCCATAATCAAAGGGGTGGGGCCAAGGGGCCAGAGGCCCCTTGAAGTCCAGATGGACCCCCCAGGCCCAGAACCAAGTAACTGGCCTGGGGGTTGGTAAGGTGAAGCATTGGCCAAAAGGGCCACTTATGCAGGATATCACCTTGGGCCATAAATTGCCAGTGAGAGGTGGTGTGGCCCAAAGGCCATAAAACACCAATACATACCAATTGGCCATAAAATTGATGAAATGGCCAATTGGCCATAAAATGAGGTCAGGCGATAATTGCTGCAAACACCCATTGGGGGGGTGATTACATGTGGTTGTGAAATCACCCCACAGCCAAAGAATTCCATGAAATGTGGAAGAGAGCTTTTGACACAGCTTCTAAGTGCACAGCTGAAGCTAAATAATACAAAAAGCAGACGTATGATAAGATACATGTGGAACAGAACTTCAAAAAAGGGGAACAGGTGTTAGTGTCAACACTCACCTGCAATAATCTCAAGGGACCAAAGAAAATGAGATGCTCATTTTTGTGACACTTCGATATCATTAAGCTGATAGGGAACAATGCAGTGAAGGTTAGACTCATAGAAGAATTCTCTAGGAAACACCCAGCATTACCAGTGAGTCTAGTCAAACCATACTTCCAGACAGGAGAGGACAAGTTCCCTTCCAGGAAGAAGACTACCACTCTACCAGGCATAGTGGTAATAGAAGACTCCCCTGGCTCTGTGAAGAATATCATCAATGCCAGGAAGATTAGACTGAATGGTAAAGACCAAAGACAATATTTGGTTGGATTTGAAAACCACACAGCAGACAAAGACAAATGGTTGGCTGAAGATGCCATACCAGATGGAAACCTTCATCTAAGGAGATTAAGGGCCTCTGGGAGGAATGACCAGTCTCATCAATGATAAGCCTTCTTTGAAGGGAGGTTATGTCAGCCTGTGACTCAAATCCAGAGCACAGGCATGACAGCCAACTACCATAAAGCAATGGTAAAGCTAAGATACCACCAAAACATGGAACTGAGACAAACTAGCTCAAAATGAATCAAAATAAAGAGGAAACTAATTTTTTTCCAAATACACAAGTCACATCTTCAAGGGTAAAAGAATAACAAATTCATTCCTTCTTAAATTTGTTTCTGAGCATTAAACTTAATTTTCACCTCTCATCTGAAATCCAGAGGAAGAGGCTTAAGCCAAGCAAATGGGTACTCACATTGAAGCTCTAGGTTGGGGCTCTCCAATGGTACTAGCAAAACTGAGATAGCACCAAAAGCACAGAGGCTATTACCAAAATGAAGTCAAATGAAGGTGAATCAAATGATCACTTCCCATCTAAATTGTACAGTTTTCGTGTGGGATACTTGAAGGGGACTTTTTCGAAAGAGAACAATAAGGGTGATCTGATTGTGCCATCCATTTTCCCATATTTCACCTAGAACAAAAGTGATGGTGCAAGCAAGTGCAATAGAGATATTGAGAAAATCATATATCTGAATGACAGAAATTTTACATGCCATCACTTTGCATACTTAATTGTACCCAAACCAAATGAGGTACTAATGTTTAGATAGCATTCAGGGATATACAATGAGCCAACCTTGAGCCCAATATCTCAAAAACTGACAAATATATAGCAGTTTTAAGGTTAAAATCCCACAGTTGGGCCAATGAACCATTCTTGTGGGATAATATCCCATAAATCTGATTATGAGGTATCAAACAGACAAATAAGCATGCATATATTTCAATACCTCATAGTTCAATTGATACTGGGCTCCCTTACAGGTTCTGTACAGCATTCTACACATCATATCCATCAGAACAGGGCTAAGTGGTCCCCAGATGAGAATTTTCACCCTTTATTCGGGGAAAACTTCCCATATGTGCTTTCAAAACCACATCTTAGCCCAATACAGAGTATACAGGCCTAGTGAAAGCCACAAGCCAGTACCCTAAAGTGAAAAAATCTTCACTTCCTCTACATGGATGGTCTAGAGGGCCATTCCACCCCTTTTCGGCATAAAAGGAGGCCTTTTCTCTTCTAGAAAAGGAATCCCAATCCTGTTCTTAAATCACTACATAGTACAATTGTCAAAAAGATTTATGCTCTTGGAAAACAAGGGAGTTATACTTTAAATCTATGTATCGTAGCTCTTATCATATTAATCCAACTAGTAAGACTGAAACTAGAGCTTTCGGCAGTGCTCACCACCACTATTTCTTTAAATTAAAGCCCTTATTAATTTAATGCTTCACAGTCATAGTTAAAGTTTTAAATACTCTTATCACACCTTAATCAAATAATCAGCCTGACAAAAATATGGCATACAATAGTTCCTCTCCCAATGAGTTCAATTTCACAATCCACCCATCAATTTGGTTGCTTAGTCATGGGAACTCACAGCTCTCATTCCCCTTCTAAAACACACACACTGAAATCACTTCCATTGGAGACAGAAATAGAAATTTTTTAGTATTTACCACTCTCTTGTGTAGAGGACTCAATGTGTAACTGTCCCATTGATGCTCAACAAGGGGACCAAAACTCAACATACTCAGAAATAGTTATTCCAACTATTTTCAAAGATATTTCTCTCAATTTTAATAAAAAATAAGGCTTTTAAGTGACCATCTTTGTCTGGAATCAACCTTGGGATTCAAAATGGGATAGAATCTTCCCAAAATTCATACTCCAGAATTTGAAATTTATGCATAACAAAAAGTGACTAAAATTTTGATCATAACACAAAATGATAACAAAAGCATTAGGAAATCCTTGATAATTATGCCTTGGCTTAAAGGAAAGAAACAGGACTCAAAAGATGATAAATTGGAAATTAAAGATGTTCACAAAAAGGCAGATTAAAAGTACAAATCACAGTGGTGTAAAAATGTAGGTTGCTTTAATCCTCAATGTATAATTATTCATAGCTTATGTTTATCACAAATTTGTCATTGTTATCTCAATACAAAAATTGGTTTAGAGAAGCCAAAGAAGAGGAGTGGGAAATATGCCCAAGTTTTTGGCAGGGGGCCATGAACTCCTACCTACACATCATGAGCTTTCTGGGTCAGGAGAAGACCATAGAACGCTTAGGAGGTTGGAGCCCATTTTCTTGCAGAGACAAGGTCAAAAAGATAAAGAATTGGTTGGAGAACCAAAGTCTTTTATCCATAGACCAGAAGAAGGAACTGGAAATGACTCCAGCTTTGCCAACAGAGGCCCCAGTGGCGTCTGCCAGCTCCATAAAAGTCCAAAAACAAGCCCAAAGGACCTCAGAAGAAGCAGAGAGGTCACACAAACCATCGAAGCAAGGGCAAAGGCAAAGAAAATTGGCACAGACCTTACCCACAAGGGTACAGGATCCCCAAATTGGAGCCTTCAGCCGTGGTGTCAGGTTGAGTCTATATTGAACTAGTAATAAAGGTATTTACAACTAGAATTATGACTGTGACACGTAGAAAGTTGATTTAAAATAAGGTTTTAAGGTTTAAAAGATGATCTATATTGTAATTAAAGGGTTCTACTATTGAATAATAGTGGTGGTGAGCGCTATTGAGAACCCAGGGTGCAATCTTACCAGTTGGTTTACTATAATAAGAGTTACAATAATTAAAAATATAATTATACCTGTTTATTACCCAAGAGTAAAACTGTTTTTGACAGTTTACTACGTAGGGTATTCAAGAGCAGGATGAGGAGAGGTTTTTGGCTGTGAAAAGCCCTCCTTTTATCCTGAGATTGAGGTGGAAAGGCCGCTAGACCTTTCCACGTAGAGGAAGTGAAGATTTTTCACTCTCTATGACAGGCTTGTGGTTTTCAAACAGCCTGTATACGCTGTATTAGCCTCAGATGTGGTTTTGAAACCACATCTGGGCAGTTTTCACCAATACAGGGTGAAAAATTTCATCTGGGGACCTCACAGCCTGATTCTGACGTGTATGACGCGTAGAATGCTGTACAGAAACTGTATGGGACCCCAGTATTGACTGAAATATGAGGTATTGAAGTAAAAACATTCTTCTTCGTCTATTTGACACCTCATATTCATGGTTATGGGATATTATCCCATGGTAAGGCTGTATATGAGAGCAGGTGGGATTTTGACCTTAAAATGGTCATAACTCTGTCTGTTTTTGAGATATCAAGCTCAACGTTGGTTCATTGAATAGCTCTATATGGGCTCTACACAATGGTACCCAACTTGACATGGTTATCATTAAAAATGGCAAAGTTATCCCATGTACAAGTATTTTTGTACATTGGCGTGGTTTGGGCAAAAGCTGTATTAAGCTTGTTTGGCCATTAACTTTTGTTGTAGTTGAGCTATGAGGAAATGGATGGCACCATCAGATAGCCCTGATTGTGCTCTTTCCAAAAAGACCCCACTTTAAGTATCTCACACTAAAACTGTAAAAGTTAGATGAGAGGTGAATGTTTTGTTCACCCTTATTTGGTCTGAATTTGACCATAACTCAAGTAATACTGGTGCTAGCTCAGTTTGGCTAGCACCATTAGATAGCCCTGGCTTAGAGCTTCATTTTGAATACCCATTTGATAGGGTTAAGCCTCTTCTTCTAGATTTTAGATGAGAGGTGAAATTTAAGGTTTATGCTCAGCAATAACTTTGAGCAGGAATAACTTTGTTATTTCTTGTCCTATGGTGATGAGACTTATATTTTCAGAAAGAGGTGAGTTTCCTCTTTCGTTTGATACCTTTTGAGCTAATTTGGCTCAGCTCCATGTTCTGGTGGTATTTTGGCTATACCATTGGTTTATGGTATTTTGGCTGTCATGTTTGTGCTCTGGTTTTGAGTCACAGGCTGACACGTGAACAGTGTATTCAACTTGGCCTGGACTTTGATCGAATTCGCAGCCAAAGAGCAGGAAAGGATTAACAGAACTTTTTCAAAGAAATAATAGATCAGATAAATTTTGTTCAATCTGATATTCATGTAGCCCTTGGTAAATTTGATGCAAAAATAAATAAACTTACATTGTGGGAACTCCTCTTGTGGGGATTAAAATGGGGCAGTACCTGGAGGGGGAAATCACAGGTAACTAGTTTTGAATTGCTAATAACTCCTGTAACCAAGGGTGGCAAGGGTGTATTGTCTGCCCCTCCTAAAATACTGAAAAAAATCTTCCTTGGAGCTCACAAACCAAAATAAAATTAGTAAGTGGCTTTACAACTGCAGATGACAAAATTCAGCAGTCTCAGATCAGACCTATTCAATATATAATATGAAAAATAATTTCAGTAATTTGGTTAATTTTTAGATTTGAATGAAATACTTGTCTGTTTAATTTTAATATTTTTGGTTAAATTGAGGTGAGTTGTTTCTTCTTGGTGATAATTCCTTGGTAGGATGGGTTATTTAAGGTTTTCTGGAAATTTTGATTGGTGTTGATAAAGGTAATTTTGTTAAGGTATAGTTATAATAGAGTAAAATAATTTTTGAAAGGTTTGTTATTTTTTTAGGAGTGTTTAATAATAAGATAAAATTGTATTTGTTAAATTTAAGAGGTAAGGTTCTTTGATATTGAATTTTTTAAAGGGGTAAGTTATTTTTTAAGTCTTGATAATGGTTTTAATTTTAATGGATAAAGTAGTTTAATAGAGTAGTAACCCTAATATTGGGTACTAGATAATTTTTATTTTTTATTTTAATAATAATAAGATTCCACTGAGCTTAGCTACTGGGTAATCTTCAACACTATACTTCCACTGAGCTTTAGCTACTGGGCAAGTAAATTCACTATAATCTTCTGGACTACCTCCCAGATGAGGGATGACTTATTCCTGTGCTTGTAATGTGCAGGGGATATAATTTTCATGGGATATAATTTTTCATGGGGGGGAATTTTGAAATTTGGGGGGAGAGAGCCCCTCTATTTATACCTTTTGGGAGCCCAGGGGGCCCTCCATGGGAGCTGTCTTTTTCCACTTTAATTCCTCTTGATTTCATCATGTGACTCCATTTTTGGTGAGGACCTTTCTTGCTTGGGTCAGGTGATTTAAGGTTTGGTGATAATTTTCTTTCTGCACAGCCTCCATTTATCACATGATTGTCTTTTGGTGAACTAATTATGATGTGATATTCTTGAATTTTCCTTGCATACATGAGGTGATTCAATTTTGGATGGGGATTTTTGTTGTGCACAGCCTCTTTCCTGTCACATGATATTCTGTTGGTAGATGCAGTATCACATGATGACCTTGTAATTCCTTTGCATATGTCCCATTTTAGGTTGGGTAGAAGTGGCTGTGTAATTTATGCAGGTGTCATGTTTGTTTTTCTTCTTTTTCAACTTTAAAATGAAGTCAGGTGATAACTTCTTGCACTGGTGAATCTACTGTTTTTATGAGATGATGTGATTTTTGATTTTGACACATGCTGTGCATAGTCATGTGGTTGAGACTTAATTGGAATTGTGTACTTCATGCAGCCTGTTATAACTAGCTTTGGTTTGCATGAGGTGATGAGTGGTGTAAATAATTTTGATTCTGTTTTAAGGTTTTAAATGGGGTTACTGTGGATATAAGATAATGTACTCCTGGGGCTGTGTTGTAAATGAATTGCAGGAATTCCATGGAGTTGAGCTTTGCATCATGTGAATTTTCTATTTTATGTTCTAGGTTGCTGTGTAATTCATGCAGATGTCCTTTTCTTGCTGCATGAGTCCTGTGGCTATAAGGGGGTGTAAGGCTGGGTGGGTGTGTAATTTTAAAGGGTGGTACCTTATTTGTTGTAACTAGTTTGCTATATGTAACTTGATTTTTTACATATGCATAATGAAATTGAATAATTTATTTAAACACATACACTTCCCTTTGGTGCCTGTGCCATGGTTTTATGAGTTAAATCCAGCTTCTTGCTGTAAAATTGACCTTTTGGTGTAAAATTTGAGTGTAAGTCTGCCTTTAGGCTGGATTTACTGCTGTTTTGGGGTACTATGAGCTTGAGCCTGGTGAAAAAAAATGGTATGGAATACCACATCCCCCTCTCCATTTAATTCTGTCCCCAGCATTCCAGGTGAGAGCTCTCTATTCTTCATCTGATTCTGTGGTTTCCTCAAATTCCTCTTCCTCATTTATTGGTTCATCTTCTTCACTTTGTTCTTCTTCTGTGTCTTCTTTTGTTTCCATCAACTTTCCTCCTGGGTAAAACCTTTTGACTTGAAATGCTGCAAATCTTCTTGCTTGTTCTGTTCCATCCAGTTTCTCAAGTTCATATGGTCCATTGTTGATTTGTCTGATTACTCTGTAGGGTCCATTCCATTTGTTTTTGAAAAGTAGTCCCCAATTATTTTCTATTGCTTTGTTGTAAACCAGGATGAAATCTCCTGGTTTGAGTGGTGATCTTAGTTGATGTGCCATTCTTCTATCCCAATATCTCATTGAGTCTTCCCTTGATTTTTTGAGTTTTTTTGCTGCTTTTCTTCCCATCTCTTCTTTTCCTTCCAGGTGTTTGGCTCTGGCTTCTAGTAATTCCTCAGCTGTGGATATTTTGTGCCATTCTACTGCTAAGCATGTTTTTGTTTCAATGTCAATTGGTAATACTGGTATTTGTCCAAATTGGAGTTCAAATGGTGAGAAACCAGTTGTTCTTTTAGTTGAGATTCTGTCAGCCAATGTAACCAAAGGTAGATATTTTTTCCATTTTCCTCCATTTTCTCCACACATCTTGACTAATGCATCTTTGAGTTGCTTATGGCCCCTTTCAACCATTCCTTAAGACTCTGGGTAATAAGGTGTGGTGACTCTGATCCTTGATCCTGCTTTCCTTACTGCATCTTGCAATTCTTTTCCTAACTCTGGCCCCCCATCAACAGTTACTTCCTTTGGTGAGCCATACCTGCATATCCATTCTGAGGTGAACCATTCTGCAACTGCTTTTGCTGTTAATTTGACTAGTCCAACTGTTTCTGGCCATCCTGAAAAATCATCCCTTGCCACAACCATATACTTCCATCTTCCAGATTTGATATGGACTGCATCCATACTGACTCTTTCAAAGATTGTTGATGTTGCTGTAGATTTCCTTGTTCTCTTTGTAAGTTTTGACCTTTCTTTGGGCAGGCTAGGCAAGATTGAACCCATTTCTTTACTGATTTCTTCATTCCTTCCCACCAAAATCTTGCTTCAATTCTTCTGTAAGTTTCATTTTCCCCTCTATGGCCCATATCTTCATGAAGTGACTTTAAAATGTAGCTTTGAACTTCTTGACTTGATATCACCAGTTGAGGGTTTGGGTTGTTTCTTCTTTTAAGCTGGCCATCTTCCAAGAAAAAGTTGGGTGACCTTCTTTTAATCCTTCTAAACTCTTCATCTTTGCTTGATTGTGGTTTTTTCATTGTACTTAAGTATTCTTGCATTCTCTTCCAAAATCCTTCTTGTTTGGTTGGTACTTGTACTCCTGAAAAATGGAGTGAATTTACATTCTTAGCCCCAAATCCAGGGTGTGGCTTGATCCAATCTTCTTCTTCATCAAATTCTGGTGCATCTTCATCTTCTTCTTCTGAGTTTTTTGGTCTTCTGGATAGCCCATCTGGCATAGTGAAAGTTTTCCCTGGTTTGTGTACCAAATAAAAGGAAAATAGCTGAATGAAAGCCAACCATCTTGTCATGGGGGCATTGGGTAAGCAAGGGGTGTTTATCATTTCAATTAAGGCCTTGGCATCAACCTGTAATTCAAAATGTTGTCCCCAAAGTATTGTTTGGAGTTTCTTGAGAATTCTTGCAACTCCACAGAGTTCCAATTTGGGTTGTGAGTATTTTGATTCTAATTTTGAAAAATTTATTGATTCATATAATACTGGTCTGTCTTTTCCTTCTTTATCTTCTTGAGTGAGTACTGCTCCTGCAGCAATGTAGCTTGAATCTACTGCTAGCTTAATTTTTCCTGATCCTTTGTCATAATCCAATTTCTTGAGAGTTATTTCTTCTCCAACTACTCTTCTGAGCTGATGGAAAGCTTCTTCACATTTTTGATCCCAGTCCCAGTCAACATCTTCTCTGGTGAGCCTTCTGAGTGGTGATGCAACTTGTGAGAAGTTTTCAATGAAGATCCTTACATAGGCACAAAGTCCAAGAAATCCCCTTATTTCCTTCTTGTTAAGAGGTGTTGGCCAATTTTGAATTTTGTTGATCTTTTGTTTTGAAATTGTTCTTCCTTTGAATGATACAACATGCCCTACTATGTCCAAAGCTGGAACACAGCATGCAAACTTTGATCCTGAGATAGTAAGTCCTGCTTCTTCAATCCTGAAAAAAATTCTTTCTAAGGTTATGGCATATTCCCATATAAATCTTCTGATTGAGGGGTCTTCTGGTAGTGTTTCTTGGTTGTAAAGTGATCTTGGCCCTTTTATTCCTCCATCATCAATAAAAATTCCCATACTTTCTGGTATTTCTTCTTGGAGTATCCAGGTCATTTGGGCTTGGTATACTGTTACTGAGTTGGTGGCTCCTTGTGGTAGTCTTGTGAGCTGCATCCTTCCAAGGGGTGTTCCAAAAGTAGTGAGGGGTCTTGTAGTGACATCTAATTCTCTTTCATCATATCCTCCCATGATGTCTCCTAGTCCATAGCATTCTCTTCCTGCAAATGCATCTACAAATTCTTCAATGTGAGGTGGTAAGCCAGCATCCTTGATGGTGACTTTGGTTAGTTCTTGAAGGTCATGGACAATTCTTACTTTCCCATTTGATTTGGCCACACAAAAGATTGGGCTTGTGTAGCTTGAGGTGGATTGCTCATAGAGTTCAGTCCTGATTCTTTCTCTGATTAATTCAGTAAACTGAGGTAAAATTGATTTGGGAATGGGAATTGGTTTCTTCTGCCAAGGTTCATGAGGTATTACTGGTATCTTGTAAGGTTTTCCATATGAGTGTTTGAGTAATCCTCTTTCTTCTTCACAGAAAGCTATTGCTTTTTCCCTCAAGGTAATAACATTTTTGAGTAAATTGATTTCTTCATTTGATAACCATCCAGGTGGGCCAAAATTGACTGCTTGCAGTCTTTCATGGGTGACCTTGAAGGTTTCTGGAAATATAGGTGGGTTTGGTGATAAGGGTGTTTCGTAAGGATCTCTTCACAAAGGTGGTCTTTCCAAAGGTGGGTTAAGGTCTTGAGGCATTGGCTCATTGACTGGTCTCACCTTCTTCAGGACTGATTTGTATTTGGCTGCTAAAATTTGGTGATCCATATTCAGTTACTTATTTTGTTTTTTGTCTTCTTGCTTTTAATTATTTCTAAGAATTTGCTAATGTCCTGAAATATTGAGGTCTTCACAATTCTTCTTTCTTCTTTCTTCCATAAAAAAAATGTAGGTTAAGGTCATACAGGACCTACAACTAGGTGTGTAACCCCTATATATTAGGTATACAAGTCCTGCAGTTTAAGTCATGCAAGGACCTCCTGGCCTAATCCAAGGGCTTATCTTTATTCTTGAGCTCCTTTGGGCTTGATTTTGGATTCCAATTGACTCTTGTTTTATTCTTCAATCTTCATGATTCCCACTTGATTCAAGGTTCTTGTTGTTATTCTATTTCTTGATAAGGAATTTTCTTGTCTTAATTGATGGCTTGAGACTTCACTTTGTTCATCTTGGCCAATTTGATAATGATAAACACATGTAAAACCCCTTGTTCCTGTTACACAAAGGGAGCAGTTTATTGTCATGCTAAGGAAAAAAATGGTCCTTCAGCACTTCTCCTGACTGGGACAATCCCCTCCAGCTTCTTGGCTGTTATTATTTTATTTTATTTTTATAATTTTCCCTGCCCAAGTCTACAGGGGAAGCAGTTTAGTGTCATGCTGAGGACCTCCTGAATCTTCAATATTCTTTAAAATCCCAAGGGCAATTTGAGTTGAGTGTTTTACATCATCTTGTTGGTCCATCATGTTGAGTGAGTCCTGAATCATTAATTAATCCAATGAGTCATCCTTCAGTCCATAAATACTGGCCAGTGATTCTTGAATCCCAATTGAGTTTCAATCCAGAATCAAAGAAGTGTCCAAGGTCTTGTTCTGTCCAAAGGTCAATCCATAAGGAACTCCTGCTTTTCTTCATAAATAATCTTCTTCATTTTCAGTATTTTGAATAATTGTCCTATGATAAGTTGTTTCCCAATTCTCTTGCTCATTCTTCAAAATAATTAATGTCCTTTTGTTCTTTTGTATTCCTGAATTATACCTGTTGTAAAGAAATGAAAAATAAAAAATTGTAATAATAAGGTGATTTAAAATTGATTTTAATATTGATTTATTGAAATTTTTTAATAATATTTGTTTGGATGAAGGCCCCCCTCTCCATTTAAAAATCTTGAGTTGGTTTTTGAATTTTGAAGAGGATATGTTCTCATTCCCCCAAAACTTCCACTATAAGGGATAGTGTAAGAAATAAGTTTTCCCACCCCTTATTTTTTATAGTGATTTTGATCAGAATAAATAATGATACAGTAAGTTTACATAAATTCATGTTAGTGATGATTCAATAATAAGTTTTTTTTTTCTTTTTTATACTTTAAGTATAAAATAACCATTAAGTGAGATATCTGAGTAAAAATCACAATTTAAAAGAAATAAACCTGAATCACAATTAAGATCATGGAACTGTTTGTTTAAAGGTAGTAAATTGTGCCAATCAGTAAAAATTGGTGCTCTTGGGAGTATTCATAAGTAATATGACATAATTTAATGATCATAATTTGAGTCCTTTATTCATATAATGACCCTTATGATGCCACAACTCTTCCTTTTGGAATCATCATGGTGACTCAGACTTTATTTCAAGTCCATCCCCTTTATGGTTCAGATTTTCTGTTACCCATAAATGCATTTGAGTTGTTAAAAATATAAACAGTGAAAAATAAAAATTTGTACAATAAAAAAAACTCTTCTTTGCTTTTTTGGGGGGCTTTTTCAATTCCATTTAGAATAAACAGCACATTGAGGTGTTATTAATATGTAAATTCCCCAAATTATGTCATCAATTTATGAGTTTTTAATATAAATAACTCCTTCAGAGTTCAATTAATGCCTTCATGGCACAAATACTTCTTCTTTTCAAACAAGTTCCAATCACTTTCTTGTCATTGAAGAAATATTTCAAATAAATTGATTTTTTTTTCTTTTTATGTCAATTATTATTATTATTGAATTGAAAAATTAAGCCAATTTAATGGCTTTTGTTGTGATAGTAGGAGAAGTATAATAAAGATAATAAATAAATGGAATATTCTTGAGATCATGAATGGGATATGCCCCTAATTCTTAGGGAAAATAAATAAGTAGTTGAATTTTGGGATAAAAAGGTAAAATAAAAAATATGTTCAAAAGCTTAAGTCAGTACATCATTCCAATTCTTTTTTATAATGACATAAAATTAGAAGGTAGAAAAAATAAAGTAAAAGAAGACCTCAGGTAGTTTATAGTCTTGCCCAGGACTTATCCTATTCTGATAGTCCTTGATCAATATTTTTGATTATTTAAAATAGGCAGTTTATGGTCTTGCCAAGGACCATTGATTGATTGCGTTTAAGCTTTGAGTCCTTGTTGATAATTCTAATGGTGGGCATTTTATGGTCTTGCTGTCACAACCATGGCAATTCACCTCCTTGGATCCCCATATGGCATATCAAGCCATAGTTCTCTTATGGCCAATTGGCCATATCCATCACCAGTAGCCAATATGGCCACGTCATCATCTTATGGACCTTTTATTGCCATTTCTGTTTTGGAGCCTTCATGGCCCTTCACCTCAATCCAGAACCCATAGCGGCAATTTATGCCCAAATGGGTATTTCTGGTCATTTCCCTCAAAACCAGGGGAAATGGCCCAAATGGCTGTTTTTGGCCATTTGGGCTCATAATGCGCATTTTTGCGCATTTGTGCACTTTTTGCGCATTTTGCGCACTTTTGCGCATTTGCGCAATTTTTGCGCATTTTTGCGCACTTTGACGCAAAGTGTCCAAAAGACACTTTCCTGCCTTTTGGGCCAGTTTTTGGCTCAGAACCCAAAAATGGCCAAAACCCCCAAAGGGCCCAGAAACACCTTTCCAAGCTCTGAAGCCATCACATCCATCCTTTTCCCCTCTGCCTTTCCATCTCAAGACCTTTGGACGTAATCTTCTTTCCAATGAACCAATATGCCATAAATGATGTTATATATCATTGTACATCATTTTTCAACAGCAATTCAATGGTGGCAATATCAAATGGTCATGTCAACATTCCAACATCTCATCACGTCATCAAGGCACCCAATCATTCAGAGGAATCATCAAGGCTCAAGAGCAAGTGTTTCAGTGTCAAAGACCAATGACGCCATCAAGCAGTCATTGGTTATTCTCACTCCAAGTATTCCTTCCAATGGAATACTTTCAATTCATTCTCAAAAGGTTATTCAAGAGGCGGTGCCAAAAGAAATTGTCAAGTGTCAAAGCTCCACTCAATCCATCTTGGCAACCATATTCATTTCAATACAGTCTGGATCCACCAAGAACTGTATTTCATTTTCAAGCATGGGAAGTTCATTCAACCCAATTCAATTTCAATATTAGCCAGCTGTATCAATTCCCAAAACAATCAATACAGCCTCAAGGATCAATACAGATCAGTTTCGAGCCTGAAGAACTCAAGCTCCCAACTTTTCACATATACCGGCTACCCTTTCCACCCTGGGGGTTTTTCCCCAGTTAATTAATATACTTTGATTTTATTTTATCCTTATTTTCTTTTCATTTTAGTTAAGCAAATACTGATATTATTAAGTCAGTCATTTAGCACCTTTCTCTTTCTCTTTCTTTGCCTGTCAATGGATATTTGGTGGTCATATCCTTACTAATTCCATTATTCATTTTTGGCAGGTTGAAACAGTGATTAAGGACTTACTTGGTTGGCTCTTTGGCCATTTGGCTTCCCTTTCCTCTTTGCATCTCATCTTGTACCTGCATATCTTTTAGAGGAATCCATTCTTATAATTTTTATTCTTTATTTCTTTTGGAGTCTTCCAAGTGAGTTCCCTGATTGCTGAGTGCCAGGCCACTCTTGTATTTCCACTAGAGCCCCTGTGACACTTGCCAAGGACCCCAGATTTTCTTTTTTTTTGTTGATATTGGCTTGAGTTCATGTTGATATTTTAAGGGGCAGTTTATGGTCTTGCCAAGGACCATTGGTTTATTTCTGATTATTGTTAATAATTTGAGTGGGCAGTTTATGGTCTTTCCAAGGACCATTGGTTGATTTCTTTTCTTCATAATACTTTTGGTTTTGATTTATCTTCAAAGCCAAGTTGAAAATTGAATTAAACAGTTTATAGTCTTATTCAGGACTACTTTTCACTTTAAAAGCACCTTTAATGTTATAAAATCAGAAAAATATCTTCATGATGAACCCCTGTAGCATTCAAAATAAAATATGTCAGTATAATATATTCTAAAATATAAGAAACAAAATTAAAAAATAAAAAAATAAAAATGGAAATTTAAAGCCTTTCTTAGGGCTTTGCATTGTCCTTCATAGCCCTGTAGCACATAAAAATAAATATGTCAGCTTCATCTATTATTAAGGAGAAAATGAAAAAATTCCAGCAGTTTGATGTCTTGCTGAGGAAATTTTTTTTGTTTATAGCCCTGTAGCCATATCCAAATTTAAATATGTCAGTTTAATTTAATATCCAATATAAAAAGAGAAAATGAAAGAAAATTCCAGCAGTTTAATGTCTTGCTGAGGATATATTTGTTTTTTTATCCCTGTAACATAAAAAAATTAATAAACGAGATTCAATCAATTAAATAAGCAAAACCAGCAGTTTAAAGCCATGCTGAGGGCTTTTTATTGTTTTTTAGCCCTGCAGCATGAAAAAAATCATTAATAAACTAAATTAAGTAAAATAAACAAGAAAAACCAGCATTTTAAAGCCATGCTGAGGGCTCTTTTTTATTTAATTTATAAAATACATTAATCAAAAGAAAAAAAAACATCAGTAATATTCAGCTTTAATAATGAAAAAATAGAAAATAAACAGTTTTAAGTCTTGTTCAGGACTTATTCTATTGTTTTTTTATTATTATTCAAAACTGCCTTCACTAAAGATGCCATAATGGTTGTTAGTGGCTCAATTAGTTGTGTTAGTGCTTATATACCCCTTATGTGGCTTATAATGTGGTCGGGCAAGGTAGGTTTTGTTGTTGAGGGCCAGAGCACTCCTGTTGCACTCTGTAAGGGGTCAGGCCTCAATTGGTAGCTATATTTGAGCTGTTATGGATGCTATTACACCTTATACCGGATACAACGATGTCATGTGGCTTGCTGTAACCCTAACCAGCTTCTGATGACTGATTTTTTTCTGATCAGAAGGTGTTTTCACTTGATAAGCCTCCCTTGGGCTTATAAGTACTTTGTTTTTTTTATATTATTGGTTAGAGGAGAGTACAACAGTCGTCTGCTGCAGGGTGGGTTATTTTATTTTTTATGAATGTTCCAACACCCTTTAGGGTGCTGGAAGACTGATCGGGTGAGTTGCTTTTGTCTCCAATCTTCTTGAAAAGCACTTTGGGTGGGTGATTTGTAGCTATAAAGGTACAGACAGTACTTTTACTGCCCCTGTAAGGTTTCATACCTCATCCGGTAGCTGTTTCTGGGGGAGTTAGAGGTGTTATTATACCTCTGCAGTACTTAAGAATTTAGTCGCGTTGGGTGCTTGGGTAGTGGGAAGGTGTCTAACACCCTCTATTGTTCTTAGAAGGACTTCGGATTGATGTCTTTCCAGTTAAATAGCCTCCAGATGCCCCCATTAGCTTGATAATGGCTTGGTTTGGAGTATTCTTGCCCTCAGTGGATATATCTTTGCTTCTGCTCAAGTCGCGTCAGTGGTCCTGGTTGATTAGAGTGGACCCTCACGGTCTACTGAGGTTGGGTAGGCTAGTTCTTAGTTAGTAGTGTACAAGGTGGTAAAGTACCTTTATGATGAATCAAGTTGCCCGATTATTTCTCTTTTTACTTCCAAGTGTTCCCAAAGCTTCCAATGTGATCCTAACCAGGTATACCTGTGGTGGCGGCCATAGAATTCCATCTCCGATCTAAATACACTATAAAAAAATAAGACTTGTCATTTCCTGCCCCCACGGAGTTAGGAAGCAACCTTCTGTTGTTGGTGCATAAGTCAATTTTGAGCTTAAGTATTTAATGCCCGGTTTATTGGAGTCAGTGGGAGGTATTCCTTTAGTACAGCAGTGTGTTTGTTTAATCGGAGTTAATGCTTCGGCACCTGTTGACTGTTTAAACCTTTAAATGGTTATAGCAAGTGATATCCTTCAGGTCTATGCCAGATTGCTCAAAATGTGCATGCACGTCATTCCAAACTACCACCAAATCAATAACTCCTCCAAGAATATAACTTATTCTTAATTCTGATGTCTTGTGAATCTGACAGTTGTCCTGTGATTTGAGAAGCTTCCAGAATGTTTGAAACAACAACCCGCTTATTCCAAATTGCTGGTTTTTTGTTTTGTTTTGACAGTATTTTTTATTTTATTCTATCCTTTGTGACAGAGTGAAATCCACTTGCAGTGGCTTTAGGTATGGTGTCATCAGAGTTCTTGGCTTGGAATCGTAATTCCAAGTGGATTTCTATAAATTGACAAATTCTGCTACCCTTCCTCTTGAGGCGGTGCACCAATAAATGTTAAATCTGGTCATCTAGGTCTATCAGCACTGCGTTTTCTGGTGGCAGGTGCTGATTTTTAATGTCAGATTAATTTAGAGTAGTGAGTCAGTGATCTGACTGCGTTGATTATGACGGTGTGATGTACTAGAACTAAGGAGGAATTAAATATCCTTGCAGGTAAACTGTAGCGTTGGTAGGAAAAATTTAGTATGTTCCTCCACTGCAGAAGAAATGATCTCCTCCAATCAATTATGTTTCCTCAAATCTGGTAGTATCATGTGATTCATGGCCTATACTGATTGTACTCGGCTGGTGATCAAGATGCAGTGCATTGCATCAGGATCCTAATGATGGCAGCTGAGATTACTCCATGAGCTACATCCGGATAAGAAAAGGGATTGAGTTTGGCCATGATTAAGATCATATAAGCCCTGTTGGAAGATGACACTGCTTTAATTGTCATCTGATTCTTTCAGTGCTCAAGTATATTCATGTCTTGTATGTGTCCTTCTTTAGCTCTATGCACTTGGGCAGGCCTATCAATCTCCATTTGAAGCTAGCTACAGGGTGTAGGAATGCAATGCCTATAAATACCCCCCTTTTCTCAACTTTGCACCTGTTTTTCGTTTTCTTCTTTTTCTTCTTCTTTTTTTTTTACCAAAACTAGTATTTTGTTGACAAAATTGAATATTAATATAAGCAAAATAGAATTAATCCATCTTTGAATTTGGACAATCAAATCCCCTTTCAAAAGCTGTAAACTAGATTATTTTTTTTATTCAGATTTATTGATTTTTCAGTCTTCTAGAAGAGATTTCTAAGTGTCAAAAGATAAATGTTTTACTGATGTTGGGTCAATTTATATTTGGTGGACAAATGTATTCATTTTTGATGATCTTCAGTTTGTTTCTATTTTCTGAATATTTTGAAAGTGACCTAAGGTGATTGCTATCTCATAGCCTCCTTTTTACAAAGAAGCAATCTATTTATAGTGAGAGAAACGTCTGTTCTGAGTAAGATGACTTTGTGGTTATGTTGTCATTGTTTGATGACAACAACAGTCTGTAGTTTCTTCTACAATGGTGACTTAGGTCTTAGCTCTTTACAGTTTTTTTTTCAACAACCTCCACTCAGAAAAAAAATGTAACAAATTCAAGAGTCAGTGTCAATATATTTTTTGTCTACTTTTTAAAGCAAAAGGGAAAAATGAAAAATGATAATTTGATTGAATTGAAAGCTGTAAAAAAATATCATGTTAGTTTGAATGAGTTTTTAGTAATTCCTTATCTTCCTTTTCCAGTCGCACCCATCTATATGACAAGAAAGCTGGTCTCTGCTCCCTGATGACTGTATATAAAAAAAAAAAAAAACTTTGCTTTTTTCTTTACAAAAAGAAATCAAACTTGGAATAGAAAGCATGTAAACAAGATTTTTGTAAATTGTGCTGCAAAAAAACAGCAGCAAAATTTCTGTTCTGGATACAATAGGATAATTCCTTTTATTTATTCAATTTTTTTTTAACAGGAATGTTTTTTTTATAAAGTTAATGATGTTTTTTTTATTTAATCATGAGAAAAAAGCACTATAGCTATAAGAGAAAATATACAATATCAGGTAAGCTTATATTCTATTTCTTTCTTCTAAGCTTATATGAACTGAAGCTAATTGTTTTTTAGGATGATCATGAAAGGAAAATTGAAATAAAATAACAAATAAAAGCAATAAATGATAATAATAATATTATTAATGGAAATAGGAAAAATCAAAGAATTGGGGACTTAGCAGGTAAGATTTAATTTTGATCTATTTCTTTTACCAAGCGTTTTCTTCACTAATTTATGTTTAATAAGTCTTCCTCCCCTCAACCTCTCTTTTTGGAGAGTTTTAAAGAGGTATTCCTGGCAGAAGAAATTCCAATCTTCTGTATTCAACTTGGGTGCATCATTGTTAAGACTGAGGATTGCTGTTATGAGTGTTTCTTCCCAGTGGCAATCCCAAGTGTAATTATGAATAATATAACCTCTTGAGATCTTGCTTATTTTCACATTTTTAATTTTGAAATCCTGGAGGTTGAACCATTCTTGGCATTCCCAGGTTTTCCAAAATAATGCTTTCCTGAGGTGTTCATCCATGTTAAATATTTCATTCCAATATGGGTTTCCAAGGTTGCCATCAATTCCATCCCACGTCAGTAACTCCAGGAATTCCTATTTTGTAAGGTTGAATCCAGGTGATTCTTTCCATGGATGTGGATTTAGATTTTCTGATGGTTCTTTTTCTTTTTCAAAGATGTCCTCAAACTCAATATATGGAAGGACTGTTGTGGAAATATCTGGACAGGGTTCTGGTTTTATTTGCAAGAGCCAATCTGTATTTTCAATTAATTCTTGTGGATTGATGTAATTGGCCCAGACTTCTTTTTCTTCTATCCAGCTGATATCTGTGTCAAATGATGACCAGGGATTCTCTTCAAGTAATGGCCATGACTCCATTTTGTAGTTTTTGGTGGGTTTGAAGGTGTCCAAAGGTAATAAGATTTGAAAATCTTATCAGATTTATTTATAAAAAGAGTTTGAGAGTAGGTTTAATGGGTTTTGGATGATAATTTTGGGTGAGAACTTGGATATTCCTCTTTGATAAGGCAGGGGGTCACTGCCTAGTGATTGCTTGATTTTGGGTGAGTGAAATTGGTTATTTTGATTGATAAGAATTGATTTTCCTCTTTGATAAGGCAGGAGGTCACTGCCTAGTGATTTTATGGTTAGTTGTTGTTTCTTTTTCTGGGTGAGGGAAATTGGTAATTCTCATTGATAAGGAATTCTTTTCCTCTTTGATAAGGCAGGAGGTCACTGCCTAGTGATCTGGATTTGATTTGGGTGAGTGAAATTGATTATTGTGGTTGATGAGAAATTATTTTCCTCTTTGATAAGGCAGGAGGTCACTGCCTAGTGATTTTATGGTTAGTCATTGTGTTTTTTATTGGTGAGTGGAATTATTGATTTGATTTGATGAGAATTGATATTCCTCTTTGATAAGGCAGGAGGTCACTGCCTAGTTATGATTGGGTTTTGGTGAAGGAAAAATGGTGATTTTGGTTGCTAAGAAATGACTTTCCTCTTTGATAAGGCAGGAGGTTACTGCCTAGTGATGCTTGATTTTGGGTGAGACAAATTGGTTATTTTTGGTTGAAAATTGAATTTCCTCTTTGATAAGGCAGTAGGTCACTTCCTAGTGATCTTATGGTTAGTTTTTTTTTTGGTGAGTGAAATTATTGTTTTGAGTTGATGAGAGTTGATATTCCTCTTTGATGAGGCAGGAGGTCACTGCCTATTGATTTATGATTTTGGTGAGTGATATTGGTGATTTTGATTGCTAAGAAATGATTTTCCTCTTTGATAAGGCAGGAGGTCACTGCCTAGTGATAAATTGAGTTTGAATCTGACTATTTTGTTTGATTTTTGATTTTTAGAGCTGTTATGTGTCTTCAAGATGGGCATTGATGGTTTTAAATTTAATTGGTCCATTAATTCTTGAGTAATTTGATCATTGGTTTTGTCAGAAACCTCCAAAATTTTCAGCAATTTCTTGGTTTCTTGATATTGATGAAGTATCCTTAAAGTGCCAAAGGTTCTCTTTATTGAAATCTTCATCTTCTGGTGACCAATGAAGTTCTTCATTGATAATTTGGTCTTCTTTTATTAATTCTTCCCCATGGGATCCAACAATTGGTGAATTGGCCATTCAGGGGGTTATTGATATTTTTTTTTCTTGTTTTGTAACTTTTTTTATTTTTTATTTTTTATTTTTTTAGAACTACTTTGTTGATGAATCTCTTCTTTGTTAACGCAGGAATTCACTTCCTTCAGAGAAAAAAATGAAAATAAAAGAAAGAAACTAATGATACATTTTATAGATGATACTTGTAAGATGTGACTATGAAACTGATGATAATATTACTATTAATCAACAGTACTATGTCTGTTCTTATGAAATATAATAATAAAATATTATTATAACCACAATCAAATAATTCAAGAATTATTTCTTTCACGTGTTAAGCACTACTAGTGATTTTAACAGTGAGCAAGTAATTGTCTACAAGAATCAATTACAAGAAGAATTTAATGATAAAAACTTCTTTTATTAAAATAATAAAATTATTTTAATATATAATTATCTTTTGCAAGAATAATTATAAAGCTAATCCTTGAAGAAAACTATTACTAGAGAAAAACCTTAACAATTAAAGATAAATGACTCACTAATACTCCAAAGAACTTATTGATAGATAAAAGTAGAGAAATTTGACGTAGAATTGTGGATTTAAGAGATCAAAATGATTTATAGCAGGATTACAACAATATATAGTTGGATTCTATGATTTCACGTCTTTCTAATTGATTCTGAAAGATTTAAAACACTTAAGAATAGTATAACTAATACTTACTTGTTGGTAACAATGATATAAAATGATAATAAGATGATGATACTGAAAAAACAGCAAGAGAAAGCCTCTTTTAAGTCAACAACAGCTCACAGAGGCGTTCCATGGAGAAAACTGACAAACCAGTGAGTGAGAAAGCATTAAACCCTTTTGGATTAGTACTTACATCATCTGTTGTCACGTAAAATTGTCATAATTGCTTAATTGATGCTTTTATGTGACTACCAACCCCAATATGGTTAATAATAAAAGGAGTAAAATTTGTAAATCTTCTTTTATTCCAAAGTAATCATTTATTTCCCAAAATTATCAATGTTATTGACAATTTCATCACAGGTTGTATTTACTGTGAATTTTTGAAGATTCAGTGTTTCACGTAGAATAACCAAAAATGGACTGTAGGTAAAACTTTTAATTTTACTAGTAAAACTGTAATTCTTTTTGGTTGTACCATAGATAATACAGTTCTCAATTTGTCCTGAAGGTTTCAGAAGGATTCATTAAGAATTGTATTTTTAATAAATTTTTGAAGTTTTTACCTCATTTCTACGTAGAATTGCAAATATCAGTGATTGACTGGTTGCTATGAGGTAAATCAATGGATACAAGTCCAAAAAGGGTTTTAATTACTCTTTTGGGGTTTATCCATGGAAATTCATTAGTATTTGACATGGTTACAGGAGTGTAAGTAGCTCTTTACCTCCTTGGCACGTCAAAATAGCAGGTTATTTGCTATTTTCTGGTGTTTTACAGTAGTTGTAACTTGGTAACCAAGTTCCCAAAGAGGTCTAATTTACCAATTGGGTCAAGATCAGCAATGGAACCAAGCTTTGGAGCTATCCACGCCTCTGGGGCCTCAGAAGTTGGGTACCCTGGCTCTCTTTGATGCCTTTTGTCCCCCTTGCTTATTTTTCACATCAAAAATAGAAATTTAGGCTTCAAGTGAGATATCCACTATGGGTGTACCAAAAGTGCATGTAAGAATACCATAATATTAAGTGCTCAAAACATTTATAACACTATTCTTAGTGTATATGTAACATGGGATTTCTCACTTTCCCATTATTTTGGCATAAAATCGAGAAAAACAAAATTTTTCACGGATCTTTTATGTGGTATTAATGATGTGGTGTTGAAGTATTTTCCATATTACCACCTCAAAGAGTTAATTTGAGCTTATTCACTCTGTGGAGTTACCCTAGGTGAATTTTTGTGTAGAATCCAAATCTGGCCTTAAATCCATGGATTTACTTACTCAATAAGAAGTTATTCATCTTTTCTGAAATCAAAAATGATGAATTTTGAATATATGCATGATTTATGAGTTATGTATAATTCAAAATTTCTTTTTAAGATAATTGTGGCCTATTTGGGTATGTAAAATATACCTCAAGGCTCACAATAGTGATACATTTTAGAAAAAGAAAAAAAAATCTTGATTTTGTTGGTTTTATTCAAAGTTGAGCTCCCCCAAGTGGGAAAGGTGAGTGTCTGTTGAGCAATCTGGCCAAAATAAGGTCTTTGAGGGCTTCCACAAAGTTATTTCTTTCCTCAATCTCTGGTTCTGATGGAAATTCTGACCACCATAAGTTTTCATCAATGAATATATATCCATCTCCAACCCATTTCAGTTTTCCAGCTTGATATGTTAATCCATTTAATCCAACGTACCACTGGGCCCAAATTTGATTGAAGTAGAGACCTCTTCTTGGTAAAATTCCCATTGAAAATGTTTTATCCCATGTTTGATTTGAGAGGTTTCCTTTAATTCCTTCTTCAGTTAATAGCTCTAAGAATTGGATTTTGTTCAAGTTTGTTCCTGGAAGGTGATATAAGTATTTGTCTTCACATAAAATTTCTTGAGATTCATCCCCATAAATGTCTTCAGAGGTGATGTATGGCAGGTAAATGTAATTGTATTCATTTTATAAGATGGATTCTGTTTCTTCATCTTCATTGGGAGGTTGCTGGATAAATTCAGGGCTTTCCAGTTGCCATTCATAAGGTTCTTCTTGGTTGTTCAATGGTCTGTCCAAGAAGTTGATATGGTATGTGTCTTTTAAGTTTTTGTCTCTTTCTTCCATAATTTTGAGGTCCTTGTCAATTTCATTTATAATTTCTTCATCTGAAAGCTCATGATATTCACTAAATCTGACTTTCTTCCTTTTGGGTTTAGTTTTGAAAGGGTTTCCATTTGTTTTCTCATTTCCGTCTACTAAAATCTGGAAGATTTCTTCCTTATTGCTAATTGGCTTGTAACTTATATTGGGTAATTCATCTTCAGAGGTTGAGTCTTCAAGTTGTCTTTTGAGGTTGTTTGGCCATTGGGTATTTTGTAAATGTTGACCAAATTCATCACTTTTTGGAGATATGGATAACTCTTGGGTCTTTTGGGTTAAATTGATTATGGTATTGTCTCTTTTTTCATTTTGAAGCTTCTTTCCTGGGGTATTTCTGACCAATTTTGCCATATTTCATGTATCCATTCCTCTAGGTGGTCCAGTTTGCCATCCAAGTGCTTGAGGTTTGCATATTGGCATGCATAACCTTCTTCCATCAGGTTCTTGATAGCTTAGTATTTCACCTTTTTTATGTGAGAATTCTAGTCTGATATTGTTGTCTGCCAAGAAAGGTCTTCCAAGTGCTGTATGGACAGATCCTTTTTCAATGAAAAAGTGTATTTGAGTTTCTTCTCCTGAAGCCAAAATGATTGGAGTAAATTCTGAAAGTGCCACCAATGAAGTAGTATGGCCTCCAATTCCTCTGAGGTTCATTTTAAGATTTCTTGTTGTGAGTGAGGCTTTTATTGCTATTTCCTCTGGTATGATGTTTAGTTCTGCACCAGTGTCCACTAATGCTTTGATAGGATATTCTTCCTTTCCAATGAAGATTTCCATAAATCCCAAAGGACAGGCATAATGAATCTTGGGCTTTGGTATTTCTTTGAATCCAAATGATAATAGTCTTTCTTGAAGATCCATTGAGTTGAGTGATTTAATTTTCTCCTTGTCTTTTTCTGATAATTCTTGTAATTTATGGACAAAATTTGGTGACATCCTCAAGATTTCTTCAATGGTAAGGTTGATCTTTTGTTGCATAATTTTCTTAATAATTTTTTCAATTTCCAATTTAGTTTCAACTTGTTTCTTTTGAGGTTTTCTGAGCTTCTTTTCTTCTTTGGGAATTTCTTCATCTTCATCCTTATTGGCAAGATTTTCAATTTCCTCCTCAGGTTTGTCTGGTTTTGGATTATTTGAATTTTGGAATTTGGTAGGAATTATGACTCTTTCTTCCTCTTTTTCTTCTTCAATGTAAGTTCCTGGAATAGCTGTTTTCTTCTTTGGCTCTTGATTTTGGGATTGTCTTTCCATTCTTTGTTTTGTCTGTCTTAGTCCAATATGTGATTCAAAAGGGTCATTCGCTGAGGAAATGGTAGGTGGTTTCCAATTTGACCAATCTTCAACATGAGCAATTGAAGTTGTTTTATCGTCTGATTTCTTTTCAGTGGGCTTAATCCCTTCTTCTGGTTTCGGTTTTACAGTAGGTTTGTCCATGAATTTCTTGTTTAGTTCTGCTTTTTCCTTTGCAAAAGCTCTGACTATGTTTTTGACACTTTCATTTCCTTCCATAGGTCTTCTCTGATAGTTGGGGAAGAGGTAAGATGCTCCTTGGGTTCTGACAATTCTTCTGTCCAGCTCTTCAGCAAGGTGAGTGCATCTAGTTGCTGTATGACCTTCTTCCTTGCAGTAAGCACACTTCAATGGTGGTCTTGGAGCCATTTGAGCTGGTATTTATGGTTGGTAACTAGATGAAAATGGTGGTAAGGGATTCCTTGGCCTATACGGCTGATTATTTTGAGGGAATCTTTGCTCTTGATTGTTGTTCCAGTTCCTTCTTGGTGGATTAACTGCTTCTGAAAGTTTTTTGAGCTGATTTAAAATTTCTTTAACTGATTTTTTCCCATCATTTCTTGGTTGAGGCTCTGGTTGTGGAGGATTTTTGATCTTTAGGGTGAGTTCTTTTACTTGTTTTAAAACTTCATCCCAGCTTTCATCCTCAAATCTTGTTTTCTTTTCTGGAGGTTTTGGCTTAGAAAATTCCTTTTGTTGAATAAGTACCTTGGCCTCCAAGTCTTGTTCAATGTATAATTTCAAAATATCCAATCTTGGAATGATGTAGCCTCCATCCAAGGCTTGAACCATAGCTCTGTCTTTAATCATTTCTTTGTAAATTGATTTTTGAACACTAGTGGAAAGGCTGGCCAATATTTCCTGGTTATGATTGATCTCACCTTGGATATATTGGTATCTTTTGAGGTAAGTGATGATTGCTTCATATTCCCCAATGAATTTTCTGTATTGAGTCATGTTTCTTATTCCACCTTCTTGTTGAGTTTTTGTGAATAAATCAGTGATTGAGGATAATCTGTATCTTCTTTCAGGTGAGACTGTTCCCCATCTTCTTTTCATAGCCATTTTCAATTGATCCCAATCAGCCTTTTCATATCCTGGCATTCCTTCAATATGATAACTGATTTCTTCATCTTTTGTCCCAAATGCTATTTGTCTTGCAATGTCTCTTCCACTTGCTCCTTCAATTTCTGCAATATTTTCAACTTTCTTGATGAATCTTTTAACATCCTTTCCATCAAACCACAAGTTATAGTCCTTAGCTCTGATTTTCACTATTGGAGTAGTGTTTCTTAGAATTTCTTGATGTAATGGAGTTGGCATTTGGGAAGAAATGATGACTCCTCTTGGTAATGTACTTTGTCCTTGTTCTGTATAAGGTGTTGATGTGGCCATGGGTATTGGATAAGGTGAAGGTGATCCATGTTGCCTGAATGATCTTGGAAGGGTGGTCTGTTCTTCAAGTGGACTATTTTGTGGAGTATAACTTGATGACTTATTTTTTCCTTCTTTTTTGATTAGTGCTAGTAATTCTGCTTGAATTTATAGCATCTTCTGCCGAAGTTTCTCTGTTGAAGACATCTCTTCCTGTCCTTCAACAGTTTCTTCATTAAGGTTTTCTTCCTGGATTTCTTCAATACTACCAGGTAATTTTGATGATGAAGGTTTATCCATTTTTGATTTATTTATTTTTTCCTTTGATTTTGGTGTTGAGTTGTTGATTTTATTTCTTTCAAGGAGATCAAGGAAGAATTTCTCCCCAACCTTCAAGTCCCTTTTATTGGTTCTTGGTGTTGCAATTGGGAAATTGGAATATTTATTTGATTCCTTCCCTAGTTCTGTTTCTTTCTTTGGTGGATAATAGTAATGGTCAGAGTGAGTTGATGATTCAGATTCTTGAGATGATGGGTTTGGCTGATTTTCATTATTTGACTCCAGTTTTTTGTTATAAAAAAAGTATTCTTGGAGTATTTAAGAATTTTTTTTTAATTGATTGTAATTTGATTGATTTTTATTGAAGTTGAGGTTGTCAGGGCCACTGTTGGGACACCAGATTTGGGAACTCCTCTTGTGTGGGATTAAAATGAGGCAGTACCTGGAGGGGGAAATCACAGGTAACTAGTTTTGAATTGCTAATAACTCCTGTAACCAAGGGTGGCAAGGGTGTATTGCCTGCCCCTCCTAAAATACTGAAAAAAATCTTCCTTGGAGCTCACAAACCAAAATAAAATTAGTAAGTGGCTTTACAACTGCAGAAGACAAAATTCAGCAGTCTCAAATCAGACCTATTCAATATATAATATGAAAAATAATGTTAGTAATTTGGTTAATTTTTAGATTTGAATGAAATATTTGTCTGTTTAATTTTAATATTTTTGGTTAAATTGAGGTGAGTTGTTTCTTCTTGGTGATAATTCCTTGGTAGGCTGGGTTATTTAAGGTTTTCTGGAAATTTTGATTGGTGTTGATAAAGGTAATTTTGTTGAGGTATAGCTATAATAGAGTAAAATAATTTTTGAAAGGTTTGTTATTTTTTTAGGAGTGTTTAATAATAGGATAAAATTGTATTTGTTAAATTTAAGAGGTAAGGTTCTTTGATATTGAATTTTTTTGAAGGGGTAAGTTATTTTTTAAGTCTTGATAATGGTTTTAATTTTATTGGATACAGTATTTCAATAGAGTAGTAACCCTAATATTGGGTACTAGATAATTTTTATATTTTATTTTAATAATAATAAGATTCCACTGAGCTTAGCTACTGGGTAATCTTCAACACTATACTTCCACTGAGCTTTAGCTACTGGGCAAGTAAATTCACTATAATCTTCTGGACTACCTCCCAGGTGAGGGATGACTTATTCCTGTGCTTTTAATGTGCAGGGGATATAAATTTCATGGGATATAATTTTTCATGGGGGGGAATTTTGAAATTTGGGGGGAGAGAGCCCCTCTATTTATACATTTTGGGAGCCCTGGGGGCCCTCCATGGGAGCTGTCTTTTTCCACTTTAATTCCTCTTGATTTCATCATGTGACTCCATTTTTGGTAAGGACTTTTCTTGCATGGGTCAGGTGATTTAAGGTTTGGTGATAATTTTCTTTCTGCACAGCCTCCATTTATCACATGATTGTCTTTTGGTGAACTAATTATGATGTGATATTCTTGAATTTTCCTTGCATACATGAGGTGATTCAATTTTGGATGGGGATTTTTGTTGTGCACAGCCTCTTTCCTGTCACATGATATTCTGTTGGTGGATGCAGTATCACATGATCACCTTGTAATTCCTTTGCATATGTCCTATTTCAGGTTGGGTAGAAGTGGCTGTGTAATTTATGCAGGTGTCATGTTTGTTTTTCTTCTTTTTCAACTTTAAAATGAAGTCAGGTGATAACTTCTTGCACTGGTGAATTTACTGTTTTTATGAGATGATGTGATTTTTGATTTTGACACATGCTGTGCATAGTCTTGTGGTTGAGATTTAATTGGAATTGTGTACTGCATGCAGCCTGTTGTAACTAGCTTTGGTTTGCAGAGGTGATGAGTGGTGTAAATAATTTTGATTCTGTTTTAAGGTTTGAAGTGGGGTTACTGTGGATATAAGATAACGTACTCCTGGGGCTGTGTTGTAAATGAATTGCAGGAATTCCATGGAGTTGAGCTTTGCATCATATGACTTTTCTATTTTAAGTTCTAGGTTGCTGTGTAATTCATGCAGATGTCCTTTTCTTGCTGCATGAGTCCTGTGGCTATAAGGGGGTGTAAGGCTGGGTGGGTGTGTAATTTTAAAGGGTGGTACCTTATTTGTTGTAACTAGTTTGCTATATCTAACTTGATTTTTTACATATGCATAATGAAATTGAATAATTTATTTAAACACATATACTTCCCTTTGGTGCCTGTGCCATGGTTTTATGAGTTAAATCCAGCTTCTTGCTGTAAAATCAACCTTTTGGTGTAAAATTTGACTGTAAGTCTGCCTGTAGGCTGGATTTACTGCTGTTTTGGGGACTATGAGCTTGAGCCTGGTGAAAAAAAATGGTATAGAATACCACAACATGAGACATAAGTCAATTAAAAAGAAATGACAAAGGATATACTGAATGGTATCAAGTGGCAAATGCCAGAATTGATTCAATTATTAATACATGTAACAGAATTGAAAGTGTATGGCAGGTTCAGAAAGATGAAATGGAAGATCTTTCCATTTTTAAAATGAATGATCAACTTGAAATTCTAAAAGATCATTTCTTAGAAATAGTTGAAAATACCAATCAGTTTGGTACACATTTAGCAAAAAGTGACAGTGAAAGGCAGAAGTTAAAAAATGAAATCATTGCAAATGTAGAACAAATTAATAAGAACTATGTACCACATATGCCAAGACATTCTACACCTTTGACTGAAGAAAAACGTTCTGTTAAAGGAAGTTTGACCCCATTCTTAGGAGAAAATGTTATCTCTGCAAAAGATATTCCAAAATTGGAAGAATGGCCAACATTCTCTGGTGAAGGTGAATACAACCATATTGAGTTCATCAGGACCATTGATATGTTTCAAGACGACTTCCATATAACTGATGAAATTATAGTGGGAAGATTACACTCTCTGTTTACCAGAACTGCAAAGAAATGGTATTACAAGATGAGAATGGATCATGGGAAACATGATTGGTCTTGGTGGAAGTCTGAAGTGATTACCAAATGGGCCAACAATTCTTGGAGGTTTAAAATGGAAAATGCTTTTGAAAATGTCATTTTTAACTCAGACAAATATAAGCCACTTACTTGGTTCTTCAAGCAGAAAGACAGATTATCTGCTTTACATCCAGATATGTCTGACACTATTATTAATATGAAAATATTAAGAAAGTGTGGAGGAGAACTGGAACATGCTATCAAAGGCAGATGTGTGGAACCCGGTTGAACAGAGGACTACATCAATGCAATCAAAGATATCACTACCAGGACAAGAGTTGGTAAAAGTTGGACTAAAATCCCTATGGAATTCAAGATGGTCTCAAAGATTCCCAGAGAGGACAGAAGACCAGAAAAACCTATCTTGAAGTGTCATAAATGTGAAAGTACTTCACATTTAGCCAACACTTACACCAAAAAGACAAAAATCAACGAAGTTCAAGTCATTGAAGAAGCTCATGGTACTGAAGAGAAAGAAAAATCTGATCAGGTTTCTGCAATCTCTGAAGACACACCAGTGGAGGAATATCCCATTGAAAATATCACAGCTTTCTTTGAGGTCACAGAAGTCGATACCCACTTACCACCGTACAGTGAAGATTTCTAAAACCTGATCAATATACAGGATGCCAGTATGTGGAAGACCAAACCTGCTAGAGGAAAATGTTATACTTCTGGAGCATCCTGAATCACATCAGCTTTGATGAATGATATTGAATCCAAAGTCAACTTAGATACAGGGGCATTTTGCACTTGTATACTTCCTGAATGGAGAAACCATCTATTACAAATAGATGGGATGCAATTTAGTAGTGCCAGTAACAATATGTGCCACTTGGTTATACTAGATGCTAATCTTGTATTTCCACACCCAGAAGGAAGAATAAGAGTGAAAACTCAGATTGTGGTGATGGACAATTGCACATCTCAGCATATCATTTTTGGAAATGATTACTTGATTATTGATGGTATTTACATCAATAACCATAAAGACAGATATTTCACAATTGGAGAGAACAAAAGACAAAAATTTGCTTTTTCTAAATAGCCCAAAAGAAATATCAATAGTATCTTCTAAAAATGATACTTATAAGGAGGAATTTGTGTCTAATAAACTTGCTGAAACACAAATTAATCCATCATTGTCACCAAAGATGAGGAATGAGCTTATTAATGTGTTATACCCATAAAATACTGCATTTGCCTCTAATGATGAACCATTAGGTGCTATAAGGGGACATGAAGTTGATAGTACTCTTAATATTGACAGACCATATCCTCCAGTACTTGGAAGACCAGCTTATCCAGCCAGTCCCACAGCTAGAGAAGCCTTGGAAAAACATATCCAGGAGTTAATCCAACTTGGTGTACAAAGGAAAGTAGGCCATAATGAGGAAGTTGAAGTGACAACACCTGTTATTATTGCCTGGCATAATGATAAGTTAAGCATGGTTGGATATTTCAGAGCATTGAATACCTACACAGTTCCAGATAGGTATCCAATCCCTACAATTCAAGAAACCTTGACTCAATTGTCTAAAGCTAAGTATATAACATCAATAGATGAATTAAAAGGCTTCCATTGAAATGTTTTCATGCCTAAAGCTAAGAAATTGTTTATAATTATTGTCAGCCTGCGACTCAAAACCGGAGCACAAGCATGACAGCCAAAATACCATAAACCAATGATATAGCCAAGATACCACCGAAACATGGAGCTGAGCCAAATTAGCTCAAAAGGTATCAAAAGAAAGAGGAAACTCACCCCTCTCCAAATATACAAGTCTCATGATCATAGGACAAAGAATAAAAAAGTTATTCATGCTCAAAGTTATTGCTGAGCATAAACCTTAATTTGCATCTCTCATCTGAAATACAGAGTAAGAGGCTTAACCCCATCTAAGGGGTATGCAGAATGAAGCTCTAAGTAAGGGCTATCCAATGGTACCAGCCAAACTAAGCTAGCACTAGTATTACTGAAGTTATGGTCAAATTCAGGCCAAATGAGGGTGAACAAAACATTCACCTCTCATCTAACTTGTACAATCTTAGTATGAGATACCTAAAATGAGGTCATTTTGGACAGAGCTGAGCATAAACCTTAATTTGCATCTCTCATCTGAAATACAGAGTAAGAGGCTTAACCCCATCTAAGGGGTATGCAACATGAATCTCTAAGTCAGGGCTATCCAATGGTACCAGCCAAACTCAGCTAGCACCAGTATTACTGAAGTTATGGTCAAATTCAGGCCAAATGAGGGTGAACAAAACATTCACCTCTCATCTAACTTCTACAGTTTTAGTATGAGATACCTAAGGTGGGGTCTCTTTGGAAAGAGAACAATCAGGGATATCTGATGGAGCCATTCATTTCCTCATATCTCAACTATAGCAGACGTTATGGGGAAAACAAACCCAATACAGCTTTTTGCCTAAACCACGCATATGTACCAAAATCTTGTACATGGCATACGTTTGCCATATTTAATGATACCCATATCAAATAAGGTACCATTGTGTAGAACACATACAGGGCTACACACCGATTCAGTTTTGAGGCTGATATCTCAAGAACTGAAAACGTTAAAGCTTTTTCAAGGTCAAAATCCCACATTCTGACCAATAGAGCCTTATCATGGGATAATATCCCATAACCATGATTATTAGGTGTCAAACTGAAGAAGAAGCATGTTTATACTTCAATACCTCATAGGTAATTCAATACTGGGGTCCCATACAGTTTCTGTACAGCATTCAACGTGTCATACATGTCAGAACAGGGCTATGTGGTCCCCAGGTGAATATTTTCACCCTGTATTGGTGAAAACTGCCCAGATGTGGTTTCAAAACCACATCTGAGCCCAATAAAGGCTATACGGGTCCTTGCAAACCACAAGCCTGTCTCAGAGAGTGAAAAAATCTTCAATTCCTCTATTTCAGGTTGAGTCTATGTTGAAGCAGTAATTAGGCTATTTACAGCTAGAACTATGACTGTGACACATAAAAAATGATTTAAAATAAGGGTTTTTAATTGAAGATGATGGTTTATAATATAATAAAAGGGTCCTTCTATTGAAGAATAGTGGTGGTGAGCACTATTGAGAACCCAGGGTGCAGTCTTACCAGTTAGATTACTGTAATAAAAGCTACAATAATTAAAATTATAATTATACCTGATTATTACCCAAGAGTAAAACTGTTTTTGAAATTTTACTACGGAGGGTATTCAAGAGCAGGATGAGGAAACAATTCTGGCTGTGAAAAGCCTCCTTTTTATCCTGAAATGGGGTGGAAAGGGTGCTAGACCTTTCCACATAGAGGAAGTGAAGATTTTTTCACTCTCTGAGACAGGCTTGTGGTTTGCAAAGAGCTGTATAGCCTTTATTGGGCTCAGATGTGGTTTTGAAACCATATCTGGGCAGTTTTCACCAATACAGGGTGAAAATATTCACCTGGGGACCACATAGCCCTCTTCTGACATGTATGACACATAGAATGCTGTACAGAAACTGTATGGGACCCCAGTATTGACTGACATATAAGGTATTGAAGTAAAAACAAGCTCCTTTGTCTATTTGACACCTCATATTCATGATTATGGGACGTTATCCCATGGTAAGGCTGTATATGACAGCAGGTGGGAATCTGACCTTAAAACAGCCATACCTTTGTCAATTCTTGAGATATCAACCTCAAAATTGGTTTGGTGTGTATCCCTGTATGTGCTCTACACAAGGGTACCTCATTTCATATGGCCATCATTAAATATGGCAAAGTTATCCCATGTACAAGATTTTTGTACATTGGCGTGGTATAGGCAAAAAGCTGTATTGAGCTTATTTGCCCCATACCTTTTGTTCTAGTTGAGATATGGGGAAATGGCTGACACCATCAGATAGCCCTGATTGTGCTCTTTACAAAAATACCCCACTTTAGGTATCTCACGCTAAAACTTCAAAAGTTAGATGAGAGGTGAATGTTTTGATCACCGTTATTTGGCCTGAATTTGGCCATAACTCAAGTAATACTGGTGTTAGCTCAGTTTGGCTAGTACCATTGGATAGCCCTGGTTTAGAGCTTCATTGATAATACCCATTTGATGGTGTTAAGCCTCCCCTTCTGGATTCTAGATGGGAGGTGAAAATTAAGGTTTATGCTCAGCAATAACTTTGAGAAGGAATAGCTTTCTTATTCTTTGCCCTATGGTGATGGGACTTATATTTTCAGAAGGGGGTGAGTTTCCTATTTATTTTGATATCTTTTGAGCTGATTTGGCTCAGATCCATGTTTTGGTGGTATCTTGGATATACCATTGGTTTATGGTATTTTGGCTGTCATGCTTATGCTCTGGTTTTGAGTCACAGGCTGACACTCTATGTGGAAAGGCCTCACAGCCTTTGCACCCCATTTCAGGATAAAAAGCAGGCTTTTCACAGCCAGAATAGCTTTCCTCATCCTGCTCTTGAATACCCTACATAGTAAACTGTCAAAAACAGTTTTACTCTTGGGTAATAAATAGGTATAATTATAATTTTAATCATTGTAGTCTTTATTATTTTAAGCCAACAGGTAAAGCTGCACCTAGGGCTTTCAACAGTGCTCACCACCACTATATTCAATATAGTAAAGCCCTTTTATTCTTAAATTAAACCATTTTCAAAAGTCTTATAACTTTTTTAAATCCTTTTTACCGTGTCACAGTCATACTTAAAAGGTTCAAATACATTCATAATACATTTTAAAGAACTCAAAGCATTAGGACATGTAAAAAGAAATGATGTCTTTTATGGGATTTTCCAGTTATTATAGGCAAAACTTGAAAGAATTTGCAATTCTAGACAAGCCACTATATAGAATCTGTGATCAACAGACTGTATTTGAGATGACACAGGAGAGAATTAAAGCTTATGAGAAGATAAAGAAAGCTCTTACTGAAGCACCTTTACTCCTCATGCCTGACTTGAATATTCCTTTTAAGTTGTACATTGATGCATGTTGAGATGGATTAGGGGCAGCCCTACATCAAGTCCAAATTATTGATGACAAAGCTACAGAGGGACCAGTTTGTTATATCTCAAAACAAATCAAACCAACAGAGGCCAGATATAGTGCAAGCCAAATGGAGTGCTTATTTTTGGTATGGGCACTTGAGAAATTACACTATTATCTTGATGGCAGTGTTTTTGAAGCGATAACTGACTGCAATGCAGTAAAATCACCTCTTAACATGAAGACTCCCAACAGACATATGTTGAGATGGAAAATAGCCATTCAAGAATATAGAGGAAACCTGACCATAGTTCACAAAGAAGGAAAAATTCACAAGAATGCTGATGAACTTAGCAGGTGGGCATTAGCCAACACTCCTGATAACCCAGCTTATGTAGCTTTGGAAGCTGAACCACAGTTTCCAATTGAAGGGATTAACATAACTGATATTGGGACTGAATTCTTTGAAGAGGTCAGAGAATCTTATAAGCAAGACAAGAATTGCCATATCTTGACTTCTTTACTAGATAAAGACTTCAAAGATACATCTTTAGTCAATTCACTGGAAGAAGTTTGGAAAAATTCTTATTCTGGAGGAAGACTTAACTTTTTTGATGTGATTATTTACCATAGAACCAAACATTTTTGTGTAATTACATTATGCAGCAGATTGCTTATCAATACCATTCTTCAGGAATACCATGATAGCATCTACTCTGGACACCTGTCAGAAGAAAGAACACCTGAAAAAGTGAAGAACTGTGCATGGTGGCCATCTTGGAGAAAAGAAACCATTGAATATTTCCATGCCTGTGACAGATGTCAAAAATCAAACAGGAGCACAGGCAAGAAATTTGGATTTATGATCCATATTCAAGAACCAAAATCCCCTTGGCAAGTTGTTCACATGGATTGGGTCACAGCACTTCCTCCAAGTGGTTACAAAATTTATAATGCTTGTTTAGACATTGTAGACAGATAGAGAAAAACTCCCATATTCTTACCATGTCATAAAGATGACACTGCTATGGATACAGCTCTTCTTCTATGGAGTAGGGTTATTTCTCTTACAGGATTATTTAAGAATATCATAAGTGACAGAGATCCCAAGTTCACATCTGCACTTTGGACCAATCTTCATAGATTGTTTTGGACTAATTTATCATTCTCTACAACATATCAACCTCAAACAAATGGGCGAGCAGAGAGGATGATTCAAACTTTAGAAGACATGATCAGGAGAGTTTGTGCTTATGGGTTAGAATTCAAAGACTCAGATGGTTTTACCCATGACTGGTGCACTCTGATACCTGAATTAGAACTGGCATGTAAGACATCAGTCCATTATTCCACAGGACAAACTCCTGCTATGTTAGAAAAAGGATGGAATCCAAGACTCCCAGTAGACACACTGAGGAGAGACTTGATTGACATTCATCCTACAGCTCCCAGCTTCAAGATAATGCTTTATAAAGTAAAAAATAATGCAAAACAAAGTATGAATGATGCTTTTGATTTGGCAAAACAGAAGTGGGACAAGATTCATAAAGTACCAGATTTCAAAGTAGGGGACTTAGTTCTAGTTTCAAACTTGAATGTTTATAATATCAAATCACCAAAGAAACTTAAAGATTATTATGTAGGGCCTTTTTTTGTTGTTTCCTTACCTGGAACCAATGCAGTTAAAGTGTAATTAAGTGGTGAATTAGAAAATAAAAACCCCCCTTTTCCAGTCAGCTTGATAAAGCCTTGTCAACCAGCTGACAAAGAATTGTTTCCTTTGAGGAACCCAACTCCTTTAACTGTGCCACCAGTGGAACAGAATGAAGACAAAAAGATAAAGAAATTCATTAAATAAAGGAGACTTAGAGGTAAAAATCAGAGATAATATCTTGTCAGATATAAAAATCCAGTACATGAAGAGAAATGGCTGGCAGAATCAGAAATACATGACTTGGATAAACTCTTGAGAAGATTTCGAAATGAAAGAAGGCCACAAGCCTGAATATGTCTATAAATGTGCTTTAAATTACTTGATCTTAGTGATGTAAAGAGGTTGAACAGTGGAAATTCACCCCCTTTGGATTTTTTATTCTTCATACCATTGATAAAATTGTAGTACAATTGTATTTTTTGGTGGGAGGGAATGTGAGCCTTGAGGTATATTTTACATACCCAAATAGGCCACAATTCTCTTGAAAAGAAATTTTTAATTATGCATAACTCATAAGTCATGCATATATCCAAAATTCATAATTTTTGATTTCAGAAAAGATGAATAACGTTTTATTGAGTTAGTAAATCCATGGATTTAAGGCCAGTTTTGGATTCTACACAAAAATTCACCTAGGGTAGCTCCATAGAGTGAATAAGCGCAAATTAACTCATTCAGGGGTTAATATGGAAAATACTTCAATACCACATGAAAGATCCGTGAAAATGTATGTTTTTATTAATTTCATGCCAAAATAATGGGAATCTGAGAAATCCCATGTTACATATACACTAAGAATAGTGTTATGCATGTTTTGGCACTTAATATCATGGTATTCTTACATGGACTGTTGGTACACCCATACTGGATATCTCACTTGAAGCTTAAATTTCTATTTTGATGTGAAAAATAAGCAAGGGGGACAAAAGACATCAAAGACAGCCAGGGTACCCAACTTCTGAGGCCTCAGAGGCGTGGACAGCTGCAAAGCTTGAATACATGGCTGATCTTTGCTTAATTGGTAAGCTAAAACACTTTGGGACCTTGATTACCATGTTACAACTACAGTAAATCTTAAGAAAATAGCAAATAACCTGCTATTTTGACATGCCAAGGAGGTAAAGAGCTACTTAGACTCCTGTAAACATGTCAATTATTAATGATTTTCCATGGATAAACCCAAAAAAGAGTAATTGAAACCCTTTTTGGACTTTTATCCATTGATTTACCTCATAGCAACCAGTTAAACACTGATATTCGCGATTCTACATAGAAATGAGGTAAAAACTTCAAAAATTTATTAAAAATACAATTTTGAATTAATCTCTCTGAATCCTTCAGGACCAATGGAGAACTGTATTATCTATGGTACAACCAAAAATAATTACAGTTTTACTTACAGTCCATTTTTGACTATTCTATGTGAAACACTGAATCTTCAAAAATCACAGTAATTACAACCTGTGATGAAATTACCAATAACATTGATATATTTGAGAACGTAATGATCATTTTGGAATAAAAGAAGATTTACAGATGTTGCTCCTTTTATTCTTAACCATATTGGGGTTGATAGTCATGTAAAAGCATCAATTAAGTAATTATGATAATCTTACGTGACAACAGATGATGCAATCAATAATACAAAAGGGTTTATTGTTTTCTCACTCACTTGTTTTTCAGCTTGATCCATGGCATGCCTCTGTGAGCTGCTGTTGACTTAAAAGAGGCCTCCTCTTGCTGTTTTTTCCACAGAATCGTCTTATTATCATTTAAATCATTGTTACCAACAAGTAAGTATTAGTTAAATCTATTCTTAAGTGTTTTGATTCTTTCAGAATCATTAAGAAAGATGTGAAATCATAGAATCCAACTATATATTGTTGTAATACTGTTATAAATTCATTTTGATCCTTAAAATCAACAATTCTATGTCAAATATCTCTATCTTATCTTTTAATAAGCTCTTTGGAATATTGGTGAGTGATTTATCCTTAATTCTTAAAGTTTTTCTCTAAAGAATTAGTTTTCTTCAAGAATTATATTTATAATTATTCTTGAAAAAGATAATTATATATTAAAATAATTTTATTACTTTAATAAAAGAATTTTCATTATTAAAATCTTCTTGTAATTGATCCTTGTAGACAATTACTGCTCACTGTTAAAATCACTAGTAGTGTTTAACATGTGAAAGGAAAAATTCTTTAATCATTTAATTGTGGTTATAATAATATTTTATTATTATATTTCATAAGAACAGAAATAGTACTGTTGATTAATAGTAATATTATCATCAGTTTCATAGTCACATCTAACAATCTTTCTGGGTGAAAAATTCAGTAGAACAAATTGGAGATTTTGAAGTCAGAAATAATTCAAATAATAGTAGTTTTCTACAGAAACTAAGGGAAAAAGTAGAAAGGTTTTTATAAGGAATCACTTTAAGCAGATTTAATGGAAATAATTTATGCCACCTTTCTTGTTTTGAAATAGGGGTGGGTTTATAAGTTTGAGTTTATTTCCATTTCCACAGGAACATAAGCTATAAAGGAATTTTAGGCTGAGCTTTACCATAGTACTAGCAATAAGGCAGTTATTTGAGAAGGGTTATATGTGACTTTCTGACCCAAGACATGTGAGTCAGAAATTTCAATAGGTGAAAGGAAAATATATTGGAAATTTTCTTTTATGAAATCTGATTTGGAAGTTTTTCTTCCAACTAGTTAAATCCATATAAAACAATAAACAAGGTCTGTCTGATACCCATTGAATATTTCAAAACTTAAGTTTTCCAATTGAAAGTTCAGATGGGCATATTCATCAAATAAATGGGAGAAGTATGAGAAAATAACACAGTTTCTTGTTTATATTTCTGATTAAATTTTCTGGGATACTTTTTTCTATAAGGAAAAGGAAGGATTAAGGGAATGAGCTGAACATTCATGAAAGATAAAAAGCTCAAGAAATCATGACAATCACAGCTGAAATATGAAATAAATTCCAAAAAATATATTTCTTATCCAAGTAATCCAACATAAAATATTCCAAGACACATATTATGGTAATCTTAAACATAAGGTGAATTTTAGGCAACTTTCATTCTTTGGTGAGAAGAAATTGATCAAATTTGTAAGATGATGAGGAGATTTTTCTTGGGGAAAGCCCTTTTTTAACACAAATAAGGCTTGGAAGTGGTAGATATCCTCTTACCACATTTTTGGAGTGAAACATTTCACTCAAGTGATTGTTTTGTGTTTCAACACATCTAAAAACACCTGTTTTATTCTCCAAATGGGTACAAGCCAGGGTTCATCTAATGAGGTAATAATCATGTCTGGGTGACCCTTATTGCTCAAGGTATGAGGGGTAAACATGAAAATGAAGATTGGAGGGCTTTGACACCTCATAGTTCAATTGATGTATTAAACTTCAAAGTACCAATCAATGAAGTTTGGAGTGGAGCTGTTCATACTGTATCATGAGTAATAACCTGATAAATGGCTTTTTGTAAGCTTTGGCACCTCTGACTTTTAAGGTTTGACTATGAAACAATAAGTGGAAATTACCAATATTTTACCCTTTTTATTCTGAAAGTTGATACTCAGACAAAGTCTCCTACTTTCAAATCAGGTGTTTTATCACTTTTGTCTTATCTTTCTTTTGCAAGTTTTAAAGTATCCTTCATAAATCTATTTTCATGGTTTCTTGCTTTATCAAGAATTTTTTAACCCTTCTTGTGGTTGGAGGTATATCAATCAAGTGCTTTTGATGGGTATCACAATGTAGCCTTGGATTTTGACCTTTTTCAAACATTTCTGGTTATTTACAAGTTTATGAATGAAGTGATGTCTTATATGAAAGCTCAAGTGCTGGTGTTGGAGTACACCAATCATGGGTAAAACAAACATAGTCTTCAAATTCTAGGCCATTGGCACAGAATCTTCCAATATTTTCATTTGGACTTTCTATCATTCTCTCCGCTGGTAGACCTTTGTCCTAAACAAGCTATAGAAATTTCTCCATAAGGCGGAAGTGAATTTGGGATCTCTATCACCTATGATATTTTCGACTTAGCCTTTATGGAAAAAACCTCTTATCCATATCATCCTGACTGTACCCATAGCTGTGTCATCTTTATTAAATAGTAAAAACATTGGAGTTTTGCTGTCCCTATCAACTGAAACTATGCATGCATTAAAACTTCTATCTCCTTATGGTGTGAAAACTGCTACCCAATCCATATCAAATATTTTCCTTGGCTATTTTGCTCCTGAATTTGGATCATCATTGAAAATTTCTTTCTTTGGGTTCTTTTTCTTTTGGGAATCTGTAACAAGCTTTACCATAACCTGAAGCATCCTTTTGCCAGATTGGATACCAATAGCAGGTTTCAACCATTTCTAGTGTCCTATCTTCTGATAGATATCCCAAAAAAACTATCATTGCATTCATGTAGTATATTTTCTCTTAAAGTTCTATCAGGTAGGGTTAAGACACATGTATGTTTGGTTCTATCAGAAAGAATTCCATCTAGGAGTTGAAACCTTCCCTCATAATATAGATGTTTCCATACTTCATCTAGTTTGGAAGATGATGATGGATCTTTACAGTCTTTCATAAAGAGCTGGAATAAGATAGGAAAATACTTCTCTATCTCAGAACATTCTTTATATTGGGTAAAAAATTCTGTTCCAATTTCTGTGACACACATTCCTTCTATATGGCATTCTTCCTGTGGTACCATTTTGGGCTTTTAGGTTTCTCTGGTAATGCCCATCTACTAATATCATCTGCATTTTTGTGAATATTTTCAGATTTATGCACTATTCTCATATTTTATCTATATTATTGGATAGCCATTTGTGATCTCAGCATATATGTCTATTTGGTGTATTCATGTTCAATAATGATTTTATAACTACCATCGGCAATTACATCAAATGCTTCCCATCTAAATCATAGTGTAGCTTTCCAAAATCACACAATAAGCAAAAAAATTCCATTTGTCTTGGGGGATTTGTTGCTTATTTTGGGTAAATTTGTCTTCAAATGAAGCCAATAGATCCTTAAAAAGGTTTTTTTCTGATAATTTATGTTTGGTGTAGTGCAGAACCTGATGCTTCTCCACAAGAATCAATTTATGCTTTGAAATGTAATTTCCAATATGGCATTCAGAGAAAAGGTTAATTTTTCAGTTCTTTCTTGGTTCCTCATGGACTTTCCCTCTTTATTCAGTCAAATGATAGGGTTTTTGTTGACCAGAGAGTCAATAAAAACATTTTTCAATTTTTGAGAAGTATTTCATATTTTACTGTAAGATCCATCACGGTCTAAGAATTATTGCATTTCTTCTTTAGTTGGGTGAATTGGTTTCAGCTGTACTTCTGCTACTCTTCATTTTGTATGATTGGGATTCATTTCTTATTATTCAAGAATCCAAGCTTCTTTATCTTGCTTTCCCCTATGTTAGAATATCTATCTTTTTGGTTAAAGATATGTATGTGACAGGTTGATAAGTAATCATTTCCCAGTATGAAATGGTTGCTGGTAAAAATATCCATTGGTATAAATTACACTTTAATTCATGTACATTGAGTACAATCTGAAAAAATAAATGTTAAAAGAATGATTCCAAGGGGTCTCATGAGTTCACTTGGACAAATCAACTTAACCCCTTTTATTGGTATAGCTTTGTGTTCCCAATGTGGGATAAGTTTTTTTAAATAATTTTTTCCAACACAGGTGCAGTATTCCCCTGTTTCCAGATTCATCTTTGCCTACTTATACCTAATTTTATAGCTGTATAGAAGATTCCTTGTTCATGTTTGTTTCCATTCAATGTAGAATTTTGTATGTTTGTAAGCTATTTATAAGTCCAGTAGTTATTATATTAAAGCAATATTACTGATTTTTTAATTTATTATTCAATATCTCTTTCAGAATTAAATTATTTTTGTTTTTCATAGTGTTCTTCTGTTTCTAAAATTTCATTGATTTTTTCCTTCTTAAGATGATTATTGGCTAGTTATCCCAAATCAAAATATTTATGGCATTTTCTTTTCTCATCAGTTCTTATGGGATTGAAAAGTTTTTTTGGTGGTCTTTCTCAATAAATGGTTTGTTTGGTCTTTTAGTTGTGCCTTTTTTTGTTCCACCAATTTGAGATCTTGGTATAGTTTTGTCTAGTGAATTAATTTACTCTCTTGTAGAACATGGATCTATCCATTTTCTTTTCATGATATTTTCCAGTTCACCTCCACAATTTTTGAGTCTCTTCATATGCACAATCTTTTGTGAAATTTATGGATACAGTGAGTTTTGTATTTGAACTTGTTTTAGAATACAAGTTAGATTTTTATCCTTTTCTGGGTCAAAAAAGGAATTTTCAAATAAATTTTCTATTTTATACCACCAGACATCATTTTCCCACTTGGTTGTTGTTCCTAGGGGGAAAGCCTCCTTTTATCTCAAATCAGGCTTTAATGGGGTGGCTAGCATCTGAAAACATTGATGGATTCAAATGTTTCACTCAAGTGGTTGTTTTGAGGTTCAACACAATGCAAAACACCTTTATTAGTCTCCAATTGTGGCTTTTAAAGTGACATCTGAAAGCTTTGAAATGCACAAGGGATGATCATATTCCGAATGGAATGTAAAAGAATCTCCAACAAGCCAGAACTTTGCCAATTATTTAACAATGCTTTCTGGGTGACCCTAATTACTTATGGTATTAGGGGTAAAGATAAAAATACTAATTGGAGGTTTTTGACACCCCATGATTCAATTGTATGTAATACATTCTCACATTACCAATCAATAAAGTTTGGAGTGGGACTTTAAATAATTTAACATGAGTAATGAACCAATAAAAAGCTTTTTTTCCAGCTTTTACACCTCATAATTGAACTTTATGAGATAGTATCCCACATTACTACTTGGTGTGATACTTTGGCTTTAAATCTGGAATACCTTTCTCATTTTTTCAGATAAAGGGTTCAAAAGTGTTTTAAATTGTAGCCAAACATGAGCTCCACAAGATAGTGACATATTTTATTCACATTTTGGTTAGTATTCAAAATTTATCCAGCCTCAAAGCATATTGAAATATTTTCAAAAATATCATTTTTGTTATGTTTGAGAGAAAAATGGAAATAACTTTTGAGAAGTGTATAATACAGGGAAAAGTCTTAAGCTTCTATGTAGCGGTGCTCTGGCCCTTCTAGTAGATAGATTGTGTTACAGGTCTCTCCTCAAAGATGTTGAAGTGAGAAGACAGTTGAAGACTAATATTCTTATTTAAACCTTCCCAAATGATATTTGTATTGCAGTTTCTGATCTATTTGTGATAAAGTATTAAAATAGGTACCATTAGATATGCCTAATCAAAACATTTAATAAAAGACTTCATTTGGTTGGTCTGTGGTACAAATTCTAGTTTTTAGATGAGAATTGAAGTCATTGACAAGCTCTAAGCAATGGCTACTCATTTGGTATTGATTGCATTCAATATGACCATGTTATGCCAACTCTTCATTCTATTACCGGTTCTGGGATTCTGGATGAACACTATTTTGAGCTTTTTTTCTTCATAACTTTTCTTCTATATGGGTTATGAGGCAATGGACATAACCATAATAGAGCCCTTATTGCTCTGTTTTCAAAGAGATCCCACCTCATGCATCCCACACTAAAACTATAGACATTAGATGGGACGTGAATATTTTTTATCACCCTTCTTTGACCAGCTTTGGAAATGAATTCTGTAGTCTTGATGTTAGCTCAATTTGGTTAGGACCATTAGATAGCCCTGAATGAGGGCTTTAATTTTAATACCCATTGCATGGGGTTCTGCCTCCTTCTTTGGATTTAAGATTGGAGGGGAAAATTAAGTTTTATTCTTATTTGGTTCTCTGAGCAGAAATAACTCTTTCATTTCTTATACTATGGTTATGGCAGTGTAATCTTTGGAAAAAATGGATTGTCCTCTTTACTTTGATTCCTCTTATGAGTCCTTTTGGCTCAGTTGACCGTAAGAGGGCATTTGTTCTTTACCATTGATTATATGTATTTTGGTGTCATGCTTGTGCTCTGGTTTTGAGTCACAGGGTGAAAAATACTGATTTGATAGATTATTTGTGTATTTAAGGAAACAGAAATTTTTATAAGGAAGTTATATAGAATCATATGGCTATAATCCCATTATAAATGGTAATTATGTAGTATTCAATCTCTTTCTGGATGATTCAGACAATTAAAAATACTAAGAATGATTCAATTACCAAAATTTTCTTTGGTAGTATTAATTAATCAATATCATAGCTGAAAGATGGGATTATTTTTTGAGAAAGAATTAGTAGGATTCTTTGAGGTCTACATCTTCTGCATAGGAATTCCGTGGAGAAAATTGGTAAACCAGAGAGGAAGAAACCACTTACATTATGTGGTATGTTGATTACATCACTTGTATCCAACTAAAATTATCACACCCACAAATCTGAGCTATTTTATCTGGCTTCCAACCATTTTATGGTTGATAATTAGATAATTTTAAACTTTAAATACTCCTTTATTTCAAAATATTTTTTCTCTCTCAAAGTTCTCACTCTTATGGTCATATTATGGAATGCAATCTACACCTTTCCAGCATAAACTTGTATTTAAACTGGATTAATGGACTTTTTGGCAGGAGTTCCCTTTGTGGAGGTCTGGAAGACGGAATTGTGACAGTTATTTGGAATTTCATCAAATTTCATAATCTATGTGAATTTTAGTAGAGGTTTAAATTTGAATTATGAAGTGACAATTTTCTTGGTTTTCTTGTGGATCCTATGTTTCACCATTGGTAATGAGAGATTCAACAGCATCATTTAAGAGCTTTACTTTTATTGAATTCTTGAATTTTTACTCATTTTCTATTTGGTATAACCAAATAGCAGACTTCCAGCTGGTTTCCATGACTACTAGCACCAAAAGGGTTTGAATGATTCTCTTTTTGTTTATCAATTTTCAATTACTAACAATGGAAATAGTTAAATGAGTCAAAGCTTCTCATTACCTCCTTTTGATATCAAAATAGCAGCTTACTCACTATTTTCTCATTATTTCATGGTATTAGAACTTTTTAACAAGTTTGCCAAAGAGTTTTCAAGTTTTTATATTTATTTGCCTATTATAATTTATACACCAGAAAAGAAATGCAAACAAAAATCAAGAATGGGACTATTGATAGTTTTTTTCAATAATAAAAAAACTTTCAGACTCTTTGGGAACCTTGTTAGCAACTCGATATAGTAATTGAGATGCTATTGTGATATCAAAAGGGTGTAATGAGCACCTTTTACTCCTTTGAAAATTTCCATTCTTAGAAATTGAAAACTGATAAACAGAAAAAGAATTATTTAAACCCTTTTGTTACTAGTAGTCATTGAAACCACCTGGAAGTCTGCTATTTGGTTACACCACAAAGAAAATGAGTAAATATTAAAAAATTAAATAAATGTCAAGTTCTTAAATGATATTGTTGAATCTCTCACTACCAATGGAAAAACATATGATACACAAGAAAACAAAAAACAATTGAGAATTCATAGTTCAAATTGAAACCTGTACTAAAGTTCACATAGAATGTGACATTTGAAGAAATGACAAATAACTGTTACAATTCTGTCTTCCAGATCTCCACATGTGGAACTCCTGCGAAAAGGTCCATGAATCCATCTTAAGTACCAGTTATTGCTGGAAATTCATAGATCACATTCCAAAATGTGAGTTTAAGGTTGAGAACGTTGAGAGAAAAAAAAAATTTGAAATAAAGGAGTATTTAAAGTTAAAAATTGTCTAATTATCAACCATAAAAGGATTGAAAGCCACATAAAGTAGCTTAGATTTGTAGGTGTGATAATTTTAGTTGGATACAAGTGATTTAATAAACATACCACATAATTTCAGTGGTTTCTCATTCACTGGTTTACCAATTTTCTCCATGGAATTTCTATGCAGAAGATGTAGACCTCAAAGAAGCCCACTAATTCCTTTTCCAAAAATAATCCAATCATTAAGTTAAAATATTAATTAATTAATACTACCAAAGGAGTCATGGGTAATTGAATGATTCTCAGTATTTTTAATTGTCTGAATGAGTCCGGAAATACCTTCCCATTTCATCTATTTCTAGATACCCAAAACTTGTAGGAAATACTAGTTTCTGAAAGATTGAATTTAGAAACAATGATAGGCACTTTAATCTGTTCAAAATTTCCAATTTGATATTAGAATTCATGGAAAATATGGATTAGGCCTATTAATCCGTTGAATTATGTTAAAAATTAATTTTTGAATGCAACAAGATGGTGTAATATTTCATTAATATCATGAGTCATAGATAATGTTTTCTATTGATCCTGTATTTGGGTAACAACTCTAGCTAGAGGATTTGAAAAGTATAATATTTGAAGTAGTTCTACTCTTATAAGCTGATACACTTTATTTCAATATTTGAAAAAAGAAAACTTATTGGATGTTGATTTTTGAAGCGCTGCTATGGGGTGATCTATTAATACCCACTTTGTTATCAGAAATTAAAAAAAGATCGATAACAAGGAATAATTTTTTTTAAGAAAGCTAAATTGATTGCGTATATTGACACCTATGTTTACCTCATGAACTACACAATTCGGATTAAAATGGATTCGAGGGCATTAGGTAAACTCCAAATCCAAGTGTATTTGTAAAACGAAGTGGTAATACGGCTTTCTTTGGATTTGAGTTTGTCTTTCGAAGTAAATTCATGTATGGATATTTCAAAAATATATGTTTTATTATCTCTTCGGAAGACATAAGTGTAAACTTCTATTTTAACAGATGCTCCTGTAGATAACCTTTGAAGCTTATTGGAGGAAAAATCATCAAACTTTTTATTTCTTGTATATCATATTCTAATTCACCACAAAAGGGGCTAATGTTGAATGCAGGAGATTTCAATTCAACAGAAAAGACAGCCATTCTGAAAAAGTCTTGACATATTGATTACTTCATAATTGGCATGTCAAAGAGAGAAAAATATTTACTTTTCTTGCAGTTGTGTGACGTTTTCGTGAGTCATTTCAAGATTTTATTCTTTTTTATCATTTACAACTTCGAGATGACACATTTTCCTCAAAAATAATCCCATCATATTTTCCAGAAACTTCAAACCTTCAATTTATAGATATTATATGCTTATTTTTTCATGTGTATATCTCCAGTAGCCAGCCACTCATAAACAGCACAACACGAGGTGAAATAAAATTATGTATTTTACTTCGTTTAGAATAGGATTTGACCTTTGGAAAGATGCAAAGGTGAACCTATCAATTGAATATGACAGATTTATTGAGACGTCAATATCTATTTGAGGATTCTTTTGAGGGAACCTCTTTACATTTGGGGGACGACCTTTTTCGGGGTCAAAAGACAAAGAACACTATTTCTAAGAAATCGCAGTTCTTAAATATTATAGTGTGGCTCTGTGATTTTACCGATTGAAGGAGTCGAACCTCCGTTATCTGCTTTCAATTTGGATAAATGTACATTGCCATGTATTCAAGCTTCAGGCGGTCGTTCTACCGTACGTTGAACTAACTCGGTATGATATTATTCTCCCAAAAATATATCAAATTATACTTAGGAAAACACTCTTTCAAAGGTGTGGAAAATAAAACTAGCAACTATCTGGGAATGAGACCTTACTCTACCTTTTTTCTTTGATAAATAGCTTAAGTTTCATAGCTCTTTCGACTTCCCAACGGCTGTTTTGAAAAAGGTTTGGAAAGTTGAACCAAATTTTTCTCATAATCTTTCTTCTTCTGGAATATTTTGAGTGATATTTAATCTTTATTTTTTTGTCCCCCACAGTAAATTCTAATATCTAGATCAATAAATTTTTCAAAAACACCCATTTCTTCCTTGCGCTAGTACCGTATTTCCCACGGAGTTTGGTCATGTTTTTTACATAAGAGAGATTTTTTCCCTCATTAAATCAATGAATGCTAAGGGATATTAGGATATTGGTATTACTCATTATTTTTGGTATTTTATATTTATTATTCTATCATTCTCAAATTCTGGAAATTTGAACTTCATGAAAAGCAGCATTCATTCCGTTAGTTTTATGTAAGTATTTGAATCTTTTAGGAAGCTTTTCTCAGTTTTAACAATTGACCCCTACAAATATTTTGAGCTCTCATATTTGATTTCTTTCTATTCTTACTTAGAATGAAGGGAATTATTGTTAAACTGGTGGATTGCTTCAAATAAAGTCCAATTTATCAATAGTATTTTATGGCATAGAGGTAAATATTTGATTTCTATCACTCAGGCGGTTTGCTTTTCAACACTCTGGCTTCAAAATATTGATTAATCAGCGGTGTTTCATTAAAAAATCATGAAATTGAGGATGAAGAACCCATCAGTTAATGAATATTTTTTTCTGACCGTGTGGAAAAAGTAAAAAGAAAAAATCAGAGGACAAAGTGATCCGCACACGCGTCGTGTTTTCAACTCCAGAAGGTTCATTCATTTGTGATCAAAAAGAAATGATTTGAAGAAATTTTTGCCAATTAAATTCCTTGTTTCCTGCACATGGGTGATAGTTATGAAATTTGTCATAGCCCCGGAAATCAAAACCTCTCTTCAAGATAGATTTTCTTTTCCAAAAATCTTTTTGTTATGATTTAGAACTCATACATGAGAACTCTGGAATTCAAGATTAAATTGAAAGAGCTCACAGCTTAACTTATCTGGGGATCGTTAGGTGTTCCATGAAGCTGTGAGTTGAAATAAGTCTATCGAAATGATTCTTATTTAATCTTCTTTCAATTAAGTTCAGTTGAGTTGGAAAAGCATATTCCGCTTTTCAAAAACCTTAAATCCAACAAGCAAAGCGCTAAGATCTTCCCCAAACGCTACAATAAAGAAGAAAATTTTGAATTTTATTCTTATTTAGAAAGAGATGTTTACATTATAGCTTTCAAGTCCTAATAGAAAAATCCATTGAAATATAATGATTTCTCTGTTATCAAGATCTTCACTCCATTATTTATTTACATATGAACTGAGTCCATTATCATAATAAAAAAAATAACATTAATTATTATAAACTTTAATTAGCACAATGACACATAATTCTTGCCCAATTTTTCAATTACTTGTTTTTATCTCTTCAGGATTCTTCAAAGCAGGACTGTAGCATAATAATAAGGTCTCTCATATTATTCTTTTATGAAATCAAGTAGATAAACCTCACACCCAAAGAAAGTGTGTTTTGTGAATGTGATCGTCAATCTCTACATGCAGTTCCACATATCCAGAAAATTGATGACATTTTTATAATGGTTAATTTTGCTTGTTTTCAATTAGGTATCAATAGAAATATAAGAATGCAGCCATTTTTTGTAAAAAATCTTTCAAATTGATGACTCTAGCTAAGCAATGTAAACAGATAATCATGAATAATGAGATATCACCATGGTCATCAAGCTAGGTTTACTACAAAATTTGTGAAATCAATTTCAAACATTTTGATGAAATAATTATAAGAAAGGTCATTAAGCACATCATTAAAGTTTAATTTTCTGAAAGTAATGACTCACATTTGAGTATAAACAAGATATTTGAGGGTAATTCTTCATTATTATGTCATGCACACCTCAATAGGAAATTCAAACAAAATAAAACTATCCTCAATATCAAAATTCAAAATAATAAGTAGAAAATTGAGTTCTTTAGATTCTAGAAGATAGGAAATGTTGAGTAACTGAGGAAAAATATATTCCCCTACCACAGTATGATATATTCAGAGTTTTATTAGTATTTTTTATATAAATTATATATTCATTAAGGATTGATTCCTATTGAGTGGTTTCTTTTGTAACTGTTGGATATATTATATTTGCGCCAATATGAAAAGTAATAATTTTTGGGCGATAACAAGAATGAGGGTATTTCTATCATGGAAAAGAGGTTTGAGAATTATTCAATATCATATTTTGTCAAAATAGAAAGATTTTTTTGTCTCAAATATCAAATTAATTAGCAGATTTGAAGAAGAAGGGAAAAAGTGAAATATACTAAGTTGATTTTTATTGGGACAAATTCCTTTTGAACCTGATATTCAAAGGAAATTAACCAAGTGTTCCCCAAGTTTTAATAAAGAAAATGATATATTTTGATTGGTATTTGATTTCTGAAAATCAATACTGTTGCAATGTTTGGGGAAAAAGAGCTTATAAATTTTGTTATTTTTTTGTGAGTTAAAGAAATCTATTCTGAGCAATTAATTAAAGAGAGACACTTTCATAGAGATATTTTTAAGGTTGGAAAAATTAAAATCTGAGAGAAGGATTTTGACAAAAAAGAGGTATAGAAAGCAGGAAATCAAAGGAGATGGGGAAAGAGTGTAGTTGAATCTTAATAAATGTGAAGGATAATATTTCATTGTTAATGGATTCATTTTGATTTGAAAATCCTTAGTTTTTTTCTTGAAGAAGTTCTTTGAATGAAGGATTATTCAGGCCTTCCAAGTGTTGAATAAATAATTTTATTATATGTGATGTATTTATGAATATTGGGAATATGCCTTGTCAGATTGCCAAATGAAAATAGACAGGGAGATTCCTTTATGAAGAGAGTTGGAATCTGGGTTGGACCTGCTACCCTGTATGTAGGGATAGTTTTTTTGATGATGATTGTGCTAAAATGTTTTTTCTCCTAGGGAATTTGAGCCTTTGAGATATTGCTACATATTCAAAAAGCTCACAATAAATACTATAAAACTTATTCAAATGATAATAATTCAATTTTAGATTGTATGAACAATGAAATTAAGCAAACATACCATAAAAAGACATTAATTCTTCATTATCCCAGTAACACATGGGTAAACATGTGGCATATGATGCACCACTGGATTCCCCATCCACAAAGACATGCATTTATTTTTATTTCATAGCTGTTAACCCAATACTCACTCAGTTTCCCGGATATAGCACCTTTATGATCAGGGGATGTATTCATGTTTTTGTAGATCATATCTTTCATAATACGCATCATAACAACATGATCCAAAATCATATTTACCCAGAAATATTTTTAATAATAAAAGTTTAATATTTGTTTGTAAATTTGAAAGTATGTTGAATAATAATGAACAATTTGCCAAAATAGAAATACCATTTGACCGCATAGAATTAACCGTGGTCCAAACTTAAAATAGAGTAGAAATTCAGATGCTGGTAGCTCATACTTGAATAATGAACCAATTACTATCATAACATCAAAGGTAGATCCCTAAGAAAGCATGGAATCAAATCCAAAACAGTAAATTTCAAATGAAAAAAAGGGTGTTGGTAAAAACACATAAGGGGTGCCCTGGGCCCATTTTTAATTGAAAATGAAACACAATTTGGCCTGTATTGGGCCAAAACACGCCCAAAAGAGGTTTTTTCCTCACAAAACCTCTCTAACTCCAAATTGTTTCAGTTTTTTTTGCCCACCCCCGCCCAAAAAAAACAAGCCCAAACAACCCAATAATCCACATTATCCCCACCCCAAAGCATTTTTTTTTTTTTGGAAAAACAGCATTGCCAAAGCCATTTTGCAAAGCTTTTCACACTTTTTTTTCTTTTTTTCCCTCAAAGACTGCATTTTCCATTACAACAACCTGCTTTCAAGCCTCTCAATTTTCAATTTTTTACCTTCCCTCATCTATTAATCCCACATTTAAACCACTTTCTTTCACTGTCAGCCTGTGACTCAAAACCAGAGCACAAGCATGATAGCCAAAATACCATAAACCAATGGTGTAGCCAAGATACCACCAAAACATGGAGCTGAGCCAAATAAGCTCAAAAGGTATAAAAAGAAAGAGGAAACTCACCTTTTCCTGAAAATATAAGTCCCATCACCATAGAACTAGAAATAACAAAGTTATTCCTGAGCATAAACCTTAATTTTCACCTCTCATCTAAAATCTAGAAGGAGAGGCTTAACCCCATCAAATAGGTACTCAAAATAAAGCTCTAAGCCAGGGCTATCCAATGGTACCAGCCAAACTGAGCTAGCACCAATATTACTGGAGTTATGGTCAATTTCAGGCTAAATAAGGGTGAACAAAACATTCACCTCTCATCTAACTTCTACAGTTTTAGTGTGGGATGTTTGAAGTGGGGTCTTTTTGGAAAGAGCAAAATCAGGGCTATCTTATGGTGTCATCAACTTCCTCATATCTCAACTACTGCAGAAGTTACGGGGCAAAAAATCTCAATACAGCTTTTTGCCTAAAACACACAAATGTACAAAAATCTTGTACATGTGATAACTTTGCCATATTTAAACATACCCATATCAAATGAGGTACCGTTGTGTAGAGCACATACAGGGCTACACACTGAACTAATTATGAGGTTGATATCTCAAGAATTGACAAAGTTATAGCTGTTTTAAGGTTAAAATCCCACCTGCTGTCATATACAGCCTTACCCTGGGATAATATCCCATAATCATAAATTTGAGGTGTCAAATAGACAAAGAAGCTTGTTTTTACTGCAATACCTCATATTTCAGTCAATACTGGGGTCCCATACAGTTTCTGTACAGCATTCTACGCGTCATACACGTCAGAATCAGGCTGTGAGGTCCCCAGATGAAAATTTTCACCCTGTATTGGTGAAAACCGCCCAGATGTGGTTTCAAAGCCACATCTGAGCCCAATACAGGCTATACAGGCTGTTTGCAAACCACCAGCCAGTACTAGAAAGTGAAAAATCTTCACTTCCTCTACATGGAAAGGTCTAGCACCCTTTCCACCCCATTTCAGGATAAAAAGGAGGCTTTTCAAAGCCAGAATTGTCTCCTCATCCTGCTCTTGAATAAACTGTCAAAAACAGTTTTACTCTTGGGTAATAAACAGGTATAATTATATATTTCATTATTGTACCTCTTATCAGAGTAACCCAACAGGTAAGATTGCACCCTGGCTTCTCAATAGCGCTCACCACCAATATTTTTCAATAGTAGAACCCCTGAATTATATTATAAATCATCTTTTAAAATCAAAAACTCTTATTTTTAATCAATTTTCTACGTGTCACAGTCATAATTCTAGTTGTAAATACTCTTATTACCACTTCAATATAGACTCAGCCTGACATTCACTCTTAACCACTTCTGTTCATTTTTCACACCTTTTTTCACCTCTTTTTCACATTTCTAAAGGTTCTTACCCCATTCCAAATCCCCCAAATCCCCCTTTTTTTCACTTTTATACATATTTTCCATTAAAAAATGCTTCAACCCCCCACTGAAGGTGAATTTCAGACCTTTGAGCTTCTTTGGCAACATGTGCATAATGTTGCCAGGGCTCAGGGGTATGCTGTGTCCACCTTGCGGTCCAATATGACCCACAACCAAATTGAAATATATTGTGACAGGTATGGCACCCCAAATCCCAACAAAAGCCCCTCCAAAACAGTCACCTCAAGAAAGCTTGACTGTCCTTTTAGACTTTATGCCAGGAAATATGCCAAAAGTACCACTTGGACTCTTAAAGTCAAAAATCATGAACATAGCCATGATGCCACTGAAAATATCATGGCACATCCTGCTTTCAGGAAATTCATTGAGCAAGAAACATCCCAAATTCCTCAAATGTCTGAATCACTGCTTATTCCAAGGCAAATTCAGGCCCAATTATGCAGCCAGAGGGAGTCTGACAGGCCTGTAATCCTTCAAGACATTTAGAACCAAGTCAAGAAAATCAAGAAAGACAAACTGCAAGGCAGAAGGCCCATTGATGCTCTTATTGACACTCTCAAAGAAGAGAATTTTGTTTGGTCCTCTGCAAGGCATTCTGAGGGACACATTACCTCCTTGTTTTTTACTCACCCCCTGGCCATAATACTTCCTCATGGCTTTCCTCATGTCATTCGTATGGATTGTACTTATAAAACCAATAAGTACAAAATGCTCCTTTTTCATATTTTTGGATTCAGCTCAACCAATAAGACCTTTTCTGGGGCTTTTTGTTTGATGAAGAATGAAAATGAACCTTCATATACTTGGGCATTAAATCAATTCATAGAAAAGGTCCTCAACAACACCAATCTTGTTCCCCCACCAGTTATTGTTAATGACAGGGATCTGGCCTTGAAAAACTCTATTAAGAAGCTCTTCCCAGACTCCAAAGTCATGCTATGCATTTGGCACATCAACAAGGATGTATCTGCTCATTGAATGAAGAAAATTGGTCATGGTACTTATTTTGAAAATTTTATGGGCCTTTGGAATCAAGTAATATACTTCTTCACTTTATTTCACTTTATTTCACTTTTCTTCTTATTATTGCTTTATTAATGACTTTGGGATTCATTTCTCAGGTTATGTATTTATCCACTGAAAAGTCTTTCGAAGGCGATTGGAAGAAGCTTCAAAAGCAACTCAAAAGTCCTTAGGTCCTGCAATATTTGAAAAAGATATGGCTTCCTCTAAAGGAGTCTTATGTGCCAGCCTGGACCAACCACCATTGCCACCTGCGTATGGGCTCCACCTCCAGAGTTGAAGGTGCCCATGCCATGGTTAAACGTTGGCTCCAAAGGTCCACTGGTACTATCCTGGAGGTAGTCAGGGCTCTCCACATGGCATTCAGAAAACAATTTATTGAAATAATCAACAGAATATCCAAAGAAATGATTGTCCATGTCAAGAATTTTCCTCCACACATCTGTGCCCTCAATGGCAAGGTGTCTCATTATGCTTACCAGATTGCCTTTGAAAATTTCAAAACAAAATTTTCTCCAAATGAAAAATGCACCAACAAATACAACAATTATAAAGGCATTCCTTGCAAGCATAAGACCCAAGAGGCATTTGCCAAGCGCCAAAGGCTTGAATTATCAGGCTTCCATCCTCAATGGCATTTGAATTTACGTCTGAGGGTTTTTTAATTTCTTATTATTATTATTGTTCTTATTAACTGATTTTCTTTGTCATATTCTTCTCAGGCTGGTTTTCAAGGTGATGATCAAAGTGTTGAAAAAGAAAGAAAGAATTAAGCCAAGAAAATATTTGAAGACATTGGGGAAGACCTGTTTCAAAGGCCAATGGCAGAAATAACTCCAATACTTCAACATTTTCAAGATGTTTTGACTGGAAAAGTCCCATTTGATCAAATTCCCAAGAGTCAAGAGGATGATCAACATTATGAAGACCCTCTAGAATGCAAGAATATCCGTGGAAGACCCCAAGGAGCCAAGAATAAAATCAAAAATTAAAAAAAAGAGAACCTTCAAGATTTGAAATTATTGAAAGTCAATCCAAGAGACGAGGAAGACCCCCCTCAAAAGTGACCAGTACAACAACGTCGAGATCCCAGTCAAATTTCCCCTCTCCAACTATGGAAGTGGACTCATCTGAAGATTCTGAATATTCTGAGGACTCATTATCTAAATCCATCAGTTCATCAGATTCACTACCCTCAGTAACTGAATTAAATCAATCAAAAGTAACCCTTAGAAGGTCCAGAAGATTGGCAATTGGAAGAAAAACCTCACAAAGAAAATCACACAAGCCTGCCACCAGTTTGAATATCTATGATGCAATTGACTTGACCTGTGAGAATTGTCAAAGCAATTATCACACAACTGATGAATGCTCCAGGCTGTTTGTGAGTTTCTGATTCTTTTTAATGTAATTTTATGTTGTTTATTTTTATATTTATTCATTTTTTGAACTTATTTTATCAGATAACCAGCTCAGAAGACTTGCCCAAGTTTATATTGAAATACACCTTCAAGGCCATCAATGTCCAGAGTGATGGAAACTGTGGTTACAGAACAGTATCCCACTTCATTTACAAGACTGAAGATCAATGGGCTGATTTCAGAGGTGACTTGGCTAAAGAAATTCAACAAAATCAAGACCTTTATGAAGCCATGAACACCTTAATTCCCTCAGTATCCTCTTATTTGGAAAGAATTGAATGGTATGAAGATGTTGGGCAGGCTCCAAAAAGCAAGTGGATGTTCATGCCTGACATGGGGGATCCAATTGCAAATAAGTATAAAAGACCAGTTTTCTTTTGTTCCACAGCCCAATATTTTTCTTTTTTCACTTATTTCTGTCCTTCAAATGATGATCCCCCCATTTTCATCTGCTTCTTGAATAGTTGTGCTCATTTTGTTCCTTTGGACATCATCATTTCTAAAGTTTATCCAGTCCCCCCATTACTGTGAACTGGGAGATTCATGCCCAAACACAAGCCCTGGGGTGGGCTGATGAATTTAAGAAACACAGAATGATGTATTTGTGCAATCTTCCTCCCCCCTCTCAGAAAAAACCCACTATTTTGGAGGTTGATTCTGATTGAATGATTTTTGTATATAAAATTTATGCCAATTATCCCCCTCCTCAGTCATATTTATTGCTTAATTCCCACCTCAGTCTCCTTTTTTATCAAACATGTGGAGCTTTTGTACTTCAAAATAGTCATATTACACACAAGAAAAAAAACAGTTGAAAAAAACACTCATTGCGCCTTCACTTGTTGTCCCACCAAAAAAATTTTCCCAATTCATGAGCTTCTGGTTCTTTATTGTCCAGAATAAACCCTTTAATTAAAAAAAATGAAGGAAATTCATAAGTGGGAAGTTATTAAATTCACTTTTTAAAAATAGGCATATTACAATGACAGGAAAAAAAATTTAAAAAAAAAACCTTTTTTGCGCCTTCACTTGTCCCACCCAAACAATTTCCCAAAATTGTGGTACTCTGGTGCTTTATTCTTCACATTGAACCCTTCATTTTTAAAAAGAAATGAAGGAAATTCATAAGTGGGAAGATTTTGAATGAATTTTTGAAAAAATATGCCATTTTGGCATATTGGCCAAATTGGTGAAATTTGGCAAAAAAAAATTTTTCAAAAAAAAATTTGTGCCTATTGACATGCCAAGTCGGGAAAAATATGGAAAAAAAAATTAAAAAAAACCCTCAAAACTGAGCCTGAGGATTTTTTTTGAAAAATAAGGTCACTTATGTGTTTTTACCATAAATTGGTAAAAACACGTAAGGGCTTACGTTTTTTTACTAAAAGCTTATGTGTGTTTACCAACACCCAAGATAAATTAAAATAAAAAATTTCAAAGAAAAAATTCTGATTATTTTATGAGGTCCTATTAACAGATTAGTAATGAAATTCAAAGATATTATAATTTACTCTCATAAATTCAGTTGAGTAAGAAAGGTAAAAGTTTTGAATGATTGGAGTTAAGGCTTAAAAATGATCACTTTTGATCTTTAAATGTAATCTTATTTTCAGTTGAACAATACGATAGGAGATACAAATTGTAGATATTAGTATTCTATTATTGAAAATACCTTAATTCACAAAGCTTAGTAATATTAAAATCTAATTATGCCAGAAAAATAGAGGTACAGTGATAAGTCTATAATATGGAATAATGATGAGATAAAACATTTTAATGATGATGTAATTTGTAAGATATGTCTATGAAACTGATGATGATATTACTATTAATCAAAAGTACTATGACTCTTCTCATGAAAAATAATAACAAAGTGTTATTATAAGCACAATTAAATAAACAAAGAATTCTTTCTTTCACGTGTTAAACACTACTAGTGATTTTAACAGTGAGCAAGTAATTGTCTACAACAATCAAATAATCAAACTTCTTTTTATTAAAATAATAAAATTATTTTAATATATAATTATCTTTTGCAAGAATAGTTATAATGGTAATTATTGAAGAAAACTAATTTTAGAGAAAAACTTTAAGCATTAAAGATAAACTACTTACTAATATTCCAAAGGACTTATTGAAAGATAATATAGAGAGATTTGACATTGAATTGTGGATTTAGAGGATCAAAAAAAATTAATAAGCGTATTAGAGCAATATATAGTTGGATTCTATGATTGCACGTCTTTTTGATTGATTCTGAAAGAATTACAACACTTAAGAATGGCTTTAATCAATACTTACTTTTTGGTAACAATGATATAAATGATAATAAGATGATGATGATGCGGAAAAAACAGCAAGAGGAGGCCTCTTTTAAGTCAACAACAGCTCACAGAGGTGTTCCATGGAGAAAACTGAAAAACCAGTCAGTGATAAAACAATAAACCCTTTTGGATTATTGATTGCATCATCTGTTGTCATGTAAGATTATCATAATTACTTAATTAATGCTTTTACATGACTACCAACCCCTATATTGTTAAGAATAAAAGGAGTAACATCTGTAAATATTCTTTTATTCCAAAATAATAATTGATTTCTCCAAATTATCAATGTTATTGGCAATTTCATCACAGGTTGTAATTTCTGTGAATTTTTGAAGATTCAGTGTTTCACGTAGAATAGTCAAAAATGGACTGTAAGTAAACCTTTTAATTTTAATAGAAAAACCATAATTATTTTGGTTATACAATAGATTAGACAGTTCTCTATTGTTCCTGAAAGTTTCAGAAAGATTCATTAAGAATTGTATTTTCAATGAATTTTTGAAGTTTTTACCTCATTTCTACATAGAATTGCAAATATCAGTGTTTAACTGGTTGCTATGAGGTAAATCAATGGATAAAAGTCCAAAAAGTGTTTTAATTACTCTTTTGGGGCTTATCCATGGAAAATAATTCAGAATTGACATGGTTACAGGAGTCTAAGTAGCTCTTTACCTCCTTGGCATGTCAAAATAGCAGGTTATTTGCTATTTTCTTAAGATTTACTGTAGTTGTAATATGGTAACCAAGTTCCCAAAAGGTTTTACTTTACCGATTAAGCCAAGATCAGCCATGGATCCAAGCTTTGGAGCTGTCTACACCTCTGTTGTGGTATTGATGATGTGGTATTGAAGTATTTTCCATATTACCACCTGAAAGAGTTAGTTTGAGCTTATTCAATCTATGGAGCTACCCTAGGTGAATTTTTGTGTAGAATCCAAATCTGGCCTTAAATCCATGGATTTACTTACTCAATAAGAAGTTATTCATCTTTTCTGAAATCAAAAATGATGAATTTTGGATATATGCATGACTTATGAGTTATGCATAATTCAAAACTTATTTTTAAGATAATTGTGGCCTATTCGGGTATGTATAATATACCTCAAGGCTCACATAATTATTAATAAATCTTCAGACATTGAAAAATTCCCATGGATACCATTAGTAAATGAAATCTAGAAGGTCTATGGCTACTAGGACAGGAAATTCCTCCTACATAAAGATCCCTTATTCCTCTGTTTGCCCCTCACATTAGTCAAATTCAATATAATATTTATTAAAAAGGTCAAAAAATCCATTCTACTTGATATAAATCTTGTATGATAAAGAAACAAATAATTATATTTTCTTCATTACTCTCTTTTATGTGATTACAACAAGAATTTTTTTCATTTGACATATTCTCTTAAAATTATATATATCAATGTAAAAAAAGCAAAAATTGTATTTATCTCTTTTTTCTATTGTAACTGAATATTAAATAGGTTGTAATTACCTTCTTAGGAATATATCTAATCAAAATTCTCCTATTATTTTCTGAAGGAAGGTTATTCTCTCTTATTATAATATTTTTCCCCTATTGTTTAAAGTTCAAAATTCTCTCATTATCGACCGTAAAAGGGTTGAAAGCCACATAAAATAGCTGAGATTTTTAGGTGTGATAATTTTAGTTGGATACAAGTGATGTAGTCAACATACTACATAATTTAAGTGGTTTCTAACCCACTGGTTTACCAATTTTCTTGATGGAATTTCTATGCAGCAGATGTACACCTCAAAGAAGCCCACTTATTCCTTTTCCAAAAATAATCCCATCATTAAGTTAAATTATTAAGTAATTAATACTACCAAAGGAATCATGGGTAATTGAATGATTCTTAGTATTTTTAATTTTCTGAATGAGTCTGGAAACACCTTCCCATTTTATCTATGTCCACAGACCCAAACCTTATAAGAGATCCTAGTTTCTTAAAGGTTGAATATCGGAAACAATAAAAGCCACTTTAATGTACTAAAAATTTCCAAGATGATACTATAGTTAATGGAAAATATGAATTAGGCCTATTTATCCTTTGAATTATGGTACAAATGAATGTTTGAATGCATCAAGATGGTGTAATATGTCATTAATTCCATGAGTCATAAATAATGTTTTCTGTTTATTCTCTATTTGGGTAACATCTCTAGCTAGAGTATTAGAAAAGGATAATATTTGAAATAGTTTTCCTCTTATAAGCTGATACACTTTATTTGAATAATTGAAAAAATAAGACTTATTGCATGTTGGTTTTGGAAGTGCAGCTATGGGGTGATCTATTAATACCCACTTTGATATCAGAAATTAAAGGAAATTAGATAAAAAACTCAATTAAAATCTTTTATTGTGTTCAAGGAATAAAATTTGTCAAAAACGTTAAATTGATTGCTTAGATTGAAACCTATTTTTACCTCATGACCTACGCAGTTTGGATTAAAATGGATTCCAGGGCATTAGGTAAGCTCAAAATCCAAGTGTATTTATAAAAGGAAATGGCAATACGGCTTTAAATGGATTTGAGTTTGTCTTTCGAAGTCCATTCATGTATGGATATTTCAAAAATATATGTTTTATTTTCTCTTTGGACGACATAAGTGTAAAGTTCTATTTTAACAGAGGCTCCTGTAGATAACCTTTGAAGACTATTGGAGGAAAAATCATCAACCTTTTTATTTCTTGTATATCATATTCTAATTCACCACAAAAGGGGCTAATGTTGAATGCAGGAGCTTTCAATTCAACAGAAAAGACAGCCATTCTGAAAAAGTCTTGACATATTGATTGAATTCATAGTTGGCATGTCAAAGAGAGAAAAGTATTTACTTTTCTTGCAGTTGTGTGATGTTTTCTTCAGTCATTTGAAGATTTTATTCTTTTTTATCATGTATAGCTTCAAGATGACACATTTTCCTCAAAAATAATCCAATCATATTTTCCAGAAACTTCAACCCTGAAATTTATAGATATTATATGCTTATTTTTTCATGTGTATATCTCCAGTAGCCAGCCACTCATAAAGATCACAATACAACGTGAAATAGCATTATGTATTCTACTTCGTTTAGAATAGGATTTGACCTTTGGAAAGATACAAAGGTGAACCTATCAATTGAATATGGCATATTTATTGAGACTTCAATATCTATTTGAGGATTCTTTTGAGGGAACCTCTTTACATTTGGGGGACAACCTTTTTTGGGGTCAAAATACAAAGAACACTATTTCTCAGAAATGGGAGTTCTTGAATATTATAGCTTGGCTTTGTGATTTTACCGAGTGAAGGAGTTGAACCTCCGTTATCTGCTTTCAATTTGGATACATGTACATTGCCATATATTCAAGCTTCGGGCGGTCGTTCTACCATCACATCAGGAAAAAGCCTGACATTGCATTTGCAACGTCGCGCTGACATTGCATTCAAGCTGGTATTGAAATGCCACCGGCCTGATTCTGTAGCTTAATTTTCGTTGACTTGCGCACACTTGAGTTTTATCTTGAGACGTTGCCTGGATAATTATCTCCGATGTGGTAATTTTCATGTATCACATGGAAAGGAGTACTGATAATTTTCATTTGTTGCTACCTCATGGTGATTTTGAATTATCTAATGTACTTCAATTAGAGTTAAATAAAGAAAAATAAAAAAAATAAATTAGTTCAATATTTCTTAATCTAAAAAATGGTAAAAGAAAATTAATTTGAATAAAATAAAGCAATAAGACCAATAAATAAAGTAAATTAATCTGAACAGTTTATGAAGACTCGGGCTAATTAATTGAAAACCATTCCTAAAATTCAAGATTGCAAGATGAGTTGGGATCAAAGAGAATGAGATTTCAACTAATAAGGAAGATACCCTCAAGTATTTCGATAACAAACAATTGATAAAGTAAAGATTTAATCTCTGATATGAGGAAGAAATCAGAATCCATTCAAGAGTGGCGTTATATTTGGATGAGCCCCTTTGAGCACCCTGAGTTTCTATTCTGCGCGCACAGGATGAAACTCCCTTTTTGCTACTCTGTTCGCTCAGTTCTGTTTTCAACAAAGCCGAGTTTCTTTTTTTTACTTCATTGTTATTTCAAGATACCTTTTGAACTTAAAACTTCATTTTCCACACCCGGCTCATGCATGGGTGTCCTTTGTTCAATGACCTGGTGCATTTTGGTTTTTTACCGAAAACTCCAAACTTTTGCCTATTTGCTATAAAGCGATCAGGAGCATGATCCGGAATCAGCAGAAGAAGGTAGAAATCTGAACCGTATTTTGATGACTCAAGAAATATGTTAGTTAATGTCAACACCTTTTTCAAATCAAATATTTAAGTAGATTTGCTGAGTTGCTTCTGTCTCTTTGTGTAATTTATGATTCGTCAAAAGAAAATAGTGTTAAGAATTGGTGATCCTATCGAGGTTAGCTGAGAATTTACTTACCAACGAGACCGTAGCACATCGGAACGAGAACTGTCTGATTTGATGAATACTGGCTTACCCATCTGCAATATCTAAGTCCTTAGGACTATAAATAGAGGCTCTGTTGTACATACTTGCTTATTATCTTCATCCTTCTCATATCACATTATCACTTAATATCTTATCCATTTTTTCTAATTTCTCTTACTGATTAATCACTCATTCAACGAGGCTGGTTGGATAATAGGTATAGTATTTGTATCTCTTGTATTCATGTGTCATTATTACTAATAGCATACTTCAATATGCAGAGCGTTTATCATCAAGATACATTAGGAAGAAGTTATTTGCATTACATTCTATTCTTACTAGTTAAGTAAATTAATTACAGTGTAACTTTATTCAATATACAACCTATATTCATAATTTTTCTTTTTTGGTATTACTATTACTAGTTTTTTGTAATCATAGCAATTTTTAATTGTTGTAACCTTAACTCATTGCAGATAGCTAAGTGTTTGAAACTCTTCTTTGATCAGCAAACAATTCAATGAGCTTATCAAAAATTTTGTTTATGTTTGGAGACAGATGATATTAACATTCTTTTGTGTCAGCTCAGGACCATTTGCATGCAACGTCACTGCAACATTGGCATGACGTTGCAGCTGAAACATCAGCATTTTTCCTGATGTGCGTTGAACTAACTTGGTATGATATTATTCTCCCAAAAATATATCAAATTATACTTAGGAAACTGCTCTTTCAAAGGTGTGGAAAATAAAACCTAGAAGCTATCTGGAAATGAGACCTTACTCCACCTTTTTTCTTTGATAAATAGCTTAAGTTTCATAGCTCTTTCGACTTCCCAAAGGCTGTTTTGAAAAGGGTTTGGAAAAGTGAACCAAATTTTTCTCATAATCTTGCTTCTTCTGGAATATTCTGAGTGATATTTGATCTTTATTTTTTTGTCCACCACAGTAAGTTATAATATCTAGATCAATGAATTTTTCAAAAACACCCATTTCTTCCTTGCGGTAGTACCGTATTTCCCACGGAGTTTGGTCATGTTTTTTACATAAGAGAGATTTTTTCCCTCATATAATCAATGAATGCTAAGGGATATTAGGATATTGGTATTACTCATTCTTTTTGATATTTTATATTTATTATTCTATCATTCTCAAATTCTGGAAATTTGAAACTCATGAAAAGCAGCATTCATTCTGTTAGTTTCATGTAAGTATTTGAGTCTTTTAGGAAGATTTTCCCAGTTTTAACAATTGACCCATACAAATATTTCGAACTCACATAATTCATTTCTTTCTATTCTTACTTAGAATGAGCGGACTCATTGTTAAACTGGTGGATGTCTTCAAATAAAGTACAATTTCTCAATAGTATTGTATGGCATAGTGGTAAATATTTGATTTCTATCACTCAGGAGGTTTGCTTTTCAACACTCCGGCTTCAAAATATTGATTACTCAGTGGTGTTCCATTAAAAAAAACATGAAATTGAGGATGAAGAACCAATCAGTTAATGAATATTTTTTTCTGATCGTGTGGAAAAATTAAAAAGGAAAAATCAGAAGAGAAAGTGATCCGCACACGTGTCATGTTTTTTACTCCAAAATACTCATTCATGTGTGTCAAAAAGAAATGATTTGAAGAAGTTGTTGTCAATTAAATTCCTCGTTTCCTGCAGCTGGGTGATAGTTAAAAATTTTGTCACAGCCCCGGAAATCAAAACCTCTCTTCAACATATATCTTACTTTCCAACAAAAACTCTTAATTTTATTCTTATTTTTAAAGAGATGTTTACATTATATCTTTCAAGTCCTAATCGAAAAATCCCTTGAAATATAAAAATTTTTGTGTTATCAAGATCATCACTCCATTATTTATTTACATATGAACTGAGTCCATTATCATTATAAAAAAAATATTCATTATTATAAACCATAATTTGCAAAATGACACATTATTCTTGCCCAATTCTCAAATCACTTGTTTCTATCTCTTTAGGATTCTTCAAAGCGGGACTGTAGCATAATAATAAGGTATCTCATATTATTCTTTTATGAAATCAAGTAGATAAACCTCACACCCAAAGAAAGTGTGTTTTGTGAATGTGATTTTCAATCTCTACATGCAGTTCCACATATCCAGAAAATTGATGACATTTTTATAATGGTTAATTTTGCTTGTTTTCAATTAGGTATCAATAGAAATATAAGAATGCAGCCATTTTTTGTAAAAAATCTTTCAAATTGATGACTCTAGCTAAGCAATGTAAACAGATAATCATGAATGATGAGATATCACCATGATCATCAAGCTAGGTTTACTACAAAATTTGTGAAATCAATTTCAAACATTTTGATGAAATAATTATAAGAAAGGTCATTAAGCACATCATTAAAGTTTAATTTTCTGAAAGTAATGAATCAAATTTGAGCCTAAACAAAAAATTTGAGTGTAATTTCTCATTATTATGTCATGCACACCTCAATAGGAAATTCAAACAAAATAAAACTATCCTCAATATCAAAATTCAAAATAATAAGTAGAAAATTGAGTTCTTTAGATTCTAGAAGATAGGAAATGTTGAGTAACTGAGGAAAAATATATTCCCCTACCACAGTATGATATATTCAGATTTTTATTAGTATTTTTTTTATAAATTATATATTCATTAAGGATTGATTCCTATTGAGTGGTTTCTTTTGTAACTGTTGGATATATTATATTTGCGCCAATATGAAAAGTAATAATTTTTGGGCGATAACAAGAATGAGGGTATCAAGAGTCAAAAAGAATAAGTAGAAAATTGAGCTCTTTAGATTCTAGAAGATAGGAAATGTTGAGTAACTTAGTGAAAATATATTCCCCTCCCACAGTATGATATAATCAGCTTTTTATTAGTATTTTTTTATATAAATTATATATTCATTAAGGATTGATTCCTATTGAGTGGTTTTTTTGTAACTGTTGGATATATTATATTTGAGCCAATATGAAAAGTAATAATCTTTGGGTGATAACAGGCATAAGGGTATTTCTATCATGGAAAAGAGGTTTGAGAATGATTCAATATCATATTTTGTCAAAATGGAAACATTTCATTGTCCCAAATATCAAATTAATTAGAATACTTGAAGAAGAATGGAAAAAGTGAAATATATGAAGTTAATTTGTATTGGGACAAATTCCTTTTGAACCTGATATTCAAATGAAATTAACCAAGTGTTCCCCAAGTTTTAATAAAGAAAATGATATATTTTGATTGGTATTTTATTTCTGAAAATCAATATTGTTGCAATGTTTTGGGAGAAAGAACTTATACATTTGTTATTTTTTTGTGGGTTGAAGAAATTTTTTCTGAGCAATTAATTAAAGAGAAACACTTTCATAGAGACATTCTAAAGTTGGAAATATTAAAATCTGAGAGAAGGACTTTGAGAAAAAAGAGGTATAGAAAGCAGGAAATCAAAAGAGATGGGGAAACAGTGTAGTTGAATATTGATAAATTTGAAGGATAATATTTCATGGTTAATGGATTCATTTTGATTTGAAAATCCTGAGTTTTTTTTCTTGAAGAAGTTCTTTGAATGAAGGCTTATTCAGGCTTTCCAAGTGTTAAATAAATAAATTTATTATATGTGATGTATTTATGAGTATTGAGAATATGGCTTGTCAGATTTCCAAATGAAAATAGAAAGTGAGATCCCTTTATGAAGAAAGTTAGAATCTGGGTTGGACCTGCTACCCTGGCTTTAGGGATAGCATTTTCAATGATGATTTTGCTACAATCTTTTGGCTTCTAGGGAATTCAAGCCTTTGAGATATTACTACATATTCAAAAAGCTCACAATAAATATGATAAAACTTATTCAAATGATCATAATTGGAATTCAGATGGTATACACAATAAAAATAGGTAAAAATCCCATAAAAGGCCATTAATTCTTCATTATCCCAGTAACGCATGGGTAAACATGTGGAATATGATGCACCATTGGATTCCCCATCCACAAAGACATGCATTAATTTTTATTTTATAGCTGTTAACCCAATACTCACTCAGTTTCCAGCATATATCACCTTTATGATCAGGGCATGTATTCATGTTTTGTAGCTCATATCTTTCATAATACTCCTCATAACAATATGATCCAAAATAATATTGTGGGAACTCCTCTTGTGTGGGATTAAAATGAGGCAGTACCTGGAGGGGGAAATCACAGGTAACTAGTTTTGGATTGCTGATAACCTGTGTAACCAAGGGTGGCAAGGGTGTATTGCCTGCCCCTCCTAAAATACTGAACAAAATCTTCCTTGGAGCTCCAAACCCAAATAAAATTATTAAGTGGCTTTACAACTGCAGAAGACAAAATTCAGAAGTCTCAGATAAGAACTATTCAATATATAATAATAAAAAGAAATGCCATTAATTTGGTTACTTTTTTAGACTTAATGAAATACTTGTCTGTTCAATTTTTCTTCTTAGTGAAATTGGGGTGAGTGGTTTCTTCTTGGTGATAAATCCTTGGTAAGATGGATTATTTAAGGTTTTCTGGAAAATTTGATGAGTTTTGATAAAGTTAATTTTACTAAGTTACAGTTATAATAGAGTAAAATAATTTTTTAAAGGTTTGTTATTTTTTAAGAGTGGTTAATAACAAGATAAAGTTGTATTTGTTGAATTTGAGAGGTAAGATTCCTTGATATTGGATTTTTTTAATGGGTAAGTTAATTTTAAATCTTGATAAAAGGTGTTAATTTTACTAGGTGAAATATTTTAATAGAGTAGTAACCCTAATTCTGGGTACTGGATAATTTCTTATAATAATAATAAGATTCCACTGAGATTAGCTACTGGGTAATCTTCAACAATAAACTTCCACTGAGCTTAGCTACTGTGCAAGTAAGTTTACTATAGTATACTGGACTACCTCCCAGGTGAGTGATGACTTATTCCTGTGCTTGCAATGTGCAGGGGATATAATGTGCATGGGGGATTTTGAAATTTGGGGGAAGAGAGCCCCTCTATTGATACCTTTTGGGAGCCCAGGGGGCCCTTCATGGGAGCTGTCTTTTTCCACTTTAATTCCTCTTTATTTCATCATGTGACTCCATTTTTGGTGAGGACCTTTCTTGCATGGGTCAGGTGATTTAAGGTTGGGTGATGATTTTTTCTCTGCACAGCCTCCATTCATCACATGATGGTCTTTTGGTGAACTAATTATGATGTGATATTCTTGTATTTTCCTTGCATGCATGAGGTTATTTTGTTTTGGGTGAGGATTTTTGTTGTGCACAGCCTCTTCTCTGTCACATGCTATTCTGTGGGTGGATGGAGTATCACATGATGAACTTGAAATCCCTTTGCATATGTCATATTTTAGGCTTGGTGAAAGTGGCTGTGTGTCTTATGCATGTGTCATGGTTGTTTTTTCTTCTTTTTGAACTTTAAAATGAAGTCAGGTGATAATTTCTTGCACTGGTGAATTTACTGTTATGTATGAGATGATGTGATTTTTGAGTTTGACATGTGCTGTGCATAGTCATGTGCTTGAGATTTAAATAAAATTGTGTACTGCATGCAGCCTGTTGTAACTAGCTTTGGTTTGCATGAGGTGATGAATGGTGCAAATAATTCTGATTCTGTTTCAAGGTTTCAAGTGGGATTACTCTGGATATAAGATAAGGTACTCCTGTGACTGTGTTGTAAATGAGTTGCAGGAATTCCCAGGGGCTGGGCTTTGCATCATGTGACTTTGAATGCAATTTGGCTGTGTAACTGATGCATGTGTCATTTTCTTGCTGCATGAGTCCTGTGGCTTTAAGGGGGTGTAAAGCTGGGTGGGGTGTGTAATTTAAAGGGTGTTACCTTATTTGTTGTAACCAGTTTACTATATGTAACTTGATTTTTACATATACATAATGAAATTGAATAATTTATTTCAGCACATACACTGCCCTTTGGTGCCTGTGCCATGGTTTTATGAGTTGAATCCAGCTTCTTGCTGTAAAATTGACCTTTTGGTGTAGAATTTGAGTGTAAGTCTTCCTGTAGGCTGGATTTACTGCTGTTATGGGGTACTATGAGCTTGAGCCTGGTGAAAAAAATGGTATGGAATACCACAATATTTACCCAGAAATATTTTTAATAATAAAACTTTAATACTTATTTGTAAATTTGGAAGTATGTCTAATAATCATGAATCATTTTGCAAAAATAGCAATACCAGTTGACCACTTGAAATTAACAGTGGTCCATACATAAAATAAAGTATAAATTCAGCTGCTAGTAGCTCATACTTGAATAATGAACCAATTACTATCATAATATCCTAGGTAGATCCCTAAGAAAGCATGGAATCAAATCCAAAATAGCAAATTTCAAAAGAAAAGATAAATTAAGAAGAAAAACTTCAAAGAAACAGTTCTGATGATTATATGAGGTCCTATTAAAAGATTAGTGAGGAATTTAAAAGATATTTTAATTTACTCTCATAAATTCAGTTGAGTAAGAAAGGTAAATGTTATGACTGATTAAAGTTAAGGCTTAAAAATGATCACTTTTGATCTTTAAATGTAATCTTATTTTCAGTTGAACAGTACAATAAGAGATACCAATTGGTGATATTAGTATTTTATTATTAAAAACACCTTAATTCACAAAGCTTAGTAATCTTAAAATCTAATTATGCCAGAAAAATAGAGGTCCAGTGATAAGTCTAAAGTATGGAATAATGATGAGATAAACCATTTTAATAATGATATAATTATTAATAAACCTTCAGATATTGATACATTCCCATGGATACCATTATTAAAAGACATCTAGAAAGTCTATGGCTACTAGGACGGGAAATTAATCCTACATAAAGACCCCTTATTCCTCTGTTTTCCCCCTCACATTAATCAAATTCAATATAATATTTAATAACAAGGTAAAAAAATCCATTCTACTTGATATAAATCTTGTATTATAAAGAAAAAAAGTATTATATTTTCTTCATCACTATTGTTTATTTGATTACAACAATAATTATTGTCATTTGATATATTCTCTTAAAATTATATAAATTAATGTAAAAAAAGCAAGGATTGTATTTCTCTCTATTTTCTATTGTAACTAAATATTAAATAGGTTGTAATTACCTTCTTAGGAATATATTTAATCAAAATTCTCCTATTATTTTCTGAAGGGAGGTTATTGTATATTACTATAGCATTTTTTCCCTATTGTTACTCATCAATAATTATTCTATAAATATAGATAGTACTTATATGAATAAATTTGCTTGATATTTCCAATATTATTGCTATAACTTGCTTTTTATTCTGGGTGAGAAATTGCTTAAAAATTTCTTCTTAATTTTTAAGATAATAAAGTGCCATAAATATATTAATATATTGAATATGAATATGCTAATTTTGATATATTATTCTGTTCTTTGTAGATGATATGAACATTTGAGGCCATGATTATAGTAAGACTTTATCATCATAGCCACTTTAAATCCTATTAATAAGTTCTATTACAACAACCACAGTACAACAAGTAAAATATTAGCAGCTTCCACTTGTCTTGCAAGTGCTAAAATCTAAACATTCCAAATAAATTTGGCTACTGAACCTTCCATTCACTAAAGGAAGGATAATGGAAAGTTTTAATGAAAGTTTATTTGCCTTTAGCACTTGTTTCAATTTGGAGTTCAAATAAGCCTCAAAGGTAAGAAAAGAAATTTAAAGTGTGGATATAATTTTTTTTAAAAAATCAAGTACTTCTATTGTCCTCACACTTTGTATAAGGTACGCCTTTATTGAAAATAGTAAATTTTAAGAGTTTTACATTAAAACACAAAATTTATTGTTTTTACCCTTGTAAGTATAAAAAAGAATATTATAAAGATTTCTTGTCTTAACAAAAACCAACATTTATACAAAAATTCTTTACAAGAGATATTTATGGCTACAAACGAAAATTCTTCAAGAGAAATTGCAATTGAAATTAATTTAGCAAAAGACTGCAAGCAAATAATATGGGAACAGAGTCTCCAAAGGTATATAAAAAAGAAAAAAGGACCACAATTTATGAGAGTGAATTTGGAAACAAAGTGACAAGTTTAACAGGAATGAAAGATGATTCAATTTAATTTTGAGGTGGTTTCCATGAACCCTTATCTATTAATGCACAACATAACAAATTACAGCTCAATTTCAGTACTCACTCCAGTTATGAAACTTCTTATATTAAGATATTACCACATATCCCTATGTTCAAGATTGCTCCCAGATAATATTCTCTATAAGGCCCATGTTTTTCCTTATCATTTAATAGTTCACCATTAATGCCTCCTTACATAAGATAAGTTTGTTGTCACCTCTTGACAAATTCCTAAATATTTGTCAGATGTGTCTATGAAACTGATGATAATATTACTATTAATCAACAGTATAGTGACTGTTCTTATGAAATATAATAATAAAAACTATTATAACCACAATGAGATAATTCATTAATTAATTATTTATTTATTTTACTTTTTATACACTGCTAGTGATTATAACATCAAGCAGTAATTGTCTACTAGAATCAATTACAAGAAGTATTTAATAATAAAACTTTTTTATCAAGATAATAAAATTATTTTGATAAATAATTATCTTTTGCATGAATATTTATAAGTATAGTTCTTGAAGAAAACTATTACTAGAGAAAAAAGTTTGAGAATTAATAATAAGTTACTCACTATTATTGCAATGAACCTGAATGTCAGGCTGAGTCTATCATGAAGGTGTATAATTGTATTTACAAGCTTTGACTATAACTATGAAACAGTAAAATGGTATTAAAGAAGGTTTGTTGATTTTAATAAGGTTTTAGAAAAAAATAATAAGGGCTTTACTATAATAATATAGTGGTGGTGAGCACTGTTGAAATCCCTGGGTGCAATCTTACCAGTTGGATTACTATTAAAAGAGCTACAATACTTAAATTTAAAATATAACCTGATTATTGCCAAGAGTATAACTGTTTTAGACAGTTGTACTACATAGGAATTCAAGAGCAGCATGGAGCTTCCTTTCTGGCAGTGAAAAGGCCTTCTTTAATCCTGAAATGGGGTGAAAAGGCTGCTAGACCTTTTCACGTAGAGGAAGTGACAATTTTTCACTCTCTAGGACAGGCATGTGGTTTTAAAAAGGCCTGTTCAACCTGTATTGGGCTCAGATGTGGTTTTGAAGCCACATCTGGGGAGTTTTCACCAATACAGGGTGAAAACTTTCATCTGGGGACCACACAGCCTTATTCTGACGTGTATGACAGGTAGAATGCTGTACAGAACCTGTATGGGACCCCAGTATTGAATGAACTGTGAAAAAACTATCCTTTGTCTGTTTGACACCTCATAATCATATTTATGGGATATTATCCCATGGTAAGGCTGTATTGGCCAGACTGTGGGATGTCAACCTTAAGACAGCCATAAATTTGTCAGTTTCTGAGATATCAACCTCAAAACTGGTTCAGTGCGTAGCCCTCTATGTGCTATACACAATGGTACCTCATTCAATATGGCTATGATTAAATATAGCAAAGTAATTCCATGTACAAGATTTTTGTACATATGCATGTTTTAGGCAACAAGCTGTATTGGGCTAGTTTGCCTTATAACTTTTGTTCTAGAAAAGATATGGGGAAATGAAGGGCACCATTGGATAGCCCTGATTGTAATATTTTCAAAAAGACCAAAATTTAGGTATATCACACTTAAACTGTAGAAGTGAGACAAGAGGTGAATATTTTATTCACCCTTATTTGGCCTGAATTTGGCCATAACTTCTGTAAGACTGGTGCTAGCTCAGTTTGGCTGGTACCATTGGATATCCCTGACTTAGAGCCTCTTTTGAATACCCACTTGATGTGGTTAAGCCTCTTACTCTGTATTTCAGATGAGAGGTGAAAATTAAGGTTTATGCTCAGCAACTACTTTGAGCAGGAATAACTTTGTTATTATTTGTCCTATGGTGATGGTGCTTGTACATTTGGAAAGGGGTGAGGTTCCTCTTAATTTGGTACATTTTGAGCTGATTTGGCTCAGCTCCATGCTTTGGTGGTATCTTGGCTATACCATTGGTTTATGGTATTTGGCTGTTATGCTTGTGCTCTTGTTTTGAGTCACAGGCTGATACTTAAAAACAATGTGGTAGAGAGATTTGACAGATAAATTGTGAATTCAAGGGATCAAAATTGATTTACAACAATATTAAAAAATTATATAGTTGAGTTATATGATTTGTAGTCTTTCTGATTTCTTCTGAGATAATTGTATTACTTAAGAAAAGATTTCACTAATACTTCCTCGTTGGTAACAAAGATATAATTGGATAGTAAGATGATTCTAGAAAAACAGAAAGAGGAGGGCTCTTTCAAGTCAACTAAACCTCACAGAGGCATTCAATTGAGAAAACTGAAAAACCAGTGGGTGAGAAAACAATAATCCTTTATGGATCAATGATATCATCATATGTTGTCATGTAAGATTATCATAATTACTTAATTTGTAAGATGTGACTATGAAACTGATGATAATATTACTATTGATCAACAGTACTATGTCTGTTCTTATGAAATATAATAATAAAAATTATTATAACCACAATTAAATAATTATAAAAATTATTTCTTTCTAGTGTTATACCCTACTAGTGATCATAACAGTGAGAAGTAATTGTCTACAAGAATCAATTACAAGAAGAATTTAATAATAAAAACTTCTTTTATTAAAATAATAAAATTATTTTAATATATAATTATCTTTTACAAGAATAATTGTATAGATAATTCTTGAAGAAAACTATTACTGGAGAAAAACTTTAAGAATTAAAGATAAATGACTCACTAATACTCCAAAGAGCTTATTGATAGATAAAAGTAGAGAAATTTGACATGGAATTGTGGATTTAAGGGATCAAAAGGATTTATAACAGTATTACAACAATATATAGTTGGATTCTATGATTTCACGTCTTTCTGATTGATTCTGAAAGATTTAAAACACTTAAGAATAGCTGTAACTAATACTTACTTGTTGGTAATAATGATTTAATAAATTGATAAGATGATCATTGGAAAAAATAGCAAGAGGAGGCCTCTTTTAAGTCAACAACAGCTCACAGAGGCGTGCCATGGAGCAAATTGAAAAACCAGTGAGTGAGAAAACAATAAACCCTTTTGGTTTATTGATTGCATCATTATTTTTCACATAACATTATCATAATTACTTATTTGATGCTTTTACGTGACTACCAACCCCAATATGGTTAAGAATAAAAGGAGTAACACTTGTAAATTTTCTTTTATTCTAAAATAATCATTGATTTCTCAAATTTATCAATGTTATTGCCAATTTCATCACAGGTTGTAATTACTGTGAATTTTTGAAGATTCAGTGTTTCGCGTAGAATAACCAAACATGGACTGTAAGTAAAACTTTTAATTTTACTAGTAAAACTGTAATTCTTTTTGGTTGTACCATAGATCATACAGTTAATCTTTAGTCCTGAAAGGTTCAGAAAGATTCATTAATAATTGTATTTTTAATGAATTTTTGAAGTTCTTACCTCATTTCTACGTAGAATTGCAAATAGCAGTGTTTTGCTGGTTGCTATGAGGTAAATCAATGAATATGGGTCCCAAAAGGGTTTTAATTACTCTTTTGGGGTTTATCCATGGAAAGTCATTAGTAATTGACATTGTTACAGGAGTGTAAGTAGCTCATTACCTCCTTGGCACGTCAAAATAGCACGTTATTTGCTATTTTCATATGATTACAGTAGGTGTAACTTGGTAACCAAGTTCCCAAAGAGTTTTGGTTTACCAATTGGGCCAAGATGAGCCATGGATCCATGCTCTGGAGCTATCCACGCCTCTGAGGCCTCAGAAGTTGGGTACCCTGGCTCTCTTTGATGTCTTTTGTCCCCCTTGCCTATTTTTTACGTCAAAATAGTAATTTAAGCTTAAAGTGAGATATCCACTATGGGTGTACCAAAGGTCCATGTAAGAATACCATGATATTAAGTGCTCAAAACATGCATAACACTATTCTTAGTGTATATGTAACATGGGATTTCTCACTTTCCCATTATTTTGGCTAAAAATCAAGAAAAACAAAATTTTTCACGGATCTTTTATGTGGTATTAATGCTGTGGTATTGAAGTATTTTCCATTTTACCACCTCAAATACTTAAATTGAGCTTATTCACTCTATGGAGCTACCCTAGGTGAATTTTTGTGTAGAATCCAAATCTGGTCTTAAATCCATGGATTTACTTACTCAATAAAGCGTTATTCATCTTTTCTGAAATTGAAAATGATGAATTTTGGGTATATGCATGACTTATTAGTTGTGCATGATTCAAAATTTCTTTTTAACATAATTGTGGCCTATTTGGGTATGTAGAATATACCTCAAGGCTCACATAATTGATGCTTTTACCGGACTATCAACCCAAATATGGTAAAGAATAAAAGGAGTAACATTTTGAAATATTCTTCAATTTCAAAATAAACATTAATTTCTCAAAGTTATCAATGTTATTGGAAATTTCATCACAGGTTGTATTTTCTGTGATTTTTTGAAGCTTCAGTATTTCATGTGGAATTATCAACAATGGACTGTATGTAAAACCTTTCATTTTAATTATGAAACTGTAATTATATCTTTCTTCTTTATAAATCATACTGTTCTCTGTTGGTCCTGAAAGCTTCAGAAGGACTCCATGTAATTGTATTTTTAATGAATTTTTGAAGTTTCTACCTCATTGCTACATAGAATTGCAAATAACACTATATGGTGGGTTGTTATGAGGTGAATCAATGAATGATAGTCCAAAAAGGGTTTTAATTACTCTTTTTGGGATTATCCATGGAAAAAAATTGATAATTTTCATGGCTACAGGAGTCTAAATTTCTCTTTACGTCCCTGTCATGTGAAAATAGTAGCTTGCTTGCAATTTTCTTAAGATTCAATGATATCTTAACTTGCTAACTAGGTTCCCAAAAGGTTTTAGTATAATAATTGGGCCAAGATAAGCCATGGATCCAAGATTTAGAGCTATCCATCCCTAGGAACCCCCAGAAGTTGTGTACCCTGGCTCTCTTTGATAACTTTTGTCCCCCTTAGCCATGTTCACATCAAAAATAGAATGTCAGGATTAAAGACTGATATCCACTATGTTGGTATCAAAGCTTTATTCACAAATACCATAATATTAAGTGCCATAAACATGCACAACACTATTCTTAGTGTATATATACTTGCATTGGGAATTTTACATGTTTATAAAACCATAGTAAAACCTTGCATTAACTCAACCCTTTGTCTTATTTCCTTTTATAAATAACCTCATATTTTCTCAGTAAAACATAATTTTTCTCATTTTGACTTCATTTCACTGAGTTTGGATCAGTTGGCTCAGTTTTTTCCAAAAATGAAATTAAACCTCACATAATAATCCTGTGGCATCCTCTTTGCAAATATTTCTTAGTTTTCTTATAGGCTGAGCATTTTCATGCACAAAACTATTTTTTAAAATTGTCAACTGGTTGAAATTGCAACATATTATTTGCTTTGTTGATTCATAACATTGATTTCATAATTTGAATAGTACAAACATTCTAATTATCTAAATAACAAGTTGTTGCTTTTGTAATAATAATCTTTTTTATTATCAAAAAATCAATTCAGTAATATTGTTATAATAGGAACATTGGTATCACCTCAAAGGATAAAAGAAATGTTCCTTTACTTCTTTCTTCTCATTGAAAAAGGAAAAATGCTAACAGTGGTGTCAAATCTATTATGACAGTTAAGCTATAAGAAGGAAAGGGACAGGGTGAAGAGTGTGGGAAAGGGATTACTGGTAGTTCCTATTGGATAGTTGGTGCTCTGGAGGTCTTCAGCCGGTATGAGAATGTGTTGTAGTCATTATATGCCATGAGAAGTTGCTTTGGTTTGTTGTTACAGTACTTTATTCTGATGGATTGGGCCGTGTTGACTTAAGCATGAATGAAGGTAAATGTCCTCAAAGACATCAGCTGATTGTTTGGTGGATTTATCGTTTTCTATGCATCAAACGCAGTTCTTGATTGATGGGGGGTAATTAGGGTCTTTGAAACTGGTTGTTTGATGTTTCTCACGACATTTGATGCACATCGGTTCATTCTTACATTGATAAGAAAAGTGACCTGTCTGTAAGCAGTTGAGGCATCAAGGGATACCCTTAGTGTACGCCATTGTGTGTCAGAAGCCTCCATTGGAGATAAGTCCACCTCTGAGGACTTGGTAAGCGATTGACTTGTTGTTGTATTTTTGCGTGGTGAAGATTGTGTTGAGGAAGCAATCAGAGCTGGTAAGCGTCAAGAGGTATGGACGTTTTGAGTTGAGAGGTGTAGGTTTGCACAAGAGCAGCTTGAGACAAAGTCAGGATGGTTTGATCAATGGATTTTGAAATAAACTTGAGACAAAAACAGGTTGAAACACAGTTATTTTGATTTTTTTGCTTTTCAGAAGATGAGAGGAAGAGAAACAGACAATGCGACAGAAAAACTGACCCTGGTTAGCAAGCAATGTCCCATGTGGAGAGTGATGGGCCTGAAATTTCATAGAATGCTAGTAAGAAACCACGCTTTTTTACATTAACATAATGTTGGAGCATGTTAAAGCTGCTCTTAAGCATGCTTGCACACCTGCTGCACCATGATTAGGCAGGGCTAATACATAGTCAAAGCAGGCATGGCTTCTTCACTCACCGCTCATCTGCAACGAGCACTTAGCTCAATTGGTAAGAGCATCGCTCATGAATGTCGACGATGAGGGTTTGAGTCCCTCAGTGCTTGGTATTCTTGGATTAAGGTTGAGAGACCGAAACTAACTCTGTCACATAAGGCCTTCCTTTCATCATTGACATAGGCTTTATTCCTCAGCTCACTAATGCAAAGCACAAGCCCTTATCAAAACTAGACTTCCCAATCTCACCTCAAAGATCATAATTGACTTCGGAGCTATAAATCACCTAATCAACTGTGAAAGTTCCTTCACTCAACTTTGCAACATTCAAGATTTCTCTATTCTAGGAAAACTGGCCTGTAACTCTGACGTAAATCAAATGGTGGACCTTTGCATCATAAACAATCAATTAACTGAGCACCCCAATCAAATACTCCTAAGGCGGCAGCAATACATCAATATACAGAGCACTACGAGAAACACTAGTATCAGAACTTCCAGCAAAACAGCTGTGTTCACCTCAAACAACCAGTGAGTCCTGAATAACTCAAACAAGAAACCTTTTAGAATTACCTACTACAGTAGGAATTGTCAACATAACCCAAAATGCATCTCTCACAAAAAGGAAGAATGCTATGCTGATAACCCACACTTAAGACAACCTAGAAAAGTCAACAAACACATGTTCAACAGGCTTTATGCCTCAGCTCACTAATGCAAAGCACAAGGCCGTATCAAAACTACACTTCCCAATCTCACCTCAAAGATCATAATTGGCTGCGGAGCTAGAAATAACCTAATCAACTGTGAAAGTTCCTTCACTTAACTTTTCAAAGCTCGAGATTTCTCAATCAAAACAGGAGACTCTTGCAGTAGCCTCATGACTGAAGGTATTGGCTAAGTCTTAATTGGAAACAATCACACAATCCGCACCCTCAGTGACTGTCTCTTCATACCAATACTCAGCTGTAACCTCACTAGTTTCCTTCAACTATTTAAGCAGAACCAACCATTTCTCGTGACACCAACAACTTTAAAATATTTTCAAAGGGGAACATAAGCTTGCATGGTTATATTGACAAAAACTTCATGAGGTTCAAACAGAAGTCTCCAAGTTCTTTTGTTGACACTGTCAAAGAGGACTTGTGGCACAAATCACTTGGTCACCCAGGCAATGGTCCTCTTTGCTCAATGGGATCACCAATAAATAACATGCCCTGCCTTACCTGAAACCTGAACAAAATCAATCTGATGTCTTTCAAAAATCTATTTGAACATGTAAGTCTGCCTGTTGACTGTGTTCATATTGATATAACTGGCTCAATCTTACCAAATTCCATCTCAGGCTTCTGCTATTTTCTTACTCTGGTTGGAAACACAGTTTTGGCCTGGTAGATGGATTCTGTCAAGAAGAATCCCCAGTTGCACCTGAGTCTCAAGAATTCATAGATGAATTCCACCACTCAGGTACTGCTGAAGAACCTTCAATCCGAAAGCTAGAAGGGATGAACCTTCCATACTCCAAAACAACAACCAAGAAACAGCCCCTCACCTCACGAATTAGGGCCATAGGTCCATAACCTAAATTTGAAACTTATACTACATCATGATTCAACAATGCAATAAATTAAAAACCTACTGAAGCTTCTTTGTTACAGACTGAAATACAACCAGCTTATCAATAGTACAATAATTAATTTTTTATTGTAAGAACTGTATTGTTATTATCTTAATAGAAATGAGCTCATGAATGTAATATTGTGGTTGTTAAATGATAATTTTATTTTTAAATTTGTAATTTGGACCAAAATGAATTCAACAGAATGCCTAGCTGATATCAAAACTGAGCAAAATGTTCAAAGAAAATTTCAGAGGATTGTTGTGATTTAAGCTTGAATTTTATTTTGAAAAAGCTGACCCAACTGAGCCAAACTGATTACAATGATCTCAAAATGAGCTGAATGATATTTTACTGAGAAAAGATGAGGTTTTTTATAAAAGAAAATTATCCAAGATTGCCAGTTAATACCAGGTTGTGCTAAGGTTTTATAGACATCTGAATTACCAATGCAAGTAGTATAACATGTGATTTCTCACATTCCTATTATTTTGGTGTTAAATTGGGAAAAACAAGATCTTTCACAATTCTTTTCTGTTCTATGAATGATGTGGTATTGAAGTATTTTTGATATTACCACCTCTTAGATTTGATTTAAGCTTATTCACTGTACAGAGCTACCCTAGGTGAACCTTTCTGTAGAATCCAAATCTGGCCTTGAATCCATGGATTTACTTATGCACAAAAAATTTATTCATCTTTTCTGAAAAAAATGATGAATTTTGAATATATTCAAAACTTATGGTTTATGCATAATTCAGAATTCATTTTAAAGATAGCTGTGGCCAATTTGGGTATGTAAATTATACCTCAATGCTCACAATATTTATTCCTGTCTCATCATTAGTTCTTATGAATTCAACAAATCAAGAAGTATCATGCAAGCTTTCTGAATTTCAGTATCAGGTTTCAAGCTTCAACTACTGATATCACTAACCTTGTGAATTTTCTACCTACTTTTCCCATAGCTAATGAAGCTTCCACTACCCATCCAAAACTTGGTGCAGAAACAAATAAGGATCAGAAATCACAGTTTATTTCCAGGATTTCCAATTTTATCCCTTGCGTAAGTCTTGCTACCTGTGATTAGAATTTTGCATAGTTTTATTCAAAATAAGTCATTGCATTATTCATCATTCTTGAGACTGATGTTTGATATATGACTTGCAAAAGTTTCCTTTAAAGATTAAGTCTAATTGTTACAAAAAATCCATTCATATAACATATTCTCAATGAGATCAATGTTACATCTAAGTGAAAGATTTCTATATAACCAAGCTTCAAAACTCCATAGAAATTTATCTGATATCTTCATGAAGTAATCAAACCCAAAAACAAAAGCATATAGAACTTCATTTGGAGAAGTTCATCAGGTATTGTTATTTTGTCTTGTGGTTTGGAGAATCTTACCCTCCAATTTGTTACTTTCTTTTATAAATTTTTCTTTTAATATTAAATTACTATTCTTCTGCATCATTATATTACTTTTCTGCTAAATAAGAGAATTCAAAATTTAACAAAAAGAATTAATACTATTTAGATATCAATTCAGCCACTTCATCTGGGATAAACTCAATTGAGCAAAATGTTTCTCTAAATTATCCCAAGTCACAAATGAATGCCACTGTATTTCACCTGCAAAAGATAATAACCTAACATTACAAATATGACATAAAAATGAAGCCAGGATTAAAAAACCAAAAAAGAAAGAGGTAATTCCATTGTTCAAAACAAATAATAGGATGACTTCCACTTCAAGAGACACACAATCAAGTAATCAAGGATCATTTACAGTACTTAATAATGTTACCCTTCCTGAATCAGAACATTTCACTCATAGATTCACATCTCACCATTCTAAATCAAATATTATTGATTAAAAGTACCTCCATTTCCCAATATTCAAACTTTTTCCAGCCCATACAGAAGTATACCTTTGGGAGCACATACAAGTAATACACACCCTATATTTCTTTTGTGGACTTCCCAACGGCATACATTTGAAAAGTATTCGATCAATAAGTGTTTATAGCAGGACTATTTCCCTGGATTCCTTGGGTGAGCTTCCAAATAATTGAAGCATTCCTAAAGTCATTCAGCTTGACCTTAAAATGTAAAAAATATTCAGGTTTGGACATATTCTCACCCAAGAACATATAGGAGTTCTATTGTCATGGTGACTCTATGATATAGCTTCAGAATGATAATAAAAGCTATAACTCTGAGTGTGACACGAAAATAATGATGATATTAGAGTGAGGATATGAGTCAAAAGGGCTATACCAATATAATTTAGTGATGGTGAGTACTGCTGATAGCCCTGGGTGCAGTGTTTGCCTGTTGGTTTACAATAGCAAACCCTACAATACTTAAACTTAAAGTATACCTGTTAAGTTCTAAGAGTACCACTTCCTTTTTTAAGAAGTTATACCACATAAGAATATCAAGAAAAGGATGCTTGATTTGCTTCCTGGTGAGTCAAAGCCTGCTTTTATCTTGTTCTGGGGTAGTGGGAGGTGGTTTACCTCTGCACACGACCACAGAGTGAAAATTTTCACTACTGGGGGCTGGTTTGTGGTTCTATACACTCAATACAGGCTAGTATTGGGTTGAAATGTGGTTTTATAACCACAAGTAGTCATTTTTACCCTATACAGGGTGAACATTTTCACCAATGGAGTTTACAGGTGTATTCTGGTGCTCCTGACGTGTCAGAAACTGTACAGAACCTGTATGGACCTCTGTATTTGACTTAATGATGGGGTATTGAAGTATAAATACGCTTCAGCGTCTTTTTGACACCTCATAATCAGAGTACAACTGTATCCTGTCATAATACAGCTGTATGGGTCATATTGTGGGATTACAACTTTCAAATAGCCATACCTCTGTCGGCTTTTGGGATATCATGCTCAAAGTTGGTTCATTGGATATCCCTGTATGAGCTCTACACAATGATACCAAATTTGGTATGGTTATAATTCAATATGACAAAGTTATCCCATGTACAAGGTTTGTTGTACATAGGCGTGGTTTAGGCAAAAAGCTGTATTGAGCTTGTTTGCCTCATAACTTCTGTTATAGTTGAGATATGAAGAAGTTGATGGAGCCATCAGATAGCCCTGATTGTGCTCTTTCCAAAAAGACCCCACTTCAATTATCCTACACTAAAACTGTAGAAGTTAGATGAGAGGTGAATGTTTTGTTCACCCTTATTTGGCCTGAAATTGACCATAACTCCAGTAATATTGGTGCTAGCTCAGTTTGGCTGGTACCATTGGATAGACCTGGCTTAGAGCTTCATTTTGAGTACCCATTTGATGGGGTTAAGCCTCTCCTTCTAAATTTCAGATGAGAGGTGAAAATTAAGGTTTATGCTCAGCAATAACTTTGAGCAGGAATAACTTTGTTATTTCTTGTCCTATGGTGATGGGACTTATATTTTCAGAAAGGGGTTAGTTTCCTCTTTCTTTTGATACCTTTTGAGCTGATTTGGCTCAGCTCCATGTTTTGGTGGTATCTTGGCTATACCATTGATTTATGGTATTTTGGCTGTCATGCTTGTGCGCTGGTTTTGAGTCACAGGCTGACATCTATGATATTGATTCCTGCAATATGAAACTTTTTACCATGGAAATAACTTCAATGCATGAAATTCCCAAATCCCATCATCCACTTTTCAACTTGGTCCATGATCTAATCTTTCCCAGCCTGAACCAGAAACATTTGTGGGTGAGCTTAATAATAGAATTGATTTCAATTGAAGCACAAGATCCTATTAGGAAAGAAAAATTTGAAATTCATCAGATCATCCCAAGTGATCCTCTTGTAGTTGAAAGAGTGGCCATTGATTTCTTATTTTTCTGCCTCAGCTCAAAACATTTCTGCTTCATAAAATGACATGAAAACAATGATTATCAGCCAAAAATTGTTTTGATACTTAATATATTATCTTCAAATTATGACCTTTTTTATCTAGTGATTTCATATAATATTGTTCTTTTTCATTCAAAACTTCACTCAAGAAAAAAAAATATGATGGATACCCTATAACTCCAGGAAATTCAAAAAAGCACCTTCACTATTTATATAAACTCAATTCTAATCTGGGTTGGGTAAGGCCATGCTACCATATATTTTTTGGAGAGAATAATGGATTTGTTGCTCTTTTTTGAATTTTCTCAATCGGGGGAATGAAAAATGTAATACAGAATATTCAGTAGATTTTATGATATTAAATATTCTAAATGAAGATGAAGTATATATAGAGATAATAACAATAAACTATTAATTGAATTATTCTTATTTACAAAAATATATTTGAAACCCAGTTTATCATACACCTCTAAAAACAGTTAAAATGAATATGATAAGTGCATGATTTGATTAATATTCAGCTTATTGACCTAGATATGAAGAGTTTAAACTTAGGATATTTATGTTTTTCATTTCTTATACCCTGATAGCTTAAGAATATCTGTAATGGTCCTTCAAAAGCATAGTTAGAAATTGAATCCAATACAAAATTACTCAAGTTCACTTATGTTCAAAATGTAAGGATGAAAATAACAACTTGAACAGAAGTAGAACTTAAAGAACTCATAATTTAGTAGCTATCTATATTATAAATGGTTAGGTTGACAGATAGTGATTTAAAAAAACAAGAGGATTTAAAAATATGAATTAGAAAATTTTCTTTTGATTCCACAGGCTTAGGAGAAATTATAAATGAATTGATGGAAAATGAATATAAATTTAACTTTGAAATATTGGAGTAACCAAAATCGGAATGTGATTTATAAGTACAGGATTATCATAAGAAATGATACCTTGTGAGTCTCTTGGTAGTGGTGGACTTTGTTAGAGGATAAATTGATATGAACCTGAGATATAACATAGAAAAAGCCAACCAGAGAGACACTGAAGCTGCTTGAAGGGACCTTTTAGTCAGGTCCCTCAACTCCATATTTTTCTATGATCTTTAGCTTTAAAAAAATCTTGAATAATAACTTTGTAATGAGAATCTTGCCAAAATACTATCTGAATTGAGTCAACCAAACAAGACAAAGAATTTGTAAGGTGTGGATATGAAACTTTGATTAAAAATCAAGTACTTTTCCTTTCTTCGAAATTTGTATAACGTAAAAATCAATTAAAGATACTAAGAAATATTATTATTAAGAGAAAAAAAGCCAATTTTATTGTTTATAGCTCTATTAGTATAAAATAATAATATTATAAAGATTTATTGTTTTACAAAAAATAAAAATTTACCCCAAAAATACTCTACAAGAGATATTTAAGGCTACAAAAGAAATTTCTTCAAGAGCAATTTTAATTGGAATTAATTGAGAAAAGAACTGCAAGCAATTAATTAAAGAACCAAGTCTTTAAAAAGATGTTTAAACAGAAAAACACGCCCAAAAGTGACCAGAGTGAATTTGGAAACAAAGTGACAAAGCTTACAGTGATGAAAGATGCTTTAATTCACTCTTGGGGTGGTTCAGGGGTAAAAATGATTATAAGAGTTACAAACAATGATTATAATGATTTTTTCACGTGGTTAAAAGATTCAAAATGTTTTAAAAAGGGTGGTTGGAATCTTTTATTGATTGGTTTAACAGTGTTTAAACTAATTATAAAAGGAAAAGATTCTAACATGAAGAGAAAAGTGGGACAAAGAAAACATTATTTCATAGCCATCAATTTTCTTACTCCAAAAGTAAAATTTACTATTTTCAGTCGTGAAAAACAGTCTGACAACACAAAAGCCAATTATGGCATCATTGAACCCTGGTTTAGACCAAAAAAGGGCTGGTTTAAGCCAATTTTAGCCATTTTAGACCCATAAATCAGCCATTACTATAGCAATACCTGGTCTAGAGCCTTCAAAACACGTCATAATGTGTGTAAGAGACATAGAATCCAGTTCAAACTTTTTTTACTGAGATTGTTTTCACTCTTGGCAGCAGTTAAAACCACCCTGGTTGGTATCAAAACCTCATCATCAATTAAGTCACAGACCCTGTGACTCAATTCCAGGCCAAAAGTAATGCACTTTTGTGTGGATTTTGAAATCCCACAACATTCAGCAAGGAGCTTGGGGGTCTGGCTTCCCCTTAGAGCTAGAGTTCCTTTTCCCCCCCAATTATAATCTTTCCAATTTATTTTTTGCTTTAATTCCTCAACATGTATTATAATTATAATTCACATATGTAATTCAATTTAATTGTACATTACAATACAGTAATAATTCATACCTCATATGTAAATCAAAGCTCACTTATGTAATACACGCGCACATGTTGACATTTCAATTGAATTCATTTGAAAATACTTCAATTCCTCATAACTTCTAAACTAAACACAACACCTCAATTTTAACACAAAAATTGATGGTTAACACCACATGTGGTGTGAATTATATTAAAGCTTTGAGGATTTCCAATTTTTGTATTGAAAATACTAAAAACTTAATTTAAGCTTATTCAGAGTTGAGTTACAAAAATTTGACTCAGAGGTGACCCCACCTCATTTTTTATAAGAAATCAAATGGTGAAATAAATTTTATATGTTTATTTATTTGATAGAACGTTATAATATATTTTATATAAATATTTACCAAAAATATTTTAATATCATAAATTCTATTAAAAATTCATTTTTACTTAATTTTTACAAGTGAAAATGAATTTTCATAATTTTAAATTTTATTGTAATTTTATTTTTAAATTATAATTAAATTTTGATTTTTAAATCTAAGTTTGTATTTTTATTTTTATCTTTATAATATAAATAATTTTTATTTATTTATATTTGTATATTAATTTATCATTTGTGGTCTTTTGGGTATATAAAAATACCTCTAAGGCGCACAGAATTTATGTTTATTGATGAGAATTTCAAACGTTGAACTTCATCTTTCTTTATAATTTGTTGAACATTTAATGCATTATTTCTTCTGAAATACTCTTCTCTCTCTGTTTGAATGTAATCACAATGTGATGGTGCATTTAGAAGACTGGTAAGGCATCCAGGGAAATAATTGATGGTCAAATTAAATTCAGACTGAAATTCAGCCCACCAGGTTTGATGGGGAGTGAGTAGTCTGGAAGAAATGAAACACTGAAGACATGGGCATCACTAAGAACTTTTACAAAGGAAGAAAGAGACAGTACAAAAGATCTCCAGAACTTGGGAGTCTGGACTATGAAAATGTGTTCCTTGTCATAAATGTTATAATTCAGATTTTCTGGAAGTTAATTGCAACTATAAAATGAATTGGAATTATTTCCTGAATCACTCACCTGAATCAGTGTAGCACCCAAGGCCTTGGTCTGGAAAAGGGTTGATAGAGGCATTTTTAATGAGAGAGAGCCAAATCTGTAGTGAAATCCTTTTTACTAAGTTGAAGTCCGCCAAGAACTTCCTCATTGAGGGGGGAAAATGAATATTTCTTGGGGACTTTTCTGAGTGGATAAATTTCATTTGAAAAGTTCTTGATGAAATGTAGGTTAAAGTTGGAAAATGTGATATATAATGGTAGATCCTTGATATTTCTTGGGGTGACCAATTAAGATTTTTCTGGACTATTCATTTGTTAATCTTGGGGCCTACAAAGGAAACAATATAAACTAAATATTAAACCCAAATTATCTGTCAATCAATTGGCAACATATGGAAATATTTTGAAAGGAAGACACTTGTAGAGCTATTGGTACATGCATATTAGTAAGCATTCTAATTAAAAGAATAAAGAGCATATGCTAAAAAATATTTCAGAACTGACTTAATTCAACAAAATCTGAGTAGAATGTATTTCTTTAATATGTCAAAGATGTTTTCAAGCACTTGTGTTTCCAAAAATAAATAGCAGTTGTTCTTAATTGTATAATTTTTGGCTGAATTAGTGAAGTAATATCAAAGATCTATGCCTGAAAATGCAATATTTGCACTGGGATGAAGAAAGAAATTCCAAAAAATTTCAAGTGGAATGAAATATTACATTTCAATATCATAATAGAAAAGCTCTCTCCTCTCTCATATTTTTGTGTATGATGCCTTCAATCTTTTTATAATCATCATTTACATCAAATTTTAGGACAAATAATTGCAATTTAATCTTAAACATATATTTCTTCATCATTGTTGGCCATATTTAACCTTGGCTTCACCAAATTATAAGGCTCATATGACTTCACCAATTGAATATTACATATAAAATTGATGGAATACATAGAAAACTTTTGGCTTTGAATCATTATTCAGCTTAAGTACCCCTTGAAAGATGTTATACATTTTTTGGGTTCTTAAGATTTTGATGACTCATAGATGAATTGAAATGAAAGGTATATGATACTAATGAAATCTATTAATAACTTTGCTTTGTGTAGGATTAATCTGGTAAAAATTCAATATGAAAGCATAACCCAAAACAATTGAATAATCTATTGTATCTGGAATCAAGTAAATAGGACTTTCAATTTTTTACTTTGAAATAATTAATTCAGAAAATACAAATATTTTGTTTCCAAATCCTCAAAGTAATATTTGGGCAATGAATACAAATTTGAAATATGATAAAAAAGCCTTTTAGCTGCAGTATGTATGGTAAGAGATGGGGCTTTCACTGAAAATTCCCTGATAGAAAACCCCAACTTGGTGAGGGCCTCAGGCTGTTCATAAGAAATTCAATAAGGAAAAATCATAAAATGGTGTATTGAAAGGCCTTAAAGTCTAGGAGCCAGTGAGGAAATGTCCTAGTGGGAAATCTGTAATTGCTGAATAACACAATATGTATGACTCAGTTTGCAATTGAGGAATTTGGTACAGGGAAATACATATTGGGAGAAGTGTAAATGTGTATGCCTCAGGCTACACTGAAGGAACTTTGTGCAGGGGAATTCATATTTTATTAAAGTAAAAGGTTGTACAACCCAGTCTAAACTCAACAAAAATTGGGGGGAAAAATTCATAGTTGGTGAGTCTAAAGGCTTCATGGCCAAGCCTTTGCTCAAGGACATTAATGAAGGGTCATTTATTTTAGTGAACTGAGAATTCTGTATGGATAAGGCTACATTTAAGGAGGTTTTTCAAGGTAAGTAATAGCTTTAAGGCGTTAGAATTATTAATGACTCTTTCTTTCTACTTCATGGAGGGATTTTGATCATATTTCCAAGTATTTTGCCTGTGGAATCATTTGCCTTTTGACATCTGTCACAGGTTTTGCAATACTCTGCAACATATTTCTGCCACATTGGCCACCATATGCAGGTTTTTAATTTTTCTCTTGTTCTGTCTTCAGACAGATGTCTTGAAAAGGGGCTTTCATGGCATTCTTTCATTACAAGATTGATTCATGACCTGTCCACAACTGTCATGACACATGTGTGCTTGGTCCTGTGGTAAATTATACCATCCAGTAGGTGAAATCTTCCTTCATCATAATATTTCTTCCATACTTCATCCAAGGCATGTATTAGAGAGTTGTCCTTACAGTCTTTGTTAAGTAATTAGCATAAGATGCTACAATTTTTATCTTGAGTGTAACTGTTTATTACTTCTTCAAAGAAGTTGGTGTTCAAGTCTGTAACACTTATTCCTTCTATTGGGATCTGTGGTGAAGCTTCTTCTGACACATAAGCAGGATTATCAATATTATTTGGTAATGGCCATCTGCTTAGTCCATCTGCATTTTTATAAATATTCCCATCTTTATGAACAATAGTCATATTGCACCTATACTCTTGTATGGCTATTTGCCATCTGAGCATATGTCTGTTGGGTGTTTTCATGTTTAAAAGTGATTTAACAGCAGTAAAATCTTTTATTACTTCAAAAACACATCCTTCCAGGAGGTAATTGAGTTTTTCTAAAGCCCAAACAAGGCATAAGCACTCCATATGACTTGCTCCATATCTAGCTTCAGTTGGTTTGATTTGCCTGGATATGAAATATCTGGGTCCTTCCACAGGTTTACTGTTGATAATCTGGACTTGATGAAGTGCAGCACAAAGTCCATCTCCCGATTCATCAATATAAAGCTTAAAAGGCCCCTTGGAGTCTGGCATCAGTAAGAGTGGAGCAGTGGTCAAGGCTTGTCTCAGAGATTCAAAGGTTTTGACTCTGTCAACAGTCATTTCAAATACTGTGTCTTTGTCACATAATTTATAAAGAGGTCTTCCTATGGATGCAAAATCTTTAATATGTTGCATGTAATATCCTGCAAACACCAAAAATAACTGAATTTCTTTCTTATTCTGAGGCATAGGTTTCAGCAATACTGCTGAAGCTTTGTTTTTGTCAATTACAAGGGATAAACCAGATACTACATGTCCCAGTGCTTTAAGCTCTTTAAATCCAAAATGGCATTTCTTTAGGGAAATTTTCATGTTGACAGATTGGATTTTTGTCAAAACTCTGGATAATCTGTACATATGTTCTTCCCAAGTTTTGGAACAGACAATGATGTCATCAATATAAATGATTAACCATCATTTTGAAGGATCTTCAGGGAAATTTTCATTCATCATTCTTTGGAAGTGTGAAGGTGCTTTTTTGATTCCAAAAGTCATCCTCAAATATTCATAAACTCCACAATTAACAATAATTCTTTATTATTTCCTTGCTCTTGGTGTTACTACATTTTGATGAAATCCTTTAAGGGCATCCATAGTGCTTATATACACTGCTTGAGATATTTGGGTGAGGGCAATTTGGACTTTTGGTATTGGGTACCTATCTGGAACAGTTTAAGTGTTCAGAGCTCTAAAGTCCCCAACCATTCCAGATTTTCCATTATGCCATGCCACTATGACTGGTGTAGTTATTTCTACTTCTTCATTGTGGCAAACCTTTCTTATTACACCAAGATCTAAGAGTTCTTTAATATGAATTTCTGAAGCATCTCTTGATTTAGGACTTGCTGGATATGCAGGTGTTCTTAAGAGTGGTGGATAAGGTCAATATTAAGGATGATGTCAGCTTCATGACCAATAATTGCTCCCAAAGGTTCTTTGTCTGATGCAAATGCTCCTCTGTGGCCATATAAAAGGGAAGAAAGTACATTTTCCTGATTATTAGTGAGATGAAGGCTTATTTCAGCTTCATTTAACCGTTCAGATTTGAATCTTTCCAACTCTAAGTTGACTGCACCTACTTTACTTACTTTAATTTGTCTTTTAAATGGTAAAAAGGCAAATTTTTGACGCTTGTTGTCTCAAATAGTAAAGTATCTATCTTCATTGTTTTGGAAGTCTATTCCATACATGATCAAATAGTAATTTCCCAATACAAAATGGGTACTAGAGCAATTTTCATAACAACAAATTCAACAGTTTTTCTCAAATTTCCATCAATATGTGGGAATATCATATTGGTATGAAAGATTGCCAATGCTTTCATTGCATTACTGGCACTATTTCATTTTATACCATCAATTGGTAACAAGTGGTATTCAAAATTTGGTACACAAGTCTTAAGAAAAGATTTTCCAACACAAGAGCAGAAGGCTCCTGGGTCAAGTAAAAGTTGAGTGGGTTTTTTATTAATTACCACTTCTGTTATACAGGAGTTACCAGCTGTATAACCTTTTCCCCTGTTTGGTTTGGTTTTCATAAGTTGTGCATCTTGAATTTTTGACAAATCAAGTTGACCATTGCTCAATTGGGGAAAGTGGCAATAAAATTCCATAATGTCAAAGGTGGCATTGATATTTTCTTTATCTTTTGAAGATTCAGAAGATATTGATGGCTTATCATCTGAATTGTCTCCAATTATGTCATCTTTTTCAACATCAGGTTCTTTATCAATGTCAATTTCATTGATTTTTCCCCTTCTGGGACATGTATTGGCTAAGTGGGTGGTGGTTAGGCAAATATGGCACTTTATGATTATATCTGCAGGTTTGTATTTAATCACCAGGGCAAATCTCATGTCAATCATGGGCGATTGACTTCATGTCAAGCAAACGTCAAGCAGGATAAAAGTCAAGCACAAATCAAGCGAACGTCAAGCACAAGTCACACTCTGGTCTTAAACCAAATCCTGTGACATCCACCAATATTGGTTCCCCTGTGCCTTCAACTGAGATTCCTCACCACTGGATCCTCACTCAAACATCCAAAAGTTGGTAAAAATTACACAAGACCTGCCTGTTTCCACACGCACACATCAAAGAGGTCCTTCAGCTAGTTTTGATGTAGAGGGGGGGTTTGACCTCACCAGGTCATCCATGAGGACTGCGCCTCCACGGGATTGTCATTTTGTGGATGACACTGGTAGAGCCTGCCACACAATACCGTGGGTGCGGTGCGGTTGCAGTAGCGTGTGCATGCACGGGGGCGGGTATATGAGAGTGTGCATAAGCATGTGCGTGTGCCCATGCAGGGACGTGTGTGTAAGGGCCAATTCCCCTTCCAACGTGACAATGGCGCAGTTGGACATTTTGGATTCTGTGATAGGTGAGTGTGTGGGACATTTGATCATTGAAATTGGCTTATACACACTGTACCCAATTTCATTGTGGCAATGTGAAAGAGTGGGCTTTGCTTGTAATAATGGCATGTCTCTGTCACCAAGCTTTGACACAGTTATTTCAATAGCAAAATTGCTAATGAATCTGAGAGATTTACATTTCTGTAGACTAAGTATCATGAAATAACGGTTTTATCATTACAAGCAGTCCACATGACATAACTTTGTCATCATACAATCCACAGTTACCTTCTATTTCTTCTTCAGATATAATCAATTTTCCATCATCAAAACCAACAGCTTTATAAATATTGAGATGCGGCCAATCTGGTAAGAAATTCACATCAATATTCAAAGTCTTTAATATTAGAACATTATTGTTCAGCATGCAAGATGGCTCAGAGACTTCAAAAATGGTATTAATAACACCAAAGCGTCATGAGTTGTCCCTCAGAAAACATATCACACTGTTGCTGAGATTTTTGGATTCAGTTGAAGATATATTGTTCCCAATATTAATGTTTGAAACTGGAAAATACCAAAGCAAGACAATCCTTGAAGTGGGATGACTTGTGGATTGTATGGTAGTGTCTAAGCTGGCCCATTCAACTATTTCCCTTTTGGAATGCAAATTATTTAAGTACTCAACCAGGCAATTATAATTTTCTTGTTCATGGCAGGATGGTTTGTTTTGTTTTTGGTGATTGAACAGGGCAGGCTGCTGTGATTTGAAAAGTTGTTTTATTTCACATGGGATAGATGGGGATTTCAGGAGAACATAAAGGTTGGAACATCAACTGATATGTTGAAGTAAGGTTTTATCTAAATCATCTATTCAGAGTTGCAAGAAGTTAGTCTTATTCAGTTCATGTGTTTAATCAATGTGAATGTATTGATCTTATTAATTGATGTACATATTTTGTTATTTGTTCAACTTTGCAAATACTCCAATCAAGCGCTCATAACCCCATGTGGCTGAGGCTTGTGCTGGGCCCCAACATTGGAAGAGTTTGGGAATATGATCATCAAAATGATTATTTGGTTTAGTTTTCTTTTTTGGGAACAGGTGTTGATTGGAAAGGCGCGATTTTTCCAATGTTCTGAAAATTCCTTTGCATCATCTGTTGAAACAGTCCAACTTGTGGCAATGTTGATAGCACTAATCAAATGAAATTTATTCTTGGTTAGTTCATTTGCAAGTCCTTCTGATCAACCCATGTTTCTTTGTGTGTTGGTGGATTTGTGTTCATCTAATGACATCTGTTGACTGAGAATTACAAATGGAATATAGACCTTGTATAAGAGAGCCCATTCAGCGGCTTTTAAACTACCATGAGAGGGGGAACCCATTTTGCGGGTTACTCTTGTCCATGACAAGGGAATTATGGTATGAGATATGACTTGTCAGAGATGCTCCAGAGCCTCACCCTTGATCTGGTGATCACTCAGTGCACTCATATCCAATTCAGAGTGGATCTCAGGGGTGGGGATGTAATTGGCATCAAATGAAGGAATTGCCGCAGAACCACTAGATGGATGTTGCGTGTGAGGGGTGGGCATTGGCAGTTAGTTTTTTCAGGTGGAAGTAGTGGAGAGTGACTCATTCATCCTTTTTGCTGTGTCTATTCTCAGGGAGTGGGCCTCTCTCAATGTGATTTTATCAAGAGAGCTGTTGGAGGTCATGGAATCTGAGTCTGAACTGTTGCTGTCATTGGATTTCCTGTGGGACCCAAAGTAAATTTTTGATTTGGACTCTGGAATGCACAATTTGATCCTTCAAAATTCCAAGTATTAAATTATGCATTATGTCAAGATTAACCATTCTGGTTGAATCCCAATACAGAAAGTCTTGCAAACTTGAATATTGCACTCCATACTCAGAAGAAATTGCTTGTTTTTGTTGTGGGCATTCCCAAAGCCGTTTAGCAATGGTTAATTTATGATTCTGGTATGAGCGCTATAATGAAATTGAGGTCCAATTTCTTCAATTTGAGCTTTGCAAATAGTGCAAAAGTTACAAAAGTGGTTTCCTGAATGAGAAATAAATCCAGTAAGCTTGCGCATGGCAACCACATCCGCAATGGCCATGAGAATGGCAACACCAATAAAGGATCCTGAAGGACCTGTTGAGGTGGGTTAAAAATGGTAACCTTTCCATAGCTCTTTGAGCTCCTTGATGAGTGGCATTAATAGGTAATTCAATTGATGGGAAGTTGGCTTCTTTGGACTAGGGATTATTCCTGAGAAATAGACATTCTCTGGCTTCAATCTTTCACTTGGGGGAGATTAAGACAAATGAGCATGATAGGACCAATGCTGGCCAACCAGGTTGACTTTCCATGTGCATTAAACCAGTCCACATAAATGTAGAAGGCCAATGCACCAGGAATGGACATGAATGGGGGGTCATAAATATTTATAGTGCGAGTGAAGCGTCTCCAGACCAATCATTCCCAGATGTCACATTTGGGGGAACCTTTGGGAGTTTGAAATTGTTGATGTTGATTCAGGCTTTCCATAATTCCAGCCCGCTCGAAAAATCTGGCAAGCCAATTTCTGAATTGTTGATTAATAAAATGTTTTGTTGGTATAAATATTTGCTTCATGTTGGTTGTGAATTGGGTGCGGTATTCAAATGAATAGATGAATTTGCCTAATGATTGTGTGCAAGTAGGATCATGATCATTTGGTTCATTATGGAATTGACAGTGGGGTTGGTCAGTTGTGACTGATTCATTAAGGCCATTAAGAAAGAAACATTGAGGCCAACATATATAGTTTTGAATCACTGGCTCCAATTGGAGATGTTCAAATATGGTACTGAGATCTTGGTTATATGGCATGCAGGAGTGGGAGGACCACCTGAGCTTGAGATACTGGACTTGATCAGCAGGTTCAGGGCAGCTTTGCGAATGCGTGAAGCCCTGCAGGGTATATTATACCTTAATGATAGAATGGCAGATATTATCATTACAAGGTCTTGTGGGGGAAGGTTTTGACTGCCACTGTATGGTTTCTGTGAAGTTGAATTGAGACCCACTGGAGTGGAGAAAGTGCTTTGGGTCAATTTTGAATAATCAGCTTGCAAGATTTGATCCAATAGAATTTGCGGGCTCTCAGATCCTGTTTCAGAAGTAGGAATGTTTGGAAGAGATTTGGGTGCAATGGCTGATTTGGAATTTTTAATGTGCTGTTTATATTGGAAAGGTGTGAAGGAAACTCCCTGCCTATCACCCTCAGCGGAAGAGTGTGTTTGGGTTGAGCATTGTTGACACATGCATATACGCATTGAGGAATAGTGGCGGGTTGTCATTGTTGCAGGAATCGTGAGTAAGGTTGCTTTGTGTATAAATATTTATGGCTGATGTGAAAGTGTTTGGGAGTGTTATTAATTGGAAAAAAATTGAGTGATTATTTATGAAGGGGGAGATTATTTGAGCCAGCTGAAGATTTTATCCCATTTGTAATGGTGGCTGAGCTGCAGGCGATAAAGTGTAACATGTCTCATCTGGATGGTGGAATTTGTTAGGAGGTTAATTCGGTAAAATGCCATTCTTCTCAATGCTCATACATATTATCTTTTATTTACACATGGTGATACTGCGGTTTTGACCCTTGATGGGCGTTCCATTAGGGATGTGTCAACATTGAATGGAGGGGATTAACATTCAAACCATGTACGCCTGCATGCAATTGTACATGGTTTAAACCTTATTCCAGACATACCAATATAACACTATTACGTAAGCGTTTGGAGTGGAGCTAAAGTCTTGTTATTTGGTTTGGGTGAAGTGGGATTTTAATCAGTTGGATTGTGATTTGAATTGTCTTGCCTTTCTTGAAAAGGTGATGTCTATTTTGTGGGTAAATCCTGCATTAATATACCCTTATACATATATAGAATGCTGTGTAATTTTGATGCATATATTGGAAGTTTGGACAATTCACAAAATGTGACAATGGGGAGGGGGAAATGTTTATTGGATATGATTGCTTACAGATGATGGGTCCCCTTTGAGATCAAGGAAATATCACATTATATGCTGGTAGGCCGGGCAGGGTGGTTTCCAACAAAAGCGGAGGAGCTCAAGAGGAGGCACGGAGAATTCTCCAAAGTGTCTTATTAGACTTCCACAAGAGGCTTGGTTCCTACTTCTCATACAATTTCTCTATCATACATTTGAAATCACTCTATTTTATCATAATACTGAGCTGTTTTATCAAGTTAAAAAATATACTGTACTTTTTTAGCCCTTATGTCATCTTCCAAGTCCCTTAAATCCTGTTCAGGTTCTGTTCATGACTCAGATAGTGAATCTAGCATAGAATGTGTTCAAACAGAGTCACCATTGAGTCCCAACATTCCACTCACAACCCGTATGGCATCCTCAATGGATTTATCAGGTCTCAACATTGATGTGGGAAATCCAAAGGCTCCAACTTCAAGCACTTGGTCAATCCCAAATATTTCCGTCACTCCAATTCCCCCAAATCCCACCAATACACAAATGCATGTGTCTGAGGGGCCAGAAGCCACACCTCAAATATCATCAAACGCTAATCCTCAATCAAAATTTCCACGTGAGTTCCTGCTTAATCCTGGTCAGAATTCAGTTGCATCCCAGGATGCCTTTGGACAAAGTAAACAGCCAACCCTCAATATTCCATCAGGATCTCAGGTTCATGTGGGAAATGAAAAGCAGGTTGATGGTGGGCAACAAAAAAGACCATTGGAAAATGTAACTTGGAGTTTTCTGTCAGAGGGAAATCCAGGATTGAAACTTCATCAAAGTAAGTCGTTTTGATGTTGGAGTATAAAATTTTTTACAATTTGATCTGTTTGTTTCATGGGTTAGATATGGCACCTAAACTCAAGTCAGTCTGATCTCAGCAGCCAATTGAATATTGTGAGTATGACCAGTCTTTATTAATGTTTTGATGTGTTAACTGATGATTTGCATGGCAGGTGATGAGCTTTATGCATCTTCACCTCTGGTCCATAAAGAAAAATTCACTGGAAGTCATCATCCATATGCCTCCAAACCAAGAACAGGTCATGCCAGTTCATGAAGGGAAAAAATTGTGGATGATGAGGATTAGAACATGTCTTGGACTCAAATTGAAAGAAATGATGAACCAAGGAGGGACAATTTCATGGTGCATGAGCAATGCACTCAGTCAAATAGTGAGTTCACCCATCCTCAAATGGGCCTTGCCCAGAGTATGCTTGAACAATCTGAGGTCAGACAGCAAAGGAACCAGGCTTGTAAAGCTCACAATGTGGCAAAATGTGCAAGCCAGAAGGAGCAACAAAAATGACTGAGAGAAGAAATTCAAGAAAATGTCCATGGAATGAGATCAGCAGTACATGCCCATTGACTGTTCCTACTCAAATTTAGGGATAAGTGTTTTTCCTCACTACCAGAACCACCCAGCACAGAAGAGTGTGAAATTGCAATCCAAGTGGCTGGTCATCTCAGATATGTCCCCAAAGATGTTTTCAATGAGCCATCAACACAGGTTCAGTCTCAGGGTTTCCCAAGCTACTGAGAAAATGAGCTCCACAAGCTAGGACTAAAGCAATTCACTTGGGACTGGGAGAGCTCATGGAAACATCTGTTGAACAAGTTGATGTCTATGGTTTTTTACCATACATTCCATCTTGCACTTGTCAGCACCGAGTATCATCACTACTGTTGGAACAAGGATCATCATAATTATGGGGCCGGGGCAGCTTTAATGGAGCAATATTTCACTTATTTGAAAAGAGAATGGAAGTCTGTTCAAAAGGATGCAGAGTATTTGGTAAAAAAGAAGGAGAATCAAAAGCTCGCAATGATTTGTCAAAGGGTTAGTTACTGTATCTCTTCTTTATTGTGAACAAAGTCTGATGAAAATCTACTTGATTATATGCACACCTGTGAGCACCATCATGAATGGTGTGATACCGCTAAATTGCCCATTTCAGCATCACAATTCAATGACCCTGGAGTATGCTCAGATACTGAGGACGTACTGGAAAATGGCTATCAAGTTTACGGCAAAGTGGGATTACACTGGAGCTCCCAGTTATTTAATTAATTGGTATTAAAAATGGATAGAGACATAGAGTTTTGTAATTGTATTAAAAAAAAGGGTACAAAACCCATTGATAGATTGCCAGAAATACAATCAACAGATGATGGTGATATTCCAGAAGGCCTATCACTTCAGGTATTTGATGAAGATTGGCTCAAGAATTGTAGTAAGATTCAGACTATCGCCCTCAAAATACTTGACATGCCAGTTATTAAGCCAAATGATGATGCTCTGCAATAACTTAGTAATATAAATGTATAGCACCATTACAAATTAACATTTTGTGAATTATTTGTGCAGGTGTAATAAAATCTGATTCTTATATCTTAAACATGCAACAACTTGCTAAATATGTCAAAATATAGACAATATTAATTGGAATGTATCACTGTCTCCCTCAGAAATAATACTCCATTGCTCATTTTCATTGAGTAAATATGCAAGGAGTTTGATCCAGCTTATGGTGTTCATATTTGTGGACCTGTGCCGGGGTGAAAAGGAGTTATCAACTTTGACAAAGACAAATTATATAATATCAGTAAGGCTCACACAGTTAATGAGCTTTTATTTTCTTGGACCTATCGGTGATTGGAATATGGCATTCCCATAAGGAATGATTTCAGAATAGCAATACAATCAGGGTCAAAGATGAGCTTGAAAGGTACCTTCCGCATGTTGACCTCAACTGAATGAGGAGTGATATAGTGGATGATGTTTACAGGTTGTTGTTGGCCAATATGATGGAGTAGATAAACAGCCTGAGCCTCAATGGCTGGGTTCCAATTGGGCTCCTGGAAATGTGGATGCCAGTGTCTGAAAATTGGGGTAGAATTTTGGGGGTCCCCTCACCATTAAATAGAAAATATTAGCACAAGTTATATTGAGGCCAGTTCCAGCTGCGGCAATGGATGCAAACAGTACTTCACATTCAGGATTATTGAAGAAATTCTCCAGTGCCTTCTCCTGTGCTCGTGCTGTAATTGTTCCATCAATTTGTGTTGAAAGGATAGAGTGATGGGCAAGTGCAATACCAATTCTACAATAAAAAACAGTCAGATGGAGTCACTTCATAATTGATGCATATTAGAATTAACTCACAAATTAAGAAATTGGGTCCATTGGGTATAAACCACTGATTTGGTTTGACCACACTTTGATTTTTTGTTATTTATTAAGCTTTGTAGGAAGTGTTCAGTTTTACTACTCATCATGCATGTTTCCACATCCACAATAGTTCATGTGATTGTTGAGGAGTTATCCTGAGTGCCCCTGCCCTTGTGGTCTTCCAAACACCCATCCACAATTTTTTTAAGCATGATGTGATAGTTACAACATATTTGCAGCTTCTTAATATTCCTGAAAAATACTCCTGGTCCTTTCCTGTTGGATGATAGGAATTCTTTGTATAATGTGGAATATTTTAGCTGCATTGTTGAGTTGAGTGGGAGCAGTTCATAATAAAGGGTAATAGTGGGAAGGGATTTGAGATGCATGGTTTTGGTGTGGCGCAAACTTAAATTATGCAATGCCAAATACAAAATATCATTGCTACCTTTGGAAAGACTACTCAGGATGAATGGTGACCAGTTATCTTGATCTGAGCTCTGGGGTTGGGTGATGAATTATATTATGCCCAAAAGGTCATAAATGGTGTTGTGAATAGGTGTGCCCGTTAAACATATTTGACGGGATGAAAGGAGGCTATTAATGGCACGGTGAGTGGCAGTGTATTGAGAGCAAATATAGCTATAAGATGGGGAAGGGTTATTGAATATAAAAGGTAATTTTAATCATTGAAAGATCAGAAACTCACTGTGCTTCATCCAAGATTATACAATGCCAATTGATTTTCAAAATGAATGATGTAGAGGTATTGCTTTCCTTGAATTCTTGGGTGATAGTATTGTAAGAATTGATGATGATATCATATTTTAAGATGTTGGCCTTGGATAGTGAGTGACGAGTGGGACCATGGTAGATTTTGGCTTGCAGCGCTCCAGCCTGAGCATGCTTGGATATTTCAGAGTGCCACTTGGTAATTAAGAAAGGGGGGCGGATGATCATGGTGGGCGTGGAGCAATGGGGGTTGCAATCATCCGCTCCTTGGAGGTACCAATTAGAGCAATGGCTTGAATGGTTTTAACTAATCCCATATCATCCGTGAGCAGTCCTCCAAGAGGGGTATTGGTCAAAAGGGATTCAAATGAGCTAACGACCTTGTTTGTAATGATGTGCCTGGCATTAAAAGTGGATCCTGGGGGTGAGGTGGGCCAAAGTTTACGGGCTGATTGGCCATTGGGGATTTCTTGATCCCAGAGAAAAGCTAGTCCGGTCTTTTGATGAGGGAGGAGGGGGGTTTGAATAATGGAATGTGGTGGGATCATCATGGGGAGGTCTGATCCAATGGGTAATTTTATCAGTTTTTGCTTGGAAGTCAATGGTAAAACAGTAGGATATGAAGCTGGCATCAAGTTTGAAGCAGGAAATGTGGGAGTAAAGACTTGACATTGACTATGAGTATTACAGTCATATGTGTTGGGCATTTTAAGCTTAAAATCTTGCATTAAAAAGCTTTCAATTATGAATAGAATGTTTGGATACCATGTGAATAACATAAACGCTAGATTAGGTTTCTGAGATGAGGAGGGATCATTTGCATCAGTCATAAATATTCCCTCAACAAATAATGTTTGAGTAGAATTGGATTTTCAATTTTCAATCCATGCCCCACCAGGACCACAGTGCATGAAAGTTTGTGGTGCCCCAAGGAATGGTATCAATGTTTTGGAAAGGGTTCCAGGGAGAGAGCCAATAGCATGCTGGTGATTGGGGAGATATACAAATATGTTGTGTTGATTGTGCCATAGCATAATCCAAGAAGCTAAGTGGGAATTATCTGGATTTAAGGTTATATCACCATTCATTTGAATATTAATATTAATCATCCCAATGCAAAGTGGCTGTGAAGGGGTTGACATGATGTCTATTATGAATTATTTGGGGACAGTTGGAAATAATATGATCAGGAAGGGGTAGCTAAAGGGAATGAAGACCAATAAGCACAGGTGGGGAACTTATATGAGACGCAGAAATGAACTCAAAGGAGGATGGCCTGTGGTTATGTGCATGGTCTTTAGGAAGATGGGCCTCTTGGACTCATAATTTTTATATCCAATTTGGGGCATATATCAATGCAAGGTGGCAAAAATGTGGGTGCACCAATATGACTTCTGGATCTGCAGAAAGTTACAAAGCCTTTGGTGGACCAAGGTTGACATTAGCATATCTGAGATTGGGTGGGTTGTAGCAAATTAATGTGGAGGGGCATATTAGAGGCATGAAGCCATGTTTTCTCGTGTGACAGCAAACAATAAGCGTATCTTCCCCAGGTTAATTGTGGTACAAGGACCTACTGGGCAATTTTGGCGGTTTCAAAGGGAAATCTCACTGTGGGGATTTTTGTGTGTGGGCAGGTGAGATATGTTTGGTGGCATGCCACCATACATGATTTTGGTTTTTCCCAAAGTTTTTTGCTGACTGAAGCCTACTGGCATTCCAGGGGGGAATGTGTGCCATGATCAAAGGGGGTGCTGGCTGTGAGCCATGATCCACATATACATTCACCCCTATTGCATTTGAGGTGGGTACTAATCCACTGAGATTGGCATCAGGGTATTTCCCCCATGTGTGTATGGAACTCCGGCGAAAGAGGCCACCCGCCCAAGGGATTTTTTGGCTGCAAGCCAGGTGCCACAACTTGTGCAGGGGCCTGAGAATTTGCAGCAAATGACCTGCGGTGGCAGATCCCCATGTAAACATAACCAGCCTCAGCAATAATAGGCCAGGATTATGCTAATGTGGATGTGGCTGAAGCAAATCCATGCTGATTGGCCTCAAGTTTCCATGCGCAAGCGGGTGAGCGTCTGCAGTAAAGCTGACCACCCGACCAAGCAAATAGCCGGTCAGAAGACTGGGAGTAAAAGGTCTGCCAGGCGTGTGAAATTCACCTTTGTATGACCTGTCAGGGGGTGCATATGAAAGCGTGTGGCTTCCCGACAATGAGTGGGCGCAATAAACAAGCCGGGCCAGTCATTATTTGCCCCAACAATGGAACCAGAGTGAATCCACCATTTGCATATGACCCAAATCCTTAGTCATCCATGTATACACCCCTTACATTAACTCAGATTACACCTGCATCTGTGTGGTAGTTAGGCAGAGCTCTCCAAAAACGTTCATCAAAGGGATGCATTAGAGAAATTGGACTCAATGGCTTGGAGTGATTACATGTTACATTGTTTTACAGCTTTTTCTCTTCCCAAAAATTGTAGTGTGTCATTATTTTTTAAATCACTAAGATCTCATGTTAATATATTGAATTTTTTCATCATCATCAATACTAGATTTAATGAATATTATTTCATCTATTCTTTTCATGGAATGTTCCTGTTCATCCTTTCTTCCTAATTTGCTGGGAATCTCATAGGAGGTATGGCCACATTTAATACACTGTCCATGGCTGAAGGCTCAAATTTAGAGATCCTGTACCCTTGTGGGTAAAGTATGTGCCAATGGGCTTTTTCTTGGAACTTGTCCTTATTGTTCTTGAGACCTCTATGATTTTCCTGAGATCCTTTGTGATTGTCCTTGGAGACTTCTGAAGCTGGTTTGGAGCTGGTAGACACCATTGGGCCTTCTTTCTCAAAAGCTGGGTCATTTCAAACTCTTTCTTCTGGTCTATGGATAAAAGACTTTGGTTCTTCAACCAATTATTTCTCTTTTTTACCTTGTCTTTGCAATAAAATGGGCTCCACCCTCCTGAGAGTTCTTTGGTGTTCTCCTGACCCAGAAATTTTTTGATGTGTAAGTATGAGTTCATATCCCCTTCCAAAAGCTTGGGAATATTTCCAACTCCTCTTCCTTGGCTACTCTGTACCATCTTTTGTACTGTGATTGATATATTCATATGGCTGCCACTTAGAAAAGCTTTAGCCCTTAATAAATTACCTTGAATAAGTTCAGGCTTAAAGTCAATTTCAAATCTTGTAGGTACACACCTTGGGGGATGGGCCAAATCTGGCATTCTCCAGACAGACGTTTCTTGAGGAAGACATGCCTTATCTGGCCGTGGTCTTTCATCTTCCCTGTCCACACCCATTTCGCTGAACTGGATAGTTGCTTCCATTTCTGGTATTCACCATTTTCACATCAATTTGAGAGAAAACAAAGAATAAAAATACAAGACACACCTTTTTGTGGTTCCTTGGATATTTATGCATTGAATAAAGTTCCTATTTCAGCAATTTGAACTTCAATACTGTCTTCATATTCTTCTTCAGAAGGTTCTGGAGTGGTAATATCTCTTATTGAGCTTGTTAAATTTCCAATGTACTTGATTAAAGGAAGTAGGGAAAAATTGATAAACAGAAAATTATTTTTTATACTTTTGGAATTTTTAACTTTTTTTTTTATTTTTTTTATATATTAAAAAAATTGTTCTTTTTGAAAAGAATAAAATTAAGATTTAAGATTTTGAATCAAAATAAAGTCAGAGTAACTCAAAGAATAAATTTATAGGTTTTTGGATGTGAAAAAGCCATGTGTAAAACAGTATAGAATTAAACCAAATTCTTAAATGAAAAATATTTTAAAAAAAAATTCAAAAATAAACATTATTTTCATTGTAAATTGAAAGAAAAAAATATTAAAGTACTACATTTGAGAATTTAAAAATATATTAATTAAGGGTAAAAGGTTCAAAAAACATGGCCAGGCCACCAAATGTAAGATGTGTCTATGATATGTTGATAATATTACGCTTAATCTACAGTACTATTATTCTTCTTATGTAAAATAATAATAAAAATCATTATAACAACAATTTCATAATTCCTTAATTAAATATTTCTTCTAATTGTTATACACTAATAGTTATTATAACAGTTAGCAGTAATTTTCTACAAGAATCAAGTACAAGAAGTATTCAATAATAAAACTCCTTTGTTAAAATAATAAAATTATTTTCATATATCATTATCTTTTTCAAGAATAATTCTGAATATAGTTCTTCACTAAAATTAATTCTAAATAAAAAACTTGAAGAATTGATTAAAATTACTCACTAATACTCCAATGAACCTTGGAAAGAGTGGTAGGGAGATTTGACAGATCAATTGTGGATTCAAAGGATCAGAAATTGATTTATAACATTATTTCAGAAAATTACAGTTTATTTTTATGATTTCATCTCTTTTGTCAGGATGAGTCTATGTTGAAGAGGTGATAAAGCTATTTACAACTAAAACTATGACTGTGACACGTGGAAAATGGTTTAAAAATGATTTATAAGGGTTAAAGATGGATTTAATTTAAAATAAAAGGGCTTTACTATAAGGGATATAGTGGTGGTGAGCGCTGTTGAAAGCCCTGGGTGCAGTTTTATCTGTTGGGTTACAATAATAAAAGACTACAATAATTAAATTTATAATTATACCTGATAATTAACCAAGAGTGAAACTGTTTTTGAGAGTTTACTACGTAGGTTATTAAAGAGCAGGATGAGGAGATGATTTTGCCTGTGAAAAGCCCTCCTTTTATCCTGAAATTGGGGTGGAAAGGCTGCTAGACCTTTCCATGTAGAGGAAGTGAAGATTTTTCACTCTCCAGGACAGGCTTGTGGTTTGCAAACAGCCTGTATGCCCTGTATTGGGCTCAGATGTGGTTTTGAAACCACATCTGGGCGGTTTTCACCAATACAGGGTGAAAATTTTCATTTGGGGACCTCACAGCCTGATTCTGACGTGTATGACGTGTAGAATGCTGTACAGAAACTGTATGGGACCCCAGTATAGACTGACATATGAGGTATTGAAGTAAAAACATGCTTCTTCCTCTATTTGACACCTCATATTAATGGTTATGGGATATTATCCCATGGTAAAGCTGTATATGACAGCAGGTGGGATTTTGACCTTAAAACAGCCATAACTTTGTCAATTCTTGAGATATCAACCTCAAAATTGGTTCGGTGTGTAGCCCTGTATGTGCTCTACACAATGGTACATCATTTGATATAGGTATCATTAAATATGGCACAGTTATCCCATGTACAAGATTTTTGTACATTTGTGTGTTTTAGGCAAAAAGCTGTATTGAGCTTGTTTGCCGCATAACTTTTGTTCTAGTTGAGCTATGGTAAAATGGATGGCACCATAGGATAGCCCTGATTGGGCTCTTTCCAAAAATACCCCACTTCAGGTATCCCACACTAAAACTGTAGAAGTTAGATGAGAGGTGAATGTTTTGTTCACCCTTATTTGGCCTGAAATTGACCATAACTCCAGTAATATTGGTGTTAGCTCAGTTTGGCTGGTACCATTGGATAGCCCTGGCTTAGAGCTTTATTTTGAATACCCATTTGATGGGGTTAAGCCTCTCCTTCTAGATTTTAGATCAGAGGTGAAAATTAAGGTTTATGCTCAGCACTAACTTTGAGCAGGAATAACTTTTTTATTTCTTGTCCTATGGTGATGGGACTTGTATTTTCAGAAATAGGTGAGTTTCCTCTTTCCTTTGATACCTTTTGAGCTTATTTGGCTCAGCTCCATGTTTTGGTGGTATCTTGGCTATACCATTGGTTTATGGTATTTTGGCTGTCATGCTTGTGCTCTGGTTTTGAGTCACAGGCTGACATCTTTCTTATTGGTTCTGAAAGAATAAAACAGTTAAGAAAATATTTAACTGATACTTACTTGTTGGTAAGAAAGGTATAATTGGAAAATAGAATGATTTTGAAAAAACAGAAAGAGGAGGCCTCTTTTGAGTCAACAGAAACTCACAGAGGCATTCCATGGAGTAAAATAAAAAACTGGTGAGTCAGAAAACAATAAAACTTCCCGGATTATTGATTGAATCATCTGTTGTCATGTAGGATTATCATAATTACTTGATTAAGCCTCTTACATGACTACCAACCCATTTAAGGTTAAGAATAAAAGGAGTAACAACTGTAAATATTATTTTCTTTCAGAGTGAAAATGAATTCCTCCAAGTTATCAATTTTTTTTGAAATTTTGTCCCAAGTTGTATTTTGTGTGAATTTTTAAACATTCAGTGTTTCACATGGAATAATACAAAATGGACAGTGTTTACGAATTTTTTGTTAACTTATGCAGCTGAAATTATATTTGTTTTGCTTACAGATCATACTATAATTTATTGTTCCTGAAACTTTCAGCAAGATTCATGAAAAATTGTTTTTTTAATGAATTTTTAAATTTTTTCCACATTTCTACATAAAATTAAAAGAATCACATTATAGCAGGTTGCTATGAGGTAAATCAATGGGTACTAGTCCAAAAAGGGTTTTTACTTACTATTTTTAGGTTTATCCATGGACAATAATCAAGAATTGACATGGTGACAGGACTCTAATCTGCTCTTTACCTCCTTGTCACATCAAAATAGCAGCTTATTTGCAATTTTCTGATGATTTAATGAGAGTATAACTTAGTACCAAGTTCCCAAAAGGTTTTAGTACACTAATTGGGCCATGAATATCCATGGATCCAAGCTTGAGAGCTATCCACACCTCAGAGGCCTCAGAAGTTGGGTACCCGGCTCTCTTTGATGTGTTTTGCCCCCCTCAGCTACTTTCACTTCAAAAATAGAAATTCAGGGTGTAAGACTGATATCCACTATGGGTGTACCAAAAGTTTATTTCAGAATACCATGATATGAAGCTCCAGAAAAATGCAAAACACCAATTTTAGTCTATTTACAACATGGGATTTCCCACATTCCTATTATTTTGGTGTGAAATTGAGAAAAACAAAAGTGTTCACAATTCTTTTATGTGTTATTAAAGTATTTTCCATATTACCATCTCATAGAGTTAGTTTAAGCTTATTCACTCTATGGGACTAACCTGAGTAAATTCTTGTTTAGAATCCAAATCTGTCCTTAAATCCATGGACTTACTTACTCACAAAAAGCCATTTATCTTTTCTGAAATCAAAAATGAAGGAATTTTGATATAAGCATTAATTTTGGGTTATGTATAGTTCAGAATTGATCTTAATACTAGTTGTGGCCTCTTTGGGTATGTAAAATAAATCTCAAGGCTCACAGAATTATGCATAAATGTATCAAACCTAATTTTTAGAATTTCAGTATGTATTGTTATTTTATCTTGTAATTTGGGGAACTTTATTCTCCAATTTGCTACTTATTCTTGATAAATCTTGATTCTAATATTAAACTACCATTCTTCTAATGATTATATTACTCAGTTTCTAGATCAAAAAAGATTAAACCTCACAGAGAGAATGCATACAATTTAGAGTTGAATTGGGCCACTTCATCTGGGATAAAATCAATTGAACAAAACATTGCTCCAAATTATCCCAAGTCACAAATTAATGCCACTCTATCTCACCTGTTTAAAAAAATAACTTCAATATAAAAATTGGAAATAAAAATGATACCAGCATTCCAAAACCAATGAAGAGAAATGTCATTCCATGCTTAAAACAAATAATAGCATGATTTCTACTTAAAGAGAGACTCAATAACGTAATCAGCGATCATGTACAGTTCTTAATAAGGCTAGCCTTACTGAATCAGAGCTTTTTACTCATGGCTTCCCATTTTACAATTCTGAAGAAAATATTATTCATTAAAAATCCATCCATCATTTTTTATTTAAGTGGTATCAGGCCCATATTGAAGTATACCTTTGTGCGTGCATACAAGAATCAACCTCCTAAATTTTTTTGGTGGACTCCTTAATGGCATACATTTCACAAGTATTCAATCAATAAGTGTTTATAAAGGGATTATCTCCCTGGATTCCTCTGGTTAGCTGCCAAATAATTGAGGAGTTCCTAAATTTATTCAACTTGAGATTGAAATTGAATCATTTATGTTTGGATATAATCTCAACAAAGAAAACATAGCCATTTTATGATATTTATTCCTGTGATATGAAACTTTTCACCATAGAAATCAGTTCAATTCAAGCAATCCCCAAATCATATCATCCACTTTTTAATTTTGTCCATTATCTACTTTTTTCCATCCTGAACCAGAAAAAATTGTGGGTGAGCTTAACAATAGAATTTTTCTCAATTGAAGCGCAAGATCCCATGACAACTGCAAGATTTGAAATTTGTCAGATCACCCCAAGTGATCCTCTTGTAGTTAAAAGAGTGGACATTGATTTATTAGTTATCTACCTCAGCTCAAAAAAATTGGGCTTCATTAAGAAACTAAAATGAAATATTATCAGCCAAGAAGTGATGGAATACTTAATATTTTAGCTTCTAATGACTGCCTTTAATATCTAGTGATTTCATATAATATTATTCTTTTTCATTCAAACCTTCACTCAAGTGAAAAATATGATGGATCCCCTATAAGTCAAAGTAATTTAAAAAAGGAGCTTCACTATTTATAAGAGAAACATTCTAATCTGGTCAGGTAATGCCATGCTACCATATCTAAGCACCAATATGTGCAGTTGCTATGCATGGCTTAATGGATTTCTCATAATCTTGGGGAAAAACCTCAGGAAAATGTGCATTAGAGTTTATTGAAGTACCCTCTTTTACAGTTCCAAAGGAAATACCACAAGATTCCCTTGGGAAAAAAACAAAGGCCTACATTTGTGAGATCATCAAAAAATCTTCTTTCCCCAATAAGAGGATTGTGTACCCATGTTACCAAAATGATAGAACTGGAACAGTGCATATATACCTTTGTAAAATAGCTTTATGAAATAAATAAAAAAGATAAGTCTCATTAAAAAACAGGTTGAATCTCATACATGAAAGATTTGGGAATGTTTCACAGCCATGGAGACAGGCAGGGCATTACTATTCATTACTAACGGAAAATCTTCCAACACCTAATAAGCAAGGGGCTTCATGGAAGATTCACCAAATACAGTTTCAAACCTCAATAAAGCTCAATACAGGAAGAACCCAAATACAGGCCTGCCCTCAATACAGGTGCAAACACCTGTCTTGATTCAAACAAATGTATTGGATACACCAATACAGTTTCAAATCTCAAATACAGGTTCTTCAATCATACACTCATGGTTTCTCAACACTCAAAATCCAGGCTGGCACTTTTTCATATATACCAGCCCCCTTTCACCCACCTGGGTGTTTTTCCCCAGTTGATTAAAATATTGGATTTCTTATTTAATATTATTTTATTTCTCATGGAGAAATATGATATTATTAATTATTAAGTTAGTCTTTTCCTTCCCTCACCTGTTCAGTAGAGTCCTGATGGCCATATCCTTTATTAATCCGTTTCTCTTTTCTGAACAAGTTGAAATAGTCATACAGGATTATTTCTGGTTGGCTCTTTATGATTGCTTTTGTTTTATCTCATATCTTTCAATGCTCTTATTATATGACTGGGAATTTGTTTCTCTTATGTCATTAATCTGATCAATTGAGTATTTATTCTGAGCCCTCCATAAGTAAGTCTGTTCACTGAGTGCCTGGCCCTCTTGATTTAGAAGAGCCCCTGTGACAGAATGCTACTCAAATCTGGATTAATGTTATTTCAGTTTACTTTATAATTAGAAATATGTGGCATTGTACTCTGAAAATTTGAGGAATTAAAATCTTGGGCTTTGAAACAATCTTCACTCTATTTGTCAGATTATTCCTTTCATTTGAAATTATAAGTCAAAACTCATCACTATTCAATATACCAATTCCTGCTTTACCTCAAAAATACACCACAATTCATCACAACTTTGAACAAAATTGTCAGCCTGTGACTCAAAACAAGTACACAAGCCTGACAGCCAAATATCATAACCCAATGGTAAAGCTAAGATATGACCAAAACATGGAGATGAGAAAAACTAGCTCAAAATTTATCAAATGCAAGGGAAAAATCACCCCTTTCCAAATAAACAAGTCCCACCATCACAGGACAGAGAATAACAAAGTTGTTCCTACTCAAAATTGTTGCTGAGCATAAACCTTAATCTTCACCTCTGATCTGAAATCCAGAGGAAGAAGCTTAACCCCAACAAATGGGTCACGTTGAAGCTTTGGGTAAGGGCTATCCAATAGTACAAGCCAAACTGAGCTAGCACAAAAACTACTGAAGTTATGACCAAAATAAGGTCACATAAGGGTGAATCAAATATTCGCCTCTCATCTAACTTCTACAGTTTTAGTGTGGGATACTGAAATTAGGGTCTTTTTGGAAAGACAACAATCAGGGCTATCTGATGGTGCCATCCATTTCCCTATATCACATCTAGAACAAAGGTTATGGGGGAAAAAACTTCAATGGAAATATTGAGAGAATAATATATCTGAATAACAAAAATTGTACATGGAATAACTTTTCCATATTTTATTATACCCATACCAAATGAGGTACTATTTTTTGGATCTCATCCAGCGCTACACAATGAGCCAAAATTGGGCCCAATATCTCAAAAACTGACAAAGCTATAGCAGTTTTAAGATTAAAATCCCACAGTTATGCTAACACACTTTTACTGTGGGATACTATCCCATAACTATGATTATGATGTGTCAAACAGACAAATAAGCATGTCTATACTTCAATAACTCATATTCAATTCAATACTGGGGTCCCATACAGGTTCTTTACAGAATTCTATGTGTCATACATGTCAGAAGAGGGCTGTGTGATCCCCAGATGATAATTTTCACCCTGTATTGGGGGAAGCTGCCCAGATGTGGTTTCAAAGCCACATCTGAGCCCAATACAGAGTATACAGGTCTAGTGAAAACCACAAAGCAGTACTCTGAAGTGAAAAGAAAGCACTTCCTCCATGTGGATGGTCTAGACGGCCATTCTACCCCTTTTCAGGATAAAAGGAGGCCTTTTCTCTGCCAGAGAAGGAATCCCCATCCTTTTCGTCAATTCCTATGTAGTATAACTGTTAAAAGAAGTTATACTCTTGGAAAAAAAAGTAAGGTCTACTTTAAATCTAAGTATTGTAGCTCTTATTATAGTAATCTAACTGGTAAGACTGTAACAAGGGCTTTCAGCAGCACTCACCACCACTATATCTTAATAGTAAATCCCTTATTACTTTATTTAAAAACCCTTTTAATCTACATCAAACCTAATTTTAATTAATTTTAACATGTCACAGTCATAGTTACAGTTTTAAATAGTCTTATCACAGCTTCATAATAGACTCAGCCTGACATCTTGGGGGATGGCTGTGTTTTTTTGAGTTTTTGGACTATTTTTAAGCAAAAAGTGAGTTTTTTCTTTTCAATATATATTTCTGACATTATTGTTTCTATTTTTAGGTGTAAAATCTTCAAACAATAATATAAAAAGTAATCTTTTTTATATTTTTTGAGTGGTATATAATAAATATACCACTGTGTTTTTTTTCTTTTACTATTCTTTAGATGGTTGATTATAGCTTAATCACTACCAGACTTATTTTTGGCATTTTTTTCATATTGAAAGACTTAGATCCACTAATATTGTTCTTTTTTAATTATAAAAAACACCTCTTTTAGTGTAAATAACAGCATCAGAGGTGTGGTTGGGTATATTGATAATTTTAAGTGCCCATTACAGAACAACTAAAGATTACACTTTCCAATTGCAAGTTAATATGTTAGATACTGGTATACAAACAGTACACCAGAAATCCAAAAGCCAGTATTTTTGACATTTAATTGATAATTTCAATTACAAAATCATTATACTAGGGCATAATATAGGAATATACTGCCCAGAGGCCATTATCAGGCATGGACACAGCATTTTAAGACTAATTAAATTACATAAGCCCTCTTTTTTATCTTTGATGCAGTGGAAGAAAACTTCATACCACTTGAAACCCAATCAACAGGCAATAAACCAGTGATACCATCAGTGTGAACCTTTGAGATATGACCACATAGCCAAAAAACGTCACAAGAAATCTTTACTATAATTATACATTAAAAATAATTTCCTTAAAGCTACAAAAATACCATAAATTGGCATAAAACTTGGTTTAAATTAAAAACCAATGAATGAACATGTGAAATAGATTGTACCATTGGATTCCCCATGGTAAGATACACATATATCATTTTTATGGTATATCTGAAAAGTCAATATTTAATAGGTTATAAGTAATAATACCTTATAAAAAACATAAATCCCTATTTATTTCAAAGACCAATGAAACAGCATGTGAAATATACGCAACCATTGGATTCTCCATAGAAATACACATATGAAAAAATTAAGAAGCTAATCTCCAAAGTCAATACTTAAAGAATTAACCTGAATATATGTACTTTTTTGGTCAACACATATATTCAAGGATTTTAGCGAATATCTTTTGAAATATGCATGATAGAGTGATTAACCAAAAATAAAGTCATAACGTAACTACTGTAGGAATACAGAAATGAAGTTTATTTCACAAGTTATAAACAAGGTTAAAACCTGTAAGGGATTATTGATTAAAATCAACAGAGCTGTTGACCACTTTGTTGTGAAAGTGGTCCAAACTTCAAAAAAAGTAGACAGTTGGATTCTACTACTTCATTCGTGAAGAATGATGTATTTCTTACTATAATATTCAAGGTATAACCCCTTGAAATCATGGTTTGAAGTTTAAAATATTAAATCTTGAGAGAAAGGATAAGTTACAAGAAAAATCATCAAAAATAGAGTTTTGATGATGTAATGAAATGCTCTTGGAAGAATAATACAGTTATGCCAAGCTATTAGAATTCACTCTCTGAATTTCTGTAGCGTGTAAATCTTGAAAGTTATTAAGGATCAAAGTTTGAACTTAATTTGATCATTTGTGATCACTCACTGTAACCTTAAATTAAGTTTAACAGTCATATGAGTAATACAATTTGTGAATACTGTTAGTTTATGATTAAAACTAATACAATCCACGAAATTTGGGGTTCTGCCAAGCCTTTGATGTCCTCAAACTTAGAGTTATAGTGATAGCTCTAAGTAATGGCGTAATAATGATGTAATATGGTTTGATAATGATGTAATCATCACCAAACCTTAAACTATTGATCAAATCCAGTGGATATGATCAGTAAACGTCTACTAGAATGCTGTTGGACTCTAGGAGGGAGGTATTTACTATAAATAGAGCTATTTTTACTCTGTTTTCCCCTCAGACACATCAAAAACATTAAATCAATAAAATTAAAAAGGTAATATCTTTATTCTTTATATATAAAACTTTGATATTATTAAAGACCAAAGATCATCTTATTATAATCATCAATTTTGACCTCATTGAATCATTTATTTAATTGTTTTTGTTAAAAATCTCTCTAAAATCTCAATTCCACGTAAAAATGAAGAATATTTGTAATTTTCTCTTTTTTTTATTGTAAATACAATTTGGATAAGTTGTATTTACATTTTTTGGCATAAAATATCTCAAAATTATTATATTAAGTATTAAAAGTAGGTTATTTTTTCTTTATTATTACTTTAATAATTCTTCAATTAATATAAATAGTATTTATATTAATTTATAACTTTAATATTGATAATATTATTGTTATTAATTGTTTTTTATTAATAAAAAACAATTTTTTACGCCTTTATTGTTTGTTTGTAACAATAATAAAGTGCCATTAAATATATTCATTATTTTATATTAATATATTTATTTTATTATATTATATTTTATAATATAAATAATATTATTATATTTATTTAATAATATAATTATTTTTATGCCATAATTATAATAATTCTTTATTATTATAATTATTTTTATCTTATTTATTTCATTTATAAGGACATTCATAGTACAATAAGTAAAATATTAGTAATTTTTACTTATTGTTTCATAGTCAAACCTTACAATTAGAACCAGAAGGCAAGGGCAAAGGAAAGAGGCAAAGTGAAAGCCTCATTACAGGCAAGAAGTGGAGACCAACGGCCACTGAGGTATGTAGAAAATCAATCAACTCTGCATCCATACAAGGTAAGCCTACCTTAGTCACTTTTACAGGGAAGATTACCATGATTAACCCAGCTGTAACCTCTAAAGGCAAATTTCCCAAAGCAGTAGATAACAAATTTGTACAAGGCACAGTCAAAGTTAAATACCATAAGAAAATTAAGTTGTTGACTTCTTGCAAACACTGATATGTCACTTATACACCTCAGGAACCTTGTAATCCCAAGGAACCTGCCAGAGGACAGAGAAGGCCTGTTCAGAACCAGAAGACCTGGAAGAGGACACCTTGGACACAGTGGTAGATGGCAAGTGTCAGGGTGACTCTATGATATAGCTGTACAATTATAATAAAAAGCTATAGCTATGAGTGTGACACAAGAAAGAAGAATGATGATTATTAAGTGGGTAGATGGTTAAAAGGGCTATACTAAAAGAATTTAGTTATGGTGAGTGCTATTGATAGCCCTTTGTGCAGTGTTTATATGTTAATTTACAATAATAAACCCTACAATAATTAAAATTATAATCATACCTGTTTAATTCTAAAGGTACCTTGTCTTTAAAAAGCTATACCACATATAAATATGGAGAAAATGTTGATGAATTGGCCATTTGATGAGGAAAGGCCTACTTTTATCTTGTTTTCAGTAGTGGGAGGTTGTTTACCTCTGGACAGGACCACAGAGTGAAATCTTTCAATACTATTGGCTGGTTTGTGGTTCTATACACTCAAGAAAGACTTTTATTGGGTGGAAAAGTAGTTTTAGAGCCACAAGATGTCATTCTTACCCTATACAGGGTGAAAGGCTTCACCAATGGAGTTTACAGGTGTGTTCTGGTTCTTGTGACGCGTCAGAAGTAGTTCAGAACATGTATGAACCCCTGAAAGTTACTGAAATATGAGGTATTGAAGTAAAAACATGCTTCTTCATCTATTTTACACCTCATCATCAACGTTATGGGATAGTATCCCACAGTAAAGCTGTATTGGGCTAGATGTGGGATGTTGACCTTGAAACTGCTATAAATTTGTCAATTTTTGAGATAGTGAGCTGACCTTTGGTTCATTGGGTGTCCCTGGATGGGATCTACACAATGATACCTCATTTGGTATGGTCAACATTAAATATGGCAAAGTTATGCCAAGTTCAATTTTAGTTATCCAGATATATGATTATCACAAAATCTGTATGGAACTTTTTTCCCCATAACCTTTGTTCTAGATGAGATCTGGGGAAATTGATGGCACCATCAGATAGCCCTGATTATGCTCTTTCCAAAGAGACCCCACTTTGGGTCTCTCACACTAAAACTGTAGAAGCTGGATGACAGGTGAATATTTTATTCACCCTTATTTGACCTTATTTTGGCCACACCTTCTATACTTTTGGTGCTATCTCAATTTGGCAATCCCTTATTGAGAGCTTCAATTGGAATACCCATTTGATGGGGTTCCTCCTCTCTCTCTGTATTTTAGATTTAAGGTGAAAATTAAGGTTTATGCTCAGGAACTGCTTTGCGCTTGAATAAATTTGTTATTCTTTGGGCTATGATTATGGAACTTGCATATTTGGAAAGAGGTTAGTTTCCTCTTTCTTTTCATACCTTCTAATCTTATCTGGCTCACCTCCATGTTTTGGTGGAATTTTGCTTTACCCTTGGTTTATGGTATTCTGGAAGTCATGCTTGTGCTCTGGTTTGAGTCACAAGCTGGCAGCAAGAAACTGAGATAAATCATACCCTCTCTGCCATTCACCTTCCAATTCAACAGAAACCTCAAAGCAGCGGACTGGAAGGATATGGATCAAGTTCTTCAGTCCCACCAACTCCTCAAATATATTTATCAATGGAGGATGGACAACAAGAGGTTAAACCTAGTATTCCCCTGGGAAGAACTTGGAGCAAGTTGCCATAAGATATGTCTCAAAGAGATACCCTTCAAGGATCTAATGGTAATTCCCAAAGGATTCAATTCCACCAGTCAGTTCAGAATACTGGAGGAGAGGGAAACCAGGATAAGGAAGAATCAAGCCACTATCCAAGTTATAGAAGAATGGCTGAAGCAGATAGGGCCTACTCTGATTCCTTCAGGATCACAAAGAGTAGACCAACTCAATTTTTCAGTGGCTTCAAACCATTAAGGAACAGCATACCAGGGGCCAAGAGTAACCATTCTTCACAATCCCAGGTAGTTTCCAAGAGAAGACAAGTATACAAGGGCATAAAACAAGACTTCTTTTGGCCAAAGGCAGAGAGAGTCAGATCCAATGATCCAGAAGCTGTTGGACTTGGTAGAAGAAGTACAAAAGAGCCAGAAATAGTTTTAAATACTTCTAGAATCAGTAGCCCTACTAATAGAAATATTACCCCCACTCAGAATGAACACAATGTTTTCACCCCTGAGTGTAACTGAAAAAGTGATGCACTGTGGTTACAAATGTCACAACTTGCCCAGAAAACTCAAAAACAGTTTTCATAAATCCAAGAAAGCCATGTGAGGGTGGAAAAACTAACAGCCTCAATGGATAAAATTGTAAAAATTATTCAAGCAGGCCATGCTCAATTGAGCAAAGCCTCTGAAGAACACAACAAAAGACTGAATCAAGTCCCCGAGAGAAACACCACGAAAAAAGGGACAGGGATTGTCTGTATCAAGACTTAAACAAATTGCTTAATGTCCAGCAAAACATGAATCCCCAACCACACAGCCATGTTTTGGATAATCCATACCACCAAGAAGACATCAAACCAGATGCCTTGTTCAAGAATAAGAAAATCTCTCCATCTCAATACCAACATGGAGATAACATGTCTAATTCTGAGAAGGAAGTATTAAAGAAGCTTCCAGAGGCCTCAAGCTGGGCCATATTCTCTGTCACAGGAAAATATAATCATATGGAGATCATTGATTATATTGATGAACTCTTTATTGTAGTACCAAGCATACCAGATTACAAGATTACAAAGAGATTGAAAAAAGAATTCAAAGGACATGCTAGTATCTGGTAGGTAGAAATGCACAAATTCCATGGCAGAAGGAACTGACCATGGTGGAAGAGTCAGATAATCCAAAAATACAGTAATGGTACTTGGATATGTAAAAGGACCATTTCATTTGAAAATGAGAAGTACTCTGTGGACAAAGATCCATATGAGTGGTGTCTTTGACAGTCTAAAAGTCTTAAAGCCATTCATCCTTGAATGAATATTCAGATGAGGAATCACCAGGGCGAATCTCGCGTCAATCGTCGGCAATTGACTTCACGTCGCACCGCGGTCAGTATAAAATCTTGCTTCAGTCGCGTTAGTGTCACTTTATAGTCACTGGATTTAGTGGGTCACGTCACGTCAGCGTCAAGACAACGTCAATCGTCACATGTGTCACATGAGAATGTCACTCAAAGCCCAAACCCATTTCAACACTATGCGCAACGTTCGTGTAATTTCACCTCATTGGCTTCCGCCTCCCCGACGCTTAGCATGCTTACGCACCCGCACCGCCCTCCATCCGGATGAGACTCCGACACTGCCCGCCCCTCTCCGTCCTCACCACTCCTTACGCTTTCACACCCCCGCCCCTACCATCCTCACGCTTGTGTAATACCCTCCCGACATGCCTCCGACACCACTGATGACCCTTACGCTTGTGTAGTGCCCTCCCGACATGCCTCCGACACAGCTTACCATCCTTACGCTCATGTAGTGCCCTCCCGACATGCCTCCGACAACAGTTACCCTCCCTCCCGACATTCTCCCGACACTGCTTACCATCCTTACGCTCATGTAGTGCCCTCCCGACATGCCTCCGACAACAGTTACCCTCCCTCCCGACATTCTCCCGACACTGCTTACCATCCTTACGCTCATGTAGTGCCCTCCCGACATGCCTCCGACAACAGTTACCCTCCCTCCCGACATTCTCCCGACACTGCTTACCATCCTTACGCTCATGTAGTGCCCTCCCGACATGCCTCCGACAACAGTTACCCTCCCTCCCAACATTCTCCCGACACTGCTTACCATCCTTACGCTCATGTAGTGCCCTCCCGACATGCCTCCGACAACGCTTACCATCCTTAAGCTTCCGTACTACATCCATAGTGTGTACGGTGGCTTGTTGGCGTACACAATGGACGCCATCGCCGAAATATGCTGAGTGGCCTTCTCTGCCAACAGGACCTCAGGGGAAATTGGTCAGTATATTCACAATGTTGTGGCTAGGGTTTAAATCATGAGACTCACAAATTAAAACCTAATAAGTGGACTATTTAAGACAAGAATTGTGTCTCCTGTTTCGCCGACAAAACCATTTTATTTCATATCAATCAAATGAACACTTTGCTTAGTCCTTACCTCATGAGCATTGAATAGTTCAAAAGTTGACTTTAGTAGGTTTCTCACTAGTCAACTTTATTCAATGTCTCACAGGGAAGTGATTTCATTTGCATGATATGAAATAATTTGCAAAACATCGCCTCCTTCAATTTCCCGACAAATCGCATTTGCACCTTTTTTCTTGAATTTGGATCTTTTATCAAAAAATTTTCAAACAAGTTAGCAATCAACTCGTCACCATCTATTTGCTTAATAAACTACCTCCGCTATGGCCCGAACCCCGGGAAATTCAACAGAATTCAATGAACGACCAACTTCAGCCCCAGAGAGTGGAAGTGAAATCTCTGATATCGCCAGTAGTCGTGAATTAGGCATTGAAGTAGAGAGCCAGTCACATGAAGATAATCAAGATCCACCAGTTCTTCCGGAATGTGAGTATGCATCCATCTTTAATATTTCAAATCTCTCAAAACCTGATATTGTGTCATAGCCTTTATTTCAGGGCAGCCTCCAAGCTCTCAGAAACCGAATTTTAAAAGTTATGAGAAGGAAAAGACTGTTGAACCTTGTGCACCGACAGAAGATGATGGGCAAGATGATGTAATTTTCAGTGGGGAGGTGGAAATTATATCCAAGGAAAAATTTGTCTCCAACATTGCTCAAACAATCCCAAGGCTCGAAAAAATCCAAAATGATAGTAAAATTCCTGATTATGTGCGTCAAAAGATTGCTGAAGCCATGAGCCTGCTCAAAATGGATTTGAACCGTAAGTCCATTACTAATTCAAAACAAAATTGATAAAAATAGCTGCTTACAATATATGGGCAGGTGTGGAGGTGGGAGAATCTCTACCTGAAGGATCTCGAGTCGTAATTGGATTTCCAGGCAAAGGATTAGGAAAAAGACCAAATATACATGCGACCAAAAAAACAAACAAAAAACGCCGTACCTTTGAAGCCGCAAACGATTCTCGCGATCAAGGTGATGAAATTATCAATGTTGAAGGGGACCATATTGATAATGAACCTCCGCATACTGAACCCCCCCCAATACTCAATGAAACAATCCATGATGAAGCTCCACATACTGAAAGTCCCCCGATACCCAATGAAACAATGCATGATGCAACCCCTCCCGCCTCTCCTCGGAATATTCAAGCCTTTCAAGAAAGGGAAACAATTAAACATGATACAATGGGACGAGATATGACTGATATAATTCCCGACGCTGAGCCCGAAGTGTCATCCGCTGCGAATTTTCAAGGAATATTTTTATCCCGCATGGAAGAGTTTGCAGGCGTTTTGAATTATCATTCCAATATTACTCAACAATCATGGAAAAGGGGGCTTGATAATATCAATAGGATTTACAAAAATAGATGGGACAATTTACCAACAAAGGATGCTCATACATTCCTGCCCGTTGGTATTAAGGTGATCAGTAACCGAGATCTTAAAATGTCAGCTTGGCTGCAGGACCTTGAGATGGCAGGTGAGTTTTTTTTTATCTTTGTGCATGATACTTGATTATTGGCTGTTGACTGGTGATATAAATTGCAATATACAGGGTTAGATTTTTTTAAGCCAACCGAAACAGAAGCGTTTTTTGATCACAACATTTGGAATCTCAAATTGATGAAGGAATCAGCTAAACCTCCAGATAATCTCCCAAAATCTGAACACTCCTTCTTCAAAATGGTTCAGAGCCTTCTTTACCCCGCCAATCCAGTTAAACATTTTTGGGCAAATGTTATGTTTGAATCCATTAGTTTAGTCTCATACGATGTGATTGCACCCAAACCATATGTTGCACCAACATCAAATTCAACCGATCCTCTTGGACTCGAACGGGGAGCAGTTGAATACCTTGCCTCCTGCTTGAGTAAATCGAAGCAACGTGCAACCCAACTCAGCATTGAAGGTGGCGGGGCTGACAATGAGATATCCACAAAGCCGCACAAGAACCTGGAGGATCTAATGGATACAGTTATCCATTTGATGATTGCATACAACATGGTACGTGCACATACAAAGGTCGAAGTTAATGGCATCAAAGGCAAACTCACAAACTCAAAAAAAAATGAGGCCATCAAAGATCTTTTGGCGTGTCACAAGAATCTTGGAATCAATCGAATTTGCTATGGTATATTAGCGGCATTCTGTGCGGCGGGGGTTCGTGGTTTGATGGTATGCTCAGATGACTGGAGAACAAGCTCAGTTAAAGGGGCTTTAGCACTAATTGACATTTCCGCAAAACTTTCAGAGGGTAAAAATCTAGTGGAGCCAGTGTGGCTACGTACTAATAAGTATATATGTAATTTACTGAATAAAAGTTTCTTCTCATCAGAGTCTTTTAACCCCACTGTACCTCTTAGATTTGATTTTGCACGATGCTTAGTATTAGACTTTGGTGATGCCTGGGTGGCGAATCGCGGGCTTGGTTCAAGTGATGAGGTCACCTTGACGGTACCCAGGTCAGCTAAACTCACAACCAGGATTGACCCGTTTTAGATTAGCTTTGTACTAGATAGATTGTAATTTAATTTTGCAAAGTTATTTATGAATTTAATAATCATGACTTCCTATCCTACTACTGCCCGGATGCCACAGTCTGAGTACCAATAGTAATTGTACGGCGGCATGCCTCCGTACATCATTGCGAAGACTCCGACAAGACGCAAGCTGAGTCAGGCGTTGTGCCCGCGAGTAGCACACACGGGGGCATTGCGGGAGGTCGCGTGTATCACTTCACGCCAGCCCATAATAGGCAAAAGGTTCCTGTGTCTTTCAAGAGGAGTGGGATAACTAGGGATCCGCAGCAGGATGCATATTGCATTTGCGTGTGCTTGCAATATTCCAAATTGCTGGATTGGAAAGTGATTGCATGGGAACATCAATGTGTAAAATTGAATAATGCACTATCCACTGCAATTTTCAGGTTCAGGTATTTGAGATCGTGAATTTGCCAAGGTCAGGCGTGAGCTTTCTTTTTAGCCGCAATTAAAAAAGATTCATCCATCGCAATCCAATTTAGGTGATATTAAGAAATCAGTAATCATTCGGTTTCATTTCATTTTCTGCTGAAAGCATGCCATTCACGAAAAAAGGAAAAGAGCGTAAAAGGGAACTCGCGAGAAAGCGTCGGGCTGAGGAAGGAAAGTGTGAGTTACTCGCTTAATCTCAGTGTATATATATAGATATATATATATGCTTCCACATTTATGTGGCACCCTCATTGGGCCCCACTGAAGAACATGGGCTTTAGTCGGTTCAGATTGTGCCAATGTCATGTGGGCTCCAACAGGGAAGTCAAAGGATGTGTGCCGAAGAAATATCCTTGGCAGTATCTGATATCTTGTGTGCTTCAACACATAGTGATCCCGCAACCACTCGGGAATAGTAGCAGATCCCAAAAGACAAATGAGCGCAAAACGACCCAAATGAATAGGTTTTTTTCCTCCTCTCGCCCAACAGCACAAATATCAATGCCAGTATCAGCAAATATCACCCCAAGTGAAATTCGGAGGGTGGTGGATGTCAATCAGATCAAACGCATTCACTTTGGCCGTGTGGCAATTTTCTCTTCAACCGGATTACTCATTGCCCTTGTTGAATTCCGACCATTCACAACAATGAGTGAAGTCGAGGTCAATCAATGGGATGAATTATCACAATTCTTATTTCGCGAAAAGAGGTTCACTGACCCTATTGCAACAAATGGAGCATTACTGGAGGGATTTATGTTCGCGATTGGGTGGCGCAAATGCACCACGAAGAATGAACAATTTGGTCTGTATGGTAGTGCTGGCAAAATTGAAAATGCAAAAGATGAATGGCGGGACCGAGGTGCCAATCTTAGCTCGGTGGGTCGCATTCTAGGTCAATCCTTACGATATGTTGGGGATAATTTATTTCAGAAGATTCAAAATTGCTACAACTCATTGGGGGTTCCGTCTTTTGATCAAGTCAACTATGAAGGCGATATTCCGGCAAATCAGGGTGCATTCAAGTTCGCTTCCGCACTCACTTTCACCATGAATGGATTCAAAAACGCACCTCATGTTGATAAGGATGCATCGCTGTATGCTTCGGGATGGTGGTTTCAAGCTGATAAGCGGACCGGCCAAATTCAAAGAGATGCGTCAAAGCGGTGTACAGGGGGAAAATTGATTTTCCCAAATGAGCATTTTTGGATTGATCTATCCGCATGTCATGGGCTCATTCAGGTAGTGTGGGCCAGTAGTACATTTGTTCATTATACTGATCCAGCACAGGACAACGAAAGCACGACACTAGTGGGTATGTCCGCACAATGCTCAAGCAGGTTAGCAAAAACAATGCGGCAAAAAAGCAATGGCTATTATGAGATTGGCGAGAGAGCGGGCTATCAAATCAGGGATGGTAATACAATCTCATGCCGATTCAAAGAATGAGGAGATTTGCAAGTGGGTTGGGTAAGTAATGGTGAGGTAAGGCAGAGGACAATATACACCAGGATTGGATGGATTCGAGTGCGGGAGATGGGGTGTCTCACATGAAAAAGGGGTGAAGTGGATTATGTACGGTGGCATGCCATCGTACATCGGTCCTGGTTTGTTGCTATTGTCCAGGATGCCAATGCTTCACACGCGAATCCTCACTGGGGCGATTTCACTTGGACCTGCCTGCAAGTCCCTTACAAGGATTTTGTCTGATGTCTCCAAGTTAACTCAGAATTAACTCATAACATATCTCTATATTTAACTCCCAATTAACTCATCATTAACTTCAGTCATGTCTCCATATGTATCTCCAAATTATTTAATTCTCCACTTGGTTCATATCTCAGTATAATTTTTGTTCTTTCTTTACTTAGAGCTGGGCTGATTAGGGTTGGCCTTTTTCATATTCTTTAAGTAATACTCTCAGATATTTTACATTTAACTTAAAGCTGAGTACATAAGATCTTTACATTTATTACCACCTTGTCCCAAGGATTATTTTCATTTTCTCTCACCCTTTATCTCAATTTCAACACAGGATTGGTCAAAATTATTTCAACCCACTACATGAAATTCTTCATATATATTCTAATATATCTTCAATAAATCATCATATATAGTGATTAATCATTATCATCTCAAAATATTACACAGATAAAATACACATAGGATTATTTAATTTTAATTTGAATTTTGGTTCTATGAGGGTTTTATTTTTCTAGTTAGAGTTTGCATATAAATATTTATTTGGATTGATTACCCAAATTGGTTGGGAAATACATAAATCAATTGATTTTCAATCCTCTCTTGAGATATAGCTATTCATCGTTAAATGAATTTTTATTTAGTTAAATAATACTATTTAAGCTTATATTATTGTTTGATAGTAATATTTAATGTAAACCAATCAATCTTCAGTAAAGTTTTTCTCCAATTGAGACCCTATCAAATTATTTCAAATATTCCCATTTTTTATTTTCTTGTCTTCAATTTCTTCAAAATGAGGTCTTCTAATAAAAAAAACCTTTACAAAGTATTTTATACAAAATATGTTTTAGGAAAATATATATATATTGAGTAGATAATCACCAATTACTTGATAATAAAAACCAAGATGAATCCCAAGAAACATTCTTTCACTACATTTTGATTCTGAGCCTTATTTATTCGGTTGTGCTCAGTAGAGATCCTGTAACATTTCTGTATCTACTTTCATTGTTACTTCCTCTACATGTTTTTTATACTTATAGTATACATACTTGAATAATGTATTTAAGCAATAAATACAATGGGCATAAAGAAGACTCATGAGTTTTTCAGCTTATTATAAGATGATGTAACTTGGAATAAATAGATTCCAGCTGAATTTATGGGAGATCTTTACCATTAACAATGAATCTGATAAGAATTCTCTTTGAATAATTTGTTTTTAAGTCATAGCTAAATCATATATATAAGCTCTTCTATTACTTTAAAAGATCTTTTATTAGCTAGCCTAATAATTGAATTAAATGTCAAACAGAAGTCGTGTTCTCTTTTATGAAGGAATTTTTACAAATAAATTGCTTATAAAATAATGAAATGTAAGCTTCTGATTGATATGTACAACTAAATTAACCTCAGAAGAAGGTGCTTTGAAATGTATCTTTCACAAGGATAAGCCCTAGAGTCTCAATAGAGCTTCAAATTCCTTACATGTAATGATTTGGCTTTCCTCAAAAGGATAAATTCAAAGAAAGTTACAAGTCCCATCAACTTTAACAAAATTATTGGCTTAGAAAGAAAATTTATGGAATAAGAAATTTTTTCATCATGCTAATGGTACAATCTATTCAATTTGTCCATTGGAGTCCAAATTTTGGTTTCTCATAATTATTTTGCATCAAAAATCTAATTCTGTTCCTTTCTTAGACTTAACAATTTTCAACAAAAGTCTTCTTCATTCACTCATAATTATTCAGCTATGATGTTCAGGTTTTTATAAAATGCTGATAATATTGTAAACCATTCAGAATATCAATAGGCATACACCTTACTTGAGCATTTTGAAATTATTTTCATTTCAACTTACTTTAAAAAAAGCAGGAACTACATAGATACTAGTATTATTACTTAATTAAATGGCTTTACATATTCAAAGAAACTAGATTGCAGAAGAGAAATAAAAAGAAAAAGAACAACATTATATTTACCACACACCCAGTCTTTTTTGCCATGGAGATCCTCTCATTTAGTTATTGACAGACCTCTCAAAATAAGATTTGGTGAGTAATGTCAAATTAGGAAGATAATTCAACTTTAATGAAGAATATGGAAGCAATGATAAGGTTTCAAAAGCTCATCTTAATGATATTTCATTTATAATTCTGATGGAAAGGTTTAAATCTGAGTTTATCATTATATTTCATACAAATAATATGGGTGAATTTTCTCTTGAGGATGTCCTCATGTGAAGTGGTAAAACATCTTCATATATATGCATTCAATTGATTATCAAACTGTTTGTATATATTCCAGATGCATGTACCTCAATTTCTGAGTAATTTCTTGCTATAAATATTCAAGAGTATACAAAAAATTATGAGCTTGTAATCTGAGTAGTTCAGTGATGGACACAATTGATAGGAGAATGGAACACTCAATATTTAGAAAAAAATTAATCTTTTCTTCTAATTTATCAGCTTAAATAAGAGAAATTGTCAAAAAGAAGTTTCAATAAAACTGGCTTCAATGCTCATTTTCACTGAAGAAACAATGGCTCAGAAGTATGCACTTGAGGGGGTAGGGAAATTCCTTCAAGACTTAATGATGAATAATAATTTATATGAAATCTTATTTCCATTTTTGGAGGTTTCATTAATTTTTTCAGTGACAATTAAAGATATATGACCCCATATTTCTCAAACATTTGTAGTCATCAAAAATCTCTGGATATAACATAAAGATTATAGAAAGTCATCAAATATTTATTCAGAAAGGAATTTAGAATAGAAATGGATCTCACTCACTTTATCATATGATTTATCTTGCAAAATAAATGGCCATTACAGAAAACTCCAAGGAAGCTGCCTTGAGTATTTTTATCAGAAATAATTTTCCACTTCTTTTTAAGGTTTATTGTTATGAATATATATTCACTGAAAAGGCCAGTTTTACTATCATGAAATGCCTCAGTAAACTCACTGAATACATAATGTATAGTGTGCTTTTTTTGTGAATTCATAATAAAAATGCTCTTACAAGAAAACAATCTCAAGTGCTCCTTTCTATTCTCATGGCTATTTCAACCTTTTTTTTCTTGCCGCTATTGTCTCAATAATATGATTAGTCCAACTAAGAGAAAGAAAATTATTAATTTTTTGAAGGGTGCCTACGCTTGGTTTTTTTGCAACAAAGGCAGACATCATTTCTTCCAGGTACTCAAAGATAGTGGTGCCATCCTTTTTATAAGGGTTGTGGTTTTTCACTGGAAGTGATTCTCACGCCCACTTGTTTAGTTTGATTGTTTTATTTAAAATACTTTAACTGAAGTTTTCTCTCTCCAAAAATAACACCTTTTAATAATTAGTCAAACTTACTTAAAAACACTTGTTAGTATTAAAAATAAAAATAAAAATAAAAATATTACATTTTTTTCACCATGGCGTCATTAAAAAAAATTCTACTGTTATTTATTGAATTTTTTGTCATGTACTTCAGCTCCTGTTTGTCCTACTCTACCACTTTGGCCTCCACTTCTCGGGTATAAGGATTAATCTGGCTTATTTGACCTTTTCAAATTTACCATAAATTCGTAATAGAAATTCCTATGTATTTATTAAAAAACCATTTTTCAATTCGATTGCATTTATCAATATGTTGTGGTGAATCGTGATGGAAGACTTACCCTGGTTTTAATTGAATTACCTGAAATCATGTCATTTAAAGAATATCCTTCTAACCTGAAAACCCGATTTAAAAAAAAACAATCAAATGCTTTCCAAAAAAATTATCAAAATAGGTTTGTTATTCAGCTTACGGTATGCTTTGATTATTTAAATAGTCAAATATGCAAAAGTATAATTCAAATTCTTCATCCTCAAACCGTTTTTTGTTATCTGTTTTAATATCATTATGAGCTAGAAATCGGTTGTCGCTCAAACCACTTTGAACTCCGGTTAGATTTTCCACTAGTCAAACTATTATCATTCCGTTTTTGATAGATTGCAAAAAATCAGTTGCTTTTGTTGGACAATCTTTTGGAAGCTGATTTTTAATCCAATCCAGTAATTGTTCATCATTGAGATGATTCTTGGGGCTAACTAGAATTCCAAATAAAAAAGAGCGATTCATGTGAATAAGAGGAGTGGGTTGTCTTATATGTGTGAAAAAAAACATACATCCAAGAGTGTTTGGAGAGGTAATAACCGATTGATTTGACGGCTGAAACTTATTTGTCTTTGAAGGTCTCGATTCAACTTTGACTGAAATTGATGGAATTGGGCTTTCAGGTGGGCTCATTAACCCAGGACCAGCAGATTGAAACTTTTGAATGCTCATTAATACTGCGGCGTCCTTGTCGGTCAAATGATCTGGATTTGCTGCCAATCAAGCCTTTTGCAAGCGAATACTTGATAAAGGTGAAGGTGGTCGAGGAGGTGGAAACATTTTTTGAGCTTCTCGAATGGAGGTGGTACGGATATTACAGGAAGAAGTCACTGGGGCTGAAAAGGCAAACAAACATAAAACATTAGAATGAAACTTTGGTTTATTACATAGGCAAAATTTCTAGAGATAACCACTAACCTGTCCAATCACGTTGAATTGTTGCCTTCATCATTGCCTTCATCCAATCTCTCAAAACTTTTGGGTCATCTGCACTAAATGAATGGGTAGTATTGTTGTCATGTATGATTCAAAAGCCATAACGGCCAGGATTGACGTCAGAATCCATTACAACCTTAAACCCGGAAAGCTTGATGAGCCCTTTAATATGAATTTCCTGAAGAAATCGATAATAAGCAAATCCAAATTGAACAAAATAATATATCCAATGATTTGAAAATGAAGGAGAAAATGCTTACAGTTGGACCTTTGAGGTAATATAAATTCGCACCTTTTAAGATGAAATATCTCAGCTTCCATGTCAAATGCTTATCATCCTTCTTTCACATCCAACCTATATGATCAGGGTGACCAATCCGTTCCAATGCTGATCGGGTTTCACCTTGCTTGGTATTAGTATCTGTAAGTCGAGAGGAGCGCCCATTAACGCCAGAAGAACTACTTGGACTAACTTTGGCCTCAGCATTACTGGTTAAAAGTCCATTACCTTGATTTGTGCTAAATTTGTAAAGATGCACAAAAAGTTTACAAGCAATATGAATTTATAAATCACGTTTAGACAAAAGGTTGGACTAAGTTGACTCACAGCATTTGAGATGATAACTTGGGAGGAGGCTTGCAACCTCTAAGTGTACCCAAAAAGCTTGAACGTGATTTACCACTACCCATGTCGCTGGGTCTATCCCCAATAGGAGGACTAAGAGATGGATCTACTGGTAGAGATTTTTTTCCTAACATCATGGTTTCTGTGCCAACAGATTTTGAGCCTCCAAAATGCTTGGACTTTTTGCCTCGTTTGGTTGATTTGTTTAAATCGACCTAAAAGCGAAAAACCAGATTCCTCAAAGTTAGTCAATTTTAACAAAACTCTGGCTCAAGTTGCTTAGTAAAAGCCAGCTAACGTCAATGGAGACAGTAGGATTTGATAATTCAACAGCTTGTTTGGCCGGATCTTCTGCTTGACTTCCAATGAATGGCTTAGAAATAGGCGACCATGAATTGTGACTAGAACGATGAGCAATTTGGAACGCGTCGGAAGATGACTTTGATCGATAACGAGTCTGGTCGGGTTTAGAGGCTTCAGTATGAGAAAAACGGATTTGTCTTGCATGAGGGCCACTAGAGGATAAACAAATCCCTTCAAGCTAAAAGATCAAAACCAAAATAATAAATTGATATAATGCAAAAAAGAAAAGCAGTTGCTTAAAACCTCACCAATTTTAAATCGGGTTGAGTTTCGTGATGTTGTGGGTTGGAGGTTTCTTTGCTAACACCAACCAAAGGATCTGAGGGTCGTTTTTGATGAAGTTGAATAGATGATTGTTTAGAAACTAATGGTTTTTGAGATAGATGAGGTGCTAATTCTTCTTCACCAGGATCCAACTTGGTGTCTGCTGTGGGGTAATAGGATTGATGTTGATATTTTAAGTTTGAATGATCGGATTTTGTAAAAGATGAGCTGGAGTTTTGATTGACAGTTAGTGGACCATCAACCTCACTGCGTGAGGGTATCTGATGTGAATGCGCAGAAGCAGCTGGATCAGGAGATGAAGTAGATTGATTTAGATCGAAAAAGGTAGAGATTGCTGGATGAAGTTGGTGGTGTGTTTGAGAATTTTTTTTTAATTCTTCGATTGCTTTCATGACTCTTACTCTACGGCCAAAAGCTGATAGATCAATTTCTTTGAGAGAATTAACATCAAGTTCTAATAGTACATCACCAGTGATTTCATGTTCAACAAATTCTTCTAGTGTGAAATCATCTAGACCTCTCAATTTACCCCACTCGACCACTTCGGTAACAGTCCATTGATTAGGTTGAGTGGAAGATTTGATATCAAAACAAGCTGATTTGGCCAAACGACCTTGAGAGGAAGATAGAGAGTTATGGCCTGTTTTGTTTCCAGGAGGTGGGAAGATACTTGTGGCAGGGCTGAGTAATAATTATTCGTTGGACAAATGAGGTTCTATTCTACTACTCCAGCGGGATTGAGAACCTTTATTGGAGGAAGAATCAGTAGTTGAACTGGAGGTCATGGGTACAGGAAGTGGTAAAACAAAGGATTGAGGAGGATTTATTGGAGATGTGAGCTGTTGACGAAGAAAGACTCCAGTTTCTACTATTGGAGCTGAGGTTTGCCTTTTATGATTTGAAAGATTGGTGGTTTTAATGATTGGATCGGATTGATTATTCAATGAGATGACAGTTTGATAAAGATTTTCTTGAGGAGATGTAAGATGAGGATCTGATTGATCATATTTCCAAATGGAAAGAGTTTCATCAGATTTGATTGGTTTAAAGCTTGAAGAGCTTTTGATTGAATTAGAATTGATGGAGGGTTCAGCTTGATTTGTTTGAGTTAATTCTCTACTCATACGAAGAACTGTAGCTAAGTGTGTAGAATGATCTCTAGAATCGACGCCTGTTTCGCTTAGTAAGCTAGAAGATGATAATTTATTTGCTTGATGAATTTTTTGAAATTCATGATTAACTTGATTAGATGGTGGAGAAATTTTTGGTTTAGATGGATCAGTAAGACCTAAAGCAAATGCAGCGGCGGAGAATGGGCCTGATTTAAAGGATGAAATGCTAGAGATATCGGAAGATCTTCTACTTAATTGAGTAGGTTGAATCAGTTTAGATGGATCAATACTATTTTGAGAAGGATGAAGATTAGAATGAGAATTTGATTGATGAAGGTTAATATGAGTACTTTGAGAGCGACCGCGAGATTTGATGGACTGATGATTAAATTGAAAAAAGATTGAGATGTTGAAGCTTCACAATCTTCAAGCTGAGCGAAATTCTTGTAGCTAAATCAAGAAGGATAGCAATAAAGGCTTTGGAGTCGACGGACTTGTGTTTATGGACATTTGCACAAGATTTGATTAGCAAGTCTAAAGCGGCAGGTTGAAGCTAATTGATTAGTTCACGGTCCAATGACTTAAAGAGTTGTATGGCATAAGCAAAGTTAGATTGAGCTCACAAACGACTGATTTTAGTTAAGTCTTCATTTGTTGGGATTGGAGCCAAACACAAGTTTGGAAGACTTTGATTGATTTTGTGATTGATACTAATGTTGGCTAAACGTTTTTGCCGATGCTCTAATTTGGCTGAATTGGCCAAATCGCGTTTTCAGAGAGTGGTGATCAAAGTGATATAAGTTGGAGGAGAGGGTTTGAATGGTGTGTTTTTGAGAAGAAAATGATGAAATTTCAATAAATTTTTGATTGGTTCAAAGGTGGGTTTGTGAACAACATACCTCAAAACATTAAATCGATTATGGCCAAGCTTGGTGAAGCAGTTGAAGAGACGTAGGTATCTAATAATTTTCAAAGCTGATAAAATATTGAATTTTGATGCTGAGCGGTTGATTTAAAGATGCTAAGAGCTTTGCTAAGCCAATGAGCTTGAGATGGTGAGTCATTAGATGATAAACTGGAAGATTGGGTGAGAGGGAGATAGACTGACTTTTTATTTGATATATTGGATGAAAGACGATCAGAGTTGACTAATTGATGAGAGTTGGAAGTTGAAGGAGGAAATGATTGGTTTGGATGAGATGGATTGAGTTGATTCGGAATGAAGTAAAAGAGAGTTGCCGGTAGAAAATCGATGAGCATGATGGACTGAAGGATTAGGTGTTAGATGACGATGAGATTGATGAGTAGAGAAATTAAGACTACGACGATGAGTTAGATGATGAGGATGACTGAATAAGATGTAAGATAAAATTAAGAAAGTCTAAATAAACTTATGCAGAGGGGGGTTGACTAAGTATAAATTTCAACACTTGATTGAAGAAAATTAAATGAATATTTTTTTTTTGTTTTAATTTCTTAAAAATGTTTTTTGAACGTAGAGGCAGAATTTTAAAATTGGAATTAGAAGAAGTAACGTTTGAAATTAAAAATAAGTGAAAGATTATTAAAAATGAAGGAGTGTGACAATAAAAAGTGAAATAGGATTATGACAATCTAAATAATGTAGTTCCAATTGAGATTTGGATTTTCATTTTTTAAGTTTTGTCGGAAATATTTTGCTTTATAATTAGAATTAAATGGATGATGATTATAAAATGAATCTTCAATTTAATGAAATTAAAAATTAAATAAATATTTTGATAATGTAATAATGAAAATAATTGATTATTTAGAAGTTGAAGCAAGCCTGTTGAGGATAGAAGTATGATCATCTACTGTAAATTTATCAATCTTACCATTTTGTAAGTTTTTGAATAAGTTGTACGCTTTTTTTGAAATTTGTAATGACATGGATAATCTGGTAAAAGAATTACTATGACCACCATCTGGATAAAGAGTAAAATGTCTGGTGCTTTTTGCTTTCCAGACCATTTGTACAATACCAGGTTCTTTACCTGTTAAATCAATATTAATAGAGTGGTCTGGAAAGACAAAAAATTCATTGAATAAATCAAAGTTATCAAAGATTAAGGTGCCATCACTTGTAGAAATTGGGATAGAAAGAAAATAAGCAAACTCCGAAGAGTCTGTTTGATCAATATGAGGAAAGTTAGAAAAGTTATTTAAAGTAAATGTTAATTGATTTGCAAATGAAGAAGAATAAAAATCAGTAAGGTCTAAAATCTCAAATCCTGGAATGTTGAATTGTTTCATTTGATTTGAATTCATTTCAAAAACTGTTGATGATAATTTTTGAAAGAGATTTTGAATAATAATTTGTAATTGAGAGAGTTGAAGTGATAAAGAATTATAAAGTTCTGGGTTATTAGAAATAGAAGTGGAATTGATATAACGCCCAATCGTAAAGTCACCAAGTCGAGGTGGTCTCCATCCAATTGCATACATGGAACCGGTGATCTTGTTTCCAGATTCTTGTAATTTGTTAAGAAAAAGTTTATATTTAAATAAAAAAGTGGATAAAAAGTTTATTTGAGATTTTTCATAATCATTCAGGTTTCTAAAAGGAATAAATTGGATTATTGCAAAAGTTTTATCAGGTGAATGAAGAAGTGATTTATCATCTAAAATTGTAAATCCAAAATTTATAGAAAAATATTTTTTTTTAATATAAGTTCTGTAAGAGTGAGTTTTTGTTAAAAAAATTGGTCTTAAAGTTTTTCTATCAAAATCATTATGAGGAATTGGATCAAAGAAAGATTCATGTAAAAAATTACATGTTCTGAAATAAGGAGCTTCATAACTACATCCTAATTTATTTTTTTTATTTTGACGGTGGAGTTGATGAGATTTCTGAGAATTGTTTAAATTTTTTTTGAGATATCTATTTGATTTCATTGCTCTAGGCATTTTGAAATTTGAAGAGAGTAATAAAATTCAAAAAATAAATTTTAAAAAAGCTGAATAACGATCTTATAGCCTCATAAAATTATGAGTTTAGCCAATCTTTGACAAGCACGCATCCATTCAGTTTTAAAAAATTTATTTAATGAATATTATTGTAGTAATTAATGAAGAAATGAGTTGAAAAGTATTTTTTGCTAGTAGGAAGGCTGAAAATCAAAGAGAAGCAGTGGATTTGGTGGAAATAGCACAAAAAGATGATTTGGTGCGAAATCTGTTAGTTCTGAGGTGGCGGTCATCACCGGAGCTTCAAAATGATGAAACCATACCTCAATTGAATTCCAGGGGCCCCCACTGCTCTGTATGACTGGCTTTGGCAGTGGGGGGCTGTAAAACATGCCTGGAGGCTCTGTAACAAGCCCCAGGTGACTGTATTGTTTGGAAGAAAAAAATATATTCTGAAATTGGCTGACTGGTGATACAGCAACCCAAAAGAAATAACAAACATGTATTAATTTTAAATTGAATTGATAGAATTAATTCAATCAATTTGAAATTGTATTAAATCAAATAAGTTAATTAATTAGATAAATTTCAAAATGAATTAATTAATTTCAATAAATCAATTTAATTAATGAATTAATCTCAATGAAGCAATTAATTAATTTACTTAATTAATTTTAATGAATCAATTAATTAATTGATTTAATTAATTAATTTCAATGAATCAATTAATTCATTTCAATGAATCAATCAATTAATTTAATTAATTAATGAATTTCAATAAATCAATTAATTAATTTCAATGAATCAATCAATTAATTTAATTAATTAATGAATTTCATTGAATCAATCAATTAATTAATTAATTTCAATGAATCAATCAAGTAATTTAATTAATTAATTTCAAGAAATCAATTAACTAATTAAATTGATTCATTGAGAATCAAATTCAATTAATTGGAAATGAAATTTAACAATTGAAAATGAAATGTAAGTAATTGAAAAAAAAAATCTCAATGAAGCAATTAATTAATTTAATTAATTAATTTTAATGAATCAATTAATTAATTGATTTAATTAATGAATTTCAATAAATCAATTAAGTCATTTCAATGAATCAATCAATTAATTTTATTAATTAATGAATTTCAATGAATTAATCAATTAATTTAATTAATTAATGAATTTCAATGAATCAATTAATTCATTTCAATGAATCAATTAATTCATTTCAATGAATCAATTAATTAATTGATTTAATTAATTAATTTAAATGAATCAATTAATTCATTTCAATGAATAAATCAATGAATCTATTAATTAATGGATTTAATTAATTCATTTCAATGAATCAATCAATTAATTTAATTAATTAATGAATTTCAATGAATCAATTAATTCATTTCAATGAATCAATCAATTAATTTAATTAATTGATGAATTTCATTGAATAAATCAATTAATTAATTAATTTCAATGAATCAATTAAGTAATTAAATTGATTCATTGAGAATCAAATTTAATTATTTGGAAATGAAAGTTAACAATTTTTAATTTAAATTATTGAAGTGAATTCATTAAATTTATTAATTCAAAAATTAAATGAATTGATTATGTGAAATGCTAAATTTATGAATTTGAGTTGTTATAAACTTAAAGTAATCATACTAATAGTTGCATTATGGTTTTTTAAACAAAATTGAAATTTTTTTAGATATTATAAATTAATGGTCTAATTAAAAGAAAATGATAATAAACTGTTTTAAAATGAGAAAGTACTAATGATTTATTGAAAATAAATGTTAGACGCAAAAAAATTACAGGTGTATTTCAGAGTTTATTTGGAAGTTGATTTGGGGTTGGAAAATGTGGAGTAAGATATTGAAAAGAGGGTAAAGATTTAATAGCAAGAAATATTAGATGGGAATATAGTTTTTCCTACAAAGTAAATAAACATAAGCATGAAATTAACTTAACTTATTGGCAATCATGCAAGTCAAGTAAGCATGGTATTGTCATTATAAAAGACAAGGTTTTTGGATGGCAATTGAAAATAAGGACAGTGAGGATGTTATTAGTATGAGGATATTGTAGTGAAGGATAATATTTTTGATTTGAGTTGTTGAGGAATGTTGAAAACACAGGATTTTCTTGTTGCACTGAGTCAAGTCTTATTTAAGAACAAATGCCATAGCTAATGAATGAAAAGGTAGTTTCAAAATAAAACTATTCTAAAATTAAAAGCATGGACATTATAAAACCAAAAAAGATTTAACAGGTTCTTGGAATAGGAAATTAATTACAATGGTTCGATTATAATGTGTAAGTAAATTAGAAACAGGAGGTAAAGCATCAGATTTGTGAGGGTGGAAGGAGTGATGTCACAGTGGCTTGTGCTTCCCATTGGTTTAAAAAATCACTTGTAAGATATTGAGCCAATTGATGTCGTGAAGGTGGGTGAACAAGTTGGACATCAGTGAATGGTTTCATGCCCTTAGAAAAAAAAGATTTAAGATGAAAAGATAGATTTTTCCAAACTGGATCTTCGGGTGGAGGTGGCTTAACATGTTGGTGAATAAGATGAAAGGAGCATAGTATGAGCATGGCATTGGAAATTGAAAAATTGCGATGATCCTTTTGTGCAGTGAATAATCCCTTGACACCTAATATCAAATAGTAAACAAAAGGAAGGAAATTATGACGGCTACGGTATTCAACCAACTTCTTCTTGGCAGTTTCAACTTGGAGATCATTGTCAGTATTAGAGGTTACCACTTGAGGAGCTGAGTGAATTATTACGGAAGAGATTTGGTTATTAGAACGGAGGGCCTTTCTTCTTTTGACACGTTTAGATTGTTCAGTGTGGTTAGGGGAAACATCGTCAAGGGAGGCTTGTGCTTTGAATATCACATACGAAATCATGACATCTAAAATGAGGTCTTGAAAAATCTTTAACTGTTGATCTGAGTCGGAGGAAATATTGTATGATTCTTGAGCATTGTTTGAGCCACCTGGACTTTGATGTGCCATGGAAATCAGTTCCATCGGTGAAATTGAGGGTCTTTTGAGGCCTTCGAAGTATGAAATCATGTCCAGATAAATGTTGACCTCATCAATTTGTGCTTGAGGGGGTACAGGAGGTTTTGGTATGCAAAATTCATCCATGGTTGCTGAGACTGAAGCTGCTATTACTTTTGCCCAAGCAGTGATGGTGAATGATCTGGGCTGCGACATATAGATTAGATGACGCACAAAATGAGTTTCAGGGTGCTTTTCATTACGAATGCTGGGGTCAGGTGAAAATGGTAGTGAAATCTGAATTTCAGGCGCAGTGACTTGGTCAAAGATCGGCATCTTAAAGATTGAGGATGTAACATAAAATTCTTCTTTAGTGGCATTGAGAAATGGGGCACCTGGAGAAATTTATTATAAGCATTAGTTCATGGGAGTAGTATAATTTTAAACTGACTATTATCGCAGAGTTCATCAATCCATTTGCTATATGAGGAAGAGCACTGTTTAAAATTGAAATTCCCCTTTGCAGGCTGTTCGGAGCCCAAATTTTGGTGGCGCCAGGAAACGAGTGAGTCAATTGCTTCAAATGTGGTTTGGTATTTGGCCTGGGTGGGGCGTCCATGGGTGAATGTTTTGAAAATCTCATAAAATTTTGATCGAAATTCATCAGTGAAAATAGAGAATTGATCATTGGGGGAGTCAAGAGGCTGTGGTTCTGCAGGCATGAGTGACAAAGGAGGATGTTGGTGAGGATCATGCAGAACGGGTGGAGATGGGCCCACATGGCAGAGATGATTAGATGGGTCCCTAATTCCAGGAGTTGGAGCATGAGATGGTGTAGATGGATTTGATTGAGAGGTCGGATGATTGTTTTCTGGATTTTCAAGATGAGGAGCAGATAGTGTATGGGAGCTTTTTACATGGTTAATTTGGATTGGTGACGATACAACATGGGGTGTCATGGCATTAATTGGAGTGGGTGTATTTGAAGGCATTTGGGAAGGAACATTTGGACTACTATTATTCTCTGCTATTGAAACATGTAATTCTTCTTGAATAATTTCATTTGTTGGAGTCAGTGGATGAACCTGAGCTGGAGAATCGGGGATGTTATTGGCTGGTACTTCCAAAGAGTGGTCATTGTTGAAATGAGGAGATTCACGTTGTGGAGATCTGCTGGGGGTGACATTTGGTGGATGTTCTTGAATTTGTTCCTCAGTAATAACTGGGGGGGTGGTGGGAGTCTCAAGTGGGATGGTTGAGGGAACAGGGGGTTCGACAATGGTAGATGGTAAAGAATAGGGGAGGTCATTTGATTGGGTGTTCAATAACAATTGGGGGTTGATCGTTTCAGGGGGGGTAGAATTGGTACGAAGGTTTGATGTAGTAGAAGACATATTCATGGAAACTACGTCTTGAGTATTATTAAAGCTAACAGTTTGCTGCATAAACCTACGAATATTTGGTGGTGGTTTGTTTTGAATTTTCCGTTTTTTCTTGTGATTTCCATCAGGAACAACCTCCTCCAAAGAGGATGATTGGGATGAGCGTATGGAAGGAACTTCTCTCTCAATAACTTCAACATTGCCATCTATGAGACCAATTGCTTGCGATGAAGACAATTCTACAAGAAGGGAGATGAAATTAATACAGAATTGAGGACAGACATGAAGAATAATAATTACCATGTTCTTTTTGAGAAATCAATGTAAGGCCCTTTTTCAAATAATCCTTAATCTCAATTGAGACAGGATTCTTTTCAGCTTCGGAAAGGGCATTATTGAGAATTTTCTTGATACGGTGGTGATTGAGAGAAAATTCTTCACGGGAGAGGCGAGTTATCTCAGAAGAAAGAATTGGTGAGATAGAGTGTACTTGAGCTGGTGGGTTATTCATGTCGAATTCTATGAATGAGGGGGGTGGAAGGGTTCGTGGAGTATTTGGGGGTGGGTTACATAAACTCATGTTTGGTGTGTTTATGATATCTAAGAAATTTTTGCAAAAATATATTATTAATAAAGGTTGGGGATGAGATTACGTGGGGAAGAAAAAATTGACCAAGTTGAAAGGGGCTTCTATTTATGTTGTTTGGTGGGGGGCAGGGCAAGATGTGAGGATGACTAATGGGAGCTGGTGGGACTATATTGGGAGAATTGAGGTAGTGAAAAAGATCGTAACATTCCTGGGGTTCAGCACTTTGGTTTGGAGTGGACAATGAATTGATGGATGAATGAGATGGTGCCTCATTTTGAGAAGATAAAGATGAATTCAAATCTGTGTTATTTGAAAAAAACCTATGAAACATTTCATCAAATGAGACATTGGAATCAGGTGGTTGGGGTGGATTCATAGTATTGGGTATTATATTGGGAGGAGAGGGATTTAAATGGCCAACAGAAGTTAAAAACAGAGGAGCTTAGGGAAAACACAGGAAAAACAGCTCTATTTATATTGCAGGTCCCAATGAAATGAAGTGGGGGTGTAGCCCATCGAAATAGAGCAGAAATGAGTTTGGTGGTTTCAAAGGAAAGAAAGCTGCAGATCCTCTAGACATAAAACACATTTACACATTTAGCAAAGAATTGTGTGTCAGGATATGTGTATCTTTAGAATACGCCTTCAAATACATGGGTGATTAGGTTAGATGGTACAGTCACACCTGTAGGTGGGTGAGAGATTTAGCCCACCAGTAATAATTTATTCAAAATGTAAATCAATTATGACTGCAATAAATTTGTGTCCACAGAATGTCATCAGAGTGAGATTATGAGCTCTAGTCATAATCCGTACCACTAGGCTCCTTGAAATTCAATCAGACCCATTGAGATACAGCAAGAACTGTATCTGAATGGAGTCCAGCCACGATGCATGTTTGGCTGTAATGATACAAAGGGGGTCAAATTATGACCGCCGGTCATAATTTGTACCACATGCAAACCAATTACGGCCGTAATTGGTTTTTCTCTTTGAAATTTTGTCAGACACACTCAGATACAGAAAAAAGTGTATCTGAATGAGGTCCAGCCACAATGAATCTTTTGCTGTAATCATACAAAGGTGGTCAAATTATGACCACCGGTCATAATTTGTACCATATGCAAACCAATTACGGCCGTAATTGGTTTGTCTCTTGGGAATTTTGTCACACCCACTCAAATACAGAAAAAACTGTATCTGAATGAGGTCCAGGAACAATACAGCTTTGGCTGCAGTTGTACACAGGTGGTCAAATTATGACCGCCGGTCATAATTTGTACCACTTGCCATCCAATTACGGCCGTAATTGGTTTGTCTCTTTGCAATTTTGTCAGACCCACTCAGATACAGAAAAAACTGTATCTGAATGAGGGCCATTGACAATACAGATTGGGCTGTAAGTGTACACAGGTGGTCAAATTATGACCGCCGGTCATAATTTGTACCATATGCAAACCAATTACGGCCGTAATTGGTTTGTCTCTTTGCAATTTTGTCAGACCCACTCAGATACAGAAAAAACTGTATCTGAATGAGGGCCATTGACAATACAGCTTGGGCTGTAAGTGTACACAGGTGGTCAAATTATGACCGCCGGTCATAATTTGTACCATATGCAAACCAATTACGGCCGTAATTGGTTTGTCTCTTTGCAATTTTGTCAGACCCACTCAGATACAGAAAAAACTGTATCTGAATGAGGGCCATTGACAATACAGCTTGGGCTGTAAGTGTACACAGGTGGTCAAATTATGACCGCCGGTCATAATTTGTACCATATGCAAACCAATTACGGCCGTAATTGGTTTGTCTCTTTGCAATTTTGTCAGACCCACTCAGATACAGAAAAAACTGTATCTGAATGAGGTCCACTGACAATACAGCTTGGGCTGGAATGAGACCCACTAAGATACAGAAAAAACTGTATCTGAATGAGGGCCATTGACAATACAGCTTGGGCTGTAGGTGTACACAGGTGGTCAAATTATGACCGCCGGTCATAATTTGTACCATATGCAAACCAATTACGGCCGTAATTGGTTTGTCTCTTGGAAATTTTGTCAGACTCACTCATATACAGAAAAAACTGTATCTGAATGAGGGCCATTGACAATACAGCTTGGGCTGTAGGTGTACACAGGTGGTCAAATTATGACCGCCGGTCATAATTTGTACCATATGCAAACCAATTACGGCCGTAATTGGTTTGTCTCTTGGAAATTTTGTCAGACTCACTCATATACAGAAAAAACTGTATCTGAATGAGGGCCATTGACAATACAGCTTGGGCTGTAAGTGTACACAGGTGGTCAAATTATGACCGCCGGTCATAATTTGTACCACTTGCAAACCAATTACGGCCGTAATTGGTTTGTCTCTTTGCAATTTTGTCAGACCCACTCAGATACAGAAAAAACTGTATCTGAATGAGGGCCATTGACAATACAGCTTGGGCTGTAAGTGTACACAGGTGGACAAATTATGACCGCCGGTCATAATTTGTACCACTTGCAAACCAATTACGGCCGTAATTGGTTTGTCTCTTTGCAATTTTGTCAGACCCACTCAGATACAGAAAAAACTGTATCTGAATGAGGGCCATTGACAATACAGCTTGGGCTGTAAGTGTACACAGGTGGTCAAATTATGACCACCGGTCATAATTTGTACCATATGCAAACCAATTACGGCCGTAATTGGTTTGTCTCTTTGCAATTTTGTCAGACCCACTCAGATACAGAAAAAACTGTATCTGAATGAGGGCCATTGACAATACAGCTTGGGCTGTAAGTGTACACAGGTGGTCAAATTATGACCGCCGGTCATAATTTGTACCATATGCAAACCAATTACGGCCGTAATTGGTTTGTCTCTTTGCAATTTTGTCAGACCCACTCAGATACAGAAAAAACTGTATCTGAATGAGGGCCATTGACAATACAGCTTGGGCTGTAAGTGTACACAGGTGGTCAAATTATGACCGCCGGTCATAATTTGTACCATATGCAAACCAATTACGGCCGTAATTGGTTTGTCTCTTTGCAATTTTGTCAGACCCACTCAGATACAGAAAAAACTGTATCTGAATGAGGTCCACTGACAATACAGCTTGGGCTGGAATGAGACCCACTAAGATACAGAAAAAACTGTATCTGAATGAGGTCCAGCCACAATGAATCTTTGGTTGTAATCATACAAAAGTGGTCAAGTTATGACCGCCGGTCATAATTTGTACCATATGCAAACCAATTACGGCCGTAATTGGTTTGTCTCTTTGCAATTTTGTCAGACCCACTCAGATACAGAAAAAACTGTATCTGAATGAGGGCCATTGACAATACAGATTGGGCTGTAAGTGTACACAGGTGGTCAAATTATGACCGCCGGTCATAATTTGTACCACTTGCAAACCAATTACGGCCGTAATTGGTTTGTCTCTTTGCAATTTTGTCAGACCCACTCAGATACAGAAAAAACTGTATCTGAATGAGGGCCATTGACAATACAGCTTGGGCTGTAAGTGTACACAGGTGGTCAAATTATGACCGCCGGTCATAATTTGTACCATATGCAAACCAATTACGGCCGTAATTGGTTTGTCTCTTTGCAATTTTGTCAGACCCACTCAGATACAGAAAAAACTGTATCTGAATGAGGGCCATTGACAATACAGCTTGGGCTGTAAGTGTACACAGGTGGTCAAATTATGACCGCCGGTCATAATTTGTACCATATGCAAACCAATTACGGCCGTAATTGGTTTGTCTCTTTGCAATTTTGTCAGACCCACTCAGATACAGAAAAAACTGTATCTGAATGAGGTCCACTGACAATACAGCTTGGGCTGGAATGAGACCCACTAAGATACAGAAAAAACTGTATCTGAATGAGGTCCAGCCACAATGAATCTTTGGCTGTAATCATACAAAAGTGGTCAAATTATGACCGCCGGTCATAATTTGTACCATATGCAAACCAATTACGGCCGTAATTGGTTTGTCTCTTTGCAATTTTGTCAGACCCACTCAGATACAGAAAAAACTGTATCTGAATGAGGGCCATTGACAATACAGATTGGGCTGTAAGTGTACACAGGTGGTCAAATTATGACCGCCGGTCATAATTTGTACCACTTGCAAACCAATTACGGCCGTAATTGGTTTGTCTCTTTGCAATTTTGTCAGACCCACTCAGATACAGAAAAAACTGTATCTGAATGAGGGCCATTGACAATACAGCTTGGGCTGTAAGTGTACACAGGTGGTCAAATTATGACCACCGGTCATAATTTGTACCATATGCAAACCAATTACGGCCGTAATTGGTTTTTCTCTTTGAAATTTTGTCAGACCCACTCAGATACAGAAAAAACTGTATCTGAATGAGGGCCATTGACAATACAGCTTGGGCTGTAAGTGTACACAGGTGGTCAAATTATGACCGCCGGTCATAATTTGTACCACTTGCAAACCAATTACAGCCATAATTGGTTTGTCTCTTGTGACTTTTGTCACACCCACTCAGATACAGAAAAAACTGTATCTGAATGAGGTCCAGCCACAATGAATATTTGGCTGTAATCATACAAAGGTGGTAAAATTATGACCGCCGGTCATAATTTGTACCACTTGCAAACCAATTATGGCCGTAATTGGTTTGTCTCTTGGAAATTTTGTCAGACCCACTCAGATACAGAAAAAACTGTATCTGAATGAGGTCTATAGGGGTGTAATTGCCTTTTATGTTTGCAAAATCAAAGATGCTCAAATATAAATAAAGCTCTGCTTGTGTCCACTTGAAAGCTCTTTTGAGTTCACTTTGCCCCCCACAACATTCCTCATAACCGCCCTACCCCATGTCAATTTCTGGGCCCTTTTTGCTCATTCCCCACAAATTTTCATAGTGCAAACAATGGGTCGCCCAAAAATAATTTGTACTTGTCATGAGCTTGGCTGTTGCAATCAATATTATGAAGATTTGAACAATATTGTTCAGCATGGAAAACCTATGTCTGACCCAGCTTGGAAGACACATCAATTGGAACTAGCAAAACTCAGGAGACCGCAGCCTTTGGTTGATCAGATGTTTTTAGCCCAAAATAGCGAAAATGTAAGGACTCTTTCCCTCACCCATTTCAATTATTCATCATTACTTACATCTAATTTTCCACAATCCTTCGGTGCAGCCAACACAGAAAACCCCTGGATGCTCTCAAATTGAACAGATATGTCATCAGAATAATGAAAGAAATTTACTTTTTGATACCAAAAAATATGAAAACAAGACCTTCAAATTCATTGACTCTCATGCTCTTAAAGATTTGGTTCAAGCTTCCAGCCTATACCTCAAAAATGGAATGTCCAGAGATAGTATCAAACAATTTCTTCTATCAGAAAGGGAAAAGATAACCAGCCTTGGAGACAAATTCAATTTTGATGGATTATCCATTTCTAAAGAAATTCCACTTTCAATTGAAACTATTTTTGTTCAGCTGGGCATATCCATGGACTTTGAAAAAAATATTTGCTGTCCAGAATGCTTCAGCTTGTATGATCTGACTGAAACCGGGCACATCAACAAACAGTGTACATCCAAATTTATTCAACCTTTTCCTTCCTCCATTGTCAAATTAGGATCTCTTGCAAGAAAAGAATGTGGTTCTCTTTTATTTAAAACTGATGACAAGAATGATACTTCACTTCAAAAACCAATCTGTACCTTTACATACCAATCCTTGAAAAAATGGTTGGCCTCCCATATGTGGATTCCTGGCTTTGAAAAGCTATTAAATGCTCACCATACCCATAATTCTCAAGCAGACCCTAAAGTTATTTCTGATATTTGGCATAGCAAAATTTGGCACACATTCAAATCTTCCCCACGTAGTAAACAAGCTTTCACCAATAGAACAGGTAATTTGATATTTAGCTTATACGTAGATTGGTTCAATCCATTCAGTAACAAAGGGGCTGCAAAATCCATCTCAATTGGGTCAATTATTCTCACTTGTTTGAATCTGCCTCCAAGTGAACGTCACAAAGAGGAGAACATGTTTTTATATGCAATAATTCCTGGTCCCAAAGAGCCATCTCTTGATCAAATGAATTCAATCTTGGAGCCTCTTGTTATTGAGCTTCAAATGCTATGGAATGGTATTTGGTTTTCCAATACCCACGACTTTCCACAGGGTAGACTTATTAGAGTGGCTTTATTACCTTTAATAGCAGATCTTCCTGCTCTACGTAAAGTGGCTGGATTTGCCTCTCATTCAGCCAATCGATTTTGCTCCTTTTGTAATATTACAAGGGTGGACATCAATGAAATAGATTTTTTAAAATTTGAAACAAGGACACATGAAAATCATATTTTGAAGGCAAATGAATGGCTCCAACTTCAAACCAAAAAGGAACAAGATGAATTTGTAAAATCCCATGGTGTCCGGTGGAGTATTCTAAATAAACTAGATTACTGGAGACCCATTGAATTTTGTGGCATAGATATTATGCATTGTTTGATTTTAGGGGATATCAAAGACTATTGCATATCATTCCTTAAGGTGGGGTTGGCTGGTCACGAGTTAGAGGTTCAAAGGAAAAAGCAAAGTTTTTTGGCACACTCAAATACATCCAAATATCCTTTTTGTTTATTGGGGCGTCCAAGAAAAAGGAAAAATGAAGATGACAATGATTCTGACCAAATAAGTTGTTCCAAGAAACAAAACCTTACAAGAGCTAACCTTGCCCGCATTCGATCTCGTACATCCCAAAGGCACAAAGGCTCTAGTGAAGCCTCCAGGACCAAAAGTGATCAAACTGCAAAAAGCAACAGAACTTCAAACTCCAGGTATTCCCTTAGATCCCAGACAACCACATCTACAGTACTCAACTTATTACCATTTACACATGGAAGTGATTCATTGGTTCCCTCTGATTTATCTTCTGATGATAATCAGTATTTAAATCCAATGGGGGATGAAACTCCAAGATTAAAAAAAGACGAATTAGAGGTACTTCAAAAAGTCATCAATCAAACAAGAGTCCCGTCATGGCTTTCTCGTCTACCCAGAAAATTTGGTTTCAAAAACTTTCAGACACTCAAAGCAGCGGAGTGGCAAATCTTGATGACATTGTATTTACCTTTGGCACTTGTACCACTATGGAGTTCACAAATACCTCACAGGGAGGAAAGGGTCAAATGCCCAGGGAACTATCTCCATAAGGATCTTCTCTTGAAATCGCTAATTTCATTAGTTACATTAACAAACATGTTACTCAGAAAAAGCATTCATGAAGAAGACCTAGATAAGATTGAAAGTACTACAAAGATCTATCGTCAAACACTTCGTTTGGGTTGGTCCATGATAAACTCCAAACCTAATCTACACCTAACACAACATTTACCAAAGGTTATAAAGGAGCTAGGGCCACCAAGAAGCTTAGCTGTGTGGGCATACGAAAGAATGAACCGTACATTTGGGGACATACCACGGAATAATAAGCCATGTTGAGTTTGAATTATATATTTTTATGTCAAAAAATCACCCTCACAATACTTACCCACATCTAACCAATTGTAGCTGAGATCTCCCAAACAATACTGAAAAGATGGATATCTAAAGTACAATATCAATGGATTTCAAATTTGCCTAATCTTCAACAAAGAGTTGGTAGGAACAATCCCCTCATTTCTCTGCATCAATCAAAAAATATCAGTACCAGTCATACAATTCAATTGCATGATGATATTTTTCAACAGTGGAAACTACTAGTTTCAAGAGATTTAAGGGATTTTGTAAACCTCTTTGAATGCAAAAAGTCAATAATTTTTGAAAAAAAAAGGTATTGTAATGTAAAATCACATGTTGAAGACAGTATCATAGAGTATAGCATTAATAATGCCAAATCATTGGGCCATATTGATAATATTGTCACATTAGTTGGAGGTGATCCTGACATATGGTGGCTAATAATCAAACCTTTCAAGAAGCTTGAAGATAATGAAATAGAAAAAGACCCTTTCCATCCTTTTCCAGATCTCAATTGTTCTATTCTATTGGACCAGACAGAGGATGCCATAATCATCAACTCCCAATCAGTTTTGGGTCATGCTGCAAGCCTCAAGAATCCTCCTGGAAGCTTTGGAATTGATCAGGCTACACTCTGCTCGGTATCTCTACATTCATCAGTAAGTGATTCCGTGGACTGCCACTCATTATCTCATATATTTTAACAGTTTCTTACCATTCCCTTTCAAACCTTGCCAGCAATGGATAGGTGATTGAAGCACCGCACCCCTTTCAGCCTTAGGTTTCCTCATCAATGCTCACTAAAGATTTCTTAGGAGGAAAAACAATACTTTTTCCTTTGTTGATATTGTTATATGCTATTAAATGAAGTTTTTTTTAGAAAAATTCACTCCAATCCCTTTTAAAAGAGATTTAACTTGTCAATCTACCATATTTAAGCCTCTCAAACATCTTTCAAGACATAATTTGGCTTTTTGGTGCTGGATAGAACAGGTTTGAACAAATGTGTATATAAACTATCTCTTCTCCACCAAAATGTCTGTATTTCCACTTCACCAAACTGCTTTAAGTTTTCCTGAGCTTTCTCATCCACCAAGTTCATTCTCATATGTTGAGTTCTTACTCCAACTCTGTTTAACATACTCAAATTTTCATTAATATAATTACCTCATTTTCCTCAATTTAACTCCACTTGTTTAAATTGATATTACAATGTCTTCCCATGCACTGGGTGGTTCCCCCTCCGCATTCCACAGAGAAAATTCTGGATCCTCATCACAAAACCCACCAACAGAGGGTGACTCAATAATTCACTCAGATGAAGAAAACCACGAAAGCATCCATACTGACTCTACTGGACAGAAATCCATCTTTCTGCAAGATTTAGAAAGACTTGGAATAGAGGATGCTGTTTCACAGAATGCCAGTCAGGAGGGACAAGAGGAAATAACATCCGGTGGTGAGTATCTTTCCCAAAGCTGATTGAAAATTACTAACTGATTTGGGTTTCAGTTGTTGGAGTTGAATTCAGGATTCAACAAGAAGAGGACCAACAGAGGGCTAGAAATAATAAGAAAATATTGCAACAGAGAAATAACCGCATTACAAGATTGGTAACAAAGAACAATCTTCCAAGTCAGGCATCCACTGAATCAGTCCACCTGCGAGAATTTATCTACTTCTTAATGGGTATGCCACCTTCTGTAGATCACTTCCCACCCAATCCTACCAATGATGAAGAGGAATTTCACATTCATTGGGTCAAAAACCGAGCTAAACACATCAAGACCCATTTGGAAACCTTTGAATATGGACTGAGAGATCATCCAATTAGTGAGCGCCAAATTCTGGTCAAACAAGAAATCACCTCTATATCTCAACGATTGCAGCCACCTGAATTTAAACCAAGTCGTGATGTTCTCAATAGCAAGATCAAGGTCTCCATAGTTGAAAAGCGTGCTTGTGAAAAGGAATGCCAGCTAGTAGGCCTCAAGAGAATTACCTTCCAATGGGGGACCGCATTCAATAACTCCACTTGGAATGCAGCCATAGCTGACATTATCTCCAAACATTTTTTCAATTGGAGCCAGACTCAACCCAGCTTAAATATCAACAATCCTGATCAACTAACCCTATTAATTGAACGTTGGGTCAATGGAAGGGGTAAAGAAATGAAAAAGCTTTCAAAATATGGCCAGGCTGCAGAGGAGGTTAAATTTCAAAAAGCTAAGAAATCCAAAAACACTAGAGGGAGGCAGAATGTACGTGCTTATTCTTTTGTTAGACATACACCAAACTCTAATATTACTTTTATATTTAGGTGACAGCTGCCCGTTTCAAAATAGCACGTCAATTATTCCCTCAAAACAACAATTTCTCTGCAATATATACTGATATAAAAGCAACTTCTGATGTAGAGGATAATTCTGACTTTGGAAAAGCACCCAAAAGACTTGTTGGAGTTTGGCGTAGTGAAGCTTTGACCTTGTGTACAAGGCAATTGGATCTAGCAATGACCCTTGGTGCCAAAACCCAGCTTGAAAAGAATAGAGTTCAACGTATGCTTCATAGGGATGGAGAAAAATTAGACTATAATTCTGATTTAACTAATGTCCCACATTGCTTACCTTTAGATTGTTATTCCACAATATACTTAAACACAATTTCAGAAGTTGAAAGAAACCACTTAATGGTAAAAGAACCAATTGGACTCCAAAATATTTTATTAGAGATTGAGGCCAAGACAAAAAGGGGACGTCACATCATACAGAGGCCAGGAAGATCTTCTCTCAGTGGAATTGAAGCGGGTTCAAGTAGTCATAATCGTATGAATCCTGAATAATGTTTATCTCCTAGTCCTTTTTTTTATCCAAGCTTAGAGTTTTGTAATAGATGTATTTGGAAATATAATTAGAGTTAACTTATGTTAACAATTCACAACTTGAGTGAATTAATAACCAAGTCAAAAGATGCCTTTCAAAATCATGACTAGCAGTCATAAAATTAGTATTTTTGTAGTGTATTTGAGAGCTGAAGTGTCCTATATGTTTTCCAAGCTTAGAGTTTAGTAATAAATGTACTTCAAAAGAAAACATAATTTAAAATATTTTAAAAAGTCACCCATTGTAAGAATTTATAGTTTAGCCACAATGTGGGCTTTCACAATTATGACCATCAGTCATAAATTTGTTATTTATTTAATGTTTTCAAAGCTGAACTGTGCTATAGCTTCTCAAAATTATTTAATATATAAGCCTCTTATTTATGCCTGCTTTGGTTTTCATTTGTCCCCAAGCTATTATATATTGAGCAATGCTCAAACAAAACTATAGACATTTAATAAAAGTCATCATGATATATGCCATCCCAAATTCCTACATTCCATAATAGTCCAATCTGTCTTGAACACTGTAAAGAACCCCCACCTTCTATTTTTTTCAATTTCATTTCAAAAATAAATTCATAAACTTATTTATAATAATTAAACCTCAGTCAATTCCAGATAATCACTGCTTCAAAATGGATCCATTACTTGAAATAGAGCCAAAGCAAGTTGAAAAATCAGAATTCATCTCCAAAATCTCCAAATTTCTTCCTTCTCTCAAGCTTGCAACCTGCGATTCTCACTTTCCTGAATATGCAAGAAAAAAAATACAAGAGGTCTCCAAAATACTTGAAGATGATCTGTATCGTATGTTTTTCCAGCTTTTGCCCATATGGAGCCATTTTTAATTGGAATTCAAATCATAATTTAGGTGTACAGCTAGGTGGATCATTACCCCCTGAAGCCAAGGTTGTTATTTCAGCATCCTCCCAAACATCAATAAAGAGGTATTTCATATCTTCTTCTAGTATGAGTAATAAAAAGGCCAAAATTTATCAAAGTATAAAGGAAAAGAATCAAGAAGTATATCTCAATATTTTCTTTAGGCTTTAATCAAATATTAAACTGTATTCCCTGAATCTTTTCTTTCTTAGAAATTGGAATGCAATTATGATACTGAGAAATCACACCCACAAAATCAGTCAGATTCTCAAAATCTAGAACCAGGACTATTTCAACCTCAAAATGATTTTGAAAAAGCCCTATCCACGTCAAACTCCAGCCTTGAAGTAAATAACATTTCTCAAAATGATCAATCAAATATACAAAGTTTTCCAGCTTCAACCATGACAAAAAAAGAAAAATCCAAAATTGAGGAGCCCTTGATACAACCTACATCTACCAAACACTCAAAAGAAAAACCTAACTCCAATTTCATACTTGTAGATAACAACCCATCAACTTCAAAAGTAATCAAAACCAGTAATGAAGAGCCTTCAAAATCCCACAAGAAGAAAAAGCTTCCTCAATCCGGATTATTCAATCCCATTCACTCAGATCACTTTGAAGAGAAAATCAGCCATTATCAGCCACTTTCTGTATCCTCATGGAAGAAATGCCAGGTTAATGTTGAAAATCTAGTAAGAGAACGATTCCAGGAAATTCCCCAAAGGCCATTTTCTACCAAACTACCAAAAGGAATACACTTTCAAAGTATTGGATCTCTTAGCATTAGCAAATGGCTAGTGGATTTGGATAAATCTGGTAAATACAAAAGACATTCATTCATGTTTCATCCAGAACATTGTTATTTACTTTCTTTTTTCAGGATTAGATATATTTTCACCAAAGAAATATGATCCTTTCAATGATCCTGACGCCTGGAATGTCCCTATCTTTACTTTGGATTCTACAATCTCAATGCAAAACATTCCCAAATCACATCAACCACTCTTTCAATTGGCACAATCCCTCTTTGTCCCTAATCTTCAAAAGAAACAGTTCTGGGCCAATTTAATACTGGAGTCAATATCAGTTTCTGCACAAGATCTCATACAACCTGAAAAATTTGAAATCACGAAATCAACAGAAGATGATCCCTTGTTAGTTCAAAGACTCAGCCTGGAATTTTTAGTGTCCTGCCTCAGCACAAGACCATCCCATTCATCTCAAATTGAAAATACCCTTGATGAAAAGGAGGAAAACCAGCCACTTCATTATGGAATGAATAGCTTAATATCTTTCAATGATTCCATTTTACATCTTATGATCTCATATGTCCTGATACTAGCACATTCAAAAGTTCTTCCAGTCAATATTCCTGATGGATTTGTGCTCACTCATAAAAGGTCCAAAGAACACCTTAAGAACTTATCAGAGCTACAATCAAAAATAGGCTTAGTTAAGCCCTGCTATCATATTTTAGCTTCATTTCTTGCTTCTGGGGTAAGAGGCTTAATGGTTTGCTCAAGAGATTGGAGAAAAAGCTCAGCTAAAGGAGCATTGCAGATGATTGAAATTACTGATAGTGTTATTGCTGAGGAAAGGCCTTATGAGCCTATTTGGAAGAGAACAAATGCATATATTTTGGATATTTTTAACAAGGCATTTTTCTCAAAAACCCATGAATTTGTTCCCACTGCTCCAAAAAAATTGGAAGTGGCCAAATGTTTAGTATTAGACTTCAGTGAGGCATGGCTTGAAAAAAATACCATAAATGGACAGCCTGTACTAGATCTCCCTGATAAAGCCAATATAAACACCTTGTTAACTTGATCAGTGTTTTCTGTAATTTAATTTTATTCTTTCAAAACAGGGTTATTTCTATTCAAATAATCTTTGAGTGTGCTAAGATTACTTTGCTTCACCCAATACCTCATTGCTTACTTTCCCAAATAAGCTCCTTTTACACAATATAGCTTCTTCCAGGCTCATTCAAACTTTAAGAAATAAATACAGGGCTCCAGAATCCTCTCATTTATGATAAATAGGAGCCTTTCTCTTGATTCTTCCACCTATACCCCGAAATCTGACTTTAATTAACCTGTTTTACTATGCCTAAAGCTTCACATTACTTTTTTGAGACCTCTATACCCCAATCAAACAGGACTATCAACAAGATATTACATCCCATCATCCCACTACCTACCAGTGCAATATCAAGATCCATACATCAATTATGCTGGTTGATCATGGAAATCAACTATTTCCAATCTCCATCTGCTATAAATAGTTGGAAATCTCTTCCATCAGAAGAAAGTCTCAAAATTGTTGAGAACTTACCCTTTTCTTGCACTGATAATCCAATTACAAATCCCCATAATCACAGCTCAGGAGAGGATAGACTGTCTATAAACCCAAGAATATTAATTTCACCAATGTACAAAACTATGTTTCTAGAGGATCTCTTCAAATCAGGCTTCCCAATGTCAACCTTTGCTTGGAATCAATGTTGGGAATCAAAATGGAATCAAATATTTGCAAAATTCGTTCTCAAGCACTGGAACTATCTACACCAACAAGGAGAATTGAAAATATTCTTGATAAATCCAAAGGATAATACACATAATAATAAGTCTTTAATACTAATGCGCTGGTTCAGAGGGAAGCAAGAGGATCTTAAGAATGATAAATTGGTTCCTGAAGCACTTTCAAAAAAAGCCAGTCAGAAGCAGAAATCAAGGTGGCGTAAAAAAGTATGTTTTTATTTTATTTATGATTGATTTTTACACCAATTGATGTTATTTAATATTCAGTTATCGTCAAATCGCTCAGAGACATTGCTATCATTGAACATTAATCAAGATGAAGCTTCCATATTTGATGAGCCACGATGCTGCTCTGATACTGAAGATGAAAATGGATCATTAATAAAATTAAAGTCCCCTTGGAGGTCAGCTTTATTCTCAAAGTTAGCAAGTCAATTAGATTCTCTATTAATTCAAAAGCAAATACAAAAAAGTAAATTCAATAGAATTCCAAATGTCTTGGAAAGTAGAAGAGTACAAAGTGGTATTTTTGAGAAAGATGCCAAAGTTCCAATTGGACTTCCAGAAAATCTTTATTCAGATGATTATATTTCCAAGCTTACTAATGATGAGAAGCTAATGTTACAATCAAAGCCATGTATAGATATTCATAATTTACTTCAACTATCTGAAACCTAAAAAAATAATTCATGATTTTTCTATTGTTTCCACAATCAATTTTTCCAATTCATGATCCACAGTACCTAAATGTCCAATGCTCAACCTGAAATGAAATAAAAAAATTTTAGCTACTAAAAAAGATAAATATTGGTTGAGTATAAAATATCTTACATCTGAAGCTGCTGTTTCTTCCTTCTAACTTGCTGAATATTCACCTCAATACTACCAACAGTTATATAATGAAATACATGAACTTCTTTCTTTTGCCCTAGCCGATAAAGCCTATCAACTGCTTGATCATCAGTTGAAGGGTTCCAACCTGGTTCCTAATTTAAGTAATTGGAATAATATTAGATTAAGCTTCAAGTGTATCTAAATACTGTCTTACCATTATGTAGACATTTTGAGCACATCTCAGATCAATACCAACACCACCTGTGCCTTTTGTTGTAAGAAGAACTTGAGATTTTGGATTTTTTCTGAATTCTTCAAGGATTTGGATCCTTTGATCATTTTTGAGCATTCCATGCATCATCAAATTGGATATTCCACTTTCATCCAGTGCAATTTCAATACTTTTTACAATATTTGATCAATAAAATCATTCAAATGACAGGTAGTAGAAGGATTTGAGCTCACATATCAAGAAACCTTTTGTATTCTGAAAAAACAACTGCTTTGGGATATCTTAAGCCTGGCTCCTTCTGAAAAAACTCCTTGAGATGGCTAACAAGATGCACCACTTTGGATCCTTCTTTCCAGGTATATCTCCTTCCCCCTTCTTCCTTTTCTATTAGTGCTGGATGGTTGCAAAGCTGCCTCAAATCTGATAATCTGGAGAAAAATTCTGATGAATCCCATTGAACTGCTTTGGACCTCTGTTTTCCATACAATGCACTAAACTCTTCATGCTTTTTGAAATAAACTGTTTTCCATGGCTCATAGATTTCAATTCCAACTCCATGTTGCACTTTCTTGGGAAGATCCAGTAGGTTGGCTTTCAATCTTCTCAAGGTGAGTGTTTGCATTATAAGCTGTAATGATTGGATTGCCATTTGATTCCCAGATGATATTTGTTTGATTATGCAATTTTCCCATAAAGGCTTGAGATTCCATGGTTCTACTTGTAAAAACCTCAACAGACTATGTAGATCCCAAAGACTGTTTTGTAATGGTGTTCCTGTAAGGCATAACTTTCTTTCAGATTTTAAATTCAATATTGTGAATGCTCTATGAGTAGATTGTTCCTTTATGTAGCTAATTGATGTAAAAATTTCAGTACTTTTTTATTTAAGAATCACAAAGAGAAGCTTACTGTGCTTCATCCAACACTATTCTGAACCAATTCACCAAAAGTGGATTTATTCTCATCCCATGAACATCATCAACATTATAACCAGCAATAACATCATATGTGGTGATGATAATTGCATTCTGCTTCAAATTTTGGAATGAAATGAAATTACGATTGGAACCATGTAATATTGAATATGGTAAACTACCAGCATGAAAATGTAGTCTTATTTCATTCTCCCAGTTATGCAAAGTAGAAAGTGGTACAATGATCAAAGTAGCTGGGACATGGTCCTTAGATATTTCTGAGTACTTTAATGCTTCATTTTGTGTTTTTTTAATCAAGCATAAAGTTGTCAACGATTTGCCAAGTCCCATATCATCAGCCAATATTCCACCCCTACTTTTGCACCCAATATCTTGTGGTATCAGCCCATTTTCAACCGCATTAGAAAACACTTTTTTAATCCACAAATTATCTGGATGTTTCCATAGATTTTCACAAATTTTTTCCATATTATTTTCAATATTTAAAAGAAAGGAAATACCCTGGATTTGGTGCAATGAAAGATTGGTTTGACAATTAGGTATTGAAGTAACAGAACTAGTTAAACTTGTATTGTTGGAAGCTTGATAAAGATCACAATCTTGAGGAATATCAATAAATAAAGGTGAGCTATAGTTTCCAATATGTCTCAGAGCCATGTTTGCATTCTTGAAAGCCTCTCTTGTTTGGAAAATATTCCCTTTATCCACAAAAACACATCCATGTAATAGAATATTTTTATCTTTATTCTTGAAATTTATGAAAGAATTTATAAAAAGCACTTTATTATTGTTTTTGTATTCTTTATATGTTTCAGGATTCAAGCCTTCAGCCACTCCTCCAAAAATGTCAAGCAGTGGACCCAGATGGAAACTCTGGAAAGAATTAAGGCTCCCAATATGACTTAAGTCAGATTCTAATAGTATATGAATAGAATTAAATACTCTTCTGAATATTACTGAGCTCAGAGAGGTTGGAAAGGATTGTTCAATATTGATTTTTTTTTCAATTTGAATAATAAAAAACCCAAGACAAAATATTGAAATCATACTGTAAGTTTTTAGAATGAAAATTTAATATATCAGTGTGATATGAATTTATAGGACAAATGGAAACTAAATGATAGGATTGAATGGGTTATATAGTGCAAAGACCCTGGGGGGTTTGTAAGTGATTTCTGATTAGCTAAAGATTTAGCCCCTGACTTGTTCTTGATAGTGTAAAAAATGAATTATATTTTGAAACTTAGTTTATTAATGGACATAAATATATTCCAAATCTGCAGATCAATTAAATTTCTCATTACTGTTGTCCCAAATTCTTGGATTTTGATATTAAAAGAAATTATCTATGAGGAGACAAGCTCCTTCCCAAATGTGGAATTCCCTCCAAGATATATCCAGAACTGGACAAAATTTCTCACTTGTGGCCCATGCAACACCTTTCCAACTCTTTTTTAATTCATCAAATTATTCCTATACTTTGTTTATTTTTCCCTTGCAGAAATTCTCAAGAATCTAATTTCAAAGGTATTCATTAAATCATGTTGAAGGCCATTGGCTCACTATTTGAAGAGCTTCAAGTTTATTATTTATCCATATTTTATTTTCAAAGATTATTCTAATAAATTAATATTAATTTGTATGGAAACATCTTTTCCAATAATTTTCACCAATTTCTATGATGATAATCATCACTCAAGGAGAGGTATTTTACTTATTATAAAATTATTAGATCTTATTTTTACAAGATATTCATAATTTTAAGGAGGAATACCCATTTTTAATTTAAATTTGGACAGGATTCCCTCAAAATAATTACCATTATAATTTTCAAATTCATCATTACTTATTATTATCATTGTGTGAAATCAATTCAAGCTTAATTTTTGATTCATCTGAAAACAAGAATTCTGGTAAATAGAATTTCTTAATTGTTAAGTTATCCTCATTCTTTAAGCCAACATGAAAGATAAATTAAACTCAAATAAATTCAAGAATCAAGGCAGTGGAATGACAATAAGATCAAAGAAGCAATTAATGCTACAAGTATCAAAGAATTCCTTTTCAAGGCTCCCCATATAACTGGATGAACTTTCAAAATCCACAAGCATTCATGAAGTGACTTGTAAGGAGCTCAATTGATGAGAGGATTTGAAGATTATTCTACTAACTATAAGCATCATGAGGGAATTTCAATGTTCTCACAATTCAAAAATTGAATAATATTCATTACCTATGTTTGTTGCCAGTGTATATAATGGGTTGAGAAAATAGTAATAAAAATTAAAGGGGGAGTAAAAATCTCAGAATACAATGAATGTGAGTTAAACTAGGGATACTTCCAGAGATACACTCAGACATAAGCTGAAGATACTGTAAAGGACCTGTATGCAAGTCCCCAGTCTTTTTCTGTGGTGCCTCATGCTTGTGCAGGTTCTGAAAATGCTAAAAGTTCCTTACGCCTATGCGGGGGGCCATCGCTACACACGCCAATCCTTATGCCTGTGCAGGCTCCCGAAAGTTTACACGCCAATCCTTACGCCTTTACAGGCTTTCGACGATTCACACGCCAATTCTTACGCTTGTGAAGCTTCCCCACAATGCTGAAATTTTCTTTCGCCTGTGCAGGATCCCAAGAATTCACACGCCAATTCTTACGCCTGTACAGGCTCCCAACAATTCACACGCTAATCCTTATGCTTGGGGAGGGTCCCAAAAGTGCTAAAATTCCTTACGCCTGTACAGGCTTCCGATGATTCACACGCCAATCCTTACGCATGGGAGGGTTGCCAACAATGCTGACAAATTCTTACGCCTGTGCAGGCTCCCAACAATTCACACGCCAATCCTTATGCCTGTGCAGGCTCCCAACAATTCACACGCCAATCCTTATGCCTGTGCAGGCTCCCAACAATTCACACGCCAATCCTTACGCCTGTGCAGCCTCCCGACAAGTCACACGCCAATCCTTACGCTTGTGAAGGTTCTAGCCAATTTAAACAATTCAATACATGAGTAAGACTAATAGCGTGTGACCATAGGAAAGGCCATGTTTCACGAATCTGGACTCGATTGCTCACATACGGGAACCTCCCGCTTTTTTACAGTTAAGAATGGGTATGGCTCTAAACCATGGGAGAAGAAAATATAGGAGAGGATAACGGCAACTATTGGCGCATTTTGAGAAAAAGAGGTTCACGAAAACAAATACTCACTCAAACTCTTGGTGGGGCACTTACAAAAATAATTCTCACGCAATCAGGGTTTTTCTCTAAGGAGGAAATAAGTAATTTTTACGTGAACAAAGAATGTAATAGAATTTGAACATAACAATAATTTAAGACAAATATTTTATTCAAAAGAAAGTATTACAAAAAATAAAAAGAGGAAATAATGACATTTTTTTTAAATTTTTATTTTTCGAGGAATTTGGAGACCATCCCGGTTATGTCCTCCTTTTGATAAGCCTCCAGTGCCTGGGCAAGGAGGGAGTTTAGTTCCTCCCGGAATTCCCGGTGCATCTCATTTCGATGAGTTGCATCCACGAAAGGAATCATGTGGAGCAAGCGACGATGCTCCAACAAGATTCGGTTGATCGAATCGTGGACGATGGCTCGAGGAATCATTAGGGTCGGTCGCAGGTCGGTGAATTCCTGGCGAGCGTCATTGTGAGAATGAGACGAGCTTGGCACCGGGGGGGAGGAGGCTTTGGGGTTCTCGGGGGCACTGGAAGGGATCTCTGGGGAGGGAACCGGGGTTGGAGTGGAAGGGGAAGATGGTGGAGTCGGTGAAGAAGAAGGGGGAGGGGGATGGGGTGATCCCACGGGCGTATCGTCGATGATGATGATCGAGCGAGGAGTGGCGGGACGATCTGGAGACGGTCGAAGAAAAAATGAGGAAAGGTGAATATGGATCGAAGAGAAAGAAGGGGTGACTTACCATAAGGTTCCTCCGTGGATTGCGTAGGAGCCACCTCAGGTTCTGGCTCACGAGTCGTATCGTCCTCAGGTGGTTGGGACGATGGACTCGGGCCAGGAATAGGTGGCTCTTCGGTTCGGGAGGGTTCTAAAAAAGGAGTAAGAGTCAGTTCACTCGACTCGAAAGTGAAAGTGAAAATGAAATGAAACTTTGGCTGCTTACCACGGAATAATTCCTCAGACCATCGGGTGCCACTCGGGCCTGGAGTGGGTTGCCGGGGGGTTTGCTCGCGAGGCAAACTGGGAACGGGAGAGTCGTGTCGGGGGGGATTCGGGGGGTTTGGTTCTATGAGTAATGGAAAAAAGTCAGTATTATTGCGTGAAGAGAAATGAGATAAAGAGGAGAAATAAAACTTACTTTGGCGTTTGAATCCCATCGGTGACAAGACATGGTGACGATCAGCCCAAGCTCGAATGTCCTCTCGCCATCGCCATCCTTCATCGGCCGGATAATCACTTCGCTCCGGTCGAGGAGTGAAGTGACCATCGGATGGTGGCCTAGGAGGGGGAGTGGACAAATCGATACTGGAGGGGACAGGGCTAATCGTCCGGAATCGTTCCCGTTGGCCTGTTTGGGGGCCCGGCGTCCATTCACGCTCGGAAATGGTTTCATCATCGTCGACCACAAAGGAGTCCTCGCGAGGGCGTCTTGGGCGAGAACTCGTCTGGCCTCGTGGTCGGAAGGGGCGGACAACGAACGAACATTTCTTGTGTGCTTGTCGGCAAGCATCACAAGCGTCGTTCGTCGTCGAGGAGCGAATGCAGGGGATACCCCGCTTGGTGCATAACGTGCACGACATCTAAAAACAAAACAAAACAGGTTAGTAACTGAATAGAAAGTAAGCAATCAAGAAAGAAAAGGAAGACATACGATGATTTATATAAATTTAAAACGGAATCAATATAAAAACGCTCTAGTCGGAAGTTTTTAAAAGTCGTGAAGAAAGAAAAATATTAATATCGGTACATAATGTTGACGAAAGTTTAATTGGAGAAAACGTACAAAGTAGATAGAAGTGGGGTTCTGAAAGTATTAGCAGGAAAAACAAAAAGCGAGCAGGAAGGGGAGTGGGGTTAGTCGAGTGCGAAAGAAAAGACTGGAAAGGCAGGAAGACGAGGGGGAATACGCACAAGAAGGACAAACGCGGGTGAGGTTGAGCAAAGTGGAGCGGGTGAGAAAGAAAGTGAAGTGCGTGTCGTGTGAAGATGGTCTTTTATACCAAGGTGAAGCTGAGACGATCTCAGCAGTTGCAGCACCCGCAAAAGTCTCAGCTTCAAGGCGTGTGGGCAAAATTGAAGCTGAGTCTCAGCGAATGCTGCAACTGAGAAGTGAAATGCTCGCGTGAGGCAGAAGAACAATGGGGGTCTGGCTGAGTATTTCAATTTATTGAATTGTCAAGCTGAGTATTGCAATTTATTGAATTGTCATGCTGAGTCAAATCCCCTTTGTTTCCTTAAATTGCCACCCGATCACCCAGGAGGGTGGTCGTGAGGCCCTTATTGATTGTGCATTGTGGGTGCAATGCACAAGTGACCGCGGCAAGATCACCGGCCTTATGGCCTGGTGATAGTCTTTGAACAAAGGGGGGGGCTGTAAGACGAGTGAATACAGCGTGAGCTTGCCTCGACCCATTGCTCAGGTTTGCTTTCGGGTCATAATTGAAATGCTCAGTGGCTGAACATTTTAATTGCACAGTAATTGAACAATTGATATAACAATATCAAATGCACCGCTGAGTATTGCAATTTATTGAATTGTCAAGCTGAGTCAAATCCCCTTTGTTTCCTTAAATAGCCACCCGATCACCCAGGAGGGTGGTCGTGAGGCCCATGTTGAATGTGCATTGTGGGTGCAATCCACAAGTGACCCATGCAGAAAAGCACCCGGTGCATTTGGTCACAAGTGACCGCGGCGAGATTACCGGCCATATGGCCTGGTAATAGTATGTGAACAAAGGGGGGGGCTGCAAGACAAGTGAATACAGCGTGAGCTTGCCTCGACCCATTGCTCAGGTTTGCTTTCGGGTCATAATTGAAATGCTCAGTGGCTGAACATTGGAATTGCACAGTGATTGAACTATAGATATAACAATATCAAATGCACCATGCTGAGCCATTGCTCAGTCGTTTTTGTATGCGCGCACTCTGAGCATTTGGCACAGCATCGGATGACATTTCAGCCAGGTGCAGCATTTCACACGCTTTGGTGAAGTGCTCCAAACTGAGCCTTCCAATGAACTATTGCAAAAAAGTTCATTCCATGGCTTTACTGAGCACTTTCTCACGGTGCTTTTGACCATGACATGCTCAGCTTGCGTGTGCAAATCGGGTGAAACGCAATGCTGAGCATGTGGCACATGAGCTACGTAAATGCAAACGATCGGAAGGTGCATGCACATTTGCTAGATGGATGCAGGCTCAAGTAGTATTACACCTTCCTGATCTGTACAGTACAGTCGACACTGTAGTACGCAGTACACCTTTGTAAATGTACTGCGGGGCAGAGCAAAAAGCTGTTCAACAATGTAACATGCAATAACGTCAAGCCATCGAGTCATATCTCTCACCTGCATCCCTTTGAAGCACCTTGTTGGACAGCTCTGCCTAACTACGGCACAGATGCGCATGTAATCCAAATTAATGTAAGTGGGTCTTAATGGGATGACTTAATATTTGGGTCTAACACAAAGAGTTGATTCACTCCGGTGCCATTGTTGGGGCAAACAATGACTGGCCCGCTTGTTCTTGTCGGGCAGCCACACGCTTTCATACGCACCCCCGATGGGTCATACACAGGCAACTTTCACACGCCTGGAAGACATTTTACTGCCAGTCTTCCAGCTGCCTATTTTCTTGGTCGGGTTGTCAGCTTGACTGCAGACGCTCACCCGCTTGCGCGTGGAAACCTGAGGCCAATCAGTGTGGATTCGCTTCAGCCTCATCCACATTAGAATAACAATCCCAGCCTATGATTGCTGAGGCTGGTCATGTTCGCGTGGGTATCTCCCACCGCGGGTCATTTTCTTCACGTTCTCACACGCCCCGCGCAAGTTGTGGCACCTGGCTTGCAGCCAAAAAATTCCTCGGGCGTGTGGCCTCTTTCTCCGGAGTTCTGTACGCGCGTGAGGCAAAGAGGCCAATGCCAATCTCGGTGGATTAGTACTCGCCTCAAACGCCATAGGGGTGAATGTATATGTGGATCACGGCTCACGGCTGGCGCCCCCTTTGATCATCCCAGACATTCCCCCCTGAAAGCCCAGTATGCATCAGTCAGCAAAAAACTTCAGGCCAAACCAAAGTCATGTTCGGTGGCATGCCACCGAACATATCTCACCCGCCCACACACAAACATCCCCACAGTGAGATTGCCCTTTGAAACTGCCAACATTGCCCAGTAGGTCCCTGTGAACAATTAACCTGGGGAGGATACGCTCATTGTTCGCTGTCACACCAGCGAACATGACTGCATGCCTCTAATATGCCCTCCACAATAAGCTGCTACAACCCACCCAATTTCGGATGTGCTAATGTCAGCCTTGTTCCACCAAAGGTTTCATAACTCGCTGCAGATCCAGCAGTCAAATGGTGCACCCACATTTTGGCCACCTTGCCTTGATATATGCCCCAAATCGGATATGAAAATTATGAGCCCAAGAGGCCCACCCCCATCAAGACCATGCACGTAACCACAGGCCATCCCCCCTTGACCCCATTGCTGCCTCTCATATAAGTTCCCCACCTGCGCTTGTTTGTCTTCATTCCGTTTAGCTACCCCCTCCCGATCATATAATTTCCAACTGTCCCCAAATAGTTCAAAATAGCCATCATGTCAACCCCTTCACAACCACTTTGCATTGGGATGATTAATATTCGTATTCAAATAAATAGTGATATAGCCTTAAATCCTGAGAATTCCCACTTAGCTTTTTGGATTATCCTATGGCACAATCAACACAACATATTTGTATATCTCCCCAATCACCAGCATGCTATTGGCTCTCTCCCGGGAACCCTTTCCCAAACGTTGATACCATTCCTTGGGGCACCCAAAACGTTCATGCACTGTGGTCCTGGTGGGGCATGGATTGAAAATTGCCAATCCAATCCTACTCAAATATTATTCGTTGAGGGAGTATTTATGACTGATGCCAATGATCCCTCCTCATCTCAGAAACCCAATCTAGCATTGATGTTCTTCACATGGTATCCAAACGTTCTATTCATAATGGAAAGCTTTCGAACACAAGATTTCAAGCTTAAAATGCCCAAAGAATATGACTGTACTACTCATTGTCAATGTCAACTCTTTACTCCGACATTTCCCGCTTCAAACTCGACGCCTGCTTCATATCCTGCTGTTTCATCATTGATTTCCAAGCAAAAACTGATACAATTACCCAGTGGATCAGACCTCCCCATGATGACCCCGCCCCATGCCATTATTCAAACCCCCCTCCTCCCTCATCAAAAGACCGGACTAGCTTTTCTCTGGGATCGAGAAATCCCCAATGGCCAATCAGCCCGTAACCTTTGGGCAACCTCACCCCCAGGATCCACTTTTAATGCCAGGCACATCATTACAAACAAGGTCGTTAGCTCATTTGAATCCCTTTCGACCAATACCCCTCTTGGAGGACTGCTTGCGGATGATATGGGATTAGGTAAAACCATTCAGGCCATTGCTCTAATTGGTACCTCCAAGGAGCGGATGATTGCAAACCCCCATCGCTCCACGCCCACCATGATCATCTGCCCCCCTCGCTTAATTACCAACTGGCAATCAGAAATATCCAAGCATGCTCAGGCTGGAGCACTGCATGCCAAAATCTACCATGGTCCCACTCGTCACTCATTATCCCAAGCCGACATCTTAAAATATGATATCATCATCACTTCTTACAATACTATCACCCAAGAATTTAAGCAAACCAATCCCTCTACATCATTCATTTTTCAAATCAATTGGCATCATATAATCTTGGATGAAGCACAGTGAGTGGCTGAGCTTAAATGATTCAAATTACCTTTTATATCCAATAACCCTTGCCCCCTCTTATAGCTATATTTGCTCTCAATACACTGCCACTCACCGTGCCATTAATAGCCTCCTTTCATCCCGTCGAATATGTTTAACGGGCACACCTATTCACAACACCATTTATGACCTTTTGGGCATAATATCCTTCATCACTCAACCCCAGAGCGCCGATCAAGATAACTGGTCACCATTCATCCTGAGTAGTCTTTCAAAAGGTTGCAATGATATTTTGCATTTGGCATTGCGGCATTTAAGTTTGCGCCGCACCAAAACCACACATCTCGAATCTCTCCCCACTATTAGCCATCATTATGAGCTGCTCCCACTCAACCCGACCATGCAGCAAGAATATTCCACATTATATGAAGAATTCCTATCATCCAAAAGCAAAGGACCAGGAGAGTTTTTCAGAAATATTAATAAGCTGCGAATATGTTGTAACCATCACATCATGCTTAACACAATTGCGGAGGCGCAGCTGGAAGACCCCGAGGGCAGGAGCACTCAGGATAACTCCCCAAGAATCACACGAACTATTGTGGATGTGGAAACATGCATGATGAGTAGTAAAATTGCACACCTCCTACAAAGCTTAATGAAGAACAAACAAACAAGGTGTGGTCCAACGAAATCGGTGGTTTATACCCAATGGACCCAATTTCTAGATTTGTGCGTTAATTCTAATATGCATCCATTACCAATTGACTCCATCTGACTTTTTTATATTGTAGAATTGGTATTGCTCTTGCCCATCACTCTATCCTTTCAGCACGAATTGATGGAACAATTACACCACGAGCGCAGGACAAGGCGCTTGAGAATTTCTTCAATAATCCTGAATGTGAAGTACTCATTGCATCCATTGCCGCGGCTGGAACTGGCCTCAATATAACTTGTGCTAATGTAGTCTATTTAATGGTGAGGGGCCCCCCAAAATTCTCCCCTGATTTTCGGACCCTGACATCCACATTTCCAGGAGCCCAATTGGAACCCAGCCATTGAGGCTCAGGCTGTTGATCGTCTACATCGTATTGGCCAACAACGACCTGTACAGGTCATCCACTATATCACTCCTCATTCAGTTGAGGTCAACATGCGGAAGGTACCTTTCAAGCTCATCTTTCACTTGATTGTATTACTATTCTGAAATCATTCCTTATGGGAATGCCATATTCCAATTACCAATAGGTCCAAGAAAAGAAAAAATCATTAACTGCGTGAGCCTTACTGATATTATATAATTTGTGATTGACAAAGTTGATAACTCCTGTTGACTCTGGCACAGGTCCACAATTATGAACACCATGAGCTGGATTGAACTTCTTCAATATTTCCTCAATGAAAATGAGCAATAGAGTATTATTGCAAGGGAGACGGTGATACATTTCAATTCATATTGTCTATATTCTAACATATTTAGCAAGTTGTTGCATCCTTAAGAGATAATAATCAGATTTTATTACACCTGCACAAATAATTCACAAAATTTTAATTTGTCACAGTGCTATACCGTGACCAATTACTAAGTTATTGCAGAGCATCACCATTAGGCCTAATAACTGGCATGTCAAGTATCTTGAGGGCGCTAGTCTGCATCTTACTACAGCCTTTGAGCCAATCTTGATCAAATACCTGAAATGATAGGCCTTCCGGAATATCACCATCATCTGTCGATCGTAATTCTGGCAATCTATCAATAGTTTTTTTACCCTTTTTTTTAATCCGATTACAAAACTCTATGTCTCTATCCATTTTCAATACCAAATCATTAAATAACTGGGAGCGCCAGCGTAATCCCACTTTGCGGTAAACTTGACGGCCATTTTCCAGTACCTCCTCAGTATCTGAGCATACTCGAGGGTCATTGAATTGTGATGCTAGGATGGGAAATTTAGCCGTATCACACCATTCACGACGGCGCTCACAGGTCTGCACATAATCAAGTAGATCATCATCAGACTTGGTCCACAATGAAGAAGAGATACAGTAACTAACTCTTTGACGAATCTTTGCGAGCTTTTGATTCTCTTTCTTTTTTACCAAATACTCGGCATCCTTTTGAATAGACTTCCATTCTCTTTTCAAATAAGTGAAATATTGCTCCATTAAAGCCGCCACGACCCCATAGTTGTTATGATCCTTGTTCCAACAGTAGTGATGATACTCAGTGCTGACAAGTGCGAGACGGAATGTACGGTAAAACACCATAGACATCAGCTCGTTGAACGGATGTTGCCATGAGCTCTCCCAGTCCCAAGTGAATCACTTTAGTCCTAGCTTGTGGAGCTCATTTTCGCAGTAGCTTTGGAAACCCTGAGACTGAACCTGTGTTGATGGCTCATTGAACACATCCTCGGGGACATAACCGAGATGACCAGCCACTTGAATTGCAATTTCACGCTCTTCTGTGCTGGGTGGTGTTGGTAGTGAGGAAAAATCCTTATCCCTAACTTTGAGTAGGAACAGGCAATGTGCATGTACTGCTGATCTCATTCCATGGACATTCTCTGGAAGTTCTGCCTTCAGCCATTTTTGTTGCTCCTTCTGGCTTGCACGTTTCGCCACATTGTGAGCTTTGCGGGCCTGGTTCCTTTGCTGTCTGACCTCGGATTGTTCAAGCATACTCTGGGCGAGGCCCAGCTGAGGATGGGTGAACTCACTATTTGATTGAGTGCCTTGCTCATGCGCTGTGAAATTGTCCCTCCTTGGTTCATCATTTCTTTCACTTTGAGTCGGAGACATGTTCTCATCCTCATCATCCACCATTGTTTCTCTTGATGTACTGGCATGACCCGTTCTTGGTTTGGAGGCATATGGATGATGACGTCCACTGACTTTCTCTTTATGGACCAGAGGTGAAGACACATAAAGTTCATCCCCTGCTATGCAAATCATCAGTTAACACATTAAAACATTAATGAAGACTGGTCATCCTCACGATCTTCAATTGGCTCCTGAGATCGGACTGACTTGCCTTTAGGTGCCATATCTAACCCATGAAACAAACATATCAAATCATGAATAAGTTTCTACTCCAAAATTCAAATGACTTACTTTGATGAAGCGTCAATACTGGATTTCCCTCCGACAGACCGCTCCAAGTTACATTTTCCAAAGGTCTTTTTCGTCGCCCCCCATCCACGCGCCTTTCATCACCCACATGAACCTGCGATCCTGATGGAATATTGAGGGTTGGCTGTTTACTTTGGCCAAAGGGATCCTGGGATGCGACTGGACTCTGACCGGGATTAAGGAGGAACTCACGTGGAAATTTTGATTGGGGATTAGCGTGTGAGGAGATTTGAGGTGTGCCTTCTGGCCCCTGAGACACATGAATTTGTGTATTAGTGGGATTCGGGGGAATTGGAGTGACGGAAATATTTGGGATCGACCAAGTGCTTGAAGTTGGAGGCTTTGGATTGCCCACATCAATGTTAAGACCTGATACATTCATTGAGGATGCGATAGGGGTTGTGAGAGGAATGTTGGGACTCAATGGTGACTGTGTTTGAACATATTCTATGCTAGATTCACTATTTGAGTCATGAACAGAACCTGAACGGGATTTATGTGACTTGAAAGATGACATAAGGGCCGAAAAAGTACAGTAATATTTTTAACTAGATAAAACACCTCAGTATTATGATAAAATAGAGTGATATGAGATGAAATCTTTTCAAATTTAGAATAGAGAAATTCTATGAATAGTTGGAACTAAGTGTTGTGTGGAAGTCGGATAAGACTCTTTTGAGGAGAATCCTCCCTGCCTCCTCTTGAGCTCCTCCGCTTTTGTCGGAAACCACCCTGCACGGCCTACCAGCATATAATGTGATATTTCCTTGATCTGAAAGGGGACCCATCATCCATAGGTAATCATATTTGGTAACATTTCCGCCTCCCCATTGTCACATTTTGTGAATTATCCAAACTGCCAATATATGCATTGAAATTCCCCAACATTGTACATCTGTAAAGGGGTATATTCATGAAGGATTTACCCACAAAAGAGACATCACCTTTTCACGAAAGGCAAGACAATCCAAATCACATTCCAACTGATTCAAAGCCCACCGTACTCAAACCAAATACCAAGACTTTAGCTGCACTCCAACCCCTTATGTAATAGAGTTATATAGTTATGTCTGTAATAAGGTTTAAACCATGTACGATGGCGTGCCAGCGTACATGGATTAAATGTTAATCCCCTCAATTCAATGGTAACACTTCACTAATGGAACCCCCTCAATGGTCAAACCCGCACTATCACAATGTGTAAATAAACTAGAATATGTATGAGCATTGAGCAGCATGGCATTTTACCCAATTAAACGCCTAACCAATTCCGCCATCCAGATGAGACATGTTAAACTTTATCCACTGCAGCTCATGCTCCATTACAAATGGGATAAAATCCTCAGCTGGCTCAAATCATCTCCCCCTTCATAAATAATCACTGAATTTTATTTCCAATTAATAACACTCCTAAACACTTTCACATCAACCATAGATATTTATACACAAACCAACCGTACTCCCAATTCCTGCAACAATGACAACCCGGCCATATTCCTCAATGCGTATATGCATGTGTCAACACTGCTCAACTCAAACACATTCTTCCCCTGAGGGTGATAGGCAAGGAGTTGCCTTCACACCTTTCCAATATAAACAGCACATTAAAAAGCTCAAATCAACCATTGCACCCAAATCTCTTCCAAACATCCCTACTTCTGCATCAGGATCTGGGTGCCCACAAATTCTATTGGATCAAATCTTCCCAGCTGATTATTCACGTTTGACCCAAAGCACTTTCCCAACTCCAGCGGGTCTCAATTCAACTGCACAGAAACCATATAGTGGCAGTCAAACCCTTCCCCCACAAGACCTAGGAATGATAATATCTGCCATTCTATCATTAAGGTATAATTTACCCCGCAGGGCTTCACGCATACTCAACCCCGCCCTGAACCTGCTGATCAAGTCCAGTATCTCAAGCTCAGCTGGTCCCCCCGCTCCTGCATTCCATATACCTCAAGATCTGAGTACCATATTTGAACATCTCCAATTGGAGCCAGTGATTCAAAACTATATATGTTGTCCTCAATGTTTCTCTCTTAATGGCCTTACTGAATCAGTCACAACTGACCAACCCCACTGTCAACGCCATAATGACCCAAATGATCATGATCCCCCTTGCACACAATCATTAGGCAAATTCATCTATTCATCTGAACCCCACACCCAAAACACAACCAACATGAAGCAAAAATTTATACCAACAAAACATTTCATTTATCAACCATTCAAAAATTGGCTTGCCAGATTCCTCCAGCGGGCTGGAATTATGGACATTCTGCATCAACATCAACAATCCCAAACTCATGAAGATTCCCCAAAACGTGACGTCTGGGATGGATTGGTCTGGAGACGCTTCACTGGCACTAGAAATATCCATGACCCCCCATTCATGTCCATTCCTGGTGCATTGGCCTTCTCCATATATGTGGACTGGTTTAATGCACATGGAAAGTCAACCCGGTTGGCTAGCATTGGACCTATCATGCTTATTTGTCTTAATCTCCCCCCAAGTGAAAGATTGAAGCCCGAGAATGTCTATGTTGCAGGAATCATCCCTGGTCCGAAGGAGCCAACTGCGCTTCAATTGAATTATCTATTAATGCCACTCATCAACGAGCTCAAAGAGCTATGGCAAGGTTACCATTTTGCACCCACCTCAACAGGTCCATCAGGATCCTTTATCCGTGTTGCCATCCTCACAGCCATTGCGGATGTGGTTGCCATGCGCAAGCTTACTGGATTTATTTCCCATTCAGGAAACCACTTTTGTAATTTTTGCACCATTCACAAAGCTCAAATTGAAGAAATTGGTCCTCAATTTCACTACACGCGCTCATACCAAAGTCATAAATCAACCATTGCCAAATGGCTTCGGGCAACCCCACAACAAAGACAAGCAATTTTCTCTGAGTATGGAGTGCGATATTCAATTTTGGAAGACCTTCCGTATTGGGATGCAACCAGAATGGTTAATCTTGACATAATGCATAATTTAATACTTGGAATTTTGAAGGATCATGCAACTTTCAAATTGTGCATTCCAGAGGCGAAATCAAAAATTTACTTCAGGTCCCGCAGGAAATCCAATGACACCAACAGTTCAGACTCAGATTCCATGACCTCCAACAGCTCTCTTGATAAAATCACATTGAGAGAGGCCCGCTCCCTGAGAAGAGACGCAGCAAAAATAATAAATGAGCCACTCCCCACTACTTCCACCCGAAAAAACTACTTCCCAATGCCCACCCCTAACACAGAACATCCATCTAGTGGTTCTGCGGAGATTCCTTCATTTGATGCCGATTACATCCCCACTTCTGAAATACCCTCTGAATTGGATATCACTGCACTGAGTGATCACCAGATCAAGGGTGAGGCTCTTGAGCATCTCCGACAAATCATATCTGAGACCATAATTCCCTCATCATGGACAAGAGTTCCCCGCAAAATGGGTTCCCCCTCTCATGGTAGCTTAAAAGCCGCTGAATGGGCTCTCTTATATAAGGTCTATATTCCATTTCTAATGCTCAGTCAACAGATGTCATTAGATGCACACCAATCTGCCAACACTCAAAGAAAAATGGGTCAGTCAGAAGAACTTGCAAATGAACTAGCCAAGAATACATTCCATTTGATTAGTGCTATCAACATTGCCACAAGCTGGACTGTTTCAATAGATGATGCGACTGCATTTGCTGAACATTGGAAAAAATTCCGCCTTTCCAATCAACACCTGTTCCCAAAACAGAAAAGTAAACCAAATCATCATTTTGCTGATCATATTCCCGAACTCTTCCAACGTTGGGGCCCAGCACAAGCCTCAGCCACATGGGGTTATGAGCGCTTGATTGGAGTATTTGCAAAGATGCCAACAAATAACAAGATATGTAAGTCAATTAATAAGATCAATATATTCACATTGATTAAACACCTGAACTGAATAAGACTAACTTTTTGCAACTCTGAATAGATGATATAGATAAAACCTTACTTCAACATATCTGTCGATGTTCCAACCTTTCCGTTCTCCTGAAATCCACATCTGTGCCATGTGAAATAAAACAGCTTTTCGAATCACAGCCACCTGCCGTGTTCAATCACCATAAATATAACAAGCCATCCCGCCATGACCAACAAAATTATGATTGCCTGGTTGAGTACTTACAGACTTTTCATGCAACAAGGGAAATAGTTGATTGGATCAGCTTAGACACTACCGTGCAATCCACAAGTCCTCCCACTTCAAGGATTGTCTCACCTTGGTATTTTCCAGTTTCAAACATTAATATTGGGAACAATATATTTTCAACTGAATCCAAAAATATCAGCAACAGTGTGATATGTTTTCTGAGGGGCAACTCCTGACAATTTGGTATTATTGATAGCATTTTCAAAGTCTCTGAGCCATCTAGCATACTGAACAATAACTTTCTGATTTTAAAACCTTTGAAGATTGATGTGAATTTCCTACCAGATTGGCCGCATCTGAATATTTATAAAGTTGTTGGTTTTGATGATGGACACTTGATTATATCTGAAGAAGAAATAGAAGGTAACTGTGGATTGTATGATAACAAAGCTCTGTCATGTGGACTGCTTGTAATGATAAAGCCGTTATTTCATGATATTTAGTCTACTAAAATGCAAATCTCTCAGATTCATTAGCAATTTTGCTAGTGAAATAATTGCCTCAAAATTTAGTGACAGAGACATTCCATTGTGACAAGCAAAGCCCATTATTTCACATTGCCACAAAGAAGTTACTATTTTGACATTGGGTACAGTGTGAATAAGCCAAGTCCAATGATCAAATGACCCACACACTCACCTTTCACAGCATCCAAAATTTCTAACTGCGCCATCATCATGTTGGAAGCGGAATCGGCTTTTGCGTACCCACACCCGCATGTGCACCCGCACACGCCAATGCACACGCACACGCACACCCACCGGCACGCGCCAATGCACACGCCCACGCACCCGCACACGCCAATGCACACGCAAACCCACCCGCACACGCCAATGCACACGCAAACGCACCCGCCCCCACGCATGCACACGCACACTTCATGGATGACCTGGTGAAGTCAAACCCCCCGCCTACATCAAGACTGGCTGAAGGACATCTTTGATGTGTGTGTGTGCAAACAGGCGGGTCTGGTGTAATTTTTACCAATCATTGGACGGTTGTGGGATGATCAGGCGGTGAGGAATCTGAGTTGAAGGCACAGGGGAACCAATATTATTGGATGTCACAGGATTTGGTGTAAGACCAGAGTGTTACGTGTGCTCGACGTTCGCTTGATTTTCGCTTGACGTGAGCTCGACTTTTATCCTGCTTGACGTTTGCTTGACGTGAAGTCAATCGCCGACGATTGACACGAGATTCGCCCCGGTGAATAAGAAACTCCTGACAAAAATGCAATGAGAACTAGAGCATGCAATAAAATGCAGATTCAATCAAATGTGCACTATCAATGTCATTTCAAACACCCTACAAGATGTAAGGCAAAGGAAAAAAACAGGGAAATATTCCCAATCTAAAAGCAGTAGTCTCAAAGAGAAACAACCTTTCAGGGTTGACTTCAAGGATAAACCCAAAGAAGCTGGCAGAAGTGACCAAGAATCAAAACACTTGTCACAATTGTGGGTGAACAGACCACTATTCTAATAACTGTCCAAAGGCAAAGAAAAAAGTCTATTCCATTGAGAAGTCCCCGAGGAAGAATTCCTCACAGAGGATTCTTAATCAGACTCTATGGGTGGTCCATCAAAGAAAAATCTGATGAAGACCAAGACCCAAGGGATGTACTTTTAGTGGAGTACCAGGACAAAACACAACTAGAAACTCAGGACATACAGTTAGAAGCAGGAATGCCACAGGACACTGAAAGAAAACCTTGTGTAAACACACAAAAGATGAATAAACATTCCTAGTCACACCAACTAAAGGAATACCATATATACATGGGACAGCCACAAATATGAGTTTTAGTACTGACAATGCTCAACACCCATTGATCATTGAAAGTTGGGCACATTTCTCTATAGTGGCAAAAGATTATCTATACAACCACTTCCCAAATTTGGAGAATAAGCTCTTTCCAACCAAGGAAAAAAAGTTTAATAGTGCATCAGGGAAGATGGCATCCATTGGGCCAATTATCAAAGAGATACTTATACCCCATAGGAAGGGGAACATCAGACTCAACCCAGAGTTTTTTGTGTGTGAAGATGTCCACATCCAAAGATTTTTACTGGGAACAGGCTACCAGAGGATGTATGGCATTGATATTTACAATATTAAAGACAGGAAGAATAGCATAGGTACAAAAAAGGAAAACAAATTTTCACATGATATATACCAAATCCCTACACATGACCCCCTAGAACAATGAATGAATGAATTCAGAGAGGGCCAATTCAGCACCAACCTCACCAGTAAACAGACATTAGTTTAAGTAAAATGCTGAGGAAAAATAGACCAACATTTGCAATTGGTGAAGAACCTTTAGTCAAAAGAAGAGGCCATGATATAGAATTAAATCTAGATGTTGAAAGACCTCATTCACCCATGCTGCAAAGACCTTCATATCCAGAAATCCTGGAAACTAGGAAATAAATTGATCAACACATCAAAAACATGAGGAATACAGGACAGAATAAAATGGTGGAAATTACCACTCCTGTCCTTATCACCTGGCATGATGGCAAATCAAGGTTGTGTATGAATTTTGGAGCCCTTAATAATTACACAAAACCTAATAGGTACCCCATACCAAGGATACCTCATGCCCTAGAAAATCTGGAAAAATCAAAGTATATAACCAAATGTATTGCATGAAAGGCCTTCATCAGGATAGAGTTTAACCAAACTCCATGAAGATACTCAGAATTATATTCCATATGGGTATATATGAGTATACCAGGTTGTCATTTGGCATCAAAAATGCATTGATCCACTTCCAAAGCATAATGGACACAATATTTCAAGAAGAAATATTGGAATGTGGGATAGTAGTATATATTTATGACATAATTATATACTAAGACACATGGGAAGACCATGTGCAGTACATAGAAAGACTTCTTAGTGAATGCACACCCATCAATCTAAGCATTACATTTAAGAAGTGCAAGTTTGGCCAAAAAGAACTATTGGCACTAGGAGATAAAGTCCCAGGCCTTGGGCTGGCCATAGACCAGTATGAAATATAGGCTGTGAGCCTTTGAGATATGACCACATACCCAATAAGGTCACAAAAAGATTAAGAATAATTATACCTTTAATATAATTATACTAAAATTACTTAGAATAATTATACATTAAAATTAATTACTTAAATATACAAAAAATACCATAAATTAACACAAAAATTGGTTTAACTTAAAAACCAATGAATAAACATGTAAAATAAATTATACCATTGGATTCCTCATGGAAAAATACACATATACCATTTTTATGGCATATCTGTGAAGTCAATATTTAATGAATTATAAGGTATAATACCTTATAAAAACCATAAAATCCTATTTATCTCAGAAACCAATGAAACAACATGTGAAATAAATTGTACCAGTGGATTCCCAATAAAAATCCACACATAAAACAATTAATAAGCTAATTCTCAAAGTCAATACTTAAGGAATTATCCTGAATATATGCACTTTTTTGGTCAACGCATATATTCAAGGATCATAGCTAATATCTTCTAAACTATACATGATAGAATGATGAACCAAAAATAAAGTCACCACGTAATTACTGTAAGAACACAGATATGAACTTTATTTTACAAATTATAAACAAGGTTAAAACCTATGATGAAATATTGATAAAAATCAACAGAGCTGTTGACCACTTTGTTGTGAAAGTGGTCCAAACTTAAAAAAAAATATACAGTTGGATTCTACTAGTTCATTCGTGAAGAATGATGTAATTTTTATTATTAAATTCAGGGTATAACCCCCTGAAATCAAGGTTTGAAGTTTAAAATATTGAATTTCAACAGAAAAGATGAGTTACAAGAAAAATCATCAAAATTAGAGTTTTAATGATTTAATGATAAGCTCTTGGCGGCATAATAAGGTTATGCCAGGCTATCAGAATTCACTATCTGAATTGCTGTAGCGTGTAAATCTTAAAAGTTATTGAAGATCAAAGTTTGAGCTTAAATTGAGCAGTTATGATCACCTACTGTAACCTTAAATTAAGTTTAACAGTCACAAGAGTGATAAAATTGGTGAATACTATTAGTTTATGATTAAAACTAATAAAATCCACGAAATTTGGGGTTCTGCCAAGCCTCTGATGTCATCAAACTTAAAGTTACAGTGATAACTTTAAATAATGGTGCAATAATGATGTAAGATGGTTTGATCATGATGTAATCACCCTCAAACCTTAAAATATTGATCAATTCCAGTGGATATGATCAGTACACGTCTACTAGAAGCCTGTTGGACTCTAGGAGGGAGGTATTTACTATAAATAGAGCTCTTTTTACTCTATTTTCCCCTCAGACGCACCAAAAACATTAAATCAATTGAATAAAAGGTTATTTCTTTATTCTATATATATAAAACTCTTATATTATTAAAGACCAAAGACCATCTTATTATTAATCACCTCTTTTACGTGATTAAATCAATTTTTTAATTGTTTTTGTTATAAATCTCTCTATAAACTCATTTCCACGTAAAATCAAGAATTTTAGTAAAATTTCTTTATTTTTTATTGTAAATACAATTTGAAAAGTTGTATTATATTCTTTTGGCGTAAAATATCTCAAAATTATTATCTTAAGTGTTAAAAGTAGGTTATTTCATCTTATTATAATAATTTCTCTCTTATTATTACTCTTAATAATCTTTGTTTAATATAAATAGTATTTATATTAATATATAACTTTAATATTGGTAATATTATTGTTATTAATTGTTTTTTATTTATAAAAAACAATTTTTTACGTCTTTATTATTTGTTTGTAACAATAATAAAGAGCTTTATAATATATTAATTATTTTATATTAATATATTATTTTCAATATTATAATCTTTTATAATATTAATTATATTATTATATTTACTTAATAATATAATATTTTTACGCCATAATAATAATAATTCTATATTATTATTATTATTTTAATCTTATTTATTTCAATTATAAGGACATTCAGAGTACAATAAGTAAGAAATTAGTAATTTTTACTTATTGTTTCATAGTCAAACCTTACATTTGGGGGCCTGACCGTGATATTTACTTAAAAGACCTTTAAAAAGATTCTATTTGGGTTTATCCAATAATAAATAATCATAAATTATATAATAATTTTATATTTTATTGATTTTAAAAGCTATTGAGGCATTTGGAAAGCAATTGTACGGTCTTACACGTGGTTTTTCACATCCTTAGACTTGCAAGAACTTTCTTTGAGTGACTCTAGTGATTAAAAAAGATATTTTATAAATTAAAAATAATTTTATTATAATTTAATTTTATAAGAATCATATTCTTTTTTATTTTATTCTTTAAAAAATAAAAAATACATAAAAAATATTAAAAAATATTAAAAACCAATAAAAAAAGTTATTTTTATTCATTTTTATTCATTTCTTTATTTTATTTCAATTTTTTAAGATATAAAGCAATTTCTACGTGGAAAATTGCCATATCTTGCCAAAAATAACACTTCTTATATAAAGACTTATATTTATTTGTCTTTTTTAGTGTTTGAAGATAACCCAACAGAAGATAACCAAGCTACTGTTGAGAGGTTGGTGGAAGAAACTTGTCAAAGTTCTCCAACACCAGTTATCACCAAAAGAAAGAAAGCTAAGAAATTAGACTTTCCAGGACCCACCATTCAAGACTCTGAAGGTGAGCACCTCTTTTTATAATTGCCATAAAAGATTTTTTATTCTAAAATACTTTTATTTTTTCTTATTCTTTAATTATGACTACCAGAAGAGGTTCCCAATACTCCATCCAATCAGATGGAGCTGGACTCAGAGGTAGAATTGATCCCTCAAAAGGGAAAAGAAAGGGCAATATCCCCAGTGGAACAGAATCCACACAAGGAAGTGCCTTATCCCAAAGGCAAGTCCCAGAAATGCCAATGATATCTGAGCCTGAATTAGAACTAAGTATGAGTAACTCAAACAGGTACAAATCACATTCAGAGGGCTCAAATAGACATCTACATGAGCCAGTACAAGCAGTATTGCACAGTGTACAAGGACAAAGATTGGGAAATGTTGCCTCAAATACTGTCACAGGGGCTCTTCGAAGTGAAGAGGGCCTGGCACTCAGTAAACTGGGACTCACTTATGGAGGGCTCAAAGATAAGACAAGAATGGATATTCTTAAGAGTGTGGATAATGAATTACTAAAAGAATAAAAATAAGAAAGCAGCAACAAAGAATAAGAGTAAGAAAAAGAAGAGCCAACCACAAACAAGTCAAAGTCCACTGTTTCAACCTGTCAGAATGGAAAGAGAAGGGTTAATAAGGATATGGCCACCCAACTCATACTGTACAGGCGAAGAAAGAAAAAAGGCAAAGACTAACTTAAGATTAAATAAATATAATACCCAAAAAATATAAGGATAAGAATATTCAGATAATAATAAATCAACTAAATTAATTAACTGGGGAAAAGTCCCCAGGGGGGAGGAAGAGGGGCTGGTATATGTGAGAATCACCAGCCCTGATCCAGAGGAAGAGTTTTCATGAGAATACTTGATGATTTGAATTGAGTCTGGCCAATACAGGTCCTGTACAGCTGTACAGAACCTGTACAAGAGGTGTGGTGTATTTGAGTGATCATACAGTTCCATATTGGTGTATTGAAACTGTATTGGGTGAATCCAGCCTGTACAGGTATTGACAGGCTGTATTGAGGTACCAAGCTGTATGCATGTTTCAGAATGAAGATTGCTGAAGCTGCATGCTGATGCAGATACTGGATTTGCTGATTTGGGGTGTTTGAGTGGGTGTATGAATGAATACCCTTACCCCTGATGGATGGTTGTTACAGTATCCCCCTCTTGAAACTGGTGGGCTCCTGAACACCATAATACCCTGCCACTGTTGAGTGGCATCTCAATATCCCCATATTTTTTTCAAAAAATTTTCTTTTTAATTTTCTTTCCTCTTGACCATTATCCTGAAAATCCTTCATTACTTCTTCCCTGCCAAATTCAATTGATTCCCCCTCTCTTTTTTTTCAAGTTTGAGTGAGTATTCCTTCCAGAGTATGCAATTCTTTTCTTTTGATTCAATCAGACATGTCTTGGGATGTGGCCTTGGGATATATCCCAGAATAAAGGCCATTGAGCACTTGTGCTCAAAAATTGGTGCCCAATGAGTATATGACTTGTACTCATTGGCCCAGACTTTATCCATTGAATGAACCTCCAAGGGGTCTTGTCCCCATGATCCAAGGAATTGGCCTCAGGCAGTCCTCCCAGTGGTTTTTGGACTGTGGCCTCCATCTTGAGTGCTCTTGATGTATCTTGCTTTTTATGGCCTTTTTGGCCTTGCTGGGTGATTTGGTGATTAGGGCAATTTTTTTGATTTTTTCTGGTTTTTTGGCCATAATAGGCCTTTTTGATGTTTTGGGGTCCTACGGTCCACGGGCCGCGGTCCGTGGGCCGTGGACCGTACGCCGCGGTCCGCGGTCTGTGGGGGCTATTGGAGGCCCCCAGGACCAAAATGGAGCCCCTGGGCCCAAATTTGCTGGGGACCCAGGGTGACCAAGGGGCCCAAAAATGGCCCCATTCCAAATTTCACCATATATGGCCTGGATCCATTGAAGGGGTCCAGGACCATCAAGATCTTGGCCTCCCCCAAAGTTGCAGGGGAGGCCCTGGGTGATGAGTTCAGCCCCAAAGGGGTGTGAACCTTCACCTTAGAGGCTTTGAGGTGGGGCATAATTGAGTTATGGCCCCAGTTCCTTGAGTCAAATTTCTTTTTCTTGATGTGGAGTGGATTGATTCTGACGTCTTGAATCTTCTGCTTGCACTTTCTTCAGTTATGAGTTCCAAACTGACTGAACTCACTGAATCTTCCCCTTCTGCACCGCCACCGTCTGTTCTTCATGGTTCTGGAGTCTTCAGTCGATTGTCTTCTCCCTCCATGGCGTCTTCTGGCCATTTTGACCCCTCCCAAACATATGATGGGTTCAGAGCAGTTGAAGTTCTTGATCCTGCCTGTACTGAGTGTTTGGCCAGGGGGAAGGATTGCTTTCAACATTACAATCCTCGGTCGTCAAAATGCCATTTCTGCTTTATTGGGAAGAAGCCATGCCGCTGTACCGGATCAACTTTGTCCCAGGTGAGGAGGCACTTATGGAGTAGGAAGGATGGGCCTTATGGGCAGGAATTCCCCATTCTTGAGGAACCTACCCCTGATGCCACTTCTGGCTTTTCTCAATGTGAGTGATTTGCATTTCTTGGTTGAATTGATGCTGATATTTTGATGTAGTGACTGGTTCTAGGCAGAGGGATGTGGCCAGATGGACTAATGTTGGAGGGCCCATTCCGATTGGTGGTAGGCCCATCCACTACAGCTCAGAAATTCCCATTTCAAGGACCAATGCTGATGGAGTGGTGAAAGTAGTGAAGAAGCTAAGAAGAATTGTTGATTCCCCATCAGATCCAGATGCTGAAGGAAGTGATGAGTTGGATGGTGAAGAAGTTCAAGTTATTCCTCATTCAAGTGGCCACCCATCCAGCAATTCCTCTTCTCAACCTCTTGCCAACCACAGATTCCAAAGCCAAGTGATTCCCAGCACTCCAAGAACCTTCCAACCAATGCTTGCTTCAATTCCTACAACCCTTCCTCCTCCATCACCAACTACTTCCCACACCACCAGGCCTGCCTTGAATCCAGCAGTAAGACCATCTCCAGTTCAACAGCCCAGAAACTCACCCATAAACACCTCCCGTCAACTCCAACCTGTGGCCAGCTCCAGCAGAAGAAGAGATGGATTGTCCCCTTTGCCGTTTCCTGCCGCTCAAGTATTCCAAAGAAGAGAACGTTGGCCTATCCGGGTTACCAGAGAAGATCCCAACGTGGCTAGTGAAAATCAAGATGCTGTGGCCAGATTGTTCAGGAGAGTTGATAGAAATAGCAGAGAGGTGATTATGTATGCCAATGACAGGACGATTCCAGGTACTGCTTCTGAAGAAATGGCTGCAAAATTTGCCTGGTATGAAGATGAGTTGATAAATGATTTCCAGAGAACTTTTGATGACTTGGGTAGAGATAACTAGTTTCCTTTTCCTTGTTTGTGTTTGGCTTGCCTTCTATCCCCACTCTTATAAATACTAAAAAATGAAAAAATAATGGAACCTCCCAATACATGATTTGGGGAGGGGACGCTGCTGCTTTAAAGAAATAAAAGAAAGAAAATTATACAAGTAAAGAAAGAAAGAAAAATAAAAGAATAAGAGAAAATGAGAGTAAAGAAAGAAAATAAAGAAAAATCCTGATGGTTGGTCATTCTTGTGGTGAGTTGCTTGATTTTGGCCAATAAGTCTGAAAAAATGAAAACCAAGCATTTTGATGCTCACAGAGTGGCCAAGGTAATGTTTTACAAGAAGTAGAACCCTCAGGGATGCATACCAGGAGATGGAACTTACTTTCATAACTTCCACTCCCCACCAACCACCATAAAACTGAAAAGAATCGCCATAAATGACTTCTGAGATGAATTGCCATAAATGACTTCTGAAATGAATTGCCGTAAATGACTTGAAGTAATGAATGTCTTGAATTATGATGATTGGCATAAAGTGAAATGATAATAAAGAAAGAAATGAAAGATAAATAAAGAAAACATTGGGCCATATCTTGATAAGGTCCAAATGGAGGGTATTGATGTTGTATGCTTCCTGAACCTGTCCAAAGAAATGACAAGTGCTCACAAAGTGGCCAAGGTGATGCTTACAACAACATATGGGTAGAATACCCCCTTAAAGGTGCATGCCAGGAGAGGAACTTACTTTCATAACTTCTTCTCCCCACCAAGCACCATAAATCAAACTCTTGAGGTATTTGGACCAGGTTTGTCTGGATACAATGAATGGAAATCCTTGACAAGGTCTGGTGAGTTGGTAAGGTTGGACGATGGTTCCCAAGTGGTTCTTTCTGGGTCTTCACTGAATCCTTTCCACTCTACAAGATACCATAATTTACCTCTCTTGAGTTTTGAGTCCAGAACCTGAGCCACTTCCCATTCTTCTTGCTCCTCCACTAGAACACTTTCTTCCTGTCAGAGAAGAAATTTGCTGGATCATTATGGAAAATTAGTTGACAGGATTGGATAAATCCTCTCAACTTATGAGCTTGAGTACCATCAAAAGAATCAGGTGCCTTCATGGATGGAGTCTTGAAAGCAGGGGCTTTGGAATTGTCCCTGGGAGCAACTGCTTGAGTGAGTTGCCCCATGAATTGAGTCATCTGCTCCATCATCTTGAGGAGACTTGGATCAGTTTGAGAGACAAGAGGTTGACTAGAAAGGGCTAGATTAGAACCCTGAGGCACCTCTGGAACATTTGCCAAGGCATCTGCCACTTCAGTTTCCCCAGAATCTTCCTCTTCCACAGACTCTTCCCCCTCTTCATCTTCAACTTCCCCTTGTCTTGCTCTTGCACCTTCAGACATGCCAGGGTAGCCACCCAAAAGTCCAGAGAAAGATCTTGATCTTCTAGATTTCATTCCACCTCTTCTTGAGGGTGCTGCTCCTTCCATTGGTGGTCCTCTGTCTAAATTTACACTCAGTTGATGAACTGATGGTGTGCGGTCAAGAGGAGCCCTTGCTGTAGGAGTGAGAACAGCTTGAATTCTTTGGGATCTAGTATTTTTGGCTGGGGGGCTATGCTGAACTGGCATTTTGAAATAATGAAATAGAACTTGATGGTATTAAGAAGAATAATCAAATTTGGCCAAATCAATCACAATAAAATCTTGATGAATCTTGAGGAATCAATTCAAATCTTGAGGAATCAAATTCAATCAACAGTCAAATAAATTCAATCAATCAACAATCAAATCAAATCAAATATCAATAATCTTGAGGAATTCAATAATCAATCAATATTCAATCAATAATCAATCAATAAGTGTCTTCAATATGAAATCAAGTCTTGAGGAATCAATCAATCAGTTCAAAATCTTCAGAAATCAATTCAATATCTTGAGAGTTCAAAGTCAATAAATCCAATAAATCCTGAATCAATAACCCAAATGAATCCCAATGAATAATCCAATCAATTAAACCAATCAATAATTCCTAGATAAAACCTGAATAAGAACACAGAAAAAATTTGATTGATAGAATAAAATGAAGTGATGAAATGGTCAGCAATGATTAAGAAAAGAAAAAGAATCAATTTTCATAAGAATGAAATGAGTGAGATGAAAAATTGATAAGAGAGAAAAATCATGATCATTAAAATCATAAAGTCATTCAGAGATCATAATTTGATGAATAAAAGGAAATGAATATAAATGAATGAAAAGAAAGAATCAAATATGAGTTAATTAATTTAATGTCACAGGGGCTCTTCGAAGTGAAGAGGGCCTGGCACTCAGTAAACTGGGACTCACTTATGGAGGGCTCAAAGATAAGACAAGAATGGATACACTTAAGAGTGTGGATAATGAATTACTAAAAGAATAAAAATAAGAAAGCAGCAACAAAGAATAAGAGTAAGAAAAAGAAGAGCCAACCACAAACAAGTCCAAGTCCACTGTTTCAACCTGTCAGAATGGAAAGAGAAGGGTTAATAAGGATATGGCCACCCAACTCATACTGTACAGGCGAAGAAAGAAAAAAGGCAAAGACTAACTTAAGATTAAATGAATATAATACCCAAAAAATATAAGGATAAGAATATTCAGATAATAATAAATCAACTAAATTAATTAACTGGGGAAAAGTCCCCAGGGGGAGGAAGAGGGGCTGGTATATGTGAGAATCACCAGCCCTGATCCAGAGGAGGAGTTTTCATGAGAATACTTGATGATTTGAATTGAGTCTGGCCAATACAGGTCCTGTACAGCTGTACAGAACCTGTACAAGAGGTGTGGTGTATTTGAGTGATCATACAGTTCCATATTGGTGTATTGAAACTGTATTGGGTGAATCCAGCCTGTACAGGTATTGACAGGCTGTATTGAGGTACCAAGCTGTATGCATGTTTCAGAATGAAGATTGCTGAAACTGCATGCTGATGCAGATACTGGATTTGCTGATTTGGGGTGTTTGAGTGGGTGTATGAATGAATACCCTTACCCCTGATGGATGGTTGTTACAAATACACCAAGGAGTGATGAACTCCTGGCACATCCTGAAAAAGTTCCTCAAAGAGGAGGAGATAGTGAAATACTCCAATGGATGGAATCCACTGTCATCCAAGCCTCAAATCAAAAAAATCAAGGATTACCATGCCAAAAAGAGGGAGGCAACCAAGGAAGAAGCCCCAGTAGCTTCTACCAGCAAGCCCCAAGCCAACCCACTTCCCCAAGAAGGGAAGAAGAACAAGAAAAAGCATTGGAGGAAACCATATTCCCCAAGCTACAGAATCCCAAGAATCCAAAAGGATGCCATGGACAATGTTTTCAACATGGCCAGAACCTTGATGGAATTCAAGGACAAGGAAGAGCAAAGAATGAGACAACCTCATTTCCCAAAGAAATAACCTTGTCCAAAGATGTTGTAAATACTTTAACAGAAATTAAAAATAGTATATTACCTCTAAAAGAAATTAAAGACAGTTTATTATCACTACAAGAAATAAATAACAATCTATCTTCTTTAACAAAAATTGTTGTGCAAAACAAGAAAGAAATTGACAACATTAAGTTTATTGTTGAAAATAATAAACCAAAGAATTTAATTGACAATACTCAAAAATTAATACAAGGACAACAAGAATTGTATAAATACATAAAAGATATCAAAGACAAAACTTTGACAATCAATTATGATGTGAGTATTGACAATCTTACAGAAAAATTGAATAAATTAAGTATTTCTGTAGAAAAATTTGAAGAAAAGACTTCATCACACCAAAAATTACTTTTGGACCATGTGGAAAAAAGTGATGAAGCAAGAATGCATCTGAAAGATGATATTCAGAGTGAAATAAGACTTATCACTGAAAAAATGGATAAAATTAATGAGGCTAATTTAAATATGCCAAAGTTATCAACACCATTTTCTCATATAAGAAGCCCTGTTAAAACAAAAGAGGAATTGTCAAATCCTTTCATAAGAGACTTGAGTCACCAAGATAATAACCAAGTCTTAATGAAGGAAGCACCTCAATTGAAAGAATGGCCAACATTCACAGGAGAAGGTGAATATGACCACATGTCATTCATTAAAACAATTGACATGTTACAAGAAGATTATGCCATACCAGATGAATTAATCACTGCAAGATTACATTCTTTGTTTGAGAAATCTGCAAAAAGATGGTATTATGGCATAAGACAAACAAATGGTAAAAATACCTGGTCTTGGTGGAAACAAGAAATAATCACCAAGTGGGCAAATGATGCCTGGAGGTATAAGATAGAAAATGCATTTGAAAACTCTTTCTTTGACCCAGAGAAAGACAAACCTTTAACTTGGTTCTTAAAACAAGTTGAAAGACTTAATGCACTATACCCAGAAATGTCACAGAAGATGGTGCATATGAAAATACTTAAAAAATGTGGAGGGGAACTAGAACATGCCCTAAGAAGCAGATGTATAGAACCATGCTCCACAGAAGAGTATATAAATGCACTAGAAGATATAGTGACAAGAACAAAAATTGGCAGGACTTGGAAAAAATTGGACATTAAAAGCCCAAATAAACGATTTATCAAAAAAGATAAATCAAAAGAATCCTTTAAGCCCAATACATCCAACAATAATGAGCAAAGAAAATGCCATAAATGTGGAGGTATTGGACACTTAGCCAATAATTGCCTTAAAAAAGCAAAAATTAATGAAATTGTGGAAACAGAAAGCCACAATGACAAAGAAGAGGAATCTGACTCTGAAAAAGAGACAGAAGAGTCAGAAAGCTCTGAAAGTGATGAAATCAATATAATTAATGCACAAATTAATAATATTGACTTAATTTATGAAGTACTGGATGTTAATTCAAACTTACCACAAGTTGGAACATCTGACACAAACCTGACAAACATACAAGATGCCAAAATGTATAGAACCAAACCTGCAAGAGGAATGGGATATACAGCTGGAAAATCAAGTATAAGTATTGTTATGGTTGATAACCAGGAAGGAAAAGTTAACTTGGATACAGGAGCATATTGCACTTGTGTTGGCAAAAGTTATTTAAAAACCATTGTCCCAAATTGGCAAGAAAAACTTATGCCAATACAAGGTGTCAAATTTAGTAGTGCAAGTGAGAGCATGAAGCCCCTTGGAATAATTGATTTAACACTAATTTTTCCTCATCCCTCACAATGTGTTAAAATTAAAGTAGAGTTTGTAGTAATGGACAACTGTACTAGTAATCATTTCATACTTGGGAATGACTACTTATCAATCTATGGTATAGATATCTCCAACCAAAAAGACAGATATTTTACCATAGGAGATAACAAAAGACAAAAGTTTGGCTTCTTAAATAACAAAAAACAAATCACAGTTATTAAGAAGGAAGAAAAAATTCCAGAAAAAGAAATTTTTATATCTGAACAACTTAAAGAGGCAGAATTCAATCAAGAATTAACAGAAAAAATGAAAGAAAAAATGATTGACCTCTTACTTAAGTATAAAAATGCCTTTGCAACTGACAAAGAGCCACTAGGTGCCATAATTGGACATGAAGTGGATATAATTCTTAATGTAGAAAAGCCTTACCCACCTTTATTAAGAAGACCTGCTTATCCAGCCAGTCCAAGAGCTAGAGAAGCCTTAGAGGTACACATTAAAGAATTAATGGACCTTGGAGTATTAAGAAAGGTTGGACATAATGAACAAGTAGAAGTTACTACACCTGTCATTATAACTTGGCATAATGGAAAGTCAAGGATGGTAGGAGACTTCAGAGCCCTGAATACCTATACCATTCCAGACAGATATCCAATACCCAGAATCCATGAGACATTGACCCAATTGTCACAAGCTAAGTTCATCACAGCTATGGATGCTCTTAAAGGTTTTCATCAAAATGTCTTAACAGACAATGCCAAGAAACTACTAAGAATAATAGTCCATTGTGGAATTTTTGAATACTTAAGAATGCCATTTGGGATAAAAAATGCACCTTCCCATTATCAAAGAATGATGAATACCATATTTCCTGAAGAATTATCAGAAGGATGGTTAATTATCTATATTGATGATAATATAGTTTGCTCAGAAACTTGGGAAAATCACCTTACAAGACTAGAAAGGGTACTACAGAAAATAGTTCAAGTGAATATGAAAATTTCCTTGAAAAAGTGTCATTTTGCATATAGTGAATTAAAAGCACTAGGACATGTGGTATTTGGACTTAGTCTAGGCATAGACAAAAATAAAGTAGCAGCAGTACTACTTAAACCAATGCCTCAAACCAAAAAAGAAATGCAATCATTTCTAGGATTTGCTGGTTACTATAGACAGCATATAAAGGACTTTGCAAAGATTGCTAAATCCTTGTATAAGCTATGTGACCAACAAACAGTCTATGAGATGACAGAAGAAAGAGTCAAGGCATATGAAGAATTGAAAAATTCCTTAACAAATGCCCCATTTCTCCTAATGCCAGATTGGAAACTACCCTTCAAACTGTACATTGATGCTTGTGGAGAAGGACTAGGTGCTGCACTTCACCAAACACAAATTATCAATGATAAACCAGTGGAAGGACCAATTTGTTTCATTTCAAGGAAAATAAAGCCAACAGAAGCAAGGTATGGAGCAAGCCAAATGGAATGCTTATGCCTAGTGTGGGCTTTAGAAAAATTGCATTATTATTTGGATGGCACAGTATTTGATGTAATCACAGACTGTAATGCTGTGAAATCACTATTAAATATGAAGACTCCAAACAGACATATGCTAAGATGGCAAATTTCTATCCAGGAATATAGAGGAAATATGACTATTGTTCATAAATCTGGAAATATTCACAAAAATGCAGATGGTCTCAGCAGATGGGCTCTAGCAAATACCCCTGACAATCCAGCATGGGTACCACAAGAAGAGCACCATATAGAAGGAATATGTGTTACAGACATTGGCACAGAATTCTTTAACCAAGTTAAAGAAAGCTATAAGACAGACAAAAATTGCCATATCTTAAGCCAACTTCTAATGAAAGACTGCAAAGATCCATCACTTTCATCAAAACTAGATGAAATATGGAAAAAGGCATATGATGAAGGAAGATCTCACCTCCTTGATGGAATCCTTTACCATAGAACAAAACACACATGTGTTATGGCCTTAACAGACAGAACACTAATAAACACCATTTTACATGAGTGTCATGATAGTGTTGCATCTGGACATCTCTCAGAAGATAGGACACTAGAGAGGGTGAAAACCTGTTCTTGGTGGCCAAATTGGAAGAAAGATGTTGCAGAGTACTGCCAGACCTGTGACAGATGTCAAAAAGCCAACAGAGCCACAGGAAAGAAATTTGGAATGATGATCCAAATCCAAGAACCAAAATCCCCATGGGAAATAGTTCATATGGATTGGGTAACAGCCTTACCTCCAGGAGGAGACAGGAGTTATAATGCATGCCTAGTGCTAGTTGACAGATACAGCAAAACTCCCATGTTCTTACCATGTCATAAAGATGACACAGCTATGGATACAGCCATAATGATATGGAATAAAGTCATTAGCCATACAGGCTTATTCCAAAATATTATAAGTGACAGAGACCCAAAGTTCACTTCAGCATTATGGACAAATCTCCATAACCTGTTTGGGAAAAAGTTATCATTCTCAACAGCTTATCATCCTCAAACTGATGGTTTAGCAGAAAGAATGATACAGACCCTAGAGGATATGATCAGAAGATTCTGTGCTTATGGGCTAGAATTCAAAGATTATGATGGTTTTACCCATGATTGGTGTACACTAATACCAGCACTTGAATTGGCATATAAGACATCAATCCATTCTTCTACTGGCAAAACACCAGCAATGCTAGAGAAAGGTTGGAATCCAAGACTTCCTTATGATACCCTCAAAAAGGACTTAGTGGATATACATCCAACAGCAAGCAGCTTCAAGATAATGCTTGACAAAGCAAGACACCATGCAAACAGATGCATGCAAGATTCTTTTAAATATGCAAAAGAAAGATGGGATAAAAGTCATAAGCCACCTGATTTCAAAATAGGGGACTTGGTTTTAGTATCAACCCTTAATTTCAATAACATAAAAGGCCCAAAGAAATTGAAAGATTCCTTTGCAGGACCATTTATGATAAAAGCACTTCATGGACCCAATGCTGTGCAATTGGAACTCACAGGTGAACTAATGAACAAACACCCAACTTTCCCTGTAAGTCTGATAAAACCTTACAGTTCAAGTGACAACGAGTTATTTCCACTAAGAAATAAACCCCCACTTGAGATTCCCCCCTTGGAAGAAGGAGAGGAAAAGAAAATAGTAAAAGTCCTTAAAGAAAGAAGGACAAGAAACAAAAAAGAAAGAGAATACCTTGTAAGGTATAGAAATTCAACTCAAGAAGATGAATGGCTACTTGAGAAAGATATAACAAATGCTGATAAACTACTAAGAAGGTTCAGACATGAAAGAAAACCTGAAAAATAAAAAATTTAAGCATTATTGAGCTTCAAGACTAACAAAGTCTATTGAAGAGGTAGGACAGTGGATGATACCCTTATCATACATATCAGATTGTGGTACAATCTTTTTTGGTGGTAGGGAATGTGAGCCTTTGAGATATGACCACATACCCAATAAGGTCACAAAAAGATTAAGAATAATTATACCTTTAATATAATTATACTAAAATTACTTAGAATAATTATACATTAAAATTAATTACTTAAATATACAAAAAATACCATAAATTAACACAAAAATCGGTTTAACTTAAAAACAAATGAATAAACATGTAAAATAAATTATACCATTGGATTCCTCATGGAAAAATACACATATACCATTTTTATGGCATATCTGTGAAGTCAATATTTAATGAATTATAAGGTATAATACCTTATAAAAACCATAAAATCCTATTTATCTCAGAAACCAATGAAACAACATGTGAGATAAATTGTACCAGTGGATTCCCCATAAAAATCCACACATAAAACAATTAATAAGCTAATTCTCAAAGTCAATACTTAAGGAATTATCCTGAATATATGCACTTTTTTGGTCAACGCATATATTCAAGGATCATAGCTAATATCTTCTAAACTATACATGATAGAATGATGAACCAAAAGTAAAGTCACCACGTAATTACTGTAAGAACACAGATATGAACTTTATTTTACAAATTATAAACAAGGTTAAAACCTATGATGAAATATTGATAAAAATCAACAGAGCTGTTGACCACTTTGTTGTGAAAGTGGTCCAAACTTAAAAAAAAGGATACAGTTGGATTCTACTAGTTCATTCGTGAAGAATGATGTAATTTTTATCATTAAATTCAGGGTATAACCCCCTGAAAGCAAGGTTTGAAGTTTAAAATATTGAATTTCGACAGAAAAGATGAGTTACAAGAAAAATCATCAAAATTAGAGTTTTGATGATGTAATGATAAGATCTTGGCAGCATAATAATGTTACGCCAGGCTATCAGAATTCACTCTCTGAATTGCTGTAGCGTGTAAATCTTAAAAGTTATTGAAGATCAAAGTTTGAGCTTAAATTGAGCAGTTATGATCACCTACTGTAACCTTAAATTAAGTTTAACAGTCACAAGAGTGATGAAATTGGTGAATACTATTAGTTTATGATTAAAACTAATAAAATCCACGAAATTTGGGGTTCTTCCAAGCCTCTGATGTCATCAAACTTAAAGTTACAGTGATAACTTTAAATAATGGTGCAATAATGATGTAAGATGGTTTGATCATGATGTAATCACCCTCAAACCTTAAAATATTGATCAATTCCAGTGGATATGATCAGTACACGTCTACTAGAAGCCTGTTGGACTCTAGGAGGGAGGTATTTACTATAAATAGAGCTCTTTTTACTCTATTTTCCCCTCAGACGCACCAAAAACATTAAATCAATTAAATAAAAGGTAATTTCTTTATTCTATATATATAAAACTCTTATATTATTAAAGACCAAAGACCATCTTATTATTAATCACCTCTTTTACGTGATTAAATCAATTTTTTAATTGTTTTTGTTATAAATCTCTCTATAAACTCATTTCCACGTAAAATCAAGAATTTTAGTAAAATTTCTTTATTTTTTATTGTAAATACAATTTGAAAAGTTGTATTATATTCTTTTGGCGTAAAATATCTCAAAATTATTATCTTAAGTGTTAAAAGTAGGTTATTTCATCTTATTATAATAATTTCTCTCTTATTATTACTCTTAATAATCTTTGTTTAATATAAATAGTATTTATATTAATATATAACTTTAATATTGGTAATATTATTGTTATTAATTGTTTTTTATTTATAAAAAACAATTTTTTACGTCTTTATTATTTGTTTGTAACAATAATAAAGAGCTTTATAATATATTAATTATTTTATATTAATATATTATTTTCAATATTATAATCTTTTATAATATTAATTATATTATTATATTTATTTAATAATATAATATTTTTACGCCATAATAATAATAATTCTATATTATTATTATTATTTTAATCTTATTTATTTCAATTATAAGGACATTCAGAGTACAATAAATAAGAAATTAGTAATTTTTACTTATTGTTTCATAGTCAAACCTTACATAGGCAGTACTGCAAAAACTAGTACCAAAGAAAATCAAAGAGATGCAATCTTTGCTTTGATTTGCTAGCTACTGCAGAAACCACATCAAGAACTTTGCCCGCATAACTAGTAGTCTATACAAGTTATGTTCAAAAGATTTAGTTTTAGGAATTACCAGGGAAAGGAGGTGTGAGCCTTAGAGGTATTTTTATATACCCAAAAGACCACAAATGATAACTTAAAATACAAATATAAAAAAATAAATTTCTTTATATTATAATAATACAAATTAAAATATAAATACAAATTTATATTTAAAAATCAAAACTTAATTATAATTTAAAAATAAAAATTACAATAAAATATAAAATTGTGAAAATTCATTTTTACTTGTAAAAATTATGTAAAAATGAATTTTTAATCAAAATTATGAAATTCAAATATTTTTGGTAAAATTTATATAAAACTTATTATAACTTTTTATCCAATAAATAAACATATAAAAATTATTTCACCGTTTGATTCCTCATAAAGAATTAGGTGGGGTCACCTCTGAGTGAAATTTTTGTAACTCAACTCTAAATAAGCTTAAATTAAGTTTTTAGTATTTTCAATAAAAAATTGGAAATCCTCAAAACTTTAATTTAATTCACACCACATGTGGTGTTAACTATTAATTTTTGTGTGAAATTGAGGTGTTGTGTTTAGTTTAAAAGTTATGAGGAATTGAAGTATTTTCAATTGAATTCAATTGAAATGTCAAAATGTGTGTGTGTATTACATAAGTGAGCTTTGATTTACATATGAGGTGTGAATTATTACTGTATTGTAATGTACAATTCAATTGAATTACATATGTGAATTATAAGTATAATACATGATGAGGAATGAAAGGAAAAAATAAATTGGAAAGATTAAAATTCGGGGGGAAAGGAGCTCTAGCTCTAAGGGGGAGCCAGACCCCCAAAATCCTTTCTGACTGGCGTGGGATGTCAAAATTCATGCAAAAGCTCATTACTTTTGGCCTGGAATTGAGTCACAGGGTCTGTGACTCAATCGATGATGAGGTTTTGATACCAACAAGGGTAGTTTTAACTTCCGCCAAGAGGGTAAAACTACCCTTAAGATAAAACAATGTTAGTAAAAACAGTTTTAACTGGTTTCTACGCCTCCTACACACATTCTGACGTGTTTTGAAGGCTCTAGACCAGGTATTGCTATAGTAATGGCTGATTTAAGGGTCTAAAATGGCTAAAAATGGCTTAAACCAGCCCTTTTTTGGTCTAAACCAGGGTTCAATGATTCCATAATTGGCGTTTCTGTTCTCAGACTGTTTTTCACGACTGACAAGAGTAAATTTCAATTTTTGAGCAAGAAAATTGATGGCTATAAAAGAATGTCTTCTTTGCCCTACTTTTCTCTTCATGTTAGAGTCTTTTCCTTTTATAATTAGTTTAAAGATTCCAACCACCTTTTTTAAATCATTTTAAACCTTTTAAACTGTCACAGCCACGAGTTTTGGCCCTCCTCCTTGATGGCTGCGGCAATCCAACCTGGAGCCAAGATGGGGCCAATTGGTCACGTCATGCCCTTTATGGCCAATTGGCCCCCTTGGGTGTTTTATGGTTTTTACGCCATAGCCACTCTCAACCATCATTTATGGCCTCAGGCCATATCCTGCCATCATTTGGACTTCTTAGCCAATTTCCACCTCACCAACCCCCAGGCCTTCATCTTTTATTTTGGGCCTGGGGGGTCCTTTTATCTTCCAGGGGGTTCTGGACCCCCTAGCCATCATCCTTGTCCCTTGGCCAACCCCTTTCATTATGGGGGTTTTAGCCTAAATGTCCTTTTTGGGCCATTTAGGCCCCCTACGGCTTCTACGGTCCATACGGACCGTGGGCCGCGGTCCGCGGTCCGTAGGCCACTTACCGCGGTCCGTAGGCCAATTAGGCCCCTTTTGGCCTAATCCAATGAGGCCAAAAGGGGCCAAAGGGGCCAGCCACCTAGGCCCCAAGGCCAGGTGGGTCCCAAACCACAATTGGGCCCACCTGAGCCAATTTTGGCCATGAATTCCTTGGACCCAAAAATGACCAAATGCCTCTTGGACACCCTTTTGGCCATAAATCCCGTAGGACCCAATTTTGGCCATGGACCACCATGGCCTCTGGCAACCACCAGAGACCACCAGATCAGCTCAGCAAAGCCTTCCCCTCAACTTAAGGGGAGTTCCTTCTTTTCCTTCATGCACTCCATATCCAAGATTGCAGGTGTGGTGCATATATGGTATTATATACCATTATGCACCATTTTTGTTCAGCAATCCAATGGTGACATTTTCAGGACCCAATTCCACCTGTCCAATTCAAGGTCCATAATTCCAACGCCCATTTCGAAGGAGGACTTTTCAGCTCATCAGTCTGGCAATCCATGGCAGCAATTCAGAAGATCATTCAAGGATCCCAACCACCTGTATCTGCAGGAGTTGGGTTGATACAATTCATTCAGGATTATTCTAAGGTCAATTCTCAAGAGGTATCACATCATTTGAATCAGTTGTCAAGACATCAAGTATTCAATACTCCTTGGACAACCCAATTCATCCGTACAGGCCTTATTCAATCAACCTGTATGGCCTTGGCCCAATTGGGCCATTTCTTATTCCACTGTGTGAATTCCATCACACAGTTCAAATTTCAAGATGTCCAGAACTGTATTTCCTGATTTGGACAATACAGTCATTGATACACCTTCCAGGATCAATCTTTCAGCTTTTCACATATACCGGCCACCTTTCATCACCTGGGGACTTTTTCCCCAGTTAATTAATATATTGGATTTATTTTTATCCTTATTTTCTTTTACCTTATTAAAGTTAATACTGATAATCTTAAGTCAGTCATTAGCACCCCCTTTCTCTTTCTTTCTTCGCCTGTCAGTGGATATTGGTGGTCATATCCTTTACTAATTCCATTGTTCTTTCTGGCAGGTTGAAACAGTGAATTGAGGATTCACTTGGTTGGCTTCTTGGCTTTGGCTTCCTTTTATTTTGGCCTCTGGCTTCATTCTCCTTATTCTTTGTTATCTTTGGCATATTTGTCCTTTCTCTATTTCCTGCTTAAGAAATATATTCCATAGTATTTCTTATCATCTGTTGGAGCCCTCCAAGTGAGTTCTTGATTCCTGAGTGCCAGGCCCTCTTGCTTCCATAAGAGCCCCTGTGACATTATATTAATTAACTCATAATTTCTTTTCATTCTATTCATTCATTCTTCATCAATTTCATTCATTCATTCATCGAAATTATGACTCTTTAACGCTTATGAAAATTTATGATTCTTCGTCATCTCTCAATTTTCTCTCACTCATTTCTTCATTTTGAAAATTGAAAGCTGACCCAAATTTTATTTTCTGTTCATCTTCTCAACCTTAATCTCATTTTTTATTATCATCAATCTTACTCTTATCCGTAATTCAGGCGTTTTTATCTTTGATCCTCAAATTATTCATCAGATTATTACAACACGTTCTTCATATCAGGATTCATTTTGATTTATTCCTCAAGAATTCTGATTTTGGAAGAATTCACTTGGACTTGATTTGATTGACCAATTTGACATAATTGAAATTGACATCAAGATAATTGATTGACCTGAAGATTTTATTGATTTGCTGATTATTCACATCAAGAATTCATTTGATTTATTGATTGATTTTCTGCAAGATTCTGATTTGATTTGATTGTGATTGATTTGATTCATTGATTTACTTCAAGACATTGATTTTATTTTTGACTTCAAGACTTCATTTGATTTTGATTTATTGACGTACTTGAAGATTTTCACTTGATTCCTTTATTTCCTCAAGATTTGATTGTTGATTCATTACGTCAAGATAATTTTGAATTTCCTTTCATTTATTTTATTTATTATCCCTGAATCATGCCAGTTGAACATTCACCTCCTGCAAGACAGACCAGATCTCAGGCCAGAACTCAAGCTGTTCTGACTCCAACTCCAAGGGCTCCTCTTGACGGTACCCCAGCAGTTTCTCAACTGAGGGCCAGATTGGACAGAGGACCCACTTTGGAAGGAGCAGCACCATCCAGGAAGGAAGGAAGAGGGCCAAGGAGATCAATCTCATTATCAGGAGTGGTTGGCGGATTCCCAGGACTTTCAAGAACCAGTCCCAAGGTTCAAGGTGAAGATGATGAAGAGGAGGAGGAGAATTCTGTGGAAGAGGAAGAGTCTAATGGCACTGAGGCTGCTCATGCTCCTGTGGGAGCATCTGAAGGCACCAGAGGACCAACTCTAGCCCAGTCTGATCAGCCTGTATCTCATCAGTCTGAACCATCGTTATTGGCCATCATGCAGCAGATGACTCAAATTATGGCCAATCTTCAAGCAGCTTCTTCCTCTGAGTCATCAAGACCACCAGCCTTCAAGACTCCATCTATGAAGGCACCAGAATGCTTTGATGGGACTCAGCCCTTCAAAATCAGAAGCTTTATTCAATCTTGTCAACTCATCTTTCATAATGATCCAGCAAACTTCTCTCAAGATAGAAAGAAGGTTCTTTATGCCACTTCATTCTTAGTTGGCAGGGCTGCAAAATGGAGTGAGCCTTATCTTTCCAATCTCAATAATCAAGACTCAAGTTACCTTCTCAATTCCTGGCCACTGTTTGAATCCCAATTGTTCACTTTATTTGGAGACCCAAATGAAGTTAGAAAAGCAGAAGCAGAATTGGATGGCCTTAGGATGAAAGAAGGTGGGCATGATGCTTTATATATTGCCGATTTCAGGAGTTTGGTTTCAAGAATTGGGGATTGGGGTGAAAGGGCTCTTATTCATCATTTCAGGAAGGGCTTGGCCTCCAGAATTCTGGACCAATTAGCCTCCCATCCTTCAAATATTGACTCTCTTCAAGACTTAATGGACGTCAGCCTGCAACTTAATACCAGGTACCATGAGAGGCAGAAGGAGAAGAATCATCATCAAGAGAAGAAGCCTGAAGCCTCAAAGTCTCACTCTTCTCATCATCAAGTTTCTTCAAGCTCAAGGCATAAGAAGAAATTTCATTCTCAAAAGCGGGACAAGCCCCATTCTTCTTTGTTGAATAAACATTTCAAGCTCATGAACTCTGAAAAAGAAAGAAGGATCAAAGAGGGTCTTTGTACCTACTGTGGTGGGAAGCATAGTCTTGAGTCCTGTTTCAAAAGGCCTCAAAACAAGCTTACCCAACCGTCTGTCACAGGGGCTCTTCAAAGTGAAGAGGGCCTGGCACTCAGTAAACTGGGACTCACTTATGGAGGGCTCAAAGATAAGACAAGAATGGATACACTTAAGAGTGTGAATAATGAATTACTGAAAGAATAAAAATAAGAAAGCAGCAACAAAGAATAAGAGTAAGAAAAAGAAGAGCCAACCACAAACAAGTCCAAGTCCACTGTTTCAACCTGTCAGAATGGAAAGAGAAGGGTTAATAAGGATATGGCCACCCAACTCATACTGTACAGGCGAAGAAAGAAAAAAGGCAAAGACTAACTTAAGATTAAATAAATATAATACCCAAAAATATAAGGATAAGAATATTCAGATAATAATAAATCAACTAAATTAATTAACTGGGGAAAAGTCCCCAGGGGGGAGGAAGAGGGGCTGGTATATGTGAGAATCACCAGCCCTGATCCAGAGGCAGAGTTTTCATGAGAATAATTGATGATTGAATTGAGTCTGGCCAATACAGGTCCTGTACAGCTGTACAGAACCTGTACAAGAGGTGTGGTGTATTTGAGTGATCATACAGTTCCATATTGGTGTATTGAAACTGTATTGGGTGAATCCAGCCTGTACAGGTATTGACAGGCTGTATTGAGGTACCAAGCTGTATGCATGTTTCAGAATGAAGATTGCTGAAACTGCATGCTGATGCAGATACTGGATTTGCTGATTTGGGGTGTTTGAGTGGGTGTATGAATGAATACCCTTACCCCTGATGGATGGTTGTTACAGTATCCCCCTCTTGAAACTGGTGGGCTCCTGAACACCATAATACCCTGCCACTGTTGAGTGGCATCTCAATATCCCCACATTATTTCAAAAAATTTTCTTTTTAATTTTCTTTCCTCTTGACCATTATCCTGAAAATCCTTCATTACTTCTTCCCTGCCAAATTCAATTGATTCCCCCCTTTTTTTTTTCAAGTTTGAGTGAGTATTCCTTCCAGAGTATGCAATTCTTTTCTTTTGATTCAATCAGCCATGTCTTGGGATGTGGCCTTGGGATATATCCCAGAATAAAGGACATTGAGCACTTGTGCTCAAAAATTGGTGCCCAATGAGTATATGACTTGTACTCATTGGCCCAGACTTAATCCATTGAATGAACGTCCAAGGGGTCTTGTCCCCATGATCCAAGGAATTGGCCTCAGGCAGCCCTCCCAGTGGTTTTTGGACTGTGGCCTCCATCTTGAGTGATCTTGATGTATCTTGCTTTTTATGGCCTTTTTGGCCTTGCTGGGTGATTTGGTGATTAGGGCAATTTTTTTGATTTTTCTGGTTTTTTGGCCATAATAGGCCTTTTTGATGTTTTGGGGTCCTACGGTCCGCGGTCCGTGGGCCGTGGACTGTACGCCGCGGTCCGCGGTCCGTGGGGGCTATTGGAGGCCCCCAGGACCAAAATGGAGCCCCTGGGCCCAAATTTGCTGGGGACCCAGGGTGACCAAGGGGCCCAAAAATGGCCCAATTCCAAAATTCACCACATATGGCCTGGATCCATTGAAGGGGTCCAGGGCCATCAAGATCTTGGCCTCCCCCAAAGTTGCAGGGGAGGCCCTGGGTGATGAGTTCAGCCCCAAAGGGGTGTGAACCTTCACATTAGAGGCTTTGAGGTGGGGCATAATTGAGTTATGGCCCCAGTTCCTTGAGTCAATTTTTTTTTCTCGATGTGGAGTGGATTGATTCTGACGTCTTGAATCTTCTGCTTGCACTTTCTTCAGTTATGAGTTCCAAACTGACTGAACTCACTGAATCTTCCCCTTCTGCACCGCCACCTTCTGTTCTTCATGGTTCTGGCGTCTTCAGTCGATTGTCTTCTCCCTCCATGGCGTCTTCTGGCCATTTTGACCCCTCCCAAACATATGATGGGTTCAGAGCAGTTGAAGTTCTTGATCCTGCCTGTACAGAGTGTTTGGCCAGGGGGAAGGATTGCTTTCAACATTACAATCCTCGATCGTCAAAATGCCATTTCTGCTTTATTGGGAAGAAGCCATGCCGCCGTACCGGATCAACTTTGTCCCAGGTGAGGAGGCACTTATGGAGTAGGAAGGATGGGCCTTATGGGCAGGAATTCCCCATTCTTGAGGAACCTACCCCTGATGCCACTTCTGGATTTTCTCAATGTGAGTGATTTGCATTTCTTGGTTGAATTGATGATGATATTTTGATGTAGTGACTGGTTCCAGGCAGAGGGATGTGGCCAGATGGACTAATGTTGGAGGGCCCATTCCGATTGGTGGTAGGCCCATCCACTACAGCTCAGAAATTCCCATTTCAAGGACCAATTCTGATGGAGTGGTGAAAGTAGTGAAGAAGCTAAGAAGAATTGTTGATTCCCCATCAGATCCAGATGCTGAAGGAAGTGATGAGTTGGATGGTGAAGAAGTTCAAGTTATTCCTCATTCAAGTGGCCATCCATCCAGCAATTCCTCTTCTCAACCTCTTGCCAACCACAGATTCCAAAGCCAAGTGATTCCCAGCACTCCAAGAACCTTCCAACCAATGCTTGCTTCAATTCCTACAACCCTTCCTCCTCCATCACCAACTACTTCCCACACCACCAGGCCTGCCTTGAATCCAGCAGTAAGACCATCTCCAGTTCAACAGCCCAGAAACTCACCCATAAACACCTCCCGTCAACTCCAAACTGTGGCCAGATCCAGCAGAAGAAGAGATGGATTGTCCCCTTTGCCGTTTCCTGCCGCTCAAGTATTCCAAAGAAGAGAAGGTTGGCCTATCCGGGTTACCAGAGAAGATCCCAACGCGGCTAGTGAAAATCAAGATGCTGTGGCCAGATTGTTCAGGAGAGTTGATAGGAATAGCAGAGAGGTGATTATGTATGCCAATGACAGGACGATTCCAGGTACTGCTTCTGAAGAAATGGCTGCAAAATTTGCCTGGTATGAAGATGAGTTGATAAATGATTTCCAGAGAACTTTTGATGACTTGGGTAGAGATAACTAGTTTCCTTTTCCTTGTTTGTGTTTGGCTTGCCTTCTATCCCCACTCTTATAAAAACTAAAAAATGAAAAAATAATGGAACCTCCCAATACATGATTTGGGGAGGGGATGCTGCTGCTTTAAAGAAATAAAAGAAAGAAAATTATACAAGTAAAGAAAGAAAGAAAAATAAAAGAATAAGAGAAAATGAGAGTAAAGAAAGAAATAAAGAAAAGATCCTGATGGTTGGTCCTTCTTGTGGTGAGTTGCTTGATTTTGGCCAATAAGTCTGAAAAAATGAAAACCAAGCATTTTGATGCTCACAGAGTGGCCAAGGTAATGTTTTACAAGAAGTAGAACCCTCAGGGATGCATACCAGGAGATGGAACTTACTTTCATAACTTCCACTCCCCACCAAGCACCATAAAACTGAAAAGAATTGCCATAAATGACTTCTGAGATGAATTGCCATAAATGACTTCTGAAATGAATTGCCATAAATGACTTGAAGTAATGAATGTCTTGAATTATGATGATTGGCGTAAAATGAAATGATAATAAAGAAAGAAATGAAACATAAATAAAGAAAAAATTGGGCCATATCTTGATAAGGTCCAAATGGAGGGTATTGATGTTGTATGCTTCCTGAACCTGTCCAAAGAAATGACAAGTGCTCACAAAGTGGCCAAGGTGATGCTTACAACAACATATGGGTAGAATACCCCCTTAAAGGTGCATGCCAGGAGAGGAACTTACTTTCATAAATTCTTCTCCCCACCAAGCACCATAAATCAAACTCTTGAGGTATTTGGACCAGGCTTGTCTGGATACAATGAATGGAAATCCTTGACAAGGTCTGGTGAGTTGGTAAGGTTGGAAGATGGTTCCCAAGTGGTTCTTTCTGGGTCTTCACTGAATCCTTTCCACTCTACAAGGTACCATAATTTACCTCTCTTGAGTTTTGAGTCCAGAACCTGAGCCACTTCCCATTCTTCTTGCTCCTCCACTAGAACTGGTGGTGGCGGCAATTGATGACGATTTGGGATAGTTGAATGCTTGACTGGTTCTAATAAGGACACATGGAATACAGGGTGAACTGTCTTCCATTGCTGAGGCAACTTGAGGTGATATGCATGGCTGCCAATCTTCTTCAGAACTTCAAAGGGTCCCAACCATCTTTCTGATAATTTCTTGGTGGGTCTTGTTGTCTTGATGTTCTTGGAAGCTAGCCATACTTTGTCCCCAGGTTGGAAATCAGGTGGAATTGCCCTATTTCTATCTGCATACTTCTTGAATCTCCTTATTGCTGACTCTAATTCCTCTTTGACAAATTGCTGTACTGATTGGAGTTTTGTTGATAACTTTCCAGCAGGTGAGTCTTGAGAAATATGGATTGAGTCAAAGCTGGGATTTCTTCCATAAATGGTGAAAAAAGGTGATTGCTTGGTTGATGAATGTTCTGCATTATTATAGGCAAATTCAGCCAGAGGGAGCCAGGTGTGCCAGTCATCTTGATGATAGCTGACATACATCCAAAGGTACTGTTCTAGTATCTGATTTACCCTCTCTGTCTGTCCATCTGTTTCAGGGTGAAATGCAGTTGACAGGTCTCTTGATATCTTGAGCTGCTGACATAACTGGGTCCAGAATGATGAAACAAATAAGGAACCTCTATCACTAACAATACTTACTGGGAGGCCATGTTTGGAAAATACATGACTAATGAAGATTTGAGCTAAGTCCAGTGCAGTGATTGTGCCATAAGTTGGAATGAATATTGCCATTTTTGAGAATCTGTCTACAATTACTAAGATTGAGTCAAAGTTGTTTGACAGAGGCAATTGAGTGATGAAGTCCATTGATAATGAATTCCAAGGACCAGATGGAATTTGAAGAGGCTTGAGTAATCCAAACTTCTTATGGTGGATGTTCTTGTTTCTTGAACATTGCTGACATGAGGACACATAGTCCTTGATGATTTTATTCATGCCAGCCCAATAAAAATCCCTCTTGATGAGCTTGAGGGTCTTCTCCTGGCCAGGATGGCCAGCCAATGGTGAATCATGACGCCTTTGAAGAATGTCCAATTGAACTTCATGATTGCTTGGAATAACTACTCTATCTTTGAACAATAATAATCTTGCTTGACGTTCAAGAGAATAGTCTGGGACTGATTCTCCTCTTGCTAATTTCTTGAGGATCTCCTTATAGTCTCTGTCTTGCCATACTTGTCTTTGAATCTGATCAACTAAATCTGAGAACATTTCAACTTTTATGGAAAAGAATCTTGACTCTTGAATCTCATTTTGCTTGAGAACTTGATGAAAGTTTTGAGGATTCTTGCTGATGAAATCCACCCCCCTCTCTGGGTACACGTCGTCCCGACATGACAAGGCATCTGGTAAAGTGGCCAGCCTGCCTGGGCGGTAAGTGATAACAAAGTGAAATTCAGACAAAAATTCAGCCCAATGGGCTTGACGACGAGTACGGACTTTAGAAGACATAAAATATTGGAGAGAACAATGGTCTGTCAAGACCTCAAAGGAATCAGAAAGAGAAAGGAGAAAGGCTCTCCAGCGCTTGAGAGCCCAAACTATGCCAAGGAGTTCCTTGTCATGAATTTCATAGTTGAGCTCAGCTGGTAAGAGCTTGCAACTATCAAATGCAATGGGATGCTTTCCTGAGTCATTCACCTGACTCAGTACAGCACCCAAGGCATAATCAGAAGCATCAGTCTCTACAATGGTTGGAAGAGAAGGATTAAAGTGAGAAAGGATAGGAGCAGAGGTGAAAGCTTCTTTGAGTGCTTGAAACTGACTAAGAGCTTCCTCATTGAAGATGAAAGGAGAATCTTTTTTGAGAAGGGAAGTGAGAGAAGTGATTTTTTTGGAATAATTTTTAATGAAACGACGATAAAAATTGGCAAAGCCAAGAAAAGATTGAAGAGCCTTGATGTTTTTGGGCTGAGGCCAATTGAGGACTTGCTGAACTTTTGAAGAATCCATCTTGAGGCCATCACTTGAAACAACATAGCCCAGGTATTCCACACTTGAGGCATGGAATACACACTTGGAGGCTTTGGCAAACAGATTATTGTCCCTCAGTCTTTGGAGGACAGAGGCCACATGTTTGACATGTTCCTCCTCAGAACTGGAAAAGACCATAATATCATCTAAATAAACCACAACAAAAACATCCAAAAAATCTGCAAAGATATCATTTACCAGATTTTGGAAAGAAGCAGGAGCATTGGTCAAACCAAATGGCATGACCAAATACTCATAACTGCCATATTTGGTTCTAAAGGCAGTTAAGTGCTCATCCCCCTCTTTGATTCTCAGAAGGTTATATGCACCACACAAATCTATCTTGGAGAAGATAGTGGACCCGTTGAATACGGTAAGAAGCTGGTTCATAGGAGGAACAGGGTATCTGTTCTTCCTAGTGACAGCATTGAGTTTGCGGTAGTCAACACACAAACGGAGACCTCCATCCTTTTTCTTCACAAAAGGGACAGGTGCTCCTGTTGAAGAGGAGCTTGGTCTAATGAAACCTTTCTCTACATTCTCTGAAATGTAGGCCCGCAGTGTTTCTGACTCTTGATTTGATAATGAGTAGATAACACCAATTGGAGGTAGAAGACCCTCCAATTCGATATGGTGATCACAGGCGCGGTGTGGAGGAAGTTTCTCTGCTTTCACCTTGGAGAATACATCCAAATAATGGTGATAAGCAGGAGGGACAACCTTCAACACAGTTTCAATTTCTTCTGGCTCTTCCTCCTCATCCCACTGCTCCTCCAGGGATGCATGAAAAGATAAGGGAGGAAGGTCCATATCCCCTTGAAAGAGATGAAGTGAAGATATGGAAACATCTTCTCCAACATCCTTTATCTCTTTGAAGACTTCATCTCTTAATGGAAGTAATGACTGAGAGGGAATAATGGAAGGGGTATGGACAGAAGAAGGAAGGGAAGGTGTCTTAAGTTCACCAACCAGAGCAACACTGTTGACAGCAGTGGCAAAGTCATTACTAGTAGAAGGAATAATACCACTAGAATCCTTATGATTAGAGTCATAGGTGATCAATCCATTTTTCCAATCAATAGTGGGATTAAAATGGTAAAGGAAATCATAGCCCAATATCAGGTCTTCTCCCTTGGGTGAATCTATGATGAAGAAGTCCCATTCAAAGCTTGGGAAAGAAGGCAAGTCAACTACCCACTTGGTATAATGGGTGATGAACAAGGCAGGGGATTCATTAGAATCCAAAATGAAAAGAGGAATCTTTTCAGGGAGCTCTGACAAAGTCAATGAGTACTTGAGAACAAAATTCTTTGCAATAAAAGAGTTTGTAGCACCAGAATCAATGAGAATACTATAAAAAATATCAGAGACAGAAGAGAAAATAAGAAATTTTAAAGATTTCTTGACACTAGTATTCAGAGTGCACAATTGTGCTCTTGAAGGAAATAAGCGAGAACCATTGAACACATCATGATTCCCACTCAGGCTTTTCCCTGCTTGCTAGGGAAGCCTCTTGATGATGACCCAGGCTTGTTCTGAGGTCTCTTGAAGCATTTTTCAATTGGGTGCTTTCCACCACAATAAGTACACAACCCCTCTTTAATCCTCCTCTCCTTTTCAGAACCGATTAATTTATTGTCCTTATTGAGGAGAGCAGCATGGGGCTTGTCCTTTGAAGATTGGAATTGCTTGCCCTTCTTATTCTTCTTCTGGTGAGGCCTCTTTGAAGATGAGTTTTGAGGAGGCCTAGACTGATTGGATCCAATGACTGGAGGCTTCTTCTCTTGATTGCCACCCTTTTCTTTTTGCCTCTCATGATATCTTGTGTCTAATTCTAAGGTGACATCCATAAGTTCTTGAAGAGTATCAAAAGTTCCAGGGTGAGAAGCCAACTGATCCAATAATCTTGATGCCAATCCTCTTCTGTACACATGAATGTAAGCTCTTTCCCCCCAATCTCCAATCCTTGACATTAAGCTTCTGAAATCTGCTATGTACAAGGAAACATGACCACTTTCCTTCATCCTCAAATTGTCCAACTCTTGTTCAGCTTTCCTGACTTCATTGGGATCACCAAACAGAGTGAATAATTGAGATTCAAACAATGGCCAATTATTGAGGAGGTAGGAAGGGTCTTCATTGGAAATATTTGAGAGGTAAGGTTCAATCCATTTGCCAGCTCTACCAGTGAGAAAAGAAGTTGAGTAAAGAACTTTCTTCCTGTCAGAGAAGAAATTTGCTGGATCATTATGGAAAATTAGTTGACAGGATTGTATAAATCCTCTCAACTTATGAGCTTGAGTACCATCAAAAGAATCAGGTGCCTTCATGGATGGAGTCTTGAAAGCAGGGGCTTTGGAATTGTCCCTGGGAGCAACTGCTTAAGTGAGTTGCCCCATGAATTGAGTCATCTGCTCCATCATCTTGAGGAGACTTGGATCAGTTTGAGAGATAAGAGGTTGACTAGAAAGGGCTAGATTAGAACCCTGAGGCACCTCTGGAACATTTGCCAAGGCATCTGCCACTTCAGTTTCCCCAGAATCTTCCTCTTCCACAGACTCTTCCCCCTCTTCATCTTCAACTTCCCCTTGTCCTGCTCTTGCACCTTCAGACATGCCAGTGTAGCCACCCAAAAGGCCAGAGAAAGATCTTGATCTTCTAGATTTCATTCCACCTCTTCTTGAGGGTGCTGCTCCTTCCATTGGTGGTCCTCTGTCTAAATTTACACTCAGTTGATGAACTGATGGTGTGCGGTCAAGAGGAGCCCTTGCTGTAGGAGTGAGAACAGCTTGAATTCTTTGGGATCTAGTATTTTTGGCTGGGGGGCTATGCTGAACTGGCATTTTGAAATAATGGAATAAAACTTGATGGTATTAAGAAGAATAATCAAATTTGGCCCAATCAATCACAATAAAATCTTGATGAATCTTGAGGAATCAAATTCAATCAACAGTCAAATAAATTCAATCAATCAACAATCAAATCAAATCAAATATCAATAATCTTGAGGAAATCAATAATCAATCAATATTCAATCAATAATCAATCAATAAGTGTCTTCAATATGAAATCAAGTCTTGAGGAATCAATCAATCAGTTCAAAATCTTCAGAAATCAATTCAATATCTTGAGAGTTCAAAGTCAATAAATCCAATAAATCCTGAATCAATAACCCAAATGAATCCCAATGAATAATCCAATGAATTAAACCAATCAATAATTCCTAGATAAAACCTGAATAAGAACACAGAAAAAATTTGATTGATAAAATAAAATGAGGTGATGAAATGGTCAGCAATGATTAAGAAAAGAAAAGGAATCAATTTTCATAAGAATGAAATGAGTGAGATGAAAAATTGATAAGAGAGAAAAATCATGATCATTAAGAATCATAAAGTCATTAAGAGATCATAATTTGATGAATGAAAGGAAATGAATATAAATGAATGAAAAGAAAGAATCAAATATGAGTTAATTAATTTAATGTCACAGGGGCTCTTCGAAGTGAAGAGGGCCTGGCACTCAGTAAACTGGGACTCACTTATGGAGGGCTCAAAGATAAGACAAGAATGGATACACTTAAGAGTGTGAATAATGAATTACTGAAAGAATAAAAATAAGAAAGCAGCAACAAAGAATAAGAGTAAGAAAAAGAAGAGCCAACCACAAACAAGTCCAAGTCCACTGTTTCAACCTGTCAGAATGGAAAGAGAAGGGTTAATAAGGATATGGCCACCCAACTCATACTGTACAGGCGAAGAAAGAAAAAAGGCAAAGACTAACTTAAGATTAAATAAATATAATACCCAAAAATATAAGGATAAGAATATTCAGATAATAATAAATCAACTAAATTAATTAACTGGGGAAAAGTCCCCAGGGGGGAGGAAGAGGGGCTGGTATATGTGAGAATCACCAGCCCTGATCCAGAGGCAGAGTTTTCATGAGAATAATTGATGATTGAATTGAGTCTGGCCAATACAGGTCCTGTACAGCTGTACAGAAGCTGTACAAGAGGTGTGGTGTATTTGAGTGATCATACAGTTCCGTATTGGTGTATTGAAACTGTATTGGGTGAATCCAGCCTGTACAGGTATTGACAGGCTGTATTGAGGTACCAAGCTGTATGCATGTTTCAGAATGAAGATTGCTGAAACTGCATGCTGATGCAGATACTGGATTTGCTGATTTGGGGTGTTTGAGTGGGTGTATGAATGAATACCCTTACCCCTGATGGATGGTTGTTACACCGTCAGGCAAATTTCCCAGCCCGGGAAAAGCCTGAGTGAAGATCATGTTGTGTTCAATGGTCTTCACAGTTTTCTTTCCAGAGCACAATTGTGCATTCTGAATACTGGTGTCAAAAATTCTCTTAAATTTTTTGTTTTTTCTTCTCTTTCTGATGTTTTTTACAGTATTCTCATTGATTCTGGTGCTACACACTCATTTATTGCAAAGCAGTTTGTTCACAAGTACTCATTGACTACGTCAGAACTTCCAGAGAAGATTCCTCTTATCATTCTTGACTCCTCTGAGTCTCCTTCCGTATTTGTGACTCACCATACTAGATATATGGTTGAGCTTCCTTCCTTCCCAAGCTTTGAATGGGACTTTTTAGTCATTGATACTCCCAAGGGAGAAGACCTCATATTGGGCTTTGACTTTCTCAATCATTTTAATCCTTCTATTGATTGGAGGCAAGGGCTGATCACCTTTAATCCTGATCATTTGGACTATTCTGATCCCTCTAATTCTGTCCGTAATGACTTTTCTTCTGCCAAATCTTGTGCAGCTCTGGTTGGTGATTCTAGAACACCATTATTTCCATCTTCTGTCCATATTCCTTCGCTTAATTCCCCACAGTCATTACTATCTCCTAGAGCTGAAGTCTTCAAAGAGATTCAAGATGTTGGAGAAGATAATTCTGTATCTTCACTTCACCTCTTATTTGGGAATATGGACCTCCCTCCTTCATCTTATCATGACTCCCTGGAGGAGTTGTGGGATGAAGAGGAAGAGCCAGAAGAAGTAGAAACCGTGATGAAGGTTGTTCCTCCTGTCTATCACCAATACTTGGATGTATTCTCCAAGGTGAAAGCAGAGAAACTTCCTCCTCACCGCGCCTGTGATCATCATATCGAACTGGAGGTGTCTCTACCTCCAGTTGGGGTGATCTACTCTTTATCCAAACAAGAGTCAGATACACTCAAGGCCTACATTTCAGAGAATGTAGAGAAAGGTTTCATCCGGCCAAGCTCCTCTTCAACAGGAGCACCTGTTCTTTTTGTCAAAAAGAAAGATGGTGGCCTCCGTTTGTGTGTTGATTACCGCAAACTCAATGCTGTCACTAGGAAGAACAAGTATCCTGTTCCTCCTATGAACCAGCTTCTCAATGTCTTTAATGGTTCTTCTATCTTCTCCAAGATTGATTTGCGTGGTGCATATAACCTGCTCAGAATCAAGGAGGGTGATGAACATTTGACTTGTTTTAGAACTAAATATGGCAGTTATGAGTACTTGGTTATGCCGTTTGGGCTCACCAATGCTCCTGCCTCTTTTCAAAATCTTGTCAATGATATCTTCCAAGAGTTGCTTGATGTTTATGTTGTGGTTTATTTAGACAATATTATGGTCTTCTCCAAGTCTGAGGAAGAGCATGTCACTCATGTGTCCACTGTTCTTTCCAGACTTAGGGCCAATAATCTCTTTGCTAAGGCGTCCAAATGCCTTTTTCATGTTCCTAGTGTTGAATACCTTGGTTATGTTGTTTCTGATTAAGGCCTCAAGATGGACCAAGCAAAAGTCCAGCAGATTCTCAATTGGCCTCCTCCAAGAAACCTCAAGGCACTTCAATCCTTTCTCGGCTTTGCCAATTTTTACCGCCATTTCATCAAGAATTATTCAAAGAAGATCAGTTCACTCACCAGCTTCCTCAAGAAAGATTCCTGTTTCCCCCTCAATGAGGAAGCTCTTAGTCAGTTTCATCAACTCAAAGAGGCTTTCACCACCGCTCCAATCCTTCTCTACCCACCATTGTAGAGACCGATGCATCCGACTATGCCTTGGGTGCTGTACTGAGTCAGGTCTCTGACTCAAGAAAACATCCCATTGCATTCGACAGCCGCAAGCTTATTCCAGCGGAGCTCAACTATGAGATTCATGACAAGGAGCTCCTTGGCATAGTCTGGGCTCTCAAGCGCTGGAGGGCTTTTCTTCTTTCTCTGTCTTCCCCTTTTGAAGTTCTCACCGATCATTCTTCTCTTCAGTACTTTATGTCATCAAAGATCCTTACTCGCCGCCAAGCCCGTTGGGCTGAATTCCTCTCTGAATTTCATTTCTCAATCACCTACCGCCCTGGCCGCCTGGCTACTCTTCCAGATGCTTTATCACGTTGGGACGACGTTTATCCGGAGAGGGGGGAGGATTTCATCAGCAAGAATCCAATGAATTTTCAGCAACTCATTAAGCAAGATGAAGTTCAACCCTCAAAGTTCTTTGCAGTCAAGGTGGAGTCATTTTCAAATCTGATTGACTCAATTCAGAAGGCAGTATGGCAAGATCCTCAGTACAGAAGTATCCTTGAAGATTTGGGTAAAGGTAAATCTGTCCAAGATTATTCTCTTGATTCCTCCTCCCAACTTCTTCTCTTCAAAGATCGGGTGGTAGTCCCAAATGACTCCACAATTCAACTCAGCATTCTTCAAAAGCGTCACGATTCTCCTCTAGCTGGACACCCTGGCCAAGAGAAGACTCTCAAACTTGTCAAGCGGGATTTCCACTGGTCCGGCATGACTCAATTCATCAAGGATTATGTTTCATCCTGTCAACAGTGCTCAAGAAACAAGAATATTCATCATAAGAAGTTTGTATTCCTCAAGCCTCTTCCAATTCCAAATGGTCCTTGGATTTGTCTCTCAATGGATTTCATCACTCAACTGCCACTGTCCAATTTCTTTGACTCAATCCTAGTCATAGTGGACAGATTTTCAAAAATGGCGGTTTTTATTCCAACAATGTCTTCAATCACTTCACTGGATTTGGCCCATTTATTCATCAAGAATATTCTCTCAAAGCATGGCCTTCCATCAAGCATTGTCAGTGATAGAGGTTCACTCTTCGTTTCTTCCTTCTGGACCAATCTTTGTCAGCAGCTCAAGATTTCAAGAGACTTGTCCACTTCTTATCATCCAGAAACTGATGGACAGACAGAAAGGGTAAATCAGATACTAGAACAGTATCTTCGGATGTATGTCAGTTATCATCAAGATGATTGGAACACCTGGCTCCCTCTGGCTGAATTTGCCTACAATAATTCTGATCACTCTTCAGCCAAGCAATCACCGTTTTTCACTGTTTATGGAAGAGATCCACATTTTGATTCAGTTCACATCACTCAAGACACTCCTGCTGGAAAGTTATCAACAAAAATCCAATCAGTACAGAAAGATGTCAAGAGAGAACTTGAAGTTGCCATAGACAGGTTTAAGAGGTATGCAGATAAAGGTAGAGCAAGTCCACCTGTTTTCAATCCTGGTGACATGGTATGGCTTTCTTCCAAGAACATCAAATCAACCAGACCCACCAAAAAACTATCCAAAAGATGGTTGGGTCCTTTTCCCATCTTGAAGAAAGTCAGTTCTCATGCTTACCACCTCAAGCTTCCATCTCAATGGAAATCCATCCATCCAGTCTTCCATATCTCACTTTTGGAACCAGTCAAGACATCAACAATCCCAAAGCGGCATCAAGAACCTCCTCCTCCAATCATCATTGAAGAAGAAGAGGAATGGGAAGTCTCTCAAATACTGGACTCAAAGCTCAAGAAAAGAAAATTATGGTATCTGGTGGAATGGAAAGGTTTCAGTCAAGACCCAGAAAGATCCACTTGGGAACCAGCCGAAAACCTCAAGAATTGTCCTGAACTTGTCAAAGATTTCCATTCTTTATATCCTGACAAGCCGGGTCCCAATTCTTCAAAAGCTTGATTCATTTATGGTGCTTGGTGGGGAGAGGAATTACAAAAAGTAAGTCCCACTCCTGGTATGCACCTTTCGTGGTATTCTACCCTTATCTGTTGTAAGCATCACCTTGGCCACTCTGTGAGCACTTTGCAATTTTGGACACAGATCTTGGCCTGGCCTTTCAACATTCAATTCCAAAATTATGGCCATTTTCACTTGGACAAATGGACCATTCACCCTTTTACTTCTTTTCCAAGTTTCCCAATTCAATTCAATCCTTAACAAGTTTGTTTTTCTTTCATGGCACTGGCGGGATTGGCAACTACCAAAAGTAAGTTCCTCTCCCAGTGTGCACTTCCCTGAGGGGTCTACAATCTGTCCAAAACATCACCTTGGCCACTTTGTGAGCACCTGGCATCAAATCTCTTTTCCAGGTACCCTGGCCACCCTCAATTCAATTCTCAAAATCCGTGATGAAGATTGGACTCCCCCTCAAAATTTTTTCTTTTTATTTCTTTTTCTGTTTTTGTTTCATTTTCTTTTATTTTATTTCTTTATCATTTCAATTTTCTTTTATTATAATATTTATGCCAAAATTCTACGTCCATTCAATCCTTCAACATTTTCAAAACCAAATGTCAAGAGAAGACTACGTCAACCTCAATTCATATGCCAACACTATTATCAGTTCAAAATTTTTTCTTTTCAAAGATCAAATACCTCTGGAATCCCTCCGTCCAATCCGTCTTAATAGCTTCAACAGGCTTCTACCTTATCTTGGTGCTCAGGAGCTCACCATTCAAGGTAGGGGGGTACTGTCACAACCACGAGTTTTGGCCCTCCTCCTTGATGGCTGCGGCAATCCAACCTGGAGCCAAGATGGGGCCAATTGGTCACATCATGCCCTTTATGGCCAATTGACCCCCTTGGGTGTTTTATGGTTTTTACGCCATAACCCCTCTCAACCATCATTTATGGCCTCAGGCCATATCCTGCCATCATTTGGCCTTCTTGGCCAATTTCCACCTCACCAACCCCCAGGCCTTCATCTTTTGTTTTGGGCCTGGGGGGGTCCTGGACCCCCTAGCCATCATCCTTGGCCCTTGGCCAACCCCTTTCATTATGGGGGTTTTGGCCTAAATGGCCTTTTTGGGCCATTTAGGCCCCCTACGGACCGTGGGCCGCGGTCCGCGGTCCGTAGGCCAATTAGGCCCCTTTTGGCCTAATCCAATGAGGCCAAAAGGGGCCAAAGGGGCCGGCCAGGTGGGTCCCAAACCACAATTGGGCCCACCTGAGCCAATTTTGCCCATGAATTCCTTGGACCCAAAAATGACCAAATCCCTCTTGGACACCCTTTTGGCCATAAATCCCGTAGGACCCAATTTTGGCCATGGACCACCATGGCCTCTGGCAACCACCAGAGGCCACCAGATCAGCTCAGCAAAGCCTTCCCCTCAACTTAAGGGGAGTTCCTTCTTTTCCTTCATGCACTCCGTATCCAAGATTGCAGGTGTGGTGCATATATGGTATTATATACCATTATGCACCATTTTTGTTCAGCAATCCAATGGTGACGTTTTCAGGACCCGATTCCACCTGTCCAATTCAAGGTCCATAATTCCAACGCCCATTTCGAAGGAGGAATTTTCAGCTCATCAGTCTGGCAATCCATGGCGGCAATTCAGAAGATCATTCAAGGATCCCAACCACCTGTATCTGCAGGAGTTGGGTTGATACAATTCATTCAGGATTATTCTAAGGTCAATTCTCAAGAGGTATCACATCATTTAAATCAGTTGTCAAGACATCAAGTATTCAATACTCCTTGGACAACCCAATTCATCCGTACAGGCCTTATTCAATCAACCTGTATGGCCTTGGCCCAATTGGGCCATTTCTTATTCCACTGTGTGAATTCCATCACACAGTTCAAATTTCAAGATGGCCAGAACTGTATTTCCTGATTTGGACAATACAGTCATTGATACACCTTCCAGGATCAATCTTTCAGCTTTTCACATATACCGGCCACCTTTCATCACCTGGGGACTTTTTCCCCAGTTAATTAATATATTGGATTTATTTTTATCCTTATTTTCTTTTACCTTATTAAAGTTAATACTGATAATCTTAAGTCAGTCATTAGCACCCCCTTTCTCTTTCTTTCTTCGCCTGTCAGTGGATATTGGTGGTCATATCCTTTACTAATTCCATTGTTCTTTCTGGCAGGTTGAAACAGTGAATTGAGGATTCACTTGGTTGGCTTCTTGGCTTTGGCTTCCTTTTATTTTGGCCTCTGGCTTCATTCTCCTTATTCTTTGTTATCTTTGGCATATTTGTCCTTTCTCTATTTCCTGCTTAAGAAATATATTCCATAGTATTTCTTATCATCTGTTGGAGCCCTCCAAGTGAGTTCTTGATTCCTGAGTGCCAGGCCCTCTTGCTTCCATAAGAGCCCCTGTGACATAACCACATGAAAAAAACATTATAATTATTGTTTGTAGCTCCTATAATCATTTTTACCCCTGACCCACCCCAAAAGTTAATTAAAGCATCTTTCATCACTGTTAACTTTGTCACTTTGTTTCCAAATTCACTCTGGTCACTTTTGGGTGTTTTTTATCTTTGATACTCTTTTTAAAGACTTTGTTTGTTAAATTAATTGCTTGCAGTTCATTGCTCAATTAATTCCAATTGAAATTGCTCTTGAAGAAATTTCTTTTGTAGACTTAAATATCTCTTGTAGAGTATTTTTGGATAAATTTTTGTTGTTTGTAAAACAATGAATCTGTATGATATTATTGTTTTATACTAATGAAGTTATAAACAATACAATTGGCGTGTTTTCTCTTAAAAATAATATTTCTTACTATTTTTAATTGATCATTACCCTATACAAATTCTGAGGAGAGGAAAAGTACTTGATTTTTAATCAAAGTTTCATATCCACACCTTACAGGAGGGATGCATATGAGAGGATAAAACATGAACTCACCATTTAACCTTTCCTGATAATCCCTGAATTTGAGTGACCATTCAAGTTGTACATAGCTGCAGCTTTCAGCCAAGGATTGGGAGCTGCCTTGCACCAAAGACAGATTGTGGATGGTAAACAAAGGGAAGGGGTAATATGTTATCTCTGCAGGCAACTGAAAGATACGGAAGCTAGGTATTGAGAAACCCAGACTGAACACTTATGCCTAGTCTGGGCCCTCGAGAAACTCCATTACTATCTGGAGGGTGTAGTCTTTTAAGTCTACACAGGCTTCACATCACTCAAGCCTTTACTTAAGATGAAGACTAGTAATAAAAACATGTTGATGTGGCAAATAGCCATTCAATAGTATAGAGGTAAAATGACCATCATATAAAAAGAAGAAAAAAGCCACACTATTGCAGACAGTCTCAGTAGATGGCCACTGGATAATGTCAAAAGAAACCCAGCTTAGGTTTCTGAAGTAGAAGCCAAGATTCCTATCCATTTTATTAAAATAGACAGGAGGAAAAACCTCTGATTTCCTGAATGGGCACCAGAAATTGGTACCCCAGACAGTGAAGACACTGAATCAGAGGGAACATAAACTCCTATATTGGAGATAAGCTCCTCAGAACTGCTTAATTAGCTCTTCAGTGGAGTGATGAAGACTTATGCCAAACACAAGTAGTGTGGCCTATTGTTACAGCTCCTTCAATGGAAATACAGGAGCCCAGAACTGGAATCCCAGTTAGAGGAACCCTGGTTGAGGGACTATAAGGATAACAGGTTTTCCCTTATGGATAGATTACTCTATCACAGAGAGAAGAACACAAGTTCCCTTGAGTCCCAAAACTCATAATCAGTGATAGGGACCCAAGATGCACATCAGAATTTCTGACTGACCTCTATGACATGCTTGGAACAGAAGTTGCATTTTCTACAGCTTATGATCTACAGACAGACGGTTTGGCTGAAAGGATGATCCAAACCATTGAGGAAATCATCGGAATATTCTGTGCATATGGCATCAAATATAATGACCATGAATAAGTTACACTCCTTCAAGAAATCCAACTGGCTTACAACACCAGCCAGCACTCTACCACAGGTAAATCGCCCTCATTGGTACAAAAATGGTGAAACCACTTATTGCCTGTGGATCACTTGAAGAAAAATCTTCCCACTATCCACCAGTCACAGGGGCTCTTATGGAAGCAAGAGTGGCCTAGAAATCAGGAATAAAGGACTCACTTGTAGGGCTCCAAAAGAATAAAGGAATAAAAGGGAATATATTTCTTTAAGGAAGAAGAAGGATAAAGAAAAGTTTGCCAAAGATAAAAGAAAAAGGAAGCCAATGGACAAGATAATAAAAAATCCAAAAGACAAAGAGACAACCAAATGAATCCTCAATTGACTGTTTCAACCTGCCAGAAAGAACAATGGAATTAGTAAAGGATATGGCCACCAATATCCACTGACAGGCAAAGACAAAAAGGTGCAAATGACCAACTTGAGATTATCAGTATTTACTTTAATAAGAAAAAGAAAAAAAGGATCATAATAAATCCAATATATCAATTAACTGTGGAAAAAGTCCCCATTGAAGAACAGGTGTGCCATATATGTGAAAAAGTTGAAGACTGATTCTGAAGCGTTGATCCCCAGCTGTATTGACTGTTTTGGGTCAATGCAGATATGGGCATCTTGAGAATTGAACTGTATGATGGAATTTCCACAGTGGAATATTAATTGGCCCAAAAGGGCCAAGGCCATACAGCTTTCTTGAATACAACTTTTATGGGCCATTTGAGGTGTCCAAGGAATACTGAAGTACTTGATGCCTTGACAGCTGATTGGATGCTTGATAACATCTTGAAATTTCCCTTATAAGAATCATGAAAGAAAGTAAAACCCAACTCCTTCCAGGCCTGGTGGTTGGGCTCCACAAATGGTCTTCTGGTAGCTGCCAGGGATTGCAAGACTTAATGGCTGATGGATTTGGGGACTTGGTTTGGAATGGCTTAATTTGGTCCTGAAACCATCACCATTGGATTTCTGAGAAAAATTGGTGCATAATGGTATATTATACCATATATGCACCATTTCTGAATTCATGGTATGGCATACATTGGTGAAGGGGAGTCTTTCCCCTGAATGAAGGGGAAAACTTGCTGAGCTTGATCTGCTGGCCTCTGGTGATTGCCAAAGGCCAGGCGTTGAAAGTGGCCATTTTAGGGCCTGGGGTCCTTTTGGCCATTTGTGGGACTGGTGAGATTGGGGGCCAATATTGGCTCAGAAAAGCCCAATTGTATTTTGGGTCCAACCTGGCCCCCTTGGCCCCTTTTGCCTCATTGGACTTAGGCCAAAAGGGGACTAAGGGCCACTGATCGTAGAGGACATTCCAGGCTAAATAGCCCAAAAGCCCCATAATCAAAGGGGTGGGCCCAAGGGGCAAGAGGCCCTTGCACATACAAATGGACCCCCCAGGCCCAGAAGAAAGGAATTGGCCTGGGGGTTGGTGAGGTCAAGGATTGGTCAAAAGGGCGAATTATGCAGGATATTCCCAGTGAAAGGTGGTGTGGCCCAAAGTCCATAAAACAAGAATATGGACCAATTGGCCATAAAATGAGGTCAGGCTATAATTGCTGCAAACACCCATTAGGGGTTGATTACACATGTTTGTGAGAGTACCCCTCACCTTTAATGGTCAGCTCCTGAGCACCAAACCAAGGTAACAGCCTGTTGAGGCTGTTGAAAAAGATTTGATGTAGGGACTCAAGAGGTATTGCATCTTGAAAGAAAATTTTCAGACTAGTATTAGGTTGGAATATGAAGTGAGGATGATTTGGTCTTTTGACATTTGGCTTTGATATTTTGCAGAATTGAATTGACATAAGAAATTTTGGCATTAAGAATGTAGAAATAAAGGTTTTGAAAAATTATAAGGAGAGAAAAGTAAAGAAATATAAAAGAAATAAAGGGAAATGAAATCTTAAGCAGGATTCCAATTTTGATCACAGAAGTGGACAGCTGATTTGAATTGGCAAAGGACCCTGAAAACAAGATTTGATTCCAGGTGCTCACAGAGTGTCCAAGGTGATGTTTTGAAATATTGTAGACTGCTCAGGGAAGGACACACCAGGAGAGGAACTTACTTTTGGTAGTTACCACTCCTGCCAGTGCCACAAAAAGAAAGAACATTTCTGAAGGAATGAATTGAATTGGAAAGGCTTGGAAAGAAATTGAGAAAAATAATGGTCCATTTTCCCAAATGAAAATTGTCATAAATTTTGGATTTTGATTTAGAAATCCAGGCCAAACATCTGTGTCCAAAAATTGCAGAGTTCTCACAGAGTGGCCAAGGTAATTCTGACAAAAAAAATAGTAGAATACCTCTAAAGGTGCATATCAGGAGTGGGAATTAATTTTGGAAATTCCTCTCCCCACCAAGCACCATAAATGATCAAACTCTTGAAGAATTTGGTCCTTGCCTGTCAGGATACAAAGAATGGAAATGCTTGAGAAGCTCAGGGAAATTCTTGAGGTTTCTGGTTGGTTCCCAATTGGATCTTTCTGTGTCTTGACTGAAACCTTTCCATTACACCAAATACCATAATTTTGCTATCTTGATGTTGGAATCCAGAATTTGAGAGACTTCCCATTCCTCTTCTTCTGCAATGATGATTGGAGGAGGAGGCTCTTGATTCTGATTTGGGATTGTTGATGTCTTGACTGGTTCAAGGAGGGAAATATGGAATACTGGGTGGATGGATTTCCATTGGGATGGAAGCTTGAGGTGGTAAGCATGAGTACTGACTTTTTTCAAGAGTGGAAAAGGACCCAAGAATCTTTCAGAGAGTTTTTTTGTGGGTCTAGTTGCTTCAATATTCTTGGAAGAAAGCCATAACATGTCACCACGATTGAAAACAGGTTGACTTGCTCTACTTTTATCTGCATACCTATTAAACCTGTCTATGGCAACTTCAAGTTCTCTCTTGACATCTTTCTGTACTGATGTGATTTTTGTTGATAACGTTCCAGCAGAGGTATCTTGAGTGATTTGAACTGAGTCAAATTGTGGGTCTCTTGCATAAACAGTAAGAAATGGTGATTGTTTTGTTGAAGAGTGATCATAATTATTGTAGGCAAATTCAGCCACCGGGAGACAGGTGTTCCAATCATCTTGATGATAACTGACATACATGAAAAGGTACTGTTCTAGTATCTGATTTACCCTCTCTGTCTGTCCATCAGTTTCTGGCTGGTAAGCGGTTGACATATCTCTTCAAATGTTGAGCTTCTGAAAAAGATTAGTCCAAAATGAAGAAACAAAAAAAGAACCTCTATCACTAACAATACTTGAAGGCAGGCCATGCTTTCAAAAGATATTCTTGATGAATAAATGGGCCAAATCCAATCAAGTTATTGAAGAAATTGTTGGAATAAGAACTGCCATCTTTGAGAATTTATCCACTATGACAAGAATTGGGTCAAAAGAATTGGACAATGGCAATTGAGTGATGAAATCTATTGAAAGACAAATCCAAGGACCATTTGTAATTGGAAGAGTTGTGAGGAGTCCAAACTTCTTGTGATTAATATTCTTGTTTTGTGATCACTGTTGACAGGATGATACATAATCCTTGATAAATTGAGTCATGCCAAACCAGTGGAAATCCTGCTTGAAAAGATTGAGAGTCTTCTCTTGGCCAGGGTTTCCAGCTGGAGGAGAACCATGACCCTTTTGAAGAATGCTGTTGTTAATTGTGGGGTCATTGTGGAACACCTTCTGATCCTTTCATAAAAGATGTTAGGAATAAGTATCAAGAGAATAATCTTGCACAGATTTACTTTTACCCAATTCTTGTAGGATATTTCTGTACTGCGATATTGCCATAATTTCTTCTGAATTGATTCAATAAAACTTTAAAAGAAGGGTTGAACTTCATCTTGCTTAATGAGTTCCTGAAATTTCATTGGATTCTTGCGGATGAAATCCTCCCCCTCTCCAGATAAACATTGTCCCAATGTGATAAGGCATCCGGCAGAGTAGCTAGGCATCCAGGCAATTAAGTGATAGAAAAGTGAAATTAAGAAAGGAATTCAGCCCTGCGGGCTTGACGGCAAGTAAGGACTTTTTAATGCATGAAGTATTCAAGGGAAGAGTGATTGGTGAGAGCTTCAAATGGGGAAGAGAGAGAAAGAAGAAAAGCCCTCCAGAGCTTGAGGGCCCAGACTATTCCAAGGAGTCATTATCATGAATTTCATATTTGAGCTCTGCTGGAATAAGCTTGCGGCTATAAAACGAAATAGGATGTTTTCCTGAGTCAGAAACCTGATGCAGTACAGCACCCAATGCATAATTGGATGCATTGATCTCCACAATGCTGGGTAGAAAAGGATTGGAGCTGTGGTGAAGGCCTCTTTGAGTTGATGAAACTGTCTAAGAGCTTCCTCATTGAGGGAAAAACAGGAAGCTTTCTTGAGGAGAATGGTGAGTGAACTAATGTTCTTTGAATAATTCTTGATGAAACGTTGGTAGAAATTGGCAAAGAAAAGGAATGATTGAAGATCCTTGAGGTTTCTTGGAGGTGGCCCATTGAGAATTTTCTGGACTTTTTCTTGGTCCATCTTGAGGCCTTCAGAAGAAGCAATATAACCTAAATTTTCCACACTAGAAACATGAAATAGGCACTTGGAGGTGTAAGCAAAGAGCTTGTTGGCTCTGACTCTGGAAAGAAAAGTGGACACATGAGGGAAATGTTCTTCCTCAGACTTGGAAAAGAACATAATGTCATCCAAATAAACCACAACATAAATATTAATAAGGTCATAGAAAAGAGAATTCACAAGATTTTCAAAAGAGGCAGGAGCATTGGTGAGTACAAATGGCATAATCAAATACTCAGAAATGCCATATCTAGTTCTAAAACATTTCAAATGTTCATCACCGAACTTGATTCTGAGCAGGTTATATGCACCACCCAAATCAATGTTGGAGAAGATAGAAGAACCATTGCAAACAGTAAGGAGCTGATTCGTAGGAGGAACGAGATACTTTTTCTTCCTAGTGACAGCATTGAGTTTGCGGTAATCAACACACAAACGGAGGCCACCATCTTCCTTTTTTTGATAAAGAGGACAGGTGCTCCTGTTGGAGAGGAGCTTGGATGGATGAAGTACTTCTCTACATTCTCTGAAATGTAGGCCCTGGGTGTATCTGACTCTTGGATTTATCAAGAGTAGATCACCCCAACTGGAATTAGAGACCCCTGCAGCTCAATATGATGATCACAGGCGCCATGAGGAGGAAGCTGCTCTGCTTTCGCCTTGGAGAATACATCCAAGTCCTGGGGATAAACAGAAGAAACAACCTTCATCACCGTTTCTATTTCTTCTGGCTCTTCCTCTTCATCCCACAACTCCTCCAGGGAGTCATGAGAAGATGAAAGAGGAAGGTCCATATTCCAAAATAAGAGATGAAGTGAAGATACAGAATTATTTTCTCCAAAATCTTGAATCTGTTTGAATACTTTACCTCTAAATGATAGTAATGACTGATGGGAATTAAGGGAAGCAATACGGACAGAAGATGGAAATGATGGTGTTCTAGACTCACCAACCAGGGCTGCACATGATTTGGAAGAAGAAAAGTCATTACTGAAAGATTTTGAAGGATCATAATAGTCCTTATGATCAGCATTAAAGGCAATCAGCCCTTGCCTCCAATCAATAGATGGATTGAAATGATTGAGGAAGTCAAAGCCCAATATGAGGTCTTCTCCCTTGGGAGTGTCAATGACTAAAAAGTCTCATTAAAAGTTTGGAAAAGAAGAGAGCTCAACCATATATTTAGTATGGTGAGTCACAAATAAAGAAGGAGACTAACAGGATTCAAGAATGATAACAGGGATCTTCTCTGGGAGTTCTGACATGGTCAAAGAATACTTGTGAAGAAACTGCTTTGCAATAAATGTGTTGGTAGCACCAGAATCAATGAGAATACTGTTAAACACATCAGAAATAGAAGAAAAAACAAAGAATTTGAGAGAATTTTTGACACTGGTATTCAGAGTACACTATTGTGCTCTGGATGGAAAACAGTGAAGACCATTGAACAAAACATGATCTTCACTTAGGCTTTTCCCTGGGTGTGAAATTTGCCTGACAGGTGGGTAATCTGGTTTTGAGGCCTTTTGAAAAAGGACTCAAGACCATGCTTCCCACCACAATAGGTACATGAAACCTCCTTGATTCTTCTTTCCTTTTCAGAACCCAACAACTTGAAGTCCTTATTCAGCAAGGAAGAATGGGGCTTGTCCCTTTTTTGAGGATGAAAATTCTCCTTCTTCTTTTGAGTTGATCTTGAAGAATTTTGATGATGAAAAGAATTTTACTTTGAGGCTTCAGGATTCTTCTCTTGATAATGACCCTCCTCCTTTTTCCTTTCATGGTACCCAGTATCAAGCTCCAGGGTAACATCCATTAAGTCTTGAAGAGAGTGAATTCTTGAAGGATGGGAGGCCAATTGATCCGAATACCTTGAGGGAAATCCCCTCCTGAAATGATGAATGAGAGCCCTTTCACCCCAATCCCCAATTCTTGAAACCAAACTTCTGAAATTGGCTATGTATAATGATAAATTCGCCTCTTCCTTCATTCTTAAGGAATCCAACTCTGCTTCAGCTTTTCTGAATTTTTCTGGGTCCCCAAATAAAGTAGGGAGTTTAGATTAAAATAATTTCCACAATTTGAGAAGGTAATTTGGATCTTGATTTTTGAGATTGGGAAGATAAGGCCCAACCCATTTTGCAGCCCTGCGAACGAGAAATGAGGCAGCATAGAGGACATTCTTTCTGTCTTGAGAGAAGTTTGATGGATCATTATGAGAAGTTAATTGGAATGACTGAATGAAGCTTCTAACTTTGAAGGGCTGAGTCCCATCAAAGCATTCTGGTGTCTTCATAGATAGAGTATTGAAGGCTGGTGCTCTTGATGAATCAGAAGATGAAGCTGCTTGAAGATTGGTAATAATTTGAGTCATCTGCTGCACAATGACTAATAACAACGGTTCAGACTGATGAGAGACAGGCTGATTAGAGTGAGATAGAGTTGGTCGTCCAGTACCTTGGGATGCCCCCACAGGAGCAGGAAAACCTTCAGTACCATCAGACTCTTCCTCTTCCACAGAATTCTCCCCCTCCTCTTCATAATCTTTATCAGGACCTTTGAAAGTGGTCCTTGAAAGTCCTGGAAATATGCCTACTCCTGAAAGGGAAATTGATCTTCTTGGCCCTCTTCCTTCCTTTCTGGATGGTGCTGCTCCTTCCATAGTGGGTCCTCTGTCTAATTGGGCCTTCAGTTATGGAACTGCTGGGGTTCCTTCAAGAGGAGCTCTTGGGGTTGGAGTAAGAACAGCTTGAGCTATGGCCTGAGATCTGGTCTGTCTTGCATTAGGTGAATGTTGAATGGGCATGATTTCTGGAATGAAAAATTGAAATAAATGAAGAAAATCAAAATTTGAAGTGAAAAGCATGATTCAAATCAACTGGAAAACTTGAAGTCAAAATCAAAAATCAGAATAAATTTCTTGAAGAAAAATCAATGAAACAATGAAATCTTGAGGTAATCAGTCAATCAATATGTCAAAATGAATTCTTCAAGTAAATAAATCAATCAAAATCAAAATCTTGCAAAATCAATCGATAAATAAAATAACTCCTTTGGAAAATCAATTTTATGTCAACAATTATTGATTTGAGAATCAGAAAAATCAATGAAATCTCCAAGTCAATAGATTTTGTTGAAGTCAATATCAATTGTGTAAAACCAATCAAAAAAATCAAAATGGAGTTATTTCTTGTTGAAAAATCAAAATTCTTGAAGAATGAATCAAATATGAATCTTGATGTGAAGAGTGTGTCTGAATAATTTGATGAGAAATTTGAAAATCAAAGGAAGATTAGTATTACACCTGCATTATAAATGAACTAAAATTGACGATTTGTGATAAAATTTTATAAGAGGAACAAGAAACAAAATTTGGGTCAGCTTTCAATTTTCAACTTGAGAATGAATGAGAGAAAATTGAGAGGTGATGATAAATCATAAAGTTCATAATCATTGAAGAGTCATAATTTTGATGAAATGAGTGAATGAAATTATAGAGAAAGAATGAACAGAATGAAAAGAGATTATGAGTTAATTAATATAATGTCACAGGGGTCTTATGGAAGCAAGAGTGGCCTGGAACTCAGGAATCAAGAACTCACTTGGAGGGATCCAAAAAAATAAAGAAATAAAAGGGAAAATATTTCTTTAAGGAAGAATGAGAGGAAAGACAAGTGTGCCAAAGACAAAAGAGAAAGGAAGCCAATGTCCAAGATAATAAAAAAGCCAAAAGACAAAGAGCCAACTAAATGAATCCTCAATTCACTGTTACCACCTCCCAGAAAGAACAATGGAATTTTTTAGCCTTAGAGGTAATTCCGTATAACCAAAAGACCACAAATACAAAATTAACATATAAATATAAATAAAATAATTTATTTGTATTATTAAAAGGAAAATCAAAATGAAAATACAAAATTATATTCACAATTAAAAATTAAATTACATTTCAAAATAAAATTACATTAAATTTTGAAATTGTAAAATTACATTTATACTTGAAAAAATTAAATAAAAATGAATTTTTAACAAAATTGTAAAAAAATAAATAAATTTGGAAAAAAGTTAAATAAAAATTGTTATAACTTTTTATCTAATAAAGAAACATAGAAGAATAATTTCACCATTGGATTCCTCATAAAAAATCAGGTGGGGTCACCCTGCGTGAAAATTTTGTAACTCAACTCTAAATAAGCTTAAATTAAGTTTTTAGTATTTTCTTTATGAAAATTGAAAATCCTCAAAACTTTAATTTAATTCACATCAAATTTAGTGTTAATCACCACAATTTGTGTGAAAATTGAGGTGTTGTGTATATTTTAGAAGTTATGAGGAATTGAATTATTTTCAATTGAATTCAATTGCAATGTCAAAATGTGCGTATGTATTACATAAGTGAACTTTGATTTACAGATGAGGTATCAATTATTACTGTATTGAACTGTACAACTCAATTTAATTACATATGTAAATTATAAGTATAATAAATGATGAGGAATTAAAGGAAAAATAAATTGGAAAGATTAAATTTGGGGGGGAAAAGGAACTCCAGCTCTAAGGGGAAGCTAGACCCCCAAAATCCTTGCTGACAGGGGTGTGGTGTTGTGGGAACTCCTCTTGTGTGGGATTAAAATGAGGCAGTACCTGGAGGGGGAAATCACAGGTAACTAGTTTTGAATTGCTAATAACTCCTGTAACCAAGGGTGGCAAGGGTGTATTGCCTGCCCCTCCTAAAATACTGAACAAAATCTTCCTTGGAGCTCACAAACCAAAATAAAATTAGTAAGTGGCTTTACAACTGCAGAAGACAAAATTCAGCAGTCTCAGATCAGACCTATTCAATGAAAAATATGAAAAATAATATCAGTAATTCTGGTTAATTGAGATTTTAATGAAATACTTGTCTGTTTAACTTTAATATTTTTTTTTGGTTAAATTAAGGTGAGTTGTTTCTTCTTAGTGATAAATCCTTGTTAAGATGAGTTATTTAAGGTTTTCTGGAAAATTTGATGAATTTGATAAAGGTAATTTTGTTAAGTTAAAGTTATAATATAGTAAAATAATTTTTTTAAAGGTTTGTTATTTCTTTAAGAGTGGTTAATAATAAGATAAAACTGTATTTGTTAAATTTAAAAGGTAAGATTCTGTGATATTTAATATTTTTCAAAGGGGGTAAGTTAATTTTAAATATTGATAAATGGTGTTGATTTTACTGGATAAAACATTTTAATATAGTAGTAACCCTAATTTTGGGTACTGGATAATTTTTATTTTTATTTTCATAATAATTAGATTCCACTGAGCTTAGCTACTGGGCAATCTTTAACACCATACTTCCACTGAGCTTAGCTACTGGGCAAGTAAAATTCACTATAATTTTCTGGACTACCTCCCAGGTGAGGGATGAATTATTCCTATGCTTGAAATGTGCAGGTGATATATTTTTCATGGGGGGGATTTTGAGATTTGGGGGAGAGAGCCCCTCTATTTATACCTTTTGGGAGCCCAGAGGGCCCTCCATGGGAGCTTTATTTTTCCACTTTAATTCCTCTTCATTTCATCATGTGACTCCATTTTTGGTGAGGACCTTTCTTGCATGGGTCAGGTGATTTAAGGTTTGGTGATAATTTTCTTTCTGCACAGCCTCCATTTAACACATGATTGTCTTTTGGTGAACTAATTATGATGTGATATTCTTGAATTTTCCTTGCATACATGAGGTGATTCAATTTTGGCTGGGGATTTTTGTTGTGCACAGCCTCTTTCCTGTCACATGATATTCTGTTGGTGGATGCAGTATCACATGATGACCTTGTAATTCCTTTGGATATGTCCTATTTTAGGTTGGGTAGAAATGGCTGTGTAATTTATGCAGGTGTCATGTTTGTTTTTCTTCTTTTTGAACTTTAAAATGAAGTCAGGTGATAACTTCTTGCATTGGTGAATTTACTGTTTTTATGAGATGATGTGATTTTTGATTTTGACACATGCTGTGCATAGTCATGTGATTGAGATTTAATTGGAATTGTGTACTGCATGCAGCCTGTTGTAACTAGCTTTGGTTTGCATGAGGTGATGGGTGGTGTAAATAATTTTGAATATGTTTTAAGGTTTTAAGTGGGGTTACTGTCGATATAAGATAAGGTACTCCTGGGGCTGTGTTGCAAATGAATTGCAGGAATTCCATGGGGTTGAGCTTTGCATCATGTGACTTTGAATGCAAGTTGTCTGTATAACTAATGCATGTGTCATTTTCTTGCTGCATGAGTCCTGTGGCTGTAAGGGGGTGTAAAGCTGGGTGGGGTGTGTAATTTAAAGGGTGGTACCTTATTTGTTGTAACTAGTTTACTATATGTAACTTGATTTTTACATATGCATAATGAAATTGAATAATTTATTTAAACACATACACTGCCATTTGGTGCCTGTGCCATGGGTTTATGAGTTAAATCCATATTATTGCTGTAAAATTGACCTTTTGGTGTAAAATTTGAGTGTAAGTTTGCCTGTAGGCGGGATTTACTGCTGTTATGGGGTAGTATGAGCTTGAGCCTGGTGAAAAAAAAAGGTATGGAATACCACATCCCCCTCTCCATTTAATGCTGTCCCCAGCATTCCAGTTGAGAGCTCTCTATTCTTCATCTGATTCTGTGGTTTCCTCCAATACCTCTTCCTCTTTTATTGATTCATCTTCCTCACTTTCCTCTTCTTCTGTGTCTTCTTTTGTGTCTATCAACTTTCCTCTTGGGTAAAACCTTTTGACTTGAGAGGCAGCAAATCTTCTTGCTAATTCTGTTCCATCCAGCTCCTCAAGTTCATATGGTCCATTGTTTATCTGTCTGATTACTCTGTAGGGTCCATTCCATTTGTTTTTGAAAAGTAGTCCCCAAGTAGTTTCTATTGCTTTATTGTAAACCAGGACCAAATCTCCTGGATTGAGTGGTGATCTTAGTTGTTGTGCCATTCTTTTATCCCAATATTTCATTGAGTCTTCCCTTGATTTTTTGAGTTTTTCTGCTGCTTTTCTTCTCATCTCTTCTTTTCCTTCCAACTGTTTGGCTCTGGTTTCCAGTAATTCCTCAGTTGTGGATATTTTATGCAATTCTACTGCTAAAAATGTTTTTGTTTCAATGTCAATTGGTAATACTGGTAGTTGTCCAAATTGGAGTTCATATGGTGAGAAAACAGTTGTCCTTTTAGTTGAGATTCTGTCAGCCAATGTAACCAAAGGTAGATATTTTTTCCATTTTCCTCCATTTTCTCCACACATCTTGATTAATGCATCTTTGAGTTGCTTATGACCCCTTTCAACCATCCCTTGAGACTCTTGGTAATAAGGTGTGGTGACTCTGATCCTTGACCCTGCCTTCTTTACTGCATCTTGCAATTCTTTTCCAAACTCTGGCCCCCCATCAACAGTTACTTCCTTTGGTGAGCCATACCTGCATATCCATTCTGAGGTGAACCATTCTGAAACTGCTTTTGCTGTTAATTTGACTAGTCCAACTGTTTCTGGCCATCCTGAAAAATCATCTCTGGCCACAACCATATATTTACATCTTCCAGATTTGATATGGACTGCATCCATGCTTACCCTTTCAAAGATTGTTGATGTTGCTGTAGGCCTTCCTTGTTCCCTTTGTAAGTTTTGACTTCTCTTTTGGCAGGCTAGGCAAGATTGAACCCATTTCTTGACTGATTTCTTCATTCCTTCCCACCAAAATCTTGCTTTAATTCTTCTGTAAGTTTCATTTTCCCCTCTGTGGCCCATGTCTTCATGAAGTGACTTTAAAATGTAGTTTTGAACTTCTTGACTTGATATCACCAATTGAGGGTTAGGGTTATTTCTTCTTTTGAGTTGGCCATCTTCCAAGAAAAATTTGGATGACCTTCTTTTTATCCTTCTAAATTCGTCATCTTTACTTGATTGTGGTTTTTTCATTGTATTTAAGTATTCTTGCATTCTCTTCCAAAATCCTTCTTGTTTGGTTGGTACTTTTACTCCTGAAAAATGGAGTGAATTTACATTCTTAGCCCCAAATTCTGGGTGTGGCTTCATCCAATCTTCTTCTTCATCAAATTTGGGTGCATCTTCATTTTCTTCTTCTGAGTTTTTTGGTCTTCTTGATAGCCCATCTGGCATAGTGAAGGTCTTCCCTGGTTTGTGTACCAAATCAAAGGAAAATAGCTGAATGAAAGCCACCCATCTTGTCATGGGGGCATTGGGTAAGCAAGGGGTGTTTATCATTTCAATTAAGGCCTTGGCATCAACCTGTAATTCAAAATGTTGTCCCCAAAGTATGGTTTGTAGCTTCTTGAGAATTCTTGCAACTCCACAGAGTTCCAATTCGGGTTGTGAGTATTTTGATTCCAATTTTAAAAAGTTATTGATTCATATAATACTGGTCTATCCTTTCCTTCTTTGTCTTCTTGAGTGAGTACTGCTCCTGCAGGAATGTAGCTTGAATCTACTGCTAGCTTAATTTTTCCTGCTCCTTTGTCATAATCCAATGTCTTGAGAGTTATTGCTTCTCCAACTATTCTTCTGAGCTTATGGAAAGCTTCTTCACATTTTTGATCCCAATCCCAGTCAATATCTTCTCTGGTGAGCCTCCTGAGTGGTGATGCAACTTGTGAGAAGTTTTCAATAAATATCCTTACATAAGCACAAAGACCAAGAAATCCTCTTATTTCCTTTTTGTTGAGAGGTGTTAGCCAATTTTGAATCTTGTTGATCTTTTGTTTTGAGATTGTTCTTCCTTTGAATGATACAACATGCCCTACTATGTCCAAAGCTTGAACACAGCATGCAAAATTTGATCCTGAGATAGTAAGTCCTTCTTCTTCAATCCTGAATAAAATTCTTTCTAAGGTTATGGCATATTCCCATATAAATCTTCTTATTGATGGGTTTTCTGGTAGTGTTTCCTGGTTACAAAGTGATCTTGGTCCTTTTATTCCTCCATCATCAATAAATATTCCTACACTTTCTGGTATTTCTTCTTGGAGTATCCAGGTCATTTGGGCTTGGTATACTGCTACTGAGTTGGTGGCTCCTTGGGGTAGTCTTGTGAGTTGCATCCTTCCAAGGGGTGTTTCAAAAGTAGTGAGGGGTCTTGTAGTGACATCTAATTCTCTTTCATCATATCCTCCCATGATGTCTCCTAGTCCATAACATGCTCTTCCTGCAAACGCATCTACAAATTCTTCAATGTGAGGTGGTAAGCCAGCATCCTTGATGGTGACTTTGTTGAGTTATTGAAGGTCATGGACAATTCTGAGTTTCCCATTTGATTTAGCCACACAAAAGATTGGGCTTGTGTAGCTTGAGGTGGATTGCTCATAGAGTCCAGTACTGATTCTTTCTCTGATTAATTCAGTAAACTGAGGTAAAATTGATTTGGGAATGGGAATTGGTTTCTTCTGCCAAGGTTCATGAGGTATTACTGGGTTTTTGTAAGGTTTTCCATATGAGTGTTTGAGTAATCCTCTTTCTTCTTCACAGAAAGCTATTTCTTTTTCCCTTAAGGTAATAACATTTTTGAGTAAATTGATTTCTTCATTTAATAACCATCCTGGTGGGCCAAAATTGACTGCTTGGAGTCTTTCATGGGTGACCTTGAAGGTTCCTTGAAATATAGGTGGGTTTGGTGATAATGGTGTTTCATAAGGAGCTCTTGACAAAGGTGGTCTTTCCAAAGGTGGGTTAAGGTCTTGAGGCATTGGCTCATTGACTGGTCTCACCTTCTTCAGGACTGATTTGTATTTGGCTGCTAAAATTTGGTGATCCATCTTCAGTTAGTTATTTTATTTTTTTCTTTCTTTTAATTATTTCTAAGAATTTGCTAGTGTCCTGAAATATTGAGGTCTTCAAAATTCTTCTTTCTTCTTTCTTCCATAAAAAAAATGTAGTTTAAGGTCATACAGGACCTACAACTAGGTGTGTAACCCCTGTATATTAGGTATACAAGTCCTGCAGTTTAAGTCATGCAAGGACCTCCAGGCCTAATCCAAGGGCTTATCTTGATTATTGAGCTCCTTTGGGCTTGATTTTGGATTCCACTTGACTCTTGTTTTATTCTTCAATCTTCATGATTCCCACTTGATGCAAGATTCTTCTGGTTGTTTTATTTCTTGATAAGGAATTTTCTTGTCTTAATTGATGGCTTGAGACTTAACTTTGTTCATTTTGGGCAATTTGATAATTATAAACACCTGTGAACCCCCTTGTTCCAGTTCAACAAGGGGAGCAGTTTATTGTCATGCTAAGGGAAAAAATGGTCTTTCAGCACTTCTCCTGACTAGGAAAATCCCCTCCAGCTTCTTGGCTGTTATTTTTCTTTTTCTTTTTTTATGATTTTCCCTGCCCAAGTCTACAGGGGAAGCAGTTTAGTGTCATGCTGAGGACCTCTTGAGTCTTCAAGCTTCTTTAAAATCCCAAGGGCAATTTGAGTTGAGTGTTTTCATAATCTTGTTGGTCCATCATGTTGAGTGAGTCCTGATTCAATAATTAATCCAGTGAGTCATCCTTCAGTCCATAAATCCTGGCCAGTGATTCTTGAATTCCAATTGAGTTTCAATCCAAATTCAAAGAAATCTCCAAGGTCTGGTGTTGCCCAAAGGTCAATCCATAAGGAACTCCTGCTTTGCTTCATAAATAATCTTCTTCATTTTCAGTATTCTGAATAATTGTCCTATGATAAGTTGTTTCCCAATTCTATTGCTATTTCTTCAAAATAATTTATGTCCTTTTGGTTCTTCTGAATTCCTGAATTACACCTGTTATAAAAAAATAAAAAATTGTAATAATAAGGTGATTTAAAAAATTGGTTTTGATATTAATTTATTGATATATATATATATATATTAATAATATTTGTTTGGACAAGGGCCCCCCTCTCCATTTAAAAATGTTGATTTGGTTTTCAAATTTTGAAGAGGATATGTTCTCATTCCCCCAAAACTTCCACTATAAGGGATAGTGTAAGAAATAAGTTTACCCACCCCTTATTTTTTTATAGTGATTTTGATAAGGATAAATAATGATACAGTAAATTTACATAATTTTATATTCTGATAATGATTCAATAATTTATTTATTTTTTTTTTTAAATTGGACTGAATGGTATTTTTTTGTTTGATTTCAAGAATAAAATAACCTTTTAAATTGAAATATCCCAGTAAAAATGACACTTCAAAGGAAATAATCCTGAATCACAATCAAGATCATGGAACTCTTTGGTTAAAGGTGGTAAGTTGTGCCATTTAGCAAGAATTGGTGCTCTTGAGAGTATTTATAACTAATATGACATAATTGAATGATCATAATTTGAGTCCTTTAATCATATAATGACCCTTATGATGCCACAACTCTTCCTTTTGGAATCATCATTGTGACTCAGACTTTATTTCAAGTTCATCCCCTTTATGGTTCAGATTTTCTGTAACCCATAAATGCATTTGAGTCGTTAAAAATATAAACAGTGAAAAATCAAATTTTGTACAATAAAAAAACTGTTGTTTGCTCTTTGAGGGGATTTTTAAATTCCATTTGCAATAAATAGCACATTGAGGTGTTATTAATATGTAAATTCCACAAATTATGTCATCAATGTATGAGGTTTTAATATAAATAACTCCTTCAGAGTTCAATTAATGCCTTCATGGCACAAATACTTCTTATTTTCAAACAAGTTCCAATCACTCTCTTGTAATTGAAGAAATCTTTCAAATAAATTGATCTTTTTTTTTTAAAAAAAAATACTTGATGTAGAGTTTTTTTTTTTATATTGAAAAATTGAGCCAATTTAATGGCTCTTGTTGTGATAGTATAAAAAGTGTAATAAAGATAATAAATAAAATATTCCTGAGCTCATGAATGGGATATGACCCTTATTCTTAGTGAAAATGAATAAATAAATTCAAAAAAAAAATAAAAGAATATGTTCAAAAGGTTCAAGTCAGTACATCTTTCTAATACTTGTTTGTAATGAAATAAAAATAGAAAAAAATAGGAAATAAAACCTTAGGTAGTTTATACTCTTGCCTAGGACTTATCCTCCTTTTGTAGTCCTTTTCCAATCTTTTTAAATACTTTAAATAGGCAGTTTATGGTCTTGCTAAGGACCATTGGTTAATTTTTTTTTTTTGAGTCCTTATTGATAATTCTAATGGTGGGCAGTTTATGGTCTTGCCAAGGACCTTGTGTTGTCTTTGCTTTGGTCCTTGTTGATAATTTTAGTGTTTTTTTTTTTTGATATTTGAAGGGGCAGTTTATGGTCTTGCCAAGGACCATATCTTTTGTCCAAACACTGTTGTTTGATAATTTTTGCTTTTAATGGGATTTGATTTATCTTCAAAGCCAAGTTGTATAATTAAATTAAACAGTTTATAGTCTTGTTAAGGGCTTTTTTTTCACTTTAAAAGAAGTTTAAAGCCTATAAAATAAGAGAAATACTTTCATGATGCACACCTGTAGCATTCAAAATCAAATATGTTAGTATAATATATTGTAAAACATAAGAAACAAGCATAAAAAATAGAAACAGCAGTTTAAAGCCTTGCTTAGGGCTAATATTATTTTGTTTTATTTTTTTTAAACCCTATTTTTATTCTTTTCATTTTATAGATGTCTTGTTTCCCTCATTCATTTTATTAAACTAAAAAATTATTAAAATATCAGCAAATCAGATAATCAGTAATAAAAAATAAGCATAAGATGAAATTGAGCAGTTTAATGCCTTGCTCAGGGCATTTATAGCCCTGTACCCTATCCAAATTTAAATATGTCAGTTTAATTTAATATCCAATAGAAAAAGGCATGAAAAGTAAAATAAAATAAGCAGTTTATAGCCATACTGAGGGTTTTTTTTTTTTTTTGTTGTATTTTAACCTTCTTAAGTCATTATATATATATAAATATATATACTATTTAATGTTTTGTTTTGAAATATCCCTGTATCAAAAATAAAAAAATAATTTTAGAGTTGAAAAAAAAAGAACCAAGAATTAAATAATAAATAAAACCAAGCAGTTTTAAGCCATGCTGAGGGCATTGCATTGTCCTTTATAGACCTGTAGCACATAAAAGGTAAAATATGACAGTTCAATTTAATATCAAAGATAAATAAGCTCAAAAAGATAAAACAAGCAGTTTAAAGCCTTGCTGAGGGCTCTTTTTTTTTAATTTATTTATTGTAAAGCCCAGTAAAAAATTAAAAAATCATTTTCAGATCAGTAAAATAAAAAGTCAGAAGATAAAACATAAAATCAGAAACAAGCAGTTTAATGTCTTGCTGAGGACATTTTTGTTTAATTAAATTATTGTAAAGCCCTGTACATTCATAAAAAATTGGTTAGTCAACTAATGGAATCATGATAAAAAATGAAATTAAGCAGTTTATAGCCATGCTGAGGGCTTTTTGTCTTTTTTTTTATTGGTAGCCCTAAAAATAATAGAATCAGCACAAAAATCAAGATATAAAAATTGAAAACTAGCAGCTTATAGCCATACTGAGGGCCCTTTTGTTTTTCAACCCTCATTCTGATATATATATTTATCTTTCTTTTGTTATTTTATATATATTGATTGATGAAAGCTGTAATAAATAAAATAAAATTGTCAGTAAAATAATTAAGTCAATAAAATGATATAAAATTGAGCAGTTTAAAGCATTGCCCAGGGCTTGTTTTTTTTTTTTTTTTAACTTATAGCCCTTTTTTTTAATCTTTTTTTGTCAGAAGGTAAGGTAGCCAGCTTGATGGGCTGATCTAGAGGCTGTTACAACCCTCTAGGGGCTTCGGGTAGGCTGTTTCCATCTCCAATTATGTTGAAAAGCACTTTATTGTGCTTTAAACCACTTCAGGTGGTTTATTTTTTTAATATGTGGGTGCTCTCCACCCCTTACTTTGTTGAATAGTTGAGTCGGCTGGGGTGTAGGGTACTATAATAGTGATGTGTTTGAATTATTTATGATGCAAGAGGTGTATTTGCTCCTTCAATATAGTAGAAAATCAGTCGGGTTAGTTTAAATCACCCATGACTATTGTTTTTAGGGGAATAAGAGCTTTGGAACGGCTGAGACATCACTAGGAGGTGGTGTCTTTCTCTGATTATCAGGTTTGTCAGGCTGTTCAACCTCTTCCTAAGCTCAAATGCGTTTTGGGCTGTGGTATCGATACATTGCTGTACCATCTATAGCCACTTTGGGTTGGTTTATTTTGTCCAAAGTGCTCCTCATCCTTTTCCGATGAGGAGGTGTTAATCTGATAGGAAGTTGGTTGGATTAGTTGAGACCTGGCGTCTTTTGCTGATTTCCGGCTTGTTGAAGCTGTCGCTCCTTCAAAACACCTCTTAGTGAGGTTTTAGTTGCCTCATGAGCTTTCACTCAGTTTCCAATGTGATCATAACCACCTTCAGTGGTAGTCAAAGCTGCAGAATATCACCTCCAAGCTAAATCCACTGTAATAGTTAGACTTGTCACTGGGAATTAGGAAGCAAGCTCCCTGTCGTGATTGTACAGCTTATTGTTCAGCTAGTTGCATTGTGGTGTTCCATCTTCCAAGCCAAACTAGTAGTGCTACCCAAAGCATCGGATATGGTACTGTTGCGTTTTGGTGATAGAGTTGTCATCGTAATTCTTCTTCTTGATTGGATGTCTGAATGCAGTGCAGCACTGGAACTCTTTTGTAATTGTATTAAGGTTCTGGATTGATTTCAAGTCGCTTGTGGAGGTACTAATGCAAGATTGCCTTGCTCCTTATGTCAAAGTTATTATGTGATGAAATTCTTCTCATTCTTCCTTTTATGCATTAATAATTGTGTTTTCATTATGTTAGCACTAACTCCTCCAGTAGCTTTCATGATGGAAGGGCAAATTGGATTGGTCAGTTGTTTTCTGTCAAATATTCATGTCGGAGGAGCTATTGGAGCTGATAATGAGGAACTTGAGGGCTTTTATGTTGCGACTTTACTGCTGGAAGCCAGTTTGTTGTTTCTTGTTATTTTTTTCTTTTTTCTTTTTTTTCTTTTTTGTTTGAACATGCCAGGCCATGCTGCTTATAAATCTTATTTTCTCTGCCTTCTGTGATCTTAACATTCCGACGTAACACCGAGCCAAGCAAGCTGAATCCACCCTAAATAGGACTAGTTACTACCAGTAGTGATGAGGATTTTAGCTGGTAACATTCTTTCGCTGTAGTTGGTTTCACATTGTGATTGTACAGCTATGACTGAATTAGTTGTAGTGCTGCTTTTTTGTTTGTTTATTCCAAGAAGCTATGCCTGCAGGTTGTTCCTCGGCTGGTACAGGTCTAACCTCACCTTTAAAGTGATATCAATTGTGTTTGGTTCCCAGGTTCTTAGAGGTACTTGCTTGCATCAGAAAACCCATCATTTTTGCTGTTTTCATCTTCCTCGGCTTGGCATTGTAGCCCCTGTTCCTGGTAATTAGTACGGCTTTGGTGTTTGAAAGCCGTGTGCTTGACAATGTTCCACTGCAAGATTGTATAAGTAGTTCTTGTTGAATAATCTCTCTCTTTTAAACATGTTGCAAACAGTTAAAATTAGTCTTGTCACGTCATTAGTGGTATATTTTAGCAGAGGCTGCCATTAATTGCATCGGAGGAGTTTTTTGGATTGGATGCCATGAGCTGTAGTTTTGTATATTTCTTGGCTTGTTTATTGATCATGTGAGGCAGAAGGCATTAGTGAGGTTGTGATACAGGTATAAATAGCCTAGAACTTCACTGTGATCCACCCGTCTGTTCATCTTTTTTTTTTTTTTTTTTTTTTTTACGATCATTACTATTTATGATGATATACCTTTCAAGTGCAATGAAATGAAACGTTTCTTTTTGCTTTTTTTTTTTTTTTTTTTCAACACATTTCTCTCGGTTTTTTGCACCCTTTTCCCATGAAAACACTTTTCTGATTATTGCTGAACAGCCTTCGTTTTTTCATGTGCTATTGTAGTACTACATTTATTTTTGATGGTGAATGTTAAGCCTTAGTGTTTTGGTTAAATGATCCTTTATTGCGCATCTTTGATTCAAATTTTCTTTTAAGTCGCCTAATGTTTTTTTTTTTTTTTTTTTTTTTTTGTTTGTTTGTGTGAAATAGTGATATAAAATAAAAAAAAGGTTACTTTATTTTCTACAAGCTCTGAGTGATCAGTGTACAGAGGCCCAAGAAAATGGTGCAGTTATCTGTAGCTATTAATTCGAAATAAATAAAATGAAATTAAAGTAGGTAATTTAATAAACTAGATGATATCAAATTCAATAAAATCGCAAGGCAATACTGTAGTTTATAAATGGAATAAAACAGAATAAGAAGTAAACAAATGGCAAAATTCATTGGTAATCATAAGACTGCTGTTATAGTCTGTAGTTAATTACTTATAATATTGCTCCAAGTATATTCTATCTTTTGAAAATATTCAGATCATTATGCTTTTGGTAAAATTCATATATCAATAACACATTTATCTGAAGAATATCAATGAGTGATTGAAGCTTTTTTTTGTAACTACTAGCTCCCTCACACATCCTGTTTGGAAAAAAAAATTATTCAAAGGTATTGTGATTTTTTTATATTTTTTATATATTTTTGTTAATTTTTTAATTAATAAAATTAGAAATGAGATAGAATAAATCATAAAGCTATTAAATAATAAAACAGAATTCTAATATCATGTAAGATATTTTTTCTTTATAGTTATCATCTACTAATATGAATTAAGCTGAAACTAATTGTGCTTTTTATTTTCAGAATCAATGATGATTATTGTTCTTTTTTTTTATCTTGAGAAAAAAAAATATATAAAACTCTTCAATATCAATTAAGTTTATATTTCATTTCTTCTTTCTAAGCTTATATTATTTCAAGCTTATTTCTAAATTCGTAATATTTGATTTTGCTTCTTTCTTTTTTTTTAGTATGAAAGAAAATTCAAATTGTAAATTTAAAAGATAAAATAATGGTAAGAAATAAAAAATAAAAAATTGAGGAAATAAATGATAATAATATCAATGGAAATGGGATGGATGATAAATCAAAGAATTGGGTACTTAGCAGGTGAGATTTTTTTGATTAATTCCTTTGACCAAGTATTTTATTCACTAATTCCTTCTTGATAAAATTCCCTCCCCTCCATTTTTCTCTTTTGAGAGGTTTGAAAAGATATTCTTGGCAGAAGTATGTCCAATCTTCTGTGTTCATTTTAGTTGCACCACCTCTAAGACTGAGTATGGCTGGTATAAGTGTTTCCTCCCAATGAAAATCCCATGTGGCATTTTTTACAATATAATCTCCTGTGACTTTGCTAATTTTTCCATTTTTAATTTCAAAATCCTGGAGGTTGAACCAATATTGGCACTCCCAGGTCCTCCAAAATAATGACTTCCTGAGGTATTTATACATGTAAAATATTTCATTCCAGTAATTGTTTCCAAGGTTGCCTCCAACTCTATCCCAGGTAAGTAAATCCAACAATTCATACTTTGTGAGGTTGAATCCAGGTAATTCTTTCCATGGATGAGATATGACAGTTTCTGATGGTGAGTTTTCTTTTTCAAAGATGTCCTCAAACTCAATATATTGAAGGACAATGGTGGAAATATCAGGACAGGGTTCTGGTTTTATTTTCAAGAACCAGTCAGGATTTTCATCTATTTCTTGTTGATTAATGTAATTGGCCCAGACTTCTTTTTCTTCTAGCCAGCTGATATCTATGTCCAATGACCAGGGATTTTCTTCAATTAATGGCCATGATTTCATTTTGAAGGGTTTGGTGAATTTTTTGAAGTGTTAAAAGGTAATAATATTTGATTTATTTATAAAAATATTTTGAGAGTAGGTTTAATGGGTTTTTGGGTGATAATTTCAGGTAAGAATTAGAATATTTCTCTTTGAAAAGGAAGGAGGTCACTGCCTAGTGATTCTTTATTTTGGGTGGGTGAAATTGGTGATTTTGATTGATAAGAATTGATTTTCCTCTTTGATAAGGCAGGAGGTCACTGCCTTGTGATCTTATGGTTAGTTATTGTGTTTTTTTATTGGTGAGGGGAATTATTGATTTGATTTGATGAGAATTGATATTCCTCTTTGAAAAGGCAGGAGGTCACTGCCTAACGATTTCTATAATTTGGGTGAGTGAAATTGGTTATTTTGGTTGATAAGAAATTATTTTCCTCTTTGATAAGGCAGGAGGTCACTGCCTAGTGATCTTATGGTTAGTTTTTGTATTTTTTTATTGGTGAGTGAAACTATTGATTTGATTTGATGAGAATTGATATTCCTCTTTGATAAGGCAGGAGGTCACTGCCTAGTGATGCTGTATTTGATTTGGGTGAGTGAAATTGGTAATTCTCATTTATAAGGAATTATTTTCCTCTTTGATAAGGCAGGAGGTCACTGCCTAGTGGGTTTTTGGGTTTTGGTGAATGAAAATTGTGATTTTGGTTGCTAAGAAATGATTTTCCACTTTGATAAGGCAGGAGGTCACTGCCTAGTGATTACTTGAGTTTAAATCTGACCTTTTTGTTTGATTTTTGATTTTTAGAGCTGTTATGTGTCTCCAAGAGGGCCTTGATGGTTTGTAATTTAATTGGTCCATTAATACTTGAGTAATTTGATCATTGGTTTTGTCAGAAACCTCCAAAATCTTCAGCAATTTCTTGGTTTCTTGATATTGATGAAGTATCCTTAAAGTGCCAAAGGTTCTCTTTATTGAAATCTTTGTCTTCTGGTGACCAATGAAGTTCTTCATTGATAATTTGGTCTTCTTTTATTAATTCTTCCCCATGGGATCTAAAAATTGGTGAATTGGCCATGGTGGGGGTGATTGATATTTTTGGTAAGCTTTTTCTTTTTATATTTTTATTTTTTATTTTTTAAGAAATAATTTGTTGATGAATGTCTTCTTTGTTAAGGAAGGAAGTCAATGCCCATCAGACAAAAAAAAGAAAAAAAAAGAAACTAACGATACATTGGTGAATGATACTGATACATTTTCAGAGAAAAAATCTTGATTTTTGTTGATTTTATTTAAAGTTGAGCTCCCCCAAGTGGGAAAGGTGAGTGTCTGTTGAGCAATCTGGCCAAAATAAGGTCTTTGAGGGCTTCCACAAAGTTATTTCTTTCCTCAATTTCTGGTTCTGATGGAAATTCTGACCACCATAGGTCTTCATCAATGAATATATATCCATCTCCAACACATTTCAATTTTCCAGTTTGGTATGTTGATCCATTCAATCCAAGGTACCACTGGCCCCAAATTTGATTGAAGTAAAGTCCTATGCTTGGTAGTGTGGCCATTTCAAATATTTCATCCCAAAATCTGTTTTCAAGGTTACCTTTAATTCCCTCTTCAGTTAATAAGCCTAAGAATTGCATATTGTTCAATTTTGCTCCTGGAAGGTGACATAAGTATTTATCTTCACATAAAACTTCTTGAGCTTCATCCCCATAAATGTCTTCAAAAGTGATATATGGCATGTAAATGTAGTTGTATTCATTTTCTAGGATGAATTCTGTTTCATCATCTTCATTGGGAGGTTGCTGGATGAATTCAGGGTTTTCCAGTTGCCATTCATAAGGTTCTTCTTGGTTGTTCAATGGTCTGTCCAAGAAGTTGATATGATATGTGTTTTTTAAATTTTTGTCTCTTTCTTCCATAATTTTGAGGTCTTTTGCAATTTCATTTATAATTTCTTCATCTGAGAGCTCATGATGCTCACTAAATCTGACTTTCTTCTTTTTGGGTTTAGGTTTGAAAGGGTTTCCATGTATTTTCTCATTTCCATCTACTAAAATCTGGAAAGTTTCTTCCTTACTGTTAATTGGCTTGTAAGTTATATTGGGTAATTCATCTTCAGAGGTTGAGTCTTCAAGTTGTCTTTTGACGTTGTTTGACGATTGGGTAATTTGTAAATCTTGACCAAATTTATCACTTTTTGGAGATATGGATAACTCTTGGGTCTTCTGGGTTAAATTGATTATGGTATTGTCTCTTTTTGCATTTTGATGCTTCTTTCCTGGGGTATTTCTGACCAATTTTGCCATATTGCATAAATCCATTCCTCTAGGTGGTCCAGTTTGCCATCCAAGTGCTTGAGGTTTGCATATTGGAATACATAATCTTCTTCCATCAGGTTCTTGATAGCTCAGTATTTCTCCTTGTTTGTGAGAAAATTCCAGCCTAATGTTATTGTCTGCCAAGAAGGGTCTTCCAAGTACTGTATGGACAGATCCTTTTTCAATGAAAAAGTGTATTTGAGTTTCTTCACCTGAAGCCAATATGATTGGAGTAAATTCTGAAAGTGCCACCAATGAAGTAGTATGGCCTCCAATTCCGCTAAGGTTCATGTTAAGATTTCTTGTTGTGAGTGAGGCTTTGATTGCTATTTCTTCTGGTATAATGTTGAGTTCTGCCCCAGTGTCCACTAATGCTCTGATAGGATATTATTCCTTTCCAATGAAGACTTCCATAAATCCCAAAGGGCAAGCATAATGAATCTTGGGCTTTGGTATTTCTTTGAATCCAAATGTTAATAGTCTTTCTTGAAGATCCATTGAGTTGAGTGATTTAATTTTTTCCTTGTCTTTTTCTGATAATTCCTGTAATTTATGGACAAAATTGGGTGACATCCTCTAAATTTCTTCAATGGTGAGGTTGATCTTTTGTTGCATAATTTTCTTAATAGTTTTGTCAATTTCCAATTTTGTTTCAACTTGTTTCTTTGGAGGTTTTCTGAACTTCTTTTCTTCTTTGGGGATTTCCTCATCTTCATTATCATTGGCAATATTCTCTATTTCCTCATCAGGTTGGTCTGGTTTGGGAATATTGGAATTTTGAAATTTGGTAGGTATTATGACTCTTTCTTCCTCTTTTTCTTCTTCAATGTAAGTTCCTGGAATAGATGCTTTCTTCTTTGGTTCTTGACTTTGGGATTGTCTTTCCATTCTTTGCTTGGTCTGCCTTAATCCAATGTGTAATTCAAAAGGATCATTGGCTGAGGAAATGGTAGGTGGTTTCCAATTTGACCAATCTTCAACATGAGCAATTGAGGTTGTTTTATCATCTGATTTCTTTTCAGTGGGCTTAACCTCTTCTTCTGTTTTTGGCTTGACAGTAGGTTTTTCCATAAACTTCTTGTTTCGTTCTGCTTGTTCTTTTGCAAAAGCCCTGACTATGTTTTTGGCACTTTCATTTCCTTCCATAGGTACTCTCTGATAATTGGGGAAGGGGTAAGATGCTCCTTGGGGTCTGACATTTCTTCTGTCCACATCTTCAGCAAGGTGAGTGCATCTAGTTGCTGTATGACCTTCTTCCTTGCAGTAAGCACACTTCAATGGTGGTCTTGGAGCCATTTGGGCTGGTATGTATGGTTGGTAACTGGATGAAAATGGTGGTAAAGGATTCCTTGGCCTGTATGGCTGGTTATTTTGAGGGAATCTTTGCTCTTGATTATTGTTCCAATTCCTTCTTGGTGGATTAACTGCTTCTGAAAGGGTTTTGAGTTGATTTAAAACTTCTTTAACTGATTCTTTTCCCTCATTTCTTGGCTGAGGTTCTGGTTGTGGAGGATTTTTGATCTTTTGGGTGAGTTCTTTTACTTGTTTTAAAACTTCAACCCAGCTTTCATCCTCAAATCTTGTTTTCTTTTCTGGAGGTTTTTGTTCAGAAAATTCCTTTTGTTGAATCAGTACCTTGGCCTCCAAGTCTTGTTCAATGTATAATTTCAAAATATCCAATCTTGGTATGATGTAACCTCCATACAAGGCTTGAACCATAGCTCTGTCTTTAATAATTTCTTTGTAAATTGATTCTTGAACACTAGTGGAAAGGCTGGCCAATATTTCCTGGTTATGATTGATATCACCTTGGATATATTGGTATCTTTTGAGGTAAGTAATGATTGCTTCATATTCCCCAACAAATTTTCTGTATTGTGTCATGTTCCTGATTCCACCTTCTTGTTGAGTTTTTGTGAATAATTCAGTGATTGAGGATAATCTGTATCTTCTTTCAGGTGGGACTGTTCCCCATCTTCTTTTCATATCCACTTTTAATTGATTCCAATCAGCTGTTTCATATCCTGGCATTCCTTCAATATGATAACTGATTTCTTCATCTTTTGTCCAAAATGCTATTTGTCTTGCAATGTCTCTTCCACTTGCTCCTTAAATTTCTGCAATATTTTCAACTTTCTTGATGAATCTTTCAACATCCTTTCCATCAAACCACAAGTGATAGTCCTTGGCTCTGATTTTCACTATTGGAGTAGTGTTTCTTGGAATTTCTTGATGTAATGGGGTTGGCATTTGGGAAGAAATGTTGACTCTTCTTGGTAAGGTACTTTGTCTATGTTCTGTATAAGGTGTTGATGTGGCCATGGGTCTAGGATAAGGTGAAGGTGATCCATGCTGCCTGAATGATCTTGGAAGGGTGGTTTGTTCTTCAAGTGGACTATTTTATGGAGTATAACTTGATGATTTATTTTTGCCTTCCTTTTTGATTAGTGCTAGTAATTCTGCTTGCATTTCTAGCATCTTCTGCTGAAGTCTCTCTGTTGAAGACATTTCTTCCTGTCCTCCAACAGTTTCTTCATTAAGGTTTTCTTCCTGGATTTCTTCAATACTACCAGGTAATTTTGATGATGAAGGTTTTTCCATTTTTGATATATTTATTTCTTCCTTTGATTCTGGTGTTGAGTTATTGATTTTATTTCTTTCAAGGAGATCAAGGAAGGATTTCTCCACAACCTTCAAGTCCCTTTTATTGGTTCTTGGTGTTGCAATTGGGAAATTGGAATATTTATTTGATTCCTCCCCTAGTTCTGTTTCTTGCTCTGGTGGATAATAGTAATGGTCAGAGTGAGTTGATGATTCAGATTCTTGAGATGATGGTTTTGGCTGATTTTGATTATGTGACTCCAGTTTTTGTTATAAAAAAAGTATTCTTGGAGTAGTTGAGATTTTTTTTTTGTTGATTTTAATTTAATTTTTATTGAAGTTGAGGTTATCTGGCCACTATTGGGACACCAGATGTGGGAACTCCTCTTGTGTGGGATTAAAATGAGGCAGTACCTGGAGGGGGAAATCACAGGTAACTAGTTTTGAATTGCTAATAACTCCTGTAACCAAGGGTGGCAAGGGTGTATTGCCTGCGCCTCCTAAAATACTGAACAAAATCTTCCTTGGAGCTCACAAACCAAAATAAAATTAGTAAGTGGCTTTACAACTGCAGAAGACAAAATTCAGAAGTCTCAGATCAGACCTATTCAATAAATAATATGAAAAATAATGTCAGTAATTTTGGTTAATTGAGATTTTAATGAAATACTTGTCTGTTTAATTTTAATTTTTTTTTTTTGGTTAAATTAAGGTGATTTTTTTCTTCTTAGTGATAAATCCTTGGTAAGATGAGTTATTTAAGGTTTTCTGGAAATCTTGATGAGTTTGATAAAGGTAATTTTGTTAAGTTAAAGTTATAATATAGTAAAATAATTTTTTTAAAGGTTTGTTATTTCTTTAAGAGTGGTTAATAATAAGATAAAACTGTATTTGTTGAATTTAAAAGGTAAGATTCTGTGATATTTAATATTTTTTTAAAGGGGGTAAGTTAATTTTAAATATTGATAAATGGTGTTGATTTTACTGGATAAAATATTTTAATATAGTAGTAACCCTAATTTTGGGTACTGGATAATTTATATTTTTATTTTAATAATAATAAGATTCCACTGAGCTTAGCTACTGGGCAATCTTTAACACTATACTTCCACTGAGCTTAGCTACTGGGCAAGTAAAATTCACTATAATTTTCTGGACTACCTCCCAGGTGAGGGATGAATTATTCCTATGCTTGCAATGTGCAGGGGATATATTTTTCATGGGGGGGATTTTGAGATTTGGGGGAGAGAGCCCCTCTATTTATACCTTTTGGGAGCCCAGAGGGCCCTCCAAGGGAGCTTTATTTTTCCACTTTAATTCCTCTTGATTTCATCATGTGACTCCATTTTGGGTGAGGACCTTTCTTGCACGGGTCAGGTGATTTAAGGTTTGGTGATAATTTTCTTTCTGCACAGCCTCCATTTAACACATGATTGTCTTTTGGTGAACTAATTATGATGTGATATTCTTGAATTTTCCTTGCATACATGAGGTGATTCAATTTTGGCTGAGGATTTTTGTTGTGCACAGCCTCTTTCCTGTCACATGATATTCTGTTGGTGGATGCAGTATCACATGATGACCTTGTAATTCCTTTGGATATGTCCTATTTTAGGTTGGGTAGAAATGGCTGTGTAATTTATGCAGGTGTCATGTTTGTTTTTCTTCTTTTTGAACTTTAAAATGAAGTCAGGTGATAACTTCTTGCATTGGTGAATTTACTGTTTTTATGAGATGATGTGATTTTTGATTTGGACACATGCTGTGCATAGTCATGTGGTTGAGATTTAATTGGAATTGTGTACTGCATGCAGCCTGTTGTAACTAGCTTTGGTTTACATGAGGTGATGGGTGGTGTAAATAATTTTGATTATGTTTTAAGGTTTTAAGTGGGGTTACTGTGGATATAAGATAAGGTACTCCTGGGGCTGTGTTGCAAATGAATTGCAGGAATTCCATGGGGTTGAGCTTTGCATCATGTGACTTTGAATGCAACTTGGCTGTATAACTAATGCATGTGTCATTTTCTTGCTGCATGAGTCCTGTGGCTCTAAGGGGGTGTAAATCTGGGTGGGGTGTGTAATTTAAAGGGTGGTACCTTATTTGTTGTAACTAGTTTACTATATGTAACTTGATTTTTACATATGTATAATGAAATTGAATAATTTATTTAAACACATACACTGCCATTTGGTGCCTGTGCCATGGGTTTATGAGTTAAATACATATTATTGCTGTAAAATTGACCTTTTGGTGTAAAATTTGAGTGTAAGTTTGTGTCACAACCACAAGTTTTGGCCCTCCTCCTTGATGGCTGCGGCAATCCAACCTGGAGCCAAGATGGGGCCAATTGGTCACATCCTGTCCATTATGGCCAATTGGCCCCCTTGGGTGTTTTATGGTTTTTACGCCATAACCCCTCTCAACCATCATTTATGGCCTCAGGCCATATCCTGCCATCATTGGACTTCTTGGCCAATTTCCACCTCACCAACCCCCAGGCCTTCATCTTTTATTTTGGGCCTGGGGGGGTCCTTTTATCTTCCAGGGGGTTCTGGACCCCCTAGCCATCATCATTGGCCCCTGGCCAACCCCTTTCATTATGGGGGTTTTGGCCTAAATGGCCTTTTTGGGCCATTTAGGCCCCCTACGGCTTCTACGGTCTGTACGGACTGTGGGCCGCAGTCCGCGGTCCATAGGCCAATTAGGCCCCTTTTGGCCTAATCCAATGAGGCCAAAAGGGGCCAAAGGGGAAAGCCACCTACGCCCCAAGGCCAGGTGGGTCCCAAACCACAATTGGGCCCACCTGAGCCAATTTTGGCCATGACTTCCTTGGACCCAAAAATGACCAAATCCCTCTTGGACACCCTTTTGGCCATAAATCCCGTGGGACCCAATTTTGGCCATGGACCACCATGGATCAATATTTCCATCATGGCCTCTGGCAACCACCAGAGGCCACCAGATCAGCTCAGCAAGCCTTCCCCTAAATTTAAGGGGAATTCTTTCCTTTCCTTCATGCACTCCGTACTCAAGATTGCAGGTGTGGTGCATATATGGTATTATATACCATTATGCACCATTTTTACTCAGCAATCCAATGGTGGCGCTTTCAGGACCCAATTCCACCTTCCCATTTCAAGGTTCATAATTCCAACGCCCATTTCGAAGGAGGACCTTTCAGCTCATCAGTCTGGCAATCCATGGCGGCAATTCAGAAGATCATTCAAGGATCCCAACCACCTATATCTGCAGGAGTTGGGTTGGTACAATTCATTCAGGATTATTCTAAGGTCAATTCTCAAGAGGTATTACATCATTTAAATCAGTTGTCAAGACATGAAGTATTCAATACTCCTTGGACAACCCAATTCATCCGTACAGGCCTTATTCAATCAACCTGTATGGCCTTGGCCCAATTGGGCCATTTCTTATTCCACTGTGTGAATTTCATCACACAGTTCAAATTTCAAAATGGCCAGAACTGTATTTCCCGATTCGGACAATACAGTCATTGATCCACCCTCCAGGATCAATCTTTCAGCTTTTCACATATACCGGCCACCTTTCATCACCTGGGGACTTTTTCCCCAGTTAATTAATATATTGGATTTATTTTTATCCTTATTTTCTTTTACATTATTAAAGTTAATACTGATAATCTTAAGTCAGTCATTAGCACCCTTTTCTCTTTTCTTTCTTTGCCTGTCAGTGGATATTGGTGGTCATATCCTTTACTAATTCCATTGTTCTTTATGGAAGGTTGAAACAGTGAATTGAGGATTCACTTGGTTGGCTTCTTGGCCTTGGCTTTCTTTTATCTTTGGCCTTTGGCTTCCTTCTTATTATTCTTTGTTCTTTGGCATACTTGTCCTTCCTTTTATTCCTGCTTAAGAAATATATTCCATAATATTTCTTATCACCTTTTGGAGCCCTCCAAGTGAGTTCTTGATTCCTAAGTGCCAGGCCACTCTTGTATTTCCACAAGAGCCCCTGTGACAGTTTGCCTGTAGGCTGGATTTACTGCTGTTATGGGGTAGTATGAGCTTGAGCCTGGTGAAAAAAAAAGGTATGGAATACCACAGTGTCAAAATTCACGCAAAGGTTCATCACTTTTGGCCTGGAATTGAGTTACAGGGTCTGTGGCCTCAATTGATGATTAGGTTTTGATACCAATTGGGGTAGTTTTAGCTGTTTCCAAGAGGGTAAAACTACCCTTAAGATAAAACAATCATAGTAAAAACAGTTTTAACTGGTTTCTACGTCTCCTACACACATTCTGATGTGCTTTGAAGGCTCTAGACCAGGTATTGCTATAGTAATGGCTGATTTAAGGGTCTAAAATGGCTAAAAAAGGCTTAAACCAGCCTTTTTTGGTCTAAAGCAGGGTTCAATGATGCCATAATTGGCTTTTTTGTTGTCAGACTGTTTTTCACGACTGAAAACAGTGAATTTTACCTTGGGAGTAAGAAAATTGATGCCTATAAAAGAATGTCTTCTTTGCTCCACTTTTCTCTTCATTTTAGAATCTTTTCCTTTTATAATTTGTTTAAACACTGTTAAACCAATCAATAAAAGATTCCAAGCACTTTTCTTAAATCATTTTAAACCTTTTAACCACGTGAAAAATCATTATAATCATTGTTTGTAACTCTTAAAATCATTTTTACCCCTGAACCACCCCAAAGTGAATTAAACAATCTTTCATCACTGTAAACTTTGTCACTTTGTTAGCCATGATATTTTACCTGTGACATATTTTTTTACTCTTTTTAAATCTTTTTTCTTATATTGAAAAATTTCAAAACATATAAAAGATACTTATAATTCAAAACAATTAATAAAAAAATTATTTTTTAATATTATAAGTGAGGCTTATATTTTAATATCTGTTTTTGAAATATTATTTTTTTACTTAATTAATTGGTTTTTTCATTAACTTTCGTGTCTGACAACATGGTTAGACAAGAAAACATTGAAACAGCCTCAACAGTAACCAGCATTATTCCTTCCAGTACTGTTAATTTTGATCATAATATTACTATTATTGTGACTCAGAATATTCAACCAGAGCCAATTTCCTCTGAATTAGTCAACTTGGAAATAAGTAACACTCTTCAGAAAGCCAAAGATTTGGCCAAAAGTAAGTTTTTTGATGAAAAATTACTATTTTAAGCCTTTTTAACCACAATCATGCCTTCAACCAGATCAGGAGCCAGCTATAACCCCTCAAGCAGCTCCCAGAAAGGTAATAGACGTGATTATGGCAGAGGCCAATGAGGTACAGAAGGAAAAGGGTCAGTTTATGACTTCCAAACAACTAAAATGGGTCAATCTGAAGCTGAAAATACCATTTGGCCTTCAAAAAGAGCTGACACTGCCACAACAAGCCTCAGTGGACATATACAAAGCCAGCCACAGTGCATACTTCAATGCACTCCAGTTCAAGGAGTACCAGATCCTTTTAGACCTTTGGAAGAATTTCATGAATTCTTACCTGACTGTGAGAAAATTCCTGGGCCATCCCAATACTTGTAAATTGCTCAATGGATGGCATCCATTTATGGAGAAGAAAAACATGATGCTTTTGACACTAGAATGGAGGAAAAACAACCCTCCACCATCCAAAAAAGTGCCAAAAACAGCCCCAGTGGCCAGCAGAAGAAATTTCAACGTGAAAAAGAAGCCACAAACTCCAAACAAGGGCAAAGGGAAGGCACCAGCCCTAAAACCTCACAGCAAGGGCTACAGAATCCCAACGATTCACCAGGATGCCATGGAAAATGTATTTCAGATGGCCAGAACCATAATGGAATTACAAAAGAAGGAGGAAGCCAGATTAAAATATCAAAAATGATTTCTAATACTTTTGATTGTATTCCAGATTTGTATAAAGCTATTTCTGACATAAAAAGTCATCTTTCTGATATAAATACATCAATTTGTGACAATCTTAAAACAAATAGCTTGAGTCTGAGCCAAATAAATGATACACTTAAATGCTTTGAAAGAGTTTTAAGAACAATCAAAACTTCCAATAATGAAAATTCTTTTGGCATTAAGATAAATGAACAATCTGCCATTATTAAAGAATTAACAGACAAATATTCTAAATTCAATATTGATGACATAATTGAATCAAGAGTAAAACAAGCCATAAGGACTATCAAAGAAGATAATAAAAAAGCTCTTGATGATATTTCAAAATCATTTGCTGAAGTAAAGACAAATACAGTTGCCCTGAAAAAGCATTTTGATACCTCAAGAGAGGAAATATCAAAATTAACAATAAAGTCAAATCAAGTTTTATCTGATAATACTAAACAAACAGAATTATGGAATGAGCTAACATATAAAGAGGATGATCATAAAAAGAATGTCATAAGCTCTATACAAAACTTGAAACACAAATTAAGAAATTCACAAAGGTGTAACAACAGTAAAATGAATGATATTGAACAACTGCTAAACACTTTACCAAGAATGTCTACACCTCTGAATCAAAATGAAGATGCAAGAATTCCCAATCCACAAGTATTGGATATTGAAAATTCTCAATTAAAAAATGAATTTTCTACTTCTTTTCATAACTTGGAGCCAACAATGGGCCAAGCACTGTTGAAAGAAGTTCCAAAACTTAAAGAATGGCCTCACTTCAGTGGTGAAGGAGAGTATGAGCATATGGAATTCATCAGAGGTATTGACATGATCAAAGAAGACTTTGAATTACCAGACAGATTGGTAACAGTGAGGTTTAACACCTTGTTTACCAAATCAGCTCACAGATGGTACACAAAAATAAGACAAGCACATGGACACCAAAGTTGGACTTGGTGGAAAACCCAAATCATTAACAAATGGGCAAATGATGCTTGGAGGTTTAAAGTTGAAACAGCCTTTGAATCTGCCAAATTTAATGTTGATAAAGACAAAGCTTTACCATGGTTTTGCCAACAAAAAGACAGATTAACAGCATTATATCCTGATATGTCAGAATTTATGATCCATAGAAAAATCTGGAGACAATGTGGAGGTGACTTGGAGCATGTCATCAAAAGCAGGACTACTGAACAATCTTCAGAAGAGGATATTATCAATATATTAGAAGAACTAACCACCAGAACCAAAATTGGTTCTAGTAGGGTGAATCTCAAAACAACGTTTAATACACCTTGGAAATATTCTGTGGACAAATCCCCCAAGAAAATTTTAATAATATTAAGTATAAATCTTCAGATACAGTCAGAAAGTGCCATATTTTCCAAAGCACCACCCATTTAGCCAATAAATGTCTAAAGAAGGGGAAAATCAATGAAATTGATATTGAAAAGGAACATGATGTTGAAAAAGATGACATAATTGAAGACAATTCAGATGATAAGTCATCAATATTTTCTGAATCTTCAAAAGATATCTAAAATATCAATGCCACTTTTGACATCATGGGATCTTATTCCCACTTGCCACAATTGAGCAATGGTCAACTCGATTTATCAAAAGTACAAGATACACAACTTATGAAAACAAAACCAAACAGGGGGAAAGTTTATACAGATGGTAACTCCTGTATAACAGAAGTGGTGATTGACAACAAGCCCACCAAGCTTTTTCTTGACCCAGGATCCTTCTGCTCTTTTGTTGGAAAATCTAATCTCAAGACTTGTGTACCAAATTTTGAAGACCAATTGTTACCAATTGATGGTATAAGATTCAATAGTGCAAGTAATCCAATGAAAGCATTAGGAATTTTTGAGACCAATGTCATATTCCCACACATAAATTGAAGTTTAAGGATCACAGTTGAATTTTTTATGCAAAATTGCTGTAGTACCCATTTTATATTGGAAAATGACTATTTAATCATTTATGGGATAGATTTTCATAACAACAAAGAGAGATACTTTACTATTGGAGACAATAAGCAGCAAAAATTTATCTTTTTACCATTTAAAAGACAAATTACAGTTAACAAAGTATCACCAGTCAGCTTAGAGTTACAGAAATTCAAGTCTGAACAGTTAAATGAGGCTGAAATAAGCCTTCATCTGACTTATAAACAAGAAAATGAACTTTCTTCCCTTTTGTATGACCACAGAGGAGCATTTTCTTCAGACAAAGAACCTCTAGGCGCAATCATTAATCATGAAGTTGACATCATTCTGAACATTGAGAGACCTTATCCACCACTCTTAAGAAGACCTGCATATCCAGAAAGTCAAAATCAAAAGAAGCTCTAGAAATTCATATCAAAGAACTTCTGGACCTTGGTGTAATAAGAAAGGTAGGCCACAATGAAGAAGTAGAAATAACTACACCAGTCATAGTGGCATGGCATAATGGAAAATCTAGAATGGTTGGCGACTTTAGATCTCTGAACACTTACACTGTTCCAGATTGATACCCAATACCAAAAATCCAAATTGCCCTTACTCAAATATCTCAAGAAGTGTATATAACCACTATGGATGCCCTCAAAGGATTCCATCAAAATGTGGTGACACCAAGAGCAAGAAAATACTTGGGAATTATTTTTCATTGTGGATTCTCTGAATACTTAAGGATGCCCTTTGGTATCAAAAATGCACATCAACACTTCCAAAGAATGATGAATGAAATCTTCCCTGAAGAACTTTCAGAGGTATGGTTAATCATTTACATTGATGACATTATTGTCTGTTCCAAGACTTGGGAAGAGAACATGTACAGATTGTCCAGAGTTTTGACAAAAATTCAATCAGTAAACATGAAAATCTCATTGAAGAAATGTCATTTTGGATTTAAAGAACTTAAAGCACTAGGGCATGTTCTATCTGGTTTGTCCCTTGGAATTGACAAAAGCAGAGTGGCAGCAGTATTGCTAAAACCCATGCCTCAGAATAAGGAGGAAATTCAGTCATTCTAAGGTTTTGAAGGATATTACAGGCAACACATTAAAGATTTTGCATCCATAGCAAGAACACTTTATAAATTGTGTGACACAGACACAGTATTTTAAATGACTGTTGACAGAGTCAAAGCTTTTGAGTCTTAAAGAGAAGCCTTGACCACTGCTCCACTCTTACTTATGCCAGACTTTAAATTGCCTTTCAAATTGTATATTGATGCATCGGAGGATGGACTAGGTGTTGCACTTCACCAAGTTCAGATCATAAATGATAAACCTGTAGAAGGACCCTTATGTTTCATATCCAGGCAAATCAAACCAACTGAAGCCAGATATGGAGCAAGTCAAATGGAATGTCTATGCCTTGTCTGGGCCTTGGAAAAACTAAACTACTTCTTGGAGGGATGTGTTTTTGAGGTGATAACAGATTGTACAGCTGCCAAATCACTTTTAAACATGAAAACACCCAACAGACATATGCTCAGATGGCAAATAGCCATACAAGAATACAGAGGCAATATTACTATTGTTCATAAGGATGGGAATATTCATAAGAATGCAGATGCACTAAGCAGCTGGCCATTACCAAATAATATTGATAATCCTGCTTATGTGCTAGAAGAAGCTTCACCACAACTCCCAATAGAAGGAATAAGTGTTACAGACTTGAACACCACCTTCTTTGAACAATTCAGAATTAGTTACACACAAGATAAAAATTGTACCATCTTATGCCGATAACTTGGCAAAGACTGTAAAGACAGCTCTCTAATACATGCCTTGGATGAAGTATGGAAAAGACCTTATGATGAAGGAAGATTTCACCTACTGGATGGTATAATTTACCACAGAACCAAGCACACATGTGTCATGCCAGTTGTAGATAGGTCATTAATCAATCTTGTACTGAAAGAATGCCATGATAGCCCCTTTTCAGGACATCTGTCTGAAGACAGAACAAGAGAGAAAGTAAAGACCTGCATATGGTGGCCGTTGTGGCAGAAAGATGTTGCAGAGTATTGCAAGACCTGTGACAGATGCCAAAAGGCAAAGAAATCCACTGGAAAGAGACTTGGAAATATGATAAAAATCCAAGAACCAAGCAGACCTTGAGAAATTGTCCATATGGATTGGGTAACTGGCCTACCACCAGGAGTTGACAGAAGCTTCAATGCCTGCCTAGTAATTGTGGACAGATTCAGTAAAACTCCAATCTTTTTACCATGTCACAAGGATGATACAGCCATGGATACAGCTCTTCTGATATGGAATAGAGTATTGTCATGGACTGGGATATTTAAAAATATCATTAGTGATAGGGATCCCAAACTCACTTCAGCACTATGGACAAATCTTCACCAATTATTTGGCACTAAACTGTCGTTCTCTACAGCCTACCACCCACAAACTGATGGTCTGGCTGAGAGGATGATCCAAAACTTGGAGGACATGGTAAGAAGATTTTGTGCATATGGCCTTGAGCTCAAAGATTGTGATGGATTTACCCATGATTGGTGTACTCTGTTGCCAGCACTGGAATTATCATATAAAACATCAATCCATGCCAGTACCAATCAAACTCCTGATATTCTAGAAAAAGGATGGAACCCCAAATTATCCCAAGATTCCTTGAGGTAAGATTTAATTGAAATACATCCGACAGCTGCTAGCTTCAAAGGAATGCTAGACAAAGCTAGAAATCATACAGTAAGGTGCATGGAGGACTCTTTTGCATATGCTCAAGACAAATGGGATAAATCACATGAAACTCCAGATTTCAAAGTGGGGGACCTAGCTCTTGTATCCACCACTAACTTCAATAACATCAAAGGATGTAAAAAATTGAAAGACTCCTTTGCAGGACCTTTTGTTATTAAGGCCCTCCATGGAGAAAATGCTGTTGAAGTAGAATTATCTGAAGAACATAGTAATAAGCATCCTACATTTCCAGTTAGCTTGGTAAAACCATATAAATCTAGTGATTATCAGAAATTTCCCTTGAGGAATAAAGCTCCCCAGCTTATACCTCCTATTGAGACATCTGGTACTAAGAAAATTACCAAAGTTATTAAAGAAAGAAAATTAAGAACCAAGAAAGTGAGGGAATACCTTGTTAGGTACAGTGACCCAACTTGTGAAGATGAATGGTTAGAAGAAAAAGATATAGCAGAAGCTACCAAACTCCTCAGGAGATTCAGACACACTAGAAATACCAATATTGCAAAGTAATATCCTTTTTTTAGGGGGAGGGAATGTGAGCCTTAGAGGTAATTTCATATACCCAAAAGACCACAAATACAAAATTAACATATAAATATAAAACAAATAAATTTATTTATATTATTCAAATAAAAATAAAAATATAAATATAAAATTATATTTAAAATTAAAAATTTAATTACAATTTCAAAATAAAATTACATTAAAATTTGAAATTGTACAATTACATTTGTAGTTGAAAAAATTAAGTAAAAATGAATTTTTAACAAAATTGTAAAAAAATAAATAAATTTGGAAAAAAGTTAAATAAAAATTATTATAACTTTTTATCTCATAAATAAACATATAAAAATTATTTCACCATTGGATTCCTCATAAAATATCAGGTGGGGTCACCTCCGAGTGAAAATTTTGTAACTCAACTCTAAATAAGCTTAAATTAAGTTTTTAGTATTTTCTGTATGAAAATTGAAAATCCTCAAAAATTTAATTTAATTCACATCAAATGTAGTGTTAATCACCAAAATTTGTGTCAAAATTGAGGTGTTGTGTATATTTTAGAAGTTATGAGGAATTAAATTATGTTCAATTGAATTCAATTGCAATGTTAAAATGTGCATGTGTATTACATAAGTGAACTTTGATTTACATATGAGGTATCAATTATTACTGTATTGAACTGTACAAATCAATTGAATTACATATGTAAATTATAAGTATAATACATGATAAGGAATTAAAGGAAAAATAAATTGGAAAGATTAAACTTGGGGGGGGAAAGAAAGCCCAGCTCTAAGGGGGAGCTAGACCACCAAACTCCTTGCTGAAAGGTGTGTGGTTCCAAAATTCATGCAAAAGCTCATCACTTTTGGCCTGGAATTGAGTTACAGGGTCTGTGGACTCAAGTGATGATGAGATTTTGATACCAATTGGGGTAGTTTTAGCTGTTGCGAAGAGGGTAAAACTACCCTTAAGATACAAAAATCATGGTAAAAACAGTGTTGACTGGTTTCTATGTCTCTTACACACATTCCGATGTGTTTTGAAGGCTCTAGACCAGGTATTTCTAAAGTAATGGCTGATTTAAGGGTCTAAAAGGGCTAAAAATGCCTTTAACCAACTCTTTTTGGTCTAAACCAGGGTTCAATGATGCCATAATTGGCTTTTCTGTTTTCAGACTGTTTTACACGACTGAAAAGAGTATATTTTACTTTTGGAGTAAGAAAATTGATGGCTATAAAAGAATGTCTTCTTTGCCCCACTTTTCTCTTCATGTTAGAATCTTTTCCTTTTATAATTAGTTTAAACACTGTTGAACCAATCAATAAAAGATTCCAAGAACTTTACTTAAATCATCTTAAACCTTTTAAACACGTAAAAGAATCATTATAATCATTGTTTGTAACTCTTATAATCATTTTTACCCCTGAACCACCCCAAAAGTGAATTCAAGCATCTTTCATCACTTTAAACTTTGTCACTTTGTTTCCAAATTCACTCTGGTCACTTTTGGGCATTTTTTCTCTTTAATATCCTTTTCAAAGACTTTGTTCTTCAATTAATTGGTTGCAGTTCTTTGCTCAATTAATTTCAATTGAAATTGCACTTGAAGACATTTCTTTTGTAGCCTTAAATATCTCTTGTAGAGTATTTTTGGATAAATTTCATTGTTGGTAAAACAATAAATCTTTATAAATATTATTGTTTTATACTAATAAATCTATAAACAATAAAATTGGGAGGTTTTCTCTTAAAAATAATATTTCTTACTATTTTTAATTGATTTTTACCATATGCAAATTTTAAGGACAGGAAAAGTACTTGATTTTTAATCAAAGTTTCAGATCCACACCTTACAGAATTAGTAAGGGATATGACCAGCAATATCCACTGACAGGGGAAGAGGAAAAGGTGCAAATGACTGACTTAAGATTATCAATATTGGGAAAATGTCCCCAGGGAAGAAGAGGTGGCCCGTATATGTGAAAACATTGAACACTGATCTGGGAGGGTTGATCCCTGGCTGTATTGACCTTTTTGGGTCAATACAGATGTGGCCATCTTGAGAATTGAACCGTGTGATGGAATTTCCACAGTGGAATATCAATTGGCCCAAAAGGGACAAGGCCATACAGCTTGCTTGAATACAACCTGTATGTGCCAATTGAGTTGTCCAAGGAATACTGAAGTACTTGATGCTTTGACAACTGATTGGATGCTTGTTAACCTCTTGGAATTGTGCTTGGAAGAATCCCAAAGGAAGATTCTTTCCCCTGAAAGAAGGGAAAAACTTGCTGAGCTTGATCTGGTGGCCTCCGATGATTGACAAATTCCAGGGTTGAGAATGGCCAATTTGGGTCCTGGGATCCTTTTGGCCATTTGTGGGACTGGTGAGATTGGGGGCCAATATTGGCTCAGAAAGGCCCACTTGTAGAGGACATGCCAGGCTAAATAGCCCAAAAATGCCATAATCAAAGGGGTGGGCCCAAGGGGCCAGAGGCCCCTTGAAGTCCAGATGGACCCCCCGGGCCCAGAACCAAGTAACTGGCCTGGGGGTTGGTGAGGTGAAGGATTGGCCAAAAGGGCCCCTTATGCAGGTCATTGCCTGGGGCCATAAATTTCCAGTTAGAGGTGGTGCGGCCCAAAGGCCATAAAACACCAATACGGACCAATTGGCCATAGAATGGATTAAATGGACAATTGGCCATAAAATGAGGTCAGGTGGTAATCGCTGCAAAAACCCATTGAGGGGGTAATTACACATGGTTGTGAAATCACGCCACAGCCAAAGAATTCCATGAAATGTGGAAGAGACCTTTTGACACATCTTCTAAGTGCACAGCTGAAACTAAATAATACAAAAAGAAGATGTATGATAAGATACATGTGGAACAGAACTTCAAAAAAGGGGAACAGGTGTTAGTGTCTACACTCAACTGCAATAATCTCAAGGGACCAAAGAAAATTAGATGCTCATTTTTGTGACATATCAATATCATTAAACTGATAGGGAACAATGCAGTGAAGGTTAGACTCACAGAAGAATTCTCTAGGAAACACCCAGCATTACCAGTGAGTCTAGTCAAACCATACTTCCAAACAGGAGAGGACAAGTTCACTTCCAGGGAGAAGACTACCACTCCACCAGACATAGTGGCAATAGAAGACTCCCCTGGCTCTTTGAAGAATATCATCAATGCCAGGAAGATTAGACTGAATGGTAAAGACCAAAGACAATATTTGGCTGGATTGGAAAACCACACAGCAGACAAAGACAAATGGTTGGCTGAAGATGCCATGCCAGATGGGAACCTTCATTTAAGGAGATCCAGGGCATCTGGGAGGAATGAACAATCTCATCAATGATAACCCTTCTTTGAAGGGAGGTTATTTCATCCTGTGACTCAAAACCAGAGCACAGGCATGACAGCCAACTACCATAAACCAATGGTAAAGCTAAGATACCACCAAAACATGGAACTGAGAAAAACTAGCTGAAAATGTATCAAAACAAAGAGGAAACTCATTTTTTTCCAAATACACAAGTTGCATCTTCAAGGGTAAAAGAATTACAAATTTATTCCTTCTCAAATTCGTTTCTGAGCATAAAACTTAATTTTCACCTCTCATCTGAAATCCAGAGGAAGAGGCTTACACCAAGCAAATGGGTACTCAAATTGAAGCTCTAGCTTGTGGCTATCCAATGGTACTACCCAAACTGAGCTAGCACCAAAACTACAGAGGCTATTACCAAAATGAAGTCAAATGAAGGTGAATAAAATAATCACTTCCCATCTAAATTGTACGGTTTTTGTGTGGGATACTTGAAAGGGACTTTTTGGAAAGAGAACAATAAGGGTGATCTGATTGTGCCATCCATTTTCCCATATCTCACCTAGAACAAAAGTGATGGTGCAAGCAAGTGCCATAGAGATATTGAGAAAATCATATATATGAATGACAGAAATTGTACATGCCATCACTTTGCATACTTAATTGTACCCAAACCAAATGAGGTACTAATATTTAGATAGCATTCAGGGATATACAATGAGCCAACCTTGAGCCCAATATCTTAAAAACTGACAAATATATAGCAGTTTTAAGGTCAAAATCCCACAGTTGGGCCAATGCACCATTCTTGTGGGATAATATCCCATAAATCTGATTATGAGGTATCAAACAGACAAACAAGCATGCATATATTTCAATACCTCATAGTTCAACTGATACTGGGGTCCCATACAGGTTCTGTACAGCATTCTACACATCATATCCATCAGAACAGGGCTATGTGGTCCCCAGATGAGAATTTTCAACCTTTATCGGGGAAAACTTCCCATATGTGCTTTCAAAACGACATCTTAGCCCAATACAGAGTATGCAGTCCTAGTGAAAGCCACAAGCCAGTACCCTAAAGTGAAAAAATCTTCACTTCCTCTACATGGATGGTCTAGAGGGCCATTCCACCCCTTTTCGGCATAAAAGGAGGCCTTTTCTCTTCCAGAAAAGGAATCCCAATCTTGTTCTTAAATCACTACATAGTACAATTGTCAAAAAGATTTATGCTCTTGGGAAACAAGGTAGTTATACTTTAAATCTAAGTATTGTAGCTCTTATCATATTAATCCAACTGGTAAGACTGAAACTAGGGCTGTCAGCGGTGCTCACCACCACTATTTCTTTAAAATAAAACCCTGATTAATTTACCGTTTCACAGTCATAGTTAAAGTTTTAAATACTCTTATCACACCTTCATCAAAGAATCAGCCTGACAAAAATATGGCATTTCACAATCCACCCATCAATTTTGTTGCTTAGTCATGGGAACTCATAGCTCTCATTCACCTTCTAAAACACACAAACTGAAGTCACTTCCATTGGATAAACAAATAGAAATATTTGAGTATTTACCACTCTCTTGTGTAGAGGACTCAATGTCTAACTGTCCCATTGATGCTCAACAAACTCAGAAATAGTGATTCCGACTATTTTCAAGGATATTTCTCTCAATTTTAATAATAAATGAGGCTTTTAAGTGACCACCTTTGTCTGGAATCAACCTTGGGATTCAAAATGGGATAAAACCTTCTCAAAATTCATACTCAAGAATTTGAAATTTATGCATAACAAAAAGTGATTAAAATTTTGATCATAACACAAAATGGTAAAAAAAACATTAAGAAATCCTTGATAATTATGCCTTGGCTTAAAGGAAAGAAACCAGACTCAAAAGATTATAAATTGGAAATTCAAGATGTTCACAAAAAGGCAGATTAAAAGTACAAATCAAAGTGGTGTAAAAATGTAGGTTGCTTTAATCCTCAATGTATTATTATTCATAGCTTATGTTTATCACCAAATTTGTGATTGTTATCTCAAAATGCCCCTGAGAGATTTTATAAATGTAAATTGGTCTAGAGCAGTCTACAGTTTACTCCTTGGGTTTTTTATTTTAAATGTCTGTAAAACATTAGTAACACCTTCTGTGGGGTTGAATCTTTGGCTTCATTTACTTTCATAGAGCAATTACTTTTACAAACTAAAACTCAGTTGTGTTAAGTTGAAAACAGGACAATATTATTCTTGGTCACCAAATGGGAACAGGAGAAACAAAAGCAAACGTGGTACAATAAGCAAAAGAAGAAGTAACAAACAGGATGATCTTAGGACAACTCAATAGGAAGTGCTTTTTAAATAGAAACGCAGTATTATCATACTTGTAAGGACTTCTAAAAATAGTGGGGGATATCCATGACAAGAATGGAGAAGATTTAGTCTTAGATGAAACTAAAAATTAGTCTGAGATTAATAGAAAAATATATAGGAGTAGTAATAGAAATTATTAGAGGATAAAGTACTGTCTAATTAATGTGAAAAGTATTGATATACTAGTAAATTATAGATTAAAGGATTTACATGCATATGAATTCTAATAAAAAGTAACTTAACATTAAAAAATATTCCGTTTTAGATAGTTTAACTTGTTTTTAACCAAAATCCTGCTCACAATTGATATTATGAATACAAATTCTGCAATATTCAGAAGGTGAAACAATAAACTCCAAAGGAACAAGTAAAAAACAAGGATAATATGAATAAAGATGATTATATGGCTAGGAGGTGTAATTCTTTTTGAACTAAAGGGAAAAAAATTAACTAACAAAGAATTCAAAAAAAATCAACTGAAGGACAATCAGTAACCTAAAGGTCAAAAAAACTAGATTATAACACAGTGGGGTGTGAACAAACAACAGTTACAAGGATATTTCAGCTAATAGATTTTATTTTAAATAAAACATCATTGCATGGTTAACGGGAGAAGAGATTCCTTGGTTACTCTGCCTGGGCAAGCTTTGTGCGCCTTAAGGTATATTTTACATACCCAGATAGGCCACAATTATCTTAAAAATAAATTTTGAATTATGCATAACTCATAAGTCATGCATATATCCAAAATTCATCATTTTTGATTTCAGAAAAGATGAATAACTTTTTATTGAGTAGGTAAATCCATGGATTTAAGGCCAGATTTGGATTCTACACAAATATTCACCTAGGGTAGCTCCATAGAGTAAATAAGCTTAAATTAACTCTTTGAGGTGGTAATATGGAAAATACTTCAATACCACATCATCAATACCACGTAAAAGATCTGTGAAAATTTTTGTTTTTCTTAATTTCATGCCAAAATAATGGGAATGTGAGAAATACGATGTTACATATACACTAAGAATAGTGTTATGCATTTTTTGAGCACTTAATATCATGGTATTCTTACATGGCCCTTTGGTACACCCATGGTGGATATCTCACTTTGAGCTTAAATTTCTATTTTGATGTGAAAAATAAGCAAGGGGGACAAAAGACATCAAAGAGAGCCAGGGTGCCCAACTTCTGAGGCCTCAGAGGGGTGGAAAGCCCCAAAGCTTAGATCCATGGCTGATCTTGGCCCAATTAGTAAACTAAAACACTTTGAGAACTTGGTTACCATGTTACAACTCCAGTAAATCTCAAGAAAATAGCAAATGACCTGCTATTTTGATGTGCCAAGGAGGTAAAGAGCTACTTAGACTCCTGTGACCATGTCACTTCTTCATTATTTTCCATGGATAAACCCCAAAAGAGTAATTAAAGCCCTTTTTGGACTTGTATCCATTGTTTACCTCATAGCAACCAGTTAAACACTGATATTTGCAATTCCATGTAAAAATGAGGTAAAAACTTCAAAAATTCATTAAAATACACTTCTAAATGAATCTCTCTGAATCTTTCAGGACCAATGGAGAACTGTATCATCTATGGTAAAACCAAAAATAGTTACAGTTTTACTGGGAAAATTGAATGTTTTACTTACAGTCCATTTTTGACTATTCTACGTGAAACACTGAATCTTCAAAAATTCACAGTAATTACAACCTGTGATGAAATCGCCAATAACATTGATAAATTTTAGAAATCAATGATTCTTTTGGAATGAAAGAAGATTTACAGCTGTTATTCCTTTTATTCTTAACCATATGGGGGTTGATAGTCATGTAAAAGCATCAATTAAGAAATTATGATAATCTTACGTGACAACAGATGATGCAATCAATAATCCAAAAGGGTTTATTGTTTTCTCACTCACTGGTTTCTCAGTTTGATCCATGGAATGCCTCTGTGAACTGTTGTTGACTTAAAAGAGGCCTCCTCTTGCTGTTTTTTCCACAGAATCATCTTATTATGATTTAAATCATTGTTCCCAACAAGTAAGTATCAGTTAAAGCTATTCTTAAGTGTTTCAATTCTTTCAGAATCAATCAGAAAGACGTGAAATAATAGAATCCAACTATGTATTGTTGTAATACTGTTATATATACATTTTGATCCCTTAAATCCACATTTCTACTTCAAATCCCTCTATCTTATCTTTAAATAAGCTCTTTGGAATATTAGTGAGTGATTTATCCTTAATTCTTAAAGTTTTTCTCGAAATCATTAGTTTTCTTCAAGAATTATATCTATAATTATTCTTGCAAAAGATAATTATATATTAAAGTAATTTTATTATTTTAATAAAAGAAGTTTTATTATTAAAATCTTCTTGTGATTGATTCTTGTAGACAATTACTGCTCACTGTCAAAATTACTAGTAGTGTTTAACATGTGAAAGAAATAATTCTTTAATTATTTGATTGTGTTTATAATAATATTTTATTATTATATTTCATGAAAACAGACATAGTACTGTTGATTAATAGTAATATTATCATCAGTTTCATAGTCACATCTTACATTTGGGGGCCTGGCCATGTTTTTTGAACCTTGTACCCTTAATTAATATATTTTTAAGTTCTAAAATATAATAATTTAATAATATTTTTTTTTCATTTTAAAGTTAAAACAATTTTTATTTTTGAAATTGTTTTGGAAATCTTTTTCATTGAGGAATTTGCTTTAATTTTATACTGTTTTTACATGCTGCTTTTTCACATCCAAAAACTTATAAAATTATTCTTTCAGTTACTCTGAATTAATTTCCATTCAAAATCTTAAATTTTAATTTTTTTCTTTAAAAAGAATAATTTTTTAATATTAAAAAAAAATATAAAACTTATAAAAAATCTTTAAAAATATTTTAAGAAAGTATAAAAAATAATTTTTCTCTTTATTAATTTTTTTTTCTAGTGTCTTTAATTGAATACTGTGTAGCTGGCAACACACTCAGTAAAAGATATATTACTAGTCCAGAATCTTCAGAAGTAGAATCTGAAGACAGTATTGAAGTGCAAATTGCTAAAAGAGGCACCTTATTCAACTCAGAAAAAAATAAACTACCACCAAAAGGTGTGTGTTTATCTTATATTTTCCTTTTTTTCTCTCTTTGAATTGACGTGAAAATGGTGCATACCAGAAATAGAAGCAACTATTCAGTCCAACCAGATGGATGTGGACAAAGAAGAGGCAAGACCAAATCCAGAAGTGCCAAGTCTTCCTCAAGAAAGGCACATTTGGAGGATGGCAGAGTTTCCCCCCATTCCCCAAGGTCTGTACCCACAGATTTCGACATGAATTCTGAGCCTGAACTGATTCATGATAATATTTCCAGGGCTGAACCATTTTCAAGTGGCAGCATTGGAAATATATCAATGCCAATACAAAAGCTGGTTTAGAACAGCCAAAGAAGAGGAGTGTCAAATATGCCCAAGCCTTTGGCAGGGGGCCATGAACTCCTACTTACACATCAAAAGCTTTCTGGGTCAGGAGAAAATCATAGAACTCTTAGGATGTTGGAGCCCATTTTCTTGCAGAGACAAGGTCAAAAAGATAAAGAATTGGTTGAAGAACCAAAGTCTCTGATCGATAGACCAGAAGAAAGAGTTGGAAAAGACTCCAGCTTTGGAGACAGAGGCCCCAGTGGTGTCTACCAGCTCCAAACCAGATCCAGAAGTGTCCAAGGACAAGCCCAAAGGACCTCAGAAAAAGAAGAGAGGTCCCAAGAACCATCAAAGCAAGGGCAAAGGCAAAGAAAATTGGCACAGACCTTACCCACAAGGGTACAGGATCCCCAAATGGGGCCTTCAGCCGTGGACAGTGTATTCAACATGGCCAGGACTTTGATTGAATTGACATCCAAAGAGTAGAAAACCATGAACAGAACTTTTCCAAAGAAATAATAGATCAGATACATTTTTTTCAATCTGATATTCATGTATCCCTTGGTAAATTTTATGCAAAAATAAATAAACTTACATCAGAAATAAGTCAATTAAAAAGAAATGACAAAGATATACTGAATGGTATCAAGTGGCACATGCCATAATTGATTCAATTATTAATACATTTAACAGAATTGAAAGTAAATGGCAGGTTCAGAATGATGAAATGGAAGATCTTTCCATTTTTAAAATCAATGATCAACTTAAAATTGTAAAAGATCATGTCTTAGAAATAATTGAAAATACCAATCAGTTTGCTACACATTTAGCAAAAAGTGACAGTGAAAGGCAGAAGTTAAAAGATAAAATCATTGCAAATGTAGAACAAATTCATAAGAATTATGTACCACATATGCCAATACATTCTACACCTTTGACTGAAGAAAAACCTTCTGTTAAAGGAAGTTTGACCCCATTCTTAGAAGAAATTGTTATCTCTTCAAAAGATATTTCCAAATTGGAAGAATGGCCAACATTCCCTGGTGAAGGTGAATTCAACCATATTGAGTTCATCAGGACTATGGATATGTTGCAAGAAGACTTTCATATACCTGATGAAATTATAGTGGGAAAATTACACTCTCTGTTTACCATAACTGCAAAGAAATGGTATTACAAGATGAGAATGGATCATGGGAAACATGATTGGTCTTGGTGGAAGTCTGAAGTGATTACCAAATGGGCCACCAATTCTTGGAGGTTTAAAATGGAAAATGATTTTTAAAATGCCACTTTTAACTCAGAGAAAGATAAACCAATTACTTGGTTCTTAAAGCAGAAAGATAGATTATCTGCTTTACACCCAGATATCTCTGACACTATTATTAATATGAAAATAGAAAGAAAGTGTGGAGGAGAACTGGAACATGCTACAAAAGCAGATGTGTGGAGCCCTGTTGAACAGAGGACTACATTAATGAAATGGAAGATATCATTACCAGGACAAGAGGTGGTAAAACTTGGACTAAAATCCCTATGTGATCCAAGATGGTCTCAAAGATTCCCAGAGAGGACAGAAGACTAGAAAAACCTGTCTTGAAGTGTAATCAATGTGGAAGTACCTCACATTTAGCCAACACTTGCACCAAAAAGACAAAAATCAATGAAGTTCAAGTCATTTAAGAAGTTCATTGTACTGAAGAGAAAGAAGAATCTGATCAAGATTCTGCAATCTCTGAAGACACACCAGTGGAGGAATATCCCATTGAAAATATCACAGCTTTCTTTGAGGTCACAGAAGTCCATACCCACTTACCACAGTACAGTGAAGATTGCTACAACCTGATCAATATCCAGGATTCCAGGATGTGTAAGACCAAACCTGCTAGAGGAAAAGGTTATATTGCTGGAGCATCCTGTATCACATCAGCTTTGATGAATGATATTGAATACAAAGTCAATTTAGATACAGGGGCATTTTGCACTTGTGTGGGCAAAGATTATCTCCAAGTTATACTTCCTGAATGTAAAAACCATCTATTACCAATAGAAGGTGTGCAATTTAGTAGTGCCAGTAACAATATGTATCCCTTGGGTATATTAGACACTAACCTTGTATTTCCACACCCAGCAGGAAGCATAAGAGTGAAAACTGAGATTGTGGTGATGGACAATTGCACATCTCAGCATATCATTTTTGGAAATGATTACTTTAATATTTATGGCATTGACATCAATAACCATAAAGACAAATATTTCAGATAATAAAAGACAGAAACTTGCTTTTTCTAAATATCCCAAAACAAATATCAATAGTATCTTCCAAGAATGATACTTATAAGGAGGAATTTGTGTCTAATCAACTTGTTGAAACACAAATTAATCCATCATTGTCACCAAAGATGAGGAATGAACCTATTAATGTGTTATACACATACAATAATGCATTTGCCTCTAATAATGAACCATTAGATGCTATAAGGGGACATGAAGTTGATATTACTCTTAATATTGACAGACCATATCCTCCAGTACTTGGAAGACCAGCTTTTCCAACCAGTCCCAGAGCTAGAGAAGCCTTGGAAAAACATATCCAAGAGTTGATCCAACTTGGTGTGCTAAGGAAAGTAGGCCATAATGAGGAAGTTGAAGTGAAATGACCTGTTATTATTGCCTGGCATAATTATAAGTCTAGAATGGTTGGAGATTTCAGAGCATTGAATACCTACACAGTTCCAGATAGGTATCCAATCCCTAGAATTCAAGAAACATTGACTCAATTGTCTCAAGCTAAGTATATAAAATCAATGGATGCATTGAAAGGCTTCCATCAAAATGTTTTGATGCCTAAAGCTAAGAAATTATTTATAATTATTGTCAGCCTGTGACTCAAAACCAGAGCACAAGGATGACAGCCAAAATACCATGAACCAATGGTATAGCCAAGATACCACCAAAACATGGAGCTGAGCCAAATTAGCTCAAAAGGTATCAAAAGAAAGAGGAAACTCACCCCTTTCCAAATATACAAGTCCCATCATCATAGGACAAAGAATAACAAAGTTATTCATGCTCAAAGTTATTGCTGAGCATAAACCTTAATTTGCATCTCTCATCTGAAATACAGAGTAAGAGGCTTAACCCCATCTAAGGGGTATGCAGAATGAAGCTCCAAGTAAGGGCTATCCAATGGTACCAGCCAAACTAAGCTAGCACTAGTATTACTGAAGTTATGGTCAAATTCAGGCCACATGAGGGTGAACAAAAAATTCACCTCTCATCTAACTTGTACAATCTTAGTGTGAGATACCTAAAATGGGGTCATTTTGGACCAAGCAAAATCAGGGCTATCTGATGGTGTCATTCATATCCTCATATCTCAACTATAGCAGACATAATGGGGAAAACAAGCCCAATACAGCTTTTTGCCTAAACCATGCATATGTACCAAAATCTTGTACATGGCATAACTTTGCCATATTTAATGATAACCATATCAAATAAGTTACCATTGTGTATAACACATACAGGGCTACACACGGATTTAGTTTTGAGGTTGATATCTCAAGAACTGCCAAAGTCACAGCTTTTTTAAGGTCAAAATCCCACATTCTGACCAATACAGCCTTATCATGGCATAATATCCCATAACCATGATTATTAGGTGTCAAACTGACAAAGAAGCAGGTTTATAACTCAAAGCCTGATAAGTCAGTCAATACTGGGGTCCCATAAAGTTTTTTTACAGCATTCTGCGCGTCATACATGTCAGAAGAGGGGTATGGGGTCCCGGGGTGAATATCTTCCCCCTGTATTGGAGAAAACTGCCCAGATGTGGTTTCAAAACCAAATCTGAGCCCAATAAAGGCTATACAGGTCCTTGCAAAACACAAGCCTGTCTCAGAGAGTGAAGAAATCTTCACTTCCTCTATGTGGAAAGGTCTAACAGCCTTTGGACCCCATTTCAGGATAAAAAGGAGGCTTTTCACAGCCAGAATAGCTTTCCTCATCCTGCTCTTGAATACCCTATGTAGTAAACTGTAAAAAGCAGTTTCAATCTTGGGTAATAAACAGGTATAATTACAATTTTAATTATTGTAGTCTTTATTATTGTAACTCAACAGGTAAAGCTGCACCCAGGGCTTTCAACAGCGCTCACCACCACTCTATTCAATATAGTAAAGCCTTTTTATTCTTAAATTAAACCATCTTTAAAACTCTTATAGCTTTTTTAAATCCTTTTTACCGTGTCACAGTCATAGTTAAAAGTTGTAAATACTTTTATCATAGACTCAGCCTGACAATTATCACTCACTGTGGTATTTATGAGTATCTTAGAATGCCATTTGGCATTAAGAATGCTCCATCCCACAATTAAAGAATGATGAATACCATCTTTCCCACAGAATTTTCTGAAGGATGGCTTATCATTTATATTGATGATATTATCATATGCTCTGATTCATGGTCTTTGCAACTTGAAAGACTTGAAAGAGTACTTCACAAAGATGCAGAAGTGAACATGAAAATTTCACTTAAGAAATGCAATTTTGGTTTTGAAGAACTCAAAGCATTAGGACTTGTTGTTTCTGGTTTAAGCTTGGGTATTGACAAAAACAATTTAGCAGCAGTGTTCCTTAAGCCTATACCCCAGAATAACAAAGAAATGATGTCTTTTCTGGGATTGGCCAGTTATTATAGGTAAAAATTGAAGGAATTTGCAATTCTAGCCAAGTCACTATATAGAATCTGTGATCAACAGACTGTATTTGAGATGACACAGGAGAGAATCAAAGCTTATGAGAAAATAAAGAAAGCTCTTACTGAAGCAACTTTACTCTTCATGCCTGACTGGAATATTCCTTTTAAATTGTACATTGATGCATGTGGAGATGGATTAGGGGCACCCCTACATCAAGTCCAAATTATTGATGACAAACCTACAGAGGGTCCAGTTTGTTATATCTCAAGACAAATCAAACCAACAGAGGCCAGATATGGTGCAAGCCAAATGGGGTGCTTATTTTTGGTATGGGCACTTGAGAAATTACACTATTATCTTGATAGCAGTGTTTTTGAAGTGATAACTGACTGGAATGCAGTAAAATCACTTCTTAACATGAAGATTCCCAACAGAAATATGTTGAGATGGCAAATAGCCATTCAAAAATATAGAGGAAACATGACCATAGTTCACAAAGAAGGAAACATTTAAAAGAATGATGATGGACTTAGCAGGTGGGCATTATCCAACATTGCTGATAACCCAGCTTGTGTACCTTTGGAAGCTGAACCACAGATTCCAATGGAAGGGATTAACATAACTGATATTGGGACTGAATTCTCTGAAGAGGTCAGAGAATCTTATAAGCAAGACAAGAATTGCCATATCATGACTTCTTTACTAGATAAAGATTTCAAAGATACATCTTTAGTGAATGCACTGGATGAAGTTTGGAAAATTTTCTATCCTGAAGGAAGATTTCACTTGTTTGATAGGATTATTTACCATAGAACCAAACATTCTTGTGTAATGACATTATGAAGCAGATTTCTTATTAATACCATTCTTCATGAATACCATGATAGCATCTACTCTGGACACCTGTCAGAAGACAGAGCACTTGAAAAAGTGAAGAACTGTGCATGGTGGCCATCTTGGAGAAAAGAAACCATTGAATATTGCCACACCAGTAACAGATGTCAAAAATCAAACAGGAGCACAGGCAAGAAATTTGGACTTATGATCCATATTCAAGAACCAAAATCCCCTTGCAAAGGTTTTCACATGGAGAGGGTCACAGCACTCCCTCCAAGTGGTTACAAAAGTTATAATGCTTGTTTAGTCATTGTAGAAAGATATAGCAAAACTCACATATTCTTACCAAGTCATAAAGATGACACTGCTATGGAGACAGCTGTTCTTTTATGGAGTAGAGTTATTTCTCTTACAGGATTATTTAAGAATATCATAACTGACAGAGATCCCAAGTTCACATCTGCACTTTGGACCAATCTTCATAGATTGTTTTGGACTAATTTATCATTCTCTACAGCATATCACCCTTGGAGGATGGGCTAGCAGAGAGTATCATTAAAACTTTAAAAGACATTATCAGGAGATTTTGTGCTTATGGGTTGGAATCCAAAGACTCAGATGGTTTTACCCATGACTGGTGCACTCTGATACCTTAATTAAAGCTGGCATATAAGATATCAGTCCATTCTTTCACAGGACAAATTCCTGCTATGTTAGAAAAAGGATGGAATCCAAGACTCCCAGCAGACACACTGAGGAAAGACTTGATTGACATTCATTCTACAGCTCCCAGCTTCTAGATAATGCTTGATAAAGTGAAACATCATTCAAAAAAAAGTATGAATGATGCTTTGGATTATGCAAAACAGAAGTGGGACAAGAGTCATAAAGTACCAGACTTCAAAGTAGGGGACTTAGTTCTAGTTTCAGACTTGATTGGTAATAATACCAAAGGCCCAAAGAAACTTAAAGATTCTTATGTAGGACCTTTTGTTATTGTTGCCTTACATGGAATCAATGCAGTTCAAGTGGAATTGAGGGGTGAATTACAAAATAAACACCCCACTTTTCCAGTAAGCTTGATAAAACCTTATCAACCAGCTGACAATGAATTGTTTCCTTTAAGGAACCCAACTCCTTTAGCTGTGCCACCAGTGGAATAGAATGAAGACATAAAGATAGAGAAAGTCATGAAATAAAGGATACTTAGAGGTAAAAATTGGAGAGAATATCTTGTCAGATATAGAAATTCAGTACATGAAGATGAATGGCTGGCAGAATCAGAAATACCTGACTCAGATAAACTCTTGAGAAGATTTAGACATGAAAGAAAGCCACAAGCCTGAATATGTCTATCAATCCACAAGCCTGAATATGTCTATCAATTTGCTTTAAATTACTTGATCTGAGTGATGTAAAGAGGTTGGACAGTGGTAAAATTAACCGCGTTTGGGTTTTTTATTCTTCATACCATTGATAAAATTGTAGTACAATTTTATTCTTTGGTGGGAGGGTGTCACAGCCAAGGAGTCAGGGGCATTACCAATCATCTTCAACAATCATTACTTCATTGATACCCTTCAAAACTCAATCAGCAACAATCATTATTTCATTGATACCCTTCAAAACCCAATCAGAAAGGGGGTTTCATCCAACATTCTCCAAATACAGTTTTCAGACCTCAATACAGTTTCATACAGGCAAGACTCAAATACAGGATTCACCAAATACAGGCCTGTCATCAATACAGGCGCAAATACCTGTATTGACTGTATAACCTGTATTGGATTCACCAATACAGGACTCAATCCCACATCCAACTTCTTCCAGCATACAGGCCAGTATCTCAACACTCAAACTCCAAGGCTGGTATTTCTCACATATACCAGCCCCTCTTCATCCGCCTGGGGGTTTTTCCCCCAGTTAATTAAAATATTGGATTTATTATTTAATATTATTTTATTTCTCATTAAGAAATATTATTTTATTATTTATTAAGTTAGTCTTTGCCTTCCCTCACCTGTTCAGTAGAGTCCTGGTGGCCATATCCTTTATTAATCCTTTTCTCTTTTCTGAACAGGTTGAAACAGTGGTACAGGATTATTTGTGGTTGGCTCTTTATTATTGCTTTTGTTTTCCTCTCATATCTTATAACTCTTATTATCTTATGACTAGGAAATTGTTATCTTATTTCATTACTCTTATCATTTGAGTACCTTATTCTGAGCCCTCCATAGGTAAGTCTGTTCACTGAGTGCCAGGCCCTCTTCATTTAGAAGAGCCCCTGTGACATCATTTTAATTAACTCATAATTGCTTCTTTTTCCTTCATTCATTTTATTCATTTCTCTCATTCTTCAATTATGATCTTTTCATGATTTTATGATTTTTATGACTTTTTATGACTTTTTCTCTCTTATCAATTTTCATCTCATTCATTTCATTCAAATGGAAATTGATTCTCTTTCTCATTTCAAAATTTTGCTGACCATTTCATTTTCTCTTAATTCTAAATCAATTCCATTTTCATTTTCTGTCTGAATTCAGGTTTTTATCAGGTTTAATTCATTGGAATTTGGGTTAATTTATTCATCATTGAGGGATTTTATTGATTTGGGGTATTCAGTGATTTTGATTTTGAAATTTCTCAAGATCATTGATTGATTGATTGATTCCTCAAGACCTTGATTTCACCTCAAGATTTTGAATTGACTTTGATTGAATTGATTTGATTGACTTGATTTGATTCCTCAAGATAGCTGATTTATCCTCAAGATTTGATTTAATTGATTGATTTGAATTTGATTCCTCAAGAAAACTGAATTGACTTTTGAAGATATTTATTGAATTCCTCAAGACTTAATTGATTTGATTTTGAATTGACTTGATTTTCTTGATTCGACTTATTGATTGAAATCGAGTATTCATAAGAATTTGACTTTGTCATCTTCACTGTTCAAGATTTATTCATATTGATTTACTTCAAGCCTATTGATTGATTTCTCAAGTTCATCAAGATTCTCATTTGATTGTTTTGGTCAAGCCTTATTTTATTCAAAGTATCATCAAGTTTTTATACATTCTTCTTTCATGATGCCAGTTAGGCATAGCCCACCAGCCAAGAATACAAGATCCCAGAGACATCAAGCTGTTCTCACTCCTACAGCAAGGGCTCCTCTTGACCGCACACTGTCAGTTCATCAACTGAGTGCAAATTTGGACAGAGGACCACCAATGGAAGGAGCAGCACCCTCCAGAAGAGGAGGTGTGAAGTTTAGAAGATCAAGATCATTCTTTGGACTATTGGGTGGTTATCCTGGTGCTTCTCAAGGGCCTAGAAGTAGATTGGGGGAAGCTGAAGATGAGGAGGGGGAAGAGTCTGTGGAAGAGGAAGAATCTGAGGAGACTGAAGTGTCAGCTGCCTTGGCAGGTGCTCCTGAAGCTCCTGAGGCTCCAAATCTAGCCCTTTCTAATCAACCTTCTGTCTCACAAGCTGAACCAAATCTCCTCAAAATGATGGAGCAAATGACTCAGTTTATGGCACAACTCACTCAAGCAGTTGCCCCAAGGGACACTTCAAAAGTCCCTGCATTCAAGACTCCATCAATGAAGGCACCTGATTCTTTTGATGGTACTAAAGCTCATAAATTGAGAGGATTCATTCAATCATGTCAATTAATCTTTCATAATGACCCAGCAAACTTCTTCTCTGACAGTAAGAAGGTGCTTTATTCAACTTATTTTCTTACTGGTAGAGTTGGCAAATGGATTGAACCTTACCTCTCAAATATCTCCAATGAAGACCCATCTTATCTCCTCAATAACTGGCAGTTATTTGAAACCCAGTAATTCACTCTGTTTGGTGATCCCAATGAAGTCAGAAAAGCTGAACAAGAGTTGGAAAATTTGAGGATGAGGGAAAGTGGTCAAGTTTCCTTGTACATAGCTGATTTCAGAAGTCTAATGTCAAGAATTGTAGACTGGGGGGAAAGGGCCTATATTCATGTGTATAGGAGAGGCTTGGCATCAAGATGGTTGGATCAATTGGCTTCTCACCCTGGAACTTTTGATAGTCTTCAAGAACTCATGGACATCACCTTGGAATTAGATACCAGGTACCATGAGAGGCAGAAGGAAAAGGGTATTCATCAAGAGAAGAAGCCTCCCATCAGTTAATCCAACTCCTCCAAGCACCCTCAAAGTTCATCATTGCAGAAGCCTTATCACAGGAAGAATAAGGAGGGGAAGAATTTTCAAGTGTCCAAAGACAAGCCTCATGCTGCTCTCCTCAATAAGGACAACAAATTAATTGGTTCTGAAAAGGAGAGGAGGATTAAAGAAGGCTTGTGCAATTATTGTGGTGGAAAGCACCCATTTGAGAAATGCTTCAAGAGGCCTGAAAATAGGCAAGGGTCATCAAAAGCCTTGCCTAGCAAGCAGGGAAAAGCCTGAGTGGGAATCATGATGTGTTCAATGGTTCTCGCTTATTTCCTTCAAGAGCACAATTGTGCACTCTGAATACTAGTGTCAAGAAATCTTTAAAATTTCTTATATTTTCTTCAATCTCTGATATTTTTTATAGTATTCTCATTGATTCTGGTGCTACAAACTCCTTCATTGCAAAGAATTTTGTTCTCAAGTACTCATTGACCATGTCAGAGCTCCCTGAAAAGATTCCTCTTTTCATTTTGGATTCCAATGAATCCACTTCCCTGTTCATCACCCATTATACCAAGTGGGTTGTTGATTTACCTTCCTTCCCAAGCTTTGAATGGGATTTCTTTATCATAGATTTACCCAAGGGAGAAGACCTAATATTGGGCTATGATTTTATTTACCATTTTAATCCCATTATTGATTGGAAAAATGGATTGATCACCTATGATTCTAGTCGTAAGGATTCTAGTAGTATTATTTCTTCTACTAGTAATGACTTTTCCACTGCTGTCAACAGTGTTGCTCTGGTTGGTGAACTTAAGACACCTTCCCTTCCTCCTTCTGTCCATAACCCCTCCATTTTTCCCTCTAAGTCATTACTTCCATTAAGAGATGAAGTATTCAAAGAGATAGAAGATGTTGGAGAAGATGTTGCTATATCTTCCCTTCATCTTTTTCAAAGGGATATGGACCTTCCTCCTTTATCTTTTCATGCCTCCCTGGAGGAGCAGTGGGATGAGGAGGAAGAGCCAGAAGAGATTGCAACTGTGTTGAAGGTAGTCCCTCCTGCTTATCACAACTATTTTGATGTATTCTCCAAGGTGAAAGCAGAGAAACCTCCTCCACACTGCGCCTGTGATCACCATATCGAATTGGAGGGTCTTCTACCTCCAGTTGGTGTTATCTACTCTTTATCTAAAAATGAGTCAGAAACACTGCGGGCCTACATTTCAGAGAATGTAGAGAAAGGTTTCATTAGACCAAGCTCCTCCTCAACAGGAGCACCTGTCCTTTTTGTTAAGAAAAGGGATGGTGGTCTTCATTTGTGTGTTGACTACCGCAAAATTAATGCTGTCACTAGGAAGAACAGGTATCCTCTTCCTCCAATGAATCAGCTTCTTACCGTATTCAACGGTGCTACTATCTTCTCCAAGATAGATCTGCGTGGTGCTTATAATCTCCTGAGAATTAAAGAGGGGGGTGAGCATTTAACTGCCTTTAGAACCAAATATGGTAGTTATGAGTATTTGGTTATGCCATTAGGCTTAACCAATGCTCCAGCTTCATTCCAAAATCTTGTGAATGTTATCTTTTCAGATTATTTGGATATTTTTGCTGTAGTGTACTTAGATGATATTATGGTCTTCTCTAGCTCTTTTGATGAACATGTTAAACATGTGGCCTCTGTTCTCCAAAGACTGAGGGACAATAATTTGTTTGCTAAAGCCTCAAAGTGTGTATTCCATGCCTCAAGTGTGGAATACTTGGGCTATGTTGTTTCAAGTGATGGCCTAAAGATGGATTCTTCAAAGGTTCAACAAATCCTCAATTGGCCTCAACCCAAGAATATAAAGGCCCTCCAATCTTTTCCTGGCTTTGCCAGCTTTTATCATTGTTTCATTAAAAATTGTTCTAAAAAAATCTCTGCTCTCACTTCCCTCCTTAAAAAAGATTCTCCCTTTATCTTCAATGAGGAAGCTCTTAGTCAGTTTCAAATACTCAAAGAAGCTTTCACCACTGCTCCTATTCTCTCTCATTTTAATCCTTCTCTACGAACTATTGTAGAGACTGATGCTTCTGTATATGCCTTGGGTGCTGTACTGAGTCAGGTGAATGACTCAGGAAAGTATCCCATTGCATTTGATAGTCGCAAGCTCTTACCATCTGAACTCAACTATGAAATTCATGACAAGGAACTCCTTGGCATAGTTTGGGCTCTCACGCGCTGGAGAGCTTTTCTCCTTTCTCTTTCTGATTCTTTTGACGTCTTGACAGACCATTGTTCCCTTCAGTATTTTATGTCCTCTAAAGTCCTTACTCGTTTTCAAGCCCATTGGGCTGAATTTTTATCCGAATTCCATTTTATCATCACTTACCGCCCAGGCAGGCTGGCCACTTTAACAGATGCCTTGTCACGTCGGGACAACATGTACCCAGAGAGGGGGGTGGATTTCATCAGCAAGAATCCTCAAAATTTTCATCAAGTTCTCAAGCAAAATGAAATTCAAGAGTCAAGATTCTTCTCAATAAAAGTTGATATTTTTTCAGATGTAGTTGACCAAATTCAAATACAAGTATGGCAAGACAAAGATTATAAGGAAATCCTCAAGAAATTAGCAAGAGGAGAATCAGTCCCAGACTATTCTCTTGAACCTCAAGCAAAATTATTATTGTTCAAAGATAGAGTAGTCATTCCAAGCAATCATGAAATTCAATTGGACATTCTTCAAAAGCATCATGACTCACCATTGGCTGGACATCCTGGTCAGGAGAAGACCCTCAAGCTCATCAAGAGGGATTTTTATTGGGCTGGCATGAATCAAATCATCTAGGACTATGTGTCCTCATGTCAGCAATGTTCAAAAAACAAGAACATCCACCATAAGAAGTTTGTATTACTCAAGCCTCTTCAAATTCCATCTGGTCCTTGGAATTCTTTATCAATGGACTTTATCACTCAATTGCCCTTGCCTAGCAACTTTGATTCAATTTTAGTAGTTGTAGACAGATTTTCAAAAATGGCAATATTTATTCCAACTTATTCAACAATCACTGCTTTGGACTTAGCTTAAATATTCATTAATCATGTCTTTTCCAAACATGGTCTTCCAATCAGTATTGTTAGTGATAGAGGTTCATTATTTGTCTCATCATTTTGGACTCAATTTTGTCAGCAGCTCAAGATATCAAGAGATCTTTCAACTGCCTTTCACCCTGAAAAAGATGGACAGACAGAGAGGGTAAATAAGATTCTAGAACAGTATCTTCGGATTTATGTCAGTTACCATCCAGATGACTGGCACACCTGGCTCCCTCTGGCTGAATTTGCCTATAATAATGCAGAACATTCATCAACAAAACAGTCTCCATTTTTCACTATTTATGGAAGAAATCCCAGCTTTGATTCAATTCACATTTCTCAAGATACACCTGCGGGAAAGTTATCATCAAAACTTCAATCAGTACAGCAAGCTGTCAAAGAAGAATTAGAGTCAGAAATAACGCGTTTTAAGAAGTATTCAGATAAAAATAGAGAAATTCCACCTGATTTCCAACCTGGGGACATAGTGTGGCTAGCTTCCAAGAACATCAAGACAACAAGACCCACCAAGAAACTTTCAGAAAGGTGGTTGGGACCCTTTGAAGTTCTCAAGAAGATTGGCAGCCATGCATATCACCTCAAGTTGCCTCAACAATGGAAGTCAGTTCACCCTGTCTTCCATGTGTCCTTGTTAGAACCAGTAAAGCATTCAACTATCCCAAATTGACACCAATTGCCACCACCTCCAGTAATAGTGGAAGAGCAAGAAGAATGGGAAGTGACTCAGGTTCTGGACTCAAAACTCAACAGAGGTTCATTATGGTATTTAGTGGAGTGGAAAGGATTCAATGAAGACCCAGAAAGAACAACTTGGGAACCAGCTTCCAACCTCACCAACTCCCCAGACCTTGTCAAGGATTTTCGCACTTTGTATCAAATCAAGCCTGGCTCAAATGCCTCAAGTGTCAGCCTGTGACTCAAAACAGAGCACTAGCATGACATCCAACATACCATAAATAATGGTATGACAAGTATTGAACAAAAATAGTCAATACAGGTAATAATTAAGAGAAAACAACCCTCTTACATTAAACACCAACCTTATCCAAACAGAATAAGGAAACCTAGAGGAGAATAAACAAGTCAAAACCCTTATTTTCACCTCTCATCTAACTTATGCATATTTAAGTTATCCTATACCAAAATGGTATTTTTCTTAAATCTCACATAGAGAGCTACACAATGATATCATCCATGTTGTTGTAACACCACTACAACTGGAGATACCATATAACCTCATTTTCAAAACCAAGTCCCCCTGAAAGTCAAAGAGGGCTTGTACAAAACTGTACAAAAGTATAACCAAATTAAAGATCTCAACAAGAGCTTTAATTTGAGACACCTTAGACCTCTGTATCTCTTAAATTGACTGAGGGATCTTGGTTCAAAGGTTTAATAACCAAAATACAGATATTCTGAAAATAAGAAAATAAACAAACCCCTGTATCTTTGGCATACACTCATACAACTGTACAGTGTCACATACCAAACTGTAGGGCTAATCAAGCCCTACAAAACTGTATCATCAGAAAACAGATATCTTCCAAATTGAAGAAGATATCTGGTATGGAAGTTTTTGAAGCCTCATACTGATGTACAAAAATACATCCAAAAACTTAAAACCCTTATAACTTTTGCTATTTTAAAGAAGGGTAAACATGAAGCATACCAAATTGAAGAGCTCATTAAGCCCTTCAATTCTGTGCTCTTAGTTTCTTGATATCTCAAAAACTGACCAAGATATCTTGGTTGGAAGTTTTTTGGCCAATACTGGCCTGTACCAAACCTGTACCAACCAGTACAGTCTTAATACTCAAAATAATGGTTGTTCAAAGCTTAAACCCGCCCAGAATGACTAGTATTAGTCATACAAACACCAGAACAACATCATCCAAGTGCTGACGTGGCAGGTGAAAAGTTTTTTCATCCTGTATTGATCCAAAATGATCATTTGTGGTCCCAAAACCACAATTCTGCCTCTACTGACGTCAGAATTGAGGATCCAGAACCACAGACTGGCCAATGGAGTGAAAATTTTCACTCCTCTGACGTGTGAAGAGTAAATAACTCTTGACAGTCTTGAAAGATATAAAAAGAAGGGTTTTTGCCTTCAAAAATCCTCATCTTATCTTTTTATTATATATTCTTACGTGACAAGACTGTTATCCATCAGTAGTGTCCTTAGAATACTCAAAGATATAATTAAATATAATTATTGTAGTGTCTCTTTACAGTCAAAGATATTAGAACATTGCAACCCAGGTCCTCAATAGACTCATCACCACTGTTACCACGTAGCAGTAGGACCTGAAGAATTTTTTTTATTACTTATTTTGACGTGTCACAGTCATAGTACTAGCTTGTATTTACTGTTTTTAAGCTTCTACATAGACTCACCCTGACAATTTGGGGGCCTGGCCGTGGTTATTCAACCTTATTGGACGTATTTTGAACTGAATTAGGCGTAAAATTCAGCTATTTAAAAGGTATTTCACTACAAGTGAGTAAAATTTTTATTTTATTATCATTTTTTTTTATACAATTCTTTTTTTTTACTCCAAAAATATATATTATAAAATATTTTTGTTGAGAATAAGAGTACATATCCTCTTTATTTTTTTTTATTGCAATAAATTCCACGAAATTTCATAATAATACATCTGTATTATTTAAATTTCAATATAAATAATAATATACAAACAGTATATTATTTATTTTACTATTATTTTTCACCAAAGTGCGTGAAAATTAATATATAAACATTTATTAATTAATAATTAATAAATATAAAATAATAAAATAATTTTTTATTATTTTACAAGGAATATTTTAATTAAATATTTCCTTTAAAACAAGATATCACTCAAATTGACGTGAAAACTTGTAATTACTTGATATTTAACTAATATCAAAGTCTTATAATAAATATTATTTATAATATTTATAATAAAAAATCAAATTTATTATAATTTAATAAATTTGACGTGTTTACACAAAAAACACAATAATATCCAAGTGAATCATTCACAAAACACTTGGATATTACAGTTTTTTCACTTATAAAACATAAGTGAAAAACTTAAAACTGTTATTTTTCAAACAAAAAAATATAAAAACAAAAAAAAAAAAAAAAAAAAAAAAACACTTAAAAATTTCGAAAAATAACAGTAGAATTGAATATAATCATTTTGTTTTATCATAAAATACTGATATACAATCTGAAATATCTTTTCTGAATAGTGGAAAAGGACTACATTCCATTAGAAACCCAGTCACAAGGAAACCCATCTGTGACAGCCTCAGAAGACAGAGAGGCGCTGCCAAACACCAAGGGCAAGCAGAAAAGACACAGTGAAGTGACAATCAACTCAAAAGATTGGACACCAATAGCTGTGCCAAGGGCCAAAAAACCCAGAAAAGCTCCAACAAAACCAGTTGGATCACCAAAACAAGTTGAGAAACAGAAAATCACTGTTATCAACCCAGTTGTAAACTCCAAAGGCAAATTGCCAAAGAGTATAGATCATAAATTTGTACAAGGGCCTGCCAAAGGTAAATAAACCTTGAGAAATACAACATTTTTTATTGTCTGTCATTTTTTAACATTGTTAACATGACACCTCCACTTCTTAGAGATCTTGGATTCCCAAGAAATCAACCAGAACACTGGCCAAGAAGACACAGAGGAAGAAGAACTGGAGCAGATGACCAGCAAAGGACTTACCATCAGGGAACTCCTACCCAAAGTCTTGTTCCAAATCAAATTCAACCCAGGAGTCCAACCAGGAGACTGGACAGATGCAGAACAGGTCCTCCAAATACACAAACTCCTGAGAGACCTCTTCACATGGAGCATGGACAACAAAATGTTCACCATGGCAGCATCATGGGCAGAAGTGGGGATAACAACCCAGAAGATCTGTCTCAAGCAAATGGCTTGGATGGAACTTATGACAGAAATGCAAGGTTGGAATCCCAACAAGAATTTCAAACTCTTAGAAGAAAGAGCAATCAGAATCAAAGAGAACCAGGCAGCCATACAAGCCATAGAGAGATCTTGGCACAAGGAAGAGCCCAGTCAGATTCAGGTACCCCCAGAAATGGAAGGAGAAGCTCCATCTTCCCCACAACCATCCAGCAGTTCCAGGCCTTACAAGCCAAAGGAAACTTCATCCAAAGCTCCCCCACCATTCCAGGTAGTTTCCAACAGGAGAAAAGGAGCCCAAGGGAAAAACAAAACTTCTTTCAACCAGAGGAAGAAAGAAGCAGACCCATTGATGAAAAAGCTGATGGACTTAGTCCAAGAAGTACACAAAAACAAGAAATAGTTGTACCTACAAATAGTGTTTCTAGTTCTGACTCAATAGACCCAGAATTAATAACTGAAACTACAATGCACACTCATGAGTTTGAAAACAAATTCACATGGACCAAATTGGCCCAATTCATGGAGTGGACACATGAAACCTCAGAAAAAATGAGGACAGAAGTGGAAACATTGAAAGAAGAAAATGCTTTCCAAGCAACAGTCATAAAAGACTTGAATTCAAATCTGGCCAAAATTTGGACAGAATTTGAAAAAACTAACAGACAGTTGAATTCAATTCTAGAAGAACAACAAACTGTGAGGAGGGATCTGAGGAATATCCAGCAACAGCAGGATAACCTTGACAAAGAAATTGATTACCTCTATGACAGGGAAGACAATCAATACCCTCCAACACAAGGTCAGCCTACTACCTCTACAAAATTAAAAGAAGAGGACAAAGACTATGACCAGGAACCTGAATATCAGATTCCAAAGTTAAGATCAGAGTCAGTGTACCAAGATGGGGAAAATCTCAACTATTCAGAGAAACAGGCACTGAAACAGTTACTAGAAGTAACAAACTGGCCAAAGTTCTCAGGAATAGGGGAATATGACCATATGGAGATCATTGACTATATTGATGGACTCTTTGTTGATGTCCCAAAGATACCAGACTACTGGATCACAACAAGACTCAACACAGCATTCAGAGGCCATGCAAACATATGGTATACTGAAATGAAAGAAATACATGGCAGGAAAAGCTGGCCATGGTGGAGGAACCAGATTATACAAAAGTATAGCAATGGTAGCTGGATCTGGCAAAAAACCATGTCCTTTGAAAGTGATAGATACTCCACAGAAAAAGACCCTTATGAATGGTGCCTCAAACAAACAAAGAGGCTAAAAGCTATTGATCCCAATATGACAATAGAAATGAGAAACCATAAACTCCTGACAAAATTGCCAGGAGATCTAGAACATGCAGTCAAATGCAGATGCAACAACATCAGCAGCATTGATGACATAGCAAATGTCATACAAGATGTGAGAAAAAAGACCTCCATAGGAAGGTACACATCTTTCAAACCAAACTTCAAAGACAAGAGGTCTGAAGTTAAAGAGACAAACAAAGAAAAAGGGAAAGAAACCCCAAAAAAGAAATATGTGTGCCACAACTGTGGTTCACCAGACCATTATGCTAACAATTGCACAAAACCAAAAAAGAAAATATATGCAATTGATGAAGAATCAGAAGAAGAACAAACAGGTGAAAAATCTGATTCTGACAGCATGGGAAATGGTTTGAGAGCAGAATCACAAAGTGAACCTGATACCATAGAAGAATACATAGTGGAATGCAATGAAGAAAGTTCACTTGATATACAAGACATTGAATTGGATTCAGGCATACCACAAATAACAACAGACAAAGAGCTCTGTAAGCACACACAGAATGCACAAACATTCCTGGTAACCCCCAATAAAGGGATGGGATTCATTCATGGAACACCTACAAAATTGACAGTTTATATTGAGAACTGTAAACACCCAATGATCATTGACACAGGAGCAAGTTGCTCCATAGTGGCAAAAGAATACTTGGAACAACATTTCCCCAAATGGGAAGATGATATAATCCCAACAAAAGCCAGAAACTTCAAAAGTGCATCAGGCAAAATGCACTCACTAGGGACAATAATCAAAGAGATAATTATCCCACACCAAAAAGGAAATATCAGACTAGAACCTGAATTTGTAGTTCTAGAAAATGCACATGTACAAGGATTCTTACTAGGTACAGAGTACCAAAGAATGTATGGTATGGATATTTGCAATAGTAAAAACAGATATCTTACCATAGGTACAAACAAAGATAAAAAATTTTCCTTTGACATTAACCATATAACAAATGATAACACCTTGAAAGAACTAGTGGAAGAATTCAAAGAGGCCCAATATGGCACTCAACTCACCAGTAAGATGACACTCAACTTACTGAAAGTATTGAGAAAGCACAGAGGAGCTTTTGCAATAGGAGATGAACCACTAGGAAAAATCAAAGGACATGATATAGAATTATATCTGGATGTAGAAAGACCATATACACCTATGCTTAGGAGACCACCATACCCAGCCAGCATGGAAACTAGGAAAGAAATTGAGAAACACATCAATGAACTCCTAGAAATGGGGGTAATAAGAAAGATAGGACATAATGAGATAGTAGAGGTCACTACACCAGTCCTTATAACATGGCATGATGGTAAATCCAGACTATGTGGTGACTTCAGGGCTTTGAATAATTACATCAAAGCAGATAGGTACCCCATCCCAAGGATACCACATGCACTAGATAAACTAGCAAAAGCCAAGTTCATTACAAAAATGGACTGCATGAAAGGTTTTCACCAGAATGGGGTAAAACCAGATTCCATCAAATTGCTAAGAATTATATGCCATATGGGCATATATGAATACACCAGAATGCCATTTGGCATTAAGAATGCACCAGCCCATTTTCAGAGGATGATGGATACCATATTTCAAGATGAAATAATGGAAGGGTGGATGGTAGTGTACATTGATGATATCATAATATACTCAGAAACATGGGAAGACCATGTGAAGAAAATTGATAAAGTATTGGGAAAATGCACACCAATCAATATGAAGATATCTCTTAAGAAATGTAACTTTGGACAGCAAGAACTGCTAGCCCTAGGACACAAAGTTTCAGGTTTAAGTCTAGCTATAGACCAAAATAAAGTTGCTGCAGTACTAAAGAAACCAGTACCAAAGAACATCAAAGAAATGCAATCTTTTTTGGGCTTTGCCAGCTACTACAGAAGCCACATAAAGAACTTTGCACACATCACTAGTAGCCTATACAAACTGTGCTCAAAAGATGTGGTCTTTGAAATTACCAAGGAAAGAAGGGATGCATTTGAAAAGATCAAACATGAACTGACCAATGCCCCTGTCCTAATGATGCCTGATTTTGAACTACCATTCAAACTATACATAGATGCAGCATGTAGCCAAGGGCTAGGAGCAGCACTACACCAGAGGCAACTAGTAGATGGCATACCCAAAGAAGGAGTAATTTGCTATATCTCAAGACAACTGAAAGACTCAGAAGCTAGATATGGAGCTACTCAGACAGAATGTCTATGCTTGGTATGGGCATTAGAAAAACTCCATTACTACTTAGAAGGGGCAGTATTTGAAGTTTTTACTGACTGCACAGCCCTCAAGTCACTGTTGAACATGAAAACAACAAACAGACACATGCTTAGGTGGCAAATAGCCATACAAGAATACAGAGGGAATATGACTATCATCTATAAAGAAGGGAAAAGTCATACTAATGCAGATGGTTTCAGCAGGTGGCCACTGAAGAATGACCAAGAAAATCCAGCATATGACCCAGAAAATGGGGCCAAGATACCTATACAATGCATGGAGATAGACAGGAGAAAGAACTTCAAACTATCAAGCTGGGCATTAGGGAATGATTCATCAAACCCAGCACAAAGCTATGGGGAGATTAAAGAGATACCCATACTGGGAATCAGCTCCTCTAATCTGAATACAGAATTCTTTAGCATAGTACAATCAGCATACAACAAACACAAACAGTGTAGTATATTGATACAACTACTAAAACAAAAGTACAGGAGTCCTGAACTAGAGAGTCAATTGGAAGAGCCATGGCTCAAAAAATTTAAAGAAAATAGATTTTTTCTGATAGATGACCTACTGTACCATAGGGAAAAACACACAAGTGCCCTGGTAATAATAAGTAGAGAACACATTTCCCTCATACTACAGGAATGCCATGACTGCCCATACATGGGACATATGAGTGAAGAAAGAACTAAAGAAAGAGTCTTTAGCACAGCTTGGTGGCCAAAGTGGGAACAAGACTTGAGTGAATACATCAACACTTGTACCAGATGCCAAAAAGCCAACAGAAGTCATGGCAAAAGATATGGATTACTCCAGAGTATAGAGGAGCCCAAACACCCCTGGGAAATAATAAACATGGATTGGGTAACAGGCCTGGTCCCTGGAGGAAAAGACAGCTTTAATGCATGCCTAGTAGTAGTAGACAGGTATAGCAAGAGTGTCAGATGTCTCCCCTGTCACAAAGAGGACACAGCAATGGACACAGCCATATTGTTCTGGAACAATGTGATAGCTAACTGTGGAGTCCCAAGAATTATAATTAGTGACAGAGACCCTAAATTCACATCAGAATTTTGGACTAATCTATATGAGATGCTGGGAACCAAACTAGCATTTTCCACAGCTTACCATCCACAAACAGATGGTCTAGCAGAAAGAATGATCCAAACATTGGAAGACATCATTAGAAGGTTTTGTGCATATGGCATGGAATATAAAGACAATGAGGGATATACCCATGACTGGGTAACCCTCCTACCAGCTGTGCAATTGGCATACAACACAAGTATACACTCAGTGACAGGAAAAACCCCTGCCACATTAGAGAAAGGATGGAACCCACTACTTCCAGTAGATTACTTGAAGAAGAACCTCCTCTCAGTACATCCTACAGCTAAAGACTTTCACACAATGTGGAAGACTGCCTGTGAAAAAGCAGAGCAATGTGTGGCTGAAGCCAAATTATATAACAAACAGAGATATGATAAAAGTCACCAAGAACCTGATTTCAAAGAAGGAGACCAAGTTCTAATCTCAACTCTTAACTTCAACAACCTAAAAGGACCCAAGAAGATGAGAGACTCATTCATAGGACCATTCACCATTATCAAATTGATAGGAAAGAATGCAGTAGAGGTCAACCTGACCAAAGAGTTCTCTAGGAAACACCCAGTTTTCCCTGTGAGCCTGGTCAAACCTTATCACCAGAAAGATGAGGAGAAATTCCCTGACAGGAAGAATACAGTCACCCATGAAAGATTGGTAGAGGAAGATGACTCACCTGGACCAGTGAAAAAGATCATTAAAGCCAGGAAGATCAGAATCAATGGGAAAGACAACAGGCAATACCTGGTTAGATTTAAGAATCAACCAGCAGATAAAGACAAATGGCTAACTGAGAAAGAAATCCCAGATGGACAAATACACCTCAGAAGATTCAGAGCCTCCAAGAGGGCTGAAGAGTCTCATCAATGATGAGCCTTCTTTTGAGGGAGGGTATGTCAGCCTGTGACTCAAAACAGAGCACTAGCATGACATCCAACATACCATCAATAATGGTATGACAAGTATTGAACAAAAATAGTCAATACAGGTAATAATTAAGAGAAAACAACCCTCTTACATTAAACACCAACCTTATCCAAACAGAATAAGGAAACCTAGAGGAGAATAAACAAGTCAAAACCCTTATTTTCACCTCTCATCTAACTTATGCATATTTAAGTTATCCTATACCAAAATGGTATTTTTCTTAAAGCTCACATAGAGAGCTACACAATGATATCATCCATGTTGTTGTAACACCACTACAACTGGAGATACCATATAACCTCATTTTCAAAACCAAGTCCCCCTGAAAGTCAAAGAGGGCTTGTACAAAACTGTACAAAAGTATAACCAAATTAAAGATCTCAACAAGAGCTTTAATTTGAGACACCTTAGACCTCTGTATCTCTTAAATTGACTGAGGGATCTTGGTTCAAAGGTTTAATAACCAAAATACAGATATTCTGAAAATAAGAAAATAAACAAACCCCTGTATCTTTGGCATACACTCATACAACTGTACAGTGTCACATACCAAACTGTAGGGCTAATCAAGCCCTACAAAACTGTATCATCAGAATACAGATATCTTCCAAATTGAAGAAGATATCTGGTATGGAAGTTTTTCAAGCCTCATACTGATGTACAAAAATACATCCAAAAACTTAAAACCCTTATAACTTTTGCTATTTTAAAGAAGGGTAAACATGAAGCATACCAAATTGAAGAGCTCATTAAGCCCTTCAATTCTGTGCTCTTAGTTTCTTGATATCTCAAAAACTGACCAAGATATCTTGGTTGGAAGTTTTTTGGCCAATACTGGCCTGTACCAAACCTGTACCAACCAGTACAGTCTTAATACTCAAAATAATGGTTGTTCAAAGCTTAAACCCGCCCAGAATGACTAGTATTAGTCATACAAACACCAGAACAACGTCATCCAAGTGCTGACGTGGCAGGTGAAAAGTTTTTTCATCCTGTATTGATCCAAAATGATCATTTGTGGTCCCAAAACCACAATTCTGCCTCTACTGACGTCAGAATTGAGGATCCAGAACCACAGACTGGCCAATGGAGTGAAAATTTTCACTCCTCTGACGTGTGAAGAGTAAATAACTCTTGACAGTCTTGAAAGATATAAAAAGAAGGGTTTTTGCCTTCAAAATCCTCATCTTATCTTTTTATTATATATTCTTACGTGACAAGACTGTTATCCATCAGTAGTGTCCTTAGAATACTCAAAGATATAATTAAATATAATTATTGTAGTGTCTCTTTACAGTCAAAGATATTAGAACATTGCAACCCAGGTCCTCAATAGACTCATCACCACTGTTACCACGTAGCAGTAGGACCTGAAGAATTTTTATTATTACTTATTTTGACGTGTCACAGTCATAGTACTAGCTTGTATTTACTGTTTTTAAGCTTCTACATAGACTCACCCTGACATCAAGAGTTTAATTTCTGGTGCTTGGTGGGGATTGGGGTTTATGAAAGTAAGTTCCTCTCCTGGCATGCACCTCTAAGGGGGTATTCTACCCAAATTTGTTGTAAGCATCACCTTGGCCACTTTGTGAGCACTTGTCAATTCTTTGGAGAGGTTCAGAAGGCCTTGCAACATCATACCCTCAAGAGTTTCAACTTTTCATCAAGATATGGCCCAATCTTTCTTTTATTTTCCTTCTTCTTTAATCATGCCATAAATTCTATTTCAAGACACTCATTACCAAAATTCATGTTATGGCATAATTTATTTTCATTTATGGTGCTTGGTGGGGAGTGGAAGTTATGAAAGTAAGTTCCATCTCCTGGTATGCATCCCTGAGGGGTCTACTTCTTGTAAAACATTACCTTGGCCACGCTGTGAGAATCAAATGCTTGATTTTATCTTTCAGAACATTTTGGCCAAAATCAAGCAACTCACCACAAGAAGGACAACACTCAGGCATTTCTTATTTCTTTCTTTACTCTCTTTTTCTCTCAATTCTTTTCATTTTTATGTTTTATTTCATTTTCTTTTACTTGTATCTTTTATTTTTATTTTTATTTTTATTTCTTATTTCAAAAAGCAGTAGTAATCACTCCCATATCACATTTGGGGAGTCAATTCATTCAATAATCCAAGAGCAAAACACTAGTAATGGTAAAGACCACCTACAGATAACCCTCATCAAAACTTCTTCAAGTCAGCCTTAAACTCATTCCTTAAGATCAAAATTGAAAGCCAAAGGCCCAATCAGCAAGGCATCTATGGCAATTGACCATTCAAGGAGGAGATAAGAAGAAAGACATTCAGGAAGAAATCAAGATCAAAAAGGAAAACCCTGCTTCAAATGGCCCAATTGGCCAATTTCATGAGTGTATGCACTTTGGCACAAATGGCCATATCAAACCTCAAAACTTCAAAATAGCTCAGTTTTATCATTTTTCATCAAAATATGCTTAATTAGGCATATTGGCAAATTTGCACATTTTGGGCATTTTTGCGCAAAAGGCCTGTTTATCTTGTCAAAAGGCTTCAAAAGGCCTTTTTGGCCAATTTCATCATAATTGCGCATTTGCGCACTTTGCACATTTTGCACATTTTGCACAAAAATGCGCAAAATGGCCAGAACACACTTATAGGCCACTTTTCCATCATTTATCAACTTTTTCATTTTTTTTCACCAATATATGCCATTATGGCATATATGCGCATTTGCGCATTTTGCGCAAAAATTTGCAAAATGGCTAGAACACCTTATAAGGCCATTTTTCGTCATTAATCAAATTTTTTCAATTTTTTCACCAATATATGCCATTATGGCATATATGAGCATTTGCGCACTTTGCGCAAATTGGCCAAAAACCCCTCTAATCACAAAATCAGGGATTTTGGCCAGGACTTCTGAAATGGTCCAAACCCTCAAGGATTGGCCACTTCATGCCAACACTGTCAAGATTCAAAATTATGATGAAATCAGGTGTTCTTGGGACATAAGCCCAGGTCACCCCCTTTTCAAAAGCCATGAGGACCTAAGAAAAGCTTAGTGAAGACACTCAAGACAAGAATGAACATTATTTTAGAAGAATGAAGGCAGTTTGAAGGAAAAGAGGGAATTCAAAATCAAGATCAAGGAGAAGATATCTACAAGTGATTGAATGAAGATTTTTGTTCAAGTATTGAATGAAGAAAAAAGTTAATGGGATAAATTTAAGGAATTGGGGGAAAGAACTGTATGGATTGATTGCAAGCTCATCAAGACTCACTATACTTATGGTGCTCAGAGCTTACCACTTCCAAGAGGGGGGTAATGTCACAGCCAAGGAGGCAGGGGCATTACCAATCATCTTCAACAATCATTACTTCATTGATACCCTTCAAAACTCAATCAGCAACAATCATTATTTCATTGATAACCTTCAAAACCCAATCAGCAAGGGGGTTTCATTCAACATTCTCCAAATACAGTTTTCAGACCTCAATACAGTTTCATACAGGCAAGACTCAAATACAGGATTCACCAAATACAGGCCTGTCATCAATACAGGCGCAAATACCTGTATTGACTGTATAACCTGTATTGGATTCACCAATACAGGATTCAATCCCACATCCAACTTCTTCCAGCATACAGGCCAGTATCTCAACACTCAAACTCCAAGGCTGGTATTTCTCACATATACCAGCCCCTCTTCATCCGCCTGGGGGTTTTTCCCCCAGTTAATTAAAATATTGGATTTATGATTTAATATTATTTCATTTCTCATAAAGGAATACTATGTTATTATTTATTAAGTTAGTCTTTGCCTTCCCTCATCTGTTCAGGAGAGTCCTGGTGGCCATATCCTTTATTAATCCTTTTCTCTTTTCTGAACAGGTTGAAACAGTGGTACAGGAGTATTTGTGGTTGGCTCTTTATTATTGCTTTTGTTTTCCTCCCATATCTTTTAACTCTTATTATCTTATGACTAGGAAATTGTTATCTTATTTCATTACTCTTATCATTTGAGTACCTTATTCTGAGCCCTCCATAGGTAAGTCTGTTCACTGAGTGCCAGGCCCTCTTCATTTTGTGAGCCTTGAGGTATATTTTACATACCCAAATAGGCCACAATTATCTTAAAAAGAAATTTTGAATCATGCACAACTCATAAGTCATGCATATATCCAAAATTCATCATTTTCAATTTCAGCAAAGATGAATAACTTTTGATTGAGTAAGTAAATCCATGGATTTAAGACCAGATTTGGATTCTACACAAAACGTCACCTAGAGTAGCTCCATAGAGTGAATAAGCTCAATTTAAGTATTTCAGGTGGTAAAATGGAAAATACTTCAATACCACATCATTAATACCACATAAAAGATCTGTGAAAACTTTTGTTTTTCTTGATTTTTAGCCAAAATAATGGGAAAGTGAGAAATCCCATGTTACATATACACTAAGAATAGTGTTATGCATGTTTTGAGCACTTAATATCATGGCATTTTTACATGGACTTTTGGTACACCCATAGTGGATATCTCACTTGAAGCTTAATTTTCTATTTTTTATGTGAAAAATAAGTAAGGGGGACAAAAGACATCAAAGAGAGCCAGGGTACCCAACTTCTGAGGCCTCAGAGGCGTGGATAGCTCCAGAGCATGGATCCATGGCTCATCTTGGCCCAATTGGTAAACTAAAACTCTTTGGGAACTTGGTTACCAAGTTACACCTACTGTAATCATAAGAAAATAGCAAATAACCTGCTATTTTGACGTGCCAAGGAGGTAATGAGCTACTTAGACTCCTGTAACCACGTCAATTCTTGATGACTTTCCATGACTAGACCCTAAAAGAGTAATTAAAACCCTTTTGGGACATATATTCATTGATTTACCTCATAGCAACCAGCAAAATACTGCTATTTGCAATTCTACATAGAAATGAGTTAAAAACTTCAAAAATTCATTAAAAAAGCAATTCTTAATAAATCCTTCTGAAACTTTCAGGACTAATAGAGAACTGTATTATCTATGGTACAACCAAAAAGAATTCTGGTTTTACCAGTAAAATTAAAAGTTTTACTTACAGTCCATTTTTGACCATTCTACGTGAAACACTGAATCTTCAAAAATTCACAGTAATTACAACCTGTGATGAAATTGGCAATAACATTGAAAACTTTGAGAAATCAATGATTATTTTAGAATAAAAGAAGATTTACAGATGTTAATCCTTTTATTCTTAACCATATTGGGGTTGGTAGTCACATAAAAGCATCAATTAAGTAATTATGATAATCTTACGTGACAACTGATGATGCAATCAATAATCCAAAAGGGTTTATTGTTTTCTCACTCACTGGTTTTTCAGTTTTCTTCATGGCATGCCTCTGTGAGCTGTTGTTGACTTAAAAGAGGCCTCCTCTTGCTGTTTTTTCCAAGGATCATCTTTTCAATTTATTAAATCATTATTACCAACAAGTAAGTATTAGTTACAGCTATTCTTAAGTGTTTTAAATCTTTCAGAATCAACCAGAAAGACGTGAAATCATAGAATCCAACTATATACTGTTGTAATACTGTTATAAATCCTTTTGATCCCTTAAATCGACAATTCTACGTCAAATTTCTCTACTTTTATCTATCAATAAGTTCTTTGGAGTATTAGTGAGTCATTTATCTTTAATTCTTAAAGTTTTTCTCTAGTAATAGTTTTCTTCAAGAATTATCTTTATAATTATTCTTGTAAATGATAATTATATATTAAAATAATTATATTATTTTAATAAAAGAAGTTTTTATTATTAAATTCTCCTTGTAATTGATTCTTGTAGACAATTACTGCTCACTGTTATAATCACTAGTAGTGTATAACACGTGAAAGAAATAATTTTATAATTATTTAATTGTGGTTATAATAATTTTTATTATTATATTTCATAAGAACAGACATAGTACTGTTGATTAATAGTAATATTATCATCAGTTTCATAGTCAAATCTTACATTTGGGGGCCTGGCCGTGTTTTTTGAACCTTGTACCCTTAATTAATATATTTTTAAGCTCTAAAATATATTAATTTAATATTTTTTTTCTTTCATTTTTAAGTTAAAATAATTCTTATTTTTGAAATTGTTTTGAAAATCTTTTTCATTGAGGAATTTGGTTTGATTTTATACTGTTTTACATGTGGCTTTTTCACATCCAAAAACTTATAAAATTATTCTTTGAGTTACTCTGAATTAATTTTCATTCATAATCTTAAACTTTAATTTTTTTTCTTTAAAAGAATACTTTTTTTAATATTAAAAAATATAAAACTTATAAAAAATCATTAAAAATATTTTAAATAGTATAAAAAATAATTTTTTCTCTTTTATAGTTTTTTCTAGTGTCTTTAATCAAATACTGTGCAGCTGGCAACAGACTCAGTAAAAGATATATCCCTAGTACAGAATCTTCAGAAGCAGAATCTGAAGACAGTATTGAGGTGCAGATTGCTAAAAGAGGCACCTTATTTAACTCAGAAAAAGCTAAATTACCACCAAAAGGTGTGTATTTTATCTTATATTTTCACCTTTTATCTTTAAATTGACGTGAAAATGGTGCATACCAGAAATGGAAGCAACTATTCAGTCCAGCCAGATGGATGTGGACAAGGAAGAGGCAAGACCAAATCCAGAAGTGCCAAATCTTCCTCAAGAAAGACACATTTTGAGGATGCCAGAGTTGCCCCCCATTCCCCAAGGTCTGTGCCAACAGATTTTGACGTGAATTCAGAACCTGAACTGATCTATGGTAATATTTCCAGGGCTGAATCACTTTCAGGTGGCAGCAATAGAAATATATCAATGCCAGTACAAAAACTGGTTCAGAGCAGCCAAGGAGGAGGAGTGGGAAATCTGCCCAAGCCTTTGGCAGGGGGGCATGAACTCCTACTTACACATCAAGAGCTTTCTGGGTCAGGAGAAGACCATAGAGCTCTTAGGAGGTTGGAGCCCCCTGTCTTGCAAAGGCAAGGTAAAAAAGATAAAGAATTGGTTGAAGAACCAAAGTCTTTTATCCATAGACCAGAAGAGAGAGTTGGAAATGACTCCAGCTTTGGAGACAGAAGCCCCAGTGGCATCTACCAGCTCCAAACCAGCTCCAGACACGTCCAAAGACAAGCCCAAAGGACCTCAGAAGAAGCAGAGAGGTCCCAAGAACCATCAAGGGAAGGGCAAAGGCAAAGCCAATTGGCACAGACCTTACCCACAAGGGTACAGGATACCCAAATTGGAGCCTTCAGCTGTGGACAGTGTGTTCAATATGGCCAGAACTCTCCTGGAATTCACAGCCAAGGAGCAGGAAAGGATGAACAGGACTTTTCCACGCAAATAACTGATGTACAAAGAAGCATTAATGTAGAAATTGGCAAACTTGATTCAAAGTTAAAGCAAATTACATCAGACATAATTGAGTTAAAGAAAAATGACAAAAAACATTTTGAATGGCATCAATTGACAACTGTCACCCTTGAGTCAATTGGCAATGCTTGTGAAAGAATTGAAAACCAATGTCAAGCTCAGAATAATGACATAGAGGATCTTTCCATTTTTAAAGTAAATGATAGACTTAAAACTCTTGAATACCATGTCTTACAAATAGTTGAGAATACCAATCAATTTGCTATACATTTAGCAAAAAGTGACAGTGAAAGACAGAAGCTGAAGAATGAAATAATTGCAAGTGTGGAACAAATTCATAAGAATCATGAACCACATATGCCCAGACATTCTACACCTTTAACTGAAGAAAAACGTTCTGTGAAAGAAAGTTTGACCCCATTCTTAGGAGAAAATACCTACTCTACAAGAGATATTCCCAAAATAGAAGAATGGCCAACATTCTCTGGTGAAGGAGAATACAACCATATTGAATTCATCAGGACTATTGATATGTTGCAAGAAGACTTTAATATACCTGATGAAATCATAGTGGGAAAATTACATTGTCTGTTTACCAGAACTGCAAAGAAATGGTATTACAAAATGAGGATTGATCATGGTAAACATGACTGGTCTTGGTGGAAATCTGAAGTGATTACCAAATGGGCCAACAATTCTTGGAGATTTAAAATGGAAAATGCTTTTGAAAGTGCCATTTTTAACTCAGAAAGAGACAAGCCACTTACTTGGTTCTTCAAACAAAAAGACAGATTATCTGCTTTACAACCAGATATGTCTGACACTATGATTAATATTAGAATATTAAGAAAGTGTGGAGGAGAACTGGAACATGCTATCAAAAGCAGATGTGTGGAACCCTGTTCAACAGAGGACTAAATTAATGCCATGGAAGATATCATTGCCAGAACAAGAATTGGTAAAACTTGGTCTAAAATCCCAACAGAATCCAAGATGACCTCTAAGATTCCCAGAGAGGATAAGAGACTAGAAAGACCTGTCTTGAAGTGTCATAAATGTGGAAGTACTTCACATTTAGCCAACACTTGTCCTAAGAAGACAAAGATCAATGAAATTCAAGTCATTGAAGAAATTCAGTGTACTGAAGAGAAGGAAGAGTCTGATCAAGATTCTGCAGTCTCTGAAGATACACCAGTGGAGGACTATCCCATTGAGAACATTTCAGCTTTCTTTGAGGTCACAGAAGTCCATACCCACTTTCCACAGTACAGTGAGGATTGCTGCAACCTGATCAATATCCAAGATGCCAGAATGTGTAAAACAAAACCTGCTAGAGGAAAGGGTTATAATGCTGGGGCATCCTGTATCACATCAATTTTAATGAGTGATATTTAAGCCAAAGTAAATTTGGATACAGGAGCATTTTGTACTTGTGTGGGCAAAGATTATCTCCAAATTATACTTCCTGAATGGAAAAACCATCTATTACCAATAGAAGGTGTACATTTCAGTAGTGCCAGTAACAATATGTACCCCCTGGGCATATTGGACACTAATATTGTATTCCCACATCCAGCAGGAAGTGTAAGAATGAAAACTGAGATTGTAGTAATGGATAATTGCACATCTCAACACATCATTCTTGGGAATGATTACTTAAATATTTATGGTATTGATATAAATAACCATAAGGACAGATATTTCACAATTGGAGATAACAAGAGACAGAAATTTGCTTTCCCCAATATGCCAAAACAGATATCTGTAGTGTCTTCTGTCAAAGATACTTACAAAGATGAATTTGTGTCTAAACAACTTGTTGAACCACAAATTAATCCATCATTGTCACCAAAGATGAGGAATGAACTTATTGATGTATTATACACATACAATACTGCATTTGCCTCTGATAATGAACCATTAGGTGCTATAAGAGGACATGAAGTTGATATTACTCTTAATATTGACAGACCATATCCTCCAGTACTTAGAAGACCAGCTTATCCAGCCAGTCCCAGAGCTAGAGAAGCCTTGGAAAAACATATCCAAGAGTTGATCCAACTTGGTGTGCTAAGGAAAGTAGGCCATAATCACCAGGGCAAATCTCGCGTCAATCGTCGGCGATTGACTTCACTTCGCACCGCGGTCAGTATAAAATCTTGCTTCAGTCGCGTTAGTGTCACTTTATAGTCACTGGATTTAGTGGGTCACGTCACGTCAGTGTCAACACAACGTCAATTGTCACATGTGTCACATGAGAATGTCACTCAAAGCCCAAACTCATTTCAACACTATGCGCAACGTTCGTGTAATTTCACCTCATTGGCTTCTGCCTCCCCGACGCTTAGCATGCTTACGCACCCGCACCGCCCTCCATCCAGATGAGACTCCGACACTGCCTGCCCCTCTCCCTCCTCACCACTCCTTACGCTTTCACACCCCCGCCCCTACCATCCTTACGCTTGTGTAGTACCCTCCCGACATGCCTCCGACAATGCTTACCATGCTTATGCTCATGTAGTGCCCTCCCGACATGCCTCCGACACCACTTATGACCCTTACGCTTGTGTAGTGCCCTCCCGACATGCCTCCGACACAGCTTACCATTCTTACGCTTGTGTAGTGCCCTCCTGACATGCCTCCGACAACGCTTACCATCCTTGCGCTCATGTAGTGCCCTCCCGACATGCCCCTGCCAACGCTTACCCTCCCTCCCGACACTGCTCACCATCCTTACGCTCATGTAGTGCCCTCCCGACATGCCTCTGACAACGCTTACCCTCCCTCCCAACATTCTCCCGACACTGCGTACCATCCTTAAGCTCATGTAGTGTCCTCCCAACATGCCTCCGACAACAGTTACCCTCCCTCCCGACACTGCTTACCATCCTTACGCTCATGTAGTGCCCTCCCGACATGCCTACAACAACGCTTACCCTCCTCACGCTTCCGTATTACATCCATAGTGTACAGTACGGTGGTTTGTTGGCGTACACGATGAACGCAATTGCCGAAATATGCTGAGTGGCCTTCTCTGCCAACAGGACCTAAGGGGATATTGGTCAGTATATTCACCATGTTGTGGTTAGGGTTTAAATCATGAGACTCACAAATTAAAACCTAATAAGTGGACTATTTAAGACAAGAATTCTGTCTCCTGTTTCGCCGACAAAACCATTTTATTTCATATCAATCAAATGAACACTTTGCTTAGTCCTTACCTCATGAGCGTTGAATAGTTCAAAAGTTGACTTTAGTAGGTTTCTCACTAGTCAACTTTATTCAATGTCTCACAGGGAAGTGATTTCATTTGCATGATATGAAATAATTTGCAAAACATCGCCTCCTTCAATTTCCCGACAAATCGCATTTTGCAAATGCAATTATTTTACTTGCACCTTTTTTCTTCAATTTGGATCTTTTTATTCAAAAATTTTCAAACAAGTTATCAATCAACTCGTCACCATCTATTTGCTTAATAAACTACCTCCGCTATGGCCCGAACCCCGGGAAATTCAACTCAATTCAATGAACGACCAACTTCAGCCCCAGAGAGTGGAAGTGAAATCTCTGATATCGCCAGTAGTCGTGAATTAGGCATTGAAGTAGAGAGCCAGTCACATGAAGATAATCAAGATCCACCAGTTCTTCCGGAATGTGAGTATGTATCCATCTTGAATATTTCAAATCTCTCAAAACCTGATATCGTGTCATAGCCTTTATTTCAGGGCAGCCTCCAAGCTCTCAGAAACTGATTTTTAAAAGTTATGAGAAGGAAAAGACTGTTGAACCTTGTGCACCGACAGAAGATGATGGGCAAGATGATGTAATTTTCAGTGGGGAGGTGGAAATTATATCCAAGGAACAATTTGTCTCCAACATTGCTCAAAAAATCCCAAGGCTTGAAAAAATCCAAAATGATAGTAAAATTCCTGATTATGTGCGTCAAAAGATTGCTGAAGCCATGAGCCTGCTCAAAATGGATTTGAACCGTAAGTCCATTAATAACTCAAATAAAAATTGATAAAAATAGCTGCTTACAATATATGGGCAGGTGTGGAGGTGGGAGAATCTCTACCTGAAGGATCTCGAGTCTTGAATTGGATTTCCAGGCAAAGGATTAGGAAAAAGACCAAATATACATGCGACCAAAAAAACAAACAAAAAACGCCGCAAACGATTCTCGCGATCAAGGTCATGAAATTATCAATGTTGAAGGGGACCATATTGATAATCAACCTCCGCATACTGAACCCCCCCAATACTCAATGAAACAATCCATGATGAAGCTCCACATACTGAAAGCCCCCCAATACCCAATGAAACAATGCATGATGCAACCCCTCCCGCCTCTCCTCGGAATATTCAAGCCTTTCAAGCAAGCGAAACAATTAAACATGATACAATGGGACAAGATATGACTGATATAATTCCCGACGCTGAGCCCGAAGTGTCATCCGCTGCGAATTTTCAAGGAATATTTTTATCCCGCATGGAAGAGTTTGCAGGCATTTTGAATTATCATTCCAATATTTCTCAACAATCATGGAAAAGGGGGCTTGATAATATCAATAGGATTTACAAAAATAGATGGGACAATTTACCAACAAAGGATGCTCATACATTCCTTCCTGTTGGTATTAAGGTGATCAGTAACCGAGAGCTTAAAATGTCGGCCTGGCTGGAGGACCTTGAGATGGCAGGTGAGTTTTATCTTTGTGCATGATACATGATTATTGGCTGTTGACTGGTGATATAAATTGCAATATACAGGGTTAGATTTTTTAAGCCAACCGAAACAGAAGCGTTTTTTGATCACAACATTTGGAATCTCAAATTGATGAAGGAATCAGCTAAACCTCCAGACAATCTCCCAAAATCTGAACACTCCTTCTTCAAAATGGTTCAGAGCCTTCTTTACCCCGCCAATCCAGTTAAACATTTTTGGGCAAATGTTATGTTTGAATCCATTAGTTTAGTCTCATACGATGTGATTGCAGCCAAACCATATGTTGCACCAACATAAAATTCGACCGATCCTCTTGGACTCGAACGGGGAGCAGTTGAATACCTTGCCTCCAGCTTGAGTAAATCGAAGCAACGTGCAACCCAACTCAGCATTGAAGGTGGCGGGGCTGACAATGAGATATCCACAAAGCCGCACAAGAACCTGGAGGATCTAATGGATACAGTTATCCATTTGATGATTGCGTACAACATGGTACGTGCACATACAAAGGTCGAAGTTAATGGCATCAAAGGCAAACTCACAAACTCAAAAAAAAATGAGGCCATCAAAGATCTTTTGACGTGTCACAAGAATCTCAGAATAAATCGAATTTGCTATGGTATATTAGCGGCATTCTGTGCGGTGGGGGTTCGTGGTTTGATGGTATGCTCAGATGACTGGAGAACAAGCTCAGTTAAAGGGGCTTTATCACCAATTGACATTTCCGCAAAACTTTCAGAGGGTAAAAATCTAGTGGAGCCAGTGTGGCTACGTACTAATAAGTATATATGTAATTTACTGAATAAAAGTTTCTTCTCATCAGAGTCTTTTAACCCCGCTGTACCTCTTAGATTTGAATTTGCACGATGCTTAGTATTAGACTTTGGTGATGCCTGGGTGGCGAAACGCGGGCTTGGTTCAAGTGATGAGGTCACCTTGACGGTACCCAGGTCAGCTAAACTCACAACCAGGATTGACCCGTTTTAGATTAGCTTTGTACTAGATAGATTGTAATTGAATTTTGCAAAGTTATTTATGAATTTAATAATCATGACTTCCTATCCTACTACTGCCCGGATGCCACAGTCTGAGTACCAATAGTAATTGTACGGCGGCATGCCTCCGTACATCATTGCAAAGACTCCGACAAGACGCAAGCTGAGTCAGGCGATGTGCCCGCGAGTAGCACACGCGGGTGCATTGCGGGAAGTCGCGTTTATCACTTCCCGCCAGCCCATAATAGGCCAAATGTTCCTGTGTCTTTCAAGAGGACTAGGATAGCTAGGGATCCGCAGCAGGATGCATATTGCATTTGCGTGTGCTTGCAATATTCCAAATGGTTGGATTGGAAAGTGATTGCATGGGAACATCAATGTGTAAAATTGAATAATGCACTAAGCACTGCAATTCTCAGGTTCAGGTATTTGAGATCGTGAATTTGCCAAGGTCAGGCGTGAGCTTTCTTTTTAGCCGCAATTAAAAAAGATTCATCCACCGCAATCAAATTTAGGTGATATTAAGAAATCAGTAATCATTCGGTTTCATTTCATTTTCTGCTGAAAGCATGCCATTCACGAAAAAAGGAAAAGAGCGTAAAAGGGAACTCGCAAGAAAGCGTCGGGCTGAGGAAGGAAAGTGTGAGTTACTCGCTTAATCTCAGTGTATATATGCTTCCACATTTCTGTGGCACCCTCATTGGGCCCCATGGAAGAACATTGGCTTTAGTCGGTTCAGATTGTGCCAATGTCATGTGGGCTCCAACAGGGAAGTCAAAGGATGTGTGCCGAAGAAAGCTACTTGGCAGTATCTGATATCTTGTGTGCTTCAACACATAGTGATCCCTCAACCACTCGGGAATAGTAGCAGATCCCAAAAGACAAATGAGCGCAAAACGACCCGAATGAATAGGTTGTTTTCCTCCTCTCGCCCAACAGCACAAATATCAATGCCAGTATCAGCAAATATCACCCCAAGTGAAATTCGGAGGCTTGTCGATGTCAATCAGATCAAACGCATTCACTTTGGGCGTGTGGCAATTTTCTCTTCAACCGGATTACTCATTGCCCTTGTCGAATTCCGACCATTCACAACAATGAGTGAAGTCAAGGTCGATCAATGGGATGAATTATCACAATTCCTATTTCGCGAAAAGAGATTCACCGACCCGATTGCAACCAATGGAGCATTACTGGAGGGATTTATGTTCGCGATTGGGTGGCGCAAATGCACCACGAAGAATGAACAATTTGGTCTGTATGGTAGTGCTGGCAAAATTGAAAATGCAAAAGATGAATGGCGGGACCGAGGTGCCAATCTTAGCTCGGTGGGTCGCATTCTAGGTCAATCCTTACGATATGTTGGGGATAATTTATTTCAGAAGATTCAAAATTGCTACAACTCATTGGGGGTTCCGTCTTTTGATCAAGTCAACTATGAAGGCGATATTCCGGCAAATCAGGGTGCATTCAAGTTCGCTTCCGCACTCACTTTCACCATGAATGGATTCAAAAACGCACCTCATGTTGATAAGGATGCATCGCTGTATGCTTCGGGATGGTGGTTTCAAGCTGATAAGCGGACCGGCCAAATTCAAAGAGATGCGTCAAAGCGGTGTACAGGGGGAAAATTGATTTTCCCAAATGAGCATTTTTGGATTGATCTATCCGCATGTCATGGGCTCATTCAGGTAGTGTGGGCCAGTAGTACATTTGTTCATTATACTGATCCAGCACAGGACAACGAAAGCACGACACTAGTGGGTATGTCCGCACAATGCTCAAGCAGGTTAGCAAAAACAATGCGGCAAAAAAGCAATGGCTATTATGAGATTGGCGAGAGAGCGGGCTATCAAATCAGGGATGGTAATACAATCTCATGCCGATTCAAAGAATGAGGAGATTTGCAAGTGGGTTGGGTAAGTAATGGTGAGGTAAGGCAGAGGACAATATACACCAGGATTGGATGGATTCGAGTGCGGGAGATGGGGTGTCTCACATGAAAAAGGGGTGAAGTGGATTATGTACGGTGGCATGCCATCGTACATCGGTCCTGGTTTGTTGCTATTGTCCAGGATGCCAATGCTTCACACGCGAATCCTTATGCTTGTGCAGGTTCCAACAATGCTAAAAGTTCCTGACGCCTATGTGGGCTGCCAACGCTACACACGCCAATCCTTGGGCCTGTGCAGGCTCCCGAAAATTTACACGCCAATCCTTACGCCTTTACAGGCTTTTGACGATTCACACACCAATTCTTACGCTTGTGACGCTTCCCCACAATGCTGAAATTTTCTTGGCCTGTGCAGGATCCCAAGAATTCACACGCCAATTCTTACGCCTGTGCAGGCTCCCAAAAATTCACACGCCAATCCTTATGCTTGTGAAGGGTCCCAAAAGTGCTAAAATTCCTTACGCCTGTACAGGCTTCGGACGATTCACACGCCAATCCTTACGCATGGGAGGGTTGCCAACAATCCTGACAAATTCTTACGCCTGTGCAGGCTCCCAACAATTCACACGCCAATCCTTATGCCTGTGCAGGCTCCCAACAATTCACACGCCAATCCTTACGCCTGTGCAGCCTCCCAACAAGTCACACGCCAATCCTTACGCTTGTGAAGGTTCCAGACAATTTAAACAACTCAGTACATGAGTAAGATTAATAGCGTGTGACCATAGGAAAGGCCATGTTTCACAAATCTGGAGTGGATTGCTCACATGCGGGAAGCTCCCGCTTTTTTACAGTTAAGAATGGATATGGCTCTAAACCATGGAAGAAGAAAATATAGGAGACGGCAATGGTCACTATTGGCGCATTTTGGGAAAAAGAGGTTCACAAAAACAAATACTCACTCAAACTCTTGGTGGGTCACTTAGAAAAATAATTCTCACGCAATCAGGGTTTTTCTCTAAGGAGGAAATAAATAATTTTTAAGTGAACAAAGAACGTAATAGAAATTGAACATAACAATCATTTAAGACAAAGAATTAATTTAAAAGAAAGTATTACAAGACATAAAAAGTGGAAAGAAGACAATTTTTTTTAAATTTTATTTTTCTAGGAATTTGGAGACTATCCCGGTGATGTCCTCCTTTGGATAAGCCTCCAGTGCCTGGGCAAGGAGGGAGTTTAGTTCCTCCCGGAATTCCCGGTGCATCTCATTTCGATGAGTTGCATCCACGAAAGGAATCATGTGGAGCAAGCAACGATGCTCCAACAAGATTCGGTTGATCGAATTGTGGACGATGGCTTGAGGAATTATTAGGGTCGGTCGCAGGTCGGTGAATTCCTGGCGAGCGTCATCGTGGGAATGAGACGAGGTTGGCACCGGGGGGAGGAGGCGTTGGGGTTCTTGGGGGCACTGGAAGGGATCTCTGGGGAGGGAACCGGGGTTGGAGTGGAGGGGGGGGGAATGGATGGGGAAGGTGGGCGAGTCGGGTAAGAAGAAGGGGGAGGGGGAGGGGGATGGGGAATTGGGGATCCCACGGGCGTATTGTTGATGATGATTATCAAGGGAGGAGTGGCGGGACGATCTGGAGACGGTCGAAGAAAAAATGAGGAAAAGAGGATATGGATTGAAGAGAAAGAAAGGGTGACTTACCATAAGCTTCCTCCGTGGATTGCGTAGGAGCCACCTCAGGTTCTGGCTCACAAGTCGTATCGTCCTCAGGTTGTTGGGACGTTGGACTTGGGCCAGGAATAGGTGGCTCTTCGGTTCGGGAGGGTTCTAAAAAAGGAGGAAGAGTCAGTTCACTCAACTCAAAAGTGAAAGTGAAAATGAAATGAAACTTTGGCTGCTTACCGCGGAATAATTCCTCAGACCATCGGGTGCCACTTGGGCCTGGAGTTGGTTGCCGGGGGGTTTGCTCGCGAGGCAAACTAGGAACGGGAGAGTCTTGTCGGGGGGGATTCGGGGGGTTTTGTTCTATGAGAAATGGAAAAAAGTCAGTATTATTGCGTGAAGAGAAATGAGATAAGGAGGAGAAAGAAAACTTACTTTGGCGTTTGAATCCCATCGGTGACAAGACATGGTGACGATCAGCCCAAGCTCGAATGTCCTCTCGCCATCGCCATCCTTCATCGGCCGGATAATCACTTTGCTCCGGTCGAGGAGTGAAGTGACCATTGGATGGTGGCCTAGGAGGGGGAGGGGACAGGGCTAATTGTCCGGAATCTTTCCCGTTGGCCTGTTTGGGGGCCCGGCGTCCATTCACGCTCGGAAATGGTTTCATCATCGTCGACCACAAAGGAGTCCTCGCGAGGGCGTCTTGGGCGAGAACTCCTCTGGCCTCGTGGTTGGAAGGGGCGGACAACGAACGAACATTTCTTGTGTGCTTGTCGGCAAGCATCACAAGCGTCGTTCGTCGTTGAGGAACGAATGCAGGGGATACCCCGCTTGGTGCATAAAGTGCACGACATCTAAAAACAAAAAAATTGGGGTTAGTAACTGAATAGAAAGTAAGCAATCAAGAAAGAAAAGGATGACGTACGATGAATTATATAAATTGAAAACAGAATCAAATTAAAAACGCTCTAGTCGGAAGTTTTTAAAAGTCTGGAAGGAAGCCGTGAAGAAAGAAAAATATTAATATCGGTACATAATGTTGACATAAGTTAAAAAAAGAGGTAACGCACAAGGTGGATAGAAGGGAGGTTGTGAACGGATCAGAAGAATAAACAAACAGGCAAAAGGAAGGGAAGTGGGTTTAGTGGAGTGCGAAAGACAAAAATAGAAAGGCAGGAAGACGAAGGGGAATACGCACAAGAAGGACAAACGCGGGTGAGGTTGAACGAAGTGGAGCGGGTGAGAAAGAAAGTGAAGTGCGTGTCGTGTGAAGATGGTCTTTTATACCATGGTGAAGCTGAGACAATCTCAGCAGTTGCAGCACCCGCAAAAGTCTCAGCTTCAAGGCGTGTGGGCAAAATTGAAGCTGAGTCTCAGGGAATGCTGCAACTGAGAAGTGAAATGCTCGCGTGAGGCAGAAGAACAATGGGGGTCTGGCTGAGTATTGCAATTTATTGAATTGTCAAGCTGAGTCAAATCCCCTTTGTTTCCTTAAATTGCCACCCAATAACCCAGGATGGTGGTCGTGAGGCCCTGGTTGAATGTGCATTGTGGGTGCAATGCACAAGTGACCACGGCAAGATCACCGGCCTTATGGCCTGCCGATTGCCTTTGAACAAAGGGGGGGCTGTAAGACAAGTTAATACAGCGTGAGCTTGCCTCGACCCATTGCTCAGGTTTGCTTTCGGGTCATAATTGAAATCCTTAGTGGCTGAGCATTTTAATTGCACAGTAATTGAACAATTGATATAACAATATCAAATGGACCGCTGAGTATTGCAATTTACTAAATTGTGAAGCTGAGTCAAATCCCCTTTCTTTCCTTAAATAGCCACCCGATCACCCGGGAGGGTGGTCGTGAGGCCCTTGTTGAATGTGCATTGTGGGTGGAATGCACAAGTGACCCATGCAGAAATGCACCCAGTGCATTTGGTCACAAGTGACCGCGGCAATATTACCAGCCGTATGGCCTGGTAATAGGATGTGAACAAAGGGGGGGCTGTAACACAAGTGAATACAGCGTGAGCTTGCCTCAACCCATTGCTCAGGTTTGCTTTCGGGTCATAATTGAAATTCTCAGTGGCTGAACATTTTAATGGCACAGTGATTGAACTATTGATATAAAAATATCAAATGCACCATGCTGAGCCATTGCTCAGTCGTTTTTGTATGCCCACAATCTGAGCATTTGGCACAGCATCGGGTGACATTTCACATGCTTTGGTGAAGTGCTCCAAACTGAGCCTTCCAATGGACTATTGCAAAAATAGTTCATTCCATGGCTTTACTGAGCACTTTCACACGGTGCTTTTGACCATGATATGCTCAGCTTGCGTGTGCAAATCGGGTGAAACGCAATGCTGAGCATGTGGCACATGAGCTACGTTTATGCAAACGATCGGAAGGTGCATGCACATTCGCTATATGCATGCAGGCTCAAGTAGTATAACACCTTCCTGATCTGTACATCCAACACTGTAGTACGCAGTACACCTGTGTAAATGTATGCTGCGGGGCAGAGCAAAAGCTGTTCAGCAATGTAACATGAAAATCACGTCAAGCCATTGAGTCATATATCTCAACTGCATCCCTTTGGTGCACCTTTTTGCAGAGCTCTGCCTAACAATGGCATAGACGCGGGTGTAATCCGAGTTAATGAAAGTGGGTCATAATGGGATGACTTATTATTTGGGTAATACACAAACAGTGGATTCACTCCAGTGCCATTGTCAGGGCCAACAATGACTGGCCCTGCTTGTTCATTGCGCGTGCTCATTGTCGGGCAGCCACACGCTTTCATATGCACCCCCCAACGGCTCATACACAGGCAACTTTCACACGCCTGGAAGACATTTTACTGCCAGTGTTCCGACCGGCTAGTTTCTTGGTCGGGTGGTCAGCTTGACTGCAGATGCTCAACTGCTTGCGCGTGGAAACCTGAGGCCAATCAGTGTGGATTTGCTTCAGCCTCATCCACATCAGAATAATCCCAGCCTATGATTGCTGAGGCTGGTTATGTTTGCGTGGGTATCTCCCACCGCGGGTAATTTTCTTCACGTTCTCACACGCCCCGCGCAAGTTGTGGCACCTGGCTTGCAGCCAGAAATTCCCTTGGGTGGGTGGCCTCTTTCTCCGGAGTTTTGTACACGCGTGAGGCAAAGACCGTGATCCCAATCTCTGGGGAATAGTAGCCTCCTCAAACGCAATAGGGGTGAATGTAGATGTGGATCATGCCTCACGGTCGGTGCCCCATTTGATCATGCCACACTTCCCCCCCTGAAGCCTAGTTGGAATCAGTCATCAAAAACCTTCACGCAAAACCAAAGTCATGTTTGGTGGCACGCCACCGAACATATCTCACCCGCCCACACACAAACATCCCCACAGTGAGATTGCCCTTTGAAACGGCCAACATTGCCCAGTAGGTCCCTGTGCTACAATTAACCTGGGGAAGATATATATGCATCCATGTTCGCTGTCACACCAGCGAACATGACTGCATGCCTCTGATATGCCCTCCACAATAAGTTGCTACAACCCACCCAATTTTGGATATGCTAATGTCGACCTTGTTCCACCAAGGGTTTTGTACCTTGCTGCAGATCCAGCAGTCATATTGGTGCACCCACATTTTGGCCACCTTGCCTTGATATATGCCCCAAATCGGATATGAAAATTATGAGCCCAAGAGGCCCATCCCCATCAAGACCATGCACGTAACCACAGGCCATCCCCCCTTGACCCCATTTCTGCCTCTCATATAAGTTCCCCATCTGCGCCTATTTGTCTTCATTCCGTTTAGCTAACCCCTCCCGATCATATAATTTACAACTGTCCCCAAATAATTTAAAATAGCCATCATGTCAACCCCTTCACAACCACTTTGCATTGGGATGATTAATATTTGTATTCCAATGAATAGTGATATAGCCTTAAATCCTGAGAATTCCCACTTAGCTTCTTGGATTATCATATGGCACAATCAACACAACATATTTGTTTATCTCCCCAATCACCAGCGTGCTATTGGCTCTCTACCTGCAACCCTTTCCAAAACGTTGATACCATTCCTCGGGGCACCAAAAACGTTCATGCACTGTGGTCCTGGTGGGGCATGGATTGAAAATTGCCAATCCAATCCTACTCAAATATTATTCGTTGAGGGAGTATTTATGACTGATGCAAATGATCCCTCCTCATCTCAGAAACCCAATCTAGCATTGATGTTCTTCACATGGTATCCAAACCTTTTATTCATAATGGAAAGCTTTCAAACACAAGATTTCAAGCTTAAAATGCCCAAAGAATATGATTGTAATACTCATAGTCAATGTCAACTTTTTACTAAATCATTTCCCGCTTCAAACTCAACGCAAGCTTCATATCCTGCTGTTTCATCATTGATTTCCAAGCAAAAACTGATACAATTACCCAGTGGATGGGACCTCCCCATGATGACCCCGCCCCATGCCATTATTCAAAACCCCCTCCTCCCTCATCAAAAGACCGGACTAGCTTTTCTCTGGGATTGAGAAATCCCCAATGGCCAATCAGCCCGTAACCTTTGGGCCACCTCACCCCCAGGATCCACTTTCAATGCCAGGCACATCATTACAAACAAGGTCGTTAGCTCATTTGAATCCCTTTCGACCAATACCCCTCTTGGAGGACTGCTTGCGGATGATATGGGTTTAGGTAAAACCATTCTGGCCATTGCTCTAATTGGTACCTCCAAGGAGCGGATGATTGCAAACCCCCATCGCTCCACGCCCACCATGATCATCTGCCCCCCTCGCTTAATTACCAACTGGCAATCAGAAATATCCAAGCATGCTCAGGCTGGAGCGCTGCATTCCAAAATCTACCATGGTCCCACTTGTCACTCATTATCCAAAGACGACATCTTAAAATATGATATCATCATCACTTCTTACAATACTATCACCCAACAATTTAAGCAAACCAATCCCTCTACATCAATCATTTTTCAAATCAATTGGCATCGTATAATTTTGGATGAAGCACAGTGAGTGTCTGATCTGAAATGATTCAAATTACCTTTTATATCCAATAACCCTTTCCCCATCTTATAGCTATATTTGCTCTCAATACACTGCCACTCACCGTGCCATTAATAGCCTCCTTTCATCCAGCCAAATATGTTTAACGGGAACACCTATTCACAACACCATTTATGACCTTTTGGGCATAATATCCTTCATCACTCAACCCCAGAGCGCCGATCAAGATAACTGGTCACCATTCATCCTGAGTAGTCTTTCCAAAGGTTGCAATGTTATCTTGCATTTGGCATTGCGGCATTTAAGTTTGCGCCGCACCAAAACCACACATCTCGAATCCCTCCCCACTATTAGCCATCATTATGAGCTGCTCCCACTCAACCCAACCATGCAGCAAGAATATTCCATATTATATGAAGAATTCCTATCATCCAAAAGCAAAGGACCAGGAGAATTTTTCAGAAATATTAATAAGCTGCGAATATGTTGTAACCATCACATCATGCTTAACACAATTGCGGAGGCGGATTTGGAAGACCCCGAGGGCAGGAGAACTCAGGATAACTCTCCAACAATCACACGAACTATTGTGGATGTCGAAACATGCATGATGAGTAGTAAAATTGCACACCTCCTACAAAGCTTAATGAAGAACAAACAAACAATGTGTGGTCCAACCAAATCGGTGGTTTACTCCCAATGGACCCAATTTCTAGATTTGTGCGTTAATTCTAATATGCATCCATTACCAATTGAATCTATCTGACTTTTTTATATTGTAGAATTGGTATTGCCCTTGCCCATCACTCTATCCTTTCAGCACAAATTGATGGAACAATTACAGCACGAGCACAGGAGAAGGCACTGGAGAATTTCCTCAATAATCCTGAATGTGAAGTACTGATTGCATCCATTGCCGCAGCTGGAACTGGCCTCAATATAACTTGTGCTAATACGGTCTATTTAATGGTGAGGGGACCCCCAAAATTCTGCCCTGATTTGCGGCCCCTGACATCCACATTTCCAGGAGCCCAATTGGAACCCAGCCATTGAGGCTCAGGCTGTTGATCGACTCCATCATATTGGCCAACAACAACCTGTAAAGGTCATCCACTATATCACTCCTTATTCAGTTGAGGTCAACATGCGGAAGGTACCTTTAAAGATCATCTTTGACCCTAATTGTATTGCTATTCTAAAATCCTTCCTTATGGCAATGCCATTTTCCAAACACCAATAGGTTCAAGAAAAGAAAAAATCATTAACTGCGTGAGCCTTACTGATATTATATAATATGTGTTTGACCAAGTTGATAACTCTTGTTTACCCTGGCATAGGTCCACAATTCTGAACACCATGAGTTGGATCGAACTCCTTCAATATTTTCTCAATGAAAATGAGCAATAGAGTCTTATTTCTAAGGGAGACGGTGATACAGTCCAACTCATATTGTCTATATTCTGACATATTTAGCAAGTTGCATCTTTAAGGTTTGATACTCAGATTGTATTACACCTGCACAAATAATTCACAAAATGTTAATTTGTAACGGTGCTATACATTTATATTACTAAGTTATTGCAGAGCATCACCATTCGGCCTAATAACTGGCATTTCAAGTATCTTGAGGGCACTAGTCTGCATCTTACTACAGCCTTTGAGCCAATCTTGATCAAATACCTGAAATTATAAGCCTTCCGGAATATTACCATCATCTGTAGATCGTAATTCTGGCAATCTATCAATAGTTTTTTTACCCTTTTTTCAATGTGATTACAAAACTCTATGTCTTGATCCATTTTTAATACCAATTCATTAAATAACTGGGAGCGCCAGCGTAATCCCACTTTGCGGTAAACTTGACGGCCATTTTCCAGTACCTCCTCAGTATCTGAACATACTTGAGGGTCATTGAATTGTGATGCTAGAATGGGAAGTTTAGCCGTATCACACCATTCACGACGGCGCTCACAGGTCTGCACATAATGAAGTAGATCATCATCAGTCTTTGCTCCCAATGAAAAAGAGATACATTAACTAACCCTTTGACAAATCTTTGCGAGCTTTTCATTCTCCTTCTTTTTAACCAAATACTCGGCATCCTTTTTAATAGACTTCCATTCTCTTTTCAAATAAGTAAAATATTGCTCCATTAAAGCCGCCACAACCCCATAGTTATTATGATCCTTGTTCCAACAGTAATGATGATACTCGGTGCTGACCAGTGCAAGACAGAATGTACGGTAAAACACCATAGACATCAGCTCATTGAACGGATGTTGCCATGAGCTCTCCCAGTCCCAAGTGAATTGCTTAAGTCCTAGCTTGTGGAGCTCATTTTCGCAGTAGCTTTGGAAACCCTGAGACTGAACCTGTGTTGATGGCTCATTGAAAAAATCCTTGGGGACATATCCGAGATGACCAGCCACTTGAATTGCAATTTCACGCTCTTCTGTGCTTGGTGGTGCTAGTAGTGAGGAGAAATCCTTATCCCTAACTTTGAGTAGGAACAGGCAATGTGCATGTACTGCTGATCGCATTCCATGGACATTCTGTGGAAGTTCTGCTTTCAGCCATTTTTGTTGCTCCTTCTGGCTTGCACGCTTCGCCACATTGTGAGCTTCACGAGCCTGGTTCCTTTACTGTCTGACCTCGGATTGTTCAAGCATACTCTGGGCAAGGGGCATTTGAGGATGGGTGAACTCATTATTTGACTGAGTTCCATGATCATGCGCCATGAAATTGTCACTCCTTGCTTCATCATTTGTTTCCATTTGAGTCGGAGACATGTTCTCATCCTCATCATCCACCATTTTTTCTCTTGATGAACTGGCATGAGCTGTTCTTGGTTTGGAGGAATATGGATGATGACGTCCAGTGACTTTCTCTTTATGGACCAGAGGTGAAGATGCATAAAGTTCATCACCTGCCATGCACATCATCAGTTAACACATCAAAAAATGAATGAGGACTGGTCATACTCACAATCTTCAATTGGCTCCTGAGATCGGACTGACTTGCCTTTAGGTGCCATATCTAACCCATGAAACAAACATATCAAATTGTGAAAAAGGTTATACTCCGAAATTAAAATGACTTACTTTGATAAAGCGTCAATCCTGGATTTCCCTCCGACAGACCACTCCAAGTTACATTCTCCAATGGTCTTTTTCGTCGCCCCCCATCCACGCGCCTTTCATCACCCACATGAACCTGAGATCCTGATGGAATATTGAGGGTTGGCTGTTTACTTTGTCGAAAGGGATGCTGGGATGCGACTGGATTCCGATCGGGATTAAGGAGGAACTCACGTGGAAATTTTGATTGGGGATTAGCGTGTGATGAGATTTGAGGTGTGCCTTCTGGCCCCTGAGACACATGCGTTTGTGTATTAGTGGGATTCGGGGGAATTGGAGTGACGGAAATATTTGGGATCGACCAAGTGCTTGAAGTTGGAGCCTTTGGATTTCCCACATCAATGTTAAGACCTGATACATTCATTGAGGATGCAATAGGGGTTGTGAGAGGAATGTTGGGGCTCAATGGTGACTGTATTTGAACATATTCTATGCTAGATTCACTATTTGAGTCATGAACAGAACCTGAACGGGATTTATGTGACTTGAAAGATGACATAAGGGCCAAAAAAGTACAGTAATATTTTTAACTAGATAAAACACCTCAGTATTATGATAAAATAGAGTGATATGAGATGAAATCTTTTCAAATTTATAATAGAGAAATTCTATGAATAGTTGGAACTAAGTGTTGCGTGAAAGTCCAATAAGCCTCTTTTTAGGAGAATCCTCCCTGCCTCCTCTTGAGCTCCTCCACTCTTATCGGAAACCACCCGGCACGGCCTACCACCATATAATGTAATATTTCCTTGATCTCAAAGGGGACCCATCATCCATAAGTAAACATATTTGGTAACATTTCTGCCTCCCCATTGTCACATTTTGTGAATTATCCAAACTGCCAATATATGCATTGAAATTCCCCAGCATTGTACATCTGTAAAGGGGTATATTCATGAAGGATTTACCCACAAAAGAGACATCACCTTTACAAGAAAGGCAAAACAATCCAAATCACACTCCAACCGATTAAAAGCCTGCTGCACTCAAACCAAATACCAAGACTTTAGGTGCACTCCAACCTTTTATGTAATAGAGTTATATTGTTATGTCTGTAATAAAGTTTAAGCCATGTACGATGGCGTGCCAGCGTACATGGTTTGAATGTCAATCCCCTCAAATCAATGTTGACACATCCCTATTGGAACACCCCTCAAGGGTCAAAGCCGCAGTATCGCCATGTGTAAATAAAATAGTATATGTATGAGCATTGAGCAGCATGGCATTTTACCCAATTAAACTCCTAACCAATTCCGCCATCCAGATGAGACATGTTACACTCCATCAGCTGCAGCTCACGCACCATTACAAATGGGATAAAATTCTCAGATGGCTCAAATCATCTCCCCCTTCATAAATACTCACTCAATTTTTTTGCCAATTAATAACATTCCTAAACACTTTCACATCAGCCATAGATATTTATACACAAACCAAGCATACTCCCAATTCCTGCAACAATGACAACCCGCCGCTATTCCTCAATGCGTATATGCATGTGTCAACACTGCTCAACTCAAACACACTCTTCCCCTGAGGGTGATAGGCCTGGAGTTGCCTTCACACCTTTCCAATATAAACAGCACATTAAAAAGCTCAAATCAACCATTGCACCCAAATCTCTTCCAAACATCCCTACTTCTGCATCAGGATCTGAGTGCCCACAACTTCTATTGGATCAAACATTCCCAGCTGATTATTCACCACCATGGGCCCAAAGCATCTTCTCCACAGCACCGGGGCTCAATTCAATTGCACAGAAACCATACAGCAGCAGTCAAACCCTTCCTCCACAAGACCTTGGAATAATAATATCTGCCATTCTATCATTAAGGTATACTATACCCCGCAGGGCTTCACGCATTCTCCACCCCGCCCTAAACCTGCTGATCAAGTCCAGCATCTCAAGCTCCGGTGGTCCCCCCATTCCTGCATTCCATATACCTCAAGATCTGAGTACCATATTTGAACATCTCCAATTGGAGCCAGTGATTCAAAACTATATATGTTGTCCTCAATGTTTCTCTCTTAATGGCCTTACTGAATCAGTCACAACTGACCAACCCCACTGTCAACGCCATAATGACCCAAATGATCATGATCCCCCTTGCACACAATCATTAGGCAAATTCATCTATTCATTTGAAGCCCACACCCAAAACACCACCAACATGAAGCAAAAATTTATACCAAAAAAACATTTCATTTATCAACCATTCGAAAATTGGCTTGCCAGATTTCTCCAGCGGGCTGGAATTATGGAAATTCAGCATCAACATCAACAATCCCAAACTCCCGAAGATTCCCCAAAACGTGACGTCTGGGATGGATTGGTCTGGAGACGCTTCACTGGCACTAGAAATATCCATGACCCCCCATTCATGTCCATTCCTGGTGCATTGGCCTTCTCCATTTATGTGGACTGGTTTAATGCACATGGAAAGTCCACCCGGTTGGCCAGCATTGGACCTATCATGCTTATTTGTCTTAATCTCCCCCCAAGTGAAAGATTGAAGCCAGAGAATGTCTATGTTGCAGGAATAATCCCTGGTCCGAAGGAGCCAACTTCCCTTCAATTGAATTATTTATTAATGCCACTCATCAAGGAGCTCAAAGAGCTATGGCAAGGTTACCATTTTTCACCCACCTCAACAGGTCCTTCAGGATCCTTTATCCGTGTTGCCATTCTCACAGCCATTGCGGATGTGGTTGCCATGCGCAATCTTACTGGATTTATTTCCCATTCAGGCAACCACTTTTGTAATTTTTGCACCATTCACAAAGCTCAAATTGATGAAATTGGTCCTTAATTTCACTACACACGCTCATATCAAAATCATAAATCAACCATTGCCAAATGGCTTCGGGCAACCCCACAACAAAGACAAGCAATTTTCTCTGAGTATGGAGTGCGATATTCAATTTTAGAAGACCTTCCGTATTGGGATGCCACCAGAATGGTTAATCTTGACACAATGCATAATTTAATACTTGGAATTTTGAAGGATCATGCAACTTTCAAATTGTGCATTCCAGAGTCCAAATCAAAAATTTACCTCAGGTCCTGCAGGAAATCCAATGACACCAACAGTTCAGACTCAGATTCCATGACCTCCAACAGCTCTCTTGATAAAATCACATTGAGAGAGGCCTGCTCCCTGAGAAGAGACGCAGCAAAAATAATAAATGAGCCACTCCCCACTACTTCCACCCGAAAAAACTACTTCCCAATGCCCACCCCTAACACAGAACATCCATCTAGTGGTTCTGCGGAGATTCCTTCATTCGATGACGATTACATCCCCACTTCTGAAATCCCCTCTGAATTGGATATCACTGCACTGAGTGATCACCAGATCAAGGGTGAGGCTCTGGAGCATCTCCGACAAATCATCTGTGAGACAATAATTCCCTCATCATGGACAAGAGTACCTCGCAACATGGGTTCCCCCTCTCATGGTAGCTTAAAAGCAGCTGAATGGGCTCTCTTATATAAGGTCTATATTCCATTTTTAATGCTCAGTAAACAGATGTCATTAGATGTACACCAATCTGCCAACATTCAAAGGCAAATGGGTCAGTCAGAAGAACTTGGAAATGAACTAACCAAGAATACATTCCATTTGATTAGTGCTATCAGCTATGCCACAAGTTGGAATGTTTCAATAGGAGATGCGACTGCATTTGCTGAACATTGGAAAAAATTCCGCCTTTCCAATCAACTCCTGTTCCCAAAACAGAAAAGTAAACCTAATTATCATTTTGCTGACCATATTCCCAAACTCTTCCAACGTTGGGGCCCAGCACAAGCCTCAGCCACCTGGGGTTATGAGCGCTTGATTGGAGTATTTACAAAAATGCCAACAAATAACAAAATATGTACGTCAATTAATAAGATCAATATATTCACATTGATTAAACACCTGAACTGAATAAGATTAACTTCTTGCAACTCTAAATAGATGATATAGATAAAACCTTACTTCAACATATCTGTCGATGTTCCAACCTTTCCATTCTCCTGAAATCCCCATCCGTGCCATGTGAAATAAAACAGCTTTTCGTATCACAGCCACCTGCCCTGTTCAATGACCATAAATATAACAAACCATCCCGCCATGACCAAGAAAATTATGATTGCCTGGTTGAGTACTTACAGAATTTTCATGCAACAAGGGAAATAGTTGATTGGATCAGCTTAGACACTACCGTGCAATCCACAAGTCATCTCACTTCAAGGATTGTCTCACCTTGGTATTTTCCAGTTTCAAACATTAATATTGGGAACAATATATTTTCAACTGAATCCAAAAATGTCAGCAACAGTGTGATATGTTTTCTGAGGGGCAACTCACAACGCTTTGGTATTATTAATAGCATTTTTAAAGTCTCTGAGCCATCTAGCATACTGAACAATAACTTTCTGATCTTAAAAACTTTGAAGATTGATGTGAATTTCTTACCAGATTGGCCGCATCTGAATATTTATAAAGCTGTTGGTTTTGATGATGGACCCTTGATTATATCTGAAGAAGAAATAGAAGGTAACTGTGGATTGTATGATAACAAAGTTCTGTCATGTGGACTGCTTGTAATGATAAAGCCGTTATTTCATGAAATTTAGTCTACAGAAATGCAAATATCTCAGATTCATTAGCAATTTTGCTAGTGAAATAACTGCCTCAAAATTTAGTGAAAGAGACATGCCATTGTGACAAGCAAAGCCCATTATTTCACATTGCCACAAAGAACTTACTATTTTGACATTGGGTACAGTGTGAATAAGCCAAGTTCAATGATCAAATGACCCACACACTCACCTTTCACAGCATCCAAAATTTCTAACTGCGCCATCATCATGTTGGAAGGGGAAGCGGCCCTTGCACACACGCCAATGCACATGCAAGCGCACCCGTACACGCCAATGCACACGCAAGTGCACCCGCACACGCAACCGCACCCGCACCCACACACGCAGTATTGTGCGGCGGGCTCTACCAGTGTCACCTGCAAAACGACAATCCCGCTCAGGCAGAGTCCTTTCATGGACGACCTGGTGAAGTCAAACCCCCCGCCAAAATTTCTAATGGCGCCATCATCATGTAGGAAGGGGAAGCGACCCTTGCGCACCCGCACCCGCAAGCGCACCTGCACACGCACCCACACACGCATGCGCACCCGCACACGCACACGCGGTATTGTGTGGCGGGCCCTACCAGTGTCACCTGCAAAACAACAATCCCGCTCAGGTGGAGTCCTTTTATGGATGACCTGGTGAAGTCAAACCCCCCGCCTACATCAAGACTGGCTGAAGGACCTCTTTGATGTGTGTTTTTGCAAACAGCCGGGTCTTGTGTAATTTTTACCAACCATTGGACGGTTGCGGGATGATCAGGTGGTGAGGAATCTGAGTTGAAGGCACAGGGGAACCAGTATTGGTGGATGTCACAGGATTTGGTGTAAGACAAGAGTAGGACGTGTGCTCGACGTTCGCTTGATTTTTGCTTGACGTGAGCTCGACTTTTATCCTGCTTGAAATGAAGTCAATTGCCGACGATTGACACAAGATTCGCCCTGGTGAATGAGGAAGTTGAAGTGACAACACCTGTTATCATTGCTTGGCATAATGATAAGTCAAGAATGGTTGGAGATTTTAGAGCTTTAAATACCTACACAGTTCCAGATAGGTATCCAATCCCTAGAATCCAAGAAACCTTGACTCAATTGTCTAAAGCGAAGTATATAACATCAATGGATGCATTAAAAGGCTTCCATCAAAATGTTTTGACGCCTAAAGCTAGGAAATTACTTAGAATTATCACTCACTGTGGTATTTATGAGTATCTTAGAATGCCATTTGGCATTAAAAATGCTCCATCCCATTATCAAAGGATGATGAACACCATCTTTCCTACAGAATTGTATGAAGGATGGCTTATCATTTATATTGATGATATTATCATATGTTCTGATTCATGGTCTTTGCACCTTGAAAGACTTGCAAGAGTACTTCATAAAGTTGCAGAAGTGAACATGAAAATTTCACTTAAGAAATGCAATTTTGGTTTTGAAGAACTGAAAGCATTACGGCATATTTTTTCTGATTTAAGCTTGGGTATTGACAAAAACAAAGTAGCAGCAGTGTCACTTAAGCCAATACCCCAGAATAAAAAAGAAATTATGTCTTTTCTTGGGTTTGCCAGTTACTATAGGCAACACTTGAAAGACTTTGCAATTCTAGCCAAGTCACTTTATAGAATCTGTGATCAACAGACTGTATTTGAGATGACACAGGAGAGAATTAAAGCTTATGAGAAGATAAGGAAAGCCCTTACAGAAGCACCTTTACTCCTCATGCCTGACTGGAATATTCCTTTTAAGTTGTACATTGATGCATGTGGAGATGGATTAGGAGCAGCCCTACATCAAGTCCAAATTATTGATGACAAACCTACAGAAGGACCAGTTTGTTATATCTCAAGACAAATCAAACCAACAGAATCCAGATATGGTGCAAGCCAAATGGAGTGCTTATGTTTGGTATGGGCACTTGAGAAATTACACTATTACCTTGATGGCAGTGTTTTTGAAGTGATAACTGACTGTAATGCAGTAAAATCACTCCTTAACATGAAAACTCCCAACAGACATATGTTGAGATGGCAAATAGCTATTCAAGAATATAGAGGAAACATGACTATAGTTCATAAAGCAGGAAACATTAACAAGAATGCTGAAGGACTTAGTAGATGGGCATTAGCCAACACTCCTGATAACCCAGCTTATGTACCTTTGGAAGCTGAACCACAGATTCCAATTGAAGGAATTAACATAACTGATATTGGGACTGAATTCTTTGAGGAGGTCAGAGAATCTTATAAACAAGACAAGAATTGCCATATCTTGACTTCTTTATTAGATAAAGACTGCAAGGATACATCTTTAGTTAATGCACTTGATGAAGTTTGGAAAAATTCCTATTCTGAAACAAGATTTCACTTGTTTGATGGGATAATCTACCACAGAACAAAACATTCTTGTGTTATGACATTGTGCAGTAGATTACTTATCAATACCATTCTTCATGAATGTCATGATAGTATCTACTCTGGACACCTGTCAGAATAAAGAACACTTGAAAAAGTGAAGAACTGTCCATGGTGGCCATCTTGGAGGAAAGAAACCATTGAATATTTCCATACCTGTGAAAGATTCCAAAAAGCAAACAGGAGTACAGGCAAGAAATTTGGACTTATGATCCATATTCAAGAACCAAAATCCCCATGGGAAGTTGTTCACATGGATTGGGTCACAGCACTTCCTCCAAGTGGTGACAGAAGTTATAATGCTTGTTTAGTCATAGTAGACAGATATAGCAAAACTCCCATATTCTTACCATGTCATAAAGATGACACTGCTATGGATGAAGCTCTTCTTTTATGGAGTAGAGTTATTTCTAATACAGGATTATTTAAGAATATCATAAGTGACAGAGATCCCAAATTCACATCTGCACTTTGGACCAATCTTCATAGATTGTTTGAGACTAAGTTATCATTCTCTACAGCATATCACCCTCAAACAGATGGGCTAGCAGAGAGGATGATTCAGACTTTAGAAGACATGATCAGGAGATTCTGTGCTTATGGATTAGAATTCAAAGACTCAGATGGCTTTACCCATGACCGGTGCACTCTGATACCTGCATTAGAATTGGCATACAAGACATTAGTCCATTCTTCCACAGGACAAACTCCTGCTATGTTAGAGAAAGGATGGAATCCAAGACTCCCAGCAGACACACTGAGGAAAGACTTGATTGACATTCATCCTACAGCTTCCAGATTCAAGATAATGCTTGATAAAGTGAAACATCATGCAAAACAAAGTATGGATGATGCTTTTGATTATGCAAAACAGAAGTGGGACAAGAGTCATAAAGTACCAGACTTCAAAGTAGGGTACTTAGTTTTAGTTTCAACCTTGAATTTTAATAATATCAAAGGCCCAAAGAAACTTAAAGATTCCTATGTAGGACCTTTTGTTATTGTTGCTTTACATGGAACCAATGCAGTTCAAGTGGAATTGAGTGGTGAATTGGAAAATAAACACCCCACCTTTCCAGTCAGCTTGTTAAAACCTTATCAACCAGCTGATAAAGAATTATTTCCTTTAAGAAACCCAAATCCTTTGACTGTACCACCTGTGGAACAGAATAAAGACAAAAAGATAAAGAAAGTCATTAAAGAAAGGAGACTTGGGGGTAAAAATTAAAGAGAATATCTTGTCAGATATAGAAATCCAGTACATGAAGATGAATGGATGGCAGAATGAGAAATACCTGACTCAGATAAACTCTTGAGAAGATTTAGACATGAAAGAAGGCCACAAGCCTGAATATGTCTATAAATGTGTTTTAAATTACTTGATCTGAGTAATATGAAGAGGTTAGACAGTGGACATTAAGCCCCTTTGGGGCCTTATTCTTTTATCACTAATAAAATTGTAGAACAATTTTATTTTTTGGTGGGAGGGAATGTGAGCCTTGAGGTATATTTTACATACCCAAATAGGCCACAATTATCTCAAAAAGAAATTTCGAATTATGCACAACTCATAATTCATGCATATATCCAAAATTCATCATTTTCAATTTCAGAAAAGATGAATAACTTTTTATTGAGTAAGTAAATCCATGGATTTAAGACCAGATTTGGATTCTACACAAAAATTCACCTAGGGTAGCTCCATGAAGTGAATTAGCTCAATTTATGTATTTGAGGTGGTAAAATGGAAAATACTTCAATACCACATCATTAATACCACATAAAAGATCCGTGAAAATTTTTGTTTTTCTTGATTTTTAGCCAAAATAATGGGAAAGTGGGAAATCCCATGTTACATATACACTAAGAATAGTGTTATGCATGTTTTGAGCACTTAATATCATGGTATTCTTACATGGAATTTTGGTACACCCATGGTGGATATCTCACTTTAAGCTTAATTTTATAGTTTTTACGTGAAAAATAAGTAAGGGGGACAAAAGACATCAAAGAGAGCCAGGGTACCCAACTTCTGAGGCCTCAGAGGCGTGGATAGCTCCAGAACATGGATCCATGGCTCATCTTGGCCCAATTGGTAAACTAAAACTCCTTGGGAACTTGGTTACCAAGTTACACCTACTGTAATCATAAGAAAATAGCAAATAACCTGCTATTTTGACGTGCCAAGGAGGTAATGAGCTACTTAGACTCCTGTAACCACATCAATTCTTGATGAATTTCCATGACTAGACCCTAAAAGAGTAATTAAAACCCTTTTGGGACATATATTCATTGATTTACCTCATAGCAACCAGCAAAATACTGCTATTTGCAATTCTACGTAGAAATGAGGTAAACACTTCAAAAATTCATTTAAAATACAATTCTTAATGAATCCTTCTGAAACTTTCAGGACTGATAGGGAACTGAATTATCTATGGTAAAACCAAAAAGAATTATGGTTTTATCAGTAAAATTAAAAGTTTTACTTACAGTCATTTTTGACCATTCTACGTGAAACACTGAATCTTCAAAAATTTGCAGTAATTACAACCTGTGATGAAATTGGCAATAACATAGATAACTTTGAGAAATCAATGATTATTTTAGAATAAAAGAAGATTTACAGATTTTACTCCTTTTCTTCTTAACCATATTGGGGTTGGTAGTCACGTAAACGCATCAACTAAGTAATTATGATAATATTACGTGACAACTGATGATGCAATCAGTAATCCAAAAGGGTTTATTGTTTTCTCGCTCACTGGTTTTTCAGTTTGCTCCATGGCACGCCTCTGTGAGCTGTTGTTTACTTAAAAGAGGCCTCCTCTTGCTGTTTTTTCCAAGGATCATCTTATCGATTTATTAAATCATTATTACCAACAAGTAAGTATTAGTTATAGCTATTCTTGAGTGTTTTAAATCTTTCAGAATCAACCAGAAAGACGTGAAATCATAGAATCCAACTATATATTGTTGTAATACTGTTATAAATCCTTTTGATCCCTTAAATCCACAATTCTACATCAAATTTCTCTACTTTTATGTATCAATAAGCTCTTTGGAGTATTAGTAAGTCATTTATCTTTAATTCTTAAAGTTTTTCTCTAGTAATAGTTTTCTTCAAGAGTTATCTTTATAATTATTCTTGTAAAAGATAATTATATATTAAAATAATTATATTATTTTAATAAAAGAAGTTTTTATTATTAAATTCTTCTTGTAATTGATTCTTGTAGACAATTACTGCTCACTGTTATAATCACTAGTAGTGTATAACACGTGAAAGAAAAATTTTAGAATTATTTAATTGTGGTTATAATAATTTTTATTATTATATTTCATAAGAACAGACATAGTACTGTTGATTAATAGTAATATTATCATCAGTTTCATAGTCAAATCTTACACATTTAGAAGAGCCCCTGTGACAGAGGGAATGTGAGCCCTGAGATGTATTTTACATATCCAAATAGGCCACAATTCTTTTAAAAATAAATTTTTAATTATGCATAACTCATAAGCCATGCATATATCCAAAATTCATCATTTTTGATTTCAGAAAAGATGAATAATGTTTTATTGAGTCAGTAAATCCATGGATTTAAGGCCAGATTTGTATTCTACACAAATATTCACCTAGGGTACCTCCATAGAGTGAATAAGCTCAAATTAACTCCTCGAGGTGGTAATATGAAAAATATTTCAATACCACATAAAAGATCCATGAAAAATTTTGTTTTTCTTAATTTCATGACAAAATAAGGGGAATGTGAGAAATCCCATATTACATATACACTAAGATTAGTGTTATGCATGTTTTGAGCACTTAATATCATGGTCTTCTTACATGGAGTTTTGGTACACCCATAGTGGATATCTCACTTGAAGCTTAAATTTATATGTTGACCTGAAAAATAAGCAAGGAGGACAAAAGATATCAAAGAGAGCCAGGGTACCCAACTTTTGAGGCCTCAGAGGCGTGCATATCTCCAAAGATTGAATACATGGCTGATCTTGGCTAAATTAGTAAGCTAAAACACTTTTGGACCTTGGTTACCATGTTACAACTACAGTAAATAACAAGAAAATAGCAAACAACCTGCTATTTTGACGTGCCAAGGAGGTAAAGAGGTACTTAGACTCCTGTAAGCATGTCAATTATTCATGATGTTTCATGAATAAACCCTAAAAGAGTAATTACAACCCTTTTTGGACTTGTAACCATTGATTTGCCTCATAGAAACCAATTGAGCACTGATATTTGTGATTCTACATAGAAACGAGGTAAAAACTTCAAAAGTTTATTGAAATTCAATTCTTAATGAATGTGTCTGAAGCTTTCAGGACCAATGTAGACTGTATTATCTATGGTACAACCAAAAAGAATTACAGTTTTAATTACAGTCCATTTTTGACTATTCTACGTGAAACACTGAATCTTCAAAAATCAGTCATTACAACCTTGGATGAAATTGCCAATTACATTGATAAGTTTAGGAAGTCAATTATCATTTTGGAATAATAGAAGATTTACAGATACTCCTCCTTTTATTTTAACCAAATTGGGGTTGGTAATCACGTAAAGGCATCAATTAAGTAATTATGATAATCTTATGTGACAACAGATGATGCAATCAATAATCCAAAAGGGTTTATTGTTTTCTCACTCACTGGGTTTTCAGCTTGATCCATGGCACGCCTCTGTGAGCTGTTATTGACTTAAAAGGGGCCTCCTCTTGCTGTTTTTCCACAGAATCATCTTATTATCATTTAAAACATTGTTACCAACAAGTAAGTATTAGTTAAAGCCATTCTTAAGTTTTTTAATTCTTTCAAAGTCAATCAGAAAGACGTGAAATCATAGAATCCAACTATATATTGTTGTAATACTGTCATAAATACATTTCAATCCCTTAAATCCACAATTACATGTCAAATCTCTCTATCTTATGTTTCAATAAGCTCTTTAGAATATTAATCAGTGATTTATTGTTAAATCTTAACGTTTTTCTCTAATTAATTGGTTTTCTTCAAGAATTATATTTATAATTATTCTTGAAAGAGATAATTATATATTAAAATAATTTTATTATTTTAATAAAAGAAGTTTTATTATTAAAATCTTCTTGTAATTGATCCTTGTAGACAATTACTGCTCACTGTTAAAATCACTAGTAGTGTTTAACGCGTGAAAGAAACAATTCTTTAGTTATTTAATTGTTCTTATAATAATATTTTATTATTTCATTTCATAAGAACAGACATGGTACTGTTGATTAATAGTAATATTATCATCAGTTTCATAGTCACATCTTACAATCTTTCTGGGTGAAAAATTCAGTAGAACATATCAGAGATGTTGAAGTGAGGCATAATTCAAATTCAAATAATGCCAGTGTTTTACAGAAACTAAGGGAAAAATTAGAAAGGGTTTTATAAGGAATCACTACAAGCAGATTAAATGGAAATAATTTATGCCACCCATCTTGTTTTAAAATAGGGGTGGGTTTATAAGCTTGAGTTTCATTCCATTTCCACAGGAACATCTGCTATAAAGGAATTTTAGGCTGAGCTTCACCATAGTAATAGCAAGAAGGCAGTTTTTTGAGAAGGGTTATCTGTGACTTTCTGACCCAAGACATTTGAGTCAGGAATTTCAATAGGTGGAAGGAAAATATATTGGAAATTTTCTTTTACGAAATCTGAGTTGGAAGTTTTTCTTCCAACTAGTTAAATCCATATAAAAACAATAAACAAGGTCTGTCTGATACCCATTGAATATTTCAAAACTTGAATTTTACAATTGAAAGTTCAGATGGGCATATTCATCAAGTAAATGGGAGAAGTATGAGAAAATAACACAGTTTCTTGTTTACATTTCTGATTAAATTTTTAGGGATACTTTTCTCTATAAGGAAAAGGAAGGATTAAAGGAATGAGCAGAACATTCATGAAAGATAACAAGCTCAAGAAATCATGACAATCACAGCTGAAATATGAAATAAATTCCAAAAAATATATTTCTTATCCAAGTAATCCAACATAAAATATTTCAAGACACAGATTTTGGTAATCTTAAACATAAGCTGAATTTTAGGCAACTCTTATTCTTTGTTTAGAAGAAATTGATCAAATTTGTAAGATGATGAGGAGTTTTTTCTGGGGGGAAAGCCTTTCTTCATCACAAATAAGGCTTGAAGGTTGTAGATATCCTCTTACCACATTTATGGAGTGAAACATTTCACTCAAGTGATTGTTTTTTGTTTCAACACATCTAAAAACACCTGTATTATTCTCCAAATGGTTACAAGCCAGGATTCATCTAATCAGTTAATAATCATGTCTTGGTGACCCTTATTGCTCAAGGTATGAGGGGTAAACATGAAAATGAAGATTGGAGGGCTTTGACACCTCATAGTTCAATTGGTGTATTAAACTTCAAAGTACCAATCAATGAAGTTTGAACTGGAGCTGTTCATACTGTATCATGAGTAATAACCTGATAAATGGGTTTTTGAAAGCTTTGACACCTCTGACTTTTAAGGTTTGACTATGAAACCATAAGTAGAAATTACCAATATTTTACCCTTTTTATTCTGAAAATTGATACTTAGACAAAGTCTCCTACTTTCAAATCAGGTGTTTTATCAATTTTGTCTTGGCTTTATTTTGGAAGCTTCAAATTATCCTGCATACATCTATTTTCATGGTTTCTTGCTTTATCAAGCATTTTTAACCCTCCTTGTGGTTGGATGTATATCAATCAAGCGCTTTTGATGGGTATCATAATGTAGCCTTGGATTTCAACCTTTTTCCAACATTTGTGGTTATTTACCAGTTGATGAATGAAGTGATGTCTTATATGAAAGCTCAAGTGCTGGTGTTGGAGTACATCAATCATGGGTAAAACAAACATAGTCTTCAAATTCTAGGCCGTTGGCACAGAATCTTCCAATATTTTCATTCATATTTTTTATCATTCTCTCTGCTAGTAGACCTTTGTCCTAAACAAGCTATAGAAATTTCTCCATAAGGCGTAAGTGAATTTGGGATCTCTATCACCTATGATATTTTGGACTTAACCTGTATGGAAAAAACCTCTTATCCATATCATCCTGACTGTACCCATAGCTGTGTCATCATGATGAAATGGTAAAAACATTGGAGTTTTGCCATCCCTATCAACTGAAACTATGCATGCATTAAAACTTCTATCTCCTCATGGTGTGAAAGCTGCTACCCAATCCATATCAAATATTCTCCTTGGGTATTTTGCTCCTGAATTTGGATCATCATTGAAAATTTCTTTCTTTGGGTTCTTTTTCTTTTGGGCATTTACAACAAGTTGTACCATAACCTCAAGCATCCTTTCTCCAGATTGGATACCAACAGTAGGTTTCAACCGTTTCTAGTGTCCTATTTCCTTATAGATATGCCAAAAGAACTATCATGGCATTCATGTAGTATATTTTCTCTTAAAGTTTTATCAGGTAGGGTTAAGACACATGTATGTTTAGTTCTATCAGAAAGAATTCCATCTAGGAGTTGAAACCTTCCCCCATAATTCATCTAGTTTGGATGATAATGATGGGTCTTTACAGTATTTCATAAAGAGCTGGAATAAGATAGGAAAATAATTTTCTATCTCAAAAAACTCTTTATATTGGTTGAAAAATTCTGTTCCAATTGCTGTGACACACATTCCTTCTATATGGCGCTCTTCCTGTGGTACCATTCTGGGCTTTTAGGTTTATTTGGTAAAGCCCATCTACTAATATAATCTGCATTTTTGTGAATATTTTCAGATTGATGCACTATTGTCATATTTTATCTATATTATTCGATAGCCATTTGTGCTCTCAGAATATATGTCTATTTGGTGTCTTCATGTTCAATAATGATTTTAAAATTACCATCTGCAATTACATCAAATCCTTTCCATCTAAATAATAGTGTAGCTTTCCAAAATCCCACAATAAGCAAAGGAATTCCATTTGTCTTGGGGGATTTGTTGCATATTTTGGGTAAATTTGTCTTCAAATGAAGCCAATTGATCCTTAAAAAGGTTTTTTGTGATAATTTATGTTTGGTGTAGTGCAGAACCTGATGCTTCTCCACGAGAATCAATTTATGCTTTGAAATGTAATTTCCAATATGTCATCAAGAGAAAAGGGTAATTTTTCAGTGCTTTTTTGGTTCCTCATGGACTTTAACTCTTTATTCAGTCAATTGATAGGTGTTTTGTTGACCAGAGAGTCAATACAAACATTTTTCAGTTTTTGAGAAGTATTTCATATTTTCCTGTAAAATCCATCAAGCCCTAAGAATGATTTCATTTCTTCTTTAGTTGGCTGAATTGGTTTCAGCTGTATTTCTGTCACTCTTAATTTTTTATGATTGGAATTTATTTCTTATTATTCAAGAAGCCAAGCTTCTTTATTTTACTTTGCCCTATGTTAGAATATCTATCTTTTTGGTTAAAGATATGTATGTGACAGCTTGATAAGTAATCATTTCCCAGGATTGAATGTTTGCTGGTAAAAATATTCATTGGTATAAATTACACTTTAATTCATATAAATTGAGTACAATCTGAAGAAATAAATGTTAAAAGAATGATTCCAAGGGGTCTCATGAGTTCACTTGGACAAATCAACTTAACCCCTTTTATTGGTATAGCTTTGTGTTCCCAATGTGGGATACGTTTTTTTTAAATAACTTTTTCCAACACAGGTGCAGTATTCCCCTGTTTCCAGATTCATCTTTGCCTACTTATACATAATTTTATAGTTGTATAGAATATTCCTTGTTTATGATTGTTTCCATTCAATGTAGAATTTTGTATGTTTGTAAGGTATTTATAAGTCTAGTAGTTATTAGATTAAATGAATATTATTGATTTTTGAATTTATTATTCAATATCTCTTTCAGAATTAAATTATTTTTGTTTTTCATAGTGTTCTTCTGTTTCTAAAATTTCATTGATTTTTTCCTTCTTAAGACAATTATTGGCTAGTTATCGCAAACCAAAATATTGATGGCATTTTCTTTTCTCATTAGTTTTTATGGGATTGAAAGGTTTTTTTGGTGGTCTTTCTCAATAAATGGTTTGTTTGGTCTTTTAGTTGTGGCTTTTTTTGTTCCACCAATTTGAGATCTTGTTATAGTTTTGTCTAGTGCATTAATTTACTTTCTTGTAGAACATGGATCTATCCATTTTCCTTTCATGGTATGTTCTAGTTCACCTCCACAATTTTTGAGTCTCTTCATATGCACAATATCTTGTGACATTTATGGATACAGTGAGTTTTGTATTTGAACTTGTTTTAGAATACAAGTGAAATTTTTATCCTTTTATGGGTCAAAAAAGGAATTTTCAAATGCATTTTCTATCTTATACCACCAGACATCATTTTCCCACTTGGTTGTTGTTCCTAGGGGGAAAGCCTCCTTTTATCTCAAATAAGGCTTTAATGGGGTGGCTAGCATCTGAAAACATTGATGGATTGAAATTTTTCACTCAAGTGGTTGTTTTGAGGTTCAACACAATGAAAAAAACCTTTATTAATCTCCAAATGTGGTTTTTAAAGTCACATCTGAAACCTTTGAAATGCACAAGGGATGGTCATATTCCCAATGGAATGTAAAAGCATCTCCAACAAGCCAGAATTTTGCCAATTATTTAATAATTGTTTCTGGGTGACCCTAATTACTCACGGTATTAGGGGTAAAGATAAAAAGACTAATTGGAGGTTTTTGACACCTCATGATTCAATTGTATGTAATACATTCTCACAGTACCAATCAATAAAGTCTGGAGTGGGACTTTAAATAATTTAACATGAGTAATAAACCAATAAAAAGCTTTTTTTCCAGCTTTCACACCTCATAATTGAACTTTATGGGATAGTATCCCACATTACTACTTGGTGTAATACATTGGCTTTAAATCTGGAATACCTTTCTCATTTTTTCAGATAAAGCGTTAAAAAGTGTTTCAAATTGTAGCCAAATATGAGCTCCACAAGATAGCGACATATTTTCTTCAAATTTGGGTTAGTGTTCAAAATTTATCCAGCCTCAAAGCATATTGAAATATTTTTAAAAATTTCATTTTTGTTATGTTTGAGACAAAAATAGAAATAACTTTTGAGAAGTGTATAATACAGGGAAAAGTCTTCAACTTCTATGTAGCGCTGATCTGGCCCTTCTAGTAGATAAATTGTTTTACAGGTCTCTCCTCAAAGATGTTGGAGTGAGAAGACAGTTGAAGACTAATATTCTTATTTGAACCTTCCCAAATGATATTTGTGTTGCAGTTTCTGATCTATCTGTGATAAAGTATTAAAATAGGTACCATTAGATAGCCCTAAATGAAACATTTAATAAAAGACTCCATTTGGTGGGTCTGTGGTCTAAATCCTAGTTTTTAGATGAGAATTGAAGTCATTGAAAATCTCCCAGAAATGGCTACTCATTTGGTATTGATTGCATTCAATATTACCACGTTATGCCAACTCTTAATTCTATTACCACTTCTGGGATTCTGGATGAACACTATTTTGAGCTTGTTTGCTTCATAACTTTTCTTCTATATGGGTTATGAGGTAATGGACATAATCGTAATAGAGTGCTTATTGCTCTGTTTTCAAAGAGATCCCACCTCATGTATCTCACACTAAAACTCTAGAAATTAGATGGGACGTAAATATTTTTTATCACCCTTTTGATGTTAGCTCAATTTGGTTAGGACCATTAGATAGCCCTGGATGAGGGCTTTAATTTTAAAACCCTTTCCATGGGGTTCTGCCTCCTTCTTTGGATTTTAGATTGGAGGGGAAAATTAAGTTTTATTCTTAGTTGTTTCTCTCAGCAGAAATAACTCTTTCCTTTCTTATACTATGGTTATGGGAGTGTAATATTTTGAAAAAATGGACTGTCCTCTTTACTTTGATTCCTCTTATGAGTCCTTTTGGCTCAGTTGAATGTAAGAGGGAATTTGTTCTTTACCATTTATTATATATATTTTGGTGTCATGCTTGTGCTCTGGTTTTGAGTCACAGGGTGAAAAATACTGATTTGATAGATTATTTGTGTATTCAAGGAAATAGAAATTTTTATAAAGAAGTTATATAGAATCATAGGGCTATAATCCCATTAGAAATGGTAATTATGTATTATTCAATGTCTTTCTGGATGATTCAGACAATTAAAAATACTAAGAATGATTCAATTACCAAAATTTTCTTTGGTAGTATTAACTACTTGATATTATAACTGAATGATGGGATTAATTTTTGCGAAAGAATTAGTAGGATTCTTTGAGGTCTACATCTTCTGCATAGGAATTCCATGGAGAAAATTGGTAAACCAGACAGTAAGAAACCACTTACATTATGGGGTATATTGATTACATCACTTGTATCCAACTAAAATTATCACACCTACAAATCTAAGCTATTTTATGTGGCTTGCAACCGTTCTATGGTTGATAGATAGATAAGTTTAAGCTTTAAATACTCCTTTATTTCAAAATGTTTTTTTCTCTCTCAAAGTTCTCACTCTTATGGTCATATTATGGAATGCAATCTACACCTTTCCAGCATAAACTTGTATTTAAATTGGATTAATGGACTTTTTGGCAGGAGTTACCTTTGTGGATGTCTGAAAGACGGAATTGTGACAGTTATTTGGCATTTCTTCAAATTTCATATTCTATGTGAATTTTAGTAGAGGTTTAAATTTGAATTATGAAGTGACAATTTTCTTGGTTTTCTTGTGGATCCTATGTTTCTTTATTGGTAGTGAGAGATTCAACAATATCATTTAAGAGCTTGACTTGTATTGAATTTTTGAATTTTTACTCATTTTCTATTTGGCATAACCAAATAGCAGACTTCCAGGTGGTTTCCATAACTACTAGCACCAATAGGGTTTGAATGATTCTCTTTTTGGTTATCAATTTTCAATTACTAACAATGGAAATAGATAAAGGAGTCAAAGCTTCTCATTACCTCCTTTTGATATCAAAATAGCAGCTTATTCACTATTTTCTGATTATTTCATAGTATTAAAACGTTTCAACAACTTTACCAAAGAGTTTTTAAGTTTTTATATTGATTTGCCTATTATAATTTATATACCAGAAAAGCAAGGCACACAAAAATCAATAATGGGACTATTGATAGTTTTTTTCAATAACACAAAAACTTTCAGACTCTTGGGGAACCTTGTTAGCAACTTGATATAACATTAAATCATGAGAAAATAGTAATTGAGATGCTATTTTGATATCAAAAGGGTGTAATGAGCACCTTTTACTCCTTTGAAAATTTCCATTCTTTGAAATTGAAAACTGATAAACAGAAAAAGAATTACTTAAACCCTTTTGGTACTAGTAGTCATTGAAACCACCTGGAAGTCTGCTATTTGGTTACACCACAAAGCAAATGGGTAAAAATTAAAAAATTGAATAAATGTCAAGTTCTTGAATGATATTGTTGAATCTCTCACTACCAATGGAAAAATATATGATCCACAAGAAAACCAAAAATAATTGAGACTTCATAATTCAAATTGAAACCTGTACTAAAATTCACATAGAATGTGACATTTGAAGAAATTACAATTCTGTCTTTCAGATCTCCACATGGGGAACTCCTGCCAAAAGGTCCATGAATCCACATTAAGTACCAGTTATTGCTGGAAATTCATAGATCACATTCCAAAATGTGACTTTAAGATTGAGAACTTTGAGAGAGAAAAAATATTTTGAAATAAAGGAGTATTTAAAGTTAAAAATTGTCTAATTATCAACCATAAAAGGGTTGGAAGCCACATAAAGTAGCTTAGATTTGTAGGTGTGATAATGTTAGCTGGATACAAGTAATGTAATCAACATACCACATAATTTCAGTGTTTTCTCACTCACTGGTTTACCAATTTTCTCCATGGAATTTCCATGCAGTAGATGTAGACCTCAAAGAAGCCCACTAATTCCTTTTCCAAAAATAATCCAATCATTAAGTCAAATTATTAATTAATTAATACTACCAAAGGAATCATGGGTAATTGAATGATTGTTAGTATTTTTAATTGTCTGAATGAGTCCGGAAATAACTTCCCATTTCATCTATTTCTATATACCCAAAACTTATAAGAAATCCTAGTTTCTGAAAGGTTGAATATAGAAACAATAAAAGCCACTTTAATATATTCAAAATTACCAATTTGAGATTCGAATTCATGTAAAATATGGATTAGGCCTATTAATCCGTTGAATTATGTTAAAAATTAATTTTTGAATGCATCAAGAAGGTGTAATATTTCATTAATTCCATGAGTCATACATAATGTTTTCTATTCATCCTTTATTTGGGTAACAACTCTAGCTAGAGGATTTGAAAAGTATAATATTTGGAGTAGTTCTACTCTTATAAGCTGATACACTTTATTTCAATATTTGAAAAAAGAAAGTTATTGGATGTTGATTTTTGAAGCGCAGCTATGGGGTGATCTATTAATACCCACTTTGTTATCAGAAATTAAAAAAAGATCGCCAAAAAACTCAATTAACATCTTTTATCGTGTTCAAGGAATAAATTTTTTTAAGAAAGCTCAATTGATTGCGTAGATTGAAACCTATGTTTACCTCATGAACTACACAATTCGGATTAAAATGGATTCGAGGGCATTAGGTAAACTCCAAATCCAAGTGTATTTGTAAAACGAAGTGGTAATACGACTTTCATTGGATTTGAGTTTTTCTTTCGAAGTAAACCCATGTATGGAGCTGCCAAAAATATATGTTTTATTATCTCTTCGGAAGATATAAGTGTAAACTTCTATTTTAACAGATGCTCCTGTAGATAACCTTTGAAGCTTATTGGAGGAAAAATCATCAACCTTTTTAATTCTTGTATATCATATTCCAATTCACCACAAAAGGGGCTAATGTTGAATGCGGGAGATTTCAATTCAACAGGAAAGAGAGCCATTCTGAAAAAGTCTTGACATATTTATTAATTCATAATTGGCATGTCAAAGAGAGAAAAAAATTTACTTTTCTTGCAGTTGTGTGACCTCTTCTTGAGTCATTTCAAGAATTTATTCTTTTTTATCATATATAACTTCGAGATGACACATTTTCCTCAAAAAGAATCCCATCATATTTTCCAGAAACTTCAAACCTCAAATTTATAGATATTATATGCTTATTTTTTCATGTGTATATCTCCAGTAACCAGCCACTCATAAACAGCACAACACAAGGTGAAATAAAACTATATTGTTTACTTCGTTTAGAATAGGATTTGACCTTTGGAAAGATACAAAGGTGAACCTATCAATTGAATATGGCATATTTATTGAGACGTCAATATCTAATTGAGGAATCTTTTGAGGGAACCTCTTTACATTTGGGGGACGACCTTTTTCGGGGTCAAAAGACAAAGAACACTATTTCTCAGAAATGGGAGTTCTTAAATATTATAGTGTGGCTCTGTGATTTTACCGAGTGAAGGAGTCGAACCTCCGTTATCTGCTTTCAATTTGGATACATGTACATTGCCATATATTCAAGCTTCAGGCGGTCGTTCTACCGTTGAACTAACTCGGTATGATATAATTCTCCCAAAAATATATCAAATTATACTTAGGAAACCGCTCTTTCAAAGGCGTGGAAAATAAAACCTAGAAACTATCTGGCAATGAGACCTTACTCCACCTTTTTTCTTTGATAAATAGCTTAAGTTTCATAGCTCTTTCGACTTCCCAATGGCTGTTTTGAAAAGGGTTCGGAAAATTGAACCAAATTTTTCTCATAATCTTGCTTCTTCTGGAATATTCTGAGTGATATTTGATCTTTATTTCTTTGTCCACCAAAGTAAGTTATAATATCTAGATCAATAAATTTTTCAAAAACACCCATTTCTTCCTTGCGGTAGTACCGTATTTCCCACGGAGTTTGGTCATGTTTTTTACATAAGAGAGATTTTTTCCCTCATTAAATCAATGAATGCTAAGGGATATTAGGATATTGGTATTACTCATTCTTTTTGGTATTTTATATTTATTATTCTATCATTCTCAAAATCTGGAAATTTGAACGTCATGAAAAGCAGCATTCATTCCGTTAGTTTTATGTAAGTATTTGAATCTTTTAGGAAACTTTTCCCAATTTTAACAATTGACCCCTACAAATATTTTGAACTCTCATATTTAATTTCTTCCTATTCTTACTTAGAATGAAGGGAATCATTGTTAAACTGGTGGATTGCTTCAAATAAAGTCCAATTTCTCAATAGTATTTTATGGCATAGAGGTAAATATTTGATTTCTATCACTTAGGCGGTTTGCTTTTCAACACTCTGGCTTCAAAATATTAATTACTCAGTGGTGTTTCATTAAAAAAAAGTAAATTGAGGATGAAGAACCAATAAGTTAATGAATATTTTTTTCTGACCGTGTGGAAAAAGTAAAAAGAAAAAATCAGAAGACAAAGTGATCCGCACACGCGTCGTGTTTTAAACTCCAAAAGATTCATTCATTTGTGATCAAAAAGAAATGATTTGAAGAAATTGTTGCCAATTAAATTCCTTGTTTCCTGCAGATGGGTGATAGTTATGAATTTTGTCATATCCCCGGAAATCAAAACCTCTCTTCAAGATAGATTTTCTTTTCCAAAAATCTTTTTGTTTTGCGTTAGAACTAATACATGAGAACTCTGGAATTCAACATTAAATTGAAAGAGCTCGCAACTTAACTTATCTGGGGATCGTTAGGTGTTCCATAAAGCTGTGAGCTGAAATAAGTCTATCGAAATGATTCTTATTTAATCTTCTTTCAATTAAGTTCCGTTTAGTTGGCAAAGCATATTCCGCTTTTCAAAAACCTTAAATCCAACTAGCAAAGCCCTAAGATCTTCCCCAAATGCTACAATAAAGAAGGAAGTCTTTAATTTTATTCTTATTTAGAAAGAGATGTTTACATTATAGCTTTCAAGTCCTAATGGAAAAATCCATTGAAATATAATGATTTCTCTGTTATCAAGATCTTCACTCCATTATTTATTTACATATGAACTGAGTCCATTATCATAATAAAAAAATAACATTCATTATTACAAACTGTAATTAGCACAATGACACATGATTCTTGCCCAATTTTTAGATTACTTGTTTTTATCTCTTCAGGATTCTTCAAACAGGGACTGTAGCATAATAAGAAGGTCTCTCATATTATTCTTTTATAAAATTAAGTAGATAAACGCCGCTCCAAAAGAAAGTGAGTTTTTTGAATATGCTTGTCAATGTCTAAATGCAGTTCCACATATCCATAAAATTGACTACATTTCTATAATGGTTAATTTTTCTTGTTTTCAATGAGGTATCAAAAGAAATATAAGAATGGAGCCATTTTTTGTAAAAAATCTTTCAAATTGATGAATCTAATTGGGCAATGTAAACAGATAATCATGAATGATGAGATATCACCATGGTCATTAAGCTAGGTTTACTACAAAGTTTGTGAAATAAATTTCAAACATTTTTATGAAATAATTATAAGAAACTGCATTAAGCACATCATTAAAGTTTAATTTTCTGAAAGTAATGACTCACATTTGAGCCTAAAAAGAACTTTTGGGTAATTCCTCAATATTATGTTATGAAAACCTCAATAGGAAATTCAATCAAAATAAAACCATCCTCAATATCAACAGTCAAAAAAAATAAGTAGAAAATTGAGGTCTTTAGATTCTAGAAGATAGGAAATGTTGAGTAACTGAGTGAAAATATATTCCCCTCCCACAGTATGATATAGTAAGCTTTTCATTAGTATTTTTTATATAAATTATATATTCATTAAAGATTAATTGCTATTAAGTGGTTTTTTTTGGTAACTGTTGGATATATTATATTTGAGCCAATATGAGAAGTAATAATTTTTGGGCGATAACAGGCATTAGGGTATTTCTATCATGGAAAAGAGGTTTGAGAATGATTCAATATCATATTTTGTCAGAATGGAGACATTTTTTTCTCTCAAATATCAAATTAATTAGCAGATTTGAAGAAGAAGGGAAAAAGTGGAATCCACTAAGTTAATTTGTATTGGAACAAATTCCTTTTGAACCTGATATTCAAAGGAAATTACCCAAGTGTTCCCTAAGTTTTAATAAAGAAAATGAGATATTTTGATTGGTATTTGATTTCTGAAAATCAATATTGTTGGAATGTTTTGGGAAAAATAGCTTGTACATTTGGTTATTTTTTTGTGAGCTAAAGAAATCTATTCTGAGCAATTAATTAAAGAGAAAAGCTTTCACAGAGATATTTTTAAGGTTGGAAATATTAAAATCTGAGAGAAGAATTTTGAGAAAAAAGAGGTATAGAAAGCAAGCAATCAAAAGAGATGGGGAAATAGTGTAATTAAATCTTGATAAATGTGAAGGATAACATTTAATCTTTAATGGATTCATTTTGATTTGAAAATCCCTAGTTTTTTTCTTGAAGAAGTTCTTTGAATGAAGGATTATTCAGGCTTGCCAAGTGTTAAATAAATATATTTATTATATGTGATGTATTTATGAATATTGAGAATATGCTTTGTCATATTCCCAAATGGCAATAGACAGGGAGATCCCTTTATGAAGAGAGTTGGAATCTGGGTTGGACCTGCTACCCTGTATGTAGGGATAGTTTTCTTGATGATGATTGTGCTAAAATGTTTTTGCTCATAGGGAATTTGAGCCTTTGTGATATTGCTAAATGTTCAAAAAGCTCACAATAAATACTATAAAACTTATTCAAATGATAATAATTTAATTTCAGATTGTATGAACAATGAAATTAAGCAAAAATACCATAAAAAGCTATTAATTCTTCATTATCCCAGTAACACATGGGTAAACATGTGGCATATGATGCACCATTGGATTCCCCATCCACAAAGACATGCATTGATTTTTATTTCATATCTGTTAACCCAATACTCACTCAGTTTCCCAGATATATCACTTTTATGATCAGGGCATGTATTCATGTTTTGTAGGTCATATCTTTCATAATACTCATCATGACAACATGCTCCAAAATCATATTTACCCGGAAATATTTTTAATAATAAAACTTTAATATTTTTTTGTAAATTTGGAAGTATGTTGAATAATAATGAACAATTTGCCAAAATAGAAATACCATTTGACCACATAGAATTAACAGTGGTCCAAACTTAAAATAAAGTAGAAATTCAGATGCTTGTATCTCATACTTTAATAATTAACCAATTACTATCATAACATCCAAGGTAGATCCCTAAGAAAGCATGGAATCAAATCCAAAACACTAAATTTCAAAAGAAAAGATAAATTAAAAGAAAAAACTTCAAAGACACAATTCTGATGGTTTTATGAGGTCCTATTAACAGATTAGTAATGAAATTCAAATATATTATAATTTACTCATAAATTCAGTTGAGTAATAAAGGTAAAAGTTTTGAATGATTAAAGTTAAGGCTGGAAAATGATCACTTTTGATCTTGAAATGTAATCTTATTTTCAGTTGAACAATACGATAGGAGATACAAATCGTGGATTTTAGTATTTTATTATTGAAAATACCTTAATTTGCAAAGCTTACTAATATTAAAATCTAATTATGCCAGAAAAATAGAGGTACAGTGATAAATCTAAAATATGGAATAATGATGAGATAAAACATTTTAATGATGATGTAATATGTAAGATGTGTCTATGAAACTGATGATAATATTACTATTAATCAACAGTACTATGACTGTTCTTATGAAAAATAATAACAAAGTGTTATTATAACCACAATTAAATGATTAAAGAATTATTTCTTTCACGTGTTAAACACTACTAGTGATTTTATCAGTGAGAAAGTAATTGTCTACAACAATCAATGACAAGAAGATTTTAATAATAAAACTTCTTTTTATTAAAATAATAAAATTATTTTAATATATAATTATCTTTTGCAAAAATAATTATAATGGTAATTCTTGAAGAAAACTAATTTTATAGAAAAAATTTAAGAATTAAAGATAAATTACTCACTAATATTCAAAGGGACTTATTGAAAGATAAGATAGAGATATTTGGAGTATAATTGTGGATTTAGAGGATCAAAATGAATTTATAAGAGTATTAGAACAATATATAGTTGGATTCTATGATTTCACGTCTTTCTGATTGATTCTGAAAGAATTAAAACACTTAAGAATAGCTTTGACTAATACTTACTTGTTGGTAACAATGATATAAATGATAATAAGATGAGGATGATGTGGAAAAAACAGCAAGAGGAGGCCTCTTTTAAGTCAACAACAGCTCACAGAGGTGTGCCATAGAGCAAACTGAAAGACCAGTCAGTGAGAAAACAATAAACCCTTTTGGATTATTGATTGCATCATCTGTTGTCACTTAAGATTATCACAATTACTTAATTAATGCTTTTACGTGACTACCAACCCCAATTTTGTTAAGAATAAAAGGAGTAAGATCTGTAAATATTATTTCATTCCACAATAATGATTTATTTCTCAAAGTTAACAATGATATTGGAAATTTCATCACAGGTTGTAATTACTGTGAATTTTTGAAGATTCAATGTTTCACGTGGAATAGTCAAAAATGGACTGTAAGTGAACCTTTTAATTTTTCTACTAAAACCATAATTCTTTTTGGTTTTACCATAGATAATACAATTCTCTATTGGTCCTGAAAGTTTCAGAAAGATTGATTAAGGATTGTTATTTTGATGAATTTTTGAAGTTTTTACCTCATTTCTACATAGACTTGCAAATATCAGTGTTTAACTGGTTGCTATGAGGTAAATCAATGGATACAAGTCCAAAAAGGGTTTTAATTACTCTTTTGGGGTTTATCCATGGAAAATCATTAAGAATTGACATGGTTACAGGAGTCTAAGTAGGTCTTTACCTCCTTGGCATGTCAAAATAGGAGGTTATTTGTTATTTTCTTAAGATTTACTGTAGTTGTAACATGGTAATCAAGTTCCCAAAAGGTTTTAGTTTACCTATTAGGCCAAGATCAGCCATGGATCCAAGCGTTGGAGCTGTCCACGCCCCTGAGGCCTCAGAAGTTGGGTACCCTGGCTCTCTTTGATGTCTTTTGTCCCCCTTGCTTATTTTTCACGTCAAAATACAAAATTAAGCTTAAAGTGAGATATCCTCTATGGGTGTACCAAAGGTCCATCTAGGAATACCATGATATTAAGTGCTCAAAACATGCCTAACACTATTCCTAGTGTATATGTAACATGGGATTTCTCACATTCCCATTATTTTGGCATGAAATTATGAAAAACAAAAATCTTCACGGATCTTTTATGTGGTATTGATGATGGGGTATTGAAGTATTTTCAATATTACCACCTCAAAGAGTTAATTTGAACTTATTCACTCCATGGAGCTACCCTAGGTGTATTTTTGTGTAGAATCCAAATCTGGCCTTAAATCCATGGATTTACTTACTCAATAAGAAGTTATTTGTCTTTTCTGAAATAAAAAATGATGAATTTTGGATATATGCAAGACTTAGGAGTTATGCATAATTCAAAATTTATTTTCAAGATAATTGTGGCCTATTTTGGTATGTAAGATATACATCAAGGCTCACATAATTATTAACAAATCTTCAAATATTGATACATTCCCATGGATACTATTAGTAAATGACATCTAGAAGTCTATGCCTACTAGGACGGGAAATTCCTGCTACATGAAGATCCCTTATTCCTCTGTTTGCCCCTCACATTAGTCAAATTCAATATAATATTTAATGAAAAGGTAAAAAATCAATTCTACTTGATATAAATCTTGTATTATAAAGAAAAAAAGTATTATATTTTCTTCATGACTATCTTTTATGTGATGACAACAATAATTATTTTCATTTGATATATTCTCCTAAAATTGTATAAATCAATGTAAAAAAATGAAAAATTGTATTTATCTCTTTTTTCGATTGTAAGCAAATATTAAATAGGTTGTAATTACCTTCTTAGGAATATATTTAATCAAAATTCTCCTATTATTTTCTGAAGGGAGGTTATCCTCTCTTATTATAATATTTTTTCCCTATTGTTTAAAGTTTAAAATTCTCCAATTATCAACCATAAAAGGGTTGAAAGCCACATAAAATAGGTGAGATTTTGAGGTGTGATAATTTTAGTTGGATATGAGTGATGTAGTCAGCATACCACATAATGTAAGTGGTTTCTTACCCACTGGTTTACCAATTTTTTCGATGGAATTTCTATGCAGCAGATGTACACCTCAAAGATGCCCACTAATTCCGGTTCCAAAAATAATCCCATCATTAAGGTAAATTATCAAGTAATTAATACTACCAAAGGAATCATGGGTAATTGAATGATTCTTAGTATTTTTAATTGTCTAAATGAGTCTGGAAATACCTTCCCATTTCATCTATTTCCACAGACCCAAGACTTAAAAAAGATCGTAGTTTCTTAAAGGTTGAATATCGGAAACAATAAAAGCCACATTAATGTATTCAAAATTTCCAAGTTGATATTATAATTAATGGAAAATAGGAATTAGGCCTATCTATCCTTTGAATTATGGTATAAATTAATGTTTGAATGCATCAAGGTGGTGTAATATTTCATTAACTCCATGAGTCATAAATAATGTTTTCTGTTGCTACTCTATTGGGGTAACATCTCTAGCTAGAGGATTAGAAAAGGATAATATTTGAAATAGTTTTCCTCTTATAAGCTGATTCACTTTATTTCAATAATTGAAAAAAGAAAACTTATTGCATGTTGATTTTTGAAGCGCAGCTATGGGGTGATCTATTAATACCCACTTTGATATCAGAAACCAAAGGAAATTAGATAAAAGACTTAATTAAAATCTTTTATCGTGTTCAAGGAATAAGATTTGTTAAAAACGTTAAATTGATTGCTTAGATTGAAACCTATTTTTACCTCATGACCTACACAGTTCGGATGACAATGGATTCCAGGGCATTAGGTAAACTCAAAATCCAAGTGTATTGGTAAAAGGACATGGCAATACGGCTTTAAATGGATTTGAGTTTGTCTTTCGAAGTCCATTAATGTATGGATATTTCAAACATATATGTTTTATTTTTTCTTTGGAAGACATAAGTGTAAACTTCTATTTTAACAGATGCTGCTGTAGATAACCTTTGAAGCTTATTGGAGGAAAAATCATCAACCTTTTTATTTCTTGTATATCATATTCTAATTCACCACAAAAGGGGCTAAGGTTTAATGCAGGAACTTTCAACTCAACAGAAAAGAGAGCCATTCTGAAAAAGTCTTGACTTATTGATTAATTAATAATTGGCATGTCAAACAGAGAAAAATATTTACTTTTCTTGCAGTTGTGTGACCTTTTCTTGAGTCATTTCAAGATTTTATTCTTTTTTATCATGTATAACTTCAAGATGACACGTTTTCCTCAAAAATATTCCGATTATATTTTCCAGAAACTTCAACCCTGAAATTTATAGATATTATATGCTTATTTTTTCATGTGTATATCTCCAGTAGCCAGCCACTCATAAAGATCACAATACGACGTGAAATAGCATTATGTATTCTACTTCGTTTAGGATAGGATTTGACCTTTGGAAAGACACAAAGGTGAACCAATCAATTGAATATGGCATATTTATTGAGACGTCAATATCTATTTGAGGATTCTTTTGAGGGAACCTCTTTACATTTGGGGGACGACCTTTTTCGGGGTCAAAAGACAAAGAACACTATTTCTCATAAATGGGAGTTCTTGAATAATATAGCTTGGCTTTGTGATTTTACCGAGTGAAGGAGTCGAACCTCCGTTATCTGCTTTCAATTTGGATACATGTACATTGCCATATATTCAAGCTTCAGGCGGTCGTTCTACCGTTGAACACATCAGGAAAAAGCCTGACGTTGCATTTGCAATGTCGCGCTGACGTTTCATTCAAGCTGGTATTGAAATGTCACCGGCCTGATTCTGTAGCTTAATTTTCGTTGACTTGCCCACACATGAGTTTTATCTTGAGACGTTGCCTGGATAATTATCTCCGATGTGGTAATTTTCATGTATCACATGGAAAGGAGTACTAATAATTGTCATTTGTTGCTACCTCATAGTGATTTTGAATTATCTAACTTACTTCAATTAGAGTTAAATAAAGAAAAACAATAAAAAATAAATTAGTTCAATATTTCTTAATCTATCAAATGGTAAAAGAAAATTAAGTTGAATAAAATAAAGTAATGAGACCAATAAATAAAGTAAATTAATTTGAACGGTTTATGAAGACTCAGACTAATTAATTGAAAACCATTCCTAAAATTAAAGCTTGCAAGATGAGTTGGGATCAAAGAGAATGAGATTTCAACTAATAAGGAAGGTACCCTCAAGTATTTCGATAACAAACAATTGATAAGGTAAAGATGTAATCTCTGATATGAGGAAGAAATCAGAATCCGTTAAAGAGTGGAGTTATATTTGGATGAGCCCCTTTGAGCACCCTGAGTTTCTATTGTGCGCGCACAGGATGAAACTCCCTTTTTGCTACTCTGCTCGCTCAGTTCTGTTTTCAACAAAGCCGAGTTTCTTTTTTTTACTTCATTGTTATTTCAAGATACCTTTTGAACTTAAAGCTTCATTTTCCACACCCGGCTCATGCATGGGTGTCCTTTGTTCAATGACCTGGTGCATTTTGGTTTTTTACCAAAAACTCCAAACTTTTGTCTATTTGCTATAAAGAGATCAGGAGCATGATCCGGAATCAGCAGAAGAAGGTAGAAATCTGGACCGTATTTTGATGACTCAAGCAATATGTTAGTCAATGTCAACACCTTTTCCAAATCAAATATTCAAGTAGATTTGCTGATTTGCTTCTGTCTCTTTGTATAATTTATGATTCCTCAAAAGAAGATAGTGTTCAGAATTGGTGATCCTATCGAGGTTAGCTGAGAATTTACTTACCAACGAGACCGTAGCGCATCGGAACAAGAACTTTCTGACTTGATGAATACTGGCTTACCCATCTGCAATATCTAAGTCCTTAGGACTATAAATAGAGGCTCTGTTGTACATACTTACTTATTATCTTTATCCTTCTCATATCACATTATCACTTAATATCTTATCTATTTTTTCTAATCTCTCTTACTGATTAATCACTCGTTCAACGAGGCTGGTTGGATAATAGGTATAGTATTTCTATCTCTTGTATTCATGTGTCGTTATTACTAATAGCATACTTCAATATGCTGAGTTTGTTTAACTTTATTCCATATACAACCTATATTAATAATGTTTCTTTTTTAATATTACTATTACTAGTTTTTTGTAATCATAGCAATTTTTAATCGTTGTAACCTTAACTCATGGCAGATAGCTAAGTGATTGAAATTCTTCTTTGATCAGCAAACAATTCAATGAGCTTATCAAAAATTTTGTTTATTTTTGGAGAAAGATGATATTAACATTCTTTTGTGTCAGCTCAGGACCATTTGCATGCAACGTCACTGCAACATTGGCGCGACGTTGCAGCTGAAACGTCACTGTTTTTCCTGATGTGTGAACTAACTCGGTATGATATAATTCTCCCAAAAATATATCAAATTATACTTAGGAAACCGCTCTTTCAAAGGCGTGGAAAATAAAAACTAGAAACTATCTGGAAATGAGACCTTACTCCACCTTTTTTCTTTGATAAATAGCTTAAGTTTCATAGCTCTTTCGACTTCCCAATGGCTGTTTTGAAAAGGGTTCGGAAAATTGAACCAAATTTTTCTCATAATCTTGCTTCTTCTGGAATATTCTGAGTGATATTTGATCTTTATTTCTTTGTCCACCAAAGTAAGTTATAATATCTAGATCAATAAATTTTTCAAAAACACCCATTTCTTTCTTGCGGTAGTACCATATTTCCCACGGAGTTTGGTCATGTTTTTTACATAAGAGAGATTTTTTCCCTCATTAAATCAATGAATGCTAAGCGATATTAGGATATTGGTATTACTCATTCTTTTTGATATTTTATATTTCTCATTCTATCATTCTCAAAATCTGGAAATTTGAACCTCATGAAAACCAGCGTTCATTCTGTTAGTTTCATGTAAGTATTTGAATCTTTTAGGAAGCCTTTCCCAGTTTTAACAATTGACCCATACAACTATTTCAAACTCTCATAATTAATTTCTTTCTATTCTTACTTAGAATGAGCTGAATCATGGTTAAACTGGTGGATTGCTTCAAATAAAGTCCAATTTCTCAATAGTATTGTATGGCATAGCGGTAAATATTTGATTTTTATCACTCAGGAGGTTTGCTTTTCAACACTCTGGCTTCAAAATATTGATTACTCATTGTTGTTTCATTAAAAAAATATTAAATTGAGGATGAAGAACCAATAATTTAATGAATATTTTTTTCTGATCATGTGGAAAAAGTAAAAAGTAAAAATCAGAAGACAAAGTGATGCGCACATGCATCATATTTTTTACTCCAAAATATTCATTCATGTGTGATAAAAAAGAAATGATTTGAAGAAATTGTTGTCAATTAAATTACTCGTTTCCTGCAGCTGGGTGATAGTTATAAATTTTGTCACAGCCCCGGAAATCAAAACCTCTCTTCAACATATATCTTATTTTCCAACAAAAACTTTTAATTTGATTCTTATTTAGAAAGAGATGTTTACGTTATAGCTTTCAAGTCCTAATCGAAAAATCCCTTGAAATATGAAAATTTCTGTGTTATCAAGATCTTCACTCCATTATTTATTTACATATGAGCTGAGTCCATTATCATTATAAAAAAAATATTCATTATTATAAACTGGAATTAGCAAAATGAAACATTATTCTTGCCCAGTTCTTAAATCACTTGTTTTTATCTCTTCAGGATTCTTCAAAGCGGGACTTTAGCATAATAATAAGGTCTCCAATATTATTCTTTTATCAAATCAAGTAGATAAGCCTCACACCCAAAGAAAGTGTGTTTTTTGAATGTGATTGTCAATCTCTACATGCAGTTCCATATATCCAGAAAATTGATGACATTTTTATAATGGTTAATTTTGCTTGTTTTCAATTAGGTATCAATAGAAATATAAGAATGCAGCCATTTTTTGTAAAAAATCTTTCAAATTGATGACTCTAGCTAAGCAATGTAAACAGATAATCATGAATGATGAGATATCACCATGGCATCAAGGTAGGTTGACTACAAAATTTGTGAAATCAATTTCAAACATTTTGATGAAAGAATTATAAGAAAGCTCATTAAGCACATCATTAAAGTTCAATTTTCACAAATTAATGACTCACATTTGAGCCTAAACAAGAAATTGTAGTGTCATTCCTCATTATTGTGTCATTCACACCTCAATAGGAAATTCAATCAAAATAAAACTATCCTCAATATCAAGAGTCAAAAAAAATAAGTAGAAAATTGAGTTCTTTGGATTCTAGAAGAAATGAAATGTTGAGTAACTGAGTGAAAATATATTTCCCTACCACAGTATGATATAATCAGCTTTTTATTAGTATTCTTTATATAAATTATATATTCATTAAGGATTAATTCCTATTGAGTGGTTTCTTTGTAACGGTTGGATATATTATATTTGAGCCAATATGAAAAGGAATAGTTTTTGGGAGATAAAAGGCATGAGGGTATCTCTTTCATGGAAAAGAGGTTTGAGAATGATTCAATATCATATTTTGTCAAAATGGAAACATTTGATTGTCTCAAATATCAAATTAATTATAATACTTGAAGAAGAATGGAAAAAGTGAAATATACTAGGTTAATTTGTATTGGGACAAATTCCTTTTAAAACTGATATTCAAAGGAAATCTCCCAAGTGTTCCCCAAGTTTTAACAAAGAAAATGATATATTCTGATTGGTATTTTATTTCTGAAAATCAATATTTTTGCAATGTTTTGAGAGGAAAAACTTGGATATTTGTTATTTTTTTGTGAGCTAAAGAAATTTATTCTGAGCAATTAATTCAAGAGAAATGCTTTCATAGAGATATTTTTAAGGTTGGAAATATTAAAATCTGAGAGAAGGATTTTGAGAAAAAAGAGGTATAGAAAGCAGAAATCAAAAGAGATGGGGGAAGAGTGTAGTTTAATCTTGATAAATGTGAAGGATAATATTTGCTTGTTAATGGATCCTTTTTGATTTGAAAATCCTTAGTTTTTTTCTTGAAGAAGTTCTTTGAATGAAGGATTATTCAGGCTGTCCAAGTGTTAAATAAATAAATTCATCATATGTGATGTATTTATGAATATTGATAATATGGCTTGTCAGATTTCCAAATGAAAGTAGAAAGTGAGATCCCTTTATGAAGAAAGTTAGAATCTGGGCTGGACCTTCTACCCTGCCTTTAGGGATAGTTTTTTTGAATGATGATTGTGCTACAATCTTTTTGCTTCTAGGGAATTCAAGCCTTTGAGATATTACTACATATAGAAAAAGCTCACAATAAATATGATAAAGCTTATTCAAATGATCAGAATTGGAATTCAGATGGTATAAACAATAAAAATAAGTAAAAATCTCATAAAAAGCCATTAATCCTTCATTATCCCAGTAACGCATGGGTAAAAATGTGGAATATGATGCACCATTGAATTCCCCATCCACAAAGACATGCATTAATTTTTATTTCATAGCTGTTAACCCAATATTCACCCAGTTTCCTGGATATATCACCTTTATGTTCAGGGTATGTATTCATGTTTTGTAGCTCATATCTTTCATAATACTCCTCATAATAACATGATCCAAAATCATATTTACCCAGAAATATTTTTAATAATAAAACTTTAATACTTATTTGTAAATTTGGAAGTATGTTGAATAATAATGAATCATTTTGCAAAAATAGCAATACCAGTTGACCACTTGAAATTCACAGTGGTCCATACATAAAATAAAGTACAAATTCAGCTGCTAGTAGCTCATACTTTAATAATGAACCAATGACAATCATAATATCCAAGGTAGATCCCTAAGAAAGCATGGAATCAAATCCAAAATAGCAAATTTCAAAAGAAAAGATAACTTAAGAGGAAAAACTTCAAAGAAACAGTTCTGATGAATATATGAGGTCCTATTAACAGATTAGTAAGGAAATTACAAAATATTATAATTTATTCTCATAAATTAAGTTGAGTAAGAAAGGTAAAAGTTCTGAATGATTGAAGTTAAGGCTTAAAAATGATCACTTTTGATCTTTAAATGTAATCTTATTTTCAGTTGAACAGTACAATAAGAGATACCAATTGGTGATATTAGTATTTTATTATTAAAAACACCTTAATTCACAAAGGTTAGTAATTTTAAAATCTAATTATGCCAGAAAAATAGAGGTCCAGTGATAAGTCTAAAGTATGGAATAATGATGAGATAAACCATTTTAATAATGATGTAATCATTGATAAACCTTCAGATATTGATACATTCCCATGGTTACCATTAGTAAATGACATCTAGAAAGTCTATGGCTACTAGGAAGGGAAATTCCTCCTACATAAAGACCCCTTATTCCTCTGTTTTCCCCCTCACATTGATCAAATTCAATATAATAGTTAATAACAAGGTAAAAAAATCAATTCAACTTGATATAAATCTTGTATTATAAAGAAACAAAGTATTATATTTTCTTTATTACTATCATTTATTTGATTACAACAATAATTATTGTCATTTGATATATTCTCTTAAAACTATATAAATCAATGTAAAAAAAGCAAGGATTCTAGTTCTCTCTATTTTCTATTGTAACTAAATATTAAATAGGTTGTAATTAACTTCTTAGGAATATATTTAATCAAAATTCTCCTATTATTTTCTGAAGGGAGGTTATTCTCTCTTATTATACAATTTTTTCCCTATTGCTACTCATCAATAATTCTTTTATGAATATAAATAGTACTTATATGAATACATTGGTTTTTATATTTGCAATATTATTGCTATAACTTGTTTTTTATTTTGGGTTAGAAATTGGTAACGAGTTTATTCTTAATTTTCAAAATAATAAAGTGCCATAAATATATTAATATATTGAATATGAATATGTTCATTTTGATATATTATTCTGTTCTTTGTAGATAATATGAACATTTGAGACCATCATTATAGTAAGACTTTATAATCATAACCACTTTAAATCCTATTAATAAGTTCTATCACAACAAGCAGAGTACAAAAAGTAAAATATTAGTAGCTTCCACTTGTCTTGCAAGTGCTAAAATCTGAATATTCCAAAAAAATTTGGCTACTGAACCTTCCATTCACTAAATGAAGGATAATGGAAAGTTTTAATGAAAGTGTATTTGCCTTTAGCACTTGTTTCAATATGGAGTTCAAATAAGCCTCAAAGGTAAGAAAGGCAATTTAAAATGTGGATATAATTTTTTTTAAAAAATCAAGTACTTCTATTGTCCTGACACTTTGTATAAGGTAAGCCTTTATTGAAAATAGTAAATTTTAAGAGTTTTACATTAAAACACAAAATTTATTGTCTTTACCCTTGTTAGTATAAAAAAGACTATTATAAAGATTTCTTGTCTTACCAAAAACCAAAATTTAGGCAAAAATTCTTTACAAGAGAAAAATTGTTTAAGAGTAATTGCAATTGAAATTAATTGAGCAAAAGACTGCAAGCAAGTTGTGAGCCTTACAGGTAATTTCATATACCCAAAAGACCACAAATACAAAATTAACATATAAATATAAATAAAATAAATTTATTTATATTATTAAGATAAAAATCAAAATATAAATATAAAATTATATTCAAAATAAAATAATTAATTACAATTTCAAAATAAAATTGCATTAAATTTTGGAATTATAAAATTACATTTATACTTGAAAAAATTAAGTAAAAATGAAATTTTAACAAAAGTGTAAAAAAATAAATAAATTTGGAAAAAAGTTAAACAAAAATTGTTATAACTATTTATCCAATAGATAAACATATAAAAATTATTTCACCATTGGATTCCTCATAAAAAATCGAGAGGGGTCACCTCTGGATGAAATTTCTGTAACTCAACTCTAAATAAGCTTAAATTAAGTTTTTAGTATTTTCAATACAAAAGTTGAAAATCTGCTAAACTTTAAGTTAATTCACACCACATGTGGTGTTAACCATCAATTTTTGTGTTAAAATTGAGGTGTTGTGTTTAGTTTAGAAGTTATGAGGAATTGAAGTATTTTCAATTGAATTCAATTGAAATGTCAAAATGTGCATGTGTATTACATGAGTGAGCTTTGATTTACATATGAGGTATGAATTATTACTGTATTGCACTGTACAACTCAATTGAATTACATATGTAAATTATAAGTATAATACATGATGAGGAATTAAAGGAAAAATAAATTTGGGGGGGAAAAGGAACTCCAGCTCTAAGGCGGAGCTAGACCCCCAAAATCCTTGCTGACAGGCGTGGGATGTCAAAATTCACGCAAAAGCTCATAACTTTTGGCCTGGAATTGAGTTACAGGGTCTGTGGACTCAATTGATGATGAGGTTTTGATACCAACTGGGGTAGTTTTAGCTGTTGCCAAGAGGGTGAAACTACCCTTAAGATAAAAAAATCATAGTCAAAACAGTTTTAACTAGTTTCTACGCCTCTTACACACATTCCGACGTGTTTTGAAGGCTCTAGGCCAGGTATTGCTATAGTAATGGCTGATTTAAGGGTCTAAAATGGCTAAAAATGGCTTAAACCAGCCCTTTTTGGTCTAAACCAGGGTTCAATGATGCCATAATTAATTTTTCTGTTTTAAGACTGATTTTCACGACTGACAAGAGTAAATTTCACTTTTGGAGTAAGAGAATTGATGTGAATTTCTTACCAGATTGCCTGCATCTCAATATTTATAAAGCTGTTGGTTTTGATGATGGATAATTGATTATATCTGAAGAAGAAATAGAAGGTAACTGTGGATTTTATGATAACAAACTTATGTCATGTGGAATGCTTGTAATGATAAAACCGTTATTTCATGATACCTAGTCTACAAAAATGCAAATCTCTCAGATTCATTAGCAATTTTGCTATTGAAATCACTGCGTCAAAATTTATAATCAGAAAGTGCCATATTTGCTGAAGCACCAACCACTTAGCCAATACATGTCCCAAAAGGGGAAAAATCAATGAAATAAGCATTGATAAAGAACCTGATGTTGAAAAAGACAATAATATTGAAGAAAATTCAGATCATAAGCCATCAATATCTTCTGAATCTTCAAAAGATAAAGAAAATATCAATTCCACCTTTTACATCATGGAATATTATTGTGAGCCTTTGAGATATGACCACATACCTAATAAGGTCACAAGAAAGACTCAGAATAATTATACCTTTAAGATAATTATACTAAAATTACTTAGAATAATTATACATTAAAAATAATTACTTTAAAAATACAAAAAATACCATAAATTTGTACAAAACTTGGTTTAACTTATAAACCAATGAATCAACATGTGAAATAAATTGTACCATTGGATTCCCCATGGTAAAATACACATATACCATTTTTATGGCATATCTGTAAAGTCAATATTTAATGAGCTATAAGGAATAATACCTTATAAAAACCATAAATCCTTATTTATTTCAAGAACCAATGAAGAAACATGTGTAATAAACTGTACCATTGGATTCCACATGAGAATTAACACATAAAACAATTAATGAGCTAATTTCCAAAGTTAATACTTAAGGAATTAACCTGAATATATGCACTTTTTTGGTCAACACATATATTCAAAGATCATAGCTAATATCTCTTAAACTATACAAGATAGAGTGATGAACCAAAAAAAAAGTTACCACGTAATTACTGTAAAAACACAGATATAAACTTCATTTTACAAATTATAATCAAGGTTAAAACCTATGATGAAATATTGATAAAAATCAACAGAGCTGTTGACCACTTTGTTGTGAAAGTGGTCCAAACTTAGAAAAAAGTACACAGTTGGATTCTACTAGTTCATTCGTGAAGAATGATGTAATTTTTATTATTAAATTCAGGGTAAAACCCCCTGAAATTATGGTTTGAAGTTTGAAATATTGAATTTCAACAGAAAAGATGAGTTACAAGAAAAATCATCAAAATTAGAGTTTTGATTATTTAATGAAAAGCTCTAGGCAGCATAATGAGGTTATGTCAGGCTATCAGAATTCACTCTCTGAATTGCTTTAGCGTGTAAAACTTAAGGATTATTAAAGATCAAAGTTTGAGCTTAAATTGAGCAGTTATGATCACCTACTGTAACCTTAAATTAAGTTTAACAGTCATATGAGTGATAAAATTGGTGAATACTATTAGTTCATGATTAAAACTAATAAAATCCACGAAATTTGGGGTTCTGCCAAGCCTCTGATGTCATCAAACTTAGAGTTATAGTGATAACTCTAAATAATGGTGTAATAATGATGTAATATGATTTGATCATGATGTAATCATCCTCAAAGCTTAAAATATTAATCAATTCCAGTGGATATGATCAGTACACGTCTACTAGAAGCCTTTTGGACTCTAGGAGGGAGGTATTTACTATAAATAGACCTCTTTTTACTCTGTTTTCCCCTCAGACGCATCAAAAACATTAAATCACTTAAATCAAAGGTAATTTATTTATTCTTTATATATAAAGCTATTATATTATTAAAGACCAAAGACCACCTTTTTATAATAATCTATCTTGACGTGATTAAATCATTTATTTAATTGTTTTTGTTAAAAATCTCCCTAAAAAAACTCATTTCCACATAAAAATCAAGAATATTAGTAATTTTTCTGTATTTTTATTGTAAATACAATTTGAAAAGATTGCATTTATATTTTTTTTGGCATAAAATATCTCAAAATTATTATATTAAGTATTGAAAGTAGGTTATTTTCTCTTATTATAATAATTTTCTCTTTATTATTATTTTAATGATTCTTTAATTAATATAAATAGTATTTATATCAATTTATAGCTCTAATATTGGTAATATTATTGTTATTAATTGTTTTTTGTTAATAAAAAACAATTTTTTACGCCTTTATTATTTGTTTGTAACAATAATAAAGTGCCATTAAATATATTATTATTTTATATTAATATATTTATTTTTATTATATTATATTTTATTATATGATTATATTATTATATTTATTTAATAATATAATCATTTTACGCCACAATTATAATAATTCGTTATTATTAGAATTATTTTTATCTTATTTATTTTATTTATAAGGACATTCATAGTACAATAAGTAAAATATTAGTAATTTTTACTTATTGTTTCATAGTCAAACCTTACATTTGAGGGCCTGGCCGTGATATTTACTTAAAAGACCTTTTAAAAAAGATTCTAATTGGGCTTATCCAATAATAAATTATATTTATAATCATAAAATTATATAATAATTTTATATTTTCTTGATTTTAAAAGCTAGTGAGGCATTTGGAAATCAATTGTACTGTCTTACACGTGGTTTTTCACATCCTTAGACTTTCAAGAACTTTCTTTGAGTGACTCTAGTGATTAAAAAAGATATTTTATAAATTAAAAATAATTTTTATAATTTAATTTTATAAAGAATCATATCCGTTTTTTTATTTTATTATTTAAAAATAAAAATATAAAAAATATTAAAAACCAATAAAAAAAGTTATTTTTATTCATTTTTATTCATTTCTTTATTCATTTCAATTTTTTAAAGATATAAAAGCAATTTCTACGTGGAAAATTGCCATATCTTGCCAAAAAATAACACTTCTTATAAAAAGACTTATATTTATTTGTCTTTTTTAGTGTTTGAAGATAACCCAATAGAAGACAACCAAGCTACTGTTGAGAGTTGGTGGAAGAAACTTGTCAAAGCTCTCCAACAGCAGTTATCACTAAAAGAAAGAAAGCTAAGAAATTAGACTTTCCAGGACCCACCATTCAAGACTCTGAAGGTGAGCACCTCTTTTATAATTGCCATAAAAAGAACTTTTATTCTAAAATACTTTTATTTTCCTTATTCCTTAAACTATGACTACCAGAAGAGGTTCCTAATACTCCATCCAATGAGATGGAGCTGGACTCAGAGGTAGAACTGATCCCTCAAAAGGGAAAAGAAAGGGCAATATCCCCGGTGGAACAGAATCCACACAAAGAAGTGCCTTATCCCAAAGGCAAGTCCCAGAAATGCCCATGATATCTGAACCTGAATTGGAACTAAGTATGAGTAACTCAAATATGTACAAATCACATTCAGAGGGCTCAAATAGACATCTACATGAGCCAGTACAAGCAGTATTACACAGTGTACAAGGACAAAGATTGGGAAATGCTGCCCCAAATACACCAAGGAGTAATGAACTCCTGGCACATCCTGAAAAAATTCCTCAAAGAGGAGGAGATAGTGAAATACTCCATTGGATGGAATCCACTGTCATCCAAACCTCAAATCAAAAAGATCAAGGATTACCATGCCAAAAAGAGGGAGGCAACCAAGGAAGAAGCCCCAGTAGCTTCTACCAGCAAGCCCCAAGCCAATCCACTTCCCCAAGAAGGGAAGAAGAACAAGAAAAAGAATTGGAGGAAACCATATTCCCCAAGCTACAGGATTCCCAAAATACAAAAAGATGCCATGGACAATGTCTTCAATATGGCCAGAACTTTGATGGAATTCAAAGACAAAGAGGAACAAAGAATGAGACAACCCCATTTCCCAAGGAAATAACCTTGTCTCCTGATGTTGTAAATACTTTAACAGAAATTAAAAATAGTATTTTACCTCTAAAAGAAATTAAAAATAGTTTATTATCATTACAAGAAATAAATAATAATTTATCTTCTTTAAAAAAATTGTTGTACAAAACAACAAAGAGATTGACAACATAAAATTTATGATCAAAAATAATAAACCAAAAGTATTAATTGACAATACTCAGAAATTAATACAAGGACAACAAGAATTGTACAAATACATAAGTGATATCAAAGAGAAAACTTTGACAATCAATTATGATGTGAGTATTGAAAATCTTACAGAAAAATTAAACAAATTAAGTATTTCTGTAGAAAAATTTGAAGAAAAGACTTCATCCCACCAAAAATTACTTTTGGACCATGTGGAAAAAAGTGATGAAGCAAGAATGCATCTAAAGATGATATTCAAAGTGAAATAAGGCTTATTACTGAAAAAATGGATAAAATGAATGAGGCTAATTTAAATATGCCAAAGTTATCAACTCCATTTTCCCATATAAGAAGCCCTGTTAAAACAAAAGAGGAATTGACAAATCCTTTCATAACAGACTTGAGTCACCAAGAAAATAACCAAGTCTTAATTAAGGAAGCACCTCAGCCGAAAGAATGGTCAACATTCACAGGAGAAGGTGAATATGACCACATATCATTTATTAAAACAATTGACATGTTACAAGAAGACTATGCAATACCAGATGAATTAATCACTGCAAGATTACATTCATTGTTTGAAAAATCTGAAAAAATATGGTATTATGGCATAAGACAAACAAATGGAAAAAATAACTGGTCTTGGTGGAAACAAGAAATAATCACCAAGTGGGCAAATGATGCCTGGAGGTACAAAATAGAAAATGCATTTGGAAATTCTTTCTTTGACCCAGACAAAGATAAACCTTTAACCTGGTTCTTAAAACAAGTTGAAAGACTTAATGCATTGTACCCAGAAATGTCACAAAAAATGGTGCATATGAAAATACTCAAGAAATGTGGAGGAGAGCTAGAACATGCCCTATGAAGCAGGTGTATAGAACCATGCTCCACAGAAGAGTACATTAATGCACTGGAAGACATAGTGACAAGAACAAAAATTGGCAGGACTTGGAAGAAATTGGACATTAAAAGCCCAAATAAACCATTTATCAAAAAAGATAAATCAAAAGAATCCTTCAAGCCCAGTACATCCAATAATAATGAGCAAAGAAAATGCCATAAATGTGGAGGTATTGGACACTTAGCCAATAATTGCCCAAAAAAGGCAAAAATCAATGAAATTGTGGAAACAGAAAACCACAATGACAAAGAGGAGGAATCTGACTCTGAAAAAGAGACAGAAGAATCAGAAACTTCTGAAAGTGATGAAATCAATATAATTAATGCAGAAATTAATAATATTGATATAATTTATGAAGTACTAGATGTCAACTCAAACTTACCACAAGTTGGCACATCTGACACAAACCTGACAAATGTGCAAGATACCAAACTGTACAAAACCAAACCTGCAAGAGGAATGGGGTATACAGCTGGAAAATCAAGTATAAGAATTGTCATGGTTGATAACCAAGAAGCAAAGGTGAACTTGGATACAGGAGCATATTGCACCTGTGTTGGTAAAAGTTATTTAAGTACAATTGTTCCAGACTGGCAAGAAAAACTTATACCAATCCAAGGTGTCAAATTTAGTAGTGCAAGTGAAAGCATGATGCCCCTTGGAATAATTGACTTAACACTTATTTTCCCTCACCCTTCACAATGTGTCAGAATTAAAGTGGAATTTGTGGTAATGGACAAATGTACCAGTAATCACTTTATCCTGGGAAATGACTACTTATCAATCTATGGTATAGATATCTCTAACCAGAAGGATAGATATTTTACTATAGGAGACAATAAGAGACAAAAGTTTGGCTTCTTAAATAACAAAAACCAAATTACAGTTATTAAGAAGGAAGAAAAGATTCCAGAAAAGGAACTTTTTATATCTGAACAACTTAAAGAGCCAGAATTCAATCAAGAATTAACAGAAAAAATCAAAGAAAAATTGATTAACCTCTTATTTAAGTACAAAGATGCCTTTGCAACTGACAAAGAGCTACTAGGTGCTATAATTGGGCACGAAGTAGACATAATTCTTAATGTGGAAAAGCCTTACCCACCCTTACTAAGAAGACCAGCTTACCCAGCTAGTCCAAGGGCTAGAGAAGCCTTAGAGGTACATATTAAAGAATTAATGGACCTTGGAGTATTAAGAAAAGTTGGACATAATGAAAAAGTAGAATTTACTACTCCTGTCATTATAACTTGGCATAATGGAAAATCAAGGATGGTAGGAGACTTCAGAGCCCTGAACACCTATACCATTCCAGATAGATATCCAATACCTAGAATCCATGAGACATTGACAGGAAGGATTAAAGGAATGAGTTGAACATTCATGAAAGATAACAAGCTCAAGAAATTGTGACAATCAATGCTGAAATATGAAATAAATTCCAAAAAATATATTTCTTATCCAAGTCATCCAACATAAAATATTCCAAGACACAGCTTAGGATAATCTCAAACATAACCTGAATTTTGGGCAACTTTTATTCTTTGTTGAGAAGAAATCAATCAAATTTTTAAGATGATGAGGAGTTTTTTCTGGGGGGAAAGCCTTTTTTCTCACAAATAAGGCTTGAGGGTGGTAGATATCCTCTTACCATATTTATGGAATGAAACATTTCACTCAAGTGATTTTTGTGTGTTTCAACACATCTAAAAACACCTGTATTATTCTCCAAATGGGTAGAAGCCAGGATTCACCTAATGAGGTAATAATTATGTCTGGGTGACCCTTATTGCTCAAGGTATGAGGGGTAAACATGAAAATGAAGATTGGAGGGCTTTGACACCTCATAGTTCAATGGATGTATTAAGCTTCAAAGTACCAATCAATGAAGTTTGGAGTGGAACTGTTCATACTGTATCATGAGTAATAACCTGATAAATGGCTTTTTGTAAGCTTTGAAACCTCTGACTTTTAAGGTTTGACTATGAAACAATAAGTAGAAATTACTAATATTTTACCCTTTTTATTCTGAAAATTGATACTTAGACAAAGTCTCCTACTTTCAAATCAGGGGTTTTATCAATTTTGTCTTATCTT